>CM075352.1:97737500-102537500 GCA_037693485.1 Kitagawia praeruptora | reverse complement strand
AATAGATTGATAATAGATAATTATAGTTTATATTTATTAGAATTAATAAAAAAATAACTAATTAATAGAAGCCGTTAATTTCAAATAAAGGAAGTAAAAAACATGAAATTACGTTTTTACCCTTAAAACCACTGCCGCAATGATACAAGGCGGAAGTCTAAAAACTTGAAATTACGTTTTTACCCTTAAAACATGGTTATATGTACATGGTTTGATTCGTTTATACCTGTGGATGGTGTTTATTTGCTTCATTTTAATTAAAATCATGAATTAAATCGAATTATTAGGGTTCATAGTTCGAATTTTACCAATTTTTGGATTGAATTAGGTTGAAATTAGGGCTTTTACCCTTAATTGAGTTGAAATTAGGGTTTCTCATCTTCAATTAGGTTGAATTAGATCGAATTGTCCATTTTAGAATTTTGATTCGATTTATTATCCGAATTTTTATTAAAATTGCGAACTAATTCGAATTATTAGGGTTTATAATTATGAAATTATAATTAAAAAAAATTATGAGTTGTGGAAATTTTAATTCGAACTGTTGAATGAATAATTTGAATTTTTAAGTTTAAAATTCAAATTTAAGATTAAATGTGATTTATTAATTCGATTTTTGATTAATTAATCCAAAGTAGGATTAATTTCCTTACTTTAAATTGAATTTGGATATATATTATATTTTTGTCATTTTACTCAATTGTTTACTATAGTAAAAGAAGGCTAAAAAAGTAATGTTATTAGTACTGCATTTTATTTGATAAATGATATTCATTGTTGATTTATTCTTGTTTTAAATATGTCTTCATGGAATGATACTTTTAGCCAATTTTGGTACATGTTTATGAAATGTGCCTTATTTATTTGATTTTGCAGATATTATGGATATGCAGCGCGGGCCTCTCGATAGATCCATCTTGACCATGCAGGATGATCATATTAGTAGTTACATATGGCAGGGGGTGAGCGGGAGAAGATTGATGTCCGCCAGTTGATAGCCAACCACGACCAATACACCAGAAATCGAATCAGACAACACATGTTACACAATGGTCGCGAAAAACACCGTTGTCCCAAAATATTTAACAAAGGTGAACTGTTAACTAACGAAAAAGCGTGTGTCTTTTAGCTGCCGACAACGATTATTCAACGTTTTTAAAAATGTTGTCTAACTGGTGCCCCTTTGGTCTGATGAGACAATGATAGTTTACGGTGGTATTGTGTAACGTGTATTAACACAAGTGTGTTTCAATTCATAATAAACCGTTGTACATAATGTGGCTTCAGATAACAGTTTTTATTGAAGAGTTGTCTGAACTATCGCCTTACTAGACAACGGTTTTATGAAACCGTTATCTGAACTACAGAAAATTTTGAATTGAATTTGGTGGGAAATAATGAAATGTTTGGTCGGAAATAATGAAATATTTGGTGGGATATAATGAAATAATTTGAATTTAATTTGGTGGGAAACACTGAAATAATCTGAATTGAATTTGGTGGGAAATAAAAAAAAAATCAGACAATAGTTTTTATACAACAACAACAGCTTTTCATAAACACTATTGTGTAATGTTTTACACTTTTAAATCGTTAAACTACGTTTTTTGTTAAAATCTCGTACAACCCGACCTTTTTATTTTTTGATTATTTTTTTTCCAACACTAAAATGAGTGTTTACTAACATCTGTACGGTTCGATCATCGAAAAAATCATTCAAAAAAATTATTCAGTGAATTTGGATCGTGTCTCGTTAAAGGAAGCAACAATTTTACTACGTTTTTGTTAAAATCTTGTACAAACCGACCTTTTTATTTTTCGATATTTTTTCCAACACTAAAATAAGTGTTTATTAACATCCGTACGGTTCGATCGTCGAAAAAATCATTCAAAAATATTATTCAGTGAATCTGGATCGTGCCCCGTTATAGAAAACATCACTTTTACTACTTTTTTGCTAAAATCACGTACAATCCAACCTTTTTATTTTTCGATTGTTTTTTTCCAACACTAAAATGAATGTTTATTAACATCCGTACGGTTCGATTGTCGAAGAAATCATTCAAAAATTTATTCAGTGAATTTGGATCGTGCCTCGTTATAGGAAGTAGCACTTTTACTAAGTTTTTGTTAAAATCTCGTACAACCCGACCTTTTTATTTTTTGATTATTTTTTTCCAACACTAAAATGAGTGTTTATTAACATCTGTACGGTTCAATCGTCGAAGTAATCATTCAAAAATATTATTCAGTGAATTTGGATCGTGCCTCGTTAAAGGAAGCAACACTTTTACTACGTTTTTGTTAAAATATTGTACAAACCGACCTTTTTATTTTTCGATGATTTTTTTTCAACACTAAAATGAGTGTTTATTAACATTCGTACGGTTCGATCGCCGAAGAAATCATTCAAAAAATTTATTCAGTGAACCTGGATCGTGTCCCGTTATAGGAAGTAGTACTTTTACTACGTTTTTGTACATAATAGTTTTTAAAAAAAATCTTTTTATGATAAAAAATTAGAAAATTTAATATTAATCTTGTATGATTTTATAATATAAACCTCCTAAAAGTACTACTCACTCTAAAATTTAGTCTCATCCCAATTTTACATAATATTTTTTTAAAAAAATTTTACAAGATAAATTTATTATTTGCATCATAATATTATATATAAGTACATGCGTATATGTAAAATTTAAAATTTTTAAATTGAAATCAAATAAATTCTTGATAAAAATAAAATGAAATTAAAATTTTTACCAAAATATTTAAAAAAAATTTAAAAAATAGAACAACACATAGAAAAATGTAAAATGTTGAAGGCGGACAGATTTCACCCCTTAACCAAAATTTTCAGTTTTTCATTTCCCCCCTTCCCCCCCTTTATCCCCCTTATCTCCCCCAAACTTTTCTCTTGACCACATATTCTAAACTTTACTCTTATAAACTGATACACAGATTTTTCTCTCTAATTATAAGCTTTTCTATACATAATCTATTACAATCTTCATCTCTAACTGGTAATTAGGGTTTTTCAATCGATTTCTTCCCTTCGAAACTAGCATTTCCTCAAAAACGGAAAGAAGAAAAGGAACTTGTGAATGACAGAGTAAGACTTCCTCTTGGGTTTCAGGTTTGAAGGTTTCGAGTCACCTACCTGGATCTGGCCCAAGTCTTTTTTTATATATCTTTCTTAATTATTTCTTCCAAAAATTCTTATCACTAATTTTGTTATGAGTCGTTACTCTTCATTGAATACACTTTAATTCCTTTTCTGCTTGTGCAGGACTTTATCCGAGTCATTGCTAAGGGAAGATGATGTGCAGTACTTTATCCGAGTCATTGATGGAAGGGTTTGAGAAAATGGCTGGTAATTCATCTATAGTTATGTTTATTTGATTTGGGTTCTGGGTATTTGATGTGTAATTCATCTTATATCGTGTGGGTACTTATTTGATGTGTAATTCTTGATTGTTCAAGAATAATCAAATGTTGTTAGTTCATATTTGTTCTTTTATCTATCGATTTATATTTTTTACTATTACTGATAGTATTTTGAATCAGATGACATGTTGAAGAAAGGTTGGATATCTTGCACTTGACGGAGAAACTAATGGAAGGGAAAGGCCAGTCAAATACCCTCACATTGGATATCTTGCTGTTGATGATAGCATTCTTGATAGGTGACAATTTCTATCTCATTTCTCCATTTTTTTGGAATCTTTTTTGTTTTTTCATAGTTATTGATTTGTTTTTTTAATTTGTTTGTTAGCAATGATAAGTGGATTTATGTCCACTTGGAGCGTTCCATATCGGCTTAAATTGATTGACTTGGTCTCAAGTTTGTTGTATTTTTGATGTGTTTTGTGTAGTTGTGCAGGGTTGTAGCTATCGGTTAGTGTTGGTGTTTCTAATCGAAATTAGAGTGGAATTAAGCATTGGAATGAAGATTGGACACTTGTGTTATGCTACCAAGGAGTTACATGTGTCATGGTATTGAAGATGTTAGCTAATGCAAAAGAAACGGAGGAGAAAGGAGCAATTTGTGTAAAATTCGGATTTCTGGGTAGGTTGCGCAGTCTTCACTGTTTTGGCCATATCTGGAGTTCTAAAAGTCCGTTTTCAGCGATCTTACAGCTCACGCGAAGCCTGGGAGATTTTCTACAATCTTGGAAAGAAAGCATGGCGCGCTGTGGCCTAGGAAGGGCGCTGCGGCGCGGGAACCTTTCTGGAAATTCTGAATTTTTATCCAGAAAATCCTGATTTACTATTTTGGCCATATCTTGAGTTCTACAAGTCCGTTTTGGACGATCTTACAGTCCACGTGAAGCTAACGAGATTCTCTATCATTCTAAAGTGGTCCAGATGTCCAAACACAACTGGAACGGCCCATAAATAATGAAGAAAAGTCAGTTACGAATTTTCCTTTAAAACAGAATCAGTTTAGAAAATGTATTCTATTTTAATTCTGATTTGGTAGTTTCCTTGCTGGGCAAGACTTCTAGAGCCTATTTAAACACATCCTACCATTGTAATTTGTATAACCATTACATATCAATTACTTAGGTTTATTTGTATCTTTTCATACTTTGTTTTTATCATGGTTTCATCAGATCTCATGATGACGAGCGGTTCGATTATGAACTAATCGTTGTCATGAGATTCTAACAGATTTATTTATGGAGCTTTAGTATCTTGATGCTTTAAAGATCTGTGTGTGATGTATATCTGATATCCTCGTATGGTTATGCTTAATTGTTAGATGCGTAGCTAACATCTAATTTGTTAATCTTTTATGAAGTGAAAGTGGATCTTGAGATTTAGAACTTGCCATGCTAGCATAGGTTCATAATTGTTTATCAATATGATTCGTAGTATGAGATGAGAATACTTATATTGCCCTATGTGATTGATAAGTGCATATTTTTGCATATTTTTATTACCTATTTATTGCTTGAACTCGTATTTTAATAATTTATTTTGTTGCATTTCAGGAAATTCGTGAATAAATAAAGAAATTACAAAATAAAGAAATAAAGTGCAAGGAAGGGAAAAAGAGGAAGAAAAAGGACCAAAAAGAAAAAGAGGAAAAAGAATTAGGAGTTTGGTGAAAAGGGAATCTTGGAGGACACATGGAAGGTGGAGATCAAACCAACACACTTAAAAAGTGTATGGCCAAGATCAAGTCTACCAAAGCTTAATGGGGAAGGAATCTTTTAATGGCTAGGATTACACCACCACACAAACCAAATGTAGGGCCAGGATTTACCTACACCCCCCTAAACCCTAATTCTCATCCTATAAATACCCCCTCATTTCCCTTGTATTAAACACCTTAGGAGTAGATAGTAGTGTAGTTTTAGGGTAGATTTAATTTCTTGTTTTAGTTCTAAATTTTGTAAACACTCTCTTTTAAATTAATGCAAATTTCCATTTTCCTTTAATTTCTTGTCTTGCTCTTTCATTATTGTTGTCTTGTTTCGTTACTTTCGTAATTCCGTTTAGTGGATAAAGTAGCGAAATGCTAACCACTAAGGGTTGAGAGTAACGAAATTTTGGTTTCGTATTCGTAGTTTAATTTAGTTTTAATTCGTAGTTTAGCCCCTTTAAAAATCAATTTTATTGTGGGTTTTAATTTTAAATCATCAATTTAGTGTAGCTTAATTTTAACTTCGTATTTAATCTCTTTATTTTCGTATTAAATTTTTTTAAAAAAAATTCGTTTTATAATATTTCAGTATTAAATTTGCAGCACGTTTTTTTTTCGTGTCTAATCCGTTTTATTCGAACCCTCCCCTGTTTTCTTCTCGTCAACCCCAGCATTCACTTACACTGTGCTCCAGAGTTTTTAGTTGAAGAAGAGAAAAGAAAAGAAGAGAAGGTGAGAGAAGAGATATAAACAAATTTTCTTTAGTGTGCTCCTGACTTATATTCTAGAAAGGGAGAGAAAATTTTGAAAAAAAATGACAAGTGTGAGAGCTTCTCTCCAAATCATCCCATTTTTGGAGAGAAGATTTTGGAAAGAAACTCATAACAATTTTCTTTTCTCTTCTCTCTTAACAAAACTAGGGAGCATGATTTATAAAGAAAATTTTGAAATTTTCTTTTCTCTTCTCTTTCCTTCTCTCATATTCTAAACTCTGGAGCACAGTGTTAGTTTTTTTCTTTTTCTAAACCACAAGCACACCTCTTGCCCCTTTTCCTTTTACAATTCGCTGCAACATAAACATCCCCCCTGTTCTTCTTTCTTTTTCTTAGAACACAACCGCTTTTGTTTTCTCCTTCGCTTTAAACATTTCGAACCCACCATCAGAGCACCCTCCCTCTCCTTAATTTTAGTTCGTTAAAAAAAACCCCTCTTGTTTTCCCTTCCCTGTTTCCCTACAATTCCCCTTCCCCTACTTCTTTTTACTTTCTCCCTTGTTCTTCTCTTTTAACCCCACAAAACCCTTTGTTTTCTTCTTCAGCAAATCGCGAAACCCCCCTTCCCTTTTCTGTCCTTAAACCAGAAGCAACCCCCCTCTATTTTCTTTGTTGGTTTGTTTTTTTTTTAAATTTATAATTTGCTGTCGATTTTTCTGGGCGTGACATTTTGGTTTCGTGGTTTTATGTTTTGCGAATGACCTGGGTCTCTACGGTTTATCAAATCTCCTTAGTTCGTTTGTAATGGAGTTCGAATTAGAGTGTGTAGTAGTCGAAGTTTGGGAATCGCTATTCAGTGAATGTGTGTTCGGGGGTTAAAGTTTTTTTTTAAAGTATTGATCGAATGTAGTTGAATTAATTGAAGTTTGTCTGTTTGTTATATGTGTTCGCAACGACAGTTGAGTTTGTAGCTTGAAGTTTCGAGTTGCTACCGTATTCCTAAGTCCTGAGTCGCCGTGCTGAGCCTTCTGAGTTTTATTGTCTTGTTGCTGTGTTGTCGCTGTTGTTGTTTTGTGCTTGTCACTGGTTCATATTGCTGAGTTCTGGTTGGTTTTTGGTCGTTGCTATGAAGAATTTAGTGTTGCGATTTCTGCGAGTTTACATTTTGGTCCGCCAATGTCTGTCTTCGTTTTGTAGTTTAATTGCTAGCTTGAATTTTGCATTTGTTCACCGGGTTAACTCGGTTCAATGGATTTCTGTCCTGTATTGAGTTTCGTTTTGGCTATTTTCGAATTGTTCTGTGTTTGTTAGTCCTCTAAGTTTTGTTCTGTGTTTTCGAATTTTTCCGTTAATTAGCTCTAATTAAGTAATTAAGTTCTAATTAGTTAAAATCAGTCTAGTTCTAATTAGTCTTTAATTAGTTTTTAAGTAGAAAAATAATTAAATTTTCTGTTAGAAATTAATTAGTCAAAATCCAGATTTTCGAAAACCCAATCTCGTTCTAATTCGATTAAACTGAAAATTAAGGAATGCGAATAACTTAGTCCCTGAGGAACGAATCTAAATTTTACAAAGAAACGAATTGTGCGCTTGCAATTTAAATCTTAATTAATTTTTAGCACAACAAGTTTTTGGCGCCTGTAAGAACCCTAATTTTTGGTAATATTTTATTTTATTTAATATCTTGTGGCAATGTCAATATGGAACCTTTCTGGTCATCCCTGTTGATTAATAGTATTGATTGTCTGAGAAACTGTGTTGTTGTATTCACTATGTAAGATAAAAAGGGAGATTGTGAAGGCAAGAGTCTTATTGTTAGCAAGATTTATAAAACTTGGGATTTGAGAATGATTAGAGTGTTAAAAGATTTATTAAGGATTATGACAAGGAATTATGGACATTCGAGGAATTTACACAATTAGTACTTAAGGAATTATAGGGGAAATCTCTACGCGACAAAATATTATTACGAGAGATTAATTAAGATACGATACGAATTAAAGATTAGATAACAAGCATTGGTGGAAGAATAATAATACAAGGAGTAATATTGCATGCAAGCCCATGCAACCAAGTAGTTAGAAATCAAGCAAACTAGTTAGCCATTGGAAGATGAATAGTACCTAGTTACTTGCTTTTTCAAGAAAGGGGACAAGAAGTACAAGGAGCCATGCTTGCTAGTACTTACCCATACTTACATGATATGTATCACCCAAACTCATCTAATACCACTTATTCACCCAATACAAACACAAAAATCAAAACACTCTCCCCCCTCCCCCCTTGAAGAGCTCTCGGCCAAAGACAAAAAAAGAAGAAGAAAATTTCTTCTTCCCCCCTTTCCCATCACTCATAATTCACACCATAATTCCTAGGTCATCTACATCATCTAGACAAGGTATGTTAGCAATTTCACTCCATTTCATCCACCCAATTTCAAGTTACAAATTGTTAAAGCTTGGGTGAATAGTAACCAAGTTTGTTTTTCCTTTAGATCTTGCATTATAAGTGTTGTAGGAGACCATCTAAGGTGTTGTTGAGTTGTGAAAAGCTTATCCAAGGCCCCTAGGTGCTCAAGAAGGTATAAAATCACAAACCCTCTTGGTTATGTAGTATTTATAATGTTTGGTAGTAGATCCATGTATTTATGAGCTAATCTTGGTTGTATATGCATTGGATAGCATGGATCTTGAGTTTTGATGTTGAGATTGTGACTTTTATGACTATGGATAATATATATCTCCATGAGTGTTATGAACCATGATTTAAGTGTATTAAGTGTTGGTTGTATGGTGGAATTGTGGAAAATGGTTGATCTAAGTAGTATGTGCATGCTGAGTTTTTCCAGGAGCAATGACCTGCCTTGTAACACGGTTTTGAACACCCAAATGTTGTCCCCTGATGTCCTACCTTATATTGTTGGAAAGATAATTGAATGTAGTTTCTGGAAATGTAAGGTTCATGGCTAGGTGATGTGTAGATTTTAAGTTATGTCCGGAGGAGTGAATTGTGTTTCTGGACTATGGACTGCACTAAGTGACCCCCTTGTGAACCTTGTTTACACCCCTAAAAATTTATGTGGGATCATGGAAAAATTAGAGAAGCTAGGCAATACAGTGGTGAAGGCTAACCAAAAAGAATTGGATTAAAATACGAATTTTTGAATTTTATAAAAATGCTAGAGTAAATTTCGCGCAAGGGAAAAAGTCGTTAGTGGAGCATAATTCTAGGAGTAATGGTTATGGTTCGAATGTGGTAACTAAATTAAGTCGAATAAGTGACGGGCGTAATCGAGTGGTGACATAAACCTATAGTGGGGCTAGAGTGTCATAAGACGAAGTCATTAAGTTAATTTCGTACCCCCTAAAAACCCCGTAATTAAAGAGATATTGTTAAGGTACTAACGAGCGATTATTGCTTATGTATAGATCGTTCCACTCCGCACGCTCGACCACCCCAACCAAACCAAGGCAAGTTTACTTTTCAAAACTTATACATATACAAGGACTTTCACTGTTGTGTTTGTAGTTTTCAATTATATCAAATGCTATGTTTATCGAAGTATTGATGCAATTGAGATTGTATAAGTACATATATGCTTGTACCCCTTGAACTTAGAATAAAATGTTTTCTTCGGACAACGACTCTAGCAATAGAGGTCGTAGCGGTCCGTGCATATCTATTGACCGGGGAGCGGTATATTATTATATCGTATCTAGATTGCGAAAACCCGAAGGGTCATTCGGGAAGTATCGTATACTCAAGTAATTATTTTATATCTTCGTAAATACTCAAATTACCTATCTTGGATTAAAAGTTTATTTAATTAAATAATTATTTTATTAATTATTAATATTAAATCTTAAAATATCATTTATTAATTATTGTTCACTATTTTAAAAACAAAGCTAATCCAAGATACCTTTAGTACCTTCAAACTCGAACTTTTTCGAACTCAAAACATTTTTGAAAACCCCCGGTCAGGTTGTGCTTCTTGTATGATTTCAAGAATTATCGGTCGACTGATGTCGAACCACAATTACTCTGTTTTCAATCAAAATCGAGTTTTTAAAAGAAAAAGAAAAAGGGACTCTGGCAGGTGTGGGAACCGTTGACGAACGATTCCCGGGATGTGTAAGCGGCCGTGAGCCAGGCGGCCCATCACTTATTATTCCGGCCCAGGTGTTGCCGAAGGATGATTACGGATGTAGTTTTCATCGAGGGTGATTACGGATGTAGATTTCACTCGGGGATAGTTACGGATGTAGTTTCTATCCTTCTACTGGTAGAGAAGACCCGCGGATTATTGGACTCGGATGTGGCGACTGATCATCGTCAATCCCTGTCAGGTTTTATGTTTTCTTCAAGTCCCATTCCTCCACTTTGGAAAAATGCTTTGACACCGCATCTTAGGCCTATGTGGCAGTTGCCGATAGTGTCCTATTTTGATGAGAAGGATGTTGACTTTATGCAGTAGCTAGAACTGCAAGGTTATTTTGAAAACAAGGGCACGTACTGGTGCACCTTTGAAATTTACCAATAATGACAAGTGATTTTATAACTGATCGATACAAACGCGTTTAATGACTGTTATACATATGAAATGTTATATTGCTTACCTTATACTTATATTCTTGCTGAGCTATAGTTGCTCACTCTTGTTTGTTTTCAAATTTTACAAACACAACAGCTAAGAGAAATGGCAAGAACCTGTCAGACTATTCGAAAGCAGGTGACTAGACCCCAGGCTGTAGTTGAGATTCCACCGGTAGGCCCCATTAGCCGGATTGGTTGGCAACTTTTGTTAGTACGTTTTATTTATAAGTATCACCTGTGCAAGGCAGTGTACCATAACAAACTTTCAAGCCGCCAACTTCGCTTCATATCGAAGTGTTGCTGGTAGCATAAATGCTATTTAATTCGGTCTGTAATAACTCTAAAACTCTTACTTTTGCTTATTCATATGTATGACGTTTCTGAGACTCTAACCTGTGTGTGTGTGTGTGCGGTGTGAGTTTATTGTGGGGTCGATGGCTGTTTATTTATATTATGTGCAAGAACAAGTATGTTATTAATGGAAAATGGACCGTGAGCGCCTAGATCTCCGACCCCGGATCTGGGGGCGTCACAGAAATGGTATCAGAGAGAAGGTTACAGTTCTCAGAAACGATAGTAACTTAGGGAAGCAACCATAATAATACGAATAATATAACACTAATAATAATCCCATTAATACCTAGAGCTCTCATCGAGTTCACAGTCGGGTTATCGGATATAGCCCTGACTTCTAAGGCCCGTGAGGGAACTACTCCTTAAACACTTCTTTATGGTTAGTAACCTACCTTATTTCCCTTGTGTAGATACCAGACCCTGAGGCCTATGAGAGGGAGCATGATGAGGCACTACTGAGAGAGACTGAGGACCCTGTTGAGGATACTGATGCTGACTCTGAGACCGACCCTGTGATTGAGCTGATAGAGGACACTAAGGAGGAGGATCCCGATGAGGAGCCCTTTGTTGAGCC
Source organism: Kitagawia praeruptora (assembly GCA_037693485.1). Lineage (NCBI taxonomy): Eukaryota > Viridiplantae > Streptophyta > Magnoliopsida > Apiales > Apiaceae > Kitagawia > Kitagawia praeruptora. The sequence goes on along the minus strand of CM075352.1, from coordinate 102,526,111 downwards.
TGAGCCTGTTACCCCCTCCCCTGTGGCCACTGATGAGGAGAGTGTGCGATCCGGTGAGGACCGTGTTGTGTCACCCCCACCCTCTCCACAGTCATTGAGCCCCACTTCTTCAGATGATGACTCCGAGGAGGATACTTCTAGCGAGGAGGAGCGTGACCCTACCCCTGCTCCTGCTCCTGCCCCTGTTATGCCATCCCCACCACTGGACCTACCCCCGGTGTCGGGCGCTGAGCACGCCTATGTCGTGCAGTTCATGACCCGAGACTTACTTTCTGCCGAGGCCAGACTTAACGAGGCGAGGCGGGTGCTAGTGGAGGAGCGCGAGGCGCGACTTAGGATTCAGGCTGAGATGAGGACTACTGTTGCTAGGAGGACTAGAGCTCGACTCCACAGGATTGAGAGGAGGAGCCGCGAGAGGATTCTTGGATTAGGGATCCGCGGGGGCGGAGTGATCCAGGCTAGGGATGTTAGGCGTGTTGTGCGTCGTGCATTTGCCCGAGTGAGGACCTTGCTCCGTCGCGGTGCGGCCCCGTGATGTGTTACTGATAGCTCAGTCCCCTAGGTTCAGATGACATTAGTGTGTCGATTTTGCGGGATAGTTGACTTGTGCAGTGGCGTCCTTTCTGACCAGTGGATGAGTAGACTGACCTACAGATATGTAGATGTGACTTCGGATAGTATGTACGGATGTAGCCCTACTTTTGTGTAGCCCTGACTATTCGGATGATGTACTTGTATTTGTTCCACTTTTGCTAGACTTTGACATCGGAACTATGTATTTGGCTCTAACATCCAAACTTTGTGACAACCCTTGTACCGTACCTATTTAGTTTCAGTTTCCTTGATATTGTTTCAACTGCTTTACTTTCCGATGCCATGCTCTACTGTTTTGATATACAACTGTGATTATACAATTTCTACAAGCCACAAATACAACCATGCTGTTTCAAATTTACGATATGCGATTTCAAATTGTTCTCTACATTTTCCAAAAATGTTCCTACAATTTTTTTCAAAAATAAATCTTTCAAAAAAAAAAAAAGTTTTAGTTTATTTAAAATTCTAAAAATATTTCTACAGATTACGAAGTCTTGAAATTTTGGAAACTCCTACAAATGTTTTCGAACCACGTAACGACTTTCCCTAAAAAGGTTTTACAGTTTATCGCCATCATAAGGGCACTACGAGTTTCGAAATTTTAACCCTGTATAAGGAGGAACAATACGTTCCTGACTTCTCTAAATACGGTCAAATAATTTGAAAACCCTAACCCATTTTTGTCTTATTATCAGAATCATGCCACCCAGAAGAAAGAACACTCGAGCTCACCCGGCCAACTCTGAAGGCCAGGGTAGCCACCATGGGTCGGGAGGCCACCAAAACCGTGAGAGAGAGGATTTGAACTTGAGCGAGGATGAAGGTAGTGACTATAACTTGTTTGATAACTCTGAGTATGATGAAGAGGAAGCTGAAGATGATACCCTAGAGGTGGAAAATCCAAGGAGAGACCCTATGGAGCGATTCATGGACCTACTCAGGCAGAACTTGGACCGTCCCCCGGTTCAGCCACCACACAACAATGCGAACGCCAATGCCTTTCGGAATTTCAAATCCCTAAAACCCCCGGAGTTTAAGGGAACTGCAGACCCGGTCGAGGCAAGAGCCTGGATGAAAGAAATGGAAAAATCTTTTGAGATACTAGGAGTCGTTGAAGGGCAGAAGACTGTCTTCGCCACCTATCTCCTGAAGGGTGAGGTAAACTACTGGTGGGAAGCAAAAAAAAGAATTTTGAGGGAAGAGGTGTGGTGACCTGGGAGAGGTTTAGCGAGTTGTTCTTGGAAAAGTATTTCCCTAGGTTCATGGAAACACAAATGGAGCTGAAATTTTTGGAACTAAAGCAAGGTAACATGACGGTGGCTGAGTATGAGGCAAGATTTACTGAGCTGTCAAGGTTTGTGCCGGAATATGTGAACTCTGAGGTGAAGAGGGCCCGAAGGTTTCAATTGGGGCTAAAGCAATGGATTCAGAATCGTGTGGCGGTTCTTGAGCTGACAGACTATGCCACCCTGGTACAGAAAGCATCGATTGTTGAGGCTGGGGGTGAACAGATGCAGAGGGAGAGGGAAGGAAAGAAGAGGAAGTTTGACAGTCGAAAGGGAAACTCTGCGGGAGGGAGCTTTCCGAGCAAATTTAAGCGAGGAACAATGTCCCAACCCAGCGGAAACTTTGGAACCAAGAGAGCTGAAAGTTGGAGTGTGGGCCAGAGCGGCCGACCACAGGGATCATCGTACTCTACCCCACCCTGAGCCCCACTCCCGGAATGCAATAAATGTGGAAGGAAACATGCGGGCGTGTGTAACCTGCAAGATGTGAAGTGCTTCAAGTGCGGGCTGACAGGACATTATGCTAACACCTGTCGAGGAACTAGTAACAACACCAGTGCCAGAGGTAATTGCTTCAAGTGTGGGAAACCAGGGCACCGAATGAGGGAATGTATGTCCTCTGGGCCAGCTGCGTCAAGAGTGAGTGGAACTGCTTCTAACAGGGCCCCTACTGCAAGAACTTTTAACATGACTTTGCAAGATGCCGTGAGGAACACGGATGTGATCGCAGGTACCCTACTACTCAACTCAGTTAATGCGAATGTTTTATTTGATTCGGGAGCTACCAAGTCTTTTATATCTCTAGATTTTGTATGTCAGTTAGGCCTTAAGACTGAACCACTGAGAGACAGACTGCAAGTAGAGATAGCTAATCATGAAATTATTCCTGTTAACCAAGTATGTCCAGGTTGCGACCTAGAAATAGAAGGGCGACACTTTCGGGTAGATTTAATACCTTTTAAGTTAGGTGAGTTTGACGTAATAGTAGGCATGGATTGGTTGACAACCCATGGAGCTCAGATTGATTGTGTGAAGAAGAAAGTGAGTTTAAGACTGCCAGGGGATAAGGAAGTAGTGTTTAGTGGAAAACGACAAACCCAAAAGTTCTTGACTATGATTCAAGCTAAAAAGCTGTTACGTAAAGGATGCGAAGCCTATTTAGCCTATGTAAAGGATACCAAGAAGGAGGCGCCAAACCTACAGGAAATCCCAGTCGTTAATGAGTTCGCGGACGTATTTCCGGATGATCTTCCAGGACTACCACCTGATAGAGACATCGAGTTCGCTATAGATTTAGTTCCGGGCACGGCCCCAATTTCAAAAGCCCCATATAGGCTAGCCCCAGTGGAGATGAAAGAGTTGGCCACCCAATTGCAAGAGCTGTTGGATAAAGGAATGATAAGACCTAGTGTGTCACCGTGGGGAGCCCCGGTGCTATTCGTGAAAAAGAAGGATGGCAGTATGAGATTATGCATAGACTACAGGGAGTTGAATAAGGTGACCATAAAGAATAAGTATCCTTTGCCCAGAATAGATGACCTGTTTGACCAACTAAAGGACGTGGTTTATTTTTCCAAGATCGATTTGAGAACCGGGTACCACCAGTTAAGGATTAAGCCAGAAGATATACCAAAGATGGCCTTTCGCACCCGATACGGACACTATGAGTTTTTAGTAATGTCGTTTGGGTTAATGAATGCACCCGCAGCTTTCATGGACTTAATGAATCGAGTCTTCAAAAAGTACTTAGACAAAGTGTGTTATAGTCTTCATCGATGACATCTTGATTTATTCCAAGACGAAAGAGGAACATGCAGAGCACTTGAGGATTGTATTGGGAGCATTAAGAGAAGAAAAGTTGTACGCTAAGTTCTCGAAGTGTGAATTTTGGTTGAAGGAAGTTCAGTTTTTGGGGCATGTGATTAGCGAACAAGGCATTCTAGTGGACCCAGCCAAAATAGAAGTGTATCAAACTGGGAGAGACCAACCACTCCGACAGAGGTGAGAAGTTTCATAGGGTTGGCTGGCTACTATAGGAGATTTGTCCAAGACTTTGCCAAGATAGCAGCCCCTTTGACCCGGCTAACTCGCAAGACCGAGAAGTTTGTGTGGACTGAGAAATGCGAAGAAAGCTTTCAAGAGTTAAAAAAGAGGTTGGTGACAGCACCAGTACTAGCCCTACCCGATGATAAGGGAGATTTTGTGATTTATAGCGACGCATCCCATAAAGGTTTAGGGTGTGTGCTTATGCAGCATGGTAAGGTGATTGCGTATGCGTCCAGACAACTTAAGGAATATGAGATAAGATACCCCACCCATGATTTGGAGTTAGCAGTGATAGTTTTCGCCCTGAAGATCTGGAGACATTATCTTTACGGAGAAAGGTGTGAAATCTACACGGATCACAAGAGCTTAAAGTACATATTCACTCAGAAAGAGTTAAACATGAGGCAGAGGAGATGGTTAGAGCTAATCAAGGATTATGATTGCGAGATTCATTATCACCCAGGGAAGGCCAACGTAGTGGCCGATGCACTTAGCCGAAAGGAAAAGCTTAAGATGATAACGTCAGTGGATGAATTGATCAAGGACCTCGAGAGGCTGGAAATTGAAGTGAGGTTACCAGGAATTGGCCAAGAGAGTCTAATGGAAATAAAAGTCCAACCACCGCTATTGGAAAAGATTAAGTTATGCCAGGAAAAGAAGATAGAAGAAGAAAAGAATTCGATGGAGAAAATTTTGACTGGCGAGGAAATTAGGTGTGAGAAGGACGGGAATGGAATTATGAGGTACGCATCTAGGATATGGATCCCGAACGTTCAAGAATTAAAAGAGGAGATCTTGCAAGAGGCTCATAGTTCAAGGTATTCGATTCACCCTGGGGGCACCAAGATGTATAGGGATTTGAAAGAGTATTATTGGTGGCCAAATATGAAGAAGGACGTAGCAGAGTGGGTAAGTAAATGCTTGACATGTTAAAGAGTGAAGGCCGAACACCAGAGGCCCAGTGGATTGCTGCAACCCTTAGAAATACCCGAGTGGAAGTGGGAACAGATTGCGATGGACTTTGTGGTCGGATTACCACGGACCAAGACTAATCATGACGCCATTTGGGTAATTATTGATAGATTGACCAAGTCAGCACATTTTCTTCCAATCAACGAGAGATACACTGTCGACAAGCTGGTGGATATTTACTTAAAGGAGATTGTGGTTAGGCATGGGGTTCCTGTGAGCATTGTATCAGATAGAGACCCAAGGTTCAACTCCAGGTTCTGGAGGAGTTTTCAGGATTGTGTGGGGACCAAGTTAAACATGAGTACTACATACCATCCCCAAACAGACGGACAGAGTGAGAGAACCATCCAGACCATCGAGGACATGTTGAGAGTATGTGCCATAGATTTCAAGGGAAGTTGGGACGACCACTTGCCATTGATCGAATTTTCCTACAACAACAGTTACCATGCGAGTATAGGCATGCCCCCATATGAAGCTTTGTACGGACGAAGATGTCGGTCTCCCTTGTGTTGGGAAGAGGTAGGAGAGCGGAAGATTTTAGGGCCTGAACTGGTCCAACAGACAAGAGAAACTATCGAACTCATAAGAGGACGGCTGGTAGCGGCCCAAGACAGACAGAAGAAGTATGCGGACCAGTCCCGCAAGGATAAAGAATATGAGGTAGGAGAGTTTGTGATGTTAAAAGTATCACCGTGGAAGGGATTGATGAGATTTGGTAAGAAGGGGAAACTAAGCCCGAGATTTATTGGACCTTTTGAGATCTTGAAACGAGTTGGAAAGTTAGCCTATGAATTGGCTTTACCTCCGAGCTTACAGCAAGTACATAATGTGTTCCATGTGTCCATGCCACGACCCTATCATACGACTTCCGACATGTGATAGAACACGATCAAGTGGATCTGCAACCAGACTTAACATATGTGGAGCAACCCGTAGAAATCATGGATAGAAAGGAACAGGTGCTGAGGAACAAGGTTGTCAAATTAGTGAGAGTTTTGTGGAGGAATCAAAATATCGAAGAATCAACATGGGAACTAGAAAGCGCAATGCGTGAAAAGCACCCCCAACTGTTTTCAACCTGATTCCGGGACGGAATCCTTTTAAGGAGGGGAGGCTGTAAGAACCCTAATTTTTGGTAATATTTTATTTTATTTAATATCTTGTGGCAATGTCAATATGGAACCTTTCTGGTCATCCCTGTTGATTAATAGTATTGATTGTCTGAGAAACTGTGTTGTTGTATTCACTATGTAAGATAAAAAGGGAGATTGTGAAGGCAAGAGTCTTATTGTTAGCAAGATTTATAAAACTTGGGATTTGAGAATGATTAGAGTGTTAAAAGATTTATTAAGGATTATGACAAGGAATTATGGACATTCGAGGAATTTACACAATTAGTACTTAAGGAATTATAGGGGAAATCTCTACGCGACAAAATATTATTACGAGAGATTAATTAAGATACGATACGAATTAAAGATTAGATAACAAGCATTGGTGGAAGAATAATAATACAAGGAGTAATATTGCATGCAAGCCCATGCAACCAAGTAGTTAGAAATCAAGCAAACTAGTTAGCCATTGGAAGATGAATAGTACCTAGTTACTTGCTTTTTCAAGAAAGGGGACAAGAAGTACAAGGAGCCATGCTTGCTAGTACTTACCCATACTTACATGATATGTATCACCCAACCTCATCTAATACCACTTATTCACCCAATACAAACACAAAAATCAAAACACTCTCCCCCCTCCCCCCTTGAAGAGCTCTCGGCCAAAGACAAAAAAAGAAGAAGAAAATTTCTTCTTCCCCCCTTTCCCATCACTCATAATTCACACCATAATTCCTAGGTCATCTACATCATCTAGACAAGGTATGTTAGCAATTTCACTCCATTTCATCCACCCAATTTCAAGTTACAAATTGTTAAAGCTTGGGTGAATAGTAACCAAGTTTGTTTTTCCTTTAGATCTTGCATTATAAGTGTTGTAGGAGACCATCTAAGGTGTTGTTGAGTTGTAAAAAGCTTATCCAAGGCCCCTAGGTGCTCAAGAAGGTATAAAATCACAAACCCTCTTGGTTATGTAGTATTTATAATGTTTGGTAGTAGATCCATGTATTTATGAGCTAATCTTGGTTGTATATGCATTGGATAGCATGGATCTTGAGTTTTGATGTTGAGATTGTGACTTTTATGACTATGGATAATATATATATCTCCATGAGTGTTATGAACCATGATTTAAGTGTATTAAGTGTTGGTTGTATGGTGGAATTGTGGAAAATGGTTGATCTAAGTAGTATGTGCATGCTGAGTTTTTCCAGGAGCAATGACCTTCCTTGTAACACGGTTTTGAACACCCAAATGTTGTCCCCTGATGTCCTACCTTATATTGTTGGAAAGATAATTGAATGTAGTTTCTGGAAATGTAAGGTTCATGGCTAGGTGATATGTATATTTTAAGTTATGGCCGGAGGAGTGAATTGTGTTTCTGGACTATGGACTGCACTAAGTGAACCCCTTGTGAACCTTGTTTAAACCCCTAAAAATTTATGTGGGATCATTGAAAAATTAGAGAAGCTAGGCAATACAGTGGTGAAGGCTACCCAAAAAGAATTGGATTAAAATAAGAATTTTTGAATTTTATAAAAATGCTAGAGTAAATTTCGCGCAAGGGAAAAAGTCGTTAGTGGAGCATAATTCTAGGAGTAATGGTTATGGTTCGAATGTGGTAACTAAATTAAGTCGAATAAGTGACGGGCGTAATCGAGTGGTGACATAAACCTATAGTGGGGCTAGAGTGTCATAAGACGAAGTCATTAAGTTAATTTCGTACCCCCTAAAAACCCCGTAATTAAAGAGATATTGTTAAGGTACTAACGAGCGGTTATTGCTTATGTATAGATCGTTCCACTCCGCACGCTCGACCACCCCAACCAAACCAAGGCAAGTTTACTTTTCAAAACTTATACATATACAAGGACTTTCACTGTTGTGTTTGTAGTTTTCAATTATATCAAATGCTATGTTTATCGAAGTATTGATGCAATTGAGATTGTATAAGTACATATATGCTTGTACCCCTTGAACTTAGAATAAAATGTTTTCTTCGGACAACGACTCTAGCAATAGAGGTCGTAGCGGTCCGTGAATATCTATTGACCGGGGAGCGGTATATTATTATATCGTATCTAGATTGCGAAAACCCGAAGGGTCATTCGGGAAGTATCGTATACTCAAGTAATTATTTTATATCTTCGTAAATACTCAAATTACCTATCTTGGATTAAAAGTTTATTTAATTAAATAATTATTTTATTAATTATTAATATTAAATCTTAAAATATCATTTATTAATTATTGTTCACTATTTTAAAAACAAAGCTAATCCAAGATACCTTTAGTACCTTCAAACTCGAACTTTTTCGAACTCAAAACATTTTTGAAAACCCCCGGTCAGGTTCTGCTTCTTGTATGATTTCAAGAATTATCGGTCGACTGATGTCGAACCACAATTACTCTGTTTTCAATCAAAATCGAGTTTTTAAAAGAAAAAGAAAAAGGGACTCTGGCAGGTGTGGGAACCATTGACGAACGATTCCCGGGATGTGTAAGCGGCCGTGAGCCAGGCGGCCCATCACTTATTATTCCGGCCCAGGTGTTGCCGAAGGATGATTACGGATGTAGTTTTCATCGAGGGTGATTACGGATGTAGTTTTCACTCGGGGATAGTTACGGATGTAGTTTCTATCCTTCTACCGGTAGAGAAGACCCGCGGATTATTGGACTCGGATGTGGCGACTGATCATCGTCAATCCCTGTCAGGTTTTATGTTTTCTTCAAGTCCCATTCCTCCACTTTGGAAAAATGCTTTGACACTGCATCTTAGGCCTATGTGCCAGTTGCCGATAGTGTCCTATTTTGATGAGAAGGATGTTGACTTTATGCAGTAGCTAGAACTGCAAGGTTATTTTGAAAACAAGGGCACGTACTGGTGCACCTTTGAAATTTACCAATAATGACAAGTGATTTTATAACTGATCGATACAAACGCGTTTAATGACTGTTATACATATGAAATGTTATATTGCTTACCTTATACTTATATTCTTGCTGAGCTATAGTTGCTCACTCTTGCTTGTTTTCAAATTTTACAAACACAACAGCTAAGAGAAATGGCAAGAACCTGTCAGACTGTTCGAAAGCAGGTGACTAGACCCCAGGCTGCAGTTGAGATTCCACCGGTAGGCCCCATTAGCCGGATTGGTTGGCAACTTTTGTTAGTACATTTTATTTATAAGTATGACCTGTGCAAGGCAGTGTACCGTAACAAACTTTCAAGCCGCCAACTTCGCTTCATATCGAAGTGTTGCTGGTAGCATAAATGCTATTTAATTCGGTCTGTAATAACTCTAAAACTCTTACTTTTGCTTATTCATATGTATGACGTTTCTGAGACTCTAACATGTGTGTGTGTGTGTGTGTGTGTGCGGTGTGAGTTTATTGTGGGGTCGATGGCTGTTTATTTATATTATGTGCAAGAACAAGTATGTTATTAATGGAAAATGGACCGTGAGCGCCTAGATCTCCGACCCCGGATCTGGGGGCGTCACAGCGCCGCTGCCGGGGACTAATTATTTTTTGCGCCTTGATTTTTAATTTTTCAGGTTAGTTTTATTTCTTGTCTTATTTTTGTCTCGTTTTTTTAAGGAAAGCTTGAGATTTCGGAACCCTTTTCAACGGAGCGTGGAAAAATTGGAATATTTATGGAAAGCAAGCTTCGGTAACCGTATCTCACTCTTTTCGCCCTTTTTATTTTTAGAAAAATTACAAAAAAATCGAAAAAATTCAAAAATCACCAAAAAAAAAAAAGTTGTAAATACATAATTGTTGCATCATGCATTCATCACGTAGGTGCACATCATGCTAGATTTTATTTTTTGCTTTTAATTTTTCGTACCCTATAAATTGTGGTGATCGCTGGAGGACCCAAAGGTACGTTAAATTTCTTTCTTTCTTTAGAATAAATCACGTAGAGTAAGCATCCATATTTGTTTATAATTTTTGTATATATCGTTGTTTGTTGCATCATTTTGTTAATAAACTTTAAGGGCAAAACCACTTGCAACATGGGGGAAGGGATTTAATCACTCTTTCCTTGGCCCACAACAATTAATTTTCAACATTTTGCTTCCCTTAGCCTTTTAATAAAATTAATTAGACATTTGCCCCTAGGATTTCGCGCTCAATTCGAAAGGTGCCTAAAAATAAACGTAATTAAGACTTATTCACGACCTTCAGTGTCTAAGGTTCGCCTGGATGTTAAGATTCGGTGTCTAGTGACGAGTTTGGCCTCTTGGCAATGCCTGCTCTAATCTGGCCGAATCGGTCTGAATAATTCTTAATTTACGGAATTTTTAGTGTGACTTAATGTTAGGAGCAATGTCTAGTTATTTTATTTAGGGAACCTAGGTTAGATTTTTTCTTTTGATTTTTCACCATTTATTTTGTGTGTTTCATCTTCGCACTTACTTGCTACGTGGTTTTATCCTTGATCAATCTTTACCATGTCCGTAGCATTTAGGGAGCGTTATTACCAAGGTTGGGATTTTGACGAGGAGTTAGCGAATAATACGATGTGGTGTGAGTCAACTAGGGAACCTAGTGTATATAACGAGTCGTCTAGTACTTTTAGTGATTTGCATTATAGTGAAAACGATATTGCAATCGACTCTGAATTAGATGCTCTTACTAGACGACTCGAAGCTTTAGAATCCCTTAGTGGCCCTTCACACACGTCTTGGCACCCAAATTTCAACTCTCCGAGTCTCGATTTTCAACATGGCCCCGACTCTCAACAAGTCAACGCCATGTTTCAACCAACCTCTCGAAATGACCATTTTACATCATCTTCTAATTCCGGTTGGAGAGATTATCCCGATCTCTCATGGAACCAAGGTCATAGCTATCAAACTCCGCCTCCACATTTTCAAGAATCGAACTCTTATCCAATTTCGAGTCAAGTTCCTTATTCGAGTTCAATTCAAACACCCGCCCACCCACCCGAATTTCATGACTCGAGTAGGAAACTTGACACCTTAGAAAAGAGTATCGAGGCTTTATTGATTTCTCAAGCAAACTTCATGCGAACCATAACTTCTGATAGGCAAATTTTGAACTCTAATGCTCAAGCCTTATCTAAGTTAGAATGTCAATTGAATCAATTAGCCACCATGTGCGAGCATGAGACGACAACCACCCCGAATCCACCCGAGGTCAACCCTAAATTTCTTATCACTCAAAGACCTATCGATACTTTCGATGATATCATTTCTCCTCAGTCTAATGTTCAAGTTGACACTCCTTTCTGTGGTGATTCACACGAAGAAGATTCTAATGCTGACATCATTCTTTCTCTAGGTCAAACGAAGAATCCCGATGATTCTGAGATTGTGGCTTCACCTAGACACCCATCATCTTCTTCTAGTGAACTTTTCCTTTCATCTTCCAAACCTCTTTCCGAAAAACCTAAATAACTTCATACTCAACCAATAGGAGCTAATCTAGTTAAGGAGGTTGTTTCAAGGTCAAATTTGGACGATCATGAGATTGAGTCTTTTCTAAAACAAGATTTTCAATTGCATTACGAGACCAATCGAGAGCTTTACGAATCTTTTAAGGATTTGACCTCGGAAGAGGTGTTTGGAGAGATGAAGAATATTTGTTCCAAATTGGAAACACAACATAAGGAAAGTTCTTGTGATCCTAATTCTGTTGGTGAAACTTTTTTCGAAGAGCCACCCCCACCCGTTTCTATTTCTTCATTTTCCACTCGTGCTCCATCTTTCATCAAAACTCATAATATTCATGACCAGCATCTTATCGTATTTAATTTGCTTAAACAACAAAAAGAAGCATCTTCGTGGTCTATGGATGAAGTTAGGAATATGAGTTTTATTCTTGCGCCTAATCGGATCGTTCGAGTGGTCTATTCTATTTTTGTGGGTGAGCTTCTGAAATATGTTGGTTATATAACAAAAATAATTTTTCCGACAGTAGGTATTGGTTAGTAAATATTTGTTTTGTACCTCCCATAGTAGAATGTAGGTATGGGGGAGTTACAAGTTGTGTGCGTGTGTGATTTGTTTTTCTTTAGTAGTTTTTAGAAATTTTCAGTCTCCGTCATCCCTTATCAGGTATTTCCTCAACTTTATCCTTTCTCATTTCTCTTGCATTTGCATACATTGAGGACAATGCGTGATCTAGGTATGGGGGGGTTTTTAGTGTAAATAGGACGAAAAGGAGTATAGGACTTTGCATCTAGATTTTATTTTTGTTTTTGTTTTACTCGAGGACGAGCAAAAGATAGGTATGGGGGCATTGGGTTTTTAGTGTAAATATATAAATTTTAAAAATCCAAAAAAATTAAAAAAATGAAAAAAATCAAATAGAGTTCTTTTTCTAGTGTTGTTAATTGATTGCTACTTCTTGATGCACCCTTGCATGCTATGATAATCTTATGACCCATTAGCTTTTGTTTGAGAAGTGATTTGCTAAAGTTCTTGTTCACACACTTACACTAGCAAGGTGAAGCTAGTAGACTTATTTGAATTGTGCATGAAATTAGAAGGTCATGATTAGGTGTAAGATGATTTGGTCTTTATGCTTTGAGTAAAAGTAGGTGCATTGAGGAAACCATTTCTTGAGATTGATTATGTTTTACTACACCAAGTGAGATTTTGAGCCTATATGCACATCTCTTGCATTTATATTCTTTTGCTTGAGTGTCCACTGGTCATTTGCATTGCTAGCCCTTGTTTGAATTCTATCTTGAAATGCATGACATTAATTGATGATAAAATGATAAAGGCATTTAGGAATAACCTATATTTCCCAAAATATCCACACCATGCTTACGTGATCAATTAGTTAACCCTTTGAGCTTAATCTTATTCTTTCAGTGACACACCACATTACTCGCCTAAGACCTTTTTCTTGTATAGCCTTACGTATTCTTGAGCCCAATTTGTCAAAGGCTAGTAGGAGCTTGGTGGAGCAATAAGATGTGTGAAAAGGGGTTTACTTTTGTTCATAACTTTTAAGGAAATATTTGTTGTTACCTGGTTAGTCGATTTTCAAATCAAATCCAAAGGAGGATTATTGTCACATTTATTATAGCTCTCAATAAAAAAAAAAAAAGGAAAAAAATACGTCTGAGAGCATACTTATGTTTTTTGTAATCCTCCTTCATTACGACTAGTCAAGGCTTTTTGTTGAAATATAAAAAGTAGAATTGTGTGGGGAGGTGTTGTGCATGATATTCATGGTGACTACTAGCTTTTGACACTTCACCTTATTTTGGCCTTTCTTGACATACCTTGTCCCTAGCCCCATTACAACCCTAATAAAGACCTTTTGATTGTCATTAATAATGTATGTTGTGATTTAAGTTGGGATGATACCAAGTGTCAAGCATGCATTTGATTTTGTTGGAATTGAGTGATACACTTACCCTTGTTTTTGAGTGAATATTCTTTTGTGAGTGAAAGGTGAGGTATTGCTTGTTTGTTTTTTGCATAAGAGATCTCAAGTTTTGACTCTAAGGTGTGCCCTTGTAGACTTAGCATGGTTACCAATAATTTTTGCACTTGACATGAACTTTTAGTCACTCTTGCATGGTTCTTTAAGTAGACTATGTGAATCCTTTCACTTTGCACACCAAGACTTTGCAAATTCATTTTGATTCTTAAGTTGATGTGTCATGAGAGGTCATGTATGCGTGGTGTTGCATTGCCATGTAATCTTTTATACGAGCTAGATGGATTTTGTGGGTACATTCACTATAGGCCCTCACGAGACCTCACTCGTCCACTAGGGCTGCCTAGGGGTTTAAAGGGCTTGTTGCATATGCCAAATGCAACCGTCACACCTACGAAAAGGAGTATAGGACTTTGCATCTAGATTTTATTTTTGTTTTTGTTTTACTCGAGGACGAACAAAAGATAGGTATGGGGGCATTTGATAAGTGCATATTTTTGCATATTTTTATTACCTATTTATTGCTTGAACTCGTATTTTAATAATTTATTTTGTTGCATTTCAGGAAATTCGTGAATAAATAAAGAAATTACAAAATAAAGAAATAAAGTGCAAGGAAGGGAAAAAGAGGAAGAAAAAGGACCAAAAAGAAAAAGAGGAAAAAGAATTAGGAGTTTGGTGGAAAGGGAATCTTGGAGGACACATGGAAGGTGGAGATCAAACCAACACACTTAAAAAGTGTCTGGCCAAGATCAAGTCTACCAAAGCTTAATGGGGAAGGAATCTTTTAATGGCTAGGATTACACCACCACACAAACCAAATGTAGGGCCAGGATTTACCTACACCCCCCTAAACCCTAATTCCCATCCTATAAATACCCCCTCATTTCCCTTGTATTAAACACCTTAGGAGTAGATAGTAGTGTAGTTTTAGGGTAGATTTAATTTCTTGTTTTAGTTCTAAATTTTGTAAACACTCTCTTTTAAATTAATGCAAATTTCCATTTTCCTTTAATTTCTTGTCTTGCTCTTTCATTATTGTTGCCTTGTTTCGTTACTTTCGTAATTCCGTTTAGTGGATAAAGTAGCGAAATGCTAACCACTAGGGGTTGAGAGTAACGAAATTTTGGTTTCGTATTCGTAGTTTAATTTAGTTTTAATTCGTAGTTTAGCCCCTTTAAAAATCAATTTTATTGTGGGTTTTAATTTAAATCATCAATTTAGTGTAGCTTAATTTTAACTTCGTATTTAATCTCTTTATTTTCGTATTAATTTGTTTTTTAAAAAAATCGTTTTATAATATTACAGTATTAAATTTGCAATACGTTTTATAATATTTAGTAGTTCTTTATGGATAACTTGCTATTCAACCGTTATGTTTTCAAATTCTATAGACATATAGGGTCTAAGCATAATTGGTATATATTCATCTTCTATCTCTTTTGTGGATGTATGTTTAGTTTGGTATTCGTATACTGAGAGGTAGCGTGTACTTGTTTCGTGTTATCCGATCAGATATCATAACCATTGCATATAGTGATTAAAGGTGTCAGATCTAAGCAAAGTATTTAATGAAGTTAGGATTCCATGTTTTCTCTTGCAGAAGTAATTCGATTCCAATTCTCGTTAGTTAGTTAATTCTTAGTTTGTTAGTTTACTACTTAGTTACTTTAGTTTATTAAACCCAAAATTGTTATTTGTCTTAGCAGTGAATAATAATCATACATTGTTGCATAGGTACATCTACTGAATTAAAACCATAACCAGATCTCTGTGGGAACGAACTTGACTTATTCATATATTACTTGTGACCACGTACGCTTGCGTGATTTAGTGTAAACAAGTTTTTGGCACCGCTGCCGGGGATCATCGGTGTTTTATTTTTAGTTTATGTACTTGTCAATAGTGGTCGTTAGCGTTCACTAACTCAGATTAGTTACTTACCTATCTTGTTTAGTTTGGTGTGTTCAGGTACTTGAGTGTTTGAAGATGGCATGCGAGGAGTTGCCATGGTGGGCATATTCGAGGACATCCATGCCTCAGCAATGTGAGCAGTGTTTGGGCGTTCATAATCCCTCACAATATTGTTACTACGAAGGAGTTGATCCATATGTCACTTATGAGAAACAACAATATTCTCAATACCATCCTCAACAGTACCAGCAAGATGTTCCAAATATATCATATTTTTTTGGTAGTGAAGAGTTTCAACATCAACAACCTACTCCTACTTTTCAGTCAGATGAGGTTGATGTTATGGAGGATCTTAGGATGCTTGTAAAGAGTAATGAGGAGTCTCTCAAATCTTTGGAGATACTAGTTGCTCGAGTTGTGAGTGCTGTGGAACAAGAGAAACAACAATTCATACTAGAGGCAATTCCAGAAAATAACGATGACTTGGAGCAAGGTACTGCATGCTTAATTGAGGAAGACAAATTCCAAGGTGAGGTGAGCATTCGCAAGCCATGTGAGGAATTTGATCATGCTAGGATGGTGGATGATTTGGAAAGGGCACTATTTGGGACAGACACTGATGAGCTGCACAAATTTCAAAAATTAGTATGTGCGTACCAAGAGGCTGAAGAACATGGGAAAGATGCAGGTCTTCTACTTGTCTCAGAGTTTAAAGATGGAGGTAGCGCATTAGAGCCAATGGAGGAAGTTCTCTTTGAGGAACCAAAGGCTTCAGCAACTTACATTTACCCTCCTTCATTATATTCAAACGAAGCCCGCGAGTGTGTGTTGTTCTACAAATTGACAAATTTTGGGTCAACAAATGAAGGCATTGGAATAGGACATAGTTGTTACACGAATAGGCCAAACGAGGAGAAGGGGCAGAAAGTGTGCCGCCGTGATGACGATGAAGTCTCACGAAGAGAGGAACAGGCAAACTATTATCATCCTTAATGGCGGCTTGGAAGAATGTCAAGCTAATGACGTTAAAGAAGCGCTTCATGGGAGGCAACCCATGTGGTTCTAATGTTAGGTATGTTTATACTTTTCCTCCTATTTACTTCCATTCAATGCGGACATTGAATCTTTCAAGTTTGGGGGTGGTTTGAGGGATAAGTATTGTATAGTAGTTGTTTGTAGTAGTTATTGTGTTCATGTAGGATATCATGTTTGCATTTTAGTTGTAATTCATGCATGTTTGTTCGTGTTTTGATCATGTGAGTCCATAGTAGTTTGCATTTGCACCCATGCTTGATAGGAATTTTGTGTTGTTGACGCTTTTGATTGAGAAGTGATATGCTTTGTTCTTGTGCACACACATACACTAGTAAGTTGAAGCTAGTAGACTTATTGAATGTTGTGAGTAATTAGAAGGACATGAATATTTGCAATTTGATTTAGTTTGCATGCTTTGAATATAAGTCGGTGCATGAGAGAGATTTTTTGCTTGGGATTGAGTATGTTTTTCCACCAAGTGAGTTTTTGAGCCTTATTGCATATTTGTTGCAATTTATTTGTTTGCTTGAGTGTCCACGGGATTGTTTGCATTGCTAGCAGTTGTTTGAGGTCTTTCTTGAAATGCATGACATTATTTGATGATTAAAATGATAAAGGCATTTAGGAATAACCACATATTTTCCCATATTACCACACCATATTTACATGATCAATTAGTTAACCCGTTGAGCTTAATCCTATTTTTCGGTGACATACCACATTACTTGCCTAGACCTTTTCTTGTATTGGCCTTATATTAATTTGAACCCACATTGTCAAAGGCTAGTAGAGTGCTTACGGGAGTAATAAGGTGTGTACGGAGGGGTTTATTGTTGGTCTTACTTTTGGGGGAAATATTGAAAATTGGATTTGGTTGTTTACTTGATAGTCGGCATGTGTAATAAAATTGTGAGACCATTGTTATTGTTTATATTATTGTTTGTGTTATATTTAACTCTCGAGAAAAAAAAAGAAAAAAAAGAGAAAAAAAACAAAAAAAAGAAAAAAAAAAGGGAAAAAATATATTATGAGAGCATGTTTGTGTTGTTGTGATCCTACTTTAGTCGACTAGTCGAGCGTTTTTGTTGGAAGAAAAATAGTAAAATTATGTGGGGGGAAATAGGGTGTTGTGTATGATTCATTAGGATACTTACTAGCTTTTGACACTTCACCTGATTTGGCTTATTTGACATACCTTGTCCCTAGCCCCGTTATAACCCAAATAAAGACCTTTTGATTATCGTCATTGATGTAAGTTGTGTTAAGAGTTAGATTGATACCAAATGTCAAGCATGTTTATGATTTTGTTGGAATTGAGTGATACACTTACCCTTGTTCTTGAGTGAATATTCTTTTGTGAGTGGATTGTGAGTGTTTACTTGTTTTTGCGTATGAGATCCCGAGTTTTGTCTCAAAGATGTACTCTTGTAGGCTTAGCATGGTAACTAACTTATTCTTACACTTGACATGGACTTTTGAGAGCTTATGCATGTTCATTGAGTAGACTATGTGAATGCTTGCACTTTCGACACCAAGACATTGCATTATTACTTTGATTCTTAAGTTAAAATGACATGAGAGGATTTGAAGGCGTGGTGATGTATTAGTAGTAAATCATTTGCATTTTCATATTAGTTGCATTCATGCATTGCATTGCATTGGATTTTGTGGGTACATTCGCTATAGGCCCTCACGAGACCTTACTCGTCCACTAGGGCTGCCTAGGGGTTTAAAGGGCTTGTTGCATATGCCAAATGCAACCGTGATCACCTACGGAAGTGGTACTAGTTAGTTAGTTAGTTGTAATTGTTTATGCTTGAGGACAAGCATCGGTTTAAGTTTGGGGGTGTGATAAGTGGATTTACGTCCACTTGGAGCGTTCCATATCGGCTTAAATTTATTGACTTGGTCTCAAGTTTGTTGTATTTTTGATGTGTTTTGTGTAGTTGTGCAGGGTTGTAGCTATCGGTTAGTGTTGGTGTTTCTAATCGATATTAGAGTGGAATTAAGCATTGGAATGAAGATTGGATACTTGTGTTATGCTACCAAGGAGTTACATGTGTCATGGTATTGAAGATGTTAGCTAATGCAAAAGAAACGGAGGAGAAAGGAGCAATTTGTGTAAAATTCGGATTTCTAGGTAGGTTGCGCAGTCTTCACTGTTTTGGCCATATCTGGAGTTCTAGAACTCCGTTTTCAGCGATCTTACAGCTCACGCGAAGCCTGAGAGATTTTCTACAATCTTGGACAGAAAGCATGGCGCGCTGTGGCCTAGGAAGGGCGCTGAGGCGCGGGAACCCTTCTGGAAATTCTGAATTTTTATCCAGAAAATCCTGATTTACTATTTTGGCCATATCTTGAGTTCTACAAGTCCGTTTTGGACGATCCTACAGTCCACGCGAAGCTAACGAGATTCTCTATCATTCTAAAGTGGTCCAGATGTCCAAACACAACTGGAACAGCCCAGAAATAATGAAGAAAAGTTAGTTACGAATTTTCCTTTAAAACAGAATCAGTTTAGGAAACGTATTCTATTTTAATTCTGATTTGGTAGTTTCCTTGCTGGGCAAGACTTCTAGAGCATATTTAAACACATCCTACCATTGTAATTTGTATAACCATTACATATCAATTACTTAGGTTTATTTGTATTTTTTCATACTTTTTTTGTATCATGGTTTCATCAGATCCCATGATGACGAGCGGTTCGATTATGAACTAATCGTTGTCATGGGATTCTAACGGATTTATTTATGGAGCTTTAGTATCTTGATGCTTTAAAGATCTGTGTGTGATGTATATCTGATATCCTCGTATGGTTATGCTTAATTGTTAGATGCGTAGCTAACATCTAATTTGTTAATCTCTTGTGAAGTGAAAGTGGATCTTGAGATTTAGAACTTGCCATGCTAGCATAGGTTCATAATTGTTTATCAATATGATTCGTAGTATGAGATGAGAATACTTATATTGCCCTATGTGATCTTTATGGATACCTTGCTCTTCAACCATTATGTTTTCAAATTCTATAGACATATAGAGTCTAAGCATAATTGGTGTCTATTCATCTTCTATCTCTTTTGTGGATGTATGTTTAGTTTGGTATTCGTATACTGAGAGGTAGCGTGTACTTGTTTCGTGTTATCCGATCAGATATCATAACCATTGCATATAGTGATTAAAGGCGTCAGATCTAAGCAAAGTATTTAATGAAGTTAGGATTCCATGTTTTCTCTTGCAGAAGTAATTCGATTCCAATTCTCGTTAGTTAGTTAATTCTTAGTTTGTTAGTTTACTTCTTAGTTAATTTAGTTTATTAAACCCAAAATTGTTATTTGTCTTAGCAGTGAATAATAATCATACATTGTTGCATAGGTACATCTACTGAATTAAAACCATAACCAAATCTCTGTGGGAACGAACTTGACTTATTCATATATTACTTGTGACCGCGTACGCTTGCGTGATTTAGTGCAAACAAGCAACGGCGAGTTCCACACTCTCGGAAAGATTGCTTATGGAGTCGACAAAAAGTGATCTTAAGCGCCTTATTAAAGAGGTCAAATCTCTTAGAAGTTGTCAGTTAGAACTAAAGGATGAGGTTAGCAGATTGATGAAAGAAAAACTCAGAAGAAAACTTGGGTGAGGTAGCCACTCCAAGTTGTAGCCATTCTGGAAAAAGAAATGGCCTTGTCCAAGTTCGGAAACTGAATGATTCGCTGGCACAGGCAATGCAAGTTGCAAGCAGCTCAGAAGAATGGAAATCTCGTGGTAAAAAGGTTGTTTGCTTAAGCTCTTTTAACCTTACAATTTTCTCATGTGCCTTTCTCACACCAACTGAAAAGAAAATATCATTTATACCGTTACTGTATCATTGATTTAGTTGCAACTCTATGTATTGAGTACATTTGTAAGGCTTTGTTTTGCAGATCTATTTTGAGCATAATTATGAGATGGCCACCATGTTCTTTGAACGAGCAGGAGATACCACATAGGAGAAAAGGGCCAAGGCCTCTGGCCTGAAAGCAGCTACTGAACGTATTCGTGAATTAAATCCCAAATTAGCTTGCACTTATCTAAGGGAGGCTGCTAAAATGTTTAATTCTATTGGCAAATTTGAGTCTGCTTCATCTGTTTAAATACATGTAAGTATGTTCAAGAGTAGGCTTTTTTTCCACATCCTGGTGGGCTTTAACGTTTCTTTGGCTGATGATATATGCTCTTTGGTTGATGTAGGTTCTAGAAAATAGGGAATGTGAGTGTAAAAGCAAATATTCAGTCAGTTTATCAAGCAGAGATTTTAATTGTAAAAACAAGTCTTTATTACAGAATTTAGACACTTATATGATGTCTTCTCTCAGAAGTGATAGTATGTTATAAATTTATAAATTTAGCACTCCTTTGAGGTGCTTGGAGTTGTATTTGTCTGGTCTATCTATCAGGTAGACACTCTTTAAGTTTCAAAGATGTTAAGTGGCTTATTATAATTAATATGGGTGAGACATAAGATGAGTAATTACTGGAGCATATGATCACCTGACAGTGGTGATCATATTATTTAGTTCATGCAAGCTATTTTTTAGTTGTCAATACTATGAGGGACTGAATGTTCCTGGTTTAATTATACTTTATGGACTTTTTTACAGACTATTTTTTCTATTTCCTTTTTTAACTCTTGACAATATGGGTGAGACATAAGATGAGTAATTACTGAAGCATATGATCACCTGACAGTGGTGATCATATTATTCAGTTCATGCAAGCTATTTTTTAGTTGTCAATACTATGAGGGACTGAATGTTCCTGGTTTAATTATACTTTATGGACTTTTTTACAGACTATTTTTTCTTTTTCCTTTTTTAACTCTTGACAATATGGGTGAGACATAAGATGAGTAATTACTGGAGCATATGATCACCTGACAGTGGTGATCATATTATTCAGTTCATGCAAGCTATTTTTTAGTTGTCAATACTATAAGGGACTGAATGTTCCTGGTTTAATTATACTTTATGGACTTTTTTACAGACTATTTTTTCATTTTCCTTTTTTAACTCTTGACAATATGGGTGAGACATAAGATGAGTAATTACTGGAGCATATGATCACCTGACAGTGGTGATCATATTATTCAGTTCATGCAAGCTATTTTTTAGGTATCAATACTATGAGGGACTGAATGTTCCTGGTTTAATTATACTTTATGGACTTTTTTACAGACTATTTTTTCTTTTTCCTTTTTTAACTCTTGACATGATTAGTTTTGATATTCAGGTGTTTCATGGATTGAGGAGGAACAGAGGATGTTTTTACTTGGTTTGCAGAAGCTTGGCAAAGATGATTGGCGTAAAATAGCACACAGTTATGTAGTTACAAGAACACCTACTCAGGCAGGTAGCCAGCCGCCGAGCCACACAGAAAATATCTTATCACGCCGTGCAATATGTCTAGGAGAAAGCGAAGGTCGAGATTGTTTGATATGATTGTTGATGAAGTGAGTAATATTTGCCTATCTTTAACTTTATACTTTTTAACATAAGTTTGCTATAATATGATATGTAGTGTAAATGAGATGCATTGTGACATAATGTTATATCTGAATACGTGAATTAATTGTTTTATGTCTATTAATTTATGATATAATTGTGTCATGCTCATAAAATTGTGGTGGGCATATTTTGATTGTCATTGTTCAGTACTAATACTTTAAGACCATTAGTACTTTTAACTTGTGATCAGCTAAATTGTATTGAGCGTAACACCAGCGAGAATTTTAATGTTGAACTATTACAACATTTGGACTAATTCTATCACTTTTATTTTCAACATTTGGACTATTGCCAGTAAATCTGTTACACTTGAGTTACTAACAATTATATTGAAATTATGTAGGGTGACCTTTATAATTGTTGAGGCATGCTTGTTGGCTGGTTCAGTGAGAAATGCCTATCACACTTCACGATTTTTAGCAAAAACCCTCCATCTTGCGAGACTGTTCGAAAAGGTGTGTTTGCAGCTGGTGCATCGTTCATTTTCTACACTTGCATACTATCTCAGTTCTACTACATCTTCTATGCGAATGTGATCAAATTATCAATGTATATTGTAGACTGTCCAGATTTTGTTTGGTATAGGCTTGGATATAGTAGTCATTTTGACTTTGCTTATTGATGTAAGAATGGTGTAAATAATGGATTCTTTTGTTAATGATATAGTCATTTTTGTTTATTTTGGTGCATAAATGTAATAAAACAATGCTAGTAGAGCTTCATACAACATCTTTTTCAGTCACAAACCGTTGTTAATTTGCTTTGGCACAACACCAATAAAATAACAAACCGTTGTTCAAACCCACTACAGCAGAAGCAAGTCAGACATCACTTTTCAAGCGTTGTCTATCGGGTGTTGTCTATTGAGCAGCCGTCTTTGATACAATCAAACACCAGTATCTAAACGTTGTATAGATACTACCAGTACAATGGTTTATAAACAGTTGTGTCAAATTTTTTTTAATGGGAGAATTCCGTTGTGTCAAGTATCTCATACAAAGATTTTATTTCCCGTTGTGTGCCAGCATCTATACACCAGTGGAAAACTGGTGTGTGACAGCACCAAAGACGGTGCCTCAATAGTCAACGGGAAATTAGGCTGACAGATAATGGTTGAAAAGAGGTCTCTAAAGCTGTTTTTCTTGTAGTGAATGGGTACTTGATGAGACCCAGGTTAGTTTGCTGACAGACTGGGGTTTCCGAGCGTTTACCAACCCACGCTCGATTCCCCAGAATGACATCCGATTGATCACGGCGTTGGTGGAGAGGTGGAGGCGAGAGACCAATACATTTCATTTCACATTTAGTGAGATGACCATCACTCTAGAGAGGATGTTTACATGATATTGGGCCTGCCTGTTCGTGGTCGTGTTATTACTCATACGGAGCTTTCCAATCCGCTTCAATATTGGAAGAGACGGTGGCATGATTTGAGGTTGATTGAGGCCGAGCGTAAGGAAATGTATAGAACAGGTTTGCATTTTAGCCCATAAATTTTAATTTCTTGTATTTTAGTCCTTAATTTGTTTAATTCTTACATAATACCTTAAATTTTCATTTTTTTGCAATTTAGGAAGATAATTATCTAGTTATTGCAATTTAGCCCATAAATTCTGATTTTTTGCATTTTAGTCCTTAATTTGCTTAATTCTTGCATGTTAAACCTTAAATTTTCATTTCTTTGCAATTTAGGAAGATAATTATCTAGTTATTGCATTTTAGCCCTTCAATTCTGATTTCTTGCATTTTAGTCATTAATTTGTTTAATTCTTGCATGTTAAACCTTAAATTTTCATTTCTTTTCAATTTACGAAGATAATTATCTAGTTATTGCATTTCAGCCCTTCAATTTTGCTTCAATTTTGATTTCTTGCATTTTAGTCCTTAATTTGTTTAATTCTTACATGGTATACCTTAAATTTTCATTTCTTTGCAATTTAGGAAGATAATTATCTAGTTATTGAATTTTAGCCCTTCAATTCTGATTTCTTGCATTGTAGTCCATAAGTTGTTTAATTATTGCATGTTATACCTTAAATTTTCATTTCTTTGCAATTTAAGAAGATAATTATCTAGTAATTGCATTTTAGCCCTTCAATTCTGATTTCTTGCATTTTAGTCCTTAATTTGTTTAATTCTTGCATGTTATACCTTAAATTTTCATTTTTTTTGCAATTTAGGAAGATAATTATCTAGTTATTGCATTTTAGCCCTTCAGTTCTGATTTCTTGCATTTTAGTCCTTAATTTGTTTAATTCTTGCATGTTATAAAAAAGGAGTGAAGCTTCATAAGTTGAGGTAAACTTATAAAAAGAAGTCGGGGCACTCTTCTCCCGAGTTTATCGAGCATGATAACCTTGTGTACACCTGAGCTTATCTTCTTTACATCATTGGGGGTGTGTTGTTTCCTTCATCGAACAGAGACACCGTGCATTCTAGGTACTTCTTAACTTCATTTCTCCCTCTAATTCTTTCATTTTAGTACTTAAATTTCCATGTCTTGCATATTTTACCTTAATTTTTGTCATATTTATGCAATCTATGCTTAAATTTATCTTATTCTTGCATTTTATGTCTTAAATTTCACATTTCTTGCATGTTCATCCTTAATTTCTCAAATTCTTTAATTAACCTTAATTTCTCAAATTCTTCCATTTCTTGAACTAAAATTAAAAAAAAATGTAATTGGATTTATTTTTTTATTGATTAATAAAATTTCAGTTATGTTATGACGTGGACTCAAGTGATTCAATGAAATGAAGATACTGTTAATAAAAAAACATATCTACGTATATAATAGTGTCTGTTGCCCCTTTTGTACAGTAAATTCCAAATTTAGTTTTCTGCCCTTCATGTTGCCTCTAATTTCAATTATACCACTGCCTTCATTTTCCCCTAAATCTTTCAGTCTAATTCTTTGCTTGACGACACGTGTGTTGCTGTCTGAAGGCCAGAAAAGTAATTAGCAAGAAGATTAAGCTTCTCGCGGAAGCTGTCCTCCGTCCTCTTTCACCAAATCATTCCTCGACTATACCTTTTCTACTTTATTGTGTTTATTTCAAATTCAAATTTGAATCTTATCTCATATCTCTCATCTATGCTGTTTTCATCTAGAGTAGAAAGTGCGATGAACGAGGTGAGTAATTTAGTAATTCATAAACCATAAACCACAATATTACTCTGATTTGTGTTTATTTTTTCTTTGATATCGTTTATGTTTTTTACAGGAAGATGATTCAAACAAGTCATGGCATTTGTTCACATCCGAAGATATGATGAATGGTGAGTATGTTTGCTCAATAAACTTTTAAGTAGTCATGTCAATTGAACCACTTATTATGGTATTTGTTCACAAGTCATGATGATTCCTCCTGCAGGTTATCAATCTACGAGGAATTGAAGCCCAGAAAAAGGAACTACAAAGTGAACAAAGAGAATGTTGTGAAGGCATCTATACCAGTATCAACAGGTTCAACCCGTCAAGCAGCAGAACCATCTTGTAATTTACATAGATTTAACTTTGTTTGTCCTTAGACTAAACTTTATGTCACTTTAACGAATATGCATATTGAATTCACCTTAGAATTAGATTTTCTTATGTTATTTGTATGAAACTTGCTTATGTACTACATAATAAAGTATACAACTAATGTTATTCATTTAGCACCATTACATTTTTTACAAGGTACAAAGAAAAAGAAGATCAGCAATGCAACGAATAAAGATGGTGATTTGTTTAGGTGTCCACTATCTAATATGACAAATACAAATAACCGAACAACAGAGAATTTATACAAGGGCAAAGGAAAATTTAAGCCACCACAACTGTTTGAGGACAACACTCGCAATTTATTCTAACAAGACTTCAGTGATCAAGATAAAAGTGACTTATATGATTACGAATTAGGTTTGTCTTCCAAATTCTACAATCGTTTATTGAGCCTAACCTGTTTTACTTATACTTTAATGTAAATTTACAGATGAATCGATTGTTAATGGTGTAACTTTTTCTGATGATGGCCTTTTGTTGATGGTGTACACTCTAAGGTTCCAAGATGTGCTCAACTAATTATTCCTGAAGAGTATGCTTCCTTGGGCTCTCCGTCTGTTCAATGTACACACTGCAATGCTCGAATATGGAAGGAGGAATGCGTCAATAAAAATGTGACTCGAGGAACTCATGTCTTCTCCATTTGTTGTAAGAAAGGTGATGTGAAGCTGCCACCAATTCCTCCGACCCCCACTTATCTCATGTCACTTTTCAATGATGAAGTGAAAATTGCTGCTTTTCAAAGGAATATAAGGTTATATAATGCAATATTCTCATTTACGTCTACCGGTGGCAATATTGATAATTCGATAAATAAAGGGAGGGGTCCCTATATTTATAGGTTGAATGGTTAGAATCACCATGTGTTTGGGTCATTAATACCCGATGATGGTGACACTCCAAAATTTTACCAATTGTATATATATGATACTACGAATGAGGTTAATAATCGTTTGCGTTGGGTGAATGTTACTGATGAACAAATTGTTGATGCTGAAGTTGTAGGTCTTATTAGAATGTTGGATGAAACTAATTAACTAGTTGGTGAATTCAGAATGGCACGTGATCGATTTGAAAATAATGATTTAGTAGATTTGAAAGTGGAGTTGAAGATTTCAAGATCAGAGAGTGGAAGAGAGAATCATATATCAGCATCTGATGAAGTTGCTGGTGTTATGGTTGGTAGTACTTCCAACACCACTCCTGATCGGGACATAATTATTGAACCTATGCCAGGTGTTTTCCAACGTGTTTCTTACATCCATCCGAAATTAATGGCCTTGCAATATCCACTTTTGTTTCCTTCTGGAGAAGATGGTTACCATGATAAGATTCCTAAGCTGAGTGTTGATCTAGACAACTTAAAAGATAGTGACATGATCTCAATGAAGACTTACTATTCTTATCGATTTCAGATTCGAGAGAATGAAGGTAACATTCTCTTATTAGTTTAAATCAGTTTCAGCATAATTGCATAGATAATCCAGATTTTTGCTGGCTTCCATTTACTATACATAGAATGACATTTTGCCTTTTGCAACAATGATAACTCGGTTGGGCGGTAGATTATTTCAACAATATATGGTTGATGCTTTCTCGGCCATAGAACAAACTCGGTTATGGTGGTTTCGTAAGAACCAAACAATTCTTCGGAATGAATTATATACTCATATATGTGATTCAGTTCGTAAAGGAGATGACAACACGTCAAATATTGGAAAGGGTGTCATCCTACCAGCTGGATTTGTTGGTTCGAAACGTTATATGCAACAGAACTTTCAAAATGCTCTTGCAGTTTGTCGGCATGTTGGACACCCTAATATTTTTCTGATCACCATGATGACTAACCCTTTATGGGATGAAATTCAGAAGATGATGATGTTTGTACCAGGTTGTAAGACTGAGAATTGTCCTGATATCATATCGCACATGTTTAAATTGAAACTTGAACAATTAGTGGATGACATTAAGAAAAAATCTTATTTTGGTAAATGTATTGGAGGTACCATTTCTTAGTTTTTAAACCTTTTATTTATATTAATTGCACTGTCTTTGCATTAACCTGACATGTCATTACTAACTCATTGAAATTGGATGCAGTTATGTACGTTGTTGAGTTTCAAAAGCGAGGACTTCCTCATGTTCACATGCTAATATGGCTTGACAGTGCTTCAAAGAAATATCTTAAAAGTAATGTAGACAAATTTGTTTCAGCAGAAATTCCCGATCCTCTAAAAGATCCAGTTGGTTATTCTGATGTGAAAGCCTTTATGATACACGGTCCATGTGGTCTACAAAATCCTAAATCTCCTTGCATGAAGAGTTTCAAGTGTATCCGTCATTTCCCGAAGAAGTAATTGATTTCCTTCTTCATACTTACGTAATAATACATTTTTTTTTATCTTTAGACAGTTAGTAAATTTATATGTTGTGTTGTGTAGGTATTGTGCATGTACTATTTTTAATGAAAGTGGATTCCCTTTGTACAAACGTCGGCGCACTAATATCACTGTCCATGTTCGAAAGGCAGAGCTTGACAATCAGTGGGTTGTTCCATACAATCGTGATTTATTGGTGAAATACCAATGTCATATGAATATCGAGATATGCTGCCATGCAAGGAGTTTGAAATATTTGTTTAAATATTACCTCAAGGGCCATGACATGGCCACTGTTAAAGTGACAGGCAAGAAGAAGAGCAGAGAAGATGAGGCTGCTGATAACCCAATAGATGAAATTGAAGCTTACTTTGATGGTAGATACATTTGTGGTTGTGAAGCTGCTTATCGCATTTATGGTTTCCCTATACACCATCGTACTCTTTCTGTTGAGCGCTTGCCATTTCATTTACCTTCCCAAAAAAATTGCACCTTCCGTGCTAATGAATCTTTAGGAAAAGTTGTTGAAAAAGAAAAATATCGACTTAGCAAACTCGAAGCCTTTTTTCACTTAAATAGTAATGATGAATCTGCAAGGAAATACACTTATGATCAGATTCCTCAACACTATGTATGGAACGAAAGGAAAAGAGGTTTTCAAATTGGAAGGCTTTGTTATTGTCATCATAACAATGGTGAAATATGGTTTTTACGTATGTTGCTGACAAAGGTTTGTGGTCCTACTTCCTTTAAGAGTTTGCGTACTGTGAATGGAGTTTGTTATGGGACTTTTCGAGAAGCATGTAAAGAATATGGTCTGCTTGGTGATGACAAGGAATGGCATGATGTTCTTGAACAATGTGCTCATGGTGGATTACCCCCATAAATCCGTCAACTTTTTGTACATATTATAGTTAATTGCAAAGTCACTGATTTGGGTCATTTATTGGATTGTCATTGGAAGAACATGGTAGAAGATATATTGTGAAAAGGCGCAATTTGTTGCGTAATCCGACACTCATTCTTAATGATAAACAACTGCAGTTTTATGCCCTTGCAGGTTAGTCATAAGTTGTTAGATTGGTTTTAAGAAAATTTTTTTTATTTCCTATCAAGTTGTTGTTTATGTGGTACAGCTTACACATTTACTTTTTATGAACAGAAATTGATGATTTGCTTCGATCGATTGGGAAGTCATTAAAGAATTTTCTTCAACTCCCACAACCACCTACATCCTATCTCCACCATGGATCGAATAATTTGATATTAGAAGAAACCAACTACGATGTTTTTGAGATGGAAATGCAGTACAAAGAATTATTGGCAAACTGTACTGACGAACACTTACATGTTTACCAAGGCATCCTTGATTCAATAATGAGAAATGAAGGTGGTTTGTTTTTTGTTTATGGGAGCGGAGGATGCAGGAAGACATATTTATGGAGAACAATAATTTCAAAATTACGTTTTTAAGGTGATATTGTGTTGCCAGTAGCATCTTCCGGCATTGCAGCAACATTACTTCCTGGTGGACGAACCGCTCACTCAAGTTCCGAATTCCCATTGTACTAGATGAATTATCCCTTTATGGTATTGGTCATAAATCCGATATTGCTGAACTTATAAAATGACCAAGCTAATTATTTGGGATGAAGCTCCTATGCAACACCGATATGCATTTGAATGCTTAGATCGATCTTTAAGGGATATTATGAAATCTGTTCATCCATCACGTGGCTTGATGCCTTTTGGCGGCATTACAATTGTACTTGGTGGTGATTTTAGACAAATTCTTCCTGTCATTGCTCATGGTGAACGAGGTGAAATACTGTCTACATGTATAACACGATCACGATTGTGGTCCATTTGTAAGATATTCTTGCTCACAAAGAACATGCGTCTTAACAAAGGTGATTCTCAGCATGAAATTGATGAGTAACTACTTTTGCTCAATGGGTGCTTGATAGTGGTGATGGAAAAGTGGTTGCTCCGAGAACTGAAAAATCTGATTTGGTTGAGGATGAAATTATTATTCCAACCAAGTTTTGTGATCTTTCTAAGGTGAATTCTATTGATACTATGATTAATAGTACATATCCCGACTTCTTGCAAAGCTACACCAATCCAAAGTATTTGAGTGAAAGGGCTATTTTGACTCCTACAAACCAGACTGTAAGCATCTTAATGATCTTATTGTGGAAAAGCTTCCTGGTGAATCTGTTTCATATTTTAGTGTTGATAGTGTTGAAGATTTTGGTGGAACAGACGACGATTTAAACGCTGCTTTTCCCATTGAATATCTAAATTCAATTAACCTTCCAGGTATGCCTCCTCATGATTTGAAGTTAAAAGTGGGTGTTGTAGTTATGTTAATGAGAAATTTGAATCAAACACTTGGATTATGCAATGAAACTAGGATGATTGTTACAAAATGTTTAAAATTCTGTGTTGAATGTGAAGTTATTTGTGGATCATTTGTTGGAAGTAGACACTTCATTCCACGTATGGAACTTTGTCCGAGTGATGCTCGAATGCCATTCAAGTTGGTGAGGAAACAAATGCCATTGCAGCTATGCTACGCAATGACCATTAACAAGTCACAAGGACAATCACTTCAAACTGTGGGTCTTTTTTTGCCGAAATTTGTGTTCACCCATGGCCAGTTTTATGTGGCCATCAGTCGTGTTACTTCTCCTAATGGCCTTAATATCTTCATTGATGATGAAAGTGGTTTGCCTACTAATAGAACGCAGAATGAAGTTTACAAGGAGGTTTTCTATTCCTTGCCACGTTAATAAAATGGTAGAAGGGTTTACATTCATATTTGCTTTCACATGTATGTAATCCAATCTTTCAAAGACATAAATCAGCTTTGTAATGGTTTTTGTTTATAAAATTCCAATCTTTTGTGTAATCCAATCTTTAAGGTGTATGTTGATATTTCATAAATTCCAAATTAAGGTGACTGAAATTATGTATGTGCATCTCTGCATAGGAAAACTTTTGTAGAATGTACTATGTATCTCTAAAGTTCAAAGTTGAAAGAGCATATATAGTAAACCAACCAATACCCCAAAAACAATAAACCATATTCCAAATTATATTGGAATCAAAATGCGTAGTCAAGTTTCCATAATTAAGTAGCTAATTACATACGAATTCAATACAAATTTTCCTTAACAATATTTTTAGACCAACTATTCCACTGCAAATGTGTACTCATTGATATGAGTAAATCTGATTTGTTGTCCTTCCTTGAGAGTGTTATCCTTTGTAAACTTATCCCAACCTCTTCCAAAATGACAGACCTTCTTTTTTCGATGAACTGCAACTTTCCAAGTTTGGTGACCACGTACCAGATTAACAATTGTACTATTTTTCCAAGTTCTAAAGATTGGCAAAAGATGTCTTGCGAAATACTGCATAATAAGGAACAGAGCAAAAGAAGTTAAAGGCAAGTAATTGAATTTAAGTACATCAACAACAAAACAGATTTAGTATTTACCACGCCATTCCCAGTTTGATCAATGTTAGATTTTGACAATACAGCTGTAAAATAATTAATACTGTGGCCAGCTTCCAAAACACTTTGGCCTAGATTGATTAGGAAAATAACATAATATGAGTTCTACAAATTGGTAAACTTTTAAAACAAATGTAAGATGAACACTTCAAGTATAAAAACAAACCAATTTCCTGTTTTACTCATGCGGTCTGCTCAATATCCATTGCATTGTGACCTAAAACAATCAAGAGATGTAATTAATTTATAGTCAAACGTAAAACGTATGGTACCAGATCAAAGTTTAGCTGGATCATTGAGACTTACCACAATTCTCTTCAAAGCTACAATCTGATAAAACAATGACTTTCTCTTCAAATCTTTGCTGATCGAACATCCTTCAACATAAACTTCCTCTCCATATTATTAAACATATCCATGCCCAGATGATTATATATTGTCACATAAAAAGTAGATCTTCCAATATAGTCAAAGAAAATTATATAATCCTCTTCAACTGAATAAGCTTTGAAGAAGGACTGCAAACCCTTCATAATATGATGTACGACAAAAATATGCAGGAAATTCCCTCCCATCTCCAAGCATAAGCCTAATTTTACCAGCTAGCATCCATCCAAATTCATTAACAAATACACATGGAACTTCCTAAAAGATTATTTAAATATATATTACTGACTTTAAAACATTCAGATGATCTCATTATTTCAACAAGGCATTATAAGTGGTAAATATAGAATATACCAATACACCAGACTTAACAGTCTCTGACTTCATCACTTTGTAAAATTTCATCATACCCTTTCCATCAGCAATGTCTCCTAAAAAATGAATGTAAAGAAAGATATTAATTTCATTTCAATTACCATTAACAAAGATCAAATCTATATAGAAATCTATTAACAAATGACAACCTCCACGATAAAAAGTTGCAATACTTTGCTTCTCACATACTGCCATTTAAAACGGTGGCCCTGTGATGTAGATAAGAATATGCAGATATCACCCGCAGTTAATCCACTAGCCTTGGCAAAAGAAAACCACTCTCTGTCAAAAATAAGATGTCCATTGTCCCACTTGACCTTTATATGCCAAAATATTTGTTTAAAGCCAAGATGAATCCATTTCATGCTTGCATTCAACCCCAATTGAGCACATGCTTCAGTTGAGAAAATCTAATAAATCACCATAAAAATTGTTTAGGACTTGAAGTTAACTTCAATATAATCTAAATTGTATACTAATTAAACATTGTTTACCTCACAATAATCTTTTATCTGCAAATGCTTCTTTCTTAACAATAACTCATATTTTGCAAACAATGAGCCATGGGCATTGAAGCTTAATGTGGCACAAAGTTTGTCAATTTCCACATCACTTATCTTCCGATACTCATCAACAACAAAACCAACATGATTTTTAACACAAACACCATTCTCAAAAGCAATTTTGTTCAAACCATAATCAATTTGAACTGCATAACAATTAAAAATTTCAAAACTTAAATCCGATCCACCTAAATACTAAAAAGCGACCATGTGATATGGCTTAAGATCGTAATAACATATGAAATTTTTTAAGCCTTCAATAAGTCTGTTAGCATGATCATAGGTACCATACCATATGGCCCCTGAAGGTAAGTGAAGAAAAACTCTTTTACCAATCTTTATACCATAATGATGAGCAAAGTTTTCCAGGATTTTCTGAAATACAAAATTGTTGGCAGTGAAATGAGAACAATGATATGTTGCCGAACCATGTTTGTAACAAAAAACTGCATGCAAATTTTTTTACCAAACTTCCATTGTTATTATCTGAAGCTAAATGCGGTGACAAGAAAGCAATTGGATCTTGGCATGGTGAACCACTAACATTAACTGAAATATATAATGTTTATAGTAATCAGTAATAAGAACATAGCAATAAAGATAGGATTCAATCTATGTCATTCTAATTACAAACACAAACAAAGCATATATAAACAATTGGGTTTACCTGATTCTGCAAAATGACCAAATCTGGAACAGAATTCAATTTGACATTAACACATGACCAAAAAAGTAACATTATATGTATTCTTTAAGGGATAATGGTTTTACCTTTTGGATGAAGAAGAAGTACGAAAAGCCATCAAGCTTTACTGGAGAGGAAAATATTTTTGCAAGTGACAACCTATGACATAAATTGTCTTATTCCTATAAAAGGTAGTACTGCTTTTTAAGTCGTTGAAAAATCATTCAATACACCAAAGGTCAACTACAGCAGGCTACACTTAAAGGAAAAGAATCAATGGATTGCTGACACGTATTTGTAAAAACATATTGAAAAAACATAATATTTAATTACAATTAATGGGAAAGAATACAAATATACAACATACTTCATGTGGCCTAATTATATTTTCCAATCTTTGTCCGAAAAATATTCCAATTTTTAAATAATAAGGTAAATTTTGAAATTATACCATATAAAATGAGACATAGAGAGTAATTGATATTTGGGAATACGTTCTTAATGTTTTTATTCACAAAACTTTAATCGTATTTACCAATTTACTTTAAATAGCTGAATCTAGCTGCAACCTATTAATTTTTGTGTCAATTTTGGTAGTACTCATTTAGTATTAACGATCATTTCATATTAATCAAGAAAAATAAAATGTACTTCATCCATGCCAATTCTATTTTCCACTATTTCCGATTTTCTTTTTTTTTTTTCAATAATACTTTTATCTTTAATTAATCAAGCAAATTATGTGTTAATCACATTAACTTTTATGATTATTAATACAGTTTTTTCATAACATAGATTTGTTTTCACATAAATCATTAAAATGTGAATTTTTATCAATGGACAATGAAAATGGGACATAGGCAATAATTGAATCTTGGGAATACTTAATGAATTTATTTTTTTGCAGAATTTACACCATATAAATTTTTACAATGGAATTATTAACAATTTGCATTAGATAAATAAATGCCATTACAACACATTAATTTAGATCTAAATGTTGCTACTCATTTAAGATTACTCTCATCAACAATATGTAGTCGGACATTTTTGGTTCAAAATTTTAACAAAAATGAAATCTCGATTAGTACCTTTTCGTATGGTTACATTTCTGTATCATTCAATGTCATGAAATTAACATACATTACCAATTGTTAAGCCTTTATTAAAGACAACCAAACGATGGCCAATCCAACCGATTGAGTGTAGTATGAGTATTCACATTGGGCAGTGAAATAAATTCATTTCACTACTCTGTACTCTTTATATTGCTTCTAAATCTTTTTACCACATACAACCACTCAAATACAACTTCTACCCCAATTTTACTTATCAAAACACCAAAAAACAGACCACAATAGATGTCAGTTGGGAGTTGTCTGCCAATGAGTACATCAAGATCAATGTTCATGCAGTCACATATAATCAACCACTTCAAAATGGTAATCACTCAGGAATAGGTGTTGTTTTAAGAGATGATACAGGTCGTATCATCTTAATGGTTTCTGGATCCTTAAGGAATTTAACTGCAAGAGCAAATGAACTATGGGCGATGTTGGTCGATCTTCGTTGCGCTTTCTATGAAAACAAAAACAACGTGGAGCTTGAAACAGAAAGTGCTGAAGCACTCAAAGAATGGGAGGACTGGCGTTGGTTTATTGATCCAAACCATAGTAGGGTCATACAACAACTTGTGCAGCGAGAAAAAGATCAGAAATTAAAGCTTCGGGTTAAAGTTATACAAGAAATCAAAAATGGTTTGGCAAGATATCTGGCTGTTGATGGTGCAGAGAATAGAAATCGTTTGGTTGTTTTTAAAAGACCTTTTGGCTTGGTTAGTAACATTTGGCATCTTGACATGGAGTTGGGATTAGTCAATGGAGATTATGATATCTTGGAAGAGGAAGAGTATCTCTAACTTCAGCCGCAGGAGATAGGTGATGAGATTCAAGGTTTGGGTGAAATGTTGGCCAAAGATGAAGGTTCGGCAAATCTTCCTAACATCCAGTGAAAACAAGAAGAAGCTGCATGCAGTTACAAATTGTGCTACAAATGCATAATTTTATCAACTTTTATTTCTGGTTTTTTAATTACTATGTATCAGTATGTTGCATGAAACTTAGTTTATTATAAGTATTTTTATGAACCAATGCATGGATGTGGGTTTGTGTTTCTATTTGTTTGTTTATGTTTTACATTTTTACTTGGTTTATTATTTCGATCAAAATGAATTATACTAGATTAATGCAAATCTATACTATTATATAAATTCTGAAACATTGAAAATTTTGGTACCTGTTTTTTGGTACTAAGTGAATTTACTTATTTACCCTTCATTATCAAGAAAAATAAATACACCTAAAATAAATAATAACATAATATAATTCATGGTAATTAGTCGAGTTATTACCTTTTATAAACACCTAAAAACATCAATCGTATCATATCTTTCCATCATTAATATTTCCTTTCGTATTAAAACACGTTACCTTTTTAATTTAAAACAAATCTTACCATCATTAATATATACTCGAAAATATCACAACATAATTTTCAAGAAAAATATTACAGCTAAAATAAATAATAACATAATATAATTAAGGATAATTAGTCGATTAACATAATAAAATTAATGGTAATTAGTTGATTGTCTTTTTCACATTAATATAATAAAATTAATGGTAATTAGTCGATTGCCTTTTTCACAGTTACTTTTAGTTGAAGATATTAACTTTTATAAACACCTAAAAACATTCGTATCATATCTTCCGACCATTAATATTTCCTTTCGAATTAAAACACATTACCTTTTTAATTTAAAAGAAATCTTACAATCATATATACCCGAAAATATCAAACCATAATTTTCAAGAAAAATATAACACCTAAAATAAATAATAACATAATACAATTAATTGTAATTACTCAATTGCTTTTTTCACATTTACTTTTAGCTGAAGATATTACATTTTATAAACATCTAAAAAGATCAATCGTATCATATCTTTCAGTCATTAATATTTCATTTCTAATTAAAACACGTTATCTTTTTAATTTATAACAAATCTTACAATCATTAATATATACCCGAAAATATCACACCTTATTTTTCAATTATTAACACAATATATTAAAAATCGTATACATTGTTTATAATAAGGAAGTATTAATATAATCTGTAAACATGAGTATATTAAATTATATCAAATTAAAATTAAAAAAATTATTAAAAGTAATAATTATATAAAATATAATTATAATATTAAATAAAATTTATAATATAATATAAGAAACCCGTGCATTGCACGGGTTATAAGCTAGTAAGGTTAAAATTTTGAAATAACAAAAAATTCTTCGAATTGCTAGAAATTGCAATCCAGTTCTCAACTATAATTTTTTAAATTATGGAAGAGGTATTGGGCTTTAAATTGAACTTTTTATAAAAGGGCCACAATCTTTTACTCCACATAAATTTTTTCATTATAAGTGGACACTTATTAGTATAGAAAGTCAACAATAAGAAGGCCAACATAGAAAAGATACAATTAGGGCATAAGATCCCCAAACATAGTGGTATCTACTATCTACACGGCTGCAATAACTCAACATACACTCCCAACTCACAACCACCAAATTGAAGTCTGCAAAACAACAATTATAACTACAACAGGTAAGTAAAACTCTGTCCAATCGTTACTACCTGACTATTAATTGGTTTTAAATGGATAGATACTGAAAATTTATGAGTCTTATAGATATGATTTTATTCATGTCAGTAATATTCGTTTCTTTTGGTGTTTATAACAGTAATTGAACTAAACAAGTATGACACCATCAAGAGCATAAATACCTCAACTTATGAGTGGAAACTGAGAGTTAGATTGCAGACCCTTTGGAAAGGAATGAACAAAGATACTAAAGAATTTTATGGGCTAAATATGATCTTCATTGATGACTCTGTACATCTTTCTATCCTTCAACTTTTACAAATATGTAAACCATTTACTGTTAATCTATTTATCATTTGTTTTATTATTTATTTTATAGAATTCAAGAATTCATGCTTTTGCAAGTCAACAATATTGTGAGGATTTGTTGGAAAAATTAAACGAAGGAAATAGCTACATTTTGTCCAACTTTAAAGTTAAGGATTTCGTAGTAGATGAAGTGTACTGAGTGGTAAGGAATAGAAAACATGTATATTTCACTCCACATATGAAAATTCAAATTGATGAATCACATGGATCGGAAATTGAGAACTATGCCTTTGATTTGTACTATATGGAGGATATTGATAAGCTGGCTGATGACAATCGATTTTTGATTGGTAATTCTCTTTTTTCCAATAAACATTAAAATAAATTACAAATCAATTACTAACATTTCTTTAAATTAGATGTAGTTGGAAAGGTTGAAAACCTTGAAGATGTCATTACAACTACTAAAAACAACAAAGACACAAGTGGGTTGAAGTTTGACATCTCGGATGGCAGGTTTCATACAAATTTACCTTTGGCAAATGTTTCCAAATCTACATTTATTACATACTAACATTTCTTTTCAGCTTTAGAGTAAAAGTTACTTTGTTTGATGAATTTGGAAAACAAGTGGCAGAAGCTTTGGATAAAGTGAATAACCTGGATCATATCTATGTTATCATTTGTTGCGCTAAAGTTGGGAAATATGAATGTATTTCTATATTTCAAGAAATAGTCGTGCTACTATACCATTTGCAAAAGTTTTGTTATTGTAAACAAAATAATAATAATTTCGAATATAGGTTTGCCAAATCTAACAAATTATCCTGCAACAAGAGTCTATATCAATCCCGACCACTATAGCATCGAACAATTAAAGACCAAGTAAGAACCTTCCTTTTACAGCTTTTATCACATACTATTGCTACATACTACTGCTGTAACATATTTAACTTGAAACAGGTTTGAAAAATTCAAGGATGTACAAAATTCTGCCAAAGATTTTTCGACTATCAAAGAAGTTGTACCAATACCTAAGCTGATAGTCAAACAAATCAGACAATTGAAGCCTGATTTTGAT
Organism: Kitagawia praeruptora; assembly: GCA_037693485.1. Classification (NCBI taxonomy): domain Eukaryota; kingdom Viridiplantae; phylum Streptophyta; class Magnoliopsida; order Apiales; family Apiaceae; genus Kitagawia; species Kitagawia praeruptora. Next base: position 102,487,650 of record CM075352.1, on the reverse strand, counting down.
AAGGTTCGTGCAATCAAAATATAGAACATTAACAAATTTTTCCTTCATTGATCAATTTCATTTTTACTATATAAATGCAGACTGATGTTAGTTGTGAGGTGACAATCAAAAAAATTGATGAAAAGGCAACTTCGTACTTCACCAAATGTATAGATTGTGATATTGAAATTTTTCAACAAAATGGAGTCTACAAATGCAACAAATGCACAAGAATCTTTCCATACCCGGACAAGAGGTATCGAAAATGTTCCAATACACAGTTTTCCAACCATTATCTAACTTTATTAATACTTATTTCAATAAACCTTTTATGGTTTTTAAATTGGAATACAAAGATTTAGGTTATGCACATTATGTTTGGACAACACATGATCCATTGCTATTATATTGCCTGACTCTGAAGTTAGTAGAATTACGGACACGACTGTGGTGGATATTCACTCTGAATGTCTTACAGTATGTCATGTTCAAATATGATACAAAAGATTTCTTCTTTTACACTTACAAACATCATAAATTAACAACATTGGTTAATGTTGTAGGACGAAGATGAAGACAAGTTCCCTGATGTTCTCAAAATGTTCATTAACCAGAAATACACTTTTACTCTTGAAATCAAAGAAGAGAACATTAAGAAGGGATCAACGATTTTTTATGCCAAGGAAATTCTTACAACTATGGAAATCTCTGATAGCTTTGATCCTAATAAGGATCAAATGGTGCAAACTAATGACGCATCTATAGAAAAGTAAGAGTTCATTTCTCGGTTATAAATCCTAATGCAACATTTACTATAATAACTTCTTATTCAAGCTAAATATTGGTCTTGAATGGAGAAGAAAGCAAGAGTCAAACTCCTCAAACAGGAAACTTGACGAACAAGTCTAGATCAAGGAAAACGGTGGAGCCAGTAGAGTTTGATCAAACAATCGAGGATACCATGCCTGTCAAAATAATCAAAAAGGAAAAGGTCACTTTTATTTAAAAACTCCATCAACTAAACATAAAATGTCCGACAAAAGATTTATTCATTTCTCATTTTCATTGCGCAGAAATAGTTCTACATAAAGCCTACAAGCAAGAAGTTTGGCAAAGGAATTCTAAAATTTTGATGTTTTTCCTGCCGGTTCCAATTTTAATGTAAACTTTAACAAGAATCTTAAGTATTGTTATTTTTATATGAACAACGTTGAATGTAATATAACATATCGTTAATTCATAAAACAGAGTTTTTTTTCAATGAAGTAACTAATTTTTTCATTGACAACAAATTGACCAATAAAACTTGAAAAAAAACTAACAATTTGTCTAATCTTTCCAAACTTTCAATACAGGAGTAAATGCTGGGTAGTTGAATGATAGTAATAACACCAGTAATAACTAGGACAATATAACATAACATAAACACTTTCCAAACTAAATAAACCAAAGGATAACCAACTTAATTGAACAAAACCAATATGTCAACAAACAAGTTTGATCCTATTTCAAGTCTAAAACCTGGGAGGTATGACTACAGAATTCATGTGCGCGTGATCAGGAAATGGAGAGTAGCAACAAGAACAGGAGAAGTATTCAAAAATTTCAACATCTTACTCATCGATAAAATGGTAAATCCTTTCCAATTATAGCAAATGAATAAAATCATACATTCATTCTAAAATACATATTGTAACAATACTAAGTTTATATGCAGAAATCTAGGATTCATGCTTTCATACCAGTACATAGTGCAGAATTTTGTTGGAACCCCAAGCAAGGAACAAAGATCTAGTTTGAAGTGTTTGATTTCAATGACCACAGCAAACTCAAAATTTTATCACAACAGAAAACTTACTTGACAGGTAACAAACATTAAACTTCTCTACAAAAAATTTTTAATCAAAACTTTTGTATAATTATTGAGTATAACGGTTTCTGCAGATGTTGTGGGGATCATCAAAAATTTTGATTTCAGAGATGTCAAGACCTCACAAGGGAAAAACCAACTGCAAGCAAAACAAACAATAACAGATGGAAGGTAGTTTTTTCCAATGCTTCATACTTTCAAAATATCATTACAGATATTAAAGAAATCCTCTACTATTTTGTCAAACAGTTCGAATGTTAATGTTACCTTCTTGGATCAATTTGCTGTGAACTTGCAAGCATGCATGAATCAGGGCTTGGAGAAACTAGTTATAATCATCATCTCAAGTGGAAAAGTTGGCTCATGGAATAGTATGTATTAGCTAATTGATTTGAATTTATTTTTCCTTTACTTCAACCATTAAAAAAGGTAGTTTTTGGCAGATCAAATAGAAATCTCTAATGTTGCTACGACCAGATTTTACCTAAACTACAAGCATCACAGTGTGATTCAACTACGACGAAAGTAAGTGAATATTACACTTTCCAGTTTGTACAAACTCAGTTATTTATTCTACTTCGTTACAATGTTTTACAGGTTGAGTTAACCTCAGTTTGGTGCAATTGCTTTAACACAACAACAAAAGAGACAAATTGAGTTACTAACAGTAGATCAAATTACTAAGCTTGGAAAAGAATACATAGATGTAAATCTTGAAAACTCCTCAAATAATTTAAACATAGGTTGTTTATCAAAGATTTCTTATCATAATCTTTCCTTTTTCAAGGCTAAGGTTGTTACACATGTTAAGCTAAAGCATGTTCAGGATACAAGTGCTTGGTTTATTAATGCCTGCACAACTTGTGACACACCAACTGAGTGGAATAATGGTTTATTCATTTGCAAAAATTGTCCAAGAACAATACCACATCCAGATCAAAGGTATCAAAGCGAGCATAATAATTTGAGCATCTATATTTTACATATGATGTCCAATTTAACATAAACTCTAAAACTAGGTACAAGATCACTGCTGTAGGTTCAGATTCAACTGGTGTAATTGACATCATACTTGGAGATAGAGAAGTTCGTACGCTTATCAGAAAAAGAGCTCGTGACTTATATGACGAGGTTCACAACTAAAACTCTACATTATCCTGAAAATTCAACCTTTTTACATAACTAACCTATTATGATTAATAGGTCAAGACAACAAAAACTTTCCCACAAGTTTTAAAAGACATTGGAGAGAAAGATTACACAGTTGTACTCCAAATTAAGCAAATAAATGTTGTTGATCACTATCAGGTTTACTGGGCAACAAACATATGCAATGGCTTTGTCAAACCTGAAGAACAAACCGATCAAAGTATGAATTAATTCTATGTAGCCTTCATCTTCCGAGGTATTACTCTTTCATGCTCAATACAAATTTTCATAATTCATATTGGTATCACCAACTAAACATTTTCTATACTCAAAACAGGCTACTACATCAACATATCATCTTCAAGGATTGTCAGAACTCAACTTCCAGTCTCCATGAGCAAGCAGCAACATCAAAAAACAATAAACAACTATCTAATGGAAAAGTTTCAATTCACAGGATTCCATGTTACAATGTATTTTAAGAACTTTTGCAGCCGTGTAATGAACTTTTGTGGCCACTGAATATTAACAAGAAATATTAAACTAATCACGTATTTAACATGCTATGATTTCATCTCATGAATTATTAAGGCCCAGCATGACGGGCATAAATACTAGTAAGAATAATAACAGAATAATATGGTATTTATGAAAGAGTCAAAATAAAGTTTATATTCAAATACATACATCATTCTAAATAATGTCATAACTCACAACAGTATCCTTTACAGAAAAGAAAAAAAACAAATCATACTTTATGTTGACTGTATACACATTTTTGCTGGATTTATGTTTCGCTACATATGAAACATGCGATGCTTTTATTTTCCAATTTAAAAAGTATATGAGTGGCACTGAGTCAGCTCAGGATTGGTTGCTTCAAAAACTGGACACAGCTAGTCCAGAGGAAATGATTAAGGTCTGTACGATTCTATGGGGTATCTGGTACTGGAGGAATAAGAGAGTATGGGAGAATAAGAGCATAGCAGCGAAAGTTGCAATGGATGGTAGTTTTAATACTGTGCAGGAGTGGAGGAAAGCTAGAGTTGTAGGTGAAGGGGTCAAGAAAGATGATAAGGGTGTCACTAGTAACAAATCTCGAGGATGGCAAAAACCTGGAGAAGGGGTTTTAAAGATCAATGTTGATGCCTCGGTGGTACCAGGTGCGAGGGAGTTTACTGTGGGAATGGTTATCAGGGATCACAATGGGAGTTTTATTGAAGGGAAGAGTATGACTATGGTGTGCCCAGATAGTGTCTTTGAAGCAGAATGTATAGGAGTCAGAGAGGCTCTATCATGGACGATTTTGAGGGAAGACAAGCAGCTGATCATTGTGGAAACAGACTCTCTTTTGACAGTAAATGCCATTTCTGGGAAGAAGCAGTACAGGCTTGAGGTAGGACATGTGGTTGACCAATGTCAAGAGATGATCAGGTTTCATAATCAGATCAGCGTGGTTCACATTCGAAAGCATGCACATACGGTAGCGCATGGATTAGCGAGATTACCTTGTTTGCTTAATTGCTCTCATGTTTTTACAGCTCCTCCTACCCATTTGGCGGAGTCTATTTTGTTTGACATTACAAATGAATGAAAGTACTTTTGTTTTGGTTTCAAAAAAAAAAGTAATTATTTGGTTATTAAAATAGAATTTTCTGAATAATATAAATCTTATAGTGTACATTAGTTTACTACATTGTGCATGCATGTGAAAAAGAAGAGAAAGTAAATTTACATTCGTGCAGAGCCCACGAAACAACTTGTTCCGCCACCGGTGGTCCTGCATTGAGTTTAAGTACTCTTGTTGCAACATATTAACATGTATGTTTGTCTTCACCAATCCCGTTCTTGCAGAGTTGCAGCTACAGAATTTGACTGATACAAGGTAAGTAAACAACACAACCAAAAGATAAGTACCCTTGCACTCTTACTTTTAATTTAACTAGTCAACTTATCCTCCCTTCGCGCGGTTAATAAATTTTCATTTAAAATATTGAAAATAGATGAATTATTTTTTATTAATTTTAAAAAATTGATCGATCTCTTAAGATTTTTTTTAAAAAATTGATTCAAAACAATTCACATAAATTATAAGTTTCAAGATATTCTCTTTATATATCTAAAATTTTCATTCTCTCAAAAATATCATAAACATAAAAAGTAGTAATTATAATACAAACATAGTCTTTACGATCAAAAGTTATAAATATTATATATAATAATGTTGTGAGGGAAAAATGGTACAACACTTCAACAAGAGAATTACAATAATTAACCGAAATAACCCAAGAATCTTTATTAAAGAAATCGAATTACAACTCCAAAACCCTAATCTCATGAACCCTAATCCGAAAGAGAGAAGAATGATTATATGGACTGAGTTTGCAAGGTACTCCAAGCTATGATGATCGAATATAACCTATTCAATCTAGTGTTCACAACTAGGAGCAAGTGTTAGAGGTGTGTATGTGTGTCCAACCCTTGCAAAGTGCCTACATACTCTTATATATATAAGAGATCAAGTCCTCATGTAGTTCTTAATAATTATCCTCCACTTTCTTCTGCCATATCCCTCGTAAAAGACCTGTAGTGCTCGTTTATCCAGCCTTCCATAATTATCCAGCCGTTATTATATGGTTAATCCATGTATTTTCGTGATTTATCCTCCTATACGTACGTATATATATATATATATCCCATATATATACTATGTTAATCCATAATATAGACTGCTATCAGATCGTTCCTATTGTTTAGGAGTTATCCAGAAGGTTGTTATAACGTATATTATCCAATCTCCTATAATATAGGCGATTCTGAGCCCGCTGGTATATTTCCTGGAAACCTTCGGGGTTCATGCGCGTACCCCTGACCTGACAGCCTGCTACCCAGTTGAACCCCCTTCTGGCCTTCACATAGCTTTACCCTTATCTGGGGTTCACATGCTCGCACCCCTATATGAACATACCTCACATTTAACACCAGACCCTCGTCCCTCAACCCATCCTCGAAGCATACAAAGCCATCATATTCAACCTTGGACCTAGCTTATCCTTTCATATTCAATTAATTCGAGTATGTCCTCTTAATGGGCCTTAAATCAAGCCCAAGGCAGATTTTGGGCACAACAACTACCCCCCGGTTCCTTGTAGCCATTTTAATGCAAAAGGAACCCAATATTACTCGTACCTCAATCATACTTTTCATCCCATGTGAATCCCTAAGCCTACGTGAGTATACTCGTTGTAGGAAACAAGGGACTCAACCATGGAATGTCCATGCTCACAACCGTACCTCTTCGTTTGAACCCTAATATTCTGTGACCTCCATTTGGGGATACAATTGCTTCACCCCCTCCGATTTACAAATTATTATACTAACGGGCACTTCCTTATATTCCCAATAATTATCGAGGATAATTTTCCCTTTCAAATGATAAGCCTTGAAACAAAAAAAGTCCCAATTAAACTTTAATTGTTTGAACTCCAATCTCTATAAAAACTCTTCCGTTTCTTCCTTTCTCCCAATGCATTGGGCCTGTCCACATTCAATTTTACACATTTCCCAGACTTTTAATAATTCCCTTTTACTTTCATTATTCATACGCGGGTTGAATCCAACAACGCCACGTGTCCTGACCGATCAAATCCCTACACGCCGATATATATACTCACAGTCTCACCCCTTCTTCTGTTTCACTATCTCATAAAACAATCACAAAAATCTCTTTCCTCTCTCTTACAGCACTTGGCTTTCTCAGGCCTAACTCCAACGAGGTTTCCAGTCTTCCAGTCGCCTTCCATAATCCAGAAGTACTTTCTGTTCTCTCTCTCCAACCATTCTTTATGTTACTTTGTACTCTTCTGTTTAAATATATATATGCCCAGAGGCACACAAGTTTATTCCCAAGTCTTGCATCTGTATGTGTTTTGCTTAACATCTTGCTACAATCGCTCCTTAATATATTTTTGTTTATCGCATGCTACCCTTTATATGATTTTCTGTGTTATATGCCTATGCATGCTGCATTTGACCGCTTAATTGAGTAGATCTGCTTACCTCTAATGGTAGATATTCATCCGTCTGTTCATATCCACACACTTATATGCTTGCTCACACACAGATACTCTTTAATTGCGTATGAACTTCAATTTCCTTTGCCTCTATTCATACTTTTGCAGTGGCATTTTGTGAACCCATGAACCTATAGTGTAGACCGACTTCCTTATGTGTCTGACCCTACTCCAGTCTCCTTATACATGGGCTGTAACTCGCCAAGCCCAGTCCTAGCTTTGCTGGTCTAGGGGTTCTACATGCGTAACCCCCTTCACTTAGCCCTGGATTGTATATGCACATACCCTGTTTGAGGTAACGCCTCACTTATCTTTCTTTCCCTTTTTCACAATACTGTTACACTTTGTTCCCAACCTTCCCATGGGTTCTCCTAAATGAAACCTTGTAAGAGACTTGACACCCTTGGTATCTTCTCGTCGGAGCTTGAGAACAATATGGCCTTTTCGGATGGGTTAGGTGCTCCCTTACTTGAACCTCTGTAACTGATGACATTCTTCTATTTCTCCTCCTTGACAATTATTTTGTGGACTTCGAGGCTCACACTGCTTTTCCTAATGGAGATGTCGAGCCAGGCTACATCCGTTGAATCCCAAAATATTCATGCCATGGTGGTCTCCTAGTCACCATCCATGTCTGAAGCTGATTCTTTTGCATCTCCAAAGCCTTTATCTGAGTTTCCTCCCATGGCTTCTACTGTGAGCGGCCGTACCCGTTCCAAGGTCAAAATCCTTGACCCCACCACTGCTCAAATCTCCATCAGATCCTACTTTTTAGATCCCAACTCAGCTGTACCTGCCATTGCAAGTTCTGATTCCCTGGGGTTAGAAGAAGAACTAGATTCACTGGGACACTTATCCCCAACAATTGAACCCTTCAATGATCAACCTGACTGTGGTGAAAGCCAGGACGAAGTTACTCAAGCCAAAGCTTCTACTACTGTCACCCCTCAGTTGGAGAACCTACTGGGAAATTATAACCCTGGGTGTACACTGATCGTACCCCAACCTGAGGAAAGGTGCCATGATTTTTCCAACTTCGAACCAGACCAAATGATCCCTCGTGCTGTCTTCTCTGCTCAGTTTTTTAGATTAGGATTATCACTACCCCATCACCCGTTCATCGTGGATATCCTTGACACCTACCAGCTCGCCCCACTGCAATTGACCCTAAACTCTTACCGAATGGCCATTTGTATGTTTATCTTGTATGATTCTCTGTTCAAAGTAGAGCTAACCGCTCGAGAGTTGGGTTTTTTCTATCAACTCAAAGAAACTGGGAAGACCTCTGGCTTTTTTTATCTTACTACCTGGAATGTCCACAAGGGAAAATGCATAAAAGGCAACAAGAAGGGAATGTCAGGCTGGCATAAGCAATTCCTGTATTGCTATGATTGTGCTATATATAGGACAGACTTTAACCCTCATCCTGACATGCCTGCCCAAACCATTTTAGAGGGGGATGAATTAACAAGAGCTCGAAAAGCCTTAAAGAGGAGTGTAGACTAGGAGATGGTGCTAGCCTGCTCTCCAAGAGGAGATTAATCCGTTTAGGTTTTAGCAAGAAACTCAGCTCTGGGTCTCCAGGGAACGTCCGTAACCCTGTTGAGGAAAATCCCACTGATGGAACCCCAATTGAGCCAGGTCCACACTCGTACCCTTAGTAGCATGCACACCCTGTTCCATTTACTTTTTTTATTTGTTGCAACATGCTTCCCATAATCCTTTGCATATATGCTTTACTTGATTTCTATATGATAACCATCTTTACTGTCATTGTGACTTTACTAACCCTTCATGTAATAATGCAGATATGTCTTTTTCAGTGCCTTCCTTCATCACCAAGCGTTCAGCACAAAAAAATGTTCCCAGATCACCTGTACCCCCATCACCTGTCGAGAGAACCCCTGCTCCATCTGCAAAAGTCAACCCAGCTTCCACAGAGAATAATGTTTCCTCAAGGAAGAGGCCCACACAACATACTCCTGAAATGTCTGGGGCATCTGGTTCTCGGGGAAGTAAGCGTTCCAAGCATGAGATTGAACTAAGTCCCTCTGACACCATCTCTCCAGCTCCTCTCAATGCTTTTGTTGATGCCATCAAAGATACAATCCCTGTACGGTCTATCTCAGAGTGGGACAGCCTGAGTTTTGAGGAAGCTACAAACAGGGTACCCCTAGTGAATGCTGAAAGCCTCTTCCTATCCCTGAAGTATAGCAACCAGATTCTTGGTGCTTCCAAGGCTGTTGAAGAGCTTGACAGGGTACGTTCGGAGTTGAAAACCTTCCAGAATGATAAGAAGAAACTGTTGGCTTCGAACAAGAAGCTTTATGAGAGTGAGGGTACTCTGATCCAGGAGAGGGATAAATTGCTGAGGGAGAGAGAGTCCATGGATGCCATCATCGTCAAGATGGATAAAGAAAAGGAAGATGCTAATGCCGCCAATAGAAAGGAGAAAGAGAAACTCGAACTGAAGGTCCGAACCCTCCAGGGTGCAATTGCCAAGTATAAGGCCACCATGTCCAAGCAAGGTGACAAAGAATACAACCTGGGTTACAAGACTGGGATCAAAGACTACATGACTGCCACATATGAGGCTTTTCCAGATTTGGAGTGGAGCCTCCTGGGCTAGGATGCGATTGATGCCATAGAGTTGATCAAGACTGAACAGGCTACGAACCCCCCGGAGGTGCACATGGAGGAGGCTCCCCAAGATAAGGCTGAAGAGCTTCCTGCAAGTGTTGCTGCAGAGGGTGCCGTTGAAGCCACAGAAACCCAGCCAGAGGAAGCTAAAGACGGGGGTACGGCTGTGGAAGCTCTGGTAGTAGCCACCTCATCTGATCCTGAAGTTCCAAAGGCCTCTCCAGCAAACGAGAATCCCTCCACTTCTCCACTCAGGTCAAGCTAGTAATTTTATTATCAACCTTTTGAGTAAACTTTCATGAATCCTTTTGGCATTAATTGCCTCGAACTTGGTATTTTGAGGGTGCGGGCTCCTCTGAAGGCCTCGCATGATGTAATCTTGAACATAATTCCCCGGATTTTTATTATGGTTTATGCATGTCGTCTACTTTTGCTTAATAAATGCTTGCAGTGTAGTTAAATTGCATGTTTACATATGCATACACCTCACTTAAATTCAGTACTTAGCACTCCTTACTTCGCATTTCATGCTTAGGAGTACTATCAATGTTATACCTTGCTCTGTTTGGCATCTATGCCAGGCTTCAACTTAGGATAATTAAGCCTTTACTAACCTTGGGGTTCACCTGTTGTACCCTGATTCATTGATAAATTGGAGTGTGTCCCTTCCTTAGAAACAGTAGATGTTTAATCCTTCATACTCCTATCATGTGTTGATAAGTCATGTTTGACCTTATAAATTTTCAGATCCATACACCAAGTGAGTTTTCCACTAAGCCTGCTATTTCCATCCCGAATCCTTACTTTGTAGCTAATCCTTATCAACCATAAGACCTTAACCGAAGGGTGATTGGTGATCCACCAATCGTACCCCTAAATGTATCACTTGCTGATACATGTTGGGTTCCCACCATCTTTAACTTCAGTACAATTTCCTTACAGGACTAATTTCCTCAGTCATTCATATTACTCAAAGATTGGGCCTTACTCACCCAAATTCCCTGGGGTCGTGGTGAGGTTATCTTGAGGCTGGTTATCCACCATACTGACTACACGGTAATTCAGGGTTCGAACGATTGAACCTTCCTTATAAGGGAACCTCATGGCCCTAGTTTCCCTAGAGCCTTCCTGCCCTGGGGTTCCACCCCCTTCCATGCATAGGCCATACATGTTCCAATCCGTGCGCACATAATCCACGTACACTTCTCTACATGTACCCATATAATTCGTATTTATACAACCCGTGTAATCCATTAACATACATTCCATATGTTTTCCATCCATAAACATATAATCCATATGCTTCCATCCATTACATAATTTTTTTCTTTAAAATTTAAACATTTTTAAGCCAAGTTACCTTTCCATTAATCGGTGTATACCTACTCCCCCCCCCCCCCCGAGTTCTTTAATGTAATTAGACTTATAATGAAGAACTAGGTTCGACAATCGTATCCCTTTTTTTTTAAAACATAAATAAAGCAGGTTACACATCTACATAAATCCATACATTTTATGCACAAAAACAGAGATAAAAGAAAGACAAGTTGATTTTAATTCCATTAAATCAAATCATAATTGGTGTTCAACAGACAGGCGTACATTCATAACCCCCCGAGCACTTTATTAACATGAAAAGGGAAATTCCTAGCCGATTGATCCTAATATCATGGCAGCTACAACTAATGAGCCACTTTTATTTCCTACACCTGAAAGAGGTCTATAAGAAATGTTACCTGGGTTCAACTACTGGTAATATTTCTTAAGGTGTTCGGCGTTCCACGCCCTCGGGATTAACTTCCCGTCCAAATCCTCCAAATGATAAGTTCCTTCCCATAAGATCGATTTGATCACATATGGGCCTTCCCAATTTGCCTCAAAGGACCCATATCCTGGAGTCCTCATATTAGGCATCATCTTCCTTAAAACCAGATCACCAACCTTTAAAGGTCGTGCTCGAACCTTGCCATCAAAGTACTTGCGAGTCCTTTGTTGATAAGCTGCAAGCTTCAACTGAGAGGTTGCACGAACCTCTTCCACCAAATCCAAGTACAAACGATGATTAATTTCATTTTCCATGGGATCAAAGTTATCCCTCCTAAATGAACCAGCACCAATCTCCACAGGTACCATAGCTTCGCACCCATAAGTTAATATAAATGGGGATTCGCCAGTTGTAGTCCTAGGTGTTGTGTTGTAAGACCATAACACCATGGGAAGCTCCTCTGGCCAGCAGCCCTTCTTATCTTCCAGCTTTGCCTTTAGGGTATGTTTAATGATTTTATTGATGGCTTCCGTCTGATCGTTGCTTTGGGGGTGGCAGACTGCAGAGAAGCCCTTAACAATTCCGAGGTCTTCAAATAAACCCCTCATTTCCTTGCTATCAAATTGCTTGCCATTGTCAGATATCAACTTATAGGGAATCCCATACCGGCATATGATTGCTCGAAATACGAACTCCTTTAACTTGGCTGCGGTGATCATAGCCAGGGGTTCAGCTTCCGCCCACTTTGTAAAATAATCCACTACTACAACGGCATACTTTACTCCTCCCCTCCCCTTAGGGAGTTCTCCAATCAAATCAATTCCCCAAACAGCAAAAGGCCATGGGCTAGATAGTGGCTTTAATGGCACAGCAGGATTCCTATTTGAGTTGGCATACCTTTGGCACCGATCGCATGCCTTTGAGAATTTGTGTGCATCCTGTTGTAGGGTTGGCTAGTAGTACCCCTGTCGAAGTATCTTGTGGGCCAATGAGGTTCCTCCAGAGTAGTTTCCACATATGCCCTCATGCACTTCCCGCATAATATATTCACATTCACTGCCTGCTATACATTGTAGAAGCGATTTGTTGAAACCCCTCTTGTACAGCTTTCCATCATAAAGGGCATAACGCGTAGCCTTATACTTCATTCTCCGGGCTTCATCCTTTTCAGCTGGCAGAACCCCTTTTATTATGTATTCCAGGATGGGAGTAATCCATGTGTCCTCCACTTGAACCTCTATATCCATACAGTCAAACCTTGGAATGCTAGGTTGTTGTTGTATCTCCAATGGTATCACCCCTAGCATAGTCGCTTCCCTATTAGAACCCATTTTTGCTAAGGCATCTGCACTTGAGTTTTCTGTCCTTGGAATTTGCACAAGATTTATTTCCCTAAATTTGCTCATCAGCTCCTGAGCGTACCTCATGTACAAATCAGTGCGTGGACCCCTAGCTTGAAAGTTGCTTTTGATATGTCTCACTACCAACATAGAGTCACTATACACAGTCATATTCGCCATTTTCATTTCAAGTGCCAGCTTCAAACCCGCAATCAGGGCTTCATATTCGGCATCATTGTTTGTAGCCTTGAATATAAAATGAATTGAACTTTGCAGTTTATGGCCTTCAAGGCTTATCAGGACTATGCCAGTACCTGCCCCATTTCCATTTACGACTCCATCTACATATAGGATCCACCATGGTGAACAATTTTCTGTTGGGGCTTCCTTCTCCGGGGGTTCCATCACCGTCTCCTTAACTTGAACCTCAAAGGATGGTGGAAACTCTAATAAGAAATCAGCAAGTGCTTGGCCTTTGATAGCTGTTCTTGGCTTGAATTCAACATCAAATTGGCCCAACTCCATAGCCCATTTCATCAACCTTCCTGAGGCTTCAGGTTTGTGCAGGACCTGCCTTAGTGGGAATGAGGTTCGTACCTCTATCGTGTGCGCCTAGAAGTATGGCCTTAACTTTCTTGATGCCAGAATCAACGCGTAGGCTAGCTTCTCCATGTTTGTGTATCTGGTTTCAGCATCCAGAAGCCTCTTGCTCACGTAATACACAGGGTACTGGGTTTGATCTTCCTCACGAACCAAAATGGAACTAATAGAGTGCTCAGAAACCGCCAAATACAAAATCAAGGTTTCAACCTCTATCGGCTTCGCTAGCAATGGGGGGCTTCCCAATTGTTCCTTAAATTTAGTGAAGGCAGCTTCACATTCAGGTGTCCACTTAAAGCCTTTTCTCTTCTTGATAGCTGCAAAGAATTCTCGACATCTGTCAGAGGACTTAGAGATAAATCTGTTCAAGGCTGCCACTCGTCCAGTAAGGCTTTGGACCTCTTTCACACTTCGGGGGGGATCTCATTTCAACCAGTGCCTTTATTTTAGCAGGATTGGCTTCGATTCCTCGATGATTCACAATGAAGCCCAAGAATTTTCCAGACTCCACCCCAAATACACATTTCTGGGGGTTCAACTTCATCCTATATTTCCTTAGGATGCCAAACATTTCAGTGAGGTGAGCAACATGGTCACCTGCTACCTTGGATTTTACCAGCATATCGTCCACATATACTTCCATAGTTTTTCCAATCTGGTCCTTAAACATCTTGTTGACTAGCCTTTGGTAGGTTGCTCCGGCGTTCAGCAGCCCGAAAGGCATCCCGATGTAACAGTAGAGCCCTCTGTCTGTGATGAAGGAAGTATGGTCCTGATCGGGTTCATACATCGGAATTTGATTGTAACCTGAATATGCATCCATGAAACTTAGCAAGGCATGACCGGCCGTAGCATCGACTAGTTAATCAATACGCGGGAGCGAAAAGCTATCCTTGGGGCATGCTTTATTCAAGTCAGTGAAGTCAACGCACGTACGCCATTTGCCATTGGGTTTCTTTACCAAGACCGGATTTGCCAACCACATGGGGTAGAATGATTCCTTTACTAGCTTGGCTTTCAACAATCTGTCTACCTCTTCTTTCAGGGCAATGGCTCTTTCCCCACTTATTGCTCTCCTTTTCTGTCTTACAGCCTTCATGTCTGGATCAATGTTCAAAGATGACATATCACCCTTGGGTCTATTCCCACCATGTCCTCATGGCTCCATGCAAATACGTCTAAGTTGTTTCTTAGAAATGCAACCAACGCTTCCTTGACTTCAGGGTTCAACTATTTGCCAACCTTCAATTCCTTAGTAGGATCAGCTGCATCTACCAGGATAGATAAGGTGTCTTCAGCCGCCCCAGTCTTTTCCTTTGTTTCGGGCATTCGTGGATCAAGATCAATTTCCACTGGGTTCACCTGTTTTGCATCCTGATGGGGTTCCACCAACTGACCATCAGACTTCAATGATTCCTTCAGATCGCTTTCATTATCTAAACTTTCAAAATCACTGTCATGAACTTCTTCAACTATGCCTTCAATCATTGGCTCTTCAGCCTTGGAATTTTGAAATTTTGGGGCTTCCAGCATTAGTATCCCGTTAGGGGTACCTACCCCCCGAAAAGGTGCAACATCTGTATAGGGCTCCTCGCCTGGATGTTGTACAATCATGATAACATTACATATGTCTCTTTCTGGTCTTGTCTCCTTTCGACGTAAGGATTCATCTCCCTTCCTTACACCGGGGTCCAGGTAACGATAGCATTGCTCTGACGTACCCCCATCCACCAACAATAGGTGCTTACAAGCTTGTTCAGCTGTATGCAGGGCTTTGCTATAGCACTCCCTTGAATCTGATTGACATCCTTGAACACACCCAATTCCTCCGAGAGTTGGGAATTTCATTGACAAGTGGTAAATGGACGTCACCACCCGCATGTCTTTTAACAACGGCCTTCCAAGTATCCCATTATAAGAAATATCTTCATTTACCACCATGAACTCTACCACCTGAGTAGCAGACCGGGGTTCCTCTCCCAAAGTGATAGGGAGTTTTACTCGTCCCACAATCTGTACAGGGTTTCCAGTAAATCCATACAATTCATTATTAGAAGGAGCCATTTCCTTGTTAAGTAACCCCATTTTCTGGTAAGTGCTATACGCCATGATATTTACAGAGCTTCCATTATCCACCAATACTTGGTGTACGTTCAAGCCTCCGATCGTAGCCTTAATTACTAAAGCATCGTTATGTGGGTGGTGCACGTGCCTGGCATCCTCCTCGGTGAACGTTATGTCGACTGCCTCACCCTTAAAGAGCTTGGGTGGCCTTTCAGACAAGTTGTACACATTCGTGAGGGGTACGCCCCTTGCTTCCCGGGCATAATTTTTCTGGGCGTTCCTGCTCATACCCCCGATGTAAGGTCCACCAATTATAGTGCGGATACTGTTGGCTCTTGTAAGGCGTTGAGGATTCGCCTTTTCAGTCTCTTTGTTAATTCTGTCATTCTTGTCCCCTTTAGCTTCTGGAGCCACGAACTCAGTGAGGTAACCCTTTCTTATAAAATCTTCAATGTGGTCCTTTAGATGATGGCATTCCGCCGTTTCGTGTCCATTGGTATCATGAAAAGCACAATATCGTTCTTCATTTTTATTTCCCGGAGGCCCATTTCTTGTTGGTTTTCTGAACATTCCTGCCTTGTTCCCTACTTCATACACCTGCTCAATGGAAGCCGTGAGCGGGGTGTACTCAGCGTACCTGCCTGAACCCTGAGTATCCTTCCTAGTAGGATATTTGTAGTTTACTTTCCTTCCTGTGTTAGTTGCATTCACAGTTATAGGGGCCGTCTTTTCATCGCGATGGGTGCTTCAGGTAGAGGAGCTTCCACCATAGGAGGTTCGTTTGTGGTACCCCCTATCTTTCGGGCTGTATGACCTACGTCTCTTACTCCTGCTCCATTCCCTTGAACTTCGACTCTTCTCGAGTTTAGCCATTGATTCTTCAATTACCTTGTGAGTTTCTGCCTTGGCGTAGAAGTCTGCCAAAGTTTTGGGCTCCGCCCCTTGTAGCTCTTTCCAAAAATCGGTGCCTGGGCGTACGCCCGTAATCAGAAAATTCTTATAGGTTTCATATGTGGTCTTCCTCACCTTAGGGACCTCTGAATTAAACCGTTTGAAATATTCTGTGAGGCTTTCATTCCTGTCCTGCTTGATGTTCGCCAGGGTGTTGGCTGGGGGTGCGAATGCAACCTGTTGATGAGTGGATTTCGTAATCAACTTATGTGAGGTTTACAGGTAGTTGTATAGGCTAGCGACCAACTGTTCTAAAAAAGGTTTGGGTTGTGTTTATGGGGGTTGAGCTGAGCTCGAGGGTATCTCCAATAATCTCAGGTGCTTTTAGAGAAAATTAGAGAACTTAATGCGTCGTACCCTGAGGTGCCTACGTACCCTTGTATTTATAGGGATCAAGCTCACGTAGTTCTAGTATGATTCTGTCTCTTACTGGAATAGCTGTATTCGGTCACCTAGTTCGTGTTGGACTCAGGTTCCTTTAGAGCCTTTTCACGAACTAGTTTGGCTAAGTAGAGTAGAACTCGAGTTCGTACCCCACTTATGATTCTCTCATTGGTTAGAGTTATTCTAGGATCATCTGCGCCCTAGAATCATACTCAGATACCAATTCGTTTATCTGTTCTAGATGGCTTCTAGAACTTTCTGTTGGCAACTCGTAGGAACCTGGTGCTCAGGAACCTACATTTCAGGAGCCTGTTTCTCAGGGACCTCCTTATTTCGGGACATATCACTTAGGGACCTCCCTTTTGGTGTTAGTACCTGCACAAATAACAAACTAATTAGACTGGATAACTCGTCATATGCTTTTATCATCTCTATGGCTGTTGTTATGCTAATTCGAACTCCTTGGCTGGGAGGAACCTGGTCTTCGAGTGCTCAACTCAGCTTCCTGACCATTGGGAACCTCCTGATATTCATACTTCCTTACTCATTTCTTCTATTTGATTTTCATAACTCGTACTGGATCATTCTTCTAATTCATATTGGATCGAATCCTATAGATTAATGGGCCTAAATCTAGCCCATGGAGATTTTGGGCACAACAAGTACCCCCCGGTTCCTTGAAATCATGTAATGTGAAAGGAACCTATTCTAATTCTTCGATCAAAGGTTTAATGTTAACCCATCCTGGTAACAATATCTCGCTTCAACATTGTATATCCAAGCCTACTTGAGCTAGCTCGGTATAGGAAACAGGACATAAAATATTCTCAGCTTGATATAATAGTAAGCTTCCTTTGTATTAGGGAACCTGTTACTTCGCTATTTCCTTTTTCTTGCTCCAGCTCTCGGAATCTACTTTATGTTTGTGTTCAACTTCTCAAGGAACCCAACTTGTCACTCAACTTCATGCCTCTTTAAATTTAATAAGTTAAAAGAGGATAATGGTTGGTTGTAGAAGATAATTCAAAATTTGAATTAAACTTATCACTTACCAAAGCTGTAGTTAATGTGTGAGTTCCCAAGGTTCACATGCTTCTCACGCGTGTACCTCTTCATTTTACCGCTCCAGTAATGTGCTGCCACGTGTACAGAGCTGTCTTGATTATATAAACACATGAATGACTTCATCTTCATTTTTACCTTTACCAAATATTTTCTAAAACCCTTGGAGAGAAAAATAGGAGGAGTCCGACGGTCACCTGCTTAATCCAAATTTTCTGTCGCCGCTTTCTTCAATCCAAGGTATAATTCTGAATCTTTTCTTTCTGTTTTCCCATAATCTTGATTGCATTTTTAACTATCTGATTACTTCGATCTTGCATGCTGTCTTTTATCTGATAAGTGTTTGTATATGGTTTTCATATTTCACACACACAACCATCCATAATACCTTCTCTACTGGTAGTTCCGTCATCGATTTGTGGTTCCATCACTATGATTTTACTGAAAGCTTTTGACTGTTTGTTTGTCTTCTATCTTAATTTGTTTCGTATTCATGTCATATTTCATACTTATCTCTGTGAATGTACCCCCTCCATATAACTCTTAAAAAGAAACTTACTTGACATAATCACAGTAGTTCAATCGTCTTTAGACCACAGGTCTCCCTTTAAGAATTCCAAAGTCTGACCTTTCTTCGTCTGTTTCTTGCAGATGTCTTCTGATTCAACACATTCTGACCACCTCTCTTCCGTAAAACCTGTTTTTGTCGCATCTGTAGGTAATAGAACTAGGTCTAGGGTCTTGATTCCCGACACTAGTGATCCTCAAGATATTCTGATGAAACCTCCAAATGCTATTGATCCCTTAAAGCCTTTAAGCTTAATTGATTTAGGAGATGACTGGTCTGATAATGAAGAGGTATCAAAACCTGAATTTGAACCTGAGTCCTTCCTAGTACCCGACTTTCAAAGTGAGATATCTGTAGAAAGAGAACCATTCAAACAAGAGATTGTCCCTTTTTGTGAAAAATCTGATTCTATCATGACCTCAGTTAAACTGGAAAGACTATTCGAGGAATGTCACCGCCCTGTCTGTAAGATAACAGTCCCAGAACCTGGTGAGAGAGCTCACAGGTTTGATTTGAAAATCCCAAAACAAGGTATCCCCCATGCTGTCATATCTGCCGCTTTCCTGAGGGTAGGTGTTTCCATGCCTCTTCATCCTTTCTTACGAGAGGTTCTTGACTTTTATCAATTAGCACCAATGCAACTCACCCCTAATTCTTATCGGTTAGCCATCAGCACTTTTATACTATATTCCAGCAAGTTTACAGTTCCTTTGACAGCCCCTGAATTGGGCTATTTCTTCAGACTGAAAGACACTGGAAGAAATTCTGGTTGTTTTTACCTTTCAGCCTGGCCTTGTCACCAGGGTCAGTGCATAAAAAATGTTAAGCAAAACTTTGAACAATGGTCGGAACAGTTTCTTTATTGCTATGACTGCCCCTACGTTAGGTACGAGTTTAATTGTCGTCCCAATATCCCTAAGCAAACCGTTCTTACGGGAGTCTGCTTGGAAAGAGCAACTAAGATTTTGAAACTATCAGCCTCCACTAGAGATTGTCTGGTCTTGATGACCCCTGATAACTTGATGACTTTAGGCTTTATTCCTTCAACTTCTGGTAGGAGTTTCTTTATATTTGTGCAATTTCATTTGCTCACTTCATGTATATACCTCTAACCTTAACCTTCTGACTTATGCAGATATGGCTCCAAAAGTTCCTTCATTTGTAAAGAGATCTAAAAACGTGGAAGAAATTTTCAAGGTTGAAGACAATGTAAAGGAGGTTCCGCTTGATGCAACTCCAATTAACCAAGTTCCAACCCCTGTATCCGTCCAGACTCAACCATCGGGTTCCTCAAAACGCAAATTGGCTCAGACCACACTTGACTTATCAGGGAGCTCTCAAACTAGATCCATGAGGAAGAACAAAGCTGTGAAGACTGAACCTACCGCTGCTCAGAACCAGTTTAAGGACTTGATTGACACTCATGTTCCTGCTGAGACTATTACTGGCTGGTCGAAAATGGACTCTACTGAAGCTTTGGAAGCTATGAGGTTCTCTGCGGCCCAGAACGCCTTTTTTACTCTTAGGTTCTGTGATGACTTTGCCTTGAAGATCCAATATGACCTCAGGCTACAAGGGGAGATCTCGAAGCTCAAAGAGGAGCTGGCTGCTAAAGAGGAGAGTGTGAATGTTGCCACTGCTGCGGTAAGAAGGGCTAAAGCTGTTGAAACCTCATTGAAGAATAGCAAGGATGAACTTCAAGAACAGGTGAAGAGTTTGCAGGATGAGAAATCATCCATGCTAGAGAAAGCCAAGGAACTGAAAGCTCAAGTTGATGCTCTAAATGCTGCAGCCGTGACTGTCAAATCATCTTTGCTCATCCAGGAAAAAGCTAGGTACGATGAAGGTTACGATGAAGGCGTTCGTGACTATATGAGATCCATGTGGGAAAAAATGCCCGAATTGAACTGGTCTCTCCTAGGCGAGGATGTAGTAGGGATGATTAAGGATTTTGAGAATGAAGCTGCTGTTGCAAACTCTGTTCCTCCCGTGAAAACGGTTGAGAGGTCTCCGGGTGCCACCCTTGAGACTGCAGAGATTCCTGTTCCTGACGTTACTCCAACCACTCTTCCACCTTCCTCAGCCATCGAAGAATCTAGTAAAGTATCTCCTGCCTAAAGTTTCATAAATTTTCTGAACTTTTCATAACTTTTCTTGAGGTTGCGGGCCCCTCGTAGTGCCTCGCGAGATGTAATTTAAGTTGGTTTCAATGGCCTTCGTGCCTTTAACTTTGGTTTACCTAGGGTCCTTGTACCCTATAACTCTTTATGTTTCTGATGACTATTATCTACTTTTGCTATATCTCTTGCTCTTGCTTGTTCACGCCTAGTTTCTTAACTTGCATCTGTACTTAATACTGCACACCTTTTTTTAAAAAAACTTCATAGAATACTTTATCATCACGCATCTTAAAAATTAATTAGTGTCCATACTTATACACCCAAGCTTACGTGGGATAACCCGTTGTAAGAAACAGGATGCATCCATACTTTCACTTATAATTTTTCTCAAAATAACATGTAACTAAATATAGCTTACTTGCAGACTTGGAACCCTTTTTTGTTTATACTTCGAGACATGTATTCACCACCATAATCTGAACTGTAGTTATCCTTAGAGATTCCTCCCAGGTCTAAACCAGGTTCCCTACAAAATACCTGATCAACCTTGTAAGCCTAAACACGTCTTTTCCTATGCTTCACTCAACATTGTCAGAGTCGCCTTTTAAACTAAAAACCCTTTCTGATAACCTTAGATCCTAAATAATTTGACCAGGTTCCTCGACCATTAAACCTGCAAAATAAACATAAAACAAAAGCTAGTTAAAGTTAGTAAAATTTCTTTTGTTTAATTCGGGTCATCTCTTGGAAAGGTTGCCTGCTTGGCTCCCAATCCTAATCTCTAGGTCCCAACATGCCTCGAGGCCTGTTGGTTCCTTTTTTCTCCTGGAAAGGTAACCTGCTTGGTTCCCAATCCTATTCTCTAGGTTCCAACATGCCTCGAGGCATGTTGGTTCCTTTTTATGCCTCGGGGCGATTCTAGGAACCTGCGTGCCGTTCTGGGAGTCCACACAGATTCCTCTTCTCCATGTGTCAGGCTAGACATCTTATGAAGGTAAATGCTAAGGATTTTATCCCTTCTTCCCATGTGCCAAGGGCGGTTCCACATGAGGGAGAGCTTATTAGGCTTATCTTTAAGGTGCCTTTTGTCAGGACTTTAGATGCCTTTTGTCAGGACTTTAATTCACATGCTCAAGAAACTTGAGGCTTTTGGCAACAATGTCGTGCTCAGTCAACTGAGGCTTTTCAATCACATTTGCTCAGGAAGCTACCTGAAGCTTTTCTCGTGCCCAGGAAGCTACCTGGGACTTTTTCTCGATGCCCAGGAAGCTACCTGGGACTTTGCTCAATGCCCAGGAAGCTACCTGGGACTTTGCTCGATGCCCAGGAAGCTACCTGGGACTTTTCTCGATGCCCAGGAAGCTACCTGGGACTTTTCTCGATGCAATCTGTCTACAAGCTAATTCTGATCAATCGATCATAGTCTGCACATTCTGTCAATTCATATTCATACTTCACACATACTGTCAATGCTACAGGAACCTGTCAGCTTAGGTAACCTGCAAAATGCAACACAATGCTACAGGAACCTGTTAATCTAGGTAACCTGTTTCAAAAATTTCAAATTTGCATATGAAATATCAAATCATAGCATGTGCAATACTGTCTAAGTAGGAATACTACCCCCCAGTTCTTTTGGGTAATGATTATTACGTAAAAGAACTATTAAGGAGCTATAGCTGCAAACAATGCACTCAAAATATTAAAGGTAGAGCTATACATCGCTCAATACTTGAAAAAATTGTCTTGCAAGTAGGGAGGTTCACATCAAATACCCCCCGAGTACATGCATACTTAAATACTGAAATCAAAATGCTGGTCAGCTATAACTAATAAGCTGCCTTTATTCTTGGGCTGAAAGAGCCTTACTTTTCCTAAGAAAAAACACATAAAAGAGTTACTGATAATACTTCTTGAGATGTTCTGCATTCCAAGCTCTCGGAATGAGGTTCCCATCCATATCCATCAAGTGGTAGGTTCCTTCCCAAATGGCTGACTTTATCTGGTAAGGGCCTTCCCAATTTGCTCCAAAAGCTCCATGTGCCAGAACCCTGGTATTTGGCATGACTTTTCTCAGAACTAGGTCTCCAACTTTAAAAGGTCTTGCCTTCACCTTTTTGTCGTAATACCTTCGAACTCTCTGTTGATATGCTGCTAACTTCACTTGTGAATCTGCTCTCAACTCTTCGACCATGTCCAAATACAGTCTATGATTGACCTCATTGCTCTCGGGATCAAAATACTTTCTTCTCAAGGAACCTGTTCCAACTTCCACAGGTACCATAGCTTCACAACCATAAGTGAGGGTAAAAGGAGACTCACCAGTTGTAGTTCTAGGCGTGGTATTATACGACCACAAGACTCCAGGAAGCTCCTCTGGCCAGCTTCCCTTCTTATCTTCAAGCCTTGTCTTCAAAGTGTGCTTGATAATCTTATTCACTGCTTCAGTCTGTCCATTACTCTGCGGATAATACACTGCTGAAAATGCTTTTTGGATTCCAAACTGCTCACACAATCCTCTAAGCTCTCTACTATCGAACTGCTTCCCATTGTCAGAAATCAGCTTCTGTGGAATGCCAAATCTGCATACAATAGCTCGAAACACAAATTCAGCCAATTTTGACGCTGTAATCTTAGCAAGTGGTTCTGCTTCCGCCCACTTTGTAAAGTAATCGACTGCGACCACTGCGTATTTCACTCCTCCTTTTCCTTTCGGGAGCTCACCAATGAGGTCTATTCCCCAAACAGCGAATGGCCAAGGGCTAACAATCGGTTTGATAGGTGCTACCGGACGACTATCAAAATTGGCAAACCTCTGACAATTACTGCATGCCTGCACGAACTTTGCGGCATCTGCTTTAATGGTTGGCCAATAATATCCTTGTCGAAGGACTTTCATGGCTAAAGAATTACCCCCCGAGTGATTTCCACATACTCCTTCATGAATTTCCTCGAGGATATACTTGCATTGTTCCCCAGCTACACACTTGAGCAAAGGCTGATTGAATCCTCGCTTATACAGAACTCCATCATAAATTACATACCTGGCTGCTTGATACCTCAGCTTCCTGATATCACTTTGATTGGGAGGTAGCTCCCCTTTGTCCAGGTAACGATATATCGGGGTCATCCAGGAATCTTCAACTGGAAATTCAATGTCCATTACCTCTTCCTTGAAAACACTTGGTTGCTCCTGGATTTGAAGTGGAATTACCCCCAATAATGTGGATTCTCTCTGTGACCCTAGCTTGGCCAATGCATCCGCTTTGGTATTCTTTCCTCGAGGTACTTGATCCAGCTTCACCTCTCTGAACCTTGCGATCAACTCCTGAGAATATCTCAAATATAAGTCTGTTCTTGGCCCTCTCGCCTGAAAACCACCACGAATCTGCCAAACTACTAACATCGAATCACTAAACACTCTGATATTCTCTACTTTCATCTCCAAAGCCAACTTGAGGCCTGCAATCAATGCCTCATATTCCGCATCATTGTTCGTGGCTTTAAAAGCAAAATGAATTGAGCTATAGAGTTGGTGCCCTTCTGGACTAACTAGTTCTATGCCTGCACCTGCTCCACCACTGTTAGCAGCTCCATCTACATACAGTGTCCACCAAGGTGCACAGTTGTCATTGTCTGCCTGTTTTTCCACCACCTCTTTTGGCCCCTCTTGGCCAGTAACCTCTACATGAGGTGGAAACTCGATTAAGAAATCTGCTAAAGCTTGAGCCTTGATTGCTGTCTTTGGCTTATATTCTATATCGAACTGACCTAGCTCCACAGCCCACTTTAACATTCTTCCAGAAGTTTCTGGCCTATGCATCACTTGCTTAAGTGGATATGAGGTTCTTACTTCAATCTTGTGAGCTTGGAAATAAGGTCGCAGCTTCCTGGAAGCCAGAATCAACGCGAAAACCAACTTCTCCATTCCTGTGTACCTCGTTTCTGCATCAAGTAACCTTTTACTAACATAGTAAACTGGGCTCTGCTGTCCATTCTCTTCTCGAACCAGAACTGCACTAATGGAATACTCTGACACAGCCAAATAAAGTATCAATGTTTCTCCATCCACAGGTTTGGCTAACAGTGGGGGGCTCCCCAAATGCTCCTTTAGCTTTCCAAACGCTATCTCACATTCTGCGGTCCACTCAAATTTGTTTCCTTTCTTTATAGCTTTAAAGAACTCCTGACACTTATCCGTGGACCTCGAAATGAATCTATTCAAAGATGCAACTCTTCCTGTAAGAGATTGAACCTCTCTCACAGTTCTCGGAGACCTCATATCAATCAATGCTTTAATCTTGGCTGGGTTGGCTTCGATACCTCTGTGGTTTACCATGAAACCCAGAAACTTTCCTGATTCTACCCCAAACACACATTTTTGAGGGTTCAGCTTCATTCTGTACTTCCGCAAGATTCCAAACATTTCTTCTAAGTGCTTTACATGGTCAACAGCTTCCTTAGACTTAACTAACATATCATCCACATATACCTCCATAGTATGGCCAATTTGGTCTTTAAACATCATGTTCACTAACCGTTGGTATGTGGCTCCAGCATTAATCAATCCAAATGGCATGCATACATAGCAATAAAGACCTCTGTCCGTAATAAAAGAAGTATGCTCTTGGTCAGGTTCATACATAGGGATTTGATTGTAACCTGAATAGGCATCCATGAAGCTAAGGAGGGCATGTCCAGCTGTTGCATCCACTAACTGATCAATCCGTGGCAGTGGGAAGCTGTCCTTCGGACATGCTTTGTTGAGATCTGTGAAGTCCACACAGGTTCTCCATTTTCCATTAGGTTTCTTTACCAAAACAGGATTTGCCAACCATACTGGGTAAAAAGATTCTTTAACTAATCCTGCATCCAATAATCTGTCGACCTCTTCTTTCAATGCCTGGGCTCTTTCTCCACTAACTGGTCTTCGCTTCTGTCTCACTCCTTTCTTTTCTGGATCAATATTCAACTTATGACACATGACCCTTGGATCTATCCCTTCCATATCTGCATGACACCAGGCAAACACATCCAGGTTCTTGCCCAAAAAAGTAATGAGAGATTCCTTTAAGGCTGGATTGAGTTGAGCTCCAATATTCAACACCTTTATACCATCTTTGTCATTGATCTTCACATCCAAAGTTTTACCAGCTGGTCCAGCCTTAACCATGGTCTCTGGCATTCGAGGGTCCAGATCTACCTCCATCTCTGTAGTTGAGTCCTCTTGAGGTTCCTGGACGATAGACGATTCCTGCACTTCGTTCATGACATTCCTTCTCTTTGATGCTGGCTGACTGTCTTCATTGCTTCCATTATGTTTCAGTTTTCGGGATTTTTCTCCATCCAATCCTTCTACCATACACACGTCACCATCCTTGTCCGTAGGGGGTGCACTTTCTATCAGTAAGTATGGGGTATCTGGTCCCCGTAAAACTGGAATCTCAGCATGAGGTTCCTCTTCTATGATCTCTTCAATTCTTATAGCTCTACAGGATGCTGACACAAAACCTTCCAAAGGCGAACTGCGCAGGTCGACCGTTATCTTGTCTGGGTTCTTTCCTGGAAAACTATCAGGAACCTCGTCCATAGGTTCAGGCAATTTAGCAGCTCTAGCAGCATGTTGCAAAGCTTTGGTGTAACACTCTCTAGACTCATACTGACATCCTCGAACTATGCCAACTCCATTTGGCGTCGGGAACTTCATAGTGAGGTGGTAAATGGAGGTTATTACCCTCATCTCCTTCAAAATGGGTCTTCCCAAAATAGCATTGTAATTCATATTCTCTTCTATAACAATGAATTCTGCCAACTGTGTAATGCAACATGGTTTATCACCTAAGGTTACTGGCAAACGAATCTTACCTTTGATAGGAACCTGATTATTGGTGAATCCGTACAAGGTATCATTTGTTGGAGTTAAGTCTTTATCCAGAAAATGCATCTTCTTGAAAGCTGAGTAAGATAGCAAGTTTACAGAGCTTCCATTATCAACTAGCACTCGATGAACCTCATAAGATCCAATTCCTGCCTCAACAACCAAAGCGTCAGTATGGGGATGATGTACCCAGGAAGCATCTTCTTCAGTGAAAGTAATATCTGCATCCTCTCCTTCGAACAACTTTGGGGGCCTCTGGGATAGATTGTAAATGAAAGGCAGAGTGTATTAACTTGTAACACTATAACTAATGTAACTCAATTAAACGAAAAGATACTTAACCAGAAGACAATCAAGAACAAGAAGTCACAAGAAATCAACACTATATGAAGACAAGGTAATTGATACAATTGAACATGTTAACTATGATCAAGCCAAGAAGAAATCATTGAGAGAAGTTCAAGTCAAAGTTGTTCAGGCCTCAGTGATTTGAGAATTCGAGAATCAAGATCATAACTATCAGTATCAACAAGACCAATTGATTTCAAGTGAACAAGAAGGAAAGCAAATATTGGAAAGCCAAGTTACTAAGTGAATATGGTAATTTATTCAAGAAGCAGAAACACTATCAAGACTAGTCACTTATAAACCAGACCAGTGCATCAAGTGTCAGGACATTGATAGCAAGTTTATGTCAGTAATAAAGATCCATGTTCAAGAGCTTGTAGAAGAACAAAGAAGATATGAAGATATCACAAGCTCAAGATGTGCATTGAAGTTTCAAGTTGAAGACCAGAATATTTTCTAAGTAAGAAATGTTCTAGATGGCTAAGTCGAAATTCTCAAGTAGAAGTTCTACTTAGAATTTCGAGATGGCTAAGTAGAAATTCTCAAGTAGAAGTTCTACTTAGAGTGCAGCTTCAACATGACACATGGCATCTTCTGATTGGCAGATTTCCAAGCTTTCAAGATAAGACAAGATTTATGTGGACATCATTGGGCCACGTACATCTTAGTCTTTGAAGACTACAGGTCATAGATTACATGTAGTATAAATAGAAGCACTTGTGTAATGTTTTAGTTAGTGAGCAATATTGAGAAAAACACAAGAAAAAGAGAGAGAGTATTCACAGAGCTTAGAATCATTCACTTCTCTCTCAACTTCTGTTATACTTTGTAATGAATGTTGTAGCAACCTTTTCAAGTTATATATAAAAGAAATATATTCCTTGAATCTGTGTGTTCATCTATTGCATCGTATTTATTGCTACTCATAATCGAAAAGTTGTATTCACCCCCCCTCTACAACACATTTGGACCTAACAATTGGTATCAGAGCGGATGTTTAACATACAAAACATAGATCCTTGTGTTTGGTAGAAGAATCGTGAGTTTTCATTTTCTAGATCTACTTTTCTAAATTTCTAGAAAAGTAAGCTTTAATTCGTTTCCAGTGAAAACTCATCCAGAAAAATTATTTAAATACTCCAGGAGTGATTATTTGGCTTGGGTGTATTTTAATTAATTTTTGTGAATTAATCTGGGTTCATTAATATTTGGTGTTCTTGAGTGTTCATCATCTGCTCTTGTCAAAGAATATAACCCAGCAACTTTTCAATTTCCTTTTCAAAGAAATTATAGTCAAAAAGGTGTTTTTGGTACTTTTGATTTGATTATTATTTCTTAGCCGAAAGCAAAAGAAAGTGTACTCAGTGCTTAGCAGGTGGGTTAGTCACTTTCGGCGTGTAAAGCAATCAAAAGTCAAAAAGGTGTTTTAGTGGTGATATTGTTTATTCAATATTAAAGTAATCTGCAGAAGAAAATTATTCTAAGGACAAAAGTTCTACATAGAATTTCTACTTGAGATTTTCTACATAGAATTTCGACTTGGACAATTTCTACTTGGTGAATTTCGACTTGGACAATTTCTACTTAAGAGAAATTTCGACTTGAGCAAAATTTCTACTTAGAGAAATTTCGACTTGGCAGAAGTTCTACATAGATATTCTACATAGCCTAGTCTTGGGTACTTAGAATTTTTTAGTGACAAGATTTGAAATGGCTCCTAAAAATTCTTTCAAGATCCCAATGTTCAACCGAGATCACTATGAAGAATGGGTTTTCAGAATGAGACTCTACTTAGAGACAATTAACCCTGAGTATCTGGAAGTCCTTGATAAGGGTAAATTCGTTCCAATGAGAGCTATTCCTGAGCGTACGGAAGGAGAGGAGGTTATACCTGCTCGGTCTGAGCCTAAAAAGGCAGCGGACTTTACGGATGCTGACAAGGAGCAAATAGCTTATGACACTTCTGTAAGACAAACCTTGATGGAATCTCTCGATCATGAAATGTTCAACATAGTCAAAGGTTTGAATACAGCAAAGAAGATTTGGGACAAGATAGAAGTTGTCATGGAAGGATCTGCAGAGGTTAGAAGCAACAAGACACTTATACTCAAGATGGAGTATGACACCTTTAGAATACGAAAAGGAGAAAGCATAACAGATGTCTACCTACGATTCAGTCAGTTGGTATTGGATTTGAATCTGAGAGGTGTTACTCTCCCCATGGTTGAAACCAATACAAGATATTTGAGGAACCAGCCAAAGAGCATTGAACATAGAGTCTACGCAATCAGAGAAACCAGAGATTTGCATACAACTTCTCTGGAAGAATATTATGGAATTCTGAAGACCTATGAGCTGGAAACTCTTCAAGATCAAGCATGGGACAATGATTCAAAGGGAAAAGAAACTGCATCAGGATTAGTTGCTGATGAGGAAGAGTCTAAGAAAGCAATGGTTGCAACAAAGCCTAAATCATCACCTGCACCACATCAAGTTGATAATGATGACGAGTGCGCATCCAACAGTGATGATGACTACTTCACCCAAGAAGAGCTGGACAACATGGACGATAGTGTCGTGGCATACATGGCAAGGAAGTTCAGCAACATGAGATTCAGAAAGAGCAACCGACCACAGAGAAATTCTTCATCTTATTATCGGGCTGCTAAGGGTGGTGGTAGTTCGTCAGGCTACCAAGGTAAAGGCAAGAGTACCAGCTACAAATCTCCTTTGGATTTCAAAATGAAGTTCAAATGCTATAACTGTGGAGAACCTGGACACTTTGCCTCGGACTGCAAAAAGGCTAAACAGACTTATCCAAAAGAGACATTTGAAGCCCTCAAAAGCAAGTATGAATCGCTGATGAAAGAAAAACATGGTAAAAGAGCTTTAGTAGTAACAGAAGGAAGAGCTTGGGATGATTCAGATGAGGAAGAGGTTACTCATGTAGCAAACTTTGCGCTCATGGCTGAGACATCAGAGGAACCAGAGGTACCAGTTCTAACCCTTAAAGTAGAAATGTCTATTGATGATTATAAGGAACAGAACGGGGCTCTTAGCGAAGAGATCTACATGTTGTGCAAAAGCCTAGACACTTCTCAAAAGGAACAGAAAACACTTGTCGCCAAAAGCAGAATGCTTGAGGCAAAAGTGGAAGAGTTAGAGGCTGCTTGCACTGTAGATACTTCTCTAAGAGATTTTATTAAATCTTTGGAACACAAGCTCGTCCTTAAGGAAGAAATAGAATCATGTTTAAGGAACAAACTAGCGGAGTTAGAAACTAAATGTGAAGCTTACAAACTAGCCGCTAGTAAAGTGTATGTAGATAATGATGTGTTTAAGAAGATAACTGGAGTAGGTGTAGGACTTGATTATTCTAATCTTTCTAAGAAAGATGGGAAGAGACCTATAGACACTAGTTCCAGTGACCTTAAAAATGATATTCCTAGCATTTTTAAACCTTCTGTCAAACCCATCTACAAACACCTTGTTCCTAGAATAGAAGAAGAAGAGACTGAATTGATAGCTAGATATGAGATTGAGATGGAAGATCGTCAGAACGCACAACCTATAACTCCTATTAAACAAGTTAAAATCAATTTCCCTAGTGATGAATCTAGACTAGGAATAGGAGCTAAGGCTGTTAAACAACAAGGGAAGAAAGGCATAAAAGAGGTTAAGGCTGAACGAATAAAGAAAGCATGTTATCACTGTAAATCTACTGAACATCTTTCTTATGCATGCACTGCTACACATGCCATGCCTACCACACACACTATGAATAATCTGCATCAGAATCATGCACAGTGTGGTCAACCTAATTGTATGCCATGCACTTTTAACGTCATGCAAACTTTTGTGAATTTAATGAATGCATCTAGCCAGTCATGCTCAAATACTGCTGCTAGTTCAAACAACAAAAAGAAGTTTGGGAGAGCCAAGACTGTCAGTCCTCCTAAAGTTAGGAGTGACAAACCTTCTCCTAGGACTGATAAATATGTCAAGTCTGAGAAAGGAAAGGAGGAAGTCGAAAGCTCTAGTTATGTTAAGAAAAGTGCATCTCCTGTTGTTAAATCTGTTGATTCTAAATCTTATCGAAAAGCCGGGCCCAATCAAAGTTGGGTTCCGAAGAAAGTCTAATCAATCTGTTATTGCAGGGCATTAAGCAAAAGAGAAATAAAGTTATATGGGTGCTAGATAGTGGAGCATCGAGGCATATGACTGGAAACAAGTCCCTGCTTACAGAGTTGGTTATGAAAGCTGGCCCTTATGTTACCTTTGGAGATGACAGCATAGGTGTGACAAAGGGATATGGCAAACTGAAAACTGGCAATGTCATCATTGAAGATATTTCCTATGTTGAGGGATTAAAGCATAATTTGTTGAGTATCAGTCAATTCTGTGACAAAGGTTACGAAATTGTCTTCAACAAGAAAGGTGTATCAATCACTCACATCAAGGAAGGCAAACTGGCTTTGAGAGGAGTTCGAAAGGCAGATCTTTTTGTTGCAGACATGGATTCAGCAAATCAGAATGAAGTCACCTGTTTCTACAGCAAAGCTTCGGATGATGAAAGCTGGTTATGGCACAAAAAGTTATCTCACTTAAACTTCAAAACGATGAATGCTCTCGCGAGGCGAGAATTGGTGAGAGATCTACCTCAAATGGAGTTCGCTCCGAAAGGACTCTGTGAAGCCTGTGAAATGGGAAAGTCGAAGCGAGCCTCGCATAAAAGCAAGGAAATTTCAAGTATCACTGAGCCTCTGCAACTTCTTCATATGGATTTGTTTGGCCCAGTGAATGTCCTATCTTTGTCTAGGAAAAGATATGCATTGGTAATCGTGGATGACTTCTCCAAGTATACATGGGTATTGTTCGCAATGACGAAAGACGAAGTACCTTTCTTAATCATTGATCACATCACTCAAATTGAGAATGTTTCAACACTTACTGTGAAGACGATTAGATCAGACAATGGCACTGAATTCAAAAACGCAGTGCTAAATGACTTCTGTGTATCTAAAGGAATACGTCGTCAGTACTCAGCCCCGAGAACTCCACAGCAAAATGGAGTAGTTGAAAGGAAGAATAGAACATTGGTTGAAGCAGCAAGAACTTTGTTGTACGATTCGAAACTTCCTCTGTATTTCTGGGCAGAAGCAGTGAGTACCGTGTGTTACACTCAAAATCGATCCTTGATCATAAAAGATAAAGAAAAGACACCATGTGAGCTAATGAACGGCAGAAGACCAACAATCAAATATTTTCATGTATTCGGAGCAAAATGCTATGTACTTATAGATGATGAAAATCTAGGCAAGTTTGCAGCAAAAGCTCGTGAAGGAATCTTTGTTGGTTACTCCACAGATGTGGTAGCAGCTTATAGGGTGTTCTTAGTGAATGATCGAAAAGTGACTGAAAGCTACAACGTCAGATTCGACGATACCAAACTCTCATCAATTTCAAGAGATTCTAGTGAACCTGAGTCCCTAAAATTTCAGAATCTGGACTTAGAAGATCTTGAAGATGAACCTGAGTTGGTTGTCCCATTAAATGTTCCAAGTGTACGTGAAGAACCTGAGTCTAGTGAACAAGCTAATTCTACAAGATCAGGAGAGACTTCTTCAGTACGAACCGGCAACAACTCAGGGGGAGTAAATAGCAGCTCAAGGACTACTGTTCAAGGCTCGAATCGAGTTGACTCTAGTTCTGTAGGAGCTGGCACTAACTCAGGGGGAGTTAGTGAAAGTATTCAAAGTAGTCAGCACCACAATTCAGAAAGTCATGCTGAATCATCAAGACAATTTCCAAGAGAACGGGTATGGAATAGAGACCATCCGTTTGAATTAATTATTGGTGATCCAGATGCTGGTGTGTCTACTAGAAGAAATACAAGAGCTGACCTAGCTAATATTTGCTTATTTTCTGGGTTCTTATCCAAGCTTGAACCTAAAGAAATAGAAGAAGCTCTTGGTGATGCTGATTGGGTGATTGCAATGCAAGAGGAACTCAATCAGTTTGAAAGGCAGAAAGTTTGGAAACTGGTACCCCGACCAAAGAACAAATCAGTAATTGGAGCAAGGTGGGTATTCAGAAATAAAATGGATGAAAACGGACTTGTAACACGAAACAAGGCTCGTTTGGTTGCAAAAGGTTATTCTCAGCGAGAAGGAATTGATTATGATGAGACCTATGCACCAGTTGCAAGACTTGAGGCAGTCAGGATGTTTTTGGCATTTGCAGCACATAAGAACTTCAAGGTTTTCCAGATGGATGTGAAAAGTGCCTTCCTGAACGGAGAGTTAGAAGAAGAAGTGTATCTGGAACAGCCGCCTGGCTTCATTGATCCAGAACTTGTAGATTTTGTGTATCTTCTCTTCAAATCTGTCTATGGCCTCAGGCAATCCCCAAGATGTTGGTATGAAACCCTATCTGTATTCTTAATTGAAAGTGGTTTTACTAGGGGAGTAATTGACAAAACATTGTTCTATAAGAATGTGAAAAATGATCTAATACTTGTTCAAGTATATGTGGACGATATTATCTTTGGGTCATCGAATGAGCGCTTGTGCGAGAAATTTGCTAAGCTAATGCAAGACAAATACGAGATGAGCATGATGGGAGAGCTGTCCTTCTTCCTTGGATTACAGATCAGTCAGAGAAAAGATGGTATCTTTATCTGTCAATCTAAGTACGTCAGAGATTTACTCAAGAAGTATAATCTAGAAGATGCATCAGCAGCCAAGACTCCCATGGCAACAGCCACGAAGCTTGATGAAGACAAATCAGGTAAATCAGTTGACATCACAAGCTATCGAGGTATGATTGGCTCACTTCTCTATTTAACTGCAAGTAGACCCGATATAATGTTCGCGACTTGTTTATGTGCAAGGTTCCAAGCGGATCCTAGAGAATCACATCTCATAGCCGTCAAAAGAATTTTTAGGTATCTCAAGGGCACACCAAATCTAGGAATTTGGTACCCAAGAGATACAGGTTTTAATCTAATTGGCTATACGGATTCAGATTATGCAGGTTGCAGGATTGATAGGAAAAGCACATCTGGTGCTTGTCAATTTCTTGGCAGAAGATTGGTGTCCTGGCAAAGTAAAAAGCAACATACAGTATCTACTTCTACTGCTGAAGCTGAGTACATTGCTGCTGGAAGCTGTGTAGCTCAAATACTGTGGATGAGGAACCAATTGAAGGATTATGGCATGGAGCACAAGAAAATTCCAATTATGTGTGACAACACAAGTGCCATTGCCATAACCAACAATCCTGTAGATCACTCAAGAACCAAGCACATCGACATCAGGTATCACTTCATAAGAGAACATGTCGAGGAGGGGACTGTGGAGCTACATTTTGTGCCCACAATGCAACAAATTGCAGATATATTCACCAAACCTCTTGATGAAGTAACATTCAATAGGTTGGTTGGTGAATTGGGAATGCTTAACACAAGTTAGTAAAGCCTTCTATCTGTAAAATCCATGGTTATGTTGGTATATGCAAGCTATTTAATCATTATGTGTTTAGACTTTAAAATGCCTAATTAATGATTATTATAGGATGCATATAGTGTGATTTTGCATGAATTCAGTGTGTTTTAAGTGTCTTTTATAGCACAAATCTGTGAATTTATGCTTGTTAGATTGCATGAACATAGGGGGAGTTAAATTCATAATATTCTAAATTTTGCATGATTTTTAGATGAATTTACCTGTGTTTTTCATGTAATTAGAGGCCTTAGAATTATCAAGGAATGTTTTAATTATGTCATATATTAAAATCCTTGAATTGATATTTATATTAATTTGACAAAATTAATTGTTGAGTTTTTCAAAGAAAAATTGTCAAATTATTCTAAGTATCTTCAAAATTTCGAGTTAGTTACTATCTCGAAACTCATCTTGAAATTCTAGTTGAATTTCGATTTGAGCTTCCAGAGTGAAGTTTTGAAAATTCTAAGTCTGGGAGAAATTTCGAGTTAGCCTCTATCTCGAAATTTATCTCGAAATTCGACTTAAGGTTCGAATTAGAGTTACCAGTGTGCCTAATTATTATCTTCAAAATATTCGAGATACAGTCTATCTCGAACTCTATCTCGAAATTCAGATGAGAGTTCCATTTTTGGGGATATTTTGAATTGAGAATAACTTCGAGTTAACCTCTATCTCGAAGTTCAACTCGAAGTTCGACTTAGAGTCCAACTCGAAGTTCGACTTAGAGTTCGACTTAGAGGTTTGACTTAGAGTTTGAGAGAATTCTCAATTGGTTAAAGGGAATTTTCGAGTTAACTCCTAACTCGAACTATATCTCGAATTTCGACTTAGAATTTCGAGATAGATTTCCTTGTTGGTTGTGTGCTGTTTACATGGTCATTTACAAGATAAATGGTAAAGGTTTTCGAGTTAACAGCTATCTCGAACTCTATCTCGAAGTTCGACTTAGAAAGTTCGAGATAGACTTCGAGATAGACTTCGAGATAGAATTTCGACTTGAGTGTTCCCTGTATGTACTTAATGTTTTTCACATTTTTTAACAGGGACATTTTAGTCATTTCACAGTAATGTCTATATATACATCTTTAACTCGATGTTTTCTTTCACTTTTACCTAATTTGAGTTTTACAGCCGCACATATACATACAGGCGATTTCATAGATACAACCATTGATTCGTGATTTTTGTGACAAATCTCATACGGACAACGAATTAATGCCCATTTTTTGACTGCTATCATTTGTGTGTTACTATTAATCTCTGTTCTTGTGTGTTTGTTGGTTCATCTTTCTTGATATATATACATATACACACGTATATACACACAAAAGTTAACAGATCTGTTCAAAAACGGTTTTACACACAAACACTTCACTGTTAAAGCAGATTTAATTAGTGGTTCGAAATTTGCCATCCTTTAACTGTTTGTTGAAGCCCGTAGTTTGATTTTTCAAAAAGGAACCTTTGTGTTCTTGATAAATTAAAAGGGTTATCACGGTTAATTGTTAGATTAATTGTTTTTCAGAAATTAAAATTAAAATTTCACATTTTTTTTTAAAGAAAAACTTTTAATTAAAATGGCTCACCAATTTTCACTTGCCAAAAACAATTTTTATAATATTTCTACGGAAATTGGTGATCAACTCCCGCGCTTTAAGTCTTGGATACGATTTCTCAATTTGTATTCCAAAGCTAGCGATGCTTTTTCTGCTAAACCTACACTAGTACATGATGCTTTACAGCAATTATGGACTAGTGCGGTTTCTTTTGGGAGCAAATCAACCCCCTTTGGTTTCAGGTTTACCTTAGCGGGTCAAGAATATGTGGTGACTGAACAAATTGTAAACAAGGTTCTTGGATTCCCTGTTAAAGATGCTTATGATCCAGAACCTACAGCTACAGATCGCCTCAAATTCTTTGAAGAAATAGGGTGTTATCCTCCGACTGGCCGGATCACTGGAAACATCCAAAAACAATTTCTTCATGTGGAGTGGAATTACTTTTTCGAGGCCATCACAAGATGTTTTCGGGCACGAGAAAGCGATTACCATCAAATTTCCATTCCCATGCAAAACCTCGGAATTGCCCTAGCAAGAGAGCTGGATATCAATTATGGACGAATAGTTCTCTCTGAGATAGTGGCCGTGATGGGATCTCCTGCAAGTAGAGACCTCAACAACACAGATGTTGTCTGCTGGTTTCCTCGGTTCCTACAGATGCTGATTAATCATTTAGTACCGAAGGATGCTCTTGCTGTTAGACGGAGTTTTGCCAGTGGTCCATCATCTGCACCGCTAGGGATGGGCACTAAGTCACTTTCAACAGTTGAAAATCAGGATAAACATCATGGAAAACCGATGTCTATTCCTGATACCTTACAAAAGTGGCTTACATATGATGAGGGGGTTACCACTTTGATGGAATTCTCGCAAGCTTCATCACATGCTCAGAATCGGTCTGCTCATGCTGAGGCATTTGAAGCGATTCCTGATGAACAAAGCGGAGACGAACAAGGTAATGAATCAGGTAATCTCTCTCGACACTCTACTCATTCCTCTTCCTATGTTTCTGATTCCCAGACCCAAGAGACTGCTAGCCCGCAGGATCTATCCCAGGGTGAGAGCTATATTTCTAATTCTATATCATCCCAGTCACCGGAATCCAAACAGCCAGCACATATAGATGTAGGAAATGATGATGAGAGTGAACCCGAAGAGCAGCACCTTATTCGAAAGAAAGCCAAAACTTCTCATGCTGCTACTTCTAAACCTCAGTCAAACCCTAGAGTGTCACACGCAACCACTTCACCTCACGTGAGTGGTTCACCCCTTGAACAATCTGCACATAGGGATTTTGATTTTGGTGATGAATATGTACCTCTTGAAGATGCTGTTACTTCAAAAGGACATGAAGCTTTAAAAACTTCAGCCGTACCTTCACCAGTACGTACTGATGCTACAAAGAGGATCGGTTCTAATGTCGTACAAGAACACTTTGTAGCCTCTCAGCCTGAGATTCCAACTCAGGAACAAACAGCAATTGATCCCGTAACTGCACATTATATTTCTTATCAAGTTTCTGCAGGTACTGCTTCATGTTTTGGATCAATTATTGAAGACATACACGAGCGTGAGACAGGGAGTGTGTGTGAGAGGTTAGGGAGAGAGGGACCTTCATTTTTAAGGCCCGAAACCGAGCGCCAAATACCAACAGAACGAGAATTAGAGCGAGGTCACCTAAACCAAACACCGTCCCTTAATTCTGAAAATCTTGAATCTCGGTTGTCTTCTATGGAAAATCAAATGAAGCAGTTTGGGCAGTCAATGGGGCAGTTAGGGATGAATGTTGGAGATAATCAAAGGGCACTTGACGACTACGCAGCACGAATGGCACTTCAAGCTTCAGCTTTTACTGATTTGAAAAATCAGGTAAATGACATGGGCCATGCTGCTGGTGTCTTGGGAAACACCCTGAATGACAGGATGGGAGCAATGGAGTTTACAATGGATACTCTGGCTGTGGAGATAAGCAGAGTTATGTACGCAATCAGAAGTTTTGTGCCCCCGGAATGTTTCGCGCCGCAACAACCTCCCCCCGATGCTGGTACAGGTGGTGCTAGTGGAGCAGGAGCCTATGGTTCCGGGTTTGAAGATTTTGATACAGCTGGTGGATCTGGAGACCAGGGTGGAGTTCAGGATAACTCACCTAAGGGGGAGAATATAAAGGAGACGAGACAGCAGGGAGTTCAAATCGAAGAAATTCAAGAACATGCTGATCTTGTAAAAGAAATGGAAGTTGAGCCGTCCATTGATGAAGAGGCTCTAAGAAGGAAAAAGGGTAAGGCAATAGCGATTGAGCCAGATGAGCCATTCGTTGATCTGAGTCATCAAGAAAAAGTACAGGAGGTACTTGACTCAGATTCCGATATGGAAGACGCACCGTTGAAACATGCTATAAAGAGATCATTGAAGGATCAAGGTGGAGGTGCTGGAATGTCTTTCGGATTGCCTGAAGAAATCACTGTCGATGAGGAAACCCTTGAAGCTCAACAGTTAGCCTTGGACCAAGCTGAGTTCTTTAAAATGAAGCAAATGCAAGGTCGTGCTGCGTTTCAGGAAAAGAAAGCGGAGCTACAAGGAAAGCAGTACGATTATGAGCTTGCAAGGCTAGCTGATCCTCAAATCGATCTGGACAATAGAAGGATAGGGAAGAAGTGGGATGACGCAAGAAAGATTTTGATGGGACCATGTACAAAAGGAGAGCATAACAAGGAAGCAGATGATCTGTTCTACCAACTAAATTTGCAGAATCCAATGGCGGCTGACTACATAAATGCTTTAAAGAGATTAATTTCTAAAGTCAGGGTTGGATACAATTCATCGCAAAAGGAGTGGCAGGTTGTTTTGTCTTTCACAGAAGGAGCCCCGATGTCTTTCATGTATGTAGATGATCAATTCATGACGAGAAGATCTGCATCAGAGTTGTTCTTGCTAGCAACAAAAATTCAATACTCTCATTCTGAGAATCTAAGCATTCTGTATAGGGATCAGTTAATGCGGCTAGCAGAGGACAAGGGTCCAGAATTCTCAGCATATCCAAATGTTGTCCGGATGGTGGTTGACAGTAAGTTGAAGAGGGTGAGCCTGGAGGAAAAGGAATTAATGGAACTTTCAGTGGAATCTCTTAAGGCCGTCTGTAGGCAGATGATGAGTAAGGGATTCGCTTCTGTGCTTAAAGATAATTCAGTGAAGACCATTGAAAGTGTCATACTAAAGAAGAGCAATGAGGTGTGGAAGTGTGATGTCATTGCTCCGAACCCTCTTGATAATGTGAAGATTGAACCAGAGCTGATAGAGAGGAATTGGAATATTCTTCAAGCAATGAAGAACGTTGATGAAGCTCTGAATCTTCCTACTGGAGAACTGGAACAAGGAGAGATAAGGGAGGCAGTTGGTGTTCCAGGAAGAGACAGCGTATACTGGATACATTCTTTTGCTGATAATGCAGCTGATGCCTTAGTATTCATAGATGCAGACCAGAAGCAAACACTCTTGCATATGAGTAGAGACTGGCTGAAGCAGACTCAAGATGCTGCATTTCTAGAGAAAGTGTTATATGTGTTCAAATGGGAAGATGTGGAAGTTAAGTATGTGACAGAAAAGCAGAGACTCGTGAGTTACCTATCTGATGTAGTAGTGGAAATGAAGCGATTGGAGCGAGATGCGGCTAGTGTCCACAATACTAACCGTGTCATAGGCTATCCCAAAATGATCTACTGTCAGTTTAAATCTGATAAAACTCATAGGAAACCTCGGCTTATAATGAAGAAATTTGAGGAAATTCCAGAGATCAGAACTACTCAGGAGGTGGACAAACTCAGAAGGCTTTTCAAACATCCTTACCCAGAACCCAGGAACCCTCTAGAGATGGAAGCAGTAAGTTTGTTGAATACTAGGTGGACGCAACTTCATAATCCAGTATATAAGAAACAAAAGCAGCAGGAGGAAAGGCGCAGAAGGCAGAAAGAAGAAAAAGATCAAGCTGCTGAAGCTAGGAAAAGGAAACGGAATTAGGGTTAAAGGTCAGAGTGGTGTGAACTTGAAGTTGGAAAACCTTCATGTCTTTCGGTTGCTTTAACTCACTTGAGGAAAATTCATCTTAGAATGAATCCAATAAGGTGATATAAGTTTGACTAAAAGATATGAAATAATCCAGGTGATAGGAATCATTCAAATGATCTTTAATTCGAGGTTCGAATTCTGTTTCTAGTTTAAGTTCTTTGTATTGTTTTCATGTACTTGTAATTGTATATTTTTCAAGACTGTAATGTTAATTATCTTTTCTCGTCTCATTGTTTAGTTGAGTTATCCTTCATTAATTTGAATGTCATTGTTAGACAATCAAATTGGGGGAGATTGAAAGGCAGAGTGTATTAACTTGTAACACTATAACTAATGTAACTCAATTAAACGAAAAGATACTTAACCAGAAGACAATCAAGAACAAGAAGTCACAAGAAATCAACACTATATGAAGACAAGGTAATTGATACAATTGAACATGTTAACTATGATCAAGCCAAGAAGAAATCATTGAGAGAAGTTCAAGTCAAAGTTGTTCAGGCCTCAGTGATTTGAGAATTCGAGAATCAAGATCATAACTATCAGTATCAACAAGACCAATTGATTTCAAGTGAACAAGAAGGAAAGCAAATATTGGAAAGCCAAGTTACTAAGTGAATATGGTAATTTATTCAAGAAGCAGAAACACTATCAAGACTAGTCACTTATAAACCAGACCAGTGCATCAAGTGTCAGGACATTGATAGCAAGTTTATGTCAGTAATAAAGATCCATGTTCAAGAGCTTGTAGAAGAACAAAGAAGATATGAAGATATCACAAGCTCAAGATGTGCATTGAAGTTTCAAGTTGAAGACCAGAATATTTTCTAAGTAAGAAATGTTCTAGATGGCTAAGTCGAAATTCTCAAGTAGAAGTTCTACTTAGAATTTCGAGATGGCTAAGTAGAAATTCTCAAGTAGAAGTTCTACTTAGAGTGCAGCTTCAACATGACACATGGCATCTTCTGATTGGCAGATTTCCAAGCTTTCAAGATAAGACAAGATTTATGTGGACATCATTGGGCCACGTACATCTTAGTCTTTGAAGACTACAGGTCATAGATTACA
Source organism: Kitagawia praeruptora (assembly GCA_037693485.1). Classification (NCBI taxonomy): domain Eukaryota; kingdom Viridiplantae; phylum Streptophyta; class Magnoliopsida; order Apiales; family Apiaceae; genus Kitagawia; species Kitagawia praeruptora. The sequence continues at coordinate 102,446,662 of CM075352.1, read as the reverse complement.
TGTAGTATAAATAGAAGCACTTGTGTAATGTTTTAGTTAGTGAGCAATATTGAGAAAAACACAAGAAAAAGAGAGAGAGTATTCACAGAGCTTAGAATCATTCACTTCTCTCTCAACTTCTGTTATACTTTGTAATGAATGTTGTAGCAACCTTTTCAAGTTATATATAAAAGAAATATATTCCTTGAATCTGTGTGTTCATCTATTGCATCGTATTTATTGCTACTCATAATCGAAAAGTTGTATTCACCCCCCCTCTACAACACATTTGGACCTAACAGTAAATACTGGTCAAAGGACGTTCTTTAGCCTCACGAGTATACCTCTCCATGGCATTCCTGCTGCTTCCTCCAATATGGGGACCTCCTATAATTGTGCGTATGCACCCAGCCTTAGGTGGTCCCTCCATCACGACAGGTTCCTGTGTCTGTGTCTTCTGAGTCTTCTCATCTCTATACTTTTTTCCTTCCTGAGCCACCCATTCACTCAATTGCCCTTGTCTGATTAGAGTTTCGATTAGATCTCTGAGGTGACGACAATCTGCAGTATTATGCCCATTATTATCATGGAAGTCACAGTAGGGGCGCTCATTCTTATTCCCTGGGGGACCGGTTCTGAAAGGCTTCTTAAACCATGAGGACTTCTCATTCACTGCGTAAATATGATCAATCGGAGCTACCAAAGGGGTGAAAGTTTCATAGACGGGTCTCTCTGGTCTATTGTTGTTATAGGAAGCTGGTGGCGGTACCTGACTCATGACAGGTTTAGTAGGATTCACAGCTTCAGGCTTCACCTGGGATGTGCGACTAACCACCTTTTTATTGTCACGACCATTGGGGCTTCTTTGTCTCGACCTCTTGCTTCCACTTTGCCTTACAAAATCTGGATCCTTCCTTAATTCAGCTAGAGACTCCTCCACCAATCGAAAGGGTTCTGCCTGGGCATAAAAATCGGCCAATGTCTCTGGTTCTTTTCCTTGCAGTGCCTTCCAAAAATCCGAGCCTCCTTTGACTCCAGCAATTAAGAAGTTCTTTATTGTTTCCTCAGATGCTTTCCTAACTTTAGGAACCTCCGCATTAAACCTCTTGAAATATTCTGTCAACGTTTCATTAGGTCTTTGTTTGATATTGGCTAAGGTATTGGTTGGTGGGGCAAATGCAACAGATGCTCTGAATTGAGTGACAAAGAGCTTCCCCATGCTTGCCCAAGAACCAATCGAATCTGCAGGTAACCTTTTGAACCACAGATGGGCTCCGCCCTGTAGAGTTGCAGCCAGTAACCTGCACCTGGTGGCTTCCTTCACTTGATAAACATCCATCTCTGTGTCAAAACGACTAAGGTACTCAATGGGGTCAGTAGTCCCATCGAATTTCAATTCATTCGAAGGCCTGTAAGACCTAGGCAGAGCCGACTTTCGAACCTTCTTGGTGAAAGGTGAGGCTGTTATAGGGTTCACAGCTAGATTCTTTTCGTCCTTGAGTTGAGCCAAAATTTTCTTGACATCTTCTGCTGTCACCTCCCCAACAGCTTCCGCCTTTGTCTTCTTACTCGTCCCTTCTTCCTCTTGCGACCCTGCAGCGCTTGATTCTTCAGTGTCCTCATCTGAATCCGTGCTTTTTTCTTCAATTATCTCGACAGATGGGTCTTTATCTTTCTTCTTTTTCTTTGAGGAACCTCCAGTCTTGGTTTTCTTCTTTTTCTTGGACCCTGTACGATCCTTGCTACCAGTTTTACTCTTCTCAGGATTCTCCATATCTTCATCATCATTATCTTCCTTCGGTTCTTCACCATCGTCTGGAACCTCTTCTCCATTCTCAGATTCTTCAAAATTCAACTGTTTCGGAGTAACCTTCGACTTCTTGCTTTTCTTTGCCTTCTTTTTCTTCTTTTTGCTTGAAGCCTGCTCCAAAGTCGACAAACGTTCTCCCACAGTCTTTAAGATTTCCATCATGGCTGCTTTAGTAACCTTCGGTGCTCTGGGAGGAGATGTGTTCCCCTCATGAATCTGTCGTTCAGAACGGGTTGTTTCGCTATCCGAGTTGCCTGACATCTTTTCCACTCTTAAGATATTAACTATGCCCTCCTTCTAGCGCCAATGTTGATGAGTGGATTTCGTAATCAACTTATGTGAGGTTTACAGGTAGTTGTATAGGCTAGCGACCAACTATTCTGAAAAAGGTTTGGGTTGTGTTTATGGGGGTTGAGCTGAGCTCGAGGGTATCTCCAATAATCTCAGGTGCTTTTAGAGAAAATTAGAGAACTTAATGCGTCGTACCCTGAGGTGCCTACGTACCCTTGTATTTATAGGGATCAAGCTCACGTAGTTCTAGTATGATTCTGTCTCTTACTGGAATAGCTGTATTCGGTCACCTAGTTCGTGTTGGACTCAGGTTCCTTTAGAGCCTTTTCACGAACTAGTTTGGCTAAGTAGAGTAGAACTCGAGTTCGTACCCCACTTATGATTCTCTCATTGGTTAGAGTTATTCTAGGATCATCTGCGCCCTAGAATCATACTCAGATACCAATTCGTTTATCTGTTCTAGATGGCTTCTAGAACTTTCTGTTGGCAACTCGTAGGAACCTGGTGCTCAGGAACCTACATTTCAGGAGCCTGTTTCTCAGGGACCTCCTTATTTCGGGACATATCACTTAGGGACCTCCCTTTTGGTGTTAGTACCTGCACAAATAACAAACTAATTAGATTGGATAACTCGTCATATGCTTTTATCATCTCTATGGCTGTTGTTATGCTAATTCGAACTCCTTGGCTGGGAGGAACCTGGTCTTCGAGTGCTCAACTCAGCTTCCTGACCATTGGGAACCTCCTGATATTCATACTTCCTTACTCATTTCTTCTATTTGATTTTCATAACTCGTACTGGATCATTCTTCTAATTCATATTGGATCGAATCCTATAGATTAATGGGCCTAAATCTAGCCCATGGAGATTTTGGGCACAACACAACCGAAACCCGAAATTGAGTTAAGAACATTTCACTCATTTGCCTCCAAGATTGGATAGAGTTTGGTCGTAGCCTCTTGAACCACTGGTGAGCACTGTCCCTTAGTGTTGCAGCCAATAAGCGACACTTTGTTAGGTCTTTCACCTGGTATACATCCATTTCCGTATCAAATCGACTAAGGTACTCCACTGGATCAGTGGTCCCACTGAATTTTAGATCCCCCACCCCCCTGTATTTTGGTGGGAGTGGTGAATCCCTCACCTTCTTGGTAAAGGGTGAGGCCACTGTCAAGCCTTCCAGCGACTGTTTTTCCACCTTTAGCTTCTTTAATGCCTCACGCAGATCCTTTACCTTGTAGTGTTCATTCTCCTCGTCTGTGAATTTGTTGTCACCATCACTAGAATTCTCAGCTAAATCATGGCCATCATCATTGTTCTTGGGGTTATGCCGAGAGCTACAGCTTCGCTCAGCTTCACCCCCTTTAGATAGTCTACCAGACTTAGAAACAGATTTATCCTTTTTGTAACTTTGAGACCCTTGCGACTTCGCCTCTGGAGCTTTCCTGGTCTATCTTTCCTTCTTCCCATCAAGTTTGTGACGTAAATCTTTGACGTCCACCTTGTTGCTCAATCTGTCAAAGACACTCAGGCTACGGGTGGGAGAACCCCGTGGCTGTCGCACCTCTTCTTCTCCTTCATTCCAGTCTGGATCTGTTTGGTCAGTCTCCACATCAGAAAATCCCTTCTGTAAGGCTTCTTTTTTCGACCCCTCATCACTGTCAAAATCTAACCGAACAGGCGTAACCACCTTTTTCTTCGCCTTTCGATCCATGGAACCATGCTTTTGCTTCCATTTCTTCATCTTTTCAGATTTCTTTTCCAAAATAATGATTTTCTTCTCCATCTTCTTAATCTTGTCTCTCAGCTCCTGGTTCATCCTCTCCTCGTCACGCTCCCCATCATCACCACTTCGTCCATCTTCCGGTGTATAATCATCATCAGATTTACGAGACATCTCTTCCCTCAAGAGATAAAACCTCCCCTCCTTCTAGCACCCCAAATGTTGTGAGGGAAAAATGGTACAACACTTCAACAAGAGAATTACAATAATTAACCGAAATAACCCAAGAATCTTTATTAAAGAAATCGAATTACAACTCAAAAACCCTAATCTCATGAACCCTAATCCGAAAGGGAGAAGAGTGATTATATGGAATGAGTTTGCAAGGTACTCCAAGCTATGATGATCAAATATAACCTATTCAATCTAGTGTTAACAACTAGGAGCAAGTGTTAGAGGTGTGTATGTGTGTCCAACCCTTGCAAAGTGCCTACATACTCTTATATATATAAGAGATCAAGTCCTCATGTAGTTCTTAATAATTATCCTCCACTTTCTTCTGCCATATCCCTCGTAACAGACCTGCAGTGCTCGTTTATCCAACCTTCCATAATTATCCAGCCGTTATTATATGGTTAATCCGTGTATTTTCGTGATTTATCCTCCTATACGTACGTATATATATATATATATCCCATATATATATACGATGTTAATCCATAATATAGACTGCTATCAGATCGTTCCTATTGTTTAGGAGTTATCCAGAAGGTTGTTATAACGTATATTATCCAATCTCCTATAATATAGGTGATTCTAAGCCCGCTGGTATATTTCCTGGAAACCTTCGGGGTTCATGCGCGTACCCCTGACCTGACAGCCTGCTACCCAGTTGAACCCCCTTCTAGCCTTCACATAGCTTTACCCTTATCTGGGCTTCACATGCTCGCACCCCTATATGAACATACCTCACATTTAACACCAGACCCTCGTCCCTCAACCCATCCTCGAAGCGTACAAAGCCATCACATTCAACCTTGGACCCAGCTTATCCTTTCATATTCAACTAATTCGAGTTTGTCCTCTTAATGGGCCTTAAATCAAGCCCAAGGCGGATTTTGGGCACAACAAATAATATAATAACACTTTCTAATGCCGACGCCCCTCTAATAACATACATGTTCAATAGTAGTGTAAGAATTTATTTAATTAGAATATAAATTTATTTTGATACAATATAATGAACAACGGGTGTATAACTTTTTTATCGATTTAATCTACCGATAAAATTGGGTTTTTTCAGTTTAATCGGTTTGGTCAAAACCCATGTGTAATTTATTAATGTGTAAGAATAAAAAATTATTTGTATTATTTTTATTACATTGTTAAGCGAAGATTTATATACTTCTATAATTTATTATGATTTCATAATCACTAATAATAATGATTGCTTGATAAGTTAAGGTCGTCTGTATTACAATTGTCCGAAAAGAAATTGGAGTGGTATTCGATAGTGAATAAAAAAGGATGCATTGTAAACAATTTTTAGTCATCATTTTACCTAAAAATAAACTTAATTATATATGTAATTAATATTTCATATTGAAATAATAATTACAAAGCTCAAATAAAGTTTAACTATTTTCTAAATAAAGAAAATAAATTTAATTCATATTTATTAGGTATATATTAATTAATGACTAATTAATATGTCATTTAATGCAAGAAAAATATTTAATAAAAAAATCAAAAAAATGAAAATTTAAGAAAAATATCTTAAACGCTTCTGGTAACTTTTCGATCTCCATGCATTATAATCTATACTATTATATAATAAGGAAACAGGGGTATAATTTGGTTGTTTGGTTCAACATGGTTCAACCATCTAAAATAATAGTGACCGTTAGATATTTAGTAAATAGATGATAGCTGTTAGATCTAATAATAAGGAATATCCTATATTAAATCCCTCTTCTAAATATTCAGGGTTCGAATCCCGTCAACAACAAATTTACATTACGATTTTATATTATTACTTCTAATCAATACATATCATTTGTTAAATAACTATTATTATTAATAATAATTTTATTAATTTACATTACAAAGTTAAATATATCCATAATAAATTATTATACTTTATTTTATTTAATCATATAATTTTAAAAGTAACTAAAAGAATAGTGACCGTTAGATATTTAGTAAATAGATGATAACCGTTAGATCTAATAATAAGGAATATCCTATATTAAATCCATCTTCTAAATATCCATGGTTCGAATCCCGTCAACAACAAATTTACTTTAAGATTTAATATTATTACTTATAATCAATACATATCATTTGTTAAATAACTATTATTATTACTAATAATTCTATTAATTTACATTACAAAGTTAAATATATTCATAATAAATTATTATACTTTATTTTATTTGATAATATAATTTTAAAAATATTTAAAAATAACCCGTGTTTTACACGGGTTATAAGCTAATATATATAATATTATAGATAGATCGTAAAATTACAACGCATAATGAAATAAATTATCACAAAGAATTGTTTCCTAGCATTTCGTATGTGGAGGGTCCTGCAGGTGAGCATATATATAAATTTTTGTATTAATGTTTGGCACCGTTGGATAGACCAGATACGAAATCTAATTAAATCAGCAGTTTAGTTGTGTAAAGACTGGAAGAGGGTTTTTTTTATTCATCTTGCACTAAATGTTTATAATGATGTACAGAAACAACAAGATTTAGATTTATAATTTATGCAATTTTATAAAGCATTTAAATGTTGGGTTCTTTTCATAAATAAATAGGAAAAAGTAAATTTTTGCATATTTACTTTTGTTAAGAATACCAATTTGCAATTTTACTAACTAAGTTTCTAAATTGCAAAAATACTAACCCTAACCCTAACCCTAACCCTAACCCTCCCCTCCCCCTTCATTTTGTGAAGCTCGACTGTACCTTTTCTTTTTTTTAAGGTGGGGGCTATTTTGGTGGATTTTGGTTTCCTGGCCCCGCAGGGGCATATTCAACTAAATTTGCAACTAATTGCAACTGAATGCAACTAAATTTCTAATTTCAAGTTCCATTTGTCAGTTGTCATTTTCGACCTCATTTTTGAACTCTATTATATATATATATATTTAAGATGGGTGATATTTTGGTGGATTTAGGTTTCCTGGCCCCGCAGGGGCATATTCAACTAAATTTGCAACTAATTGCAACTGAATGCAACTAAATTTCTGATTTCAAGTTCCATTTGTCAGTTGTCATTTTCGACCTCATTTTTGAACTCTATTATATATATATATATATTTAAGATGGGTGATAATTTGGTGGATTTAGGTTTCCTGGCCCCGCAGGGGCATATTCAACTAAATTTGCAACTAATTGCAACTGAATGCAACTAAATTTCTGATTTCAAGTTCCATTTGTCAGTTGTCATTTTCGACCTCATTTTTTAACTCTATTATATATATATATATATATATATATATATATATATATATATATATATATATATATATATAGGCAAAGTATCAAATAGAAACCAACTCTTAAATAGAAACTAGAAACTAACATTAAATAAATTCTATTTCATTTATTCTAATGGCCCCGCCAGGGGCACCTTCACAAAAAGTGTTTAAAATTATTGGCTCCATCCAGCAAAAAAAAATATTGTTCACGCTGACGTCACTGCCACGTCAGCAGTGAACAGTAAATTTTTTTTTTTTTTGCTGGATGGAGCCTAGAATATTATGAACTTTTTGTATTGGGGTCCCACTATTTTGGTCATTAGATTAGCTTTAAATATTAGATTAGGGTTTAGTTTCTAGTTTCTATTTTAATTTGGTTTCTATTTGAGTAAGACCCTATATATATATATATAAGATGGGTGATATTTTGGTGGATTTAGGTTTCCTGGCCCCGCAGGGGCATATTCAACTAAATTTGTAACTAATTGCAACTGAATGCAACTAAATTTCTGATTTCAAGTTCCATTTGTCAGTTGTCATTTTCGACCTCATTTTTGAACTCTATTATATATATATATATATATATATATTTTTTTTTGACAATAAAGGAACTTGCATATATATATATATATATATATATATATATATATATATATATATATATATATAAGAAGGGTGATATTTTGGTGGATTTAGGTTTCCTGGCCCCGCAGGGGCATATTTAACTAAATTTGCAACTAATTGCAACTGAATGCAACTAAATTTCTGATTTCATGTTCCATTTGTCAGTTGTCATTTTCGAAAATGACAAATGAAAAATAGAACTTGAAATCAGCAACTTAATTTCTGATTTCAGTTGCATTCAGTTGAATATGCCCCTGCGGGGCCTTGCAACCCAAATCCACCAAAATCACCCAAACCAATAATATGTAGTTGCAACTAGTTGTAACTAGTTGAAAGTAGTTGAAAATAGTTGCAACTAGTTGAAAATAGTTGAAAATAGTTGATTTGGTTGAATATTGCCCCTGGCGGGGCCTTGGAACCCAAAATCACTCAAACCAATAATATGTAGTTGCAACTAGTTGTAACTAGTTGAAAGTAGTTGAAAATAGTTGCAACTAGTTGAAAATAGTTGCAACTAGTTGAAAATAGTTGAAAACAGTTGAAAACAGTTGAAAATAGTTGATTTGGTTGAATATTGCCCCTGGCGGGGCCTTGGAACCCAAAATCATTTCGTTGAATATTGCCCCTGGCGTGGCCTTGCAACCCAAATCCACCAAAATCACCCCACCTTTTTAAAAAAAAGTTGCATTTGGTTGCATACAAAAATCCACCAAAATAGCCCCCATCTTAAAAAAAGAAAAAAAAGTACAGAAGTCGGCAGTGGGCTGGGAAGAAAGGAGGGAGGGAGGGAGGGAGGGAGGGAGGGAGGGAGGGAGGGAGGGAGGGGGAGGGGGTTGGGCAGGGAGGGAGGGAGGAGGAATGGGCCTAGTATTTTTGCAATTTGAAACTTTGTTTGGTAAAATTGCAATTTATTAAGGAAGGTGGTATTTTTGCAAAAAGAAACTTTAAATCTAGTATTCTTGGTAAATATCCTTAAATGTTTTCAAAATGGGATCGATAAATTTGTAATCTTATAAAATTAAAACATTTGATGAATTTTATATTATTATTTAAAACAATTATTTTCAATTTTATTTTAAAATATGGTAGCTTGACATTAATTTTATTTTTAAAAAGGTGGTTAAGAACCATATTTTTGAGAAAAAATAATAATTTTTTTCTTGAAAAATAGTTAACATTACTTTTACTTTTCGAGAATGTGGTTAATGATCACTTTTTTTTTTTAAATGGCTTTTTCTCAGAAAAGTAGGTGTTAGCCATATTTTCGAAATATAAAAATAATATCTCAAAATACTACTGCAAATTTAAAAAATTTTCGGTTACAAGTCTATAATTTACCCTAAAACAATATTTTTGAGGTTTTGATTTCAACCTCGGCACCCCAACTTATTTATACTATTATATAAAAGGCGAAACATTAAAAGTTTGGTTGAACGTATGGTAACTGTTGATTTTACTTATTTACCCTTACTCAATTAAAGATAAAATTCATCCCACTAACTAATCAATTTTCTTTTTCAAGTTAAAATATTTTCTTTTCTATTTTTCAATAACTAAATAATTTTATTTTTCAGGTAAAATACAATATCTTTTACATTTTGTCTAACTAAAATTTCTTCGTTTTTAAAAACTCTGTGAGCAATTTTGTTTAATAAAAAAATATAATTATGTTATAATTACTACTCCCTCCGTCCCAAAATACATGTCTCTTTTCTAAAAAATACACATATTAAGGTAAAGGTAGATAAAGGTTAGTTGAATAATATTTTCCAACTAATACCCTTAATTAATACATTGGAAAATGTGAATAGTGTTAAGTTTGAAAAAAGTCAAATTTTAAATACAATAAATGTAGGGATAGTTTTGGAAAATCACCTTAAATTTGTATTGAAAAAAGAAAAGGGTCATGTAAAATGGGACAAATTCATTTTTCAAAAGGGATTTGTATTTTGGGAAGGAGGGAGTATTAACTAATCAATTACCTTTTTTAGTCAAAACACGTTACATTTTCTCTTTTCTATAACTAAAATTTCCTTTTTTCCAATTATATCATGGACGGTTACCTTCTTCAGCCAAAAAATGTTACATTTTTTCTTTTCTTTTACTAAAACCTCTCTTTTTACAATTATATCACGGGTGTTTCAATATAATACTAATAATAATAAATTATAATAATAATAATAATAATAATAATAATAATAATAATAATAATAATAATAATAATAATAATAATAATAATAATAGTGTAATACTAATAATTAATCGATTACATTTTCAGCTAAAACATATCATTTTTTCTATTTTTTCTAGAAATATCATGGGCAACAATAATTTCTCATTTTCTAAAAACTATGAGCAATTTTATTTAGTAAAATAACATAATTAAACTATAGTTACTGTTGTGAGGGAAAATTGGTACAACACTTCAATGAGATAATTACAAGAATTAACCGAAACAATCCAAGGACAATGATTAAATAAACCGAATTATATTCCGAAAACCCTAATCTCATGAACCCTAATCCGAGAGGGAGAAGGGTGATTTTATGGACTGAGTTTGCAAGGTACCCCAGGCTATGATGATCAAATATAACCTATTCAATCCAAGGTTCACAGCTAGGAGCAAGTGTTAGAGGTGTGTGTGTATCCAACCCCTTGCAAAGTGCCTACATACTCTTATTTATATAAGAGATCAAGTCCTCATGTAGTTCTTTGATAATTCCCACGATCTGATAAGCCTCATCCTCCCTAACCAACCTGCAACGATCCTTTATCACCACCCATCTGATTATCCAGTTTGTTAGCCTCCTCATAATTCCCGCTTTTTACTGTGATATATCTATACATACACGCATATATATATATATATTCCATATATATATATATGATGTTAATCCTTGATAACTGTTACTGATATACCGTTCCTATTGTTTAGGAGATATCCTGAAGGATGTTACAACGTACATTATCCAATCTCCTACAATATAGGCGATTATGAGCCCGTTGGTTTATTTTCTGGAAACCTTTGGGGTTCATGCGCGTACCCCTAACCTGGCAATCTGCTACCCAGTTGAACCCCTGCCTGGCCTTCACACAGCTTTACCCTTATCCGGGGTTCACATACACGTACCTCATACTTACTCCTTAGCCCAATCTATCCGTCCATATCCACCTGATTCGAGTCCATAACCTTAATGGGCCTTAAATCAAGCCCAAGGCGGATTTTGGGCACAACAACTACCCCCCGATTCCTTGTAGCCATTTGAATGCAAAAGGAACCTAACGTTATCCATACCCCCATCACCCTTCCATTCCATGTGAACCCCTAAGCCTATGCGAGCGTACTCATTGTAGGAAACAAGGGATTCAACCAGGAAGTATCCATGCTCACAACCGTACCCCTTCGCCTGTACCTTGAGGTTCACTGTCCCCCAATTTGTGGATGCAGCCGTTGAACCTCCTAAATTTATCACCCACTGTATAAACGCGTACCTCCTTGAGGATTTAATGAATCACTTAGGATAATTATTCCTTTTAAATGATAACTCCTGAAGTAAACAAAGTCCTAGTTGGTCTTTAATTGCCTGAATTCCAAATCCCATTGCAACTCTAACATTTCGAAATTTGAATTCCATAAAACCACTCTACTTCTCCAAAAAACCCAATGTATTTAGCCTTCCACCTGTCTACATTCATTCTCCTCCATTTTCCAAAACACTCTTAATACTTATTTTTATTTATTATTTTTTAACATCTCATACACGGGCCTGACCAGATGGAGACACGTGGCCTGCTTGTTCGTATCCCCATGCCCTTATATGTACAGCTCTTCGCACCACTTTCTTATTTTCACTCTTTTCTGTAGCAAAAAACTCTTTCTCTCCTTTGCTCCAAGCGGTTCATCTTCTCAGACCTCCATCCCGGCGAAGGTTTCCATTTTCCGACCATCCTCTTCGCTTCAAAGGTATTTCTTTTTTCTCCTCTCATATTAATCTCCACATTTTCCCATGCTTAATGATTTATAAACGTGTCATTGTGTACCAATCGGTGTTTACATTTCACATTTATGCCTATTGTGTATTTGATTTACTTTGTTCATCATTTCTTCTATGATTTTCCCACCATCTGTAGATGCATGTTAAACCAAGTAAATACCCTTGTCCTGTGTTGAGTTTTTTTTTTTCAACCCTTGTCTGTTCAAATTCTCATGTATGCATGCGTATACTCATCAATTGTATGCTGGTTTAACTCTTCCCCTTGTTCATCCCTCCTATTCTATCCTTAATTGTCGTTTTTATAGTGTCTTTGAACTTTATGTCGATCGACCCCTGCATATACCCTACCTAATTTAAGCCTTTATCCAAGACCATTAGGAGTTGCTTCGGACCTTTCACTTTTTTTTTTGGGGTTCTTCGTTTGTAATCCCTTCAGGGCTAGGTACAGTCTCCCCAGAACCTGTTTGGGATAATGCCCCACTTGTTGTTTCCTTTCCTCTGGTTATATTTTAAATAAAGCCCGTTTTGTGGGTTTCCCTTATATGAACCCCAGGATGAATTTGGATGCCTACAGCCATTCCCCTTTGTTGAAATGAGAAGAAACAATCCTGGATAAATTGGGGGTTCCCATCCTTGAACCCCCATAATACTCCTCAACTGTCTTTTTCTTAATATGACAATTGCCGTTCCTCAAAAATTACTCCAGAGACTTGGAACTCACACTGCTTTTCTGTGTGCAGATGTCGAGCCAATCCACAACTGGTAAGTCTCCGGCTTCCATTGCCAAAGAGATTTCTCAGATGGCAGAAGCCTCCGAAGGTGACTCATTTTCCTCACCCAATCCCATATCCAGATTCCCTCCTATAGCTTCCACAGTGAGTGGCCGTACTCGCTCCAAAGTCAAAGTTCTTGACCCCACTTCTGCCCAAATCTCCCTTAAATCTCATTCTTTAGATCCTTCTTCACTTGTACCCACTGCCGTTAGTTCTGATTCCCATGTGTCTGAGGAAGAGATTGATTCGTTAGGGCATGTATCTCTAGCAGTTGAACCCTTCGATGATCGTCCTGAGACTAGCACAAGTCCAAACAGAACTTCCCCTATCCTGGCTTCTAGTGTTGCTACCCCCCAGCTATCTTGTGCCAAAACACAGACTTCTATGACCGCCCAAAAATTGGGAAATCTCCTTGAAGCTTGCAACCCTGGGTGTTCACTGGTTGTACCTCAGCCAGAAGAAAGATGTCACGATTTCTCTAACTTTGAAACAGACCAAGTCATTCCATGTGCCGTGTTATCTGCCCAGTTTTTTAGACTAGGGTTGTCACTACCCCTTCATCCTTTTATTCTTGATATCCTTGATACTTACAAGCTTGCTCCCTTACAACTTACTCCGAACTCATATCGTATGGCTATATGTATATACATCCTTTATGACTCCATGTTCCAAGTTGAATTGACTGCTCGTGAGTTGGGTTTCTTTTACCAACTCAAAGAAATCGGAAAAACCTTTGGGTTCTTCTATCTTACTACCTGGAATATTCATCAAGGGAAATGTATAAAAGGCAATAAGAAAGGAATGTCAGGGTGGCACAAGCAATTCCTATATTGCAATGATTGCCCAGAGTATCGAAAAGAATTTAACCCCTATCCAGACATGCCTACTCAAACCATCCTAGTGGGGGAAGAGTTGGAAAGGGCCGAAAAAGTTTTGAGAAAAAGTGCAAGGCTAGGAGATGGTGCTAGCCTGATGTCTAAGAAAAAATTACTTCGTTTGGGTTTTTCCAAGAAAGTCAGCTCCAAGTCTCCGGGGGATTCTCGTACCCCTGTTGAGGAAAATCTCACTGATGGAACCCCACTTGAGCCAGGTCCACGCTCATATTCTTAGTAGCATACACCCACCGTTCCATTTATTTTCCATTATTTGATGCAGCATGCTTTCCATAATTTTTTGCATACATGATTTACTTGATTTCTGCATGAGTACCATCTTTACTTTTGTTTTGACTTTACTAACCCTTCACGTGGTAATGCAGGTATGTCTTTTTCAGTGCCTTCCTTCATCACCAAGCGTTCAGCACAAAAGAATGTTCCCAAATCACCAGTACCCCTGTCTTCTGTTGAGAGAACCCATGTTCCTTCTACAAAAATCAACCCAGCTTCCCTGGAGAAGAATGTTTCCTTAAGGAAGAGGCCCACACAGTACACTCCTGAGGCGTCTGGGGCATCTGGTTCCCGTGGGGGTAAACGTCCCAGGCATGAGATTGAACTGAGTCCCTCTGACACCATTTCTCCTGCTCCCCTTACTACTTTCATAGGTGCTATCAAGGATAGATTCCCTGTACGTTCTATCTCAGAGTGGGACAGCCTGAGCTTTGTGGAAGCTGCAAACAGGATATCCCTGGTGAATGCTGAAAGCCTCTTCCTATCTCTGAAGTATAGCAACCAGATTCTTGAGGCTTCCAGAGCTATTGAAGAGCTTGATAGGGTACGCTCAGAGCTGAAAACCTTCCAAAATGATAAGAAGAAACTACTGGCTTCGAACAAGAAGCTTTATGAGAATGAGGGTACCCTGATCCAGGAGAGGGATAAATTGCTGAGGGAAAGAGAGTCCATGGATGCCATTATACTCAAGATGGATAAGGAGAAGGAAGATGCCAATGCCACCAGCAAAAAGGAGAAACTTGAGTTGAAGGTCCGAACCCTCCAGGGTGCAGTTGCTAAATACAAGGCTACCATGTCCAGGCAAGGTGACAAGGAATACAATCTGGGTTACAAGGCTGGGATCAAAGATTATATGACTTCCACATATGAGGCTTTTCCAAACTTGGAGTGGGGTATTCTGGGCCAGGATGCAGTTGAGGCCATAGAATTAATCAAGGAGGAGCAGGCTGTTGCTGCCATGCAGGTGAACCCCCCTGAGGTGCGTATGGAGGAAGCCCCCCAGGAAGTGGCTGTAGAGGTTCCTACCGAGGCTATTGCAGGGGATGCAGTGGAAGCTATAGAGATCCAACCAGGGGAAGCTACAGATGGGGGTCCAACTGAGGAACCCCAGGTGGAAGCCCCCTCATCCAATCCTGAAATTCCAAAGGCCTCTCCAGTCAACGAGGATCTCTCCACTTTTCCACCCGAATCAGACCAGTAATGTTATCATCAATCCCTTTTAAGCAAACTTTAATGAATCCTTTTCTGGCATAAATTGCCTTAAACTTGATATTTTGAGGGTGCGGACTCCTCCGAAGGTCTCACAAGATGTAATTTCGTTAACTTGGTTTTTTCTCGGATTCTTGCTAAGGTTTTTAATGCTTTTATCTGCTTTTGATCAGTATATGCTTGCCATGCAGTTAAATCGCACGTGCACACACACCTTTATTTAATCCCATACTTAGTGTCTTTTGCTTGATATGCCATGTCCTGTGTGACAACCATGTCACGAGTTGCTTTGTTGGGAGTTGATGCCGTGTTTCGTCTTAAGATAGTTAGGCATTCGCTGTATTCGGGGTCCACCTGTTATACCCCTGTTGTTAATATCCCTTCCTTAAGATCAACAGGTATTCCACCTGCTACAATTCCTATCATGGTCTTTTCGGATTTTCAGATCCGTAGGCCAAACGAAATCCTTCGTGAGTTTGCCATTTCCACCCCAAGTTCTCAACCAGCAACCAGTCCTTTCTTAACCATAAATCCCCTGGCGATCGGTGTTCCACTGATTGTACCCCTAAATTAGACCATTTCCATGTGATTTCCTCACAAGAGCATTTTCCTTAGCCATTCCACTTTCCCAAAAGATAAAGCCTCACTTACCCAGTTTCCCTGGGAGCGTAGTGGGGTTATTTTTCCCTTGTGCACTTGGCTTCCATAGCCGTGCCCAAATCCTCCAATGAAGTCAGTTATCCACCATACTGATTACACGGTATTTTGGGGTTCGAACGGTTGAACCTCCGCATGCGAGAACCTTGTGATCCTAGTTACCCTAGAACTTTCCTACTATGGGATTCCATCCCCTTTTATGCATGAGCCATACATGTCCCAATCCATGTGTACATAATCCCCGTATGTTTCCATCCATATGTCCATATAATCCATATTTATATAACCCGTGTAATCCATTAACATACATTCCATATGTTTTCCATCCATGTATCCATATAATCCATATTTATATAACCCGTGTAATCCATTAACATACATTCCATATGTTTTCCATCCATGTATCCATATAATCCATATTTATATAACCCGTGTAATCCATTAACATACATTCCATATGTTTTCCATCCATGTATCCATATAATCCATATTTATATAACCCGTGTAATCCATTAACATACATTCCATATGTTTTCCATCCCTTATATAATCTTGATTTTAAAATTTTATCCATTTTCAAGTTAAACTATCCTTCCTTTAATCGATGTATACCTACTACCCCCCGAGTTCTTTAATATAATTCTACTTATAATGAAGAACTAGGTTCAACAGTCGTATCCTTGATTTTTTTTTTAACGTAGATAAAACAGGTTACACATAGCATGCATTCATCCACATAATTCCATATATTTTTAAACATAAAACGGAAATGGGAGAAAAAACAAGTCGATTTCAATTCCATTAACTCACATCATAGTTGGTGTTCAACAGGTAGGCGTACATTCACAACCCCCTAAGCACTTTATTAACATAAAAAGAAAAATTTCTGACCGACTGACCCTAATATGATGGTAGCTACAACTAATAAGCCACTTTTATTTTCCTACACCTGAAAGAGGTCTACAAGAAACGTTACCTGGGTTCAACTACTGGTAATATTTCTTAAGGTGTTCGGCGTTCCATGCCCTCGGGATTAGTTTCCCGTCCAAATCCTTCAAATGATAAGTTCCTTCCCATAAGACCGATTTGATCACATATGGGCCTTCCCAATTTGCCTCAAAGGCCCCATATCCTGGAGTCCTCATGTTAGGCATCATCTTCCTTAAAACCAGATCACCAACCTTTAAGGGTCGTGCTCGAACCCTGCCATCAAAGTACTTGCGAGTCCTTTGTTGATAGGCTGCAAGCTTCAGCTGAGAGGTTGTATGAACCTCTTCCACCAAATCCAAGTACAAACGATGATTAACCTCATTTTCCATGGGATCAAAGTTATCTCTCCTAAATGAACCGGCACCGATCTCCACGGGTACCATTGCTTCGCACCCATAAGTTAGTGTGAATGGGGATTCACCAGTTGTAGTCCTAGGTGTTGTGTTGTAAGACCATAACACCATGGGAAGTTCCTCTGGCCAGCAACCTTTTTTATCTTCCAACTTTGCCTTTAAAGTTTGTTTAATGATTTTATTGATGGCTTCAGTCTGACCATTGCTTTGGGGGTGGCAGACTGCAGAGAAGCCCTTAACAATTCCGAGATCTTCACATAAACCTCTCATTTCCTTGCTATCAAATTGCTTGCCATTGTCAGATATCAACTTATAGGGGATCCCATATCGGCATATAATTGCTCGAAATACAAACTCCTTTAATTTGGCTGCAGTGATCGTAGCCAGGGGTTCAGCCTCTACCCACTTTGTAAAATAATCCACGGCTACAACGGCGTACTTTACTCCTCCCTTCCCCTTAGGGAGTTCTCCAATCAGATCAATTCCCCAAACAGCAAAAGGCCATGGGCTAGAGAGTGGCTTTAATGGCACAGCAGGATTCCTATTTGAGTTGGCGTACCTTTGGCATCGATCACATGCCTTTGAGAATTTGTGCGCATCCTGTTGTAGGGTTGGCCAGTAGTACCCCTGTCGAAGTATCTTGTGGGCCAATGAGGTTCCTCCAGAGTGGTTTCCACATATGCCTTCATGCACCTCCCTCATAATATATTCACATTCACTGCCTGCTATACATCGTAGAAGTGGTTTGTTGAAGCCTCTCTTGTACAGCTTTCCATTATATAGGGCGTAATGCGTAGCCTTATACTTCATTCTCCGGGCTTCATCCTTTTCAGCTGGCAGAACCCCTTTTGTTATGTACTCCAGGATGGGAGTAATCCATGTGTCCTCTACTTGAACCTCAACATCCATACAATCGAACCTTGGAATGCTAGGTTGTTGTTGTATTTCCAACGGTATCACCCCTAGCATAGTTGCTTCCCTATTAGAACCCATTTTTGCCAAGGCATCTGCACTTGAGTTTTCCGTCCTTGGAATTTGCACCAGATTAATTTCTCCAAACTTGCTCATCAGCTCTTGAGCGTACCTCATGTATAGATCAGTGCGTGGACCCCTAGCTTGAAAGTTACTTCTGATATGTCCCACTACCAACATGGAGTCACTATACACAGTCATATTTATTACTTTCATTTCAAGTGCCAGTTTCAGCCCCGCAATCAGGGCTTCATATTCGGCATCGTTGTTTGTAGCCTTGAATGTGAAATGAATTGAGCTCTGCAGCTTGTGGCCTTCGGGGCTTATTAGGACTATACCAGCACCTGCCCCATTTCCATTCACGGCTCCATCCACATAGAGGGTCCACCATGGTGCGCAATTTTCTGTTGGGGCTTCCTTCTCCAAAGGTTCCCTCATGGTTTCCTTGGTTTCCACCTCAAAGGATGGTGGGAATTCCAATAAGAAATCAGCAAGTGCCTGTCCCTTGATAGCTGTTCTTGGCTTGAATCAACATCAAATTGGCCTAACTCCACAGCCCATTTCATCAACCTACCTGAGGCTTCAGGTTTGTGTAGGACCTGCCTCAGTGGGAATGAGGTTCGTACCTCTATCGTGTGCGCCTGAAAGTATGGCCTTAACTTTCTTGATGTCAGAATCAACGCGTAGGCTAGCTTCTCCATGTTTGTATATCTAGTTTCAGCATCCAGAAGCCTCTTGCTCTCATAATACACAGGGTACTGGGTTTGATCTTCCTCACGAACCAAAACAGAACTAATAGAGTGCTCAGAAACCGCCAAATACAAAATCAGGGTTTCACCCTCTATTGGCTTTGCCAGCAATGGAGGGCTTCCTAATTGTTCCTTCAATTTAGTGAAGGCAGCTTCACATTCAGGCATCCACTCAAAGCCTTTTCTTTTCTTGATAGCTGCAAAGAATTCTCGACATCTGTCCGAGGACTTGGAGATAAACCTGTTCAAGGCTGCCACCCGTCCGGTAAGGCTTTGAACTTCCTTCACACTTCGGGGGGATCTCATTTCAACTAGTGCTTTTATTTTAGCAGGGTTGGCTTCGATTCCTCGATGATTCACAATGAAACCCAAGAATTTTCCAGACTCCACCCCAAACACACATTTTTGGGGGTTCAACTTCATCCTGTATTTCCTTAGGATGCCAAACATTTCACTGAGGTGAGCAACATGGTCGCCTGCTACCTTGGATTTTACCAGCATATCGTCCACGTATACTTCCATAGTTTTTCCAATCTGGTCTTTAAACATCTTGTTGACCAGCCTTTGGTAGGTTGCTCCAGCGTTCAACAGCCCGAAAGGCATCCCGATATAGCAGTAGAGTCCTCTGTCTGTGATGAAGGAAGTATGCTCCTGATCGGGTTCATACATCGGAATTTGATTATAACCTGAATACGCATCCATGAAACTTAGCAAGGCATGACCAGCCGTAGCATCGACTAGTTGATCAATACGCGGGAGCGGAAAGCTATCCTTGGGACATGCTTTATTCAAGTCAGTGAAATCAACGCACGTACGCCATTTGCCATTGGGTTTCTTCACCAAGACCGGATTTGCCAACCACATGGGGTAGAATGATTCCTTTACTAGCTTGGCCCTCAACAGTCTGTCTACTTCTTCTTTCAGGGCGACGGCCCTTTCCCCACTTATTGCTCTCCTTTTCTGCCTTACAGCCTTCATGTCTGGATCAATGTTCAAACGGTGACACATCACCCTTGGATCTATTCCCACCATGTCCTCATGGCTCCATGCAAATACATCTAAGTTGTTTCTTAGAAATACCACCAGTGCTTTCTTGACTTCAGGGTTTAACTGTTTACCAACCCTCAATTCCTTAGTAGGATCAGCTGCATCCACCAGGATAGATAAAGTGTCTTCGGCTGCCCCAGTTTTTTCCTTTGTTTCGGGCATTCGAGGATCAAGATCAATTTCCACTGGGTTCACCTGTTTTGCACCCTGATGGGGTTCCATCAACTGACCATCGGACTTCATTAACTCCTTCATATCGTTTTCATTATCTACACTTTCAAAATCACTATCACGAACTTCTTCAACTATGCCTTCGATCAATGGCTCCTCAGGAGCTTCCAGCATTAGTATCCCGTTAGGGGTACCTACCCCCTGAAAAGGTGTAACATCTGTAAAGGGCTCCTCGCCTGGATGTTGTACAATCATAACAACATTACACATGTCTCTTTCTGGTCTTGCTTCCTTTCGACGTAAAGTTTCATCTCCCTTCCCTGTGCCGGGGTCCAGGTAACGATAGCATTGTTCCGAGGTACCCCCATCCACCAACAATAGATGTTTACAAGCTTGTTCGGCTGTATGCAGGGCTTTACTATAGCACTCCCTTGAATCTGATTGACATCCTTGAACACACCCAATTCCTCCGGGAGTTGGGAATTTCATTGACAGGTGATATATGGACGTCACTACTCGCATTTCCTTTAACATCGGCCTTCCAAGTATCCCATTATAGGAAATGTCTTCATTTACCACCATGAATTCTACCACCTGTGTGGCTGCCCGGGGTTCCTCTCCCAAAGTGAGAGGGAGTTTCACCCGTCCCACAATTTGTACAGGGTTTCCAGTAAATCCGTACAATTCATTGTAAGAAGGAGCCATTTCTTTGTCAAGTAACCCATTTTCTGGTAAGTGCTGTACGCCAAGATATTCACCGAACTTCCATTATCCACCAATACTCGGTGTACGTTCAAACCTCCGATTGCAGCTTTAATTACTAAAGCATCGTTATGCGGGTGGTGCACGTGCCTGGCATCCTCCTCGGTGAACGTTATGTCAACTGCCTCGCCTTTAAAGAGTTTGGGCGGCCTTTTAGACAAGTTATACACATTCGTGAGGGGTACACCCCTTGCTTCCCGTGTAAGAACCCGAATTTTCGGTAGAATTAAAACTTTTTATATATTGATGAAAGAATGAACAGTGACTCCGACTACAAGGTATTAACAAGGAATGTGAATGGGTATAGATTTAAATGATCATATGTCATGTAGAATACTTTTGGTTGATAGCATAAATAAGAATAATCTATCTCCTACGGATATAAGTTATATTATTCCAAGAAAGATTATTCTTGTGTCATCCGAATCAATATCTATTATAAGTCCAGCGGTTCCGTAAAAAGGTTAAGGAGCACTCGAGAGTAAACCAGGTTTATTTTCCTAATTATAGGAATTAAATAAAAATAAGTGATGAATAGTGATTTTGGTGGAATTTAGAATATTATTATAATAATGCTATATCCGGTATTCGGAACGGATTTCCGAGTTCGTATTAGTGATCCAGGAGGAAAATAATTGTATGTAAAAGCTGTCGGATTCAGAAAAATAGCACTTTTATTTTCTCCGAGAATTCCCTAGACACTGCAAGACATAAGGAATTATAAAAGGGATTTTAGGAATTTAAATTCGAGAAGTATTAAGAAAGATGAGGAATAGTATTATAAATATTAAGAAGGTTTTCGGTAAAACCCTAACTAGAAACGAATGAATTATTCCCTCGAACGATCAACGAATTAAGCAATAAACGGACAAAGAAACAAGCAGAGGGAGCAAGAGTCATGCATAAGCCACTAGAAAATATCTAGTAACCAATATAGTTACAAGAGTAACTAGAATCAAGTGGATCAACTAAGTACTTAGCAACCAAACTACTAGTTAGTCTTAAACCACCACAATCTCAACACTTGTCTTGCAAATACCTCATTCTATGCATCATCCTCACTTTAATAAAGCAACCAAGATCATATATTATCCAAGTCTCATCCACTTGATGCATTATTATCACATTAACCAAGCAAAGAACACAAAAAATATCAAACCCTCTTCATAAACATTTCCATTCGGCTTCTTGCTAAATTCAAGGATCAAAATCCTACTTCCAACCATCATTTGATCTTGAAACTTTTTATGTGAGTCCTATAATTCATAAAAATGATATCCTCAAAATCCTAGCTTCAATCTCTTCTTTTTCCATTTTCAAAAAAATCATCAAAGAGGAAGATGAATAGTAACCTCAAGAACAAAACTTTTGGATCTTGATTTTGATTGATGATCCAAGCTTCATGGAGGCTATACAAGGACTATACAAGGCTTACTAAGTGCATACACACCCCAAGGAAGGTATAACACACTTGAAACCCTAGGTCTTACTTTGAGATTATGCATGTTCTTGATGGATTTAAGCTTAGTTATGATAATTAGTGATTATAAGCATGATTATGATTGGAATTTTGGTAAGGATTAAAATAGTTTAGATGAACGGAAAGGCATTGCTTGGCCTTAGTTCATGGTTAAATTATATGTATATGTTGTTTGGAATGGAAACCATGATTATTGGAAAGTTTGGAATTTGGAAAGATTCGATTTATAGCCGTCGTAATGCCCGATTTTCGTTTAACCTTAAGTAACCGTGCATCACAGTAGCCTTAACTCACTGTTAAGCTTCGATTTCTGCCATGATAAGCTAGATTATGTTATAAGCTTCGTTTTGATATAAAGTTCGTATGAAATGGACTTACGGTTTAGGAGTTATGATTAAATTCGTAAAAGAGGTTCGAAACCGTAATCGAAAGTTCGTAACTGAAATTGGAATCCCTTAACATGACTAAGTCAGTGACGAATCATGGTAATTAAATATTAGAGGTCATAAGGAAGGCGTGAGAGAAAACCACAAGTAAAATGGATCGTTTTCCGATTTTATAAAAATGTTCGAATCGAGGATAAGTGCGAAGAAACCACTTTTCGGAACTAACATTATTCATTAAAACCTCCTGCCCTGTTTTGGCAAAATTCCGAAAAATTAATCTTCTGATCTAAGTCCAATTTTGAGTTAGCTACCTTCTAGACATTCTCTAGATCATGTACGCGAAAACGGTGCGTCATTTGAGTTAACGGTTACCGAGTTATGAACGTTTTAGTGAAAGAGGTGTGAATAGTAAAGATCCGTAGTCGACCGAACTTCAAAAATACATTTCACCTATCTAGACCCGTGGCTTCGAATTGGAAATTTTATGATAAATATTACAAATACCAAAGATGATTTTATAAGTGGTTTCGTAATTAAATACGTTTCCAGTGATTTATTAAAAGTGTTGAAGTACGAGTCTCGAAATAGTGATTCTCAGAAAAGTCAACCCTAGGGGTACTACTTTGGCCACCCTTTTTGGCTAAGTTAAAAAGGGAATTTCGAGTCGACTAAAACACGAAACTTGTTAAGAATTATCAAGACCACATATTGGTGCAAAGAACGAGGTTATAATTGATTAAGTAAGATATACGAAAAATCCGACATTAAGGATGGGTTCGAGGTGTGTTTTGGACTAAACTTACATGACTTAAGTTAAGTTATACTTAACCTTCGAAATGTTCAGTGATTGACCTCGGTTATTGTGACTATTTATAGATCACTGGATTGACACGAGGCACACTACCCCTACAGGATTACCAGGCAAGTTTCCAATACTTGGAACTGTTGTTGTGATAATATATATAATGATTGTTGTATACATATGCCATAGCATGCATGCCTACTTTCAAGTCTATTGATATGCTTGTTCCCTGAATTGATATTGGCTTATAGACTAGATATAAATTATCAGTTATAAGCAGGGTTGTTTTGCTAAGACCCTTAGTGAAGGGCGTATGATATTCATTCTTTCAATATAGACCGGGAGTCGGTATTTTGGGATATAGAGTTAGTCGTGGAAACCCGGAGGGATTCCAGCGACAATTTATTTGAGGAATGTTATTTATGAACGTTATTTATATTTTCATAAAGTATTGGTTACTTGGAAATTATTCGAGGAATGCTATTTGGATATTATCTCAATCGAGAGGTACTATATGAATATTATTTTGAATATTCATTCACGTATATTTATTTGCTGAATATTATTTTAATATTCATTCGAGCTTTAATTACTTAATGAATATTAGTTTCGAATATTCGTTTAGAGTTTGATTATTCAATGAGTAATTACTTTAATATTCTTGGAAATTTATTTAATGAATATTATCGTGAATATTCATTTAAGATTTTATGTACTTGATGAATATTATTCTAAGATACTCATTCGAAGTTCTATTTACTTAAGGAATATTGCTTCGAATATTCCTTTAAAGTTTGATTGCTAAAAGAATATTATTTGGATATTTATTTAGAATATTATTTATTAAATGAATATTATTTTCAAATATTCATTTAAGGTTTGATTATTTAGTGAATATTATTTTAAACATTTACTTGAGCTTATTTAATTAATGAATATTATTTTGAATATTCATTTAAAGAAGAGAGTTATTTAGTAAATAATTCTATATATTCATTCGAGGATTACTTACGAGCAATATTATGATTTATTCATATTCCTTAATTATTAATGATTTAATAAATATTCTTGGAATATTTGTTTAAATTCTTTTAAGTTCTTTTTATGATGATTCATATTATTCAAAGATTATCTATCACCTTCAGATAAGGTGTAAAATATTTCGGAGTATTTTATGACTATTCTTATCAAGGGGAGGTTCCCAAACTTTATTTTCATTTAAATCTATCTTAAAGAAGATTTAAATACTCGCTCAACTTCCAAACAGATATAAGGGGACCTCACTTGAGAGATGTTATTTATTGGACTGCCCGGTCCTATACTTGCTAAAACTATCTTGTCACTCACATCTTGATTCTTTCAAGCATCGATATGAGTCTGTTTGGTTACCTCCTCAACGCTCGAGGGGTAAGAATTGATGGAACAAGTTTATATCCATTAACAAGCATCAACTTGGGAAATATTGGTGATTTTTCCTTTCCAACTAGATACGACTACTTTGTGGAGTCCTATCAACAAGTAATATACTTGGGGAAAGGGGGAGGAACTTCACGTTTCAAGGTTATGGATGTGAAATGAACTAGGAGATGCGTAAGTGACCCAGTGGCGCCGGTCCAGCAAATGGCCCAACCGTTGGCCGGGGGGTTCCAGAGGGCGGTAGACAAGTAAATCCGTCGGTGCTTCCTTCTACATGTAGTAAACAAGAGGTGGGGAGCATAACATGCGACTGATCATCGTGTAAATGCTATGTCTCCTGGCGCGTCAAACTCCAGTATTAGTTCATCTCTCAGTGTTGGAAATTTCCTGCAACCTTATCATTATTGGCAGGTTTGAAAAGTGTTTGAATTGGAATTGCAATATTCTTCCTGCAAGTTCCTCTATTATGAAAAGTTGATAATATCTTGCTCATCTTTGACATAGCAGATATTTATTCAAAACAAATATATTTTGAGTTACCTTGTAACTTCATCTCATACCTTATATTGGTACTACATCGTTAATGCATGGCATATGGTTTCAAAGATATTTTGAACTGTTATATATAAATACTGTTCAGTTATGTTCTTTTAGGTGGGCTATTGCTCACCCTTGCTTTATTTATCTATATCACAACAACAGCTAGATCAGATGGCCGCGCAAGGCGCACTCAGCATAGCAGGTGTTAGCCGTCAGAGGATTAATCGCGGAGGTCATAGTTACCATTGCTGAGGATGCAGCCTCTGGTAGGCTAGTTGTTAGCATTTGTGCATCAAATGTATTTATATATATGGCATATACCAATGGATGGCAAAGAGCATGTAATTGTAAAATTGTAATTCTTTGGGTTGTAAGGACTCAAACTTGTGATTAATAATATTGATGGTTACTCTGATTTCATCTCTGGGACTATAACGGGTGTGTTTTATGTTGTTGTTTTGGGTCACAAGGTTGTAATTTAAATTATGTTGGTTTTATGGATGGATATTGAGATCGTAACAACCAGATCCCTGACCCTGGATCTGGGGGTGTTACAGAAATGGTATCAGAGAGAGCGTTATATATCCCAGAGATGACGCGACGTTAAAACAATAAATTCACTAATATAATAAGAACTCTTGCCAAGTTCATAGTCGGACTACTTAAGGTAGTACTGACATATAAAACCCTTATGGGGACTCTTAAGTATCATGATAGTAACTTAGCTCGTCCTCGTGCCGACTAGTAAGGCGATAGACCTTGAGGTGTACGAGCAGCAGCACGGTGATGCTTTATGGTATGTTGACAATAGGATTGTGAATTCGATAGAGTACCCTATTAAGGACCCGAAAAGGGTTCCAGTAGAAGAAGGAAATCCTGTTGAGGATGAGGAGTTACCCCTGAGAAAATGAGGGTTGTAGCCCGAAAGACTGTAAGAGTTAAGATATAGTGCTCAGATTAATGAGCGTAAAGAACTGAGATATTGTTAATGGAATTAAAGAGGCACATTGGATTCATAGCCGGACTACCGGATGAAGTGCCTGTAACGACCCGAAAAATTACGTGTAATTTATTATATTAAAATATATTTTTAGTTGATTTTAATGTGTGTTAGTTTATTTTTAATGCATTTAAACGCGTTACGATTTTTATTAAATAGGAAAATTATCCCATACGTGTTATGTGACTTCTGTGTAGCATAGATTATTTTATTCTATTTTTCTGTAATTTTTATATTTTTAGAATACAGTTATTTTGCATTTTAATTTCCGGATCCAGCCCCTATACTGAATCTGAAGCCTTGTTTTTGATAAAATTATTTTTATATAATGATAGGATATTTAAAGATGCATTATTTTGTAATTTTTGTAATGTTCATAATTTTTGGAAAATTTTGACATATATATTGTATTTGTTTAAAAATAAAATTTTTTACATTTTATCCCATAAAAATTATTTTTAGGGCTTAATAATTTTAATTAGGGGTTAAAAATATTTTTGGGGTATTAATTTTCAGATTTATATAAATAGCAGAATTTTATTTTTAATTGTTAAAATTAATCAAAAATCAGATTTTTGATTTTATTTTCTGGAAAATTCTTTGAATATTGTTCTTGGTGTTCTTGGAGATCAAACACACTTTTGACAGTGATTCCGGCATCCAAATTGTTCATATGGGTAACCAAACTGAAGCTCTTGATCTCTACTACATGTTTATGTGTGTTTTAACATCCTAAATTGCTTGAATCGAAAATTCATAATTTTAGTTTAATATTCGAATTTTCTCGAATTTATTTTGGATTGTAGGATGATTTGTTGTTGATATGGTTAGTATCTATAGATTGTATATAATCCCAGGAGCATCATGATAATTTTTGTTTGATTTTTAGTAGCCTAAAACTCGAAATCGAAAATTTGGGGGTGAGATATAATTTTCAATTTTCTGGATTTATTGATGATTGTTTGGTGTTTTTGATGATTGATATGAGTCATTAAACTCCTGGGCTTTGATTTGGTATATAGAACGTTTGGTTTGGTTAAGAAATGAGCAAAATCGAAATTTGATCGGATAATCTTTGAAGGTCGCCGGAATTATTTTGGTTTTGGCCGGATTTTCGTTTTGATTGATTCTGGGTTTGATTAAATGGTATAGTTGTGTTTAGAATGCGATTTGGAGTGATTTTGAGACTGAAAACGCAGCAAATGGTGCGTTTTTATGGTCGCCGGAGCCTTGCCGGATTCTGGGTTGGTCGCCGGAATCTGGGGAGCTGCCATTAAAGCTGATGAATGTTCTTGGAGCATTCATACGAAGAACAGTGAATGTGGTGATGAACAGTGCCTGTTTGATCTTTAAAACCTGAAAATATTTTCTGAAAAATGATTCTGGGAATTATTTTCAGAATTAATTATAAATTCGAATTTTATTTTCAGAAATTCGAAAAAAATCATTTTTAAATTTCGAAAAAAATATTTTTAATTTCGAAAAATACTTTTAAATTTTTAATAAATTATTTTTATTCGAAAATTTATTTTATTTGATTATTTTAAATTTATTTAGCTAATATCTTAATTAATTTAAATTAATTGGTTAATTAATATTAATCAATTAATTTAATTAATTAAATATTATTTAAATATAATTGAAAATAATCAGATTTAATTATTTTGGAAAATAAAATGATTTATTTATTTTCTAAATATTATTTTACCTTTAATATTTATTTCTTTACTTGTTTAAAATGAAATCAAATTGTTTTAAATCCTAAAAATAATCCGGGAACGGTAAAAATAGTTTTAAAATTCTAAAATTATTAATAAACCCGGATTAAATATTTATTAAAATATTTTGGGGATCCAATAATTACCCGGAGGGTTTATTAGAAATCGTTTTTGATTCAAAAAGGGTATTTAAATCTTTTAAAATTCTTTTAAGTGATTTAAAAATATTTTTAAATATTCTAAAAATACTTTGAATGCTCATTTATTTGTAAGTCGTATCTGCTATGTGAATTACGTGCTATGTGATTATGTGATCTAATTATGGAGTCCTTATACGTGCGATGTAAATTGTCAAGGTATTAAGTATCAAGGGTTATGTTATAAATTGAGTTGTGATCGATATATATAGTTAATGTGTGTTAATTGTTTATATGGTTTATAGTATAAGATGTCATTAAGAGTAGACGATGTTTTCTTTGATTTACTGTCAACGATGGTCGAATATCGTTTATTTTCGCAAGGATTAATTGTTAAATATTGACTTAGGTTTGTCAGCGGAGATAAGTAGATGTTTAATAAAGGGGGTTGGAGATGGATGAAATATTCTTTGTGGGTTATGAAGAAGGTTGGAGATGGATGAAGTATTGTTTGTGGATTGTAATGAAGAAGGTTGGAGATGAAGGTATTGTTTAATTGTGGAATTGCTGGGTTACTTGTGAGGTGTTTTAACACCTTCAAAGGGGACATTTCCAATTATTTTCTTCTGGCAGAGATATTGAAGTAGACGCGCGGGCTCGATATCGACGGATCAGACTCGTGGCAACCGCTGAAGCGTAAACCAAAGCAAGATTAAAATAGAGGGCATGATGACGTGAGATAGAAAAAAAAGGATAGTTGTATTACTGCGGCATTAAAGGATAGCTAAGGACCAGAGGCAAGTATTTTCTTAATCATCCTAAACACTTTTTATTTTATGTTTCATTGATTCATATCATGACGAATAGCTATTGTTCAGAGCTATTTGTGATTCTTAAATATTTTTGTGCGAATACAGTTGTTTGATATTGGTACCCTTGAGGTGGGGAATTATTTAAGATAAACTCTTCATATCCTTATTATCGTAGTAAATAACAAGGATGTGAACTGTATGTGAAACTAAGCATTTCCTGTTGAATTAGGAAATTGCTCTATTGGATTGGAAAATGATAAAGCGTAGGAGGCCATGGTTGATGTCATGGTCCAGCAATATTTATTGGAAAATGGTAAAGCGTAGGAGGCCATGGTTGCTGTCATGGTCCAGCAATATTTAAGGAGGATATGGTAACCATACCATCTTCCTATAGGCTAACATTACTTGCCTATTTTGGGTACCCCAGAAATCCGGACTATACACACACGGAAAAAAGAGAATACCGGTGGAGTATAGAGGGTCCCATTGCCTTAGAACCTGATCAGGGGGCAATGGTGTTCAGTTATATATATATATATATCCAATCCATATCGCCCGAATGGCTATTATATATTGTGAATTGGCAGATGATTCATTTTTATGACATGCCAAATGATTTCAGTTATGATGTGAATTATATCACAGTTGTTGATTCAGTTTCTCTATAAACTGTTTTACATTTCAGATGATTTTATGCCCCACTAATCCTGGTTTTATATCCAAATTTTTATACGCTTGCTGAGCATTTCTTTCGCTCATACTTGCTGTTGTAAATTCTAATATTTCAGTAAAGTAGTTTGGCGAGACTTATCCGCACACTTCAGAAAGAGAAGAGGCGTGATGCTATTTCGAAGATGACTTGGGCTCAGGATGTCTGGATTTAGAGTAAGATCTATTTTATATAATTGAGTTCTAATATTTATTATTATTATGTACTAGTCTAGTTGGCCTGGCGTACTTCTTATCGAAGTTACACCAGTGATTTAAGATTTGATCAAAGAGAATGTTGTGAAGAATGAATGCTTTTTATTTAATGGAATTTGGATTCTTGTTTCTAGCCCTATAACCTTAAAAGATCTTGGTATGTTTGGGGTCACAGATGTTATATTTCCAGTGTTGGTCAATCACAGGTGAATGATTATTATTAAACAGATGTTTTATTTTGAGGATTTTCGCGTGACAACCAAATCTTCTGACCCCGGATTTGGGGGGTGTCACAGTGCCAGCAAGTAAGATGGATTTGAGGAATTACTCAAGATCTTATGTAAGGATAGATAAGAATCCTTGGAGACTTTCAGATTAATGAGAAAGGAATTAGAATGATGCATGATTATCAAAGACATTGATATAGGACGGGGAGCAGAGTCCCTAGGAACAGTTAAGACATAGGTGGCAAGTGCCATATCTTCAGATAAATGGATTAGTGTGAATATTGTCAATGGTAATTCGCCGTGAGAAGATAGATTTCATAGGTTTTAATTTATGAAACCAAATTGAGATTGTTAAGGTGATTTTATTCAGGGAAATGCCCATCTTATAAATGGATCAACTTAGAAAGAAAAGACATTGGGAAGTGATGGCCTGAACGGATAAAGTATATAAGGAAATAGTAAGCGAGATAATGATCTCAGAACCTACAAGAGGAGAAGACCAGTGAGTCTGTGATAAATTAGTAATAAGGCTATCATCAGGAACCAATTATAAGTTCAGTTCAATTCAGTGAAATGATGAACCAGAAACATTAGATGCATGTGATTCAGAAGAATATTAAATTCTTTTTTTTCCTTGAATGGATTATGGTAGTTACCTTAAGTTTATTCTGACACTGAATCATAAATGGATTAGGCAAGGCGAGCAGTGGTTGAGATGTAATTGAGAATGCTTTTAGATGCAACCTGAAAGAACAGGTGTAGGACATGTTCTCGAAATAAGAGTTTTGGCAAAATGAAGTCCAGAAATAGGACATATGATCAATAGTGAGTAGTGTTGGTCGACCCCATCAAATTAAAGACCATTTCAAAGGAAGAAAGGTCAACCACACCGGAAAAGGTGAGAAATTTCATAAAATTCACAAGGTATTACCAAAGATTTGCTCAAGACTTTACAGAAAGTGTAGTCCCGTAACCCGACTTATTGTAAGAATAAAAGTTTGAATGGACAAGATAAACGTGAGAAGATCTTCCTGGAGCTAAAGGTAAAGTTGGTGATGACCAGGGTTGGCGTTGCCTAATGGAAGAAGGAAACTTTGGGAGATATTATGATGCAACTCATACAGGTATAGGTCTGCGCTTATGCAGCACGACAGCGTAATTTCGAATACAATTGGACAACACGGTTCACCAGATTGGATGACCTTGGTAGTGCCAATTCTGGGAAGCGACTGACCCCGATGGTAGCGTTCCTTCTGAGACTAGTTGTTAAGTAGACTGGTATTCGGTAGTATCGACTATTAGGACAAGCATGTATCGGGGAGGTATGGCATGTTTAGTTTGAAACTTTTGATTCCCCTTCTAAGGACGATGTATATTTGGTTTCCTTCTAATGATTAAACTCCCAGCTTTATGTCAATCATTTCGCTACTGTAACTGTTTATGGTTCGACCAGCTCGGATGTTCATAGAAATATTCTTTGGGTATCGAAATGGATTTTCTTAATGTAACCAGTGGGTGGATAGATTGACTGAAGTTTCCCTAATCCTGGAAAGGAATTGGACAAAATTTGGCAAACCTTGTCTTTCGGATTATCTGAATACATCACTGAGGAGAGTGGAAACTGAGGCAAACCCTATGAATTGGGTAAGGTAGCCGCTACACGGATTGATAGATAGATCCCAATTATTACGATTGATTGTAGAGACAAAATTTTGAAGTTGAGATTGGACGGAAAAAGGGAAATGTAATTAAGAAACAAGCCGGACTAAGAAAGTTCGGGATTGACTTAAATGAAAAGGTTGTTATGCCAGAAATGTTAAGCTTTTGTGGCACGTGAAATTGATAAGAGTAACTAGAAGAAAAGTAAGGGTGACCGGAGATGGTACCGAGGAGTCGATTGAGACTTATATGGAGTGAAGTTTCTGAAAAGATCAAAAGGTATCAAGTAGAAGGCACTATGCCAGCAACTGCTAGAAAAGTAATGCTATTAGCCGACCCCTAATCTCACATATTTTAGCATGGCCAGTGGGGCCAAGTCACTAAGGATTATCAAGTGATTGAACCAGCAATGTAAGGACAAAGCGGGGTGCTTCTAACAAAGTGCCAACCGCGAGAACTTTTGATGTAAAATGAATTGAGATACATGAGGATGGATTTTATAAATACCCTAGATGTATTAGGCACTAAGAAATTCACGTTGATCACGACCAATATCTTCCAGAACATTCTTGCTACCATTACCAAGTTCTGTAAGAAAGACAGATAGACATATGTTGTCTTTTGGAAAGTCATATAGACTAACATTCGTTTGAAAGGAGAGGTAACATTAAGCTACCTATAGATTATCAAGATTGGAATGATTGAAAAGAGACCCTTATTATGGATATATGATTAAAATTGCCAAGTACAGGATGTAAGTATTCCTCGAAAATGGAATTGAGGATAGAATGTCCATAGATTAATACGAACCCTGGGGGATGCACAAAGGATAGCATCACCCCTAACAAAGACATTGTGAATTTAGACGATATAAGTTGAATCGACCAAAGTATCAATAACCTGTAAGGATTTGTGGAAAGGAGTCTCCAAAAGTACATAGACAGAGATGTTATAGAATTGACTAATGATGTTTGATATACCCTGTAACCAGGAGATGCAGGAGGAATGATGAGGATGGCCTAAGAAACCTTATAAGGGAAGTGCTAATATTCTAAACTTCAAACGGGAAGTTTGGTAAGGAATGTATGACATAGTAACAATAAGGCCAGATGAAGCATGTGTGAAACCATGTAAAAGTATGGATTGAACCAATAAGGTTGAGATTATCCTAAAAACAAGAAGGGAGTTAAGTAAGGAAATATCCTAGGTGTGATTTGGAGTACCTGTAGTCAAGATCGCACTAGAAAGGTGGAAGCAATGACTTTTGGAAAAGACTGATAGATGTTTTCTCTCATTCAGCAGAATTTAAGGGAGAATGCTTCCACCCTGAGTTGGAATAGATCCAGAAAACATTGATCTCAAGAAATTATTATAATCAGGAAAGGCCAACGAGGTGGCCGACACTTTAAGTATAGGGGAGTAAGTATAAATGCTCAGACCAAAGAAATAGAATGATAATGTAAGGACCTTGATGGTCATAATGTGGTAGAGGAAGTTACATTCCGTCTAATGATTTTGCCAGGATCAACTATAAGACTAGTTTAAGTAAAGATTCGATTCCTGATGTTGCCAGTAGCACATTACCGACATTAGGAGGCTCTACGACAGACCAGACCAAATTCCCCAAGAGACTCGCCTTTTCTTTGGAAAGAGAGAGGGGAGGTTAAGTAACAATGAATTGGTAGTAAATGACCAGAAATAGAGAGGGTACAAATACTGATAAGCCAAATGGCACGATGATGAATGACAAGCAAGTTTATGTTGGTGTATTTCTGTGCAAACAAGATAGAGAATTATGAGGTTGGCAAGCGATTAAGCAAATCGCTAAGCTTTTAGTCTTCTACCAGAGATATATGATTAATAATCTCACCAGCCTGTTCCAGCTGCGATGCTGGAAGCTTTCCTGCAATTTTATCTGCTTCATGTAATATCTACGTCAAGTTCAGGAAGCGTTCCTTATGGATAGGAAATAGTGATTATCTTGTTTTCCTAGAGGATCTTGAATTGACAATTATGATGCTTAGTTATTAAAGCACTGCGTAAATGATAAACGATGGTGATCCTTCTGAGAAATTAGGTGGTAACGACTGTGGAAATGTCGAATTGAATCTAAGTTAGAGAAATCATCCAGGTTTATTTCGGATGGTGTAATTTCTGGAACGACGGGATATTTGAAAGGAAGAATTAGGTTATGATGGTTCATAAAATGATTATAGTAGAGATAAAGACAAGAGACTGATAGAGATGGAAATAGAATTGGGAATTAATAAGAGAGTCAGATAGGCGGACTCATGAGAATCTCCAGTAATGAAGCGAGAAAAGTATGGAATTGGCAAGGTAAGGGTATTGGCCAAAACGGAAAGTTGGAATTAGGAGCATGAATGACATACAAATTGACTCCTTTTAAGTTTGGAAAATCCGAGGAAATATGGAATAGTTTGATTGAGTAATAAAAGAGACTCATGGAATGAGAAAGTGGAATCTAGATGGTTGAACAAAGGAAAGTTTGACCACAAACGTGCAACGTATATTGAATAAAGGTAACAAGTGTTCCCCTAATAAGATGACGGTGGAGTTCAATAACAGAAGTGAATGAGAACTAGATGATAAGATGGATGTGATTGATAAAGAAAAGATAGAGAGCTAATTATTAAATGTGAAGCACGAAATGTTATGAATGGATTAATGAATGGGTTTTCCTAACGACGAGCTCTCGGAATGACAACCTGATAGTGTTAATATTATGTATATGAAAGAGCCAGTGTTGTGGCGTGAAATGTCAGTAGTAGTTACGCCAAGCGAGAAATCCAAGATTTAACCTGAGAGGTTGAAGGATTTTCCAAAAAGTTAGTGGTGCTAATATCGAGCAAGAGTATAGGTCCATAGAATGATGGACAGAGCAGCAAGGACAAGTGATATGTGAGATTACGAAAAAGTAGTATTTAATACGAATATGATTATTTTCTTCTCTAATAAACCTCTATAGTTCAGAGGAAAAATTCTAAGTATGATATTTTGACAATCATGAAAACTTTCTTATATGATTCTTTGAAATTCGTTCCTTTTCTTTTCCCTTATTTATCTTCTTCTAAATTGAGAAGAGCAACCCTTTAAGGAGGGGAGGTAATACTACGTGACTCTCTGTCTGTGTGATAGGAGTCTAAGTGGAATGCCATTAATTGTTTAATTGCTTGTCAAGTACTAAAGGTTGGCCCCCTTCTGTACTAGCTATGCAATATAACAAATGTTCATTGATCACAGTGATCTCTTGATAAAATTTTTCCACCTAAATATATATACATCGAGATTGCGAAGATTAAAGCGATTAGGAATTGCAAAAAAATTACGAGTGAGGTTATCTCCGGACTTCATAGCGCGTTAGTGATACCGAAGTCACTGCACGTACCAATAAGGTTAATAGTATAAGAACGGACAAGAGCGTATACCGGATGATGTGTTGTGTGAAAGTATCAAAGAATTGGTAGAACGGATAAAGGGTGTATTGTAACACCAGTATGATGTGCTTTAGAAAGATCGGAATGTGTAAGGATCGACCAGAGAATTTGAAAGCGAAATGACCAACAAGTACCCCATTTGTCTTCTACCCGATTCCGGGACGGAATCCTTTTAAGGAGGGGAGACTGTAAGAACCCGAATTTTCGGTAGAATTAAAACTTTTTATATATTGATGAAAGAATGAACAGTGACTCCGACTACAAGGTATTAACAAGGAATGTGAATGGGTATAGATTTAAATGATCATATGTCATGTAGAATACTTTTGCTTGATAGCATAAATAAGAATAATCTATCTCCTACGGATATACGTTATATTATTCCAAGAAAGATTATTCTTGTGTCATCCGAATCAATATCTATTATAAGTCCAGCGGTTCCGTAAAAAGGTTAAGGAGCACTCGAGAGTAAACCAGGTTTATTTTCCTAATTATAGGAATTAAATAAAAATAAGTGATGAATAGTGATTTTGGTGGAATTTAGAATATTATTATAATAATGCTATATCCGGTATTCGGAACGGATTTCCGAGTTCGTATTAGTGATCCAGGAGGAAAATAAGTGTATGTAAAAGCTGTCGGATTCAGAAAAATAGCACTTTTATTTTCTCCGAGAATTCCCTGGACACTGCAAGACATAAGGAATTATAAAAGGGATTTAAGGAATTTAAATTCGAGAAGTATTAAGAAAGATGAGGAATAGTATTATAAATATTAAGAAGGTTTTCGGTAAAACCCTAACTAGAAACGAATGAATTATTCCCTCGAACGATCAACGAATTAAGCAATAAACGGACAAAGAAACAAGCAGAGGGAGCAAGAGTCATGCATAAGCCACTAGAAAATATCTAGTAACCAATATAGTTACAAGAGTAACTAGAATCAAGTGGATCAACTAAGTACTTAGCAACCAAACTACTAGTTAGTCTTAAACCACCACAATCTCAACACTTGTCTTGCAAATACCTCTTTCCATGCATCATCCTCACTTTAATAAAGCAACCAAGATCAGATATTATCCAAGTCTCATCCACTTGATGCATTATTATCACATTAACCAAGCAAAGAACACAAAAAATATCAAACCCTCTCCATAAACATTTCCATTCGGCTTCTTGCTAAATTCAAGGATCAAAATCCTACTTCCAACCATCATTTGATCTTGAAACTTTTTATGTGAGTCCTATAATTCATAAAAATGATCTCCTAAAAATCCTAGCTTCAATCTCTTCTTTTTCCATTTTCAAAAAAATCATCAAAGAGGAGGATGAATAGTAACCTCAAGAACAAAACTTTTGGATCTTGATTTTGATTGATGATCCAAGCTTCATGGAGGCTATACAAGGACTATACAAGGCTTACTAAGTGCATACACCCCCCAAGGAAGGTATAACACACTTGAAACCCTAGGTCTTACTTTGAGATTATGCATGTTCTTGATGGATTTAAGCTTAGTTATGATAATTAGTGATTATAAGCATGATTATGATTGGAATTTTGGTAAGGATTAAAATAGTTTAGATGAACGGAAAGGCATTTCTTGGCCTTAGTTCATGGTTAAATTATATGTATATGTTGTTTGGAATGGAAACCATGATTATTGGAAAGTTTGGAATTTGGAAAGATTCGATTTATAGCCGTCGTAATGCCCGATTTTTGTTTAACCTTAAGTAACCGTGCATCACAGTAGCCTTAACTCACTGTTAAGCTTCGATTTCTACCATGATAAGCTAGATTATGTTATAAACTTCGTTTTGATATAAAGTTCGTATGAAATGGACTTACGGTTTAGGAGTTATGATTAAATTCGTAAAAGAGGTACGAAACCGTAATCGAAAGTTCGTAACTGAAATTGGAATCCCTTAACATGACTAAGTTAGTGACGAATCATGGTAATTAAATATTAGAGGTCATAAGGAAGGCGTGAGAGAAAACCACAAGTAAAATGGATCGTTTTCCGATTTTATAAAAATGTTCGAATCGAGGATAAGTGCGAAGAAACCACTTTTCGGAGGTAACATTATTCATTAAAACCTCCTGCCCTGTTTTGGCAAAATTCCGAAAAATTAATCTTCTGATCTAAGTCCAATTTTGAGTTAGCTACCTTCTAGACATTCTCTAGATCATGTACGCGAAAATGGTGCGTCATTTGAGTTAACGGTTACCGAGTTATGAACGTTTTAGTGAAAGAGGTGTGAATAGTAAAGATCCGTAGTCGACCGAACTTCAAAAATACATTTCACCTATCTAGACCCGTGGCTTCGAATTGGAAATTTTATGATAAATATTACAAATACCAAAGATGATTTTATAAGTGGTTTCGTAATTAAATACGTTTCCAGTGATTTATTAAAAGTGTTGAAGTACGAGTCTCGAAATAGTGATTCTCAGAAAAGTCAACCCTAGGGGTACTACTTTGGCCACCCTTTTTGGCTAAGTTAAAAAGGGAATTTCGAGTCGACTAAAACACGAAACTTGTTAAGAATTATCAAGACCACATATTGGTGCAAAGAACGAGGTTATAATTGATTAAGTAAGATATACGAAAAATCCGACATTAAGGATGGGTTCGAGGTGTGTTTTGGACTAAACTTACATGACTTAAGTTAAGTTATACTTAACCTTCGAAATGTTCAGTGATTGACCTCGGTTATTGTGACTATTTATAGATCACTGGATTGACACGAGGCACACTACCCCTACAGGATTACCAGGCAAGTTTCCAATACTTGGAACTGTTGTTGTGATAATATATATAATGATTGTTGTATACATATGCCATAGCATGCATGCCTACTTTCAAGTCTATTGATATGCTTGTTCCCTGAATTGATATTGGCTTATAGACTAGATATAAATTATCAGTTATAAGCAAGATTGTTTTGCTAAGACCCTTAGTGAAGGGCGTATGATATTCATTCTTTCAATATAGACCGGGAGTCGGTATTTTGGGATATAGAGTTAGTCGTGGAAACCCGGAGGGATTCCAGCGACAATTTATTTGAGGAATGTTATTTATGAACGTTATTTATATTTTCATAAAGTATTGGTTACTTGGAAATTATTCGAGGAATACTATTTGGATATTATCTCAATCGAGAGGTACTATATGAATATTATTTTGAATATTCATTCACGTATATTTATTTGCTGAATATTATTTTAATATTCATTCGAGCTTTAATTACTTAATGAATATTAGTTTCGAATATTCGTTTAGAGTTTGATTATTCAATGAGTAATTACTTTAATATTCTTGGAAATTTATTTAATGAATATTATCGTGAATATTCATTTAAGATTTTATGTACTTGATGAATATTATTCTAAGATACTCATTCGAAGTTCTATTTACTTAAGGAATATTGCTTCGAATATTCCTTTAAAGTTTGATTGCTAAAAGAATATTATTTGGATATTTATTTAGAATATTATTTATTAAATGAATATTATTTTCAAATATTCATTTAAGGTTTGATTATTTAGTGAATATTATTTTAAACATTTACTTGAGCTTATTTAATTAATGAATATTATTTTGAATATTCATTTAAAGAAGAGAGTTATTTAGTAAATAATTCTATATATTCATTCGAGGATTACTTACGAGCAATATTATGATTTATTCATATTCCTTAATTATTAATGATTTAATAAATATTCTTGGAATATTTGTTTAAATTCTTTTAAGTTCTTTTTATGATGATTCATATTATTCAAAGATTATCTATCACCTTCAGATAAGGTGTAAAATATTTCGGAGTATTTTATGACTATTCTTATCAAGGGGAGGTTCCCAAACTTTATTTTCATTTAAATCTATCTTAAAGAAGATTTAAATACTCACTCAACTTCCAAACAGATATAAGGGGACCTCACTTGAGAGATGTTATTTATTGGACTGCCCGGTCCTATACTTGCTAAAACTATCTTGTCACTCACATCTTGATTCTTTCAAGCATCGATATGAGTCTGTTTGGTTACCTCCTCAACGCTCGAGGGGTAAGAATTGATGGAACAAGTTTATATCCATTAACAAGCATCAGCTTGGGAAATATTGGTGATTTTTCCTTTCCAACTAGATACGACTACTTTGTGGAGTCCTATCAACAAGTAATATACTTGGGGAAAGGGGGAGGAACTTCACGTTTCAAGGTTATGGATGTGAAATGAACTAGGAGATGCGTAAGTGACCCAGTGGCGCCGGTCCAGCAAATTGCCCAACCGTTGGCCGGGGGGTTCCAAAGGGCGGTAGACAAGTAAATCCGTCGGTGCTTCCTTCTACATGTAGTAAACAAGAGGTGGGGAGCATAACATGCGACTGATCATCGTGTAAATGCTATGTCTCCTGGCGCGTTAAACTCCAGTATTAGTTCATCTCTCAATGTTGGAAATTTCCTGCAACCTTATCATTATTGGCAGGTTTGAAAAGT
Organism: Kitagawia praeruptora; assembly: GCA_037693485.1. Taxonomy (NCBI): domain Eukaryota; kingdom Viridiplantae; phylum Streptophyta; class Magnoliopsida; order Apiales; family Apiaceae; genus Kitagawia; species Kitagawia praeruptora. Next base: position 102,406,848 of record CM075352.1, on the reverse strand, counting down.
GTTTGAATTGGAATTGCAATATTCTTCCTGCAAGTTCCTCTATTATGAAAAGTTGATAATATCTTGCTCATCTTTGACATAGCAGATATTTATTCAAAACAAATATATTTTGAGTTACCTTGTAACTTCATCTCATACCTTATATTGGTACTACATCGTTAATGCATGGCATATGGTTTCAAAGATATTTTGAACTGTTATATATAAATACTGTTCAGTTATGTTCTTTTAGGTGGGCTATTGCTCACCCTTGCTTTATTTATCTATATCACAACAACAGCTAGATCAGATGGCCGCGCAAGGCGCACTCAGCATAGCAGGTGTTAGCCGTCAGAGGATTAATCGCGGAGGTCATAGTTACCATTGCTGAGGATGCAGCCTCTGGTAGGCTAGTTGTTAGCATTTGTGCATCAAATGTATTTATATATATGGCATATACCAATGGATGGCAAAGAGCATGTAATTGTAAAATTGTAATTCTTTGGGTTGTAAGGACTCAAACTTGTGATTAATAATATTGATGGTTACTCTGATTTCATCTCTGGGACTATAACGGGTGTGTTTTATGTTGTTGTTTTGGGTCACAAGGTTGTAATTTAAATTATGTTGGTTTTATGGATGGATATTGAGATCGTAACAACCAGATCCCTGACCCTGGATCTGGGGGTGTTACATCCCGGGCATAATTTTTCTGGGCGTTCCTGCTAGTACCCCCGATATATGGTCCACCAATTATTGTGCGGATACTGTTGGCTCTTGTAAGGCGTTCGGGATTCACCTTTTCAGTTTCTTTGTGAATTCTGTCATTCTTGTCCCCTTTGGCTTCTGGAGCTACGAACTCGGTGAGGTAACCCCTTCTTATAAGGTCTTCGATGTGGTCCTTTAAATGACGGCATTCCGCCGTTTCATGTCCATTGGCGTCGTGAAAAGCACAATACCGTCCTTCATTTTTATTCCCTGGAGGCCCATTTCTTACTGGTTTTCTAAACATTCCTGCCTTGTTCCCCACTTCATACACCTGTTCAATGGGAGCCGTGAGCGGGGTGTACTCGGTGTACCTGCCTGAACCCTGAGAGTCCTTCCTAGTGGGATATTTGTAATTTACTGTCCTTCCTGTATTGGTTGCATTCACCGTTATAGGAGCTGTCTTTTCATCACGATGGGTGTTTCTGGTAGAGGAGCTTCCACCATACGAGGTTCATTTGTGGTACCCCCTATCTTTCGGACTGTATGACCTACGCCTCTTACTCCCGCTCCATTCCCTTGAACTTCGACTCTTCTCAAGTTTAGCCATTGACTCTTCAACCACCTTGTGAGTTTCTGCTTTGGCGTAGAAATCTGCCAAAGTCTTGGGCTCCGCCCCTTGTAGCTCTTTCCAGAAATCAGTGCCTGGGCGTACGCCCGCAATCAAGAAATTCTTATAGGTTTCATCTGTGGTCTTCCTCACCTTAGGAACCTCTGCATTAAACCGTTTGAAATATTCAGTGAGGGTTTCATTCCTTTCCTGCTTGATGTTCGCCAAAGTGTTAGCTGGGGGTGCGAACGCAACCGAAGCCCGAAATTGTGTCACGAACATTTCACTCATTTGCCTCCAAGATTGGACAGAGTTTGGACGTAGCCTCTTGAACCATTGATGAGCACTGTCTCTTAGTGTAGCAGCCAATAAGCGACACTTCGTTAGGTCTTTCACCTGGTATACTTCCATTTCCGTATCAAATCGGCTGAGATATTCCACTGGATCAGTGGTTCCACTGAATTTTAGGTCTCCCACCCCCCGGTATTTTGGTGGGAGTGGCGAATCCCTCACCCTCTTGGTGAAGGGTGAAGCCACTGTCAAGCCTTCCAGTGATTGTTTTTCCACCTTTAACTTCCTTAATGCTTCACGCAGATCCTTTACCTTGTAGTGCTCATTTTCTTCATCTGTGAACTTGCTGCCATCATCACTAGAAATTTCATTTAACTCATGGCCATCATCATTATTTTTGGGGTTATGCCGAGAACTACAGCTTCGCTCAGCTTCAACCCCTTTGGATGGCCTAACAGACTTGGAAACAGATTTATCCTTTCTATAACTCTGAGACCCTTGTGATTTTGTCTTTGGGGCTTTCCTGGTTTGCTTTTCCTTCTTCCCATCAAGTTTGTGACGCAGGTCCTTGGCGTCCACTTTGTTACCCAACCTGTCAAAGACACTCAGGCTACGGGTGGGTGAACCCCGTGACTGTCGTACCTCTTCTTCTCCTTCAGTCCAATCTGGATCTGTCTAGTCAGTCTCCACATCAGAGAATCCCCTGTGTGAGGCCTCTTTTTTCGACCCCCCATCGCTGTCAAAATCCAACCGAACAGGTGTGACCACCTTCTTTTTAGTCTTTCGATCCATGGAACCATGCCTTTGCTTCCATTTATTTAGCTTTTCAGATTTCTTTTCCAAAGTAGCAATTTTCTTCTCCATCTTCTTAATCTTATCCTTTAACTCCTGATTCGTTTTCTCCTCGTCCCGCTCCTCATCATCACCACTTCGTCCACCTTCCGGTGTGTAATCATCACCAGATTTTCGAGACATCTCTTCCCTCAAGAAATAAAACCCCCCTCCTTCTAGCGCCACAAATGTTGTGAGGGAAAATTGGTACAACACTTCAATGAGATAATTACAAGAATTAACCGAAACAATCCAAGGACAATGATTAAATAAACCGAATTATATTCCGAAAACCCTAATCTCATGAACCCTAATCCGAGAGGGAGAAGGGTGATTTTATGGACTGAGTTTGCAAGGTACCCCAGGCTATGATGATCAAATATAACCTATTCAATCCAAGGTTCACAGCTAGGAGCAAGTGTTAGAGGTGTGTGTGTATCCAACCCCTTGCAAAGTGCCTACATACTCTTATTTATATAAGAGATCAAGTCCTCATGTAGTTCTTTGATAATTCCCACGATCTGATAAGCCTCATCCTCCCTAACCAACCTGCAACGATCCTTTATCACCACCCATCTGATTATCCAGTTTGTTAGCCTCCTCATAATTCCCGCTTTTTACTGTGATATATCTATACATACACGCATATATATATATATTCCATATATATATGATGTTAATCCTTGATAACTGTTACTGATATACCGTTCCTATTGTTTAGGAGATATCCTGAAGGATGTTACAACGTACATTATCCAATTTCCTACAATATAGGCGATTATGAGCCCGCTGGTTTATTTTCTGGAAACCTTTGGGGTTCATGCGCGTACCCCTAACCTGGCAATCTGCTACCCAGTTGAACCCCTGCCTGGCCTTCACACAGCTTTACCCTTATCCGGGGTTCACATACACGTACCTCATACTTACTCCTTAGCCCAATCTATCCGTCCATATCCACCTGATTCGAGTCCATAACCTTAATGGGCCTTAAATCAAGCCCAAGGCGGATTTTGGGCACAACAGTTACTATAAACTAATCAATTACCTTTTTCAAATAAATCAGTTTCTCCTTTTTTTAAAACACTACGAGCAATTTTGTTTAATAAAAGAATATAATTATATTATAAATACTAATAACTAAACAATTACTTCTTTCAGTCAAAAAATGTTACCTTTTCTCTAACTAAAATATCTTTTTTTTCCAATTGTATCGACGGTTACCTTTTTCGGCAAAAACACGTTACCTTTTTTCTTTTATCTTACTAAAATCTCTTTTTTTCCAATTATATTACGAGCGTTTCTATTTAATAAAAATAAAATCATAAAATAGTTATATGAATAATTAAGCGATTACCTTTTCAGCTAAAACGTATCATCTTTTCTATTTTTTCTAATTAAATTCCTTTTTTTCTAAAATATCACGGGCAACATTAATTTCTCATTTTCTAAAAACTATGAACAATTTTATTTAGTAAAATAAAGTAATTAAATTATAATTACTATAAACCACTCCTTCCGTCCCCCTTATTTGTTTACATTGGAGAGGGACACGGAGACCAAGACAAAAAAATGAGTAAAGTTAAGTGGTCGGACATATCAATATTTAATAATAGAAGATTTGAGATAGTGGAGGAAAGTTGTGGGTGTAATAATATTTTTTATTATTAAATATGAGATAGTGGGGGAAAGTAGTGGGTGTAATAGTGGGGTAAACTTACTATTTATGGTAACGTAAAGAAATGAGAGGGACATCCCAAAATAGTAACGGTAAAGAAATGAGAGGGACGGATAGAGTAATCAATTAACTTTTTCACATAAATCATGTAATCTTTTTAATTTTCATGTTACCTTTCTATTTTCTCTAACTAAAATCTCTCTTTTTCCAATTATATCACCGAGGTTCTATTTAATACAATAAACTAATAATATTATAATATTAATAATTATCCTATTACCTTTTTCAACTAAAACCTATCATTTTTTCTATATTTTTTTAACTAAAATCCCTTCTTTTCTAGAAATATCACGGATAACATTTATATAATTATTATCAAATCATCTTATATAAAAATTTAAGCTTCCAAAAAAAAAATTTAATTTAAAATAATGAAAAAAATTCATATAATATGAAAAAAAACCATGAATCGCACGGGTTTTAAGTTAGTACTAATAAACTTGGTACTGAGAAAAGCAATGGGCTTGTAATCTTGTACAGTAAATGGTAACAGAGACTGTTAATTTGAATGCCAAAAGTGATGTGTTTTGATGTAAGCCACACGATTGAAAAACAATCACCTTTTAAAATTATTTGGGTTTTTCACATCCTCCAAAAAAACTAGCTAGATACAACGATAAAAATAAACAATACTATAATCAACACATTTTAGAAGAATAATTTTTAGATATGGTTAATATTATTAAAAAGATACGATAGATTAGTGAAAATAACATATATTCATTATTTTTAGATATTATTATTTTTGAAAATTATGTCACTTATATTATATTAAAAAAAGTAACGTATACAGTATATACGATACCAATGGTAGGAATTTATAATTTTTATTAGGCTGTATACCAGAAAGAAACTAGCATAAAACGCCATACATATATCTGAATCTGACCCTTGAATCTTGACCCTTCCTTCCTTATCATTCTCACAATAATCCCCCCACCCTTCAATCTCTTCCTCCATTTTTCTTCTCTGTTTTTCAGTTGCCCAGCCCTTCACTTGAAACACTCTCACGCAAATACATACTACATGATACACACATTAATGACGGCTCACTGTCAACTCATGACTATTGCTTAGAGTTTGTCATTAATAATTCTGTTCTAGTCACTTTCTACCTGGTAACACACTTTCGAGTTCATGTCATATGTTCATTTATTTAACATACCTTGGACTATTTTTTATTGACTTGTGTTTATAAATTCCGAGATTCTATATATTTATTGTTTTTAAAATTGTCCATTTGAATTTTAATATTAGTTGGCTGAGTTGAAGCACGAGAATGGCACCAAACAAGAATGGAAGAGGCAAGGCAAAAGGAGACAAGAAGAAGAAAGAAGAGAAAGGTATGAATTATTTAATTTATTTTATTCAAACACATATATAATAATCTCTATTTGATTTGTGACATGGATTGATATTTATCGTGTTATTAAATCTTTAACAAATAATTTAAGCTTGATGCAGTTCTTCCGGTTGTATTGGATGTTACTGTCAATCTTCCTGATGAGACCCAAGTGGTTCTAAAGGTTTGATTTTTTCATTTTCAAGTTCTTGAAGCACATTTCTTACACATTATTAGTATTCCAACATGCAGCGATGGTCATTTGTACAAATTGAATGTACAAATAGTGGTAGTACATATATATACTAGAATGTATTGCCCGCTACGCATTGTAGTAGTTTTAATTTTTTTTATATTTTATAAATTATGCTTAATATATATGTTGTTTTTTCGAATTTCCGTTGTTTATATTTTTGTTTTGAATAGTCTTATTTGATTTAAATGCATTTTTGTGAAGTTTTGAAACATTTGTTATGAATTGGGTGAGTTACAGAGAACAGTCAAGTGGTAATTTTAAGCAAATACGGAGAATTTAGGAAGGTATAGTAAATGTTTAACTAATCCGAATCATTTGATTGATTTATGTTGATATTATTTTAAATACGAAAGAGGAAGGTATAATATCAACATAATTTTTCATTATGTTGATATTATTTTAAATAAAAATGTATTTTTATAATTAAAAATTTTAATATTTAATAAGAATACTCCTCGGCCCCGTCTCCGACGGCACCTCGAATTCTATATATAAAAGAATTGAAGAAATTCAACTGTATTCTATATGAAAGAGGGCAAGAGAACAATCAAGTGGTAATTTTAAGCAAATACGGAGAATTTAGGAAGGTATAGTAAATGTTTAACTAATCCGAATCATTTGATTGATTTATGTTGATATTATTTTAAATACGAAAGAGGAAGGTCTAATATCAACATAATTTTTTTCATTATGTTGATATTATTTTAAATAAAAATGCATTTTTATAATTAAAATTTTTAATATTTAATAAGAATTGAAGAAATTCAACTGTATTCTATATGTAAGAGGGCGAGAGAACAGTCAAGTGGTAATTTTAAGCAAATACGGATAATTTAGGAAGGTATAGTAAATGTTTAACTAATCCGAATCATTTGATTGATTTATGTTGATATTATTTTAAATACGAAAGAGGAAGCTATAATATCAACATAATTTTTTCATTATGTTGATATTATTTTTAATACAAATGTATTTTTATAATTAAAATTTTTAATATTTATTAAGAATTGAAGAAATTTAACTGTATTCTATATGAAAGAGGGCGAGAGAACAGTCAAGTGGTAATTTTAAGCAAATACGGAAAATTTAGGAAGGTATAGTAAATGTTTAACTAATTCGAATCATTTGATTGATTTACGTTGATATTATTTTAAATACGAAAGAGTAAGGTATAATATCAACATATTTTTTTCATTATGTTCATATTATTTTAAATACAAATGGCAAAATACTATAATTGTGTAAAAAGTAATACGGTATATATATAGAAAATAATATGGTATATATATGGTATTATAGATGTATATCTATATACATATATAATACGTTAATATGGTATAATACGGTATATAAATAATAGAATAAAAGTAAAAAATTATTTTTGTAAAAAATAATATGGTATATAAAAATACGGTATATATATGGTATGTATAATACGTTAATATGGTATAATACATGTATAATACCATAAAGGAATGGCAAAATACTGTAAATGTTTAAAAAGTAGAAGGGCATTTCTGTCTTTAACCAGTAAAAAAGCCTTCAACTTTTATATATTAATAAGTAGATAAGTAGATAGACAATGATTTTTCATTTTTTTTTAATCAACAATACACTCTTTTCATGTTTAAAGGCATCTCCAATAATTTGATCCAAATTTGAACCAATATTTGGTTTAAATTTTGTCCAACTCGGTTCGTCTAAATTTAAATTTAAATTATAAAATGAATTTTTAATATTTTAAATATTATAATGAAAAATATTTCATTTAAATTTCGACTATTTTGATGAAAATTGATTTAATTTGGATGATTAAATTTATAATTTAGTTTGCATTGCATTTTCATTTAAATTGTATTTTAATTTATATTTTATGTGTTGTTATCTTTATTTTGTATGTTTGAATGTATTTTTAATTTGAATTTAAAAAATGCAAGTGTATTTGATTTTATTATGCTTGAGTATTTTGTTAATATTAAATTAAGAATAAATAATAATTATATTATACTATTAGTTATTTATATGTATAAATATCTTTAATCAAAATTTTATCAAATAAAGTAAATAAATAAAATTGAAAAGTTATTATTTTAATATTAAAATATATTTTTGAACCGCTACTAACCATTAATCCAAATTTGGACCAAAATTTAAGTCATATTTGAAGAATCTGATCGAAATCGATCCAAATTTAAATTTTTAGATCATTATTTTTAGCCAATACGCTCTGAGTATTTCATCCTCGTTTCATGTTTGAATTATTTTCGTTCTGTTGTTTTGGTCTGTGAATTGTTTTTTTAATCGATATGAAATAGTTGTAAAAATTGTTGATTTAATTTAATTTCACCAGGGCATTTCAACGGACAGGATTATAGATGTTCGCCATCTTCTATCCGTGAATACTATAACCTGCCACATAACCAATTTTTCCTTATCTCACGAGGTGAGGCTTTATTTTTTATTTACTCTTTCAACCCAGTAACGTTTATTTTTAATTTAATAAAAAAATAATTCGAAATCCCGTTTTGCCCTTACATGTAACAGGTAAGAGGACCGCGGTTAAAAGATACGGTGGACGCTGCCGCACTGAAGCCCTGCCTCCTCACTCTAACAGAAGGTAAACTACATTTTGCTTGTTGCACGACGTCGTTCGTACTGATTCTCGAATTTACCCTTTTTCATCATTTGCAGAGGACTACGACGACAAGACTGCAACGGCGCATGTTAGAAGGTTGTTAGACATCGTTGCTTGCACCACAAGCTTTGGATCGTCGGCCAGCAACGAAGATTCCACCAAAAATGCGCCGGAGGTTCACGATAGCAAGGCCTGGAAAAGATCGCAACGGAAACGAACGTCTCCGCCGCCGGACAAAAACTCGCCGGCGTCGAAAGACGTGTCAGTGGATGGAGAAATAGACAATCCGAAAGCTACGCTTGGTAGCTTTTACGAGTTTTTCTCACTCTCTCATCTCACTCCTCCACTTCAATGTCAGTTATCTCTCTCTCTCTCCCCCTCCCTCCCCCCCCCCTCTCTCCTCTCTCTCTCTCTGTCTCTCTCCCCCTCCCTGTCCCCTTCTCCCCCCCCCTCTCTGTCCTCTCTCTCTCTCATACAGTACTAACTTGATGTAGCATAAATGATGCAGTTATAAGGAGATTAGAAAGGCAGCAAAAGGATGGAATGTTTGTTGATCATCTTTTCTCTCTTGAAGTAAGAGTTTATTATTCAGTTCTACATTGAATTTTTCATGTGATAAATTAAGAAAATTTATTCGTTTGATAGTTGTTTTGACGGTGAATATATTACATATAGGTGAAAGTTTGCAATGGAAAGCTAATCAATGTTGAAGCTTGTCAAAAAGGATTTTATGTTGTTGGAAAGCATCAGATTCTATGCCATAATCTTGTTGATCTGTTACGACAGCTGAGTCGGGCCTTTGATAATGTTAGTGTGCTTTTTAGATGATGATAATAACATCCATTGTTGATCTTAACTGTTTCTATGTTTGTTTGAAATCTTGGTGGATGTTTACACTAGGTTAAGAAAATTGGTAAGATTGGTTTTAGTTATGGTGTAATTTGATGGCAGATGCGTTAGAGGTTTAATATTAAACTGTGTTTGATATGATATAATGTTGTAAATGTGAATTTACTCAATGTACATATTTCTTGTCTTAATGAGTTTATTCCGCGCCTTGATTTTTCCCTCAGAATAGAGTTGTGGATACGTTTTTTTTTAACATACCAAGTCTACTCATATTGTATGCTCCTTAATGACCATCAAACTTCATAAACTTTTAACATGTTCTGTATCTATAAATCCAGGCATATGATGATCTCATGAAAGCATTCCTGGAACGCAATAAGGTAAGACATCATTTACCAGATATTTCTGTAAACAAGCTGCCTTTGTACTAGTATTCAGTTGTTCTTTTTATGCCCTCTTATACACTTATAAACCATGCAAGTAATAGAGGTTTTAACCAACTTCTTGCTTTGTCACTGTAGTTTGGGAATCTCCCCTATGGTTTTAGAGCCAATACATGGCTCATCCCTCCTGTTGCTTCACATTCACCATCAGTGTTTCCTCCTCTACCCGTGGAGGATGAAACATGGGGAGGAAATGGAGGTGGTTTTAGAAGAGATGAAAAAAGTGATCTGCTACCTTGGGCTAATGAATTTCGGTTTGTGGCATCTATGCCTTGCAAGACAGCTGAGGAGAGGCAGATTCGAGACAGAAAAGCTTTTATTTTACACAGTCTATTTGTAGATTGTGCCATCTTTCAAGGCATTTTGGCCATGCAAAATGTAATGGAAAAATCAAGTTTAAACAATCCAGATGTCAAAGGCGAACCTCATACAGTGAGAGTAGGGGACTTGAGTATAACGGTTATGAGAGATGCTCTCAACGCTAGCTGCAAGTTAGATACCAAAATTGATGGAGCTCACACAACCGGGGTAGAGCAGAAAAACTTGGATGAGAGAAACCTTCTAAAAGGGATCACTGCTGATGAAAATACTGCTGCGCATGTAAGAATCTCATGAAATAGTCATTTAATATAAAAAACTGTATTACCTTTTTTCTTTTGTTTTTCTGATGAATGAAAAGGCTAATCTTAGAGCCAAACTGAAGAGAATTCTGACATCTAATGCAGGATATTTCTACTCTGGGTGTTGTCAATGTTAGATATTGTGGTTACATTGCTGTTGTGAAAGTTGAGGTGGATGACAACATCAAAATAGGTCCTCCATCAGAAAACATCGAGCTTCTTGATCAACCTGATGGTGGTGCCTGTGCCCTCAATATCAACAGGTTGGTACAGAATGTACAGATTAAATAACAGATAGTTTTAGAGACCTTAACCCATCTTGCTGTAAGAGGAGATACTGAATTATGTCTCAAATATATTTTTCCCTTTCCCTATAATTGAAATAGAATTTAACCAGTGCATACTTGTTGCTGTATCATGCTTTATGACATAAGATAGAATAAATTTCTTTGATTTTCATTTTTACTTCAAAAATTCCTTCACAACCCACACCATATCCACAATATCCTATATTTTATCGCAATTTAAGTGGTATACTTGATCATTATTTATGTAAAACTCATTATATGTGCAAAATATTTATTAGTTTAATCTCTTCCTCTATGCAGTTTAAGAAAGCTTCTTCATAAAAGAATAGCTCCTGGAGATAATAAAATGCTACCAGATTTACAGAATTTGGAACATGCCAAGATCAATTCTGCTGAAAAATTTGTCGAAAATCTTTTCAAAGAGAGTCTGAGTAAGCTTGATGAAGAGGAACTGCAAGGGCATACATTCTTAAGGTGGGAACTTGGAGCCTGCTGGATACAACATTTGCAGGATCAGAAAAAACTGGAAAAGGAAAAGAAACTGTGTGCTGAGAAGACAAAAAACGAGGTAAAGGTTGAGGGGCTCGGTACATCTCTTCGGTCCATAAAAAACAGAAAAATGAACCTAAACGGGAGTAAAGACGAACTAATACCTGACAACTTAAAATTGATTGCTAATGATAACACTGGAGAGAAAGATAATATCATGCTTCCTTCCCCGGAGTCTCAACTTGAGGTGAATTCCGATGAAAATGAGGTAGCATTGAGGAGGTTGATAACTCATGATGCCTTTACTCGACTAAAAGAGTCAGAAACTGGACTTCACTGCAAGGTAGTAGCTTATAAATTTGTCAGATTGTTTTTTCTTTCTTCACTTAGGCATATAGTGACTTGCTGATTATATTTCGCAGTCTTTGCAAGATCTGATTAGTTTGTCTCAGAAATATTATGATGAGGTTGCACTACCGAAACTAGTAAGTATGGAAATCATGTTATTTTGTTATATGCTGTTTCTGTAAGCATTATTATATAACCTGATCACCTCAACCATCATATCAAATGTAGGTTGCAGATTTTGGTTCCTTGGAACTCTCCCCAGTAGATGGAAGGACTCTGACTGATTTCATGCATACACGAGGCCTTCGGATGCGTTCTCTAGGACAAGTGGTAAGTGCCATATGGTCACCCAGGCTTCATAATCCTACCGTGTTTGAACATTTTTTGAGCATTTGAACTTGGAAAATGTTTTTCCTTGTGCATTTTAGTGAAATCTTTCTTGTCAAACTTTGACTTGTATGTTGTGTACTTGACTTTTGTACTTTACCATATTTATAATGTTATATCATGTCGTAAGTGTTTGAACAATATTCTTTTGTAAAGGGGATATCAGTCTCAAGCAATTATGAAGTAATTAGCTACCAAGCTTAAGTCTTCACTTCAAGCATATGATATTTCTCCTCTCCTGTCCCTCTCCTCTGCTCGAGTCACAGTTTTTAAATCATTGTGGTTTTGGGATATGTCTGTCATAATGCATGTCCAGCCTCTAGTACAGAAGTTCGATACTTGATTCTAATTAAAAATCAATTCTTGACTTGCTGAGAATATTTGGTAAACATTTTATGCGCTAACTAAGAAAGAATTGCCTACTTGAAAATCTGTCACTTAATAATGCATCTTCTTTATTTCTTGACCAGGTTAAGTTGTCAGAAAAGTTATCGCACGTGCGATGTCTCTGTATACATGAGATGATAGTACGAGCATTTAAGCATATTCTTCAGGCTGTGATTGCTACCATAGTTAATACAGATAAAATGGCAGTGGCGATTGCTTCTGCATTAAATTTGATGCTCGGAGTTTCTGAAAGTGAACAATCTGATGACTATTGTGGGGTTAATCCTTTTGTCTGGAGATGGCTAGAGGGATTTCTAAAGAAACGTTACGATTGGGACCTTAGCATCGAAAATTACAAAGATGTGAGGAAATTTGCGATTCTTCGTGGATTATGCCACAAGGTAGTTGGTACTTTCTTTATTATTATTTTTTTGTTTTTTAATTGCAATCTACATTATAGATATATGAATTCTCATTATTCCAAAAAAAATATGTAGGTGGGTATTGAGCTAGTTCCGAGAGACTATGATATGAATTCTCCTAGACCTTTCCAGAAAGTAGATATTGTCAGCTTGCTACCAGTGCATAAGGTGAAAAAGTACACACTGCTTTTTGATTGGTTGATTTGCGTTATTGAAATTTACCTACTATGATAACAGTTGTTTGTTTTTTTTCTTTTGGCCTCTTTCAGCAAGCAGCGTGCTCATCTGCAGATGGACGACAACTCCTGGAATCATCAAAAACAGCTTTAGATAAGGGAAAGCTTGAAGATGCAGTAAGCTATGGTACAAAGGTAATCTATCTGCCAATGTCTTGAGATCTTTCTACCAGAAATATGAATAAGTATTGTTTTTGTTTCCGGCTTATGTCGGTGGTTATTGTGTATTGTTCTTTTCTGCGGAAGGAAATTTTGGAAAACCAAGACCAAAGAAAAGAATGATTCTTAGTAACTAACTTGGCATTGTCCTATCTAATTGGCTAATACTGATGTGTGCTTCACTTGTATTTTCAGGCTCTTGCAAAGCTAGTTGCAGTTTGCGGTCCCTACAATAGGATGACAGCAGGAGCTTACAGTCTTCTTGCTGTAGTTTTGTATCATACAGGAGACTTCAATCAGGTCTTGGTCTCTGCTATATGTAGTAATATTTTACAATAGAGATAACAATCTTGCTAAAGCTTTTGCTAAGAATCCCCGTGTCTTGTCTACTAACACTTTGGCCACAAAACAAACTTATACCTAGGTTGATATGATTTAGTCTATAAAACCTACACCCATTATGTATCTAATACACATAAACATCTTTTGCAGGCTACAATTTATCAGCAAAAGGCTCTGGATATCAATGAAAGGGAATTAGGACTAGATCATCCAGATACGATGAAGAGTTATGGGGATCTTGCTGTGTTTTATTACAGACTTCAGCATACAGAGCTCGCTTTAAAGTATGTTTTTTTTTCATTTATATGACATTATCAAATTACTTTCATCTTTTACATATGAACTCCCATGCGTATTGCTTCACCCTTGTTGACGTGAAGTTGTCGATCATGTTTTAAATGTAGAATTTCTCTTGTATTGTAGCTTGATTTGAGTACTTTTATTTGGATTACCTAAGAAAATGGCTCTTGATAGATTAGAGTGGATAAGAAGTATTAATGTAACCTACCCCTACTCGGTTTGCAATTAAATCTTAGTTGAGATGAATATCTGCTAAAATGATTTGAGGTCTTGTTAAGACTACCCCTTTCGTATCTCCCTGAAATTTGGATTTTCAATTGACTATAGATCTAGGTTGTTATTTTTAAGTCATACATGGGTCGGTTTTGACTGCCTTGTACATGTTCTATTGAGCATTTCTAGCTGCTCTTTTCTTTGAGAACCAGATATTCTTGTACCATTGTCCAACTACGTAAAATTATTGTGCCAATCTTAGCTATTAGCATGTATAAGAAACTATTCACTTTTTTATCTTAACAATTTTAACCTGCTAGCCCATTTCGAACCTGGGGCTAACTGGGAGGAAGATATAGTACATTAGTATTTTCTTACTAGGACATTACTAGATTTATTAAAGGAAAGACTTTAAGTAGTGAATGTTAGATTGACACACTTCCTAATTTTTTTTAGCTATTTTTGGTCATGTAATTTCTTAGTTTTACTTAATGGTGTTTATTTTTCTAGTCATGCCAACATTTTTACTGTTTTTTCGAATTTATGATCGTGATTCATAGATATATATGGGACCAAGTTCGTAATTATCAAATATAAAGCCATGTTTGTCAAAGGCCGCTTATCAGCTTTTGTCTCTGAAAAGAGTGTTACTTTCTGTTGTATATATTATAATATTTATAAAAGTCAGACCTTCTAATTAAAATGTCTAAGTGAAGGTATGTAAAACGTGCACTGTATCTGTTGCATCTCACGTGTGGCCCATCGCATCCAAATACTGCTGCGACATACATCAACGTAGCTATGATGGAGGAGGGACTGGGAAATGTACATGTTGCCCTTAGATATCTCCATAAAGCACTGAAGTGTAACCAACAGTTACTTGGCCCAGACCATATACAGGTTACTTTATATATCTTATTACAATCTAAAATCTGTAGTTTCATTCTTGAAACTTATGTTGGCAATATGAGGTCCTTGAACAATATGATCTCAAAAACAAAATTGATTTTAAAGCAAAATTCGCATACTGACATACATGGAGTTCCTATTGTGCTTGTTAATGGAATCTTAAGCTAGATAGACCCTACATCTTAGTCATTTCAAAATTACTTATGATGCAACGTTTTGCACTTACATTTTACTATTACTTTGATTGTACCTTTGTTTTATATTTTTTTTTCTGCTTAAATGTTTTCCAGACTGCAGCAAGTTACCATGCTATAGCAATTGCACTCTCCTTGATGGAAGCTTATCCTTTGAGTGTTCAACATGAGCAAACTACCTTGCAAATTCTCAAAACAAAGCTGGGTCCAGATGACCTGCGCACACAGGTACCTGCCATTCTTATTAGGTAGATTGATATCTGCACCTCCAATGACTGTTGTTATATGCCTCTTCCTCCTTTTCAATAGTTATACCGTATAACCATTTCCACTGCTACTTACTTTTATATGCACCCATTGATTATATAAGGTAGTCATACTTATGTTTATGCCCAGTAAACCCAAACACGCCCAACCTCTACTTCCGCTCCCTCCAAAATATACATTGTACTAGGCGCAATAACACAAAATCCCAGTATGTCACAAAATCTACGTTTACAACATTTATATATACTCTCATCTTAATCAATGCACACACCATCTTAATCTGTACACACACAATACATACAACTTTCGTTAACCTTTTATTCTTTCACAATTATTTCGTTTCACCACATTTCTCCATTTCACATCATCTATAGCCATCGATTCACTTGAATCTTATCTATTTTGTCTCGATTTTCAAGGTTTTTACTGATTAATTTTGAACGGTTAGGGTTTATTCATGGAAATCGAGGAGTGATCAGAAGACGACTTGATTGTTGTTTTCATGGTAAAAGGTGTGATTATTGAAGCTAGCGTTTTTATGTTTAATTTATCAGAGAGACGATGAGTGTGGACGGATAAGCGATATCGAAATGAGGATCGTGAGTGTTCTGAGAAAGAGAGTAATGATGGTTTGGTGAATTTGAAATTGATTATAGTTGTGGTTTAGCCTATTCTAAGGTGAACGAGGAGAATGGTGATTCGGATGTGAGATCATCACGTGGACGAGCTAGGCACTTCCAGCTAGGTTTCGTGATTCGGATTTTGGATTTGGGAAGAAGAAAAATCCGGTAAATTGCGTGATTGTGGTGTGAAGAAAGGGAGAAAAAGAATGGGAAATGATGGTTTAGACAATGACGGGAGCTTAGATAAGAGCAAGTATGTAGATTGTGAGGGTAGTTCACAAAATGATGATTTTTATTCGTCGTGATTCGAGCTCCCATCATTGTCCAAACCATCACTTCCCGTCATTTTCTCCCTTTCTTCACACAACATTCATGTGATTTACCGGATTTTTCTTCTTCCCTAAATCAAAATCCGAATCACAAAACCTAGTTGGAAGTGCCCTAGCTCGTGCACGTGACGATCTCTTTAAATCCGAATCACTATTCTCCTCATTCACCTTAGAATCAGCTAAACCACAAATATCATCAATTTTCAAATTCACCAAACCATTCTCATTAACTTTCTCGGAACACTCATGATCCTTCATTTCGATATTGCTTATCTCTCTACTCATCGTCTCTCCGATAAATTAAACATAAACCCTAGCTTCAATATAACCACACCTTTTACCACAAAAACAACAATCAAGTCGGCTTCAGATCACTCCTCGATTTTCACAAATAAACCTTGATCGATCAAATCAATTAGTAAAAACCTTGAAATCGAGATAAAACAAATATGATTCAAATGAATCGGTGGCTATAGATGATGTGAAATAGAGAGATGAGAAAATCGAAACAACTATGAGAGAATAAAAGGTTAACGAAATTTGTATGTACTGTGTGCCTATAGATTAAGATGGTATAGATTAAAATAGATGGAGTGTGTACTAGAATTTTGTGTTTTTGCGACTAGTGTTGTGATGCTCATATTCGTCCCTTGATCCCGCCGTACCGGTGTCGACACGACCCGGGTACGAACACAGAATTCGGATCGAATTCTTCATCTGGAAATCAGACTCCTCAATTCCGGCCAATACTTCGGCGCCTCAACAGTATTCCTTAGATTCAATTGTAAATTCTTCGTTCCAGTTTTTTAGGAGGGAAAATGATGCAGGACAGGATATTAAATCGAAGATTTATTGAACAAAAACAAATAAAGCAATGAATTATACGAATCCTAAGAATAATCAATAATATTACTCCCAAGAAAAATGTATAATCAAAGCTTAGTAATATGTGGGGGATTACACCATTTATATAGAATAATTAAACCCTAGTACTAAACCTAATGGACCTAAGGCCCGTAAACAAATGGGCTTTATTCTAATAAAACTACTTAAATATTAAACTCCTAGCCCCACATATAAAACATTAAGATTTATACATCATTTATATCTACACTAGACAAGTATAAACTAATAATAAACATATATTTTAATTCTTTTTTTTTGTTCCTCATCATTCTCCCCTTGTTGGAGAAAACTCGACCACGAGTTTTGTAGAAGTCAAGAACCAGGCAAGACTGAGCTGGAACAAAGAAAAAGTGTTTCCACTTGAAGATGTACGGATTAGATGCAAAAAACTTCGAAAACTGACTAGCAAGCGAAGGAGGCTTAGGCAAGTACTCTGGAATGATGAAGTCGATATGCTCAACCTCAATAATAGCATCAACTACTTTACGATCCTCGACATTTTGAAAGCAATCAAGTTGTGGCTTGGATTCTTCCACTTGCTCCTCAATAGCAACCTCTATATGCTCAACTTGTTTAACCTCCTCAATTGGATCTTCCATAATTTGTTTAACCTCCTCAATTGATACTTCTGTAGCAGCTTCTTCAATATGCTCAACTTCCATTTCCCCTTTGACCTTTTTCTCATTTTCCAAAAGTACAAAACGTTCAACCTGAGATGTGAGAGTCTTAAGAGTCCTCTTTAGTTCCTCATCTACAAGTTTGTACCTTTCATCTGCACGTTTGCACCTTTCTTTGCTCAACACGATTTTGTACTTCTTTTCCAATCTTTCAAGTTCATCATATTGATTATCTAACTCCTTTAACGTAAGCTCATATTCATATAACATCTCTTGACAATAGCAAACATAAATTTGGTAGTGCAACTCATTACGTTCACGCTTAAGGAAATAGATATTATCTTCCACACCAGCAATTTGACGTTTAATGTAAGCAGACATGTTTTAAAACATGGAACATCAACTGAAGGTGAAGAACAACTCAGAAGGAGCAGCAACTGAAATTTCAGGGGCTGATTTGTACTTTCTGGAAGCTTGGACTAATAGTTTAGAAATTCAAGGAACTGAATTGGAAAGTGTTTATAATCTGAAGTAGCACACTGACTTTTTTTTTAACTCATCAACAACCAACTATTGTAAAACTGTAATATATATACACGTGATATACATATATATATATATATGAGTTTAAGGTTACCCCTTCTGTTGCCAAACACAAACAAATAGCAGAGTATCACGATGTTCAGAATGCGAAGGTAGTGGCTGTTGAACACAAACGTGTGGCTTCCAGAAACTCCAAGAAAACAGAAGTAGCGACTCCCAAGAACAGACGCATTCCAGCAGCAAGCTCTGGCAGGTTTTCTTCTTCCCTTCTTCCTGATTAAATTTGCTGACCGCTAAATAGAACCAAATCGATTGACAACAGCAGACTGGGTTGTATTGTCGGGTTATTAGGGTCTGATGAACTTGATTTGGGAATTAAGGGTTTACAACCGGGTCTGGTTTGGTTGTACATTGTGACGGGTCTGGGATGCGTTAGGGTTTAGTTAATTGGGGATTCGTGGAACTAGGGCAGTAGGTGTTCAGAGATGTATTAGGGATTGGTGGCTGAGAATAAGCAGCAGAACAGTGGTTTTGCGGTGGGCATCTATGATGGTGGTAGTGAAGAGATGGAGGGTTGTGGTGGTGGGTAATTAGGGCTTGTATGAACAGTACCAGCGATGAACAGTAAATCGACAATCAAAACTGAATCGGCTTCGGTTCTGATACCAATTGATGCAGGACAGAATATTAAATCGAAGATTTATTGAACAAAAACAAATAAAGCAATGAATTATACGAATCCCAAGAATAATCAATAATATTACTCCCAAGAAAAATGTATAATCAAAGCTTAGTAATATGTGGGGGATTACATTATTTATATAGAATAATTAAACCCTAGTACTAAACCTAATGGACCTAAGGCCCGTAAACAAATGGGCTTTATTCTAATAAAACTACTTAAATATTAAACTCCTAGCCCCACATATAAAACATTAAGATTTATACATCATTTATATCTACACTAGACAAGTATAAACTAATAATAAACATATATTTTAATTCTTTTTTTCTGTTCCTCATCAGAAAAGCACTAAAATGAAGTGAGATGAGAGCTCCGATCATGTTAAAATGATAAACTATTTTAGAGGAAGAATAGGAAAGACACAAGCGATGGGGAAAAAGATACACAGATAGCGATGATATAAAATAAAATATTGTATTTTGTATCCTCATATTATAAATGAGTTGTAATGTCCAATTGACCATTGTAAATGTGGATCTTAATTGGTACGTAATTAATTCAAAATTTTCTTATAAAGGGAATGCTCCAATAATCTGAGATATTGAATTGAAAAA
Organism: Kitagawia praeruptora; assembly: GCA_037693485.1. Classification (NCBI taxonomy): domain Eukaryota; kingdom Viridiplantae; phylum Streptophyta; class Magnoliopsida; order Apiales; family Apiaceae; genus Kitagawia; species Kitagawia praeruptora. The sequence continues at coordinate 102,387,274 of CM075352.1, read as the reverse complement.
AGAAAAATTGCTTTGCAAATATTTTTTTTTTTTTTGTCAGAATTACATTATTGTTTTGAATAAGAAGATTGCATAAATATTTGTATCAAAAATGATTATTTAAATTACTGAATTGTCAAAGACGATTGCATGTATCACAATCTATTCAAATTTTGGAAGAATAAAATCTTCAAAAAAGTACTTACATAACTATTTTTAAAAAAATAAAAATAAATCGATGTGTCCATATCCCAGTGTCGGATCCTTATTAAACGTGTTCCCGAGTCTATGATTTCAGATTTTGAAGTATTCGACATACCGATCCGTGTCCGTGTCAGATCTTGCAAAAGTGTCCGAGCATCTTAGGTGTAGTGTATATTTTGAAGAGAGAGAAAGGGTGTGTCTGGCTTTAGTGATCATAAATATGACCGTCTTATATAATCTATGGGTGCATATAAAACTTAGTAGCGGTGGGTAATCAGGGTCGTCTCCAGCATTTTGGAGGCCCTAGTTTATTTAAACTATATAGTTTAGAAAATTTGAATTTGACAAAACAAATAACATGAATATTACAGTAACACAATGATTCTGAAATGTCAAACAAAATAAAATTATAGCAGTAAATCAAAATTAAGAAGTTAGAACTCGCTTTTGAATAACTCAAATTAAATCGTTACAATCTAGTTTAGCTAACATTTTTTTTCAATGTACATCAGAGCCAAACCGTTGATTCTCTCTTCGAGAATTTTTTTTACGCAGTAGCAACTATAATCGGTATAGTTAATATTACTTTGTATTGTGATATTTAAAACAATATTTTTTGATTACGCTCTTTTGTAACACAAATAGATTGGTCTAAATTTGTTCAAAAAGAAAATTTTGTATTGTCAATATTTATTGTTTTTAATTTTAAATTGAGTCATAAAAGAATTTTTTAGTCAAAATATACAACAGTTAATTCAAAACAAATATTACTCCCTCAGTCCCATTGATTTGTTTACGTTTCAAAATGATGTTTTTGGCACGCATTTTAAGGTACATTTTAAAGGTAGTTCCATAACTTTTTTTTAAAATTTTCTTTTTTTGTATAAAAATATAATGTATATATTTTTATACAAAAAAAGAAAATTTTAAAAATAAGTTATGGAACTATCCTTAAAATACGTGCCAAAAAGTGTAAAAAGAAATGTAAAGAATTGGTTGGGACGGAGGGAGTACATATTTATAAATAAGTGACACTAATGAAATGTGGCCCCTAATTTTTGTGGCCCTAGGAAAGAATATGGGCAAACTGCCCCTAAAGCCGGCTCTGTGGGTAATCTCAACTATTTCCATTGCAATGTACGGCCAATCAGTGGCTTTGTGTAGTTTTGATTACGAAAAACCTATGGTGCAGGATGCTGCCGCTTGGCTTGAGTACTTTGAGTCAAAGGCTTTTGAACAGCAGGAAGCTGCACGAAATGGGACTCGAAAGCCTGATGCTTCTATTGCCAGCAAAGGCCACTTGAGGTATATATCTTTTGCGGTGATAATATGACATGACCTCATTATATAGTTGAGTGTTACAATTTAAGGATGCATCCGTTATGTCGGTGGTGCATCTAGGGGTTACTTCAACTGAATCTGAATTAGTGTGTTTGGATGAGTGGTCTGGGATTCCAAGATTAGAATTATATATTCTTACATCCCTCTATGAACTTTCATTCTCTCTGGTATAATTATTCTAGTTATTGACTATTACTTATTAAAAGCAGTAAGCCCTTTCCACTTTTTGTGGTTCACTCAACCATAAGATGATTTTGCAGTTGATGGGTTTATTACAATAAGCAAACATTCATACCTGTGTAAAAAATATTTTGGGGGCACAAGTGTGGCTCAAATTTTCGAAAAGGTACACAATATATTAAATATTACGAAAAATCCCCAAAGCATTATGAGGATCACAAGCTTCAACATGTATATGAAAAAGGTAGTGTTAGTCATCCTATCCTTTGACAAGGAACTTAAAAACCTATACGTGGTCAACAATTTATGACTGCAAAAAAGTGATGATGCATTGATGATAATCATTCAGCTTTTCCAGCTACATATCCAGTAGTCAATTTTATATGAACGTTATATTATACCTGTCAATTAAATAATTTATTTAGTTTACTCTATAGTGTATCAGATTTGCTCGACTACATTAGCCCAAGCAATGATGCCAAAAGAAAGGATGCTGCTTTACTAAAGAGGAAAAGCTACATTTCAAAGGTCTTTTATTTTTCAGCTGCATTTACATATATCTTGGTCTTTTTCCGTTTCATACGCAGTTTTTCCAAGAAAGTTGGTTTCTTTCATAAGTATTCTTTCTTCTTTGAAAATAGAAATCCTTAAGAGTCCGCTCCCTTAAAAAATGGAACTGTTTATGCTTTTTTAATAATACTTAGTATGAATAATTTCAAGATGATTCATTGATAATGATACGAACCCTCTCAGCGCGAATAATATCTAAAAGTCATTTTTTACCAGTATAATGTTCTCGCCGTGTTCAGGAAAAAGGTTAGATAGAGGTCATGCCCAACACTGACATTCATATGTTTTTGCATGGTATTAACTACTCGATATAGGTTTCTCGGTAAACATAAGTGCTTTTGTCCTCAACTGTACTAAATTTAATTTTTTTCTTAATTACATTAAGTAATTCTCTTTTTTTCAGTTGAAAGAAAAATCGTACGAGAACTTTGGATCAGCAAGTTCTGAGGGGTCTTCGAAAGATATGCCTCAAGTGGTTTTGGATGAACAGAAACAGTTTCCTGAATCTGAAGGTGATAGTAATGGGAAAATTGAGTTGACAGATCCACCTATCGAGTATGAACAACCACTTGAGGAAAGAATTCCCGAGGAAGAGCCTCTTAAATCGCAGCCCCTGTTCGAGGAAAGTCCTTTGAAAAGAACTGTTACTGCTATTGATATCCTACCTGAATCAAACGGTGAAGGAGAAGATGGATGGCAACCAGTTCAAAGACCAAGATCAGGTCGCTCATATGGACGGCGACTAAGGCAGCGGAGAGCGGCTATGAGCAAGGTTTACCCTTATCAGAAGAAAGATATGAATTCTGAACCAGAATATGTAAGAACAAGGAGTACTTATCAAAATAGTAAGCATCAGATGCTAAAGAAACGAATTTTGTCTCCCGGAAGTTATGTTGAGTATCACTCAACAAAGAGTCCCTTCCAGAGTAATAAATTTGGTCGGAGAACAGTAAAAGCTTTAACATACAGAGTGAAGTCTGTTTCATCTATGAAGGATTCTACAATCGAGAACTCAAAAATTAGCGAGAATGAAGCTGTTTCCAGACCTGTTTCCGCGGGAAGAGAAGTTGTCTTAGTATCAGTGAGAAGTTCAATTGTTAGCCTTGGCAAATCACCTTCTTACAAGGAAGTAGCACTGGCTCCACCAGGTACTATTTCAATGCTGCAAGTCCGGGCGTCCCAGGATGACTTTCCTGATAAAAAGGAACTCATGGTGAGAGTTGAAGAAACCAGAGGAGCAGGAGATAAGAAATTTGACATAGCTGTTGATTCAACTGATCACTTTAAAATTGAGAATATAACTGTTGTCAAGCCAGAAGAAACATATTCAACTCCTAAGGATGAGGATAAACAACCTGAGGTAATTCCTTCTAATGTGGAAATGACTCAGTCCAGCACTGGTGATAATATTCAAGGTCCATCTAGCATTTTTGAAGGTAAAGATCCTTCATACTCCACTTCACAAGAAGAAAAGGATTCAAATGAAAACCCTGCAGTTCCATGTTTTATTGATACTCTAGAAGTCCCCAACAAAAAATTGTCTGCATCAGCAGCTCCATTTAATCCTTCGCCAACTGCTACACGCGGACCTCCTTTGCCCTTGAATATTGTTCTTCCTCCAGGTCCTGGTGCTGTTCCAGCTGTTGGTCCATGGCCCATAAATATGACTCTTCATCAAGGGCCGACTATTAATCCACCATGCTCAACCCCTCACCACCCATATCCATCACCTCCGCCAACGCCAAACATGATACACTCTTTGCGATTTGTCTACCCTCCTCCATATAATCATTCTCAACCATTACCAACCAGTACTTTTCCTGTAACTAGCAGCCCTTTTCATCCCAATCATTTTGCGTGGCAACACAATGTGAACCCTAATACACCAGAGTTCATTCACGGCCCAATTTGGTCTGGCTGCCAGCCAATGGAGCTATCTGTCCCAGCACCTGTTGTGGACCCTATTGCTGAACCCTATTTGGAATCAAACGAAGCATCTGATAGTGTTATCTCTACCAGTATGAATTTGTCAGATAATATTGATGTTAGAAACCAAACTAATGCTGAAGCAAAATGCCAGGAATCAGATGGTAGTGAGAACCTGAATGATGTGATACAGTCAAAAACTGTTCAACAAATTCTTAAACCAGATTTGCATGGTGTTCCATTTCCAATGGATAACAGTATCAATGCATATAAATCTGCTGGAAGCAGTGGTGATAATTGTCTGCAAGGTAACCCTCACAGAATTGGCAATGAGAAAACTTTCAACATTTTGATAAGGGGAAGAAAAAACCGAAAACAGACTCCGAGAATGCCAATAGGTTTACTTAACCGCCCTTATAATTCCCAGTCCTTCAAGGTCATTTATAGCAGAGTGATTAAAGAGACTGGGACTCCCAAGTCTACCAGTTTTTCTTTAGATAATATAAGTACTCCTTGTGCAACATAAGACTATTTCATAAGCATGCAGGATAATCAGAAGGTAGAAAATAATCTTTTGTTAGACGGTATACAGAAAGAAGCTGGATTTCTTGATGTGCAGCTCAGTGAAATTTTGACCCTTCTCTTTTACTGTTTTAAGGTGACTTCCTTGGATCAAATTTCTTGATCAATTTCCTTCAATTTTTTCCTGGCTAGTTAAACTTCTCTACTGCTATAATATGTCAAGGCCTAGCTAGGATTGCCATCTTCCTGAATAAAGTTAAGAGGAATTAGATACAGTTCTTGCATATTGTTTTTTCATGTTTAGTTATTCCCAAACTTTTTCTTACAAGTAAAACTGGAAGTTCTAATAGATTTGCTGAACAGATTTGGAGATTATACACTATTTAGATTAGTTGGAAGTTTATGCTTGCTGAGTCATACTATATATAGAAATCCTACTTCTTTCCTTTTTGTTTAGTCTGAAACTGGTTGGTAATCTGCTTGTTGATATGCAGGCCTACTACAGGAATTTTGGTCGGGGGATTTTGAGAGGTGTCTTTTCGGCAACTAAACAATTCAGTTACGACAGTTCTGTTTTTTTTTATTTGCTTTTTTTTGGTTCACAACAATAGAGGACTGTAGTTTCTGATATCTCATAGCATAGACTTGAAAGTTGTATTCGATTTCATTTCAAAATTTTGATGGTTTTGACGTTGGTAGGTGAAATAAATAAAATTAGATTATGGTTCGAGTTTATGATTTCACCGAAATCTATGAACCACAAGGGCTTGAGCCCCTAGTCCAAGGATACCTTGATTCTTGAATCCCGTACCACAAATTCTGTCTACAATTACTCCCTCCGTTTCAAATTAGTAGTCCACTTTCAAGAAAAATTTTGTTTCAAAATAGTTGTCACATTTCAACTTTCAAAGCAATTTTTTACTTAAACTTCCCATATTACCCTTGAGTTTTAATTTTCAAGATTGACTTTATGTAGTTATTTATCCAACCAATACAATAAATATGGGTAAATATGGAATTAGATCACTAATAAATGAGTTTCTTAATATGAGTAATTTTTTGAAAGTGGACTACTAAATTGAAACGGAGGGAGTACTAGAATAGCGCTTCTTGTTCGGTAGGCCATTAATACCCACCAAACACTTCCTTGTAAAATGCGTAATATGTGAAAGTATCACAAGAACCCTCGTCAAGATGAACTCCCATGGATTGATGGCGATGAAGGTGACTAATATAAAGAGAGATTAGAGTAACTGAGAAGGAAGAAAGAGGGGGAGATCGAGAGGGAGTTGGAGGCGGAAAGAAGGGAGAAGTCAGAGGGGAGAGAGAGAGTTGTGATGGTGTAGTAGCCACTGTTAGAAAAACGGCCAAGGAACGGAGATGGTGATGCCAAAAGTGTCACAGATATCGTGCTGAGCTGTAAACCAACAGGCAACAGAGCTTTTAACCAACAGAGCTTTTAACTAACCGCTCGAGCTCTACTCGATAAAAGCTCGGTTCGGCTCGAGCTCGAACAAGATTTTTGTTTGTTAAGCTCGGTTCGATAAGAGCTCGGTTCGATAAGAGCTCGGCTCGAGTTCGGCTCGTTGGCTTGTTAAAGCTCGAAAAAAAATCAAAATTTTTACTTTTTATTTTTTATCTCCAATCAAATTAATTTTTATTTTTTGAAAATTTGGGAATATCACTAAATTAGATATATCTTGACATCCATACGGTTGGATCGTCGAGAAATATTTTTTAAAAAATAAAAACAACAATTCGTGACAAAGCATTAGTTACTAGTACTAGTTAAATCAGTAGTGATCTACTAAGATCTCCAACTAAATTAATTTTTTATTTTTTAAAAATTTGGGAATATCACTAAATTAGATATATCTTGACTACGGTTGGATCGTCAAAAAATATTTTTTAAAAAATAGAAACAACAATTCGTGACAAAGCACTAGTTACTAGTACTAGTTAAATTAGTAGTGATCTACTAAGATCTCCAACTAAATTAATTTTTTATTTTTTGAAAATTTGGGAATATCAATAAATTAGATATATCTTGACATCCATACGGTTGGATCGTCAAAAAGTATTTTTTAAAAAATAGAAATAACAATTCGTGACAAAGCACTAGTTACTAGTACACTAGTTAAATTGGTAGTGATCTACTAAGATCTCCAACCAAATTAATTTTTTATTTTTTAAAAATTTGAGAATATCACTAAATTAGATATATCTTGACATCCGTACGGTTGGATCGTCAAGAAATATTTTTTAAAAAATAGAAACAATAATCAGTGACAAAGCACTAGTTACTAGTACTACTTAGAATAGTAGTGATCTACTAAGATCTCCAACCAAATTAATTGTTCGCGAATAGCTCGAGCTCGGCTCGGCTCGAGGCTGTTCGTGAATAACTCGAGTTCGGCTCGGTTTGGTCAAAGCTAAGCTCGGCTCGGTTCGTTAAGAAATCAGCTCGGTTCGTTAAGATCAAAGCTCGGCTCGGTTCGTTAAGGTCAAAGCTCGGCTCGTTTCGGTCAAAGCTCGGCTCAGCTCGTTTCGTGAACAGCCCCTATGTCCCCCTTCTTTACCTTGGGGACGTAATTCTGGTACGGAATAAGGTGCATTTTGTGAATAGTTTCATAACTTATTTTTAAAATTTTCTTTTTTTGTATAAAAATTAGAATTGTTCTATTTTTATTAAAAAAAGAAAATTTTAAAAATAAATTATGAAACTATATTTTTTAGGAGATTTAAAATACATATCCTAATCCAGAATGCGTAACAGATATCACTTCTATTTAATGTATTATCTTCCATTATCCTAATTCTAAATGCATATACCCATATATAAAATGTGTATATGCTTATTTCTCTTTCTTAAAATGCATAATAAGTTGATATTTATGGCCCTCGTTTTTTAATATCGATATTCTTATCTGTGTTGTTTAAAAAATCGGTAGTTATGGTCTTTATCCATTCCCGCCGATTCCGTGTACAAGAGAAAATGATAAAATAATACAAACATCTAATTCCAATACATGGCACAAATTTATACTAGGATATGATTCGAGATACGGTTCTATAATTTTTTAAAAAGTATATAACAATTTTTTTTGTTAATCTAATATTTGGATTAGATTTTGTGCACCGACTAATCTGAAAAACTTGTGACAATTCACTTAGTTGCGTGCCTCCCAATGGGATTTAACGTATGACCTTGGGATGGTAAACACCGTAAACTCCTGAGTCACGGTACCAATCAACTGAAACATGACACATCCGTGGTGGTTCAAAGTGTAACTTCAAAACAATAGAATTCTCAATGTCTTCATACTAACAGGTGTTCTCACCAGAGCGTGACCCATCCATGCTATTATATATTAAAATAAAAGTTTTCGTTTTTGATTTTTGGTGTTTGGTGTTTGGTGTTTGGTCCTTTTTTCAATAATAAATAATAAATATTACTCCCTCTGTTTCTATTTACTTTGCTCACTTCTTGAATGACACGGGTTTTAAGAAGGAAATCATTAGTTAAATCATTAGCAATTCACTAAAATGTTTGAAATGCATTCAGAACTGAAATGAGCGCCTAATCTTAAAATTTCAAACTACTAATCCACAACTAATAATATCCACCGATCAGATTACAAGTAGCAAAGTCAACAACCAATCAAATCTTCCCATTACAATCACATGGATTGTGCTAAATATACGACAAAATTACACATAAATTCAAAATTACACAGAAGTACAACAAATTTTTGAGAACTATAAATTCAAAAAAACAAAAACTTTTGCATCATTGCTTTGCCCCCATTTGTTCAGAAATCAGCCAGCAGATGGAGAGACAGAAGGGGACACACATGAAGAAATACATGGTCATCATCACAAAAAAAGGGCAAAGCTCAGCTGTGACTCAAGGATGCAAGTAGTCATGTGGCTTTTGAACAAGCAGATAGAGGGGAAACTTCAGCATGGTGCAATTCAAGAAGTGGCCAAGCTGTTCAATGTCACAAGAAGAACAATCAACACAATATGGAGTACTGCAAGGAGGCAAAAGGCAGCAAGTCAGACGTATAACATGGCAACAAAGGGTCATAACTCAGGGAGAAAAAGAATACAACTGCAACCTAATGCAATAACTGAGATAAGCATGGGGGACAGAGCATGCATAAGAGACTTGGCAGTCCAGCTTAAAGTGCCAAACAGTACAGCAAACAGAATGATAAAGAGGGGACTAATTAGACCCCACACAGACCCTTTACATCCTGCTTTGAAAGAGGCAAACCTATTTCAAAGGGTTGAATGGGTTCTAAACTTATTAATGGGAGACACACCAGCATAAAAAAGGCAATATTATCCTATGTACAACTTTGTACACATTGATGAAAAGTGGTTTTATTTAAGCAAAAAATCACAGAGGGTTTACTTGGAAAGAAATGAAAAGGGCAAGTACAGGGCTGCCAAGTCAAGCAAATTCATACCCAAAGTTATGTTCACAGCAGTTGTAGCAAGACCAATATTTAATGCAGAAAATGAATGTACCTTTGATGGGAAGATAGTATCTTCCCATTCACTTACCAAGAACCAGCTAAGAGGGCTTCCAAGTATAGAGCAAAGGGGACAATTATCACCAAGATCGTTGAATCAGTTGGGAAAAATGAAACAAGGAGAATGTTAATCAATGATGTAATACCAGCAATTATGCAGAAATGGCCAGTAAGTGATGGGCCAAAAATTATATACATACAGCAAGACAATGCAAGGACACATATAACTCAAGATGACCCAGAGTGGCAACAAGTTCATCGACAAGGGGACTTCACTTTCATTCTCGTGCAACAACCACCAAACAGTCCAGATTTAAATATTCTGGACTTGGGTTTTTTCAGAAGCATTCAATCTCTAATGCACAAAAAAAAATGCCTAAGAATGTTGATGATATGTTGGCAGCAGTACATGAAGCTTATATGGAACTAGATGCAATAACACTGGGAAATGTATGGTTATCCTATCAATATGTCATGAATGAAGTGCTAAAAGTAAAAGGTTCGAATGATTACCTTGTGCCTCATGTTAACAAGAAGAAATTAGCAGCTGAGGGTAAGCTACCAATTCAAGTCACTGCACCAATGTGGGCTGTCCATGAGGCATGGAATTACATACATGGAGCATCATCTTGAAAAGGTTAAGTCCAGGGGACACGTAATCTTAGTTTTGGTTTTAATGTACTAGTGCTAAAAGTAAGCTTAGTTTTAGGCAGTACATGTATTAAAAGTAAGCTTAGTTTCAAGCAGTTAATGTATATACAAGTACTTGATCTCAGAGTGTCCCCAAGCATCATTGACAACATCAACCACCACTAAGCACACACAAGCCTCCAATCAGTCAAAACTGGCTGCTTATGGCACAGTAGGGCAGTAATTGTGTCTCAGCAAATTGAACTATCATCATAGATCCACAACTAATTATATACAGCAATAAGATTACAAGCTACAAAGTGTGGTAACAAGATTACAAGCTGCAAAGTGTGGCAACAAGCGAAAACCATTTGTATTTTCTTGAATGACACAAGTATTAAGATTACATAAGCATACGTACAAGAACAAGCAATTAAGAACAGAACAAGCGATTAAGAACAGAACAAGAGAGTAAGAACAGAACAAGAGATTAACAAGTTCATGTAACTACGAAAAGAAGCATTTCAACACATAAAGAACACTGACTACATAAACAACACTGACAAGTTGATTTAAGTACAAGAATAGGCACTATAACTACACAAACAAGAGATTGACTACACAAACAGGAGATTAACTACATAAACACGAGATTAATTACATAAACAAGCGATTAACTACAAGAACATGCGATTAAGTACACAAACAAGTTCAAGGTAGAACATCTTTACTCCGATTAGGATCGAGAGCATGCATCTTCTGAATCAGCCTCAACATCATCATCCAAGTCATCGCTCGACGGATCCGGAGCAACAACGGCGGCGACATCAACTGGATCTGAAGAAAGAGGGGACGGAGGAGCATCGTATTCATCCGAGGGGACTTCAACAGTTTCATGCAACGACGACTTGGGCTTTTGAACCACCGTCGCATCTGATTTGGCCACCGATTCCTCAGAATTTGTTTGACGACGTCTCAATCGAACAATTTCACGACTATAACTGTGTTCCCCATCACAAGAATCACCTTTGTCACAATATTCGGGATCCGAGCACTCGTACTTAACTGGATTACCAGTTTCATCATCGGAATCGGAAAATCCATAATGTAAACTCATGTTTTTGATAGAGTAATTAGGGTTTGGTGGCGGAGAATAAAGAGATACAGAGGCGAGAGAGATAGAGAGGCGAGAGAGAAAATAGATTAGGATTATAGTGGGGGTGGGTGGGGGGGGTTTAATTGTATACAGCTGTCAACATATGGGCCATTGCATGTGTTTGTATTAAGAGGAGTATTATTTGTTTGTTATGGCCAAAAATAGTATGGGAAATGTTTTTTGATTTACCTAAAAAGGAAAGTGGGAAAAGTAATAAGGGACGGAGGGAGTATTATATAATTTGAAGTTGATTTTAATTGCAGTCGAGATTGGTTTTGGTTGCAATCGAGATTGCATTTGGTTTAACCGATGTAACTTGTTAATCAACCTATTATGCAATCAAAGTTGATATGAAGTCGGTTGCAAATATGATTGTAAAAGTTGCAAAATGTATTTTTGCAAATATTTTATAAAAATTGGTATTATTGCAAAATAACTTTTTAAAAAAAAGGTAATTTTACAAAAAAGTTTTGGGTATTTATGAAAAAAAACCCACCTCTTGTAAATACTTAAAATACTAATTTTACTGTATTTTCCAATAATTTTTATGACTTTTATTATTTAAACACGTCACCTTTTAATTTAAAACATAATACTTTCTATAAATTTACATAAGAATACTAATTACATTTTTATTTTCCAAAAATTAACATATATATCCAAAAATATCACACCAAATATTCAATCATTAATAAAATATTAAAAAAATTCGTACGTTTATAATAAGCAAACATGAGTACAATTATTTGTATTTTAGTTTAACGATTCAATCATATAACGAATAATAACCCATTAAAATAAATAAGAATTGTTACATTAAATGCAAAGGAATATTATATATTTAAATTATTGTAATAAAGATCAAGATTTGAATAACATAGTTAAATTAAAAATATATTTAATTTTAAACCGGGTGAGTGCCCTAAATACCCACATTTTAATGTTTCGTTACCAAAATGTCCAGATCTGATAAGCACCGCCCTAAATACCCACCCAATACGCCTCTACAACCCACGCATCTTGTGATACGCCTTTACAACCTACGCATCTTCAACTTACGCTTCTAGCCAAAGCGGGTGCAAGACTTGTTACGCCCATACAAGTAGCGTGTCTGAAGATTCGTTCCTTCAACATGCGTATCTGTCATCGTCTTCAATCTCAAAAAATCTTAGAAAAATGGCGATTCCGGCGGAAAAAGTCAATCACTCCGTTCACTCTCAGGCGCCAATTTCCAGTCACGTTGTACACACCATTCGATTCGCCTTTCAATCCTCTACAACCCTATACCACTTTTTTACCATTTGTTATCACAGATTTTAAACACCCAAAATACGATTCCGGCAACTTCGAAAAATCCGACGGGCTTTGTTCAAGCCCCTGTGGGGCCGTAGCACAGAAACGGACAATGGGAAGAGGAAGAGGACGAGGTGGAGAACACGTCAACGTGCTGTGATGGGTTGGACATTCTGATGTGAGAGAGATCGAGAGAGGCGAGCAAATCGCCCAAAAGTCGTCGGCCATCTCTTCCCTCGATTTTCTGGCGAGATTTCAATTTTCTGGCGTGCTACAGTAATTTCGGATACGTCCATGGCAGCGGTGCCAAAAACTTGATGTGTCAAATTATACCTAACCGCAAGCGCACGGTGTCTATTGCTAGTACAAATGGCAAGCGGGTCGAATCCACAAGGAGACAGGTTCTACTAATTCCTTTTCAGTTATCGCTAATTGTTTCAAGGGTTAAACGATTATTGAAGAATTATTAATTAACTAATTAAACTAGATTAACACTAATTAAACAGATGATAAACAAATTATTTAATACATAGGGCAATCAGGTCCACCATGCTTACACAATTGGCTCTTAAGCTAAAGCAATCAATGTGATCCTATAACTAGAGTATGTTAATCTCTTCCAAGCATTAACACTCTCGAAACATTCAACACAATTAACCACTTTTAGTAATTCAATCAATCAGGTAATTAGAGTCAATTTAATCTCTTCCAAGAATTAACGCTCTCAGAAATCCAATGATGCTTCCGCACTCAAATTCAATTATGCTAATCGTATGTGTGCCTCTAGTAAGTAAATCTCTCGATCTATACCCCTATTTGCATATAATTAATCCATGATATTGGCCAATTACACAAATTAACGATTAAAACATATCAATCAGAATTAACCATAACCAATCAAATCACTATGAAAATCATGCCAATATTAGTGCAAACATGGCTTCCCTTTAAGCCCTAGAAATAACTACTCGATAATAATTAAACAAGTAAAACAACTAGTAAAACAAGAAAACATAATTAAACTAATAAGAACAAAGAAAAGATTAAGAGAACAAAACCTTCAAACTTCAATGTTGTCACCCAAAAGAAGAGTCATGGTGTTTCTCTACATCTCCAACTAATAATACTAATCTACTCTAAACTATATTATTTGATCTAATATTACATATATCAATAATATGTTCCAAGATGTGTTTATATAGCCTCTTGAAGTCTTGCCCAGCAAGAAAATACCAAAACAGAATTATAATAGAATTTCTGCAAAATACGTTTCCTAAACTGAGTATGTTTTTAAGGAAAATTCGTGGCTGACTTTTTTTCAGATATTCTGGAACGTTCCAATCGTAATTGGACCTCTGGACCACTTTAGAATGATAGAGAATCTCGTTAGCTTCGCGTGGACTGCTTATGGGCCTCAAACGGAGTTGTAGAACTCAAGATATGGCCAAAATAGTAAAAACTGTAATTTTTCTGCACCGCGCGCGCGCAACCTGCGCCCACCACGCGCAACCTGCTCGTGCAACACCTGTCCCATATTATAGAAAATCTCCCAAGCTTCGCGTGGGCAGTAAGATCGCTGAAAACGGACTTCTAGAACTCCAGATATGTCCAAAACAGTGTAGACTGCGCAACCGTCTCAGAAATCCGAATTTTAATCAATTTATTCTCCAAAAACGATAGAAGCATCAACCTTAATCAACATTCTCGTAAATCTGCACAACTAAGCAAAACACATCAAAACTACAAGAAACTTGAGTCCAAGACAATCAATTTAAGCCGGTAGATATAAAATCCACTTATCAGCGTATCCCGTGGGTAAAGATGTCGGTGTTTTCAGAATTGGGCATTTTGGTTAGTGGGTAGTAAAAATTTAGGCATTTTGGGCATTCTTTCTTTTAAACCATATATATCGTTAATTAAATTTATATTAAATTAAAACTAATATTTATTTAAAAAAAATGGTTATATAAAAACATAGTATATCCCAATTTAAAGGGAAATGTTAAATCCAGAGCAGTTTTTTTATTTCCAGAGCAAAATTCTGTGAAATTACCAAACTGCCCTTGTTTTTGTGAAAACATGGGGGCTAGACTTTGTTTAACTTGAGGGCAGTTTGGTAATTTCACAGAATTTTGCTCTGGAAATAAAAAAAAACTGCTCTGGATTTAACATTTCCCCAATTTAAAACATGGTTTGCAAATATGTCCTATATATATTTGAAATTTAAAATCTATCCTAAAATCAGTTTCTCATTCAAATTTTAGCACAAGAGGACCATTGTACCCTTTTCAATAAAATTTATTTTAAAATACAATGTCTCATAAAAACATGATTTGATTAATTTAAATTATAAATTTTAATACTTTATTTGATTAAGGGTGCCCCTGGCGGGGCCTGTGTAAGAAAAAAAACAAAAAAATTATTTATTTTATGGTTAAAATTAATAAAACACCCCTGGCGGGTCCTGTACTAAAAAATATAAAAAAAAAAATTTAGCCATTAAAATTTTAAAATTGTAGTATACTTATAATAGTAATTAATTAATAAGAAAGGGTATTTTGGTCTCTATAAAACTTAAAAACTGATAATGGGACATATAATTAATAAATCAATATGATGGGATATATTCGTAAAATAATCTATTAATTTGGGACATATTATACAAATTTCCAAAAACATATTTATAACATAAAAAATTATAATTTATCAAATAAACTCGTACATTACACGAGGTTATAAGATAGTAGAATATGGAAGATAAATCTGCATTCTATCAATGTAGAATGTAAAAATTGCTTGTGTCATTATACAATCAAATACATTAGAAGGGAAAATGTTAAACCTGCATAATATTCATAGAAAGTAAAAAATGCTTTTGTCATTGTACAATCAAATACGTTAGAAGGGAAAATGTTAAATCGCTTCTTTATTTCCAGAGCTACTGTGTTCGTTTTTTTCCTACTATTTAGCTCTAGTTATCGATAATGAGTACTAGTTGCTCGGGGACACCAATTTTCACATATGATCATGATATACATCAATAGAACTGATAGATTATCATAAAGCATCTTAGTAGTTGCAGAACATGGGGAAAATGAACACAAGGTCTTTAGATGAGAACTCAGACATACATTACATAATTCGATAAAAAAATTATACAATCTGATATGGAATTTGATTACAGAGGACTTAATCAGATCACCCTACCTTTTAAAAGATTATATATATGACGCAAAAAGATATGCGTCATCATTAAGAAGAATCACAACTATTAGAAAATAAAAATTTTACAACATAAGATACAACATCTCCATCTACTTAGACCAAGCAACGGTATCAATCTCAGCTTGGGCACCTCTGTACAATTCCAACCTCTTGGCAAGGGAGATACGCCGCTGCATTATTGCTGGATCCTCGTCCAACAATTTAGCCAACTGCTTTGCCTGCAAAATACATAATGTATAGATAAGCAACTTGGCATATATCGTTACACTTCACTTCCGAAGTGAGTAAAGGGTTAGGAAGTGAGTAAAGGGTTAGAGATAAAAAATTTACCTCCTTTTTCCCCAGTTCAGCAAAGAAGTGGTCAAGTAAGCCACGCTTGGCCTCACGTACTTGACAATAAACAACGGACTTTGGGATGGAGTTCCTTAAACTTCCAACCACCATATGGACATATGACAAAACATTGGATCCTATGTTCGAAAAACAGGTATAAATAAACACACAATTACCCTAAAGGAAAATCCAACGAAGAACACAAAATTTCAATTATTAAACTGTGCTCAAAACCCATAATTTCAATTCTAATTCACTTCAAAGATATGTGCTCCATTCATACTTACCAATGCGACGAAGATATGAATCGTTATATCTATCAAAGATAGAATGTGTTGGATTTCCACCTTTTTCGACATCCTGCGGAAGCTTCCTGAAGAAATCAACTGTCAGGTAGCTACACTCCATTTCAACTAGCTGAAGAGTAGCTTTCTTGCTATCTAACTTCATCTTGTCCAGCGATTCAATTGCAGCATTTGAGACTTCCACCCTCAAAGAGGGATACTGTTTCAGCTCCTGCATAATAGAACAAGTAGCATCACTGAGATTTAGAACAAGGTACTGTGCATGGACTGAAGGACATAGCAACGGAAAAAATAATGCTATACAATAGGACTGGGAGGAAGTGGATAAAAAGTCATAAATCAGACACAGTAAATTATGAGGAATGTGCCATTAAATAACATGTCAGCCACATATCCCTGTTGACATATAATCCCGCAGCTGATACAAATAGTAAGGCGAATAGATAAGAACGAGTGTAAAACTGCAGTCTCAGTCCAGAATAAAACATGAAAAGCAGACTCTCTATCCAACTTCAGTGTCATTACTCAGTCGGCACAAATTAGTGAAAGATAAGCTTTTGGTCCAAACACAAAGTTCAAGTTAATATTTATGAAGTACTAAACCATCGACTCTGATATCTAATAATCCCCTCTGAAAAGCACTAGGTCCTTCAAAAACATTAAGATTAAAATGGTCTTGATACTAACCAGTGTTTCATTTATTGACTTGTGAACCAGGTCCTTCAGAATAGCATGAACCTGAAAACATAATAACTAAATATCAATATAAGCAACTTGCCAGTGTCATAAAATGTGTCTTGTGTTATTACTTAGGAATCTGCATATGTCATTCTTGAGTCTTGAAATCAACCAGTGCAAAACTTGTTAGACATTAAATCTATTAGATATAAGAACAACTTCACACTATTAAACAATGGATGAACTCATGCTCAGCTTGAGATCAGTGCATGAACATGTGATACTCACGATATGAGTCCTAACAGACCATTTATGCTAAGTTTACTCGTTTTTTTGTTTGGAAAATGAGCTTCTATATTTATATTTCAATTTGAAATAGTGAAAAAAAAATAGCAAAAGGATTCTCAATAATGATTCAACGATTTTGGGGATAATTATGAAAAAACATTAGTTGATAATCTTAAGCGTATTTTAAGGCCCTTTTGTGCAACGAAGGGAGTATAATTACGAAAGGATAAGGAAAATCTATGACAAGCTCTTGGTGAGGAAACACAAGAAGCATTACACTGATAACCTCAACTGTCCATGACTGACTATTGCATTTATTGTGGAATGTACGTATAAGGAAACATGATGACATATCGATATTAATAAAATTGTGATGGCATAGCTTGGCATTTAGCAAGTATCAAGTTCCATATCAACAGATATGTAATTACAAAACTATCTCTAGAGATATGAAATCGATATGATATTTTGTAAAGCAGATTATCGAGAAAACATTGATTCTTACCGCATCAACAGCTGCCTCTGCGGGACCTTTGATGGTTATTAAGGTAGATTCAATGAGACGGCGGTACCCTTGTTCAGGAGCAATTAAATGAGGTTGATATCCATCAGCCTCGGTTATTAGTTTTCGTACATTTTCCATAGCAAGCTGCTTGTCAAATTGTAACCTTTTCAAAGCAGCTGGAAGTTGATTATCAAACACATTATATACTTTATCACCACCTGGTCGACTGCATCAATTATTAATATTTAAGGTTGGAAAGTGACAGATTAACCAAAAAGCTATAAATATTAGTGTATGTACTACATCACCAAACGTACATGCCATCAAGATGTTCTTTAAATATTTGATCAAAGCTTCGGCAGATTTCCATGATCATGTATAATTTTCCCTGCAATTGGTAGTGAAGGACATATAAATCTTTAATACTTCATAAATGCAAATATGACCCGGCAAGAAGTGTGTATATATTCTAAAACCCTATATCATTCACCAAAGTACATGATCTCCTCGTAGAATTAAAAAAACTCAAAGCACATTGCTATAGTTCTGAATGACATATAAACTCAAGTAGGTTTAGTAAGTAATCTTCTCCCTCAGGGTAAGAGGTATACTTACTCCAGCATCCGTAGCAACTGGCTTTCCAAGACGGCTCAATTCTGTTTCAAGTTCGATAATGGTTTTGTTAATCAAAGACTGGAGACCTGGTATTCGGGACTTGATGACAGATTCCAAATGCTGAAACAGTATGCAAATACATTACTAAACAGATGCACCATTGTATAGCTTCAGCCGTCAAGACCAAGTTAAAGAAAAAGAAAACCAGAAACCCAACTTCATAATATTAAACAATTAAATCTACCTGAATACTAGACAATCTATATACATACAGATGATAAGACAAATTGCTTACTTTGGAAAGCACTTTCCCCAGATGTTCAGAACCCATCCTGTGCGCAAGATGTTTGTATTCTGGGGAATTAGCAAAATACTCACGCTCTTTCCGCCGAGCAGCTATCATGTCGACACTCTTATTAATATCAGCTTGAGATCGGTTTACAACACCAATCCAAGGAAACTGTAGCTTATATGATTTTCCTTCCAAGATCTGACAAAACCAGTCAATATGTGTATCAAATGTTGGATGGAGCAAAACATTCAGGTTCCTCAAAAATTAATTTGTTAAACATTAATGAGAGTTATATTCTGGGGAGGGAAGCAAGCATGTGATATAGGTGATCAGAATCGAATGAATGGCATTCGAAGAACTTCCAGTTAGCATGAATCTTAGCTATCAGTTTAAGTAGTAGATACTATTATAATCTGATCATTCTATTAGAATAGAACAGATGAGAATAGGATGAATACAAACAATTTTGAGTTTAATATGTAAACAAACTATAAGTTAGAAAATTGGCTTCATTAAGTAAATACTCCTGTCCCACGGAATTGGTTTGGTTTGAATATTTTGGTTATATTGACTATGTTAAAATCCAAAATTGTCCTTCCGTGTATTATAAATATGGAATTTGAATTTTATAATAGATTGAATATAGTCTCTTGTTATATATTTTATAAAAATTTACATTAATCATATAATACTATAAAATTTGCATTACAAATTTGGTTAATTTGACCAGAAAAAAGTGAACCATGCCAAAAAAAAAAAAAAAAATGGGACAGATGGAGTATTAATATTAAAGGATCTCATTGGTTTATAAAATACAGAAGCGGCTTACCTCTACTGCATCAGTACCCTTGTCCATTAGATCCACCTTCGTCAAAACACCAAATGTCCTCTCCCCTGATAAAGGTCAAACACATTTCATCTTGTTATTAGAGTCAAACCGAAAGGAATAATCATCAGAATGTGCAAATAAAATGTGTGAGTTGTTATACAAGCCATAGGTGTCAAGTCGTTGCATTACAGACGATTAATTATGGACCATGGTTGTTACGTCGACAAGTCGACAAGTCGAGCCTGAGTACCGTGGAATTGACTAGTCGACAAGTCGCCCGACTAGTCGTAAAAAGTCGACAATACCCTATTTAGGGTCATTATAAATATATAATATATAATATATGTAAACATATTTCAATTTCCGCTCCATCTCCTCCTTGAGTATTTGTCCCAGGTACAAGAATGCATGGTTGTCACGGCGCCGCGGCGAGCCGTGACGCCCAAGGACCTCCACAACAATATGTCGATGTATCGTCCGCGTGGCGTCCGTATGGCGCCCGTGGCGTTTATATATAATATATTAAGTATTATATATATTCTATATATAATAATTAATATATATTACCAATTTACCATAGCAAGATGAAGACATGAAGTAATTCTAATGAGTTTAAAGTTTAAACAAAACAAAGCAAACATAACAAACCAAATCCATAAGTGACAAGTACTCAAACATAACAAACCAAACAAAAACTAGAAAGATATCAAGATAATCAAACATATGGCGTCCTGTGGCGTCCTGTGGCGTCCTGTGGGGTTCATGTGGCGATGACTTTTGCAGTTTTTCATGGCGAACCAGACACCATACCATTCTGCCTCGATCTGGCGCCATATGGCGATAAAACGGACGCCATATGGACGCCGTAACAACCATGCAAGAATGACAACATCTACTCGAGTATTTGTCCCAGGTACAAAAATGACAACAGGAGAATGTAAAAATAAAAAGCAGCAGATGCAAAATAAAAACAAAAGAAGCAAAAGCAGCCCCATTGAGAAAAATGGAGTTGTAATCACGAAGAAAAGGAAGATAACTGATGATAAGTAAGAGATGGCCTTGTGCAATGTGTGTGTATAGCCGTATAGGTGTAAGGTGTGTGTATAAATTGAAGGGTGAGGGGAGGAAAGGACAGTGGGTAAAAGCAAAAGCAAAGGTAAAAGCAAAAGCAAAAGCAAAAATAAAGAATGTAATATGATTATCAATCAAAAAAATCAAAAGCAAAAGCAAAAAGAATGTAATATAATTACCCATGGACGCCAAATACATTAGTCGGGCTCCGAGGTTTTTGTTTTGTCGACTACTCGACTAGTCGCCGACTAGCGACTAGTCGTCGACGTGACAACCCTATTATGGACAAGCGTCCAGCTCACCACAATAAATTAATAATAGGGTAGGCTAAGCGTTATGGATTTTGAGCGTAACCCATAAGGTATTCAACTATATATTGACAATTTTCCTGATATATGATTTGATGTCGCTTATTTTTGCTTAAAGTGTTCCTTTTAGCAGTCCCATTCATAATCTTAAGCCATTAGAATAAAACCCCTATAAATAAAGAATTGTTAGCCTCAAAATTAATATTAGGATAACATCTTTATATTTATTTCCTATATATAAGGCAATCTTGTATTATTACAGTATTTATTAAAGCTAATCAAATTAAATCTACAGAATAAACATGCGTATATATTATATGATATCGGTCCAATTATATGGCGAACCTGGGAACCTAGTTAGTACTGTATGTTTTAGGTAACATGTTCTTAACTATGTCCTTAAACATATGTACCCTATTATGTTCTCTACTATAATTCTTCAGAACATGCTCAATTGTTTCCCAATCATCACTAACATTGTCCACATTGATATCAGGTTTAAAACCTGACCTCAATTACAGCTCTGGTTATGTGAACATTCTGGTCAGGTCAAGAAATTGGTGGATTTGAGATAAAATTCCTCGGTTCCCCAATTTATAATTGGTTCCTACTTGAACCTTAGCATATATATATATATATAGGCTAGTGGTCAAATAGAAACCAATCTTAGAATAGAAACTAGAAACCAACACTAAATAAATTATATTTCATTCATTCTAATGGCCCCGCCAGGGGCACCTTCACAAAAAATGTTTAAAATTATTGGCTCCATCCAGCAAAAAAAAAAAAAAAAAAAATATTACTGTTCACGCTGAATTCACTGCCACGTCAGCAGTGAACAGTATTTTTTTTTTTTTGCTGGATGGAGCCAATAATTTTATGAACTTTTTGTATTGGGGTACCCCTAATTTGGTCATTAGATTAGCTTGAAATATTTAATTTATGTTTAGTTTCTAGTTTCTATTCTAATTTAGTTTCTATTAGAACAAGACCCTATATATATATAGGGTTTTGGTCCCTGACAATCGTTTGTCAGGGACCGGTTTATATAACAATCGGTTTCTAAACCGTTGGATCGTTGATCCAACAGCCCCCCTGGATTACAAAAAAAAATTATTGCCCGATATAATTTTCCGCGGATAGCCAAATTGCCTGTCCGCGGAAAATTATAGCGGACAGTAATTTTTTTTTTTTTAATCTCAGCCGTTGGATCAACAATCCAACGGCTGTGGAACCGATTGTTAAATAACCGGTCCCTGACAAACGATTGTCCGGGACCCGGACCCATATATATATATATACATATATTCCTACATATCGCTGAACGCCTAGGCACGAGCCTTCGGCTTGCCTTCACTCCATGACAAGTATTAAAGAAGCCATCATTTGCATAAATCTTTATATAAAAGTAGATTAGCAGTAGGTAATCCGTTAAGATTCTATTCTACTTTATTTCACAATATGTAGCACATAAAAAGTGCATTACTCGAGGAGTAACAGATTTATAGCTTATAGGTATTCTTCAAAAAGCCACGTGATCCTATCACTATCAGAAGGGCATGTGCTTTTGTGAAATAAATTAGAGGTGTCCAAATATTAATATAAACTTTCATCCTCTTTTTCCTATTTCGCTTCATCAGTTAATACATAGGTGCATGTAGTAAAGCTATGAGATGCCTTGCCTTTGGGATCTACTTCACGAGACATTTTGATTGCATCAGAGGTAGCAAGATCTTGGTTAGCAGGAGAAACTGCTAGTATGATACAGTTGGGCTGCATAATAGAAAATGTTAAAATGTTAATATTTTACTCGGAAAATCAGTACGCATGATTCCACAAACACACAAATGAAAGAACATGTGCTCTCTATAAGAAGCTAATAATAAGTCTGACATCGCAACCCTGGATCCTTACACACAGACACGTGTATGGGGAGGGAAGAAGATCAAAATATTCCATAATTGACAATGATCTTGAAGGTTCTGGCTGTGTCCACCGACTGCTAAAGTGTAGTTATTGACGTGCATAATTTTGCAATACAAGATAACAAAATAACATCTATTTCCATTAGTAACTTACCTTCTCGATATATGAGCGAACCATGTTCTCGATGTCCTGCACAATACTCTCATCCTGGCCATCTACAGCGACAAATTAATATAATTAAAACAATTCAGTGTCTACATGAGAAAAGGAAAATATCATGTGGAACATGAGATAACGTAAGTACACGTGAATCAATCAAAAAGAAGATTCTTTTAATATGATACACGAGCTAAGAGATGCTTAAACTCACCAATAGCTACTTTTGTAAGGCCAGGAAGATCAATCAGTGTCAAGTTTACAACTGTCATCACCGAAACACACGGGTAAGATACTGCCGGTATTACTTGTACATGCAATTTGCTTATACAGAAAGGCATAAGATACTAGTATGTACAAATCCAGAAAATATTAATCTAAAGATGTTGACAGGTACAACATCTCCTCTTTCATGTATAACTATGGAGTACGGATGGCCTTACATGTATGGAAGAAGGAATTAAAATAGAATAGACTATGCATTTATAAGAAATACTGCACAGAACAAATAAAAAGCATTGGTTAGAAAACAACATACTACACTCGTCGTAAGATATTTTCAACTGAAATTGAATAATATACATAAGAGCTTTGCTTAAAGCGTAAACCACTTTTAACGAGATCTTCAGTCTTCACCATAATTTTATGAAAATGAAAGCCACTAAATTAATTTGAGGACAATACTGAACGTACCTATAGTTGTCTAAGGTTAGCAAAAGTTAAATATTAATTCCCACTTAAGCAAAAGTTTTAAAGCTCCTGACTCGGTTCTTGTACAGCTATGTGACATTTCGATAAATATTAATGAAAAATTTTGAAGCACAGGCTCAGCTAGCATGTTTAACTATGCCGCCAATAAACCTCTAGCATCTACACATTCTAACCTAGCAAGTAGCAACCTCCTTTCAAGGAACATATAGACTATAAGGGCTTGAGGAATTTCTATGACTGATACATGAAAATAATTAATATACTACCATTGGGTGAATAGATGCTAAGATATATCGGTACAGTGGATATAGCTTTAGATCTCCCGGTCTCTCGATCAGTCTCATCAGATATCTCCTTCCTAACGGCAGCTGCACAAGATACAAAACAGAAACTGAACAAATTTACAAAGGATAGAGATACATCATAATTATAAGAACCTGTATGTGTATATCATTACATCAAATCTATGCGCTACTCTTTATTGCAAATAATTACATACCAAAATCAGTGTATTTCCTTTTGGGCTGGTGTGCAAATTCTGCATATTCTCTTCCTTCTTCAAGTCTATGAAGCTGGAGCACAAGAGGACGCCGTGTGACAATTCCTGCATGTGAACATTCCAAGTTTCTAGTCACAGGATGCACAGATTGAGCATTTATTACAAATTTAACATGCATTAAGTCTTCAAGAATAAAAAACATAGTAGTTACCAGAGCCACGAGGAAGAAAGTCCTTTCCCACAACACTCTCTAAAACAGAAGACTTTCCAGAACTCTGAAATCAATAAAACACTTGTTTCAAGTCATAGACCATTCAAAGCACTCGGAAAGTTAGAAAGGCCTACATTATGAGAAAACAATTCTGCATCATGAGCAGCAAAACAGAGTATCCATCAAAAAACGCTTGAAGTCTCCAATGTAAAGAGTCATCTAACTAAAGAGTACAAGCCTATGTTTGATCCACGAAAAATAACAATGTTCGGGAAAAAGAAACTAGTGTGAGCTACGACCTATATAGATTCTAATTAGCTACCAACTGGCTCTTCACATCATTCTCTTAATCAAATTGCAATCTCTATTTTTATTCTATTTATTTCGCAATTACTTAAATGTTAAGTTGGCACATTATACCGTCCAGAAATGACTTAACGATATCGATAACACACTAACAAGTCATAATTTCACTGCTGCACGAAATAAACACATCTAAAACTCGAAAACCAAAACAATAAAACAACAAGTGCACCTCAACTACACCAATCCAATCAAATCAGCTAACATTAACCAACTAAACTAACTCAAATAAAGCAAAAACATGACAATACTGAACAATTGAGCTTTTAAAAGAAGTGTAGACCTGGCCACCGACGACGGCGATTGAAGGCAACGCGTCCCAGAGAGTAGGCAATGCGCTTTCTTCGCCGTAATCGCCGAGAGCAGTACAAGCTCTTTGTAATCTGTTGACAAGAGATATCAGATTCTCCATCTGTCCGGCGAGATCGGAGAGTTTAATTCACGGCACGGCTAGTGTGTAAGTATAGAGACAGGGATCTGTGTGTATATGTTTGACAGAAATGGACTGAGTTGGGACTGTAATTAATATGCCGGCGGGTTTGTGAGTAAATTTGGGTGATCCGTTTAGATTCGGAGGTCCGATTATTGTATAGCTACTTTTTGGTTTTACTAGCCATGCCGTTGTTTCCGATTCAAATTTTAAGTGCTACTTTTTCATTTCAAAATTCAAATCATTTATGTGGCTTTGTTTTTTTGCTTTGTTTATCTATAGTACAATTTATAATATACTAGCTTATAAGTTATAACCCGTGCAATGCACGGTTCCTTTTTTAAATTTTAAAATAATTTTACTTTTTTTAATTTTATATGTTATTAATTTAAATATAAAATTATTGTTAAAAAGTTGATAATACATAAGATTTTACACTTTCGATTTAATATTTGTACTCTATCTTGAATTATTAAAATTTGATTTGAAAGATTTTACAGCCCACGTGAAATTAACAAAAAAATCTTTAATTTAGTGATAGTTTAACAATTATTTTCCGATTAAACATACTCAGAAACAAATAAGAAAAGAAATTAGCGCTTTTTTACATTGAAAATTCTATTCGATTTATGAATTATACTTATAATTCGTTTTGATTTTCAAAATACCCTTGTTATTATTTGAAGATAGTTCTACTAATAATAAAATACAATTTTAATAATAAGTGTATGAGAGATTTTGTCAAAAACTTTGATAATTGGTAGTATGGTCAAAATAAATAAGAACTGTAGAATCTAAAATAAATAGATGAAAACCGTTGGTGTTTCCATTTGAATAATAATTATTAAATCATCAATAAATTAAAGATAATTCTATAAGTTACGCGTGAATTGTAAAATCATCCAAATCTGATTTATAGATCTCAAGATAGAACCCAAAAAGTAAATATGAATATTTTTTAATAATAAAAAATAAATAAAATTTAATTCTAATGCAACTTTTTTTAATTATATCCTTTTTCAAATTTTAATTTTTTTTTAAAATTCAGTTCTAGTGCAACCTTTTCTAATTATATCGTTTTTAAATTATAATTTTATTTTTAAAATTCACTTATAAGGCAACATTTTCTAATCATATCCTTTTTAGATTTTAATTTTCTCTTTTAATATGATATAATCTTGATCGTCTATTTTTAAAAAAATAGATTCCACGGTTGAGATTATTTTGGTAGTACAGTGAAGAAAATTATGGATAAGATCTCTATTATGCTTATTATATACAAATAGCTTATAACCCGTGCAACGCACGACTCCTTTTTTAATATCTTTAATTACATTATATATATTTTAATTTTATAAGTTATTAATTTACATAACAAATTATTATTAAAAATTGATATATATAAGTTTTACACGCTCGATTTAATATTTGTACTCTATCTTGAATTCTTAAAATTTAATTTGGACAATTACGGCCCACGTGAAATTAACAAAATAATCTTTAATTTGGTGATGGTTTAATAAATTTTTTCTAATTAAATCTACGTAGAAGGAAAAAAGAGAAAAAATTGACGATTTTTTACGTTGAAAATTTTATTTGATTTATGAATTCTACTTATAATTCGTTTCGATTATCAAAATACCCTTATAATTATTTGAGGATGGTTCTACTAACAACCAAATACAATTTTAATAATAAGTGTAAGAGGGATTTTGTCCAAAATTTTGATGATCGGTAGTCTGGACCTCTATACGACAAATATCTTAAAATAAATAGATGAAAATCGTTGGATCTAGCATAAAAATTATTTAAATTTTAATATGTTATAAACTAAAAAGTGTATTTATATTGTAATACGAAAATATATATGTCAATGATTTAAATCATATATAATTAAGTTTTCTACATTGAATAGCATTATCAATGTAGGAATTTTACGTTAAATAGGATTAATGTAAAAACTCGTAGTCATATTTTCTCTTGAGATTCTTAGTTTTTCCATTTGAATAATAATTATTATATCATTACTAAATTAAAAATAATTTTATGAGTTTCGCGTGGATTGTAAAATCACCCAAATCTAATTTCTAGATCTCAAGATAAAACCCAAAGAGTAGTAGATATGATTTTTTAAATACTAATAAAATATAAATAAAATATAATTCTAATTTAACCTTTTTTAATTATATCCTTTTCAGATTATAATTTTCTTTTAAAAATTCAATTTTAATACAACTCTTTCTAATTATATCCTTTTTAGAATATAATTTTTCTTTTTAAAATTCACTTCAAATGCAACATTTTCTAATTATATCCTTTTTAGATTATAATTTTCTTTTTAATGCGATCTAATTTTGATTCCTTTTTAGATTATAATTTTCTTTTTAATGTGATCTAATCTTGATCGTCTATTTTTAATCCAACGGATCATATATGATTTGATAGTACAGTGACGACGACCAGACGACCACCAAAAATTTGGATAAGATCTCCCTTATGCTTATTATATATAAGGTATTAATTATTATAATTATAATAAATGAAAGGGATATAATTTGTAGTTTGATTAACCCCTTATTTTTAGTTATTCCTGTAAAATTTTTAATTTCAATAGATTATGATAGTTAGATACAACAATACTAAAAGTTGTTATATATAGAGGTTTAAGGTTCAACTCTCACCAACAACATATTAATTTATATTTAATATTAAAACTTATTATACACAAAGATGTAAAATTTAAATTCTTCCAATAACATATTAAAATTAATATTTATAATATTATATTAAACTATAAATAAATTATTAAAAAATTAAAAGTAACATGTACAAAGCACATGTTATAAGCAGTAATATTGAAAATGAAAGTTTGGATGATGGTAAAATATACTTCTATCTATTATTTGAAATTTTATATTAGGATAAAAAAATTAAAAGCTCGTAATATGTACCTTGAAAAAAGGTGTTATTTGATAAATAACCTTGCAAGGTTATTTTTCTCATTACAATTGGAGACACTCGCCTCAAATTTATTACAATATATCACAATTGTTTATATAACAAATAACTAATTCTCAATAATAGAAATTAACATATTACGAAACTCTCCATCTTTAATTAATAATAATATTAAAGATAAGTCTATATTTTTCCCATAATAATATATTAACATATATGTCAACAGTTATCTTGTGATATCTATGTATATAATAGTTTCTGTTGCGCCTTTTGAACAGTTTTTCCTCCATTTTAACTTTTTGCCCTACAAGTTGTAGTTTATTACAAAATTACCAAGCTCTTGCACGTGCTGCCATTGTGTATTTTTTCTGATATGCTGCTGGCAAGCCTTTCGCCTTACAGGTGTCTGCTTCGGTGCAAAGCCATAACACACAAAAGCATCAAAACATAACACACTAACATCCTAAAAAATGGGCACGAATAACAACCTTGATAATAAGGTACTCAATAAGATCTCACCCAAAAAGGATTAAATTTCGATTTTATTGGTAAAACTGGTAAATAGAAGAGAGGATGGAAGAGTGAAGGAAACTTAATCGATGAAGAGGGACGAAGGAAATGGAAAAGTGGTGACTAAAACCCTAGTTAAGGGATTCGACTCTCTTTTTGTTAACTAGCGTAATAACTCGTGCGAGGCACGGGTCATCTTCTAGAAGTTGATGTAAACTTGATTATTTTTACGATTTAAATAATATATATTGACATGATTGTATAGTTTCCGTTAAAACATGTTTGTTATAATATTCTAATTTTGTTTTACAGAAAATTTGATTTAATTATTCAGATAAACACTCAAAATAAAATATTTCGTAGCATATAAATGTGTTGGATATAGAATAACACATTTATACCAATTTGTACAAATTTATGTCACAAGTAGAAAACACATACTCCCTCTGTTCCTAAATGATTTGCTTGTTTTGACTTTTGGTACTGTTTATTATAAGCGATTGATGACAAGGCCGTCGCGTGCCTATCAAATAATAAATCTAACAAATCCTTCTAACTATGTAGTAGGGTAAGTCAGAGTCGATCCCACAGAGACAAACGTATCAATCACTAGTTGTTTCTGATTTAATTCGGCTAAGCAAGTAACACAATAAATATTGAGAGATTATTAAGCTAATTTTATACTAAAGAGAATTGTGTTTGTATTAATCAAATATTAAAAACATCCAGAATTAAGTATCCCCACTAGCATGAATCAGTGCAATTACGATTTCCCGTCCCAATTAATCATGTACTACTCAAGAGGAAAGATGCGCCCTATAAATACCAATAACCTCTCTCGAGTATTAATGGCTTCTCTAACTTACAATCAAACCTATTCTCATGGTATCATGCAATTTAGAGACATTAAACACGGCATCTTAACTTCCTAACAATTCGTTCTACCTATTCTCATGGAGAATTTCATGTTCTTATTGGATAAATCACAACCATCTAAATCCAACTCTCATTGATAATTAGATATTGGCTCAAACAATACACATAATCACGTCTGATTTGTAATTGCTAATTAAAACAACTCAATAAGCAAGAGCAATTATCATAACCAAATTGGGGGAATTGGGAAAATCATGCACCAATCATAACTAGGGTTCAACTTAACCCTAGATTAATAATTTACTCACTCATAATTGAATTAACAAAACAAGAATAATTAATTGAACACATAATTGTAAGAATAGAAGAAAAACCTTTAATCTTCGATCTTGAAGAAAATAATTAATCTCCCCAAAAGTCTCCAGAAGAAAGAGTTACAAAAGTTCTCCTGTCTCTCTCCCTCTGTCTATCTATACGTACCTCCCCCTACGTATGTATATCTCTAATGTTTTTATATGCCTCTAATAAAAATATTTTACAAGTACGTTTCCTAAACTGAATAGATTTCCCATGAAAATTCGTAGTTGACTCTTCCCAAGTAATTCTGGGCCGCTCCAATTGTAATATGACATCTGGACCATCTTAGAATGATAGAAAATTTAATTATCTTCGCGTGGGCAGTTGAATCACCCAATTCTGACTTGTAGAACTCAAGATATGGCCAAAATAGTGAATTGCGCGCGTGCAGCCCAACAAATCCGAATTTCCTTCTAATAAATCTCCAATTAAGCTCTTTATTCTCAAATCCTTCCAAGTTTAGAATTTCCTTGCTTCCTATAATAAAACATTAAAATCTATTAAATAAAAATCCAATTAAATGCAAAATATAATAAATATGAGGAATATAATCATATAAAATATATATAAATATACACTCTATCAAACATCCCCACACTTAGCATTTGCACGTCCTCGGGCAAATAAAGAAATAAAAACTATCCTAACTAACTAACAAACATCACTTTCGTAGATGACACGATTGCATTGAGCGTATGCAACAAGCCGTTAAACCCCTAGGCAGCCCTAGTAGGACGAGTTTTGTCTCGTGAGGGTTTATAGTGAATGTACCCACAAAATTCATCTAACCATGCAAAAGATCAATGCTAACACAACACCACACACACAAGTCCTCTCATGCCACATCAACTTAAGAATCAAAGCAAACATACGATGTCTTGGTGTCGAAAGTGCAAGTATTCACGTAGTCTACTCAACCAACATGCAGAAGGTCATAAAAATTCATGTCAAGTGTAAAAATCGTTGGTAATCATGCTAAGCCCACAAGAAACACATCTTTAAGTCTAAACCTGGGATCTCCTATGCCAAAACAAGTAATAACTCACCTTTCACTCAAAAACGAATATTCACTCAAGAACAAGGTTAAGTGTATCACTCAATTCCAACAAAATCATAAACACAACTTGACACTCGCAATCAATCTCACTCTCAACACAACATACATCACTGATGACAATCAAAAGGTCTTTATTCGGGTTGTAGCGTGGGCTAGGGACAAGGTATGTCAAGTAAAGCTAAAACAGGTTAATGTCAAAAGCTAGTACCCAACAATAATCATTATTCAATTCCCTTTCTATTAAAACAAATACTTCCCCACACTTGGATTTTTCAATATCCCTTATATAACAACTTGACTAGTCGAATGAAGAAGGATCATAAAAGATAAGTATGCTCTCATATTTATTTATTTTTTTTTTTCTTCTTTTTTTTTTCTTTTTTTTCTGTTTTTTTTTCTTTTTTTTTTCTTTTTTCTTTTTTCTTGAGAGCTAAAGAATAAACACAATGATCCATAGATATTTTATGAATTTCGACTAGCAAGCATCAACCCAAAATTAATATTCCCCAAAAGTATGATCATCAATAACCCCCCCCTTTTTATGAACACCTTATTACTCCCTTAAGCACGATACTAGCCTTTGACAATTTAGGTTCAAATTCAATGTAAGGCCAATAGAATAAAAAGGATAATGGCAAGTAACGTAGTGTGTCACCGAAAGAATAGGATTAAGCTCAAAGGGTTAACTAATTGATCATGTATAAAAGGTGTGGAAATATGGGAAATAAGAGGTTATACCTAAGTGCCTTTATCATCTCATCATCAAGTAATGTCATGCATTTCAAGAAAGATCTCAAGTAAGTGCTAGCAATGTAAACAACATGTGGACACTCAAGCAAACGAAAAATCATGCAAAAGATATGCATATAGGCTCAAAACTCACTTGGTGTGACAAAACATAATCAATCCCAGGTAACAAGACTCTCTAACGCACCTACTTGTACTCAAAGCATGGAAACCAAGTCATCTTGCACATATTCATGTCATTCTAATCACTTACCACATTCAATTAAGTCTACCAGTTTCAACTTGCTAGTGTAAGTGTGTGCACAAGAACAAGGCACGTCACTTCTCATACAAAAGCGTCCATAAACACAAGAATTCTACGCATGCATGGGTGTATCAAGCAAAATACAACAACTAATCAAATTGCATGGCTAGAATTATTTTTGGTATTTTTAATTTTTTAATTTTTTTTTTTTTTTTTTTTTTTTAAAACAAGTAATACACTACGTTGAGAACACCTCCCCACACTTAAGTGCTTCATTGTCCTCAATGAACTAATGAACAAGATACAAAACTACAACTAAAAACAAAATAAAACTACTCTAAAAAGAAAAGAAAGAAAACTCCCCTGAAATCAAGGTGTCGGGTGTAAAAACCATCCCTCCTTTGCTTAGGAGCCATAATAACCAAAACTGCATTCAACAATAGCTTCACCAACAACCACCAAGAAATATCCTACCAAAAACCACCAAGCAATATCACACCAAAAATACCCAATTAACAAGAAATTTACAAAACCCCCAATTTACAAGAACACAAATTCGTAATAAAAAATTATAGAAGAAAAATCCCAACTACGAATCAAAGAGGTGAACTTGTACTAATTTTCCCCCAAACTTGAATTTTTTAGAGATGTAGAGGAAGAAAATAATAAATTGGGTGTGTATGTATGGGTATAAATAGATAATGGAATGATAGGATGGATTTAAGAATTTTAAGGTGAAAAGGAAAAAATTTGGGTGGAATTTGAAATTTGATGTAGGATAGAAATAGGATTTAGGGATTAAAAATAAAAAATAAAAATAATAATAATAATAATAATAATAATAATAATAATAATAATAAATAAAAATAAATAAGAATAAAAATAAAAATAATAATAATAAGTAAGAATTAGAATAGAAATAGGTTTAGAATTTTTTTGGAGAAAAAGATGGGGGTTTTGGAATTGAAATAGGATTAGAAAAAGAGAGAATGGGGGTGCATAAAAAGAATGGGGGTGAGAAAGAATTTTTATATATATATATAAACACACGGACAAACCAGGTGACAACAATCAGAAAAAAAAATTTCCTCTGCTTCACGCGCAGCTTGCGCGCGCGTTCAGCAACCTGCCCCAAGAGCAGTTGCGCAGGCGCAAGCTGCGTTACTGCCATGCAGACTGCCCCTCTTCCAGTAACGCAGGCGCAGCCTGCGTTACACGCCTGCAAACTGCCCCGAATGCAGAAACGCAGGCGCAGCCTGCGTTACAGACCTGCAAATTGCTCAAAAATTCATTTTTTTTTTTTTTTTTTTTTTTACAACAACAAATTTTTTTTTTTTTTTTTTTTTTTTTTTTTTTTTTACACTAATGCATGGGTTGCCTCCCACGAAGCGCATTTGTTTAATGTCGTTAGCCCGACACCGTCTCATCAATCATTCTGTAGAAGGGAAAGATAGCTGAATATTCACCTCCTCGTTAATTGGTTCACCAGCTCTATAATGTTTCACTCTTTGCCCATTCACCTTGAATGACTCTCCATGGCTATTCATCAATTCAACTGCACCATATGGAAAAACCTTGCGTACCTTGAACGGACCCGACCACCTAGAACGAAGTTTTCCGGGAAAAAGTCTCAACCTTGAATTAAACAGAAGAACTAGCTCCCCTTCCTTGAATTCTCTTCGTAATAACCCTTTGTCATGCCACTTCTTTGTTTTCTCCTTGTAAAGCTTAGAACTTTCATAAGCCTCAAAACGAAGCTCATCTAGCTCATTAAGTTGTAGAAGTCTCTTCTCACCTGCTGCTAACATATCAAAATTCAGACCTTTGATAGCCCAAAATGCACGGTGCTCTAACTCAACGGGAAGATGACATGCTTTTCCATAAACCAATCTATACGGAGTTGTCCCAATAGGTGTCTTAAACGCAGTTCTATAAGCCCAAAGTGCATCATCAAGCTTCATAGACCAATCCTTCCTTGATTTTGCGACTGTCTTTTCCAAGATATTCTTTATTTCACGGTTAGAGATCTCCACCTGACCACTGGTTTGGGGATGATAAGAAAGTCCCACCTTATGATAAACTCCATATTTCTTCAACATTGCTTCAAAACGATTTTCGAGAAAATGCTTTCCTCCATCACTAATCAAAATCCTTGGCACTCCAAATCTAGGAAAAATCGTCTTCTTAAAGAACTTGCTCACAACACGAGCATCATTTGTGGGAGATGCAATGGCTTCAACCCATTTTGAGACGTAATCCACAGCTACCAAGATATACCTGTTCTTAAAAGATGGAGGGAATGGTCCCATGAAATCTACTCCCCAAACATCAAAAAGCTCCACTTCAAGAATGCCATTGAGGGGCATCTCATTGCGTCTTGAAATATTTCCAGTTCTTTGACAACGATCACAAGAATGAACATATTGGTGGACATCTTTAAAGAGAGTTGGCCAATAAAAACCGCACTGAAGAATCTTTGCAGCAGTTTTCGTAGTACTTGCATGACCACCACTTGGCAAATCGTGACAATGTGAGATTATAGAGGCAATCTCATTATACGGAACACATCTTCTAATGACTCCATCAGCACAAGATTTATAAAGAAAAGGATCATCCCAAAAGTGTTTCCTCACATCATAGAAAAATTTCTTCTTTTGCTGCGACGAGTAACCATGAGGAACAGTTCCACTAGCTAAGAAATTAGCTATGTCAGCATACCAAGGAACCTCTAGACTTGCAAGAGAAAGTAGATGATCGTCAGGAAAAGAATCATCAAGTGGAGTAAATTTACCATCTTCCTCATCAAGAGTAAGGCGTGAAAGATGATCAGCAACCACGTTCTCAGCCCCTTTCTTATCTTTAATCTCTAAGTCAAATTCTTGGAGAAGCAAAATCCAACGAATCAGACGAGGTTTAGCATCCTTCTTACTCATCAAGTATCTCAAAGCTGAATGATCAGTGTGAACAATAACTTTCGAACCAACGAGATAAGATCGAAATTTTTCCATAGAATACACCACTGCTAGCAATTCTTTTTCCGTTGTTGCATAATTAATCTGAGCCCCATCCAAGGTCTTGCTTGTATAGTAAATAGCATGCAGCTTTCCATCTTTCCTTTGGCCTAGGACTGCACCAATAGCTTGATCACTAGCATCACACATGATCTCATAAGGTAGACTCCAATCCGGTGGTTGTATAATTGGAGCAGAGACAAGAGCTTTCTTCAATGTTTCAAAAGCCTCAGCACAAGCATCAGTGAACACAAAAGGTACCTCCTTACCCAAGAGCTCGGTAAGAGGTCGAGCAATCTTCGAAAAATCTTTGATGAAACGGCGATAGAATCCCGCATGACCAAGAAAACTTCTTATCCCCTTGACTGAAGTAGGGGGTGGCAAGCGCTCAACAACCTCGACCTTGGCTTTATCAACTTCAATGCCTCTCTTCGAAACAACATGACCCAGAACAACTCCCTCTTGTACCATAAAGTGGCATTTTTCCCAATTGAGAATGAGATTAACTTCTTGACATCTATGAAGCACCTTCTCCAAGTTATGTAAACATGCATCAAAAGAAGTTCCACCAACTGAGAAGTCATCCATAAAAACCTCCATAATGTCTTCAATAAAATCTGAGAAAATTGCCATCATACATCTCTGAAAAGTGGGAGGAGCACAACATAGACCAAACGGCATTCTGCGGTATGCAAATGTACCATAGGGACATGTGAAAGTCGTCTTTTCTTGATCATTTGGATGGATAGGAATCTGGAAGAAGCCTGAATATCCATCTAAAAAGCAGAAGTAAGAATGTTTCGCCAACCTTTCAAGCATTTGATCAATAAAAGGGAGCGGAAAATGATCTTTCCTTGTGGCCTTATTCAATTTCCGATAATCAATGCACATGCGCCACCCTGTCACAGTTCTAGTAGAAATCAACTCACCCTTATCATTCTTCACCACGGTCATTCCTCCTTTCTTTGGAACAACATGCACAGGACTAACCCACTTGCTGTCAGAGATAGGATAGATTATACCTGCATCAAGAAGTTTTAAAACCTCCTTTTTGACCACCTCCATCATATTAGGATTGAGTCTCCGTTGAGGCTCAATAGAAGAAGCTTGCTCATCTTCCAGAATAATCTTATGCATGCAGAATGATGGATTAATGCCCTTAATATCATCAATGGAATACCCAATAACATTTTTGTATTTCCTTAGGATAGTGAGCAATTGCTCAATTTGAATGTCATCAAGCTCAGAATTAACAATAATAGGATATGATTCATTAGGGCCCATAAACACATATTTCAAAGATGCAGGTAATGGTTTCAGTTCTACCTTAGGAGGCGTGAAACTCTCCTTAACTTCCTCATGCTGTAGCACATTAGAATGTTCATGCTTATATGTAGGTGCTGCATCCAAAAGCTTCTCGTAACCCTGACACTCTCCATTTTCTTCATCAACATTACCCTCAAGAACAGCTTGAAGTGGATCCTCAGATAAAAGAATTTTGGCTTTCATGTCGATCACTTCCTCTAGTGCATCCACCCTATTTACAGACTCATCCGTAGAAGGATGTCCCATTGTACTTTGCAGCTTGAATTCCATCTTCTCTTCGCCTACTTCGAAAGAAATTCTTCCATTTTTCATGTCAATGATAGCTCCAGCTGTTGCTAAGAAAGGCCTCCCAAGAATGATAGGAATATTTGCATCTTCTTCCATTTCCATGACAACAAAATCACATGGAATATAAAACTTTCCTACCTTAAGGGGCACATCTTCAAGAATTCCAAGTGGAAATTTCACACTTCTGTCTGCCAGTTGTAGAGAGATACGTATGGGTTTTAGTTCACCCATCTGAAGCTGTTCACAAATCGACAAAGGCATCAAACTGACACTTGCTCCAAGATCACACAAAGCTCTTTTTATTTCGACATCCCCAAGCTGAACAGGAATAGAGTAGCTACCTGGATCCGCTAACTTCTTCGGAAGATCATTTTGCAAGATGGCACTGCACTCTGCCGTTAATGAGATGGTAGAGCTTTCTTCAATTTTTCTCTTCCTTGACAAAATATCTTTCAGGAATTTTGCATAAGATGGCATCTCAGTGATAGCATCCATGAATGGGATATTGATATGTAACTTCTGCAAAATTTCAAGGAACTTACCATACTTCTTCTCTAGCTTCGCTTGTGCCAACCTTTGTGGAAAAGGAACAGGCGGCACATATGGTTTGAGAGGAACAACTTCTGATTCTTTCTTTTCTTTTTCCACGATCTCTGGTTCTATCGGTTTCTCAGTTGCAATCTCCTCTTCACCTTCCTTAGCATTCACAACATTTTTGCTTACATTCAATTCCGGCTCCTTCAATTCTGTACCACTTCTCAAAGTTATAGCATTGATATGGCCCCTTGACGGCTGCTCAGTTTGGCCAGGAAGTTGGCCTGAAGACTTATTAAGTTGGCTCAACTGTTGAGAAATTTGAGTGATCGTGTTCTCCATCATTTTGTTGTGAGCCTTTATCTCATTGATGCTTGAATCGAAGTGCTCATTCTTCTTTGATTGAGTAGAGATAAATCCTTCCATAAGACTTTCCAAGTTGGATTTCTGCGGCTGAGCTTGCTGAAAACCAGGAGGCTGAGAAAAATTATTTTGTGAAGATTGAGCTTGACCCTGATTGTTCCTGTAAGAGAAATTTGGATGATCTCTCCAACCTGGATTGTACGTGTTGGAGTAAGGATTATACTGCGGCCTCTGATTCTGATTGTAAAGAGCATTAGCTTGCTCAACTGCCATTCCAGAAGGATTGTATTGACAAGCAAGTTTGGTGTGTCCAACAACACCACATATCTCACATGAAGCAACAGTAGATGAAGAACTTCTGGAATCCAATTGCTCAATCTTTTTGACCATAGCCTGCATAGTAGTATTCAACATGGTTAGAGCATCAACATCATACTTACCACCTTTCTTAGGATGATTTCGATCACTGTATGGATAATTATCATTAGACGCTATCTCGTCTAACAAAACTTTCGCATCCTCAGTACTCTTCTTCATAATAGAACCACCAGAAGAAGCATCAACAAAGTTTCGAAACTCTTGTGTCAACCCATTATAGAATGTTTGGATCAACAACCAGTCAGGAATTCCATGGTGAGGGCATTGTCTTTGAAGTCGCTTAAATTTTCTCCAAGCATCATGAAGTGACTCGTCATCATCTTGACGGAAATTAGAGATCTCATTCCGGAGCTTAGAGGTCTTCTTCTGACTGAAGAATTTTAGTAGAAAAGCCTTCGCAAGACTATCCCAAGTAGTGAATGTATTTGGTCCTTCATCTTTCAACCAATCTTTTGCTGTATCTCGAAGAGAGAATGGAAATAAGCGCAGCTTTATAGCATCATCACTAACATTGGTCAGCTTTATTGTATCACACTTTTCAAGAAAACTCTCAAGATGATCAACAGGATTTTCAGTGGACAATCCTGCAAAAGAATCATTGGAGATGAATTGGATGAACTGAGGCTTGAGCTCAAAGTGTGTAGCTGTGACTGCTGGTCTGACAATACTGGAGAGTACACCTGTAGCATCTGGCATACCATGCTCCCTGAGAGCTTTAGCTGTTGTATCAGTCATAATTACCTTATCCTTGTTTTTCCTTCGCTTGCCTGCTTGCCTTCTTGCTGTAGCTTCAATTTCAGGATCAATTTCAATTAAGTTTTCAGTACCTGAACTTCGAGTGTGCATGCAACAAGAGAACTAGAAACGATGATCAATTAACAAGGGAATAATAGCCGAAGCAACTCAACTAAAATACTTAGCTAAATCAATTCAAAATTAACTAATCTAACACTGCTTTGTCCCCGGCAATGGCGCCAAAAAAATTTGACAAGGCCGTCGCGTGCCTATCAAATAATAAATCTAACAAATCCTTCTAACTATGTAGTAGGGTAAGTCAGAGTCGATCCCACAGAGACAAACGTATCAATCACTAGTTGTTTCTGATTTAATTCGGCTAAGCAAGTAACACAATAAATATTGAGAGATTATTAAGCTAATTTTATACTAAAGAGAATTGTGTTTGTATTAATCAAATATTAAAAACATCCAGAATTAAGTATCCCCACTAGCATGAATCAGTGCAATTACGATTTCCCGTCCCAATTAATCATGTACTACTCAAGAGGAAAGATGCGCCCTATAAATACCAATAACCTCTCTCGAGTATTAATGGCTTCTCTAACTTACAATCAAACCTATTCTCATGGTATCATGCAATTTAGAGACATTAAACACGGCATCTTAACTTCCTAACAATTCGTTCTACCTATTCTCATGGAGAATTTCATGTTCTTATTGGATAAATCACAACCATCTAAATCCAACTCTCATTGATAATTAGATATTGGCTCAAACAATACACATAATCACGTCTGATTTGTAATTGCTAATTAAAACAACTCAATAAGCAAGAGCAATTATCATAACCAAATTGGGGGAATTGGGAAAATCATGCACCAATCATAACTAGGGTTCAACTTAACCCTAGATTAATAATTTACTCACTCATAATTGAATTAACAAAACAAGAATAATTAATTGAACACATAATTGTAAGAATAGAAGAAAAACCTTTAATCTTCGATCTTGAAGAAAATAATTAATCTCCCCAAAAGTCTCCAGAAGAAAGAGTTACAAAAGTTCTCCTGTCTCTCTCCCTCTGTCTATCTATACGTACCTCCCCCTACGTATGTATATCTCTAATGTTTTTATATGCCTCTAATAAAAATATTTTACAAGTACGTTTCCTAAACTGAATAGATTTCCCATGAAAATTCGTAGTTGACTCTTCCCAAGTAATTCTGGGCCGCTCCAATTGTAATATGACATCTGGACCATCTTAGAATGATAGAAAATTTAATTATCTTCGCGTGGGCAGTTGAATCACCCAATTCTGACTTGTAGAACTCAAGATATGGCCAAAATAGTGAATTGCGCGCGTGCAGCCCAACAAATCCGAATTTCCTTCTAATAAATCTCCAATTAAGCTCTTTATTCTCAAATCCTTCCAAGTTTAGAATTTCCTTGCTTCCTATAATAAAACATTAAAATCTATTAAATAAAAATCCAATTAAATGCAAAATATAATAAATATGAGGAATATAATCATATAAAATATATATAAATATACACTCTATCAATTGACTACTAATTTACGCATAATTTATAAGATAAAATATAGTCATGAGTGATCTTGTTGGATTCGTATTTATTAGTACTTTAATACAGTGAAGTTTTTACATTTAATACTAATACGAAATTAAAGATATTAACAATTAAAAGTGTGCGTTGGCAAACGTGTCCAAAGTAATCAGGAAAATCATTTAAAAACGGAGGGAGTAGTAATTTGTTATTATAATAAATTTGGGTAAAAGAACATAAAATCTATATATATTATAATAGCAGGAGATCGGAGAGGCTTTCACTCAGAAGCTTCAAAATAGTTTTCTTGAATTTTCACATTTTTGATTTTTTTATTTAAAAAATTTTCTTGAATTTAATTAATCATTAATTGTACCTATTAAATTTACGTTAAATGCACTTTATTTTATATTTAATATAAAAGTTTAGCAATCTATATGAGGACATTATAATTATTATTTTAATATAAAATATCTATATCTATATCTATATCTATATATATTATAATGCAAGGAGATCAGAAATGCACCAGAAACGTTTTAAATATTTTTCTTGAATTTTCAATTTTTTGATTTTTTTATTAAAAATATATTCTTGCATTAAATAACTCTTAATGACCTTTTAATTAGTCATTAATTACACCTATTAAATCTATATAAAATTTACTTTATTTCACATTTTTAAAAATTTAGAAAACTTTGTTTGAGCATATAACTATTATTTCAACATTATATATATATATAATTATAATTAAGTGTATTTTTAGGTAAAATAATGACCGAAAATTGTTTATATCGCATTCTTTTTCATTCCCTATAAGACTACATTAATTTTTTTTCGAACAATCGTAAGTAGTAAATATGATCTTAACTTCTCAAACAATTTTGATTATAACTCATTTAGAAATCGTAATAAATTATGAAAATATATAGATCTTCGCTTAACATTTGAAATTTGTATAAAAAAAATACAAACTATTATTATTTTTGCACATTAATAAATTATACATGGAGTATGACCAAACCGATTAAATTGAACCAACCAAACTATTTTTTCAACGGATTAATGGATAAAAAAGTTATGCATGTTGTTCATTATATTGTGCCGAAATAAATTAATATTCTAATTAAATAAAGGGATAGTTTCAAAACTACTCATGTCAACTATTAGATTTTTAAATATATACTACCAACCTTTCTAAAATTCTAAAAATACCGACCTTGTTTTCAAAATTCCAAAAAAACTACATTCCTCAATTGCAACTGTTGCAACCTCATTTGCAACTTTGATGCTACAAATTTCTGATTGCAAGTTCTGGGGTTCAAATGTCATTTTCGACCACTTTTTTGGAATATATATATATATATATATATATATATATTCCAAAAAAATGGTCGAAAATGACATCTGAAAACTGGAACTTGCAATCAGAAATTCGTAGCATCTCAGTTGCAAATGAGGTTGCAAGGCCCCGCCAGGGGCACTCATAATTGGTGGATTTGGGTTGCAAGGCCCCGCCAGGGGCACTCATAATTGGTGGATTTCTTATTTGCAACTTTCAGGTTTCAGTTGCAACTGAGGTTGCAAAAGTTGCAACTGAGGATGAATTAGGAGATGCCTATTTTATTTCTCGATTTTGGAAAAGTCTTCAGGAAAGTCTTGGCACGAAGTTAAATATGAGCACTGCATCCACAGACCGACGAACAAAGTGAAAGGACAATATTAAAAACCTCGGAAAAGCGCGGGAGCAGCCTCATTTCTTTCCTCTCCGTGATATTAAGAGCCTGTGTATTTGATTTCAAAGAGAGTTGGGATGATCATTTGCCCTGGTTGAGTTGCTTACAATAATAGTTACCACTCTAGCATAGGTATGACACCATATGAAGCATTGTACGGAAGGAAGTGTAGATCACCATTATACTAGGATGAATTAGGAGAGAAGAAAATACTAGGACCAGAATTACTTCAACAAACCCAGCAGGCAACAGAAGTTATTCGAAAAAGGTTAGTTGTAGCTAAGGATCGACAGAGGAAGTATGCAAATCAAAAGAGAAAAGACAGAGAATTTGAAGGGGGAGATAAAGTGATGGTGAAAGTTTCACCTTGGAAGGGAGTAATGAGATTCGGGAAGAAAGGCAAGTTGAGCCCCAGATATATGGAACCTTTTGAGATTCTCAAGAAGATAGTACCACTACCTTATCAGTTGTCCATACCTCCAGACCTTCAGCATATCCATGAGGTGTTTCATATTTCTGCGTTAAGAGAACACCATTCTGATTTCAAACATGTTATAACCTAAGAACCATTGGAAATACATACTAATTTGACATATGAAGAAAAACATGTTTAGATCCTAAATCATATAGGGCAATGGTCACGAACTAAGAAAGTAGATTTAGTAAAGGTAATTAGGAGAAATCACCAAGTTGAGGAAGACACGTGGGAATTAGAAAGCGAAATGCGAAATAAGTATCCTGAATTGTTTAGGGCGTAATTTTGATTCCGAGGACGGAATCCTATAAGGGGTGAAGACTGTAATAACCGCAAATTTTCGAATAATTTTTTTTTCCTACTCGATATTTAAATTTAAGAGCGATGCACTAGTATATTTTAAGTAGCACGTTTTGGTAAAATTTCAAAATTTTGTTTATTCATATGAAAGTAAATATTATAATATATCTAGTTAATTATATTTATTTGGTCTTTATTAAAATTAGAAAATTTAGGAAATTAGGATTTTAGTTTTTGGATCGAATTTATTTTTAAAATGATATTAGAGTCTCGTTTTAATTAGCCGTTAGGGCCAGCAAGATTATTGAGAAGACATCATTTCAGAAAACACGGAAATGCTTTTCACAAAACACGGAAAGCTTCTTTTGTTAGCCCATGCTTTTTGACTAACCGGCCTCATCTCTATCTCAATTATATCGTTCATTTTTTTATTTACAAGAACAGAAACAAGACCCGACTATATTCTTTTATATACGAACAAGAGACAGAAAACACAGGTAATTGTTCTCTCTCTTTTCTCCTGGAAAAGAAACCACCGTGTACTACCCCTTATATCAAAATCAAACACTCGACTGTAGACCCAATAATTATATACAAAAACAGAGTAAACCATCAGTTTGTGCTTAGTGTTTTGAGGATTCGATTTGG
Source organism: Kitagawia praeruptora (assembly GCA_037693485.1). Taxonomy (NCBI): domain Eukaryota; kingdom Viridiplantae; phylum Streptophyta; class Magnoliopsida; order Apiales; family Apiaceae; genus Kitagawia; species Kitagawia praeruptora. Next base: position 102,344,078 of record CM075352.1, on the reverse strand, counting down.
TGGTGTTAATCGTATTGTGGTGGTGAATGGTGGTTAGTGTATGAAGAGAGAACCGAGAGAGAGATTGAGTGAGAGAGATGGAGGAGAGGGGAGGTTAGAGAGGGGACAGAGGTCGGAGAAGGAGTCGACCACCACCGCTGCGGTGGTGGTGTTTGTTATGTTCGCAGTGGGTATTGTTGTGAGATTTGAATCGGAGACTATGATTATGATTGCTGTGATGTGGATGTTAAATTGGTGATTGTTATTGTAGTTTGATTAAGAGTATAAGGGGGTTGGGTTGTTGTTGGTTTTGGTCGAGAGGAAGAGAAGTGCAGAGATTGGGTTCGAGAGAGACGGGGAGCGAGATATAGAGAGATTGACATGGAGAGATTGAGAGTAGGTCGGAGCTTGCAGAGATGGTGATGAGGCAGGAGAGGAGGGTGATTGGTGGTGGTAGCGTGAATTAGAGGGAGTGCAGAGAGAGAAGAGAGAGTGAGGGACGAGAGAGATGGAAGAGAGATAACGAGAGAGAAGAGATTTCCGTGAGGCGCGTGTCGTTGGGATGAAGGTGGGTCTCACACTAACGTTGCAGGTAGATTAATAATATAATAATAACGTACTGTGATAAATGAACGGTGGATTGTTATAATCGGGATTTTTGTTCTAAACGAATAAAAAGGTAGTGAAACAAATGAGATTTATGGATTAATAAATAAAACAATGGAATTGGTGAGGTTAATTAATTTTGATAGATTTACATTTTGCTAAAAGTGAGTAATAATTATTGATTTAATGTAAAAAAAATGTTATAATTGATTAATTAATTAAATAGAATTATTCTGTGATTATTGGACATAATTTAGAGATTTAATAATTAGTTGATAAAAGAGAGATTAATTGTGAATAAATGGAGTTAAATAAGGTTTTATTTTGGAAAGCTGATATTTAATATTTCCGGATTAGTTTAATTAACCGGATCGAGTCAGATTATTTTAAGAGACTAAAACCAGGATGATTATTATATTATTTACGAGATTAAAATGAATTCTGGGATTATTTTATTTCTGGAATAAATAGAGATTTATAAGATTATTATTGCCCTAAAATGGATGGAGCTTTTATGTGAATTATAGAGACATGATATGATCAAATTAATTTAGAAGTACGATTTAAGTAATTAATTGTTAGCAAATAAGTAGAAATAAATTAGAGAATTTCCTTACGAGCATTTAGAGCGGTATTTACGAGTATTTAAAAATAGGATAAATTCTCCAAATTTAATTTCGGAGTTCGGAGAAAGATTTATTTATCCGGAAATTATTTTCCGATTATTTCTGTGGAGATCTTCAAGAGATATTTTATTATTATATTTAAATATTATATTATCGGTTCAGGAACAATTTTAGTTTGACGAATCGCTCACATTTTTGTGGTTGCCATTTTTAGAGAATAATTCATGAGTCGTAGAGCGAAGCCAAGTTCACGGGTAGAGTATAAATTTTTATCTGCATTCATTTGCACTTCGAGATCGAGGCAAGTTCAATCCTACCCTAAATCTTGAAATTTCATATTTCTAGCCTGGTTAATTCATTCGTATTTATTTTCGAGCTATCAAATTATGAGATTTATTTTGCTGCTTCTAATACTACAATGATTCTTTCGAACATTATTTTCTCGTTGCAATATGATTTTACTGTTAAGAGTATTTTACTTGCGAATTATATTCCCTATAAGTGTAGAAGACTTTCAATTGCTATCGGGTCGATCTCATTAATTCGAGGCGACTATTTATTTTGATTCAGTTAAACTATTCTCATTCGTTCGAGATAGTTAAATTTATTCTTCTCAGTCGGATTTATTGTTCAAATTCGACAATATTCATTGATTATCTTTTAGTTGGTTCATCGTTCGAATCAACCAATAGGAGTTATAGTATTTAAAATCGTTAGAGTTTTACTCATTTGTCAAGTGAAAAATATTCTATTTATCGTCCTTCGATTTTGAGTATTACAATTATTCGAGTAGTACTACTTGTTCAGTACGACTCATTTTGTTTCATTCTAAGACTATTCTCATTATTTCGAGATAGTTGCCTTTATTGTCAAGGTTTGGCATTTTGTTTGTGTCAACCAATAAAATATTATTATTGAGAGTTTACATCAGTCCATTGTTCGGATTGATGGCACAATTGAGTCAGACTGGCAGTCCGCCAGATTAACAAATATTTCCTGGAAGAATTTCTATCAAGTTATCTGTTCATCAAATATTCGGGAATTCTGTATTCTACTGGTCAATTTTGGGAAAGAGGCCCATTACAGAGAAAAAGAGACTTGTGTACCATTATACGGACACGAAAATATTTTTGGCACAAGTGTTGCCAGGTTGACTTTTCAACCAACCTTTTTGCTAGCAAAACGATATTGTGGTACTTGCGACATAGTAGTGATCGTGCTATGGGGTATCACGGGTGTGCGGTACTTGAGACACAACGGTTGATCTCGTTGTGGGGTATCGTAGAGGAGGAAGACCAGATTCTCAAGCTTTTAAATTCCAACTTCTTTATTCAAAGATAAGTTGTTTGGGTCTATCAATTGAGACTTTCGAGTATTATATTTTCGATATGAGTATTGAATCATCAGAGTTATATCAGTTGAGACTTTGAGTAGTCTATTTTCGAAATGAGTATTGAGTTATCAGAGTTATTTTAGTGGAGACTTTCGAGTATTATGTTTCGAGATAAATATTGAGTATTTCGAGTATACTATTTTCAAGATGAGTTTAAGCCAATTCAGATTGTATATCTAATATTAAAATTTTGAGTATTTCTTTCGGTAAATCTTATTATATTATATAACCGAGCAATGAGAGAACTTGCTGAGCACTATAGTTGCTCATTCTTGCTTTAAAACATTTTATTCAGCTGTCAAGATGGAAAGAGGCGAGACGTCCAGCCAGGGATACAGAGGAAAGGGAAAAGCTCAAGGATATGCTGACAAGAATTAGAATATCAAGCTGGAACTTTTATTTTTCTACATTTGTGAACTTTTGTAAGATATTATCCATAGATGAAATAAGTTGGATTGTACTAGTGTGTGAGACGATCTTGGAACTGCGGAGTGGGACATTTATGCTCCGTTGTAATAAATATTTGGTTTTGTTATTACGTTATCGTGTGCTACAGAATATTGAGACAATGTGACGACCCGAGTTTCAGGGTGGAATTTGGGGGCGTTACAGTTTTGGTATCAGAGACTTAGTTATATTTTTAGGAATCGTACGAGCCTAGAATTATAACACGACGTGAGAATTTAGAGGTATAATACGACGTTTAGATTTTAGCACTAAGTGCCTGACACCCTTATATATCTATATACATATCTATACGACTAGAACCTGTTTGTGACCGAAACGTTTTGTAGATGTCTATTTCAGAACCGTTGGTTTTGTCCTGCTCGAGATAGATTTTCTACGCCTTATTCGCATGAACCCTAGTTTCCCAATTGATTTAAGATAGGATGCCTAATTTCCCATTATAATTGAGATCAGATGATACCTTATAGAGAGCTTCCACACTTTGTAGATGTTATCAATACCCTTACCAGAGTTAGAGTTGGACCAACACGAGGTACGTGCGCCAGAGATAGACTTAAAGAGAGATGCAATTATGTGTTCCAAGTTCGAGGTTAAACTCTTCAGCAATTTCGGGACCGACAATAGTTTTCGATGATATTGTGTTTTTGTACATCCCCTCTTAGAGATTTTCTTCCCTAACGAGCTATCGAAGTCTGCAAGTGTCGCTTTTACTTCGAGAATCGAAAGTTGTTCCTATGAGCTTATATTGTGCTGGAAAATCGTTCTTTAAATAATTTCATTAGCAATGAGTATCAATAATTATTATCATTCGAATTTACTCAGACAATTTCTATCCTATTTGAAAAGGACCTACGTTGTTTAGAGGTTAAGTTATCCATCATTATATACTTTCATAAATACAAATTTCTTTCATATCCATTCCTATATTTGACACCCTTTGAGATATTGAGATGAACAACCCTATATATATAGGGGACGACTATCAGTCTCTGTGATTGAAGTCTGGTGGGACGCCACCGTTTGTACTGTTGTTTGTCATTAGAGTACTAAAGGCTGGCCACCTTGTGTACTATGACATTTGTCCTAATGAACAGGCAACAAAACAGATGTTCAATGATCATAATGATCTCTCAGTTAATCCTTTCATAAAAGATTCTCATCATCAAGAAGTGAGCATACACATGTGTTTAACATTTATTCCTTGTGAGTTATCTCTATTCAATGTTCTTATGGATCCTAAAACGATTGGGGCCTAAGAATTCTAAAAGTGATATACGGAAATTTGAAATGAGGAAACTTCTCTTCCAGAAATGGAAATTTCAACAACTCAAGTTGGAGCATCGATTTCTAAATATGAATAGATCATTGCGTTAAACCACTAGTCAGGTCTTCGAAACCCTATGCGGTGTTTCATAGTTATGTATTAAGGTTTTAGGAATTTGGTTTGAATACGGAGAAATTATTGAGTTTAATCCTTTAAAAAGCGTGAAGCGAATCGATACTGAGTATACATTGATGATATATTACTTGTTGATGAAAGAGTGATCGTTTTTCATATAGGAAAAGAAAGAGAACATTTATGCGTGTTTCCACTATTTTTTTTTTCCTGAGTATAGTAGCTAAACAACGACTTAACCCTTGGAAGTTTTAAGATTAATGTTTGAGACAATTAACATGAGTGTGATACTTCAAACTATGAGGCATGTCTTATCATATTTTCTGAGATTTTCTTACCCCAAGTACGACAAGTGTTTTACCTTTTATATCTACAACATGTCTTTAACACGAAACACAGTGATTGAGAAACAAAGTGAGAATATTTTGAATTATAAAGTAGAGTCAAAACCCATGATCTAGACTAAAACCAAATTAAGGACATATTTGGAAGTTATTCCTTGATTTTTTTTAAACCAAAAGACCCTATGAGAAGAAATGCATACTATGATTGAGAAACTCAAACCATACCACCACTTTCAAGACTTATAGGTAGTAAGACATTGTGAGACTAAAAAGCTTACTAATTCTAGAGAAATGATAGCATGGTTGAGAGAGATGAAAAATAGTTCCTTTATATAGTGTGGAATGAGCCAGGACTATCATCGTTGCTTTATATATGTTGAAAGGTGAAGGAAATTATTGGTGGAATGCAAAGAAGAACTATTGAAGGCATGTTGGTGATATCTTAAGTTAGAATTATTGAGTTGATACTTAGCAAATACTATTTTAAGTATGTTGTGAATCATAGGAGGATCAAGCTCCTTAAAACGATAGCATCTAAGACCATATCAGCTGAATATATATATTTTTGCGAGAGGGTCAGTATTATTATTTAAACTACGTAAAGAAGGATATTCCTACTTCAAATAAGGAAGGAATGGAGATTTTGGACGAAAAATATTAGTAACCCCGAGAGAAAACACAATTATAAGATTTGCTACATCTCTAGGAGACAGGCCAAGTATACACACTTTTAATATGAGTATGTCAGATGTTATCAAGGGACATAAGGTCCCGTGTCCCGATGTTTCAGATAACCTTCGAAGGAGAATCCAGTGCCTAGACTTACAGCACCTCCCAACAACAAGAACTTTCAACATGATCGTAAGAGATGCCATTGACGATAGGAATGTGATTGCATGTACGCTTTTAGTAAATTCTGAGGATGCGTGTGTTCTAGTTGATTCTGGAGCTAACAAATCCTTATTTCTGAGAACTTCATGAATAAGCTTAATCTTGAGTCTGTGCCTTAGAGGGAATTCTGAATATAGAAGTCGATAATTAGGAAATCATACTAGTGAACCGATTGTGTCTAAATTGTTCTATAGAGATACATGGGCAACGTTTCGACGCAGACCTCATTCCTTTTAAGTTAAGGAAATTTGACATAATCCTAGGGATGGATTGGTTATCACGTTATAATGTTCAAATAAATTGTCATCGGAAGAGAGTTAGTTTTAGTGGATCTAATGGTATAAGAATTTTATTTCAGATACGGAAACCGACTAAGGATTTTCTGTCAATAATTCGAGCTAAAAGATTACTCTGGCAAGGATGTCAAGCATATCTGGCTCATGTGATAGATACCGAGAAACAAACCCCTACGATCGGAGAAGTCATTGTAGTTAATCAATTTGAAGATGTTTTTCCTAACGAGTTGCCTGGAATGCCGCCGGATCGAGAGATAAAATTTGAAATCGACCTAGCACCAGGAACATGCTGAACACCTCCGTTTGGTTCTGGAAGCGCTGAGAAAGGAAAAGTTATATGCAAAATTTTCGAAGTGTGAATTCTGGCTGAAAGAAGTTCAATTTTTAGGACACATTGTGAGAGGCGAAGGGATTTTGGTAGACCCGCAAAGATAGAAGCCGTAGCAGAATGGGAGAGACCCAAGACTCCAACTGAGGTTAGAAGTTTTATCGGATTGGCCTGATACTATCATAGGTTCGTGAAGGATTTCTCAAGGATAGCTACGCCATTGACTCGACTTACCAGAAAGAGTGAAAAATTTGAGTGGATCCCCAAATGCGAAGACAGCTTTCAAGAATTGAAGAAGAGATTGACTACTGCCCCAGTGTTGACCTTACCTGACGAAAAAGGCGATTTCGTGATTTTCAGCGATGCTTCTCACAAGGGTTTAGAATGTGTTCTGATGCAACATGGAAAAGTAATAGCTTACGCCTCTCAACAACTGAAGAAATATGAGTCCCATTACCCTACTCACGATTTAGAACTTGCTGCTATTGTTTTTGCCCTCAAGATTTGGAGACATTACCTTTATGAAGAGAAATGCGAGATTTACACGGATCACAAGAGCTTAAAGTATATATTCATGCAGAAGGAATGAAACATGAGACAGAGGAGATGGTTAGAATTGATCAAAGACTATGATTGCTTGATAAACTACCACCCAAGGAAGGCTAATGTTTTAGCTGATGCTTTAAGTAGAAAGGAAAGACTTAACCTGTTGACAACCTTAGAAGAATTTGTCAGTGAATTTGAGAAAATGGAATTGGAGGTCAAGGTCCCAGCCCAAAACAATGAAAGAGTTTACAACATTTAGTTTCAACCAAAGTTACTCGAGAAGATTCGTCGTTGTCAGGAACAAGTAATGGAAGAAAGAAGATCAGAATTAACCGGAGAAGAATTTCTGAGTTCAAAAGATGATAAGGGAATTAAGCGATTTGCATCGAGAATATGGATTCCTAATGTTACAGAGTTGAAGGAAGAAATTATGAGTGAAGCGCACAACTTGAGATATTCCATTCACCCAGGGAGCACAAAAATGTATCAAGACATCAGGCTGAATTATTGGTGGCCTAACATGAAGGGAGAGATTGCAGAATGGGTAAGCAAGTGTTTGACCTGTCAGAAAGTGAAAGCCGAACATCAACGACCAAGTGGACTTCTACAACTCTTAGAGATACCCGAGTGGAAATGGGAACATATTACCATGGATTTTGTCGTAGAATTTCCCCGAACTAGAGCTAACCATGATGCAATTTGAGTTATTGTCGACCGACTCACCAAATTTACGCATTTTCTACCAATTAGTGATAAGTACTCCGTTCAAAGATTGGTGAAGATATACCTAAAGGAAATTGTGGTTCGTCATAGAGTGCCTGCTTCAATTATATTTGATAGAGATGCCTGTTTTATTTCTCGATTTTGGAAAAGTCTTCAGGAAAGTCTTGGCACGAAGTTAAATATGAGCACTGCATCCACAGACCGACGAACAAAGTGAAAGGACAATATTAAAAACCTCGGAAAAGCGCGGGAGCAGCCTCATTTCTTTCCTCTCCGTGATATTAAGAGCCTGTGTATTTGATTTCAAAGAGAGTTGGGATGATCATTTGCCCTGGTTGAGTTGCTTACAATAATAGTTACCACTCTAGCATAGGTATGACACCATATGAAGCATTGTACGGAAGGAAGTGTAGATCACCATTATACTAGGATGAATTAGGAGAGAAGAAAATACTAGGACCAGAATTACTTCAACAAACCCAGCAGGCAACAGAAGTTATTCGAAAAAGGTTAGTTGTAGCTAAGGATCGACAGAGGAAGTATGCAAATCAAAAGAGAAAAGACAGAGAATTTGAAGGGGGAGATAAAGTGATGGTGAAAGTTTCACCTTGGAAGGGAGTAATGAGATTCGGGAAGAAAGGCAAGTTGAGCCCCAGATATATGGAACCTTTTGAGATTCTCAAGAAGATAGTACCACTACCTTATCAGTTGTCCATACCTCCAGACCTTCAGCATATCCATGAGGTGTTTCATATTTCTGCGTTAAGAGAACACCATTCTGATTTCAAACATGTTATAACCTAAGAACCATTGGAAATACATACTAATTTGACATATGAAGAAAAACATGTTTAGATCCTAAATCATATAGGGCAATGGTCACGAACTAAGAAAGTAGATTTAGTAAAGGTAATTAGGAGAAATCACCAAGTTGAGGAAGACACGTGGGAATTAGAAAGCGAAATGCGAAATAAGTATCCTGAATTGTTTAGGGCGTAATTTTGATTCCGAGGACGGAATCCTATAAGGGGTGAAGACTGTAATAACCGCAAATTTTCGAATAATTTTTTTTTCCTACTCGATATTTAAATTTAAGAGCGATGCACTAGTATATTTTAAGTAGCACGTTTTGGTAAAATTTCAAAATTTTGTTTATTCATATGAAAGTAAATATTATAATATATCTAGTTAATTATATTTATTTGGTCTTTATTAAAATTAGAAAATTTAGGAAATTAGGATTTTAGTTTTTGGATCGAATTTATTTTTAAAATGATATTAGAGTCTCGTTTTAATTAGCCGTTAGGGCCAGCAAGATTATTGAGAAGACATCATTTCAGAAAACACGGAAATGCTTTTCACAAAACACGGAAAGCTTCTTTTGTTAGCCCATGCTTTTTGACTAACCGGCCTCATCTCTATCTCAATTATATCGTTCATTTTTTTATTTACAAGAACAGAAACAAGACCCGACTATATTCTTTTATATACGAACAAGAGACAGAAAACACAGGTAATTGTTCTCTCTCTTTTCTCCTGGAAAAGAAACCACCGTGTACTACCCCTTATATCAAAATCAAACACTCGACTGTAGACCCAATAATTATATACAAAAACAGAGTAAACCATCAGTTTGTGCTTAGTGTTTTGAGGATTCGATTTGGTGGTGTTAATCGTATTGTGGTGGTGAATGGTGGTTAGTGTATGAAGAGAGAACCGAGAGAGAGATTGAGTGAGAGAGATGGAGGAGAGGGGAGGTTAGAGAGGGGACAGAGGTCGGAGAAGGAGTCGACCACCACCGCTGCGGTGGTGGTGTTTGTTATGTTCGCAGTGGGTATTGTTGTGAGATTTGAATCGGAGACTATGATTATGATTGCTGTGATGTGGATGTTAAATTGGTGATTGTTATTGTAGTTTGATTAAGAGTATAAGGGGGTTGGGTTGTTGTTGGTTTTGGTCGAGAGGAAGAGAAGTGCAGAGATTGGGTTCGAGAGAGACGGGGAGCGAGATATAGAGAGATTGACATGGAGAGATTGAGAGTAGGTCGGAGCTTGCAGAGATGGTGATGAGGCAGGAGAGGAGGGTGATTGGTGGTGGTAGCGTGAATTAGAGGGAGTGCAGAGAGAGAAGAGAGAGTGAGGGACGAGAGAGATGGAAGAGAGATAACGAGAGAGAAGAGATTTCCGTGAGGCGCGTGTCGTTGGGATGAAGGTGGGTCTCACACTAACGTTGCAGGTAGATTAATAATATAATAATAACGTACTGTGATAAATGAACGGTGGATTGTTATAATCGGGATTTTTGTTCTAAACGAATAAAAAGGTAGTGAAACAAATGAGATTTATGGATTAATAAATAAAACAATGGAATTGGTGAGGTTAATTAATTTTGATAGATTTACATTTTGCTAAAAGTGAGTAATAATTATTGATTTAATGTAAAAAAAATGTTATAATTGATTAATTAATTAAATAGAATTATTCTGTGATTATTGGACATAATTTAGAGATTTAATAATTAGTTGATAAAAGAGAGATTAATTGTGAATAAATGGAGTTAAATAAGGTTTTATTTTGGAAAGCTGATATTTAATATTTCCGGATTAGTTTAATTAACCGGATCGAGTCAGATTATTTTAAGAGACTAAAACCAGGATGATGATTATATTATTTACGAGATTAAAATGAATTCTGGGATTATTTTATTTCTGGAATAAATAGAGATTTATAAGATTATTATTGCCCTAAAATGGATGGAGCTTTTATGTGAATTATAGAGACATGATATGATCAAATTAATTTAGAAGTACGATTTAAGTAATTAATTGTTAGCAAATAAGTAGAAATAAATTAGAGAATTTCCTTACGAGCATTTAGAGCGGGATTTACGAGTATTTAAAAATAGGATATATTCTCCAAATTTAATTTCGGAGTTCGGAGAAAGATTTATTTATCCGGAAATTATTTTCCGATTATTTCTGTGGAGATCTTCAAGAGATATTTTATTATTATATTTAAATATTATATTATCGGTTCAGGAACAATTTTAGTTTGACGAATCGCTCACATTTTTGTGGTTGCCATTTTTAGAGAATAATTCATGAGTCGTAGAGCGAAGCCAAGTTCACGGGTAGAGTATAAATTTTTATCTGCATTCATTTGCACTTCGAGATCGAGGCAAGTTCAATCCTACCCTAAATCTTGAAATTTCATATTTCTAGCCTGGTTAATTCATTCGTATTTATTTTCGAGCTATCAAATTATGAGATTTATTTTGCTGCTTCTAATACTACAATGATTCTTTCGAACATTATTTTCTCGTTGCAATATGATTTTACTGTTAAGAGTATTTTACTTGCGAATTATATTCCCTATAAGTGTAGAAGACTTTCAATTGCTATCGGGTCGATCTCATTAATTCGAGGCGACTATTTATTTTGATTCAGTTAAACTATTCTCATTCGTTCGAGATAGTTAAATTTATTCTTCTCAGTCGGATTTATTGTTCAAATTCGACAATATTCATTGATTATCTTTTAGTTGGTTCATCGTTCGAATCAACCAATAGGAGTTATAGTATTTAAAATCGTTAGAGTTTTACTCATTTGTCAAGTGAAAAATATTCTATTTATCGTCCTTCGATTTTGAGTATTACAATTATTCGAGTAGTACTACTTGTTCAGTACGACTCATTTTGTTTCATTCTAAGACTATTCTCATTATTTCGAGATAGTTGCCTTTATTGTCAAGGTTTGGCATTTTGTTTGTGTCAACCAATAAAATATTATTATTGAGAGTTTACATCAGTCCATTGTTCGGATTGATGGCACAATTGAGTCAGACTGGCAGTCCGCCAGATTAACAAATATTTCCTGGAAGAATTTCTATCAAGTTATCTGTTCATCAAATATTCGGGAATTCTGTATTCTACTGGTCAATTTTGGGAAAGAGGCCCATTACAGAGAAAAAGAGACTTGTGTACCATTATACGGACACGAAAATATTTTTGGCACAAGTGTTGCCAGGTTGACTTTTCAACCAACCTTTTTGCTAGCAAAACGATATTGTGGTACTTGCGACATAGTAGTGATCGTGCTATGGGGTATCACGGGTGTGCGGTACTTGAGACACAACGGTTGATCTCGTTGTGGGGTATCGTAGAGGAGGAAGACCAGATTCTCAAGCTTTTAAATTCCAACTTCTTTATTCAAAGATAAGTTGTTTGGGTCTATCAATTGAGACTTTCGAGTATTATATTTTCGATATGAGTATTGAATCATCAGAGTTATATCAGTTGAGACTTTGAGTAGTCTATTTTCGAAATGAGTATTGAGTTATCAGAGTTATTTTAGTGGAGACTTTCGAGTATTATGTTTCGAGATAAATATTGAGTATTTCGAGTATACTATTTTCAAGATGAGTTTAAGCCAATTCAGATTGTATATCTAATATTAAAATTTTGAGTATTTCTTTCGGTAAATCTTATTATATTATATAACCGAGCAATGAGAGAACTTGCTGAGCACTATAGTTGCTCATTCTTGCTTTAAAACATTTTATTCAGCTGTCAAGATGGAAAGAGGCGAGACGTCCAGCCAGGGATACAGAGGAAAGGGAAAAGCTCAAGGATATGCTGACAAGAATTAGAATATCAAGCTGGAACTTTTATTTTTCTACATTTGTGAACTTTTGTAAGATATTATCCATAGATGAAATAAGTTGGATTGTACTAGTGTGTGAGACGATCTTGGAACTGCGGAGTGGGACATTTATGCTCCGTTGTAATAAATATTTGGTTTTGTTATTACGTTATCGTGTGCTACAGAATATTGAGACAATGTGACGACCCGAGTTTCAGGGTGGAATTTGGGGGCGTTACAAGTTGACTAGTATATTATAATGCCTGGAGATCGGAAATGCACCAGAACAGTTCAAGGTATTTTTCTTGAATTTTCATTTTTTTTATTTTTTTTATTAAAATTCTTTTTTTGCATTAAATAGCTATTAATGACATTTTAATTAGTCATTAATTACACATATTAAACATATATTAAATTTACTCTATTTAATTTGTTTAAAAATTAGCAAACTTTAGTTGAACATTATAGTTATTTTTTCAATATTAAATATTAATTATATATAGTTATGTTTATTTTTAGTTAAAATGACGAATAACAATTGTTTTTATTGCGTTATTTTTTATTCCCTATTCAAGATCATTATAATTTCTTTTCAGATGATTATAGGGTACACGCTCTTAACTTCTCAAGCAATTTTTATTATCAATAATTGTGAAATCTATATCTATATATATTATAATGCATAATGCACCAGAACAGTTCAAGGTATTTTTCTTGAATTTTCATTTTTTTCATTTTTTTTATTAAAATTCTTTTCTTGCATTAAATAGCTATTAATGACATTTTAATTAGTCATTAATTACACGTATTAAACATATATTAAATTTACTCTATTTAATTTGTTTAAAAATTAGCAAACTTTAGTTGAACATTATAGTTATTTTTTCAATATTAAATATTAATTATATATAGTTATGTTTATTTTTAGTTAAAATGACGATTAACAATTGTTTTTATTGCGTTATTTTTTATTCACTATTCAAGATCACTATAATTTTTTTTCGAATGATTATAGGGTACACGACCTTAACTTCTCAAGCAATTTTTATTATCAATAATTGTGAAAATCGTAATAAATTATGGAAGTACAAGATATTTATTTAATATCTGGAATTGTATAAAAACAGTACATATGGATTTCAATTTTGCACATGAATAAATAATACATGTGTTATGATCAAATCGATTAAATTTAACAAATTCAGTCATTTATCGGAAGATAAAATTGATAACAAAGCTATACACCCATTGTTTCGTTATATTGTGTTGAAATGATTTTTTATTGTAATTAAACAAATTCTTATACAATTATTGAATATGTATATTATGAGAGGGCTGTCGGTTTTAAAAAACATTATTAACCAACTTCTCAAATAATCTTTATTATCAATGATTGTGGAATCGTAGTAAATTATGGAAGTACATGGATCTTTACTTAATATCTGAAATTTGTAAACAAATCATGCGCATACACACATGAGTTATGACCAAATTAATTAAATTGAACAAACTCAACCATTTTATCAGAAGATTAAATTGAAAAAAAAAATTATATGCCCATTGTTTCATTATATTGTGTCAAAATAAATTAATATTCAAATTAAATAAATTCTTAAACTATTATTGAACATGTATATTATGAGAGGGGTGTCGGTTTTAAAAAACGTTATTAAGTTGTATTCAATATTTGTAACTTTTGATTGTAAATATTACGTTCATATTGTAATTTTTATTTTTATATTTTTGTGATGTTTTTAAGATTATCAAAATTTTAGATAAATGTAATGAAAATATTTTTCCAATTAATAATTCATGTAAATTATTTTTAAATTAATTTTTAATAGAAAATTCATAAGAAACCAATCAATTTTTAAGAATAATAGAAATTAATTTATCTATTACAGTACTTTTATATAAAAATTTATTATAATAGCAGGAACTGGAGAGACTTGCACTCAGAAGCTTAAAAATATTTTTCTTGAATTTTCAAATTTTTATTTTTTATTAAAATAATTTTCTTGCATTTAATTAATAATTAATTATACCTATTAAATATATATTGAATACACTTTATTTCATATTTAATATAAAAGTTTAACAATTTTATTAGAACATTATTATTATTATTATTATTTTGTTATAAAATATTAATGATTTATACAAAAATACCATTATTTTAAGGTAAAACAATAAATAAAATAATTTTTATCGTCATTTCTAATCCTTATTCAAAATCATTGCAAATTTTTTTGGCAACAATTAATAGACGATTTTAACTTTTCGATAAATTCGTAATCAATGATCGTGAGAATCATGATAAGATACATAAGTATATATATTTTTCGATTAACATCCACAATTTAAATAAAAGTAATTTCGTAGAATTTACATTTATACCTCAACAAATTATACACGAGGTGTGACCAACTCGATTAAATTGAATCAAGTGGATCCTTTTTTTCGTCAATTAAATCAATAAAAAAATTACATATTCGTTGTTTGATTTTTTTGTGTTGGAAAAATTAATATTCTAATTAAACACATTCTTATACTATTACTAATCAATTAATCATGCATGTATGTTATGAGATGGGAGACGGTGTTTAAAATCGTTAATTAGTTATATTTAATATTTACAAATTTTTATTATAGGAATTATGTTGACATTGTATTTTGGTATGGAAAAAAGTAAAAGGTGTTTAAGGAGTTGATTTTTGCTATTTTAAACAAATTCTCACTTTTTGAGCATTAAGAAAGGGTGTTATAAAACGACCATCGGCTTTAAAAACAATTATATGTACAAATTAATTACAAAATTTAATAAAAGAATATTAGAATATGTGAGTATCACTTTGATGTGTCCATGAATTTAATTTTAATGTTACAAACAAAACAGTTCTTATAAAATGCTCTGAAAATTAATTAAATGTAGAGATACGGGTGTCAGATCACTCCAAAAAAACATGAAGCATGACTTACAATATGCATTTGAATTCTGCTTTTTTGTCATAAAACCAAATATATTGACAAGTGAAATCAATCACACCTCTCATCACATTTACATTCTAATTCTTTTCATCGTACAATCAATTTTACTAACAAATAATTTAATAGATTGGTTGCTATCAACATAAACGCTCTCTTCTCTCTCCTGTTCAAACAACAAAACACCTCAACTGTCGTCCCTCCTCCGGCGGTGGCTTCTCCACCGGCCGGAGGTCCTAATACCTTTATTATTAGCCTTTTAATCCCTAGATCTACAACCCCTATTTTCAGAGTTTCGGTTCTCTTTCTCCGATTTGTGGCTTCAATTCGAATTCTCTCGGATAGAGCTTGGAGGACACTCTTTTTTCCCCTTGATCTTTTCTCCCATAGGGTTTTAATCATACGGGGTTTTTAACGAGGTCCCCCCTTTTCTTGGTAATGAGATCGGTTACTTCTTGCTTGGGTGTAGTTTTCTCAGATCCAGGGATACTAGTAATATAGTTTACTTTTCTGTTTGGTTGCGGTGATTCCGATGGTCAAGTCCTTCACGATGTGATGGGTCTTACAGTGGGTAGCTCCGGTTTGCAGATTGAGCTTCTCAGATCTAGAAAATGCAGAGACATCTGTTGCCTCTTGAAGTTTCACATATCACTGTGTGTGTCGGCCTCCAATCCAATTCAGAAAGATGGGTGAAGGTGCTGTGAAATTTGTTCTTCAAGACTTTCCCCCTGCTAGGGCTATTGTTGCTATCAGAGGGAAGAGGAGCAGCAGTATCAGTCGCCAAAGCTGGAGCATTTGACTGAGAAGGATGATGAAGCTGTGAAAAACCAGCATACTGTTGTGGATTTGTTGATTGGCAGGAATCCAAATGATGGATTTGTTGTAGTCTCTGTTCGGTACACGCCTGCAGCCACCTCAGATTTAGGAACAGTAGCATTTCCAGTTGCTTTGTATGTTGCTGCAGCCGGAGGGGTTTGTGGCCCGCTAGATGGTGTGGAAATGGCATTGTATCCTCCAACTTCTTCGACTGAGGCAGATATAACAAAGCCGTCAGCCACTTCACTTTAAGGAAGCAAACAAATTTCTTGTGGCCATTCCAGCTTAAGGCACCACTAGGTGGTCTGAAAAAGAAGAGGAACCATTACGTTGGTGGTGATGATGGAAACTGTGAGGACCGGAAACCGTGAGGATTTTGTCATTGGTACCAAAGGTTGTGGTGTGGTAGATTGGCCTTCCGGCTTGCATCTCGGAATGATAAGCTCGAGTGATTTGAGATTTCTCAGTCTTCATTGGCAACTGGGTGATCCGTTCACAGGGGCTGTATTTGTACCGATTGGTCTCCGTCCTGCCGTCTTCCCCACTATTTCTCTGTGCATAATCTTCTTGTGCATCCCTGTCGCGACGACGTGTCGCTGACCTTCGGTGGCGCGTGCAGGGTTTGTTACAGTTTGATTTTTGTAAGGACGTAGTGGAGGTTTTCGGTTAGATGTTGACTGGACTTTGAAAGGGACTGGGGTTTTTGCTGTGCGTGGGCCTGGTTTCAAGCGAGCTGAGTTCTTTTCTTGGTGGTGGCATTGCTAGGGGCAGCGAGTCAATATCGCATTAGAGGTTTTCGATCGGAGGTTCGAGGCCTGGTCGGATTTTAGGTTGCAGTGATTAGAGTTACTTGTTGTCAAAATGTTATCACTAGGGGGTGCTTTGGCGAGCTTGGTGTCGGGTGAACAAACGACAATCACCTGTTGACGGAGTATTGTTTGCTGC
This sequence comes from Kitagawia praeruptora, assembly GCA_037693485.1. NCBI lineage: Eukaryota > Viridiplantae > Streptophyta > Magnoliopsida > Apiales > Apiaceae > Kitagawia > Kitagawia praeruptora. Next base: position 102,327,097 of record CM075352.1, on the reverse strand, counting down.
ACGAACAGGGGTGCTTTGTTGGATCATGCTGCGTTTTTGAATTCGACTAGCTTGCCATCCTGATATATTTATTTATTCTGGGGTAGTGGCAACTTAGTGAGTCAAATTTGGGCTTCAGTCACGGCTTATTAGTTTTGGACGAAGCTGGGGGATCTCTAGGTTTGGGGTTTTGTGGACACAACTATCCCGTCTTCTTGAGCTCTATCTTTGACTGTCGAACTGCGGCGACGGCGGGCTACCTGTGGTGGCGCGTGTAGTGAAAGCATTATTTGATAACTCTCGAGGGTAGGGCCAGATTGTGTGCTCGAATTCCCCGTAGTGATCTTGATTTCTTCCACTGGCGTTTTTGGTCGGACACGCCTCCTTTCTCGAGTAGTGGACTTATTCTTGTGCAATGTTTTTTATTCCTTTCTAGGGTACTTAATTTAGCTTAAGTGGGTCATTGTACTGCAGTTTCTCATTGTACCACTTGTTGGGTTACAAGTTTAATCTTGTAATATTACCAACTCTTCTATAAATGATAAATCAATTGCCTATCAAAAAAAAACAAATAATTTAATAACAAATTAAGCAATCACGTCTTTTATGATGTCATCGACAATAGAAAAGATTCACAAATGTTATTTTTACTTATTCAATGTCAAACTTTGCAAATGTTTGTCAATATTGGATTTCAAAAGCATTTTTTATGCGACAAAATATGTTCGTCAATATCTTCAAAATTATTATTATTATTAATATTCAAGAATTTAACTGAAACATGTTTTTTTTTCACCTAATTCTTTTCTCTTTAATTTTTAAACATTCAAATTTAATTACATTTCACTTAATTTTTAATTTATCATATTAACTTTCAAATAATAAAATTTAACAAACAATAATGTTATGTGTATAATTTTTAAAAATATTTTCGTTCCGCGCGTAGCGCGGCTTTGTTACCTAGCATATTATAATGCCAGGAGATCGGAAATGCACCAAAGCGTTTAAAATATTTTTCTTAAATTTTCACTTTTTTATTTTTTTATTTAATTTTTTCCTGCATTAAATAACATCTTAATGACATCCTAATGGCATTTTAATAATCAATAATTACACTTATGAATATATATATATATATATATATATATATATATATATATATATATATATATATATAATTTATTTCATATTATTTATATAAAAGATTAACAAATTTTATCTTAACATTATAATTATTAATCAAATTTAAAAAATTAATTATATGTATAAAACTAATATTATTTTCATGTAAGTTAACGACTTAAAATTGTTCATATTGCGTCATTTTTTATTACATGTTGAAGATTTTTGAAACTTTTTTCAGACGGTTGCGGGACAAACGATCTTAACTTCTCAATCAATGTTTTATCAATAATTGTGGAAATCGTTATAAGTTATGAAAGTATAATCTTTTGGTTAAAATCTAGAATTTATATAAAATAATATTGACGGTTTTTTATTTTTTACATAATAAACTCAACCATTTTATTGACCGACTATATCGATAATAATGTTATACACATGTTGTTTTATTATATTGTGTCAAAATAAATTAATACTCCAATTATATAAATTCTTATGCTATTATTGAGCATGTATGTTATGAGAGTGGTGTCGACTTTCAAAATGTTATTAGTTATATTTAATATTGCAATTGCTACTTTTCATATTTATGATATTTTTAAGATTATATTTTTTTTGATATATAATGAGAGTATTTTTCCCTAATAATTCATACAAACTATTTTAAACCACTTTTTCAAGAAATATTTAAAATACCAATTAATTTTAAAGTTAAAATGAGGAGAATTTCCTAAAATTAACCAATAAAATCAACCATTAATGTCACTGCGGGCCCTTATAAATAAAAGGTAACAAATAATTAAAATAACATCATTTTAAAGGTTCACTTTTGGAAATTTTCCTAAAATTAATTTTAGGAATATTTTTCTCCTTTTATAAATAATAAAAAATAATTTATCTATTTTCAGTACCTAACAATAAAAAATTATTAACCGCGCGAAGCGCGGCTAAATTGCCTAGTATATTATAATAGCAGGAGATCGGAGAGGCTTTCACTCGGAAGCTTCAAAATAGTTTTCTTGAATTTTAACATTTTTGATTTTTTTTATTTAAATAATTTTCTTGAATTTAATTAATCATTAATTGTACCTATTAAATATATGTTAAATGCACTTTATTTCATATTTAATATTAAAGTTTAGCAATCTATATTAGGACATTATAATTATTATTTTAATATAAAATATCATTATTTATATAAAGTAGCATTATTTTAAGGTAAAATAATATAATAAAATTTTTTATATCGTGTTATTTCAATCGTATTCAAAATTATTGCAATTTTTTTCGATAACAATAAATAAATGATTTTACTTTTTTAATCTATATATATTATAATAGCAGGAGATCGGAGAGGCTTTTACTCAGAAGCTTCAAAATAGTTTTCTTGAATTTTCATATTTTTAATTTTTTTATTTAAGTAATTTTCTTGAATTTAATTAATCATTAATTGTACCTATTAAATATACGTTAAATGCACTTTATTTCATATTTAATATAAAAGTTTAGCAATCTATATTAGGATATTATAATTATTATTTTAATATAAAATATATATATATATATATATATATATATATATATATATATATATATTATAATAGCAGGAGGAGATCGGAGAGGCTTTCACTTAAGCTTCAAAATAGTTTTCTTGAATTTTAACATTCTTGACTTTTTTATTTAAATAATTTTCTTGAATTTAATTAATCATTAATTGTACCTATTAAATATATGTTAAATACACTTTATTTCATATTTAATATAAAAGTTTAGCAATCTATATTAGGACATTATAATTATTGTTTTAATATAAAATATCATTATTTATATAAAGTAGCATTATTTTAAGGTAAAATAATAAAATAAATTTTTTTAGATCATGTTATTTCAATCGTATTCAAAATCATTGCAATTTTTTTCGATAACAACAAATAAATGATTTTACCTTTTTAATAAACTCGTAATGAGTGACCATGAGATATTGAAGTATATATTTTTCGATTAACATCCACAATTTAAATAGAAGATATCGTAGAATTTACTTTTGTACATGAACAAATTATACATGAGGTGTGACCAACTCGATTAAATTGAATCAAACCAATTTGATCGATTAAATCAATAAAAAAATTATAAATTCGTTGTTTCATTATTTTGTGTTAGAATAAATTAATATTCTAACAATTAAGCACATTCTTATACTATTACTAATCAATTAATCAATTAATCATGCATGTATGCTATGAGACGGGAGACGAGATATAAGAACGTTAATTAGTTTTATTTATATTTATAAATATTTATTATAAGAAATATGTTGACATTATACTTTGGTATATGAAAAAAGTAAAAGGACTTTAAAGTGTTTAAAAGTTGATAATGTGTAAGAGGATCTTCATTTTGTTTATATTCTAATTCTTTTCATCACACAATCAAATTTAATAACAAATTAAGCAATCACGTATTTTATAATGTCAACGATAATAAAAAAAAGATTCACAAATGTTAACTTTACTTATCCAATGTCAAACTTTGCAAATGCCTGTCAATATTGAATTTCAAAAGCAAATTTTTATGCGACGGAATAGGGTATCATCATTATCTTCGAAATTAATATTATTGAATGTTAAACTTTGCAAATGTCTGTTAATATTGAATTTCAAAAGCAAATTCTTATGCAACGGAATATGTGTCAATACTATCTTCGAAATTAATATTATTAATATTCAAGAGTTTAACTGAAAGATATTATTTTCTACTATTATTAATCTCTTTAATTTTTAAACATTCAAATTTAATTACAATTCATACAATTTTTAATTTATCATACCCACTTACAAATAATAAAATTTAACACATAATGATGTTTTGTATACGATTTTTTTTTTTGACAATAATTCTGTATACGATTTTTAAAAATATTTTTGTGCCGCGCATAGCGCGGCTTTATTACCTAGTTTGAATAATAAGGGGGGTTTTCTAGCTCTTTAACTTTTTTCATCACTATAAATCAATTTTTGGAATGATATTTTTTAATATTTTATCCTCATTTTTTTTGCCATTCTTTCATAAAGAATCTAGTCAATACATAAGAAGGAGAAATAAAGTTATTTTGATGTCTTTCTCTTTCAAGGTATATTTAAGAATACAATCATAAAATAAATGAGTCATACACGAATGACATATTTATTCATATTCCAGTTATAATTTTGACAACTCAAGAAACCTGTTATTTACCCACGTAATGTTTCAAAATAAAGATGTTGTCTAATCAGTATATAAAAAACTAATTGCATAATTTAAAATTTTATCTTTTTAGGCAAATAATTTTAACTACCTCATAGTATATAATGTGATTGATCGATCATAATATTTTGTGTGTGTGCATGCTATGCAATATACTAATTTCTAAGATATTTGTTAACTTGACTGTATTGTCAATCATTTTTACAATTTATTTTGAATTTTTTAATATTCTTTCCAACCAAAATTTATCTATGTGTATTATACGACTTTTAATCGATATACATATGATATGAATTGATTCATATATTTTGTATTATTATATATTATATGATCTTTTTTCAAGGAAGTTTATCTTTCTCAACTTATGTACAAGGTTCATTTTTTTTAACTTTTGTACTATCCGACATTTTTAAGGATCTCATCTTTTAATTATATATTGTTATGTAAAAATATAAAATATATTTTAGTTAATATTATATGTAAGAAATGTTTAATTAATTGAAAATACACCAATTTACATTGCGTGATATTATTATCAAAATTTTAAATTAGTTGTATATATAATCACGTACCATATTTTGTAAACTAAAATACAATATTTTAAAAGTAATGTGAATCACCATTATCTTTTGCTCAAAAATTAAAGTAGCACTAAAAATAGAATAAATATGAGGTCGAATTTATCTAAAAAAATTTAACTAAAAACCAAAAATATATGTAGTACAATGATCGGAAGGATGAATTGTTTGGACGAGGTTAATGATTCAATTCACAAAAAAAAAAAACTAACTCATTTAAAATAAGAGCGTGGAATAAAATTTTGAAATTGGTGTATATAATTACGTACCATATTTTAAAAAGTAAAATTTCAAATTTTGAAACTAATATTTGTCATTACTATTTTTACTCATAAATTAAAATAATAGTAAAAATAGGATAATATAGAGATCGAACTTATGTAAAAATAGTTTTAACTCCATGCCAAAAAAAATAATTTAGCATAGTGATTTGGATGAAGAAATATATGGAGGAGGTTGTGGGTTCAATTCCCCACAAACACAAAATAACTTATTTTTTCTCTTCAAATAAATAAGGGAGTGGCAAATCATTGTAATTTTGTAATATATAAAGCAAACTCGTAATTTCACAGGGGTTTATTGGCTCAAAATACCCTTATGTGTACCATATTGTGAAACCTAAAATATCACCATTATTTTTTACTCAAAAATTAAAATAATAGTAAAAATAAGATAATGGAGAGGTCGGGTTTATGTAAAAGGTTTTTTTAACTCAAAACAATAAAGTCCATGTAGCACAATGGTTAGTAGGATAACTTGTGTAGTGGAGGTTCTAGGTTCGAATAACCATGAAAACAAACTGTTATTTACCAGTTGCACACCTCAAGATTGTAGAAGGGAGGTTGAATACAATCTTGTGAAATTCTTTCGATTTTAGGCAAGACAACAATTACAACTTCAATGGAAACAGATGGATAAGTCGAAGACTAAAACGTAAAGAAACAAAAAATGAACAAATGCACAACACACTTAAAAATTTCAGGTGGGGTTTTCTCGACTCCACCTGAGGGTTGTATTGAAGAAAACTTCTCTGTGTAAAATGAGTACACAGTTGCGAATATAAGGCTAAAACTATTACAAGAGAACCTGATGCTTATGGCTTTTTAGCTCAGTGTTTGTCTTCTCTGTTTTAGCTATGCTACACTTGAAGTATATAAATACTTCAAGATTACAAACCCTACCAAATTAACGAATCTTACAAGTCAAAGTATCCTGCAGGGTTGCTGCCACTCCTTGTCTCCATGTGATACAATTTTGTCTGGTTGTCTTGGACATATATGCACTAGATTTACCAGCTAGATTGTTTGTGAGAATAAGGAATGTTTCTTTTTCTTCTTCGTTTCCAATACTGGTTCCCATACCTCTTTTAAGTTTATCAACCCATGTGATCTGTCAGGCATGTCAAGTCGTCATCAACCTCTAATCCCAAGACATTATTGGTTGAAGCATTTATCCGTTGGTGTACACATGGATCGATAGGTTGATTTCTGCTTGCTGAGAATACCATATCCGTTGACATAGAATCTTCATCCGTTGATCACCACTTCACTTATACAGAATTACATAGCATAGCTTATATACAATTAGCTACCCTATTCTGTATATCCTTTGATAGTCAACATGACTTAGGATTACTAGCAACTATGATATTCGACAACAAACTCAAACTTAAATACAAGGTATGCTACAGACTTATCAATTGATAAGCTGCCTCATCAACGGATGTACATAGCTTGGGTATCCGTTGATAAGTTACAAAACTTAATCTTGTACTCATATGATTTTCAAGGTGTTTTATGGGTGTATATCATCAAGGACAACATAATTCCTAACAATCTCCCCCAATTTATGACTGATAGTACAACCATAAATTAAGGGCCTTGATGATAACAAAACACCTTTGCAAAGATCATGATATTCTATAAAAACATATGAATTGTATGATTTGTCAAATTATACCTAACCGCAAGCGCACGGTGTCTATTGCTAGTACAGATGGCAAGCGGGTCGAATCCACAAGGAGACAGGTTCTACTAATTCCTTTTCAGTTATCGCTAATTGTTTCAAGGGTCAAACGATTATTGAAGAATTATTAATTAACTAATTAAACTAGATTAACACTAATTAAACAGATGATAAACAAATTATTTAAAACCTAGGGCAATCAGGTCCACCATGCTTACACAATTGGCTCTTAAGCTAAAGCAATCAATGTGATCCTATAACTAGAGTATGTTAATCTCTTTCAAGCATTAACACTCTCGAAACATTCAACACAATTAACCACTTTTAGTAATTCAATCAATCAGGTAATTAGAGTCAAGTTAATCTCTTCCAAGAATTAACGCTCTCAGAAATCCAATGATGCTTCCGCACTCAAATTCAATTCTGCTAATCGTATGTATGCCTCTAGTAAGTAAATCTCTCGATCCATACCCCTATTTGCATATAATTAATCCATGATATTGGCCAATTACACAAATTAATGATTAAAACATATCAATCAGAATTAACCATAACCAATCAAACCACTATGAAAATCATGCCAATATTAGTGCAAACATGGCTTCCCTTTAAGCCCTAGAAATAACTACTCGCTAATAATTAAACAAGTAAAACAACTAGTAAAACAAGAAAACATAATTAAACTAATAAGAACAAAGAAAAGATTAAGAGAACAAAACCTTCAAACTTCAATGTTGTCACCCAAAAGAAGAGTCATGGTGTTTCTCTACATCTTCAACTAATAATAATACTAATCTACTCTAAACTATATTATCTAATCTAATATTACTTTTTTCTTCCTCTTTTTAAAATAATACCCTAGATGTGTTTATATATGCTCTAAAAGTCTTGCCCAATAAAAGTATTTTAATACTCTAAATAAATTACAAGTAGGATTCCATAACTGAATAGGATTCCTTAATTAAAATTCGTAACTATATTTACTCCTCTGTTTCTGGCCTGTTCCAGCTCGATTTTGCTTCTTGGACCACCTCTGAATTAAAGAAAATTCCACAAGCTTCGCGTGGACAGCTTACGGGCCTCAAACGGACTTCTAGAACTCAAGATATGGCCAAAACAGTGTAGCACAGCCCGTGTAGCTCAATAATACGAATTTTCTCCTATTTTATCTCCAAAATAGCTCTTTTTGCTCCAAATCCTTCCAAGTCATGAATTCTTTATTTCCTACAATAAAACAATCAAATCTATTAAATAAAAATCCAAATCAATGCAAAACACAATAATTATGAGAATAAAATCATCTAAAATATATATAAAAATATACTCTATCAAACATCCCCACACTTAGCATTTGCACGTCCTCGGGCAAATAAGTGAAATAAAAACTAAGTCCTAACAAACATCACTTTCGTAGATGACACGATTGCATTGAGCATATGCAACAAGCCGTTAAACCCCTAGGTAGCCCTAGTAGGACGAGTGTTGTCTCGTGAGGGTTTATAGTGAATGTACCCACAAAATTCATCTAACCATGCAAAAGATCAATGCTAACACAACACCACACACACAAGTCCTCTCATGCCACATCAACTTAAGAATCAAAGTAAACATACGATGTCTTGGTGTCGAAAGTGCAAGTATTCACGTAGTCTACTCAACTAACATGCAGAAGGTCATAAAAATTCATGTCAAGTGTAAAAATCCTTGGTAATCATGCTAAGCCCACAAGAAATACATCTTTAAGTCTAAACCTGGGATCTCCTATGCCAAAACAAGTAATAACTCACCTTTCACTCAAAAACGAATATTCACTCAAGAACAAGGTTAAGTGTATCACTCAATTCCAACAAAATCATAAACACAACTTGACACTCGCAATCAATCTCACTCTCAACACAACATACATCACTGATGACAATCAAAAGGTCTTTATTCGGGTTGTAGCGTGGGCTAGGGACCAGGTATGTCAAGTAAAGCTAAAACAGGTTAAATGTCAAAAGCTAGTACCCAACAATATAATTCATTCCATTCCCTTTCTATTAAAACCACAAATACTTCCCCACACTTGGATTTTTCAATATCCCTTATAATAACTTGACTAGTCGAATGAAAAAGGATCATACAAACATAAGAATGCTCTCGAATTTATTCATTTTTTTTTCTTTTTTTTTCTTTTTTTTTCTTTTGAGAGCTAAGGAATAAGCACAATGATATGAATTTCGACTAACAAGCATCAACCCAAAATCAATATTCCCCAAAAGTATGATCATCAATAAAACCCCCCTTTTTATGAACACCTTATTACTCCCTTAAGCACGATACTAGCCTTTGACAATTTAGGTTCAAATTCAATGTAAGGCCAATAGAATAAAAAGGATAATGGCAAGTAATGTAGTGTGTCACCGAAAGAATAGGATTAAGCTCAACGGGTTGACTAATTGATCATGTATAAAAGGTGTGGAAATATGGGAAATACGAGGTCAAACCTAAGTGCCTTTATCATCTCATCATCAAGTAATGTCATGCATTTCAAGAAAGATCTCAAGTAAGTGCTAGCAATGTAAACAACATGTGGACACTCAAGCAAACGAAAAATCATGCAAAAGATATGCATATAGGCTCAAAACTCACTTGGTGTGACAAAACATAATCAATCCCAAGTAACAAGACTCTCTAACGCACCTACTTGTACTCAAAGCATGAAAACCAAGTCATCTTGCACATATTCATGTCATTCTAATCAGTTACAACATCCAATTAAGTCTACCAGCTTCAACTTGCTAGTGAAAGTGTGTGCACAAGAACAAAGCATATCACTTCTCATACAAAAGCGTCAATAAACACAAGAATTCTACGCATGCATGGGTGTATCAAGCAAAATACAACAACTAATCAAATTGCATGGCTAGAATTATTTTTGGTATTTTTAATTTTTTTAATTTTTTTGGATTGTTTTTTATATATATACACTACGTTGAGAACACCTCCCCACACTTAAGCGCTTCATTGTCCTCAATGAACAAATATAGAAAAGAAAAGAAAGAAAATAAAGAAAGAGAAAAAAAATAAATATAACAAATATACAAAGAAAGGTGTAGAATACTCCCCTAGTGCATAAGCATGAAGTGGCCTTTGAAAATATTGAAGAAGTATGTGCTTGCTCAAATTGAATTTCTACAAGGCACGCCTTACATATCCTTCCCCATCGCAACTCAACATGCTTGTTAGGCAAAAATCCCCTGTCTGTAGCAATTTCCCAACACTAGCACCACCTCTCCCAACTCACAAGAAGCTCACCCAATAATTTCCAAGCAATATCACACAAAAAATAGTCCAAGAATAATACAAAATCCCAATTTACAAGAACACAAATTCGTAATAAAAATAAGATTAGAGAAAAGAATTACCCAATACGAATCGAAGAGGTGAACTTGCAATTAATTCTTCTTTACAATTGAATTTTTAGAGATTTAAAGAAATAGAAGAGGAATTGGATTTGTATGGATAGGTGGGTATAAATATAAGATGATGGAGAGATGAGATTTAAAAATTTAATGTGTATGAGAGATTTGGGAGGTTTAGAATTGATGTATGATAGATATAGGAATTAGGAATTGAAGAAATTTGGGTTAAGATAAAATTTTGGGTGAAATTATGTTGTAAAAACAACAATTTTCGAAAAATTTCTGGGCAGAAGGGGTGTAACGCATGCGCAACCTGCGTTACAGGTGCGCAGGGCGCGGGAAGGTCAGTAACGCTGCGTTACAGGGGGTAAAACGCAGGGGCAACCTGCGCAACACAGGCGCAACCTGCGTGGAGAGCAGAAACGCAGGCGCAACCTGCGTTACACAGGTGCAGCCTGCCCAAAAAACACTGTTTCGATTTTTTTTTTTTTTTTTTTTTTTTTGCAGAACACTCATTCAACAAATTTTTTTTTTTTTTTTTTTACAAATACAACACAAATTTTTTTTTTATAAGAAAATGAAATAAAAAATCTACTAACCTTATAAAAATCATGGGTTGCCTCCCAAGCAGCGCTTCTTTAACTTCAATAGCTTGACGTCCTAAAAAATACTCCGATGGAGATGGAATATCCAATTTCTCGATCCTAAACTCGCCACCACAAAAAGTATCAAGAGTGTTAGTGGTTGTCTTTATCCTGCAGAAAGTCTCCAAACAATCATCAGTAAAATAAAATATGTCATTAATAAGCAATAGAGAGTATGCTTGTGCAGTTTTGGAAAACTTTGTGATAAAACAGCGATAAAATTCAACACCAAGAAAATATTGAACTCCCTTGACATAAGGTGGAGGTTCTGGTGGTGGCTTTTCTTCACTCCTCACTTTCACTGGAGCCATTCGGACATCTTGGCTTATCACATCATTGGCTAATAAGACATTTCCATCTTCTCCCTCTTCTCGAGCTTGAAACGTATGAGCCACTTTGTATGGATCCTTAACCAGAATTTGAGAAATATCATCTTGGACAATATTTGTTATCACATCAACCTTGAAATAAGTGTTCTTGAGCAAAGAAGCCTTGTAAGTAGAGGCTAGATCGAGAGCAAATTTATCAATACATGGTAGCTTAGGCACAGGTTGTGGAAGAGAAACGACAACCATCTCTGTATTGCTTTCTTTTGTAGCCTAATCATCAGTCACATTGTCCTTAGTAACAGCAACATCCTTGATCTCGTCATCGGTGGCATGCTCCTTCTCTTTATCAATGGCCTCATCATCAACATACATGGAGAAACTATCATATTCCTGATCGCTTGTGAGATTGATAGCAATCAGGTCCTCTTCGGATCGGATAGATGATGATGGTAAATAGTCGAGCTGCACTGTAGTAGAAGAGTTAGCCAACTGTGAAATTTGAGATTCAATCGCCAAACTTTGAGTTTCTAATTCTTTGATCGCCTCGGCTTGTTCTTCCGAACTCTTTAGCAGTTTATTCAAGATATCCCACATCTCATTTGTCTGATCAGCTTGCACATCTACACTGGGTTGAGAAACATGTAGATCTTCTTGTAGAGGAGGATATTGATATTCTTGCTGCGGCGGCTGCTCATATGACTGATAATATTGTTGCTCAAACTGTTGCTGATTATGATATGAAAAATTTTGAGCACCATTGTCCTGGTAGTAGAAATCTGGTTGATTCACGTATTCTTGATCAAAAGTGTTTGAATACTGATTGTACCCATATCCTTCTTCAAAAGAATTCATTTGTCCGCACTGAGCACTCTGAGAATTATAGACATTGTAAGAGCATTCCAAACCATAATGACCCTGGACACCACAAATTGGACAGAAGTTGTAAGTTTTAGGGGCCACTTGTGACATCTCATTAATACTCATTGGACGCATAATGGGCTCTGTAGGGTTGAATGAGGCAATTTCTTGAGTGCGTGCCTCCAACATGGAAGAGAGTAGTGCAAAAGTATCAACTTCACCCATTGCAAACCTGTAGACACTCAACAAAGCCAAGAAAACGTAGTAAAATCTGCCTCAATTGGAACAAAGGTTCCAACGAGACAATGGAAACAATCTAAACAACTAAATTAAAATCAATAGAAACTCGCTGTCTCCCCGGCAGCGGCGCCAAAAACTTGATGTGTCAAATTATACCTAACCGCAAGCACACGGTGTCTATTGCTAGTACAGATGGCAAGCGGGTCGAATCCACAAGGAGACAGGTTCTACTAATTCCTTTTCAGTTATCGCTAATTGTTTCAAGGGTCAAACGATTATTGAAGAATTATTAATTAACTAATTAAACTAGATTAACACTAATTAAACAGATGATAAACAAATTATTTAAAACCTAGGGCAATCAGGTCCACCATGCTTACACAATTGGCTCTTAAGCTAAAGCAATCAATGTGATCCTATAACTAGAGTATGTTAATCTCTTTCAAGCATTAACACTCTCGAAACATTCAACACAATTAACCACTTTTAGTAATTCAATCAATCAGGTAATTAGAGTCAAGTTAATCTCTTCCAAGAATTAACGCTCTCAGAAATCCAATGATGCTTCCGCACTCAAATTCAATTCTGCTAATCGTATGTATGCCTCTAGTAAGTAAATCTCTCGATCCATACCCCTATTTGCATATAATTAATCCATGATATTGGCGAATTACACAAATTAATGATTAAAACATATCAATCAGAATTAACCATAACCAATCAAACCACTATGAAAATCATGCCAATATTAGTGCAAACATGGCTTCCCTTTAAGCCCTAGAAATAACTACTCGCTAATAATTAAACAAGTAAAACAACTAGTAAAACAAGAAAACATAATTAAACTAATAAGAACAAAGAAAAGATTAAGAGAACAAAACCTTCAAACTTCAATGTTGTCACCCAAAAGAAGAGTCATGGTGTTTCTCTACATCTTCAACTAATAATAATACTAATCTACTCTAAACTATATTATCTAATCTAATATTACTTTTTTCTTCCTCTTTTTAAAATAATACCCTAGATGTGTTTATATATGCTCTAAAAGTCTTGCCCAATAAAAGTATTTTAATACTCTAAATAAATTACAAGTAGGATTCCATAACTGAATAGGATTCCTTAATTAAAATTCGTAACTATATTTACTCCTCTGTTTCTGGCCTGTTCCAGCTCGATTTTGCTTCTTGGACCACCTCTGAATTAAAGAAAATTCCACAAGCTTCGCGTGGACAGCTTACGGGCCTCAAACGGACTTCTAGAACTCAAGATATGGCCAAAACAGTGTAGCACAGCCCGTGTAGCTCAATAATACGATTTTTCTCCTATTTTATCTCCAAAATAGCTCTTTTTGCTCCAAATCCTTCCAAGTCATGAATTCTTTATTTCCTACAATAAAACCATCAAATCTATTAAATAAAAATCAAAATCAATGCAAAACACAATAATTATGAGAATAAAATCATCTAAAATATATATAAAAATATACTCTATCATTGTACAAGCTACAAAATTTTGAAGAAATGAACTGAGTTAAGTGACAGAATCATACTTCTACCAGGGATGCTCCTCTAGTCTGAGCATATCATTGATTTCTTCCCCTTGCAGTCCTCATACCATGGATTATCTCTCTGTTTGCCTCAAGCTGATTTTACAGATATCTGTAGATGATCTTTTCTTCTGAGTGGTTTGGATCCAGCATAGACATTAAGTATTGCAAGTACTCATTGTTAGCTTTTTCCAGCTGATCTTCTATCCTGAAGAATCTTCTACAATTTTGATCATCTCTGAATTCCATTATCCAGTAAGGATAAAAATGAACCTTCTTGCCAGGTTCATATGGAATGTTCAGTGTCTTGGGCAAACCCTCCTTTGAAGTCCGGCTGTTTCTCAATTCATTGGCCTTTTTGAAAATTATTCCCCTTGCTTCTGGAGTGAATCCTCCAGTTTTCTTCATTAAGGACCAAATCCTCCAGAGTTTGTTGTATCCTTCATTTAACACTTGATCTAGGGACCCGGCTACACTGTTTCCTCCTTTATAGGTGAAAATTAACCTTCTTGGAAGCCTAGCTGTCCTATCTGCAGCACTCACATTATCCACATCATCCATAAAGAAATTGATGCTTGAATATTCTTCAATATCTGCAATGTATAGTTCAGTTTCTTTCTTGGTGGCAACCTTTGCAACTTGAGGAACCTTAGTGAATTGAATTGGTCTAGCTAGTGGTTGTTTCCTTCTTCTGGTTCTCCTCTTTTCAGGTGAGAGCCTGATCTTTGGAAACACAAAGTTGTTGATGTCAGAGTCAAATTCCACAGGTTCTTCCTTTACAAGTTCCAAGGTGTTGAGTGCCTGAGTGTTCTGAGTTGGAGGTTCTGTAGGTTGAGGTGGTACTGATTCAACTTGAACTTCTGGTTCCGGGCTCAAAGATCTCTTAGCAGGAACTTTAACCATGCTTTTTCTTTTCTTGCACGCAGACTTTGTGTTCATTTTCTTCTTCTTCTTAAATTTGGCCTCTTCTTCTTCAGCCTCTTGCTCCATTTCTTCTTCTAACTCTCTTACGAGCTCATCAGCCAATCTAGCTTCCTTCTCAGTAGATTCTGCAGAATTTCTAACAATTTGACCGGCTTGAAGTAACCTTGCAGTTTCTTCAGCTTTAGCAACTACAAAGTCAGGGTAACCTGCAGGGACACAAATTTCCACTCCCTCTCTGTAGATAAATGCTAGATTCTCTTTGAGTCTCACATCAACTTTAGCCTTCTGTTTTAATTCAGCAAGATGTTTGCTCATTAGCTTGAATTTATCTGGTTTTGGCATTGGAAATTCTACTCTCATGGTGTTTTTACCATTCTTCTTCACAGGTGACTTCTTGGGCTTGAGCACAGGCTTGAATTCAGACAAGTAAGATGGCTCCCCTCTGGCTAGAGATCTAGGAAGCACAAAATTTGGAATTAGTACCTGTCTAATTGATGTGGTTATGGGAGGAATTTGAACTTGAGAAATCTGAGGATTAGTAGGCATACTCTTTTGCCACTCTTGCTCGCATCGTTACTTTCTGATTTTGACTTCAACTCATTCACTCTTTTCTGTACGCTAACAATGAAATCTTTCATAGCAGCAGGATCATCACTCCTCAGTTTCATACCACAAGCTGTTTAGAGCAAACAGTTATTATCAGATAGTTTTAAAGTGACACATTAGAGTTATGATTGCAAATTTATCATTTAGCATATATCAGATGCCACAAAAGAAACAGTTCATGGAAACAGATCATATTGTAACGTGTAAAAGCCAAATTTGTTTTTCATTAGCTATATGATTAAATATTCCACACATGCAAGATACGTCATCCACAAGCTCATCTACTTTTCAAAAGAACGAACACTATGAATACAGGCAAACAATACTAGTTACTGAGTGTGTAAAGAAGCTTACATTGTAAAATGGTTAAGATAATAGAGACATCGACTTTTGTCAGCCGTTTGCTTAGCATTGCTATGAAATCATACATTAAATCATTGAAAGTATGAAAAGTAGGACTGCAGTTAGGATTAAGCTACAAAATCAGAGATAAACTGTGAATAAGTGTTACAGAAATGACTAAGTATTAAAAAATCCTTGATGCAAATAAGCTAATACAGACAATGAGCTCAATATTTGATGGTTCTGCATAATACTACATAAATTGCTGGTGCCGATTTCTGGGACTCAACCTTTTCAAGGCCACGGTTTGGCCAGTCCTTCCAAATGTAGGCTCAGCTTGTATAGGTCAAAGCCTAATACAAACTCAGGCCAGATAAAAGAAAACCATTGCAAATTTGATAGTACCTCTATACACATTTTCAGGCTTGATATTTACATCAAAGAGCTGATTTCCAATCAGGAGGCAGATCAAAAGCCCCAACATTTGTAGAGTCTTTTGTGATACTATAAATGTCTCGAAGAGTTCGATCCTAGATCAGGATCCATGGATTAGAGAAAATATCCATGGAGTTCAAAGTGTTTGGGCACATTTACATATTATAATGCATACATAGAACTTAACATAAATATAATACCCCTTTGCTAATCGTAAATTAATTAGTGACTTGAGATTAAACTGAGTACCCGTCTTGAGAAAACTCTAAAAATGTATAAGTAGGAAAACAAAAGAATTAGATTTCGCAACGAGAGATTGTCCTCCTTCGTGTACTCATCCTAAAAGAACACTCAACTCGTTAGTCTCTATCAGAAAATAGCTTAGCAAGCAAGATACAAACTTTTTACAAATACTTTGGTATCAAATATATAATATAATGAACAATATAAACCAAATTCATGGGTACTAAAACAATCTGCAAGGAAGAATATACAAAAAATTATTTACCTCAAAAGCTCTGGCGAGGGAAGTGAGAAGCTTTGCACCAAAATCGATCCCAACCATACCAGACATACCAGCAACAAAAGCTGCATGAACTGCAGCATACCTGGGGATAGACATACAAAAATTGTCAGGAAATAAAAGCACTGCTTAAACATGAGGATTAAAAACAGGGACACAAGATACAAGATATTAAAAACAGGGACAATCAAGACAAGTACTACTGAACAGCAATATACCAACTTATAACAACACAAACAATTGTCATTGTACCAAATTAATTTTACTTATTCGATATTACCTAGAGTTTCACATACTAGTAAACGAAATAGTTACATGATTCTACTTAAATAAACCACGTGATCGAGCTCGGCAAACTTAGGTAGATAGGGAAGGGTTGGAATATTGCTGGAAAATGATTACCTGCATATTACACTACCTGTATAAGCTGGTGTGAACAAAAATAAATCAAAGACAAAAATAAATCAAAATAAACTTCACATAACCATATGCAAAATGAAGACATTTAAAGAAATATTCTTTTATGCTGAAGAAAAATAACCTCCTCATGTTGTGCTTGCATATTCAGTGACATTAGTTGCTGATGTTGTTCGTAACCATAACTCAAAGAACTGAAACTCAAAACCACAACTCAGAACCCTAAAATCAAAAAGTTAAAAGAGTGAAATGATTTAAGTTACTTAGACCTTAGAACATAAGTCAATTAAGAAAATAATTAGAACTCAGAAACCTTGAAGGTGAAGTGAGATGACCAGCTCCCATCCCCTCAATAGCTCCATAGAGGTCAAAGACTCACAATAGCTATATTTTTTCCCACCAGCTAGGATGCGTAGGCAAAATAGAGCTGCAGCAGCAGCACCAATTCATTGAGTAACAATTAGTACATATATTAAAGTTTCAGAATCTGAACGTATTTTTCTACTCTAGAAAATGAATATAATTATCATCAATCCTACATAAAACTCTACAATCTGACATGTGAACATATATTAATATATATATATAACTAGCAGCCATTGATATAACTAGCTATTCTTCAATAATCATAAGAAAATAGCAGTTTATCCATGTAGACACAAAGAAAAGGTAGTGCAAGAATCAACATGTACCATAATCTATGTCATGTTCTATGAAGTTTATTACTGAAACGTTTATATGGATCAAGTAACATGGGCTGTCATGGAGTTGCTCTGCCAAGATTTTATATTCTTATAAACCTTAACAACACAATTTCTGAACCTAACCAGTAAGAAAATATGCTTAACAACCATTTCAAACTTCATAATGCAATCGCTAGATTAAAGACAAAAACTGTTTAGCTCCAATTGGTTTCAGAAACATCCTTGTATAGAGATGTATAAACCCCAAATTCAAAAAACAAACAAAAACTGATCAACGTTCTTCGATTAAACATATATGAGCAAATTAATAAATAAACAAACACCAAATGAATAATACTTGAGCTTCAGCGTTCTTTGATTAAATATGCATACTCAATTAAACATACATACTCGATTAAAATTACTCAATTAAATATTCATACTCAATTTGGTGAACAAGATTTACCTTCTTCGAGCGTCAGTGTCCTTCGAGAGCCTCAATCTTACCCTCTTCTTAATTTCTTTGATTTACTTTTTTAGATATGGCCGGATATGTGTGTGTTTGTGTTCGTGTATGTTTTGTGTCTATGTGTGTGGTTGTGTCCATGTTTTTTAATTTCTTTTGTTTTATTATATTTGGTAAGCCCGGCAAACTGAAATTTAGAAGCCCACTCATTTTTTATCAAATTTTCAAAAGCCCGCCAATTTTTCGGGCCATCTACCGCAACGCCTTATAGCAATGCCTTAAAAAACCATTGCAATAGATGGCAAATTTTACAATATGTAACGATTTTTCACTTCAATTGTAACGGTTTTGAAAAGCATTACAATATGTCTAATTTTGTAAAAACTTGTCAAGCAATAGCAACGCTTTTTAACAAGTCTGGTTGCTATAGCCAATCTATGATGTAGTGGTTATTAGGCCCCGTCAAGTTAGACGCCGGAACGGTAAGTGCTAACTTGGAAAACTGATTCTGAAACAATGGGCGAGAAAATGGTTTGGTCAGAATATACGCAACTTGATCGTAAGAATTAATATGCTGAACATTTATTAAATTGTTCTGTACTTGATCACGAACAAAATGGAAATCAATGGCAATGTGCTTCATGCGACTATGAAAAATTGGATTGTGACACAAGTATGTAGCTCCCACGTTGTCACAATATATAGTTGGTACATCTACTAAAGGGTGTTTTAGTTCTCTTAGCAAATTTGTTACCCAGTTTACTTCAGCTAGAGCACTTGCTACGGCTCGATATTTAGCCTCTGTTGAAGATCTTGCAACAGCACGCTATTTCTTATAGGACCAACTAATGGGACTATTACCATAATAGAGAATGTATCCAGTTGTGGAAGTACGATTAGAGGGGTCACCAGCCCATTCCGCATCAGAGTACATATGCAACTTGGAATTTTTGGTACGAGCTAAACATAAGCCGTATGAAGCGGTTTGTTTGAGATAGCGTAAAAGACGCTTAACAACCTGCCAATGATGCTTTTGTGGACAATGAAGATATTGAGAAAGCTTGTTGACAGTGAAAGAAATCAGGCCTTGTAAGGGACAAATATTGCAATTTACCAACAATTCAACAGTAGTCAGGTTGATCAATAACCGGGGAATCCTTGACAGTTGACAAAGCGACACTTGTGCTCATTGGAGTTGACACTCCATTGCTAGCTTCCATATGAGCTTCTTGCAATATGTCCATAATATATTTTGTTTGATTCAACACTAGGCCATTTGGCTTATGTAGGACCTCAACACCCAGAAAATAGTTTAGCTCGCCAAGATCTTTAAGAGAGAAGCGGGCAGATAGCTTGGTAATAACTTGCTGAACAATATCAGTAGTACAACCTGTAATGATATATCGTCAACATAGACTAAGATATATACAGTGTAATGTTTATAATGCAAAGTGAATAATGATGCATTAGAGTGAGAACGTTTAAAACCAAGTGACAATAAAAATGTTTGTAATTCAAGATACCAAATGCGAGATGCTTGCCTTAGACCATAAATAGCTTGTCTTAACTTACAAACATGTGTGGGAAAATCACGGTGTTCAAATCCTGGGGGCTGTTGCATAAATACCTCTTCGTGCAACCTTCCTTGAAGGAAAGCATTATTAACGTCAAGTTGACGTACATACCATCTGTTTTGCACAGCAATAGAAAGGACCAATCGAACCGTGGTTGGTTTGATTATTGGGCTGAAAGTAGAATGATATTCAACTCCAGGATGTTGAGTGAACCCCTTTGCCACAAGACGAGCTTTGTAACGATCAAGTGACCCATCAGGCTTTTGCTTAACTTTGAATATCCATTTACATGAAACAACATTCATAGAAGGATCCCATGGGAAAAGATCCCATGTATGATTCTTTACGAGGGCATCAAATTTAGCTTGTATTGCTTGGTGCCAATGAGGAAGTTTAATTGCTTGTTTGTATGTCCTGGGAATGGTACTATCGGTTAGCTGAGCAGTATAATCAAAGCATCGAGTAGGCTTATGAATGTTGTTCTTTGACCTAGCAATCGTTGGGTGAGTAGGTTGTGCGTGGACTAAGGTTGTGTCTCATGTTGCTCTGAGGATGATGTGTGAGGACTAGAAGATGATGATGAAGGGGAATGAGTGGAAAGGGTTATCTTTGGAGCATGAGATTGTGTTGGTGTCGCTGGTGAAGTGCGAAAATTGTTGACATCTGGTGGTTGTAGGGGCAAAAATATGGGTGATGGCAAAGATCCTGATTTGTTTGTATCTGGGAGTGAGGGTTGTTTAGACAAGGAGGGTTCATTGCGAGTGACATCCCAGGCTATGAAAGGAGAATTATATGAAATGTGAGAAAACATGTTACTAAATGGAAAGACGGACTCCAGGAACTGAACATCGCGGGAAAGAAATATTTTAGATGTCGTGGGATCAAAGCATTGATGACTATGATATTTTGTTGAGAACCCTAGATACACACATGGTTTGGAGCGAGCTTCTAATTTGTTTTGTGTGTAAGGACGGAACCATGGATAACACAGGCTGCCAAAAACACGAAGGGAATTGTAGTTTGGGCTCTGCTTAAATAAGGATTCAAATGGTAATTTGTTTTTAAGTGTGTGTGAGGGGAGACGGTTGATTAAGTAAATGGCGTGTTGACAAGCAAAGGACCAGAAATGAGTTGGAAGGGCTGCTTGGTGAATCAATGTTTTAGTTGTTTCAATAATGTGTCGGTGTCTATGCTGAATGTGTCAGTGTCTACGCTTAGCATGAGCAACTCGATGTGGAGTGTACGGGGGTGATATAAGATGTTCAATACCTTTCGATGCAAGATATGACTGCATACCTTTAAATTCTCCACCTCCATCAGAATAGAATGACTGAATTTTTGTTTGAAAATATCTTTCAGTCAAGGCTTGAAAACTCTTAAAAATATCAAGAACTTCATTTTTTTCTTGAGGGTATATAACCATGTGTATTTTGTGAATTGATCAACAAAAATAACATAATAAACTTTCTGATCAAGAGATAAAACTGGAGAAGGTCCCCAAAGATCAATGAAAATTATTTGCAATGGACGTACACTTTTTAATGTAGACACGGAAAATGGCAAACGATGACTTTTAATATAATAGCATGAATTACAAGAGAAAGAATTATTGTCTGAACTATAAGTCAAAGAGTGCTTATTCAGGATGGTTTTTAGAGACTAGAAATGTGGGTAACCCATACGTTGATGCCATAGTGAGATTGGTGGATGTTAGAAGCTACATAAGATTGTGGTGAAGATTGGAAAGAGGTAGACTTGCATAGCCACTCATAGAGGCTGTCTTTATTCTGGCCGCGCACCAAAGTGACTCCCGAATTCAGATCCTTTACACAAAAACCAGTTTGTGAGAACTCAATTAATGTTGAATTGTCCGAACAAAACTGTGAAACTAAAATTAAGTTTTATTTTATCATGGGAGCACAAAGAGTGTTATTGAGTGTAAATTTGTGAGGAAAAGATGATAAATGTATGTTACCAGTGTGTGAGATAGGAATTGCGTTACCGTCACCCATGGTTATTGAATCTGGACCCGTATAGTCATGAATACTGGAAAAGTTTTGTGCATCAGTTTTTATGTGGTGTGAAGCACCAGAATCAATAATCCAAGAGGCAGGTGACTGTGTCGATCCATTAACAAAATTGGCTTTAGCTTCAAGATGATTATGAGACCGAGATCTGCATACACGAACTGAATGACCAGGTCTGACTCAAAGTTGACAACGTATGCGCTGAGAGTTGTTGGTTGTGGAGGTTGTGTTTCGCCAGTTCATTGGTGGGGTTGAGGGAATATTTTGTGAAAATGGTGGACGCCAAGCGGGTTGCTGGTTGTACTGCTGGTTGTACGAGGGGCGCCACTGAGGTGTATTGGATTGACGTCGATTGCTTCGGCCAGATCCATAATTATTGTTGCGTTGAGCCACCGCTGCTGTGATGGCAGGAAGTGGTTGTTTCAACTCATCATACTTCAGTAGTAATTCATGATCAATCATTTTTTCATACAATTCTTCATATGAAATTGGGTTTTCTCGACTGCTAATGGCACTGGCGATTGTGTGATACTCTTTTCCGAGGTCGCTGAGTACTTTAACAACCAATTCCTTCATTAGTAATTGGGTGGCCTGCTGTGGCTAACTCGTCAGTGATTGACCGAATTTCACGCAGGTAATCTGTGACAGATTTAGTATTTTTTGTCACACGAGTGAGTTGATCTCGCAAACTGAAAATTCTAGTTTGGGACTTATTGGCAAACACCATGTGCAGAGAATCCCATGCTTCTTTTGACGACTTCGCAGTGACAACGAGAGGGGCTAAGTTTGGGTTTGACTGATGCCAATATTGCGTTATGAATAAGCTTGTCTTGACGAAACCATACACGATACTTGGGATTTTTAATTTGGTTTTCTTTTTCAGTGATTGTGGCTGAAGGAGCAGGTTTGGTGCCATCCAGAAATCCATATAAATCATGGCCATATAAAAGCAACTCAAGTTGAGCTTTCCAGGTGGCAAAATTATGACTACCTAGTAGTTTGAGTGGTAGTTGTGATGACGAGTTGAACTTTGTCAGTGAAAATACTTGGGATTTTCAATTTGGTTTTCTTTTTCAGTGATTGTGGCTGAAGGAGCAGGTCTGGTGCCATCCAGAAATCCATATAGATCATGGCCATATAAAAGCAACTCAAGTTGAGCTTTCCATGTGGCAAAATTATGACTACCTAGTAGTTTGAGTGGTAGTTGTGATGACGGGTTGAACTTTGTCAGCGGAATAAGGGTGGTGTCATTGTTTTGTACTGATTCAGCCATGAGAATGAGTTGTGACAGAAAAAAAAATGTTTCAAGGCTTGTTAATGCTTATGTGTTCTGATACAATAAAGAAATATAATTATAATTGCAAATTGTGTATTCTCATTCTATTGCAGCAAAGGCGTACAAGAATTTATATACAGGAGAAGCATGAGTTAAAGACTACAATTACGGAGTAATACAAGTAATACAATGATACAACTGTGACATAACAAGATCATACATCAATCCATTGATTGGGCAACATCCACTGTAATCAAATCAAGTCCTTTATTCTGAATACATGAGCAGATATTCAGTAGAACAGTTGTCACTTTTCTGTTATGTTATTAGGAATATAATGAAATGTCAAAGACTCTAACACTCCTTTGGTCTTTTGTTCCTAGTTTCATTCGTTATAGACATCATAAGGATGATAAAAAAAATCCGATCCATATTGATTCGATTAAATTTTACTGGATCTGATTTTTTGAATTTGGATTTAATTTTTAAACTCGAAAAATTTTGGATTTGGATTTTACGTGTATCGAACCGAACCAGATCCGAAAACCCGAAATCTGATCCAAACCCGATCAAAACCCGAAATCCGAAAAAACTCGACATATTATATATATATATATATATATATATGGTATGATTCAGGTGCAAACGTATATATGTTGGAGAATAATGAGAACACCACATTTCAAGCTATTATAAAGGGCCCCGCCAGGGGCACCCAATACGAAAAAGTCTTATAATTCTACCCTCTATCCATTCTTCAAAAAAAAAAATCTTTTAAAATTTTAAAAAATGATGACGTGGCAGCAATTTTTTTTTAAATTTTTTTTGTTAACTTTTTTTTTATGAATGGATAGAGGGTAGAATTATAAGATTTTTTTGTGAAGGTGCCCCTAGCGGGACCCTTTAAAATAGCTTGAAATGTGGTAAAAATGTGTGTTCTCACTGTTCTCACACTAACATGTGTTCTCACTAGAGCGTGATCCATATATATATAGTATTCGAAAGAAAACGGATATTATTCGTATCCGAAAATAGCTGATACGGATATAGGCACATCCGTATAGTATTCGAAATATCCGATATCCAAAAATTTATAAATGTATGTATATATATATATATATATATATATATATTTACTTTTTAGAATATATAATTTAGAATTAATAATTTAATATTTATAATATATTTTATTTTTGTATTAAAATTTAATTATTTAATTCATTAAATAATTCTATTCCTATGTCAAGTTATTTGCAATTGGTAATTTGAATCCTAGAACACCTATTATTCTCTAGTGGTTGGGTTTTGTTTATTTTGATTATTGCATCATGCATGATGTCTGTAGTTTAAAAAATTCTGTTTATTCTATTTTACCATGTTTGAATGGAAAACAATTGTTATTTTTTAATTTTTTTAAATGATTCGGATATTCGGATTTTAGGAGATATTCGAATTTTTTTAATAATTTTAAAATTCGAATATTCTGATTGGAATATTATCCGTATCCGGATAATATCCATCGGATTCAAATTCGGATATAATTTTCTAATATCCGTCGGATTCGGATTAGGATAGTGATTTCGGATTTCGGATTCCAGATTCGGATATAGGAAAACCCGTATCCGAAAAATCCGTTTGACAGCCCAACTTCCGTCATTTTCTACACTTCTCTCTCCTCTCTTTTTTCCCTTCCCTCCAATTTTAATTCAAACATATTATTATTTTAATTTATAAAGCATAAGTATAAGGTATAGTGTTGGATTTGATACACAAAAGTGATGAATTAAATCACTAAAACACTACTCCCTCTGTCCCTTTCATTTCTTTACACTTTTCTTTTTGAGACGTCCCACCCATTCTTTACATTACTAAAAATAGTAATTTTTAATATTAAAATACATTATTATATCCACTAAATCACTCCACTTTTTCAACACTTTACACTATTACACATTACTTTTGTTGTTGGAGGAATTTCGTAACAACACGAAATCGGAGGGATGTTGGAATAGTATATCGAAATTATGAGTATGTGACTGTTTTATGGGATTAGGGTTGATCAAAAAAAGAGGGACTGGACTCGGCAGCTGTCTTGATTTGTCTCGTGTATCAGATTGCATCATACCAAGATGCCTACGTACCTATATGTTTATATAGGATCAAGCCCACGTAGTTCTGTGTAATTGATTTGTGTCTATCCCGTAGAGACTTTAGGGATAAACTTCGTTAATCTGGGTGATTACTGATTTTATCTGATTTAATCTTATCGTTGTGATATCTTCCTGATTTGAAGAGTATCGTTTGGAGATATTTTCCGTTATTGATTGATTGAGATTGATTGTTTCCTCATTTCAGGGAGAGGATAAAACTTAGCGGTTAAGTAACAATTATTAATATGAATTAATAATTAATAAATATTAGAAATTTGGGAGATTATTAGACATGCCAAAATTATGGTATAACAACTAGCCCCAGTTTTTCAGTGTAGCTTGTTGCAGTGGAGAACTAAAAATTCTTCAAGCTTCCAAATTTCTTGAGTCGCTGAAAAAACTGAAAATAGATGATTAGAAAAACACTTAGAGCACCAATGTGCTCGTTAGGCGTATGTGGATGCAAGAGTGATAGCATGCGATGACCAGTGTAAGATATATATTTGCCAAGGTTTTCAAATGTGCGAGCATAAATAATATTTTTGAAATCCTTTGCGATCCTTGTTGTCTAGTTAGGACCTTGGCGCTTGTATATATCTCGAATTGGCATACACGCTTTTCAAGTGTCTGATGCAACCACATAAGGATGTGTCTAGCGAGGTCTTCACTAAGAGATGTAGATGTAATTCTGGTGAACTTTCTGGTGAACTTTGCACGCGCGCTGACTGTGCATGTCTGAAAGATATTTTGCATAGGGATGCCTTCCCACCCATGCGACCTTGAGCTCAAGATCTGGTCATGGGCCTTCAATAAAGATAGTTTGCATAGGGATGCCTCCACCCATTCGATATAGCGATATCTCATGGGCCTTCAATAATCCAGTGGGTGCTGCACTTTACTAAGCATGTTGCATTGCGAGATTTATAGCTTGTCCAGGCTACCCTACTTGGCAATTTAGTTCGCAAGTTTGAAAATATTTTTTTGACATATATGTAGTATCGCGACGATATATGAAAAATATTTTACAAATCCAAATGTAATAATGAATATGCTCTTTTAAGAATGTCACGACATTTATTTTCTTCGAAAATAATGCTCTTTTTGTTGTAGAAAATCTTTTACAAAATTATGCGTCTTTCATTTGTATTTTTTCTTGAAAGCATGCAGCTCGTACGTGATTTTAAAACAAATCCGCAATTCATCAATATGTAAATATCCACAATTAATCAGCATAAGTATCTCGTACGATATTTTCTAAATCGCAATAATTTTAAAAGTATAAAAATATAGCTCGCACGAATTTAAATAATAATATTTTTTCTAAAAATATTTAAAAAAAATGATTTATGCATGACATGGCATAATATAATTAGTTTGAACAAAATTAAATTGAGGAAAGAAAACTTATCTTTGATTCTCGTTTAGCCGATTGTGAATTTAGCTGCTCGTTGTTTTTTTTTGTCCTGCTTCCTGCCGGTGCTAGCTATATTCATGCCTCCGTGGGCTACACACGCCTACACCTTGTTTTAATTAATTTACTTTTTTTTCGGTTGCCATGCTTTTGTCCAAGCTTTTTCTTCTTTTTCTTTTTTTTTTCTCTTATAGATGCGGTCCCAGTACATGTCTTCTTTTATATTATTATATTTCTTTTTGCATCGCTGCCTGTTCTTATTAATCCACGGCTGCTTTGACTTTGTTGTTCTTGTTTTCTCAGCTCTTTCTTCCTCTGGATACCGCGCGTGAGCCTCTGATGTCCATTTTTTTCACACTTTTTTTTTTGTTTACTGCCGCTTGCCAACTTAACATCGCCGCAGTCATTTATATAGCCACTAAATTGATATCAACAACACAAGGCCTTGTTGTAGCCCCCACTTGTAGCTAATGTCGTCTCTATCACCCGAAAATCCCCATAAATTTATTTGTAATTATTCATCCTCCTATAATAATAAAAAAACCCCTCCTTCTAGCGTCAAATGTTGTTGGAGCAATTTCGTAACAACACGAAATCGGAGGGATGCTGGAATAGTATATCGAAATTATGAGTATGTGGCTGTTTTAACACGAAATCGGAGGGATGCTGGAATAGTATATCGAAATTATGAGTATGTGGCTGTTTTATGAGATTAGGGTTTATCAATCGGAGGGATGCTGGAATAGTATATCGAAATTATGAGTATGTGGCTGTTTTATGGGATTAGGGTTTATCAAAAAAGAGGGACTGGACTCGGCAGCTGTCTTGATTTGTCTCGTGTATCAGATTGCATCATACCAAGATGCATACGTACCTATATGTTTATATAGGATCAAGCCCACGTAGTTCTGTGTAATTGATTTGTGTCTATCCCTAACTTAGAGACTTTAGGGATAAATTTTGTTAATCTGGGTGATTACTGATTTTATCTGATTTAATCTTATCGTTGTGATATCTTCCTGATTTGAAGAGTATCGTTTGGAGATATTTTCCGTTATTGATTGATTGAGATTGATTGTTTCCTCATTTCAGGGAGAGGATAAAACTTAGCGGTTAAGTAACAATTATTAATATGAATTAATAATTAATAAATATTAGAAATTTGGGAGATTATTAGACATGCCAAAATTATGGCATAATAACTTTATTTATTTTAATAATATTACACCCAACATCATTGGTTTCCGTGCTCAAACCAAATGTAAATATTTGGTCGGGATGATAAAAGTATATTTTATTATATTTATAAAATATCAATTAGAACATTGTTCGATTTATTTTGAACTCTCTCCTTTTCTTGTTATAATTACTTTTTATTTTCTAATCGCAAAAGCTGGCAACGGTTAAAAGCCATGTTCCCACATTTCCACGAGATCGAAAGAAAAAGCGAATGCAATAATTCCAATGTTTG
The DNA here is from genome assembly GCA_037693485.1 of Kitagawia praeruptora. NCBI lineage: Eukaryota > Viridiplantae > Streptophyta > Magnoliopsida > Apiales > Apiaceae > Kitagawia > Kitagawia praeruptora. The sequence goes on along the minus strand of CM075352.1, from coordinate 102,298,881 downwards.
AACATTAAGGAAAAAGTAAAAAAGCAATTATTTCAGTCTCTTTTCATGTCATCTCTGTCAAAATAAATCACTTCGTACATTCTTCAAAACATTTTTTGAAAATGTGGTCTGGATTTTTTTTGACAGGATGTATTGACGAGTGCTGCACAATTTTTCGGTTTGGATCAGTAAATTAGATCGAATCGAATTTACCGGTCCAAAGACCGGACCAGACCGAATATAATCGATCCGGTCCCCGATCCATAAAATCAAAAAAAATCCGGTCTTGGTCCGATACGGTCGAAACCCTTAAAACACCCGGTTCGAACCGGATCGGACCGAATTTTATGTATATAGTTAATTTTACATTGTTTTGTCTTTTAAATTATATAGTACGGAGTACTTTAATAATTAAATATTAACACATAACATATTTTAGTGATCCAAATTGTTAAATAATAAATTTATGAAATAGTATATATAGATACTACAATATAAATGATTAAATTTCATATTTCATACTATATATAATTTATAATTACGTTTATAAATTAATGTTACTTTACAAATAATATCACATTTACTTATTTTTAAACTTAAATTAACTTACCAAGTGATTTAAATATCAACAAAGAATGAAAATTAAATTATAAAAATTAGTTTTATTTATAAAATATTAACTAGCCGGTCCATACCGGTCCGGGTTTTTACAGTCCGGTCTGGTCCGATCTCAAAACCGTTTATGATCGGTCCGGTTCCCGGCTCATGAATTCAATAAAATTCGGTATTCGGTCCAGTTCGGTGCGTTTGGACCTTTGTGCAGCCCTAGTCTTGATTTATTTCTAAACATTGATTAGAATTATTTTTAAGTAGTTAATTTAATCTTAAGCATGCCTGAATATATATTTTAATAAATTTACTAGATTTAAATATATATTTATTGTACTCCATTCATGTTTTAAATAAAAAAATACATATGTAAAACAACAACAAAAATATATTAATTGCAGTAACATAATAATAATTCTTAATATTAATTAATAATTTTAATAATTAATATTAAATTATTTAATAAATTACTAGAAGGTACCGTAACCATCTAGACCACCCGAAATTCTAACAAGAAAACAAAACCTAATGGAAAGGAAAATGTAACATCCGTTAATAAAGGGCAGAGTTATAAAGTGTTAACACCGTTTAAAATCCACCTAAAAATTCCTGTCCAAGTCATCGTCAAATCAAATACGCGTCCTATTCCTCTCTCTCTCTCTCGGCAGTCTCAAAAATTAAAATACAATCCTATTCAACCCCGAAAAAGTCGTTGCATACCAGTTCATCATCGCCTAGGCTACAACAATTATATATACGCTTCTGTATCTTCACCATCCTCTTCGGTTCTTGCTTACGTCTCTGGTAAGAATCCCCCTTGGTCTCAATTTGTATAATCATCTAGGTTTTGTGAAGAGACATCATGAATTTATTGTGATTTTTTTTATGCTTTTCAAGTCTTCGAAATTGCTGGCTTTTTCGTAAAGTTAGGATTTTGGATTCTTTGATCATCTGGGGTTTGATTATTTTCTGATTTTGATGCGTGGGGAGGTTAAAGTTTAGATTTTTAGGCTTCCTTGTACAGTTTCTTGATCCTAATTGTACATATAGGGGTCAGGTTAATTTAGGGGTTTTAGGATTTGTGAATTTTTAGGGTTGATAAGATGTCGTCCGCGGGTGTTCTTGCGATTCCGATTAGAGAGGATTCTGGACTTTTGTCGCCTGTATTTAGTCGTGAATTGAATGAATCGATACATATATATGTGGCTATGTCGGGTTCCATGGTCCCGATGAGGGTTTTGAAATCGGAGTCGATTGAGTCTGTGAAGCTTAGGATTAAGTCGTATAAGGGGTTTGTTGCTAAGGATCAGAAGTTGGTGTGTAAAGGGAGGGAATTAGCTAGGAGCAATTCGTTGGTACGTGATTATGGAGTTGAGGATGGGAATGTGCTTCATTTGGTGATTCGTCTTTCTGATCTTCAGACTATTAATGTTAAGACTTCGTGCGGTCAAGAGTTTGTTTTTGAAGTCAAGAGGAATTGTGATGTTGGTTATGTCAAACGTCAGATTGCTGACAAGAACAGGAAATTAGCTGATGTGGATGAGCAAGAAGTGTTGTGCGATGGTGAGGAGCTTGAGGATCAGAGGCTCATAAACGACATTTCTAAACATAATGATGCTGTGATTCATTTGTTTGTTCGGAAATCTGCAAAAATTAGAGCTACACCTCGGGAGAAGAATTATGAGCTTTCCGTTGTTGCATCGCATTTGAATGAAATAAGGAAATTTGATGAGGAAATTATTCAGCAGACACCGGAAAAAGAGATCTTGTTGGAACCAATAATTGTTAACCCGAAGGTTGAGTTGTCTTCGGCAGTATTGGATATGATCAAAGCTACAGCTGAAGGATTAGATAGTGGAAACGGTCCTATAAGATCTTCAGAGGGTACAGGGGGAGCGTACCTAATGCAGGATGCAACGGGTAATAAGAATGTCTCTGTTTTTAAGCCAATTGATGAAGAGCCCATGGCTGCGAACAACCCACGCGGCTTGCCCTTATCTGAGAATGGGGAAGGCTTGAAGAAGGGCACGAGTGTCGGTGAAGGTGCGTTTAGGGAAGTAGCTGCCTATGTTTTGGATCATCCCAAAGCTGGACGGCGCTCCTTTTCCGGTGAGGATTCAGGTTTTGCTGGCGTTCCCCCTACAGTTATGGCAAAGTGTTTGCACACAGGTTTTAATCATCGGGATAGCCTAAATTTTAAGATAGGCTCCTTGCAGATGTTCATGGAGAACCATGGAAGTTGTGAGGATATGGGACCAAGTTCATTCCCGGTGGAGGAAGTACATAAAATATCAGTGTTTGATATAAGGATGGCAAATGCAGATAGGCATGCTGGAAACATATTGTTGGGCAAGGATAAAGATGGAAAGACTGTTTTGATTCCAATAGATCATGGCTACTGTCTGCCCAAAAGCGTATGTAGCTTCTTTATTCTCTCTAACTTATCTTATACCATATCTGTTTCTCTGAGTGTTATGCTTCATCCAAATATATTAGTTAACACTTGGAGCATATGCTTCGATTATTGTTATTTCTCATGAGGTGTCCTCACCACAATGGTAGCATGGCCGGGATTGCTCTCTTGTAATCTCCTTGAGACCAAGCATAACTGCTTGGCCAATCTTGTTGGATTTGATTCTTTATGTTCCTTGACTGGTATTATTATGTATCTTGTATTTAACTGTTCTTGTTTGCAGTTTATGCATGCTTCCCACAGTACATTATCTAATGTTTTTTTGTTAATACCCGAAGTCTCGCCCATGCACTGGTCTATGTAATGGTTCCTTCTTGGGATGAACTAAATGGAATAACTAAGTATTGTATGTTGACCAAACATGTAGAGGTGGTTAAACTAGGATCAAGCACATTGAAAGACCTGCAGGAAGGCCCAAGTATTTACGATGTGAAACTTGCTTTCGTGACCATGTATAGACTTCTAAAGATTAAAAGTTAAAGCATCATCTAGTCTGTCAAGTGTCTACTGACATAAAATTATGATGTATAGGCTTTATTCTTGAACCCCTCCCTGCTCCTAGTATTTGTATGTCAAAGGATCATGTTGCGTTTGAATTGTTTATTGTCTGTCTTCAATAGAAATGTTGTGGAGGACACATAAAATTTTTGAGCGTATTAACTGAAAGACTTAATTTAGCATGTAGAAACTGAACATATTTATTGCTTTCAATTTTTACATTAAAAGATACAAATTATATCAGTTCTAATTTATTAAGTTTTATTTGCTGCAGTTTGAGGATTGCACATTCGACTGGCTCTACTGGCCACAAGCTCGTAAACCATACAGTCCGGACACCGTAGAGTACATTAAGTCATTGGATGCAGAGGAAGACATTGCCTTGCTCAAGTTTCATGGATGGGACCTACCTCAAGACTGTGCTCGCACCCTCCGCGTCTCAACCATGCTTTTGAAGAAAGGTGTGGAGAGAGGCCTTACTCCCTTTGACATTGGTAACATCATGTGCAGGGAAACCTTGAACGAGGAATCCTTGATTGAAGAGATTGTCCAAGAAGCAGAGGATTCAGTCCTTCCTTGTACAAGTGAAGGTGCATTTCTTGAATCAGTCTCCCAGATCATGGATCGTCGCCTTGCAGAAATTGCTAAATAAAAGTCCACTGGGGGCAAATGAGAATATATATGCGCATATGTACATATGCTCTCTCTAGTATCTAATGAATGTGCTTTCCATGTTTCAGTTTAAGGATTAATTTCTTATCTAAATGTTTTCAAGTGGTCTCAAATACTTTTCAGCAGTTAACTGGAATGGATTTGAAGGTTGAAAATGCATCACCTTCAGACTTGTCTCGTGTTGTGATTTGGTTTTAATAAATTAGATTTTTTAAGCTTTGTAACTTGATATGATAAAATAGTGTGTTTTATTGTACTTGATATTGCCTACTATTCTGTTTTGGGTTATTATTCCTGTCAGACGTGGTGTGGTTGATCCTCTAATGGTGCAGCTGGTCATGTTATACCAGTTGGATCACTGCAACTTTTAAGATGGCAGTTCTTGAATTATGTGGAATGATCACTTTGTATATGTTGTGTGAGTTATATGTATTTCCCTCCATGTCACCGTGTTTCAGAATTATAGCAATGTGATCAATTAGTAGCCGTGTGAGTAGGGGTCAAGAACTCTTTAGAACAATGTAATTAATTGGTAGCTGCGTGACTATAGTGGATATTGCTGAACAATGTTAAGATATGTGCATCTCGGACTCCTGGTTGGCTTAATGTCAAGACATGATAATCAACTTAATTAATTAGCACTGTAGTCAAAAAGGAGAAGGGAAAAAGAATTAAAGCAGTGATTTATGTCAAGTAAAATGATTAGGTGTTGTCCTTTCCTTGTAATGCAATTATACCTTTGTTTGCATCACACTCAATTCCATCTTTATCAAAATTCAACAAAACATGAAAGCATCCGCTTAAGTATTTTCCACATTACTAACACCATCATAATCACACCCTATCTTTACTCTATGCATTCCCCATACCTGATTTCTCCATACAATACACTGTTTTAAGAACTTGCTTTCATAAACAACCGAGTAAATATATTTACATCTCTTTCTATCTAAACTAGGATCGGAATATACTGTGTGTGTTTGGTTTGGTTCACGACTTGATTAACCATGCACGAGCCACATAGATCCAAACCTCGCGGCTGTCGTACAAACCTCTCTTCGTGCATAGTCGCCTTTTTCTTCCTCCTATTCATCGCGGCAACAATCACTACCATCTACCTCCTCATCTTCAAACCCAAACACCCTCAAGTCTCCGTCACCTCCGTCAAATTCCCCGCCTTCGCCCTCTCAAACAACACCGTCAACTTCACCTTCTTCCAGTACGTCACCGTCACCAATCCTAACCGCGACACTTTCACGCATTATGACAGCTCATTACAGCTCGATTACTCCGGAAGTCCTGTAGGTTTCGTGTTTATTCCGGCTGGGAATATAGATGCTGGAATGACACAGCATATGTCGGCAAAATTCTCGGTGGAGGAGTTTCCGGTGGCAGCTACAGCGGGGAGCAGGGCAACGACGAGGGCGATGGAAATAGAGACGAAGATGAAGTTAGTAGGGAGAGTTCGGGTTCTAAAAGTGTTGACACATAAAGTGGAGAGTGGAGTGAAATGTAGAGTGGCTGTGCAAGTTAGTGATGGTTCTGTTTTGGGCTTTCATTGCTAGTACTAGTAGTAGGAATTAGTAGACCTGACAATTTGTGCCTTTGTGTACTAATTAGTATGGATGCGTGGTTTGTTGTTTTACTTGAGGGTGAAAAAATAATTTTTTACCCACATAATTATTTTCTTGAATCTTTATGACGACGGATGAAACTCCTGATCATTTTCAGATGAATGTAAATGACTACATGTAGAATCTATCTATCTTCAAGAATGTAACTTTGCTGCTGCTGCTGCTGCTGCTCTTTGATTTATTTCTTTTCATTTTTTCTGAGGGATACAATTTGGGTAATGTCACCAAACTACATGCAGAACAATTTGGACAGGTTCCTCGGAAGATGTCCATTAACTTCAATTTCACAAACGTATGCAGATTGCAGAGTAATACTACCCAGCCCAGGCCTGCAACACTACCAACACAAGACAACAAACCACCGCTAACAACACTGGTCAGCATAGAACACCAACGAGCTATATCCTTCGGCGGATAAAGAGTCACAGGGATGACCATCCCACTGACCAACATCATTTTACTGTTGGTAGGAAGTACTTGATGATTTTGCTCCCTTGACTTTTCAAAGGAAGAGGAAGATGAAAAAGAATAGATCCCTTGATCCGAGGAGATAATTACATAATCGCTGGGCCTAAGAGCAGGAGGAGTTAATGGCTGGTGCAAAATTAAAAGTCAGCTCCTGTTTGGGTACCAGAAATTCCTAAGGCCACCATGATTTTTTAATTTCATTCAAGTGAGTCGACGTTTTTAAGTCCCTTGGATTTGGATAAAAAGCTGGCATGTCTTGTTGTACGGGATGGAGCGATCGACGACCATGGATATTCTTATCCAGGCAAAGGCAATTAGGCATAATGTGTTAGCAACTAACCAGTAATATGTTCTATATTTAATCCTATCCAGATTTGTCGCCATTAGTACTTGTTCTAGCTAATTACTAGAAAGGAATGTACTCCCTACTCCAGCCAGCCTACTATGAATCTCCTGCAAATAACCAACTTCACTAAATGTTTCTCGATGAAGTGGATAAACTGGATCATGCTTTGTGTTACCACAATATCTTACTCAGTTTCTTTTAACGGGGCTCCGTCAGGGTGATCTTCTGTCGCCTTACTTGTTTCTGCTATGTGTTAAGGTTTGTCGAAGTCGTTAAAAAATGCTGCAGCAAACGGAACTATTCATGGCTGTCAAATAGCTCTGCTGCTCCTCGGTAACCCACTTGCTTTTCACTGATGATAGTTTTTTGTTTTTTAAAGCAAGCACAGAGGAGACTAATGCCATCAAGATGTTACTCAATTCCTATGAATCTCTCTCTGGGCATGATGTCAATTTCCAGAAATCGGCCATCTTTTTTAGTACAAATGTACGTGGGAGAAACAAGCAGAGATCTCAGGATTGCTTGGTGTGTACAATGATATTCATGTGAAAGCATTTATTTAGGGCTTCCCTCCCTAATAGGAAGATCAAAGAAATATGTTTCTAATTTTTTAAAAGACATAGTTTGGAAACGGATACAAGATGGAGTACAAAGTTGCATTCGAGAGCAGGGAGGCAGTGCTTATAAAGAATGTAGTTCAAGCTGTTCCGTCTTATTGTATGTCCTGCATCCTCATCCCAAAATCTCTGTGCCAAGAAATCGAGAGGATGATGAATGGATACTGGTGGAGTTCTAATGCATCAAACACAAAGGGTGTTCACTGGCTGTCATGGGATAACATGAGTATGGCACAATGGTGGAATGGGTAACCTTCACGGTTTTAATCTGGCCCTTTTTGGAAAACATTGCTAGAATTTTGTCAACAATCCTAGTTCTCCGGTAGCAAGGGTCTTTAAAGCTTGTTACTACCCAGACTGTCATCTTTTGCAAGCTGGGAGAGGTGAAGGTTCAAGTCACATCTGGTCTGGTATCTGGGAAGCAAAAGAAGCCATGTTTAAAGGTTACCGTTGGGTTTTGAGAGATGGTCGGTCTATTGATATCTACTCAGACCAGTGGCTGAGGGTAAGAAAGATTTTTGTGTAGAAGCAGAGAATCCTCCAAGCACTGCTAGGGCAGACAAAGTGTGTAGTCTTTTTGTTTGCGACAGTAAGGAATGGGATGAGGAGAAGATCAGGAACTTGTTTTGTAATCACGATGCAAGAGCAATTTTAGCAACTCGCATTCCCCAGAACAATCCAAGTGACAGGTTAGCCTGGGTTCATTCGAATGACGGACAGTATCCAGTGAAAACGGGTTATCATTATTGGTATTCCCAACATACTGGTGTTCAGCAATCAAACGGGTGGAGTAAAATCGGGCGTTTGAATATCCCTCACAAGCTCAAAATTTTCCTATGGAGGTTCTGTCTAAACATAGGTTCTGTCGAAACAACGTTCCTATACGTAATTTGCTGCGAAGGAAAGGGGTGGTAAAACCCATTATTTGGCCGATGTGTGAAGGTGCTATAGAACACTTGCTGCATATTTTTATTTTTTTTTGTAATTTTGCAATACAATGCTTGCTGTAGATGGGATTATCCTATAACATGGGGAATGTTGAATCTGCATCTGGCTGGCTACTGGAGAACTGTGTAGTGAGTCTCATGAAACCATCATTAACATAGCAACAGTGTCACTGGGAGTTTGGTTTGCCAGAAACAAACGTATTTGGGAGAGTAAGTCTCTAACCCCGTCACTAGCAATGGCATGGCGTTCAAAGCAAATAGTAGACTGGCGAGATGTGTGGAAGAGGAAGAACCTTTCCAGTCCTGAGACAGTAAACGGACCTCTTAGAGAAATTAAATTAAGACGCATCAGTATATAGTGGTGACTGGTGAGGCTTCTTTTTCTGTTGGTATAGTTCTCAGGGATCATACAGGGTCTTTTGTAAGAGGCAAGACCATGAGGTTTGATGGAAATAGAGACGAAGATGAAGTTAGTAGGGAGAGTAAGGGCCAGTTTGGATTGAGGGTTGGGAAGGGATGGGTTGGGTTAGAATGGGATGGGTTAGGTTGGGAAAGGATGGGTTGTGTTGAACCCTTACCATGTTTGGATGTAAGGGTTGAGTAATGAAGGGTTCAACCCTTACCTTATTTGGATGGAGGATTAGGTTGAGAAGGGTTATAATATAATTAATTATTATTTTTTTGGGAAAAAATATTTTCAAATCAATATTTTCGAAAAAAATATTTCGGAATCAATATTTTGGGAAAAAAAATTTCCGAACCAATATTTCGGGGAAAAAAATTTCTCAATCAATATTTCGGAAAAAATACTTCGGAACCAATCTTTCGGAAAAAAATATTTCCGAACCAATATTTCGGGAAAAAATATTTCTGGATCAGTATTTTAGGAAAAAATATAACCGAACCAATATTTCTGAAAAAAATATTTCTGAACGAATATTTTGGAAAAAATATTTCCGAAAAAAATATTTTCGAAATATTGGTTCGGAAAAAAATATTTCCGAAATATTGGTTCAGAAAAAAATATTTCGGAAATATTGGTTTCGAAAAAAATATTTCCGAAATATTGGTTCCGAAAAAAATATTTCCGAAATATTGGTTCGGAAAAAAATATTTCGGAAATATTGGTTCCGAAAAAAATATTTCCGAAATATTGGTTCGGAAAAAAATATTTCCGAAATATTAGTTCGGAAAAAAATATTTCGGAAATATTGGTTCCGAAAAAAATATTTCCGAAATATTGGTTCGGAAAAAAATATTTCGGAAATATTGGTTCCGAAAAAAATATTTCCGAAATATTGGTTCGGAAAAAAATATTTCCGAAATATTGGTTCCGAAAAAAATATTTCCGAAATTTTGGTTTGGAAATATTTTTTACCGAAATCTTGGTTCGGAAATATTTTTTCCTGAAATACTGATCCAGAAATATTTTTTCCCAAAATTTTGGTTCGGAAATATTTTTTTCGGAAATATTGGTTCAGAAATTTTTTTTCCCGAAATATTAGTTCGAAAATATTTTTTCCCGAAATATTGGTTCGAAAATATTTTTTCCCAAAATATTGGTTTGGAAATATTTTTTTCAGAAATACTGATCCAGAAATATTTTTTTATTGTTGTTATTTATTAGGAAATATTTTTTTTATTATTGAAATATTTTTTCAACCATGTCCAACACCCCAAATCGGGGTGTTGAAATGCTCCCTCATTTACATTATATTAGAACCCTCTCCTAACCCTCACCAACCACTATAAACTCAACCCTCCATTTTAAATTTCTATCCAAACAAGGGTTGTCAAATTTGAACCCCTCCCAACCCAACCCATCCCTCCCCAACCCCCGATCCAAACAAGCCCTAATGTTGTGTTTGGTTGACATGAATGAATTAGGAGGGAATGAAATGAGATTTTGAACTAAATTATAGTAAAATTTTAATAATTTTCATTCCTTCCTCATTCCATCTCTAACAAAATATATAAGAACTCAAGCATCCCTATTTTGGAAGGAATGCTCCATTCTCCCCCCTACCCATTTTCTTCACAAATTTCATCATAGGAATTTTGCACCCATTCATTTTTTTTCAAATCTTCCCTCTAATCTCTATAGTTTCCGTTTATTTTTACTCATTCCATTCCATTCCATTCCATTCTCCCCAACCAAACACAACATAAGGGTTTTGAAAGTGTTGACACATAAAGTAGAGTGTGGAGTGAAATGTAGAGTGGCTGTGCAAGTTAGTGATGGTTCTGTTTTGGGCTTTCATAGTTAGTAGGTAATTAGCAGACCTGACAGTTCGGGTTGTGTCGTGTACTAATTATCATGGAAGTGTGGTTTGTATGTTGCAGACCTGACAGTTCGGGTTGTGTCGTGTACTATATCATGGAAGTGTGGTTTGTATGTTGCTTTTGGGTGAAAAAATAATTTACCCACATAATTATTTCTTTTGATCTTTTTTTTTTGAAAACGGAATTATTTCTTTTGATCTTGATCACACCATATGAAACTCAGTTCAGACTTCAGATGAATCTACATGACTACATGTATCTTTAAGAATGTAGCTTTGCTACTGCTGCTCTTTATGGCACCGCAAGATTATTATTATTATTATTATTATTCATTTCTCTGATGGATACAATCTTGCCAATGTCACAAAACTACATGTGGAACAATTTGCACAGATTCCTCCCCGAAGGTTACAATTTCAGACTCAACTTTGGGTACCAGAGATTCCTCAGGCCAGGCCACCCTGATTTATTGAAATAGGTGATTTATTGAATATTTGATGTCAAAAAGTTCAAAATAAAGATGCCGCAGCCGGGAATTGAACCCGGAATATGATTCATTAATAAGAAGAATTTCATAAGCCAGTGCTACTGCGGCTGATTTTGTTACATAACTGGTTTAACATGTATAAGAATATTTGAAATTCCTAAGATAAAATGCAACATAACCGTGTTTACCCTAAAATTATATATTTGTGCCATGCCCATGTAATTACATGTCAAGTTTACATAATCCTGCCTGTCAAAAAAAGTTTACATAATCTTAAAACAACTCAAAATCCTTATTCTCATTTTTATTGTATTCTAACTTTAATACAAGTAAGATTTGTACTGGCGTAAAAATTAAAATAAGTCGGAATCTGTATTTTACATGGAATAACTTTTGTTTCAAAAAAAAAGGGAAACATGGAAAAACTTTCATCATATGTGATATCAAATTTGTGTCATAATATAATTGACTTTAAATGCTCTCAAGAGAGTATAAAAAATAAATAAGAAATTGTACATTTCATGTTATATCGATATAAGAATTACATCAAAATAATATAAAAGGTTGGAGTTGTTCTAACAATGATTATTAAAGTTACATCAAAACAATGTGAAAGATTAAGATACTCTTAAAAATTGTATTTAAAAAAAAAACAGCTGCTGAATACATCGATTTCTTCAAACATATAAGCCACTGCTACTGCAGATGTTTTTGTAAATGATAAGTAAAACAAAATATCAGAATTTCGTATGACCTAACCTGACTCCCTGAGAAATACTAATATGCACAAAACATTTTAGAAATACAAAACTAAGAAAAGCATGAGTAAACAACACAGTTGAGGAAAAACGAGCAAGATACTATAGACATTCAACGTCTGGAAAACAATTTAAGTTAGCACCTTTATGGCATTAAGCTAATAAGCTCAGTGCTTCGTTGGCTTCTTCAGCTTCTTCTTTGACCTCCTGAAGAAAAATACATCATATCCACGAAGATATTAGGAAATCGCTGGATTTTTTTTCAAATTTTGCCACATAAAATGCTATAAATATTACTACATGATATTTATGATACAAGTACACTTTAAATTGCAAAAAAATTACCTCTTCTTTGGTTTTTTGATGCCGAATACACCCTTCGTTAATGAGCTTATATCCATTGAGCGCCCCTTCATCATTTTATCATGATACATCTTGCTCCCAATCTCAATAATTTGTTCCTCCACCTCTTCCAGGTTTTGGTCCACATTGAGCTTCAGCTCCCCCTTCCTGATAACGGTCACATTAAAACCATTTGATCTGGCCTCCAGATAAGCATCCTATAGAAAATGTAGCCAAGTGGTCAGACAGAATGAGCTTCATATGTGTAAAGTGAAATGGGTTGTAAAGTTATATCTCACAAGAAAAAATGTTAAAACATATAAGAGCTAGTTTGAATTGTGGTAAATGCTGAGTTACTGGCATTTTATTATTCTATCTTGAAAACTAGTATAACCATATGTAAGGCGTGATTAGATTTTTGCTATTTAATGATGTGTACACAAGTAAAATGCATACTGGGTTCCTCCGGATCAATTAATAGTACAGGAAATTCCTTAGAAAGATCTGTAATTTAGTAAGGGTAAATAAGTAAAATCAACAGGTACCGTACCGACCGATCGACCAACCAACCAAACTTTTAATGTTTCGGCTTTTATATAATAGTATAGATTTACCCATTCTCTTTGAAAAATTGATGAGTACCAGTAGGGCGCAGCACATTCCAATTTAAGCATCAAATCGTTCATTTACTTGCTTTTAAAATGCTTATAACTAAGTTTTTTTTTTGGGGGGGGGGGGGGGCATGGGTCAATTCTTACCTTGGGTTGCTGTGCAATAACGAAGGCATTTCCATTTCCAAGCATTTCCAGATGACTCTGTATGATGTAGCACATGTTTTTGCAATCACCAGTATCCTCAAAAGCAATCATGTGATACTGCTTTGGATCCAATTCAAGATCAGCTGCCATCTCTAAGGAATAAAATCCTATGTTCTGGTCCCCATCCTGGTTTGTGTACAACTCTATACACTGCAATATACAAATTGTGTAAAGATATCCATATACACTACATGGAGAAGTAGATACATTTGATAAACACAGAAATAGGAATAAAAAAGAGATGAAAATGGGGACATAGGATTTGAATGTGCATTCTAGTAACATGTACTTACGGTGAGTAATGCACTGGTTGGCACTTGGCACAAATAATATAGAGATTCCATTGTACATCCATGTAATAGTTATATAAGTAATTTATTAGTTAAAAATGATACCACTTCGATCAACATGGCAGATGGATCACTTACCAGAACAAAAGGAAGATCTAGCCACCACAAATAATCTTCTTCTTTTTCTTCTGTGTATTCACTGTACTTGTTTATAACAGCTTGTGGTCCATACAACTCCATTTCTCTTTTGACCTTGTTAAGTTTCTCCTGGATGAATTTCTGTCCTCGCTCAGGTAATTTATCCATTAAATCAGCAGACTCCTGTATCTCCTTCTCAGTTATCCATCTCTTTAGGTCCTTTCCTATATCCTTCATAGTAGCTTTAATTTCTGGATCTGTCTCTGCATTATAAGAATCTAAGAAACCCCGAGACCACTTTTTTGTGTGCTCCCAATACTCTTTTCCAGATTTCTTACCAGCCCTAACCGAACCATCACTGCCCTCTATAATGATCTTTGGAGATTTCACAATCCTATCCTGATTATTTCTGTTTTGATTTTTAACTGATTTAGGGACACCATTTTCATATGATGAGGATTTTAGTGAGGTTTGAAGGGGACTTTCAGCTTCTTTTTTTTCAATGAATTGACCTCTTAAGTTCTCATTAACAAGTGCCTGTCTTTGTTTCAGATAGTCGTCTAAAGACTGAGGACTAGTATCTACTGGGGGACCTTTCCAGCGCGGAATAACTTTCTCTGGAGGATCATGTATGCTAATGCCATCTGCACAAAAGAATAATGTTTATTTAAGTAGGAAAACATCACATGTCTGAGTTAATACTTAATAGTTGAATCTATTACATATTTGGCTTGCTTAATCTGGTTATAATCAACGAATGTCGAGCACAAAACAAATTCTGAGTGACAAGGTTTTAGCATATTATTAGACTGACTTCCAAAAGAATAAAAAAAGAGTATTTTAGACTGCTAATATGCTTTAGGTCAGATCGTAATGGAACTGAAAATATACCTGCACCATAATCAAGGTTTTCAATGTTTGAATGGACCCATTGATGAAGATTTTGTAGCTTTTCATTCACTTTCTCAACCTTTTTCTCAAGACCGCCAAAGAATGCTTTTTTATCTTCAGAATCCATCAAATGAAAAGGATCCCTCCCCATCAGCTCATTTTCTCGGACTTGAAGCACGATTTCTCTAAGCCTATCATCTTTCATCCAGTCAAGTTCACCATCACCTTCATCATACTCGGGTACTCTCTTCTCTGAATCAAGATTTAATTCTTGATTTATCTTTTTCTGCCTGGCAACTGTGTAATTATCCCTGAATCCGACTGCAATCTTCTTCGCTACAGGCTCAAATTCATGAAAATTATTCTCCATCCAGTTTCCGTTTGTCGCTGCTGGTGCTGGCACGTCATTTGAGTCTGGCATTTGATGTTTAATTTCCTCAACTATATCTTCCGCAGTATTACTCTCTTTTGAGATAGTTCCCTCTGCATTCAAATGAGGTTCACAAGCAGTCTGGGAGGTTGTAGAATCTGATTTTGCATCAAAATCGGGAGTATGAGCCAAAATTTCCTTCTTATGTCGCTCCTGGCTTCTTTGCCTCTCCAAATCTCCATCTATTGGAACATTTATATTAGATGGTTCTTTTTCCGTACTGTTTTCAGGACTGGAGGAAGCCCTGAGAATCTGATGATCAACTGATTCATCTTCAGCGGCCTTAGCGTCAACACCTTTTAGAGGAATAGACTCGTGAGCAGGCTCTGGAGAAGCAAATTTTCCATAAATCAAATCCGGCGAGGTCAAAATAGAGACAGCACGTAAATTGTGATTTCTATCAAGTTGCTGGCTTGTTTCTCCATCACTTCTGTTTTGACTTAATGAGTCATCTTTGGGAAGAGTTTTACTCGGTATCTCCTCACTTTTCTCTTGTCTATCACGTGTTTTAGAAAGGTATTCTCTTGCCTCCTTAACTGACCTAATCACCTTTGGCTTTGCTTTGACAGAATTTTTTTTAGGCTCACTGAAGTGAGTGACACTAGAATCAGATGTGTTGTTCGTTTCAGTTGTGTCAAACGAGTTTGGGTCATCATCCTTATCTTCGTTTGCCCTGTTTTCACTAACATTTGAAACATGAATTTCTGAAGTAGTAGATTTTATGGCCTCACTGTTCTCTACTGAAGTTTTGACATGTATAAAGGAGCCATTACTTTTTGGATCATCAAGAGGTGTGGTGAATATAGTTTCACGAACATCTTTCGAATTTCCTATGTATCCATGATTTTGACCGTTAAAAGAACTAAAACTCTTCTCTCTTTCCTCTTGGATCACTTTCTGTCCACTGGATAAATCATTTACGATTGCATTATCTTCTCCATCACTACCATCAAGGCCAGCTTGATCCTTTTTCTCAAGTTCCCGTGCATGTCTCGCCATTGCTTTAATTTCCTGAATTTTATCATCAAAATCAGTAGATTTAACAGCTTCTACACCAGATGATGTTTGCAAAGCTAAAGAACTATCTGATGCCTTTGCTTTTGCAATATTATCCATTACCAACTGTCTATCAAGAAGAGGTTTTTCAGTTGATGGAAATTCCACTTTCTTGGATGCCTGAATGACTTCAACATTACCTTTGACCAATTTATCTTTCTCCATTCTAGCTTTCATTTTTCTCCTCAACATTTCCTTCTCCATCATTGTGTACTCCGTCTTATTCTCGTCACATTTAAACAATTTCTTCACGGCCCAAAATACACATAAACCACATAATGCCACTACTCCAACTCTCGACATTTTCAAGAGAAAACCAGGTGGAAGAGTAACTCCCTGTATCGAACTCACAGAACCTACATCCCCACTAGAAACTACAAACTTCGCCACTGAACTAAACTCCGAGAGCACATTATTCCCATTCTCCATCTCTCTAGCTAAAGATTTCGCATGAGAAATCTTCGAATCCACTTCACTCAAGTCCTCTAGCTCACTCGCCTTATACAAAGCCGGCTCAAGTCCACTTCTCCTCATAATTTCCTCCTCATTAACATCCACCTTTTCAATCTTACCCTCAGAATCTCGAAAAACAGTAAATATTTGACCCGACCCAATTCCCCAAAACTCAGTATCTGCCTCATACTGATCAACCCATCTCCTCAACTTACTAGATAAACCAGAATCATCATAAATTTCGAAACTTTCTTTCTTTAATCCACTAGAATCAACACTACCCTCAATTTCTACACTACCACTATCCAAATTAGAATCAAGATTTTCATCATTATAATCAAGAACTTGTTTTTGAGTTTCAGAACTTAAATCAAGAACTGGGAAATTATCACACACCTGTTTGTGTTGACTGAGCTTCTTCCTCAGAGAGTTTCTCCTGCTAGTGGGTCCCCCAAAATGAGCTGAAAGTTTGAATCTTTTGGAATTTGAGAGAGGTAAAGTGGGTGAAAATGGAATGTTTATGGAGACTTTAGAGGTGAATTTGAAATGGGTTTTGCTTATTTGGGTTGTTTTGAAGCAAATCTTGGGAGATAAAAATGAGAGCTTTGGAAAGATATGAGAATGACAAGTAGTTGGGGTTGTGGAGCTCAGAATCTCCATCAAGAAAATGGATTATACATACAGATTGTTTATATACAATTATACATACAGGAGAGACTAAACCCTGATAAAGCCTTTTCAGAGTTGCAGAAAGAATTTGTGGAAAAGAGAAAGCACATAAAAATAAAGCTATTAACGGATAAAGAATTAAAGAGTATACTACTTTTTAAAAAAAATATTTTTTGGTTAGTTAATTGATCATTTTTAGGACATTTATCCAGATTTTTTTTTAAAATAAAGGTGTTAATTCAATAATAAAAAACCATACGGCATCTACACCAATGATCGAGTCGAACAAACAGTAATTTGCAATTGTCTGTTCTCATGAAAAGACAGTTAAGCGATATTTTGAAGATAAAGTATATACAAATACAAGTACCCACTTCGTGCATCCTCGTTGGATTACTGGTACCTTCTTCATCATGTCCCGATGGAAATTTTTTTTTAAAAAAGTATGTGTTATGAGTAGTACCAATTTTTTTTGAAGTCAAAAGTCTCCATAAACGTTCCATATTCAAATATTCCATTATTAAATATTCTCTCTAAATTCCATCTGAGGTAAAGTTAAATTAAAATTTAATTTTGTTTACTATCAAATATTTTCTGTAAATTAATAATTATTAATTTATCGATTAATTAATACCTTTTTAAAAAACGAAGTATCATTTCTGAAAAGCAAACTACATTCGTTATAGGTAGAAGCATTACAAATAATGTTCTTGTAGCTTTTGAAATGCTGCACTATATGAAGCAGAAAAAACCGAAGTGGTGAGGGAGAAGTAGCTCTGAAACTCAATGTAAGCAAGACATATGATATAGTATAGATTGGAGATTTTTGAAGCATCAATTACATCAGATGGGTTTCTCTAGTAAATGGGTTGCTTGGGTTGTGTTGTGTGTGTCAACAGTATCGTATTCAGTGAACTTCAACGATACTCAAATAGGTCTATTCTTACTTTGTGTGGAAAGTCTCTCATGTGCAATCAAGAAATCAATCGAGGATAGGAAGTTTTCTGGCTATAAAATGTTGGGTTTGTGGAGTCTATTAGGTTTCAGAATTGGATTCTGACTTGAGTTAGGAATTCCTGAATTGGACTCTAATTAAAGTTAGGAATTTCAGAATTAGACTCTGATTCGTTTAGACCCAGTTTCTTCTCTTATAAATACTCATGTAATTGTAACAATAACACAACACAATTGTGAGAGATCAATACAAAATTAGTGCGGCTTATGGAGTAGGAATTTCCGAACCACGTAAATCTTTGTCTTGTGTGATTGTCGTTTATTTTCTTGTTCTTGTTTATTCGCTTTGGGTTTTGCTTTCGTTGTTGTATACTCAATAACTGGAATCAAGAGCCTAGGTTTTCAGGCGAGTGGGAGCGATGGTAGAAGAAGGGAAAGTAAAGATCGACAAATTTGATGGCATAGATTTTTAATTTTGGAAGATGCAAATTGAAGATTATTTGTATCAGGAAAAACTACACAAACCGCTAGAGGAGAAAAAGTCAGATTCAATGGATGAGAAAGAATGGAAGCTATTGGATAGGCAGGCTTTGGGTGTTGTCAGATTAACTTTGGCGAAGAACGTTGCTTACAATACCGTCAAGGAAACGACAACTTATGGATTGATCAAGGCATTATCAAATATGTATGAGAAGCCGTCTGCTTCGAATAAGGTATATTTGTGTCGCTTGTTGTTTGCCACAAAATTGAATGAAGGTGATTGTGTTGCTGATCATGTGAACGAATTTAACTATATCCTATCAAGATTGACATCTGTGGATATTAAATTCGATGATGAAGTACAAGCCTTATTGTTGGTATCCTCGTTACCTGACAGTTGGTCAGGATTTGTCACTGCTATTTGTAATTCATCTGGGGGCAGTAAGATGACTTTCGATGGAGTTCGAGATGCGATTCTTGGAGAAGATATTCTTAGGAGAAACTCAGGATAGATATCAGGTTCCTTGTTGAGTACTGAGAGTAGAGGCAAAAAGTTCGATAGGGGGCAGAATCAGGGGCGTAGCAGATCGAAGTCACAAAAGAGAGGACAGTCCAAAGCTCGCAAGGAGATTGTTTGTTGGAATTGTTAGAAGAAAGGTCACTTCAGAAATCAGTGTACGGCTCCCGCGGCTCCTAAAGGAAAGAAGAAAGAGGATAATTCAGCTAATGTAGTTGAAGAAGTGGCGGATGACGATGCTTTGATTTGTTGTGTTGAATGTTCGGTTGAATCATGGGTTATGGATTCTGGTGCATCATTCCACACTACCCCTTGCAAGGATTTGATGTTAAATTTCAGACTTGGAAATTTTGGTAAAGTCCGTCTTGCTGATGATGAGACTTTGGATATTGCGGGCATGAGAGATATTAATCTCAAGACCTCTTTGGGGATAAGCTGGACGTTGAAAGATGTAAGGTACATTCCTGGACTGAAGAAGATGTTGATATCTGTGGGTCAGTTAGATAAGGAAGGGTATCGAGTTACTTTCGGAGACGGACAGTGGAAGGTTATAAAGGGGAATCTAGTTGTTGCTCGTGGAGACAAAAAGGGGACATTGTACATAGTTGAACAATCTAGCTATGAAGCAAATACAGTTGCTAATGAGATTGGGTCTTTAACTTTGTGGCACCAAAGACTTGGTCATATGAATGAAAAGGGTATGAAGCTGCTAATTTCGAAAGGGAAGATTCCATAGCTGAAGAATGTGGAAGTTGGGTTCTGTGAGCCATGTGTTCTTGGAAAGCGGAAATGAGTTACTTTTACAAAATCAGGGAGGACACCCAAGGCTGAGAGGTTAGAGCTAGTTCATACAGATGTATATAGTCCAACAGCAGTTGCGTCGTTGGGAGGATCTCGCTACTATGTCACTTTCATTGACGATTCCACTAGAAAGTTATGGGTTTATTTCTTGAAGAATAAATCAGATGTGTTTGCTACTTTCAAGAAGTGGAAGACCGAAGTTGAAAATCAGACCGGTTTGAAGGTTAAGAGTTTGTTGTCAGATAATGTTGGTGAGTACAGTAGTGATGAGTTTAAAAGCTATTGCACAGAATACGGTATTAGAATGATCAAAACAATTCCAAAGACACCGCAGCAGAATGGTGTTGCAGAGCGCATGAATAGAACCTTGAATGAGAGGGTCAAGAGTATGAGGTTACATGCAGGGTTGCCAAAGACTTTTTGGGTAGATGTAGTTAGCACAGCAGTGTATCTCATAAATAGAGGACCTTCAGTTCCTTTGGGGTTCAAGATTCCTGAAGAAGAGTGGCAGAAAAAGAAGGTAAATATTTCACACTTGCGAGTATTTGGTTATGTTTCTTATGTACGTGTTAAAGATTCAGATAGGGACAAGCTTGATCCGAAAGCAAAGAAGTGTATCTTCATTGGTTATGGCTCAGATGATATGGATTACCGTTTCTGGGATGAACTAACGAAGAAGGTCGTTAGAAGTAGAGATGTTACTTTTAATGAGAATGTAGTGTATAAGGATAGACATAGGCAGTTGGGATCAGAGTCGACGAGGCCAATGGGGTAGGCTAAGTCAACAGCATTGGTTTTATGGATCAATGGAGATACATGGGGTCACACTGTATGGAGCATGGGATTCTAGTCACTTTGTGGGGGATGTCTTCAGGAGGGGTCTATGGTGTGGTAGAGCAGAATCACGGTTCTAGGGTGCAGCCAGCTTAGGGAGATGTAGTCTACATTGGGTCGGGGTTGAAGGATGATTCAGACCAAACCAGGGTTCAAGGTGGAGGGTGTAGCTGTTCACTTGTATACATGTGCTTATACATATCATGTATGGATGAGCATGGCTTAATGAATGAACATAAGTCATGGCACATCATATCTAGTTAGGGATAAGGCATATCCTCATAGTTGGGAGAAAGGCCAGGACATGGGATGGCGGATCTTCTAATAGAGGTATTGTAAACTGATTCAACCAGCCGTCAAGCTTGAGTGCCAGGAGAATAAAGCACGAGAGCAAGACAGGGAATCAGTGTGTCGCGGGCGTAGATAAAGAGGCGCTGTGACAAGGCAGACTCACCCGACGGGCATGTTGGGGAGTGGCGCCATAGGGCGTGCGGGTTGTGCCGTGTGGCCCTGAAACATTTTGACTAGCCCAGTTTACAGGCCAGGCGTCGAGGAGACAAAGGTCAGGGTTAGCTGCGCATTGCTGGCCAAGCTTCGTTTAGCGGAGTTGGCGCATCACTGGGGCGAAAAATTAAACGTGTGTTCACGCTTCCGCAAGCCTCCGTGACAATTGGTGTCACGGAGGCTTGCGGAAGCGTGAACACACGTTTAATTTTTCGCCTCAGTGATGCGCCAACTCCGCTAAACGAAGCTTGGCCAGCAATGCGCAGCTAACCCTGACCTTTGTCTCCTCGACGCCTGGCCTGTAAACTGGGCTAGTCAAAATGTTTCATGGCCACACGGCACAACCCGCACGCCCTATGGAGCCACTCCCCAACATGCCCGCCGGGTGAGTCTGCCTTGTCACAGCGCCACTTTATCTATGCCCGCGACACACTGATTCCCTGTCTTGCTCTCCTGCTTTATTCTCTTGGCACTAAAGGTTGACGGCTGGTTGAATCAGTTTACAATACCTTTATTAGAAGATCCGCCATCCCATGTCCTAGCCTTTCTCCCAACTATGAGGATATGCCTTATCCCTAACCAGATATGATGTGCCATGACTTATGTTCATTCATTAAGCCATGCTCATCCATACATGATATGTATAAGCACATGTATACAAGTGAACAGCTCTACACCCTCCACCTTGAACCCTGGTTTGGTCTGAATCATCCTTCAACCCCGACCCAATGTAGACTACATTTCCCTAAGCTGGCTGCACCCTAGAACCGTGATTCTGCTCTACCACACCATAGACCCCTCCCGAAGACATCCCCCACAAAGTGATTAGAATCCCATGCTCCAAACAGTCTGACTCCCCTTGAACCATGTGAGCTACCAGAAACCATGTCTCCACTGAAACCCTGTATCTGTTACATCTCACCATGTTTCACTCCTGAGGACGCCTCCCATCATGTCGCGTGTTTCTTCCTAGCCCATGTTGCCTGACTCTCCAAGAACTATGTGTGCTGCTAGAAACCACATTCACTGTACCTGTGCTCAATGTGCTTGGTTCTGCTATCCCTGGTCCCCGTTGCCCTGATTAGTACCTCAACCTGTTCAACTTGTGCAAAGGTCTCCCAATGTTCCACTTGTCCACCAGAGCCTAAGTCTGTCACTTAGCTCTCATTGGCCTTCTCCAAGCTACCCCTGTAACTAAGAGAATCTTCCACTACTAAATGTATGCAAAGACATAATGCATAGGAACATCCTCCCTTCGAATACTCCCTCCTAGTCTAGCTTACTGCTGTCAATGACTTGAACACTGCACCAATGTGTCTTTCTGCATAATCCAAGGTGTCTTCCTCTTCAAAGGCCTGACCCCATGTATCTCCATTGATCCATAAGACCAATGCTATTGACTTAGCCTACCCCATTGGCCTCGTCGACTCTGATCCCAACTGCCTATGTCTTGAGCAAACTAGACAGTTGTGCCTATCAGCCTGACCGGCCATCGTCTCCCTTGATGCACCGCCACCCTATGGTTGGAGAGTCCTGCTTATATGAACCATTCACAAGCGAGAGTTCCCATAGGTGGTCTGCCCGACTCCCAACACGGGTCAATCAGCACTGATACCACTTTTTACCAATTGGTCTAACACCAATAGTTCTGACATATCTTTGACATATTCTCTTGCTCCTGGGACTACAATGACTGGTTTCGCCCTGTCTTGGGCTCATCAGGGGAGCGGCTCCAGCTCCCGACCAGTCCTGCGCATCTGACTGCAACGAGCAGCCCTCGCAGGCACTCGCCTTCCAGTCCCTAACCCTTGACAGTAACCACGAACCCAGACAATGTCCCCTTAACAATTCTATGTCTATCCTTTTATCCATCACCTACGCCAAGCGCCTATGTTGGGACGCTCGCGCCCAGTGCCACCTACGCCCAGCGCCTATGTCAGGACGTTCACGCCCAGTGTTTCTTGTTGGCACTAATGACTAGTGACCATCGTCCAACACCTGCCTTCGCAGTCAATACTCGGTCTCATGGCCTTGGTCTAGCATTTGGCTACTCAAGCCAACCCAACGTGCCAAGCCACCGATTATGGTTGTAACAAACCACCCCCACTTGAAGAACTCGATGTCCTCATCGAGTTGAGAACAACCTTCTCGAGAAACTACTAATCCTCCAGTGCTGCCACTTGAGCTCGAACATTTGCCCATACACAATCCTTCGACGCCTCAACTCCAGCCTGAACCTTTATCCTAATTTCCCCTTCATGATTAGATGCCCAGGTTATGCCCTTTCGACTGCTATTTTGATCTCTTTTGAGGTTGTAGTGTCACCACCATACATAAAGATACAAATTTTCCAGTGCTTTTATGCTCTACACATGTGCCATCAAGTCATGTGCTGCCCCCGATCTGTACACAACCGGTTGTTAAAACTGAACCATACTCCACCCCTAGCACACTTAGAAACATTATTCTGCACCTTTCCTGGTAATCCCAAAATATGGAAGCTTGAGCACGGTCACACAGTTCGTCAACCACAACCTGCTCCTCGCCATTCCATCCTAGATATGATCCATTTTAGCAAATCTTTCGGAACATTCGCCCTTTTTGACATCTCTTTCATATCACCCCAAGCATTTTTGCTTGTAATGAAATCAGGCACTCCAACTGCTTTCAAAAGATACAACACCTTTCCCAAGGGTGCCGTGTTCCTCTGTCAACATTGATGTCGCCTAGCAAGTCACCTCAAGAGTATTTCTAACTCGCTCTTCCATCATGAGCCCGACATTCAATCAGTTAGGGACCTTGCTCCCTCGAGAATTAGCAATCATTCTCAAGGTATGTGAACATCCAATCCTAAAAACCAAATTGTCTCGCCTTTCCCAAGGGCTTAACTCCTTGCTTGCTTCGTATCAATGTCCACCCTCTGTGTCATTTCCTTTACACAAAGGCGTGCCTTCACATTTTAAAGACACCTTCGAAGACAATTTCTGGAACGTCACTTCACAAACCTTGTTGACTAGCCCCCACTAGGCTATAGGTCACAACCCACACCGCTAACCCTTTGACTCACCTCACCAGGCTTTTGGTCGCACCCCTTGTTCGCCAACTTGATTGTCTAAGGTAAGACTTCCCCTTAAGTTGCATTCTTCACCAAATGAAACAGTCAATGACTCCCCTACATGGTGCTCGCCATGACTTCCTTTCATTTAAAAGAGCTCATATAACCAAAGCTCCTTAAGGACTTCATCATAGGAATATCAAATGACTATCATGATTAGTCATGCACCCTATGCTTCGCGAACTAATGTCACACCCCGACATCTACGCCATGCATTGTGCACCTTTTCCTTTTTTCTGAAGCTACCTTGCCAAATATCTTTTGGACTTCATTTCGGTTGCCTAGACCTTGACCCTGTCTCATACTTGCCTCTGATCTTTCAACCCATCATTCTACTACAACACTTTGTCAACCCTGTGTCGCTGCCTCCCCTACATAAGGTTCTACCAACTACTTCCTCCCTTATCCAAGGTTCCGCCTGACAAAAAGTTACTAAGTGCTTGTCGTGTTTGCCCTGAATTCCCATTAATTCACTTGGGCTCCAGCTCATCCTCGGTCAAGAATTTTCCCCACTCTTGCACTCCGGTACTAGCTTTTAAGCAACTATCTCATTACTAAGTGCTTGCACTCTTCCCCCATGAATTTCCTTGAACTCAGTGTAATCTCCTACTTTACCCCTACCCAAGAATTCTCTCCACTCTTGCGCTCCGGTACTAGCTTTTGATCAACAGATTCTTTTGCTAAGTATTTGCAGTCTCCCAATTCAGTCCAATCTTCAGCTCTGTCCTTGCACCTAGTCTCTACTAGACTTCCTACTCCGACTCTGCCTCTCGATGGCCGAGATCCTGCTACTAGCGAAATCTGCCGGTTAAATGCAATCACCTATGTTGAAACAAGTTGTACTCCTTCAATCCCCAAATTCCCCCTCGCTTCCCACAAAGCGTTATGAGACCCCCAATGACTCCAAAGTATTGATCCCTAGCCTTTATACCCTTGCCCTTATCTGTCTGGATTGTCCACCACAACTTCATGGCATAGTACCTACTCCCGATCATAACACATCATTGGTCCACCTCAACATGAGACATTTGTAATATAGGAGTTCCTCAAGCGTTGGACTAGCTAACAACCGTCCCAACCTTGAGCTTTCAATTTGCCGATATTCAAAACCGACTATGTCACCTCCCTGGCTTCACCAGCCTGGTGCTCTGATAGCAGTCGATTCCAAGTTTAAAAAAGAACAACCTGAGAAAGAGAAAGCAGTGCTTGAAGGTATTACAGAAGAAGATCTTGCAGGAAATAGTGGGAGTTTGGGGAATGGTGATGACACAGTTCCAGTTACTCCATAGGCTGAGGTAAGAAGATCTAGCAGAATTATGAGGCCACCACAAAGATTTTCTCCTTCAACATATTATATGTTATTAACCGAGGATGGAGAGCCTCAGTGTTATTCAGAGGCAGTTCAGGTGGATGATTCAGTTCAGTGGAAATCAACCATGGAAGAAGAGATGAGTTCTCTTGAGAAGAATGAAACTTGGTCTTTAACAGAATTACCAGCAGGAAAGAAGGCTTTACAGAATAAGTGGGTGTTCCGGATCAAAGAAGAACCTGATGGCAGCAAGAGATACAAGGCGAGAATTGTGCTAAGTATTATGGCTGCAGAGGAGTTACATCTAGAGCAACTAGATGTTAAGACCGCGTTCTTACATGGTGATCTTGAGGAAGACATCTACAT
This sequence comes from Kitagawia praeruptora, assembly GCA_037693485.1. Lineage (NCBI taxonomy): Eukaryota > Viridiplantae > Streptophyta > Magnoliopsida > Apiales > Apiaceae > Kitagawia > Kitagawia praeruptora. The sequence continues at coordinate 102,273,143 of CM075352.1, read as the reverse complement.
GGTACAGCCAGAGGGATTTCAGGTAGTTGGGAAAGAAAACCTTGTTTGCAAGTTTATAAAAAGCTTGTATGGTTTGAAGCAAGCGCCAAGACAATGGTACTTGAAGTTTGACATCTTTATGATGAAAGATATGGGTGCAACAAAACAGATACTTGGTATGAGTATCATAAGGGATAGATCTGAAGGTACTTTGAAATTATCTCAAGAGAGGTATAATGAGAAATTGTTGCAGAAATTCAGTGTCCAGGATGCGAAGACCAGAAGTACACCGTTGGCGACTCACTTTAATCTCACGAAGAAATAGTCACCTAAAACGGATGAAGGCAAGAAAGATATGGCTAAAGTTCTGTATGCATCTGCAGTTGGCAGTTTGATATATGCTATGGTGTGTACAAGGCCAGATATTGCTTATGCAGTGGGAGTTGTTAGCAGGTTCATGTCTAATCCAGGAAGAGAGCATTGGGAAGCAGTCTGAAGTCAAGTGGTTGTTACGCCACTTGAAAGGCACGTCCAAGGTTGCGTTATGTTTCAGTAAGAAAGATGTTATCTTGGAAGGGTTCTCTGATGCAGATTTGGGTGGATGTTTGGATACAAGAAAAAATACTACGAGATATATTTTCACGTTGGGTGGCACAGCAGTTAGTTGGATGTCTCGACTTCAAAATATTGTTGCTCTTTCAACCATAGAAGCAGAATATATGGCTATCTCTGAAGCTAGCAAGGAGATGATTTAGTTGAAGAATTTTCTTGAGGAGTTGGGCAAGAAATAGGAGGACAGTGCTTTGTATAGCGATAGTCAGAGTGCTATTCATCTTGCGAAGAATCTTGTGTTTCATGCTAGGACGAAGCATATTCAGCTGAGATATCACTTTACAAGAGAGTTGATTAGCAATGGTACTTTGTCCTTGAAGAAAATCCTTGGTTCAAAGAATCCCGCAGATATGTTGACTAAGGTGGTTACTAATGAAAAGTTGAAGCTTTGCATAGCTTCAACTGGCCTTCAGAATTGATTGATGGGAAGGCGCTGCACTAGTTAGAGTTATTGATCGAAGGATTGGGTGATACTAGACTTACAAGAGTGAAGCGAAGATGTGGTCAGACTCTAAGTGGGAGATTTTTGTGTTTGTGGAGTCTATCAGGTTTCTGAATTGGATTCTGACTTGAGTTAGGAATTCCTGAATTGGACTCTAATTAGAGTTAGGATTAGAGTTAGGAATTTCAGAATTAGACTCTGATTCGTTTAGACCCAGTTTCTTCTCTTATAAATACTCATGTAATTGTAACAATAACACAACACAATTGTGAGAGATCAATACAAAATTAGTGCGGCTTGTGGAGTAGGAATTTCCGAACCACGTAAATCTTTGTCTTGTGTGATTGTCGTTTATTTTCTTGTTCTTGTTTATTCGCTTTGGGTTTTGCTTTCGTTGTTGTATACTCAACATAAAATTCACGTTCAAGCTCCAGCAATCACACACTTACTCTTTGTAGATGATAACTTTTTATTTTGTTAAGGCAACTATGGAGGAAGTAAATGAGGTTAAATTGATTCTGCAAAAATATGAAGCGCAGTCAGGTGATCATGCAATCAATTTCCAAAAATTGGGAATTTATTTTAGTGCTAATGTGAGGTTAGATAAGCAAATGGAGATCAAGAATGTGTTAGAGGTGCATCATGATCTATTTGAGGGACGGTATTTAGGACTACCTTCACTTGTAGGTCGATCCAAGAAGCAAGTTTTCAATTTTCTAAAAGATCGTCTATGGAATTAAATTCAAGGATGGAGTTAGAAGTGCTTATCTAAGACATGGAAAGTTGTTCTTCTTCATAATATAGCACAAGTAGTACTTTCGTATGCTATGTCATGTTTTCTGTTACCCAAATCTTTGTGCAAGGAGTTAGAAAAAATGATGAACAGTTTTTGGTGGGGTTCGAAAGATGATAATAGGAAAGGAATAAGGTGGCTATCATGAACGAACATGAGTATGTCTAAGGGAGTAGGGGGATTGGGATTTAGAGATTTGTATGGTTTCAATCTTGCATTATTAGGCAAGCATTGTTGGAGTTTCATAAGTAATCCGAATTCGTTGGTTGCTAGGGTGTTTAAAGCTTGATATTTCATAACACGAGTCTTTTTGAAACAACAAGGGGTGGAGGAGATAGTTTTATTTGGTCTGGTCTGTGGCAGGCGAAAGAAGCCTTGAAGAGGGGTTTTAAATGGGTTATTGGGAACGGGGAAGATATTAGAGTTTTTGAGGACCAGTGGATCAAAGGTAAAAAGAACAGGATAGAAAATTTGTATGCTGGCACATCTAGGGAAATGAAAGTATGTGAGGTATTTATTCCTGGTGAAAAGAAGTGGGATATTCTAAAGGTGAATAATCTATTTACGAATAGTGATGCCAAAACAATTTTGGCTTTACCTATTCCAAGAAATCAAGTTCCAGATCGCATTGCTCGGGCATTTACTAATGATGGAAGGTATTCGGTGAATTCAGGTTACAGGTTTTGGCATGACCACTTTAGTGATTGCAGACGGGAGGCACATAATCATGGGTGGACGAAGTTGTGGAAATTGGAGATACCTCATAAAGTCAGAATTTTTTTATGGGGAATTTGTAGAAACAATGTTCCTGTACGCAACATTTTAAAAGGAAAAGGGGTTCAAACTACAATTATGTGTCCAACGTGTTCGACTGATGTTGAACATCTATTACATATATTTCTGGATTGTAGGTTTGCGAAGGAGTGTTGAAAAGTTCTGGATTTAAGCTTTGACACATCAGCTATTGAATCTTGTCCATAATGGTTTTGCAGAGCCTGGTCAACAATAGTGAGAAAATGGTGCAAATGGCTATGGTGTTATGGGGCATTTGAACAGCTTGTAACATGAAAGTCTGGGGAAACAAATAAGTATCACCAGAAGTAGCGATGTAGTGTAGTATTAATCAAGTGACTCAATGGCGTGAGATGCAGATTCTGAGGCCCAGTAATACTAGTACAAGAGTGCAGAGTTGTCAAAGGCAAGCTGGCCAATGGGTAGCACCAACTGCGGGCAAAGTTAAGGATAATGTGGATGCTTCAGTGTTTGCAGGAAGGTCCAGTTATTCAGTTGGAATGGTAATTCGAGACCATCTGGGAAGTTTCTGCAGAGCTCGTAATTTCCGCCGGGATGGAGAGGTATCAGTCTTTGAAGCAGGAGGGGTTTTGGAGGCTATAAGGTGGGTGTTTGAGTTGGGCATTATGGATGTGGAGATTGAGAGTGATTCTTTGCTCACAGTACAAGCCATCACAAAGGATACAATAAAAGGCACTACACGAATTTTCGGGATATTATAAATGGTATTAGAGCTATTCCCGGCCGGAAGTGCAGAGGCACTGCCCGGGTTCCGTAAGTGTGTTTGTGGGCTCGACGAGGACGTCGACCCAATAAGAGGGGGTGTTTGTAACATCCCACATCGATTAGAATAAGAGTGTTTGGGACCTTTCTAGATACAAGTCAATAACTAATGTATACCAATTTGCTAGCACTTTTGGACTGGCCTGTGGTGGGTTGGGTCCGGTATGCATTCGATTGTGGGCTTGGATGTTATAACAGTAAACTACCTTGAAGTTTGGAGTATGTTACAGTAGAGTCGCATATTAACAAGTAATCGCCCAGACATTTCTATCTCGTTTGTTAAAAATAAGCCAACAAGGTTGCTCATATGCTAGCTACGGTTTCTTATGAGATCAATTGTTTCAATGATTTCCTATCTCCTCCACAGTTAGTGTTAGAGAACATTTTGTATGATGCTTCGTTGATTTAATGAATATTCTATCTTTCAAAAAAAACCTTTTTTAAATTTAAAGAATTTGTAATCTCAACTATATTAATTTATAGAGATTTTATTGATTGGTATTAAGTGATAAAATTAATGCTTAACAAGTAAAATAAAAGAATAACCGTGACATTTTTTTTAATTTTTGACCAAAGAAGTAGAACTTAGATTACTTAGCAAAAAAAAAAAGTAGAACTTAGATTAAACACCCATCAGATGTTTGTTACAGTGGACTGACATATTTTCTCTTCTTAACTTGCTACATTCTTTCTAGCGTTCTTTTTTTTTCTATACAGACAGTGTTTCAGATTTCGGAAATCGGAACTATTCGGTTGGTACCGATTTATGATTTATCGGGTGATTCGGTTGAAAAATTGGCAATTTATCGGCGATTTTTGCAAAATCGGTTCCAAATTTTTGATCGATTTTTGGCCAATTTATCGACGATTTTTCAGAAATCGGCCGATTTCTATAACAGAGCATACAGGTTGTTGTTTATACTTCATTTTTCTTTATCAAACAAAAGTTTAGTAACTAATTTATTAAAAGAAAGCAACTGGGATTTATTTAGCCCAAAAAAAAAAGGCAACTCGGATTTAGACAATCGATTCATTTGAATTTGTTATTTGATTTTTGGATGTTTTACCTGTGCTTCATCCTTGTGCTCTTATAGGGATCTTCCCCCTAATGTTGTGTTATTCCCATAAGAGCATCTTCAAAAGTATTATGTATAATGGTTATATAAAATAGTGATTATTTAAAATTTGTTCAACCTGTAAGTTAATGTATTCTAGTGGTATTATGTAAAATACAAAAAACAAGACTTAGTTAGTTATAATACCACTCAAAGTGGTATCTGAGGAAAGTGGTATCTGAGGAGGGTAGATGTACGCAGATCATGCCCCTATACAATAGGGAGGCTGTTTCTGAACGGACCCCGGACCAAGTACAGAAATACAAATACAGAAAGGAAATCTATTACAAACTAGGAAACTCACGCACACGCAGGAGTCGAACCCCTGACCTCCTTCAAAGGAGGCCAGTGGCTCAACCACTGCACCAACATGTTGTTGGCTGGTGTTATGTAAAATGATTGGCTATATTAGACCTGGTAAAATTTGTGATTGGTTTGGTTTTGGTTCGAATAATATGGTTTTGGATTGGTTCTTGATCCAAATCCATTTTAAAACCATATTTCTATAAATTTGGTTTTGGATTCGGTTTGGTTCCTATGGATTTGGATTGAAATATGATTAACCACTTTTATAAATGTAAAAATTTTTTAATTTTTTTTTGAGTATTTTTTTTCTAGAAAGTTTTCCGAGAATTTTTTTTTTAGAAAGTTTTTCGAAAAAAAAATTTTCGAGAAAATTTTTTTGGGGAAATTTTTTCCTAAAATTTTTTTGGGGAAATTTTTTCAGAGAATGTTTTTTCGGGAAATTTTTTCCCAAAATATTTATTCGGAAATATTTTTTCCCGAAATATTTATTCGGAAATATTTTTTTCGGAAATATTTATTCGGAAATATTTTTTTCCGAAATATTTATTCGGAAATATTTTTTCCCGAAATATTTATTCGGAAATATTTTTTTCCGAAATATTTATTCGGAAATATTTTTTCCCAAAATATTTATTCGAAAATATTTTTTCCCGAAATATTTATTCGGAAATATTTTTTTCCGAATTACTTATTCGAAGATATTTTTTCTCGAATTTTTTATTCGAAAATTTTTTTTCCCCAAAAAATTTATTCGGAATTCCCGAAATATTTAATCTGAAATATTTTTTTCAGAAATATTTATTCGGAATTATTTTTTCCCGAAATATTTATTCGAAAATATTTTTTTCCAAAATATTTATTCGAAAGATGTGGCAATGAGTCATCAACCCTACCCGTGATCCACGGCCCAGCTATGGAGGCCCATAATCTCGAACGGATAGAATTGGCCAATGGAGAAGCAACAGGGACCTTGCATGCGACCTGGGGTCTGGCCATGCGAAGCGAACCCTTGTGTCCAGCTGCCCTTGCGACCTCGAGGGATCTGGCCATGAGCCTTCCAGAAAAGAGGAGATAGTGATCTCGCTGTAGTGACCCCACATTAGAGGCTATGTGCGAAGGCTATATGTGAAGCGTTCCCTAGTAGATGCGACCCCGAGGCTGAGCTAGCATGAGACTATAGACAAGGTGCCCCCTGTAGCGAGGTGCCCCCATAGCCGAGATATCATTGCCAAGGCATGTTGGGCTGATTCCAATAGTGGGTTGTTAGTGACCCAACCTCCATCTTCCATGTCCATCATAGATCATGAACCACTAATTTAGCCAATCAAATCCATTTAATTATCATGCCGGATTTGGGCATAACAACTACCCCTTTTTCCCGAATTCTTTATTCGGAAATATTTTTTTCCGAATTATTTATTCGAAAATATTTTTTTCGGAAACTACTTTGAGTTGACAGGCACAGACGGGCCAACTCGGTGTAGACACATTAAAAAGATGCTTCACAATGAGAATCTCAATATCAATTGTAATATGGATATGAAAATATGGATATCACTTATTTGATCCAAATTAGATCCATATTTAAGCTAAAATATGTGATTTTAAACCAATCCAAATCCATTTAAAATGTGTGATTTTTTATTGGGCCAAATTTTAAAAAATGGTTTGGTTTGGATTGGATATATGGTTTTGGGTTCATATTGCCAGGTCTAGGCTATATGCTAAAAATACAAATAATTGATGATGTCATGATGATGTATCCATTATAGAGCTTTTGTAAAAAAAGATGTTGACTATATATAGCAACTTGAAACAAATTATGTAAAATTATAGATAAGAGGAGAGATGATTGAAGATGAGAAAATGAAAGCCCTTATGTAAATTAAATGACACCTCAGCATTTTAGGTAAGGAATGAATAGCATTGGAATGCTGTAATATGTAAGTTTTCTCTCATTAGTTTAAGAGAGAAACTCCAATTTGAGGAGTGCTTTTCATGAAAGAATTATGGACCGGTTCTCTCCCTGCTCTTTTCTGTCTAAAAAGAAAGTTAATAATAACAAAAATTCATTCACCTCATACATGATACATGTACATATTTCAAGTACTTATATTATTTTCAGACACTGATACAATTAACCGAACTTCACCACACAAAAACATCAAATAACAGAGGCTTACTACCATCCATCAGATCCTAACTAAAATTATTCGGTATACACACTCCACTCTCTTGGTTCTGTTGTTCCTTCCATATACGCCCCGTAACTCTTAGTTTCAATTCTTTCCTGTCACCTCCAGAAAAGAAGACTGCCATGTTCCGCTGAATAATCAGCCCGTCATGGCTATCCCTAACCTTCTTGTGACTATCCCTTATGCTTCGTGGAGTACCCTCCCATGTAAGTTTTCGGCCATTTCCTCCAACTTCTAAACTGTAGCTGTAGTTTCGAGCATCTTCATCATCACCCATATATCGCAGAAAAGCCATATAAACAGGGGCCATGCCGAGCTGAAAAGCTTCAAAATGGAGACAGAAGTACTGTCCGAAACAATTGAAGACCTAAGCAAACAGGAAGGCTGATTTTATTTCACATTCACAAAAATATATGCTGTGCCATATTAATTTGAGCACCATTCAGATTCAGGATCAGGCAACAAAAATTACATTTTGAAGCAGCAGTACTATGGTAGTTACATATGAAGGTTTCTTGTAAATTGTAATACATAAAAAATATTAGATATCAACATAAAATTGACAGAACATTTCTCCCAGAAACATAGGATAATAGATCATCATGGTAAAAATAAATAAACAGTAATCATGAATTGTAATTACTAAAGAACCTGAAAATGTAAACAAGAATTGGCAGAATGCACCCTATCACGGTACCATAATAGCCATGAAATATATAAACTTCATACTACAGTATATCATGAAATTCTACTTTGTGATGTTTCTGTGTTTTGACTAGGAAATATTATAACATAAATTATAAAGGTAAAAAAAACATTACTAAAAAATAAATATATTTATTAGTAAACATATATAACCAGGTCTCGTAGCTCAGCTAGTCATAGCTTTGCTCTAATGAGCCAAGGGTCGAGAGTTCAAATCTCTCTGAGACCAAACTTTTATTTGTTTATAGGGACAACCTAATTTCTTTTTTAAATTCAAGGCCGCCTTCCTAATGTAATTAAATTTTTAGTAAAAATATTTATGATTTCCTAAAGTTGGGATGCAGTGTTTATTTGATATTCATTTGGTTTGCATGGAAGCCTGGGAGATTCTTTAGCAGTTTAAGAGATTTTACAAGTCAAGTGGTGTGCCATAATACTTTGAGCAACATTCAGGATCAGGCAACAAAAATTACAGATGAAACCACAGTACTATGGTTCTTGCATTTGAAGGTCTCTTGTAATACATTATACATATTAGATTAGATATCAACATAGATTGACAGAATATTTCTCCCCGAAACATAGGAAAATAGATCGTTAAAAGTAGATAAACAGTTATCATGAATTGTAATTATTAAAGAACCTGATAATATAGACAAGAATTGACATAATGCACCACCCTATCACGGTACGGGTACCATAATAGCCATGTAATATATACACTTGACATTATATCTCGAAATTGTAATTTGTGATGTTTCTGTGTTCTGATTAGAAAATAAGATTATATAAATTATAAAGCAAAGAAAACATTATTTAAAATAAATATAATTATTAGTAAATGTAAATAACCAGGTCTCGTAGCTCAGTTGGTCAGAGCATTGGTCTAATGAGCCAAGGGTCGAGAGTTCAAATCTCTCCGAGACCATTTTTTTTTTACACCTAATTTCTCTTCCAAAATTAAGGCTACCATCCGAATGTCATGCTCACCCATACATAAAATTATTTTACTAATTTTTAACAAAAATATTAGTGATTTCCTCAAGTTGGGATGCAGTGTTTACTTGGGAGATACTTTAGCAGTTTAAGAGATTTCACAAGTCAAGTGGTCAAATATCTATTCAGCTTCTGCTTCTTTGCCGCTTAATGACATACGTATAATGTGTTGATCTTTTTAGTCACATTCCTTTCATCATTTATAAGAAACAGTGACTTGTGAAACAATAAGACAGGCCTCCTCTAGTCCTCTATCTTTCAATTGCATCCTACGTATATGCATTCTTGTCACATCTTGTGTAGAGGATACAATGCTGTATAAGTGCACTCTTTTACATTATGTGTGTAGACATGATTTTTGTTAGACATATTTGATTCAATTTAAAATAAAATTAGTTATGTTTAGTTTATAATAAATCCTAATTTAGGAAATAGTTATAGATTTTAGTGGAGATTTAGTTGGGTGTTTTGTTCACGTAGCAATTACGGTTACCTATTTTGTAGGTAAATCTGTTTTATGCATAGCCTATATAAAAGCTTATAGATGTAGTTTATTTCATGGAGTAATATAGATAAACACTTGTGTTATCTTTACTTTTTGTTTACCTTTTTATAATTTATTACTTATTTATAAAAATCTTAACAAACTCTTCTTGCTCAAACTTGATGCACATGTTTATAAATCAACGGAGGCTTATCCCCGCTTCAGTGCCCACTGATCGATGAAAAATAGTCAAAATTTAATATTTAAGCCCTACAAATTTTTTAGAACCAATTATTTTAGCCCCAGGTCATTACAAATTGTCAAAAATAACAGCACCGTCCATAGACTTTAGTGTTTGTATAGTCATAAGTTAGGCACCGATCATAAGACTTTGGTGATTACTACTTCTATATATAGGATCTTCTCTTATGTAATACACACATCAGATTATATACAATCTCTAGTTCTTCTGTAAATCTCTCTCTATATGCTGTCATATAATTTTAACATGGTATCAGAGCGGGTTTAATAGAGGAGAGAAATCAGAGAACCAGAGCACACCCAGCAGCCTTGATTTCTGAGAAATCAGAAAATTGAAACCTATAAAAACAAAAAACCAAACATACCACGTAACAGAGCTCATAAAGACGATCTACCAGCATCTTCTCCGGTCACCAGCTGCTGTACACGCGCCGCCACGCGCCGCTGGAAAGCATCAGACGCCGCCAGACGCGCTACACGCGCCGGCGCGTGAGCCGTCTTGCCGTGGTTTTCCGGCGAAGTTGCAGAAGGCTTCCTTGTTCGCCTCATCCTCCCGATTCCAACAGTGGTATCATTTTTCAGTTCTGTGAAGTCTTATTTTTCTGATAAATAATTGTATGTATATATGCATATATACATGTGTTTATTTTTAAGAATAGAAAAAGGGAAGATGCTCAAGGGTTGAAGAGAGGAAAAAAAAAATAGTTGCCGGGTTATTTGAAAACAAAGAACAGAGGTCTGCGTGTGTTTATCTGTGTTCGTAATTATACGGGCTTAGTGTTATGGTGTTGGGCCTTGTTTATTGATGGGCCAGAAAGAAAAGAATAAACGAAGGAGGACAGCCTCTTTAAAGTGGTGAAAAAAAAAATTCTTTAAGTTTTTTTTTGGTTTACAAGAAATAAGTCAAGGTTTTTTTTTTGTCTCTCTTAAATATTTCGGGTATTTTATTCCGAATTTATTTAGCATGATGAAAGAGGATTTTTCTGGAACTCACTCTGGCCTAACTGTTTCGGACCTCAAGTTTTTTCGACAGTTGGTTTCCGATATAAAGTTAAAGACTCCAACCTCATTTGTACCAAAAAAGACTTTTCATTCGAGCATTTCTTGTCATTCTGTCTCTCACTGTTCACCTAATTCATGGATTATTGACTCGGGAGCGTCTGAACATATGACTTGCAATTCCAATTTACTGCATTCATATCACTACATCAATAAAACAGAGAGTGTTCGTGTTGCCAATGGAACTCATGTACCCGTTCACGGATGGGGCACTTCCAACTGTCTCCCTTCACTACCACTATCATCTGTCTTACATGTTCCTTCCTTATCAGTGAATTTATTATCGGTTCATAAAATTACTGAAAATCTTAATTGTTCAGTAACTTTTTTCCCTTCTCACTGTGTGTTTCAGGATCTGGCGACAGGCAAGGTCCTTGGCAGTGGTAAAGTGGTTGATGGCCTATATATTATGGAAGGGAATTCTGTTTCGCCATCGGCAAGTTATCAGGTTTCATCTAAATTTAATCCCAGTTTAGAGTCCTTGTATCAATGGCATAGACGCTTAGGTCATCCTTCATTTGGTGTTCTGTCGCATCTCTTTCCGAATTTAGCATCAAAATGTAAAAAGGATGAATTTTTTTGTGAACCATGTGAATTAGCAAAACATAAAAGGTCTCCTTATCCATCTAGAAATAAGAGAAGTCCTACTCTATTTTCTACTATTCACACTGATGTTTGGGGTCCATTTAGTCATCCTACACATGACGGGTATAGGTGGTTTGTCGTCTTTGTTGACTATCATTCTCGACTTACTTTTGTGTACCTTCTTAAACACAAAAGTGAAGTATTTGGATGTTTTAAATCCTTTCACCAAATGATTCAAACACAATTCAATGCCTCTGTTAAAATTCTGCGAAGTGATAATGGTACCGAGTATGCTGGAATGTTTACATCTTATTTGGACACATGGGGTATTATTCATCAAACTACATGTGTTAAAACCTCTCAGCAAAATGGAATTGCTGAAAGGAAAATTGGTCACTTACAACATGTAGCACGGTCCCTCATATTAACTATGCATGTCCCTAAATATCTTTGGGGTGAGGCAGTCATGACTGCTGCATATCTGATTAACCGGCTCCCTTCAAGTGTACTACAATTCAGAACACCATTGTCCTTTATTCCTACACCTTCATCTCATCCATTGTCTCTTCGGTTATTTGGGAGTGTATGCTTTGTTCATAATCATTCTCCCTCTCGGGATAAACTTGATTCTCGTGCTCTACGTTGTGTTTTCATTGGTTATACACCAACTCAAAAGGGGTATAAGTGCTATCATCCTCCCTCACATCGCACATATGTCAGTCACGATGTTACTGTCTGGGAGTCTATTTCTTACTTCTCTCCCGGATCCTCCTCCTTGCTTCAGGGGGAGATTAATCGACACAGTCTTGATAGTAAAGCGACAGAGGAGTCTCAATTCCTTCCATTTATTAATGTGCCCATTAATGTGCCTAGTCCAAACAGTAGTCCAAACACATCAAGTAATGATTCGGATGATCTGAATAGATTTGATCGGCAGGATTTGATCACATATTCTAGACGGAGAAATAATGATGTCACTACTTTACCACATCCAGAGACCTCTGACCTCGAGGCAGATCCTACGGCTCCTATAATTGAGCCTGATAACGGTAACACTCTTGATCCAACTCTTAATCTTCCTATTGCTTTAAGAAAGGGTACACGTTCTTGTACTAACCATCCTATCTCGAACTTTGTTTCTTATAATGCATTATCTCCATCTTCACTTGCTTTTGTGTCATCCTTGTCTAGTGTTTCTATTCCACATACTTGGCAGGATGCTTTATGTGATCCTAAATGGAAAGATGCTATGATTGAGGAAATAAATGCATTAAAACATAATAACACTTGGGAGTTGACTCATCTTCCTGCTGAAAGGAAGGTAGTAGGATGCAAATGGGTGTTCACTGTGAAGCAAAAACCTAATGGGCTAGTTGATAGGTACAAAGCAAGACTTGTGGCAAAAGGGTATACTCAATCTTACGGGATTGATTATCAGGAAACTTTTGCTCCAGTAGCAAAGATGGCATCTATTCGAATCTTAATATCATGTGCAGCAAATCTTGGTTGGGAACTTCAACAGTTGGATGTGAAAAATGCATTCTTACACGGAGACCTGAAAGAAGAAATCTACATGGATATTCCACCTGGTTTTTCTACAGATGTGACCATTGGGAAAGTATGCAAGTTAAATAAGACTATTTATGGATTGAAACAGTCTCCAAGGGATTGGTTTGGCAAATTTCAGAGAACAGTAGTTAAATTTGGCTACAAACAAAGCAACTCAGATAACACCATGTTCGTGAAAAGACGAGGTGTAAAGATCACAGTGTTGATTGTTTATGTCGATGATATTGTGATCACCGGCAACGACACATGTGAGATTACAAATGTTAAACAGAGACTTGCCTCTGAATTTGAGATGAAAGACTTGGGAAAACTACGGTATTTCCTTGGCATTGAAGTCTCCAGAAGTCCGGGTGGTATCTTCCTTTCACAACGGAAGTATACACTTGATCTTTTAAATGAAACAGGGATGTTGGGATGCAGACCTGCAGATTCTCCTATAGAAGCAAATCATAAGCTTTGTGGAGATGCTGGTGAAATTGTTGATAGATCCCAATATCAAAGATTAGTTGGACGACTAATCTACCTCGCACAAACAAGGCCAGATATATCATATGCAGTGGGAGTTGTGAGTAGGTATATGCATGATCCACGCCAACCTCATTTGGATGCAATTTATATGATATTAAGGTATCTTAAAGCTGCTCCCGGAAAGGGAGTGATGTTTACTAAAAACAATCATCTTGGGGTTGAGAGCTATACAGATGCAGATTGGGCTGGATGTCTAGATGATAGACGTTCCACTTCAGGATACTGTACATTTGTGGGAGGTAACCTAGTTACTTGGCGAAGTAAGAAGCAACCAGTAGTTGCATTATCTAGTGCTGAAGCAGAATACAGAGCTATGGCTCGAGGAGTGCGGGAACTACTATAGGTTAGATTGTTGCTTATAGAATTAGGACTTGCATTACCCACTCCGATGAAGCTGCATTTTGATAACAAAGCAGCAATTGCCATTGCACATGATCCAGTTCAACATGATCAAACCAAACATATCGAGATTGATCGGCACTTTATTAAAGAGAAGATCAATAATGATATCATTAGTATTCAATTTGTAAGATCAGAAGATCAAGTAGCTGATGTGTTAACCAAGGGATTTGGAAGAAAAATGCTACATCCACTTATTGGCAAGTTGGGCATGAGTGATATATATGCATCAACTTGAGGGGGAGTGTCAAAAATAACAGCACCGTCCATAGACTTTAGTGTTTGTATAGTCATAAGTTAGGCACCGATCATAAGACTTTGGTGATTACTACTTCTATATATAGGATCTTCTCCTATGTAATACACACATCAGATTATATACAATCTATAGTTCTTCTGTAAATCTCTCTCTATATGCTGTCATATAATTTTAACACAAATCCTAATTGGGTTAAATCTCAAAGTGCTCACTAAAGTGGAGGGCTAGTATCAAATTACTCACTCTAGTTATTGGCATCTCATGTATACCATTATAGTTGCAAGTAATGACAGTAACATTGTGTTCGAAAACTAAAAATAATTTTTTGTTAATTCTACACATTTTTCTTAAATGCTACCACAACCAAATGAAAAGTTATTAAATTCTACAATTTTAGATAATATATTTAGAATTTTTTAAAATCATTTACTATTTATTTTTAATTTATAGCCATTTTCCTTATTTTAATTAAAAATAAATAGTAAATAAACTTTTTAAATTCTAAATATATTATCTAAAATACTAGAATTTAATAACTTTTCGTTTTGTTGTGGTAACATTAAAAAAAATGTGCATAATCAACAAAAAATTATTTTTATTTTTCAAACATAAAGTTGTTGTCATTATTTGCAACTATAATGGTATACTTGAGATGCCGATAACTAGAGTGAGCAATTTGATACTAGGCCTCCACTTCAGTGAGCACTTTGAGATTTAACCCAATCCTAATTCCGCTTCTGCTCATGATCGAATCTTCCACGTATAATATTTATATTACTAAAACTGTAAGGAGTTCTACATGTCATAGTATATATTGCACTGAACGACTAAAAAATTGGGTGACGTGTCGAAAAGAAGAAAATTGCAAGAACATTCTAGTTCAAAAAACAATGGCATTGTATATGTACTTACAGTTAACATCCAGGTGGCATTTTCTACTTCACGTGGATTAGATTTGACATAACGATGATTGAATGTGCATCCGGTGTGCATGTCTACTTTGTGATCTTCCTTTAAATGATTGACCAACTGTGGAATATCACCAACAACTGAGCACTCTGATCCAGCGTATGGGCAATTATATGGCCTAAAGTTACAAACTGCTTCATGTTTCAACTTGCTAAAGTAGAAAAAAATCTCAGGGCATCCAAGGGAGCAATACTTGCAAGGCAGTTCAAGGGATTCAGCTACTTTCTCTAGTGCAAGACACCTTATATCACCAAGCTCTTGTCTACAAGTGGGGCAACGATTGTGTACCCTTGTTTTACAGGTAGAACAAAGTGTATGCCCATTGTGACACTACAAATTCAAACAATATCATTCTTGTTAATAAGAACATGAGCAAACACTACAAAACGTGGTCATAACAAACAGCTAAGAATTGTTAATATTGAATTAGTAAATTAACAGAACACTTAGTTTGCTAATTTTGGCATTAAGTGATGACAGTAAAATAACCAAGGCAATCAATCTGAAGTTTAAGGATGAGAAAAAGCCTGATCAAAATAAGCTATACCAAGTATTAGTACTGTCCCTGCAACTAACCCTATGATCCTACTAAAGTTTATATGGTCAATTGTTTAGAGTTTGGTGGCAAAGACAGTATCAGATAATTAAGTAGCGGAAGCAATGTAAAAAACCTCAGAAGACTGCATCACTAATGAAGAAGAGAAACTCACTATAAATTTCTCGCAAGAAAGGACCCAAACATTATTTCAGCCTTATATAGACTAGAAATTCCTTTTAGGCTGCACCAGACTGACATTTAATTGGCGGTGATAGAAAAATATAAAAAGTGTAACACATTGATCCCAGAAACAACTTTCTTCTATTATAGCTCCAAAAATGAATCATGCATCTTGTATTGGTCCTCAACTTTGCGCATTATTATAATCGTGATAAATTAAGAAACCAATGACACTTTAGAGTTACTTCGTACTGATTTTACTTCTTATACATAAAATTCGGCCACTATGTGGAAATTCCGGAATACAATAAGCAAAATAAAACACAATTCTTTTTGTAATTCCTTCTAATCACTATCTCAAACTATTGTGAGGACAACTGTAGTGGAAGATTTTGTTTCTAATCACCAAGTCCATCTACTTTATTATCAAGTAAAGAGGGTATACTGTCATGTCCTTTATATATGTTTACTTCTACTTCAGTTTTC
Organism: Kitagawia praeruptora; assembly: GCA_037693485.1. Taxonomy (NCBI): domain Eukaryota; kingdom Viridiplantae; phylum Streptophyta; class Magnoliopsida; order Apiales; family Apiaceae; genus Kitagawia; species Kitagawia praeruptora. The sequence goes on along the minus strand of CM075352.1, from coordinate 102,257,108 downwards.
TTCTAATAAATATGAAACACAGTTTTTTACAAAGATATTATATCACTATCAACTTATCAAGCCATTTGAGACCATTGCTAATACAAAATCTGTTCAGATGCCAGACAAACCATATGTTCCGACTGTCTCTGTGGCTAAAAGGGTACTAAGTACATAACCGAGCCTCCATGTAACGTGATTTGACCTTAATAACCACTAAAGGGAATTGTCTCCTATCAAGGTTGGAAGTCACAATTATTTTTTCATTCCCAATTATTCTATAACTTGAGGATCCTATGCAGAAATGTGAAGGAGGCATACCCCTACAAGCATGAATCCTTGGCAGGCTACATAGATTAGGTAAGCCACATGTAAAAGTATTATAACACTAAAATATGTATCTCTCCTAGCACTCCATGATTCTCAATCTGTATGCATTTTTATCATTATTATCCCTTAAAGATAAACCCGTTAACAAGTTTGACCACTTTCTAGTGCATCTTGGGGGGATCAGTTATAAACATCCTCACACTAGGTACTATAATCTTATGGAAATAAACTGAAAGATGGATAGGAAAATAATCAACCGGACGACTTAAGCATGAAACGTAATAGAAAATGAGAGACTAAATAAATTAATAGTCCTGGGATTATAATTCCATAAAACACACACTCAACCTATTCACATGAGCATATCCATAGCAAAATATATCCGAAAGATCCTACTCGGTTACGATTAACAAAGGTAAAAGAAACCAATAAACCAACATAATGAGCACACCAAGTCACCTATACTCTCAACAATCAAACATCAATTTCAAAAAAAAAACCCATCAAATTACATCCACTGAACCAGCAAATAAGACATAAAAATTAAATCTTGAAAACCAAAATCAAGAAACAATGGCAACAAAATTGAAAAAAGCACACTAAAATAATCAATTAAAAGCAAACTAAAGGAAACCCAAAATTCAAGAACTGAAAAGAGAGGCAAGCAAACCTGATGAATAGGTGGGTACATTGAATTATTACAAACAGGGCACTCCAGAAGCTGATGAACACTAGTGGTTCGATGAACCCCATTTGATGATTTGTTGTCGTAATAAGGTTTTGTAGAAGAAAACTGAGAAGAGAGCAAGGAATCATCTGAACTTGATATGCATTCTACACTTTCATCCACATCCATTATATGTTTTTTGTGTGTATATGTGTATGTATATCACATGGATGAGTGATGGGGCTGATCTTTAATTTGAATTTGAATTATAGATAATAGTTTCTAGACTAACTAGAGACTTGATGAGGTTTAAATGAGCCGGAGATAACAAGTGAGGAACGAACAAGATACAAAGAGATTACTGTCTTTCTTCTTTCTGGAGTTTTGCCACTTTTTTAATTTTAAAATATACATTATCTCTTTTCAAAATTTTCAAATTATGGCACTTATTCCTAACTTTACAACTTATTTTCCAACTTATTTTTGCAACTTATTGAATCTCAAACCTACATTAAATACTTGTATAAAAAAAATTATCAAAATATAAAATTTTTACCCGAAAATAAGTCCATAAATCCTTTATTTAAGTTGCACCAAACGGGCACATCAATTCTAAAGACCGATTCAATTTAAGTTCAAATAAAATATATATAAATGATTTGCAAGTCACGTTTGAAAAATTGAAAATATGCTTAAATTAAGAGTGAATCACTGAATCTTCTGTTTCCCAAGTAAACCAAACCAAACCAAACATACCCAGTATATCCCGCATGAAGCAGGGTCTGGAGAGGGTAAGATGTACGCAGACCATACCCCTACTTTAAACAGTAGGGAGGCTGTTTCCGTGAAGACCTCCGGCTTAGTGCACCACAAAGCAGTGTGAATTTAGTACAAGGATGATAAGGATGATTAAAGTAGTCAACCGAACCTGGGCCCATGGCCTTGATCTCATGGGACTTACCTACTCGAGCACATGACACTCCTCTCCTGATCTAGGAAGACCTCTGGCCAAGCTCCCTGCACCTGCAAAACCAGATAACAGAAGACAATGTGAAGACGAAAAGCCAAGTTTCTAAGCTAACGCTAACCGAGAGAGCCCAACTCTGAGGCTCTCAACCACAGAACCACTCCCTAGGAGAGAATCCACAACTCTAATCTTCTGTTTCCCAAGTCCAGTAAATAATTCTACTTCAATTTTTGAAAAAAAAAAAAAACTACTTCAATTTGAATTTTCACATGTTATTATAATATCATCTGATCCCCTTTTTCGAAGAACACACAGTTTAATTAGTACTAGTAAAAGATTGGTGACATTGCAACATGTTTTTGTCAAAATGTATCTTGCTTGGTGCTGCTTTTTTATCTTTTGAGCTGTTGCGTCCCAGATGGTCCAGAATTAAGGCACGAAATGTCGAAAACTTTCACTTGGGTTACCAGTCCAAAAAAGCTTTCAAACGAATTACTTAACTTAATATAACTTTCAAATAGATCATTTTACATTAAAAATATTTCACTGCCGTTAAATTTTTGTTCACTTAATGGAAGTCCGTTAATTTTTTACACATCAACTGCCAGCTCAGTGCCAATCATCATCCATGTCATCCATATCATCTCTCTCATTCATCACCATCTCCCCCCCGTTCTTTCCGGAATTTCCAGTTTCCGATGACCGGAAAAGCTGCTGCCCTTACACAAACGTACAACAACGTTCGTTTTTGCTGCTCAACAACTCCAGCTACCATTTAACGTGTTTATAGCCTCAACAACCCAGCAACAAACATCAAACATCAATTATTCAGGTAAAATCCGGTGACCCACCGCCACCAAGTCCGGCCAAAACGCGATTCTTCAAAATCCGGAATGAAACTCCGCGTTTTTGGTCTTAAATCAAAGCTCAAATCACAACAAAGCTAACCATGGTCTTCAATTCACCACCACCGCCCATTCCCTTCTACCTCATCCCTCTCTCCGCCTCATCTCTGCTTCAATTCACCTCTGCTTCTACCCGTCTCCGGCCTCCGTTCACTCCACCTATTCGACCTCCCACCTCTCTTCATTCTCCTTCCCCAATCGCCATTCAACACCGCGTCTCCACCAACCCAATCGCGACTCCACCTGCCACCGCCGCCTGCCTGCCACCAAACCATTCGCGACTCCACCCATTCTCCCCTTCACCACCAGTCTCTCGCCTTCTCCTACATTCAACAACCCCCTCTTCTCCCCTCTCCACAACCCAATGCCAATTACCCATTTACAACCAACGAGAACGATCCAAAACTGACCAAAGAAAAGCAAAAATCCGGCGAGCTTGAAGCTCTTTCCTGGCACCTCCACCGTTCTCTCTCTCCCATGTTCTCCCTTCTTATCTCTCTCTCCCCCACCTTCTCTTTTCTTTTTAATATATAATTCTTTACTTTTAATATATAATTTAATTTGTAATTATAAATAAATTTGCCATGTCATTTGCCAAACAAGCTGCCACACAAGCATTCCGTTAGTGTAATTAACGGGACTAAAGTTGGAAACCTATTTGAAAGATTTTAGTACTTAAAGTGTTTGACTGAAAGCTTTTTTGGGCTAGTGACCCAAGTGAAAGTTTTCGAATAGTATAGTGATGATTTTGGCCATTTACCCCTAAATTTTACCTTTTCTTTCAAAAAAAAAAATGTTAACTTAAGCTTAGCAAGTGAATAAACAACAGTAAGGATCACCGTAAGAGTAGTGTTTATTTTTCTGGTAACAAGTAGTGTTACATGGGGAAATAAACATCATCCACTAAGTTCTCTCTCTCCCTACTGTCAAACCAAAATAGTTCGATGAGAGTCGGCCGGGGTTAACTCCGGTCCCTCCCTCTTTCTCCTCTCTCCTCCTTCTCCAACCAAGCCTTCATCCACCTTAACAAATTCCTTTCATTCCCTCCATCCATCGGAATTTTTCCAAAAATTTCGAAAAACCCATTCGAGTTCTTTTCAGATCTGTTTTGATTTAGAACTCGAAATATCAAATAAACACATTTCTTGGACTCAAAATCTCTTGCTTAACATCATATCAAGATTTGGTGTCAATCCGAGATCTTTGACTTTTTGAAGTGTACCGCTTTGGGCGGAGTAACGCTTTATGCGTATGTTTGTGTATGTTAATATGTTTTGCTGTGTTTTGTTTTGTTATTTCCGTTACTCAAGAATGTTTCAATTGATGTCTCGAGAGATCTGGAAAAATCGCATCAAGGCTGGGGCAGTGATGATTATTGCAAAAGCTCACCTTTCACAACGGGAGAGTGTTCATACTCGGGGAGTTTTAGATCTCACTTACGGCAAGTCTATAGCTGGTTACCGACAAGTAGATAGTTGGGGTGCTCCTTCTGAACATAGGGCTACCAACTGCTTTTATGTGTTAAGGTCAATTGTGATATTACTGTATTCAGAGATGTGGGTGCAATTTGGATTTATTGAGTCGTATTTGATTTCATTCTCAGTTAACAGATTTTTTCAGATCTGTATTGTAAAACAATCAGGAAACAAATCAACTAAGTGTTTTAGCGTGATTTTGTTTTTCAACCTGTTTGTACCGCCAGTTGGGGTTTTGTCCCGACTGTCTGTTTGTTCAAGTTAATGAAATCCTTTAATTTTCTGGGGAAAAAAAAAAGTGTTACATGGAAATAAAGATTATTCTATGTACACTTTTACAAAGTCACATCATGGTTCCAATACAACTTCAAATCTGTGATATTTACAGATATACTACTCTCTTTGGCAAACTTTTAAAATATCCCCTATACAAAATATCCCCTATACAGATGTCTAATGAGTAAAAACTGTAATTAAGCTTACACACACTGCTTCCCGATATTTAACATCTACAAAAATAGAAAGCTTCAAGTCGACAGAAGTGCCTTATTTTTACCACTGATTCGGAAAGGCTTCTCTGTATTTTGCATCCTCTCCCAGTGTAAGCTGTTTAGTTGTAGAGTCCCTAACACGTGTGTTCAAAAGCCTCTGAGATAATCTATCTTTAGCCGTTACTTTCTTTTTCAGCATTGATGCAAGGGTTTGTTTTTTGTTTCCCGTTGATGATCTTCCACCCGTTGTCTCCATGTCCTCGCCAAAGTGTTGAGATCCTGAAGTGGACGCAAGGGCAGCATCTCTTAAAACAGCATTATTGTGTTCCCGAACTTTTGCAAGCCTAGCTCGCTTCAAAGACTTTTTATCATGTTCTTTCTTCTTTGCTTCCTCTTCATCTTTTTTTCTAACATTTCTAACAGCTTGTTGCGCCAATTGTTCCACCACGTCTTTCCCTAAATCCAGAGCAGTTGTCTCCGCCGAAGATGTTTGATACATTGGTTTGCCTTCCTCGTCTCGACAAACAATGGGACCATGAAATGGACAAACTCTCTGGTCTCTTCTCCGACATAGTCCCCCTTTCCTTAATGGTGCACGGCATTCCTGGATTGCAGCAGGCTCTTCATTGTAAAGAGTTGTCTGAACATTCAACTCTGCTATTTTCGCAGCCGGAATAACTTGATCATAGTCTACTCTGCCCCAATGACTTTCAAGTTCCAACCCTCTTTGGTGAGCCATAAAATCCCGATTTGAACCCCAATTATCCAAAAACGAACCATAGTTCATGACTGGAGCTTCAGCTAAAAGCTTACTCTTCAGAGGATCCATGTCAGTTTTGTTACCTACGTGATTTGGCTTGTCGTTGCCATTTAATCCTCCATTAACACATCCAGCATATTCTTTTTTCTCCTCAGATGTAGATGCAATAGAAGTATCCTCACTTATCTTACTGGGTGGGCTCGTTCTCCCATTACCATATGACTCAACATGTCCCTCTTCCCAAAAGTCATCTTCCTCTTGCTTTTCAGTGTTTGGAAGAATACACCCTGATTCCTCGCATTTCTTCTTTACTGATTGGACACGATTGCGAATGTCAATGAACTCCTTTAACATCGAGTCCCTGAACCTGTTCTCTGAAGTTTCAACCCTTATGAGAACAGATATCCACTCTTGCACAGTAACTAAATGCTTGGTCACTAATAGCTTGTATGATTCCCTCAAAGCATCAAAAACCACTTCATTCTCACTATTTTCATGAACCTTCTCTCCTTCTTTCAATGAATCAAAACGGATCTGCCGCAGTTCAGAATTGCGAAATTCTTCCATCTCTTCATCATCTATAGGAGCCAATGACATATCCTCATCTTCTGATCTAATTATATCCAAACATTCTCCAATTTCATCAATTGTAGACTGTATTTCATCCTTGATTGTTGGAAAATTTTCTTTCAGAAGTTCAAATTTGTTCAGCAGGATCTCTTTTGTCTTCCTCTCCCTTTCGCTTCTCTGCTGCAGCGCTCGAGCAGCATTTGCTTGCAGATTCGGGAACTGAAACCTCAGGGTGTTTTTCAGGTAGTCATAACCTAATCTGAGTTGTCTATAATGAACTCCAAAGGTGTTGTTCCACTTTTCTAGGAATTCTATGGCCTTCGAACGCAGAAGAGATGCAACAGCTGGTGGAGCAGGAAGTGGCAAATTTCTTCTAAATCCAATACTTAAACTTAACAACTGATCCAAGTTCTCAACAAGAAGGGTTCTGAAAAGCTTTGACCGCATGAATAATTCATCGATTATGAGAAGTGCAAGATACCTTACCTGAAAACCCCAAGTACACATTAAAATTCAAGATTCATCAGAATTTTATATTCGCTACAGCGATATAAAATTAGACATTAGTAGTCCACAGCTGGTCTATTAAGGTTTAGATATATCAGTAAATATATAAAGGAAAATACTTTCCCTCGACTGTGTGCATGGAAACAAAACCAAGCATTAATAAAGTTTGTGCTTCAGAACGTAGCAAGTTCGAAATAATTAAATGTCTCCAACCAAAGTTAACCAAGGAACCTATACAATCTAAAAGTATAAACCAACATATGAATATTTTATCCGAAATAAAATCAAATAGTTGCCCCAAGTTCTGTTATACCTTAACTCAAACTCACTAAAACAAGATTAGTCACAAATTCAAAGCTGGGAAATAAACATCTCGGCATTCTTCTTTATCCCTTATAATCATTTACCCAACTCGGAATTATCGACAAGAACACCTGCTTCTATACATCTCCATAGTTTCATCCACAATTTTCTTTAAAAAAATATGCAAATCACAAAAACATTAAATTACTGTTTATAATTAAAAATTAAAGTATTTAAATCCAATTCATAACAAACCTAATCTAAAGTTGCAAACTTTGAATCGAAAAATTGAGAAATCGAATAACCAAAACTACGAAGTGCTATTGGGGGATAATATGAAGAAAAGGGTACCTGAGAATGGTCTCGTTTCATGAGGTTGGTTAGGGTTTGAGCAGCAATTCGGAGCTCCAAATCAGAATAGCGGACCAGATATTTGATGGACTTGAGGAGACGTGGATCAATATTGGGCTCGATTGAATTGGTGGCCTTCTCAATTAGCCCAACCACCGCCATTGATTTTCTTTCTTCTTCCATCGAGCTTTTACTTATCTTCTTGTCATCATCGCTTACGCATACGACCTGACTGACATAGATATCATGTGTTGAGTTGGGTTTTATATGTTTGACACTCTCATCTTGGGACCCGACATACCTACATGTAGGGCTGCATGGGTTCTGAAAACTGACCAAACCAACCCAAACCGACCATATTTTTAACAGTTCAAATCGAACCATCCAAAATCATGGGTTGAACGGATTAATTTTTTAAAAACCCGAACTAATTGGGTTGGGTAAGGGTTTAACAAATTTTAACCCTTACCCAACCCAACCCAACCCAACCCAACCCAACCCGTTTACATAAGCTGTAGAATTTTTTTGCATATTTTCTACACATTTTAGATGTTTTCTACATATTTTCTTCAAATTTATGCACGATATAACTTTTCTACTCTCCAATACTTTCTGGCTTATGTTGCATTCTGCAACACTTTCTGCAACATTCCATAATACTTTCTTACTTTTGCAACATTTTCTACAACATTTTATGCGAAGTGCAGAATTTTCTGCAATGTGCGGGATTTTCTAAAAAAAATTTTCCGATTAGAAAATTTAACCCAACCCAACCCGAACCAAACCGAAGTAATTGGGTTGGGTCAGGGTTGGGTTACAGATTTTTTTTCAGTTAATGGGTTGAATTTTTATAAAACCGAACTAATTGGGTTGGGTCGGAGTTTGACGAAAACCCGACCCAACCCTACCCATGTGCAGCCCTACCTACATGTACACTCAAACGTAATACACTAAAGCCTCTATAAATTAATGGGTTTTTTTTCTAATATATCCCATTTGAAAAGGCTGTTTATGAATATGTCTTATTTCTAATTTTAATTATAAATATGTCCCATTTTACTAATATGTTCCATTTTCAAATATAATCATGATTAACTTACTAACTTTATATTATTAAAAGACAATTTTGTTCTCCTAATTATCTTAACTCCAACTTTGTGGCCAATTTTTTGACTTCCATAACTTTTCTCATTTCTCACTTGTTGATTTCCGATCTTGGCCAACAAAATCACGCTTCTATATTTTTTGCATAGTATGTTTGTTTTCATAATATTATTATCCTAATACAGTACCACCAAACCTCGTCTAGAAAAAGTTTGGAAAACAATATCTGCATTTTCTGTTTTAATTTTTGTTGACCAGTGATTCATTATCATTAAATGATATTTTAGAACTAGGTCGGAGAAAAAGGGTGCCCCTGCGGGGCCAAAGCTCGAAGGGGGAGGTGATGGTGGTGGTGGCGGCGTCGGTGGATGAGGTGGTTCCGGTGGGTGGGTCGGTGGATGTTTTCGGTGAATGGTTGTGCCACTGCGGAGCCAGGAGGAGGATATGAAGTGGGTGGGAGAGGGGCATTATAGTCTTAATTAATATAAATATATATATATTATTATATGTATATGAGTTATATGTGAGTTAGATTTTAACCATAGGACATATCACATATTTATAAATTAGGAATAAAATGGGATATAAACATAAAAGCACCCCTTAATTTGGGACATATTTGATAAATATCCTAAATTAATATAGTCAGTACCCGACAATTCTATTAATTTAGAGAGCTATTAATTAATCGATAAATTAATAATTAATAATTTATAGAGATTTTTAACATCAAAGAAAAAAAAATCCAATTATAAGCATTTAAATAGATTGAATCGTATAATTTATGTTTTATACTTAATTCAATTAATTAAATATACATTGTTTTACAAAGTTTAATGAGTATTAGCAAGATTCAAAGTAAAGATTCATGTATATTTAGATGATATCAAAGATAAAACAACATTTTTGGAATCTTTTGAGCACTCAAGACATAAAAACATTGATTTATAACTTTTTGATGCTTTACGAAAACACACATTCGAACATTTTGATGCAAAAATAGGGTTAAGGAGAGTTTCATATAGATTCAAATTTTAAGAATCTTAAAATCATATTTTATAAAAGAATAATACATATATTTTTATGATTATAAAGGATTTATTAATTTGTAATATTATTGGAATCGTATATTTATATAGGGTTTTTCAAAAAATAATTATCTTATTATCTTATCGAAATTATTAACTTAGAGATATTATTAATACCGAGTATTAATTTAACGAAGATTTTATTGTATCACGGAAATTTTTGTTCATTATTTATATTAGCTTATTACTTTTGAATATCTAATTTTTTTTCAAGATTAAAAATAAAATATAATGATATGTGATTGTCCTAATTCATTTTATTTTTTTAACTAATATAATAAATTATAATTTTAATATGTTATTGGTAGAATTTGATACTTTTGTATAGAATAACTTTTAATCGTACTAGCCTATAGCCCGTGCAAAGCACGGGTTCTTAAAGATTATTTAAATGTTTTAATTTTATATATTTTTTAATAGATATATACATATTTTTTGATATATTATAATAATTAATTTGATTTTTAATTTTTAATTTTTAATTTTTAATTTTTATTTTCAGAACAATTATAACACTTCGTTTAATATGAATATTAATTTTCAATTACAATTTGACTGTTTCATGCATTTATTAGGTATTTTTTTCGGTACTATAATGTACAGATTCATGCATTTTCTTCTGTAATTTATTTTATACTTTATTAAATTTTTAATGAGTATGAAATAATGTTTTGTTTAATAATCATGTGATAATTGTTGTTTATAATTATCCTATAGAACAATCTTATTTAAATATTTAAAAAAAGTTTGTAAAATAAATTATTGAACCATCCTTAAACTACAGCTTAAAATGGTTTTCAAATATTTTTTTAAAAAAAGGTAATTAGGTACATATCATAAACAAAAATAGAATCAATATAAAAATTTGCGAAATAAGCCAATTGTCACAAAGGTTGGGATATATACCATCTAATTTTTTTTTTCTTTGAGTTGATTTAATATTTATTTTTGGTTCAAATTAATTCTATTTATGTGAGTTTTATCAACTAAAAACATAATGTTTTTGTCTTGGGAAGTAAATGAACTACTTCAAGTCGTTCAGCAAGGTTCACTTTCATTCCATTTTCTTCTCTTATAGACAAACAGGTATAGTGGTTATCTTTTTTTTTCTTTTTTTTAGCTATGGTCCTGGCTTTGCATGTTCTGTATGCTTTCATTTGTGTTGTAAGTTTCTCAATACTGAACCTAATAAGAATTCTGGTTTTGGTTGCATGTCAAAAAATTTGCCAACTTATAACTGGCCAAAATAAGATGCCCTTAAGACACTGTGTAAAAATTATGTGTAACCTTCTGAATGGAAGTAATTATGTGAATCTGAAGTCCATAACAGATTTATTTTCAGGGAAGAAGATTGTGAATCTTTCACGAAAAATAGATAATATATAGGATATTCCATACTGCTTGCAGTCATCACATTAGTTACTGATAAGTCAATAAATGCCAAAGCATATTGTGTTGAGAGGTTCCCCAGACTAAGAACCGCCCTACCAGCCATTGCAAACAAAACACTTGGCCAGTTGACCTACATCTATAACGTCTAAAAATGAAAGAACTGGTAAAACAACCATGTGGGGAAAGAACAAAGAAAATGACAATGCAAAGAAAAAGTACTGTCAACCAATGAGACAAAATTTATATAATCCTTAATATCGTAGTGCTATTTAGTTAATAAAAAAGTAAAATCAGCTTAGTGTTTATATGAATTACACACTTGTCCACAATACTATTCGCATTATTCGCGTTCTTGTATACTTTATTTTACTAATAAATATGATATGATAGATGAATTGAATTAATCCTGCTAAAGTTGCATCTACTTTTGACGTTTGTCATGGTGTTCATCATCATTATCAGCTTTTGTGGTAGAATAAGGTACTGCGGGTGGAGTTGGATGGCTGCTTGAATTTTCTTCTTTTGTTGGCCGCTTTCTTTTTTTATGTGCTTCATCGTCTTTGACTTGTTCCGTATTGTCTTGATTTACCACCTGATTTTGATGAATGGTTTCATGGTGGCAGCCATTGGACCTTCTTTTGTAATCTCTTCAAGTACATCAGTGACAGTGTAGCCTTCGTATTTTTCATTTGTATTTTTGTGATCAAGAGTTAATTTGAACACATATGTTCTCCCCATGATGTTATTCAGGACCGGAGGTATAACATCTTGGCTTGCATTCTATTTGACATAAATACGTAAAAATTAATTAGGGGGGAGAGAGATGGATGATAATGAACCTTTAAGAATTTGGAAAAATAATTATACCTCATCATTGTTGAATATATGTTCTGCGGAGACATTAATCATCTTTCTAACATATTTTTCAAATAGGACGAAGGTTGTTCTTGATGCGAAATCCTTGACTTCTACTTTAACCCTGAACAGAGGAGTGGGTGATGTGCGTTCCGTGCATCTGGTGCATGTATTTGAAGGAGGCATTGTTTTGTAGCAGTTGTTGCATCCAGTATAGAACCATCCTTTTTCTAAATTTATTCCAGTCACAGTTGCTTCAGATGTAAACGATACAGTCTGCATTGTATAACAAATGTAATAGTCATTATATTAATTGGTTTTCGCATTGATGGTGTATGTAAGTTGTTTAAAATCTAAATATATGTTAAATCGTGAGTGCAATATTTTAACTGACCTTTGCAGCAGTTGGCAACTCAGCTTTGAATAGTTGGGCTATTGTAACTCTTTCAATATTCTGCATCGTAGCTTGTTGTTGTGTCTTAATGTATGGTACAACTTTAGGTATTATATCTTCCCCCATCTTATAATTCTTTGTTAAGTCCACAACATCTGGGTGATCAAGGTTAAAAAAGTATTGCGTTGAATGACTCGACCATAGAACAATATCTCCTGCGAGGCAAACGAATTTAGAATATTTGTTTTTGAAAGGACAGTCGTGAATAATTTGCAATTGACATTAGTCTATATATTACCTGACACACCAAATAACTCAAAATTGAAATTGAAATTAATAAAGAAGATATGCGAATTTGAGATCTATTTTGTACTTAGGTATTAGATTTTGGAGCTCAGCAATAATTAGAAGTGAGTGATGTTACTTTTTTCTTTTTTCGAAAAAAGGGAATCAATTCATTAAATAAAAGGCATACGCCATCTATAAATACAATCGAAATTAACAAACGCTTAAGCATATCGCTGTTGAATCCTTCCTTCTTGGAGAGGTAACCAAGCGATTTTTGAAGATGAATTGAATGTATGTACTTGTTTTCACCCGACTGATGTTTTGAGTAATCGACCGTAGATGCAGTCCCATAAAAAATTTTATCATTGAATCAAACCCATGAAAATCATGTCGATCTATAATTTCGGACATGAAGAACACCAAATCACAACAAAACAAAACCAAACTCTCACAAGAAGAGATTAAACAAAACCCAAATAAATTGGGAACTTATTGAAAAAAAACAAGATCTTAAACAAGAAAATTGAAAGAAGATAAAGAATTAGGACTTTCCACCGATGAAAACTGATAAAAATCCCTTGAAAAATAGTAGTGGGTGGCTGCAAGAGAGAGGGGGCTAAGGGTTTTTTTAAGTGAGTGATGTTACTATAAGAGTATACATCGAGGTATAAAAATATTACACGAAAGAACGATATGCTCTATAAAATGCAAATTAAAATTGTGTTACGGCATGAATATTAAAAAGTGTATAAACCCAAAATGCAAGATTATGTTTCGTTTTTTAGTATATAAACCCAAAAATGCAAGATTATGTTTTGTTTTTTTAAAGAGAAATACAATGTCGTCTTTCGTTTATATACAAAAGTTACATGCAATATCGTTTGGGAAATAAATTAAAATTTTGCAAATTTCTAAAAAAAACTACATGAAAGACCGTTAACAAATGAAACACAAATTCAAGATGTGTTTATTCTTTTTAAATATGAAAGTTGTGTTAGGTGGTAAATTTAACAAAATATGAAGTTGAAACGCAAGATAAAATTCTGTTTACGAGGAGGAAACATTAATTAATTTTTCATTTCAAAAGAAACGCTACTAGAAGTAACGTTGAGAGGCCTGAAACTTTTGTATTTTAAAACTGCAAAATTGAATCAAAACACCTGAATTCTCTGTAATGCAGAATAAAAGATACTATAAACAACCACAAGAAAACAGTGTTGGACTATTTTTGAATAAAAATTTATTGCATTTTATTATTTGATTTGTAACTCCTTTCGATCTTTTGATTTTGAAACTCTTATAATAATGAAATTTTATTATTATGTCGGGGATTACAAAGTTATTATTTAGGGATTACATTTCTTTTACTCCTATATAAGAAGACCTTGGTTTCATTATTTTGACACACCAAAATTTCTCAAGCTTTTTATTGTATTTTAGCGTTCTCATCTTAAACCTCTAAGTTCTGCTTCAATGAGATAGTTGCTTGTTCGGTTCGTAAAAGGCTGTTCTTCAAGTGCTTAAGATCACCTTTGTTTGTTGTATTCTGGGAGACGAAAAACACACATTTAATCACCACATGGAAGGGACTTGTCTATTTTAAGGATAACGTGGTTTTCACGTGTATCGAACTACTTTTCGGTATATTGTTCTTATAGTTTTATCTATTTTGATATTTCAGCGATAACGTGTTTTAATTTTATAGATTTTGTGACTCGTTAATAATATACATAACATGTTTTTAACAAGTTTTAATCTGCAAAATCTCATTACGCTTAAACTATTTGTTCTTTGATTGATTTCTCAATATGCATGTTTAATATATTGGTACATGTGCCATGCTTGTCTTCTTACTTACAAATTTGTGTATTTTAGCATGCCATATTTTATGTCTTTGAATTTTGATTTATTGTTTATCATTGTATCGAGGCTACCTTTCTATCAGGTTGGTACACTATCTTTTCTGGAGTTTTGGTTCTGACCATAATGCTTGTTTTATTAAAATGATTTGTCTATATACCACCCATGCTTGTTTTATGTCTTCTAGCATCTTGCTAGCTGTTGTTGGAGAAATTTCGTAACAACACGAAATCAGAGGTTTGCTGGAATAGTAGAGTAAAATTATGAGTATGTGACTGTTTTAGGGGATTAGGGTTTATGAAAAAAGAGAGGGCTGGACTTGGCAGGTGTCTCAATTTGTCTCGTGTATCGGATTCCATATCGTACCAAGATGCCTGCGTACCTATATGTTTATATAGGATCAAGCCCCCACGCAGTTCTGTGAATTAATTGGGCTTATCCCGAGAGACTTAAGGGATAAGTTACGTTAATGTGGGTAATAATTGATTTTATCTGATTTAATCTTATCGTTGTGATATCTTCCTGGTTTGAAGAATATCGTTTGGAGATATTTTCCGTTATTAATTGATTAAGATTGATTATTTCCTCATTTCAGAGAGAGGATAAAACTTAGCGGTTAAGTAACAATTATTAATCTGAATTAATAATTAATAAATATTAGGAATTTGGGAGATTATTAGACATATGCCAAAATTATGGCATAACAACTAGCCCCCAGTTCTTCAGTGTAGCTTGCTGTAGTGGAGAACTAAGAATTCTTCAAGCTTCCAAATTTCTTGAGTCGCTGAAAAAACTGAAAATAGATGATTAGAAAAACACTTAGAGCACCACTGTGCTCATTAGGCGTATGCGGATGCAAGAGTGATAGCATGCGATGACCAGTATAAGATACATATTTGACAAGGTTTCAAATGTGCGAGCATAAATAATATTTTGAAATCCTTTGCGATCCTTGTTGTCTAGTTAGGACCTTGGCGCTTGTATATATCCCGAATTGGCGTACACGCATTTCAAGTGTCTGATACAACCGCATAAGGATGTGTCTGGCGAGGTCTTCAGTAGGAGATGCAGATGTAATTCTGGTGAACTTTCTGGTGAACTTTGCACGCGCGCTAGCTGTGCATGTCTGAAAGATATTTTGCATAGGGATGCCTTCCCACCCATGCGACCTTGAGCTCAAGATCTGGTCATGGGCCTTCAATAAAGATAGTTTGCATAGGGATGCCTCCACCCATTCGATATAGCGATATCTCATGGGCCTTCAATAATCCAAAGGATGCTGCACTTTACTAAGCATGTAGCATTGCGAGATTTATAGCTTGTCCAGGCTACCCTACTTGGCAATTTAGTTCGCAAGTTTGGAAATATTTTTTGACATATATGTACTATCGCGACTATATATGAAAAAAATTTTGCAAATCCAAACGCAATAATAAATATGCTCTTTTAAGAAAGTCGCGATATTTATTTTCTTCGAAAATAATGCTATTTTTCTTTGTAGAAAATCTTTTACAAAATTATGCGTCTCGTATATGTATTTTTTCCTGAGAATAATGCAGCTCGTACGAGATTGTAAAATCAATCCGCAAATCATCAAATCATAAATGTCTCTAATTCATCAACATAAATATCTCGTACGATATTTTTTAAATCGTAATAATTTTACAAGCATAAAAATAGATAGCTCGCACGAATTTTTTGAATAAAAAATATTTTTTTTGAAAAATATTTAAAAACATGATAATTATGCATGGCATAATATAATTAATTATTATAAAAAAATTTAAAGATAAATCGAAAACTTATCTTTAGAGAGCTCGCTGCAATTCGCTGCTGCACCACCGTCCTCGCCATTTTGTTTGTTTGTCCAGTAACTTTTCGTGTTGAGGGCTCCACTTTTTCTTTTCCATTTTTTTTAGTGTCGCTACATGATTGCTTCTCCTTTTTTTTTCATCCAGCGGGTACCTTTGTTTAAAGTTGCGTGGCCTGTTGCTTGATTTTATTTTTTTTTCTTCGAGCAATCTGTATACATGTTTTGGTGAGTTTCACTAAACCATGGATAAAGTTCGTCTCCTTTTTTACATGAACAAACACTGTGTTGTTGGCTTGTTGGCCGAAGGAGCACACTCCACACAAAGCAAATGAAGCTTCTAACTCGAACTGTAATTACTGCTGCCAATTGGGTCCTTGCGAACATTATTTTTTCCTCTCGCCTGTTGCCGCGCGTAAGCCTCTCGTCTCCATCTTTTTTCCTTCTCCTGTCCCGTAAAAGTGTTATTCGTTTGTCCCCCACAAACGAAAATTGCCCTCCTTCTAGCGCCAAATGTTGTTGGAGAAATTTCGTAACAACACGAAATCGGAGGTTTGCTGGAATAGTAGAGTAAAATTATGAGTATGTGACTGTTTTAGGGGATTAGGGTTTATGAAAAAAGAGAGGGCTGGACTTGGCAGGTGTCTCAATTTGTCTCGTGTATCGGATTCCATATCGTACCAAGATGCCTGCGTACCTATATGTTTATATAGGATCAAGCCCCACGCAGTTCTGTGAATTAATTGGGCTTATCCCGAGAGACTTAAGGAATAAGTTACGTTAATGTGGGTAATAATTGATTTTATCTGATTTAATCTTATCGTTGTGATATCTTCCTGATTTGAAGAATATCGTTTGGAGATATTTTCCGTTATTAATTGATTAAGATTGATTATTTCCTCATTTCAGAGAGAGGATAAAACTTAGCGGTTAAGTAACAATTATTAATCTGAATTAATAATTAATAAATATTAGGAATTTGGGAGATTATTAGACATATGCCAAAATTATGGCATAACACTAGCGTATAATGACCCATTTCATAATGTAAATTGTCTGAGTATTTACAGCTAGTATTTAACCTGTATTTGATCAACTTATAAGGATTTATGAGTATCGTAATTTATGGTTTTGTTGTATCGCTTTTCATACATTCATACTTTATCAAATGTTGATTAGTTTTAATTAGACCTTGCAATCGTGTCGTGTTGCAATCGTGTCGTGTCGTGTCGTGTACTTTCGTTTCGTGTACTTGAAGGTGAAATACGTATCCACCCGATATGAATTCGTGTACTTAAATATGAAACCCGTATCTAGCCGAAATGAATTCGTGTACTTTCGTGTCGTGTTTCGTGTATATATTATCTAAAATTAAAAATAAAATTTAGTTAAATTTATTAGTAAATATTATATTCATATGAAATAAACATAAAATATTTTACATTTTCATATATAAATTTAAATATAATTCTATAAAAATTTATAAATATGTATATTTTTGTGTAAATATATATCTTTATAAAAATAATATTAATATATACATAAAACCAATCTATCTATACTATTATATAAAAGCCGAAATATTAAAAGTTTTGTTGGTCGGTACCTGTTGATTTTACTTATTTACCCTTATTGATAAAATCTTTTTTTATATTTTATCTAACTAAAATTGTTTGCTTTACTAATCAATTTCCTTTTTCAAGTTAAACATGTTACCTTTTCTTTTCTTTTTAATAACTAAGCAGTTTCCAGTTTCCCTTTTCAGGTAAAATATAATATCTTTGATATTTTTATCTAACTAAAAAGCATATTATAATTACTACTAACTAATTAATTAATTTTTTTCATTCAAATTACTTTTTCTTTTTTCTCTAACTAAAATATCTCTTTTTCCAATTATATCACGGGTTACCTTTTAAAAATCTTCTTTTATATTTTATTTAACTAAAATTTTTACTTTACTAATCAATCTCTTTTTTCAGGTTAAACATGTTACCTTTTGATATGGGCTAAAAGTAAGCCCTAAAGACACATTTAATGTGGCATTAATTAGACCCGGAATGGTCCAAACGTGGGGGCCACCAGGTGGGCCCAAACCCTATTTACAATATTAATTTCGTAATTAATATTAGGGATAATAAACAGCTCAGCAATAAGAGTCAAATAAGGATACTATTCCTACCCAAACTTAGCCTCCAAGGCACAGAATTCGATATGGGAACTTACTCCCACAAGGAAGGAGTCCAGAACCTTCCTCAAGGCGGTGGCTTGCCCACCAAGTCTCCTATTCCTACCATAATTCTTAGGCTTCTCAGCCTATATAAGGGCCTGACCCCTCATTCTCAGAACTACGTTTTATTGGCTTGATTCTCTTAAAACAGAGATACGTAGGCATTCTGTGAGGACCGTTTAAGTCTCGAACGCAGAAGCAGCCATTGAAGCACGAAGCTCACGTACCCTAGCATTAAATACAGCAAACCCTAGCCGCAATCTAATAATCTAGTTTTTATTCCACAACATTTGGCGCCGTCTGTGGGAAGAAGACATCAACCATGGTTACCACTCGAAGAACAACACCGGTCTCAACCGAGCCCACCTCTGGCACTGTTATCCCATCATTTTCTGCTCCTCCATTGACGGAGCAAGGGACGAATCCTCATACTCAGATCTCTCAACCACTAGGGACGAATCCCCATGCTGAGGGATCTCAACCAGAAATCATCCTTCCAGGACAGGAGACTAACCCGCTCCAGATGATAGTCTCTCCTCTCCCTCTGAGTAGTCGCCCGCCTCTTCATAGCCTCTCCACTTCTTCACTCCCTGTCAACACCAACCCACTGTATGGGCTGCCTAACTACCCCCAGGGTCCAAGGGATCCTGGACCAAGCGGTCATGCTCGGCTGATCCATGGGCAACAACAACCCCCTTATCTTAGAGGCCCGGCCCCTCCTGAACCAGGATACTATGATTACTCTGGTCCTTATACTGAAGATTCGTCGTCTGAAGACGATGATCGAGACGAAGCCCCAAGGACAAGGAGGCGACGCGCTAATAAGGAACCTCTGAGGAGGAATCCAGCAAATCGTGATGGTCCTTTAACAATCGCAGAGAGAATTAAGGCTTATGAAGCCGAGATTCAGAAGCTGAAGGACGACCAAGCAAGGGAGCAAGAAAGACAGAACCCTAATCAGACTCGACCTCCTCCGACTTCAGGAGGGATTCCCTTCATAGATTTGGAGAGGTCTTCAAGGAGACGCCGAAGGGCTGAAGCCCCAACCAGAGGGATTACAAGGGTGGAACTCCCCAAGAGTAACCCCAAAGACTTGATGCCACAAGGAGATCTCGATGATCCGACCCCTCCGTTCACTGAGGAGGTGATGAACGCGCATATCTCCCGAAAGTTTAAGATGCCCACAATAAAAGCTTATGATGGAACGGGGGATCCCGCAACTCATGTGAGAACGTTTACGAGTGCATTGTTATTGCAGCCCGCTAACGATGCCCTTAAGTGTAGGGCGTTTCCCCAAACCCTGTCAGGCATGGCGCAACGTTGGTATTGCCGTCTACCTCCAAATTCAATTAGCTCTTTTAAGGAATTGAGTACCGCTTTTGTCAGTCAATTCATTAGTGGAAGAATTCATGAGAAAATCTCTGCATCCCTTATGTATGTAGTACAGGGGAAGAACGAGAACCTGAGAGATTATCTCAAGCGATTCACTAAGGAGACCCTAAACATTACTGATTTGGAAAATAAGGTGGCTATGGTAGCCCTGCAGCATGGAACCACGGATCTCTTTTTTAAGAGGTCGCTGGCAAAACATCCCCCTAAGAACATGGATGAGCTCCAACGAAGGGCTGATAAGTACATTAAGGCTGAGGATAGCATGAAGAAGGAAGCCACGTTGGGCAATGGAGGCAACGGAAACTCCGAGAAGCGAAAGCAAGACCAGGAGTATGATGACCAGGAATATGATGCTAGGGACAAGTATCCCCGAACTAGTGAGGACTCCGACTCTGCCCCTAAGAAGAACCAAGGACCAAGGTTCACTGAGTATGCAAGGTTGAACACTCCCAGGGGTCGAATCCTATTGGACATTGAGAAGGATAAGGATTTCCGATGGCCGAAGCCACTCAGGGGTGATCCCACAAAGAGAAACAAAAATCAGTATTGCAGATTCCACAAGGATGTAGGGCATGACACTGATGATTGTAAGCAACTCAAAGATGAGATCGAGTTCTTGATCCGTAAAGGGAAGTTGGGCCACTTCACTAAGGGTGAAGATCGTGGTAATCAGAGAAGAGAGTATGATAGGAATGATGACGATCGGGATCGCACCCCACAGCCCCGAGGGCCAGTGATCAACATGATCTCAGGAGGCCCGACTGCGGCCGGGACGACTAGGAACTCTCGGAAGGCTTATGCCCGAGAAGTGATGCATATTGTCGGAGAGACACCAAAGCGTGCAAAAACCGAAGTAACAATCGAATTTGATGATTCAGACCTTGAAGGGGTGAAGTTCCCCCACGATGACCCGCTGGTCATAACACCCATGATTGGGAATTCAGAGGTAAAGCGAGTCTTGATAGACAACGGAGCTTCAGTGGACATTTTGTTCTATGAGGCATTCGTGAAAATGGGATACAACGACTCTCAGTTGACCCTATCTAACATGCCTATATATGGATTCAGCGGAGTAGAGTCTAAAGTTGAGGGAACTATTCAGTTGCCCGTCACCATCGGACAGAAGCCAACAGAGGCCACTCAGATGCTGAACTTTTTGGTTATCAAAGCGTCTTCCACCTACAATGCCATCCTCGAGAGGACTGGACTCCATGCTTTTAAGGCTGTGGCCTCAACTTATCACATGAAGATCAAGTTTCCAACCAGGAATGGTGTAGGAGAACAAAAAGGTGACCAAAAAATGGCTAGGAGCTGTTATGTAGCCGCATTAAAGCCTGATGGAGTCGGGGGGCAGGTCCTTCCGATTGAAGACATGGACGTTTGTAGTAATAAGGAACATCAAGAAAGGCCAGCAGAGGACATCACACATAAACCTCGGACAGCCATTAAGGCTAAGGCGTCAACTGACTTCGTGGTTGAATGCATCATTGGCAACCAAGAAATTGGGGGGCTGGAGATTGTACCCCAAGCTGTAAGTGAACTTCAGAATAAGAATGAGGTGACCAGAAGGAGTAGTGAGTGCTCTATTTTATTGGAGCATCAAAAACAAAATCAAGTGGTGCAAGCCTAGTCTTGCAAAGCCCCGATGGGTTCAAATTATCCTAGTAGTTTTTAGCTTCATATTTTATCTAGTAGAAATAAGGTTCGATGAAACCATCGCAGAGCATGTTGCTCCGAGTAGGACAGTAGTATTCTATGTAAGGGTTGAACCCGTCTCAAGTTATTAATGCAAGTTTGTTTTCCATTCATTGATTATGTGATTTTATTTATGTACCTAACACCTGATGTGTGTAAGTCAAAGATGACCAAGTACCGAAAATAAAAGATACACGAATGGAAACAAACAAACGCATAAATAAAAACCCTGAAAGGTCGAGAGTTACTAAGAATTTAAGTCCTTGAAGGACCCCAGATAAAAGAGAGAAGCTTGGCCTTTATATATATAAAAAAAAAAAAAAAACTAGGGCATCTCAACCGGTTAGAGAGAATATCAACCGGCTGTAGCCCGTTAGAAACCTTTGTGGGCCATCAGCGCAAATTGGACTCTAAAAGGCCCAACACAATCAGGCCTGTTAAGGCCCAAGTCAAAATCAATTGGGACTCCCAAATATGCGGAGTGGGTTCACGAGGAAAGGCCCCAAACTCTGATGAGTCTAAGGCCCGAAACAGAGGAAAGGCCCAAAGGTCCCAAACGAAGTTGTCTGAGGTCGAGACCAACGACCTCGTTTTGCAACATGTTTTCGAACTCGTTCAAACGACCAAGAAGTTGATTAAAGCCCTGGGTTGAGGTCGTAAACGGCCTAAGATATGAGGTCGTGGTTATATTGATTTGAGGTCGAAGCATCGAGCTCGTAGTTGAACTACGAATAGGGCTTGTAACGTGCGACCTGGGCATAGAAAAAGCTTACGCTGAGCTCGTTGCATCCTAGTCGAAAATGAACTAGAGAGAATAGAAATTTCTCGCGACCTCACTCCCAATTTGAGGTCGTTTCAACACCATCTGAGCTCGTCCATTCGAGGTCGGAAAAACACTGAAAATCCTGAAAAGAAGCCACGACTTGGCCCCCGTTTGAGTTCGTTTTTGAGCTCGAAAATGAACTAATTTCTGCTCGAAATTTCCAGGTCGAAAATGACTTAGAAAGTAAGAAAAATGGCTGCGACCTTGAGGCAGTTTGAGCTCGAATTTGAGCTCGGGTTTGCAAAATTTCGAGCCGAAACGATAATTTCTGAATAGTACTAGTCTTCAGACCCCAGCTCGACCCCAGCCAGGGGCTCTGCCCCTTGGACCCCGCCAGGGGCTGCCGCCCCCGGACCCCCGCTAGCGCCGACTAACACCGTTTAGTGCCGTTTAAGCACATATTAGTGCCGATTAGTGCCGTTTTACGCCATTCAACGTTGTTTAAGCATTGTTCAAGGCTGATTAGCGCTGCCTGGTGCCATTTAACACCGCTTAGTGTCATTCAACATCGTCGTAAATGCGTCGGTCGCTCCACGCTTTACATTAAGATGATAAGTTGAAAATACTCATGTAAGAGCAATAAACCCTGACCCAAGTCTCATGTAAGGCCGTTATAACTTCAAGGAAAACCTGATCAGTTTTCCTAGAAGTTGGGGGGCAAATGATATGGGCTAAAAGTAAGCCATAAAGACACATTTAATGTGGCATTAATTAGACCCGGAATGGTCCAAACGTGGGGGCCACCAGGTGGGCCCAAACCCTATTTACAATATTAATTTCGTAATTAATATTAGGGATAATAAACAGCTCAGCAATAAGAGTCAAATAAGGATACTATTCCTACCCAAACTTAGCCTCCAAGGCACAGAATTCGATATGGGAACTTACTCCCACAAGGAAGGAGTCCAGAACCTTCCTCAAGGCGGTGGCTTGCCCACCAAGTCTCCTATTCCTACCATAATTCTTAGGCTTCTCAGCCTATATAAGGGCCTGACCCCTCATTCTCAGAACTACGTTTTATTGGCTTGATTCTCTTAAAACAGAGATACGTAGGCATTCTGTGAGGACCGTTTAAGTCTCGAACGCAGAAGCAGCCATTAAAGCACGAAGCTCACGTACCCTAGCATTAAATACAGCAAACCCTAGCCGCAATCTAATAATCTAGTTTTTATTCCACAACACCTTTTTTTTAATAACTAAGCAGTTTTCTTTTTCAGGTAAAATATAATATATTTTATATTTTATCTAATTAAAAAATAAATTATAATTACTGTTAACTAATAAATTAATTTTTCATCTTTTCTCTTTGCTCTAACTAAAATATTTTTTCCCCCAATTATATCACGGGTTACCTTTTTCAGCCAAAACAAGTTATCTTTTTTATTTTCTCTAACTAAAACCTCCCTTTTTCAAATTATATCACGGGCGATTCTATTTAATAAAAATAAAATCATAATATTATAATGCGATTAATTAACCGATTACCTTTTCAGCTAAAAAAGTATCATCTTTTTTATTTTTTCTAATTAAATTCCTTTTTTTAGAAATATCATGGGTAACATTAATTTCTCATTTTCTAAAAATATTACCAGTAATTTTATTTAGTAAAATAACAATAAAATTATAATTACTATAAACTAATCAATTACCTTTTACACCTAAAGTATGTCACCTTTTAATTTTCACGTTATCTTTTTCTATTTTTTCAAACTAAAATCTCTCTTTTTCCAATTATATCACGGTTCTATTTAATAAAATTAAATAATAATACTATAATACTAATATTAACCGATTATCCTTTTTAGCTAAAGCGTGTCATCTTTTTCCTATATTATCTAACTAAAATTCCTCTTTAGAAATATCACGGGCAACATTCATTTCTCCTTCTCTAAAAACATTACGAGCAATTTTATTTTGTAAAATAACATAATTAAATTATAATTACTATAAACTAATCAATTACCCTTTTCACCTAAAACATATTACCTTTTTAATTTTCTCTAACTAATTTCTCTATTTTTTCAATTATATCACGGGCATTCTATTTAATAAAACAAAATAATAATGTTATATTTACTAATAAATAACTTATTACATTTTCAACTAAAACCTATCATATTTTCTATATTTTAAATTTAAATAATTCCTTTTCTAGAAATATCACGGATAACATTTATATAATTATGATCATCATCTCATTTAAATATTTAAGCCTCCAAAATTTGTATTTAAAAAAATTAATAAAAATTTAATATAATATTAAAAAAATTTCGTGCATCGCACGGGTTTTAAGCTAGTAACTATTAAATTATAAACATCTTTATTTCGTGTACTTTCGTGTACCCGAAATGAAAACCCATATCCGACACTAAATATTTCGTGTAATTTCGTGTTCGTGTACTTTCGTGTTTTGTGTACCAAAAATCAAAACCCAAAACCGTATTTTTCGTGTCGTTTCGTATTGTGTTCACGTGTCACATGTCAAATTGCCAGACCTAGTTTTAATGTCATATGAGTTATGGTTTTCTTGTAAATTGTTTTTTTCTCCTTGGATCACATGTATATAGATACCTTTTAACCATGTTACTTGTTGCATGTCCCATGCTTCCATTTGGGAAAAAAAATTGTAAGCCGAGTTTGTTGCTTTGGATAAAGAAGGCGAACAAGCTGAATGGTTACGCCAATTTTTAGAGAATATTTCAAGATAGGAATGCCAATACCATCACTATGTATACATTATGATAGCATGGCAACATTTGATACAACCGAGCAAGCACTATATAATGGATTGTCAAGGCATATTCGTTGACTACACAATTCCGTTAGACAACTACTCTCAGCTGGAGTAATCAATATTGATCATATTAGGTCAAAAGATAACACTGCGGATTCGCTAACCAAAGGGTTAACATGAGAGTTAGTTGAGAAATCATCGAAAGAAATGAGACTAAAGCCCATAATAAAAGTCGATACAAAGGAAACCCAACCTTGTTGATTGGAGATTCCAAGATCTTGGTTCAATAAGACAACCTAACTGTAAATACTTAGTGAGATCACTGTGGGGGTTTTACTCCCGGGTCCATTCTTATGATAAAAAATAATGATAAAATTTGGAAAAGGCTAAGCTATGCTTTTAATGATCATTATGTGTCGATATGTCGAACAAATAATACTTTTGTATTGCTCAAGAGATCACTTATGTGAGTGAAGTGGGGTCACTTCAAGAAGGAATTGTGGGGCCTAATTCTGGGGAAAACTCACAAAACCAGGCTAAAGCTCAGGACAAAAATGGGCTTAATAGTGAGAACTGAACAAATATAGGGAAAGACTCCAGTGGGGGATGTATCATCATTTCACAAAACAGAATGGTAGTTCAAGGTCAACGCGACTACTAAAATTCTAGAAATTAAATTTGTTCTTACAGGGAAGGTTCAAAGGTGTACGCCTACCTATCCTATGTTGGTTTCTACTGTGTGTTCGAACTCCGTGTCAAAGAGTTGTTTTACAAAGTAAATTATTATTCATGTGGGGAATTTTTGGACTATTTTTGAATAAAAATTTATTGCATTTTATCATTTGATTTGTAACTCCTTTCTTTTGATTTTGTAACTCCTACAATAATGAGATTTTATTATTATGATGGTGATTACAAAGTTATTGCTTAGGGGGTTACATTTCTTTTATTCCTATATAAGGAGACCTTGACTTCATTGTTTTGACACACCAAAATTCCTCAAGCTTTTTATAGTATTTTAGCGTTCTCATCTTAGAGCTCTAGGTTATACTTTTGTGAGATAGTTGTGATGTTTGTTCGTTTCGTAGAAGGCGGATTTTCAAGTGCTTAAGATCACCTTTGTTCATTGTTTCCTGGGAGACGGAAACCAACACACCTTCAAACACCACACGGAAGGGATTTATCTGTTTTAAGGATAGCGTGGTTTTTACGTGCCTCGAACTACTTTTTGGTATTTTGTTCTTATAATCTTGCTTTCAGGTATACTCTTAATCTATACTTCTTGCAAACAGAACCAACACTAGAAATAACATAAAATCAGTTGAACATAAAACTAAAAACTAGTATATATTCTTTGCAATGCATAATCCAGAGATATCAACCAGAATTTAGTCTTCTCCACAAAATAATGACATAGTAAATCATCTGAACAAACAAAAAACTATTGTTTCTCTTATACAAGATTCAAATCCATAAAAAATAACAATAAAACTAGTCTTCCTTGCGATATAATGAAGCTAACACCAGGTCCAAGGTGATTTTGAATGGTCATGGCTCGATGTCGCTCTACACAGATGCATCAGAGAACCTTCTTTCTATCAATCTATCGGCATCTGTCAAGCAACAAACATAAATGGGTATTGTTATGCCATATTTTGGCATGATTAATAATCTCCCAAATTTCTAATATTCATTAATTATTAATTCAGATTAATAATTATTGCTTAACCGCTAAGTTTTATCCTCTCTCAGAAATGAGGAAAGAATCAATCTCAATCAATCAATAACAGAAAATATCTCCAAATGATATTCTTCAAATAAGGAAGATATCACAACGATAAGATTAGATCAGATAAAATCAGTAATTACCATATTAACAAAAGTTTATCCCTAAAGTCTCTAATGGATAAACACAATTGCACAGAACTATATGGGCTTGATCCAATATATATTGGTACGTAGGCATCTTGGCAAAGGGACCGATACACGAGACAAATCGAGACACCTGCCAAGTCCAGCCCCCTCTTTTTTCATAAACCCTAATCCCCTAAAATAGCCACATACTCATAATTTAACTCTATTATTCCAGCAAACCTCCGATTTCGTGTTGTTACGAAATTCCTCCAACAACAGGTATCAGTGCAATGCTCTAAACGTTAAACAAAATGTCAACGGTTGACACAATATAGAAAAATGTTAGGCTGCTAGCATACACAAAAATTTTTATAAAATAAAATTAATGGGCATATGTTCAAAGAAAGAAAACTAGAAATGTAAATCGAGCTAAGCAGAACTATAAATCGAGCTAAACAAAGACATATACCATCGGTTATATTTTATGTATTTTTTACTAGTAGTACCAAATTTTGTTGGTTTACGCGGCCACTTTGAAAGTCGTGACTGGTAAACAACATTGAATTTGTCAGCTCTACTAGATTTCGATAAATTGTCATAAGTAGAAGATTCAATGGATTGTTTTAAAGGAATTTGTGATGAATGAATAGACTGCGATGAGGTCACTCCAATACCATCATCACCAGGTGATATGATAATATGGGTTTTTGAGGAGGCCAATGAGTATGCTATTGTTGCATGGGTTGTGGAGTCGCGTCTGGCCTATATCAATTTTAGGATAAGATAAAATAGGTTTCCTTGTCATTTATGGCATGACATCAGTTAGCTGCAAATTGATAGGTGGCTTTGGAATAACATGACATGGTTGCACATTAATGGGTGGCTCGGGTAAATTAGTAGGTGCCTCATGTACATAAAAATTTCTTCCATCAATATGATTTCCCACATCAACTAAGGAATAATAGTCATCTCCAAGATTTGTCACGACATCATCAGCTTCATCTTGATTTTCATCTTCAACTTGATTTGGTGGAACAACTTGATCAATTCCACCACCCACTCGACGTCGAGGAGGACATCCACCACCACGGCCTCCTCCTCTGTCCAAGATCTTGCATTTGATTCAAACCCATATAAAGAATGATCTTGCATATGATTCAAACCCTCAGTTGCTAATAGGGACACATCTAGTAGAACTAATTAAGTGTGATCTGCCAGAGTCTTCAAAATACCTCAACAAAAAATACAACAAAACAAAACACATATTACCAAAATAAATAGCAACCCAAGTACCATTTCGAGGAGACAAGTGAAAATTCTCTTGTATATATAGCAGTCAATTAACTTCATTAGTATGAGGCCTTTTGGAGTTATCCAAAAATAAATCTGTGCGGCCTCGACCAAAAGCGGTAATATCATACTATTGTGGAGTTAAGGCTTGCTAGCGGCCCAACAAGTGATATCAGAACCCAAGGTTCGGGAGTTGGATCTTGGGGGAGTAACGGGCTTACGGTTGTTCGATGTGGGAGGTTCCCTCGGTGGCGATTGGAGATCCGTTGGGTGTCTTGGGTCAAAAGTCCTTCCTGAAAGGTGTTTAGTGCGAGTTCTGCGGGTATAGCAGCGATGCAAGATGTTGATAAATTTATTGCGGTATATCGAGGAGAGAAGAGGAAATTCTCTTGTATATAGAGCAGCCAATTAACATTAGTATGAGGCCTTTTGGAGTTACCCAAAAACAAATCCATGCGGGCTCGGTCCAATATGGACAAAATCATACTACTGTGGAGTTAAAACTTGTCGACGACCCAACAATAATCCTCCCACCGTCGCAAGAATCACAAATCCCTTTCTTTCTTATACAAAAAGGTGAAGAATACTCTAATCTATAGATTCAATATGCAAATAAATTTATAAATTTGTAATCTGATAAAAGAAATAGATTTGTGTAACTGAAAAAATTATAAAATCGAATCGAACTATTTCAAAGTTGAGATACATGTACAACATATAACATCAAGGACATATGTAACATCCCACATCGATTATAATAAGAGTATTCAGATCCTTTATAGATACAAGTCAATAATTAAAGTGTACCAAATTGTTACCTCTTTTGGACTGAAGTGTATTCGGTTGTAGGAGTGGATATTGAAGGGATTAGAGCTTTGAGGCACTGCCCGGGTTCCGTAAATGTATCTGTGAGCTTGACGAGGATGTCAACCCAATAAGAGGAGGTGTTTGTAACATCCCACATCGATTAGAATAATAGTATTCAGGTCCTTAACACTGTGTTGTATAAAAATATTTTGGAAAGAAAAGAAAAGAAAACTAATGAGTAATTTTCACACCTTGTTCTAGAATTATTTATTTAGAAAAATAGAGATAAAGATTAGGCAAGAAGTTTTCTTCATATTGTCTCCAAAATCTTTTCCCACTTTTGGAAAGATTTGAAAAGAAGAGAAAATTAATCATTTTCCATTTTTTATTTTCTTTACAAAGTTCTGGAACATAATGTTATAGATACAAGTCAACGACTAATATGTACCAAATTGCTAGCTCTTTTGAACTGACATGTAAATGAGTGTTGGGTATGATCAGGGTCAGTCCTGAAAATTATTGGGCCTGGTGCGAAATATATATTCTGGGCCCTTCATAAATTCCTAAAATAAATTTGTAAATAGTTTCTTAGCTTAAAAATACACGAAGTTAAATCCGTAAATGAATTATTAATGATTATTTTTTTGAAGATATTTCTTTATATCAAAATAAATAATTACTTTATTAATTTCAACTTTCAAGTTCCAAAAAGTAAAAATAATATAATTTTAATATCAAAAGACATAAATAATTTTTTTGAAGAAATTTTAGAAATTAATATTTGATGACCAAACAAATAATTAAAGTATTATATTAAGGTAGGTCTAAGTTTTGATACTATAATTATAATTTTAGAATAAAAATATAATTGTTCTAATTTAGAAACAAAAAGTAATTTACGTCTTTTCTAAACGTTCTTACATTCTATTGCAATAAAAATATAGAATTTTCATAATTTATCAATTTTATCCAATAATAATAAACTGTCACAAAATAAAATTTAATTTAAAAAAGTAAATTAAAAAATTATACAAAATCTCTTACATGTAGTGAAATTAATGTTTGGGCAATGAAACCATTGCTAAAGAAAATCTATAAATCTATCTATCTATTATATACATAATACGCCAACTGAAGATAAAAATTCTGAACTTTTTTAATGCAGTTAAAATGTCCTTTTTACCCTTTATTGTTTTTCTCCAAACAGATGTCCGACTTGCCCATTCTTATCTTTGTCCGAACAGTTGCCGGTTTGCTCTGTGCGCTGTCCATGTCGATCTAAAGCACACAGGCCAAGCCCAATTGGTTACACTGTCGTGGCGAACAAGATACCCCGGGTAAATTAAACAACCAACCTCCCTTATTTGGGTCTCAAACGTTGAACGTATCGATGGCCTCAAGCAATCAACATCAAGAGATTCATCTCCCTCGCGATGCCCTGACCTCCGATCATTCTCAGGTATTTTAATGGATGAAAATTGTTTGTAGGATTTCAAATTGTGCTTTAGGTGTGTTTGGCTCTGTTTTCATTTGTGTCCTCCGTTTTTTGACTTTAATTTTGAATTTTAATTCCTTTTTGCCATTTGTGCGTTGTTCGCTTTTGTCCCATAGACGCGCAGTTGCATCACAAGAGCCAGAGACAAACATTCTTGAGTTTGATCCACTAATTGAGACACTGAATGAATGAGGGTGTATATTTCTGAGATAAAAATATGAGACACAGGATGAATAAGGGCATATATACATAAGCCAATGTTATTTAGGAAAAAAACTACTTATAATTTAGAATGGATAGTGAGTTTAGTGATGATCCATCTACCTCTCATTAGAGGGTAAAATATAAAGTAGAGTTCAATCTGTTGGGCCTCTAAAATCTCAGGACCAATCATGCTTATAAAATATAACTGTATTTTTTATAGGAGAAAGAACTTGCAACAAAAAAAAGGAGAAAAAGGAACTTAAGATACATCTTAGGTAATTTCTTAAGATTTTAGTACAAAAATACCCATCCCATGTTTGCATATGAAATTCTTTATATCGCACCTAACTTACCTAAAATGTTTGCGCCACATAAGAATATGACACTACTGAACTTATCATCAGGCAAGGCACTTATCAATGTTTACGATACCTCACAAGTAAACACTTGCATAACATTTACACCCGTAGTATCAACTTCGGAAAAAATGTGATATCACAATGCTGAAGCAGAAAAGCGTTCTGTAACACCTGGAGGCCACATTTTGAAGTATGCTTCACGATCTGTCTCTACGTGACTTAATGTACTAAGAGGAGAAACAGTTATCTGAAATCGAAAATGTTGGTCATGTTAGTCCTTATCTTCTTTGTCCTTATAGCTACTTTACCAAGAAAATTAAATCACATACATATCCTTCTTGAAGAGCGGAGTAGTCTGTATCTATTTCTCCCACATGATGTCCTACAATCTGAGAAAACAGCAAGGAGTGCAGTGTTAAGAAAAATATATGTAAAAAATAAAATAAGGTTAGGAAAAATGTATTTAAAAAGACATTGCCCGACCCCAATCCCATAAGTAACATCAGCTGGGGCTTTTTATTTCTGTTATAGTTATATTTTTTGTAGTTACAATTCCATAGATGGGTCAAATTTAAAATAGTTATCAAAAAAATTGTATAAATAGAATCTCTTTCGCACATTATCATTTCTTTCTTGCTACTCATGTTATGTGTATAAGCAGGGATAAGAAGTACCATGGAAACAATGGAAGTACTTTCCCCGTGACTTGTATGAAATAATCATTTTTGTATAGTAATTTGCAAAGAATGTTAGGTGAGCCCCTATGATTTTTAGGTCAACCAACTTACAAGGGTCTGCAGTGTGCTTCTTTTTAGTTTTTGACTAAATCTGTTGCATTTCATATGTACATAATTCCTACTCTAGGCAAATCTTTTCCCCCCCATTAGTAGAATATTCCGGATCCGTCCTTTCATATGATACTTTGTCTCTTCATAATAATTCCAAAACACTAAATCAGGACATTTAGCATCCTAAAATGCAGATTAAAATTATCTGATTCGACAGAGGAAAATTAGATTTAACACATTTGTCGAGGCAAGTGAAAATTTATAAGCATCATTTTAGCAAGTTAACAAAAGTTTATGGGATGACAAGAATCAAGATATGCCAATAGGATACGATGAAAAAACATGAAAAAAACTTACGTACTGAGAGTCTACTTGACAAGTGCAAGATGTTGTAACAAAGAAATAAGAAACGAAAATGGATTTTGAGAGAAAGATAGCTCACTTCTTGCATAAAATGGAGATTGTTTAGAGACCCTTGTGATTCTTTTGTAGAATTCATATCAATGTTTGCTGTATCTGGTTCCATAGTCATTGTTGACAATATTTTACCTACTTGTGCTTCCAAACTAATTTTTTTCCAACCCATTCTGACGATTCTCTTTCCTTGCTTTGTCAACTTATATCCCTATGGAAGAAGCAAACACTTTTATATGACAACCACAATTCAACTCAGGCTAGAAGCTACAATCCTTCAGAAGAATGTCACTTTAATAAATAAATTTACTTTAAATTTTATTAGCTACAATACTAGCGTTGATGTCTATCAAAGTTTGTGTGCATAAATACATATAATTTTCATATACAATAAATACAGTTCCTATTCTTAGGCTTTGGTTGGTTCTAGTGCGGTCAATCTGTTAACGACTAGGATTGCTCAAATTAAGAAAAGAAACTTTATTCAATTGTGATTAACAAGTAACAAAGCCTTTACTGCCTGTGATTAATCGAACTATCGTTTGGGCTTTTATCAAGGTAAAAAAGTATAATAGATACTTTTAAATCATGAATCATCTAACTACAGTAATAAAACAGAAAGTGTAGAGTAGTCTGTGTTTAAAAAGAGAAATGGGAAAGTAAATATGTATGCAATTTCAATCTAACATTAAAGGGGAGTACAAGAGCAGCACTCATCGGTGAAATGCTATAGTGATTTATGTTTGACATTCGAAAATGTGCTATAGATATTATAAATGTAAATGTTGTATGTATACAGGTAAATATATTCATATTCTATATGACTTGTAATGTTAACCATTTAACAGGAATTTAAACTTTTTAGATTAGCTTAAAGCTCGAGTAGTTGAAACCGTAAGCTTCTATTATACATCGCCGCTGCTCTATTTCTCTTGGCAAATGTGTGAAATTTTACTACACAAATAACGACTGATGCCATATCTATTATATATATAATGCGCCAACTGAAGATAAAAATTCTAAGATTTTTTAATGCAGTTAAAAAATTACGATTCATCTTTTATACAGTAGTTGTTAATTTGGTATTTATGTAAATGTCATGGAAATTGTAATTAGGCTTCAAGCCAATGCTTTCGATTTGGGTAGTAAGGTTCTTCGATGGTTTAATGTGGGATTAGTTGGTTATGATTCTTTTTTACAGAATAGGTATCAGATTAAATGCATGCCAATGCCTTTTGTTGTCACTGCGGTGCCAACCGTCTATATACCTTATTGGTATACTCTGTTTTGAAAAAGGATTGAGTGACATACACATAGAATTAGCGACTCCAGGAAAACAAGTTTGTTGCTCTTGAATTAAACCGTAAATAATACTTTCAGAGTTATGGAATTACAGTTGCTTGCTCATTCCCGTATAGCTGTTTTA
Organism: Kitagawia praeruptora; assembly: GCA_037693485.1. NCBI lineage: Eukaryota > Viridiplantae > Streptophyta > Magnoliopsida > Apiales > Apiaceae > Kitagawia > Kitagawia praeruptora. The sequence continues at coordinate 102,223,501 of CM075352.1, read as the reverse complement.
CATTCAAGTTAAATAACCCAAGAAGAACCACACGTAAAGTGACTTTGTATCTATGATATTAAGGGACAATTGAAATGGCCTTTTTAGGGGGCTACGTTAAAGACACAAAACTGCATTGTGTCGGCAGTCTAAGTTGGATCTTGTGAATGCACAATTTATAAGATGAAAGTAGAACCAGGAGTAAAACCTTTGGATGTTGTGTCCCTGGATGGAGGCTTGAAATCAGGCCAACAATTTTGTTACATGGTCCTTCAAAGTAATTAAAAATTTAAGAATATAATGCAACTAAGTGGGATGAAATTATTACATACTAACATGCTTCCGCAATAAGGAAAAATGTGTTGAATGCGCAAGTTAGTGTTTTTTATTAGTGGTCAAGCTATTAAAAATGGACTGGAAGTTATTGTATAAATATGGACACCCGTAGGTGTTGTCATATACATTCTCTTATTCAACTTTAATGGAATTCCTCCAATTGTAAATTGCTCACCATAAATAGCTGAAAAAGGTGGGGTGACGGGTTTAGGTAAAGTGTACAATAAATATTTGGTTTTGATTTCTTGTCTTACTGTATGCCAAAATCATTATATTTACCATTGGATCGCTAAAGGTTGTGTACATAGAACGTTCTGATGTTTGTGTTGTTTATGACTTTGTGTGTGCGAATGGCAGTTAAGGATGGGGTTGTTCCAACAAGGAAGAGGGGACGTCCTCCAATTGCATTAACTGAGGACGTTTTGGAGCGGAGGAGATTGTCGAGGCTTAGGGTTAATGCCTCTCGGCCAAGAGGTGAGTTATGGCATAAATCTTTTCTTGTGTGTTATCATTGACTTGCCCACCAATTTTCCATGTGGATTGCCGGCTGCAACTGGCAGTAAGACCTTTGGGTCTTGTGTCCCTGGATGAAGTCCTAAAATAAAGCCATTTTTTTTGTTACATAATCTCACAGAATGTTTAAAAATTGGGGAATAGCATCCAACAAGAGGACCACCAAATCATTATATATAAACATGTTGCCGCAATGAGGAAGAGTCATCCGGGTTCATAACTTCGTGTAGTATATTACTTTATAAATATGTACGCCCATATATGTTGTCATATGCATCCTATTATTTAACTTTAATACTTTTCCTGCACTTTATAATTGCTAACCACAAATAGGTAAAAAAAAGTGGAGTCACGGTGTGAACAGATGGTACACTAAATATTTTGGTATCGAACTTTTGTCTTAGTACGCGCCAACATCATGTAGTTTTATTTCACTCAAGATTGAGTTCACAGAACGTTCTGATGATGTTTGTTTATGTGCATGACAGTTGAGGATGGTGATGTTCCAGCAAGGAAGAGGGGACGTCCTCCAATTACCTTGACTGAAGAGGTTTTGGAGCGGAGAAGATTGTCCAAACAAAGGGCTTAATGCCTCCCGGACAGAAAGTGAGTCATCACATGAATCTTTTCTGCTTTATTTTCATTTACTTGGCCACCCATTTTCTGGATCGCTTCCCGCTCGCTGTTCCCTTTGATCTTCATATTTGTCATATACGTGTGTACATTTATCATCCTTATATATGCAACACTATTTTGAATATTGTCCTGGTCTGCGTGATCACGATGAAGGGTGGTTGTACTGGTGACTGGCCCCCAACCATGACTTTCTAACTTGAAATTAGAATTGTTTACCAATACATCTATTCAATATGGGTAGCTCATATGCTTTTCTAATTGAAACCAGGGACCCTCAATGCTTTAATATTCATTAAGCATATATCGTTATGCACAACTTGCTCTATCCATTTCTTTTAAAGGATTTTATTATTTCGGTCAAAAATTGATATCAACCATTGTACCTGGGAAATTTATTTGTTCTACCATTATCTACATTTTTTGGTTAGGGGAGAGATGTTCTTATTTTTTTCATTTTTTATGTGTCATTTTGAAAGACATAACTAATATATTTTTACGTAAAAAATTTTAACATTTTTTATTTCGCATTACATGTCCTAACTTTAGTATGAACCAAAAATCTCAAAAAAATAATTTGTAAGATCTATGTTATTTTAAGGTAGGAAAATGAGTAATAAAACAAAATTTTTATGAAACTTGTTTGTGTAGGCAGTTGAGGGGGGCTAAAAGGCATATTTCTATGCATTTTTTTTTTGTTCCATAATAATTTTACGTCCTACTTTGATACAAGCCAAAAATTTCAAAAAACATTAATGTGGAACTATGTTATTTTATGGTCCAAAAACACATATTTCATATCAACTTATTTGTGGAGGCATTTGGAGGGGTATAAAAACATTTTCAACATTTTTTATTTTATGCTAGCTTTTTAACCATTTAATTGCTCTATTACTATTTTAAATTATATTTGTACAACGCTTTCTTTGGTCAGAACTGATTTTTTAACATTTTTAATTCATTTCTTTGACTTTTAATTGATGATCTAATCCACTTTAATTTTTCTTTTTGATCAACTATAATATTTTAGAAAATTTCAAATTCTTATAGGTTTTTGGGGGTGTGGTATATTTAGATTCAATATAAAACATTTTGTTTTGGGATCTATGATGGTTTTATAATTTAATCACAACCTTAGTGTGAAATCTATAAACTATGGAAAAAAACAATATGAAAATTTAGTAATTATGTAAGCGCTTCTCCGTCAAATTTTTAAAAACATTTTAAAACTACCACCCTAACAACATAACATTCACCTAATTTCCTAAAAAGTTTACGGCCCTCCTAAACCAACTACTCCTCCACAAACGTCAATAGGTTTGAATGATACATTATATGCTGACCACACTTTCCACCTCCAAACACAGGAACGAGAACATGCTGATCACTTTATGGGAAGAAAAGGCAAAGCAATTTCAGGACTTGATGTCATTTTCCAATGTCGGGCCTGTTTTTATGGTCTTCACTGGCCTACTTGCCAAGAAATACTCAGGTGATTACTTTCCATGCTTTCTATTGCCAACAGGTACTGCGCACAAAGAACCCACACACACTACAGACCAAAATCCAGCCAACACATCACACCAACAAAATGTAGAACACATATCTATGAGTCTGTACTTGTATGCGTATTTTTACTCATGCAAACTACCAAACACCACAACTTGCAGATTTCGCATCCCTTTCAAGCACGGATGCCACCCGCTGCTATGTGAATATTGAATACGCCCCACTGAACGCTCTAAAGGAAGCCTTTACCAAGACGGGCAACGGAAACCAGGCTGACCTTCCTGCACCAATAATTAAGCAATTTCTGACATCCACCGGAGACAGTGTGCAGGAGTTACCTATATCGTCTATCCTGGAAACTATTATCCCACCAGTAACAATGGTTACCTCTACCCTCTCATTACCAACTACACTTATATGTATAAACTCGTATGTACTGGCCAACCCCACTGATTAAATTATGCCCTATGAAAAGCAGGTGGTTCGTTGCATCTGTCAGGCAAAAATTGTTGACGTGCTTGGCGGAAATGGCTGGTATTACAACTGCTGCCCAACTTGTGCACGAGCCCTCCGCGATCTAAATGGGAAATTCTACTGATTAGCCTGCGATGAGGAGACACCATCACTGGCCCAACGGTAAGCACCATCCTAAGATCTCGACAATATCGAACTCCCATAGATTAAACAACCTACGGGACATTATACTCCCTCAAACTGCAGCCATGCCAAATCCATCATTCTTCTCACTTCATCAACCTCACACATCCACACAGCAAAAAAACTCTACCTTTGGCTTTTAGGGAAAATCAAATCCCACAATCAAGTTTGTCTTACGCATCCAAAGAATTACCTTTCACTTTTACAGAAAATCAAAAGCCACATTCAAGTTTCTCTTACGCATCCAAAAAAATTAACCCCAACCATTAACAAGCTTTTATACGCAGGTTCAGGATTGTGGTGAAGGTTGAGGATCAATCCGGCTCAACCACGGTGACTTTGTTCAACAAAGAGGCCGAACAACTTGTGGGCATTCCTCTACACACGATCCTGGCAGAAAAGGAAGAGGTATACACTATTCAATTTCACACCTTCCCACACATACACTACATTACCCAACTGATGTATTTTAAACTTTAATGTGCCTCTGGGAAGAAGAAATCCCTCCGGTGGTCCGTAACATCATTGGCAAAACCTGCGCCTTTCAGCTCAAAATCACCCCTTATAGTCACCAGGGTGTCTGAGGTCCCCGGCGAAACTCCTGGCATAGGAACATTACCTGCCTCTGCAATAATGGAACCTCCCACAAAGCCCAATGTTAACAAAAAGAAGAAGCTTGCTTGATCACAACCACTATCCCTTCTCAAATATACTAAGTACGACTTTTCTTATATGTGTGCAGTATGGCACTTTAAAACAATCTTTTATTTACTTACCCATGTGTGACCTTTTTATTCCACAACTTTGGATTTCCAAGTATTTTCCTAAATAATTTACTTATGATGCACTGCTTTCCACTTGCACTCAAATGCACTTTTACAAGGATATTTGAAAATATGTTTGCTTTGGACCAATTTCATATCTTTCCATTTCCTGCAATTTCTATTCAGGATAATTCGTATTACACTCCTTGCTTTACAATTTCATAATAAAGATCAAACCATTCTCTTTAATACATCCCATGGCATCGTTTATGTACGTATTATTTCAACAAATTTATGGGCACTCGAAAACCACAAAAATAAATACATCTTCACAGCCTCTTACCTCCATTAGTAAAAACCTCCTGAAACAGTCCAATGTATGCAATTATCAGAATTTATCCGCGTATTATGTACCTCCATAAGCCTTCTTTTTAACACATAAGTAGGAGTCTGGTTCCACACACCACACATGTGGCAATTCTCGGGGAGGGATAAACTTCTGAGAAATGCTCATATTTTCCGTAACCAAATAATAACACAGGGCAGAGGTAAGAAAAATATGTACCATTCAACTTGTAAGAATGTTCTTCAGAGACAAGTTCTCCAAATGCCTAATAACATCTGGTTGATAGAGCGCAGGGCATATTTTCATTCTAACCTCTTCTTCGCTTTGAACCACAATTCGAAGATAGAACTATTCTATAGGGCAAATTACACGGGATGTAGGTTATTTTCAACACCCACACATAACGGTACGACGATGCCATTATCTGACCTAAATAACCACATTATCACATATCACTAAAAAAGCAAAGTGAATGTATAAATTGCAATAAGAATTCTACGAAGAAATCAGGAGCATAACTGAAAATACCACACTGATGTCAGTCAACTAATAACTTGAAGTTTTCTGAAATTTATCCTTAGGCCTGTACTGCAATGTCCTCTCCCTTGTGCACTAAACGTAAATATATATCTACCCAACCATCAAAAAATAAAACAAGATTGTGTAGTTACAATAAGCTAAGGCAACACCAGCTCCAAGTTTAAAGCCTAACGGGCTAGTATAGTAATGAAATCGCGGCCTGGTTGGAGTCATGTATTAGTTTTTCATTCAAAGCTTAAATTGGTTTGAATTAGTATGTTAATCCCATTAGCCGGATTACCCAGTCGATCCGCCACTCACATTCCCCTCAACAATCGAACCGCCCCTCAGAAACACATCAACAGCCTATTCTTTATTAACGCAAACATATAACCGCATATATTTAATGGTATCCACAGCCTTAACATAACTATCCATAATCTAATCTCTAGATTTATGGTTTTCGGGTTCATCAACTTGAACAAACCAGTGTTGGTAATCACATCCCTTTTCCACTTCCTTCACAGTGGGTGGAAGACAAGCATACCAGTACTGAACTTACAATTCAATCGAGGATGATGTCGTTTGAGGAGTGGTGCACTCTAAAACACTCTTTTATTTACGTACCCACGTGTGACCTTTTTATTCCAAAGCATTGTATTTCCCAGTATTTTCATAATTACCTTGCTTATGATGAACTGCGCTCCCCTTGCGCTAACATACATTCTTACGATGATATTTGAGAATATGTTACTTTTCGGCCAATTTCAAATCTATAAATTGCCTGCATTTTATATTCAAAGATTAAAGGATAATGCGTATTACAGTCCTTGTATTACAACTTCGCACTTAAGTGCAAACCATTCTCTGTTAATACATTCCCTGCCATCGTTTATATATTGTTGCACCGAATTTAAGCGCACTAAAAAATCTCCGAAATAAATCGATCTTCACAGCCATTTACATCAGATAAGAGCTATAACAAACACGACAACAATTCACACCTCAACAACTCAAACATTAAAAACAACTGCTAGAGCAAAAAAACTAATAAGGACTTTTCTATTATGTCTGGAGTACCACTGCACTTTCAAACGCTCTTTTATTTACGTACCCGCATGGGATGTTTTTTATTCCAAACCTTTGGATTTCGAAGCACTTTCTAAATAATTTACTAATGAAGCAATACTTCCCCCTTGCGCTGACATACGTTCTTATACAAATATTTGGGAATATGTTTCTTTTAGATGATATTCACAACGGTACCTTCCCTGCATTTTCTATTCATATATAATGGGATAATGCATATTACAAACATTGCATTACATCATTCTGTTATAGGGAGAATATTGTATAACAATATCTTGGAGGTTTGCTGGAATCACGGAGCAAAATACGGATATTTCGCTAAGAACACGGAAGGAGATTATTGATTTTTTGTGGTTGATCTTGTTTGTTGATTCGTTGAATGTCAGAAAAAAATTGTTTATTCTCTTGCTGCCAATTGTCAATCATCCTTAACAAGGTGCCTACATACCCTATTTATAGGGATCAAGCCAGACGTAGTTCTTGGAGAAAAAGTTACCCAAACGGGTAAGGGTTTTTGTAGATCCATCTTGGCCCAAGTTCACTCACTTTTGGCCTGATGCTAATAGTCCATTAATTCTGCTCATGACCCATGGCCCAATAAAGGTTACCTATGGCTAACATGATGCTAGAATCACGAGGCCTCACTGGCGAGGCTAAAGGAGAGCTCATCTTTTTTCCTTTTGGAAGATATAGGAGAAGGGCCTCGCACGCGACCTCACTAGGCATAGTCGTGCGGGGTGATCTCAGGTATGGGTACAGGAATGCGGTGCAGGCATGCGACCTCCTCGGTATGGGCATGCGACCTCGTGGGTACAGGCATGCGACCTCGCTGGGATAAACTGTATCTACTCATGCGACCTCGCTGGGCTTAGCTATGAGCCTTCATATCTACTCATGCGACCTTGGGGCTTAGCTATGAGCCTTCATATCTAGTCATGCAACCTCGCTGGACCTCTAGGCCTCGCTGGACCTTGCAAAGAGATGTGATAGATGCTATCCCATACTAGGGACTGTTAGCGAACTCGACCCACAGCTTGGGGTCGCAAACTTCCACATTGTGCTTGATAGTATATTGGACTAACTCCTGGTGGTGGGTTTTAGTGACCCAATCTTCATTTCTAGGCCCATTATGAGTTGTGGACCGCTATTCTAGCCCATTAGGCCTACTTAGGGCTTATGCCAAGATTTGGGCATAACAACTACCCCCGAGTCCATATTGCCATTGAAAATACGATGTGGACTCAAAAACTGCTTTGTCAAAACTTCGATGCGAGGCATGTGCTCGATATAGATTGCTGTAGATGAAAACATAACTATCTCAAGTGCCTTGGGATCTCATCGCGACCCCTATGAATTTGAATGGTTTCAGAGAACTGTCGTGTTTGAGATCTGCTCCCAGCCGCTAGGATGAAGACACGTGTTGTGTGTCTTTCAATTAATATGAAGCCAAGTATATGTAAGTAATGGCGACCTCGAAGGGTCCTTCCAAGCGCAATGTGGTCCTGCAGGGACCTTGAGAGGTAACCCCATAGGGCCTTGCAGTCATAAATTGTTATAATTATATCTTCTATCCAGCTGATATATGAGCTTAGACTCTCACCTATATCTTCAGGTCTTCTTAAAGTATGATAAGATGGCTCTCCTCTGTTCCTTATTATTATGATGAGAGGCCTCCTCATAAGTTAAGAGGACTCCTTGCAGTCTCATATATTGCGAGGCCTCCTTGCAGCCTCATATGTTGCGAGGCCTCCTTGCAGCCTCTATGTTGCGAGGCCTCCTTGTAGCCTCATATGTTGCGAGACCTCCTTGCAGCCTCATATATTGCGAGACCTCCTGGCAGCCTCATACGTTGGCACGTTGCGAGGCCTCCTAGCCTGCCACCCACATCCAATATGACCTGTGACCAGCATGGAATCGCTATAAGCATTGAGATTCTCCACCTTCATTGTAATTGGGAGCTTAAGGCCATTGATTAAGGCCTCATACTCGGCTGCATTGTTTGAGGCTTTGAATGCGAAGTGGACTACGCACCTACCACCCTCAGGTATAACGAGCTCGACCCCGACTCCAGCTCCTTCTTTATTAGATGCTCCATCAACATAGAGCTCCCACCACGAGGCTGAATTCTTTTGGCTGGCCTCTGGCTCGGCTAGCATGGGGTCGCAAAGAGAGCCCAAACATCTCCTTCAGATTGCAGAGGAAATTCCAAGATAAAGTATGCTAAAGCTTTTCCTTTTAAAGCACCTTGAGGCTTATTCTTGATGTCAAATTGGCCTAGTTCCACTATCCACGTTAGAAGCCTTTCCGAGGTATCAGGCTTATGCATCACTTGCCTTAAGGGATAGGCTGTGCGAACCTCAATTTTATGAGCCTAAAAGTATGGCCTCAACTCCCGTGAGGCCAACACCAAGGCATAAGCGAGCTTCTCCATGTTGGTGTAGCGAGTCTCAGCATCTAGCATCCTTTTACTCACATAACAAACAGGGTATTGAACCATTTCCTCCTCGCGAACTAACACTGCACTTACTGCATGCTCTAACACAGCTAGATACAAAATAAGGGTTTCCCCTTCCTTAGGCTTAGAAAGTAGAGGTGGCGAGCCCAAATGTTCCTTTATTTGATGTTTATAATTTTGCAATGTACTTTAGGCCTCGCATCTGCTTTCACATGGGACTAATGTTGCATAATGCTAACATGTATAGATTCCTCCATAAGTCCTTTCCATATTTGCTCTGTTTTCCTAAGTGTTTTAGGATAGCTGATGGGGTCTTCAAATGATCCGATCACTGCCTATGGGGTCGAGAGGCCTCGCATCTCAAGATGTCAGGTTTGCGGCCTCGCGTCGCTAGAAGCTGGCCTTGCAATTTTTCAAATGTCTTTCTAAAAGAGGTGTTTATGTAATGCCACTACCCCGAAAAAATTCCAAATGCTTTTTTCCTCAATATCATTGTTGATGTGATGAGGAATCAAAGTATTTCAACAATCTTCTTGTATTATTTGGAGTTAACAACATTTGTAATGAAGATAATTTTGATGTGACCCCGCTATGAGTTTTCCTTCAGGTTGGGGCAATGTATGCTGATATTAGTGAATTTCATACCAAGCAGGGAGCTTGTTTGATAAATGGTCAGGCCCTACCAAGGACCTTGTTTTAGAGGAGGTTGGACTATGATGGGCAGTACTCAGTAGTCACTTGCTCTTCCTGGTGTATTGAGGTAGTGAAGGACTTCCTCATTGCCGCCAAGGATCGGGGGCGTCCCCCCTCTCCCCAAGGATCGGGGGCATCCCCCATCTCCTTGTCGTAGAGGTATTTCACCAAGAAGCATCTCATTAAAAGGCATCCCACGAAGGGGCGTCCCACAAGGAGGCATCTCACACAGAGACATCTCACGCAGAGGCATATCCAGATCTCGATTGCCACACCATATAGGGTCCTCAGTGGTCACATAAGAGGGAGCCTCGTTAGCTACTTCATATAGGGGGTCTCACGATCTCGACGAGGAGATGGAGGTCTGTCGTAACGACAATGGGATCGCTCACAATCTCGACGAGGAGAAGGGGGTCCGTCGTGATGATAATGGGACCACTCTCTATCTCGACGAGGAGATGGGGGTCTGTCATTGATAGGTCCATATTTCATCATATTTTTAATACCTAAATTATGTCCGTTTTTGTAATTTTATTATTTAATAAATTGTTTTATTTTGTTTTGTAAAAAAATAAATAAAAACAGAATTTGAGCAGGAAAATGTGCAAAAAGGGAAAGGAGGTGGAAAATACTTGAAGCCAAAGAATTGGAGGAAAAATCAAATACTTATTGGAAAAAAAAAAAGGAAATTGAAGAAATTATATTCAAGATCGGATTGTAATTAAAGGACCCAAGTCCAATATTTTTCCCTATATATATGGGGCTCCTCTCTTGTATTTGACAACCACTTTAGACACCAATCTAGATCAATAATTAGGAGTAGGTTAGGTTAATACAATTTCATTTCTTTCATTTCGAATTTTTATATTCTGCAATTTATATACGAGCGTTTTTAATGATCAACAGCAGCTTTATTTTCTGATTTGGCATTTACTTTCTTTGAAGCAGCAACACGGCTAGGGACCCGTTTTCTTTATTATGTTATTGAATTGTCTTGATTTTGATTTCATCTCCAAACCAGCCGTGTTGTTTGATTTTATATTACTTTAAGTATTATATAAATTGGGCAGGTTAGTTTCCTAGTATCGGTTAAGGTATGGTTTATATATTTAATTATTTCGTGAGTTTTATAATCATGTCTAGCTAAATCTCTTGTCCTAGGATGAAGATGAAGTTAATTTAATTACTCTTGATTCTTCTCGTTCCTAATAATTGATTCTCATAATTTTTCTTGGTGCTTAATTGTTCAATTGACAAAGTGATTTTGATATATTATTGTTACCGGATTTATTTTTCATAGCCTATGCTTGCTCCTTGAAGTTTTGATAGGTTATTGTTAGATAACAAGTTTCATAGTATATGCTTGTCTCGTTGATTGATATATCTTATTTGTGAAGAAAAGAGGATTGATTTTAGGGCGAGTTTATATTAATCGTGATTGATTAATGGATTCGGATTCCTAGCTTTTCCATATTATTTGATAATATTTGCTAATTAGGTTAATTCAAACTCATCTCAAACCTATTTGTCTAGTTTGCCTGATTTAATTATTAAGGTTTTGAAAATTCGTAGTCTCTGTGGATCGACCTGTATTTGCTACAATTAACCACTGTGCGCTTGCAGTTATTTTACACATCAAGTTTTTGGCGCCGCTGCCGGGGACTATTGGTATTTTTCACTCCTTGATATTAATTCTTCGGATTAGTTTCTTGTTTTCTTTTGTTTGTATTTTTTTAGGGAATTGTGAAGCGGAGAAAAGCTTGGACAAGAAGATCGTTGTAAGGCCTTGCTGTCTCTTTTGGAAATTTTGGAAGCGCTTTTCGGTATTCCGTATCACCTCTCTCTATTTTTATTTCTTTCTCATTATTAAAAAAAACCCAAAAAAAATAAATATTCAAAAAATCCAAAAATATTAGTTAGTTAATTTTTTTTGTTAAAAACCAATTTGCTGCATCATTCATTCTCACACGTAGTGTAGTGCATCCATAAGTGTTTATTTTCTTGTTCTTTGTGTGTTGCATCATTCAATCAATCTTAAGGGTGCCACCCAATTACAAGATAAGGTGAGGGATTTCATCACCCTTTCCTTGGCCCGCAAATCACTAATTCGTTCATCTTGCATACCCTTTCCTTAATAAAACTAAGTAGACGTTGGCCCTAGGATCTCGCTCTCAATTAGGAAGTGAATCTAGGAGGAACGAATCACTAAGTATTCTTTCGTTTGGTGTCTAGGCAAGCGTGACGCTTACCTGGCTAATTTGGATTGGTGTCTAGAAAGGTGTTTAGCCTCTTGGCAATGCTTGCACCTGCCTGGCCAGTCAGGACGAATGCTTTTTGAGTTGTGACTTTTAGTAGTATCTTATTGTTAGGAGCAAGGTCTAGATTTTTCTTAGGATAATATATAGATTTTTCTTTTTAATTTACCATTTTTTTAGGTGTTTACTTATAGCTCTTGTCTGCTACGTGCTTATTTGATTACTTCTCTTGTATGCAAAGTGCTTGGATTAGAGACACTACATCTAGATTAGTAAGACAAACCAATCTGTCATCTCCTAAAGTAGTAAGACAACTCGAGTTCTCTTCACCCACTAGAATTGAGTCAATAGAATTAGAAGTTCAACCTGTAGTCATGGTTGTTTCACTCAAAGACCGTTGTTACCCCGCTCGTACCGCTCAACCCTCATGCATAGTCTTACCCGCAGTAACTGCGAATAATTTTGAAATCAAACATCACAACATTAGCATGTTACATAGGTTTGCTGGGGTAGAAGGAGAGGATCCATATCTTTTCATTCGAGAGTTTGAGGAAGTGTGTGCTTTACAAAAACTTCAACAATTAAGTGAGGATTCTATTAGGCTCAGACTTATTAACTTTGCTTTAAAAGAAGATGCTAAACAGTGGTTGTATAGTCTACCCGTTAATTCTATTTCCACATGGGAGGGATTTGTTGCTATCTTTCTTAAAAAATATTCTCCAAACCATAAGGCAAACAGGCTTAGGAATGAAATCAATCAATTTCAACAAAATCAGAATGAGTCCTTTTGGAAATATTTTGATAGATTTAAAAAGTTGTTGTCTAAATGTCCTCAACATGGTATAGAAAAATGGAGACTTTGTAAAATTCTTTATGAAGCTTTAGATAGCCAAACCACTGCTTTGTTAGAGTCTATGTGTAATGGTAAGTTTATGGATAAAGATGAAGATGAAGTTTATGGAGTTAGCTGAAAGAACAATGTTGTGGGAGTCAACTAGGGAACCTAATCAGGAAGCTAAAAATTCTAACTTATCTAATGGCTTACGCGTAGTTGGTAATTCTATTGCAACCGAAGCTAAGTTAGCTACAATCACTAGACGTCTAGAAGCCTTAGAAACCAACAGTGTGTCATCTCAAATGTCTCTCTGTGCAAACTGTAGTTCTCCTAATCATGTGGTAGAGAATTGCCCTGAAATTGAACAAGTCAATGCCATGTTTCAACCTAGAGTTAGGAATGATCCTTATGCACCCACATATAATCCTGGTTGGAAGAATCACCCAAATTTCTCATGGAACCAAGGTCAATACAATCAATATAATCAAAATCCTCAACCTGCTTTTCAAAAGCCCAATCCTGGTCCATACCCAACTCAAAATCCTAATTCATATCCTCCTCAAAATCTTGGTCATTATCCAAACTCAATCCCCATGAATCCTCCTGGTTTTAGTGAATCTGATAAGAAACTAAATTCTTTAGAAAAGAGTATTGAGGCGTTATTAAAATCTCAAGCTAATTTAACTCAATCTCAACAATCTTTCATGCAAGCTATAATCCAAGATAGGCAACTACTAAATTCTAACACTCAAGCCATATCTAAACTAGAGGTCCAAGTTAGTCAATTGGCAAACACAATCAGTGAGAGAGAAAAATCGATTTCCTAGTCAACCCGAGACTAATCCTAAGTTTCATCCAAATCTAAAGTCTCATGAAAATGTGAATTCTGTTATCTCTCTAAGGACTGGTAATCAATTCAACAATCATGCTGGTGTCAATACTCAAGAAGAAGATAAGTTAATTTCTGAACCAAATCCTTTGCTCTTGAATCCTAGTCTTAAGCAATCTTCGTATCCCGAGAATTCTAAAGTAGATAAATCTGATGAGTCATCACCATCTGATGAACCACCTTCGAAACCCCAATCTGATGTTTCTAATGAAAAAGTCTTTAAACCGAAAGCCCCGTTTCCTCAAAGGCTTACTTCAAACAAACAATCTGCTCAGTTAGACAAGATTTTGGAAGTCTTTAAGCAAGTCAAGATTAACATTCCTCTTTTAGATGCAATTCATCAAGTTTTTGGCGTTTGTGTACTCATAAAAGAACCACTCATGTTCCTAAGAAAGTTTTCTTAACATCTCATGTTAGTTCTATTTTGTCAAATAAAATCCCTGTGAAGGATAAGGATCCTGGTTGTCCTACCATCTCTTGTGTCATAGGTGATACTTTCATTGATAAAGCTTTACTCGATCTAGGAGCGAGTGTGAATCTTCTTCCATTATCTGCTTATCAAGCCTTGGGTTTAGGTGAACTTAAGAAGACTAGTGTCACTCTTCAGTTAGCTGATCGTTCTGTTAAAACTCCAACAGGTATAGTGGAAGATGTGTTGATTAAGGTTGGTGATTTTGTCTTCCCCGTCGATTTTGTTGTTCTAGAAACCGAACCAGTGAAGAATCTCAAAATTCAAATTCCTATCATTTTAGGAAGGCCTTTTCTTGCCACCTCTAATGCTTTGATTAACTGTAGAAATGGTTTGATGAAACTCACTTTTGGAAACATGACGATAGATCTTAATGTCTTTAATGTAGGAAATCAACCTAATGAGCTTTTTGAACAACCTGTAGGAGTTAATTTGATTGATGGGGTTGTTTCATGGTCAAATCTTGAGGATAGTGCAATTGAATCTTTTCTTGAGGAAGATGTTTTGTTAGAGTATGAGAGTAATAAAGAACTTTATGAGCTTTATAGAAATTTTACTTCTGATGAGTTGTTAGATGAATTGAATATTATTTGTTCTAAGCATGAAACCCAGCTTGAGGATAGTTCTTTTGATCCTAAGTCCGTTGTTAAGACTTTTATTGGTGAGCCACCCACTTTCGTTCATAATCTATCTATTTCCACTCTTGATCAGTCTTTGGTAGTTGATAATGAAACTCATCATGTTGTTTTCTCTAGTGACATAGTTCATAACCAAGAATTTCAAGTGATTGATCTATTTAAACAACATAAAGAAGCGTCTAATTGGTCTATGAATGATGTTAGGTGTATGAGTTTTATTTTGGTGTGTGATCATACTTCTCTAGTGGATAATGATGTTTTTGTGGGTGAGTTTCACATGATTGATGATTGTGTTACATGTGTTGTTTTCCCTCGATCTGGTATTGGTTAGTAAGTGTTTTCATATGTGCCTCCCATACAGTAAAGTGTAGGTATGGGGGAGCAATTGTGTGTGAGAGAGAGTTTTTGTGTGTGTGTGTGTTTCTTTTGTGCGTGTTATGTGTGTGTGTGTGTGTTATAGGTAATAATGTTTCTCCGTCTTGCCTTTATCAGGTATTCTCGTCCTTTTACTTTGTCATTTTTCTCTCATTTCCATATATTGAGGACAATGCATGATTTAGGTATGGGGGAGGGATTTAGTAGTATTATTATTTAAAAAAATTGATAAAATCAAAAAATAATTCTAGCCTTGTGAAATGATTACTTGTTAAAAGTAGGCTTGATGCACCCCTTACATGCTATAGTACTCTTGTGTTTCTGATGCTTTTGATTGAGAAGTGATATGCTAAGTTCTTGTGCACACACATCCACTAGCGAGTTGAAACTAGTAGACTTATTGAATGTTGTAAGTAATTAAAAGGACACGAATATGTGCAAGAAGATTTGGTTTGCATGCTTTGAGTACAAGTAGGTGCATTAAAGAGATTTTTTGCTTGGGATTAATTATGTTTTACCACCAAGTGAGATTTTAAGCCTATATGCATATCTTTTGCATTTTATATTCATTTGCTTGAGTTTCCACATGTTGTTTGCATTGCTAGCACTTGTTTGAGACCTTTCTTGAAATGCATGACATTATTTGATGATAATATGATAAAGGCATTTAGGAATAACCAATTATTATCCAAATTACCACACCCTTTATATATGAACAATTAGTTACCCCTTTGAGCTTATTCCTATTTTTTCAGTGACACACCACATTACTTGCCTAGACCTTTTTCTTGTGTAGCCTAACGTATACTTGATCCCAATTTGTCAAAGGCTAGTAGGAAGTTGAGGGAGTAATAAGGTGTATGAGATGGGGTTTACTTTTGTTCATTATTTTTGGGGAAATATTGGGTTTTGTTGCTTACTTGTCAGTCGTTGTTCAAGAAATTTTTGAAGAAGGATTGTGGTTGCGTATATATTTATATTATCTATCTTAGCTCTAAAAAAAAGAAGAAAAAAAAAGGGAAAAAAAAAAGAAAAAAAAAATTATCTGAGAGCATGCTTATGTTTATGTTTTTGTGTGATCCTTCTTCATTCGACTAGTCAAGTATTTTGTTGGAAAAAATTAGAAAACATGTGTGGGGAGGATGTATGGTGTTGTGTATGATTTATAATGGTTTCTACTAGCTTTTGACACTTCACCTTATTTGGCCTTACTTGACATACCTTATCCTTAGCCCCATTACAACCCAAATAAAAGACCTTTTGATTATCGTCATTAATGTATGTTGTGTTAAAGTTAGATTGATACCAAATGTCAAGCATGCTTATGATTTTGTTGGAATTGAGTGATATACTTACCCTTGTTCTTGAGTGAATATTCTTTTATGAGTGAATGGTGAGTTATTACTTGTTTCTGCATATGAGATTCCAAGTTTTGACTCTAAGGTGTACTCTTGTGGGCTTAGCATGGTTACCAACTTATTTTTACAGTTGACGTGGACTTTTGATGACCTATGCATATTTCTTTGAGTAGACTATGTGAATCCTTGCACCTTACACACCAAGACATTGCAAATTCATTTTGATTTCTTAAGTTAATGTAGCATGAGATGACTTGTATGTGTAGTGTTGCATTGAGCACTCTTTTACATGAGCTAGATGGATTTTGTGGGTACATTCACTATAGGCCTTCACGAGACCTCACTCGTCCACTAGGGCTACCTAGGGGTTTAAAGGGCTTGTTGCATATGCCAAATGCAACCGTGATCACCTACGGAAGTGGTATTATATATTAGATAGTATTTTATTTTATATTTTTCTCGAGGACGAGCAAAAGATAGGTATGGGGGCATTTGATAGGTCCATATTTCATCATATTTTTAATACATAATTTATGTCCGTTTTTGTAATTTTATTATTTAATAAATTGTTTTATTTTATTTTGTAGGAAAATAAATAAAAACGTGAAAAAAGGGAAAGGAGGTGGAAAATACTTGAAGCCAAAGAAATTGGAGGAAAAATCAAATACTTATTGGAGAAGGAAAAGGAAATTGAAGAAAATATATTCAAGATCGGATTGTAATTAAAGGACCCAAGTCCAATATTTTTCTCTATATATATGGGGCTCCTCTCTTGTATTTGACAACCACTTTAGACACCAATCTAGATCAATAATTAGGAGTAGGTTAGGTTAATACAATTTCACTTCTTTCGTTTCGAATTTTTATATTCTGTAATTTATATAGGAGCGTTTTTAATGATCAACAGCAGCTTTATTTTCTGATTTGGCGTTTACTTTCTTTGAAGCAGCAACACGGCTAGGGACCCGTTTTCTTTATTATGTTATTGAATTGTCTTGATTTTGATTTCATCTCCTGACCAGCCGTGTTGTTTGATTTTATATTACTTTAAGTATTATATAAATTGGCCAGGTTAGTTTCCTAGTATCAGTTAAGGTATGGCTTATATATTTAACTGTTTCGTGAGTTTTATAATCATGTCTAGCTAAATCTCTTGTCCTAGGATGAAGATGAAGTTAATTTAATTACTCTTGATTCTTCTCGTTCCTAATAATTGATTCTCATAATTTTTCTTGGTGCTTAATTGTTCAATTGACAAAGTGATTTTGATATATTACTGTTACCGGATTTATTTTTCATAGCCTATGCTTGCTCCTTGAAATTTTGATAGGTTATTGTTAGATAACAAGTTTCATAGTATATGCTTGTCCCGTTGATTGATATATATTATTTGTGAAGAAAAGAGGATTGATTTTAGGGCGAGTTTATATTAATCGTGATTGATTAATGGATTCGGATTTCTAGGTTTTCCATATTATTTGATAATATTTGCTAATTAGGTTAATTCAAACTCATCTCAAACCTATTTGTCTAGTTCGCCTGATTTAATTATTAGGGTTTTGAAAATTCGTAGTCTCTGTGGATCGACCTGTATTTGCTACAATTAACCACTATGCGCTTGCAGTTATTTTACACATCAGTCATTACGACAATGGGACCGCTCACTATCTCGACGAGGAGACGGGGGTCCGTCGTGACGACAATGGGACCGCTCACTATCTCGACGAGGAGAAACGGGTCCGTCGTGCCGATAATGGGACCACTCACAATCTCGACGAGGAGATGGGGGTCTGTCATTACGACAATGAGACCGCTCACAATCTCGACGAGGAGAAGGGGGTCCGTCGTGACGACAATGGGACCGCTCACTATCTCGACGAGGAGATGGGGGTCAATTAGAACCTTGACCTTTGCCTTGGCCTCTACCATGGGATCGCTTATCCTTCTTGTCAACAGTGAAATTCTCGAGTTTGAGGTGGAGATCATGCTCAATTAACTTCTTAATTTCCAATGCGATCAAAGACACTTACTGACCTCCCCTCAGATTAAGCGGCCTCACGCTACGATCCTCCTTTGTCTTAATAGTATCTTATCAAAGGCCTTCTTCAGCTCCTCGAGGTTGAAGTCCCCAACCTTGATCTTCTTATCCTCAACTTTTTTTCTGTCCCTCTCCAGTGCTACCATGATGGGATTGAGTCTTTTTGGGAGCGCTTGACTCATCTTGATCCTCCTTGCGATCTTCCTTTTTTATGATTCTGGGGGTCGGGTTCGTACTTATGGGACCGCTCACACTCTCGACGATGAAGGGACCGCTCGTGCTCTCTACGAAGAGAGGGGGTCTGTCTTCGCGACGATAAGACCACTCACGCTCTCTACGAAGAGATGGGGTCATTCCGAACCTTGGCACCTAACTTGGCCTCGCTCCTGGGGGTCGTTTCTAGGGGGATTTCTCCAAGGGGCAGCGCCTTTGGTGTCTTGTGAGACGTCGGGGTCTTCCCGTTGTTATTCCCTCCATTCTTCTTGTTCGACTTAGTCATCGTTCTCCCAATATGATGACTAGCCCCTCCTTCTAGCGCCAAATGTTATAGGGAGAATATTGTATAACAATATTTTGGAGGTTTGCTAGATACACGGAGCAAATTACGGATATTTCGTTAAAAACACGAAAAACACGGAAAGAGATTAGTGATTTGGGCATTATGAGTTGTGTGACCCAATCTTCATCTCTAGGCCCATTATGAGTTGTGGACCGCTATTCTAGCCCGTTAGACCTGCTTAGGCCTTATGCCAAGATTTGAGCATAACACGTTCCATTACAACTTCATACTTAACTGCAACACATTCTCTGTTAATAAAGCCCGAAATTACATCCATCTTCAAACCATTCTATCGCAACACACAGAAACAACGCTTCAACTATTCAAACATAAGAAACTACTACTAGAGCATGCCCCGTGCCTCGCACGGATTCTCATGCTAATTTATTTTAGTTAACGAACAAAAATAAAATAATTAGTAGAGTTTTACATATATGATATATCTATCAGCAATCATAAAAACAAAAATTATCTTTTGGAAATGTATCATGTCTAAAGCAAAAAAGTAACGGCACAACAAAATCATCTAAACATCTATTATTGCATGAAGACATATATGTACGCGGATAGAAAACAATTTTGGACCCCTAGGAAAATTGGGTCTAGTGCGGCTGCACCGCTTGCATTGGGCCAGGATCGCCCGTGGATATGATATGCATTCGGTTGTGACCGAATTTGGATGTTCTAACAGATCTAATAAATGCGCATATCCGTCCATGTATCCTGCACCGATGTTTCGCATAACCGTACAACAAACTTCACAATCCATATTGTGGGGATATAAACATTACTCATTAGTTTGGTTAATTCTTAACCACGTGGTCCTTACCAAAAAGGCAAGCAGAACAGAGTGGTGGTAGAAAACGAAGTTTAATATCAACGACAAAGGCGGGAAAAACAAAGAGGATACCAATAATCAATTACTATGATTAGGGGGAGTAAAATTTTCCAAACCCGTCCAAATCGTTCAATCCAAACCACCCAAACCAGAAATTATGGTTTCATAACGGTTTGGGTTGGTAACGGTTTCGATTTTTTAAAAACCGAAAAATAATGGTTGGGTTCGGTTTGTCTCGTCAAACCGACCAATATAACCCGTTCCACCCGAATATATAATAAAATATATTAATTATTTTTTATTATTATTTAAGAAATATTATTCAAATTAATAGTTAATATATAATTATATTAAAAGAAAAAATGTAAAAAGACTAAAGTGGCAAGTGGGTAAGCGTATATCCTTATATTGGATTTAATCTTTAGGTTCATTTTACTGGATCTATTGGGATTATATTTTATGAGATTTTGTACGTATTTTGGTGGTCCGTAAGATTTTGTATTTGTAACTTAATTACCAGATTTTTCATTTTGATGATATTTGTGTCGATTAATTTTTTGCAAATTTAAATTTTTTAAAGTGGTTTAAAACTCAACCCGCCCAAATCAAACCGTTATAATTTGGGTGGTTTTATTTAGCACTAACGGTAACGGTAATAATAACGGGTTGCCAAATTCCAAAATCATAAAATATGGGTTGGGTGATTTACTCTATTCAACCCGACCAACCCGACCATTGCTCACCCCTAACTATTATTGACGACCTTCAAAAGTTGGAGTTGATGAAGCATGTTACCTTTTTGTTTGTTGCCTCTATGATTTCACCGCTATCTTCTTCATTATTCCACATCAATGGCCCATCTTCCACCCTCACCGCCCGTGATGTACGCCCTAACTAAATGCATGGGTCTAAAGTGTCCATTTCACCTTCTATACAGGCTCTAAGAGCATCTCCAATGCAAGCCCATTTGCTGCATTGGGACACGTAAAATGACTTGGGCAGTGGTCATTTCCTATTTTTTGCATTGGATGAGTTGATATAAACCGGGCACTGCCCACCTTGGTGGCCTTGGCCACTTCTTTACTTTTAATATTTAAATGTTACTTTAAGAACTGTGCAGCTACTTTATTTACATTACTAGTACATAGTCTTTTATAAATTATGGAAATCGATCCTACAGTAATTGGCAACCGGGCTTTAACCATTGGACGGAGCAGGCCAATTTTATTCCCTGCCCAGTTTAAGATGACATGGCGTGTAATGGGGTGCAAAAAAAAAAAGGAAATGGCCACGACCATTGTGGATGCTCTAAGAGCATCCACAATGGTGCATGGCCGGTTCCTTCTTTTCAACTGCCACATGTATTGCCCCGTCACTCAAAGTGGGCAGAAGAAAAAAACTGATTGCTTTGTCCAATGGTGAGAAGCCCGGTTACTATATAATGTAGGTCCCAATTCATATCATATTAAATTTGTAATAAGAATAATGCTTTATAACTTTATTTTGTTATAATTAAATAATGCTTAATTTTAATAATCAATTTAAAATGATAATAATTTGGAATAAATTATTAAAATAAAAAACATGTCCCGTAATTAAAATACATCATATTATTATAAAACAATATCAAAAGAAAAAATATTACATTACAAACATCACACGAAAAAACATTAAATTTAAAACGTTACAACATAAAAAATTTAACGATTATTGTGGAACTGAGAGATATGCTCAACCAAGTCATTTTGTAGCTGACGATGTGTCCGTTTATCACGCATCTGTATAGTATTTTGAATATACGTTTCATACGGGACAAAGGGTTCTTCACCTAAATTTGGTTGCGATAAACCATTTGTTGCATCATCATAAGTTGGCAAGGGACCAAATTGAGTGGCATATGTGTCCCTCTCGTCTTCAACTATCATATTATGTATTATGATGCATGCTCTCATAATTCTCCCAAGATCCACTTTGTCCCAAAAGCGTGCAGGACCACGTACAATTGCGAAACGAGATTGTAACACACCAAATGCTTGTTCGACATCTTTTCGCTGACTTTCTTGATATTTTGAAAATAATTTTCTTTTTTCACTTTGTGGACGAGGTATCGTTTTGACGAATGTTGCCCATTCAGGATATATTCCATCTGTTAAGTAGTATCCCATATTATAATTATTTGCATTGATAGTATAATTTACCTCTAGAGCACGACCTTGTAGCACATCATCAAATACCGGTGATCGATCTAACACATTTATGTCATTATTTGATCCAGCAACTCCAAAAAATGCATGCCATATCCATAGATCAGATGAAGCAACTGCTTCAAGTAAGATAGTTGCAACTCCTTTATGACCACTCATGAACATTCCCTTCCATGCTTTGGGACAATTTTTCCATTGCCAGTGCATGCAATCAATACTGCCCATCAAACCAGGAAAGCCACGAGCCTCACCCATCTGCAATAGGCGTTGTACGTCATTAGAGTTCGGCTTTCCCAAGTATTCGCTTTCAAATATCAGAATGACATCAGAAACAAACTTTTTTAAACATTCAACCGCGGTAGTCTCTCCAATACGAACGTAGTCATCAACAGCGTCGGCAGATACTCCATACGCTAACATACGAATGGCTGCAGTGCATTTTTGTAAAGGTGATAGACCTTTTCTTCCCGTTGCATCGACCCGTTGTTGAAAGTATGGATCGGCATTTGAAAGGGCATCCACAATACGCAGAAAAACATGCCTTCCCATACGGAATCTTCGTCGAAATATCCGATCAGGGTATACTGGATTAGGTGAAAAGTAATCATTCACTAGGCGTTGATGACTTGCTTCACGGTCTCTGAATATACTTCTTCTCGGCAACACATTTGAGCTCTGTCCATGTATTTGATGATAGAGTTCTAGGCGCCGAGTGTCTTCAGTATCATCAAAGCAAAACTCATCAACGAATTCGTCGAGTAAATTGTCTAATGAGGGTGTTTCATCCATATTAAAGTGATTTGAAAGAACTGATACATGTAGTTTAAATAGATGGTAAAAACGAATATATTCTAAGACAATCAGTAGATGTTAACGGCTACAAGCCAAACAAATAAAACAAACAAATGAAACAAACAATAATTTCCAATGACTACAAGACGAACAAATAAAACAAACACTAATTTCAAATTACTTATTTCTTGCCATAATTTCCTCCAGCATGAATGAATGAGCCCTCAGCTGAGGACTATCAGTAGTTGAAGGAGCTCTCCACTTGGGCTGTCTACGAAGCTTAAAGTAATGCATTTCAAAGTTAGACTTCTTTTTATATCTCTTTGAATGAAGTGCACGAGCATTCTCATTTATATTGTCCAAGTTCGAACCGCTCCCAGAACTTCGACGAGCCTCGTCAAAGCACGCTCCAAATTTTTTAGCACCTTCGTTTATTCTTTGCCACCTTTTTCTCATAGCCACAACTCCTCTCTTGATGACACCGGGATTATCTTCTTCGCAATATTGCTTAATTCGGTCCCAAAATGCTTCAGCTTTTTGATCAGTACCGATCAGTGGATCAATTGACACATTCAACCATGCACTAATTAAGAGTTTATCTTCGACCCACTTCCATTGACCACTAATTTCTCGTACATCTTCACTTTCCTCAAAATCAGTATTTAGATCGAAAATATTTTCGTTGTTAAAAGCAGGTACTTGTGATTGTGGAGAATTTTTGAAACTAGTAGGTGATTGTTGGCTTTCAAATTGTGGATTCGAAAATGGAGGAAATGGAAACTGGTATGGAGAATTTTGAGGATATGGAAATGGAAATTGAGAATTTTGAGAATGTGGGTATTGGTTTTGAGAATTTGGAGTTTGAGAATTAAAATTAAAATTTTGTGCGTTTGGATAATAAGAATTTGGATATGGATATGGAAATTGAGGGTTTGAATTTTGAGAATTTGTAGGAGGTGGATTATTTGGATTCATCTTTTGATAGGAAAAAAAATAAATTTTTTGAAGAGGTAAGAAGTATGAATATTGGTATGAAAATTGGGTATATATAGAGAAAAAAATATGAACGTTGCTAAACATATTAACGTTATTAACGGTAATATTACCGTTTCTTTGTTTTGGAAAATTAGGAGACATGACTGGCAGTCACATGCGTTTGCAGCTGGATAAAAAAGTATAATTTAATGAAGTGGCCACTGCCTACTTCCCTGGCCTTGCCCAGTTTCTACTTTGTCATGCAATGGTATTTTATTGTCCACTGGCCACTTTGAAAGTCTCAAAGCATGAAATGGGCACCCATTGTGGGTGCTCTAAGAGCACCTGCAATGGAGTCCCGTTTGGTGCTTTGAGACTCGTGAATAGGACTTGGCCAACAATTGAAGCGTTGGAGGAGGGTAGGGAAAATGGGACAAACATAAGATATCATTAAAATTGTTGTACAATAATAATATAATATGATGTTGTACAATAATAATATAATATGAATGTTGTATGCTTTTAATAATTGAAAGAAAAGTAGACAGAAGGCTTATGATCGGTGCAGAGAGAAAGTAATGAATTGTTTATATTGCTTAATCATGTGTCCAAAATGAACCTGCAGTATGCTCAATTTATAGTACATGTCCTGCCGCTTTTTCAATGTAAACACACTAAATTTCTTCAATGTATACAACACGTATGGTGTGCTGGAATTGTAAGTTTGCAAGCCTCCATTCCAGAAGCTTTGAAATCATATTTGACAATCACTAGCTTGTTCATATTATAACACTCCCCCTTGATTGTCAAATGTGAGTTATTACAAAGATTGATTGCCTCGTTAAAACCTTGCAAGGAAAAACCCAGTGGGATAAAAACCTTGACAAAGGAAAAAGAGTACAATCTCCCCCTGAATAAAATGTCTCACAATTTGACATCTTGTTGTAGCAAAGATCTCAATCTTCGCATCCCAATATTATTTCGCAACCTTTCAAATGTTGATGTAGGTAGTGACTTTGTAAGTATATCTGCCAGGTTCTCACATGACCGAATTTGTTGTACATCAATGTCACCATTCTCTTGTAGTTCATGAGTGTAGAAGAATTTTGGCAGGATATGTTTTGTTCGATCCCCTTTGATATAGCCTTCCTTTAATTGTTTAATGCAAGCTGAGTTGTCTTCGAACATAACTGTAGGACTGTCTGAAATACTTGATAAACCACATGATTCTCGAATATGTTGAATGATAGATCGTAACCAAATACATTCTCTGCTTGCTTCATGAATTGCAAGTAACTCTGCGTGATTAGATGAAGTTGCCGCCATAGTCTGTTTTGTAGACTTCCAAGAAATAGCGGTGCCACAATATGTGAATAGATAACCTGTTTGAGATCGTCCAAAATGTGGATCTGACATGTACCCAGCATCCGCATATCCAACCAGCTGTGATTTTGAATTGTTTTGAAAGAATAACCCAAGATCAATCGTCCCACGAAGATATCTGAATATATGCTTGATCCCATCCCAGTGCCTTTTAGTTGGGTCAGAACTGAATCTCGCCAACAAGTTCACAGCAAATGCAATATCAGGTCGTGTGTTATTCGCAAGATACATAAGAGCTCCAATTGCACTAAGATATGGAACTTCAGGCCCAAGAGCATCTTCATCTTCTTTTCTAGGACGAAAAGGATCTTTCTCAACTTCTAGAGATCGAACAATCATCGGTGTAGTTAGTGGATGAGATTTGTCCATGTAGAATCGATCAAGAACCTTTTCTGTGTAGGTTGACTGATGAACAAATATGCCTGAAGATAAGTACTCCACCTGTATACCTAAACAAAATCTTGTCTTTCCAAGATCTTTCATTTCAAACTCATTTTTCAAATAGTTAGCAGCATTAGTAATATCTTCAGAAGTACCTACAATATTCAAATCATCCACATATACTGCAATAATAACAAAACCAGATTGTGACCTTTTGATAAACACACATGGACACACTTGATTATTTATATACCCATCATTCAATAAATATTCACTAAGCTTGTTGTACCACATACGACCAGATTGTTTCAATCCATATAATGATCGTTGTAGTTTAACTGAATATAAATGTCGAGGCTTAGTTTCCTCTAACTTTAATCCTTCAGGGATTTTCATATAAATATCACTATCAAGTGATCCATAAAGGTAGGCTGTCACAACGTCCATCAGACGTGTTTCCAATTTTTCCATACAAGCCATACCCATAAGAAAACGAAAAGTAACTCCATCCATCACAGGAGAGTAAGTTTCTTGGTAATCAAATCCAGGCCTTTGAGAGAATCCCTGGGCTACCAGCCGGGCTTTATACCTTACAATTTCATTTCTCTCATTTCGTTTTCGTACAAACACCCATCTATTTCCAATGGGAACCACACCAGCTGGTGTTCGGACTGCAGGTCCAAATACATTTCTCTTGCGCAAGGATTGCAATTCTTCCTGAATTGCGATTTTCCATTTTGGCCAATCATCTCTTTGTCGACATTCTTCCACACTTTGTGGTTCAGGATCGGAGTTCATAATAATATCACATGCCACGGAAAAAGCATATACATCATCAACCTCATTACTCCCACGATCCAATAATTTTCCGTTATGTACATAACTCATTGAGATCTCATAATTTTCAGGTACCTCTGCTTCTATGGAAGCATGTGCCACTTCAGGGGCAATATCCTCTCCTGGAGGTAATACCACTTCAGGTGGTTTTGTCATAGCCACTTCAGGTACTTGAACCTCTTCAGGAGGTGATACCACTTCTGGGGTATTTGATGTAGTTACTTCTGGAGCATCTGCCACTTCAGGGGCAGGTCCATTCAATTTCCGTTTTCGTGGTACAACATCTTTCGCACCAATAGGTCTACCACGCTTCTAGCGTGGTTTTGAATCACCAACCAATTCTTTAGGAATCGATTTATGAATAGGGATTTCAACCCTGGCCGGAGCATTAACAGCAGGTATATGCGATTTTATAATAAGTCTAGAATCATTAAAAGCATCCGGCATTTGATTAGCAATATTTTGCATATGAATGATCCTTAAAACCTCAGATTCACATTGTTTAGTACGTGAATCAATAGCATTTAATCCTGATGCATTCCATGATAGTTCAGAATTTAATTTATGCAAAACATTATCTCCCCCTAATGGAGGGAACACAGACTCCTCAAAATGACAATCAGCATAACGAGCAGTAAACACATCACCAGTTAATGGTTCAAGATATCTTATGATAGATGGTGAGTCAAAACCAACATATATGCCTACTCTTCTCTGTGGACCCATTTTGGATCTCTGTGGAGGTGCAATGGGAACATATACAGCACTACCAAACACCTTAAAGTGTGAGATATTAGGAACTTGACCAAGAACTAACTGTTGAGGGGATTGTTTGTGGTAAGCAGATGGTCTTATCCTAATTATATTTGCAGCATGAAGTACTCCGTGACCCCAAACAGATGTAGGTAACTTTGCTCTTAGAAGTAAGGGACGTGCAATAAGTTGAAGCCTTTTAATTAGAGATTATGCTAAGCCATTTTGGGTATGCACGTGAGCTACAAGGTGTTCGACTGAGATTCCTACTGACATGCAATAATCATTGAAACTTGCAGATGTAAATTCAGCAGCATTGTCTAGTCGAATTGATTTAATGGGATGGTCAGGAAATTGAGCTCGCAATTTGATTATTTGAGCAAGTAGTTTGGCAAAGGCTGTATTCCGTGTAGAGAGCAGACAGACATGAGACCATCTAGTTGATGCATCTATTAGAACCATGAAATATCTGAATGGGCCGGATGATGGATGAATAGGACCACAAATGTCACCTTGAATTCTTTCTAAGAAACTTGGAGACTCGGTTTGAAGTTTAACTGGAGATGGTCGGACAATTAGTTTTCCTAATGAACATGCTGAGCAGGGAAGTTCATTTTGAGGTATGACCTTTTGATTCTTAAGAGGATGTCCTATAGAATTTTCTATTATACGACGCATCATAGATACTCCTGGATGACCAAGTCTTTCATGCCAAAGGGTTAGTGATTGTGGGTCTATGATTTTTGGAATGACGATATTGTGAGACTCAATGACTCTAATATTTGTAGCATATAATCCCGAAGAGATTGATTGTAATCTTTCTAAGATCTTCTTATGACCTGAGGTAACTGAAGTGATAAGGAGATATTCTTTTTCATTCTCACTAGTAGTTTCTACGTGGAAACCATTAAGACGAATGTCTTTAAAACTCAAAAGATTTCTAGTGGATTTACTAGAATATAGAGCATTATGTACATGAATTTGTGTCTCATTTGGTAGGATAAAACTAGCTTTCCCAAAACCCTCGATTATATCTGATGTACCCGAAATCGTCCAAACATGTGAGCTGGTTTTAGTAAACTGTGAGAAGTATTTCTGATTTTGTAGAATTGTGTGAGTGGTGGCGCAATCAGCAATGCATAAATCTCCCATATTTTATGTTGTGTACATATATCAGTGAACAATAATTTTATTAAAGCAAACCATGTACTTAAAGTAAGAACATAAAACAAGTATATAAAAGCATGAAATTGAAGCAGATACATAAGGAACATGAATTCAAAAGAGATACATATGAAAACTAGTCATCTAAGCCATAATAAAGGTTAGCGCCAGTGTCTAGTTCATTTGAGGTCTTGATTGGTTCATCAGTAAAGCTAACCAAATTTGTTTCCACCCTTTTCCCCTTCTGCTTTTGAGATGACTCGTAAAGATCTACAAGATGTCTAGGTGTGTGACAAGTACGAGTCCAATGCCCATGAGCCCCACACCTAAAACATATATCTCTAGTATCTCCTTCCTGTGGTGCCTTCCTTTTATTTGGCACCTCATTTTGCCACTTCTGGTGACTAGAGTTGTTGTAACCATCACGTTGCCACTTCAGGTGGCCAGAGTTATACTTATTTCGAAATCGACCACGAAAATTTCCACGTCCACGATTTCGTCCATAATCTCGTCCTCCTCTATGCCCTTTCCCACGCTCATTCTTCCGGAATGACGTGTTATGTACTTCAGGTAACTGGGCAGAGCCTGTGGGACGTATCTGATGATTTTTCAGCAACAACTCATTATTTTTCTCAGCTACAAGAAGGAGAGATATCAGCTCACTATATTTCTGAAAATTTCGTTCCCTGTATTGTTGTGCCAAGATCATAGTGTTGGGGTGAAAGGTCGAAAGGGTCTTTTCAATCATCTCAGCATCAGTAATTTTTTCACCACACAGGATTAGCTTGGAGCTTATTTTGAACAAGGAAGAATTATATTCACCAACAGATTTAAAATCTTGTAACCTTAAATTGATCCAGTCATAACGGGCATGTGGCAGATGGACAAGTTTTTGGTGGTCAAATCTATCTTTAAGATTGGTCCAAAGGGTGAGTGGATTTTTGACTGTGAGGTATTCAGATTTTAAGTTTTCGTGAATGTGGTGCCTAAGAAAAATAATTGATTTGGCATTTTGTTCAACAGTTGGGGTCTTTCCTGTTTCTATGGTATCCTTTAGCCCGTTGGCACTAAGGTGTAATTCCGCATCGAGTACCCAAGACAGATAATTATCCCCAGACACATCCAAAGCAACAAAGTCTAATTTTGCAAGATTCGCCATTCTGAACGTAAAATAAATATTTAAAACATGGTATAGCAATTTGGCATATTAAGACATGAACAATTAATCATGTATCATATAATAAAAATTGTAGCATAAATAATTGGTGACATAATATAAAATTAAAATAATGTAAACATAACTAACGTTTAATTTAAACAATAATACTAATAACATGCATGCTAATAACTATATTTAAAATTAAATGAATAGGGTTAGATCGTACCTTATTGATCAAACAAAATTCGGACAGGACCTCAACTAAAATAGATTAAATTGGGTTGTACCTCTTTCGTCGGATAAAGCTCGGGCAGAGACTCGTGCTGATAACGTGTTGTACAATAATAATATAATATGATGTTGTACAATAATAATATAATATGAATGTTGTATGCTTTTAATAATTCAAAGAAAAGTAGACAGAAGGCTTATGATCGGTGCAGAGAGAAAGTAATGAATTGTTTATATTGCTTAATCATGTGTCCAAAATGAACCTGCAGTATGCTCAATTTATAGTACATGTCCTGCCGCTTTTTCAATGTAAACACACTAAATTTCTTCAATGTATACAACACGTATGGTGTGCTGGAATTGTAAGTTTGCAAGCCTCCATTCCAGAAGCTTTGAAATCATATTTGACAATCACTAGCTTGTTCATATTATAACAAAAATAATATATTACTTTAACAAATGGACTAGTTAATTGTCAAAAGTGGGACTTGCCATTGGAGTAGTTTGCCCATTTACCATTTTTGCTTACATGTCAAATAGTTGAGATTAAAATATATGGAAAGTGGGACTATGCACTGGAGGTGCTCTAACTTGAGCCGAGTTGGTTGAAACTTGAAAGAGTTTGTATTTTATATTAACGAGATCAAACTGGTATTCGAACTCAACTAATATATGAGATTGAGTCCAGATAAACGAGTTCATCTTGGCTTAAATTACTGCTCTACCTATTCTCCTCTCTTCACATGTCCAAGGAAATGTCCATAAAAATCTTGACGAATATATATCTAATTTTTATTTTTCTCGTTAGTTTACATCTATTTTGATAGTGATGTATGAATGTATGATCATGTAGTTGCGGTTCTAAACTTGAATTTCAGTGCAAATCATCTGATGGTATATTTTGGAAATTTGAATTGTATTTAAAATTTTTGAATCTGATCACATAACGTATTTAGAAAATCAAAAGCATTTTGATTTCAATTTTATTTGCCATCCATGAAATTCGACTCTCAGTATAAATTTAAAATTTTGAAATGTTACTTCCGTTCATGTCACTTAAAATCTGTCATTTTAAATAAATTTATATTATTTTTTTGTATAAAATTATTTATTCAAAAAAATAAATTTATGTTGTTAATTACAATTTTATATGTTTTTATCCCTCGCGAAGAAGAATGGGTAATGCAACCTACATGAACACGGTAATTAGTCATGATAATTTTATAATCAATCAATCGTCAATATCTATTATATAAAGGAGGATACGTGGGAGGTGAGGTGGCACTCTAATATCGTCTCAATCTATTTTTTTAATTTTTCTAGAATTTTGCAATTGCAATTTTTAATATTAACTAGCCGATAAAGTCGCGCTTCGCGGCGGCGTTATAATTTTTTTTTTAAAAATTAATACTTTTACGTTATATTATAATATTAATATTAAATTTTAATAATTAAATATCCTTTAATGAATCGATTTCTTGTTAAACGCGATTCTTTCGATTGAGCCGCTCTCTCGTTAAAATCAAAATCTCAACTTTAACATATATTATAAAGACTTATATAATATTTTTTATCCATAAAATCGAACAATAAAAATAAAAAAAATTTTGACATCAATATCAAATTCTAATAGCTAATACAATCTTTTCTAATGAGCCGTCTTCCCGTTAAATACGCTTCGAGTCGCTCTTATTTGGAACTGATAAGTGGCTTTTATATCCACTTGGAGCATTCTAAATCGGCTTAAATTGATTGTCTTGGGCTCAAGTTTCTTGTAGTTTTGATGTATTTTGTTTAGTTGTGCAGATTTACAAGGATGTTGATTATGGTGGATGTTTTTGTCGTTTTTGGAGATTTAATTTATTAAAATTCGGATTTATTGGGCTGCACGCGAGAGATTCACTGTTTGGGCCATATCTTGAGTTCTATAAGTCTGTTTTCAGCCCGTAAGCAGTCCACGCGAAGATAACGAGATTCTCTATCATTCTAAGGTGGTCCAGAAGCCCAATTACGTCTGGAACGGCTCTGGAAAACAGAAGAAAAGTCAGCTACGAATTTCCCTTAAAAAACAGAATCAGTTTAGGAAACGTATCTTGCAGAAATTCTATTATAATTCTGTTTTGGTATTTTCTTGCTGGGCAAGATGTCTAGAGCCTATATAAACACATCCAACCCTTGTAAATTGTATGAGGAGGAAGATAATTATCATTAGGAGTAGAACAATTACATATCAATTACTTAGGTTTATTTGTATATTTTCATACTTTGTTTTTATCATGGTTTCACTTGATCCCATGATAACAAGAGGTTCAATTATGAACTAATCGTTGTCATGGGATTCTAACGGAGTTATTTATGGAGCTTTAGTATCTTGATTGCTTTAAAGATCTGTGTGTGATGTATATCTGATATCCTCGTATGGTTATGCTTATTGAATTTAGATGCGTCATGAACATCTAATTTGTTAATCTCTTGTGAAGTGAAAGTGGATCTTGAGATTTAGAACTTGCCATGCTAGCATAGGTTCATAATTGTTTATCAATATGGTTGTGGTACGAGATGAGAATACTTGTATTGCCCTATGTGATCATTATGGATAACTTGCTCTTCAACCGTTATGTTTTCAAATTCTATAGACATATAGGGTCTAAGCATAATTGGTGTCTATTCATCTTCTATCTCTTTTGTGGATGTATGTTTAGTTTGGTATACGTATACTGAGAAGTAGCGTATACTTATTTCGTGTTATCCGATCAGATATCATAACCATTGCATATAGTGATTAAAGGCGTCAGATCTAAGCAAAGTATTTAATGAAGTTAGGATTCCATGGTTTTTCTTGCAGACGTAATTTGATTCCAATTCTTGTTAGTTAGTTAATTCTTAGTTTTGTTAATTTGTGTCTTAGTTAATTTAGTTTAATAAGCCCAAAATTGTTATTGTCTTAGCAGTGCATAATAACCATACATTGTTGCATAGGCATATTTACTGAATAGAACCATAACTTGATCCCTGTGGGAACGAATTTGGACTTAACCTTATATATTACTTGTGACCATGTACGCTTGCGTGATTTAGTGTAAACAGGAACCGTAATTCTAACTAATTATATAAAGAAAGTAAATTCCAAGTTTTATATTCTTTAAACTTTCTAATATTTATAGAGTTTTAAAAATGAAAATACATCTTATATTTTCTGTATATTATAGATATTCATGTACTTATTTACAACTTCCGCATGAAAATGTCTTTCTGTTATGTTAACATATAAAAAAAATTAAATTTGAATACTTTTTGTTACGGGAATAATATTAAATATTATGGATATATTTTTCTAATGCAAGTATAATTAACTTGTATAAAAAAGATAAAATAAAGGATTTCTAAGAAAAAAGATATATAGTTTTAAAAATCGTGTAAGACGTCTCCACCGTCCTCGTATTCTACTTCTAATAAAACATTTTATTTTATGTATTCCTTATATATTCAAACATCTTTATACGGTCTTCTCTAATTAATCGCTTTCTCGTTAAACACGGTTATTACTATTTATCCGCTCTCTCGTTAAGACCAAAAACCTAACTTTTACATATATCACTTATATGATAATGTTTATCCATAAAAATCAAATCCAAAAAATAAAATAAAATTTATAACATCATAATGATATTTTAATAGTTAATACAATCTTTTATAGTGAGCCGTCTTCCCGTTATACACATTTCGAGTCGCTCTCGTTTGGGTCGAAATTCCAAATTCATTACATATTATTAATGATACTTATCTTACACAATAACTTTTTTCCTTAAATTAAAACCTAAAAAAAAGAGTGAATTCCAATTTATACATTATCTAGACTTTCTAAATTTTTAAGAGTTTTAGAAAATGAAAACACATCTTATTTTCTCTTTATATTATATATATTCCTATTTTTATTTAGGATTCCTGCATGAGAATGTTCTTTTATAATGTTAACAGATCAATTCTTTTCTTTTTAAATACATGACTTTTTTATGATAATAGTATTGGATTTATGAATAAATTTTCCTAATAGAAGTATAATTAACTTATATAAAAAATATATAATTTAAGAACTTTCTATAAAATATTTAGTTATATGGATGCTCTATATATTCAAACACTTATTCTACTTTCAATAGAATTTTTAATCATATGCTTTATAAATACTTATTCTACTTCCACTAGAACTTCTAATCATATGTCTTCCTATAAATTCGAACTCTTCTCCTCTATAAATTCGAACACATATTCTACTTCTAATATGTGAAATGATATTTTTATATTTATAAGTGTTTAAAATTCTAAAATTCTAGAAAATTAGAAAAATAGATTGAGACGATCTTAGAGCGCCACCTAAACTCCCGCGTATCCTCCTTTATATATATATGCTAGTTGATAAAGCCGCGCTTCGCGGCGACGTTATAATATTTTTTAAAAAAATCAATACATTTACGTTATATTATAATATTAATATTAAATTTTAATAATTAAATAATCTTCTCTAATGAATCGATTTCTTGTTAAACATGATTCTTTCGATTGAGTCGCTCTCTCGTTAAAACCGAAATCCCAACTTTAACATATATTATAAAGACTTATATAATAATTTTTATCCATAAAATAGAACCGTAAAAATAAAAAAAATAATAATTATGACATCAGTAACAAATTCTAATAGCTAATATAATCTTTTCTAGTGAGCCGTCATCCCGTTAAATACATTTTGACCGTCTCTTATTTGGAATCGAAATTCTAACTTCGTTATATAAAGAGAGTAAATTTCAATTTTTATATTCTTTAAACTTACAGCTTCCGCATGAGAATGTCTTTCTGTTATGTTAACATATCAAAAAAATAAAATATTAAGACTTTTCATTACGGGAAAAATATTAAATTTATGGATATATTTTCTAATGCAAGTATAATTAACTTGTATAAAAAAGTTAAAATAAAGGATTTCTAAGAAAAAAAATATATAGTTTTAAAAAATTGTATAAGATGTCTCTACCGTCCTCGTATTCTACTTCCAATAAAATATTTTATTATATGTATTCCTTATATATTGAAACATCTTTTATACGGTCTTATCTAATGAACCGCTTTCTCGTTAAACACGGTTGTTACAAATGATCCCCTATCTCGTTAAAACCAAAAACCTAACTTTTACATATATCATTTGTATGATAATGTTTATCCATAAAAATCAAATCCTAGAAATAAAATAAAATTTATAACACCAATATGATATTTTAATAGTTAATACAATTTTTTATAGCGAGTCGTCTTTCCGTTAAACATGTTTCGAGGCACTCTCATTTGGGATCAAAATTTCAACTTCACTACATATTATTGATGATATTTATCTTACACAACAACTTACTCCTTAAAAGAGGGAACTCCAATTTATACTTATTCTAGACTTTCTAAAAATTATGGAGTTATAGAAAATGAAAACACAACTTAGTTTCTCTTTATATTATTGATAGATGCTCCTATATTTATTTAGAATTCCTACATGACAATGTTATTTTATTATGTTAATATATCAATTATTTTCTTTTTAAAAAACGATGACTTTTTTATGACAAAAGTATTGAATTTATGAATTAATTCTCCTAATAAAAGTATAATTAATTTATATAAAAAGTATAATTTAAGAAGATCGTACTTTCTATAAAATATTTAATTATATGTCTGCTCTATATATTCAAACACCTATTCTACTTTTAATAGAACTTTTATTTATGTGTTTTTTTCTATAAATTCGAACTATTATTCTCTATAAATTCAAACTCCCATTCAACTTCCAATAGAACTTTTAATCATATGCGTTATAAATAATTATTCTACTTCCAATGGAACTTCTAATCATATGTCTTCCCTATAAATTCGAACTCTTCTCCTCTATAAATTATAACACCTATTCTATTTCTAATATGTTAAATGATACTCCCTCTGTCCCAATGGGTTCTACCCATTGTGGGACGGGGGTGTGACACGCATTTTAAGGCTCCTAAAAATTCGGATTTATGAATAAATTTTCCTAATAGAAGTATAATTAACTTATATAAAAAATATATAATTTAAGAAGATCGTACTTTTTATAAAATATTTAATTATATACTTGCTCTATATATTCAAACACCTATTCTACTTCTAATAGAACTTTTATTTATATGTTTTTTTCTATAAATTCAAACTCTTATTCTCAATTAATTTGAACTCCTATTCTACTTCCAATATAACTTTCAATCATATGCCTTATAAATACTTACTCTACTTCTAATCATATGTCTTCATTACATATTATTGATGATACATATGTTACGCAACAACTTTTTTCCTTAAAATCAAAACCTAAAAAATAGAGTGAATTCCAATTTATACTTTCTCTAGAGTTTCTAAAATTTATGGAGTTTTAGAAAATGAAAACACATCTTATTTTCTCTTTATATTATAGATACTCTTGTATTTATTTAGGATTTCTGTATGATAATGTTCTTTTATTATGTTAACACATCAATTCTTTTCTTTTTAAATACGATGACTTTTTTAATGACAATAGCATTGGATTTATGAATAAATTTTCCTAATAGAAGTATAATGAACTTATGTAAAAAAATATATAATTTAAGAAGATCGTACTTCCTATAAAATATTTAAATATATGTCTGCTCTATATATTCAAACACCTATTCTACTTCTAATGAAACTTTTATTTATATGTTTTTTCTATAAATCCGAACTCTAATTCTCTATTAATTCGAACTCCTATTCTATTTCTAGTAAAACTTTTAATCATATGCCTTATAAATACTTATTCTACTTCCAATAGAATTTCTAATCACATGTCTTCCCTATAAATTCAAACTCTTTTCCTATATAAATTCGAACACCTATTCTAATTTTAATATGATAAATGATATTTTCATATTTATTAGTGTTAAAATTCTAAAATTGTAGAAAATTACAAAAATAGATTGAGACGATCTTGGAACGCGCGCCACCTAAGCTCTTCGGGCTTTCCGCGTGTGCGACCTGCGGACACGAATGCAGCATAAAATTGGGCCGGCTAAACCCGGACTAGTTTTGCTATTTTTTATTATTTCCACTGGGATTAAAATAAATAAATCAAAATCTGTTTTGATTAATACGATCAAAATCTATTTTGATTAATTCGAATAAATCAGAATCGGTTTGATTGATTTGATTAAATCCGAGATATGATTTAATTGCAGATATTGAGTAGTGCACAAGTCTTATCACTAACCTTATCGTTACAGCCTATTTTAATTAACGCGTTAATTATTTTAGGCAATTGTGTAGCGAGCAAGGTTTGTCAAACCTATAAATACCCCCCTTAGGGTCTAGGTTTAATCATCTCATTCGCAGCCTAAACACATCCAATACCTCTCTCTCCCTGGTGATAGTTTCTTGCTCGTTTTTGCTCGCCGAAGGTGCCATTCTCTGCAACGCCATCGTTCTCTCGTTTTATCCTGGGAGGCTATCGTTTCACACACACGGTGAGAGGCGAAATAGCTTTAAGGAGACAGCTCTTCCGCTGGACTCAAGATTCTCTTATATCCTTCTGTTCTGATATTTATTTTTTGTTCACTGTTATACACCGATTTGTTATTCGCACACATATTGTTATTTCTCACAGATTGTTTCACAATCTTAAAGCTATTTTTATATATTTCTGTGACTAATACATCTGTCTCTCTTTGTTTCTGTGAATAACAGATTAATGGCTGATAACATGAACAACGCGAATATGGTGGTTGATCCTAACGCACGGATTGTAACATCCGATGGGGATCACCAACCGCCGCCAAACTCTAACGCACAGATTATAACATCTGATGTGAGTGCGACGCCGGTTGGACATGTGCCTATGGGACATGTACCTTTGGGACATACTGTCATTGGACAGTTTAGTGTTCCGCTTGGATCGACGGTAGTACCGCCTACTGGGGTGGCTACCGCACATATGGCACCTGTTATGCATACGGTTCCTGCTGTACCCGCTGCACATGCTGAGAAACCGGAGAAGTTCAATTGGACGAACTTCAAACGTTGGCAGCAAAAGATGTTGTTCTACCTAACCACGATGCATATGGATCGTTATCTCAAAGAGGATCCACCGTTGCTCACTGCTGAGAGTAACACACAAACAGTTTATGCTGTTGATGCTTGGAAGCACGCGACTATATATGTCGGAATTATGTGCTTAATTTTTTGGCTGACTCGTTGTATAACATGTACAGTACTAAGCCTACTGCTAAGGTCTTATGGGAGTCACTTGACCATAAGTACAAAACCGAGGACGCTGGGGCTAAGAAGTGGATTGTTGGCCGCTTTCTTGATTATAAGATGGCGGATTCTAAGACTGTGGTCAGTCAGGTGCAAGAGCTACAGGTGATCATTCATGATATTCATGCTGAAGGAATGATCATAAGTGAGTCTTTCCAAGTTGCTGCTGTGATTGAGAAGCTACCACCTGGATGGAAAGATTTCAAGAACTACCTTAAGCACAAGCGTAAGGAGATGTCTATGGAGGATCTGATCGTTAGACTTCGCATTGAAGAAGACAACCGGG
The DNA here is from genome assembly GCA_037693485.1 of Kitagawia praeruptora. Taxonomy (NCBI): domain Eukaryota; kingdom Viridiplantae; phylum Streptophyta; class Magnoliopsida; order Apiales; family Apiaceae; genus Kitagawia; species Kitagawia praeruptora. The sequence goes on along the minus strand of CM075352.1, from coordinate 102,185,255 downwards.
GATCCGAAAAGAAGATGAATGTTACCACTGAAAAGGCAAACATGGTGGAACATAAGACCAAGAAGAACAATTCTGGCAAAGGGACGAAGCTAGCACCCAAGGGAGGAATTTCGAAGACGAAGTTTCAAGGGAAGTGCTACAACTGCGACGAAGTGGGTCATAGGTCTTCTGATTGTAGGAAGCCCAAGAAGCCCAACAAGAAGAAGGAAGCAAACATGGTCGATGATATCTCAAAGGAGATAGGTGACATAGACCTATGTGCTACGGTCTCTGAGGTGAACCTGGTTGGCTCCAACTCAAAGGAATGGTGGATTGATACAGGAGCTACAAGGCATGTTTGTTCAGACAAGGCAATTTTCTCGAGCCTCAAAGCTTCCGATGCTGGTGATAAGCTTTACATGGGGAATTCAGCAACTTCAACCATTGAAGGGGAAGGCACGGTGATTCTTAAGATGACCTCTGGGAAGAATTTGACTTTGAAAAATGTACTTTATGTGCCTGATATTCGCAAAAACCTTGTGTCTGGTTCCTTGTTGAATAAGCATGGCTTTCGCATTGTTTTAGAGTCGGATAAGGTTATTTTGTCTAAGAGTGGTATGTTTGTAGGCAAGGGTTATGTAACTGATGGGCTCTTTAAGCTCAATGTGATGTCTGTTAAAGATGATAATGAAATAAAGAACTCTTCTGCTTACTTGCTTGAGTCTCCTAATTTATGGCATGCTAGATAAGGACATGTGAATTATGATACTTTACGACGATTAAGTATGAAAGAATACATACCAAAATTGAATATTGATTCAAAACATAAGTGTGAAACTTGTGTTGAGGTAAAATTAACGAGATCATCATTTAAACGTGTGGAAAGAAACACCAAAGTGCTGGACCTAATAAATAGTGATATATGTGATTTGAAATTCGCTCCAACTAGAGGAGGAAACAAGTATTTTATTACATTCATAGATGATTGTACAAAATACTGTTATATATATTTGCTTAAAAGCAAAGACGAAGCTATAGATAAATTTAAAATCTATAAGGAAGAAGTTGAGACACAACAAAATGAGAAAATCAAGACAATACGTAGTGATCGTGGGGGTGAATATGTTGAACCTTTTGGGGAATTCTGTTCACAGCATGGTATAATCCATGAGGTTACTGCGCCATACTCCCCTCAGTCAAATGGAGTGGCTGAGAGGAAGAATCGCACTCTCAAAGAAATGATGAATGCGATGTTGTTAAGCTCTGGACTTCCGCAGTCGATGTGGGGGGAAGCCATCTTGAGTGCAAATCATCTTTTGAATATGATGATTCGCAAGAACAAGGATGCAAGTCCTTATGAAATGTGGAAGGAAAAGAAACCAAGTTACCAAAATCTGAAAGTGTGGGGGTGCCTTGCAAAGGTACTAATCCCTGCACCTAAGAAGGTGAAGATTGGTCCAAAGACTGTGGATTGTATCTTCATCGGATATCCACCACATAGTACTGCATATCGGTTTCTTGTATATGACTCGAAGATTCCTGAAATTCAAAAGAATACGATTATGGAGTCTAGGAATGCCTCATTCTTTGAGACGGTATTTCCTTGTAATCCTGGTGTTGACCGCCCGATTATGTCTAAACGAACTCATGAGTCTATTGATGACGATAATGAGAGCGATGAAAGTGAAGACGAAAATGTGGGGGTAGTAAGAAAGAGCAAAAGACAAAGAAAGGAGAAATCCTTTGGGTCAGAATTTCTAACTTATTTGCTCGAAGAAGGTGATCCGAAAACCTATAAGGAAGCGGTAACATCACCTGATGGTCCTATGTGGAAGGAGGCCATCAAAAGTGAAGTTGATTCTATTCTACAGAATCATACTTGGGAGTTAGTGGATTTGTCAGCCGGATGCAAATAACTAGAAAGCAAGTGGGTGTTCAAGAAGAAGTTGAAACCCGATGGTACTATTGATAAGTACAAGGCTAGACTTGTAATCAAGGGATACAAGCAACAAAAGGGCCTTGATTATTTTGATACATATTCTCCAGTATCGAGAATAACGTCCATAAGGATGATGTTTGCTATCGCTGCAATGCGAAAATTAACAGTGCATCAAATGGATGTGAAAACAGCTTTTCTAAATGGAGATATAGATGAGGAAATCTATATGAAACAACCTGAAGGGTTTGTTGTTCCTGGACAAGAAAGTAAAGTTTTTAGATTGGTAAAGTCACTATATGGCTTGAAGCAAGCGCCTATGAAGTGGCATGAAAAATTTGATGAGGTTGTGTTGGCCAGTGGCTTCAAGATCAATGAGTGTGATAGTTGTGCCTACTACAAGGATGACGAGAGTGGATATGTTATGATGACATTGTATGTAGATGATCTACTTATTGCTGGTAGCAATGATAAAGTGATCAAATCTACAAAGGATATGTTAAAATCGAGATTTGACATGAAAGACATGGGACTAGCAAATGTAATTCTAGGAATTCAAATTTCTAGAACATCTGAGGGTCTCGCACTGAGTCAACAACATTATGTTGACAAGATCCTTGAGAAGTTTCTGAAGGATGATTTTGAGAAAGCTAGGACACCTGTGGATATGACTTTGCATCTATCCAAGAACAAAGGTGTAGGAGTCTCCCAACTGGAATACTCAAGGATAATTGGTAGTCTGATGTACCTGATGAGTTGTACTAGACCAGACATTGCGTACTCAATTAGTAAGTTGAGTAGGTTTACGAGTAATCCGGGAGCTGATCACTGGAAAGCAATCATACGAGTACTAAGGTACTTGAGGGGAACTCGAGACTATGGTTTGCATTATGGCAGTTATCCAGTAGTACTAGAAGGCTATACTGATGCAAACTGGATATCTAGCAAAAAGGCACTGAAGTCTACGAGTGGATATGTGTTTACACTAGCTGGAGCAGCAGTGTCGTGGAAATCCTCCAAACAAACTGTGATAACTCAGTCCACAATGGAAGCTGAGTTTGTGGCATTAGATAAATGCGCACAAGAAGCTGAATATTTACGCCAATTTCTGGAGGATATTCCGAGATGGCCGAAGCCTGTGACTGCAATAGGACTGCACTGTGATAGTCAGTCTGCTATTGGCAGAGCAAAGAGCACAATGTATAATGGAAAGTCCCGTCACATTCGACGACGACATAGTTCCATTAGACAGTTAATGTCAACCGGAATTATCACTATTGACTTTATACCGTCAAAGGATAATATCGCGGATCCGCTAACCAAAGGGTTATCTAGAGAACTGGTTGACAAATCATCGAGAGGGATGGGCCTTAAGCCTATTGCTTAACGGCATCATGGTGGATACCCAACCATTGCTGACTGGAGGTCCCAAGAACTTGGTTCAATGGGCCAACTAAATCATGATGACCAAATCACTGTGGGGGTAACCCCTGGCCTATTCCTATGATGACAAACAGTGAGACCCGTAAGGTACGAGGGTAAGCTATTAAGCTTTTAATGATCTTTCGGTGAATACATGGAGTTCAAGATTTGAACGCATGGAATTCAGTTGAGTAAACGCGGGTTACTCTATAAGATAAAGATCACCTATGTGGGAGAGAAGTGGGGCCGCTTCAAAGGAGAATTGCGAGGCACAATTCTTTAGAAACTCCTGCAGAACCAGGACGATGTTCCATGGCCAAAATGGACATAATCATGAGAGCTGAACGAGTCAGAAAGGGTATAGTGATAAGTATATCATCCTTTACACAAACGGTCGAACAGTTCAAAGACAAGCACGTCTACTGTCTACCAGTAAAGTCGGTATGCTTACTCAAGCGAAGGTTCAAGGAGCATTCTCTACCTATCGTATGCTATATCTGATCGAAGAATTCTATCACCAAACCAAACTTCGTGTCTGTCTGTCTGGTTTGTGCTACTACATTATCAATCTCATCCATGTAGGGGATTGTTGGAAAATGTGGGTTCATAGCCCCACATTGACTAGTCATTTTGAGCCTAGTTTTGAGTGGTCGTATATTGCGTGTGCGCAATGGGTGATACTTGGATTATGTTCTCCTTCGAGAGAGCTTTCTGAGGCATGTTTAATTACTCAAAATGGTTAAGGGATGAATGAGATATGATAGCTCAAAGATGGTCCCTTAAGAGTGGAAATTTTGTTTAGATAATGGAAGTCCCACATTGAAATGGAAAAAGAGTTTCTATGACTTTATATAGTACAACACTTGAGTAGTGTTCACTTGTGTTGGCTAAGTGTTGCTCCATCTCCTACGCGGGCGCGCAGGGGGGGGGGTGCGAATTGTGGGCTTTCGAGGGAAAACCGAGGCTTCGTAAGCCTTCGGGCTTTCCGCGTGTGCGACCTGCGGACACGAATGCAACAGAAAATTGTGCCGGCTAAACCCGGACTAGTTTTGCTATTTTTTATTATTTCCACTGGGATTAAAATAAATAAATCAAAATCTGTTTTGATTAATACGATCAAAATATGTTTTGATTAATTCGAATAAATCAGAATCGGTTTGATTGATTTGATTAAATCCGAGATATGATTTAATTGCAGATATTGAGTAGTGCACAAGTCTTATCTCTAACCTTATCGTTACAACCTATTTTAATTAACGCGTTAATTATTTTAGGCAGTTGTGTAGCGAGCAAGGTTTGTCAAACCTATAAATACCCCCTTAGGGTTTAGGTTTAATCATCTCATTCGTAGCCTAAACACATCCAATACCTCTCTCTCCCTGGTGATAGTTTCTTGCTCGTTTTTGCTCGCCGAAGGTGCCGTTCTCTGCAACGCCATCGTTCTCTCGTTTTATCCTGGGAGGCTATCGTTTCACACACACGGTGAGAGGCGAAATAGCTTTAAGGAGACAGCTCTTCCGCTGGACTCGAGATTCTCTTATATCCTTCTGTTCTGATATTTATTTTTTGTTCACTGTTATACACCGATTTGTTATTCGCACACATATTGTTATTTCTCACAGATTGTTTCACAACTTCAATTGTGAATGATTGGCGGGTCAAATTACTGGAGTCTGGAGATGTTAAGCGTTGATACGATATGTCAATACTCCCTCTGTTTCATAATAAGTTTCCTCTTTTTAAAAACACGTTTATCAACGCACATTTTTTATCGTTAATATCTTGAATTTCGTATTAGTACTAAATATAAAAACTTTACTGTATTAAAGTACTCATAAATATGAATCCAACAAGATCACATGACTATATTTTGTCTTATAAATTATGCGTAAATTAGTAGTCAATCGCTTATAATGAATAGTAACAAAAGTCAAAATGGGAAACTTATTAAGGCACAGTGGGAGTATTAATACCATCGTACAACTATCTATAGAGATTAGAGACTATAGGCAGCAGCCAGCAGGATATTACAATTTTATTTAAATCTTATACTTTTCAATTGATTAATCATCTTTACAAGGAAAAATGAACTCCAAATTTCTCAAAATGTATATGTTCTTTTAAACCTTGCTACATGCTCCTTTATTCGTGTTTTCAAATCTTAATATATTATACGTTTTATATTTGTGTATAATATTATTGAGAACAAAACTAATTGATAATTCTTTTTGTTTGACAGGAAAATTTAATTCGTTGCTAGCAACATATAACAAATAATGTTTTTCGGACCCATGAATTTGAAGAAATTGACTGACACCTAATGGAGGAGGATACGCGGGGTTATGTGGCATCTAAGATCGTTTGAATTTATTTTTTTTAATTTTTAAAATTTTAAATATTAATAAATAAGAATATTTTTTAATATATTAGAAGTAGAATAGGTGTTCGAATTTATAGGAAAGACGTATAATGAAAAGTTTTTATTGAAGTGTAATTGGTGTTCGAATTTATAAACGAGAATAATTCTAATTTTAAGTAAGACATATAATTAAAAAAAATTCCTGAAGTAGTATTGGTGTTCAAACTTATAAAGGAAAAAAAATTCGAATTTAAATATAATGTATATAATTAAAATTTTTATTGGAAATAGATTAGATGTTTGTACATTTAATTAAAAGTTCTATTGAAAGTAAAATATGTATTTGAATTTATAAAGTAGAAGAATTCAATAAAAAAAGATATATAATTAAAAGTCCTATAGGAAATAGAATAGGTGTTTGAATATGTAAAGGAGAATAGTTCAAATTTACATAAAAAGTTAAATACTCAAAAAATTTATTAGAAGTAGAATACGATGACAATTTCCATTGAAAGTAGAATATATGTTTGTAAGATATATAATTAAATGTTCTATTAGAACTAGAAGAGGTGTTCAAACTTATAAGTAAAAAAATTCGAATTTATAAAAAGAAAATATAATTAAAAGTTCTATTAGAAGTAAGTTGGCAATCTTCTAAATCTAATTATCTTATTTATTAAAATTCTTTATTTTAATTTTTTTCTACAAGTTAATTTTAGTTGCATTAGCTAGAAAAATATATCCATAAATCCAATATTATTCATATACCAAATAATCTTCATATTTAAAAAAAAATTAATATTATCACAATAGAATAGAAGAACAATACCATGCCGGAACTATAAATTTTCTCTTTTAATATACATATAACTAAAAATTACTTTTAACATATTCAAATTATATCAGTGTATCATACTAATATATTAGTATGATATTGTAAACATTATATTGTAATATATATATTAACTAAGAAAGCCATGCAAATTTACCAGAAATGAAAAATTCAAAATTATATTGTTAACATATATCTAAAAATTACTTTTATCATATTCAAATTAGAAAAAGAATTCAAATTAATCGAAAATGATATCAATATTTTTTTTTATCACCATATCAGTGTATCATACTAGAGTAATATATTAGTGTGTGTATATAATAGAATCTTTAAGCGGGATCCTCTAAAAATTATACTATATAGTATTTTTAATTTTATCAAAATTTTTATATAAAAGATAAATTTTATTTTATTTATATGTTTAATATTTTAGATAAGAAAATAAAAATAAGAGACTCTGAAATATAGAAGATAAGATATATTTTAATTTTCTAAAATTTCATACATATTAGAAAGTTTAAAAAAAAAATTAGAAAGTTTAAAAAAGGTAAAATTGAAATTCACTCCATTTCTAGGTTTTAATTTTAAGGAGAAAAGTTAATGTATAAGATAAATATCAATAATATATGATAAAGTTAGGACTTCGGTCCCAAACGAGATAAATCGAACGTGTTAAACGAGAATACTGTTAAATATATATGAGTATAAGATCCTTGAAAGGGCCTTCCCCAATACCTTAAGGTTTTGGGTGAAACGGTTTCTAACATGGTATCAGAGCTCTGGTGTTTGTGGAGGTCTCAAGTTCGAACCCCACCACCCCCAATATTCTCAATTTAATTTGGCACTAAGGTATTGCTCCAAATATGGGCTCCTAGTGACCACTCTTACCCCATAGTGGACTTGCGAGTGATGGGGAATGTTAAATATATATGAGTATAAGATCCTTGAAAGGGCCTTCCCCAATACCTTAAGGTTTTGGGTGAAACGGTTTCTAACACGGCTCACTATAAAAGATCGTATTAATCGTTAGAAATTGATTTTTGTGGTATAAATTTTATTTTACTTTAAGTTTCGATGTTATGAATTAAAATTATAATACAAGTGTTCATAATATATATGTTAAAGTTGAATTTCGGTTTTAATGAGAGAACGATTTTATAGAAAAATTTGTATTTAATTAATGAGAGAGCAGCTTATTAGAGAATACCGTGTTATCTGTTAAAATTTAATATTAATGATAAAAAATATGATAAATATATATATATATATATATTTTTTACAAAAAAAATTATAACGCCGCCGCGAAACGCGACTTTATCGACTAATTAATTTAAAGGTTTTATGTGTCTGAGGATGATATCATGGTGAAATATTAGCACAGGCAACTCTCACATAAGGATATTTATGTAAAATCATTGAAAAAAATTATATTTACAAACATGCCCTTGCGAAGCCCCTTACTTTATAAGTACAAATTTCTTATAACATTAGGAGAGATCCTGATTTTGTCCTCAGACCCAATTTTCTCTTAAGTTTAATATAAAATCATAAATAAAACACGAATGCTCCATGTATCCGTACAATTTATTTCTTTGATTCTTTTTAATAATGAGCACGAACAAAAGTAAATGTACACCCGTAAAAAGGCAATACTTACACAAATAGTATCCTAGTTAAACAACTTAACATGATGGTTCCCAGAGTCTTCCTTGCCTCCTTGGTGAACTTTCTCCTTTTTCTCGACAGTAGTCTCTAGAACTGTCTAGTTGGTAAGGATGTTGTTTTTCCTTTTTAATATGTTTTTTTAGTGGCTCCCGATCGGGTGTAATCGATTGCCAAGTACTGTTTAACCAACACAAGGTTTCAGAGTCGTTGGATCAACAAAAAATAATTTGTACAGTACGGTAAAAACTTTTCGCGGTACAGAGAAATTACCAAAATACCCCATGTTTTCACATAAAAAATCTACTGTTCACCGTACCGTAGAAAGTTTCTACGGTACATGAACAGTGGGGGCATTTTGGTAATTTCTCCGTACCGCGGAAAGTTTTTGCGATACGATACAAATTTTTTTTTAAAATTAGAGCCGTTGGATCAATGATCCAACGAAGGTTGTGTAAACAGTCTGGTGCAACCGGTTGCCCCAGACCGGACCCTTTTATTAGTTCATAAGACATCAACAATCTTTATTAGAATAAGAAGCCATAGGCTTAAGGCCAGACATGTATATTTGGTTTTTTCTTTAATTAAGTAAATTTATAAATTTTAGATAAGTGAGAATTGAATTTAAAATTTATTTTAAGAGATAAACTTTTACTCTCTCCGTCCCATTGAATTATTAACATTTGCGGACCAGTTTTTGGCACGAATTTTAAGGTGCATTTTAAGAATACTTCTATAATTTATTTTTGATATTTTCTTTTTTTGTATAAAAATTGAACAATCCTATTTTTATACAAAAAAGAAAATATCAAAAATAAGTTATAGAACTATCCTTAAAATGCACCTTAAAATGCGTGTCAGATACGCAGTTTTTTATGTTAAGAAATGGATGGTATAGAGGGAGTATCATTTAAGATATCTTATCGAGCTCGTAAGAATGTTGTTTTTAAATAGAGCAATATTAGGGATTTTGAAATGATTCCCGAATATCAAGTGTCATTTTTTAATTAATGGAGCACCGGAGCTCATATGTATATATGGAGGATCTCTTTATTTATATAATATATATTCAATCAAATATTGCCAACTAAACTTTTATGAACGGTTTTGGATTTTTTTTTTGAAAACTGTAACATCTCTCTTCAAAATATTGGATTTGATTCCCGTTCAATGAGATATTTATTTAACATTAAATTTTGTTTATTAGTTAGTACTTTGTGAGATATATTTTGATTAATGCTAGGGAAACAAATAAATTTCCCAGACAACACCATGTGTCAAAATGGAAAGGTTTAATTGGTGGAATTGATGCGAATGCAGGAGAATTCATCTCATTTATTACTCTTGCCATATCATTTTGGACAAATTTTTGAAAAAATTGTTTGATTTCCTAGCATTTTTCATATATTTTTAAAGTAGTACTTTCCCATCATTTGATATATTAAATCAGCTTAAGGACACAAGGATGAAATATAATAATTAAAAATTAGGTGTGTTTGTCAATTTAATGAATGTAGACAAATTCTTAATAATAAATAGATTCTCATTGATCGTAATTAATTTGAATTTATGCAAAATGTACCGAGTTTTAGATAAGTAAAATTATTATTGTGAATGCACATAAATGCATTACATTTGATGGTGACAAAAAGGAAAAAAAATCATTACACTTGACGGAATTATAATCGACCAAAATATGTTTCAATAATCGATCAAAATATAACATGTAAACTTTTAATAAATATTTTTGTACCTACAGTATAACCTCGATAAATTAATATTTAATAAACGAATAACCTCGTTAAATGAATACTTTTTTCGGTTATGACATAATAAAGACAGTATATTTTTAATCTTAATAAATGAATAATTTCAATTAATAAATAAAATTTTTCGATAACAAACATATTCATTTATCGACGTTAAATTTTACTTATTTGATACTCCTATGCACCACACCTATTTGATTTTCCAAACATTGCTACAAGCTCAACTCACGGCCTTAGAACAATTCTAAGAGTATCTTAGTTGGTTCCTTAAATATAATATAAAAAATTAGATTCTAGTAACTTAGGACATAGATAAGTAGTTTTATCTCCAACAATGTTCCCTATACTCATTCCTTATTTGATATTTTATTATTAAAAATACTTTCTATCATTAAAAGTACAACATACAATGGAGAGAAATAGAGAGTGTTTGCAATTTTTTATAATAAAATATAAGTTAAGAAAACCTTAAAATAGGAGAGAGAATCCTTATTTTTAAGGTATGAGAAGAGTGTCCTAGTGATTTAAGAGCAACTCCAATAGTCTCCTAGCACGTTTCTTATAAATATTATAAATAATTAGGCTCCTAGTGATTTAGGATATTATAAGGCGTGATAACTCCAACAATGCTCCTCATCTTTACTCCTTGTTATTATAATAATATTAAAAAAGAAAGAAAAAGGTGAGAGAGAAAAAAGTGTATTAGAAATGGAGGGAAGTGAATATTTTATTAATGAAAAATGAGATAAGGAATGACTAGGAGCATCTTATAAATAAGGAAGGAGAGAAGCATCCAAAATTTTTAAGGGACAACTAGGAGACTGTTGGGGTGACATATTTTGCCAAAATCTTTATATTTTTAAGGTAGGAGCTCATATAGCTAGTCTCTTGGAGTTGCTCTAAGGAATCACTAGGACATTGTTGGAGCACTATTTTTATACCCATTCCTTAAAATTCAAGTTAGGAGCATGAATAAGTAGTCTCTTGGAGTTGCTCTTAGAGCATCTCCAAGAGGCTCTCTATTTTAGCTCTTAACTCAAAAAGTGAGGGGAGAGAATAAAATCAAGCTCCAAGAGATTCTTAGAGCCTCTTTAAAAAGTTAAGAACTTCTTCTCTCACTAGGACTTTGTTGGAACACTATTTTTATACTCATTCTTTAAAATTCAAGTTAGGAGCATGAACAAGTAGTCTCTTGGAGTTGCTCTTAGAGCATCTCCAAGAGACTCTCTATTTTAACTCTTAACTCAAAAAGTGAGGGGAGAGAATAAAATCAAGCTCCAAGAGATACTTAGAGACTCTTTAAAAAGTTAAGAACTTCTTCTCTCTCCTCTATTTTAGGAACAACTAGTAGCTCTTAACTTAATATTTTATTAGTAAAATAGTGGTTCTTCTCTTTCATCTATTGATTGTTTTTTTTTTTTTTTTTTGACGAAACATCTATTGATTGTTTGTCCAAGTGGAATTGAAATATGAATAAAATATAAAATAAAGAGCTATAATAGATAGTATTGTTGGAGTTGACACATAAATCAATGTAATAACTTGCTAAAAACTTAATTGTTTATAATATATTTAAGAGTGAGCTAAAAGACTATTGGAGATCTCTTAGGCCAAGTTTGGCATTCTTGATTTTTTACTTGCAATTGAAGAGATTCCAATGTAAAGAAACAGACAAATAAATATTGATACACAAAAAAGAAAAAACATTAGGCAGTGATGAGGTCACTCATCGTATCAACGCGGGGTGGCTAAGGTGGAGGGCTGCGTCAGGGGTGATGTGCGATAAGAAAGTCCCGTTAAAGCTGAAAGGGAAGTTCTATAGAGCAGCTATCCGTCCTGCGATGTTATATGGTTCGGAGTGTTGGGCGGCGAAGAAGGCCCTCGAGTGCAAGTTGGAAGCAGCCAAAATGAGGATGTTGAGATGGAGGTGGCGCCTTTTTTTGCGAAAGTTAGGGAAGGGAGGTTGAGATGGTTCGGCCACGTTCGTAGGAGGCTTCCGGAAGCCCCGGTGAGGAGGGTCGAGAGTCTTACGGTTGTTGGGGTGAGGAGAAGAGGCAGACCGAGGAGGTCGTGGGAAGAACAACTCAGGATGGATTTAAAGGCCTTAAACTTGGATGAGAACTCGATAGCTGATAGGAGTTGTTGGAGGCGCCAGATTAGAGTTGTTGATTCCCTTCTAGGGAGTGGTTCTGTGGTTGAGAGCCTCAGAGTTGGGCTCTCTCGGTTAGCATTAGCATAGAAGCTTGGCTTATCATCTTCATATTGTCTTCTGTTTTCTATTTTTGCAGGCGCAGGGAGCTTGGCCGGAGGTCTTCCTAGATTAGGAGAGGAGTGCCCCTTGCCCGAGTAGGTAAGCCCCATGAGATCCAGGCCATGGGCCCAGGTTCGGTCGACTACTTTACCCACCATTATCATCTTTGTATAAAATTCACTTTGCTATTCGGTGCAATAAGCCGGGGGTCTTCACGGAAACAGCCTCTCCACTGTAAAGTAGGGGTATGGTCTGCGTACATTTTACCCTCCCCAGACCCTGCTTCATGCGGGATATACTGAGTATGTTTGGTTTGGTTTTCTTCTCACATTACTTTATCAATTTAAAACGTACACGTTTACCAACGTATACTTTTGATCATTAATATTTAATTTCGTAATAGTACTAAATATTAAAATTTTACTGTATTAAAGTACTGACAAATACGAATCCAACAATATCACTAATGACTATATTTGATCTTATAAATTAGATGTAAATTAATAATATATTTCATGTAATGAACAGAACCGACATTTCAAACGAGAGTCTCATACTAATATAGTAATATTGTTAACCTTTTTAATTTGTGGTCATTTTATCGGTCATCGCTAATTTACTTTTACAATCCAGTTCTTCCTTGTTTGGCATCTTATAAAACTTATTATAAGTTACAAATGACTTCTTCTATCCTTAACCAAAAAATTTACACCTTTCCAAACAAGCCTCAGTTATTTATACAAATCAAGTACAACCACGCGGGGCAAACCCGATTCGCTTCCCGGCTAAATCATATATGACCCGAATTCCCTGTTGTTGGATATTCCCAATTATTGATAACCCGTTATTTGTACCCGCAAATGCAAAACAAAACGTTCCGCTACTATCCACTGGAATTAGATAATTACTCGCCGGTAACGACACGTCAGCGCCGGTAAAATGCATCACCACCGTCGGGACCTTCACTACCGACTGGCCGGATAGATCAAAACAAGTGTCGAACAGCGAATAATTCGGGGCGGACTTCAGATGTGTAGCGCCAGCACGGAATGCGTCACGGAGTGCTATGTAAGCGGGTCGGGTCAGCCGGGTCACGGAAGTACCCGAATCCAAAATGACACCACCGTTGCCGGAAACATCAGTCTTGAAAAGCGACGGTAAAATGGATCGAACTCGCGCGCCGCCGACGCTAATTCCGACGAGATCGATGTAGTAAAATGTGTCGAATTTAGGGTTCGTTTTTAACGGCGTGAAGACGGCGGTTTTTGTAATAGCCGAGTTGCCAAACACAATCGAAGACGGTTTAGAAGAAGCCGAGCGGTCCGTTAAACAATAAGAAAATTTCGAACCGAATTTTGAACCGGCTTGACTCGGAAACGACAGCTGACCCCGGCCCAAACCTAATAAACCGGCCGCACCAACAAAAAGTCCTTCATTATCTTGACCACAACCAACAGCTACATTATTAACTTTACTTTTGCGAAACGACAGCGTTTCAGTAGCGAAACGACCCACAGTAAACGACCCATCGCCGTACTGAACTTGGTACAGACATTTCTTCTTTCTACTACAACCTGGGGAATCGAGCTTCCGACACAAAGGGGACCCACATGCGATTCCGACAAAAGAGGAAGATTCGGTCGGGTCAAAAACCGGGTCGGATTGTGAGTAACATTTTAAGCAAGGCTTACATTGAAGCCAAACCACGTCGCTTCCAGTGTCCAACACCATGTAAGAGTATTTAGGTGGGGTCCCCACTCCTAGGCGCGTGAAGTACTCGCCGCTGCCGTACGCGAGCCCGGAAATGACGGAGCTGCTGAAATCGCCGGCGGTGAAGTTGGATTTTCCGGCGACGAGTGAGGAGAGTGTCTCAACGCGAGAAGCGTCGCGTTGGAGACGGAGAGAGAAGAGCTCTGATGGGGTTGTTGTATTAGTTCTGGAGAGAGCATCAAGGTGGTGTAACTGCATAGAGAGAGTGTTTGCATCTGCATCATCATCTTGATTTTGTAGAGAGAGAGAATCATCAAGTGTTGGAGAAAGGGTGGGAGTGGATGAGAAAGAAGTGGATGAGAAAGAAGTGGGGATGAGAGAATGGTACTGGAGAGATTTAGAGAGAGAGAGTGTGGAGAGAGATAGGAAGAGAAGGATGAGAATGGGGTTTGATTTCTCTCCCATTGTTAGAGATGGAGAGGGAGAGAGAAGTGTGTTTATGAAGAAGGGAGTTGCCTGGGGGGGGGTTATAAATAATGTAAGAGGAGTGGGGGAGTGTTTGAAAAAAGAGAGGAAGAAGGAGAGCAAGTTACGGATGGGATTTGTAATTATTGTTTTTAGGAAAAAAAGGTGGCATCAGCAGTAGGATTAATCATTAATTTACTGCCCAACTGTTTACCAAACCATAACATTTATTTCAATCTTTTGCTTTTCTCGGAGTAAGATTGTGCTTAGATGTCCTAATAGATTCTTTATATTTATTATTTTGGGTTGTTCCATTCATTTTTTTACGTTCCTAAAATAGTAAGTTTTAACATTATTATACCAACTACTTCACTTATTTTAACAATATTTTACACTATTACATCCACTACATCACTTATTTTAACAATAAAATCACTATTACACTCACTATTTCACTTATTTTAACAATAAAATCACTATTATATCCACTATTTCATTTATTTTAACAATATTACACTCACTTTATACCCACTTGTCTTGTCCTTCGTGCCCACCAAGAACGTGAAGATCCCAGTGGAACGGAGGGAATATGCTAGTCTAGCGTAGTGTATAGATTTGGGACCTGCTAAATTGAAATAATAATTACGTTTAATTTTTAATATATTTCCACGATCTTTAAAAAGAAGAAACGAAAATGAAGATCATAGATGAATTATTTGTTAGTACAAAATTGGGATGATTTAGAGAGGAAAATAAGTTGCAATAGTAAAATATATTGATTAATTTGACTTATCTTTATTTTCTCATTTTTCTTAAAAAAATTAAACAATACTAGGTGTTATAGGGAGAATATTGTATAACAATATTTATGGAGGTTGCTGGATTTACGGAGTAAAATACGGATATTTTACTGTAAGAAGAATTAGGATTAGGGTTTGTGTGTTTTGATGTGACTGCTCTTGTATATTGATAATCAGTGGTGAACTGTTTCTCATCCTTTACAAGATGCGTACGTACCCTATTTATAGGGATCAAGCCATACGTAGTTCTCTTAGAGAAGAAGTTATCTAGATGGGCTAGGGTTTCTACGGGCTCGGCTTGGCCCAAATCCACTAGTCATCTCTTTGGGTTGTTTTTCTACCCATTTATTCTATCCATGACCCATGAAGGGGAATCCACAGCTTGTTTAATGCTATAATTATCTTTTCTGGCGAAACTGACTAGATGGCCTCGCATGCGACCTCGCTGGGTCTGACCATGCGAGGCGATCCTCGCTGCATGGAGATAACCTACTTATGCGACCTCGCTGGGCCTGACCATAAGCCTTTGTAATAACATGCTAGGCCACGCTGGACCTCTAGGCCTCGCTAGACCTCGTGAACTGCGACCCATACCTTAGGGCTCGCTGGCGACCTGTTGTCAAAAAATGGGACGAACTTCCCTGTGATGGCGGACTTTAATGACCCATTCCTCATTCTTAGGCCCATTATGTGAGATGTACTGATATTCTAGCCCATTAGGCCTGTTTAGGACTTATGCCAAATTCAGGCATAACAACTACCCCCCGAGTCCATATTGCCATTGGAAATGCGATGTGGACTCAAAGAATGTCCTCCAGAAAACTGAATGCGAGGCCAAGGCCCATTATCAATTACTCCTTTATGGGCTCTCATCGTAGGCCCAATAAATTTGAATAAATGCTAACAGCTGGCGCGTCTCTGGATCTGGTCACACTTGCTGAGATGATGACACGTGTAGCGTGTTCGTCTCTCTCCTCACGACTATATAAACCTCAAATTTCAAATCATTTGTCACTTTCCTTATTAACAACATACCGAAGTGCTGCCAATTTGCTCCCGGATCAAACAGAGACTCAGCTCGCTATCAATCAAGAACGAAGCCAATCTTTCTCAAAATCTTCAACCCTTCTTCATCAAAAAGTAAGTTTCTCTCTCTTGTTCTTCATTTGAATGCATGTGTAGTTCATAATTTTGTAAATATTTGCTTATAATTGCATGCGATGCGAGCCTGATTAATTGCGACCCCACACACTTAATTTCATGCTGCGAGCCCTGCCTCGCTATACTGAAGAACGCGACCCCTTTAATAGGTAGACATACGATCAAAAATAGAATAAATGTGCGACCCTCCCCTAATATTCGTGAGTGGAGTGAGGACACACTTAGATCCTTCTATTGAACCTTTTCTTCCTTTCTCTCTTTTTACATTCTGTAAGTGCACACACTAATACTTCACAATCTTTTCAGATGTCCAACGATAGCTCAAGGACTCCTTCACTTCCACATATCACCATTAGCGAGCAAGCAGCTACAAACATTGCTAAGGCTGCCAGTGCAAGTGACAACTCCTTTAAACTATATATGGACCCTCAATGGTCACAAGAAGATTTCACCAGAGAGACCCCACTAAACACCTGGAGAACCAGACGACCCTCCAGCTCGCAAAGTCAATCCGTCAATATTCCCTTAGCTGTTCAAGCCTCGTCAGTTCAGGGTGAGGTTGATAAACTACTGAAGAGAGGGCAGGAATTCTTTTCCAGCGTCCCCAAGCTTCTTTCTCCTCTCAACAAGAATCTTCTCAACATAAGCCCCATAGTACTGACTAGCACCTCATCAATAGACTCCCTTGGCCACGCTTACTATGAGATCGAGGGTGGAGGTGACAACGAGGCGAACTCCGATGACTCCGACTACGAAGAGCCTAGCTCTGATGATGCGGTCTAGATGAAGTGGCCAAGGTTGTTAATTTCGAAGATTACAACTACGTGCCCGAAGCTTCTCCAGAACCTTACAAACCAACCCCTCAACCTGAGCTAGAGGGTACCATTTACGTTGGAGGACCTCGCCCTGAGGATATCCTATAGGAGCATAAGGTTAAGGGAGAACATTAGAGTAATGTTCTACCTCCTGCAGTGTGCAAGAAATGGACTGGTGCAGAACATTACCGTTGCTTGTCTTCCACTAACAACGGTAATGTTCTGCACCAGTCCATTTCTTGCACACTGCAGGAGGTAGAACATTACTCTAATGTTCTCCCTTAACCTTATGCTCCTATATATCCCACCAGGCTCCAAAATAAAACCAGGCCAGCCTCGCGTTCTAGCTTGCAAAGACCTGTCATCGACCCTGAATCTAGAGTCCTTGACCAAGGCTGTTGATATATTCAGACCAGAGGGCAAAATCATCCTCCCCACGCAAGCAATGCGATGCTATCGTTTCAACTACGAGGAAAATGGCGGCAGGGTGCCTCGAATGGTTCTGACCTCTGCTATGATGAAAATAGGCGTCTCCTCGCCTCTTCACCCTTTCATCAAGGATGTCTGCGAGACATATCATCTAGCCCCCATCCAGATCAATCCTAATGGCTATAGGGCCATGATTTCTTTGTATATTCTTTACCACAAGCTTGGATACCCTAAACTTGATGCAAGGACCATGGGCTACTTTTTGCAACTGAAGCGATGTGGGGCTTCAGACTTTGGCTACGTGTATTTCTCCGTGTGGCCGGAGTTTAACAAGAAAGACCTGTATCATAGTGCTCCTAGCAATGCGGGCCCGTGGAAGGGACCTTACCTTTATATCCACGAGGTGCCCAGAGTAAAAACATCCTTTAACTATCTTCCAGTAGGCCAAGTTCGAACCGTCTTAAAGGGCGAAGAGAAACAACGTGCCGATGACGTGCTGAAAACACCTCGCGAAGATAGAAATATACGAGCACTCCTTACTCTAGAGAATTTAATCGAATGCGGATTCCTAAAGGAGGGGATCGAGCTCCCTTCTGAGGCGGGGCCTTCAAGTGCGAGGAAGGCCTTGCTAAAGAGAAAAATGCGAGAGGAGGCCTCGTCCTCCAAAATGGCAGTGGAAGAGAGTAAGAATACTTTATACTGTAGTTCAATAACTTCTTCATAGTAATTGTCTTTTACTGTCTTCGCATTTTTTTACTTTTCACAATAATCATGTCTAACTACTTTTCCTTTCTCCTTTTTGTAGACATGTCAGGCAAAGGTAGTCGCAGGCCTCCTTTTTGCACAAAGAACAAGGAGATCCCTACCGAGCCTTCAACGGCCACCCCTCCAAAGAAGACAAGCGATCTCCCTCCTCCATCAGCAACTGCCAGGGTCGCTCCTCAACCTTCACAGGCCAAGGCCAACCCTGAAGAACACATCTCTAAAAAACACAAAAGCAGTCCCCTGCCCCAAGTCACAAAGCTTGCGGACACGACGCCAGTGCATCATTTATATGCAAAGCATGGGTATACTCATGCTACTGAGGCCGAATGTACTGAGTGGGTGGGGGCCGAGCTAATAGAGAACTCTGAAGCGGTCTCCAAATGTCTGGCTGAGGGTTTCATCCGTCAAGCCTTGCATCTTCGCGAGCTCAAACAGGTTGTCTTCGCCAATGACAGGTTGGTAAAGGAGTTGAAGTCCTTGAAGGCTAAAGCTGAGGAGGAGAAGAAGCTGATGGCAGAAAATTACAAGCGAGTGCTACAAACTGAAACAGCATCCCTTCAATCCGAACTTAAGAAAATTAATGATGAAAAAGCTGCCCTCCATAAGGGTTTGAACGAGGCGGAGCAACACGAGGAGGAGCTGAAGAAGAAGCACGAGGAGGAACTGTCCACTCTGAAGAAAGAGCTCGCTGCTGCCGAAGCCAATCGCGAGGAGATTGAGGAAGCTGCCCAGGCTGATTTCATGAAGGGCTTTATGAGAAAAGTCCCTGACTTCGATTGGTCACAGCTTGGTCCTGGCAATGCTGAGTATGCAGCCGACCTCCGCAAGGAGATTGATGAAGAAGATGCCAGGATCGCCAGCGAGGCTGCCAAGGCCAATGCTGCTAACCAAGAGAAACCCAATGAGGCTGCGACATAATCTGTTTTATTCCAACTATATTTTGAACTGGGGATGCGGACACCCCTTGAATGTCTCGCAAGTTGTAATATTTTGTTGATAACCTTCTGATAACTTTGGCGTATGTTGGGCTCGCGTAGCGACCCAGAAACTGTTTATATAACTATTTTCATTTCTTCATGTCTTGTATTTGCTTTTGCTTTATAGATAGCTTGCCTTCTTTATGCTTCTGAAATATTGACAAGTAGATTGGCCTCGCATCTGCGAAGCTTCCCTTGTAGAATTTGTAGCTTTTTCTTTTAATTTTGCTTAATCTTCAAAGTGGACCCTGTCTCTTTGGAATCAAGACTTGCGATGCCTTCCTTGCGAGGTCGCAGACACGATCCGGAGATTGAGGTCGCACCTTGACTTTTCTTTTAAACTTTGAACTTCTTTGAGGAGATACTTTTTAACTAAACTTTGAAGACATTCCCTCAGGTCGCATTAAGTGCAAGCTCGTGACCTCGTTGACCTGAGGGGTGTTCGGCCTCGCATACGCTGTGTTGGCCTAGTCCTGAAATTTTTTTTTTAACACTAACAAAAGAATAAAATTGCACAACTTTTTTGGAGAACAAACTTCATAAATGTAAATACTAGGGACAAAGCCCAACTTTCATTACATCATAACGAGGAGGTGTCTATATGATCACTACCCCCCGAGTACTTTGTATGAATTTATTCATGCTAAGTAGTAGTAGATGGAGACCACCAGGAGCGAAGCTTCTACTGGTAGTATTTTCGTAGATGTTCTGCATTCCAAGCTCGTGGCATGACCTTATCATCCATGTCAGTTAGATAATAAGTCCCTTCATTGATAACACCATAAACTTTATAGGGCCCTTCCCAATTAGCTCCAAAGACCCCATGAGACGAGACCTTAGTGTTAGGCATTACTCTCCTAAGTACCAAGTCCCCTACACGAAGAAGAGGCACGCGAACCTTTCCATTATAGTACCTTGCAGCTCGCCTTTGATAAGCTGCGAGCCTAAGCTGAGCCTCTTCTCTTGACTCTTGAATCATGTCTAAGTAGAGCCTGTGATTGACTTCGTTTGACTTGGGGTCGTAATGTTCCCTTCTGAACGAGCCTGACCCTACTTCCACGGGCACCATGGCCTCGCACCCATATGTCAAAGAGAATGGAGTCTCACCTGTGGTAGACCTTGGGGTCGTGTTGTATGACCACAAGACCTTTGGTAGCTCCTCGGGCCAATTACCCTTACTTTCCTCCAACTTAGCTTTTAAGGTATGCTTGATGATCTTGTTGATGGCCTCGGTTTGTCCATTTGTCTGAGGGTGACTCACAGCAGAGAAATTTTCTTGATTCCCAAACTTTCACAAAATTCTTTCATCTCCTTGCTATCAAATTGCTTCCCATTGTCTGAAATGAGCTGATATGGAATCCCATAGCGACAAACAATTGCTCTATACACGAAGTCCTTCAATTTTTTAGCTGTGATGGTAGCAAGAGGCTCGGCCTCGGCCCACTTAGTGAAATAATCCACAGCCACGACTGCATATTTTACTCCTCCCTTAGCTTTAGGAAGTTCACCAATGAGATCAATTCCCCACATAGCAAAGGGCCAAGGACTCATCAACGAGGTGAGGTGAGCTACTGGGGCATTACTGAAATTTGCATATCTTTGACACTTGTCACATCGCCTTGCGAACTCAAAAGCATCCCTTTTCAATGTGGGCCAGAAATATCCTTGTCGTAAAACTTTCTGAGCTAGGGAACTACCCCCCGAATGATTGCCACATATTCCTTCATGGACCTCTCTCAAAATATAGTTGCATTCTTCTCCATCTACACACCTCAAAAGTGGAGTGTTAAACCCTCTTCGATACAAGACCTCGTCATAAATAACATAGCGAGCCGCTTGATATTTGACCCTCCTCGCTTCGTTTTTATCCTGAGGTAGCATCCCATTCTTCACATACTCCCATATAGGGGTCATCCATGTTGACTCCTGGCTCGCTATTTCCATAACAAATTCCTCTGGTACGCTAGGTTTACTTTGAATTTCCAGGGGGATAATTCCAAGTAAAGTAGCCTCGCGCCGCGATCCCATTTTTGCGAGGGCATCTGCTCCTTGATTTTTTGCCCTTCTGATAAACTCCATCTTTACTTGCTTGAATGACTTCATAAGCCTTTGCACACACCTTAAATATAACTCAATCTGGGGTCCCCTGGCTTGCCATCCACATCCAACATGACCTGTAACCAACATAGAATCGCTATATGCATTGAGATTCTCTACTTTCATTTCTATTGCGAGCTTGAGGCCAATTATGAGAGCCTCGTATTCTGCTGCGTTATTAGAAGCCTCGAAGGCGAAGTGAACAGCACTACTCAACTTGCGACCCTCAGGTGTAACAAGCTCGATCCCAGCTCCGGCCCCTTCTTTGTTAGATGCCCCATCAACATATAATTCCCACCACGAGGCTGAATTTTCATTTTTGAGCTTGGGGTCAACCACTTCTGGGATCGCTATGAGAGCCCAGGCATCTTCCTCAGATTGGGAAGGAAACTCCAATATGAAATCTGCTAAAGCTTGCCCCTTTATTGCACCTCGAGGCTTGTACTCAATTTCAAACTGACTCAGCTCTATGGTCCACTTTAAAAGTCTGCCCGAGGCCTCGGGTTTATGCATTACTTGCCTGAGTGGGTACGCAGTGCAAACTTGGATACTATGAGCCTGAAAATATGGCCTCAGTTTTCGCGAAGCCAAAACCATAGCATAGGCGAGCTTCTCCATGTTGGTGTAGCGAGTCTCGGCATCTAACAGTCTTTTACTGACATAATACACGGGGAGCTGAAGCTTTCCCTCCTCGCGAACGAGGACAGCACTGATGGCATATTCTGAAACTGCCAAGTAAACAATAAGAACCTCACCTTCATTAGGCTTAGAAAGTAATGGAGGCGAGCCCAGATGCTCTTTTATCCTCTGAAAAGCCTCCTCGCACTCAGGGGTCCATTCAAAATTCCTTCCTACCTTTTTGATCGCTTTAAAGAATTCATGGCACTTGTCTGATGACTTAAAAATGAACCGATTGAGTGCTGCGATCCTTCCAGTTAAACTTTGTACTTCCTTGACACTTCTTGGCGACCTCATTTCCATCAATGCCTTTATTTTAGCTGGATTAGCCTCAATGCCTCTGTGATTAACAATGAAACCCAAAAACTTTCCAGATTTGACCCCGAAAACACACTTCTGGGGGTTGAGCTTCATTCGGAATTTCCTCAATATATCGAACATTTCTGCGAGGTGGGTTATATGATCCCCAGCCTCCTTAGATTTCACAAGCATGTCATCTACATAGACCTCCATCGTCTTTCCAATTTGCTTTTCAAACATCATGTTAACGAGCCTCTGATAAGTAGCACCTGCATTGAGGAGACCAAATGGCATCCCTATATAGCAGTAGAGACCTCTGTCTGTGATAAATGAGGTGTGCTCTTGATCAGGCCCGTACATTGGTATTTGGTTGTACCCAGAATAGGCATCCATGAAGCTTAAGAGTGTGTGGCCCGCTGTTGCATCTACCAACTGATCAATTCTTGGAAGAGGGAAACTATCCTTTGGGCAATGCTTGTTTAGATCGGTAAAATCCACACATGTTCTCCACTTGCCATTTGGCTTCTTGACTAGGACAGGGTTTGCGAGCCAGTCAGGGTAAAATGATTCCCTAACGAGCCCGACCTCGAGTAACCTGTCAACTTCTTCTTTTAGAGCCTCGGCCCGCTCTCCACTTATTGGTCTTCTTTTCTGCCTCACTCCCTTCTTGCTTGGATCAAGATTAAGTCTATGACACATCACATTGGGATCGATCCCTACCATATCCTCATGAGACCATGCAAATACATCCAAATTAGCTTTAAGAAACTCCACGAGCCTTTCCCTAAGATCGGGATTCAACTGCGATCCGATCTTCAATACCTTCGTAGAATCCTTGGGATCAACAAGAACAGATATGGTAATCTCTGCGGCCCCAGCTCGCTCCACATGCTCAGGGATGCGAGGGTCCAGGTCAATTTCAACATCTCGAGCCTGACTAGATTCTGCTTCATCTTGCCTCATGATTCCCGCCACCGAGTCAAGGGTCGCTCCAGCATGTCCATACTCATTCACAATTGTTGTTTCTCTTGTGATACCATTAGGCAGGTCTACCAATGTTGATATTTCCTTGCGAACCCATTTCCCCTTTCGGGCTCGCACAGCGGCCTGCTCTGGACTTTCCTCTTCATCGCTAGCTTCTTCGATAATTCCTTCTTGTAGAACCAACACAGGTTGCGAGGCCTCCATCATAATTGCACCTGGTACTGGCTCTACTTGTATACCCAAGCTGTCAAAATAATCATCAGGCAACTCCTCGATAGAAATTATGTTGCAACCAACTGAGGGTCGTGATGCCAACTTGCGAGCCCTCTCATCCTCGTCGCTTTCCATAAAGTTTCTTCCCTTTTCTGCTGACTTAAGGGCCTGATTATAGCATTCTCGAGACTCATGTTGAATTCCTCTAACACATCCCACGCCTTGCGGGGTAGGGAACTTCATCGAGAGGTGATAGATGGAAGTCACCACCCTCATTTCTTTCAAGATGGGTCGCCCCACAATAGCATTGTAAGCAGATGGTTGATCCACGACCATGAAATCAGCGACCTGCGTAGTGATGCAGGGCTCGTCCCCCAAGGTGATGGGAAGCCTGATAAGTCCTTTTACACTAACAGACGCTCCAGTGAACCCATAGAGGTGGCCTACTGTAGGAATTAGGTCTTTGTCTACATATCCCATTTTCTTATAGACCTCATACATCAAGACATTCACGGCACTTCCATTGTCAACCAACACCCTGTAGATATTCTGGGAACCAATGCGAACTCGAACCACTAGAGCATCAGAGTGAGGGTGATGTACCCACTTCGCATCTTCTTCAGTGAACATTATATTCGTATCTTCCCCCTTGAAGAGCTTTGGGGGTCATTCCTGCAGATGATACACATTGGTGAGGGGTCGCTCTCTGGCCTCGCGAGCATATCTTTCTCTTGCTTTGTTGCTCTCTCCTCCAATATGTGGCCCACCAATGATCACATGGATGCTATTGCCTCGCTCTTCTCTTTCCTTGCGAGGCTCTGTGTTTTGGCCCTCATGAGGTACAGCATGATATCCTATTCCTGACTTTCCTGAGCTCTCTTGATACTTTTTCACTTCGCGGACCGCCCATTCTGTTAACTTCCCTTCTCGAATCAAACGATCAATTTGTTCTTTGAGTTGCCAACAGTCTGCTGTATCATGCCCCTTCTGCTCATGAAAATCACAATACTTTGAAGTGTTCCACGTTCCTTATGGACCCATAGCACGAGGCTTCGTGAACATCCCTTTATTAGCGTTGACAGCATAGATATGATCAACTGAGGCTACTAAGGGAACAAATTTGTCTTCATCTCTAGCAGGGCGAGCACGAGGTGGGGATCGTCTTGAGGAATCGCGATCCCTTCTTTTCGGGCTCGGGCTACGATCCTGTCTTCGCCTGGGACTTCTAGAATCCTTTTTTTTTACCCCTTTGCCTTTACTTCCATTGCTACTAGTCCCGACATTCTTCTTGAGATCCGCCAATGACTTTTCAACACGCTTGAAGGGCTCAACGACCCGATGCAACGCTGAAAGCGTACCAGGGGTTTGCTCCTGTAGCTTCTCCCAAAATTTAGTTCCCTCTCTTACTCCTGCGATAAGAAAATTTTTAACGGCCTCGTCATTTGCGCCTCGAACACGAGGTACTTCAGCGTTGAACCTTTTGAAATAATCATGTAGAGTCTCTCCTTCATTCTGTTTTATGTTTGCCAATGTGGAAACAGGAGGTGCATAAAGCATTGAAGATTGGAACTGTTTGATGAAGATATCCACGAGCTGTTCCCAAGAATCTATGACAACTAGGGACCCTAGTTTCGAGAACCATTGTTGAGCACTCCCCCTTAGCGAGGCCGCAAACAGCCTACATCTCGCTAACAATGATACTTGATACACGTCCATCTCATTGTTGAATCGAATAACGAACTCGGCTGGATCAGTCTCCCCGTTATAGGTCATGTCAGAGTGATGACCTCGAAACACTGCAGGCAATGGGGCAGTGCGAATTTCATGAGTGAAGGGCGAGGAGGAACCCATATTGCTGAAAATCCCCTTCTCGTTATTCATCGCATCCAATGCCTTTTTCAAATCTTCTAACTTGTAATCCCCAATTCTCGCCTCTTTGTCATCATCCTTTTTTCCTCCAGTGCTTGCATGATGAGATTGAGTCTTTTTTGGGGCACTAGACTCTTCCTGGTCGTTCCTGCGATCCTTGTTTTTAGGGTCTTCATCGCGATGCTGGGATCGCTCACGCTCTCGATTGAAAGGGGGTCTGTCCTCGCGATGATGGGACCGCTCACGCTCTCTGCGAGGAGAGGGGGGTCTGTCATTGCGACGATATGACCGCTCACGATCTTTTCGAGGAGATACGGGTTGATGAGAGCCCTTACTCTTATCTTTGGGACCTTCATCTTTGTTAGATTTGAGCTTTTCCAACTTGAGACGAAGATCGTGCTCACTGAGTTTCTTTCCAACACGGTCAAAGACACTAACGGACCGTCCTTCTGACGAGGCGGGCTTCGCTTTCGATCTCTCTTTATCAATTGTAGCTACTTCCTCCTCCCAATCAGGGTTCGTTCGATCTGTCACTACATCATCAAAGTCCCCAATTAGCTTCTTGGTGGGACCCTTGCTACTTTCTGCTTGGTGAGTTTGATCCCCTGTCCTTGTATTCCTCTTGAAGCCTCTAGAATTATGTCGCTTCTCCATATTGGCCACCGAGGCCCTCACCTCGATCATTTGATCACCAAGACCTTTCAGGAACGACATGACTTCGCCAGGCAAGGCTGTCTGTTGGACAACAGGGGGAGTTTGCTCCTTCTCAGATTCATCCTCGATCCCATCGATTCGCGCCTCGCTCTCTGGTTGATTATTCCTCCGGAGGTCGTTTATGTCCTTCTTATGCGACCCCGGGGTCTCCCGATCTCCGTTCCTCTTCTTGTGAGATTTAGTCATCGTTTTCCCAATCAATGACTGCCCCTCCTTCTAGCGCCAAATGTTATAGGGAGAATATTGTATAACAATATTTATGGAGGTTGCTGAATTTACAGAGTAAAATACGGATATTTTACTGTAAGAAGAATTAGGATTAGGGTTTATGTGTTTTGATGTGACTGTTCTTGTATATTGATAATCAGTGGTGAACTGTTTCTCATCCTTTACAAGATGCCTACGTACCCTATTTATAGGGATCAAGCCATACGTAGTTCTCTTAGAGAAGAAGTTATCTAGATGGGCTAGGGTTTCTACGGGCTCGGCTTGGCCCAAATTCACTAGTCATCTCTTTGGGTTGTTTTTCTACCCATTTATTCTGTCCATGACCCATGAAGGGGAATCCACAGCTTGTTTAATGCTATAATTATCTTTTCTGGCGAAACTGACTAGATGGCCTCGCATGCGACCTCGCTGGGTCTGACCATGCGAGGCGATCCTCGCTGCATGGAGATAACCTACTTATGCGACCTCGCTGGGCCTGACCATAAGCCTTTGTAATAACATGCTAGGCCACGCTGGACCTCTAGGCCTCGCTAGACCTCGTGAACTGCGACCCATACCTTAGGGCTCGCTGGCGACCTGCTGTCAAAAAATGGGACGAACTTCCCTGTGATGGCGGACTTTAATGACCCATTCCTCATTCTTAGGCCCATTATGTGAGATGTACTGATATTCTAGCCCATTAGGCCTGTTTAGGACTTATGCCAAATTCAGGCATAACACTAGGTGATGGAATGTGACACGCATTTTAAGTATCTTAAAAAGAATAATTTTTGAATAAAAAATTAAATATAAAATTTTTATTAAAAAAAGAAAATTTTAAAAATAAATTATAAAACTATATTTTATTGAAGTCTTAAAATACATGTGAAGTCTTAAATCCATAGCAACATTTTTATTTATAGAGCAAGTTTTCTTGAAAAGATTAAATTGTCCTTGTTTTTGTGAATGTAGGGGGCTAGACTTGATTTAAAATAAGGGCAATTTTGTCATTTTACAGAAATTTGCTCTGAAAATAAAAATTTTGCTCTGAATTTAACAATTCCCAAAATTGTATGGAACGGAAGGAATACATAAATGCAAGTGATTTACTTCTATAATGGCTTATTTTCTTATTTAAAGCACGCTTTTACATGCACTACACATATATGGGTTGGGATCCTCTGTCTTATTTTTCCGTGTCCTCTTTGTGTCCCCTATTCTTTTTAATACAAAAAGAGCGTTCCTGTACGGCTCATTTTAAATAAAAAAATATTTTTTATTTAAAATGGGCTCCGTAGGAGCAATCTTTTTACGCAGGGGCAATCTTTTTATATTTAAAAAAATAGGGGACACAAAGAAGACACAGATAAAGGGGACAGAAAATTCGGATCCCACATGGCCACATATATAGAAGAGTCTTTCGAAAAACAGCTATTAAGAATTAATATGCCTAAAATCAAAAAAGAAGACAATTAATTAGATAAAAGAGGGCCGGGAGTACAAATAAATTAACCAATTTGTTCAATATCTGATTTTTATAAAATTATAAATATTGTAACTCAAGAATTTAATCTAGTTTGGACTAGAGCCGGCAATTTGGTACACGACACGAAAACGACACGAAAATTATTGGTTGGGGTTGACTTTTGCGGTACACGAACACGAAAGTACACGAACACGAAATTACACGGATGAATTTAGTGTCGGTTTTGGGTTTACCCTTGGGTACACGACACGAAACGAAAATACACGAAATAAATAAATATTTAAATAATTTTATTAAAATTATATGAATACATATTTTAAAATAATATTACATATAGATTTTTTATCTAAGATAAATACAAAATAGTTTCAACTTTTAGTTTTACAAGACTTGAGCACACTTGATTCTTAATGACATTGTGACTTAAGACTCGACTAGTAAAAATTTAATATTTAATTTTTTTATTTTTATTCAAAAATTACACGAAACACGATACGAAATGTACACGAAATAAAGGTACACGAACACGAAACGAAACGAATTCTTAACGGGTCGGTTTTGGATTTGACATTACGTACACGAAACACGAAAGTACACCACACGAAAGTACACGAAACGAACGAATTGCCAGATCTAGTTTGGACCCTGGGTCCCCAGCATTCGGTGAAGGGACTGTTTTTTGTATCATAGTGAAATTTCTTAAGCAAGGAAAAGCATACTGGTAAATGTAATAAGTAAAAAGTTTTGTTTTTTATTAGTTATGCAAAAATATAGTGCTTTTCATATGAATTTTGTGGAGTACATACTTGAATTTCTTTTAGGAAATTGTTAAATTCAGAGCTGAAATTTAACTTCTAGAGCACATTCTAAGACAATGACAAAAATACCCCTAATACCTTTAATACCGAGACGTACTACATAAACCGTCATAATCTTCACTTCACATTCTTCACACAGTTTCATTCCTAATTATATATATACCTAATTTCCATCTCTTATTGTAAGTATTTGTCCAATTGATAATAATCTTAACACAAAAACATAGAGAATGATTCTCAAGGAACTAACATATCATCTGATAATCTCCAAACCTCCGAATACCCATCTATTGAAGGTACTTTTCAATGAATTTGTTTTTTTTACACTTAAAATCTTTCTCTTCTTTTATACTATGAATCTAGTTTATATTTCTTTTTAGATTAATGTAATTCTTGTTGTGAGATGGCTTGTGATGTGTATTGATGAATTATGTATATATTTGTTTTAAATTTTCAGAATTTGCTTCTAAGAACTACGACGAACAGTTGCAATTACTTGATACTTCTTTCAAGTCTCGGGAAAATCCTTTTAGTTGTGCAAAAGAATTTTATTTGGAACAAGGATATGCTTTGTCCATTAAGTGTTCGAGGAAAGATAAGTATGTTGTTCTTGGTTGTGATAGCGGAGGTTGTTATCGCAATAAGTTAAATATTGATGATGATGATGGCAAGAGAAAATCAAGAACTCAACTTATCGATTGTCCATTTCAGCTTCGTGGTAAGAAACAATGTGATGGGTTTTGGACAGTTGAGATGAGAAATGACTTGCACAATCATGAGCCTTCACTTGATATGTCTGGTCATCCTTCTTGTCGTCAGTTATCCCAGGAACAAATTTTGATTATCGAAAGAATGACAAGAGCTGGTGTACAAACTCGTCAAATTCTTTCGATACTAAGACAACAGGATGTTAGCACCAAAGTAATTTCTCGAACTATCGCAAATATGAAAGTTAAAATAAAGAAAGAAAAGTTAGCTGGTCGAACTCCCATTCAAGCCTTATTTGCTGAACTTGGTCGAGGTAATTTCATTTTTGACGTTGCTTATCATGACAATGGAAATATCAAACGTCTTTTTTTTTTCTCAAATCACAATAACACTTACTAAGAGTTATCCAACCGTTTTTGTGATGGATTGTACTTATAAAACAAACAAATATAAGATGCCGTTACTTGATATAGTCGGAATGTCAAGTTTCAACACTTCCTTTTATTCATGTTTTGCTTTTTTGGAGAGTGAGAAGTGTGAAGATTATATTTAGGCTCTGGAAAGGTTTAAAGGAATTTTGGATCCTGGATGTGAACCTTCTGTGATTGTGACCGATAGAAAGTGAAGGAAAGAATGTGCTTGGCAATCGAGAATGACTTCCAGGAGATTAAATCGCGGATTTCAGGTGAGCAAATTAGAACTCTTTCTAACTGCAATATCATGCTTTTTCAAGATTTAAATACTCGGGTATCACAATTTGCTATGAAAGAAATTTTTAAGCAATGGGAGTTGGTTAAATCTGGAAAAATGAAACTCATTTGTACTAGTCAGTTTAAAACAGTTATGGGACTCCCTTGTGCACACATGTTAAATGGTTGGAAAAATAAAGTTATACCTATTGATGCTATACATTCTCAATGGAGAATTGAAAATCGACAATTTATTGTTCTTGATGGTGAGAATGATTCTAACAATGCAAAACTCAAGAAATTGCTGGATAATCTTGAAGATAAATATCAAGAGTGGCCTCTCACTCAAAAGGATGAAGGTTTGGATGTAATATCCCAACTTGTCAATGATCATTCATCCAAATTTTTTGAGCCGAAAATTGTATCACATAAAGGAAGACCACAAGGATCAAAGAACAAGATGAGTTCTTCAACGAAAAGAAATTTATCTGAATTCGAGATTGTTGAAAAAACAAGAAAATGTAGTCTTTGTGGATGTACAAGGCACGATAGCCGTTCTTGTCCAGACAAAGGCAAAAGCAATGTATCAGAATATGCAGATTGCTACACTCCATGTCCAGTTGTGGAGGAAAATATTAATTCAAATCCTTATTATTTATATGAGGGAGGAAGCTATAGTTTTCTAGATTTGTAGAGATGAAGTATAAAATAGCTCATGTGTCCACATTTATTTTGTCTTTCCTGACAGACTTTTACAAGTGATTGATATGTATTAGAACTGTTATGAACAATGTTTTGATCAAATGCTCTGGAAGTTAATATTAAGGATAATTTGTCATTGTCATAAAAATTGCTCTGGAAGTTAAATATTTGCTCTGGAATTAACAATTTCCTTTCTTTTACTTAGCTTGCATATCAACAGTTCAGTTTTGGAAAAAGGTTAGTGACAATTATTTTCGTATTTAGACACAAGGTGCATTGTTCCATAAAATTTTGTAGAATCAGATAGCAAATCTAATAGTGTATTATATTTTATACTATATCTATATTATGGAATAAAATTAAAATTTATTATTCTAATAATATGTTAAATATTATGTTAAAGTAGTATAATCCTATAAATTTTTTTTAAATATAGAATAAAAGTGTTGGAGGCCCATCTCCTTAATGAGCCGGACCGAAGGGCCGTCTTCGAATGTTGCCCACAACGGTCTTATGGTTATTGACTCCTCAGAACGTGGGACACGTCATCCCACCTTCACCACCTCCAGGTTAGTCGCCCACGATCAAAGGAATAGAGAATATACGTCTTGGTCAGGTTCGAAGCGTCATTTATTCACAATTTACACACAATACAAATACACTACGTTCATCTTACTCTCAAAAAGACCAGTTAACTTATTCTCACACAGGAGATGAATCGGGGACATCACCCTCGCATTCTTCTTCATTGCAGGTTCGATCGAAGAACCAACCCGACTGGTTCTAACAGAAAGATAGATGAAACAATAATTACATCCCATCAAAAAATGAAAAATGGGAGAAAAATGGATGAATGAATGAATCATTTTTCTACTTATTAAAGACATGCTATTTAAGAATAATGTATTGAAAATATGATATCATTTTAGCACCAAAAATCACATTTTCATGCTAAATTATAGCAACAATTTCACCTATCTATTATATTATTAATAGCACAACAGGGGGTTTTGGAAGACAATTTAATCCACTCATCGGCCACGTAGATGCCACGTCAGATGCCACCTCAGCTACTATATCTTTCTATATATAATAGGAGAACACGTTCGGTTATCCTGAGCAAATTTATTCATTCCAAGCCTACTTCCAAACCTAACATGAAATCTTTGAAAAAAAAATTATTCATTCCAAGCCTACTTCCAAACCTAACATGAAATCTTTGAAAAAATAATGTGTACAAGGATTTGAACCCAAGACCTCACATTGGTCAATTCATCCCTCCAACCACTTGAGCTACATGAGCATTTGAGATAAAAATAAAATTCATTAACTACATACATAAATGTTTTTTTTCTTTATGTTCTATTTCACTATTTATTTAAGATGGATCAAGTGTTTCACTAAATGTCTAGCCGATTGAGCTATGTGATCATTTGAGTTAAGAGTATGTTGGGCCTGAGGATGTCCTCAGGTAACATCCCTGAGGTTAAAAGAAGTATAGTTGTAAATTACGGGCATTTTTGTAAATGTAAGGGATGAATATTATATTTACAAAAATGCCCCTGCGGGGCCACTTGATTTATAAGTACAATTTGTTTTAACCTCAGGGAGGTTACATGAGGACATCCTCAGGCCCATACGTAAATACTTATTTATTTATATTTTATTCAATATTTTATTTTACAATTTATTTAAGATAAAACAAGTGTTTCAATTAAGCTTCACATATTATTTACATGATAACTTGTGTGCATTGATTCTCTTTATAATCATACTAGCTTAGAACGCGTGCATTGCACAGGTGATTTTTAATATTGGTTATCATACTACTTGTGTTGTAATATTTTATTTTAATTATATTAGATTTAGATTTGTGTTCTAATTAAATAAAATAGTTATATATGTTGTGATTAAAATAATTAGTCATGTTCAAATAGAATTTTAATTTTAGCCCCAATATCCAAGATGTTTAGTTAGAATGAATTTTTAGTATAATTATATTAGTTTGGTTAAAATAGGATTCTAACTTAGGCCTAATAAGTCCAAGTATCAATTTTTTTATATTCTCTCAAGTATTGTATAGATTTATTTTGGGTTTAAGAATATGTTAATTAAGTCCGATCCAAGTATTTATTAATTTTTTTACTTAAGAATATGTTAATCAAGCCTGACCAGAGTACCGACCGGCTACGAAACTTTTAATGTTTCGATTTAATAGTATAGTATAGATGTATGCCTATAATTATTCTTTTGTGATAAATTATTTACTTTTTTTAACAATATCATAAATGGAGCACATAATTGTTTGTAACTAATTTTGGTATGACATTTTTATATGAATTAAACTATATTAACTATTGTTAGTGAAACTAGAAACAACTAATATATATGAATAGTACATATTAACAAAAGTATGAATAGTAAGAAAATTATCCAAAATATATAATATACAAATAAGCTTGGATAACATAATCATTATTTATAAATAATTACATTGAATATGTGGTTTATTTATAAGATGGAATTATGATTTATTAATTACTGGCTAAATACTTGCATGAAATAAATAGTTGAATTATAAGGATATTTTACAATAATATATTGGAATAAATTGTATATAACATTTGACAAAGTATAATGATGAATTCAATGTCAAAGTATAGGGAAATGAGACATTGAACAATTTTTGCTCATGATGTTGGAAGCACGAAAAATATCTATTGAGACGTAATTCATCAATTCTCAAGCGCATAGGTCAAAAGAATGATAAGTTTGTTACGCAAGGTAGATCTGTTAAGTCAATTATTCATAATTGAATTTTCTGATATCTTGAAAGATAAATAGATGTCGAAAAAGAAACAAAGACAATGAATTCTTAAATATCAAGAGATTAGAAGAAAAGAGAGGGAAAAGTTAGAAAAAGAGCTTTAAGAACTTAAAGAACAAGGCCTGGGCAGAGTTTCAAAGGATTGTTATTAAAATCAAGACCAGAACTTACACTTTCGGAATGAAATAGTTTGAAGGATATTTAGATTTTACCTTAAAAATGGTTATAAATTTGCTAAAGGGATGCACCATTTTCGAAGAACCAATGGTTAGAATTGTAAGTGTTCTGAAAAGTCATCTTAAGTAGAAAGCACCCACCGAATACTCCAATCATATTCTATGATCCACAACAAATTAAAAAAATGTTATGATTGCTATCAGTACTACTCGTATCAAATTTTAAATTATAAACTTGCACATACTTAACTAACGACATTAACATAATTTGATTTATAAATATATTTAAGCTACCGGCTCGTGCCTTGCACGGGCTTATGCTAGTTGTATTAATAATAAAAAAAAATGATCATAGTGAGAATTGAACCCGTGACCTCTAAGTTAGAAGTGAGAGTCTTTACCACTATGCTAGACATGAGATTTATATATAATTTAGAACTCATCATTAATATATCGTGAGACAATCCTCATATATAATATTAAATGATAAAAAATTGTATCTAGAAAGAATTGTACCCTTGACAACCCTCATATATATTATTAAAGAATTCTAACTTAGAAGGGAGATTCGTTACCATTAGCCTACACAACAGCTTTGAAAATATTATTAAACAAATTATTAATATATCGCGAGACAACCCCATATATTATATTAATGATAAAAAAATTGTTCCTAATAAGAATTAAAGCATTGACCTCTAACTTAGAATGGAGATTCCTTATCATTATGCTACATTAATTTTGAATATATTATAAAATGCAATATTAATATATCATGAGACAATTTAATTATCATGAAATTAATAAATTACCCCTCCTATATTATATAAATGATAAAAAAATTGTTTCTAATGAAAATTAAACCTCTTACCTCTAACTTAGAAGTGAGATTTTTTTGCCATTTATCATTTAATTATAAAGTAACATAAATACATTGTAAGTGAGAATCTTTACCACTATGCTAGATATGAGTTTGAATATATTCTAAAACTCATTATTAATATATCGTGAGACAACCCTCATATATTACATTAATTGTTCATACATAAAATTGAACAATTGACCTCCAACTTAGAAAAAAAGATTACTTATCACTATACTAGATAGTAGACATTAATTTTGGATATATTGTAAAACTCATTATTAATATATCGAGAGACAATTTAATTATCATGAAATTACTAAATTACATTGATAATAACATTTCACTAATATATCGCTAATGTCTTAAAGAGAATTGAACCCTTAACCTCTAACTTAGGAAAAATATTATTTACTATTATACTCCCTCCGTCCCAAAATACATGTCCCTTTTGTAAAAAAAAATTGTCCCAAATTACATGTCCCCCTCTTCTTTCCATACAAATATCTCTTCTTTCTATACAAATTTTAGTCTAATTTTCCAAAATTACCCCTATATTTGTATTTTCAATGCTTGACTTCTTTAAAATTTAACTCTATTCTCATTTTTCAATGCATTTATTAAGGTTATTTATTGAAAAATCTTATCCAACCAACCTTTTTCTTACATATTTTTTTCAAAAGGGACATGTAAATTGGGACGGAGGGAGTACTAGGCATTAGTTTGGATATATTGGAAAGCTCATTATAATTAATATATCGAGAGACAATCTAATTATCATGAAATTACTAAATTATCCCTCCTATATATATATATATATATATATATATATATATATATATATATATATATATATATATATATATATATATGAGTCATGATCTAGGGAGAACCTCCCTATCTAGAAAACCAAGAGACCTCATCATAGACCGTTGATTATAATTATTAATTAATTTACAAATTAGATAAAATGCAGTGGCAGTTTTGTTATTACGTTGAACATTCAAGGGCAGGTGTATTACACTATCAATCTAAACAACTGGACGATTCTGTTAATTATGGAAATTGCGACATTAATATCAATCATGATTACTCCAAATATGAAAATAAATAACAGCTAATATATCCTTGTAACACACATATATTACACGGCTGGTATTATTCATTACATACGATTGCATCTCTATATACATCTTTAAAAAGACAGGAGAGACCCAGTCCAATTGAGAAAAAAAAACACCATCAATGGTTAGTTTATTAAGAATTTAAACTTTTTTGTATTGTCTTCGATTGTGAAAAGTTTTCAGTAATTTGTTGAATAATGTTCTTCTGGTCTTTGATATTTTTTTTCTTTTAGATTCATTTAAGTGTTCTTATAACTAAACTTGTAAATTAATGATGTTTGATTGTTTGTTACCACGATTCTTGTAAGTATTGTAATAACCAATCACATATAGATATATGGTACGTATTGAATAATTGTATTACATCTACTACAATATAGATTCTGTATACTATTCTAACTGTTCTATATGATATTTTGTAAAGAATTTGAACATATGATGTTGTTATGATATATGCCGGCGAATCTAATACAATTTTTTCATTTACCCAAGAGCTTAAGAATGCCTATAACGATTTGATGGCGGCAAAGAAGGATGAGTTTGAAGTTGTGCTTGTTTATATCCATGACTCCTATGATGATCTTGGGTATGCAAGTGAAGATTCATTCTGGAATGCTCTTTACACAATGCCTTGGTTAGCATTGCCGTTTAAACACCCCAGGGTTCAGAATTTGCAGCGGATTTTTGACTTTTCAAGTGGCTCGCTGGCTCATGGGCTTCTAATTGTTGCACCAAAGTGAGTTCTTTTTGGCATTACAGGCTGCATTTGTTCCTGCATCAGAGAGTCCAATGGACACTAGCTACTTTACAAGTCGCTTTTCATGGAATCCTTCAGATGAACATGTATATGCTGGCAGCGAGTTTGAGGATTCTAGCGATAATGGTAGAATAAGTGGTAGCAGTAGTTGTCATAGTAATCGCCGTGATGATGATGAAGTGGTACAGTATAGCTTTCAAGTGACCGAAGCTAGCGGTTTAAGATAAAACTTTTCTTTGATTAATTGTTTTTATTGACTGATTTTGTGGTGAATGTTCCTGGCAAAGATTGGGTTCATGTAAAAATTATTTTTTTAAGGTTTTCTTGTTAAATTTAAATAACTTTTTATATTTATTTAAAATTCAAAATTCTTTAAGGTATGTTAAAAAATTTTAAGGTGTTTTTGTAAAAAGTTTACAAATATTGTAAGTATTTAAAATATTAATATACTGCAAGACACTTTAAAAACCTCATAAAAAATATCGTGTACAAAAAATAAAAAAAATGTGTGTTTATACGACTACACTAATAAATTTAATGAAAAAATGGAATAGAGCAAAAAAAATATTATATATTCTTTAAAATCACCTAAAATCTAAAAGAATATATGTAAAAATATATTCCATTTAATAAATTAAATCGAAGGACATTTGAAAAGTTATTTAAATACCTTAAAGTACTTTGAAAATTGTTTAAAAAATAATTATTGGAAAAGATCAAAGTATAATAATAATTATTTTGATATTTGATAAGCGAAGATTCTCTTAAGTGTTTATATAATATACTTGTTGTACATGAAAATTAAAATTGCAAATATTTCATTAAGTTTATATAATGAGATTTTTTTATGTGTTTGATATCAACATTTTATTTTTTTCAAAACTTATCTTAGATCAATAAAATATTTAAACGAATCTTAAAATAAATGTTTGATAAAATAACATTATGATTTCAAATAATTAAAAAAAACACCTAAGAGAATCTGAGTATTATATAATAGTTCTATATGTAGTTTGTTAAATAATTATGCAATTTTTTTAAATTTAATTCACATATAAAAATATTATGCAATACACCAAGATTCTTTTAGGTGTTCCCAATCAATAAAATCTAAATAAAACTAAAAAAATACCTAAGAGAATCTTGGTGTATTAAATAATAATCTTATATACTTAATTATTTTAAAAAAAATTATGCAATTCTTTTAAAATTAATAAAATGCACCAAGATTCTCTTACGTGTTTCAAATCAATATATCAATTCACTCAGAATTGATAAAAAATGCACCAAGATTCTCTTACGTATTTTTTTATAAAATTAATAAAATGCACCAAGATTCTCTTAATATTTTAGATCAATAAAATATTTAAACGAATCTTAATATAAATATTTGATAAAGTAATGTTATGATTTCAAATAAATTAACAAAACACCTAATAGAATCTCATTATTACATAATAGTTCTATATATATATTTTTAAAAATTATGCAATTTTTTTAAATTTAAGTTACATGTAAAAATATTATGTAAATACATCAAGATTCTTTTACGTGTTCCCAATCCATGAAATCTAAATAAAACTAAAAAATATCTACCAAAATCTTGGTGTAGTAAATAATATTATTATATACTTTTTTTGAAATAAAATTTATACATTTATTTTAAAATTAAGTTACATGTAAAAAATATTATAAAATGCACCAAGATTCTCTTACATATTTCAAATCAATATATCAATTTATTTTCTTTTATTATCATTTTAAGATTTCTTTGAGAATTATTTTAAAAAACATTATATATATAAATTGGATTTTGATTTAGAAAAATATTATTTAAATATTCATAAATGTTGGATAAATTATTTATAGTGCTCTACTTGTACATAATTATACCAAACATTATTTTATACCAATAAAATCTTTTAGTAGAATGAGATAATGACCAAAATGCCTCATTTTGGGAGGCAATGGTCCGAAATACCGTTTTCCAAATTGCTTGGCCCTGACTACCCACGGGACACGCCACTGGCAACGGCGTGTCCCAAGCTTAATTTTTCACAGAAATTTTCTAAGTCCCAGGCTGTTCTCCCCCGACCCCCACCGGCGAGTTCGTACCCCCCTCCCCTTACCTTCGTTTTGTCAATTTACGATCAATATCAGCACAGAAAAACGATGCTCACGACTTGCTCATCATGTTAAGATATAGTTTTGTTGAAATCATATCCCGTACTTGTGTATTTGATGAAATCGGAAACCAAATCGGAGATTAGGTTAGATTTAGGTGTTTGCAATCCGAGCTTGGAATCGACAAATTAAGAACATAGGCTTGTAGAGGACGATGAGACGATAACGATGGTATATAGAACTCAACGGGATATTGACTGAAGTGGGAGAACGAAGCAATCTAAAAAACGGCGAAAAATCGCCCGGCGAGTTGCCCGGCGAGTCGCCCGGCTGCTGCTCTGCAAAGACGATGATGACGTCAGACACGCATTCTCCAAATGCGTGTCTCCCCAATGCGCCAGCCGTAGTAGCGTATCACCTGCTACAGTAGTCGTGGCGTGTCTTAAGATACGTTTGTCCCAGTGGCGCGTCTTAAATTACGGCTCTCCCAGTGGCGTGTCTCAACACACGGCTCTGTCAGTAGCGTGTCTAGTGGGTATTTAGGGCCGTGTTTTTAGATCTGGGCATTTTGGTCACGCCCCCCCACTTTTGGGGTAGATAAGGCCATCACCCTAGTAGAATTTAAATTTAAATATCTAATAAAATTATATGGTAATTTTAAAATAATGAACAAAACACCTAAGAGAATCTTGGTGTATGTTCGAAAGAATATTTATATATATATTTTTTAAAAAAATACCCAAACATTTCTTTTAAAATTAAGTTATATATAAAATTATCATCTAAATGTATCAATTTATTTCCTTGTATTATCATTTTCCTTGTACTTGTACATAAATATATTCGAAACTTATTTTAGATCAATAAAATATTTAAACGAATCTTAATATAAATTTTTGATAAAATAATATTATGATTTCAATTAATTAACAAAACACCTAAGAGAATCTCAGTATTACATAATAGTTCTATATATTCTTTATAAAATAATTACACAATTGTTTTTTAATTTAAGTTACATATAAAAATATTATGTAATACATCAAGATTCTTTTCGTGTTCTCAATCAATAAAATCTAAATAAAACTAAAAAATATCTAAGAAAATTTTGGTGTATTAAATAATATTTTTTATATACCTATATGTTCAAAAGAAAAATTATACACTTCTTTTAAAATTAAGCTACATGTAGAAATATTATAAAATGCATCAAGATTCTCTTGCGTGTTTCAAATCAATAAATCATTGTATTTACTTTTATTAACTTTTTAAGATTTTTTCGAGAATTGTATTAAAAGACATGCTATAAAAATTGTGTTACTTAAAAAATTTCTCAATTGTTGAATAAACTATTTGTGGTGCTCTACGTGTACATATTTTGTACCAATAAAATATTTAGTAGAATTTAAATATAAATATTTAATTAAATCATTAAAATTTTAAAATAATGAACAAAACACATAACAGAATCTTGGTGTATTACATAATATATTTTTATATATTTCTTTTAAAAAAACCAAACATTTCTATTAAAATTAAGTTACATGTAAAATTATCATCTAAATGTATCAATTTATTTCCTTTTATTATCCTTTTGAGATTCTTTCGAGAATTGTTATAAATTGCAAGCAATAAAGAATTTTGAATTATAATTCAAAAAAATATTCTTAAATATTCCATGAATTATTTATAATGTTGTACTTGTACATAACTATATTCGAAACTTATTTTGATGAATAAAATATGCAAAAGAGCCTCAATATTTGTTTTTTACATTTGTGGTCTTTTTAGCTTTCCTTAAAATTATTCTTTAAGAGATTCCTTCGATATTATTTTTCAATTTAATATTTTCTGAGAACGTTATTAGTTGTAGTATCTCTTTAATCTTTTAAAATAATAATTTCATGTTATGGAATCTCTTACGTGTTTAAGCACAACATTTTTTTAGTAAAATGTTACTAACATAAACTACCATTAATATTTTTTTAACTTTAAAAAAAAAACAAAACTACCATTTTAGAAGGAAAATCTTTAATATACATTATAATGTACTAGTATGTGTTCTTTAAAATAATATTTAAAAGGGCTAGAGGTACCCAATTGGGTAACAAAATTTGCCACCAAATGACATGACATTAAATATTTGGTAATTGGTTGGCCCTGGCGGGCCCATTATAATTATAACCAATCACAACAATGACAAGTCATTTGGTAACAATTTTTGGTACTTAATTTGGTACCTCTAACATTTTTCTATTTAAAATTGTGTAGAACACCACTTGTTCTTCTATTTTACGGCACGTACTAAAGTTAGAATACAAATTAGATTTATTCCAAAACACTAATTTGTCGCACTATAGATTAGCCTTACAACAAAAAAATTGCAAAATAATTAATAAGATTCACCTTCATTTTAGTCATACAAGTCATAAATTTTTTTGTAAAATCCAAAGAAGATTTTATTATTATCGAGTCAAACTTTAATAAACTCATATTCTTGAAAATTACATACGAAAATATGATGTTTTCACGTTACCAAGAAATATGGAAATAATTTTGAAAATTTAAATCTATTAAAAATATGCATCAATCTGGCAATTTGATTTACTAAACACAATTGGTAATTAAATATGTTAATAAACAAAACTTGTAGGCAATTTTAAGTGATTGAATCAAGTATTCTCGTTGATTGATTCCATATATACATTAATTGCTAATTGATGTGCTTGTTTTTTATTTTCCGATTATGTCCTTTTGAGATAAACATGGAATTATTTTGAATTAATAGCTGAATATTTAAAACCATCAGATCAAAAACAAATCAATGGACGTAGATCTGGTCTCTCGGTTCTCTCATGTAAGAGGGTTCTCCCTCGAACATGAACCTATATTATATATATATATATATATATATATATATATATATATATATATATATATATATATATTGATATGGGCTAAAAGTAAGCCCTAAAGACACATTTAATGTGGCATTAATTAGACCCGGAATGGTCCAAACGTGGGGCCCACCAGTTGGGCCCAAACCCTATTTACAATATTAATTTCGTAATTAATATTATGGATAATAAACAGCTCAGCAATAAGTGTCAGATAAGAACATTATCTCTACAAGGAGTAGCCTCCAAGGCATCCACTCATACAAGGAAACAGACTCCTACAAGGAAGGGGTCTAGAACTTTCCTCAAGATTGACTTGTCCGCCAAGTCACTTAACCCTACCCTAATTCTGAGGCTTCTCAGCCTATATAAAGGGTCGGACCCCTCAACTCAGAACTACGTTTTATTGGCTTGATTCTCTTAATACAGAGATACGTAGGCATTCTGTGAGGACCGTTTAAGTCTCGAACGCAGAAGCAGCCATTAAAGCACGAAGCTCACGAACCCTAGCAATAAATACACATAAACCCTAGCCGCAATCTAATAGCCTCGTTTTTATTCCACAACATTTGGCGCCGTCTGTGGGAAGAAGACATCAACCATGGTTCAAACACGAAGAACTGCACCAAGCACTACGGAGCCAATCACTACCGAGGCTCTACCTCTTAGCTCTGCTCCGCCCCTTACTGAACAAGTGCTACCGACATCTGAGCAAGTACCTCCAACAACCGGGACTATCGTTCCATATCAAGTTTCTCAACCCCTAGGGACGACTACCCATGTTGAGAGTACGCTACCTCCGATCGTCCACACAATTCCAGGGACTAACCCGGGGATTTCTTCCCTGATTGTAGACCCCAACAACCCTACACGAGGGGTTCAGATCCACACCACGAATCTCCCCATAAGCACCAATCCAATGTATGGGATGTCCAATTACGGAGCTGGACCGAGTGGTCATGCCTTATATATTCGAGATCGAGATTATCGCGATTTTTCTGGTCCTTATACAGATGAATCAT
The DNA here is from genome assembly GCA_037693485.1 of Kitagawia praeruptora. Lineage (NCBI taxonomy): Eukaryota > Viridiplantae > Streptophyta > Magnoliopsida > Apiales > Apiaceae > Kitagawia > Kitagawia praeruptora. Next base: position 102,142,666 of record CM075352.1, on the reverse strand, counting down.
CTTCTGGCGATGATTACGAGCGTGATGAAGCTCCGAGGAGGCGACGTGCAAGTAAAGAGCCTATGGGGAGAACTCGAACTATCCATGATGGACTCACTTCAACAGCTGCTGAGAGGATTAAGGCTTATGAAGCCGAGATCTTAAAGTTAAAGGAAGATATGGCCAGGGAGCAAGCCAGATCAAATCAGACTTTGCCACCTCCCACGTCAGGACCGATTCCCTTTATAGATCTGGAGAGGCCTTCAAGAAGGCAAAGAAGGGCTACCGCCCCAACTGGAAGAACTACAAGGGTGGAAACCCCTAAGAGCAACCCCAAGGATCTGATGCCACTTGGGGATCCTGATGATCCCACGCCCCCATTCACCGAGGAGGTGATGAATGCCCACATATCAAGGAAGTTCAAGATGCCGACAATTAAGGCTTACGATGGAACGGGTGATCCCGCGAATCATGTTAGGACGTTCTCGAACGCACTATTACTACAGCCTGCAAGTGACGCCTTGAAGTGTAGGGCGTTCCCTCAAACCTTATCGGGCATGGCTCAAAGATGGTATAGCCGACTCCCTGCAAATTCAATTGGCTCCTTTAAGGAGTTAAGTGCTGCTTTTGTTAGTCAATTTATCAACGGGAGAGTTCATGAAAAAAGTTCTGCATCTCTCATGTATGTGGTACAAGGGAAGAATGAGAATCTGAGAGATTATCTTAAGAGGTTCACCAAGGAGACATTAAATATTACTGATTTAGAGAACAAGGTGGCCATGGTAGCCCTGGAGCACGGCACCACTGATCTTTACTTTAAAAGGTCATTGGCAAAGCACCCACCCGAGAATATGGCTGAGCTCCAACGAAGGGCTGATAAGTATATCAAGGCCGAGGACAGCACCATGAAGGATGTCGTGATAAACAATGGAGGCAACGGGAACTCCAAGAAGCGAAGACAAGACCAGGAGTATGATGACCAGGAATGTGATGCTAGGGACAAGTATCCCCGAACTAGTGAGGACTCCGACTCTGCCCCTAAGAAGAGCCAAGGACCAAGGTTCACTGAGTATGCAAGGTTGAACACTCCCAGGAGTCGAATCCTATTGGACATTGAGAAGGATAAGGATTTCCGATGGCCGAAGCCACTCAGGGGTGATCCCACAAAGAGGAACAAAAATCAGTATTGCAGATTCCACAAAGACGTTGGGCATGACACTGATGACTGCAAACAACTCAAAGATGAGATCGAGTTTTTAATCCGTAGAGGAAAACTGAGCCACTTCACTAAGGGTGAAGATCGTGGTGGTCAAAGAAGAAATCATGATAGGAGCGATGATGATCGAGATCGAAACCCACAGCCCCGAGGGCCAGTAATTAACATGATCTCGGGAGGCCCGACAGCGGCTGGGATAACCAAGAACTCTCGGAAGGCTTATGCAAGAGAGGTGGTGCACATTGTCGAAGAAGCACCGAAACGTGCAAGAACCGAGTTAACGATCGGATTTGAGGATTCAGATCTTGAAGGGGTGAAGTTCCCCCACGATGACCCGCTGGTCATAACACCCATGATTGGGAATTCAGAGGTGAAGCGAGTCTTGATAGACAATGGAGCTTCAGTGGACATTTTGTTCTATGATGCATTCGTGAAAATGGGATACAACGACTCTCAGTTGACCCTATCTAACATGCCTATATATGGATTCAGCGGAGTAGAGTCTAAAGTTGAGGGAACTATTCTGTTGCCCGTCACCATCGGACAGAAGCCAACAGAGGCCACTCAGATGCTGAACTTTTTGGTTATCAAAGCGTCTTCCACCTACAATGCCATCCTCGGGAGGACTGGACTCCATGCTTTTAAGGCTGTGGCCTCAACCTATCACATGAAGATCAAGTTTCCAACCAGGAATGGTGTAGGAGAACAAAAAGGTGACCAGAAAATGGCTAGGAGCTGTTATGTAGCCGCGTTAAGGCCTGATGGAGTCGGGGGGCAGGTTCTTCCGATTGAAGACATGGACGTTTGTAGTGATAAGGAACATCAAGAAAGGCCAGCAGAGGACATCACACATAAACCTCAGACAGCCATTAAGGCTAAGGCGTCAACTGACTTCGTGGTTGAATGCATCATTGGCAACCAAGAAATCGAGGGGCAGGAGATTGTACCCCAAGCTGTAAGTGAACTTCAGAATAAGAATGAGGTAACCAGAAGGAGTAGTGAGTGCTCTATTTTATTGGAGCATCAAAAATAAAATCAAAGTGGTGCAAGCCTAGTCTTGCAAAGCCCCGATGGGTTCAAATTATCCTAGTAGTTTTTAGCTTCATATTTTATCTAGTAGAAGTAGAAATAAGGTTCGATGAAACCATCGCAGAGCATGTTGCTCCGAGTAGGACAGTAGTATTCTATGTAAGGGTTGAACCCATCTCAAGTTATTAATGCAAGTTTGTTTTCCATTCATTGATTATGTGATTTTATTTATGTACCTAACACCTGATGTGTGTAAGTCAAAGATGACCAAGTACCGAAAATAAATAAAATACACGAATGGAAACAAACAAACGCATAAATAAAAACCCTGAAAGGTTGAGAGTTACTAAGAGTTTAAGTCCTTGAAGGACCCCGGATAAAAAACAAGAAGCAAAGATAGGTTTGAAAACCCTGAAATCAGAACTAAGATTCGAGACAAGCCGTGAAAGACATGAAGTCAAGTAAGGGATCCAAAAGACCTTTAGTTTGACATCAATCCAAAAGAAAGGTCGTGAATACTTGGTAGTCGACATATGAACACCAACGATGAACATGTAAACGTCAACCTCGAATCCTAGGATAAGGAACACGAGTTATTAGCCATGAAGGCCATGGGATAGCTATGAAGGCCAAACTTGAAGGGGTCGTGAACCTCCAGATAGGATCCAATGATTGAAACTTCGAGTCAAAGCTTGAAAACCAATCTGAAATTTTGGACCCTCAATCCAGAATGCCAACATTGAAATATCTGAACAAGCATTGAGTGTCATCCTCATTCGAAAGGATAACAAGGTTCAGAAGCCTATCTACTATGTGAGCAAGATGTTGCATGCAGCTGAGTTAAATTATTCTCCCATTAAGAAGTTTGCTTTGGCATTGGTGACAGCCTCGAGGAAGCTACGATCGTACTTCCAGGCACTTAAGATTGAAACCCTGACGGACCAGCAACTGAGAAACATGTTGCATAACCCGAAGGCTAGCTAAGTGGGCGATAGAACTCAGATTATTTGATATCGCGTACAATCCTCGAATTGCAATTAAAGCACAGGTACTCGTTGACTTCTTAGTTGAATATACCATTGACAACCAAGAAGTCGGGGGCAGGAAGGCACAACACCCCAGTAAGGGCAAGATGAGACACCCCAAGAGGGAGAGAACTTATAAAGTTAAAGTTTAGGAGAAACATTGGGTGCTCTATTTTGATAGGGCATCAAAAACAAAATCAAGTGGTGCTGGTATAGTCCTACAGAGCCCTGATGGCTTCGCGATTGAATGTGCCTTGAAGTTGAATATTTTTCGACAACCAATAACGAGACAGAGTATAAAGCCTTGAATGCCGGATTATGCTCGTCTTTAGCCATGAGGGCCAAAAATCTTAAAGTCTATGGAGACTCAAGGCTGGTGATAGCCCAAGTGAGTAGAGCTCTAAAAGCCAAAGATGAAACGATGTTGAAATATCTGAAAATTGTAAAATCACAGTTGGTATGGTATGATTCGAGGAATACCAACTTGTATAACGGCCGATGCCTTGTCCAAATTCGCCTCGTCTGAAATCGAGAATTACACTAGAAGTGTTTACTATCAGGTCTTGGAGACCCCGCTATAGAGCGCAAATTGTTGGCGCCCATCGACGTTGGAAGTTGCTAGACAGACCCCCATCAAAGCTCATCTTGAGACTGGTTGGCTCTATGATAATGCCTTGGAGGCACGAAACTGTCAGTGAGAGCATTGAGATACGCATTCGCCTTGATGGCCAACAAGGCCGTTTGCCTCAAATTAAGCTGGTTGTTTGAATTCAAGGCCTAAAAATCAGGAACTAGTGGCTAAATTAAAACCAAGGCAAGGTCCTACAAACCAAGGAAAGACCCGAAAGAAGAGGGAGAAGGTCAACCGGCTGTAGCCTATTGGAAATCTTTGTTGGCCATCGACACAAAGTGGACTTTAAAAAGGCCCAATAACACTAGGCTTGTTAAGGCCCAAGTTTAGTTAAAGTGATTAAAGGCCTGTCATGGCCCAACCCATATTGATAAACCTAATTAAGGTTTTAATTTAAGGTCATGTTGACCAAAAGTTAAGGCCCAAGTCAAAGTCAATTGGGGCTTCAAGAAGAAGAGCCCAAATACATAATTAGGATAGGCCCAAATGGTTTGAAGACCAAGGCCCATGGAAATTAAAAGGCATGGCCCATTAAAGTCCAACAAAACTTGGACAAAAAATTAAAAGGGGGCACGAGGTCGTAGCATTTGACCTCGATTTTTAGTGTAAGTACGAGCTTGACTAAACGACCTGGAAAACTCATTTTGAGGTCGTGAGTAGCCTCTAATTTTGAGGTCGTTATAACACGGTTTGAAATCGTAAATTCCAGGTCGAATTTGTACTAGGAATTCAAGAAAATCCATACGACCTGGGACTTATTCGAGGTCGAGTTTACATTGAATCAAGGTCGTGAATTCCAGGTCGAAAAAGAACTGGAAAACCTACAAAAAAGGCGCGACCTGGAACCATTTTAAAGAGTGTTTCTTCTTCAATTGAGGTCGCAGATTCCAGGTCGAAAATCAACTGCAAATTGAGCTCGAAGCTCACGACCTGGAACCTAAGTGAGGTCGATATTCTCTAGATTTGAGCTCGTAAATTTGAGGTCGAAAAAACACTGGATTTCCACGAAAAAAGCCACGACCTGGCCCTATTTGAGCTCGTTTTTTGAGCTCGAATTTGTACTGGTTGAGCTCGAAAAGCTCCAGGTCGAAAATAAGCTAAATGAGCTCGAAAAAAGCCCCGACCTGGGACAGTTTGAGCTCGAAGTTTGAGCTCGAAAATGAGCTGAAAAAAAAAAGGGAGAAGAAGAAAAACATGCAATTTTGGAAGCAAAATTAGTGATAAAATTTTAGAAAAATAAGTCGAAACGATAATTTCTGAATAGTACTAGTCTTCAGAAATAAAAAATTTCCAAGCTGACCTGGCAGCTCGACCCCAGCCAGGGGCTCTGCCCCTTGGACCCCGCCAGGGGCTGCCGCCCCTTGGACCCCGCCCGGGGGCTGCCGCCCCCGGACCCACGCTAGCACCGTTTAGTGCCGATTAAGCACCATTTAATGCCGATTAGCACATATTAGTGCCTGTTAGCACCGATTAGTGCCGATTAGCACCGTTTAGTGCCGGTATAGCACCGTTTAGCGCCGATTAGTGCCGTTTTATGCCATTCGACATTGTTTAACACTGTTTAAACATTGTTTAAGGCTGATTAGCGCTGTCTAGTGCCATTTAACACCGCTTAGTGTCGTTCAACATCGTCGTAAATTGCGTCGGTCGCTCCACGCTTTACATTAAGATGATAAGTTGAAAAATACTCATGTAAGAGCAATAAACCCTGACCCAAGTCTCATGTAAGGCCGTTATAACTTCAAGGAAAACCTGATTAGTTTTCCTAGAAGTTGGGGGGCAAATGATATGGGCTAAAAGTAAGCCCTAAAGACACATTTAATGTGGCATTAATTAGACCCGGAATGGTCCAAACGTGGGGCCCACCAGTTGGGCCCAAACCCTATTTACAATATTAATTTCGTAATTAATATTGTGGATAATAAACAGCTCAGCAATAAGTGTCAGATAAGAACATTATCTCTACAAGGAGTAGCCTCCAAGGCATCCACTCATACAAGGAAACAGACTCCTACAAGGAAGGGGTCTAGAACTTTCCTCAAGATTGACTTGTCCGCCAAGTCACTTAACCCTACCCTAATTCTGAGGCTTCTCAGCCTATATAAAGGGTCGGACCCCTCAACTCAGAACTACGTTTTATTGGCTTGATTCTCTTAATACAGAGATACGTAGGCATTCTGTGAGGACCGTTTAAGTCTCGAACGCAGAAGCAGCCATTAAAGCACGAAGCTCACGAACCCTAGCAATAAATACACATAAACCCTAGCCGCAATCTAATAGCCTCGTTTTTATTCCACAACATATATATATATATATATATATATGAAGAATTCCTGGCCTCCTATATTTATTATTTTAATAATAATATGTCATTAATATATCATTAATGTAACATTTCACAAGAATACATATATATAATTGCACTACATGGCTACAAAGCTAGTTTTAGCATAATAGTTGGTTGGACATGCTCTCATAAAGTTATTTTGTTCTTTTGGCATTGTTGCGGAGACAATAGTGACACTTTTTTTTTTTTCAAATGCAGTTACAAAATTATTGTAAATTTTAGAAATTGAAAAATGTTTTTGAATTATAAACTACTTTTAGAGAAAATAGGTCTTTCATATTTTAATAAAAATGCATTTTTCAATTTTTGCAAGAAGTAGCTAAAAATATCAAAAAAATATTTTTTATTACCAAAAATATAATTTTACACCAAAAACATATATTTTTATTATACCACAAATATTTATATATAAAAAATGTTAATGAAAGATTATCTAATTTTTACAATAATTCTTATTTTTATTAGAAGAATATGCGCTCTTTTTCAATTATACCATAATTTTTATTAAAAAATCATTAATTTAAGTAATTTGTTTATCCAGATTATGGGTTATTGGCAATCATGCAAGTCGGTGAATAAATTAGTGAAACTTACCTACCCAACACAAAGTTGCGACTTGTTAAGTTCACTTTTTGCATGCAAAACAGAATTTATTGGCCTTTAGTTTTAGACTTTTACCCCCATGTAACACTCCAAGAGACTAATGTTAAGCATTCGAGTTTTCCAACTCATATTACACGTTTAAACCAAATCAAACCAAACATACCCAGTATATCCCGCTCAGAGCAGGGTCTGGGGAGGGTAAGATGTACGCAGACCATACCCCTGCTTTTTAAGGCAGGGAGGCTGTTTCCGTGAAGACCCTCGGCTGAGTGCACGACCAAAGTGAGATGTGACAATACACATAATAACAATTGATAACGAGACAGATCATAGCAATACCTGAGCCCATGGCATTCTCCACATGGGACCTACCCGCCTGCTTTCCACTGGATTTCTCCTGACCTGAAACCCTGCCAGCTTGAGATGATAGCTCCTGACGAACCCCCTGCATAAACAACCACAAGCAAACGGAAGTAGACCAAGACAACCGATACACACATACCCAATCTACCCCGCAAAGAGATAGGACCTGTAAACAGATGACATTAAAAACAATAAAAGTGAACGAAAAGATCTAACTCCTATGCTATAGCTAACCTAGACAGCCCCACTCTGAGGCTCTCTACCACAGAGCCGCTCCCTAAGAGGGAATCCACCACTCTGATACGACGTCTCCAAGAGCACCTGTCAGCAGTCAAGGTCTCGTTCAAGTTTAGTGCCTTCAGATCCATCCTAAGTTGCTCATCCCACGACCTCCTCGGTCTTCCTCTCCTCCTCACCCCAACCACCTCGAGACTCTCAACCCTCCTCACTGGGGCTTCTGCCAACCTCCTACGGACATGGCCGAACCACCTCAACCTCCCTTCCCTGACTTTCTCAGAAAGAGGCGCCACTTCCAGCTCGCTTCTAAACACTCCGTTCGGGATTCTATAAGCATATTTTACTTGGAACTTTGAAGGAGGTATTTTGGCACTAAAATCGGGGTTTGCACTGTGCACCAACATGGCTATACCCCACAGAGTGGGCATGCAGCAATGTGTAATCTCCAAAAGCCTCCGTTGATTCCGTCACTTGCAACGTCGGGCTGGTGTGTAAAAAATTTTCAAATTCGTTTAAATGTGGGGGAGTGTACTAATATGTGGACAATTCTCTTCGCAAGTGATATTAGAGCATCTCCAATACAATAGAAGTTGATAACCAAGTTGCCAACTTTGATAAATCATTAAAAAAAATTAATTTTTTAATTGATTTTCAATTTGGCAACTTTGAATAGAAAAATGATCCAATGATTGGCAACTCTAAAAGTTGTATAAATGGTCCCCATATGAGTAATTAAATAATGTAATTTTTTTTTTGCTAAGCAAATAATGTAAATTTGAAGGAAGACATGTAAAATTGGTATATTAGTATATTTTTTTTAAATAAAAATATGCACTTTAACCATTTGAGGAAGTTGCCAACTTTTGGCAACAATTGTTGACAATCTTTAGGAAACCTAGGCTCTCCAATAGGAAGGCAACCAAGATTGCTTGCCACATAGATGTTGGCCAGAGCCGGCTCCTGGGGGAGTTGCCCTAGGCTAGCTAGGGCTTCCAAAAATGTTGGGGCCACATTTTTTCCCATACTATATAAAATATTTAGTATAAATAAAATATTATTAAAATAATTATTGTTAAATTTTTTTATTTTTCATTTAATATCAAAATTTTCAATATTTCGTATAGAATAAATTGGAGGCCAAGAAAATATGTACCAGATTCAATATTGAAAATATTAATTATTCTTCCTTGTATCTAAGAGTTAGTATTAAAATTTTTAATAGTTTGGTGTAGTTTGATTTTTATAATTTAAATTTACATAATGTTTTAAAAATTAACAAATAAACTATTTTACTAATGAAAATGAACTATCTGCTATATTAAGAACCGATTATTGTTTCATTTGATTCCAAAAATTAATATTCTACACTTTAGTTGATTAGTTGATTTGGTGCCTACCTTTTTTCCCGAATATTTTTCAAAATATTGAATTTTAGAAAGAAAAGAAAAATTCTTGTTTGTAAAAAAATAAAAAAAAATCCAAATCAAATTTCTAAAATTTATAGTAAATTGTTTGATATTCAGGAAAGTTTCTAAAGAATCAATCTTAGGCTCTGTTGGAATTGCTGTTAAAAATTGTTATGCTGTTAAAAAAAGTGCTGTTGTAAAAAGCTGAAAATTGTTTGGTAATATTTTTGATATATATGTGCATGTTTTGCTGTAAAAATTTAATGAAAATAATGTTTTTGGTGAAGTTTGATGTTGAAATTAGCAACTGCTTTAAAGCTGAAAAGCAGCTTTTTTCAAAAGCATGGGTTTTTTCTAAAAAAGCCAAAAGCGCTTTTCAAAAAAGCAGCTTTTAAATTTTATCAAACATATTTTCACTTGCTTTTCAGAAAAAAGTCCAAACACACCCATAATATATTTCCTAACCGAAACAATCTACTCTCACCATATAAGCTAAGGATAATATAAGTTAGGGCCTCCAAATGACGGGAGACGGCCATGATGTTGGCAACCTTCTTGACAACTTCTGTTGGAGATGCTCTTATGTGTCCATTTGAAAAATCTTATTTTTTAGAAATAAGTTGCTTATTTTGAAAAAAAGTTAAGGGGGTGTTTGGGGAAACTTTTTTCCAGAATAAGTCAACTTATATTAAGACAAAGTTAGAGATTCCTAACTTTCCAACTTATTTTCCAACTTATTTTTGCAACTTATTGAATCTCAAACATACATTAAATACTTGTATTAAAAAAAATTATCAAAATATAAAATTTTTACCCGAAAATAAGTCCATAAGCCCATGAAATAAGTTTAGCCAAACAGGCTATAAAAAATATGTACTTTTTCTGAAATAAGTAACTTATTTTTGCAAGGTAACGAATATTAAACTACCCATACATATTTTTCTCTAAAAAAAAGTATGTAAATACGAAATTTTTTCCGAAATAAGTTACTTATAAGTTTATCATCAGATTTTCCAAACAGACACTATATTATAAAAAAACGTAAGAGCATCTCCAACCATACACAATTCTTAGTAAAAAAATAATTAATATATATTATAAATAAAAATTATAGAGATTATGTAAAAAAAAACCAACTTCAATGGGACATTCTCCTTTTCTATAATTTTAAATAATCTCCCAGATGTTGGCTATATTTGTCGAACCTCTAAAAACCTATAAGAAGATTTCATGTCATCATTTACCATATTTAAATGATATTTTCTATTTATAATCAACTTATCGTAATAATAACATACTATTTTTAAAATATAGCCAATGCCAGTACCATCGAAGCATAAATCCTTACAGGTTCAACAAATTTTATATAATTGGTATAAGAGCATCTCCAATGGGAGAGACCTCTTAGGTAAAATTTGAAATCAATTACCATAAAAAAGAATTATAAAGAATGTGTAAAAAAATTTGCACTCCAACGGGACAAAACCATTGTCTATAATTATAGATAATCTCTTGATGTTAGCTATATTTGTCGAACCTCTAGAGACCTGTAGTGAATTGCCACATCACTTATTTCTATATTAAAATTACATATTTCATTAATGACAACTTGAAATATTAATAACATACCATTTTTAAAATATAGCCAATCATTATAGCCAATAAGCTCGGAACATAATGTCTTACATGTTCAACAAATTTTACATAATCAATATTTTATGTAATTTAGGCAATCATTTTAACTAACGCCATTGGAGATGCTCTAATCTATTATTTTAACTAACCATTTTAGTTAACGTCGTTGGAGCTTTGGCCAAGAATACCCCAAAAAACTATATCACATAACAAGAATACCCCAAAGCATTGATGAAGGTCATAAATATCCGTCTATTACGCATTTCATATGAGAGTAATAGGGTTACACATTTGATATTGGGGTAACTAGTATAGATTTTTCTTCTATTACGCATTTGTAGAATGGGTAATAGGGGTTGCACATTTCCCAAATACGTAATAGAGGGGTATTTATGGCCACCATCCGTAATTTGTGTTATTCTCATCAGTTTTATTAAAAAATGAAATATTTATGTCATTGTTTCACGCTGTTGAGATGCTTTAATAGAAGATTTTATGACCTTGTAAAACGTAATAGGTACTCGTTTAAATGAAATACAAGGATATAATTATTTTAAATATTTATTTAAATGTTTCCAATCTACTATCTACTATATATATAATTTACGTTTATTCCCCTTATAATGATATGTTATGAAAAAACTTAAAATATTAGGCATTATCGAGGATCGAACCCATATATGACATATGAATTCAAATGTCATTAACCTGTCCACTATAATCATTGAGCTACACATGTATTTGGTTAAATAGTAGAATTCATTATATATATCCATCAATGTTTTTTTCATTAATTTGATTTTATTCCTTGTAAAATGACTATTTTAGTCATTGATCGCATAACTAATATACATCATTTAATAAATTTATATTACGTAATTAATTACAGTAAACTAATAATAACTATTATTTTTCGTACTTAAGAATTTATATTTATGCATATATTTATATTAAGAATTAATAATTTATATTTGTGCATATATTTATATTCACCAGTAATCAGATTTAAATTCTCAGTTTTGAATGAAGTGAATTTAAATTCATAGTTGAAAACATAGATGACTATCTTAATAAATATTATAATTCTTAGACATATCATGTTGAAAATAAAGCCGTTAAAAATGAAGTGCTCGAGAAGAGAGTTTGCTGAGCTATATTTAGACAACACCGCTACAAATTGAAATGGGATAAATGGCCATTTTCATCACTGTACTATTCAAAAACTTTCACTTGGATCACTAGCCCAAAATAACCTTTCAATCGCATAACTGTACAATTAATTGCTGCCAATCGTAACACCATACTTTTAAAAAAAAAGGAAATTATGAATGGTACCCCTCTGGTTTTGGCTTTTACGAATGGTACCACTACTTGTTTTTGACTTACAAACGGTACCACTATGTAAATGATTTGCTATTAAACCTGCCACTCCGTCCATCAAACGTTAATTAAACGTTACAAGTAGTGATATCATTCGTAAAAGCCAAAACCAGAAGGGTACTATTCATAATCTTAAATTAATGAAAAAAAACATATAATATTAAAAAAAATCCGTGTATATTGTGAATTTTCATGAGCTGGCAGAAGTATGCGCATGAGCTTCATGCATAGACTCCATATGAATTTCTTTAAAATAAATAAAAAATACGACATTTAAAACCCAAAATGGAATTGTTGAACCCCTTAAGAGAATACAAATAAAATTTATAAATTTTTATTAAAAAATTGAATATTTCTTACTAAGTCCGGCGCCCTGATTTTTAAAAAATCGGGGGGCCAACCCCGATTTTTATGTCAGCAGTGAACAATAATTTTTTTTTTTGCTAAACATTGGTGAGCTAATTTATGACATTTTTTTGCTGAACAATAATTTATGAATAATAATTTCTTAATTTTTTTGCTGAACAATAATTTATGAATGGTACCCTTCTGGTTTTGGCTTTTACGAATGATACCACTACTTGTAACGTTTAGTTAACATTTGATGGACGGAGTGGCTGGTTTAATAGCAAATCATTTACACAGTGGTACCGTTTTTAAGTCAAAAACAGGTAGTGATATCATTCATAAAAGCCAAAACTAGAAGAGTACCATTCATAATTTTCCTAAAAAAATTCACGACCGTTAAATCGTGTTTGACTTTAACAAAAAACGTTAAACTATTCATCAACTATTTATCAACTTTCAATTAGGTCACCTGTTTTGATTAAAATCTAAATGAAGACTATTTATCTAAATTTAAATTATAAAATTTTAGAAAAAATATATGAATTTAAGTAAATTAAATAAGTATATGTTTTCAATCTTAAATTTAATTAGATTGTAATCACTTGAAAAAATTTTAATTTTTTAATTCGAAAAAATTGAAAATTTTTAATTCAAAAAAATTAAATATTTGAAATACATGAAAAAAGCGTGAATAAACTGAAAAAAAAGAGTGAAAAAACTGAATATAAACTGAATTACACGAAAAAAAAGCGTGAATAAACTAAATAAGCGTGAATAAATTTGAAAATTTTGAATTTTTTGATTCAAAAAATTTATACACATACAGTTAAACCTCGATAAATGAATACGCTCGGGACCGGAAAATTTTATTCATTAATCAAGATAAATCATTTATCGAGGTTAAAAAATACACTATCTCTATCATGTCGGGACCGGAAAAAATTATTCATTTGATGATGTTATTCGTTTATCGAATATTCATTTCAACCAAAAAAAAATATTCATTTGATGAGGTAATTCGAAAAAATTTGAAATCTTTCGAAAAAATTTAAAAATTTTTAATTCGAAAAAATTTCAACGCATTTGTACTGGTTAGTGATGTAAATCTTTAACCCCTATTATTATTATAATTATTTGTTTCTAATTTTTTATTTTCACATTTCCTTCAGTTTTGAACATTTCTATAATTGGGTTTTCATATTATTTTGCATTACAAAGCTACTCGTGCAGTGCTAGAGATTTTATGCCTGACTTTATATGACGTTGTTCTGTGTGTTCGCGAGTTTATGTACTGGTTTAACATACATTTAATTAAATTATAATCATTAGAAAAAAAATTTAAAAATTCATCATTTTTTAAATTTACTTAAATTCTAATCATTTGAAAAAATTTAAAAATTAAATTTCAATTTCACTTTGGATTGAAAAAGTGTGATATCTTAAAATATTTGTTCGCATGTATCGATTTATACGCATATAAACTGAATGGGTATGTTCATAATTGAAAATTTTAAAAATTTTAAAAAAAGTTAAACTTCATTGAAAATTTTAAAAGTCAAAAAAAAAATACCGATGACCCAATTGAAAATTGATATAAAGTTCGGTGATAGATTTGCAGGTAAACTTCATTCCGCCTGCTGACACGTTAGCATTCCGTTAGTCAATTTAACGGAGACTGACGGCATTAACCTATTTGAAATGTTTTGATAGTTTAAGTGTTTGACTGAAAGGTTTTTTGGGCTGGTGACCCAAGTGAAAGTTTTTGAATAGTACAGTGACGAAAATGGCCATTTACCCAATTGAAATGTGTTCACGATCACAAAGTTGAATTATTAAAAGCCAGAATATCGTAGTATTCCGGATTTTATTTGATATCATTTCACATTTATGCCTTCCAAATTCCTGTGATTTTACTCTTAAACCCCCTAAAGTCAGATGTTATGAAATCGTTAGTTAATCTTCACATTGTCCATAATCGAAATTGTGACATCTCAGTTCTAATATAATAAATTTAAATTTATAACTAAAATCATGGAATTAATTGATTAATTGATTGGATATTAGAATTTTTTGGACACAACCTGTTACAAAGTGAGCGCACTTTAGAAAGGAGTAAGTTAATCTGTATTTAGCCAACATTGCAACAAATTGAATAATATTAATGATCACAACTATTAAAAACCAAAATCTCCAAGAAAGCTAGAATATCCCCATGCCTTGTACGAGAAATTAAGCTAGTTCTACTAAAGATATAACAAAGTTACCTAAAATGATACAAAAACGTCCTTAATGATAGACTGATAGTGTAAAACTAGCCCATAAAGTATAGGCCGAAAGTCATAAGGAGGCCCAGCTAACAAAAATCATGAGTAGTTTTTTGTGCGTTCATATTGGATTGACTCGATGAATATCTGATATGCTCAGATCGAATGGATCTAATCGAACTCAAATTTTAAATTCAGGCTTCATTTTTAAATCCAAACAGATATTGGGTCGGATTTGTATCTCATTTTTACTGAACACTGAAAATGCGAAAATCAAACTAAATTCGAACGAAAATATTTAATTTTTTTTATTGTTATATAATTTTCTATTTATATATATAAGAAATTTTTATGAACATCACATCGGAGATCTTACGCCTTTTGCAATAGTGGCTTAAAATTCAAATCTGAATCAATTTTTTAGGTTCAAATTTATCCAACAATGATCTAAATCTCGGTTCAAATGTACTTTAATATTAAAATAATAATTTTAAATTTTGCTTATTTAGTTTATTAGATAAAATTTTGATTAAAGATATTTATACATATAATTAAATAATAATAGAATATTATTATTATTTATTCTTGATTTAATATTAACAAATTACTAAAATATAAATAAATCAAATATGCTTGAATTTTTTAAATTCAAATTGACAATACATAACTCAAATTGAAAATACATTCAAACACATAATATAAATATAGCAACACATAAAACTAAAATTAAAATACAATTCTAATGAAAATTCAATGCGAACTAAATTATCAATTTAGTAGATAATTTAGTCATCTAATTAAATTAAATCGATTTTCACTAATAGCCGAAATTTAAAGAAAATAATTTAAAGAAAATTGTTATGGAATAAAAACTAGGTTACGAATTTGTATTTAATGCTGGGGTTCGGGAACTTCGTGTTTTAATGGCTGTTTCCGTGTTCGAGACTGATCGATCCTCACAGAGTGCCTACGTATCTCGTTATTGAGAATCAAGCCAAGACGTAGTTCTGAGATTGAGGGGTCAGACCCTTATATAGGCTGAGAAGCCTTAGAATTAAGGTAGGAGTCAGAGACTTGGTGGGCAAGCCACAGCCTTGAGGAAGGTTCTAGACTCCTTCCTTGTAGGAATCAGTTTTCATGTTGAAATAGATATCTTGGAGGCTAAGTCAGGTAGGAGTAATATACTTGTTTGACTCTTATGGTTGAGCTATTTATTACCCCTAATATTAATTACGAAATTAATATTATAAATAGGGTTTGGGCCCATCTAGTGGGCCCCACGTTTGGACCATTCTAGGTCTAATTAATGCCACATTAAATGTGTCTTTAGGGCTTACTTTCAGCCCATATCATTTGCCCCCCAACTTCTTGGAAAACTGATCAGGTTTTCCTTGAAGTTTTAACTGCCTTATCCGAGACTTGGGTAAGGCTTCATTGCTCGTACGTGAGTATTTCAACAATATCGCCTTTAATGTAAAGCGTGGAGCGACCGACGCGTTTACAACGATGTTGAACGACACTAATCGGTGTTAGACGGCACTAAACAGCGCTAATCAGCCTTAAACAACGTTTAAGCGGTGCTAAACGATGTTAAAGGGCATAAAACGGCACTAATCGACGCTAAACGGTGCTAATCAGCACTAACTGGTGCTTAAACGACACTAATCGGTGCTAATCGGCACTAATCAGTGCTAATCGGGACTAATCGATGCTAAAACGACACTAATCGGTGCTAATCGGCACTAATCGGTGCATAAACGACACTAATCGGTGCTAATCGGCACTAATCGGTGCTAAAACGATACTAATCGGTGCTAATCGACACTAATCGATGCTTAAATGATCGGCCGAAAGGAGACGCGGGACAGTTGCAACCACCCCATGGTCAGCTGATCGGCTGCCAGGTGCTCCTGGTCGGCTAACAGGTGCACCTTGACGGCTGACAGGTGCACCTTGACGACTGACATCTGCTCCTGGTCGGCATGACCCCTTCCCAGGCAGCTAGTCGGCTGCCAGGTGCTCCTGGTCGGCTGACAGGTGCACCTTGACGGCTGACATCTACTCCTGGTCGGCCTGACCCCTTCCCAGGCAGCTGGTCGGCTGCCAGGTGCTCCTGGTCGGCTGACAGGTGCACCTTGACGGCTGACAGGTGCACCTTGACGGATGACAGGTGCACCTTGACTGCTGACATCTGCTCCTGGTCGGCCTGACCCCTTCTCAGGCAGCTGGTCGGCTGCCAGGTGCTCCTTGACGGTTGACAGGTGCACCTTGACGGCTGACAGGTGCACCTTGACGGCTGACATCTGCTCCTGGTCGGCCTAAACGGCACTAAACGACGCTTAAACGATGTTTAATCCTATGTTAAACGACGTTAAATGGCGTAAAACGGCACTAAACGGTGCTAATCGACGCTAAACGACGTTAATCAGCCCTAAACGATGTTTTATTTATGACATTAAATGGCATAAGACGGCACTAAACGGTGCTAATCGGCGCTAAGTTTAGGAATTTTCGAAGTTCGACGTTCGTTCTGGAAACCAAAAACCTTTATCGGAACCATCAACCGGGACAACCGACTAACGGGAGGTGCCAGGAGGTCGGCCAGACCCCTTCCCGGGCAGCTGGTCGGCTGCCAGGAGGTCATGGTCTTCTGCCAGGTGCTCCTGGTCGGCTGAGGCTGCCAGGAGGTCGGCCAGACCCCTTCAGTGGCACCTGACCGGCTGACAGGAGGTCCTGGTCTTCTGTCAGGTGCTCCTGGTCGGCTGAGGCTGCCAGGAGGTTGGCCAGACCCCTTCCCGGGCAGCTGGTCGGCTGCCACGAGGTCCTGGTCTTTCCTCGGGTGCCTTGTCGTGCCTCTCGGAGCTTTTTCGCAATGTCTGGAGTCTCGTTCTTGAATCATGACCTTGATTTTTGGCTGTCGAATACCACCTTTCAAAGCATAATTAATCTCTTTATTAGCGGGTGGCAAAAAAAAAATCTCTTTATTAGCGAAGCTAATCTCTTGCAATCTATCTTCCTTAAGCGCAATTAGCTCTTAAGGCTCAGCTAAGTGGTTTGACATAGCTTGTCGCTATACATTCATTTAAATCCTTCACTTCAAATTGGCTTTCACAACTTTCGTGGCCTTCTGGGCCTTAACTCGCTTGTTGCATCCTTGGTTTTAAACCTTGAATTCATTCATGGTTGTTGGTTATCATCAACCCTTAACTCTTATTTTACGATGTAAAAATGATGAAGTCCCTTAGTTCTTGCCCCCTTGCTACATATGGTGGAGGTCTTGCTTCTCGGTTGATCGTTCAAGAAGTTCCTTTGCCACTCAGCACTTGACTTCAAGTCTGGTATGCCTTGGCTGGTTGTCAACCCTTTATCTTGATTCTAGGTTTCCAACCTTCTTCTTATGCTCACAGGACCTTACTTTGGTTTGAATTCGATTGACGACTCTTGATCCAAGTCCTTAAACTCAAACGACAAACTCGATTGGAGGCAGACAGCCTTTTTGGCCATCAAGGCTAAAATTTCGTGTCAGGATTTGAGATTCAAGATTTTAAGTATGGAATGATAAAGGACCTCTTATCTCAACACTCTCACTAACAGTTTCTGTGCCTTCAAGGCATTATCAGGGAGCCAACCAGTCTCAGGATGAGCTTTTAAGAGGGTCTATCCTTCAGCTTACATCAACTGGTGCTACCAATTTCGAAATAATAGACGGGGCCTTCAAGACATGAAAGTAAACACTTCCGGTATAGTTCTCTATCTCAGAAGAAGTAAACTTAGATTGGGCATCAGCCTTAACGTTCTGTTCTCTCGGAATGTGCTTCTCATACCATTCATCAAACTGAGTCATCACGGCCTTCACGACTCTCAAGTACTTTGCCGTAGTTTGAGATTCTTGACTCTCATGATTCTAGCCAAGCCCAATCCGGCTATCAAGGCTTCATACTCAGCTTCGTTACTGGTTGTTGGGAAGTCCAACTTCAAAACATACTCAACTGTGAACCCATCGGGGCTTTGCAAGACCAAAACTACACCACTAGATTTTTTTTTGATGCTCCATCAAAATAGAGCACCCAATATTCCTTCTGATCAGGTATAAGCTCCTCATCGTTATCCTTTGTTATGCTAAATCACGCAAGCGTACGTGGTCACAAGTAATATATAAGGTTAAGTCCAAATTCGTTCCCACAGGGATCAAGTTATGGTTCTATTCAGTAAATATGCCTATGCAACAATGTATGGTTATTATGCACTGCTAAGACAATAACAATTTTGGGTTTATAAAACTAAATTAACTAAGACACAAATTAACAAAACTAATAATTAACTAACTAACAAGAATTAAAATCTAATTACGTCTGCAAGAAAAACCATGGAATCCTAACTTCATTAAATACTTTGCTTAGATCTGACGCCTTTAATCACTATATGCAATGGTTATGATATCTGATCGGATAACACGAAAAGAGTAAAAGTTACCTCTCGGTATACTAGTACCAATCTACACATACATCCACAAAAGAGATAGAAGATGAATAGGCACCTATTATGTTTAGACCCTATATGTCTATAGAATTTGAAAACATAACGGTTGAAGAACAAGTTATCCATAAAGATCACATAGGGCAATACAAGTATTCTCATCTCGTACCACAACCATATTGATAAACAATTATGAACCTATGCTAGCATGGCAAGTTCTAAATCTCAAGATCCACTTTCACTTCACAAGAGATTAACAAATTAGATGTTCATGACGCATCTATCAATTAAGCATAACCATACGAGGATATCAGATATACACCACACACAGATCTTTAAAGCAATCAAGATACTAAAGCTCCATAAATAAATCCGTTAGAATCCCATGACAACGATTAGTTCATAATCGAACCTCTCGTCATCATGGGATCTGATGAAACCATGATAAAAACAAAGTATGAAAATATACAAATAAACCTAAGTAATTGATATGTAATAATTCTACTCCTAATGATTATCCTAATTATTCAATTTACAAGGGTTGGATGTGTTTATATAGGCTCTAGACATCTTGCCCAGCAAGAAAATACCAAAACAGAATTATAATAGAATTTCTGCAAGATACGTTTCCTAAACTGATTCTGTTTTTTAAGGAAAATTCGTAGCTGACTTTTCTTCTGTTTTCCAGAGCCGTTCCAGACGTAATTGGGCCTCTGGACCACCTTAGAATGATAGAGAATCTCGTTATCTTCGCGTGGACTGCTTACGGGCTGAAAACAGACTTATAGAACTCAAGATATGGCCCAAACAGTGAATCTCACGCGTGCAGCCCAATAAATCCGAATTTTAATAAATTAAATCTCCAAAAACGACAAAAACATCCACCATAATCAACATCCTTGTAAATCTGCACAACTAAACAAAACACATCAAAACTACAAGAAACTTGAGCCCAAGACAATCAATTTAAGCCGATTTATAATGTTCCAAGTGGATATACATCCACTTATCACACCCCCAAACTTAAACCGATGCTTGTCCTCAAGCATAAACAATTACAACTAACTAACTAGTACCACTTCCGTAGGTGATCACGGTTGCATTTGGCATATGCAACAAGCCCTTTAAACCCCTAGGCAGCCCTAGTGGACGAGTAAGGTCTCGTGAGGGCCTATAGCGAATGTACCCACAAAATCCATTTAACCTAATGCAATGCAATGCATGAATGCAACTACTATGAAAATGCAATTAATCTAATCTACCATACCTTCAAATCCTCTCATGCCATATCAACTTAAGAATCAAAGTAATAACGCAATGTCTTGGTGTCGAAAGTGCAAGTATTCACATAGTCTACTCAATGAACATGCATAAGTTCTCACAAGCCCATGTCAAGTGTAAGAATAAGTTAGTAAACATGCTAAGCCTACAAGAGTACATCTTTGAGACAAAACTCGGGATCTCATACGCAAAAACAAGCAAACACTCACAATCCACTCACAAAAGAATTTTCACTCAAGAACAAGGGTAAGTGTATCACTCAATTCCAACAAAATCATAAACACGCTTGACATTTGGTATCAATCTAACTCTTAACACAACATACATCAATGACGATAATCAAAAGGTCTTTAATTGGGTTGTAATGGGGCTAGGGACAAGGTATGTCAAATAAGCCAAAACAGGTGTAGTGTCAAAAGCTAGTAAGTACCATAATAAATCACACACAACACCCTATTTTCCCCCACATAATTTTACTAAGACAAACACTCGACTAGTCGACCGAAATAGGATCACAACAAACACAAACATGCTCTCATAATATATATATTTTTTTCTTTTTTTTTTCTCTTTTTTTCTTTTTTTTTTCCTTTTTTTTTCATTTTTTTTTCTTTTTTTTTCGAGAGCTAAATAGAACACAAACAATAAACAATAACAATAACAATGATCCCATAATTTATTACATATGTCGACTATCAAGTACACAAACCCAATTTTCAATATTTCCCCCAAAAGTATGACCAACAATAAATCCCTCCTTGCACACCTTATTACTCCCTTAAGCACTTTACTAGCCTTTGACAATATGGGTTCAAATTAATGTAAGGCCAATACAAGAAAAAGGTCTAGGCAAGTAATGTGGTATGTCACCGAAAAAATAGGATTAAGCTCAATGGGTTAACTAATTGATCATGTAAATATGGTGTGGTAATATGGGAAAATATATGGTTATTCCTAATTGCCTTTATCATTTTAATCGTCAAATAATGTCATGCGTTTCAAGAAAGACCTCAAACAACTGCTAGCAATGCAAACAATCCGTGGACACTCAAGCAAACGAATAAATTGCAAATAATATGCAATATGGCTCAAAAACTCACTTGGTGGAAAAACATACTCAATCCCAAGCAAAAAATCTCTCTAACGCACCAACTTGTATTCAAAGCATGCAAACTAAATCATCTTGCACATATTCATGTCCTTCTAATCACTTACAACATTCAATAAGTCTACTAGCTTCAACTTACTAGTGTATGTGTGTGCACAAGAACAAAGCATATCACTTCTCAATCAAAAGCGTCAACAACACAAAATTCCTATCAAGCATGGGTGCAAATGCAAACTATTATGAACTCACATGATATACAAACATAAAACAGAATGTCCTATATGAAACAAACGTAGATAACACGAACATAAATGCATAATTCACTACTACTAATATGCAAAGCATGAAATCCTACATGAACAAATAATACAACAACAACTACTAATCCCTCAAACAACCCCCAAACTTAAAATATTCAATGTCCTCATTGAATGGAAGTAAATACAAGGGATAGCAGAAAACATACTTGAATACCGAAGCATACCCAACAATTTTTTTTTCGCAAAAATCCCCTTTCCGTAGCAATTGGCCTCAAAACAACAGATTAAATTTAACCTCCACCGTCGAAAACGAAAATTTCCAAACATTAGCACTATCTCTCCCATGCTTACGAGCCAAAAGAATCAATACCCAACTCCCAAGAAGCTCCACCAAAAATTACCAAGCAATACCACACCAAAAATAGGCAAATACCTAGAATAATACAAAATCCCAATTTTTCAAGAACACAAATTCGTAATTAAAATAAAATTTGAGATAAGAAATAAACCCACTACGAATTGGAGAGGTGAACTTGCAATTAATTCCTCTTTAGAATTGAATTTTTGGAGATTTAAATAAATAGAAGAGGAATTGGATTTGTATGTATAGGTGGGTATAAATATAAGATGATGGATAGATGAGATTTAAAAATTTAGAGTGTAGGAAAGATTTGGAGAGGTTAGAATTTGATGTAGGATAGATATAGGGGTTTAGAATGGAAGAAATTTGAGTTAGGATTGAAATTGGGTTTGAAATTGTAGGCAAAAACATCAATTTTCGGGAAAAATTCTGGCAGAAAGGGGGTATAACGCAGGCAGTGGCTGCGTTTCAGAGCTCTGGGCGCGGCATGGACAGTAACGCATGATCTACATGCGTGTTAGGGAAAAAATCAGGGGGTAACGCAGGCGCAACCTGCGTTACACGGGCGCAAACTGCCCCGAAAGCAGTAACGCAGGCGCAACCTGCGTTACAAGGGCGCAGTCTGCGCGAAAAACTACTGTTCACTCTTTTTTTTTTTTTTTTTTTTCATACAACACTCAAAATTTTTTTTTTTTTTTTTTTTTCCTACACTAAAGCATGGGTTGCCTCCCACGAAGCGCTTCTTTAACGTCAATAGCTTGACGTTACTTTCAAGTTTCCATTAAGGATGATAATAGTTCGCCTGGTCCTCTCTTCGCAATACTTCATCATCATCTCGGCGACACACTTTTTGCTCCTTCTCCTTGCTTGATCTATTCAGGTAACAACCATGTCCTCTTCCAATGCCTTCATCTGTTGACCCAAAATCTGACAATTTGTAGAACAACACACCTTCGCGGGCTTCGCTTGAATATAATGGAGGAGGGTAAATGTAAATTGCTGAAACCTTTGGTTCCTCAACGAGAACTTCCTCCATTGGCTCTAATGCGCTACCTCCATCTTTAAATTCTGAGACAAGTAGAAGACCTGCATCTTTCTCATGTTCATCAGCCTCTTGGTTTGCACATACCAATTCTTGAAATTTGCGTAGCCCAACAGTGTCTTCTAGGTTCGCACAAAACAATTCTTGAAATTTGCGTAGCTCATCAGTGTCTGTCTCAAATAGTGCCCTTTCCAAATCATCCACCTCACTAGCTTGATCAAATTCCTCACATGGCTTATGAACACTCTCCTCCTCTTGGAATTTGTCTTCTTCAATTAAGCATGCAGTACCTTGCTCCAAGTCATCGATATTTTCTGGAATTGCTTCTGGTATGAATTGTTGATTCTCTTGTTCCAAGACTCTCAAAACTTGAGCAGCTAATGTCCCCATAGATTTGATAAGCTTCTCATTATTCTCTGCAAGCATCCTAATCTCCTCCCTAATCTCCTTCAAATCATCATCTGACTGAAAAGTAGGAGTAGGTTGCTGATGTTGAAACTTTTCACTACCATAGACATATGACATATCTGGAACATCTTGCTGGTACTGTTGAGGATAGTATTGAAAATATGGTTGTTCCTCATAACTGACATATGGATCAACTCCTCCGTAGTAACAATATTGCGATGGATCATGAACGCCAAAACACCGCTCACATTGCTGAGGCTGTTGAATACCACCATGGTTGCTCCAGCAATGATACGTCTCATGTGCGCCCGCACATAGCTCACAAACACTAACCACCTGCTGAACTCCATAGTAAAAATCCATCTTTCTCTGACAAGTACCTGAAACACCAACGAACTACAAGAATAGATGAGAAAAAAAAAATATCCGAGTCAGTGAACTCTAACGACCACTATTGACAAGCACATAAACCAAAAATAAAACACCAATGATCCCCGGCAGCGGCGCCAAAAACTTGTTATGCTAAATCACGCAAGCGTACGTGGTCACAAGTAATATATAAGGTTAAGTCCAAATTCGTTCCAACAGGGATCAAGTTATGGTTCTATTCAGTAAATATGCCTATGCAACAATGTATGGTTATTATGCACTGCTAAGACAATAACAATTTTGGGTTTATTAAACTAAATTAACTAAGACACAAATTAACAAAACTAATAATTAACTAACTAACAAGAATTAAAATCTAATTACGTCTGCAAGAAAAACCATGGAATCCTAACTTCATTAAATACTTTGCTTAGATCTGACGCCTTTAATCACTATATGCAATGGTTATGATATCTGATCGGATAACACGAAAAGAGTAAAAGTTACCTCTCGGTATACTAGTACCAATCTACACATACATCCACAAAAGAGATAGAAGATGAATAGGCACCTATTATGTTTAGACCCTATATGTCTATAGAATTTGAAAACATAACGGTTGAAGAACAAGTTATCCATAAAGATCACATAGGGCAATACAAGTATTCTCATCTCGTACCACAACCATATTGATAAACAATTATGAACCTATGCTAGCATGGCAAGTTCTAAATCTCAAGATCCACTTTCACTTCACAAGAGATTAACAAATTAGATGTTCATGACGCATCTATCAATTAAGCATAACCATACGAGGATATCAGATATACACCACACACAGATCTTTAAAGCAATCAAGATACTAAAGCTCCATAAATAAATCCGTTAGAATCCCATGACAACGATTAGTTCATAATCGAACCTCTCGTCATCATGGGATCTGATGAAACCATGATAAAAACAAAGTATGAAAATATACAAATAAACCTAAGTAATTGATATGTAATAATTCTACTCCTAATGATTATCCTAATTATTCAATTTACAAGGGTTGGATGTGTTTATATAGGCTCTAGACATCTTGCCCAGCAAGAAAATACCAAAACAGAATTATAATAGAATTTCTGCAAGATACGTTTCCTAAACTGATTCTGTTTTTTAAGGGAAATTCGTAGCTGACTTTTCTTCTGTTTTCCAGAGCCGTTCCAGACGTAATTGGGCCTCTGGACCACCTTAGAATGATAGAGAATCTCGTTATCTTCGCGTGGACTGCTTACGGGCTGAAAACAGACTTATAGAACTCAAGATATGGCCCAAACAGTGAATCTCACGCGTGCAGCCCAATAAATCCGAATTTTAATAAATTAAATCTCCAAAAACGACAAAAACATCCACCATAATCAACATCCTTGTAAATCTGCACAACTAAACAAAACACATCAAAACTACAAGAAACTTGAGCCCAAGACAATCAATTTAAGCCGATTTATAATGTTCCAAGTGGATATACATCCACTTATCATCCTTTCTTCCAGGGGTGGTTACTGTCTCCTGCTCCCCGACTTCTTGGTTGCGAATGGCACATTCAACCATGAAGTCCGCCAGTGCCTGAGCCTTGATGGTTGTTCGAGGCTTATACGTGATGTCAAATTCTCCAAGCTTAATTACCCACTTGATCAGCCTTCCACTAGCCTTCGGGCTATGAAATATGTTCCTCAATTGCTGGTCCGTCAGGACTTCAATCTTGTGCGCCTGGAAGTACGGTCGTAGCTTTCTCGAGGCGGTTACCAATGCCAGAGCAAACTTCTCAATGGTAGAGTGATTCAACTCGGCTCCGTGCAAGACCTTGCTCACATAGTAGATAGGTCCTTGAACCTTATTCTCTTCTCGAATGAGAACATCACTTAATGATTGTTCAGATACCGCCAGGTATAGATAAAGAGTCTCTCCAAGACTAGGTTTGGCCAACAACGGGGTTTCAGTAATGTATTTCTTTAGCTGTTCAACGGCCTCTTGGCTTCCAGGTGTCCACTTAAAATTCTTCACCTTCTTCAATGCTTGAAAGAAAGGTAAGCATTTGTCACCAGATTTGGAGATGAATCTTCCTAGGGCTGCAACTCGGCCCGTCAACTTTTGTACATCTCGTATAGAGTGGGGTGGTTCTATGTCCAAGATCGCTTTGATCTTATTAGGATTGGCCTCAATGCCTCTCTTTGAAACCATCAGACCCAGAAACTTTTCTGATCCAATGCCAAAAGCACACTTGGTTGGATTCAACATCATCTTATGGTGCCTCAGCACTTCGAATGCCTCTCTGAGGTGCTTAACGTGGTCTGCCGTGAATAGGCTCTGACTAACATGTCATCAACATAGATCTCCATGGTTTTTCCAATCAGATGGGCGAATATCTTATTCACCAATCGTTGGTAAGTAGCTCCTGCATTCTTTAGACCAAAAGCCATAACAAGATAGCAGAAAACACCAAAGTCAGTTATGAAAGATACCTTTGGGATGTCATCCTTGTGCATCTTAATCTGATTATAGCCGCTGAACCCATCCATGAATCTCAACATCTCATGTCTAGCTGTGGCATCTATTAATGTATCTATCCTTGTTAGAGGAAAGCAATCCTTCAGACATGCGTCATTCCGCTCAATGAAATCTATACACATCCTCCATTTCCCATTCGCCTTTTTGACCATCACAGGGTTAGTCAACCATTCGGGGAACTGAATTTCCTCAATAAAACCAGCTTATAAGAGTTTGTCAACCTCTTGCTTGATGGTCTCTTGCCTTTCAGGAGCAAAATTCCTCTTCTTCTATTTTATGGTCTTTCGCTCAGGATCGAGATTCAACCTATGAGTTATAAGTTGGGGATCAAACCTGGCATATCAGCTGTTGTCCAAGCAAACACATTACTATTCTCTTGCAAGAATGCTATCAACTAGCCCAACAAAGGTTACCTTCAGAGAAGCTCCTATATAAGCAACTTTCTCAGCTCGCTTGGCCATCATGGCTTCAGTGTTTGTCTTGGTCTTGGACTTCTCAGGCGGCCTCTCGGCTGGCATGCGTTCGGCCTTGAGTGTTGAACGTCAATGTTCGAAGGTTGAACGTCAATGTTTGAAATCAAGGGTTTTCAATCTCAAGGGTGTTTTAAATCACTGAAATATCTATCAGAGCTGCCGGTCCAAGGCCACGGGGTCTCTGATCAGCCCCACGAGGTCTTGAACCTTCCCTAGGAGGTTTTCAATCTTCATTTCAGGGTTAATATTCAATTGTTGAACGCTGGTGTTCAGATATTCAACGTCAGCGTTCTGGATCGAGAATCCAAAATTACATGTTGGTTTTCAAGTTTCAACCTTTGGATCTTAATTGGAGGTTCATGATCCCCTCAATTTTGGCCTTCATAACTAATCTTGGCCTTCATGGCTAATCTTGGCCTTCATGGCTAATAACTTGTGTTTCTCAACCTAGGATTCAGGGTTGATTCCTCGATTTAGATTTTGATAAATGCAATCCATGGGCTTCTTGCCTTTTAAACTTCTAAGACGAGAACTTGCTTGAACTTCTTAATCCTTGTTCAAGGACCCTTAATAATGCAATGTTCTCTGTTAGTCTTCATCCTTGGATTCTCAACCCAAGTACTTAAGAAATATTGAAGAGTAGTCAGTCCTTAACATCCTCGGCCTTGCATGGCTTTGATTGTTGCGTGTGGCTTTTATCTGCTTGTCTTTTATCCAGGGTCCTTCACGGACTTAAACTTTTACTTGGTCTTGCTGTAACCTAACTCGTGACCCTTCGGGGTATGCATTTGTTTGTTTTCCATCCTTGTATTTTTTTATTTTCGGTACTCGGTCATCCTTGACTTGCACTCATCAGGTGCTTGGCACATAAACAAAATCACACAATCAATGAATGGAAATCAAACTTGCATTAATAACTTGAAATGGGTTCAACCCTTACATAGAGTACTACTGTCCTACTCAGAGCAACATGCTCTGCAATGGTTTCAATGAACCTTATTTCTACTTCTACTAGATAAATATGAAGCTAAGTCCTGCTAGGATAACTTGAGCCCATCGGGGCTTTGCAAGACTAGGCTTGTGATTCTATTTTTGATGCTTCATCAAAATAGAGCACCCACCACTCCTTATGGTCTCCTCCTTCTTATTTTGAAGTTCACTTCCTGCTTGGGGTACTACCTCCTGCCCCCCGACTTCTTGGTTGACAATGGTACATTCAACCTCGAAGTCAGTTAACGCCTTAGCCTCAATGGTTGTCCGAGGCTTCTATGTGATGTCCTCTACTGGCCCTTCTCGGTGTTCCTTATTACTGCGGACATCCATGTCTTCAATCGGAAGGACCCGCCCCCCGACTCCGTCAGGCCTTAACGCGGCTACATAACAGCTTCGTGCCATCTTTTGATCGCCTTTATGTTCTCCAACACCATTCCTGGTTGAGAACTTGATCTTTATATGATAAGTTGAGGCAACAGCCTTGAATGCATGAAGTCCAGTCCTTCCGAGGATAGCGTTGTACGTTGAAACCGCCTTGATTACCAGGAAGTTCAACATCTGAGTGGCCT
Source organism: Kitagawia praeruptora (assembly GCA_037693485.1). NCBI lineage: Eukaryota > Viridiplantae > Streptophyta > Magnoliopsida > Apiales > Apiaceae > Kitagawia > Kitagawia praeruptora. The sequence goes on along the minus strand of CM075352.1, from coordinate 102,114,313 downwards.
TCTTGGGCTCCTGTCCAATAGTCACAGGCAATTGAATAGTCCCTTCAACTTTGGATCCTACTCCATTAAATCCATATATAGGCATGTTATTGGGGGTCAACTGAGAATCATTGTAACCCATCTTCACAAATGCATCATGAAACAGAACGTCAACGGAAGCTCCATTATCTATCAAGACTCGCTTCACTTCTGAGTTTCCAATTACAGGAGTTATGACCAACGGGTCGTTATGGGGGAACTTCACCCCTTCAAGATCAGAATCATCAAAACCAATTACGATTTCAGTCCTAGCCCGCTTCGGGGCCTCTCCCACGATGTGTATCACTTCTCTGGCATAAGCCTTCCGAGAATTCCTTGTTGTGCCGGCCGCAGTAGGGCCTCCTGAGATCATGTTGATTATTGGCCCTCGGGGCTGTGGGTTGCGATCTTGATCGTCATCCCTTCTATTATAATCTATAATTTGATTAACACGATCTTCACCCTTAGTGAAGTGGCTCAATTTCCCTCCACGGATTAAAAACTCGATCTTATCTTTGAGTTGCTTGCAATCATCAGTGTCATGCCCCACATCTCTGTGGAATCTACAATACTGATTCTTGTTTCTCTTTTCTGGATCACCCCTGAGTGGCTTCGGCCATCGAAAATCTTTATCCTTCTCAATGTCCAACAAGATTCGACTCCTAGGAGTATTCAACCTTGCATACTCTGTGAACCTTGGTCCTTGGTTCTTCTTAGGGGCAGAGTCGGCGTCCTCGCTAGTTCGGGGATACTTGTCCCTAGCATCATACTCCTGGTCTTGCTTTCTCTTCTTCGAATCATTAGTACCCTTGGCATTGCCTACCGTGGCTTCTTTCTTCATGTTATCCTTAGCCTTGATATACTTATCGGCCCTTTGTTGGAGTTCGGCCATATTCTCAGGAGGATGCTTCGCCAATGACCTTTTGAAGAATAGATCAGTGGTTCCGTGTTCCAGGGCTACCATGGCCACCTTATTCTCCAAATCAGTGATATTTAGTGTCTCCTTAGTAAATCATTTGAGGTAATCCCTCAGACTTTCGTTCTTCCCTTGTACTATGTACATGAGAGACACGGAGCTCTTTTCATGAACTCTCCCACTAATGAATTGGCTGATGAAAGCAGCGCTCAACTCCTTAAAGGAGCCAATTGAGTTTGCAGGCAGCCAGCTATACCATCTTTGAGCCATGCCCGACAAGGTTTGAGGGAACGCCCTACACTTCAAGGCATCACTTGCAGGCTGTAGCAACAGTGCGTTCGAAAACGTCCTGACATGATTTGCGGGATCACCTATGCCATCATAAGCCTTGATATGGGCTAAAAGTAAGCCCAAAAGACACATTTAATATGACATTAATTAGACCCGGAGTGGTCCAAACGTGGGGCCCACCAGATGGGCCCAATCCCTATTTATAATATTAATTTCGTAATTAATATTAGGGATAATAAATAGCTCAGCAAATAAGAGTCAAACAAGGATATTACTCTTGCCTGAATTAGCCTCCAAGATACATATTCCAACATGGAAACTGACTCCTACAAGGAAGGGGTCTAGAACCTTCCTTGAGGCTGTGACTTGCCCACCAAGTCACCTAACCCTACTACGATTTTAGGGCTTCTCAGCCTATATAAAGGGTCTGACCCCTCAATTCAGAACTACGTTTTCTTGGCTTGATTCTCTAATACAGAGATACGTAGGCATTCTGTGAGGACCGTTTAGTCTCGAACGCAGAAGCAGCCATTAAAGCTTGAAGCTCACAAACCCTAGCCGTCATAATCATAACCTAGTTTTTATTCCACAACATTTGGCGCCGTCTATGGGAAGAAGACATCAACCATGGTTCAAACACGAAGAACTGCACCAAGCACTACAGAGCCAATTGCTACCGAGGCTCTACCTCTTAGCTCTGCTCCGCCCCTTACTGAACAAGTACTTCCGACATCTGAGCAAGTACCTCCGACATCCGGGACTATCGTTCCGTATCAAGTTTCTCAACCCCTAGGGACGACTACCCATGTTGAGAGTACACTACCTCCGATTATCCACACAATTCCAGGGACTAACCCCCCTCAGGTGGGGATTTCTTCCCTGGTTGTAGACCCTAACAACCCTACACGAGGGGTCTAGATCCACACTACGGATCTCCCCATAAGCACTAATCCAATGTATGGGATGCCCAATTACGGAGCTGGACCGAGTGGTCATGCCCTGTATATTCGAGATCGAGATTATCGCGATTTTTCTGGTCCTTATTCAGATGAATCATCTTCTGGCGATGATTACGAGCGTGATGAAGCTCCGAGGAGGCGACGTGCCAGTAAAGAACCTATGGGGAGAACTCGAACTATCCATGATGGACTCCCTTCAACAGTTGCTGAGAGGATTAAGGCTTATGAAGCCGAGATCTTAAAATTAAAGGAAGATATGGCCAGGGAGCAAGCCAGATCAAATCAGACTTTGCCACCTCCCACGTCAGGACCGATTCCCTTTATAGATCTGGAGAGGCCTCCAAGAAGGCAAAGAAGGGCTACCGTCCCAACTGGAAGAACTACAAGGGTGGAAACCCCTAAGAGCAACCCTAAGGATCTGATGCCACTTGGGGATCCTGATGATCCCACGCCCCCATTCACTGAGGAGGTGATGAATGCCCACATATCAAGGAAGTTCAAGATGCCGACAATTAAGGCTTACGATGGAACGGGTGATCCCGCAAATCATGTTAGGACATTCTCGAACGCACTGTTACTACAGCCTGCAAGTGACGCCTTGAAGTGTAGGGCGTTCCCTCAAACCCTGTCGGGCATGGCTCAAAGATGGTATAGCCGACTTCCTGCAAACTCAATTGGCTCCTTTAAGGAGTTAAGTGATGCTTTTGTTAGTCAATTTATCAGCGGGAGAGTTCATGAGAAAAGTTCTGCATCTCTCATGTATGTGGTACAAGGGAAGAATGAGAATCTGAGAGATTATCTTAAGAGGTTCACCAAGGAGACATTAAATATTACTGATTTAGAGAACAAGGTGGCCATGGTAGCCCTGGAGCACGGCACCACTGATCTTTACTTTAAAAGGTCATTGGCAAAGCACCCACCCGAGAATATGGATGAGCTCCAACGAAGAGCTAGTAAGTATATCAAGGCCGAGGACAGCACCATGAAGGATGTCGTGGTAAACAATGGCAAGGGTAATAATGAAACGAAGAAGCGAAAGCAAGACCAAGAGTATGATGCTAGGGACAAATATCCCCGTACTAGCAAAGATTCTGAGTCAACATCAAAGAATAGTGTGGGACCAAGATTTTCTGACTATGCAAGGTTGAATGCTCCTAGGAGCCAAATCTTGTTAGAAATCGAGAAGGATAAAGACTTCCGATGGCCGAAGCCACTCAGGGGTGACCCCGCAAAGAGAAACAAGGATCAATACTGTAGGTTCCACCGAGACGTGGGACATGACACGGATGATTGCAGACAGTTGAAGGACGAGATTGAATTCTTGATCCGTAAAGGAAAGCTGAGTAATTTCACAAAGGGTGGAGATCATGGAACCCAAAGAGGGGATTACAACAGGAGAAACAATGACAGAAGGGATAATGATTGTGACCGTAACACGCAGCCCCGAGGGCCAGTTATCAACATGATCTGGGGAGGCCCGACAGCGGCCGGTACAACTCGCAATTCTCGAAAGGCATACGCAAGGGAAGTGATGCATATTGTGGGAGAGGCCCCGAAGCGTGCTAGAACTGAAATCGTGATTGGTTTTGATGACTCTGATCTGGAAGGGGTGAAATTCCCCCATGATGACCCATTAGTTATAACCCCTGTGATTGGGAACTCGGAGGTAAAGCGAGTCTTGATAGACAATGGAGCTTCTGTTGACATTCTGTTTCATGATGCTTTTGAAAAGATGGGATACACCGATTCTCAGCTGACTCCAACTAACATGCCCATTTATGGATTCAATGGGGTTGAGTCCAAGGTCGAGGGTACTATCCAGTTACCCATGACAATAGGGCAGGAACCTAAGGAAGCTACTCAAATGTTGAATTTTCTGGTAATTAAGGCAGCCTCGACTTATAACGCAATCCTGGGAAGGACTGGACTTCATGCGTTCAAGGCTGTTGCCTCAACATATCACATGAAGATTAAGTTTCCAACCCGAAACGGGGTCGGAGAACAAAAAGGCGACCAGAAGATGGCAAGAAGTTGTTATGTATCCGCTCTAAGAGCTGATGGAGTCGGGGGGCAGGTACTCCCGATTGAAGACATGGATGTCCGTAGTGATGATGAACAGCGTGGAAAGACAGCAGAGGATTTAATACCTGTCCCTCTAGAGCTAGGCGACCCAGAAAAGGTTACATACATAGGAGCATCTCTGAAGGAACCCCTGGAGGGCGAATTGACAGCGTTCTTGCAAGAGAACAACGATGTGTTTGCTTGGACAGCAGCGGACATGCCAGGGATTGACCCCCAACTTATAACTCATAGGTTGAACGTCGATCCTGAACGGAAGAAAATAAAGCAGAAAAAGAGGAATTTCGCTCCTGAAAGGCAAGAGGCCATTAAACAAGAAGTTGATAAATTGTTGGAAGCTGGATTTATTGAAGAAATTCAATTCCCCGAATGGTTAGCTAACCCTGTGATGGTCAAAAAGGCAAATGGAAAGTGGAGGATGTGCATCGACTTCACAGATTTGAACGATGCATGCCCAAAGGATTGTTTCCCTCTACCAAGGATTGACACCCTAATAGATGCCACAGCTGGACACGAGATGTTAAGTTTCATGGATGGTTTCAGCGGATACAATCAGATTAAGATGCACAAGGACGACATTCCTAAGGTATCTTTCATAACTGATTTTGGTGTCTTCTGCTATCTTGTTATGGCTTTTGGGTTATAGAATGCAGGGGCTACTTACCAACGGTTGGTGAATAAGATATTTGCCCATTTAATTGGAAAGACCATGGAGGTCTATGTTGATGACATGTTAGTCAAGAGCCTACTCAAGGCAGATCACATAAGGCACCTCAGAGAGGCGTTTGAAGTGCTAAGGCACCATAAAATGATGCTAAATCCAGCCAAGTGTGCTTTTGGTGTTGGTTCGGGAAAATTTTTGGGGTTGATGGTTTCCAAAAGAGGCATAGAGGCCAACCCGGACAAGATTAAGGCTATTCTGGATATGGAGTCACCCCGCTCAGTACGAGATGTACAGAAATTAACTGGCCGAGTGGCGGCCCTAGGGAGATTCATCTCCAAGTTTGGTGACAAATGCTTGCCTTTCTTTCAGGCATTAAAGAAGGTGAAAAATTTTGAGTGGACCACAGAGAGCCAAGAGGCCTTTGAACAGTTGAAGAAATACATGGCTGAAGCCCCATTGTTGGCCAAACCTAGCCCTGGAGAGATTCTTTACCTATACCTGGCGGTATCCGAACAAGCATTGAGTGCTGTTCTTATCAAAGAAGAAAAGAAGGTTCAGAAACCCATCTACTATGTGAGTAAGGTGCTACATGGGGCGGAGTTGAATTACTCTCCCATTGAGAAGTTTGAATTGGCATTGATTACTGCCTCAAGGAAATTGAGACCGTACTTCCAGGCTCATAAAATCGAAGTCTTGACAGACCAACAGTTGAGAAGCATATTGCACAGTCCGAAAGCAAGTGGAAGATTGATCAAATGGGCCATAGAACTTGGAGAGTTTGATATCAAGTATAAACCTCGGACAGCCATCAAGGCTCAGGCATTGGCTGACTTCGTGGTTGAATGCACTATTGACAACCAAGAAGTCGGGGGGCAGGAGATGATAACCACCCCTGAGAACGAAGATAAAGATGAAGAACTTATAGCTGACCAGAAAGAGTATTGGGTGCTCTATTTTGATGGAGCATCAAAAACAAAATCTAGTGGTGCAGGTTTGGTTTTGCAAAGCCCCGATGGGTTCACAGTTGAATACGCTTTGAAGTTGGACTTTCCAACAACCAACAATGAAGCCGAGTATGAAGCATTGATAGCTGGATTGGGATTGGCCAAAGTCGTGAGGGTCAAGAGCCTCAAAGTATGTGGAGATTCAAGACTGGTAGTCTCGCAAGTGAATGGCGAGTTTGAGGCCAAGGATGAAACTATGGCAAAATACCTCAGAGTCGTGAAAGCTGCTATGACTCAGTTTGAGGAGTGCTATGTGGAGCACATTCCTCGGGAAGAGAACGTTAAGGCCGATGCCCTCTCTAAGTTCGCTTCTTCTGAGATAGAGAATTACGCAGGTAGTGTTTACTTCCAGGTCTTGAAGGCCCCGACCGTCAACTCTAAGTTGGTAGCACCTATCGATATTGGAAGCTGTTGGATAGATCCTATTAAAGCTCATCTAGAAACTGGATGGCTCCCTGACAATGCCTTGGAGGCACGAAAATTGTCGGTGAGAGCATTGAGATATGCCTTGATTGAAGGCATCTTATACAAGAGATCGTTTGTCATTCCGTACTTGAAGTGCCTAAGGCCCCAAGAGGCAAGAGAAGCATTGGAGGAAGTTCATGAAGGGATCTGTGGGCAGCACTTGGGGGGCAGAGCCCTAGCTCACAAGATTACCCGCCTGGGATTCTATTGGCCAGAGATGCTGGCAGATGCCTAGGATTATGTCAAGAAGTGTGACAGATGTCAAAAACACGCTCCTGTTGTAAGGCAGCCGCCTGAGAGATTAACCTCAATCAGCTCTCCCATTCCATTTGCAATGTGGGGGATTGTTGTGGGATAAAAACTAGGTTTAAATTATTGCGGCTAGGGTTTGTGTATTTAATGCTAGGGTTCGTGAGCTTCGTACTTTAATGGCTGCTTCTGCGTTCGAGACTAAACGGTCCTCACAGAATGCCTACGTATCTCTGTATTTAGAGAATCAAGCCAATAAAACGTAGTTCTGAGTCGAGGGGTCTGACCCTTTATATAGGCTGAGAAGCCTCAGAATTAGGGTAGGTTTTGGAGACTTGGTGGGCAAGTCATCCTTGAGGAAGGTTCTAGACTCCTTCCTTGTAGGAGTCAGTTTCCTTGTATGATTGTGTGGCTTGGAGGTTACTTTTCGTAGGGATAACGCCCTTATCTGACTTATATCTCCCAGCTGTTAATTACCCCTAAATATTAATTACGAAATTAATATTATAATTGGAGTTTGGGCCCACCTGGTGGGCCCCACGTTTGGACCATTCTAGGTCTAATTAATGCCACATTAAATGTGTCCTTAGGGCTTATTTTTAGCCCATATCATTTGCCCCCCAACTTCTGAAAAAACGTTCAAGTTTTTGTAGAAGTTTTAATTTGCCTTTTTCGAGACTTGGGATTTATTTTCGTTCCCTTACCGGGGATTCAATACACTAGTGTTTCACGAGTATCGTCTTATTGTAAAGTGTGGAGCGACCTACACATTTACGACGATTTGCCTTATTCGAGGTTAAGCAATTTTTTCGAACAACTTTTGTTATTGAAATTTGCCCTTTTAATTTAAGGAATTATTAATAAAATTCCTCATATTTTTCATATTTCTCCTAAATTTTTAGGATTTTTCTGGTACCCACGGGTATTTTTCTTTATTTTTGACATATCAATCAAAAATATTAAATTGTGCTTCATGCATAAAATAATTTTAAAAATTATTTTTCTACTTTTCTGGAATTTTCGGAATTTAATTCTGTCTTTTTTCAGCTCATTTTCGAGCTCAAAATTCGAGCTCAAAGTGCTCCAGGTCGTGGGCTTCGAGCTCGTTTTACAGTTGATTTTCGACCAGGAGCCTGCGACCTCAATTCAATGTAATTTCGACCTCGAATAAGTCCCAGGTCGAAAGGACTTCCCATGTTTCTCAGTTCAGTTTCGACCTCAAATTAACGATCTCAATAAAAGAAAAAACGACCTTAAAAGGGTCCCAGGTCGTGTGGTTTTTCTTGAATTCCTAGTGCAAATTCGACCTCAAACTTACGATTTCAAACCCTGTTATAACGACCTCATATTTACGAGCTCGAATAATGTTTTAAACGATCTCAAACTTAGTCCTAGGTCGTTAGGAATTTCCAAATTTTTCAGTTCATTTTCGAGCTCAGAATTTCGATCTCAATTTCAGAGAATATCGACCTCAAAATGGGTTTCAAGTCGTATAGATTTTTGGTGACTTTCTGTTCTTTTTCGACCTCGAATTAACGAACTAGCCCCAGTATATTTTCGACCTCAAAGTGGGTTTTTGCTTGACTTTCCAGGTCGTTTGATCGAGCTCGAAATTGTATTGTTAAATGAGGTCGTTGGCCACGACTTGGGACGCTTGTTTTGCTTTTGGGCCTTAATTCTGGGCCTCTCTTCATGGGCTCTTAATTGACTTTGACTTGGGCTTCAACTTTTGGTCAATATGACCTTAAATTAAAAGCTCAATAAGGTTCACCAATATGGGTTGGGCCACGACAGGCCTTTAATTGCTTTAACTATACTTGGGCTTTAACAAGCCTAGTGTTGTTGGGCCTTTTAAAGTCCACTTTGTGTTGACAGCCCATAAGAGTTTTGAACTGGTTACAACCGGTTGATATTCATTTTAGCCGGTTGAAATCCCCGAACTTTTTGCTTATATAAAGGCCAAAGTTTTCACTTTCACTTCATCACAAAAGTTTCTAAAAAACTCTCTCTCAAAAGTTCCTAACTCCCTTAAGAAATTTTCTCTGAGTTTGATCCTCCTTCTTTGAAGATTCAAAGGCATCCTTCAAGTTTTCTAGTGATTTTTCTTCCAATCTTTGAAGATTTGAAGATTGCTCAAGGATTTCTGGGAATTTTTCCAGAAATTTTCCAGTTATTGTTGAAGATTTGAAGAACACTCAAGGTACTTTCCAGAATTTCTAGTTTCTTAGTTTGAAGATTGCCCTTTTTTCTGGGTTTTTCCTTCAATTCCTTTGAAGATTTGAAGATTGTTCTAAAAACTTCTTTGTTCTTTGCAGATCATAATTTCTCTTTGAAGATTTGAAGAAATGGCTGAAGATCGTGCTACTCAACGTTTCCAGAAACTGCAAGTGGCCTCAAAAAGAGGTATCACCATTCGTTCTTCTTCCATGAGTTTACAGGATATGATTTTAAATCGTAAAGAAGATTTTCCATCCCTGTCACACCTTGATTCCTATAATCATAGCAACATTTTCCATGACATAGAAAAAATCACTGACTATAATAGGATGTATAAAATAGAATATCCCTATAGGCTTATCCCAGCTGAACCTGGGGATCGATCTTGCCATTAGCGCCCCAATGCACTTTGTATTTATAGGGGTGCCATTGTTGCAGGGGTTCGATTCCCTTTTCATGAGTTTATCCCTAGGCTTTTAGCAGATGTAGGAGTTAACCCTTGTCAACTTCCTCCCAATTCTTGGAGGGTGATCAACTGTTTTCTGGTCCTTTGCCTTAAAAACAAATTCCCTCTTTCTGTAGCTCTTTTTAGAAAAATATTTCAATTTAAAAATTCTGCTGAATCTACCCCGGGTTGGGTTTACATTAGTCACCGTTCTTCTACTCCTCCAATCTTTCACCCCCAATCTATTCCTGACTCCAACCCAAAGTGGAAGAAGGAGTTTATGTACTTGATATGGGATGGTGGAGATTGGGGCAATGTCTTTCGTAGTACCTTTGGTAAGGTAGTAGATGGAAGTGCCAATGACATTGAGCTGAATGAGGAAGAGACCCTTGCCTACCAGGAGCTCATCAAGGATAATTATTCTACTATGGCTTGGGATCTCCTGAATGAGTTCCAACTTAAGACTTTGGGACTTTCCCGAGTGGGCAATAAGGGTAATTTCCTTTCTTTTTGCATTCCTTTATTTGAATATGATTATCTCATACCCATTATTTGTTTCTTTTGTTTTGTAATTGCAGCTGCAGCTTTTATCAACAAGACCAATGAGCCAGAAGATGGGGACACTGCTAGGCTGAAAAGGGCTCGTTCAGGGAAAGATCCTCGAGCCCCAACAGCCTCGGATGCCTACTTGAGGCCCCATGTGGCTGATGTTGAGGAGGTAGATGGCTCCTCCAAGAGTGCTTGGCGCCCCAACTGGGGTATTAGGAAGAAAGACTCCATTGTTGGAGACTGCAAGCATGCTATGGATTGGTCCTATCACTCCATCACCCCTGGTGACTTCAAGGACTATGTATCTGGCTCCACTCTTGAAGGAGCTGAGAGTGCTGGAGCTCAGGCCTTCGCAGCTGTAAGCTCCTTTCTATCCACTCTTTTATGTACTTGTTTTGTCACCTGAACCGTGGTTTTAACTTTGTCTTTTGCAGGCTAATGCCAACTTCCAGGGAGTCGTATTCCAAGCTAAGACTTGGCGTTCCAACTACGAGACTTACAAGGCCAAGTTTGATGACTCCCAGGATGAACTGGGCTCTGTCAAGGCCACTTTAGCGAGGAGGGAGAAAGAGCTTTTAGAGTCTCAGGCTGAAAATGTCTCTCTTAGGAAGGACAAGGACGACCTGATTGACGAATACCTTGCCTCCCAGGAGTATATGGGCTTCATGGAGAAGCATGACGACTCTCTATTCCCTTATCAGTTTACTCAGGGATGGGATGAAGCTCTTGCTGAGGTTACTAGGAGATTTCCTGGCACCCTTAGTGTTTCAGACTTCCCTAGCCCTCATGCTCCTATGGCCTTGGCAGTGCAGGACACACGGGAGGAGGACCCAGAGGATGATGAGAGGATACTAGAGCCAGATTCCTTTGCTCACCCTGGAGCAGCCGGAGAGGATGAGCACACTGGAGATGCTTAGTGGCTGACATCTTTATCTTTCTATTTATGCACTCTGCCTTCGGGCATGACTTTGTATTTTCGTTAACTTATTTTGAACTAGTTGGTTATGTATTCTGCCTTCGGGCATAACTTTTAAATTCATAATCCATTGTCCTTAATGCTTCTCAACTTATTTATACTCGCATGTGTAGTCTAGCATTTTGTGCATAAATATCAATGAGTAGGGTTCATATGAAAATGTAGGATAGTCTTATTAATATGAAGAAACGGGCACAGCCCTTACATAGATACTCTACTTCCAATATCTCAAGTTTTTTTAAAAACTTGGAATGGTTTCATCAACCTTATTTCTACTTCTATTACATAGGCAAAAAGCTAGGTCCTTTTCAGGAGAGCTTAAACATAATAAACCTTGAGGTTCAATGCATGCCAAGTCCGGGGCACCTCAACCCCGTCCAAGGTTTCCAGTTTGTAAGATCCTCGTCCTAGTGTCTTCTTGACTCGATACGGCCCTTCCCAGTTTGGGGCTAACTTTCCTTTCTGACCAACTCCAGAAGCCTCGATCTTCCTAAGAACCAAGTCACCTTGTTGAAAGAACCTCTCCTTAACCCTGTGGTTGTAGTAGAAAGATGCTTTCTTTTGATGCTCCGCATTTCTGGCATTTGCCTCGTCCCTGACTTCATCAATCAAATCTAAGGCGAGCCTCATGCCTTCTTCATTAGTCTCTGGCTCGAATGCTTCAATTCTAGGTGATGCATGCATGACTTCTAGTGGTACGACTGCCTCGGCTCCATAAGCCAGTAGGAAAGGGGTTTCCCCAGTTGTTACTTTGCAAGTAGTACGATATGCCCAAAGTATAGGCAGTAATTCATCCACCCAAGTATTTCTCGATCGTTCGACCCTCTTCTTAAGTCCATCAAGAATAATCCGATTGGCTACCTCAGCCTGTCCATTAGCTTGCGGGTGAGCTACCGAAGTAAAACGAAGCTCGATAGCATTTTCCTCACAGTATTTTCTGAACTCTTCATTGTTGAATTGTGTCCCATTATCTGTCACAAGGATTCGGGGAATTCCATACCTGCAGATTACGTTCTCCCAAAAGAACTGGGAAACTTGCTTGGTGGTTATCTTGGCTAAAGGCTTAGCCTCAATCCACTTAGTGAAGTAATCAATGGCGACAATCAGAAACTTCCTTTGCGCTGAAGCCATGGGGAAAGGACCAAGAATGTCCATTCCCCACATAGCAAACGGAATGGGAGAGCTGATTGAGGTTAACTTTTCAGGCGGCTGCCTTACAACAGGGGCATGTTTCTGACATCTATCACACTTCTTGACATAATCCTGGGCATCTGTTAACATCTCCGGCCAATAGAATCCCAGGCGGGTAATTTTGTGAGCTAAGGCTCTACCCCCCAAGTGCTGCCCACAGATCCCTTCATGAACTTCTTCCAATGCTTCTCTTGCCTCTTGGGGCCTTAAGCACTTCAAGTATGGGATGACAAACGATCTCTTGTATAAGATGCCTTCAATCAGGGCATATCTCAATGCTCTCACTGACAATTTTCGTGCCTCCAAGGCATTGCTGGGGAGCCATCCGGTTTCTAGATGAGCTTTAATAGGATCTATCCAACAGCTTCCAACATCGATAGGTGCTACCAACTTAGAATTGATGGTCGGGGCCTTCAAGACCTGGAAGTAAACACTACCTGCATAATTCTCTATTTCAGAAGAGGCGAACTTAGAGAGGGCATCGGCCTTAACGTTCTCTTCCCTAGGAATGTGCTCCAGGTAGCACTCCTCAAACTGAGTCATAACTGCTTTCACGACTCTGAGGTATTTTGCCATAGTTTCATCCTTGGCCTCAAACTCACCATTCACTTGCGAGACTACCAGTCTTGAATCTCCACACACCTTGAGGTTCTTGACCCTCATGACTCTGGCCAATCCCAATCCAGCTATTAATGCTTCATATTCAGCTTCATTGTTGGTTGTAGGAAAGTCCAACTTCAAAGCGTATTCAACCGTGAACCCATCGGGGCTTTGCAAAACCAAACCTGCACCACTAGATTTTGTTTTTGATGCTCCATCAAAATAGAGCACCCAATACTCTTTCTGATCAGGTACAAGTACAAGTTCTTCATCCTTACTCTCAACTCCAGGGGTGGTTACTATCTCCTGCCCCCCGACTTCTTGATTGCCAATGGTACATTCAACCAAGAAGTCAGCTAATGCCTGAGCCTTGATGGCTGTCCGAGGCTTATATGCAATGTCAAATTCTCCGAGTTCGATTGCCCACTTAATTAACCTCCCACTGACCTTAGGGCTGTGCAAGATACTTCTCAACTGCTGGTCCGTCAGGACTTCAATCTTGTGTGACTGAAAATAAGGTCGTAGTTTCCTTGAAGCCGTTACCAATGCTAAAGCAAACTTCTCAATGGTGGAATAGTTTAACTCAGCTCCATGCAACACCTTACTCACATAGTATATAGGTTTCTGAACCTTGTTCTCTTCCCTTATGAGGACGGCACTCAATGCTTGCTCAGATACCGCCAGGTATAGATAAAGAGTCTCTCCGATGCTAGGCTTGGCCAACAGCGGGGCTTCAGCCATGTACTTCTTCAATTGCTCAAAGGCCTCTTGGCTTTCAGGTGTCCATTCAAAATTCTTTACCTTCTTTAATGTTTGAAAGAAAGGTAAGCACTTATCACCAGATTTAGAGATGAACCTCCCTAAGGCTGCTACTCGGCCTGTCAACTTCTGCACATCTCTTATCGAACGTGGTGGTTCCATGTCTAAAATCGCCTTGATCTTGTCAGGATTGGCCTCAATGCCTCTCTTTGAAACCATCAGTCCTAAAAACTTCCCAGATCCAACGCCAAAGGCACACTTAGCGGGATTCAACATCATCTTATGGTGCCTCAGCACTTCAAATGCCTCTTCGAGGTGCTTAATATGATCAGCCTTGAGTAGGCTCTTGACTAACATGTCATCAACATACACCTCCATGGTTTTTCCAATCAGATGGGCAAATATCTTATTCACCAAGCGTTGGTAAGTAGCTCCTGCATTCTTTAGACCAAATGCCATAACAAGATAACAGAAGACACCAAAGTCAGTTATAAAAGATACCTTAGGGATGTCATCTTTGTGCATCTTAATCTGATTATAGCCGCTGAATCCATCCATGAAGCTTAACATCTCATGCCCAGCTGTGGCATCTATCAACATGTCAATCCTTGGAAGGGGAAAACAATCTTTTGGACATGCATCATTCAGGTCAGTGAAGTCTATACACATCCTCCACTTCCCATTTGCTTTCTTGACCATCACAGGGTTTGCTAACCATTCGGGAAACTGAATTTATTCAATGAAACCAGCTTCCAAGAGCTTATCCACTTCTTGCTTAATGGCCTCTTGCCTCTCCGGAGCAAAGTTTCTCTTCTTCTGCTTTATTGTCTTCCTCTTGGGGTCAACATTCAACTTATGAGTTATGAGTTGGGGCTCAATCCCTGGCATATCAGCTGCTGTCCAAGCGAACACGTCGCTATTCTTTTGTAAGAATTCTATCAACTTGCCCTTCAAGGGTTCTTTCAGAGATGCTCCAACATAAGTAACTTTTTCAGGATCATTCGGCTCTAGGGGTATGGGAATCAAATCCTCTGCTGGCTTCCCTCTATGTTCTTCATCATCACGGACATCCATGTCTTCAATTGGAAGGACCTGCCCCCCGACTCCATCGGCCCTCAAGGCGGCTACATAGCAACTTCTTGCCATCTTCTGATCACCCTTTTGTTCTCCGACACCATTCCGTGTTGGAAACTTAATCTTCATATGATAGGAAGAGGCCACAGCCTTAAACGCATGTAATCCAGTCCTTCCAAGGATTGCGTTGTATGTTGAAGCTGCTTTAATCACCAAGAAATTCAGCATCTGAGTCGCCTCCTTAGGCTCCTGCCCAATAGTCATGGGCAACTGAATAGTCCCTTCAACGTTGGACTCCACTCCATTAAATCCGTATATAGGCATGTTTGCAGGGGTCAATTGAGAGTCGTTGTATCCCATCTTTACAAACGCATCATGAAACAAAATATCCACAGAAGCTCCATTGTCTATCAAGACTCGTTTTACTTCTGAATTTCCAATCACAGGAGTTATGACCAGCGGGTCATCATGGGGGAACTTCACCCCTTCCAAGTCCGAATCATCGAACCCAATTACCATCTCAGTTTTAGCACGCTTCGGGGCCTCTCCCACAATGTGCATTACCTCCCTTGCGTATGCCTTTCGAGAGTTCCGAGTTGTACCGGCCGCTGTTGGGCCTCCCCAGATCATGTTGATAACCGGCCCTCGGGGCTGCGTGCTACGGTCACGATCATTATCCCTTCTGTCATTGTTTCTCCTGTTGTAATCCCCTCTTTGGGTTCCTTGATCTCCACCCTTTGTGAAATTGTTCAGCTTTCCTTTACGGATCAAGAATTCAATCTCGTCCTTCAACTGTCTGCAATCATCCGTGTCATGTCCTACATCTCGGTGGAACCTACAATACTGATCCTTATTCCTCTTTGCGGGGTCTCCCCTGAGTGGCTTCGGCCATCGAAAGTCTTTATCCTTTTCAATTTCCAACAAGATTTGACTTCTAGGGGCATTCAACCTTGCATAGTCAGAGAACCTTGGTCCCAAGTTCTTTTTTGGTGGCGAATCAGAGTCTTTGCTAGTTCGGGGATACTTGTCCTTAGCATCGTACTCCTGCCCTTGCTTACGCTTTTTTGTATCATTGTTCCCCTGGCCATTGCCTAACGTGACTTCCTTCTTCGTGCTATCCTCGGCCTTGATGTATTTAGAAGCCCTTCGTTGGAGATCAGCCATATTCTCCGGGGGATGCTTTGCCAATGATCTCTTAAAGTACAGGTCGGTGGTACCATGCTCCAAGGCTACCATTGCAACTTTATTGTCCAGATCAGTGATGTTCAGAGTCTCCTTGGTGAACCTCTTAAGATAATCTCTCAGACTTTCGTTCTTCCCTTGTACTATATACATAAGAGATGCAGAGCTTTTCTCATGCGTTCTTCCGCTGATAAACTGACTAATGAAGGCAGCACTCAATTCCTTAAAGGAACCAATCGAGTTTGCAGGGAGCCGACTATACCATCTTTGAGCCATGCCCGACAAAGTTTGAGGGAAAGCCCTACACTTCAAAGCGTCGCTTGCAGGCTGCAACAGCAGTGCGTTTGAGAACGTTCTAACGTGGTTGGCAGGATCACCCATTCCATCATAGGCTTTGATTGTTGGCATCTTAAACTTCTTTGAGATACGAGCATTCATCACGTCCTCAGTAAACGGAGGTGTGGGATCATCAGGGTCCCCAAGCGGCAGCAGATCCTTGGGGTTGCTTTTAGGGGTTTCCACCCTTGTAGTTCTTTCAGGTGGGACGGTAGTCCTTCTTTGCCTCCTTGGAGGCCTCTCCAGATCTATGAAGGGAATCGGTCCTGACGTGGGATGTGGCAAAGTCTGTTTTGATCTGGCTTGCTCCCTGGCCATATCTTCCTTTAACTTTAAGATCTCGGCTTCATAAGCCTTAATCCTTTCAGCAGCTGTTGAAGGGAGTCCATCATGGATAGTTCGAGTTCTTCCCATAGGCTCTTTACTTGCACGTCGCCTCCTCGGGGCTTCATCACGCTCGTAATCATCGCCAGAAGATGATTCATCTGAATAAGGACCAGAAAAATCGCGATAATCTCGATCTCGAATATACAGGGCATGGCCACTCGGTCCAGCTCCGTAATTGGTCATCCCATACATTGGATTGGTGCTTATGGGGAGATCCGTAGTGTGGATCTGAACCCCTCGTGTAAGGTTGTTGGGGTCTACAATCAGGGAAGAAATCCCCGGGTTAGTCCCGGGAATTGTGTGGACGATCGGAGGTAGCGTACTCTCGACATGGGTAGTCGTCCCTAAGGGTTGAGAAACTTGATATGGAACGATAATCCCAGATGTTGGAGGTACCTGCTCAGATGTCGGTAGCACTTGTTCAGTGCGGGGCGGAGCAGAGCTAAGAGGTAGAGCCTCGGTAGCGATTGGCTCTGTAGTGCTTGGTGGAGTTCTTCGTGTTTGAACCATGGTTGATGTCTTCTTCCCACAGACGGCACCAAATGTTGTGGGATAAAAACTAGGTTTAAATTATTGCGGCTAGGGTTTGTGTATTTAATGCTAGGGTTCGTGAGCTTCGTGCTTTAATGGCTGCTTCTGCGTTCGAGACTAAACGGTCCTCACAGAATGCCTACGTATCTCTGTATTTAGAGAATCAAGCCAATAAAACGTAGTTCTGAGTCGAGGGGTCTGACCCTTTATATAGGCTGAGAAGCCTCAGAATTAGGGTAGGTTTTGGAGACTTGGTGGGCAAGTCATCCTTGAGGAAGGTTCTAGACTCCTTCCTTGTAGGAGTCAGTTTCCTTGTATGATTGTGTGGCTTGGAGGTTACTTTTCGTAGGGATAACGCCCTTATCTGACTTATATCTCCCAGCTGTTAATTACCCCTAAATATTAATTACGAAATTAATATTATAATTGGAGTTTGGGCCCACCTGGTGGGCCCCACGTTTGGACCATTCTAGGTCTAATTAATGCCACATTAAATGTGTCCTTAGGGCTTATTTTTAGCCCATATCAGGGATGGACATTCTTGGTCCTTTCCCTATGGCTTCAGCACAAAGGAAGTTTCTGATTGTCGCCATTGATTACTTCACTAAATGGATTGAGGCTAAGCCTTTAGCCAAGATAACCACCAAGCAAGTTTCCCAGTTCTTTTGGGAGAACATAATTTGTAGGTATGGAATCCCGCGAATTCTTGTGACAGATAATGGGACACAGTTTAACAATGAGGAATTCAAAAGGTATTGTGAGGAAAATGCTATTGAGCTTCGTTTTACCTCAGTGGCACATCCGCAAGCGAACGGGCAGGCCGAGGTGGCCAATCGAATCATCCTGGATGGATTAAAGAAAAGGGTCGAACGCTCGAGGAACACTTGGGTGGATGAGTTGCTGCCTATACTCTGGGCTTATCGCACTACTTGTAAGGTGACTACTGGAGCAACCCCGTTTCTGCTAGCTTATGGAGCTGAAGCAGTTGTGCCGCTGGAAATCATGCAGGCATCACCTCGAGTTGAGGCATATGAACCTGAGACTAATGAAGAAGGCATGAGGCTCGCTCTAGATCTGATTGATGAGGTCAGGGACGAGGCAAACGCCAGAAATGTGGAGCATCAAAAGAAAGCGTCTTTCTATTACAACCACAGGGTTAAGGAGAGGTTCTTTCAGCAAGGTGACTTGGTTCTCAGGAAGAACGAGGCTTCTGGAGTTGGCCAGAAAGGGAAATTAGCCCCCAATTAGGAAGGACCGTACCGAGTCAGAAAGACGCTAGGACGAGGATCATACAAGTTGGAGACATTAGATGGGAATGAAGTGCCCCGAACTTGGCATGCTCTGAACTTGAAGATTTATTATGTATAAGCCTTCCTTGTAAGGATTTGGCTTTTAGCTATTTACTGATAGAAATAGAAATAAGGTTCGATGAAACCATTTCAGGGACAAGTACCCCGAGTAGGACCATAGTATCTATGTCAGGGTTGAACCCTCTTTCAAGCTATTAATGCAAATCTGTTTTCCTTTCTATGATTCTATGTTTTGTTTATGTACCAAGCACCTGTTGAGTGCAAGAAAGATCAAATACTGAAAGTAAATAGGCATAAGAATAAAGGAAACAGATGCATAAATAAAACGCCCCGAAGGGCCATGGTTTAAATTAAGCTACAACACACGAATAAAAGTTAAGTCCCGAAGGACATTGATTGAAAGATGATAAAATAAAGCCACAAACGGCTAGATAAGGGCCGTGCAAGGCCATAGGGGAACCCATCCTACTTAGCTGGGGATTCTTACTCGCTGCTCTCCTCGCCCGACTCCTCCTCACCTGAATCCTCTTCCTCGCCGGACTCTTCACCTGAAGTTTCTTCCTCGGCTTGATCAACGACCGCCATAGGTTGAGCAGTAGTCTCCACATCTTCGGTTTCCTCCTCCCCTGAGGATGAAGTCGAACTGTCTTCGTTACGGATCACCCTCTTGCCTGGGATCGGTTGTCGAACAACTCCAACTTTCCTGGCAGGTGGGGGCTTCTTTCCACGGGATCCCGAAGAACTTGAGTCTTGACTAGCAGCTGGAGGACGCCTCTTGGATCCCGACGATCTATGGCTACCTTTAGAACCCGAACCTGATGCTTGAGGGACAATCTTGGTCCCCGATCCAGAAGCAAGAGTTGCACGGTTCTCGTCACTCGCAGTCCAGAAAGGGCAAGGAAAATCAGAGGAAGTAACCACTGAGGGATGTTTGCTACTCACAGCATTGATTGCCTTGTCCCAACCAACAGACATGTTGTAAGGATGCACCTCATCGTCATGTTGATCTATGAAACTCAGAAATTCCTCGAAATTATGATAGGCCTTAATCAATTTGTTAGCATCGTTCATTTTCTTTTGAGCCAAGGAGGCAAGTTGCTTGCGGGATGATAAAGCATCCGCTTCAGCATGAGCAACTTGAGAATGCAGGTCGTCAATCTCTTCCTTGAACCTTGCCGAGTCAGTCTTCAAGGATATATTCTCATCCCTGAAAGCCAGGCCTTGGGTACAAACAGATTGGAAGTAGGCATTAGCCTGCAATCAAAGTTGACAAAGTGTAAGGAATGTGCAAAGGCTAAATCTTATACCAGAATTGGTAGGAAAAGTATCTTACTTGGTACATGGCTTGGGAGCCCAGGAGTTGATTCTCATTCATTTTATCTCCAGCGAGTAAGGACAGTCTATCAGGAGGAGTAATCGAAAGCTTGGACCAGTCCAGGGCTAGGTCAGGACTCCCAGCAACCGAGTCCTGTTCGCATATACCCCAGGATGGCATAAAGGGGGTTCTGATACTTCCGTCAACATTACGGGATCTCTTCCCGCCTTGAGAGCAACCTTCCAAGAAGTTGGGAATACGAGGCTTAGCGGGATTCAGAAGTTCCTCAGCCTTTTTCTTCATTCTTTTATTCACAATCGGCTGGTTCTGAGGGCGGCTGTCAATCTCTTCAGCAGCTGAAATACAAAGAGAAAAACATCGGTATAAGAACAAACAGAGTTCATAAAAAGCTCAAGTAAGAAAATTACCCTCAACGGAAAGAAAGCTAAGGCCAGCTTCAATAAGGTTCTTTTCGTTCAGAAAAGTTTTATAATGGGTACAGCCATCATCGGCAAGAAGCCAATCTCGATCTTATAACTCTGAATCATCAAGGTCGCAAACAAAGTGTTTGCTATCTTCTACAATTCCGAATCTCTTTACGAAGAAGTTACCCCAATCACCGCCTTTCCATTCAAGAACTGTAAACTCTCTCTCCCAGAAATGTTGGGAATCTGGTAAAGAATAGGGGTTCACCATGTGTGGAATTTTGGCCCTGTGCTTGAGGCTGACCCATCCTTTCTTTTGATCGGAAGAGTTACTGGCTACGAAGATACTTCGAAATAATGTAGTAGTCGGGTGAATCTCCAATTGACGACATCTTACTAAAAATATAGAGATATATCTCCAAGAGTTGGGATACAACTGACAGGGATGGATCTGATACTCTGCCAGCAATCTAATGATGAAGTTATCAACGGGGAATCTGAACCCAGCATCAAGGGCACCCCAGTAGACACAAAGCCTCTCGGGATGCCAATTGCAAGTTCTGTCTGATGGTTTTGGGAGACGAACTTTGATAGCACTCGGAAAGTGATATGAGTCCTTTATTTTCTGGACATCTTTTTCGTTCAATTTGCTGGGACTTCTAAAAGAATCTAGACTAGCATAGTTTGGGAATGTGTCCCTCACAATATTAAGAAGATCTAGTAAGGATTCAAATTTATGCTCAACGAATGAAGAAGGTTTAATATCTTCTTTACCTTTAGCTGTCCTCATTCTACTCCTCTTTGCCATAGCCTCCATCATAGAGACAGGGGGAGCAACTGGGCGGTCACCTTCTGACATCTTGATCACAAAGCTGGAACTTGATCTTGCTACTTGAAAACTAGAGAGTTTAAGAATTTGAAAGCTCAGAAGTGAAGAAGTGAATGAAATGAAAGCTATCTCACTTCTTTTATAAAAGGAGCATGACCTGCTATGATAAGTTGAAGTTCAGCTTTGTTCGCGTTTACAGGTCATCTATCGTTTAAATATGAAAAAAGGACAGAAATTGCTCGTTTTATACAGAAAGGATCGTTAAAATTCAAATATGCCAAAGAAGAAATAGCTAATGTTTGAATAATATCGTCGGAAGTCACGAATGACCAAACAGACGACCTAAGATCAAGGTCAAGCTCCTTGATCCTGAAGATAACAAAGTCATGAATGGCCAAAATGATGGCTTGAGATTCAGATCAAGGTCTTTGATCCTCAAGATCATGAATGATTTTCACGTCCGGGTTAACCAGCTAGCCAAGAAGCAATCGACCGCGACGCACTAGGGGCCTCAGCCGACCAGGTCCCGGAGGACCAGGTCCCGGCCGACCAGCCCATTTTAAGGAGGCTCAGCCGACCAGGTCCCGGAGGACCAGGTCCCGGCCGACCAAGTCATTTTAAAGGGGTTCAGCCGACCAACTTCTGAACCTGGATCCAGCTGGTCCAGGTTCAGTTCTTGGTCCTGGATCCCAACTTTTTCAGCAAATGATTTCGGACATGATTCTCAACTTTTTCAGCGAATCTCGAATGATTGTCAATGCTAAAGAGAGGCCAAGATTAGTCATGAAGGCCAAGATGAATCCTGAAGGCCAAAGCTAGCCATGAAGTCACAAACGACTAAACTGACGATTCGTAATCAAGATCAAGATTCTTGATCCTTAGGACCACGGATGGTTTCTGATCCTAGATCCACACTCTCTTTTAAAATCATGAAGGAGTCTGAGTTCAGGTTTTTTAGGCCAACTACTGACTAGTCAGCCCTAGAAGAGGGATTTCAGCCAACCAGGTCCCGGAGGACCAGGTCCCAGCCGATCAGCTCCCCCGAAGGAGGACCAGCCGACCAGGTCCCGGCCGACCAGGTCCCAGCCGACCAGCTCCCCTGGAGGAGGGCTAGCCGACCAGGTCCCGGCCGACCAGGTCCCGGCCGACCAAGTCATTTTCAGGAGCTTCAGCCGACCAACTTCTGAACCTGGATCCAGCCGGTCCAGGTTCAGTTCTTGGTCCTGGATCCCTACTTTTTCAGTGAACTTTTTAAACCTAAATCTCGACTTTTTCAGCGAATCTTGGATGATTGTTAATGATAAAAAGAGGTCGAGATTAGCACAGATTAGTGCCGATTAAGCACAGATTAGTGCAGATTAGCACAGATTAGTGCCGATTAAGCACAGATTAGTGCCGATTTATGCCATCTAACATCGTCTAACATTGTTTAAACGTTGTTTGAGGCTAATTAGCGTTGTGTAGTGCCGTTTAACACTGATTAGTGTCGTTCAACATCGTCGTAAATGCGTCGGTCGCTCCACGCTTTACATTAAGATGATATTGTTGAAAATGCTCGCTCAAGAGTAATAAACCCTGACCCGAGTCTCGAATAGGCCGTTATAACTTCAAGGAAAACCTGATCAGTTTTCCTAGAAGTTGGGGGGCAAATGATATGGGCTAAAAGTAAGCCCAAAAGACACATTTAATATGACATTAATTAGACCCGGAGTGGTCCAAACGTGGGGCCCACCAGATGGGCCCAATCCCTATTTATAATATTAATTTCGTAATTAATATTAGGGATAATAAACAGCTCAGCAAATAAGAGTCAAACAAGGATATTACTCTTGCCTGACTTAGCCTTCAAGATACATATTCCAACATGGAAACTGACTCCTACAAGGAAGGGGTCTAGAACCTTCCTTGAGGCTGTGACTTGCCCACCAAGTCACCTAACCCTACTACGATTTTAGGGCTTCTCAGCCTATATAAAGGGTCTGACCCCTCAATTCAGAACTACGTTTTCTTGGCTTGATTCTCTAATACAGAGATACGTAGGCATTCTGTGAGGACCGTTTAGTCTCGAACGCAGAAGCAGCCATTAAAGCTTGAAGCTCACAAACCCTAGCCGTCATAATCATAACCTAGTTTTTATTCCACAACAAGCCTTAATTGTTGGCATCTTAAACTTCTTAGAGATGCGAGCATTCATCACCTCCTCAGTGAATGGAGGTGTGGGATCACCGGATCCCCAAGTGGCATCAGATCCCTGGGGTTACTCTTGGGGGTTTCTACCCTTGTTGTCTTTTCAGTTGGGGCGCCAACCCTTCTCTGCCTCCTTGAAGGCCTCTCCAAATCGACAAAGGGAATCCCTCCCGAGGTTGGAGGAGGTCGATTCTGATTCAATCTTTCTTGCTCCTGTTACGACTGTATTTCGCCGGACCTTGGTTCGGTCGGACCTGCAAATGAGAAGAATGCGAGGGTTTGGCCCCCCGATTCACCTCCGGTGTGAGAATAAGTTAGTCGGTTTTTGGTAAGGTAATTTAGAACGTAAAGTGTTTGTGTTGTGTGTAATTGTCTGTGAAATGAAAGGAAGAACCTGACTAATATCCATCTCCTTCCGGGCGGTTATCCGAATAGTGGGCATCGTGTGCCGACGTGTCCCACGTTCTCGGGAGTTGGAACCATACGACCGTTATCGGCAACTGGACCAGACGAATATGGGCCTCTGTTCGGGCTTGAGGCGTTGAAATATCGGTTCGGCCCATAAAGGAGATGGGCCTCTAACATGTCCCTGGGCTTCGTTCGGAGTTATCCTCAGGACGAAGGCCAAAGCCTAGGCCCATCTTCGGAGTTCACTCTTCGGACGTCTCATTCAGATAATAAGGACGATGGACAAGGTCGAAACGTTTCCTTGGAATCCGTGTCCCCTTGTGTTTAACAGCTGTCCAATCTCGAGATTCACGCTTCAATCCCTGCCGTTGAATACGAAACGGCTTTGTCCAAACGTCACACCTCTGTATATAATCCTTCTAAACCCATTCATTTTCACTTTTACGCTTACCAGTTTAAACGAAAACAGAACCAAAATCTTTATTTCTCAGAGCTTTTCGCTAACGACGATTGGAAACGTCAATTCGTCGCCGGTCGTCTTTTCTTCTCCAACTCCGGTTGACGTCTACATTCAAGCAATCTATCCTCAAGAACTCAGTTTTATCAAGAACCTTCAAACCAGTAAGTGACATTTTCCCTCTTGCTTCTTTATTATAATTGTTCTGCACTTCCATATATTCATGTATGTATCTAGATGTGTGTATGCGTAAAATCGCCTGTGCTTTTTAAATGAAATGCTCGCATGCCCCAGACGTTTAGGTTCTTCTTGATGCACGTTTTTAGTTTTGTATTAGCATTTCCCAAGATATTGAGATTGGTCCGAAAATGGTTTTGGCAAGAGCTTCCTTCGGGATCTTTGGATCTTGAGGACATTTTCGGACTGTCTTGATCTTTCCGAATCCCCTTCGGAAAGCCCTAGTTTTCATAGTTTTAAGTCTTCGACTCCCTTTGCCCTAGGTTGTAGGCGTCCCGACCGATCCTGGCTCACTGTACTCGGCCTTACTCTCCTTTTGAATCTTTTTTTATCCGAGTACAAGGCTAACGTCTCTTCATTTCCGAATGCAGGGACATGGATCGGTCGACCGAAGGTGCTGGCCCTTCGGAGGTTTTACCCTTCAGCGACGTCAATCAATTCCCGGCCGCAAACCTCCGATCGCAACTGACCGAAGAAAAAATCGAAGAATTCCACTCTAAGTATCTGGTCGAGAAGAATGTCTGGTACTTCTTTGCGCCGAGGAAGAAAGACCGTGTTTGGCATAATCCTGAGGTTCCCCCCCTTTATGGAGGAAGCGTAGCCACCGGCATATCCGAGATGGCGTTCAAATGCGGCTTTCGGCTGCCAATGTTACCGATCCTGAAGAAGTTGCTGAAGCAACTGGGGATAGCTATAGGGCAGTTAGATCCGAACAGCTTCTTTCATATCAATGCCTTTCAGGCCCGATGCCTAGCCAAAAAGATGACGCCAAGGACGACCTTGTTCTGGCATCATTATGAACTCCGAAGGAATTCGAAGAGCCACGGCTATTACACTATATACCGTCGGACTGGTAGGGCCGATTGGGCCCAAACGAACTCCAACAACAAAGGGGCCCACGAGAAGTGGGCTTTCATTTCTGGCCCGAAAATGGAGAAGTACGGGCGATGGCGGGATCTCGATCCGTCGAGATTGCAGTATCCCGAACTCCTGCAGTCGGACAAACATGACTACCGTCTTCTCTGCGAACTTAACATGGATAGGGTTCCGCTATCGGACGGCAGGGATAACGACTGGTTGGTCGCCCTTTGGGGTAGTGGTAACATCTATTTTGCCTTGTTGATTTCCATTTAAGCACTGCCTATAAACATTGCATTTTATTTCCTGTTGTTCATATTTAACCCTGGTATTTTTGTGCAGTGTCTACTCTTCAGGATATCATCGAGCGCAAGCGCAGGAAGGCATCTCAGCTTTCAATAACCGCTACGGCCGAAGCCGATGCCGCTGCCCAATCGGCCGGCAAAGAGTTGGAATCTGTTCCCGATTCAGGGAAAAGGGGCGAAGCTCCATTGGTTTCTTCTCCTCCGCGAGATCAAGGGGATGGTATCGTCCAGACCCCCTCAGCCGACTCCCGAAAAAGGGGCCGGTCGGGAGATGCCGGGCTGAAAGTATACTCTCCTCCCTGGGGAGTTATTGAGACGGATCAAATCATCGTCCCTGCCCCCCAACTGTCTACCGTAGTAGGCCCTGATCTCTGCCGGGGTCTGATTCTGCCCGCCGACAGGCCCACGTTTGCTAAGGCAAACGACCTTGAGGCTTGTACTGAAATGCTGGCTCTGCTCTCCATGGTAAGCTTTTTCTCCTTCGGTGTTATTTCCTTCACTTATATTCAGTGTTTAATTCTTTTCCCTTGTTTATTTCCAGGGGGTCTCTTGGTCGGCCGTTGTGACCGAACGGATGGAGGGTATACAGAAAAAGCTGGAGGCGGCCAACCAGACTGAAGTTCGGGCGGTCAAGGCTGAAGAGGACCTCCGGAATGCAACTTCTGACTTGGAGAGGGTCACCGGCCAATCTAACTCCTTGAAGGCTGAGAATGATGCCTTGAAGGCGAAGTTGCAGGAGATGGACGCCTTGAGGGCTAGGGTCGAGTGGAGAAACAAACAGCTCAAACTTACAAGGAAGAACGTTCGGAAGCTGAAGAAGACTCTGGAGCTGACCGAAGAATGATGCTACCAGATGGGGTATGACGGCGCTGTGTTGAAGGCACATTCTCTAGGCCTTGATCATACCCAGCTGATCGATCTTTCACTCGGGATGACGGATCCAGTTGGTCGGGAGGACACTGATCAACCCTTGGAGGTTTCTTCGGGCGAAGATGAGTCTCTCTCCGACGATCCTTCAGCTGGTGGCGCCTTGTAATTTTTGTCTGGTTTTAATATTTTCGAATGTGTACTGTTTAACTTTGCCTTCGGGCTTTTTACTCGTGCCTTCGGGCTTGTAATATTTTACTTTGCCTTCGGGCTTGTTTTATTTAAGTTTGCCTTAGCATAATACCCTTTTTTATGCGTCTTCGGCTTCGGCCTCAATTTGGCTCCTGTTTCTGTTCATGCGTCTTTGGCTTTGATTTGCCTTGGCATGATTATTTTATTTTTATTTTTATGCGTCTTCGGCATTATATTGCCTTGGCATAATTATTTTATTTTTATTTTTATGCGTCTTCGGCATTATATTGCCTTGGCATAATTACTTGTATTTTTATGCTTCTTCGGCCATTTTTGCCTTAGCATAATTCTTGCCTTTTTGTGCATCTTTGGTCGTAACCTAGCTGCCCCCAAGTATTTAAGGGGTTTTGTAAATGATTAAGGTCTCGTTCGGTCGGCTGAAAAATATTTCCTCCCGGCCTTAATTAATGTCAAAGCAACTTAAATACTAAGACAATTTTGTAAGAGGCCAAATTTCATCCGGTCGGCCCCAAATTTGGATTCGTCAAGTATTTGTAGCTTAGAACACAATGCACTTGAACACTACCAATAAGTTAAAGGGCGCATGTTTTATACGGTCGGCCCCAAACATGGGTCCATTAAGCTTAATATTGCGTACTTAGCTTTTTGGCTATAAATGTACTTAGCTTAACAATAACGGATAAAGAATGGAGCAAAACAATCTTTTCATTAATCATGCAATTCTTACATAGACTTGATTACAGATTGATGCTAGCTTATGGAATTCAGAATAAAGTTGCATAAGACAAAATACTGAAGTAAAAAAACAATAAAAATTGAACCAGTGAGCTTACTGGTAGAAACGTCGAAGGCGAGCGGCATGCCAGGTGTTTTTGATTGGGCTACCGTCTGGATGGGCCAATTTGTAGGTGCCCGGTCGGACCACTTCAATTACCACGTATGGACCTTCCCAGTTGGGCATAAGCTTGCCTTTTTTGGTTGGCATGGAGGTGGCTAACTCTCGAAGCACTAAGTCCCCGGTTCGGAAGGATCTCTTCTTCACCCCCGAATCATAATACTGGGCCGCCTGCAATTGGTACCTTAGGTTTCTTTGGTGGGTAGCCTCTCTTTCTTCTTCCAGTAAGTCCACATTCGCTCGAAGTCCGAACTCATTCATCTCCACGTTAAACACTTCTGTTCGGTAAGACTCCAGGCCAACTTCGACGGGTAGAAGGGCATCAGTTCCGAAGGCCAGTTTGAAAGGCGTTTCCCCGGTTGAAGATCTCGTAGTTGTTCGGTAAGCCCATAGGACCCATGGTAGTTCTTCAGCCCAAAGTCCTTTAGCTTCTCCTAGCCTTTTCTTGATTCCATCAAAGATGATTTTGTTGGCCGCCTCGATCGCCCCATTTCCCTGGGGATGCCCTACCGAACTGAACTTCTGTTGTATCCCGAACTGAGCCAGGAATTTTCTGAACTTGCTCCCAATAAACTGAGTACCGTTATCGGACACACAAACCATAGGTATGCCAAACCTCAAGATGACCTGTTCCAACATGAATTTCTTCGCGGCTTTCTAATCGCCTCTCATTTCTCCAACTCCATGCTCTGTTGGGAACTTCAACTTCAGATGAGGGATAGAGGATACAGCCTGGAACAAAGATAAGGCTGGCCTTCCCAGAATTTCGTTGTACGGACTATCCACCCGAACGACATAGAACTTTGCTTCCTTTACCACAGTGTATGGCGCTTTTCCCATCATGACAGACAAAGTGATGGTGCCTTCTATCGGCACAGGCTGATTACCGAAACCATATAAAGGTGCCTCGTGGCATGGTTCCAGCTGTTCGCCTCCTAAATTCATCTTGCAATATGTTCGATGATATAGAATGTTGACTGAGCTCCCTTCGTCTACCAGCACTTTCCATATCTTGTTTTCCCCGATTACTAGGTTCACCACAAGTGGGTCTTCGTGCGGCCATATCACATCTTCGTAGTCATCTTCTGTGAAGGAGATAGGCAGTGGTTGCTTGGCTGAACTTGACTGGTACAGGTTATAGATCTGTCTGGCATACTTTTTCCTTGCTGTCTTACTGTCCCGATCAAGCACTGTTCCTCCGGAAATTGTCCTGACCTCCCCTCGGTACTTCTCGGAACTTTCCGCTTCCTTCCTTTTCTCCTTGGATTCTAGTTTGTCCCTCAAGTCGCCCACAAATTGGGTCAACTCCCCATCTTTGATCATCTTTTCAATTAACTTCTTCAAATGATAGCACTCCTCGGTGTTATGACCTTTGTCCCGATGGTAGTCACAATATTTGCTGTCGCTTCTTCTATTCTCAGGGGTCTTCAACTTGGGTGGTCTGACAAACCCAGGTTTACCCTTTATCTCATGGAGAATCTTCGAGATAGGTGTGTTTAATGGTGTGAACACAGTACTATCTCTATCTCTTCTTCGTTCGGCTCCTTTGTCGGGCCTTGTATCATTCAACCTGCTCTTAATATCTCCTCGACTCCTTCGGTCGTCTCTTCTATCATCCCTTCGGTCGTCTCTCCTGTCATACCTATCATTTTTCTTGTTCTCCTTGTACCCCCCAATTGATTCCAATTTTCTTCTAATGGCCTCTCCTCTCACATATATATCATTTAAAGATTTGGGAGGCATATCATAAAGAGAGGACCGAAGCTTCTTACCTTTAACAGGGTCGAGGCCTGCGGCGAGGAATCCAGCCGCCTTGACTTTGTCCAAGTTGGTGACCATACCGGCTTCCTCTTTGAACCTTGCTAAGTAATCACCCAAATCTTCGTTCGGTCCCTGCCTGCAGTGGATCAGGGCTTCTGTATCCTTCTCTCTTCGGCACAAATGTGAGTAGTGCCTCAAGAACTTTTTCTTCACTTGTTCGTACGAGCCTATCGACCTAGGTCTCAATGACCTGTACCACATGGATGCATTCCCCTTTAGGTAGGTCTTGAACATCTTGCAGAGCATCACATCACAGTGCCCCATCCCAGTCATAAGTGATTCATATTTCTCACAGTGGTCTTCGGGGTCACCTTTTCCGTTGAATTCGTTCATCTTCGGGAACTGCCTTCCAGGAGGCGGTCGAAACTGTTCAATGTCCTCGGTCACCACTGGCTCGTGGCTGACCTTTCTCTCTCCGAACATGGCCTTCTCGATCCTTCGGATACGATCGTCCGTGTGGGGGCCCTCTTCCTCCGAGTCGGAGGAATAAACTACCTTTGACCGGGTCCTCCTCGAGTATGATTCAGAGTCCCCCGACTCATCTTCATCATTTCTGGTTCTTGGCCTCTTATCTCTTCGGTCGTCCGCCTCCGTGTCTTCGGCTTCTAGAGCCTCGCGGAGGGTCCTTTCCTGTAGCTCGATCTCCTCCCTTTGGAGCTTTAGGGCTTCTAGCCTTAAACGGTCAGCCTCCCTCTTTTTGGCCAGACGTTCGGCCTCCTTGCTGCTCTTCTCCTTTTCTATTTCTTTCCGTTTCCCCTTGGCCTTTTGTTCCTCTCGCCACTTCATCAGAATTTCCCTTTGTTCTTCGGGAGACGGTATGTCTCCCTCTTCATCGAAAATCAAAAGCCTTGGGGTGATGGGAGGAGTGGTGCGAGTATTTCCGGCTATAGTGCTATCGTCAGCTGTTGGCATCTCGGTTTCATTCGCCATTACTAACTGTATAATTCAACACAAACGCAACTCTACGTTCCCACAGACGGCGCCAAATGTTACGACTGTATTTCGCCGGACCTTGGTTCGGTCGGACCTGCAAATGAGAAGAATGCGAGGGTTTGGCCCCCCGATTCACCTCCGGTGTGAGAATAAGTTAGTCGGTTTTTGGTAAGGTAATTTAGAACGTAAAGTGTTTGTGTTGTGTGTAATTGTCTGTGAAATGAAAGGAAGAACCTGACTAATATTCATCTCCTTCCGGGCGGTTATCCGAATAGTGGGCATCGTGTGCCGACGTGTCCCACGTTCTCGGGAGTTGGAACCATACGACCGTTATCGGCAACTGGACCAGACGAATATGGGCCTCTGTTCGGGCTTGAGGCGTTGAAATATCGGTTCGGCCCATAAAGGAGATGGGCCTCTAACAGCTCCCTTGCCATATCATCCTTCAACTTTAAGATCTCGGCCTCATAAGCCCGGATCCTCTCAGCAGTTGTCAAAGGAGGTTCATCATGGGCAGTTTGAGTCCTCCTTCGAGGTTCTTTGCTAGCACGTCGCCTTCTCGGGGCTTCATCACGATCATCGTCAAACGACGAATCGGTAGTGTAAGGACCAGAGTAGTAATCGCCATACTCTCGATCTCGGATCTGTAGTGTGCCGCTCGTCCCAGGGTCTCTTTGTTGGGGGGGATAGTTGGGCAGCCCATACATCGGGTTGGTGTTCAAAGGAAGCACAGTAGTGGAGATATGACCTTCCAAGGGTGGCGAACGAGTATTCAAAGGAGAGACCACCATCTGAAGAGAGTTGGTCCCTTGATTTGGAGGAACATCCACCGGTAACGTTCTCTCAACATGGGGATTCGTCCCTGGAGGTTGAGAAACTTGAGATTGGACGATCGCCCCTGTTGTTGGGGGTACCTGTTCAGTAGCAGGTGGAGCAGAGCTGAGAGGTAAAGCCTCAGTAGCGGCTGGTGTTCTTCGCGTGGTCACCATGGTTGATGTTGTTTTCCCACAGACGACGTCAAATGTTGTGGAATAAAAATTAGGTTACGAATTTGTATTTAATGCTAGGGTTCGGGAGCTTCGTGCTTTAAAGGCCGTTTATGTGTTCGAGACTGATCGGTCCTCACAAAGTGCCTACGTATCTCGTTATTGAGAATCAAGCCAAGACGTAGTTCTGAGATTGAGGGGTCATGCCCTTATATAGGCTGAGAAGCCTTAGAATTAAGGTAGGAGTCAGAGACTTGGTGGGCAAGCCACAACCTTGGGGAAGGTTCTAGACTTCTTCCTTGTAGGAATCAGTTTTCATGTTGAAATAGATATCATGGAGGCTAAGTCAGGCAGGAGTAATATCCTTGTTTGACTCTTATTGCTGAGCTGTTTATTACCCATAATATTAATTACGAAATTAATATTATAAATAGGGTTTGGGTCCATCTAGTGGGCCCCACGTTTGAAACATTCTAGGTCTAATTAATGCCACATTAAATGTGTCTTTAGGGCTTACTTTTAGCCCATATCAAAATTGTTTTTCATTATAACATTTAAAATACTAAATAATCATTTATAATTTGGACCGAACTATTGGAGTTGGAGAGGGGTTCGAGGTCCAAATTTTGACCAAACTATTGAAGATGCCCTTAAAGAACATATATATTCTGCATTCAAAATTTTGCAAAATTTTTTATTTTTCAAAATGTGTTTTATGAATATTACTATTTTATTGAAATTTTTAAAAATCATGTATGTTATGCAACCACAATATATTTTGTTGAAAAATTCATTATTTCGCCGGACCTTGGTTCGGTCGGACCTGCAAATGAGAAGAATGCGAGGGTTTGGCCCCCCGATTCACCTCCGGTGTGAGAATAAGTTAGTCGGTTTTTGGTAAGGTAATTTAGAACGTAAAGTGTTTGTGTTGTGTGTAATTGTCTGTGAAATGAAAGGAAGAACCTGACTAATATTCATCTCCTTCCGGGCGGTTATCCGAATAGTGGGCATCGTGTGCCGACGTGTCCCACGTTCTCGGGAGTTGGAACCATACGACCGTTATCGGCAACTGGACCAGACGAATATGGGCCTCTGTTCGGGCTTGAGGCGTTGAAATATCGGTTCGGCCCATAAAGGAGATGGGCCTCTAACAGCTCCCTTGCCATATCATCCTTCAACTTTAAGATCTCGGCCTCATAAGCCCGGATCCTCTCAGCAGTTGTCAAAGGAGGTTCATCATGGGCAGTTTGAGTCCTCCTTCGAGGTTCTTTGCTAGCACGTCGCCTTCTCGGGGCTTCATCACGATCATCGTCAAACGACGAATCGGTAGTGTAAGGACCAGAGTAGTAATCGCCATACTCTCGATCTCGGATCTGTAGTGTGCCGCTCGTCCCAGGGTCTCTTTGTTGGGGGGGATAGTTGGGCAGCCCATACATCGGGTTGGTGTTCAAAGGAAGCACAGTAGTGGAGATATGACCTTCCAAGGGTGGCGAACGAGTATTCAAAGGAGAGACCACCATCTGAAGAGAGTTGGTCCCTTGATTTGGAGGAACATCCACCGGTAACGTTCTCTCAACATGGGGATTCGTCCCTGGAGGTTGAGAAACTTGAGATTGGACGATCGCCCCTGTTGTTGGGGGTACCTGTTCAGTAGCAGGTGGAGCAGAGCTGAGAGGTAAAGCCTCAGTAGCGGCTGGTGTTCTTCGCGTGGTCACCATGGTTGATGTTGTTTTCCCACAGACGACGTCAAATGTTGTGGAATAAAAATTAGGTTACGAATTTGTATTTAATGCTAGGGTTCGGGAGCTTCGTGCTTTAAAGGCCGTTTATGTGTTCGAGACTGATCGGTCCTCACAAAGTGCCTACGTATCTCGTTATTGAGAATCAAGCCAAGACGTAGTTCTGAGATTGAGGGGTCATGCCCTTATATAGGCTGAGAAGCCTTAGAATTAAGGTAGGAGTCAGAGACTTGGTGGGCAAGCCACAACCTTGGGGAAGGTTCTAGACTTCTTCCTTGTAGGAATCAGTTTTCATGTTGAAATAGATATCATGGAGGCTAAGTCAGGCAGGAGTAATATCCTTGTTTGACTCTTATTGCTGAGCTGTTTATTACCCATAATATTAATTACGAAATTAATATTATAAATAGGGTTTGGGTCCATCTAGTGGGCCCCACGTTTGAAACATTCTAGGTCTAATTAATGCCACATTAAATGTGTCTTTAGGGCTTACTTTTAGCCCATATCAAAATTGTTTTTCATTATAACATTTAAAATACTAAATAATCATTTATAATTTGGACCGAACTATTGGAGTTGGAGAGGGGTTCGAGGTACTATTGAAGATGCCCTTAAAGAACATATATATTCTGCATTCAAAATTTTGCAAAATTTTTTATTTTTCAAAATGTGTTTTATGAATATTACTATTTTATTGAAATTTTTAAAAATCATGTATGTTATGCAACCACAATATATTTTGTTGAAAAATTCATTTTGCAATATTTTACTAGCAAAAACATATATGATTTGCAAAATTTTCAATGAAATAGTGATTATCACTGAAAATACTTTGTAAAATAATATATTTTACAATATTTTACTTGTAAAACATAAATGGTATTCAAGGGCTTCGATAAAATAGTGTTATCCATATAACTTAACTCTTACATATAAATATTCTATATTTCTTAATTTTTTTTATCATATATATAGTCCAGGTAATCGTTGTCTAATAAGTAATGTTACAGAAATTGGGTATCAAACAAGGTCGGTAAGAATACCTTGCAAGAATTAATTTTTCAATTGAGGATTTAATCGGAATAAAAATTGGATGCATTTTAATATTATAATATCATTTAGTATATTATTATAATTTTATTAGTTATTTATTAAATAATATGTATATATCATATCATAAAATATAGTACTTCATATTTAATTAATTTATTATTTTAATTTAATTAATTTATTATAACCACTTTAATCTTTAATCAAGAAGTAATCGTAAAGATTAATCGATGATTTTAAAAATCAAATTAATTGGATACCTTGTGAGAATTAATAGAGAATTAATCAACTTTAAAACAATGCTAAAAAGTAATAACTAATACTTGTTTTGATTTGTTTGTTTGTTTATGGATGTCTGTAATTTATTAAATGTTTTGAAATCGTGCAATTAGAAGTACAATAATAATGTACATGTTGAGATACATAAAACACATAAAATCTTATTTCTCTATTTTCAAAAAATATTTTAATCATCATATTAATGATAGTCATAGGAAGTTAATTATTTTTACATTATTATTTTTTAAGTATTCAACTTAAACTCGAGCTCGAACCAAAATCCCAAAAAATATGATGGCACGAATATATTCCATTTTAGAAACCAAACTTGAAACAAACTGAAATATAATAAGGGATCAAATTTGATTTTTATGAAACCCAAATCAATTCGACCGATAACCATCGTAGCCCCAATACTTTCATATACATTGCCCCAAAAATTATCTATGTTGTCTTTTACATTACTACTAGCTTATAGCCCGTGCGAAGCACGGGTTACTTTTAAATACTTTTAAAATTATATAATTAAATAAAATAGAGAATAATTTATTACGAATTTATTAGTAATAATAATAGTTTAATAAATGATATGTATTGATTAGAATTAATAATATAAAATCTTAATGTAAATTTGTTGTTGATGGGATTTGAACCTTGATCTTTGGAAGATGGATTTAAATAAAGAATATTCCTTATTATTAGATCTAACGGCTATGTGAAAAGTATTTATGTTTGATATATGGTGTTGAAAAAGAAGAGAAAAGCCGAAGAAGATTGTGTATTGAATTGATGAAGATTGCGCAGATGAGATTTAGAAGAATAGAGTTCTGTAAGGCAACGGAGGTTTTAAGTTTAGCTATATTAGTAATGGTGTAAATATAAAAATAAAATACTACTCTGTATTGGTTTAACGGAATTCATTTGATTTGTTTTATATTATAAATAATTTAAATTAAATAATTAGAGTGAAAACCAAAACTTAGGAGAAAACCAAAACTTTCAATGTTTCGGCTTTAATATAATAGTATAGATTTCTTTTCAAATAATCACAAGTTGCATAAATTATTTTTTTGGAGCTCGAAATAATTAAATTTTCATTTGATCTTTTCAATTGTGATTATAATTCCATTTGATCTTTTTAATTTTCATTTGATCTTTTTCAGGTGCGCGTGGAGACGTAAGATCAGAGTGGTAGATTCACTTTTAGGGAGCGGCTCCGTTGTGGAGAACCTCAGAGTTGGGTTGTCTCGATTAGCTTTAATTTAGAAGTCCAGCTTTTTATTTTAGCAGTGCTCGTTTATTGTCTTCGGATTGCCTTGGACCGGTATATTCTTGTATGACCCGGGTGGTTTGGTCTGCTGCCGTTTGCTTGTGTTTTATTTTATTTTTCAGGGGACCCGTCCGGAGATATTCTCTAAAGTCGTAAAGGTGGAGAGCATCAGGACCTTGATATCAGAATGCCAGAATCCCAAGCAGGCAGGTAGGTCCCATGTGGAGAACGCCATGGGCTCAGGTATTGCTTTAAAATATCCACGTACCGTTAAGATTCCTTTGTCTTCTTCACCCACCGTATCTGCTGTGCACATAGCCGGGGGTCTTCACGGAAACAGCCTCTCCGCTTGAAAAAGCGGGGGCATGGTCTGCGTACAATCTACCCTCCCCAGACCCTGCTCTGAGCGGAATATACTGGGTATGTTTGGTTTGGTTTGGTTTAATTGTGATTATAATTCCATCTGATAAGTTAGAAAAGTTAGTGGTGTAAAACCATGTGGTTCCATGGTCTAGCGGTTAGGACATCAGACTCTGAATCTGGTAACCCGAGTTCAATTCTCGGTGGAACCTTCATTTTTTTTTTTTCAAATTTTATTCCCCCGAGTTCTGGTACAATTATACGTACCTACAACTAAAAATCCAATCCAATTCTAATTATACATACACGAATATATAATCCATCAAATCTCAATTACCACCACTATTTTTAGTTTTATTCTCTAAACCGGAAAAGATGGCTTCGGAAGCAGACCGGACGAGAATCGAGGAAGCGGTGGTGGAAATCTTGAAAACCGGTGACCTGGAAACACTGACTGAGTTTAGTATCCGAGTTATGCTCGCCGAGCGACTCAACATCGACTTGAGCGACCTGGAATCGAAGCTTCTAGTTCGAAGAATTACGGAGTCGTATTTGCTTTCTTTACCGGATGAATCAGAGAAAGTTGTAGAGGTCGTGAAACAACAATCAAATTGTAATAATTTGCCTGATAATATTTATACTCACATTTGTAAGGTCAGTTTTTGTGTGTGCGTGCGTGTGTTTTATTGTTGACCTATTATCGTGTTCTGTTACTTAAACTTACTAATTAGGCAAATGCAATTTTTTTTGTGTGTGTGAGAGAGAGAGAGAGAATTAAAATTCAGTTGTGCTGTATGAGAGAGAGAGAGAGAGAGAGAGAGAGAGAGATGAATTAAATTGTGCTAATTGAACCTGGTAATTAGGTTTTGTTAAGTTGAAAATTTTATATGAAGTGATAATAAGGACAAATTAGTGATGTGATGATAAAAACAATTGGATGGATATGTTAATTCATTTCCAAAATGCCAAAATTAATTAAGTTAATTTGGTCTGTCATTGTACTAATTTGTCTTGTGTTTTTATTATGTCATTGATAGTTGTCAAACAGGAGAAATGTGTCGGTTAACAAATTTCGAGGAGAAACTTTGGTGTTGTTCAGTAATTTCTACGAAAAAGATGGAAACGAGTATGATGGAGGTGAGGACTTGCATCTTTTATTCTACTGTGTTTTGTGTTTTGCAGTTTGTATTTAGTTTGAATTTGATTTTAAATTACTCTTATTTATTTTGGGTGAAAGCTATTAAAACTTTTAAGACTCAGTGTTTTTATTGCATGAGCAAACGTAGGAGAATAGTTGTTAAAGGCACCCTCTTAGGCGATAATGTGCCTAGCTACCCTATAGGGTGAAAGATATTCCTTGTTAAATAACCGTCTGGATGTTTAGGCAACTATTAGACAATTAGTACAGACTTTGGATCTCTATAGAAGTTCAAGGATCCCTGACAGGTTTTGAGGCGTATATGATGTAGGATTGTGGAAAATCCCTTTTCTACTTTTGTTATACTAGCTATATTACAAATTTACAACCACACAACTGAGCAACAGTTTGAACAGTATCTTGGACTGGTTAATGCTATGGCTGCCTCAGGTTGCTGTAAATTTCCTTGCGGTTTTATGTTGCCAGTTCTGGGCTACGGATCCTATGGCTGTGCTATATGTTTCTTCAGTAGGAGATCGAGTGTGAATGTTGATGTTATCCGAACCAAATCCTCCTAACGTATACCCCACATTCGTGTTTTGCTACAGAGCTCCCAAGTATTATTACAAGTGTAATTACATAACCTGTAATATTCTTGTCCAATCTTGTCATGTCATGACAAGTCATTTTCTAGGTTTTACAATGTTTTTGTATTTTCTTGTGTTTAGGAGTAGAAGATAACAGTAAATCAAGTAATAGAACAAGAGATTAGAGCTAGAAAGTAAGAAGAAACAGATCAGAACAGAGAGATTTAGAGAGATTTCTAGAGAGAGATAGAAACCTTAGGAGAGAGAAAGCTATAACAGAATTAGAGAGAGAGAGAAACTGGTGGAAAATGATTTCCTTTTCTGAATATTTCATACATGAATTCAAATGACACTACTTCTAGTCTATTTATAGACTACCACAACTAATCATGAAAAGACTAATATACCCTTAGTAAGTAACAGACTAATACTACTGTCCTGACATACTACTGCTCTAGACTCTTACTAGCTATTTTAATGTCAATTCCTGACATATCTCCCCCCTTTAAAATATAACCATGTCCTCATGGTTGATCTTCACTAGACAACTTCCTTCCACCTGGATCAAAGATATGCACATCTGTCTTGAAATTGCTAGAGTTTTTAGCTGTTGGGAACTTTTCAAAAGCCTCAGCACTCCTTCTCATGGTAGTGATAATTGAAAATACTTCTTCATTGGCATCTTGTTTCTCGTCCACTTCATAACCACCACAAATGTGTTCTATCCACCTGGGTATAAAAACAGTGAAATGGTGACAGCTTCCCACGAGATCCAAGATTGAATCAGATGTGAGCTTTAACTTCTTGTCATGCCATTCAAACCGCATGGGTTGCATTCCGTAATTGCAGTGGAGTTCACCTAATTGAGACAACCACTTAACTCCTAGAATCACATACCATTCAGGTAACTCTACCTTCCAGCCCTCAACTTGAATCTCCTCTTCATTCAATTTGAATTTATAATCTGAACAATTACTTGCACACTCCAGGGTACCTTCATTAGGTAGCTTAGTATTTGTAGTGTTACAGAAACCCTTGAATTGCAGTGGTGGTTTATAACCACCAGGATCAAAGAGGGTGATTGTTTTGTAGTTCACTAGAATGCCAACAGAGAGAGGCTTCTGAGTGCTTCCAACTGCTTTGCCAGCTCCTGCTGGAACCACAACTGAACTTAAGTAAGGATCACCTTGCAACTTTAGTCCATCCAAATGTATAGACAAGTCCCCTGGAACTTGGAGATCTGGCTTTAGCTTCTTTTTTTCTGTTGTCAACTTTGGCACCACTTCAGTTAAGAGAGCACATGGTCCATGGTCTTCCAATGTGAAATAAGGCCACAATTGGATATGTTGTCCTTCCCATTCAGGCTGCAATATTTGGATATGATGTGGAGAAACCCATTCCTTTCCCAATATCAAGTGCCAATCATTGGAAACATTAATCACCCCGGATGTTTGCTCCTGCTGATGTAAGCCTGTTGCAGTACATGTTTCCTTAGTTACCACATTCAAGCTTCTACCTTCATCTGTGAGAATCTGAAGCTTTTTTCCTTGATAATCTTCTCTGTAGTGTAATGGCACTCCCATGTGAGATGGTGGCATTCCTAGAGCTGACAGAATGAATATCTGTTCTTGCCAATCACACTTTTCTTCACCTGGCAACTCATCATAAGCAACTTCCTGAACTTCTTCAGTTATACCAACTTCACTTTTCATGTCACTCCCTATTTCCTCATTGAAGAAGGCTCCAAACTGTTCCCCATTTTTTGCACTTAAACCACTCATCTGGAATTCTTTACAGGTTGCGTAGTAAGTATCTTGATGCTCACCCTGAGGAGGTTTACCTCTCATTAATTCTCCTGCATACTCTTGATCCTCCCCTGGTTCTTTATCATAGATTGGTTCCTTATCATAGATAAGTTCAACAGCCTCCCAATCCTGTAACAATTGAAGAACTCCTGCACCTTCTTCAACTTTAGGATGTCTTAAGTCAAGATTTTGCACTGAATCTGATGTAAACTCAACTTGTGTTCAGCTACCTCGATCAAGTCTTCCAGTTTTTGAAACTTCTGACTAATTTTCTCCTTGTACAATAAAAGCTGTTGATGCACATCATGCATCAAATCATTGAAGGCTATATTATCTTCCTCCATTGTCTAAACAAACCTTAGAACTTCAAGAATTGTAAGCAGCTTTTCATTACCAGTTTCAACTCACAACAATAATATCACCACCAATTGAACTAAGTACCACCAGATCTACAACCACAGCTCAATAACAACACCTTCTCCACAACTCCTTCTCACAAACAATTTCTCAAACATATTGTCTACAGTCTACACTACAGAATTCACTTCAAACAAACAAACAAGACACACAGCAGTTCTCCATCTCTTAGAACAGAACAGTAGTGTACTGTACTTCACTAACCTCAGAGTTTCACCTTATACTAACAATGCCTTCCTGTAATTCAAGTAATACTCAACAGATTCCCTCTCAAGCAATTTATCAAACACCTTAAGCACACAAGTCACTTCTACCTTCAGATTAACAATATCTCCAAACAGTTACTACAAATCTCCCGAATACAAACTCAATCTCTTCACCAAACCACAGATCAAACACAGATTCAACAATCAACAACAAAATCAACAGTAGATCCACAACTCCACTTCAAACAAACAGTAAATGCACAGAAACAGAGTTTTGTACTAACAGCAACACCAAAACTGTAAATGACTTGCTATTTTTGTACTTTTCTCCAATAATTCTCAACAGATCTAAACTTACAGCAAGTAAACGAACTCAAATCAACACGAACATCTTCAATTCTAACTAATAACAACAGAGATTTAACAGATCTGAGAGTTAAAAGATGAGAACAGGACACCTGAACAATTTTGAAGGAAGTTCTGAACTTTCAACTGCGATTACTACAAGTATATGATCGATCTGCTCGCCCTGAGATGTACAACACAGTAGAAGCACTGGTAGGATCAAATTCTGAAGCTCTGATACCAATTTGTCATGCCATGACAAGTCATTTTCTAGGTTTTACAATGTTTTTGTATTTTCTGTGTTTAGGAGTAGAAGATAACAGTAAATCAAGTAATAGAACAAGAGATTAGAGCTAGAAAGTAAGAAGAAACAGATCAGAACAGAGAGATTTAGAGAGATTTCTAGAGAGAGATAGAAACCTTAGGAGAGAGAAAGCTATAACAGAATAACAGAATTAGAGAGAGAGAGAGAAACTGGTGGAAAATGATTTCCTTTTCTGAATATTTCATACATGAATTCAAATGACACTACTTCTAGTCTATTTATAGACTACCACAACTAATCATGAAAAGACTAATATACCCTTAGTAAGTAACAGACTAATACTACTGTCCTGACATACTACTGCTCTAGACTATTACTAGCTATTTTAATGTCAATTCCTGACATATCTCCCCCCTTTAAAATATAACCATGTCCTCATGGTTGATCTTCACTAGACAACTTCCTTCCACCTGGATCAAAGATATGCACATCTGTCTTGAAATTGCTAGAGTTTTTAGCTGTTGGGAACTTTTCAAAAGCCTCAGCACTCCTTCTCATGGTAGTGATAATTGAAAATACTTCTTCATTGGCATCTTGTTTCTCGTCCACTTCATAACCACCACAAATGTGTTCTATCCACCTGGGTATAAAAACAGTGAAATGGTGACAGCTTCCCACGAGATCCAAGATTGAATCAGATGTGAGCTTTAACTTCTTGTCATGCCATTCAAACCGCATGGGTTGCATTCCGTAATTGCAGTGGAGTTCACCTAATTGAGACAACCACTTAACTCCTAGAATCACATACCATTCAGGTAACTCTACCTTCCAGCCCTCAACTTGAATCTCCTCTTCATTCAATTTGAATTTATAATCTGAACAATTACTTGCACACTCCAGGGTACCTTCATTAGGTAGCTTAGTATTTGTAGTGTTACAGAAACCCTTGAATTGCAGTGGTGGTTTATAACCACCAGGATCAAAGAGGGTGATTGTTTTGTAGTTCACTAGAATGCCAACAGAGAGAGGCTTCTGAGTGCTTCCAACTGCTTTGCCAGCTCCTGCTGGAACCACAACTGAACTTAAGTAAGGATCACCTTGCAACTTTAGTCCATCCAAATGTATAGACAAGTCCCCTGGAACTTGGAGATCTGGCTTTAGCTTCTTTTTTTCTGTTGTCAACTTTGGCACCACTTCAGTTAAGAGAGCACATGGTCCATGGTCTTCCAATGTGAAATAAGGCCACAATTGGATATGTTGTCCTTCCCATTCAGGCTGCAATATTTGGATATGATGTGGAGAAACCCATTCCTTTCCCAATATCAAGTGCCAATCATTGGAAACATTAATCACCCCGGATGTTTGCTCCTGCTGATGTAAGCCTGTTGCAGTACATGTTTCCTTAGTTACCACATTCAAGCTTCTACCTTCATCTGTGAGAATCTGAAGCTTTTTTCCTTGATAATCTTCTCTGTAGTGTAATGGCACTCCCATGTGAGATGGTGGCATTCCTAGAGCTGACAGAATGAATATCTGTTCTTGCCAATCACACTTTTCTTCACCTGGCAACTCATCATAAGCAACTTCCTGAACTTCTTCAGTTATACCAACTTCACTTTTCATGTCACTCCCTATTTCCTCATTGAAGAAGGCTCCAAACTGTTCCCCATTTTTTGCACTTAAACCACTCATCTGGAATTCTTTACAGGTTGCGTAGTAAGTATCTTGATGCTCACCCTGAGGAGGTTTACCTCTCATTAATTCTCCTGCATACTCTTGATCCTCCCCTGGTTCTTTATCATAGATTGGTTCCTTATCATAGATAAGTTCAACAGCCTCCCAATCCTGTAACAATTGAAGAACTCCTGCACCTTCTTCAACTTTAGGATGTCTTAAGTCAAGATTTTGCACTGAATCTGATGTAAACTCAACTTGTGTTCAGCTACCTCGATCAAGTCTTCCAGTTTTTGAAACTTCTGACTAGTTTTCTCCTTGTACAATAAAAGCTGTTGATGCACATCATGCATCAAATCATTGAAGGCTATATTATCTTCCTCCATTGTCTAAACAAACCTTAGAACTTCAAGAATTGTAAGCAGCTTTTCATTACCAGTTTCAACTCACAACAATAATATCACCACCAATTGAACTAAGTACCACCAGATCTACAACCACAGCTCAATAACAACACCTTCTCCACAACTCCTTCTCACAAACAATTTCTCAAACATATTGTCTACAGTCTACACTACAGAATTCACTTCAAACAAACAAACAAGACACACAGCAGTTCTCCATCTCTTAGAACAGAACAGTAGTGTACTGTACTTCACTAACCTCAGAGTTTCACCTTATACTAACAATGCCTTCCTGTAATTCAAGTAATACTCAACAGATTCCCTCTCAAGCAATTTATCAAACACCTTAAGCACACAAGTCACTTCTACCTTCAGATTAACAATATCTCCAAACAGTTACTACAAATCTCCCGAATACAAACTCAATCTCTTCACCAAACCACAGATCAAACACAGATTCAACAATCAACAACAAAATCAACAGTAGATCCACAACTCCACTTCAAACAAACAGTAAATGCACAGAAACAGAGTTTTGTACTAACAGCAACACCAAAACTGTAAATGACTTGCTATTTTTGTACTTTTCTCCAATAATTCTCAACAGATCTAAACTTACAGCAAGTAAACGAACTCAAATCAACACGAACATCTTCAATTCTAACTAATAACAACAGAGATTTAACAGATCTGAGAGTTAAAAGATGAGAACAGGACACCTGAACAATTTTGAAGGAAGTTCTGAACTTTCAACTGCGATTACTACAAGTATATGATCGATCTGCTCGCCCTGAGATGTACAACACAGTAGAAGCACTGGTAGGATCAAATTCTGAAGCTCTGATACCAATTTGTCATGCCATGACAAGTCATTTTCTAGGTTTTACAATGTTTTTGTATTT
Source organism: Kitagawia praeruptora (assembly GCA_037693485.1). NCBI lineage: Eukaryota > Viridiplantae > Streptophyta > Magnoliopsida > Apiales > Apiaceae > Kitagawia > Kitagawia praeruptora. Next base: position 102,070,934 of record CM075352.1, on the reverse strand, counting down.
TCTGTGTTTAGGAGTAGAAGATAACAGTAAATCAAGTAATAGAACAAGAGATTAGAGCTAGAAAGTAAGAAGAAACAGATCAGAACAGAGAGATTTAGAGAGATTTCTAGAGAGAGATAGAAACCTTAGGAGAGAGAAAGCTATAACAGAATAACAGAATTAGAGAGAGAGAGAGAAACTGGTGGAAAATGATTTCCTTTTCTGAATATTTCATACATGAATTCAAATGACACTACTTCTAGTCTATTTATAGACTACCACAACTAATCATGAAAAGACTAATATACCCTTAGTAAGTAACAGACTAATACTACTGTCCTGACATACTACTGCTCTAGACTATTACTAGCTATTTTAATGTCAATTCCTGACATATCTCCCCCCTTTAAAATATAACCATGTCCTCATGGTTGATCTTCACTAGACAACTTCCTTCCACCTGGATCAAAGATATGCACATCTGTCTTGAAATTGCTAGAGTTTTTAGCTGTTGGGAACTTTTCAAAAGCCTCAGCACTCCTTCTCATGGTAGTGATAATTGAAAATACTTCTTCATTGGCATCTTGTTTCTCGTCCACTTCATAACCACCACAAATGTGTTCTATCCACCTGGGTATAAAAACAGTGAAATGGTGACAGCTTCCCACGAGATCCAAGATTGAATCAGATGTGAGCTTTAACTTCTTGTCATGCCATTCAAACCGCATGGGTTGCATTCCGTAATTGCAGTGGAGTTCACCTAATTGAGACAACCACTTAACTCCTAGAATCACATACCATTCAGGTAACTCTACCTTCCAGCCCTCAACTTGAATCTCCTCTTCATTCAATTTGAATTTATAATCTGAACAATTACTTGCACACTCCAGGGTACCTTCATTAGGTAGCTTAGTATTTGTAGTGTTACAGAAACCCTTGAATTGCAGTGGTGGTTTATAACCACCAGGATCAAAGAGGGTGATTGTTTTGTAGTTCACTAGAATGCCAACAGAGAGAGGCTTCTGAGTGCTTCCAACTGCTTTGCCAGCTCCTGCTGGAACCACAACTGAACTTAAGTAAGGATCACCTTGCAACTTTAGTCCATCCAAATGTATAGACAAGTCCCCTGGAACTTGGAGATCTGGCTTTAGCTTCTTTTTTTCTGTTGTCAACTTTGGCACCACTTCAGTTAAGAGAGCACATGGTCCATGGTCTTCCAATGTGAAATAAGGCCACAATTGGATATGTTGTCCTTCCCATTCAGGCTGCAATATTTGGATATGATGTGGAGAAACCCATTCCTTTCCCAATATCAAGTGCCAATCATTGGAAACATTAATCACCCCGGATGTTTGCTCCTGCTGATGTAAGCCTGTTGCAGTACATGTTTCCTTAGTTACCACATTCAAGCTTCTACCTTCATCTGTGAGAATCTGAAGCTTTTTTCCTTGATAATCTTCTCTGTAGTGTAATGGCACTCCCATGTGAGATGGTGGCATTCCTAGAGCTGACAGAATGAATATCTGTTCTTGCCAATCACACTTTTCTTCACCTGGCAACTCATCATAAGCAACTTCCTGAACTTCTTCAGTTATACCAACTTCACTTTTCATGTCACTCCCTATTTCCTCATTGAAGAAGGCTCCAAACTGTTCCCCATTTTTTGCACTTAAACCACTCATCTGGAATTCTTTACAGGTTGCGTAGTATCTTGATGCTCACCCTGAGGAGGTTTACCTCTCATTAATTCTCCTGCATACTCTTGATCCTCCCCTGGTTCTTTATCATAGATTGGTTCCTTATCATAGATAAGTTCAACAGCCTCCCAATCCTGTAACAATTGAAGAACTCCTGCACCTTCTTCAACTTTAGGATGTCTTAAGTCAAGATTTTGCACTGAATCTGATGTAAACTCAACTTGTGTTCAGCTACCTCGATCAAGTCTTCCAGTTTTTGAAACTTCTGACTAGTTTTCTCCTTGTACAATAAAAGCTGTTGATGCACATCATGCATCAAATCATTGAAGGCTATATTATCTTCCTCCATTGTCTAAACAAACCTTAGAACTTCAAGAATTGTAAGCAGCTTTTCATTACCAGTTTCAACTCACAACAATAATATCACCACCAATTGAACTAAGTACCACCAGATCTACAACCACAGCTCAATAACAACACCTTCTCCACAACTCCTTCTCACAAACAATTTCTCAAACATATTGTCTACAGTCTACACTACAGAATTCACTTCAAACAAACAAACAAGACACACAGCAGTTCTCCATCTCTTAGAACAGAACAGTAGTGTACTGTACTTCACTAACCTCAGAGTTTCACCTTATACTAACAATGCCTTCCTGTAATTCAAGTAATACTCAACAGATTCCCTCTCAAGCAATTTATCAAACACCTTAAGCACACAAGTCACTTCTACCTTCAGATTAACAATATCTCCAAACAGTTACTACAAATCTCCCGAATACAAACTCAATCTCTTCACCAAACCACAGATCAAACACAGATTCAACAATCAACAACAAAATCAACAGTAGATCCACAACTCCACTTCAAACAAACAGTAAATGCACAGAAACAGAGTTTTGTACTAACAGCAACACCAAAACTGTAAATGACTTGCTATTTTTGTACTTTTCTCCAATAATTCTCAACAGATCTAAACTTACAGCAAGTAAACGAACTCAAATCAACACGAACATCTTCAATTCTAACTAATAACAACAGAGATTTAACAGATCTGAGAGTTAAAAGATGAGAACAGGACACCTGAACAATTTTGAAGGAAGTTCTGAACTTTCAACTGCGATTACTACAAGTATATGATCGATCTGCTCGCCCTGAGATGTACAACACAGTAGAAGCACTGGTAGGATCAAATTCTGAAGCTCTGATACCAATTTGTCATGCCATGACAAGTCATTTTCTAGGTTTTACAATGTTTTTGTATTTTCTGTGTTTAGGAGTAGAAGATAACAGTAAATCAAGTAATAGAACAAGAGATTAGAGCTAGAAAGTAAGAAGAAACAGATCAGAACAGAGAGATTTAGAGAGATTTCTAGAGAGAGATAGAAACCTTAGGAGAGAGAAAGCTATAACAGAATAACAGAATTAGAGAGAGAGAGAGAAACTGGTGGAAAATGATTTCCTTTTCTGAATATTTCATACATGAATTCAAATGACACTACTTCTAGTCTATTTATAGACTACCACAACTAATCATGAAAAGACTAATATACCCTTAGTAAGTAACAGACTAATACTACTGTCCTGACATACTACTGCTCTAGACTATTACTAGCTATTTTAATGTCAATTCCTGACATATCTCCCCCCTTTAAAATATAACCATGTCCTCATGGTTGATCTTCACTAGACAACTTCCTTCCACCTGGATCAAAGATATGCACATCTGTCTTGAAATTGCTAGAGTTTTTAGCTGTTGGGAACTTTTCAAAAGCCTCAGCACTCCTTCTCATGGTAGTGATAATTGAAAATACTTCTTCATTGGCATCTTGTTTCTCGTCCACTTCATAACCACCACAAATGTGTTCTATCCACCTGGGTATAAAAACAGTGAAATGGTGACAGCTTCCCACGAGATCCAAGATTGAATCAGATGTGAGCTTTAACTTCTTGTCATGCCATTCAAACCGCATGGGTTGCATTCCGTAATTGCAGTGGAGTTCACCTAATTGAGACAACCACTTAACTCCTAGAATCACATACCATTCAGGTAACTCTACCTTCCAGCCCTCAACTTGAATCTCCTCTTCATTCAATTTGAATTTATAATCTGAACAATTACTTGCACACTCCAGGGTACCTTCATTAGGTAGCTTAGTATTTGTAGTGTTACAGAAACCCTTGAATTGCAGTGGTGGTTTATAACCACCAGGATCAAAGAGGGTGATTGTTTTGTAGTTCACTAGAATGCCAACAGAGAGAGGCTTCTGAGTGCTTCCAACTGCTTTGCCAGCTCCTGCTGGAACCACAACTGAACTTAAGTAAGGATCACCTTGCAACTTTAGTCCATCCAAATGTATAGACAAGTCCCCTGGAACTTGGAGATCTGGCTTTAGCTTCTTTTTTTCTGTTGTCAACTTTGGCACCACTTCAGTTAAGAGAGCACATGGTCCATGGTCTTCCAATGTGAAATAAGGCCACAATTGGATATGTTGTCCTTCCCATTCAGGCTGCAATATTTGGATATGATGTGGAGAAACCCATTCCTTTCCCAATATCAAGTGCCAATCATTGGAAACATTAATCACCCCGGATGTTTGCTCCTGCTGATGTAAGCCTGTTGCAGTACATGTTTCCTTAGTTACCACATTCAAGCTTCTACCTTCATCTGTGAGAATCTGAAGCTTTTTTCCTTGATAATCTTCTCTGTAGTGTAATGGCACTCCCATGTGAGATGGTGGCATTCCTAGAGCTGACAGAATGAATATCTGTTCTTGCCAATCACACTTTTCTTCACCTGGCAACTCATCATAAGCAACTTCCTGAACTTCTTCAGTTATACCAACTTCACTTTTCATGTCACTCCCTATTTCCTCATTGAAGAAGGCTCCAAACTGTTCCCCATTTTTTGCACTTAAACCACTCATCTGGAATTCTTTACAGGTTGCGTAGTAAGTATCTTGATGCTCACCCTGAGGAGGTTTACCTCTCATTAATTCTCCTGCATACTCTTGATCCTCCCCTGGTTCTTTATCATAGATTGGTTCCTTATCATAGATAAGTTCAACAGCCTCCCAATCCTGTAACAATTGAAGAACTCCCGCACCTTTTTCAACTTTAGGAAGTCTTAAGTCAAGATTTTGCACTGAATCTGATGTAAACTCAACTTGTGTTCAGCTACCTCGATCAAGTCTTCCAGTTTTTGAAACTTCTGACTAGTTTTCTCCTTGTACAATAAAAGCTGTTGATGCACATCATGCATCAAATCATTGAAGGCTATATTATCTTCCTCCATTGTCTAAACAAACCTTAGAACTTCAAGAATTGTAAGCAGCTTTTCATTACCAGTTTCAACTCACAACAATAATATCACCACCAATTGAACTAAGTACCACCAGATCTACAACCACAGCTCAATAACAACACCTTCTCCACAACTCCTTCTCACAAACAATTTCTCAAACATATTGTCTACAGTCTACACTACAGAATTCACTTCAAACAAACAAACAAGACACACAGCAGTTCTCCATCTCTTAGAACAGAACAGTAGTGTACTGTACTTCACTAACCTCAGAGTTTCACCTTATACTAACAATGCCTTCCTGTAATTCAAGTAATACTCAACAGATTCCCTCTCAAGCAATTTATCAAACACCTTAAGCACACAAGTCACTTCTACCTTCAGATTAACAATATCTCCAAACAGTTACTACAAATCTCCCGAATACAAACTCAATCTCTTCACCAAACCACAGATCAAACACATATTCAACAATCAACAACAAAATCAACAGTAGATCCACAACTCCACTTCAAACAAACAGTAAATGCACAGAAACAGAGTTTTGTACTAACAGCAACACCAAAACTGTAAATGACTTGCTATTTTTGTACTTTTCTCCAATAATTCTCAACAGATCTAAACTTACAGCAAGTAAACGAACTCAAATCAACACGAACATCTTCAATTCTAACTAATAACAACAGAGATTTAACAGATCTGAGAGTTAAAAGATGAGAACAGGACACCTGAACAATTTTGAAGGAAGTTCTGAACTTTCAACTGCGATTACTACAAGTATATGATCGATCTGCTCGCCCTGAGATGTACAACACAGTAGAAGCACTGGTAGGATCAAATTCTGAAGCTCTGATACCAATTTGTCATGCCATGACAAGTCATTTTCTAGGTTTTACAATGTTTTTGTATTTTCTGTGTTTAGGAGTAGAAGATAACAGTAAATCAAGTAATAGAACAAGAGATTAGAGCTAGAAAGTAAGAAGAAACAGATCAGAACAGAGAGATTTAGAGAGATTTCTAGAGAGAGATAGAAACCTTAGGAGAGAGAAAGCTATAACAGAATAACAGAATTAGAGAGAGAGAGAAACTGGTGGAAAATGATTTCCTTTTCTGAATATTTCATACATGAATTCAAATGACACTACTTCTAGTCTATTTATAGACTACCACAACTAATCATGAAAAGACTAATATACCCTTAGTAAGTAACAGACTAATACTACTGTCCTGACATACTACTGCTCTAGACTATTACTAGCTATTTTAATGTCAATTCCTGACAAATCTCTACTCATATCCAATGTTGCTTGTCCAATCTTTGCTGGGATAAGAGTTAAAATTCCTTGTTGCAATTAAATTATTTTGTGTCTGTTTTAAGAAAATAATAGTACTAACAGTTGTATAGTGCTACAATCTTCTCTATATAAAACATTTATTTATAACCTTTTTTATTTTTAGTCAATAAAAGAAGAAATTATTATGTTTTGTACTTATATTTTCTGTGAAATACTCACTGCATTCTTTTTTGGATTTAATAGAGCATTCTCTTCAGTACTACTATAAAAAACCAATGCATTTCAAACATTAATTAGTGATACATATGATCAGCCAAACGTGGCTTAGCAATTGCCTGGAAGGGCTCCGCCTTTGGCATTGTCATACCATAAACCTCCCTTGTATCGATATCTTCATGTTTCAGCCCATCAATTGGGCTCCAATCAAAGCAATGGAATAGCTGAGCTAAGGCCATTAGTACAAGTGTCACCCCAAGGGGTGCTCCTGGGCACTTCCTTTTACCAGCGCTAAATGGCAATATCTTGAAATCGGCTCCATGGCTTATCTCAACCCGGCCCCCGTCAACTGGCATATGCCTCTCCGGTCGGAACTCATTAATATTGTCCCATACTTTCGTGTTTCGGCCAAGTCCGTGTGTGTTGATGAAGACGCGTGTCTTGGCTGGGATATCGTAACCGTTGATTTTGGTGGCGCGAGTGGATTCATGGGGTATAAGAAACGGTCCTGCTGGATGCATGCGGAAAACTTCACGTACAACACAACGTAGGTAATTTAGTTGGGACAAGTCAGATTCCAAGACCATTCTATTGAGACCTACGACTGAATCGAGCTCTTCTTGAATCTTGTGCATGACACGTGGATGCTTAGTCACTTCAGTCATTGCCCATTCATTGGTCACCGCTGAAGTATCCGTAGCAGCAGCTATCATGTCCGATATTAGAATGTTGCAAATAATTATCTATTTTAACATAAGACAGGAGTCACAAGTATACATACTCACACAGACACATGAATGAATCATGTGCCATAATTAACATTAGATATGTAGTTGTTTTAGCTAATAATTGATATGACTGTTGGATATTATAATTAGATGGATGGACGAATGTGATTTAAAGGTATCTTTAATTGTCACCAGCTTAACAGCTCCAATAGTAAGAAAGGAATTATTTGCAACATCATATACATAATATTTTTTGAAAAAGGAGGATGACCTGAATCAGTGCTTTAATTTCAACATCTTCCATGTGTTGTTTACCGTTCTCTCCTGGTAATGACAATAAAACATCAACAAAGTCCATATCTCCATCATCTATATGTCCTTCAATTTGTTTCCTCATCCTATGTTCTTCAATGATCTTTATATGAAAATTATCCACTCTTCTCTCCACTTCCCTCATTTTCTTCTCACACCCATAAGGGTCTACTAGTCTCCGTATTGGTAAATAGTCGCCTAGGTAAATTAGTCCCAAAAGCCAAAATAGTTCGTGAGTTATGTGCATAAAATCTGTGGCCTCTTCTGGGCCTGCTGATCCAGCCCCAAAATATTGTTTCCCTGGTAACATCCTAGTTACATTATTCATTGAAAAAGTGCCCAAACCTTCCCTCAAGTTCACCGCTTTTCCAGTTTGAGCCAAGGCCCATACATTCCGAACAAGATGTTGTGCTTCATCTGCCCGATGCTTAGTAAACGACTCGAGCCTCTTTGTTGTTAGTAGGTTTTCCACACAAATCCTTCGCATCCACTTCCACTTTGGGCCGAGTGGCGCCAATGCAACATCACCGCACCCATAGGCCAGATGAACAGCGGCTAGGGTCCGAGGTCGCGAGGCAAACACATCATCCTGTCGAAGAAGAATTTCACGGATGATATCCGGATCATTGGTGGTAATGGCATCAACTGTACCAAGACGGAGGTACACAAGTGGCCCATATTTCTCACAAAAGGAAGCAAAGTCTCTATGTGGTAACTGGCCCAACTGAAGTAGATTACCAACAATGGGCCATCTTGGAGGCCCAGGAGGGAGTTTAAAATTTGTTTGAAGTTTAAACTTTTTAGTGAGCCATATGGATATAATTTTAGCAACCAAAATTGAAGAGAGAAAGATTGAAGCTAAGAAGAAATATTCTGCCATGTTTAGCTTTAAACGGAGTAAATACAGAGGTAGAATAGATGGGTGTAGCTAATTCATAAGGTGAAACCAAGTCACAATATTGACATGAGTTTTGCTTCTTGGTAATTTGAAGTTTAAAACTAAGAGTGCATTAGCTTTGCCATATTCTTGGCATGCTTTACCACATTCTTGGCATGCTAATGGTTATAGATAATTTAGGATCACACTTCTTCTGTGTTTTAGTAATTAGGTTGGAAATATCAACCTATAAATAAAAGTTGACGATTTTAAACGAACAAACATAAAATGAACATTTTCCTCTTCAAACATAAAGGGTTTTTTTTTTATTGAATCTTTAACAACTAACAAAACACGTTAGTCCTACTGTATAAAATCTTTATCTTTATATATATATAACTTCTTAGATTACGCTATCCTGTATACACATGCATGTATATGTCCGTAAATTAACATCAAATAATTCCATGGTCTAGCGGTTAGCATACGGCATACCACATTTGGAACCTAGTAATGAGAGTTGATTCTTAGTTGGACCGTTCACGTTATTTAGTATGTCAATATGTTCCCTTAGGCCTTAGTGAAAAATCTTTATTAGGTGCTAGTCCTAATCTGCTCTGATTTTGACTTCAAATTTCATTGGTGGATGTAGATTTGTCATTAATAGGGTCCTAATATACTGATATATGATCGTCTACGCCGTGATCCTCATTTTTTTATATGAATCTAGTAGCTAGTTCACTTTGTTTTTTGATTTTCTTGTCTGATGCAATTAGCAGCAAGTACATTATAATTTTAGTAAAAGAAGGCAACTATCAAAAGGAAGTGGCTTATCATATTAGTATTGTATCAATATGCATTTGTCAATTTATATTAATTCAGTAAAGGCACATATCAACTTATTATTGTATGTTCGTTATTAAAATGTTTAGTTTATATTTTTTCATAAAGTATATGTTATACTGTTTTAGAATATTTCTAAGATGTATAACACGGTTACACGGTTACATAAGTTATGCGTTGAATTTATCCAATTATCGTGTCTTAATTGAAAAACTTATTACTATTCCCTACAGATTTGTTGAAAAAATTAAGGGAAAGCTATGAAGTAGAGACGAATTGTTTTTCACAATAAGTAATTAAATATGATTATTTCAGACTCACCAGAAATTATGTTGCCATATGGATAATGTGTCAGGAACTGGTCAGTCCTGGCAATGTTTTGTAACTGTTTTTGGTGTTTTATGTGTTTATAAGAGAAAGAACAGCTAGAAATAGCTAGGATAGAGATAGATCAGATAAGATATAAGCGGAGAACAGAGAATAGAACACAGAAATGCAGTGAATTAGCAGAAATAGGGAGATAGAAAGGAGATGAGAAGCACAGAATCAGAGTATAGAGATAGAGAAAGGTAGGTTTTCTAGAGAGAGAAACCCTAGTGAGAAGGAAGAGGGAGTTGGAACAAAGTTCCAGTTTTCATATTAATTCAATCATGCTAGAAAAATACACAGCACAGAGGTATTTAAAGGCATACAAAGTACAGAATATAACAGCTCATAATACTATACTAACTCACACAAACTTTCCAACTAAGACACACTACTATGACAGCACACACACCACACAGCACACAGCACACAGCACTATTATGACAGCATAATGTTGTATTAAAACCTAATCCTGACATTCCTTCCTCCTTGAAAATGAACCATGTCCTCATGGTGGATCATGCACTTCAAAACTATCCTTCAGCTGTGTCACATAGACCTCTCCAGCTTTGAATTGTAGTACTTTATCACCACAAAAGGCTAACACAAGCTTCTGGAAATGCTGCCCAGGAGCATTGGTGATGGAAGAAAACATCACAATGTTCTCCTTTCTTTTAGTGTGTAGCTCTTCTACATCATGAACATTTGGCAACGGGTAATGAACATTCAGAAATTCCATAGAACAACCAGACTGAACATGATAGAAACAGTTTAAATCCCCTCCTGGATCAAAGATGGTTATAAAATCCTTTTTCCCTAAGGCCTCATAAATTTCAACTCTCGTGGCCTCCATAAGGCTCCCTCGTCTATCTTGTTTCAAAACAATACACATGTTGGGTATTGCAATCAGCCCAACTCTCACATGATCAACATACTGTGGATCAGTCTCACTAACCCCATCACCAACTTCCTCAATAGTTTGGCTTCGTATTCTAGCTGAATTTCCAATCTCAGTAATAAAACCCTTCCTTTGCAGCTGAGATGTTTCCTTCAATAGCTGCTGCTCCATTGCCCGAAAATCAAAATCCTGCCAATGCCTAAGTTTGCTACCAATAGAGGCTTTCATGACAGCTTCTTCTATTTGCATCTCACTCCTGGTCATGTATTTGAAGTTATGATTCACACCTTTTGAATGATCTTTTTGCACAAGACCACCTGGATCAAAGACAGTCATGCTCTTTTTAGCAAGACTAGACTTCTTTTCCAACCCAAAAGAATTTGCAGGTGTTGGAATTTCTTTGCAAGGGACATTCCCAGTCACTTCTCTCATGTTGATAGGGACAACTGAAGACTCTTCTCTAAAAACACCCTCTGTCTCTTCACCTTTGTACTCCCCAAACTTGGCCACCTCAATAGAATCCACACAAGTGTTAGCTTCCTAGTTAGCCTCCCCAACCGTTGTAAGGATAATTGAAGATTTTTCTTCATCGGCACCTTTTCTTTCTTCACCGTTGTAATTAACAAGCTTTGGCTTGTCACCATCGTTAAGTACCTTGTTTAGTTTGTTTTTCAGATCTGCCTCTAATCCTTCACTTGTGCAAAGTTCAGATTGTAAGAGTTTAGAAGAATCTGAGTTATCTCCTCTTAGTGCTGCCAAGATAAGCTCCTGCTCTGGCCAACACTCTTGGCCCTCCCCTGGTTCTTCATCATAGATAGGTTCTACAGCCAAATGGTGTTGTACAACCAAATGGTGTTCACAATCTTGTAACCCGTCCTCTACAGCTTTTCCTTCTACAAACTTTGGGCACTTTAGCTTAAGATGCTGTAGGGGTTCTGAGTCCTTCCTCATTTGAGATTTGCTGCAACTATCCTTCTTAGGTTGCTTCCAACCAAAAGGTACAAAACCTTTACCAGTGCTTTGGTTTTTGAGAGCTATGAGCTCTTGCATCTTCTGTTGAGCTAACATTATTGTTGCTTCTAGCTTCTGGAGATTTTGGCTTGTTTTTTCTCTGTGATCCAAAAATTGCTGTTGTATCTTCAACACAGCTCTATTGGAAGCTCTGACCCCAACTTCCCAATCTTCTACATCCATTACTTTACTTGAACTTTCTCTTTCAGATTTTTCAGCAAACAGTTATAAAGCACACTAACTCGAACTCCAAAAATTTCACCAGGTCACAATCTCCACAACCAAAACTTCACAACAATCAGAAACTACACAACAATCACACTCAATCTCCAGGAAATACAATTCAGCAACAACACTGTCTCAACAATCCAACATAGAGTGCTACAGTACCGATTCTTGAGTAAAAACACTAGAATTCAAGTATTTTTGTGATTTTCTTCAGGAACAGTCAAAACTACTAAACAAACACAAAAACGAGTCTAATCAAGTATCAAACCTCACAAATAACAGATCTGGTTCACTGAGACCAAATATCAAACACATGATATTCACTTAATCAGTAATCTCCCAAAACAATTTCTATACACCAGAGAATCAATCCACAAAGTCACTACTACAAACAACCACACCACAACTCCATATAACAACAGATCTAACACAAATCACTTTGCAACGATAACAGTGTTACCGAGTTGACTCAGTAAAATAGTAAAACAAGCTTAAACTACTATTTTTTTTTTTTATTTTTTTTTTTAAGATATATAAAGCAACACAGACAGCTTCTACTACTTAAACCGAGAGATAACCAATCAAAAACTGAAAGTAAAATCACCGATCTACACAACTGAGTCACGAACGAGTTCACCTGAGTTGTGATGAACAGAAATCTGTGAAGACTGAACCGATTCCAACACTTGAGACATCACTGGACTCGGTTTTACACACAACACTCAGCAATAAGCAAATCTGAACTCACTGAGTCAATAAACCAAACCCCTGAGCTGCATAACCTAGATTCTTCATTATTGTTGCGATTACTGAAATTCTAGGCTCGGTAGACTCGGTTTCACCTTTTCAACACAGCTGAAGCTTCAATAGATCGAAAACAACATCTCTGATACCAATTTGTCAGGAACTGGTCAGTCCTGGCAATGTTTTGTAACTGTTTTTGGTGTTTTATGTGTTTATAAGAGAAAGAACAGCTAGAAATAGCTAGGATAGAGATAGATCAGATAAGATATAAGCGGAGAACAGAGAATAGAACACAGAAATGCAGTGAATTAGCAGAAATAGGGAGATAGCAAGGAGATGAGAAGCACAGAATCAGAGTATAGAGATAGAGAAAGGTAGGTTTTCTAGAGAGAGAAACCCTAGTGAGAAGGAAGAGGGAGTTGGAACAAAGTTCCAGTTTTCATATTAATTCAATCATGCTAGAAAAATACACAGCACAGAGGTATTTAAAGGCATACAAAGTACAGAATATAACAGCTCATAATACTATACTAACTCACACAAACTTTCCAACTAAGACACACTACTATGACAGCACACACACCACACAGCACACACCACACAGCACTATTATGACAGCATAATGTTGTATTAAAACCTAATCCTGACATAATGTTTTATGCAAGATTCAGATTGAACTTTCAAATAATATCACCACCTTATCGTCGAAGCTTTACCCAAGTATTTTAAATATAGCAATGTGACTCTTAGGCCAGTCATCCACTTCGGCCTTGACAAATCTGACACTGCTTTAGAGGTTTAGAATCAATACTCTTATTATGTATTGATATTCTGTTGAGCTCGTTAGCTTCGGGCTAATGATTGTGTTCATTGGCCTCCTAACTGTGTCCTTGAAGTCGGCCAATACTCCCCATGTTAGAGCAAGGAGAGATTTTTGAACCTTTCACTCCTGTGATGTTTGTCGTGATATGTGGGAGCTTCATCATATGATCGTGTGTGTGGTATGTGAATGATTGTGCTGGTGGTGGTCATTCAGGTAGGGCTGTCAAAAAAATCCGGATATCCGGATATCCGTCCGAAATATCCGAATCCGTATCCGAAAAATTAGGATATTATCCGTATCCGAAAAATTAGGATATTATCCGTATCCGAATCCGACATATCCGTATCCGAAAATGTAATAACTGATATATATTTATATATAATATTTAAAATTTATAATATATTAATATATGTCTTTGTTCAATAATTAATATAATTTTGTTAGATATATTTAAGTGTAGACATTTTAAAAGATTTATATGTTATAAATATGATATATGAATATATTATATTAATATAATATATTAATATATTAATATATAATATATTATATGACATATATTAATATATTATATTAATATATTATATTAATATATTAATATATTATATTATATATCATATGATATATTAATATATTATATTAATATATTAATATATTATATTATATATCATATGATATATTAATATATTATGTTAATATATTAATATATAATATATTATATATTATATATCATATATGAATATATTATATTAATATATTAATATATAATATATTATATATCATATATCATATGATATATTAATATATTATATTAATATATTAATATATTATATATTATATATCATATATCATATTATATAGTATATTAATATGTCATATATCATATGATATATTAATATATTATATTAATATATTGTATTAATATATCATATATCATATTAATATATTAATATATTATATTAATAAACTTTAAATATGATATATATCATCATTTATATATTGTTGTAAAAAAATATCCGAAATATCCGAATATCCGTCCGAAATATCCGTATTCGTATTCGAAAAAATTAGGATATTATCCGTATCCGAAAAAAATTACCCGTATCCATATCCGAAATATCCGTTTGACAGCCCTGCATTCAGGCTCTTCTCTGAGCTCCCAGTTATCTGTTCTGTGTTCTGCCTCATTCAGATGCTCAATTAAATGCTCGGCCCTTGAAGCCAGTATTGTAAATATTTAGTTGTGGCAGGGCATCTGGTGTTGGGTATTTTGTGGTTTGGCAGCTATTATTTTCCAGATTGTCAACATGTACAGGGGAGTATGTCAAATGGGTTCAGGGACCTTTAGCAGGACATGAGCACAAGGTTATTGGAACTGTCAGGCAGTCAGCCATCTGTGTCAGTGTGGCATATGAGAAAATACTATGCCCATAGTGTTTAATAGTGCATGCATATGCTTAAACACAATATACTACTTCACCTGGCCAATGTCCATATGTTGAGTGATGTGACATTTTCGTTCTAGGTTTTACAAGTTCAAAAGGTTACTTTTCTAATTCCCGCGTTGTCTTATTATTCACCTAGTCAGTTTTCATTTTTTAATAGCTCTAATATTGTACTTATGCTGCTGTTGTCGCAGGGATTAGTTTGACAGCAAATCAGTGGTGTGCATTAAAACAAGGTATCCCTGCTATTGAGGAAGCCATTCTGCAGTTAAACTCACGAAAAAGGTAAAAATCTGTTATTCCTGAAACTGACCATATTAATAGGGGATCAAACGGTCGTAGAATGATAGTTCGTTTTTAAAATTGATTTTGGTCCAAATTAACATGTTTTTACCTGCTTCATCTCAATTCTTTACAATTGTAGGAGAATATGAAAACGTATTTACTTTTGTTCTATCTAAGAAAGTATATGCTGAAGTGCTGAACTTATGCCCTTTTAATCAATCTACAGAAAGTGCGAGGCAGGTATATCCAATGAAGTCTCTGCCATTGGTCCTCAAGGGAAAATTTCTATTGACAGGAAAGAGGCTAAAGTATGTAATAACGTCTCTATTGATGCTCCTCAAGGGAAAATTTTTAGTGAAAGCATACACCCCGAAGCAGGTGACTTAAATGCATCGACTGCCTCTGGTCCTGAAGAACATATTCCTTCCATGCGACAACAGAAGCATACAGATCCACCTATTTCAGTGGATAATATCTCTACAAATGGGCTAGTGAAATATAACTCATCTACTGCCTTTCATCCTCAAAGAGTCATTCCAATCCCAAATACCCGTCTTATCGGGAGAAACTACAGTTGCTGGATGCGTCAGATTTCTTTTGTCTTGAATCAATTGAAAATTGCATATGTGCTCACTCAGCCGTGTCCAGATGCTACCCTGCATGAGGAGGCAAGTTTTGAAAAAGCTGCTCAAGCCAAAGCTTCTGCAAAAAAGTGGGTTGATGATGATTATCTTTGTCGTGTCAACATCTTGAACTCTTTGTCTGACCATCTTTATGATCAGTATTCAAAAAAGATGCTTAGCTCTAAAGAACTTTGGGAAGAGCTTAAGTTGTCTTTTGATGAAGATTTTGGAACAAAGATTGCTCAAGTCAGCAAATATATGCAATATCAAATAGTTGATGGGGCATCAGTTCTTGAACAAGTCCAAGAATTTCATGAAATTGCAGATACTGTAATAGCTTGTGGAATGCGGATTGATGAAAATTTTCACGTTAGTGCCATTGTTTCCAAGCTTCCACCATCTTGGAAAGAATGTCGTGTGAAGTTGCTGAAAGAGGAGTGGTTACCTTTGAGCAAGTTAATGTATACCTTAAGAGTTGAGGAAAATTTCCGAAATTGCCACAGATCATACGAGTCGTCCAGGCACTCCAGACCTGAAAATAAGTTTGTTCCAAAAGCAACGGAGAAAAAAAGGCTATGTTACATGTGTGGGAACGAGGGACACATATCGAAAAACTGTGGTCTCCATAAGTGGGTGGAGTCTAGTAAAGGGAGGAACAATGCTGATGTACATGTAACCACGGAAGGTAACAAACTATTGGAAAAGTAGAGTAGTTTAGGTGGCATGCTTGATACAACTCTATCAGTTTGTAGAGTAGTTTAGGTGCCATGCCTGATACAACTATATCGGTTTCTAGAACTTTCTTTCTTTATTGTAGTTTGTTGATTAGTATAATTTACTTGGAACCTCACTCCTTGTAAAGTTTATAGTGATTAATGGAATACGTTATGCAAAATAGAAGTGTAAAGGATGATAACCAGTCTGCATATTCCGAAGATTAGAGGGAAGTATTCAGTTGAGAGTCTGAATGTGTGTAAATGCATGAGAAGGATTAGTGCTGTGCTACAATTCAAAATATTTACCAGAATAAAATTTTAACACAAAGACGAGTACAATCAGAATTAGATATCTTAATTAACGTACACAAGGTACTGGCTCAGATCAGAATTTCAAACACAAGAATTTGAAGGGAATTATTGCAATTCTGTTATCTGCGTTGATTTCTCTTTACAAACAAGCTTCATTGGTATACGATGTGAAAATAACACAGGTAATAATCATATAATAACATTGGCATAAAGATTTACGAGTGAAGTAGCCAGTAGGTATCAATTAACTACGTTGTACGCTCGTAAGTAGGGGTGTAATTCGAGTCCTATTTAGTAGACAGCGAGCAAGCAGCAAGCACCTACTCCGATTAAAATGAAAATTTGTGCTTATCAAATTTGAGTTTGAGTTTTTTTTTCAAGCTGAATCGAGCTTAAAATTTATTGAACCTGAAATGACTCGTAGTAAACGAGTCGAGTTTGTACTGTTATCAAGCTTTCGAGCTTATCAAGTTTTTAAACGAGAACTAATCGAATTTTTAAACGAGTTTCTAAGCTTTTATCGAGTTTTTACTGAATTTTTACCGATTTTTCGAGTTTATCGGATTCTTATCGAATTTTCGAGTTTATCGGGTTATTGTCTAGTTTTGACTTCAGTTCTATGAAAACTATTTGGTTTATATTACTTGCTTTTCAAGATTAATTTCATTTTTTTTTTCTCAATTTTAAATGACAATAACCTTTCAAAATTTTACATTTTATGATTTCGATAATCAACTTGTCCAATCAATTTAAGTAATACTTTAGTTTATTCTATTCATATATATTTACGGATAAATTTTATCTTTATTAAAGATTATGCATCTATCTATCTATGTAAGCATTTTTAAGTAGTAAAAATGATAATAAGAATAATAAAATGTGAAACATTTTTTGATTGTGGGCTCATGTGTTTTATTTTTTCAAAAATAAGTACACTACACCAAGAGTCATTAGTAATTTATAAATTTTATTTATAATTTAATAGAAATATTGCATACAACAAGTTTATGATGTTAATATCTTGTTGTTGAGTTTATAATTGTACAAATACAAAATTTATGAAAGTAAAAGTCAAAAATCGAACTTTGACAAGTAAGGATCGGTCAAAAGGTTAATTGAAGTATAATAGATTAATCGTGATATCAGATATATTTTGATACTTTAATAATAATTTATAATATTAATTGAATTTTAAAAGCAATGTATGCAAAATCTTTGATTCGAGTTACTAATCACTATATGTCTGCGTGTAACGATGTAAATAATTAATTTAATGTTATAATGTGATAAAAATATGCAATACTATATAAATCGTGACTAAAAAATTATTAAATTTTAAATAAATTATATGCCTATATCATATTTAATTATAAAATCTGTGAATAATGTAGTTTTAATCCAAAGTGTTGACAATTTTATCAATTTAAATTATCAATTTAAATTTTACAAACTATTTATAAAAATGTATAATTAAATATATCATATTCTCGTATGAGAACAAATTTAATTTAGAAATTTTACTGACTATACTAATAATATAATATTGCACATAACATATGAAAAAAATATCAAGTAAAGTTTTAAAAGTAATATTCATAAATATTTAAGTGATGATACACAAAATAATAAACACATGACTACTTTAAAAAAATAAAAAAAAATAATCGAGTTCAAGTTTAACGAGTTGAGCTCAAAAAAACTCAACTCGATTCGAGTTCGAAAAAATGTTCAAACTTGAGAGTTTCGAATTCAAATTCGATAATGAATTCGAATTCAAATTCGATAACGAATTCGAATCGAATCGGGCCCACTTTTTCAAATCAAGCTCGAACCGAGTTCGAACCATCTCCGTTTAAATTACACCCCTGTTCGCAACCCTGAACAAATTGTCAAACATGAAATGTACTTAAAATTGAAGTAGTTCCTTCCTTAGATTATCATTTAAATTCGCATTTAAAAATGTATATAACAAATATTGTTAATATTGTAACTATCTCCTAATGTTCTAAAATTCCGAGATCTATTAATGCTCGATTATTTCTTAAAATCGATTAATCTTCTTAAGACATTTCACAATTCTCAGTGGTCATAATTATTTTTAAAGGGTATGTTTAATAATAGAATCAGATCAATGTATTAAATGTTGTTTTGATATTAAAGCACATTTGATTAATATTATCATTCAGAATAATTTATGGGAGGTCGGATTCTCTGTCCCCTTCTCCATGTCCCTTCTGTGTCTCTGCTCTTTTTGTATTAAAAGAGTGTCATGGCGGGGCTCATTTTAAGGAAAATAAAAATAAAAATATTATTTTTATTAAAATGGATCCCGCCAGGGACACTTTTTAATACAAAAAGAGCAGAAAACACAGACGGGGGCAGGGAGAAGGGGACAGAGGACCCGGACTCCATCAATTATTACGTACGAATTTTTTTGTTTTTTAATTTTTAAAACCATGATATCCAGTGACGGAAAATAATAAACAATCTACGTATAAAATTTTTAATCTATCCATTCGGTTCAATGCAATGCACCCCTGTTCGCATGTTATTAAGCTTGAGAATCAAAAGATAGCCAGAAATAAGTTTTCTATGGGAAATGTTAAATCCAGAGCAATTTTTTTATTTCCAGAGCAAAATTTGTGAAATTATCAAACTGCCCTTGTTTTTGTGAATACATGGGGGCTAGACTTTGTTTAACTTGAGGGCAGTTTGGTAATTTCACAAGATTTTGCTCTGAAAATAAAAAAACTGCTCTGGATTTAACATTTCCCTTTCTATTAATCCACATATAATATTATTACTAGCTTATAACCTGTGCAATGCACGGGTTTCTTATATTATGTTATAAATTTTATTTAATATTATAATTATGTTTTTATATAATCACTAATTTTAATAATTGTTTTAATTTTAGTTTGATATAATTTAATATACTCATGTTTACGGATTATATTAATGTTTTCTTATTATAAACAACGTATACAATTTTTAATATATTTTATTAATAATTGAAATATATGGTGTAATATTTTTGGGTATATATTGAAAGATTTGTTGTAAATTAAAAAAGTAACGTGTTTTAATTAGAAAGGAAATATTAATGATTGAAATATATGATACAATTGATCTTTTTAGATGTTTATAAAATTTAATATCTTCAACTAAAAGTAATTGTGAAAAAGGCAATCGACTAATTATCATTAATTATATTATGTTATTATTTTTTTTAGGTGGTATATTTTTCTTAAAAATTATGGTGTGATATTTTTGGGTATATATTAATGATTGTAAGATTTTTTATAAATTAAAAAGGTAACCTGTTTTAATTCGAAATAAAATGTTAATGATCGAAAAATATTATAATGTTTTTAGGTGTTTATGAAAGGTAATATTTTCAACTAAAAGTATATGTGAAAAGGGCAGTTGGTTAATAACCATTAATTATATGATTTTATTATTTATTTTGATAATTAGGATAACCAAATATACAAACTTTCAATCTTTCGACTTTAATATAGTAGTATAAATACGTATTTTAATTAGAAAAGACAATCGCCTTCTTAATATTAATTGTATCATTTTTTATTTATTAATTAAGATAACTGTACCTAAACCAAACTGATAAAATTTGTAATATATTTGGGGATATGGTTATGTTGCAAGTCTTGGTAGCTTACTGGCTTTTGGATATCGTTATATTTAAGAAGCTGATCTGTGGTTTTTCTTCTATTTTTTCTTTTGAATTTAATCCCATTTTGCTTTTAGATTGCATAAACATTTTATATCAGAAGTTACAAATCTGAAAACAAAACCTGTAAATTTGCATCTATCAGTTAAATTGAAGTATTGGAAGATATGATAAAAGGTAACATCAAACAAAGTATATTTTTAATATATTTTATTAATAATTGAAAAATATTGTATGATATTTTCGGATATATATTAATGATTGTAAGATTAGTTTTAAATCAAAAAGGAAACTTATTTTAATTCGAAAGGTAATATTAATGATTGGAAGATATGATAAAAGGTAACATCTTCAACGAAAAGTAAATATGAAAAAAGCAATCGACTAATTACCATTAATTATATTATGTTAAAATTTATTTTAGGTGTTTTAATATATAGTTTTTTTTATAATGAAGGGTACATAAGTAAATTCACGAAATACCAAAAAACATGTACCAAAAAAGCAGGTACCAAAAAATAGGTACCAAAACTTTCAATGTTTCGGAATTTATATAATAGTATAGATTAGATAATCATCTTCCTTTTTTTTTTTTTTGAAAGATGATAATCATCTTCTGAAGACCATATCAACCAGATGCTAAAGTGTTGCAAGAAAATAAGGATTCTAAGATTGAACATAGAAAAATTCTTTGAGATACTGTATGATTTGAGTATATAATATTAAATAGTTAATTATTTATTTATCTAATATGAATATGATAAGAAAAAATAGGTATTTTGGTGTAATTTTAGGAGCAATTTAGGGTGAGTGTCCTAAAACCCATTTTTAATCTTTCTTAACCAAAATATTCATTTTCAGGAGGCATCGCCCAAAACATCCGCCACATACACCAATGGCATGAGCGTATGTGGTGATACGCCACTTGAAAAGGCGTGTGTGAAAGACACGACAATGGCAGAGGAGTCTCGCACACCAGCCACATCATATACATAAACGTATCAAAGGTTATGCCTCACGCAAAGGCGTATCAAAGCTGGGTCACACCTCAAACAAAGACGCATGCCCATGCGAGGCCCATGCCAACAAGAGCAAGCTCTGGCGACAACCATGATGATTTTTCGACGATGCCTTTTCATCTCCGTTCAATCTTCTCCAGTTATTTTCCGTTCAAGTCATATATATCATTAGATTTGACTTTCAAATTAAGCTTTACAATCCTGTACCAAATTTGAACGAGTTCTATTGCCGGATAGTAAACCCCAAATTCGAACCCAAAAACCCAATTTTTCGGTGAACAAGTTTTTCCTCCGTTTACTTTCTGTTGATGTTTTATAACCCATTAGATTCGTCTCTCGACAATCTACAATCCTATACCAGTATTATAACGTTTTAATTGCCTAAATTACAATCCCCAAACGATGCTTGAACGTCGGAAAGAGAGAGAGATCGGGAGAGGAAGAGAGACATGGCAGAGCTACAGGACGTGAGGCGCATCCTGTGGATATTTTGGATGGTGTTTTGAAAAACGGGTATTTTGGGCAATGGATAGTAAAAAAGTAGGTATTTTGGATAATTTTCTTAGAATTTTTTCTTTTCTTCATGTAATATGTTACAAATTTTTGATTTTATAACAATATAATTTTTTTTATAATGTTAACGATAGAATAAGGTGACTTTTTTAAAAAGATAACTAATCCAAATAATAGATTATTTAAAAAATTTACGTTTGCTTATTTTAAATATTACTCCCTCTGTCCCATCCATTTCTTAACATAAAAAATTGCGTATCTGACATGCATTTTAAGATGCATTTTAATGATAGTTCTATAACCTATTTTTTTATATTTTCTTTTTTTGTATAAAAATAGGATTGTTCTATTTTTATTAAAAAAAAGAAGAAAATATCAAAAATAAGTTATGAAACTATCCTTAAAATGCAGCTTAAAATCCGTGCCGGAAACTGGTCCGCAAATGTTAATTATTCAATGGGACGGAGGGAGTAACATTCATACAATTAAATTTTAATAAAAATATTAAACAAAAAAGATTTGAGGCACACAATGAATGTGATATGATTCGCATATTGTAGTGGTCCAAAATAACATTAAGTAGCTCTAAATCTCTCTACATAGAAATTTAACATTGTGGTCATCGTGTGGCTAGAGATGTTTTTGACCGAGTTAACGAGAAGATGTATCTGGAATGTGGATTAGAAATACAAGGCACATGCCGCACATTTGTTACTCCCGTTGGGCTGTGAGAACTACTACTACGTACATTTAAAGGTGGCGGAGGGGACAAAAACAGTTAAAGTTGTGGAGAAGCGTAAAGAAGAGGGGGATGGAGATGGGGATGGGTACCAAACAAAAGCTAAAAAGCACAAGTAGCAATACTAGTACTCCTACTTGGACTTATGGTCCCTTAATTACACTCACATGTTTCAGCATTTTATCACATGTCACCCCTTCTTCTTTCTACACCAGGTAGTCAGGATACACAAGTTTCATGTTGTGTTCTACATTATCAATGTTGCAACATTTCAATTGTAATATACTATGGGATGGATAATCATGTTAGAATTTGGTAACCAACATTTGATTTTTCGTCAACTCTTAACCAAGTCATCTCAAGTACCTCTCACTGAACCAGCTTTCTCAATTTGGGGGGATAAAAATAACCGTAACAATAACAAAGTTGACAAAATGAGTAGGAATGAGCATTTCGCCGTTCATAACCGGAAATCGAACCGAAATTACCATTCCAAGTGTGGTCTTTCACAATTTGGATTCGATCCGGTTCTCGATTCTTTAAAGCATCTTCAAAAGTCTCCTAGTACACTATTAAATATATTATATTGTCAAATGATACAGGCTAAAAGTAAGCCCTAAAGACACATTTAATGTGGCATTAATTAGACCCGGAATGGTCCAAACGTGGGGCCACCAGGTGGGCCCAAACCCTATTTACAATATTAATTTCGTAATTAATATTAGGGATAATAAACAGCTCAGCAATAAGTGTCAGATAAGAACATTATCTCTACAAGGAGTAGCCTCCAAGGCATACACTCATACAAGGAAACAGACTCCTACAAGGAAGGGGTCTAGAACTTTCCTCTAGGCTGACTTACCCACCAAGTCACCTAACCCTAATACAACTCTAAGGCTTCTCAGCCTATATAAAGGGTCAGACCCCTCAACTCAGAACTACGTTGGCTTGATTCTCTAACAATACAGAGATACGTAGGCATCTTGTGAGGACCGTTCAGTCTCGAAACGCAAGAACAGCCATTAAAGATCGAAGCTCACCAACCCTATCATTAAATACACGCGAAACCTAGCCGCAATATCAAACCCTCGTTTTTATTCCACAACATTTGGCGCCGTCTGTGGGAATAAGACATCAACCATGGTTACCACTCGAAGAACAACACCGGTCTCAACCGAGCCCACCTCTGGCACTGTTATCCCATCAGTTTCTGCTCCTCCATTGACGGAGCAAGGGACGAATCCTCATAGTCAGATCTCTCAACCACTAGGGACGAATCCCCATGCTGAGGGATCTCAACCAGAAATCGTCCCTCCAGGACAGGAGACTAACCCGCTCCAGATGATAGTCTCTCCCCTCCCTCTGAGTAGTCGCCCGCCTCTTCATAGCCTCTCCACTTCTTCACTCCCTGTCAACACCAACCCACTGTATGGGCTGCCTAACTACCCCCAGGATCCAAGGGATCCTGGACCAAGCGGTCATGCTCAGCTGATCCATGGGCAACAACAACCCCCTTATCTTAGAGGTTCGGCCCCTCCTGAACCAGGATACTATGATTACTCTGGTCCTTATACTGAAGATTCGTCGTCTGAAGACGATGATCGAGACGAAGCCCCAAGGAGGCGACGCGCTAGTAAGGAACCTCTGAGGAGGAATCCAGCAAACCGTGATGGTCCTTTAACAATCGCAGAGAGAATTAAGGCTTATGAAGCTGAGATTCAGAAGCTGAAGGACGACCAAGCAAGGGAGCAAGAAAGACAGAACCCTAATCAGACTCGACCTCCTCCGACTTCAGGAGGGATTCCCTTCATAGATTTGGAGAGGTCTTCAAGGAGACGCCGAAGGGCTGAAGCCCCAACCAGAGGGACTACAAGGGTGGAACTCCCCAAGAGTAACCCCAAAGACTTGATGCCACAAGGAGATCTCGATGATCCGACCCCTCCGTTCACTGAGGAGGTGATGAACGCGCATATCTCCGGAAAGTTTAAGATGCCCACAATAAAAGCTTATGATGGAACGGGGGATCCCGCAACTCATGTGAGAACGTTTACGAGCGCATTGTTATTGCAGCCCGCTAACGATGCCCTTAAGTGTAGGGCGTTCCCCCAAACCCTGTCAGGCATGGCGCAACGTTGGTATAGCCGTCTACCTCCAAATTCAATTAGCTCTTTTAAGGAATTGAGTACCGCTTTTGTCAGTCAATTCATTAGCGGAAGAATTCATGAGAAAAGCTCTGCATCCCTTATGTATGTAGTACAGGGGAAGAACGAGAACCTGAGAGATTATCTCAAGCGATTCACTAAGGAGACCCTAAACATCACTGATTTGGAAAATAAGGTGGCTATGGTAGCCCTGCAGCATGGAACCACGGATCTCTTTTTTAAGAGGTCACTGGCAAAACATCCCCCTGAGAACATGGATGAGCTCCAACGAAGGGCTGATAAGTACATTAAGGCTGAGGATAGCATGAAGAAGGAAGCCACGTTGGGCAATGGAGGCAACGGGAACTCCAAGAAGCGAAAGCAAGATCAGGAGTATGATGACCAGGAGTAGGATGACCAGGAATATGGTGCTAGGGACAAGTATCCCCGAACTAGTGAGGACTCCGACTCTGCTCCTAAGAAGAACCAAGGACCAAGGTTCACTGAATACGCAAGGTTGAACACTCCCAGGAGTCGAATCCTATTGGACATTGAAAAGGATAAGGATTTCTGATGGCCGAAGCCACTCAGGGGTGATCCCACAAAGAGAAACAAAAATCAGTATTGCAGATTCCACAAGGATGTAGGGCATGACACTGATGATTGTAAGCAACTCAAAGATGAGATCGAGTTCTTGATCCGTAAAGGGAAGTTGGGCCACTTCACTAAGGGTGAAGATCGTGGTAATCAGAGAAGAGAGTATGATAGGAACGACGACGATCGGGATCGCACCCCACAGCCCCGAGGGCCAGTGATCAACATGATCTCAGGAGGCCCGACTGCGGCTGGGACAACCAAGAACTCTCGGAAGGCTTATGCTAGAGAGGTGGTGCACATTGTCGAAGAAGCACCGAAACGTGCAAGAACCGAGTTAACGATCGGATTTGAGGATTCAGATCTTGAAGGGGTGAAGTTCCCCCACGATGACCCGCTGGTCATAACACCCGTGATTGGGAACTCAGAGGTGAAGCGAGTCTTGATAGACAACGGAGCATCTGTGAACGTTCTGTTTCGCGAGGCCTTTCTGAAGATGGGATACAATGATTCTCAGTTGACCCCGTCCAACACGCCTATATACGGGTTCAATGGGGTAGAATCTAAAGTTGAGGGAACTATTCAGTTGCCCATGACGATTGGGCAGGAGCCTAAGGAGGCCACTCGGATGCTGAACTTTTCGGTTATCAAAGCGTTTTCCACCTACAACGCTATCCTCGGGAGGACTGGACTCCACGCTTTTAAGGCTGTGGCCTCAACCTATCACATGAAGATCAAGTTCCCAACCAGGAATGGTGTTGGAGAGCATAAAGGTGACCAGAAAATGGCTAGGAGCTGTTACAAAGCCGCGTTAAGGCCTAATGGAGTCGAGGAGCGGGTCCTCCCAATTGAAGACATGAGTGAGTTTGACAATGAAGACATGGATGCCTCAGTTTCTCATGCTTAAGTTATCTTAGTAGGACATAGCTTCATCTTTATTAGGAGAAGTAGAAATAAGGTTCGATGAAACCATTCCAGGGCTCATTGCCCCGAGTAGGACAAGTAATACTCTATGTAAGGGTGGAACCCATTTCAAGATATTAATGCAAGTTTGTTTTTCATTTTTTGATTATGTGATCTTATTTATGTGCCAAGCACCTGATATGTGTAAGTCGAAGATGACCAAGCACTGAAAATAAAAGAACATATGAATGAAAACAAGCTCGTACATAGAAAAGACCACGAAGGATCAATTGTCAGATTACAATACAATCGAATTAAAGTTCAAGTCCATAAAGGACCCTGGATGTAAGATGAGATGAAGAACTAAGCCACATGTGGCCACTTAAGCCATGAAAGGCTAAAAACAAACCTCGAATCCCAACCAAGGGTCAGGGAACCCAAATGCATCCTTAATCAAGACCAAGGAGTCCAAGAAAACCAAGAAGGTCTGACAACTAACTATAAAACCTTGTGTTAGGAGCAAGCATTGAGTGTCGTCCTCATCAATAAGGAAAACAAGGTTAAAAAACCTATCTACTATGAAAACGAAGTCCTGATGGACCAACCGTGAAGGAACATAATCCACAACCCGAAAACCAATGGTAGTCTCGCCAAGTAGGCAATCAAATTAATAGAATTTGACATCAAGTATAAGTCAAGGATGGCCATCAAAACCCAAGCCTTAGCTGACTTCGTGGTTGAATGTACCATTAACAACCAAGAAGTCGGGGGGCAAGAGGTATTAACCCAAGAAGGCAAAGAACTGGAAAACAAGAATGAAGGAATACTGGGTGCTCTATTTTTACGGAACGTCAAAAACAAAAATCAAGAAGATTAAACAAAGAAAAGTCTGGAGAATGTATTCCGAGACTAAGGATTGAAGCCTTGATAGCCGGTTTAGGCTTGGCCAACCCTGAGGGTCAAGAACTTTAAAACTTGTGGAGATAAACTTGTGGAGATTCAAGATTGGTAGTCTCCCAAGTGAATGGCAAATTTGAAGGTAAGGAAAAAGCTATTACGAAGTACTTGAGATTGTGAAAGCTGTGATGGCTTAATTCGATGAATGCTTTGTGGAGTACATCTCGGGGGAGGAGAACATTAAGGCAGATGCCCTCTCTAAGTTCGCTTCCTCGGAGATAGAGAACTATGTTGGGAGTGCTTACTTTCAGGATTTGAAGACCCCTACTATCAATGTGAAGTTAGTGACACCGATCGATGTGCAAAGCTGTGGGATGGATCCTATCAAGGCTCACTTGGAAACGAGATGGCTCCCTGAAGATGTCATGGAAGCACGTAAACTCTGGTAAGAGCTTTAAGATACACCCTGATCGAGGGTTTGCTATACAAGAGATCTTTTGTGATCCCTACTTGAAGTGCTTGAGGCCCAGGAGGCCAGAGAAACACTCGAAGAAGTGCACGAAGGGATGTGTGGGCAACACCTGGGGGGCAGAGCCCTTGCTCATAAAATACGTCCCCTTGCTCATACCATCGACTATTTAAGGGATGAACCCTCTAACAACATGAATTCAAGGAACTGAGACCTACTAAATTAGAGTCCAAAGAATGTATTCAAACCCTAAAGGGATGTATCCCCAATTTAGAGGGGTGACTTTGCTTACAATCGCAAACACCCTAACATGATTACGAATCTCTATAATGGTGTTACCATCACCAACAGGACAAAACCCAAGTTATGGGCTCCTACCCCTATGAGGGCTGAGGGCATGATTAGCCATGTGTTTAAATGCTCATCATAAAAAGTTCACTTGCAAGGATGATTATCCTCAACCTCGAAGGTCCAAAATAATAAATCTTAGCTCATGAAGCACATTTGATACATCAATATGCATGACAGCCCTTAAGGCCTAGGGTGGCCTCCATCAATGATTCGACAGATATTTTTAAGAAGATTGATGAAATTAGCTCGTGAAGCTCATATTCAATCATTGAAACAAGATCTGGAAAGATTATAGACTCGAAAGTCCCAAAGAGAAAGAATCCCCTCTGTTATTAACTCGAATTATACTCCCAGAAGGACGAGGGTTGATACCCAAAAATTCAACCTAATGGCTTGGTGCATTTAAGAGATCGTGATGATCCAACGAAAGTTTATAAAGAAATTTGAGATACCCCGTGATCACGATCGATGATAGGGTGGTGATCAACACAAATTGGACTCTAAAAGGCCCAACAACACCAAGCCTGTCACGGCCCAACCAAGATTGATAAACCTAATTAAGGTTTTGGGATTGTTTTGACCCAAAGGAAAGGCCCAATCAAAACTTAAAAAGTTTATAGGCCCAACGATGTGAAAATCTAGATCCAGCCCATGAAAATTAAAGGCCAAACAGGGCCCGTTGAAGTCCATAATAGGATTGGGAGTTACCAAAAGAAAGCACGAGGTCGTAACCATCGATCTCGTTTTCTAGTATAAGTACGAGCTCGACCATGCGACTTGGAAAATTCCATTTGAGGTCGTTTCTGACTTATGAAAAGCAAAGGAAGGCCACCACACAAACTGAGGTCGTTATGACATAGCTTGAGATCGCAAATCTCAGGTCGAATTTGAATTGGGAAATGTAAAAAATCCCCACGACCTGGGGCTCATTTGAGGTCGTTCTTGTGCTGTATTGAAGTCGAGGTTGAAAACGCGTAAAAATGAAGTCGGCAAGTTGAGGTCGAAATTAACCTACGATTCGAGGTCGAGACAGACGACCTGGGATTCAAATCCTGGTCGAACAAACATGAAAATCGAGGTCGACACGCCGAGGTTGAAAATGACTAGAAAAGCCGGGGAAAAGGTAACGACCTGGGTGAAAACTCGAGGTCGTTTCCATACCGAATGAGGTCGTGTGAATTGGATCAGCCGAGGTGAGCTTCTGCAGGGGTGATGGCCGAGCTGAAAAATATGAAAAACCCACACGACCTAGGCCTAATTTGAGGTCGTCTATGTGTTGTGTTGAGGTCGGATTTATACTACAATGAGATTGGTAAATTCTGGTCGTAATTATACTAGAAAATGTGAAAAATCTGTGCGACCTGGAACCACTTTGAGGTCGTTTCCCCTTGGTTTGAGGTCGCCAGCACGAGGTCGAAAATGAACTAAAAGACCTGTAAAACAGCCACGACCTGGCCCCCGTTTGAGCTCGAAATTGAGCTCGAAAATACACTGATTTCTCCTCGAAATTTCCAGGTCGAAAATGACTTAGGAAACAAGAAAAATGGCTGCGATCTGGAGGCAGTTTGAGCTCGAAACGATAATTTCTGAATAGTACAAGCCTTCGGAAATAAAAAATTTCCAAGCTGACCTGGCAGCTCGACCCCAGCCAGGGGCTCTGCCCCTTGGACCCCGCCAGGGGCTGCCGCCCCTTGGACCCCGCCCGGGGGCTGTCGCCCTCGGACCCCCGCTAGCACCGTTTAGTGCCGATTAAGCACCGTTTAGTGCCGATTATCACATATTAGTGTCTGTTAGCACCGATTAGTGCCGATTAGCACCGTTTAGTGCCGGTATAGCACCGTTTAGCGCCGATTAGTGCCGTTAGTGCCGTTTTATGCCATTCGACATTGTTTAACACTGTTTAAACATTGTTTAAGGCTGATTAGCGCTGTCTAGTGCCATTTAACACCGTTTAGTGTCGTTCAACATCGTCGTAAATTGCGTCGGTCGCTCCACGCTTTACACCAAGATGATATTGTTGAAAATACTCGCGTACGAGCAATGAACCCTGACCCAAGTCTCAATTAAGGCCGTTATAACTTCAAGGAAAACCTGATCAATTTTCCTAGAAGTTGGGGGGCAAATGATATAGGCTAAAAGTAAGCCCTAAAGACACATTTAATGTGGCATTAATTAGACCCGGAATGGTCCAAACGTGGGGCCACCAGGTGGGCCCAAACCCTATTTACAATATTAATTTCGTAATTAATATTAGGGATAATAAACAGCTCAGCAATAAGTGTCAGATAAGAACATTATCTCTACAAGGAGTAGCCTCCAAGGCATACACTCATACAAGGAAACAGACTCCTACAAGGAAGGGGTCTAGAACTTTCCTCTAGGCTGACTTACCCACCAAGTCACCTAACCCTAATACAACTCTAAGGCTTCTCAGCCTATATAAAGGGTCAGACCCCTCAACTCAGAACTACGTTGGCTTGATTCTCTAACAATACAGAGATACGTAGGCATCTTGTGAGGACCGTTCAGTCTCGAAACGCAAGAACAGCCATTAAAGCTCGAAGCTCACCAACCCTATCATTAAATACACGCGAAACCTAGCCGCAATATCAAACCCTCGTTTTTATTCCACAACATCAATTTCAACAATATTTTCTATAATTACTCTTTATTTTATATTTCATTCATATTTCATTTTCATTAGTACAAACATTCAATAGAGGGGAGAGAAGAATCAAATTTTTACTAATAAAATATAAATTAAGAACTACTAGTTAGAGCAAATCCAACAGCTTCCCTATTGTGGTTCTTAAGTTAAAATTTAGGTAACTTAGGGGCCATTTGATAACCCCTGAACCGTGCTGAGCTTGCTGGACGACACCATTCAACTTGTTTGTTTGACATATTTTATTTTTGAACGATTCAAATTTGGTCCAAATTTCTCAGGACGACACTGGCTATAAATTCTCTCTGAATGGTTCCAATCTTTATGTACAGTATTGTTATGTTCAAATTTCAATTATTTTGCTCTTTTTTTGCTATTTACTTTTGAATATTTATTAATATTTCAATTATTTTTATCATATAACAATTTTATTTAATATATAGAGATAATTTTATATAGTAATCATATCACAAGTTACTTATAAATTTTTTTTATTAAAATCCATACTATTTATGCAAATTATTATAATATATTTTTTAAATGACAAATTATTATAATATTACTTGAATATTTTTGAATTAGTTACATTTTTTTATTTATGCCGAATAAAGTTAATGTACATTATCTTTAATTATGGTAAGGCCTTATGTCATTCAAAATTGTTTTTAAATATATTCTAGGATCATTCAGAAAAATTGATCATCAAACGATTTTTTTCTTGTATTCAGATTTATCAATCATTCAGAAATTTGAACTATTCAGAATTAATGGTTCAGATTTAACAAATGACCCCTTAGTCCAAAATAGCACTCCAACAGTGTGCTAGTGGTTCCCTAAAACACTGGAACCCTTAGCCATTCACTATTGTTAGGGAACCATGTTAGGTCCGTTAAGATTGTAGAAGGGGGGGTTGAATACAATCTATATCTTTTTATCGAAATTTGTCCGTTAAATAAAATTTAGTTTAGACAAATTTGAGCGGAATTAATTGAAACAAAATTCAAGTTAAATATAACGATATATTAAACTTGATGGTTGTTACAAAATCAGTACAGAGTATTATCACGTTAATAAAAACTAATTAGAAAATTCGACATGAACTTTTCTAATTTAGTTAATAAAAATCGAGATACGAACTAGGAAACTTAATTCGCTAGTAATACAAGAGTCACAAATAATTAAGTTCTATTGGATCAAATATTACAAATGAGTTGAACTTGATTTTCTGTGAATTAACTGAGATAATCAATGGCTTTAAAGATGAGAGAGAGATGTAATATTTGTCTTCTGTCTTTAAAACATGTCTCGTGTCTGTCTGTGTATTCTGGCTTCTGTCTCTTTTGTAGTTGTTATGTTGAAAATATCTTCTGTCTATTTTAACACTTAAACAGACTATCCACAGACTGTCTAAAGGCTTGCAGACTATCCAGGGAACACATAGACTACCGGTGTGACTATCTGACCTGTTGCAGACTACCGGTGTGACTATCCTTTCTCTTGCAGACTACCGGTGTGACTATCCATTCTCTTGCAGACTACCGGTGTGACTATCTGGCTTGGCAGACTACCCAATTCTTTCTCCAGACTATCAGAATGACTATCCTGATAGTCTTTAATACATGATTTTTCTGGCAGACTACCATGCAGACTTCCTGATAGACAATCCCTTAGCAGACTATCAAACTGGACTGAGTATGCTGAGTAGACTATCTCCTAGACTATCTTAGATAGTCTTTTAATAATAAAACCATAGTCTAAAAACACTTCTGATAGTCTTTTAGCAATCTATATTAATTCTAAATTAATTAATTCAATAATTAACTTAATAAATAAATTAATTCTTGAAGAATTAATTTATTAATTAAGTTAACTAAATACTTTAAATTAATTAATAGAGAATTAACATAATTCATTTGATAGTCTAACCTTCACTTTTAAAC
This sequence comes from Kitagawia praeruptora, assembly GCA_037693485.1. Lineage (NCBI taxonomy): Eukaryota > Viridiplantae > Streptophyta > Magnoliopsida > Apiales > Apiaceae > Kitagawia > Kitagawia praeruptora. The sequence goes on along the minus strand of CM075352.1, from coordinate 102,038,307 downwards.
CACTGAAATAAATAAAGAACCTCCACTGAATATTTGTTGACGCTCGATGCACGGTCTGGTTCATGAACGACTAACTTCAACTTCTGTTCTTCATTTTGACTTTAAGCTGTGGTCAATTTCTTCTCTCAACTTTCTTTAAATATTCTGTACTGATACTGTCTCTTGTCACTTGTAGAAATCTCTGTCCTTCCGAATTAAATCCATGACTTTGAATACCACACTGAGGCTTGATCAGTAGACTGAACTTCTTCCAGTGTAAAATATCAAAACTATAGATTGACTTGTAGATTTGTTCCTTCTGATAGATAGCATCTTTTGAGATTCCTGTGACAGTTAATATTATTTACTTATTACAATCTACTTTAAGTTGAGTTGGATCCTCGAACTACAAATAGGCTGAGTCATATGCCTTTCAAACCACTAGTCATCCCTAATTTTTTTATTACTAATAAAATCATTTCCCTCCAATTCTCCTTACTTGTCACTCCCTCATTTCTAGTTAGTTTCAAATTTTATATTATAATAACGACAAAGAATGAATATAGGGAATGTTGTTGGAGTTGATGTACAAAACAAGATTACTAAATCACTAACGACCATTATTTTATTACTCCCACCGTCCCTTATTGTTATTCTTGTTTCATATGTCGGGATTGTTCCTAACAAGAGACAATTTACTAATTTACGTCTAATCTATAAGACCAAATATAGTCATCTATCTTGTTGGATTCGTATTTATGAGTACTTTAATACAGTGAAGTTTTTATATTTAATACTAATACAAAATTCAAGATATTATCGATCAAAAGTGTGCATTGATAAATGTGTCCAATCAAAATAGGAAAAAACATTAAGGGACGGAGGGAGTATATTTTTAAGAATCAACTAGGGAGCTATTGGACTTGCTCTTAGCTCTTAAAATAAAGGCGAGAGAAAATGTTCATAATTTTTTAAAGAGCCTCTAAGAGCATCTCCAATAGGAGTTGCCAAGAAGGTTGCCAACATCTATGTGGCAAGCAATCTTGGTTGCCTTCCTATTGGAGAGCCAAGGTTGCCTTAAGGTTGCCAACAATTGTTGCCAAAAGTTGGCAACTTCCTCAAATGGTTAAAGTGCATATTTTTGTTTAAAAGAAATGTACTAATATACCTATTTTACATATCTTCCTTCAAATTTATATTATTTAATTATTCATATGAGGATCATTTATACAACTTTTAGAGTTGCCAATCATTGGATCATTTTTCTATTCAAAGTTGCCAAATTGAAGATCAATTAAAAAATTAATTTTTTTTGATGATTTGGCAAAGTTGGCAACTTGATAATCATTGACAAATCATCAAATATATTAATTTTTTATTTCTCACACATGCACATCACTCTTGGCAACTTTTGTAAAAAAAAGTGCTTCAATAGTTGGCAATCTCAAAGTTGCCAATGTTGTCCCCTGCGTAAATTAGATAACTAATATAATAGAAAGAGACAATAAAATAGTGAATATAAATATATATATTTTTGGACAATCATATGAATTTTAGCTAATTTGAAAAGTTGCCAACTTTTGACAATCTTGGTTGTCAACCTCCCAACTTCAATAGGTGGATATCCAAGAGTGCCATGTCAATGTTGGCAACCTCTTGGCAACCACTACTGGAGATGCTTTAAGAGTCTCTTAAAGCTTGATTTTAAATCATCTTCTTTACATATTTTCAAAAAAAAAAAACTCATCTTCTTTACAATTTTTTTTAAAAGTTTAGATAAAGAATTTTTTAGAGATGCTTTCTAGCATCGTAATAACCGAACTGAATCGAACCAAATATATGTTTATATATTATGAATTTATATATTTCTTTATATATGTTAGTATATTATGTATTACAATTTCTTCTCATATATTATCTTAGATTAGATTAAATTACATTAAATTTCAAAAAACAAATATTATGTTTTATTATATTTATTATTTGTCTAATGTTTCGATTATTTTTATAATATATTTTTTTATTAATTTTTAGAAAGTAGTCGAGTGCATAATTATTTACCTCTTATAATTAATCTTTTTTTAGTTAAGTTACCCTAATGAATAATCTTCTTACAACACACAAAAAATAGTCAAAATTAATAAATTTGAAGTAAAAAAATAATACATATAATAAATAAATTTGATATTAAATAAAATTTCGGTTCTTTCAATTCTTCCACAAAAATGAGTTCGGTTTGGTTTTTTAAATATTGCTAATTCAGTTCTCGGTTTTTCCTTTGACCTTTTTTTAGCAGGTCTATTCGATAGTTACCGATGCAAGAAGGTTCAACCCAAAGCTGAATAAATTGCATAATGCGTCAGATGATTCTAATTTAAAATAAAAATATATATATGTATCATTTTGTAGATTTTTGAGACCTCTAGCATTACTCGTAAAATATCGGATTGAGGCACCCTGTGTTGCTCACTCTAAAATGGAGTATTGTAAAATTTGATTTGTATTTAAGAAGTTAGTATAAAGAAAAACATTCTCCCTTATAAATTTTATGGTCACTATCCAAACGCGTAAACATTAAAAATTAAGCAAAAAAATGTCGGGACCTTGGCAAGGAAGCAAGAGGAGGAAATGCAATTGAAAAATCAAGAAAGCATGAAAATTACATAGATATATGCATGTGAAAATTATAAATAAATGCATGTGAACTGTGAAGATGTATGGAAGAGATACAATCCACATATTTATGATAAATGTCACTCTCCAGTTCATTGACAAATTTGCTTCACAAGATTCTTGAGCATTTCTCACTAGTTTTGTAATCTTATATTTGTCACAATCAACTCTACCAATATGAAACTGTTTAGTTAGCAAATAAATACAGGAGACAAGAAACAAGTTGGTAAGGCCTCATCTTCGTAGCACATGAAAGAATCTTCCACTTGTTGCATTTTAATGCCTTCATTGGTTTTCAAATCTCTAATCACAAGCTTTTTATCCTTAGATAACTAGTTTAATGTGAATATATCATTGTCATTAGAATTAATTAACATAGTATTCTTCTGTTTACAAGTTAGTTCAATGTGAAAACATCTTTATCATGTGTCCATTGTCATTCTTCCCCACATGATCATGATTTTTCAATTATCAATCAATTTATGGCATTGCCTCGCAACATTTTCTTGTCATAAATCATTATGATCAGGATTAGTAGTATTTCTGTGAATGATAGGTCTAATAATGCACAAGTGAGAATGAAAGAAACAAATTAAATGAAATAGATATGTGAGTAAAGTTTTATCCAAAATATCAAGCACATTAATAATAGAGAGCCTAAACAAATAAAACCAAAGCTAGATAAGAAACTTCTGGCAAGGGGAGGTCTTTGAGAATAAGTTGTACGTAGATCTTAAATCTACTCTAAAGGCCAAGGCCATAGAGCTAGACGAAACAGACAATTGCAATATTCTACATCTATAACTCTTCCATTCATTTGCGCGGCATTAAATCTTTTTTTCGTTTTTCTCCTTCTAAATCAGGACATGAAATCTCGTAGAGGCAATCCTTAACTACATATATTACACGGCAAAATCTTAGGCAACTATATATATTTAGACAAGAAAAGATTCCAAAATGAGAAGAATTTACTGGAGGCAGATTAAGATGCAACAATTTTATCTTGAAATAAAATATTTCCTTATGAAACATGTGACATGTATTCTCTAAATATGCTTTGGAGATTAGTCTTCCAGGACCACTATAGTATATCAAAAACTTGAAACAAAAAGAAATTCTATAAGCTTCTTTACTACATATAATGCCTACAAACTACTATAATTAACTTGTTACCCAACTGATGATAACGGCTACAAGGAGTCTGCTTCGCGAGATAAAACTGCCAGCAATTTTTCCTTTGTTAGTTGTTCCTTTCCTTCTGTCTTTACGACAAATGTGTGAAATACTGTGTCATTAGCTGCTGCGAGTTTTGACTCAACAACCCTAACCTGTGCCTCCCTGAATGCTTCTATAACCCGGGATGCGGGATGGGACTCTAAAGGACATGTCACTCTTACATTAACTACATCGTTTGCTGCTTGAATTTCAATGTTAGAAACTTGGTTTTGAAATTCAGAATTTGGGTTAGCATCCGAAGATGATGCATCTCTGGAAGTGCTACCAATCGATTCCAAGTCCTTCACTTTCTTTTGCAATTCTGTAATGTAAGCAATTGCATCTCCCAAAAGGGAAGCTTTATCCATCTTGGAGATGTTTGGCACAACAGCTCGCAATGCATAGAAGCGCTGGTTCAGTTTTTCCCGCCTCTTCCTCTCTGCTTCAACATGATTGAGTGGCTCTTCTCTTCCATTCGCGGGTTTTCTTCCCCGCTTTCGAGGTCTTTTGTCATCACCTAAGAGAGCTTGCTCTTCTTTGTAGGCAGCATCAGCATCTGAATACTCAGATTCAATAATTACTGGCTGAGATGGCCTTGTCTTCGCCCCTGAAAAATCTATTTGCATCTGAGAGGGGATTTGAGTTCTGAAATTTTTAAATATCAACTCCTCACGAGCACCCTTGTTGACAATAGTGTTTGTCGGAGTCTGAGGGCGGTAAATTTCTGCCGTATTCCCCTGCTTCCCATTGGTAATTTGTGTACAATTCAAGCCATAGTGACCAATTTTGGTATCCGGAAACTGAGGTTTGTTCCCATTTGAATATGCAACCCATGGCCTCTCATCTGGTTTCCTAACAGCAAGTTTTGGCCTATTCTCAGACCGATTTGAATTGATATCGTGCCCGAAAATCTTTGTGATCCTTGGTCTCTCCATAACACCCCCATCCAAGAATTGTGTGTTTCCACCTCCCTTCTCACTCATCACCGGGACAGCCGCTGGTACCATGGACTTGCAAACTGCTGAAAACGACGAAAATTCAGATGTAATTGACTGCACAAGCTCTATATTTTCAGGTATAGTTCTAACAGATCCCAATTCAACCACCCCAACATCAGTTGGGATCAAAACCAAAGTCCGAAGCCCCGCATTTTTTGCCAGAAATGACCTAAAACAATAATCACTTGACGATTTCAAAGCATCTGAAATCCAGACATGTTTCCTGGATCCGAAACACTTTCCTGGAGCACCTTCTCCCTGGGGAAATGAAAAATACATTGAAGCAAGAAAGAACATTTCTAAATCAGTAACTCTATCAAGACCAAAAGCATGACAGTCATCATCTGATCCTCCAAACAGTGAATGCAATTTCTGATGCACCCTCTTTCTCATCCTCTGCAGCGACTCATCTTCACACCTAATATTCAAAATCCCGGCAACTTCAGATTCCTCACCTTCCCTTAACTCCCTACAAGAACCATCCCCCCATCCAAGGACTACCTCACCCGACTTCGCCCGCAAAACTTGCCAAAAAATCGCATAGTTCCAACTAAAGTTGGACAAATTAGGACATTCAACAAGATCTGAGAGCTTATTTTGCAAATTCTCATCATTACCAACTGCCATAAATGAGCATTCAGTAGAAACTGAACTTGATATCAAGTAATCGAAAGCACTATTCCCCAAAACTGCCACAGCCATGTCCTTATCTTCTTCAGTCCACATACTTTCTCCCATGTTTACTTCTATTAACATCGATAAGACAAGAAACACCAAAAAAAAAAAAAAAAAAAAATTCTTCAAAGCCCTTCTCAAGATTCAATACAACATTAATATTCTAACAAAGAAAATTCCTTTACCAACAAATCCAAACTATCTATATCAAACAAAAACATAACCCACAACATAAATAGTCTAGTGAAATTGAAATCATTTTATAAACTACCCAAATGCTAAAAATTCCAATCTTAATCTCAAACACTGTAAAAATCGGTTCTTTACCAAAAAAACAAGAAACCCCCTTATAAAGTAAACATACAAGAACTAAAAATACACAGTCTAATAACCAAAAAAAGAGCTAAAGCACGAAGTTGTAATAGTAAGAAGAGAGCAGATATGTAAAGTACCTCAAATAGAGAAGAATTTCCAGTAATGTGAGGTGCAAAATCCTAGAGCAAGATCAATAAACATATGAAGAAGAAACCTCCTTTTTCAAGCAAAAGCCAAACACATATACTTGCACATAAGCGTGTGTGTATATATTAGAGAGAGAGAGAGAGAGAGAGAGAGAGAGAGGAGAGGGGGTGGTGGGGCGTTTGGGTATTGCGCTCTAAATCTTGAAAGCGTGTGTTTCTGTAGGAGCGATTTTAGGTGGGATCCAAAACTAACCATGGTCAGGTTAATATAGGATTCTTAATTAATTTATTCATTTTAAATTGTTCATGCGATTTTACTTTTTTTAGTTTAAGAAAGTACAAATTTATGTTAGGGTTTTATGAGTGTTCTAAAAAGCGGTAACCGGTTATAAGCGTTGGGAGGACCTTTTAACGCTAAAACGGACGTCTAGGCGGAATTTTAAGCGGGTCATTAAGCGGATTATGAATATATACATATTTATTTTAATTATTTTAATTATTTATATTAATTTATAATATGAAATTTGAAAAATATGTAAAGAAAAAATTAAAAAAATAATTAAATGGTCAAAATTTGGTCAAACCCGCTTAATCTCCGCCTAAATCCCCCATAAATCCGCTTAATCCCGCCTGAACCCGCTTAATCCCGCCTAAACCTGCTTAATCCCGCCTAAACCTGCTTAATCCCGCCTAAACCCGCTTAATTCCCCGATTTTGTACTAATCGAAGCGGTTAGGCCTTCAAAACCATCTAGGCGGCCACTTAGACTGCTTTTTAGAACAGAGGGTTTTATTCCCTCCACCTCTCTCATTTCCTTACATCTTGCTTTTTTAAATGTTTTTAGAAAATTTTTATATTCCAAAACTTACATAAAATAGTAAAATTTATAATATAAAAAGTAATTATATTCACTACTTTTTTCATGAAATTAACTTTATTATATAAAATATTAATTAATTCCACATTTTTTACTTTTTTCATTATTTTACATTTTTTCTTAACCTTCGTGCATAAATGAGAGGGATTACAGAGTACAGAGCATCTCCAAGAGTCTTTTAAATCACTCTTAAATATATTATAAAATAATAGTTCTTAGTGATTTAACGTGGATTCATCTCCGACAATGCTTCTTATATTCACTCCTCATTTCATTTTATATTATTAAAGTAAGCTACATCCATAAAAGTATAAAAGCAAGTGGATAGAGAGAGATTGTTATCTTAGAAATTTATAATATAATATTAGTTAAGAGAGTACATCTTAGAGCATCTCCAAGAGTCTCTTAAATCACTCTTAAATATATTATAAAATTATAACTCTTAGTGATTTAATGTGGATTCATCTCCAACAATACTTCTTATATTCACTCCTCATTTCATTTTATATTATTAAAAGTAAGCTACATCCATAAAAGTATAAAAGCAAGTGGATAAAGAGAGATTGTTATTTTAGAAATTTATAATATAATATTAGTTAAGAGTTGCTAGTAGCTCTTAGAGATAATGATAAGTGGATTTTATATCCACTTGAAATGCCTCCGTTCGGCTTAAATTGATTGTTTTGGACTCAAGTTGTTGTAGTTTTGATGTGTTTTGCTTAGTTGTGCAGATTTACGAGAATGTTGATTAAAGTTGATGCTTCTATCGTTTTTGGAGATTTAATTGATTAAAATTCGGATTTTCCGGGAAGGTTGCGCAGTCTGCACTATTTTGGCCATATCTTGAGTTCTATAACTCCGTTTGAGGCCCGTAAACAGTCCACGCGAAGATAACGAGATTCTCTATCATTCTAAAGTGGTCCAGAGGTCCAATTACGATTGGAACGTTCCAGAATATCTGAATAAAAGTCAGTTACGAATTTTCCTTAAAAACAGAATCAGTTTAGGAAACGTATTTTGCAGAAATTCTATTATAATTCTGTTTTGGTATTTTCTTGCTGGGCAAGACTTGTAGAGCCTATATAAACACATCTAGGGTATTATTTTAGGAGATATTCATAACCTATTGGAGAGAAGAGAAGGAGCAAGGATTGAAGGTGTTCTATCCAAGCTGTATTCAATTTTCAAAATGTGTAATATCTAAACTCCATATTTTTAATATTATGTTTTCATTCATTATCATTATTATTATGTTTTCTTTATTAAATATGCGTAACTAATTCTCTAATCTGAGGATTGGATAGTATTCCTTGGTATTCATGCATGCTTGATTATGTGATTTTCTGCTTTGCTGATCTGTTAATGAGATCTTAACATAATTAGGGGAGTCATGAACCTTTGATTGTATTCTAGGGATTGTAATAAGCTTGGGAGAGAAGTTGCAATCTTAGTACATGATTTAACAGACATAATTTAAATATTAGATCGGGAGATTAATAGGAGAATTGTGAGACATATAATTCTTGGCACTTAACAGTTTATAGATATACTTTGATTGTATCACGGGAGTGACAATTAGGGTGTAGCTGTAGGCACTATATTGTAACCTGGGAGGGTACAGTATAACTTTAGAAGAATTGTTTTCAGCAAGGTAGGAACACAGATATCACATTAATATTGAGCATGTATTGAGACCAAGTGAAGAACCCCAGTTCTTAGATTGTTTTCCTCATATATTTTATTCTCGATTTATAATTAGTCTTAATTAGTTTATAAACAAACCAAACATTCTTCTACACTTCTAAATTGTGAGAGATAAGAAACTTGAACTTGATTTTACATTCAGTCCTTCCCTGCGAACGAACACATAAAAATACTACTAACAAATTGGCGCCGCTGCCGGGGAAGGCAGTATAGTTGAGTTTAGGTTAATTGTTTCTTATTGTTTAGATTTTATCTTTGTATATATTTTTCTTTTCTTTCTTTTTGTGTTTCTTTCTTTGGTGTGTCTACAGGTTCTTTGAGGTAGACAACTTAAACAGGTTTTGAGGAGAGAGACTAGATGGAGTACAACTTTGGTTGGAACAATGCTCAGAATTTCTACAACAGTCAGGAACAATATCAAGACTTCAATCCTTACCCACAATTCAATGCTTATGAGGATTGTAATGCATATCAGGTGAATTCATTCTATTCTGAGAACTCATTTTATGCTCCATATGCCCCTAGCAATGATTATTCGTATTCGTTTGAAAATCAATATCATGATGATGTTTATCCATATATGTGTAATGATGTTGATACGAGTTTAACTCAGTCTAATCCTTCTTTACTTGCTGATTGGGAGATTGCGCTCAATAAAATGATTCAAGGAACTCAGTCTAATCCTCCCTTACTTTCTTTGGGAGTTTTTGATGAACCAACTTTAGAGATTGCTAGTGACAATGATATTCCATGTGATTCAATAGCTTGGTACGAGGAGAATGCTAAACTAAATAATTTTATTTGGGAAGTTCGAGCAGTGTGGCATGAAGGTTGTTATAGAACTCCCCCTTGTGTCAATTTTCCTCTATGCCATGATTCTTGTTTAGTAATTGATGATAATATTGTGTCTGATGAGTCTACTTGTGTAGTTGATAATTGTCCCATGCGCATTAATGATAATTTGGATGCAATTGAAATTCTACCAAATCTAGAAAATTTTGAGCTTAATACATTGGTAGACGAGATTAAAATTGATGAGTGTCCAATTATAAAAGAGAAGGAAGTTAAGATTGAGGAAGTTGAAAATCTTGCTTTAGAGTATAAGGATCCGATTTGGGAGGAGTATATGAGTCATACTTATAATGATTATTCTGACGACTTTTCTAGCTATTTTGATGTTTCCAAGTCTCTTGAGCATGATAGGTTCTTGAAAGTTTTCGTACCTTTCAATGGATCTAAGGCATATATGCACATCATAATTTTATTACTAATTCGTAAATATGTGAATCTATTTGCTTTTTCTCCTCACTGAAGATTTTATGTGCAAATACGTCAAGCTATTGACGTTAAAGGAGCGCTTCGTGGGAGGCAACCCATGCATTAGTGTAGAAAAAAAAAGAGTGTTGAAAAAAAAATTGTGAGTGTTTTTCCAAAAAAAAAAAAAACGAATTTTGAGTGTGTAATGCAGGCTGCGCCTGCGTTTCTGTTTCTGGCGCAGTGTGTAACGCAGGTTGGGCCTACGTTACTGGTCCTGGGGCAGCCTGCATGCCTGTCACGCAGGTTGCGCCTGCGTGTCTGGGTGTGGGGCAGGTTGCTGTACGCGCGAGCAGCTTGCGCCTGGTTCAGTTTTGTTGTCCGATTCTTTTATGTTGTAGTCAACAGTTGTCTTATAAAAAAAAAAAAAAAAACTTTTTCACCCTCAATTCTATTTATACCCCTATTTTACCTAATTCTTTTCCTATTTCAATTCCAAAACTTCCCATCTTTTCTTCAAAAATTCTAAACCTATTTCTATTCTTATTATTATTATTATTATTATTATTATTATTATTATTATTATTATTATTGTTATTATTATTATTATTATTATTATTATTTTATTATTTTTATTATTCTTATTATTTTTTATATTTATTATTATTATTATTATTATTATTATTATTATTATTTATTATTATTATTATTATTATTATTATATTTATTATTCTTCTTATTCTTCTTATTATTTTTTTTATATACCCACCTATACATACAAATCCAATTCCTCTTCTATTTTATTTTAATCTCTAAAAATTCAATTCTAAAGAGGAATTAATTGCAAGTTCACCTCTTTGATTCGTATTGGGTAAATCTTTTTCTCTAATCTTATTTTTATTACGAATTTGTGTTCTTGTCAATTGGATTTTGTAGTATTCAGTCAAGGTGGCCAGTCTATGGAGCTCGTACGCGGTATCCACCGCCAGATTCTGATTCCTCCGAGGAGGAGGACGATTAGGTATGTTTTCTGCTATCCCTTGTATTTACTTCCATTCAATGCGGACATTGAATATTTTAAGTTTGGGGGTGGTTTGAGGGATTAGTAGTTGTTGTTGTATTATTTGTTCATGTAGGATTTCATGCTTTGCATATTAGTAGTAGTAAATTATGCATTTATGTTTGTGTCATCTACGTTTGTTTCATATAGGACATTCTGTTTTTATGTTAGTATATCATGTGAGTTCATAATAGTTTGCATTTGCACCCATGCTTGATATGAATATGCTTTGTTCTTGTGCACACACACATACACTAGTAAGTTGAAGCTAGTAGACTTATTGAATGTTGTAAGTAATTAGAAGGACATGAATATGTGCAAGATGATTTAGTTTGCATGCTTTGAATACAAGTTGGTGCATTAGAGAGATTTTTGCTTGGGATTGAGTATGTTTTTCCACCAAGTGAGTTTTTGAGCCATATTGCATATTTTTTGCAATTTATTCGTTTGCTTGAGTGTCCACGGATTGTTTGCATTGCTAGCAGTTGTTTGAGGTCTTTCTTGAAACGCATGACATTATTTGACGATTAAAATGATAAAGGCAATTAGGAATAACCGCATATTTTCCCATATTACCACACCATATTAAAATGATCAATTAGTTAACCCGTTGAGCTTAATCCTATTTTTCGGTGACATACCACATTACTTGCCTATATCTTTTTCTTGTATTGGCCTTACATTAATTTGAACCCACATTGTCAAAGGCTAGTATGGTGCTTAAGGGAGTAATAAGGTGTGCAAGGAGGGGTTTATTGTTGGTCATACTTTTGGGGAAAATATTGAGATTGGGTTTGGTTGTTTACTTGATAGTCGGCATATGTAATAAATGATGGGATCATTGTTATTGTTTATATTATTGTTTTATTTAGCTCTCAGAAAAAAAAAGAAAAAAAAAAGAAAAAAAAAAAGAAAAAGAAAAAAATAGAGAAAAAAGAAAAAAAATATTATGAGAGCATGTTTGTGTTTGTTGTGATCCTATTTCAGTCGACTAGTCGAGTGTTCTTAGTAAAATTTATGTGGGAGAAAATAGGGTGTTGTGTATGATTTATTATGGTGCTTACTAGCTTTTGACACTTCACCTGTTTTTGGCTTATTTGACATACCTTGTCCCTAGCCCACGTTACAACCGAATGAAGACCTTTTGATTATTGTCATTGATGTATGTTGTGTTAAGAGTTAGATTGATACCAAATGTCAAGCATGCTTATGATTTTGTTGGAATTGAGTGATACACTTACCCTTGTTTTTGAGTGAATATTCTTTTGTGAGTGGATTGTGAGTGTTTGCTTGTTTTTGCGTATGAGATCCCGAGTTTTATCTCAAAGATGTACTCTTGTAGGCTTAGCATGTTTACTAACTTATTCTTACACTTGACATGGACTTGTGAGAACTTATGCATGTTCATTGAGTAGACTATGTGAATACTTGCACTTTCGACACCAAGACATTGCGTATTTACTTTGATTCTTAAGTTGATATGGCATGAGAGGATTTGAAGGTATGGTAGGCTAGAATAATTGCATTTGCATATTAGTTGCATTCATGCATTGCATTGCATTAGGTTAAATGGATTTTGTGGGTACATTCGCTATAGGCCCTCACGAGACCTTACTCGTCCACTAGGGCTGCCTAGGGGTTTAAAGGGCTTGTTGCATATGCCAAATGCAACCGTGATCACCTACGGAAGTGGTACTAATTAGGTAGTTATAATTGTTTATGCTTGAGGACAAGCATCAGTTTAAGTTTGGGGGTTTGATAAGTGGATTTTATATCCACTTGAAATGCCTCCGTTCGGCTTAAATTGATTGTTTTGGACTCAAGTTGTTGTAGTTTTGATGTGTTTTGCTTAGTTGTGCAGATTTACGAGAATGTTGATTAAAGTTGATGCTTCTATCGTTTTTGGAGATTTAATTGATTAAAATTCGGATTTTCCGGGAAGGTTGCGCAGTCTGCACTATTTTGGCCATATCTTGAGTTCTATAACTCCGTTTGAGGCCCGTAAACAGTCCACGCGAAGATAACGAGATTCTCTATCATTCTAAAGTGGTCCAGAGGTCCAATTACGATTGGAACGTTCCAGAATATCTGAAGAAAAGTCAGTTACGAATTTTCCTTAAAAACAGAATCAGTTTAGGAAACGTATTTTGCAGAAATTCTATTATAATTCTGTTTTGGTATTTTCTTGCTGGGCAAGACTTGTAGAGCCTATATAAACACATCTAGGGTATTATTTTAGGAGATATTCATAACCTATTGGAGAGAAGAGAAGGAGCAAGGATTGAAGGTGTTCTATCCAAGCTGTATTCAATTTTCAAAATGTGTAATATCTAAACTCCATATTTTTAATATTATGTTTTCATTCATTATCATTATTATTATGTTTTCTTTATTAAATATGCGTAACTAATTCTCTAATCTGAGGATTGGATAGTATTCCTTGGTATTCATGCATGCTTGATTATGTGATTTTCTGCTTTGCTGATCTGTTAATGAGATCTTAACATAATTAGGGGAGTCATGAACCTTTGATTGTATTCTAGGGATTGTAATAAGCTTGGGAGAGAAGTTGCAATCTTAGTACATGATTTAACAGACATAATTTAAATATTAGATCGGGAGATTAATAGGAGAATTGTGAGACATATAATTCTTGGCACTTAACAGTTTATAGATATACTTTGATTGTATCACGGGAGTGACAATTAGGGTGTAGCTGTAGGCACTATATTGTAACCTGGGAGGGTACAGTATAACTTTAGAAGAATTGTTTTCAGCAAGGTAGGAACACAGATATCACATTAATATTGAGCATGTATTGAGACCAAGTGAAGAACCCCAGTTCTTAGATTGTTTTCCTCATATATTTTATTCTCGATTTATAATTAGTCTTAATTAGTTTATAAACAAACCAAACATTCTTCTACACTTCTAAATTGTGAGAGATAAGAAACTTGAACTTGATTTTACATTCAGTCCTTCCCTGCGAACGAACACATAAAAATACTACTAACACATAAGACAATTTTAGTGAATTTAAGAGTCACTAAGAGTCTCTTGGAGTGAAAAAAAATCATCTCTCTCCTCAAATCTCAAGTTAAAAGTCATTTTAAGAGTTTCTTGGAGATGCTCTTACCATGCTAAGAGCATCTACAACAATCTCTTAGTTGGCTATTAAATATAATATTAATTATATGGTTCTTAGTAAGTTAGTACATAGATTTTCGTGTCAACTCCAACAATGCTCCTTATCTTGACTCCTAACTTATATTTTATTAATATTTCAAACCTAACTATGATATGCAATTAAATCTAATCATGTGTAAGTGAATATTTTATTAATAAAAAATAGTTAAAAGCCATGTAGTAGCTCTTAAAATTGAGGAGAGAGAAGAGGCTCTTAAGCTTTTTAAGAGTAACTAAGAATCTCTTGGAGCTCATTTTTTCTACGTCCTCTTTATTTTTTAACTTAAAAACTTATTTAAGAGTCTCTTGGAGATGCTCGAGGCTATAATTCGTGTTGTCGGAAAATCTAACTTGAATTCATTTGTTGAAACTTGAAACATGTTCCAATTTTGACTCGAACGAAAAAGTTAAATTGTACTCCCTCCGTCTCATAATTCTTCTCTCGTTTGATATGTCGGGACTCCTCATAACATGAGACAAATTACTAATTTACGTCTAATTTATAAGACCAAATATAATCATGAGTGATCTTGTTGAATTTGTATTTATGAGTACTTTAATATAGTGAAGTTTTTATATATTTAAAACTAATATAAAATTAAAGATAATAACGATTTAAAGTATGTATTGGCAAATGTGTCCAAGGGAAATGAGAAAAGTTTTTAGAAACCGAGGGAGTATTGTTTAGTTTTGAAGAGAGTTTAATTGTGTTGTTCATAACTATAAACTATTAATCAAAGCTTTTCATAAAGAATTTACTGAATTGAAAATTTATATAGTTTAACTGATTAGTTATCTTGTGAATAATCTAAACTCGATTCATTTAGCTAAATAATTTATTTATTATTATCTCCGATGATGGATAATAAATTTTTAACTTTTTGACACATATTTTTAAGGTAAGAAACACGTAATTATATTAAATAACAATTATTAACTTTATATTAAATAAAAACTTAGAATACAATTTATAATTTGATATTAGAAAAATAAAATTCAAAATTGGGTACATTTATAAATATGCTTGTGAAGACAGCAATACCGTTAATTTAATTTATATAATTTCTTATGTTCAACCTGAATCGATAAATTTTAGTCAAACTGTAGCTCAAGATAGAGATTTTGGATGTCGTGTGCAAAACAAAAAAAAGTGCCCTAATACTAATAATTTTTTTATAACAACTACATAAAACATTTTACATTAACTAAAATTTGTGAAAAAACATAACAAGTTCATAAAATAACTTTAAAACATAATAAAAAATTGATTTCAAAAAAAAAAATAACAAAAACATAACTGAAAATTGTAAAAAAATTGTAACAAGTACATAAATAATACAAATTAATTAAAAATGGTTCTTCTGGCATTTTTTGAAGCAAACTCGCTAATAAATAAATTAAACATGTAAAATATTAATATATTATGCTTAAATGAAATAATAAAAAGTAATAATAAATAAAAACAAATACAATACTAAAATAGAAAATCTCATTTTTATGTATTTAAATTAATATATAAGTATTTTATAATTTATTTTTAGTTTTAGATTGACTTGATTCATTTAATATGTAAATTAATTAAAATAGATATGATTTTAAATCACTTAATTACCTATAAAATGAATAATTGATAAACTTTATTGTTGTAATTGTAAAAATATACTTATGTGTAAGTTGTCAACCAAAAACATTTAATCAACTTTAATGACAATTATATTCTACATGGTTAACAACAAAAGTAATTAGTATTACTAGAAATTTGAAAGGAAAACTGTGTATAAGTATATTATTTTCTTATTTTGCTCAGTATAATAATTTTTTAATTATTTTGACAACACCATTTTCAACCTTTTTCTCATTTACAAATTTTTTTAACCTTTAAAATTAAACTTATTTTTTTAGTTTTCAAATAAAATATACATCCATATGTACACCTACCTTAAAAAAAATGTGCCCTAGTAAAATGAAGTGCCATGTACGATCGAACATGTCGTACATGCTGAGGGCCGGCTGTGAAGATAGTACTAGTAGAAAGTACTCTTGACTTGATAAGTGACATTAAAATAATATGCATGCTTTAAGCAGTATTTTTAAAAAATTAAATATTTTTATAAATATTCTAAAAATAATTCTCCCTCCTTTTCTTTTTAAGTTGCTCATTTGATATGTCGTGACTGTTCATAACATGAAATAAATTACTAATTTACGCATAATCTATAAGACCAAATATAGTCCTGAGTGATCTTGTTGGATTTGTATTTATGAGTACTTTAATACAATGAAGTTTTCATATTTAAAATTAATACGAAATTGAAGATATTAATTATTAAAAGTGTGCATTGACAAACGTGTTCAGAAGAAACAGGAAACATATAGGTGACAATTACGGTGGTCAATGTTATTATTATGCCTCGTACCTAAGCACGTCTACCCCTTTATGTATTTGTGCAAGTGTCTCATGTCTCCTGTGTTACTTTATATATTTTCTCACCTTTCACGTGCATTTTCATTATTTCATTTTTCATTCATTCACAACAATAGTGTTTCAAACTGGCATTACATATTTTTTTTTTTCTCTTTCCGATTTCAATTCGATTCTATTACTCTGCACCAAGTTCTTACTCGTCATCCTTGAGTGCACGGCTTACGCATTGAGAAGATGTCTGTACAAATTTCTTTTGGAATATTTAGAATTTTCGTTCATGTTAACTTTTCTGAATACTTTAATTTTAAATAAATCTTGTAAGTTAATAAAGTAAAATGATAATCTCACAAGTTAGGAGAAATCCAACTCCAGATCTGCAGTCTTTACCATAGTTACATAAAAGGCGGTGCGATGCGAAACTAGTTACGGAAACGGATACGAGAAACGTAACATCAGGTGTATTCGATTCGAGGGAACGTTTGGGTACGATGGAACGTTAGGGTACGATGGAACGTTAGGGTGCGAAAAAATATATGACTACCACAGAATTGATATATATTATTTTTAAAACACATAATCCAATGTGCTCAAAAAATTAAATATCATAAATTGTTCAAAAGTCATGACCAAACTTTTTTTTTTATATTTCAAGATCATATTTCACGGAAATGTTAAATATGACATATTATGTATTTTTAATTGTAAGTTCTTTTGAACTAAATTCTAAATAAAATAATTTTATATATTGCTAGACCATCGATCATTCGTTGAAAAGACATAAAAAAGTTGTACATATATTATATATATTGATATGATTTATATTTTTGAAAATATTTAAAGTAAATTTTAATTAATGTTAAATTAATTTTTAACTAAATACAAATAAAATCGCAAAAAAAAAGTTTCTGATACTTTCAATATATAAAAAACGTTACAGTAGTAATTATGTACTAGTGTACTAGCCAAAGAATAACGAGTACACTATTAAGATTAAAAAGTACAATACTTTGAAATATGAATGGATGGACATTTTGACTATTTGACTACAAAGTGTTAGAAAATGGAGTTTTTAAGGGCATAATTATTTTATGTTCTTGATGTTAATTCCGGATTTTAACGATTGGAAATTGTTCCTTGATATGGGAACTTAAATTTTCATATATGGGTCTAAGTAATTTTCTTAGTGAAACCCATAGAGAAATGGAGTTGAAGTTAGTAGCTTGAATAAGCTTGAAATGAGAATGTGTATTTATCCCACATTGAAATAAATAAGGGGGGTTGTTGGCTTTATATAGAATCACACACATGGGTAGTGTACAACTACTAAGGTGTATGATGGTGCATGGTGTTACTGTGTGCTCCACGCGCACACACACACACACGCGCGCGCCGCCGCCCGCCCCGCCACGTCACGACACGCCACGCCACGTCACGTATCGACTCGACTCGACTCGACTCGGGTCGGCTCGGTCGAAGGGCGAATGTCTCGGCGTCTCGCGTACGCGAGGCGACCTGGGCGAGGAATTTTATTGCATGGATTATTGATTTATTTTAATATTATAAACATACTGTCAGAAACAAGGTTACTGTCAGGAAGTGAAAAACTTGCTGTCAGAAACAAGGTTACTGTCAGGAAGTGAAAACTTGCTGTCAAAAACAAGGTTGCTGTCAGGAAGTAAAAACTTACTGTCATGAAACAAGGTTGCTGTCAGGAAGGTGAAACTTACTGTCATGAAACAAAGTTGTTGTCAACTGTTGACAGTTACTTTAAAGATACTGTCGAGACTTGTTGACAGTAACTTCTGCGTGATTTTGACAGTAAAGTCTGAGTGTTTATTCTATTAATTGGAAGTCATAATGTGGATAAATATATAACGTAACTGTTACGATTTATTTAATATAAAATCAGCTGTTACAGCCGTTTTGATTATATTAAATCGACCGTTTCATTCTAATTAATTGGAATGGGAGTTACAATATTAATTGGGTGGCATCAGTTACGTTTAGCCTCTAGTATAAATAGAGACCTAAGCAACTGATTGTGTGATACACTGGATACACTGAACATACTGTCCACACCATACATTCTCTGTTCTCTCTTTACTCTCAGTTATCCTCCTGCTATAGTTCTTAAGGTTTTTCGGCGAACTGAGGTGTTAGTCGAAGTTGAGTTTTTCTGGTTACTGTGACCATCTAAACTCGGAGCTGTTTTATCCTGGAAGAATATTGCCAGCATCCCGACACAGTGTAAATGGAGGCAATTATCTCTTCAAGAACAATCAGGACTTCTTTGCAAGGCCTGATGACTCAGCTGATTATTTCTTATTTGATACCTGCATAGCTATGGCTTCTGGTATGATTTCTTATCTTCCTTTGTTCTATCAGTTACTGATTTGCATGTGTTTTACCTTCGTGTTTTGTTTCGCTAATTGTATGCTTGGCCTGGACTTGTTAAATACGATATATAACTGCCTCTATGTTGCTGTAGTAGTCAATATTCCCAACATTCTTGAAGAGATAATTCGTTATATAGTATTTAGCATAATGGTTAACGAGAGTGAGATTCCTGCTAGTGGTAGTTCGGTTGCATCTGTTGGGGTCATTGATTGGACCACTTATAGTTTTCCACAACCCGTTGAATTGACTGGTTTGCCTGAGAAATTCAATGGGGGCGTTGGCTTTTCTCGTTGGCAGAAAAGGATGAAGTTGTGGTTGACTGTAAAGGGTCTATGGCCTGTTGTGGAATATGAGAAGCCGGTTGTGGATCAAGAGAAGGCTGAATCAGTTAAGAGTTATGCGAAGTGGGCTGAAAAGGATGGGGTTGCTAGGGCAGCAATTCTGGCTGCTCTAACCAACACATTGTTTGATGTGTACTCCTCTGATGCCTACACCGCAAAACTCTTATGGGATAAGCTGGACCAAACACATAATACTGACTCACAAGGTCTGGAAAAGTATTCTGTGGCTAGGTTCCTTGATTTCAAGCTGGTGGACAATAAGTCCATGACTGAGCAAGTGCATGAATTCGAGATGATAGTGCATGCTTTGAAGGAGTCTGGAATGGACCTCCCCGAAAAGTTTAAGGTGATGAGTGTGATTGAAAAGCTCCCAAAGTCTTGGGAAGAGTTCTCTCTCTCCCTGAAAAGACAGAAAGGAGAGATCACATGGACCAACCTTATGCTGGACATCTCGGTGCAAGAACAACACAAGTCCAAACAGGGACATGTGATGCCAACTGAGCATGGAAGCTCGAAGGTAAACGTAGCTACTGTAGGACAGAAAAGGAAGGCTGTCTCTAAGAAGGGTAATAGTAATAAACCTAAGAGTGACAAGGATAAGGCCAAGAAACCAAAGGCAAACAAACCATGTTGGTCTTGTGGGCAGGTTGGGCACTGGAGTAAGGACTGCCCTACGAAGAAAGCGAAGAAAGCCGAGGGTGTAGCTCAAGCGAATGCTGTGCTTGGAACCTCAGTGTGTCTGTCTACAAGGATGTCCAGTGAAGAGAGTTGGAAATGGCACAAGAAACTCTCTCATTTGAATCTGAACAACATCAATGAGCTAATCAAGAATGATCTTGTAAGAGGTCTACCAAAGTCCTTGTTGAATGTAGAAGGACTGTGTGATTCTTGTCAAAAGGCCAAACAGAGAAAAACATCTTTCAAAAGTAAATCTGAGTCTTCAATTGCTGATCCTTATCATCTACTACATGTTGATCTTTTTGGTCCAGTGAATGTGATGTCTCTTGGAAAGAAGAAATATGCATTAGTCATTGTTGATGAATATACCAGATTCACATGGGTATATTTTCTTGCAAAGAAGGATGAAACTGCATTAACACTGACAGAACATGTAATTCAACTGGAAAAAGGGTCAGAGCATCAAGTGAAGATAATCAGAAGTGACAATGGAACTGAATTCAGGAATTCATCTATGGAAGAATTTTGCAAGAGTAAAGGGATAAAACAAGAGTTTTCTGCACCTGGTACTCCACAACAAAATGGTGTAGTGGAGAGGAAGAACAGAACCTTGATAGAAGCTGCCAGAACCATGCTAGATGAAGCAAAATTGCCTACATATTTCTGGGCAGAAGCAGTTCAAACTGCTTGTTTTACTCAAAATGCAACACTGATCAACAAGCATGGTAAAACACCATATGAAATGGTGAAGAAGAAAAAGCCAAATCTAAAATATTTTCATATTTTTGGATGCAAGTGCTTTGTGTTGAAGACTCATCCTGAACAGTTGACCAAGTTTGACCTAAAGGCAGATGAAGGTATTTTTGTTGGCTATCCATTGTCAACTAAGGCATTCAGAGTTTATAATCTGAGAACCAGAGTGATCATGGAATCAATTCATGTGTCATTTGATGACAAGAAGATAACTGGACTTGAAGATGTAGATGAACATGATCAACTGCATTTTGAAAATGAAGATTTATTCTCTGAAAAAGTAAACTCTGATCAGACTGATGTGTCAAACTCTGTTGATCTAAACTCTGAACCTCTACTGGTGAATACTGAAGAAACTCTTCAATCAGAAACAAGGGAAGAACCAGTTGAGGGGGAGCATGAAGAATCACATCAAAGTGAAAATTCAAACACTGATAGTGACTCAAATGATAACTCTGAATCAAACACTGTTGATTCAAACTCTGATCATTCAAATTCTGAGCAGTCACATTCAGGGGGAGCATCAGAAAATGATGAAAGTCACCAAGAAAATCAGGAGAGCATGGATCAAGGGGGAGGATCACATGATGACAGAAGCAATCTGCCTTCTGCAAGAAAATGGACTAAATCTCACACACCTGATTTGATTATTGGTGATCCAGATGCAAAAGTAAGGACAAGAAGTGCAACAACAAATGAATGTTTATTTCATGCATTCTTGTCACAATCTGAGCCAAAGAAAGTGGAAGAAGCTCTTAAAGATGCTGACTGGATAATAGCAATGCAAGAAGAGCTAAATGAATTTGAAAGAAATGAAGTGTGGACACTTGTACCAAGGCCCAAGAACAGATCCATTGTTGGTACTAAATGGGTTTTCAGGAATAAAACTGACAGTGAGGGTGTTATCACAAGGAACAAGGCAAGACTGGTTGCAAAAGGCTACTCACAACAGGAAGGAATTGACTATGATGAAACATTTGCACCAGTGGCTAGATTGGAGGCAATCAGGATTTTTCTAGCATATGCCTCCCACATGAAATTCAAAGTGTTTCAGATGGATGTGAAAAGTGCATTTTTGAATGGAAAACTTGAAGAAGAAGTGTTTGTGGAACAACCACCAGGGTTTGTAGATCCAAAATATCCAGATCATGTCTACAGGTTAGACAAGGCTCTCTATGGACTTAAGCAGGCACCAAGGGCATGGTATGAAACCCTTGCCAAATTTCTACTAGAAAGTGGATTTCATAGAGGTACTATTGACAAAACTCTGTTTTATTTCCAAAATGGTAGTGACTTGCTTTTAGTTCAGATATATGTGGATGACATCATTTTTGGGTCTACTAATGATAAACTCTGTAAGAAGTTTGCCAAACTCATGCAGTCAAGATATCAAATGAGTATGATGGGAGAGCTTAGTTATTTTCTAGGTCTACAGGTGAAGCAAACAGATGATGGAATTTTTATAAATCAAGCAAAATATACCAGAAACCTTCTCAAGAAATTTGGTATGCTTGACTGTTCATCTGCAACAACTCCCATGGCAACTGCAACAAAATTGGACAAAGATGCAGGGTCATCAGTAGATATGACAGGTTACAGAGGAATGATTGGTTCTTTGCTCTATTTGACAGCTAGCAGACCTGATATCATGTATGCAACTTGCTTGTGTGCAAGGTTCCAGGCTGATCCAAGAGAACCACATTTAACAGCAGTAAAGAGAATATTCAAGTACCTGAAGGGCACTATAACTTTGGGGCTGTGGTATCCAAGGGAATCAGAGTTTAAACTTCTTGGTTACTCTGATGCAGACTTTGCTGGATGTAAGATAGACAGAAAAAGCACCAGTGGAAGTTGTCAATTTCTGGGTGACAGACTTGTTTCCTGGTATAGCAAGAAACAGAAGTCAATATCTACATCTACAGCTGAAGCAGAGTATATTGCTGCTGGTAGCTGTTGTGCACAGATTTTATGGATGAAGAATCAACTACTGGATTATGGATTAAGGTATTCCAAGATACCTATTTACTGTGATAATCAAAGTGCTATTGCAATGACAGATAATCCAGTGCAACATTCAATGACAAAGCACATCAGCATAAGGTATCACTTCATCAGAGAGCATGTAGAGGAAGGCAACATTGAGCTTCACTTTGTGTCTACAGAACAACAACTTGCAGATATCTTCACCAAGCCATTGAGTGAAGCTACATTTACAAGACTGGTCAATGAACTAGGAATGGTCTCTAGTTTTGACTAGAGATGTTGGTTAGACTCAAAAACTTATTGCTCATGTTTTCTGCAAATTGTTAAGTGCTATGTTAACCTTAGATTAAACTCTGTTCTGCATGCTAATGTTTAAATCTTTTTAAACTCTGTCAGCATGTCTGTCTGTTAAATACTGTTAACATGTTAGATACACTCAGTGAATTCAGAATTGATTATTGTCTGAATGAAAATACCAATGAAGAAATATGTATGAAGCATGATTCACAGTAATTAAATCATGATTCTTTCTGAGTCACTGCTATCTAATCAGACTTTGTGCAGAAAATTAACACAGCATGATACTATTTCATATTTATAGCATCTCTTAGTTTATTTAGTCCTAAACTCTGAGTCTATGAATATTGTGTGCATGGCCACTCATAAATAATTTTGGTTATTGATGAACTCTAAACTCTGATAAGTGACATTCTGTTTCCAAAGGTATGGTTCATGATGATTCCTTGTTTGTACTTGTGAAAATCATAAAACTTGAGATGTGTCAGTGATTAGTTTGGTGAGTTCAGACTCATGTTTACACCCTGTGAGAGTTTGAGCCAAATCAGTGATTGATACATTTTCTATCAATCAGTATTTATTGTTGTGTGATATTCATCAGGTAGTATGTTTCTCTAGAACTTGTATTAAACCATTTTGAGACTACAGGATATGTGTGTGCATGAAAATGATAAAGGCAATAGGATTTACCATTCTTTCAAACACTGTTCGAAATTCTTTTGAACATTGTACAAACACTGTATAAACACTGTTCATAAATTCCATCCTTAGTAAAACCCTTTGAGCCTTATTAACTGCTCATTTTTCTTATACTCTGAAGTATTAAGAGCAGTTAAATATTTTTTTTTTCAAACAGATGAGTGTTTCTCAAGAAAAGAAAAAGTTTACTCAGTATATATGCTAAATAAATAAATTAATAAAAAAAAAAAAAAAAAAGGAAAAAGAGCATATATACTGATCTTGTACAAATATATACTGTGACTAAACACTTTGTTCTCTTAAGATGCTCAGCTTGAAGTCACTCTTGAATAAAACATCTCTTTTCATCTGTTTGATCTTACTCCATTTAAACCCTGAATAAAGTCCTTTTGATTTGTGGATACATGTACTCAAAGTAGTGTAGAATTGGTGGACATTCAAGCATATGGTAGACTCTGCTATTTCTGATTGAATGTGAGTGTAAACACATCACCTAAACACTTGTGTGCTTTGAGAGTTTGTGAGGTTATACAGTTCATGACTGTTATTCACTGAATGATGCTCTGATTTCTATCTCTTGATATTTTTGTCTTTAAAGACTGTGTGCTTACTTGGATAATCATGGACATCAAAGGGAATAGAAGTTTTCAGATCTCTGTATTACAGTAACTACAGAGTTTAGCATTCATCAAACAATCAGTGTTTAATATGAGAGTTTGTGCATTCAGTGTTTATTAACTGTTTGTTCTGGATTTTATGAAATATTAGATGCTCTAAAAATTGATTTCAGTAAACTCTGCTTCACACACACTCATATTCACAACTGTGCAATTTTTGAAAGGGTTTTAGTGATAAAGTTGGAAAATTGATAAACACTGTTGAGTTGTGTTAAGTACTCTGAGGTAAAGTCTTATTGAGATGATTTGACTATTTTGGAGTAATTGGGGTCGTTGACAACTGTTAATTAGTGTTAATGTGTCTAAGTGTCGTGATTATAGGAATAACAGCGGTAATTATTAAGTGATCAATTGGCTGTTTGACACGTGTCCCATGATTGTGTCCCATTCACACACTTCTCTTCAACAGTTGCGCGTTTTTACTAAATAAACGATTGAGTTTTACTCTAATCGTCTTTAGTCTCTCACTCCATATCGATTCACATTCACCCACTCACAGTTACTTACATACTTATTCATTTTCACACTTCTCTTATTCTCTCCTTCACATTTTGATAAACACTTACAGTGCATATACATCTTTTCTCTGAATATCTTCGTATCTTGTTACTAATGGCAACTAAAGCATTTGATGCAGCAGGGTTAGTTTTTCTACCTAGTAACTATGCAGCACCATTGGATAATGAAAATGCTCCACAGGCGTTTCACTTGTTCCAAAACTTCTTGAACGATTCTGAGATAGGGACGGCTCTAACTGCACCACCAACATTATCTGCTTCACAGATTGCTACTTTCTGGACAAACTCTGAATATGATGATGGAGGAGAGGCTGGTACTCCAACAATCATTTTCACTCATGAAGAATCAGAGTATATCATTACTCCAACAACTGTCAGGGATGCTTTGGACTTTGAGACACACACTTCTTACAGTGTTGTTGGTCATGATAGATTGAGGACAATGTTGGAACAAATTGGATGTGCAGGAAACTTGAACAAGATAGGGTCTTTGAGACGACCAAGTTTGAGAAAGGAATGGAGTTTCTTCTTTGATTGTATAACAAGGGCTTTTGGAAAGAAGACAACAAACTGGGATGCACTACCTCTGGATACTCTCCAAATTGGTCATGCTCTACTATATGGAGGTAACTTCGATTTTGGTAGACTAGTACTAATGAACTTGGGAGAGCGATTATCTGAGTCTACTACTGTTTATTTTGCTCGTTTTTGTCAATTGCTATTTACTGCATGTGTGCCTAACATTCCAATTGATGAAGCTGATGTAATTCAGCCTTTTCAAGTTGCTAAGAGAATGTTCACTGATTTGACAAACAAAGATGTCACTAAACAGCAAATACCTGAGTTGTTTATGCCTTTAGCCTTACAAAACTATGTGAACCAACCACAAGACCCTCAATCACCACAACAAATGCCTGAACCACCAGAAACCATAAACTCTGAACCAACACCTTCAACACCTACAACTACTGCACCTACTACATCTCAACAACCACAACCAGAAACCTTAAACTCTCCACAAATAAACACTGAACCATTAAACACTGAAGCTTTAAACACTGATACCTTACACTCTGAGCCAGCACCTACTGAACAACCCAAAACCAAGCCAAAAAGAAAGAAACACACCGCCCAAAACACTAAACACTCAAAGGCTAAACAAACAACACCTGAAGCTGTTTATACAAGAAGGAAGAAACAGAAAGCAAACAGACCTTCACTTTCACCACCAAGAGAGAGCTCATGTGAAGATGAAGAGGAGATTGTTGTGCCAATCAAGAAAAGGAGACTAATTCTTTCTGATTCAGATGCAGAGAATGTTGTTGAAGCTCCAGAGGTGGTTTCACAGCAAACACCTACTGTTGAGGATACAGTGAATGTTGAAGTACCTGCAAAAGTTGACATGCCTGCAGAGAATATTGTGGATGACAAAGTACAAATACCTGCAGAGGTTGAAATGCCTGCAGAGGATAATGTTACTGTTGAAATACCTACAGAGGATAAAATGCCTGTAGAAGAGGATCAAAGAGATGGTTTGTCACCAGTACATGATGTTCCTGAATCAATTCTTGATCCTGTCTCACCTGTTATTCATGTTGAAGCTCCTGGTGTAGCTGATGAGCCTGCAGTACATGTTCCTGAAGCTGTGGCATCACACACAGAGCTGGTATCTTCTCAAATTCAAGACAAAGGTGATGAAGCTACTAAGGCAAACTCTGTTGCAGAGCCTGTGCAACATGAGGTGATTATTGAAAAAGTTGCAGAAGTTATTGCAGAAACTGTGGCTGACACTGCTCAGCACAGTGGTTCTTTCAAAGATGGTCAAGCTCAAGGTGCAAGTGATGAAGATAAATCTGACAGTGATGCAAACTCTGACTCTTTTATGAGTGCACCTGCACAGACAGATAATAAACATACACCTTTTGATCAGCCTTGTCCATCTCATGCAGTTGAAGTAGAGCATCTTGCTAAATCTGCTGAAAATTGGTATAAACAAGACTGTATTTTTCCAAAAGGGAGAGCATCTGAGTTTGTTAAGCAAACTGCCAAGCAAATTTCCAATCCAGAGATCTTATCCTGTTTAAAGGCAACTGTGGTACAAGTCAAGACTCTGGAAGGCAATTTTGCTGAAACTAAACAAGAAATTGCTTCCTTGAAGACTGAGATTCAGTCAAGAGAATTGAAGATGGATAGAGAGTCTAAAATAAAAGCTGTTCAGCTGTCTAAAGTTCAAGACACTCTCTATGCCAGGCTAGGAAAGGTTGAAGAAAATCAGACTGCTTTATCTGCTAAAGTGGATTCAATTGCAAACTCTTTAGAGCTCATTACATCAATACTAATTCCTGATGATGTCAAAAAGGGGGAGAGAGTTACTAAGTCAAAATGCAAAGTTTCTCAAACTCTGACTAAAAAGGATGATGCTGGAGATGGAGGGGCAAGTGATAAAAGCAAGGTTTTAAACTCTGAAAGGCAAACTCCTCTGAGATCTGGCAAATCTTTTAAATCACAGTCTGTTGGAACAAACACTGAAACTCGAGGTACCTCAAAGACCAAGAGTTTGGAATTAACATCAAACCCAAAGACTGATGAGGAGTTAGCTGTTAAGCTTTTCATGGAAGAGAATGCAGAAGGAGTGACCATAGAAGATGCTAAAGCTGAAGAGAAGAGTTTACAAGAAAAACATCTGAAAGCTTTAAAGTCTGAAAAAGGAAAGAAGAATGTGAAAGTTGCTAAAGCTGCAAAGCCTGTTCTTAAAGGTATTCAAATCAAAGAACCAGTTGGTACAGATCAAAGAATGCAAGTATTCAGAAAACCAACAGATGCAGAAGCTAAGCAAAAACTGAAAAGTATAGTTACAACCTCTGTTGATACACATGTTGTACAGAAGAATGAAAACACAACCTCTGTTGCTGCACAAGTTGTGACCACACCATTATTGTCTTCTCAGTTGAAATCAACATTTAAAAGAGGTGTTCCTCATGATCCAAGACTAGAAGCTACAATTCCAATGGATTTTTCTGATGGTAGAGCTTTTTCTGGTAAAGTTGGATACAACAAAGAAGGCATAGGCTCACACAGAGATAAAAGACAATATGTTGGTCCTAGAGATCCTTCTTCACTGTCTGTTCCAGGAGGTGGTGTCACTCAAGAGAGTTTAGACAAACTGGAGTCAGTACAGCTTGTACATCAAAAGAGTCTAGAAAAGGATTTCTTGTTATATTTCATGGCTGATGGAACAGTATTTAAAGTCTCTGAAAAGGATATCGAATTAAAATTTGCTGAAGAACTTGAATATGTCCTGTATATTTTCAGAGTGAGAAATCAAAGAGCTCAGTCAGTTGCAAATGTGCTTCAACAAAGAATGATTCAAAACCTTGCAAGAAGGCAAATGAAATTCAACAGCAAGTATGTTCCTAAATACAGAAATTGGGATGGCAATTTGATAGAAATGGAGAAAGGGACTACAAAGCTAAAAACTGATCTTGGAGTTACTGTTCTGGATTTCAATGTAAAGTCTGAAGAATTGAAATACATCAGGTTGGGGAATGAAATGAGAAGAAACAAAATCTACGATCTTAGAGCTGCTATCTATCAAACTGATGAGAATGATCCTCAGTTGAGAGAAATCAAAGAAGCTATGCAGATAGAGCTTGAAAATGCTGAAAGAAGGTTGCTTATAGACTATCTCAGAACAGTGCCTGATCTTCAAGAGATTAGAGATTAAAGTCTGTAAGAATTTTCTTATTTCATGTAGAATTTGTTAAGTAATAGCTTAAACTCTGTTTGTATGTTAAACACTGTAAACTTTGTATTTGTTTTGACATCATCATTTACTGTAAAACTTGTACATTCTTGCTAATGGACAAGTTGGGGGAGATTGTTAGAAATTATTGATGAAAACAGTGTTTGGAAGCTAAAGTCAGAAAACAGAGTTTAGCTGGAAGCAGTCAGAGTTTGATTAAACACTGACTGGAAGCGCAAACAGAGTTTGTTAAACTCTGTAGCGGTATTGTCTGAAGAGTCAATAGTGTTTGAAGATTGATAAATATGGAAGCAATATCTTTGAAGATTGGAAAGCTGTCAAAGAGATTGAGTTGACTTGGAAGACTGGAGCAATCGTGATTGATATCAATTGTATAGCTTAATTATAGGAGAATCAATTACTGATTGTACGAAGCTGTATGTTCTATAAATACAGTTAGGTTAACCCTAGAAGGGTAATCGAACATTGAGATATTCATCCATTGTAACCTAAGCAGCTCTCTGTGATATTTACATCACCGAGAGAGGAATTATTAATTCCAAACACTTTTTAATTGTTAAACAGTGTGTTCTTGTTAAGTTACTCATACAGTATTTGATTGCTTATTGTGTATTCGACCTAACAGTCTTAAGTATCTTCGTGTGTGGGGGTGCCTTGCTAAGGTACTTGTCCCTGAACACAAGAGAAAGAAACTAGGTCCGAAGACTGTTGATTGTATCTTTCTAGGCTATCTTGAGACCACTACAGCTATGAGATTTTTAGTGTTAAAATCTGACATAGATGGTATAGTGGCAAACACGATAGTTGAGTTTCGTGATGCTACATTCTTTGAGGATGTCTACCCTATGAAGACTGGTATGCCTCAAGATACTTCTAATGAAGATCCTACTCACACATCAAGTTCTATTCCGGATCATGTGGAAAAGATGACAAATGTGGGGGCGGAACCTAGTAGTAGCTCTACTGCTAAGGAGGTAGAGGAACCACGAAGGAGTAAGCGTGCAAAGGTAGTCAAGGATTTTGGAAGTGATTTTATCACTTACAATGTCGAGGATGAACCTTTAACTTTCCGACAAGCTATGGATTCTTCAGAGTCTAGGCACTGGAAGGGCGCTGTAAAGAGTGAAATTGACTCTATTGTTTCTAACGGAACATGGGAGTTAGTTGATCTCCCTCCTGGGTGTTCTACTATCGGGTGCAGATGGATCTTTAAGAGAAAGTTGAATCCTGACGGCTCAATAGATAAGTACAAAGCTAGACTGGTAGCTAAGGGTTTTAAGCAAATGGAGGGTATTGATTACTTTGATACATACTCTCCTGTAGCTAGGATGACAACAATCCGAATGCTTGTATCATTGGCATCCGTACATGGTCTTATCATCCATCAAATGGATGTAAAGACAACTTTTCTTCATGGTGAACTTGAAGAAGAGATTTATATGGATCAGCCTGAGGGATTTGTTGCATCTGGTAACGAAAGGAAAGTATGTAAGTTGATCAAATCCATCTATGGCTTGAAACAAGCTCCTAGGGATTGGCATAAAAAGTTTGATGAAACTATAGTGCCGTTCAGTTATGATATTAATGATAGTGACAAGTGTGTCTACACCAAAGTTAAAGGTAGTGAGTGTGTCATCTTGTGCCTATATGTAGATGACATACTATTGTTTGGAACCAATATTGAGATTATTAACGAGACAAAAGCTTTCTTGAAAAGGCACTTTGAAATGAAGGATATGGGTGAGGCTAGTGTGATTCTTGGTCTCAAACTGACACAGTCAGCTGAGGGAATAACTTTATCGCAGTCTCATTATATAGAGAAATCTATACTTGAGAAATATGGTTATTCACAGTGTAGAATCGCTAGTACACCCTATGATCCTAAAGTTGCCCTTGTTAAGAATGCTTCAGGAGTACCTGTGTCTCAGTTAAGGTATCCTCAGATTATAGGGAGTTTGCAGTATCTTGCTAACTGTACTAGACCAGATATTTCATACTCTGTGTCTAAGTTGGCTAGATATACAAGCTGTCCAAACAGAACTCATTGGGATGCTCTTGATAGAGTACTTAGATATCTGAAAGGCACAATGTACCTAAGTTTACACTATAGGAGATTTCCTGGTGTACTTGAGGGGTACAGTGATGCAAGTTGGATAGCTAAGAAGTCTGGTTCCAATGGAGTGACTGGATACGTGTTCACCTTAGCAGGGGGAGCAATATCCTGGAAGTCGACCAAACAGACTATAGTAACTCGGTCTACTTTTGAGGTTGAGTTGTGTGCACTTGATGCCACGGGGACGGAGGCTGAATGGTTACATGGACTTATGTCCGCGATACCTGTAGTAAGCAGACCGCTTCCTGCGTTTGCTATTCATTGTGATAGTAAAACAACTATCGACAAGATTAGCAGTAAAAAGTATAATGCTAAAACAAAGAGACACATCCAAGTTAGACTAAAGTCTATAAGGGGTTTAGTGTCTGATAGGATTATAGCTGTAGAGTTCATAGGAACTCAGAATAATATAGCTGATCCTTTAACTAAAGGACTGGAACCTGCAGTGGTCCTTAAGTCAAGGTTGGGGATGGGGCTGTCAACCCATCATAGTTCATCATCAGTGGGAACCCAATACACATGAGAGGAGATCCCTTGAAGTGTATTCAATGTGGTAATAACAAGCTGTAAGGATGAATTGGTAGTACCTTTGCTACATCGATGATACTGTTGTATCTGAGTCTATCCCCTGTAAACCTAGAAGGTACTGATACTGCTAGATAGCAAGAGTTATTATAACTCTGAATGGGGTCAAGTCATTTGACGAGATGGTAGCAGTACATCTCTGGAGATGCCCAGCTAAGCGAATGTAATTGTGTGGTCGCAATTAGAGGAAAGGGTTATTCCTTGAAGCATTCGACGAACAGGATCGAGACAAGACCATTAATGTCTCAAAGCCGTAGATTGGCACCATAGCCTTTGACTTGTCGTCGTCTATGGAACATGGTTACACCAAACGGATTAAGATTCAAGGTGAAACATTCCATCTGAATCCGGTAATCATTGAAGTAGGGGACTTAGGAGGGTTCAAACCCGGAAGGGTACCAACTCTGAAAAACAAGTCATGATGAGAAACCTGGAACATTTCTGTATGGATTTGTGGGGGATTGTTAGAAAATGGAGTTTTTAAGGGCATAATTATTTTATGTTCTTGATGTTAATTCCGGATTTTAACGATTGGAAATTGTTCCTTGATATGGGAACTTAAATTTTCATATATGGGTCTAAGTAATTTTCTTAGTGAAACCCATAGAGAAATGGAGTTGAAGTTAGTAGCTTTAATAAGCTTGAAATGAGAATGTGTATTTATCCCACATTGAAATAAATAAGGGGGGTTGTTGGCTTTATATAGAATCACACACATGGGTAGTGTACAACTACTAAGGTGTATGATGGTGCATGGTGTTACTGTGTGCTCCACGCGCACACACACACACACACGCGCGCGCCGCCGCCCGCCCCGCCACGTCACGACACGACACGCCACGTCACGTATCGACTCGACTCGACTCGGGTCGGCTCGGTCGAAGGGCGATTTGGGCGAATGTCTCGGCGTCTCGCGTACGCGAGGCGACCTGGGCGAGGAATTTTATTGCATGGATTATTGATTTATTTTAATATTATAAACATACTGTCAGAAACAAGGTTACTGTCAGGAAGTGAAAAACTTGCTGTCAGAAACAAGGTTACTGTCAGGAAGTGAAAACTTGCTGTCAAAAACAAGGTTGCTGTCAGGAAGTAAAAACTTACTGTCATGAAACAAGGTTGCTGTCAGGAAGGTGAAACTTACTGTCATGAAACAAAGTTGCTGTCAACTGTTGACAGTTACTTTAAAGATACTGTCGAGACTTGTTGACAGTAACTTCTGCGTGATTTTGACAGTAAAGTCTGAGTGTTTATTCTATTAATTGGAAGTCATAATGTGGATAAATATATAACGTAACTGTTACGATTTATTTAATATAAAATCAGCTGTTACAGCCGTTTTGATTATATTAAATCGACCGTTTCATTCTAATTAATTGGAATGGGAGTTACAATATTAATTGGGTGGCATCAGTTACGTTTAGCCTCTAGTATAAATAGAGACCTAAGCAACTGATTGTGTGATACACTGGATACACTGAACATACTGTCCACACCATACATTCTCTGTTCTCTCTTTACTCTCAGTTATCCTCCTGCTATAGTTCTTAAGGTTTTTCGGCGAACTGAGGTGTTAGTCGAAGTTGAGTTTTTCTGGTTACTGTGACCATCTAAACTCGGAGCTGTTTTATCCTGGAAGAATATTGCCAGCATCCTGACACAGTGTAAATGGAGGCAATTATCTCTTCAAGAACAATCAGGACTTCTTTGCAAGGCCTGGTGACTCAGCTGATTATTTCTTATTTGATACCTGCATAGCTATGGCTTCTGGTATGATTTCTTATCTTCCTTTGTTCTATCAGTTACTGATTTGCATGTGTTTTACCTTCGTGTTTTGTTTCGCTAATTGTATGCTTGGCCTGGACTTGTTAAATACGATATATAACTGCCTCTATGTTGCTGTAGTAGTCAATATTCCCAACATTCTTGAAGAGATAATTCGTTATATAGTATTTAGCATAATGGTTAACGAGAGTGAGATTCCTGCTAGTGGTAGTTCGGTTGCATCTGTTGGGGTCATTGATTGGACCACTTATAGTTTTCCACAACCCGTTGAATTGACTGGTTTGCCTGAGAAATTCAATGGGGGCATTGGCTTTTCTCGTTGGCAGAAAAGGATGAAGTTGTGGTTGACTGTAAAGGGTCTATGGCCTGTTGTGGAATATGAGAAGCCGGTTGTGGATCAAGAGAAGGCTGAATCAGTTAAGAGTTATGCGAAGTGGGCTGAAAAGGATGGGGTTGCTAGGGCAGCAATTCTGGCTGCTCTAACCAACACATTGTTTGATGTGTACTCCTCTGATGCCTACACCGCAAAACTCTTATGGGATAAGCTGGACCAAACACATAATACTGACTCACAAGGTCTGGAAAAGTATTCTGTGGCTAGGTTCCTTGATTTCAAGCTGGTGGACAATAAGTCCATGACTGAGCAAGTGCATGAATTCGAGATGATAGTGCATGCTTTGAAGGAGTCTGGAATGGACCTCCCCGAAAAGTTTAAGGTGATGAGTGTGATTGAAAAGCTCCCAAAGTCTTGGGAAGAGTTCTATCTCTCCCTGAAAAGACAGAAAGGAGAGATCACATGGACCAACCTTATGCTGGACATCTCGGTGCAAGAACAACACAAGTCCAAACAGGGACATGTGATGCCAACTGAGCATGGAAGCTCGAAGGTAAACGTAGCTACTGTAGGACAGAAAAGGAAGGCTGTCTCTAAGAAGGGTAATAGTAATAAACCTAAGAGTGACAAGGATAAGGCCAAGAAACCAAAGGCAAACAAACCATGTTGGTCTTGTGGGCAGGTTGGGCACTGGAGTAAGGACTGCCCTACGAAGAAAGCGAAGAAAGCCGAGGGTGTAGCTCAAGCGAATGCTGTGCTTGGAACCTCAAGTGGGCCTGTAGCGAACATGGTTGTTGGTGAGGCTTTGGCTTCTGAAACCAACGTAGACCGGTATGTTACCTACAACCCTGTACTATTTTCCACTTATCTGTCAAATGAATGGTTGATTGATACTGGAGCTAATGTGCATATTTGTGCTGACATTAGTTTATTTGTATCTTATCAACAGAGTCACAGCTTGACAGTGACGATGGGGAACGCAAGTGCTGCTCAAGTATATGGAGTAGGAAACGTGGACCTGAAGTTTCCTTCGGGACGTATTCTATCCCTGACGAGAGTGCATCATGTTCCTGACATGCGTAGAAATATAATAAGTGGTAGCTGTTTAGTAGCTAATGGCTTTGAAGTCTCTCTCAAATGTAATAAAGTAGTTCTTATTCATACTGGTACATTTTTTGGCAAGGGTTACTTGTCGAATGGTTTATTTGTGATTAATGCTGAACCCGTTTTGGGTGGGTTGATTAATAATATTACTCCTTCTGTTAATTGTATTGAATCTTCTGATTTATGGCATGCTAGACTTGGTCACTTAAATTTTGGTGCTCTTAAAAATATGATGAACTTAGAGTTGATTCCAAAACACACTATAGAAAAGAATTCTAAATGTCAAGTATGTGTGTCTGCTAAACAAATAAGGAAACCTTTTCATAATATTGTTAGGGATTCAGACTTGTTAGATTTAGTACACACTGATATTTGTGAATTTGGTGGTGTGTTGACTAAGGACCATTTTAGATACTTCATTACCTTTATAGATGATAGTAGTAGATATTGTTATGTTTATTTACTTAGACATAAGGATGAAGCACTTAGTAAATTCATTATTTATAAAACTGAAGTAGAAAAACAAACTAGTAAGGTACTTAAACGGTTGAGATCTGATAGAGGTGGTGAGTATACGAGTAACGCTTTTAATGAATTTTGTGCAAACAATGGTATAGTTCATGAAGTTACCCCACCATACACACCTGAGTCTAATGGGGTTGCTGAGCGAAAGAACAGAACATTTAAAGATATGATTAATAGTATGCTTATTAACTCTGGGCTGCCTAAATACATGTGGGGAGAAGCTCTGAATACGGCTTGCCATATTCTGAATAGAGTCCCTCTGAAACACATGGATAAGACACCCTATGAGTTATGGAAGAGCAAGAAGACTAGTCTTAAGTATCTTCGTGTGTGGGGGTGCCTTGCTAAGGTACTTGTCCCTGAACACAAGAGAAAGAAACTAGGTCCGAAGACTGTTGATTGTATCTTTCTAGGCTATCTTGAGACCACTACAGCTATGAGATTTTTAGTGTTAAAATCTGACATAGATGGTATAGTGGCAAACACGATAGTTGAGTTTCGTGATGCTACATTCTTTGAGGATGTCTACCCTATGAAGACTGGTATGCCTCAAGATACTTCTAATGAAGATCCTACTCACACATCAAGTTCTATTCCGGATCATGTGGAAAAGATGACAAATGTGGGGGCGGAACCTAGTAGTAGCTCTACTGCTAAGGAGGTAGAGGAACCACGAAGGAGTAAGCGTGCAAAGGTAGTCAAGGATTTTGGAAGTGATTTTATCACTTACAATGTCGAGGATGAACCTTTAACTTTCCGACAAGCTATGGATTCTTCAGAGTCTAGGCACTGGAAGGGCGCTGTAAAGAGTGAAATTGACTCTATTGTTTCTAACGGAACATGGGAGTTAGTTGATCTCCCTCCTGGGTGTTCTACTATCGGGTGCAGATGGATCTTTAAGAGAAAGTTGAATCCTGACGGCTCAATAGATAAGTACAAAGCTAGACTGGTAGCTAAGGGTTTTAAGCAAATGGAGGGTATTGATTACTTTGATACATACTCTCCTGTAGCTAGGATGACAACAATCCGAATGCTTGTATCATTGGCATCCGTACATGGTCTTATCATCCATCAAATGGATGTAAAGACAACTTTTCTTCATGGTGAACTTGAAGAAGAGATTTATATGGATCAGCCTGAGGGATTTGTTGCATCTGGTAACGAAAGGAAAGTATGTAAGTTGATCAAATCCATCTATGGCTTGAAACAAGCTCCTAGGGATTGGCATAAAAAGTTTGATGAAACTATAGTGCCGTTCAGTTATGATATTAATGATAGTGACAAGTGTGTCTACACCAAAGTTAAAGGTAGTGAGTGTGTCATCTTGTGCCTATATGTAGATGACATACTATTGTTTGGAACCAATATTGAGATTATTAACGAGACAAAAGCTTTCTTGAAAAGGCACTTTGAAATGAAGGATATGGGTGAGGCTAGTGTGATTCTTGGTCTCAAACTGACACAGTCAGCTGAGGGAATAACTTTATCGCAGTCTCATTATATAGAGAAATCTATACTTGAGAAATATGGTTATTCACAGTGTAGAATCGCTAGTACACCCTATGATCCTAAAGTTGCCCTTGTTAAGAATGCTTCAGGAGTACCTGTGTCTCAGTTAAGGTATTCTCAGATTATAGGGAGTTTGCAGTATCTTGCTAACTGTACTAGACCAGATATTTCATACTCTGTGTCTAAGTTGGCTAGATATACAAGCTGTCCAAACAGAACTCATTGGGATGCTCTTGATAGAGTACTTAGATATCTGAAAGGCACAATGTACCTAAGTTTACACTATAGGAGATTTCCTGGTGTACTTGAGGGGTACAGTGATGCAAGTTGGATAGCTAAGAAGTCTGGTTCCAATGGAGTGACTGGATACGTGTTCACCTTAGCAGGGGGAGCAATATCCTGGAAGTCGACCAAACAGACTATAGTAACTCGGTCTACTTTTGAGGTTGAGTTGTGTGCACTTGATGCCACGGGGACGGAGGCTGAATGGTTACATGGACTTATGTCCGCGATACCTGTAGTAAGCAGACCGCTTCCTGCGTTTGCTATTCATTGTGATAGTAAAACAACTATCGACAAGATTAGCAGTAAAAAGTATAATGCTAAAACAAAGAGACACATCCAAGTTAGACTAAAGTCTATAAGGGGTTTAGTGTCTGATAGGATTATAGCTGTAGAGTTCATAGGAACTCAGAATAATATAGCTGATCCTTTAACTAAAGGACTGGAACCTGCAGTGGTCCTTAAGTCAAGGTTGGGGATGGGGCTGTCAACCCATCATAGTTCATCATCAGTGGGAACCCAATACACATGAGAGGAGATCCCTTGAAGTGTATTCAATGTGGTAATAACAAGCTGTAAGGATGAATTGGTAGTACCTTTGCTACATCGATGATACTGTTGTATCTGAGTCTATCCCCTGTAAACCTAGAAGGTACTGATACTGCTAGATAGCAAGAGTTATTATAACTCTGAATGGGGTCAAGTCATTTGACGAGATGGTAGCAGTACATCTCTGGAGATGCCCAGCTAAGCGAATGTAATTGTGTGGTCGCAATTAGAGGAAAGGGTTATTCCTTGAAGCATTCGACGAACAGGATCGAGACAAGACCATTAATGTCTCAAAGCCGTAGATTGGCACCATAGCCTTTGACTTGTCGTCGTCTATGGAACATGGTTACACCAAACGGATTAAGATTCAAGGTGAAACATTCCATCTGAATCCGGTAATCATTGAAGTAGGGGACTTAGGAGGGTTCAAACCCGGAAGGGTACCAACTCTGAAAAACAAGTCATGATGAGAAACCTGGAACATTTCTGTATGGATTTGTGGGGGATTGTTAGAAAATGGAGTTTTTAAGGGCATAATTATTTTATGTTCTTGATGTTAATTCCGGATTTTAACGATTGGAAATTGTTCCTTGATATGGGAACTTAAATTTTCATATATGGGTCTAAGTAATTTTCTTAGTGAAACCCATAGAGAAATGGAGTTGAAGTTAGTAGCTTGAATAAGCTTGAAATGAGAATGTGTATTTATCCCACATTGAAATAAATAAGGGGGGTTGTTGGCTTTATATAGAATCACACACATGGGTAGTGTACAACTACTAAGGTGTATGATGGTGCATGGTGTTACTGTGTGCTCCACGCGCACACACACACACACACGCGCGCGCCGCCGCCCGCCCCGCCACGTCACGACACGCCACGTCACGTCACGTATCGACTCGACTCGGGTCGGCTCGGTCGAAGGGCGATTTGGGCGAATGTCTCGGCGTCTCGCGTACGCGAGGCGACCTGGGCGAGGAATTTTATTGCATGGATTATTGATTTATTTTAATATTATAAACATACTGTCAGAAACAAGGTTACTGTCAGGAAGTGAAAAACTTGCTGTCAGAAACAAGGTTACTGTCAGGAAGTGAAAACTTGCTGTCAAAAACAAGGTTGCTGTCAGGAAGTAAAAACTTACTGTCATGAAACAAGGTTGCTGTCAGGAAGGTGAAACTTACTGTCATGAAACAAAGTTGCTGTCAACTGTTGACAGTTACTTTAAAGATACTGTCGAGACTTGTTGACAGTAACTTCTGCGTGATTTTGACAGTAAAGTCTGAGTGTTTATTCTATTAATTGGAAGTCATAATGTGGATAAATATATAACGTAACTATTACGATTTATTTAATATAAAATCAGCTGTTACAGCCGTTTTGATTATATTAAATCGACCGTTTCATTCTAATTAATTGGAATGGGAGTTACAATATTAATTGGGTGGCATCAGTTACGTTTAGCCTCTAGTATAAATAGAGACCTAAGCAACTGATTGTGTGATACACTGGATACACTGAACATACTGTCCACACCATACATTCTCTGTTCTCTCTTTACTCTCAGTTATCCTCCTGCTATAGTTCTTAAGGTTTTTCGGCGAACTGAGGTGTTAGTCGAAGTTGAGTTTTTCTGGTTACTGTGACCATCTAAACTCGGAGCTGTTTTATCCTGGAAGAATATTGCCAGCATCCTGACACAGTGTAAGTGGAGGCAATTATCTCTTCAAGAACAATCAGGACTTCTTTGCAAGGCCTGGTGACTCAGCTGATTATTTCTTATTTGATACCTGCATAGCTATGGCTTCTGGTATGATTTCTTATCTTCCTTTGTTCTATCAGTTACTGATTTGCATGTGTTTTACCTTCGTGTTTTGTTTCGCTAATTGTATGCTTGGCCTGGACTTGTTAAATACGATATATAACTGCCTCTATGTTGCTGTAGTAGTCAATATTCCCAACACAAAGTACAATATTAATATTACTTTAATTAATTGGTGCATAATACATCTGGGTTTCACAGTAATCGAGGCACCTTCTTC
This sequence comes from Kitagawia praeruptora, assembly GCA_037693485.1. Classification (NCBI taxonomy): domain Eukaryota; kingdom Viridiplantae; phylum Streptophyta; class Magnoliopsida; order Apiales; family Apiaceae; genus Kitagawia; species Kitagawia praeruptora. Next base: position 101,998,866 of record CM075352.1, on the reverse strand, counting down.
CGTCTTCTCCTCCCTCTTCTCATTCTTTATCTCTGCACATCTGTATCATCTTCTTTACACATGCTTCTTCATTTTTCTTCGTTTCTTTTTCTAAAAACGGATAAATCCCTGGAATTACTATGGGTCGCCAGAATCTACGAACTGGAGCGCGAACCCTAGCGATTTGGGTCGGAATCGAACCGTGTTCCGGAACGAACGATCTGGTTCGAGATTCGCTACTACGTACCGCGTTCCTTGTAACTATGGTCTTTACCACTAATCACGTCAAATTTAAGAAATATTTAGTAATCCTTCTATTTTTAATCACTAAAAATAATAACAGGAAACTAATATAATAAGAAAATTATTTCTAATTTTGCTAATCATATAATAGAGGCAATTCTTCGTATTTTTTCGTAATAATTTATGTTAACAATCCCTCAAACTCACGATCCTCAAATCTTGTCAAAATAAAAAAATCGTCCACTTCAATTAATAAAATAACCAATTTTGAGTTTATCATTGCGATCAACTTCTCCATCACAATTCTCATCTCCGTCTTTGATATCAATGTCATCGTCAACGTTTCTCGAATTTCGCTTTTATTATCATTGGTATCGATCTTTGCAGGTTCTTTTTTTTCCTATTTCAACTACGAATTTTCATGGAATCTTTTTTTATTCTCTTTCACCCACGAACTCTCTCTGAAATTTTTTTCTTACACCAACAAACTCTAGTGGGAGTTTCTCACACCACGAACTCTCGTAAGATTGTTTTCTCAATAATTATGATTTTTCGTGATTTTTTTTCTTATCCATTGGATAATTAATCCATGCTCTTGATAACATGATAAAATATTTTTAGAATTCTCTTTAAGAGAATATTCTCACAATTTCTTATCAAATTCCTTTATCAGGTTTTAATATTAGGAAAATGTTAGTTATTTTTTATTTTTAGAATAAAATTTATAACATATTCTAATATAATAGGTGATAAATAATTTTTCAAATATTTCTTTTTTAGAAATAACATTTCACTAAAATTATCAGAATTTTTGTAGTGGGTTTCATACTTGTTATCAACAAAATCAGAATTCGGATTGAACCGATTTCCAATCCTTATTATTATCAAAATAAATCTAATTTTCAATCCGGTCTAATCTAAATTCTGAAAGATCCCGGCTGAATCAAATTTTATGTATATTTTTTTTTTGAAACGTCATTGTATTGCAAGAGGATAAGGATTACAACCAAAGGATAAGAGCCCTGCAACTAACAGACATCGATTTAGGAATCTATGTCTAGACTATGAACTGAACTTAAAACACTGCTAAACATGATTAGCTACTAAGAAACTACTGCAAGCTAGAACTTATGCAAATTTTATGTATATAGTTATTTTTACATTACTTTTATTTTTTAATTATCTAATACATAGATCAAATATGTGCATGTATCAAAATTTGACAATCTAAATTAGTTGATAATAAATTGATAGATAGTACAGATCAATACTACAATCTAAATAATTAAATGTTATATTTCATGTGATAAACAATAAGAAATTTCGAATACTTTGACAAATATTAAGATATGTATTTTTTTTTTGAAATTATATTAACTTACAAAAGAATTAATATTTATTTTTATGTTTTTACACTTCAAAGAATAGTAAATTCAAACTATAAAAAACAAAATTTTAATAGAAATGCGATCTGATTTCGATCCGTGATCCAGATTTTTTCAATCGGTTTTAATCCCAAGATCGAATATAATAGGTCTGATTCTCGGTACATGAAATTGAAAAATTCTAATCTTTTATTCGATCGGTCCAATTTTAAATTTTTGTGCAATCCTAATGGTAAATTCCCTGAAGTAAGAGAAAAAAAATTCTCTTTGAAAACATATTTTATCTTTATTAATATAATTAAAAAAAAAACACTCAAAAATAAAATGTGTTGAGGAAATAGTAGCAAGTTTTTATGGATTTTTTCATGTCATTAAATTTTTTGGCGGAAATAAGTTTTCATATTTATTGTGCTACTTTGTAACTTGACAATATGCATATATATATATATATATATATATATATATATATATATATATATATATATATATATATATATATATATATATATAGGGTCCTGTTAACAACAGCCCTTAGGACTATGTTTAAGGATTAATTTTTGCCATGTGGTGGATTTTTATTGGATGATTTATGTGAATGCATGGGGGCACATACTTTTTTGCAAGTGGGGCACAACCTTGAGCCAATTAAAAACTATCACATAACACCTTAACCATAGCCCTAAGGGCTGTGGTTAACATTTTCCATATATATATGCAAAGTATCAAATAGAAACCAACTCTTAAGTAGAAACTAGAAACTAACATTAAATAAATTCTATTTCATTGATTCTAATGGCCCCGCCAGGGGCACCTTCACAAAAATTGTTTAAAATTATTGGCTCCATTCAGCAAAAAAAAAAAAAAAATACTGTTCACGCTGACGTCACTGCCACGTCAGCAGTGAACAGTTTTTTTTTTTTTTTTTTTGCTGGATGGAGCCTAGAATATTATGAACTTTTTGTATTGGGGTCCCCCTAGTTTGGTCATTAGATTAGCTTTAAATATTAGATTAGGGTTTAGTTTCCAGTTTCTAATTTCTATTTTAATTTGGTTTCTATTTGAGTAAGACCCTATATATATATATATATATATATATATATATATATATATATATATATATAGCTACTCCAATACAAACCTCCTTAGAATACAAACCTAAAAACCAAATTCCAATCCAACATTTAAGCTAATCTAATGACCAAATTAGGGGTACCCCAATACGAAAAAGTCTTATAATTCTACCCTCTATCATTTATCGAAAAAAATTGAAAAATAATAATATTATAATTTTTTTTAAAATGATGATGTGACGACAGTTTTTTTCACTGGTTAACGGTGCTTCACGCCTTCTTGTACGACGCTTCGCGCCATTATCATTCTAAAGTTGTAAGGAATGGCAATTAATGGTAAAGGTAATAGACGATTGACGGGTATGTCGAGAGCCTTCGGCCCTCATGACTACCTAACTCATCCGTTTACTGTCTTAAATGCTTCGCATTTCCACGGCAAGATTTTTTTTTTTTTTTTGTTGGATAGAGCCAATTATTTTAAGCATTTTTTGTGAAGGTACCCTTGGCGGGAACCTTAGAATAGATGAAATATAATTAATTTAGTGTTGGTTTGTAGGTTTGTATTTTAAAAGTGGTTTGTATTTGAGCTAGGGTTGTCAAACGGATATTTCGGATACGGATATGCCAATATCCGAATCCGAAATTACTATCCGAATCTGAATCCGAATCCGACGGATATTAGAAAATTATACCCGAATTCGAATCCGACGGATATTATCTGGATACTGATAATATTCGAATCCGAATATCCGATTTTTGAGATTTTTTTAAAAAATTCTAATATCTCCGAAAATCCGAATATCTGAATCATTAAAAAAAACTAAAAAATAACAATTTTTTCCATTCAAACAATATATTATAAATATATTAATGAAATAATATATATTATTAATTATAAATTACATATTCTCAAAAGTATATATATATATATATATATATATATATATATATATATTTATAAATTTTTGGATATCGGATATTTCGAATACGGATGTGCCTATATCCGTATCCGCTATTTTCGAATACGAATTTGGATACGAATAATATCCGTTTTCTTTCGAATACGGATATTATTCGTTTTTTCGGATTCGGTATCGAATTTTTCAGATTTTTTTGACAGCTCTAATTTGAGCACTTGCCTATATATATATATAGACTTTTGCTCAAGTGAGAACCCCTCTTATGGTGAGATATGAGATCTAATCCTAGCCATCCATTTTTATGATCTTAACCACATTTTAAGCTATATCTTATTTATTATAAGGGTCCCGCTAGGGGTACCTTCACAAAAAATGTATAAAATTCTGGGCTCTTTCTAGCAAAAAAAAAAAAAAAACTGTTCATCCGCCACGTCATCGATGAACAATGATTTTTTTTTGTTTTTTTTTGATAGATAGAGCCCAGAATTTTATACGTTTTTTATATTTGGGTACCCCTAGTTCAACCTTTAGATTAGCTTAAAATGTAGTGTTTATGTGAATTCTCATAGTTCTCATTTTAAGAAAGTTCTCGATGGAGCACGACTTTATATATATATATATAGATGAAGATGAATGTAATTACAAATTACTTTTACTACATAGTTGTTTTAATTCAAAAGATTTTTTGACAAGTGATAAAGAAAAAAATTACCGATACTACTGTATGTAAATTTTATCATTCTTAAAAAAAATTGATACAAATATATAATATTATAATATATAATACATGAGATTTAAAAATCATTTAAAAAAATGAGATTGAAAATGAACACATGCATTCATGCTTTCTAAATTCTAATGATCCTTATTCTTTAGTGTAGATAGTATTTTTGGTTGAGATGACATAGTTTTAAGATCCAAGCAAGGTGCAAGGTGCTGGGAATAGTGTATTTAGTTTTGGGAAATTCTCATTGGTACCCTTTTGGAATTGGCTTTTTCAGATGGTGCCATTTCGTGTTTTGGACTTACGACTGGTACCCCTAAAGTAACTGATTACCCTAATTATGCCATTCTGTTAATCAAAACTTTAAGAAACGTTAAAAAAACTATAAAAAATAAATGATGATCTATAAGTTTTTAATGTATTATTAGTTAAAAAAAATTAAATACTAAATTATAATTATTAATATACCACAAATTGAAAAATATTAAACATTAATCTGTAATAAGTTAACATACCGTTAATCTAAAATATGTGTTCAGTCATTTTCTGACCATAAAATAACATAATTCCATATTTAACTTTTTTTTAATTTGTGATTTATATGACATAAAATTTTATTATGGAATAAATGTTGAAATTTGTTAACGTTTCTTAACGTTTTGATTAACAGAAAGGCATAATTAGGGTAATCAGTTACTTTAAGGGTGCCAATCGTAAGTCCAAAATACGAAATGACACCATCTGGAAAAGCCAATTCCAGAAGGGCGCCAACGAGAATTTTCCTTTAGTTTTTCACCTTTATCAAATCATACCTCAGCTTGTTTTAATGAATTCTCACGTTTATCATGCAACATCTTTTCCTCATTGATGCTCGCTCATGTTTATCATCATGCTTTTGTCGTGATTTATGATTTGTACAAATCATGTTTGTGAGAGACTTTTTTAATTACCAACAATAAAGTTGGTCACGACTCACGAGAATAGAGTCCTTCTCTTTAATTTTCCTTTTACATGTTTTTTGTGAGTGAAATTTGAATATTATTTTGTTAATATAGTTCTTTGTGAAATATAAATTTATTATTTGTTATATTTCTTTCCTAATTTTTTACTTACTATTTTTTCACGCATGCTTCATAAAAATAATTAGCAGAAGAGTATCAACTTACAAAAATATATATCATTATATGAATGATGAATATAGAGAGGAATTGGACAACAAATATTTTTGACGAAATTTATATCATGGTGGTGAACATTGATCGAGCATAGTGGTTGAAGACTTCAGGAGGGGTGACCAAATTGTACAGCTGGAGAGGATAGATTTTTTAGATAACCGACTGCTTTATATACCAGATAATTTTCTCTTTTCTCCTCGATGTGGTACTTGGGTTGACACCACCTAACAATTCTCCCCGCAAATTAAGAACCAAATAACCCGTAATCTTGCACCCGCGATAAATCCTTACACCTTCCTCATTTTTCCAGAACAGAGCTAGTCCCCCACCGTGTCCTTGAGCATCAACTGCCCAGAACTTTGCAAAACCTAACTTCTTACTCACTCTCTCTACTTTATTTTTCTTTACTAATGTCTCACTTAAAAATATAATACTGGGCCGATATTGACTATTGATTTCATTTAGAAATCTAACTGTCCGTGGGTTGGCTAGCCCACGACAGTTCCAAGCTAAGAGACTCATGATCCTTGGCGGGCCTGGGCTCCAGGACCCGCCACTAGCAAGTTTTTTGACCCGTCTACAGATTGAGTTTCCATATATTGATTTATTTCCTGTCCGTGATTTCCTCCCAACACATCTGTATCTACACGCTTCCTTTTAGCATCCATTACTATATTTTCGGTAACCATCTCCTCTTCTGTTTCACTCATATCCCCTTTTTTCAGCCCCATAAATGCATGATCTCCATCTCGTACAACCACCTCCCTGTTTTCACGCGATTTGACTCTAATCTCCCCCGTGTCATCCGTCGTTTGACGAATCACCCCTTCCACCTCCATGAACCTTTCCCCCACCTGTGAGCCACCATTCATGGTGGTTATTTCCTGTCCTGCATTTTTCGTTCCCCACATACCACCCCCATCTTTGTTGTTTCTAAGCCACCGAGCTCCTGTATTATTCCTTGCATTTTTATTCGGTGCACGTAGCCAGAAACCATATGCCTTCTCTACTACTTTCTCTGGATTAGCATAAACCACATTACATTCTCTTTCCCCATGCCCTATAATCCCACAAACAAAACAAAACGTCCCCAGCCTTTCATATTTAAAATTTAACCAGCCTTTCGTTTTTGTATTGTATTATTGTGTGTGTACCAAAAAAATTTAATATTTAAAGAAAAATTATTTAAAATTACATGAAATATGACAAAAAAACACAACAAATGTACACAAATACTTAGTGGATATTGTTTTGATTTAATATTTATATAGACTCCCGTTTTTTCCCTGTCGAGATTGGGCTACACCAGGGGTCGGCTCTAAGTCCTCTTCTTTTCGCCCTTATCCTAGATGTCATGTTGCGAGTGATTCAAGATGGCGTCCCTTGGTGCATGCTCTTCGCTGACGATATCGTGTTAGTGGCGGAGTCGAGGGGGGAGGTGAACGAGAAGTTGGAGTTATGGAGATCCACTTTGGAGCCCCAAGGCTTGCATGTGAGCCGGTCTAAAACCGAGTATCTCTGTTGTAACTTCAGTGGTGAGGCCAACGAGGAAGGGGTGGAGGTTAGGATTGAAGATCAGATCGTCCCTCATACGGATAAGTTCAAGTATTTGGACTCGATCATCCAGAAGGAAGGTGAGATTGAAGACGATGTCACACATCGTATCAAGGTTGGGTGGCTAAGGTGGAGGGCAGCGTCAGGGGTGATGTGCGACAAGAAAGTCCCGTTAAAGTTGAAAGGGAAATTCTATAGAGCGGCAATCCGTCCTGCGATGTTATATGGTTCAGAGTGTTGGGCGGCGAAGAAGGCCCTCGAGAGCAAGTTGGAAGCGGCTGAAATGAGGATGTTGCGGTGGTCTTGTGGGCGCACGATGTTGGATAGAATCCCGAATGTGGTTTTTAGAAGCGAGCTTGAGGTGGTACCTTTTTCTGTGAAGGTTAGGGAAGGGAGGTTGAGATGGTTCGGCCACGTCCGTAGGAGGCCGGCTGAAGCCCCAGTGAGGAGGGTCGAGAGTCTTTCGGTTGCCGGGGTGAGGAGGAGAGGCAGACCGAGGAGGTCGTGTGAAGAGCAGCTTAGGTTGGATTTGAAGGCCTTAAACTTAAATGAGACTATGATTGCAGATATGTGTTTTTGGAGGCGCCAGATCATAGTGGTGGATTCTCTTTTAGGGAGTGTCTATGTTGTTGAGAGCCTCAGAATTGGGTTGTCTCGGTTAGCTTTATCTTAGAAGTTCGGCTGTTTCATTCTCATTTTTTGTTTTTTTTATTGTCTTCTATTTTCTAGTTTTGCAGTTACAGGGAGCTTGACCAGGTGTCTTCTTAGATCGGAGTGTTTTGCAGAACGGAGTAGTCAATCCCCTGGTAGGTAAGCCTCATGTGTTCAAAGCCATGAGCTCAGGTATGACGATTAGCATTTTTAAATCTTAGACAACCTATGTGAATAGCACACACTATTAGATTAATGTGCACTTAGCCGGGGGTCTACACGGAAACAGCCTCTCTACCGTTAAAAGTAGGGGCATGGTCTGCGTACATCTCACCTCCCCCGGACCCTGCTCTGAGCGGGATATACTGGGTATGTTTGGTTTGGTTTGGTTTATACATCAAAGACGAAAATACATGATATGAAACTATGAAAGTACATAATACAAACAAATTTATAAATATAATCTTTGTAGTTAGGAGTTTATAAATGACATGGCAAGAAGTATGAAATTTTTTGATTGATGTGAATAGAGGGGACTCATTTATTATTATAACAAATTAATCAGGTACATTTAAAAAAAACAATTTGGTACTATTATGCTTTATAAACTCTACCTTATAATCCTTGCAATGCACGAGTTTCTTGCATTATATTATAAATTTTATTTAATATTACAATTATGTTTTTATATAATCATCATTTTAAATATTTTTTAATTTTAATTTGATATAATTTAATATACTCATGTTTATCTATTATACTAATGTTTCCTTATTATAAACAACGTATACGATTTTTAATTTATTTTATTAATAATTGAAAAATATTGTGTAATATTTTCGGGTATATATTAATGATTGTGAAATTTGTTGTAAATTAAAAATGTAACGTGTTTTAATTAGAAAGGAAATATTAATAATTGAAAGATATGACACGATTGATCTTTTTAGGTGTTTATAAAAGGTAACATTTTCAACTAAAAGTTAATGTGAAAAAGACAATTGACTAATTACCATTAATTATATTATATTATTATTATTATTATTATTTATTTTAGGTGTTATATCTTTTGAAAATTATGGTGTGATCATATTTTCGTTTATATATTAATAATTATAAAATTTGTTTTAAATTAAAAAGGTAACGTGTTTTAATTCGAAAAAAAATATTAATGATCGAAGATATGCTTTTTTTTTTAAACGCAGAAAATAGCATTAAAAGGAAAATTGCTAGCCATTACATAGAATGCACTAGACTTAATACAATAGATCCATCTGATAACATTCAACCCCAAAAAAAAACTGATATAAAAGCCCACCCCACTAAATATCTTAACCCAATAAACATAACAGCAGCTAAATAGGTAATAAAACAAATGGTTCATCTTCCCTACAGACAACAGACAGCTCCATTACATCATTGCTTGACCCAACGCCTCATCATCCACTTGAAACAAGTGATCAGCCTCATCCATTTCAACAATACCAGCATTCTCCTCCTTCTCCTCATCGAACACATTCGGCACCAGATCAAGTTCATGGATAGCCATAAATTGATCGCCTATCGGACCTAACCCCATGTCATTACACCATAATTCAAAGACTCTTCCCACAGGCCCTGCTAATTTTACCATGCGATCCCAGTGTTCAGCCCCATAACGAGCTAGATAAGCAGCTAATACGTTGGCATTTGCCTCAATCGGCCTCACATCAATCCTGAAATTCCTTTCTGCACGCCTCTGCTGGAGTTGCTGAACCACATACCTACGATGAGGCACCACACCAAGCACATCGGCATCTCTCCATTCCCAGAAAGCCACTTCATGGTCTGACTCAAGTTCAATATCAAACCGATCCTCCAAATAAGCTCTTTTCAATCCTTCAAGCATTGCATAGAGTTCATTGGATCGCTGCTCGTCAATATGGAGTGTCCCCGCAACCATCCTAATAATACGACCTCTATGATTCCTTAGAACAACTCCAATACCAGACACATTTCCATTTGGAAGAGGAGCTTCCGGAAAATAGCTATGAACATTTATTTTAACACGACCATGGGCTGGCAAGCGCCATAGAACCTCCACCGGCTCCATGTCACACTGCCTTATAGAAAAGAATATTAAGGATGAGAAAATGCTAATAAGATGGCATGAATATATAGCTCTCCCTGGACAGTTCTAGAGCTATATTTGTGATCCCAAAACAAATTTCACACTCTTCTAAGCCACTATAGAACCCGTTTGTATTCTCTCCAGCTACCAAGACAAATTAATTACTCTCAACTAATAATACAACTGTACAAACCCTGTTACTACTCCAACTTTTAAACCTAGTAACTTAAGCCCAACCCAAGTTAACACCACCCACCCACTAAAAATCGCCTTTCAATCCCTTGTTTGGCTAAATCATCAGCCCCATCATTTAAATTCCTACTAATTTTCCCAAACGAAATGTTTAGAGCAGGCACAACTTTACTCAGGTGATCAACAATTAAAGAAGTACTACTATTCAAACCTTGTTTTAAGTTTTCCAATGCCTCCACCAAAACTTGACAGTCAGAATAGATTATAATCTTATTGTTCCTCTTATCACTCTTATCTACTTTAGCTATCAGATGCTCCATAGCTTCTAACTCCACCATCAAAGGACACTCACCTTTAGCTGGACCTGAGAATATGTATACTATCTCTCCCTGCTTGTTTTTGAAGAAGCCCCATATTCCTGCTTTCTTAGTCTCAAATGAATCTCTGAAAAAAGCTCCATCAACGAAACCCACGAGATCAAAATCAACATTTAGCAATGTTGTCATTTTTGCTTTAAGATCATTCAGCAAGATACACTCAGGATCTATTAACCAACAAGAATTAATAGTGCCTCTACACATCCCTACAGCTTCACACCAATGAAAAACTCGATATTTAATCAAGTATACCAAATCCTCATATTTGATCACACAATTCTCAAAAATTGCTTGATTTCTTGCCAACCAAATAGACCATAAAGTGGCAGCTAGTGATATGTTCCATCCCATTCTGCTTACCGATTTTTTGAATAATCTTTGCCAAGACCATAAGTTTGACAGTGAGAACTGCTGAGAATTATTTGTAATGCCCCACCAGCCCCTGATTTCCCTCCAAATCTTTTTTACCATTGGACAGTGCCAAAATATATGCTCTTGGGATTCATCCATAAGCTTACACCAAACACATTTGGTGTCAAAATTTGGGAGATTCATTCTCTTTGCTAGAAGCACCTTGGTAGGGATAATGTTATTCTGAAATTTCCATAAAAAAATCAGAACTTTGGGAGGAGCTTTCACATTCCAAAATGCCATCCACCTGTCTGCATTCATACGATTGATGGAGTAATCTGAAAGAAATAACTGTCCATCTTTGCTTTGAAAACTCCTTCCAGTTTTAAACCAAATAAGTGAATCCTTGATAAGTGGAGTTTATATCCACTTGGAGCATTCTAAATCGGCTTAAATTGATTGTCTTGGGCTCAAGTTTCTTGTAGTTTTGATGTGTTTTGTTTAGTTGTGCAGATTTACGAGAATGTTGATTAAGGTTGATGCTTCTATCGTTTTTGGAGAATAAATTAATTAAAATTCGGATTTCTGAGACGGTTGCGCAGTCTACACTGTTTTGGACATATCTGGAGTTCTAGAAGTCAGTTTTCAGCGATCTTACTGCCCACGCGAAGCCTGGGAGATTTTCTACAACTTGGGATAGTATTCCCAGGAGCAAATTGCGCCGGGTAGGAGCAATTTGCGCGAATAACAGACTGTTGGGCGCAGGTTGCACGCGCGGTGCTGAAAAATTACAGTTTTTACTATTTTGGCCATATCTTGAGTTCTACAACTCCGTTTGAGGCCCGTAAGCAGTCCACGCGAAGATAACGAGATTCTCTATCATTCTAAAGTGGTCCAGAGGTCCAATTATGATTGGAACGTTCCAGAATATCTGAAGAAAAGTCAGCTACGAATTTCCCTTTTAAATCAGAATCAGTTTAGGAAACGTACTTCTATTATAATTCTGATTTGGTATTTTCTTGTTGGGCAAGATGTCTAGAGCCTATATAAATACATCCAACCCTTGTAAATTGTATCATTAAGATTATCATCATTAGGAGAAGAACCATTACATATCAATTACTTAGATTTATTTGTATCTTTTCATACTTTGTTTTTATCATGGTTTCATCAGATCCCATGATGACGAGCGGTTCAATTACGAACTAATTGTTGTCATGGGATTCTAACGGATTTATTTATGAAGCATTAGTATCTTGATGCTTTACAGATCTGTGTGTGATGTATATTTAATATCCTCGTATGGTTGTGCTTCATGTATTTAGATGCGTAGCTAACATCTAATTTGTTAATCTCTTGCGAAACGAGAGTGGATCTTGAGGTTTAGAACTTGCCATGCTAGCATAGGATAGGTTGATGTTTTAACATCATGATTTGTGGCGTAAATAGAGATATTATGCTGTCCTATGTGATCAATGTGGATAACTTGTTCTTCAACCGTTATGTTTTCAAATTCTATAGAGATATAGGGTCTAAGCATAATTGGTGTCTATTCATCTTCTATCTCTTTTGTGGATGTATGTTTAGTTTGGTATTCGTATATTGAGAAGTAGCGTATACTTGTTTCGTGTTGTCCGATCAGATATCATAACCATTGCATATAGTGATTAAAGGCATCAGATCTAAGCAAAGTATTTAATGAAGTTAGGATTCCATGGTTTTTCTTGCAGAAGTAATTCGATTTCAATTCTTGTTAGTTAGTTAATTTGCTTTTTAGTTAGATTTAGTTAATTAAAACCCAATTTGTTATTTATCTTAGCAGTGAATTAAAACCATACATTGTTGCATAGGTACAATACTGAATTAAAAACCAGATCTCTGTGGGAACGAACTCGACTTATTCATATATTACTTGTGACCACGTACGCTTGCGTGATTTAGTGCAAATAATCCTCTCCCTGTGAAAACACTAATTTGTTTATTACTTCATTTAACCTTAAAGCATCCTCTAATTCCCAACTCCTCAAGCTCCTAATCCATAGATTGCTGACTGATTGATCAGGGTCTACCAAAGCTTCTTGGAAAGCTCTTACAGGCAACAATTTCAGATTGGATAACCTATATAACCTATTAAATAAGCTTTTAACAGGTTTGTCATCTAACCAAATATCTTCCCAGAAAAGGGCAGTGTTACCATTCTTAATCACCCACTTGAAGTTTTCCCTTGATAGTGCACTTCTAAAACCACTATCATTATTGATGTTTATTATGCTCTTAACTATAGGTGAGCAATTCTTCCCTTCTAAACTCTCATTTAAATCCCCATCTAATGAAATAGAATATTTGCCTCTGATCAGTGAATTTCAGCAACTATTCCTTTCAGAATGCCATCTCGACCACCATTCTACAATAGATGTTTTTAGGTGTTTATAAAAGTTAATATCTTCAACTAAAAGTAAATGTGAAAATGACAATCGACTAATGACCATTAATTTTATTATATTAATGTAAAAAAGACAGTTGACTAATTACCATTAATTTTATTATGTAAATCGACTAATTACCATTAATTATGTTATGTTATTATTTATTTTATTTATATTTTTCTTGAAAATTATGGTGTGATATTTTCAGGTATATATTAATGATCGTAAGATTTGGTTTAAATTAAAAAGGTAACGTGTTTTAATTCGAAAGGAAATAATAATGATGAAAAAATATGATACGATTGATGTTTTTAGGTGTTTATAAATATTAATCATATTATGTTATTATTTATTTTAGGAGTTATATTTTTCTTGAAAATTATGGTGTGATATTTTTGGGTATATATTAATGATTGTAAGATTTGGTTTAAATTAAAAAGGTAAGGTGTTTTAATTCAAAAGGAAATATTAATGATGGATTTACGGATTATACTAATGTGTCCTTATTATAAACAATGTGTACGATTTTTAATATATTTTATTAATGATTGAAAAATATGGTGTGATATTTTTGTGTATATATTAATGAATCGACTAATTACCATTAATTATACTATGTTATTATTTATTTTAGGTGTTACATCTCTTGAAAATTATGGTGTGATATTTTCGGTTATATATTAATGATTTTAAGATTTGTTTTAAATTAAAAAGGTAACGTGTTTTAATTCGAAAAAAAATATTAATGATCGAAAAATATGATATGACTAATTATATTAATGTAAAAAAGGCAATTGACTAATTAACATTAATTTTATTATGTTAATCGATTAATTACCATTAATTATATCATGCTATTATTTATTTTAGGTGTTACATTTTTCTTGAAAATTATGGTGTGATATTTTCGGGTATATATTAATGATTGTAATATTTGGTTTAAATTAAAAAGGGAACGTGTTTTAATTCGAAAGGAAATATTAATGATGGAAAGATATGATGCGATTGATGTTTTTAGGTGTTTATAAACATTAATTTTATATTATGTTATTATTTATTTTAGGTGTTAGATTTTTCTTGAAAATTATGGTGTGATATTTTCGGATATATATTAATGATTGTAAGATTTGGTTTAAATTAAAAAGGTAACGTGTTTTAATTCGAAAGAAAATGTTGATGATGGATTTACAAATTATACTAATGTTTCCTTATTATAAACAACGTATACGATTTTTAATATATTTTATTAGTAATTGAAAAATATGATGTGATATTTTCGGGTATATTTTGATGACTGTAAGATTTGTTGTAAATTAAAAAGGTAATTTGTTTTAATTAGAAAGAAAATATTAATGATTGAAATATATGATACGATTGATCTTTTTAGGTGTTTATAAAAGGTAACATCTTAACTAAAAGTAAATGTGAAAAAGGCAATCGACAAATGACCATTAATTATATTATGTTATTATTTATTTTAGGTGTTATATCTCTTAAAAATTATGATGTGATATTTTCGGGTATATATTAGTGATTGTAAGATTTGTTTTAAATTAAATGGTAACGTGTTTTAATTCGAAAAGAAATATTAATGATCGAATTTAAAATATGATACGTCTGATTTTTTTAGGTGTTTATAAAAGATAATATCTTCAACTAAGAGTAAATGTGAAAATGGTAATCGACTAATTATAATTAATTTTATTATATTAATGTAAAAAAGACAATCGACTAATTACCATTAATTTTTTTTTGTTAATCAACTAATTACCTTTAATTATATTATGTTATTATTTATTTTAGGTGTTATATTTTTCTTGAAAATTACCGTGTGATATTTTCGGGTATATATTAATGGTTGTAAGATTTGGTTTAAATTAAACAGTTAACGTGTTTTAATTCAAAAGGAAATATTAATGATGAAAAAATGTGGTACGATTGATGTGTTTTTAGGTGTTTATGAACATTGATTATGTTATGTTATTATTTATTTTAGGTGTTAGATTATTCATTGGTGTGATATTTTCGGGTATATGTTAATGATTGTAAGATTTGGTTTAAATTAAAAAGGTAATGTGTTTTAATTCGAAACGAAATATTAAGGAAATATTAATGATGGAAAGATATGATACGATTGATGTTTTTATAAGGTGTTTAAAAAAGGATATCTTTCGACTAATTACCATTAATTATATTATGTTATTATTTATTTTAGGTGTAGTTATTTTTCTTTATAATGAAGGGTAAATAAATAAATTCATGAAATACCAAAAAACAGGTACCAATACTTTTATTGTTTCGGATTTTATATAATAGTATAGATTACAAGCGATGTTGTCAAAAAAATTAGGCAATGTAGTTATGTATTTTTGGCCCTGTTTGTTTTAACTTATGTATGTGGACTTATGGCTTATAAGGCCATAAGTCCTTATGAGGCGTGTTTGCCAAAATAAGTTTTAGCTAAACTTATAACTTATAAGTTCATAAGTTGAATGTTAAGAATTCTTAACTTTCAACTTATAACTTATAACTTATTCTCGATATACGCATCCTTCAAATCTTCAAAACCATATATCTCTCGATCCATTCATTAGAAAATTGATATGTATATATCAAATTTCCCTATTCGTTGAGATCTATCCATTGATATCCATTGTTATATATAAAAAATAAATATTTTGAAAATTATAAAAAAAGTTAACTTATAAGTTCTGATTTATCCAAACAGTCTACTAATTATAAGTTCTGATTACCAAACACTCTAATCACTACTTTACTTATCACTTATATGACATAAGTGCTTATAAGTCATAAGCTACTTATTTTAAGATACCCCAAACATACACTTTGTTTATTAAAAACGGGTTGTCTTAAAAAAATAAAAAATTTAATTAGGCAATTTTTCACTGTTTTACAATCGTCCAGAATTAATTGAGATAATAACCAAAATGCCCCATTTTCAATTCTCTTGGCCCTCTACTATCCACAAGATATGGCAAATCGTGTTCCGTGTCTTTTTTTTCAAAAAAATTGCATGTTGCGCCTTACCATCTGCCGTATTAGTGCTTGTGTTGCCGTACCATCTGACGAATCAAGCCTTATGCGGGAGATGAAATAGCGCATTTAGGGGCTGTTGCGGTAGATGAAATTGCACATCAGCTGTTTTGCTACATTAAATAGCATATCTACGGGATATTTAGGATCAAATTTTTGAATTGGGATAAAGAGGACCATGATATATGAAAATGGAGCATTTTGGACCATCACCCTCCAGAATTCTCTAAGAACAAAATTTACTCACGAAGAAATAATAATAATGGACTATTAGCGTTTCAAAAAATAATAATCTCTTAAGAAGACTTTCTTTTTAAAATTGACTCAGTTCTCATTTCTTCATTAGCTACCTCATATTGTACATATTTCATATATTTTTTTTACTTTCCCAAGTTTAATTTCCACTAGTTTAGATAGAATAGGGCGGTCAGTCAATTGCCATGACTTTTTATTATAAGCAATTCATAAATAAAACTTATCACACATGTGGACATATATATACATGATTTATTTTAAACATTAATAGATGATTTATTTAATTTTGTGACACATGATTTATAAATAATTTATAATGTTATTATAAAAATTACAATATATAAAATTTATTTATATTAATATAAATTAGTACAATTTAGTTTTGAGCTTTTATAAAAATGATTTTAAAAGATCATTAATATATTTATTAAAAAAAAAAGAACATTAATATATCATACTAAACCTAAGTATAGCTTGTACACCTAACATCTGTGCACACATATATATACAGGCCATTGTTCCATGGAGAACCATGTTACGTGGAGAACCGTGGAGAACCACTTAAAATGCATTAAAATTGCTTTATATATAAGGACCCCGCCAAGGGTACCTTCACAAAAAATGCTTAAAATAATTGGCTCTATCCATAAAAAAAAAAAAAAAAAAAAAAAAAAAACTTGTCGTGGAAATGCGAAGCATTTAAGACAGTAAACGGATGAGTTAGTTAGTCATGAGGGCCGAAGGCTCTCGACACACCCGTCAATCGTCTATTGCCTTTACCATTGATTGCCATTCCTTACAACTTTAGAATGATAAAGGCGCGAAGCGCCGTACAAGAAGGTGCGAAGCACCGTTAACCAGTGAAATCCACTGCCACGTCATCACGTGAACAGTGAATTTTTTTTTTCTTTTTTTTCTTTTTTTTTCTTTGACAAATGGATAGAGGGTAGAATTATAAGACTTTTTTGTAAAGGGGCCCCGCCATGGGCCTTATATAAAGGACAATTTTAATGCATTTTAAGTGGTTTTCCACGGTTCTCCACGTAAGATGGTTCTCCATAGAGTGGGACTCTATATATACATGTACCGCAAAACCTAAAAAGAGCATATGTTGTATAAGCTCTCCTTGACATATGTTTGCCAGGACCGGGGCCTAAATAAATAGAGATCTTTAATAAGTATTTCTGTCATCTTATTTCAAAAAGAAAAAGTATTTCTTTCCTCTCATTTATACTACCCACTTTTCTTTATTTATCCCAAAATTATTATTCATGCTTAATTAATATGATTAATTAAATTTTAGTTATGTTAATTTCATGAAAAATATTACAATAATTTGATAATTATCACTTTATTTAATATGATTAAATAAAAAAATATATTTTTGATTGTTGATAAAATAAATACTTTTAATTGGAGTTTTCGTAAACTTAACCCTAGAGGAGTCTTTAAATAAATTTCCTTAAGAAAGTAGTATCCAGTAAGATATAGAAAAAGAGTAGAAAAAGATATAAATATTTCCCTTTAAATATTTTCCCTTTAAAAATTTGGGAATATCATTTAATTAGATATATATTGACATCCGTACGGTTGGATCGTCGAAAAATATTTTTAAAAAAATAGAAACAATAATGTGGGACGAAGCACTAGTTACGAGTACAGGACAACATAGTAGTGTTCTATTAAGATCTCCAACCAAATTAGTTTTTTATTTTTTGAAAATTTTGGAATATCTTTTAATTAGATATATTTTGACATCCGTACGGTTGGATCGTCGAAATATATTTTTTAAAAAATAGAAACAATAATGTGGGACGAAGCACTAATTACGAGTAGAGAATAACATAGTAGCGTTCTATTAAGATCTCCAACCAAATTAATTTTTTATTTTTTAAAAATTTGGGAATATCTTTTAATTAGATATATATTGACCGTAGAGATACGTTTTGTGTTGAGTTCTACCATCAATCATGACGAATGAAACTGAAATACCAGTAGTTGATAATAGCACAGTGGCTGGAAACAGCCGCACCACTCCTCCCCTGATCCCAAGGACAGCTCCCATCACCCCAAGGCTGTTAACTTTTGATGAAGAAGGAGATATGCCGTCTCCTGAAGAACAACAGGAGATGCTCATGAAATGGCGAGAAGAACAAAAGGCCAAGGGGAAGCGAAAGGAAATGGAAAAAGAAAGGAGCAGTAGGGAGGCCGAACGTCTGGCCAAGAAAAGGGAGGCCGATCGCTTGAGGCTAGAGGCACTAAAGCTCCAAAGGGAGGAGATTGAGTTGCAAGAGAAAGCGCAAGCCGAAGACCCGGAGTTGGATGACCGAAGAGATAAGAGGCCGAGGGCTAGAAATGATGAAGAGGAGTCAAGGGACTCTGAATCAAATTCTAGGAGAACCCGGTCGAAGGTAGTGTATTCCTCTGATTCGGAGGAAGAAAGTCCACATACGGATGACCGTATCCGTAGGATTGAGAAGGCTATGTTTGGAGAAAGAAGGGTCAGCCACGAGCCAGTGGTGACCGAGGATGTTGAACAGTTTCGACCCCCACCAGGAAGGCAGTTTCCAAAGATGAACGAATTCAATGGGAAAGGAGACCCCGAAGACCATTGTGAGAAGTATGAATCGCTCATGATTGGTATGGGGCATTGTGATGTGATGCTTTGCAAGATGTTCAAGACATACCTCAAGGGGAACGCATCCATGTAGTACAGGTCATTAAGACCTAGGTCGATAGGCTCATATGAGCAGATAAAGAAGAAATTCTTGAGGCACTACTCCCACTTGTGCCGAAGAGAGAAGGATACTGAAGCCCTGATCCACTGCAGGCAGGGACCGAACGAAGAATTGGGTGACTACTTGGCAAGGTTTAAAGAAGAAGCCGGAATGGTCACCAACTTAGATAAAGTCAAGGCAGCTGGATTCCTTGCAGCCGGCCTCGACCCTGTTAAAGGTAAGAAGCTTCGATCTTCTATTTACGATATGCCTCCTAAATCTTTGAATGATATATATTTGAGGGGGGAGGCTATTAGAAGAAAGTTAGAATCCATTTGGGGTTACAAGGAGAGCAAGAAAAATGATAGGTATGATAGAAGGGATGATAGAAGGGATGACCGAAGGGGTCGTGGCGACATTAAGAGCAGACTGAATGATACGAGGCCTGATAAAGGGCCGAACGAAGAAGAGATAGAGATAGTACTGTGTTCACACCACTTAACACACCCATCTCGAAGATTCTCCATGAGATAAAGGGCAAACCTGGATTCGTTAGGCCACCCAAGTTAAAGACCCCTGAAAGCAGAAGGAGCGACAACAAATATTGTGATTATCATCGAGATAAAGGTCACAATACTGATGAATGTTACCACTTGAAGAAGTTGATAGAGAAAATAATAAAAGACGGGGAACTGACCAAGTTCGTTGGAGATCTGAGAGACAGGCTAGATGATAAGGAAAAGAAGAGAGACACTAGAGATGCCGAAAGTTCGGAGAAGTATCGAGGCGAAGTCAGAACAATATCTGGAGGAACCATACTCGACCGGGATAGCAAAACAGCCCGAAAGAAGTATGCTAGGCAAATCTATAGTCTCTACCAGTCAAATGCAGCCAAACAACCACTTCCAATATCATTCACGGAAGATGACTTTGAAGACGTGATATGGCCGCACGAAGACCCTCTTGTCATAAACCCCGTCATTGGGGAAAAAAAGATTTGGAGAGTGCTGGTCGATGAAGGAAGTTCGGTCAACATACTGTATCACCGAACATATTGCAAGATGAATTTGGGTAGAGAGCAGCTGGAACCATGCCATGAGGCACCACTTTATGGCTTTGGCAACCAACCTGTACCGATCGAAGGCACGATCACGCTAAATATCCTGTTGGGCAAGGCTCCATACACGGTGGTAAAAGAAGCTAAGTTTTATGTTGTTCAGGTAGAAAGCCCGTATAATGGGATTTTGGGGAGACCGGCTTTATCCTTGTTCCAAGCTGTGTCATTTATCCCTCACCTGAAGTTGAAGTTCCCGACCGAACATGGGGTTGGAGAGATGAGAGGCGATCAGAAAGCCGCAAGAATCATTATGCTGGAAGACTTAGAGAAAGACAAATATGTTGAAATGAATGAAGCTGGAAAAAGAAAGAGAAGTGAAAGTGACACTGGGGGCAGCCATCAACTGCTGAACATAGAGTTGGAGAAATTTGGGGCCGACCTGTCGAGCACGATTGCCGAGCCGGCTGCCGAAACTGAAGAAGTAGAGTTGTATGTGGGTCAGTCTAGAAAGATGATCCAAATCGGGAAGAACATGGAACCGGAGCTAAAAGAGAAAGTTATCAAAGTCATTAGGGAGTTCCATGATGTGTTTGCATGGAATCCCGAAGATATGCCAGGATTGGACCCTTCAGTAGCCAAACACTGTTTGAATGTGGCTCCCGAAGCCAAACCTGTAAGACAAAAGAAGAGAAATTTTGCCATGGAAAGGTAGAAAGTAATCCAAGGTGAAGTGGAGAAATTGCTAGAAGCCAAGTTCATTGAGGAGATAGACTACCCCGACTGGCTAGCGAATGTGGTGGTGGTAAAGAAATCAAATGGAAAGTGGAGAATGTGTGTGGACTACACTGATCTGAATAAGCATTGTCCGAAGGACCACTACCCTTTGCCGAATATTGATCAACTGATAGATGCCACTTCGGGGCATCAAATACTCAGTTTTTTGGATGCATTCTCAGGATACCACCAAATCGCCATGAATGCCGAGGATGTTCCAAAGACATCATTCATCACACCGAACGACACTTACGCCTATATTAAGATGCCCTTCGGCCTGAAGAACGCCGGGGCAACATTTCAAAAGATGATCAACAAAGTGTTCAAGGCTCAGATTGGTCGGAACATGGAATGTTATGTGGATGACATGATTGTTAAATCCCTCTTTAGGGATCATGCTGATGATTTGAGGGAGTGTTTTGAAACACTTAGGAGAAACAACATGAGGATCAACCCGAACAAGTGTACGTTCGGAGTCAATAACAGAAAATTTCTGGGATACATGGTGAGTGCCCGAGGGATTGAGGCAAACCCAGAAAAGATTAAGGCAGTCATCGATATGGAAGCACCGAAGACGATCAGGGACATTTAGAAGCTGACCAGACGGTTAGCAGCCCTAAGGAGGTTCATTTCCAGATCGGACGAAAAGGCCTTACCATTCTTTGAAGTACTTCGGGGGTCCAAGAATTTCGAGTGGGGGCCTAACTACCAGAAAGCTTTTGAAGAAGTCAAAGAATACTTAGTGAAAGCCCCACTCTTAATGAGACCTGACCCGAAAGAAACTTTGCAGCTGTACTTAGTTGTGAACGACCGAACCCTTGGAGCCGTGTTAGTCAAGGAACAAGAAGGGAACCAGCATCCGGTGTTCTACGTTTCCCATATTCTCAAAGATGCAGAAACTAGATATCCAAATGCAGAGAAATTCGCCTAAGGGTTGGTAATGGCCGCAAGAAAGCTAAGGCATTATTTCCAGGGAAGGACGATCAAGGTAGTAACAGATCATCCGTTAAAGAAAATCTTGCAAAGGCCAGAAGCATCGGGCAGAGTAGTTGCTTGGGCGATCGAACTGGGGGAGCATGATTTGGAGTATACACCAAGGACTTCGATCAAAGCCCAAGCACTAGCGGATTTTATGGTGGAATGCTCTTTCTCAGGGCCGAATGACTTGGCTCCCGAAGAACAACTAATTCAGTCCCCAGGAAAATGGAAGTTGTTTGTGGATGGGTCAGTTGCCAAGGAAAAGTGTGGGGCAGGTTTAATTCTGACAAGCCCAGAAGGATTTGAAATTTGTCAAGCTATCAGGTTCACTTTCCCATTGACGAACAACGAAGCCGAATATGAAGCGCTTTTGGCAGGACTAGACTTGGAAAAAAATTTGGAAGTTAAGCACCTCAGGGCATTCAGTGACTCGATGTTGGTGGCAAAACAATTCTCAGGGGAGTATGGGCAGAAAGATCCCAGAACGAAGGCCTACGCCTTTAAGGTACGCGAACAATCTCTATTGTTTGAATCATTTGAATTAACTCAAGTAGCTAGAGAGAACAACATTCGAGCAGACACATTGCATTATCAAGACTAGCTTCGGTAGAAACCCAAAACCTTAATGGGTCTATCTATCTGACTGAAGTAAAGATGCCTTCGATAGACAGAAAGCAATGTATGGAAATCCATCAAGGAGTAGACTGGATGACCCCAATCAGAGCATTTTTAGAGAAGGGAACTTTGCCAGTTGACCGAAAGGAAGCACAGAAAGTGAGGCATCAGTCAGCAAATTATACTTTGGTCGGGGGACGTTTGTTCAGACGATCGGCAAGTCAACCACTACTTAGGTGTTTAGACCAAGATGAACAACAGCTAGCCCTCGAGACGGTTCACGAGGGAATATGCGGGGAACATTTGGCAGGGAGGTCCTTGGCCTTCAAAATTCTTAGGCAAGGATTTTTCTGGCCGAAAATGAAGGAAGACGCTACTAAATACGCCAAGAAATGCAAACAATGTCAGTTGTTCAGCACAACCCCGAAGCAACCTCCTGAAGAGATATCTTCGGTTCTCAGTCCCATCCCATTCGCCATGTGGGCAGTCGACATCGTGGGAATCTTACCCACCAGTACCAAATAAGCCAAGTATTGCATTGTGGCGATCGACTACATGATCAAATGGATAGAAGCCAGACCTCTCTCCGTCATTACAGAAGAAGCAACAAAGAAATTCATGTTAGAGCAGGTAATCTTAAGGTTCGGCATTCCGATGGTATGTGTATCGGACAATGGAACTCAATTCATTGGAAGCAAGTTCAGAAAATTTCTTGCTCAGTTTGGAATTAGGCAGAAGTTCAGTTCAGTCGGGCACCCCCAAGGAAATGGAGCGATCGAAGCAGCCAACAAAATCATTTTTGATGGAATCAAGAAGAGGTTGGGTGAAGCCAAAGGGCTTTGGGCTGAAGAATTACCTTGGGTCCTATGAGCTTACCGAACCACTGCAAGATCTTCAACCGGGGAAACGCCCTTCAAGCTGACCTTCGGGACGGATTCCCTTCTCCTTGTTGAAGTCGGCTTAGAGTCTTACCGAACACAAGTGTTTAATGTGGAAACAAATGAGTTTGGACTCCGAGCGAATGTGGATTTACTGGAAGAAGATAGGGAGGCAGCCCACCAAAGAAACTTAAGGTACCAACGTCAATCGGCACAGTACTACGATTCTGGAGTCAAAAAGAGAACTTTCCAAGTAGGCGATTTGGTTCTACGGGAGTTGGCAACATCTATGCCAACTAAACAGGGCAAACTCATGCCCAACTGGGAAGGTCCATACGTGGTGATTGAAGTGGTTCGGCCGTGCACCTACAAATTGGCTCATTCGGACGGCATCGCAATCAAAAACACCTGGCATGCTGTTCGCCTTCGCCGATTTTACCAGTAAGCTTGCTGGAAAAACTTTATCGCTTTTTAATTCAGTATTTTGTTTTATGCAAGTTTCATCTGAATTCCCTAAGCTAGCATCAATCTGTAATCAAATCTATGTAAGAGTTGCATGATTAATGAAAGATTATTTTTCTCCATTTTTTATCTGCTATTATTGAGCTAAGTACATCTGTAGCCAAAAGGTTAAGTACACAATATTAAGCTTAACGGACCCATGTTTGGGACCGAC
This sequence comes from Kitagawia praeruptora, assembly GCA_037693485.1. Classification (NCBI taxonomy): domain Eukaryota; kingdom Viridiplantae; phylum Streptophyta; class Magnoliopsida; order Apiales; family Apiaceae; genus Kitagawia; species Kitagawia praeruptora. The sequence continues at coordinate 101,974,705 of CM075352.1, read as the reverse complement.
CGAATAAAACATGCGCCCTCTAACTTATTTTTAGTGTTCAAGAACATTGTGATTAAAGTTACAAATACTTGACGAATCCAAATTTGGGGCCGATCGAATGAAATTTGGACCCTTACAAAAATGTCTTAGTATTTAAGTTGCTTGACATTAATTAAGGTCGGGAGGAAAAACTTTTCAACCGACCGAACGGGACCTTAATCATTTACAAAACCCCTGAAATACTGGGGGACAGCTAGGTTACGACCAAAAATGCACATACATGCTAGGCCGAGGCCGAAGATGCATAAAAACATAAGTAATTTTGCTAAGGCAAAACGAAGCCAAAGATGCAAAAAAAGAAAAATAATCGTGCTAAGGCAAATTAAAGCTGAAGATGCACGAACAGAAACAAAAGCTAAGTTAAGGCCGAGGCCGACGACGCATAAATAAGAATAATTATCCTAAGGCAATGTTAAAATATTAAGCCCGAAAGCAGAGTTGAATATTACAGGCCCGAAGGCACAAATAAAAAGCCCGAAGGCAATGTTAATCATTACAAGCCCGAAGGTCATCAAAAGGGAAAGGTTAAATTAAATGGAATCAGTCAGAAAGAGGCTCGTCTTCACCCGAAGAGACTACCAGAGGTTCATCGGGCACTTCCTTGCCGACTGGATCCGTCATACCCATCGTGGCATCGATCATCTGAGTATGATCGATACCAAGAGAGTGTGCCTTCACCAAGGCAGCGTCGTACCCCATCTGGTAGCAACGTTCTTCGGTCAAATCCAGCTTCTTCTGCATCTTTCGAACGTTCTTCCTAGTAGCTTTGAGTTGTTGATTCCTCCATTCCACACGCTTCTTCAGGGTCTCCATCTCCTCCAGCTTCTCCTTCAGGGCATCATTCTCAGCCTTCAAGGATTTAGCTTGGCCGGTGACCCTCTCAAGATCGTTAGTTGAATTTTGGATGTCTTCTTCAGCCTTAACTGCACGAGGTTCCAATTGATTGGCCGCCTTCAACTTAGTTTGTATCCCTTCCATCCGTTCGGCCACAACAGCCGACCAAGAGACACCCTGGAAACAAACAAGGGAAAGAATTAAATATTGAAGACAAGTAAAATGGATAATACCGAAGAGAAAAAGGCTTACCATAGAGAGCAAAGCCAGCATCTAAGTACAAGCCTCAAGGTCGTTCGCCTTGGCAAACATTGGCCTGTCGGCTGGTAGGATGAGACCCCGGCAGAGATCGGGACCAACAATGGTAGATAGTTGTGGAGCTGGGACAATGATTTGATCGGTTTCAATAACTCCCTAAGGTGGAGAGTACACTTTCAGACCAGAATCTCCCGATCGGCTTCTCTTTCAGGGGTCGGTCGAAGTGACCAGATCGGTATCATTTGTCCTCAAATTCTGAGGAGGAGAAGAAACAGGTGAAGTTTCAGTTGTTTCCCTCTGATCAGGAACCGATTTCCCCTCCCCACCGGCCGGTTGAGCAGCAGCCTCGGCTTCAGCCGTAGAAGCTATAGCAAGTTGGGCCGCCTTCCTGCGTTTGCGTTCGATAATCTCCTGAAGAGAAGACACTTCACGAAAGAACAGAAGGTTAAAACATTCAATATCACAGCAGAAGATAAAATGCAGTACTTAAAGGCTGAAAACAAATATGTTATGAAAGTCAACGATGAATGTTACCACTACCCCAAAGGGCGACCAGCTAGTCGTTACTTCTACCGTCCGATAGCGGAACCTTGTCCATCTCAAGCTCATAGAGCAGACGATAATCATGTTTGTCCGCCTGTAGTAGGTCGGGATACTTCAACCTGGACGGGTCGAGGTCATGCCATCGGCCGTATTTCTCCATCTTCGGCCCCGAGATAAAAGTCCACTTCTTATGAGCCCCTTTGTTGCTGGAGTTCGTTTGAGCCCAGTCGGCCCTACCGTTCCGACGGGCTATAGTATAATAGCCGTTGCTCTTTGTGTTCCTTCGGAGCTCATAATGATGCCAGAACAAGGTCGTCCTTGGAGTCATCTCCTTGGCCAGGCACCGAGCTTGGAAGGCGTTGATGTGGAAGAAGCTGTTCGGATCCAACTGCCCTATAGCTATCCCCAGTTGCTTCAGTATCTTCTTCAGAATCGGCAACCGAAAGCCGCATTTGAATGCCATTTCGGATATACCAGTCGCCACACTTCCTCCGCAAAGAGGTAGAATCTCGGGGTTGTGCCAGATGCGGTCCTTCTTCCGTGGTGCGAAGAAGTACCAGACATTTCTCTCCACTAAGTATTTGGAATGGAAACCTTCGATGTGTTCTTCGGTCAGCTGCGACCGATGATTAGCGACTGGATACAGTTTGGCGTCACTGAAGGGCGAAACCTCTGAAGGACCGCACCTTCGGTCGACCGATCCATGCCCCTGCATTCGGAAATGAAGAGACATTAGCCTTGTACTCGGACAAAAAAGAAGAAAACAAGAGGGGAAAAGGCCGAGTATAGTAGGCCGGGATCGGTCGGGGGTAACCTAAAGCCCAGGGCGAATGGAATTACGAATAACCTAAAGGCCAGCAGGGACCGGGACAGATCGAAAAAGGTTTTTGAGTTTCAAAGATCCCGAAGGATGCTCTTACCAAAACCATTTCCAATCAAATCCTGAGATTCCAGGAGAAGAGACATATAAGGATAGGATAATAAAATTATACGCACAAAACATCCTAAGCACACGCATATTTTGTCTAAAGGGCACAGGTTATTCTACGCATATATACACAGATACATACATGATATGCAGGTTTATAATGGTAAAGAAGCAAAGAAGAAAATGGTACTTACTGGTTCGAAGATTTCTGACGAGACTGTGTTCTTGAAGATAGACCGCTTGAATGTAAATGTCGACCGGAATCGGAGAATTGAAGGTAACCGGTAAAGAAACGACGGTTCCAATTGCTGCCAAGATGCTTTTGTAAAGAAATTTCTTGCTCCAAATGTTTAAGAAGTGGTTTACGAGTAAAGTGGAAAAGAAAGAGATTATGGGTTTAAGTAAAGGAGGTGTGACGTTTGGACAGAGCCGTTTCGAATTCAACGGTTGAGATCCTTGCGCAAATCTCAAGAACAGACAGTTGTCAATCATAAAAGGACACGACTCTCCATGAGACGTCTCGACCTTGTCTATCGCCCTCTTTATCTGAATGAGACGTCCGAAGAGTGAATTCCGATAATGGGCCCAGGCTTTGGCCTCCGTCCTGAGGATGAATCCGAACGAAGCCCAGGGACATGTTAGAGGTCCATCCCCTTCGTGGGCCGAACCGAAGAACCATAGGCAGATTATCGGCCCAGCCGAACGAAGCCCACTGACATTCGGTCCAGTAAGCAACAACGGCTATGTGGTTATGGACTCCCCAGAACGTGGGACACAACACCCCACGTTGCCCACTCTTCGGTAACTGCCCAAGGAGAAGAGAATATGTTTTGGTCAGGTTTGAATTATCATTCATACACAATTCTACACACAACACAAACACTTTACGTTCTAAATTATCTTATAAAAAACTGACTAATTTATTCTCACACCGGAGGTGAATCGGGGGGCCAAACCCTCGCATTCTTCTCGTTTGTAGGTCCGACCGAATCAAGGTCCGGCAGAAATCTAGTCGTAACAATATATATGTATGATTTGGTGGTTGTACAGAAGCATAATAATCCATAGATCTAACCCAATTATCTCATGTGTTCTTGTTCTCCTCCGGTCAATTATTCTTGTTACGAAGTTGAAAACAAGAACAAATGATGTAGTTGGGTAAAGAACACATATATGGATTTAAACGCCATAGAGAAGCCTCCGATCTTTGCTTACCGTGATGTAAACAGGGGTTTTTTGTTCTCTCTTCTTAATTTAATTACCTTTGTTGTTCAATTCACACACAAATTTACGTTTTCTGTGTTGGTTTGCTTACCGTGATGAATAAATATATTTTTTGCAATTTTTTTAAACGAGCTCGAGTTCGAGTTCGAGCCGGGTCGAGTTCGAGTTTTCGAGCCGAGTTTCATTCGAGTTCGGCACATACCCGGCCCGGCTCGTTTATATAAACGAGCTTGAAACCGTGTACGAGCTGAGTCGGGTCTGTCTAAACGAGCTCGAGCAGGCGCGAGCAGCCCGACTCGGATTACAACCCTAATTTTTAGCCAACGACCTCATGTTGGCTATATTTGTCGAACTTGTAAAAAAATTTCACATCATCTTTTACCATATTCAAATGATATACGGTATTCTATTTATAATAACTTAAAATAATAATAATATACTATTTTTAAAATATAGCCAATCAATATAGCCAATACCATCGAAGTACAACGCGTTCAGTTACTTTTACATAATCAGTATTTTCTATCATTTTAGCCAATTATTTTAGTCAATTCCATTGGAGATGCTCTAAGCAACTTTAACTTTAAGTTATAAGTAATAATTGTAATCTTAATCAAACCGTTATTCGGTTATTAGTAACACTAGTCAACTTATTCGCGCTTAGCGCGGTTTAAAATTTTCATTTTAAAATATTGAAATTATATAAATTTATTTTTATTATTTTTAAAAATTAATTGGTCTTTTAAGATTTTTCTAAAAAAATTGATTCAAAACAATTTACATGAATTATAAACTTGAATATACTCTCATTATATATCTAAATTTTTTATAATCTTAAAAAATACCATAAACATAAAAAGTAGCAATTATAATACCAACGTAGTTTTGAGATCAAATTTATAAATATTAAATATAATAACACTTTTTAAAGCCGACGCCCCTCTTAAAACATAAATGTTCAATAGTAGTGTAATAATTTATTTAATTAAAATATTACTTTATTTGGAAACGATATAATGAACAACGGGTTTATAACTTTTTTATCGATTTAATCTACCGATAAAATTGGATTTTTTCAATTTAATCGATTTGGTCATAACCAATGTGTAATTTATTCAAGTGTAAAAACAAAAAACTATTTGTATTAACTTTACAAGTGTTAAGCGAAGATTAACATATTTTCACAATTTATTACGATTTTCATAATCACTAATAATAAAGATTGCTTGAGAAGTTAAGGATCGTCTGTACTACAATTGTCCGAAAAGAAATTGCAATGGTATTCGATAATGGATTAGAAAAGGACGCAATGTAAACAATTTCAAGTCGTCATTTTTTATCTAAAGACAAACTTAATTATATATGTAATTAATATTTAATACTAAAATAATATTTATAATGCTGAAATAAAGTTTTATAAATTAATAAATAAATAAACAAAATTAATATATATTTTTTATGTATAATTAATGCTAATTAATATGTCATTAATAGCTATTTAATGCAAGAAATTTTTTTAAATAAAAAATTCAAAAATACAAAAATTCAAGAAAACTATCTTGAACGCTTTTGATAGCTTTTCGATCTCCTGGTATTATAAAATATTAGGTAACTTAGCCGTGCTTCACGCGGTAAATAAAATTTTATTTTTAGCTACTAAAAATTGATAAACTAATTTAAAAATTAATAAATGTTTTAAAAATTTCCTAAAAAAGTGTTTTAAAACAGTTTGTATGAGTTATTAGTTGGAATAATACTCTCATTATATATCAAATTTTTTAATAATCTTAAATATATTATAAACATGAAAAATAGAAATTACAATATTAAATATAACTAAATAACGTTTTTGAAGCCGACACCCCTCTCATAATATACATGCTCAGTAATAGTATAAGAATTTATATTTAGAATATTAATTTATTTTGACACAATATTAGGCAATTTATTCGCGCTTCGCGCGGTTTATAAATTTTTATTTTAAAGTACTGAAAATAAATAAATCAATTCATATTATTTTTAAAAATTATTTGGTCTCTGATGAATTTCCTAAAAAAATTGATTTAAACACAATTTACATCAATTATTAGTTGGAAAAATACTCTCATTATATATCTAAATATGGACAATCTTTTTTGAAATTATCACAAACATATAAAAAAACAATTTACAATAAACGTAATCTTTACGATCAAAAGTTACAAATATTGAATATAACTTTATAACTTTTTTTAAAGCCGACGCCACTCTCATAATATAATGTTCAATAATAGAGTAAGAATTTATTTAATTAGAATACTAATTTATTTTTGACACAATATAATAAAACAACGGGTGTATAAATTTTTTATCAATTTAATATCCCGATAAAATGGTTGGGTTTGTTCAATTAAATTAGTTTGGTCATAACCCATGTATAATTTATTCATGTGCAAAAGTAAAAATTTGTCTGTATTATTTGTATACAAATTTCAAATATTAAGGGTGTGTTTAGTATTGTTGTTGCAGACAGCAACAACAGTTTTTTTTTATGAAAAGCATCTGAAAAAGTGTTTGGTAAAATTTAAAAGCAGCTTTTAGAAAGCAGGTCCCCCATGCTTTTGAAAAAAAAAACTTCTTTTCAGCTTTGGCGGAAAACAATTGTTGATTTCAACATCAAACCTCACCAAAAATATTATTTTTACTATATTTTTATATCAAAACATACACATATAAAAATGATACCAAACAGTCTTCTTTTTTCAGCAGCACTTTTTCTAACAGTACAACAATTTTTAACAGCAATACAAAACAGAGCCTAAGTAAAAAACTATGCACTTACATAATTTATTACAACTTCCACAACAATTGATAATAAAGATTGCTTGAGAAATTAAGGTTAATAACGTTTTTTAAAGACAACATCCCTCTCATAATATACTTATTCAATAATAGTGCAAGAATTTATTTACTTAGAATATTAATATATTTCGATACAATATGATGAAACAATGGGTGTCTAGCATTTTTATCGATTTTATCTTATGATAAAATGATTGGGTTTGTTAAATTTAATCGATGATAGACCCATATGTAATTTATTCATGTGCAAAATTAAAAATTTGTCTATATTGTTTGCATACAAATTACAAATATTAAGTAAAGATCTTGTAGTTCCATAATTTATTACGACCGTCATTGATAATAAAATTTGCTTGAAAAGTTAAAGTCGTATACTTCTGAAAATAAATTACATTGATCTTGAATAGGGAATAAAAAAGAACGCAATAAAAATAATTTTTAGTCGTCATTTTAGCTAAAAATAAACTTAACTATATATGATTAATATTTAATATTGAAATAATAACTATAATGTTCAAATAAAATTTGCTAATTTTTAAACAAATTTAAAGGAGTAAACTTAATATATGTTTAATAGGTGTAATTAATGACTAATTAAAATATCATTAATAGCTATTTAATGCAAGAAAATAATTTTAATAAAAAAATCAAAAAATGAAAATTTAAGAAAAATACCTTAAAACTCTTATGGTGAATTCAAGAAAAATTCAAGATATATAGATACCGTTTTTTAATGCTGACACCCCTCTTAAAACATACATGCTCAGTAATAGTATATGCATTTATTTAATTTGAACTAGTAAATAAAGCCGCGCTACGCGCGACACGAAAATATTTTTAAAAATTATATACATAACATTATTGTTTGTTAAATTTTATTATTTAAAAGTTAATATGATAAATTAAAAATTATGTGAAATGTAATTAAATTTGAATGTTTAAAAATTAAAGAGAAAAGAATTAGGTGAAAAAAACATGTTTCAGTTAAAGAGAAAAATGGGTCTGAGGATGACCTCACGTAACTCCTCTGAGGTTATATCCATTTCCCATATAAGTTTAATGGAATTTTTGTAAATACTAATGACTCATCCTGAATTTACAAATCTACCCTCCTCCATTCATATTAAAAAAACTTATAACCTCGGATAGCACCCTAAGGTCAACCTCATGTACCTGTTACTCTTCTGTTAAATTCTTGAATATTAATAATAATAATAATTTTGAAGATATTGACGAACCTATTTTGTCGCATAAAAAATGTTTTTGAAATCCAATATTGACAAACATTTGCAAAGTTTGACATTGAATAAGTAAAAATAACATTTGTGAATATTTTCTATTGTCGATGACATCATAAAAGACGTGATTGCTTAATTTGTTATTAAATTATTTGTTAGTAAAATTGATTATACGATGAAAAGAATTAGAATGTAAATGTGATGAGAGGTGTGATTGATTTCACTTGTCGATATATTTGGTTTTATGACGAAAAAAGCAGAATTCAAATGCATATTGTAAGTCATGCTTCATGTTTTTTTGGAATGATCCGACACCTGTATCTCTACATTTAATTAATTTTTCAGAGCATTTTATAAGATCTGTTTTGTTTGTAACATTAAAATTAAATTCATGGACACATCAAAGTGATACTCACATATTCTAATATTCTTTTATTAAATTTTATAATAAATTTGTACGTATAATTATTTTTAAAGCCGATGCTCGTTTTATAACACCCTTACTTAATGCTCAAAAAGTGAGAATTTGTTTAAAATAACAAAAATCAACTCCTTAAACACCTTTTACTTTTTTCCATACCAAACTACAATGTCAACATAATTCCTATAATAAAAATTTGTAAATATTAAATATAACTAATTAACGATTTTAAACACCGTCTCCCATCTCATAACATAAGTGCATGATTAATTGATTAGTAATAGTATAAGAATGTTTTTAATTAGAATATTAATTTTTCCAACACAAAATAATCAAACAACGAATGAGTAATTTTTTTATTGATTTAATTGACGAAAAAAAGGGTCCACTTGATTCAATTTAATCGAGTTGGTCACACCCCGTGTATAATTTGTTCAGGTATAAATGTAAATTCTACGATATTACTTTTATTTAAATTGTGGATGTTAATCGAAAAATATATATACTTATGTATCTTATCATGATTCTCACGATCATTGATTACAAATTTATCGAGAAGTTAAAATCATCTATTAATTATTGCCAAAAAATTTGCAATGATTTTGAATAAGGATTAGAAATGACGATAAAAACTATTCTATTTTATTGTTTTACCTTAAAATAATGGTATTTTTATATAAATCATTAACATTTTATAACAAAATAATAATAATAATAATAATAATAATAATGTTCTAATAAAATTGTTAAAATTTTATATTAAATATGAAATAAAGTGTATTTAATATATTTTTAATAGGTATAATTAATTATTTATTAAATGCAAGAAAATTATTTTAATAAAAAATAAAATTTAAAATTCAAGAAAAATATTTTGAAGCTTCTGAGTGCAAGTCTCTCCAGTTTCCTGCTATTATAATAAATTTTTATATAAAATTACTATAATAGATAAATTAATTTCTATTATTCTTAAAAATTGATTGGTCTCTTATGAATTTTCTATTAAAAATTAATTTAAAAATAATTTACATGAATTATTAATTGGAAAAATATTTTCATTATATATATCTAAAATTTTGATAATCTTAAAAACATCACAAACATATAAAAATAAAAATTACAATATGAACGTAATATTTACAATCAAAAGTTACAAATATTGAATACAACTTAATAACGTTTTTTAAAACCGACACCCATCTCATAATATACATGTTCAATAATAGTTTAAGAATTTATTTAATTTGAATATTAATTTATTTTGACACAATATAATGAAACAATGGGCATGTAATTTTTTTATCAATTTAATCTTCTGATAAAATGGTTGAGTTTGTTCAATTTAATTAGTTTGGTCATAACTCATGTGTGTATGCACATGATTTGTTTACAAATTTCAGATATTAAGTAAAGATCCATGTACTTCCATAATTTACTACGATTCCACAATCATTGATAATAAAGATTATTTGAGAAGTTGGTTAATTATGTTCTTTAAAACCGACAGCCCTCTCATAATATACATATTCAATAATAGTATAAGAATTTGTTTAATTACAATAAAAAATTATTTCAACACAATATAACGAAACAATGGGTGTATAGCATTTTTATCAATTTTATCTTCCGAAAAATGACTGGATTTGTTAAATTTAATCGATTTGATCATAACTCATGTATTATTTATTCATGTGCAAAATTGAAAATCTATATGTACTGTTTGTATACAATTCCAGATATTAAATAAATATCTTCTACTTCCATAATTTATTACGATTTTCACAATTATTGATAATAAAAATTGTTTGAAAAGTTAAGGTCGTGTACCCTATAATCATCCGAAAAGAAATTATAGTGATCTTGGATAGTAAATAAAAAATAACGCAATATAAACAATTGTTATTCGTCATTTTAACTAAAAATAAACATAACTATATATAATTAATATTTAATATTGAAAAATAAACTATAATGTTCAACTAAAGTTTGCTAATTTTTAAACAAATTAAATAGAGTAAATTTAATATATGTTTAATAGGTGTAATTAATGACTAATTAAAATGTCATTAATATCTATTTAATGCAAGAAAAGAATTTTAATAAAAAAATCAAAAAACGAAAATTCAAGAAAAATACCTTGAACTGTTCTGGTGCATTTCCGATCTCCATGCATTATGCTAATTTTTAAACAAATTAAATAGAGTAAATTTAATATATGTTTAATAGGTGTAATTAATGACTAATTAAAATGTCATTAATATCTATTTAATGCAAGAAAAGAATTTTAATAAAAAAAAATCAAAAAAACGAAACTTCAAGAAAAATACCTTGAACTGTTCTGGTGCATTTCCGATCTCCAGGCATTATAATATATATAGATATTAATTTATTTTTACCCAATATAATTAAACAACGTGTGTATAACTTTTTATCAATTTAATCGATTGATAAAATGGTTATGTTTATTTTGTGCCAAAGTAAAAACTTGTTAGTATTATTTGTATATAAATTCTAGATTTTAACCGAAAATTTTATATGCTTACAGAACTTATAAAGAAGAAAAGTAAAGGTCGTATGTCCCATAATCGTCCGAAAAGAAAATGACAACGATCTTGAATATGGAATAGAAAATGATGCAATGTTAATTATTATATACTCCCTCCGTCCCAATGGGATGTTAACGTTTGCTTTTTGCACGGAAACCAAGATAGTGGGTGTAATATTGTTAAAATAAATGAAGTAGTGGATGTAATAGTGATTTTATAGTTAAAATAAGTTAAGTAGTGGATGTAATAGTGTAAAGTATTGTTAAAATAAGTAAAGTAGTGGATGTAATAGTGTTAAAACTTACTATTTTAGGAAATGTTAACAATCTATTGGGACATCCCAAAATAGAAAGTGTTAAGAATCAAAAGGGACGGAGGGAGTATATATATATATATATATAATATTTTATAATTAAAATAATAATTGTGATGCTCAAATAAAATTTGCTAATCTTTTGTATAAATAAATAAAATATATTTTATATAAATTTAACATGTGTAATTAATGACTAATTAAGATGTCATTAACATGCTACTTAATGCGATACAATTTTTTTAATAAAAAAAATCAAAAAAGAGAAAATTCAAGAAAGATATCTTAAACTCTTCTGATGCGTTTCCAGTCTCCTGACATTATAATATATAGATATAGATAGATTCTTAAGGACATTTCCTGAAGGGTTTTGGTCCCTGACAATCGTTTGTCAGGGACCGGTTATATAACAATTAGTTTCTAAACCGTTGGATCGTTGATCCAACGGCCCCCTGGATTACAAAAAAAAAATTACTGTCCGCTATAATTTTCCGCGGATAGGGCGGAAAATTATATCTGCCTATCCACGGAAAATTATAACGGACAGTAATTTTTTTTTTAAATCTCAGCCGTTGGATCAACGATCTAACAATTGTGGAACCGATTGTTAAATTACCGGTGCCTGACAAAATGCGGGCGTTCCCTAATATGTAAAAGCCCACTCCACATAAAAAAAAAAGTCATATGAAGTTATAAGAATTACAGGTAAGAGATAAATATAAAATATTCATCCGTACGTTATACGTAAAATTCATTCATCAAAGGTGAATTAATTTGTGCAAGCAGACTTTACCCGGTTTATTCTCAATGTATATTACTCCCTCCGTCCCTTAAAACTCTTCTCATTTTTCTTGGATACGTTTGCCAACGCACACTTTTACTCGTTAATATCTTTAATTTTGTATTAGTATTGAATATAAAAATTTCACTGTATTAAAGTACTCATAAATACGTATCCAACAAGATCACTCATGACTATATTTTATTTTATAGATTAAACGTAAATTAGTAATTTATCTCTTGTTATGAACATTCCCGACATTTTAAACGGGAAGAAAATAAAGGAAGAGGGAGTAATAAAATGATAGAGTAAAAGTTAAAGTAAAGGTTGGATGAGCTCTAACACCAAGAATCTAATCAGGTTTAAGGTTACAAGTTTGTTGGAGAATAAGTTGACAGTAAATCTTCATTGATTGAGTGACCCTTCCTTAATCGAGTAGTAAAATTAAAGGTGAATAAAAGCTTGATTACAATTTTAATATACACTTTACTCCATTCTTTTCCACTACCTCGTAGTCTCGTACAATATAAAGCATGTGTTCATTGCGTCGTTGCTTTTGGTACAAGCTTAGTACCGACTACCGTCTACCGAGTTTCCAACAACTTTTTTTTTTTTTTTTTACAATAAATGGTTGGACTGTAAAATCATGTACAATCCTAACATAAATTTTACATTACATTATATTACGAAAAAAATCTGCACAATATTCCGAGTAAATTTTACTTGAACAATAGATTTTATTCTTGATTCTCGAATAAATGAGCAGGTCCATCAACTGTAGCTATTGCTTGGCAGTTGAATCTGAGAATAAGGAATAGTGTTTTTATGGGCTGATGAATTCCGACCAAATGTTCCCGAAAATGTGCCACTAAGGTTACAATGTGTATAAAAAAGTGAAAATCAGACCCCGTTGCCAATACTTACATATCCTTATTTATTGTAAGCAAGGCTTATGCAGTTCTCTTGCATTAGTTGTGGATAATTGAGTATAAAAATCTTGTTGTGGAAATGCGAAGCATTTAAGACAGTAAACGGATGAGTTAGGTAGTCATGAGGGCCGAAGGCTCTCGACACACCCGTCAATCGTCTATTACCTTTACCATTGATTGTCATTCCTTACAACTTTAGAATGATAAAGGCGCGAAGCGCCGTACAAGAAGGTGTGAAGCACCGTTAACCAGTGAAATCCACTGCCACGTCATCACGTGAACAGTGAATTTTTAGTGAATTTTTTTGTTGGATAGAGCCAATTATTTTAAACGTTTTTTGTATTGGGGTACCCCTAGTTTGGTCATTAGATTAGCTTGAAATATTAGATTTTGCTTGGTTTGTAGGTTTGTATTTTAAGGAGGTTTGTATTGGAGTAACCCCTATATATATATATAGGGTTTTGCTCAAATGAGAACCCTCAATTAAAATGAGAACTAAGATCTAATCTCAGCCCTCTATTTTTTATACACGCGTTGAATCTATACCACTCGTTTAAGTTTTATTCACCTTCATTTAAGTTTTATACACACTGCACAATGCACACCCACCCCCACCCACTACCTCCTCCATCTTTGCCATTTCCCCGACGCCATCCCCTGCCACCACCAGAAATTCATCACATCCACATCATCCATCGGTGACAACCTCACTCTCTACCGGAAACTGCCCGCCGCCGCCACCCACTCCCCTCTCTCTTTCTCACTCCTTTCTCCACCCACCACCATCATATTGGATGGTTTGAAATATCTAAAGAGTACGGGGTGGTCATCAGATTGGAAACTAAGTGCAGTGGTTTCGTCCAGCAGCTAAATTGCTCAACCACCCACTGAATATATGCACACGAACAAAAATTACGTGTCAACTAGTATTATTGAATCAATAAAATATTCAAATTTAGAATGCAGACGACTTGGACTTTTCAATTGCCAATTAACTTGATTTTTTGGCAATCTGAACACATTTATATTCGATATGTTTTGTGTGTTTTAGGGTGAATTTGTGGTGATTTTCTGGCTATTATTAGTGATTTGTTGGTGGTGGTCGGAGGTGATGGCGGCGATGTGGTGGTTTCTGGTTTGGTGGTGGTGATTTTATGTTTTCCGGTGGTGATTTTTGTGTTTCTGGTGGTGACTTCTGGTTTGGCGGTGGTGATTTTATGTTTTCCAGTGGTGATTTTCTGGTGGTCGCCGGAGGTGGTGGTGGTTGTCGGTGGTAGAAACTAGAAAGAAGATGGTGAAATCCCAAAATATTACAATATTAAAATATTAAATGGATGGTAATAGATGAACATAATGTATTTAAATGGGTGAATAGGATTAGATCTCATATCTCACCATAAGTGGTCGTTCTCACCTGAGAAAGACCATATATATATATATATATATATATATATATATATATATATATATATATATATATATATATATATATATATATATATATATATATATATATATATATATATAGAAAAGTTCTATGAAGTACTCATTTAATTGGAGTACTTGGAGTACATATACGTTCTGCATTCAAAATATTTTAAAATTTATTATTTTGCAAACCTTATTATATGAATATCATAATTTCATTGATAATCTTGAAAATCATGTATGTTGTGCAATATGTTCATCTTGAAAATCCTTTATGTTTTAGAATCAGAACATATATGTTTTGCAATACAAATGTGTTTCGCAGAACAATTCGTTTTGTAATATTTTGTTAGCAAAACATACAAAATTTTTAAAATTTTCGATGAAACAGTGATATTTATGAAATAAGCTTTTGCAAAATAATAAAGTTTGCAAAAATTTTAATGCAAAATATATATGTACTCCAAGTACTCCAATTAAATGAGTACTCCATAGAACTTGACTATATATATATATATATATATATATATATATATATATATATATATATATATAAATCCAAGTATATCATATATATATATTGAGGTTATCCGGTTTCTAGTGGTAGAATCCAACCCAAACTCTACTTCTTGAGGACATTTTCGTACCCCTAAAGAATAGGAATAAGAATCATTATATTACTTCATTTCTATCCGGTGCAGGTGAACCTACAACTTTACCTATACCTCCACAGCTATCCTAACACTTGTACCTAACTGTAACCAATCCAAACCACACAAATTAGGCCTAAGATACCCATGGGACTTAAATTGAATCCATGGGAAATTTTGGGTACAACAACTACCCCCGGTTTCATGTAGCCATAAAATGTAAAAGGAACCTTAATCCTCCTACCTTCAGATACAACTACAACTATACATCCTATAGAAGGAATGAACAACTCCAGCTACACTCCTTGTTGCACGTACCGTCTAAATAATTAATTAATTAAAAAAATTCATTATCCTAGAACAATTCCAACTCATGTAAAATCATAAGTATTAATGTAAATAAAATCCAGAAAAAAACCATGCGAAAAGAATCAGATGTATAGTAGGGTTTTTCCATTCCCCTTCGAGAGTCGTACCTCAACTCAAGCCACACATCATCTTTCCAATTTCCTCACTATTTCTTTTTACTTCTTTTAATTTCTCCGGCCAATAAAGAGAAGTCATGTGTCCCAGCTGCTCCCCACTATATCACTTATATAAATATCTAAACTCATACACCTTTTCCCCCTTTAATTCCCAAAACGGACTCTCCATATACATACATTCATTTCTCAGCACAAGGCTTGTATATAGACCACTCACATCCCCGACGATTCTTCGAAATTCCGACTGTCTTCAACCTCGAGTCTAATCCAAGGTACGATCATAACTCCTTCTCCTCCCTTCTGTACTTCATCTCATTTGCATGTTCATATCCATGCTCGCCATGACACAAAAATATGCACTCATAGAATCATAAATGTACATGTACATATACTTATATATGTTTACCGCTATCTATAAATTCCTACGTTCAAGATGAACAAAATAGATAAGTTAGTGTTATAGTCTCAATAAAGCCAGACAAACACCATTCTTAGTCCTGCTAACCATTCCTCAAAACCCAACGAACACTTAAGAATTCTCAAATATTCGATCTTATGAACGATTGTTATGCCCTTTAAATCTTATGTGTTGAACGTTTAATTCGTTGCTCTTACAATGCATATCCTTATTAGATCATAGATCGCACCCATGTGCCTTTTCAAATCCTTTATTTACATACCTAGATCATTCGAACAGAACACCTAATCCATGTAGTTCCATTACAACTTCAGGTCCTTCTGCACCAGGACCTCACCTAAGATACAAACGCTATTAAGATCTTTACCCTTCTTTAGAGAATTTTCGTTTATTTGTTTTTTATAAAATATGGGCCAACTTTAGTATGCCCAGAACAAGTTTGACATATCCCCTGTAAGATTTTCCCAAACTAAAAATCTGGTATTAATACTGCATCCTCCTGCAATGGATTTAGATGTTCATTCCATTATACCACCCACTTTACAATTTTTCATCCAACTATGATAGATCTCTCTGCAGTTTGTTTATCCCGCTTCACATTTTGCAGATGTCGAGCGAGCAGACGTAGCTAGCTCCCAACACTCCACTATCTACAAAGCCCAACAATCCATAGAAGCTCTTGACTCAAGCTCTTCTCCCAACAAAGACCATGTCCCTCCTAAAACCAATCCAATATCAACTGTAAGCATGAGAACTAGATCGAAAGTCAGTGTAATTGACCCTGAGCGTGCTCAGATTATTCCTAAAACAAAACCCAATTCTGACAAAATAAGAGACACAAGACCTATAGCCCTTATTCCCTCATCCTCCAAAATACGGACACAAGAAATCTAAAATCCTCTCCAAACTCTCCCAGACAGCCACAATGATACCTCATAAGTTGGAGCTGATCAGCCTAACATAGATACAGAGGCCCACCTAGTTGTAGAAAATAAGCACTCAGAAGAGGACACTGAAAGTGAACCTATAGATAGTCCTTACACTGAACTTGTTTGTGAGAACTTGGAATCCTCCATGTCTACATTGGAATTAGAGAACCTCCTTCAGTCTTTTCACACAGGATGAAGTTTGATCATACTTGCACTCGGTGAGAGATGCCACAGGTTCGACAATTTTGAACCTGATCAAACTAGTCCTCAAGTCGTTTATTCACCTAGTTTTTTAGACTTGGTTTCTCCTTATCCTTGCACCCATTCATCTAGGAAGTTGTCAAATTTTATGACATTGCTCTTTTCAATTAAATAAAAACTTATACTGGATGGCGGTATGCATGTACATTTTATATATAACCAAGAGTTCAGCAAAAGACTCTCAGCCTGTGAGCTAGGTTATTTTTACCAGTTAAAGGAAACTGGCAAAAACTCGGGCTTCTTTTATCTTTCTGCATGGGGAGTCCACGAGGGTCAGTGCATTAAAGGTAACAAGAAAAGAATGACGGGCTATATGAAGCAATCCATATACTGCTATGGTTGCCCACAATTGAGGAATGATTTTAATACCTCTTCTAGCAAGTGTCCTTTTAGAATCGTTCTCTTAATCAAAGAAAGAACCCACAATTAACTTTAATCATGTTATCATTTTATATTTGTCATTTATACAGATACCAGTAAAAACTCTCTTGAAGGCCCACTTACTTGAGTGTACAACGAGAGCATTAGAATTATCAGCAGGACTAGGTGATGGTGCTAGTCTGTTGACTCGTGACAAGCATCTGAAATGTGGATTCATTCTTGGAGGAGGTCCTTCTATCCCCATTACGGCTGTTGAGGCAACTGTTACTGAATCATCCCAAGATCTAGGTCCCCAACCATCCTTGTACATTTGAATCTTCCATGCATAATCTATATACACACATTGTTATTATTATCCATGCTATCATCATTCTTTACTATTTCCATATATTAATCTTATGCACATCTCTTGGGTATTATTGTTTGGTAGACATGGCTTCTGGTGTGCCATCATTCATTTAACAATCATCAAACTATGATGAACTCTTCGTTAAAGAGGATGAGAAAGCCACTCTCCTTGTTGTTATTCTCGTTTTCAAAACTAATAAAGCTTGAAAAGTCCTCAACTTCTTCCAAGAGGAAGCTCCCGCTTCCGGCTTCAGACTCGATCTGTGAAAGCATTTAGCTCCCGTTCAGTTAAAAAACCCAAGCTTGCTTTAACCCAGAGAGGTGAAGGCCCTGGTCCGTATTTATGAAAATTCTTTACCATGACCGAAAACTAGATTAATCTAGAAGAGGCCGTTGCTACATGGGACAAGATGAGCTTGGTCGAATCTACAAAGGCCATTCCCCTAGCCAATGCTCAGAGCTTCTTGTGTTAAGAAATTGGCTGAAGAGGTGAAACAGCTGAAAGCTTCCATCAAAACTAAGGACGAAGAAAAGAAGAAGCTGGAAATAGGAAACTCCCACCATGTTTATTTCTTAAGATTAAGTATGGGATAAGACTATAATCCATTAAAAGTTTTAATTCCATGTTTGTTTTGTTAAAATCTGTTTGAGATTAGAAAGAGGATTATAGTCCTTTTAAACATGTTTGTTTGGTTAGGAAAAGATATATGATTATAATCCCCTCTAATACTTGGTTGGAGGAGGTATTATCTAATTCCTTTACGCAAGTCATTTTTTAAAAGGATTATAGTTCATTCACTATAATCCCTCATAAAATAACAGGTTAATTGGCTATTTCATAACTGAACTCGTGCTCAACTTGCAGTTGGGTAATCGAACTCAAAAAACTTGAAATTGGGTCAGTACACTAATATTTTATTGCGATTCAATCACTAAACACAAAATAACTTGCAGCGCCGTTAACTCTCGTTGGCTTTTAACGGAGGTCCGTTAATTTTGTACACATAGGCCGCCATATGGACGTTTCTCTCTCCTCACAATTGACAAATCAGCTACCACATAAAGTATTTATATTTTCCTAAATATAAATAGTTTAGAATTCTTTTCTTCTTTTTTTCTTTTTTTTTTCCTCACATCTCTCCCCTTCCCTGTCTCTTCTCTCTCTCTCTCTCTCTCTCTCTCTCTCTCTTTTCTCTCGCCTCACCGCCTCTCTCCCTTTTTTCCCACCACTGTTGTCACCGGAAAAGCTTCCTTCGAGCAAGTGCCGGAGTCCGATCAAAGCCCTTATTCCTCTCCCACCCATCTTCTTCTCCTCCTCTCAACCCACCACTTCATCTCCCTCTTCCCTTCACCACGCCGATCCATATCTCTCTCTCTCTCCCCCTCCTCTCCATCTCTCTCTCCATCCTCTCTCTCTCTCTCTCTCTATCTCTCTCCCTCTTCTATCCTCTCTCTCTCTCTCTCTCTCTCTCTCTCTATCTGTGAAATTAATTCCCTATCTTTGTGTGTGAAATCTTGTTGTTTACGAGATTTGTATCGAAATGATAAATGTGAAATTTAAGATAAGGGAATGTTTTGAGAATAGTGTGTTGAAGTTGTGATCGACGATGGGCTGCAAGAAAATGGAAACAATGTTTTCCGGGCAAGTAGCGTGTTTAAGAACGGATAAAACTCCGGCGACTGAGCCACGGAGATAAGTGGCATCAAGGGTCATCGATATGGGGATAAATATCAAAGACATCATTTTCTAGATTCAAATGTATCAATATGATCATCCATTAAAAAAGTGACTCATTTTAGTCATTAACTTAAAAATTTGTATCAAAGATATCATTTAGCAATGACTAAATTGATACAAAATTTTAACTTTTTAATGATTATGTTGATACAAGTTTTCAAATTAATGACTAATGTTAGTAGTATTTTTATGTGTTCGTTCGCAGGGAAGGACTGAATGTAATATCAAGTTCAAGTTTCTTATCTCTCACAATTTAGAAGTGTAGAAGAATGTTTGGTTTGTTTATAAACTAAATTATCCAAGAACTAATTATAAGCACTAAGAATTGATTTTAAACTAAGATTCAAATATATGGGAAAATAATCTAAGAACTGAGGTTCTTCACTTGGTCTCAATACATGCTCAATATTAATGTGATATCTGTGTTCCTACCTTGCTGAAAACAATTCTTCTAAAGTTATATTGTACCCTCCCAGGTTACAATACAGTGCCTACAGCTACACCCTAATTGTCACTCCTGTGATACAATCAAAGTATATCTATAAACTGTTAAGTGCCAAGAATTATATGTCTCACAATTCTCCTATTAATCTCCCGATCTAATATTCAAATTATGTCTGTTAAATCATGTACTAAGATTGCAACTTCTCTCCCAAGCTTATTACAATCCCTAGAATACAATCAAAGGTTCATGACTCCCCTAATTGTGTTAAGATCTCATTAACAGATCAGCAAAGTAGAAAATCACGTAATCAAGCATGCATGAATACCAAGGAATACTACCCAATCCTCAGATTAGAGAATTAGTTACGCATATTTAATAAAGAAAACATAATAATAATGATAATGAATGAAAACATAATATTGAAGAAAGAATTGAAGATCGAAAGTACCTTGACACGATTAAAAGCTATGAATTGTTATGATTTACAATGGTAGGATGTGTTTAAATAGGCTCTACAAATCTTGCCCAGCAAGATATTACCTTCTATTACAATTAGAATTCAATTAAGGTATTAAAAATTGCCCAAAATACAATTAGAACTAGAAAAGGGCAAAACAGTAATTTCTCTGCTCCCATCTATCTGCTGGTCGTGCTTCCTGGGCCCACCACACGCGGCCTGGTCGTGTAAGACCTATCCCATATTGTAGAAAATCTCTCAAGCTTCGCGTGGGCAGTAAGATCGCTGAAAACGGACTTCTAGAACTCCAGATATGGCCAAAACAGTATAAGCTGCGCAGCCTTCCCGGAAAATCCGAATTTTAATCAATTAAATCTCCAAAAACGATAGAAGCATCAACTTTAATCAACATTCTCGTAAATCTGCACAACTAGGCAAAACACATCAAAACTACAACAACTTGAGTCCAAAACAATCAATTTAAGCCGAACGGAGGCATTCCAAGTGGATATAAAATCCACTTATCAACTAAAATTAGTCACTTTTTTAATGAGTGATCATTTTGATACATTTGAATCTAGAAAATGATGTCTTTGATATTCATCCCACATGTGGATATGTGGATTGTGTGTAGAGATGGGTTGGTATTTGTTTTGGGACATTTTGCTAAGCTATTGAGCGCAATCTCCCAATCAGCAGGTAAAGAAGGATTACACTGAGTTAAACTCGTATCAACATCATTACACATATATGGATAAAAATCATCATGATATTGATTTTCAAACGAATATGAATAATCATTGCTAGGAGCATATGGATCATAAAATGAGTTCTCAGAATAGAACGAATTCACCTGATATGCATTACAATCCTCATAAGAATTGAATTGTGGGTAAGGATTGAAGTCTTGATATTGTTCCTGACTGTTGTAGAAATTCTGAGCATTGTTCCAACCAAAGTTGTACTCCATCTAGTCTCTCTCCTCAAAACCTGTTTAAGTTGTCTACCTCAAAGAACCTGTAGACACTCCAAAGAAAGAAATACAAAAGAAAGAAAAGAAAAATATATACAAAGATAAAATCCAAATATATACAAATAAGAACAAATATATACAATTAGCAGGATTAGGTGTCTCATGGTCCCAAATAGAAGTCTCATCAACATTATCAATAACAACAGCTTGAGCTACCGGCTCTTATTTGTAAAATCCAAACTACCCATTATCTTGGGAAGGCCATTCTTGGCTACTGCTAGCACTACAATCGATGTTAAAGCTGGAAAATTGACATTGAATGTTGGCGAGGAAAAAGTGGAATTTGATCTGAACAAAGCAATGAAGATGCCTTCTTTTAGAGCAACTTGTCTTACTGTTGACATAGTTGATGATGTAGTAGAAGAAGAAGATCAGAATGTCACCTTTAATGTGTTCAAGGCCATGAAATTACCGACAGAGGATGAAGATTGTTGCAGTGTGGAAATAGTTGATACGGGTCAGAGAAAGAAGTTTGATCAGTTATTGACCGAAAAATCTGACATGCACGTGATAAAGCATCCCATCAGTGATTCCATTGACGGTTCTTCGATTCGAGATCTTTCGAGTGTCAAGCTTGGAAAACTACCACCACAGTTGAGGTATGTCCTTTTGAATAATGAGCTAGTGATTTTTGAAGAGGGGCATGATAACATGTTGCGAAGGTGGAAAACCGATGATAAAAAAGAAGAAATTTTTGTTCAGCCGGTTGAGTCGGAGACGCACATTAGAGGTGTGAAGAAGAAAAAGAAAAAGATTAGGCCGTTGGGTAGAAAAATCAAGTTGAAATCTGATGGAAGAGATTTGTGGAAATTAAGCAAACCGGATGTCAACATTCGTATGAATGGTTTGTCTATTGAAGATGGTTCAGTTATTCTTTTGAAACCACCATGATTTGAGGAAGTAACGTCAAGCTATTGACGTTAAAGGAGTGCTTCGTGGGAGGCAACCCACGCATTAGTGTAGGAAGAAAAAAAAATTTGAGTGTTTTTTCAAAAAAAAAAAAAAAAACGAATTTTTGAGCAGGTTGCAGCCCTGTAACGCAGGCTGCACCTGCGTTTCTGCTGTTCCCGCAGTCTGCCTCTGTGTAACGCAGGCTGCGCCTGCGTTACTGGTTTCAGCGCAGACTGCGGCCCTGTTGCGCAGGTTGCGCCTGCGCATCTGCATGTTGAGCAGATTGCCTTTCACGCGCGAGCAGGTTGCGGTCTCCAGTGTGTTGTCCGAGATTTTGTTTTCAGCAGCTGTTGGTTTTATATAAAAAAAAAATTCTCAACCCCCAAATCTTATTTATACCCCTATTACACCTAATTCTTTTCCTATTTCAATTCTAAAACCCCTCATCTTTTCTCCAAAAATTTTAAACCTATTTCTATTCTAATTCATATTATTATTATTATTATTATTATTATTATTATTATTATTATTATTATTATTATTATTATTATTTTATTATTCTTATTCTTATTATTATTATTTTTTTATATTTATTATTATTGTTATTATTATTATTATTATTATTATTATATTTATTATTCTTATTATTCTTATTATTATTATTTTTATATATACCCACCTATACATACAAATCCAATTCCTCTTCTATTTTATTTTAATCTCTAAAAATTCAATTCTAAAGAGGAATTAATTGCAAGTTCACCTCTTTGATTCGTATTGGGTAAATCTTTTTCTCTAATCTTATTTTTATTACGAATTTGTGTTCTTGTCAATTGGGATTTTGTAGTATTCAGGCAAGGTGGCCAGTCTATGGAGCTCGTACGTAGTATCCTCCACCAGATTCAACCGAGGAGGAGGACGATTAGGTATGTTTTCTGCTATCCCTTGTATTTACTTCCATTCAATGCCGACATTGAATATTTTAAGTTTGGGGGTGGTTTGAGGGATTAGTAGTTGTTGTATTATTTGTTCATGTAGGATTTCATGCTTTGCATATTATTAGTAGTAGATCATGCATATATGTTGTGTTATCTACGTTTGTTTCATATAGGACATTCTGTTTTTATTTTCGTTTATCATGTGAGTTCATAGTAGTTTGCATTTGCACCCATGCTTGATAGAAATTTTGTGTTGTTGACGCTTTTGATTGAGAAGTGATATGCTTTGTTCTTGTGCACACACATACAATAGTAAGTTGAAGCTAGTAGACTTATTGAATGTTGTAAGTGATTAGAAGGACATGAATATGTGCAAGATGATTTAGTTTGCATGCTTTAAATACAAGTTGGTGCGTTAGAGAGATGTTTGCTTGGGATTGAGTATGTTTTTCCACCAAGTGAGTTTTTGAGCCATATTGCATATTTTTGCAATTTATTCGTTTGCTTGAGTGTCCACGAATTGTTTGCATTGCTAGCAGTTGTTTGAGGTCTTTCTTGAAACGCATGACATTATTTGACGATTAAAATGATAAAGGCAATTAGGAATAACCGCATATACCAACCCATCTCTACACACAATCCACATATCCACATGTGGGATGAATATCAAAGACATCATTTTCTAGATTCAAATGTATCAAAATGATCACTCATTAAAAAAGTGACTAATTTTAGTTGATAAGTGGATTTTATATCCACTTGGAATGCCTCCGTTCGGCTTAAATTTATTGTTTTGGACTCAAGTTGTTGTAGTTTTGATGTGTTTTGCCTAGTTGTGTAGATTTACGAGAATATTGATTAAAGTTGATGCTTCTATCGTTTTTGAAGATTTAATTGATTAAAATTCGGATTTTCCGGGAAGGCTTCGCAGCTTATACTGTTTTGGCCATATCTGGAGTTCTAGAAGTCCGTTTTCAGCGATCTTACTGCCCACACGAAGCTTGAGAGATTTTCTACAATACGGGATAGGTCTTACACGACCAGGCCGCGTGTGGTGGGCCCAGGAAGCACGACCTGCAGATAGATGGGAGCAGAGAAATTACTGTTTTGCCCTTTTCTAGTTCTAATTGTATTTTGGGCAATTTTTAATACCTTAATTGAATTCTAATTGTAATAGAAGGTAATATCTTGCTGGGCAAGAATGCAGTAGAAAGACCATCCCATGTAGCAACCGTAGTGTTTGGAAGTTGTTGAAACCATTCCAAAGCTCTTCCCTTAATAGACTAGGGAAACATATGGAGACGAATCTTGTCACTCGTAACACCATTGATTCTGAATGAGCCACACATCTGCACGAAACGCTCTAGATGTCTGTGTGGGTCCTCTAGTTCAATATCTCCTTCAAAAGCTTGATTGCTGATCATCTGAATTAAACTCAGATTAATGTTGAATTGGGTTGCACCAATCTCTGGATTTTTGTACATGCAATTAGCAGGATTAGGTGTCTCATGGTCCCAAATAGAAGTCTCATCAACATTATCATTAACAACAGCTTGAGCTACCGGCTCTTATTTGTATAAAATCCAAACTACCGGCTCTTCCCTTATTTGTTAGTAGTATTTTTATGTGTTCGTTCGCAGGGAAGGACTGAATGTAATATCAAGTTCAAGTTTCTTATCTCTCACAATTTAGAAGTGTAGAAGAATGTTTGGTTTGTTTATAAAATAAATTATCCAAAAACTAATTATAAGCACTAAGAATTGATTTTAAACTAAGATTCAAATATATGGGAAAACAATCTAAGAACTGGGGTTCTTCACTTGGTCTCAATACATGCTCAATATTAATGTGATATCTGTGTTCCTACCTTGCTGAAAACAATTCTTCTAAAGTTATATTGTACCCTCCCAGGTTACAATACAGTGCCTACAGCTACACCCTAATTGTCACTCCCGTGATACAATCAAAGTATATCTATAAACTGTTAAGTGCCAAGAATTATATGTCTCACAATTCTCCTATTAATCTCCCGATCTAATATTCAAATTATGTCTGTTAAATCATGTACTAAGATTGCAACTTCTCTCCCAAGCTTATTACAATCCCTAGAATACAATCAAAGGTTCATGACTCCCCTAATTGTGTTAAGATCTCATTAACAGATCAGCAAAGTAGAAAATCACGTAATCAAGCATGCATGAATACCAAGGAATACTACCCAATCCTCAGATTAGAGAATTAGTTACGCATATTTAATAAAGAAAACATAATAATAATGATAATGAATGAAAACATAATATTGAAGAAAGAATTGAAGATCGAAAGTACCTTGATACGATTAAAAGCTATGAATTGTTATGATTTACAATGGTAGGATGTGTTTAAATAGGCTCTACAAATCTTGCCCAGCAAGATATTACCTTCTATTACAATTAGAATTCAATTAAGGTATTAAAAATTGCCCAAAATACAATTAGAACTAGAAAAGGGCAAAATGGTAATTTCTCTGCTCCCATCTATCTGCTGGTCGTGCTTCCTGGGCCCACCACACGCGGCCTGGTCGTGTAAGACCTATCCCATATTGTAGAAAATCTCTCAAGCTTCGCGTGGGCAGTAAGATCGCTGAAAACGGACTTCTAGAACTCCAGATATGGCCAAAACAGTATAAGCTGCGTAGCCTTCCCGGAAAATCCGAATTTTAATCAATTAAATCTCCAAAAACGATAGAAGCATCAACTTTAATCAACGTTCTCGTAAATCTGCACAACTAGGCAAAACACATCAAAACTACAACAACTTGAGTCCAAAACAATCAATTTAAGCCGAACGGAGGCATTCCAAGTGGATATAAAATTCACTTATCAACTGAAATTAGTCACTTTTTTAATGAGTGATCATTTTGATACATTTGAATCTAGAAAATGATGTCTTTGATATTCATCCCACATGTGGATATGTGGATTGTGTGTAGAGATGGGTTGGTATTTGTTTTGGGACATTTTGCTCCGTTTCGAAATGATGGCACTTCTTGAAATTTCGGTAGGGGTATGAAATTTACTTCTGTCGGAAAGTGTACGGACGGTGAGAAAAAGAGAAAGAGGGTAAGGAGGAGAAGGGTGGTTGGGAGGTGGAGATGTGGTGACATTTTTTTGTGTTTTTGTGTAAATGGCATGTGATTATTTTTTGGAAGAATGATGGTGTTTTGAGAAAAAGAGGGGAGGGACATGGAATTAATTGTGATGTGGGTCTGTTGGCAGTAGAGGGAGGCTAGCAGGAGTGAACGACAGTGAAGGGTATGGTGGTGCGGCTGAATGGCGTGGTGGGAGGGGTTGAATGAAGCATGGGAGGTCAAGTTGCGAATTGGGTGAAAGGGGAGATGGGAGAGCGGTTGGTCGTGAACGGTGAAAGAAATGAAATGGAGTGGCATATGTGAAGAGTTGACGGCGGAGAAAAGGATGGAGTTATGAAATTTTCTATGGTTTTTAAAAGTCGTCGGAAACTGAAAATGGTCGCCAGAATTTTCCAGAATCCGACCATCTTCAAGAATATTCCAGTTGTGTTCTTATTGAGCTGCTGTTTGATCTTGTGGAAACTGTAATCATTTTTACAAAGTTGTTTCGGGAATTATCCTGTAAATTTTAAAATTATTTTCAAAATTCTTTTATAAATTTCAAAATTCTATTTGAATAATTATCTAATTAATTGACAATGTGTAAATTTTTAACACATAAGCATGCCATGTCAGATTTCCGTCAGGGACGTTACTAGAAGTTAATTGTGGTTAGTCAATTACAAGTTTTAATTAATTTGATGAGTTGACTGCAAGTTTTTTGAGTTCAGTTAACCAACTGCAAGTTGGGCACGAGTTCAGTTATGAAATATTCAATTAACCCTAAAATAAACATAGGATTAGAAATGTAAAGGATAGTAGTACAATCCATGGGTTATCTCTCAAAAGATTAATTTTTTTAAACGATTATGATCTAATCTTAAATTTAATAATTCAAAATAAATATAAAATAGGATAATTTAAAAAATCATAATCCTAAAAATTATAAATAGTGAAACTATTATAATAAAATTATTATCCCGAAATTATAATTTCTCCAAAACATAACTATAATGTTACAATAACCCCCTGATATGTCTGTCCACAAATGAGAAAAGAAAGCTAGGTACAAGACACGTTATAACTTGTACTCCCTCCGTCCCATTTATCTTTAAAGAGTAGGGAGCCTGAGATATATCTCAGTTAAGTTTCCTGAGATACTTAATTTTTATATATAAAAATGGGGTGTGTATTTTAGTAAATTCAAAGATTTTTAATTAGCCCTGCGGGCCCAGCAAAATTTAAAGAATATTTAGCATGTATTTTAGGAAAAGTTCCCTGAGATATATCTCAAGGTCCTTTTTCTCTTATCTTTATACATTTTTTTTTAAAATGTTTGACACGCATTTAAGTTATGTAACTAGAGTTATGAGCTTTAAAAAAGAAGCACCAAAACATCAAAAATATGATGTAAATCTCCAATGGTGGCAAAGACGAAAAGGGGATCTAGGGTTTTGGGGGCAGAGGATGAAGAGGTCAATCGGGATAGAGAGACCAATTATAATCAACAAAGGATTTCGTGGTCGAAGGGCCAATATCAAAGGGAAGGTATCAAAGGTGAAAATCTAGACAATTCACAAGCTCATGAAGGCGAGAAGGATGAGTTAAGACTGAGGAATGTTCTCCTAGCTAAGAAAGTCGCAGCGGACAAAGTCAGAAAACATGGCACAGGTAAAATTCCTAACACTGAATCTAGGGAAAACTTTTATGTGGGGTCTGAAACTGAGGAGCCAATCCGGTCTCTTCTCTTATCCAGTAGAGATTTAATTGAGCCAGGGGTGCTAAAGGATGCCCTAGAGGGCAATGACAAAGCAATCTCTCTTGCTTTAGGTCAGATTCATCATAAGTCTCTTGAACGATCTTCATGTTTAGAAGTGGTTCAGGAAAAAGTGGAGAGTAAATCATTCAAAGAAGTTTTGCTTAATGACACTTAGGCTAATTTATCCAGCATGAAATTCTCCAACCACTCAGTGAATCACCTGCCTAAGGAGAATAAAACAGTTTTTTTCACGGGTTTTGCAGACAATACCCAAACAAAAGATCTTTGGATTTTGTTTAAGGAGTTTTCCTGTATTAGCGACATCATTCTACCAAGAAAAAGGGATAAATTTAACAAGAGGTATGGTTTTGCAATTGCTGCAAACGCTGCAGAGGCTTTAAAGTTGGTAGTTTCATTGAATGGCTTCAAGCTTGGAAATAACACCCTGGTTATGGAGTTTGCTAAGTCGAGAAAGGTCGAAATTAACATTTCAGACTTATCGAATTCCAAGGCAGAGCGACCTCCCTCGAGCTATAAGCATGAGAATCAACACGAATTGTCACCTAAAAAACAGGAAGAAATAGTAGAGGAATCACTGCACAAGTCTCATCCAAAACTACTGATTAACGCATCATTCTTGGAAGAGCTTAACAGCAGTGTCATCCTCATAACCTCCAAATTCGAAAGTACTGAAACTGTCTCAATGATAGTGCAGGGGTTAGGCTTTGAGGATGTCCTGATCCGGGGCCTTTCTGGAAGAAGGTTTTTGGCATTTTTCAAGAATGTCGTCGACCTCAAAGAGGTAGACCTGGACTTTCTTCGGGTTGGTTTTGAAGAAGTTAAATTGGTTGAGTTGAAAGATTTGATCCCGACAAGGAAAATATGGTTAGAATGTAGGGGTTTGCTCATGCAAGCATGGACGGAAGATAATTTCATCAAAATTCTGAGCAAATGGGGAGATATAATCCATTTTGCCACTGTTTTGGATGATGAAAATTTCTATCTAAATCCGAGATTTCACGTAGAGACGAGTTCAATTCATAAGATAGATTCTTTAGAAAAGATAATCATTGAGGGTCAGAATGGGAAATCAGAGTATTGGAGACTGAAGCTAACGACATAACTCTTAGTGATCCACAGAGATTTTGGAGTCCACAGTCTCGGTCAGTATCCAAGCCAGTTAACTCAGGAATCCAGCAGCAGAATTGTTTCTCATGGTCGGAGTTTTCAGCTAAGGAAAACAAGGAGGGCACTTTGGATTTGCCTCCAGACTATTCAAAGTTGAAGGTCGAAAACAGTGGTAAGAAATCTGAATCTCTGTCTAGTAATGAATTCATTAATCCTGTAACACCTCCGGAACAGAGCAAACAAGCCTTTTCAGAAGAAGTTAAAAACGAAAATCATATTTGGAAAACTAGAGAGGATTCAGAATGTTCTAACTCGGAGGTTAAATCGGAGATTTCCCTGGTTAAAACTTGGTTAGAAGACTCTATTGGAGATGATCTAGCTAATAAATGCTTGTCAAATCCTTCTTTAGTTAGTGCGATGCAGAGTCTGATGTTAAAAAGCAAGAGGGGTAGGCCTAGAAAAGGTATGACCAGGAAGGAGAATAAATTCTTTAAGCTTCCCAAACTCAGAAAGAATAGGACCTACTCTGGATTTAAACTAGCAGATATTGATCCTATGGGTTTTTTCAAGGACGAAGCAAGAAACTTTTATGAGACGGGGATCTTATTGGGCTTAATACCAGATTATGAAGAGTAAATTCCTTTGCTCTTATCATAGAGATTTTAATGCTCTACCTTATCAGTTGACATGTGGTTTGGAAGCTTCAGCTGGATTATAAAGAATCCCATTTTCAGATTCTGCAGTTGCTAAGTCATTTTCTGGGGGGTTTAGCTTTTTCTTTTCTATTGTTGTGTTTCATTTTCGCTCTACAGAGGGTTTGAGTTTGTTGTGAGTTGTTAGTTCGTAATTTGGGGTGCATATGGCTTGCTGGGTTGGGGGGTTCTGGCAAGAAATTTTTAGAAATATCATGAGTTCTGTTTTATTCGGTTGAATATTTGCTTGGTTTTGATTCAATTGCAGTCCGGGTTTTATTCTGTTGTGCTGGTATTTCACAGCAGTTTTAGTGATGGTCTTTGTTGTTGCAGTGCAGGGGACTTTTTTGGGTTTTCTAGTCAAATCCTTCTTGTGGTGATCGTCTTTTGTTGGGGGCTTTTCCGGTAGGATGCAGTGATTTGCTCATGTTTGGTATCGGACTGCTTTTCCTTGAAATACTCAGTGAGGCCGTAAGAACTTTAGCTTGTGTCTCGGGTTTTTTTTTTTTTTTTTTTTTTTTTTTTTTAGTGTTTTTTCCTACAGAGCTTGTCTTTTTTCTTTTGTTTCAATGGTTTTGTTCAGTGGCTCTCTTCTTGTAATAGCCTTCGGGACTATTCTAATAAAATCATTGCCTATCAAAAAAAAAAAACTAGAGTTATGAGCTTTAAAAAACATGACACGGTCCCCCAATATATAGAAATCATTGGAACGGAGGGAGTAACATTTTTCGAAATCTAGTTTTCGTCAACAAAGTGAGCCGCAATATGTCTTTGTTTAAACTACTACTAAAGAGGTTGACTATATTGTATTTGTATGGATTTTCATTTCAAAATTTCATTTTCATTATCTCTAAAACTTAATATTGATTTATAATAAAACACAATGATATGAGATGAACTGGGACACAATGAATATAACTAATCTAAAAATTTGTCAAATCTTATAAAATATACTGTAATACAATTTGGAAAGAATCTTAAGGATGACGGACTGGTGGCAGTGTTCCAGAAATCGCTAGGCGGCCCAGGGCGGTCGGGGTACCGCCTAGCGCCTAATCGGGTAGGCGGGGATTAATCGGACGGATTAATCGGAGCATTAATCGGATATTATAATAATATTTAATATATTAGTCTAATTTACAATTAAACATATTATTTTAAATAAATTAAAAGGATTAATCGGATTTCAAAAATCGAATCGGTTGGTTACCTTCCAGAAGATTAATCGGGGATTAATCGGCTGAATCGGGGATTTTTAGAACAGAGACTGGTGGTACGTAACAGTACACGATTAACACATGTGAATCGAATATCTCTATTCTCTACTTATTGCGTGTTCATTTTCATATGTCAATACCCGAATTATTTAGTACTGTTAAAATATAATATAAGATTCATATAAAACCATTCTCTAACATTTTTAAATGAGTTGGTTACTTAACAGAGCTCCAAACTATATATCCAGTCCAAACAAAACCATTTTGTAAAATTTGGTCCAATAAAAAATCACACATTTTAATTGGACCCGTTTAAAATCAATATGGATCTAATTTGGATCAAATAAGTGATATCTATATTACTCTGAACTGCTGTCGTCGATCTATTACTCTTTCTGCTGTGTCATATTGAAATTTTTTTTCTTAAAAGATATTTTCCTGGAAAATATCTTCCCAAGAAATTTTTTTCCTGAAAAATGTTTTCCATAAAAATAAATGTTTAATTTTATTTTTTAACAAAGATTTTGCTAAAAGATTATTTGAGAAAAAAATATTTCGGAATAAATATTTCGGAAAAAATATTTCGGAATAAAATATTTCCGAATAAATAATTCGGAAAAAAATATTTCCGAATAGATATTTTGGGAAAAAATATTTCGGAATAAATATTTTCGAAAAAAATATTTCGGGAAAAAATATTTCTGAATATATATGTCGGAAAAAAATTATTTCGGAATAAATATTCC
Source organism: Kitagawia praeruptora (assembly GCA_037693485.1). NCBI lineage: Eukaryota > Viridiplantae > Streptophyta > Magnoliopsida > Apiales > Apiaceae > Kitagawia > Kitagawia praeruptora. The sequence goes on along the minus strand of CM075352.1, from coordinate 101,942,757 downwards.
GGAAAAAAATATTTCCGAATAAATATTCCGGAAAGAAATATTTCTGAATAAATATTTCTGTAAAAAATATTTCCGAAAAAAAAAATTCCGAATAAATATTTCGGGAAAAAATATTTCCGAAAAAAATATTTCCGAATAAATATTTTGGGAAAAAATATTTCCGAATAAATATTTCGGAAAAAAATATTTTTGAATAAATGTTCCGGAAAGAAATATTTAAGAATAAATATTTCCGTAAAAAATATTTCCGAATAAATATTTCGGGAAAAAAATTTCTCGGGAAAAAATTTCCCGAAAAAAAATTCTCGGAAAAAATTTCCCGAAATTTTTTTTTTCCACCAAACAAACGCCGTAATATTTTCCAGCAAACAAACACCGGAAAATCCAAAAAATATTTTCCAGCAAATAAACGGAGCCTTATTAATTACAAGTGCTGATCGTACTTGCACTAAAATATTGCAACTAAAATTATTTAAAATATTCATATTATAATATTTTTTGATTTTTTCTCATGTCCATACACAAAAATTAAGAGCATCTTTGATGAATTTTCATTTAAAATATATTGTGAATTGTTGAGGCCGTTTTTTTCAAAAAAAAAATGAAACAAAATATTCATTTAAAAAAGTGGTTAATCCATATTTCAATCCAAATCCATATAAACCAAACCAAATATATAGAAATATGGTTTTAAAATGGATTTGGATCAAGATCCAATCCAAAACCATATTATTTGAACCAAAACCAAACCAATCACATATTTTGCCACCGCTAATCCCAAATGTAAAAAATTGAGAGGAATTTATAAAACTATATTTTATATGAGTCTTATGTATGTCTCTTATATATGTCGATCCTTTATCCCAAACTAGCATGAAAGCCCGTACAAGGCACGGGCCACATTCTAATTTGCATAATTCTTTAAAATCATGTTTGAGTTAGTCATATCTTCTTTTTAATCTATTCTATATGGTTCGATTTATTTAAGGTCAATAGTTGGTAACCGTTCAAATTTTGAAATATTAATGTATTCTATATTTTGAATATCATACAGAGGCAATCCTTAGATTAAACCGCTCATGCAATGTGGCACCGAGAAGATGATATAATTTAGGGGCATATCTTTTCTAATAAGTAAAAAAATTTAAAAGCACGTAGAGGCGCAAAAATGATATTTGGGGCACGTTTTGTTCATGGTGGCACAAAAAATGGTTTGAGATATAAGAAGTGCCGAAAAATAAATGATATGTATGTGAATTTGATTTTTAGTTAGAGTACAAAATTCAAATTCACTTGAACTTTCAATTTCTCAAGACTGACCTATACATCATATTTGTAAATAATACTCGTTGAATGTAAGATGAATGGCTGATAATAATGATACATAAAAGTTACTCATTGGTGTTTAAGTAACATTGCAACAATAATGTGTTGTTTAATCTATTTTCTAGCAGTTTTTTAAATGATTATCACGATAGTGATATGCTATTTCGTTTATTTCCATTAGTAATAGTAAACCAGCAAGAGGAGATATGTGGATCATTACATATTTGGTAGGAGATGTATTACGGCAGCAATAGAAAAAACCGGATTAATATTAGAAAAAATAAACTAAAATGTATGTTGTACCACAGTGGAAAAAAATTATAGTTTATACAGTCTTAAAATATCACTAATCGATCATTATGTTATAGGTAGTCATATATAAATTTACATCTTTGTTTAGTATATATATAATCTTGTTTATGATACTATATTATAATTCAACTATTCATTTTATTCATTTATTTAATCGATAACTCATATAGTCCAAATCTAACAAATCAGTTAATTCTGATTTTTTATATAGATATATACTGTACATAGTATCAATCACACAGAAGGTCTTTTTGGTTTGATATTGATGTTGCAGATCGCAACAACAATTTTTTTGTAGAAAACTTGGTTCAAAACAGCTTAGTAAATCTAAAACCAATTTTTCAACAACTTTTTTTTAAAAAAAATTGCTTTAGCAAAAACATTTATTTTTTCACAATTGCAACTTTTGTAGACAATAATTTTAGGTAATGGTATCCAGCCCCAACAATCACATATTAATTAAATTTAATAAAAGTTAATTTAAAATAAGATATAAACAAAAACTAAAAAAGAGATAACTTATTCAGTAATTTAACTCCATTTGTATTTAGAGGTCATAAATTTAGTTCCTTTGATCATAAGACAAAAAAATCATGTCGTGTTTCAGTATACTCTATATTATATGTCCTATTCCGATGGTTAAAAAACTCACGTGTTGTCTTGTGTACCACGTGAATGCATATCTTATTTTCATGGCATATTCATAGTATAGATAAAAATAGTATTGTATAATAATTTCAAAAAATTACAATTCTAATTTCAGAACAATTTTTTTTCGGTAATAATTTTCTTTTGTAGTTTTTTAAAACACTTTTATCTTAGAATTTAAAAAATGAAATTATTATGATAGCGTGATAGTCGTGTAATGCATGATCGACATTTTAACTATAATAATTTTACATGCACATATTCGTATGAAATTATCACTATATGATTATGAGCTAATTAGATATAAAAATCTTTAATTGCCAAATCACTCGTACAATAATCTTATACATTTACTTCTTTCGAATGTTTTTTGTTAACATTATAATTTTTAAATTTTAATTAAACTCATCTAATATTTGTCAATAGTTAGATTAACATATTATTATCAACTATTTAGTTCTATTACCATTTGTTTTTAAGTTGACAAAAAAAATGATGTACCTACTCTTTTGTTAGTATTTAATTGAGATATAAATATTTGCAATGAGCATTTTTTATATCTAGATGTCCAAATTTGACAATAAATGAATTTATGTTATTTTGTATACCAGGAGTGGCATAAGGTCAATTTAGGATCGAACAGTGCTATACCCATGGCGATCTTCGAATTCGAACATTATCATTGAACCTTTCCCGGTTCCTGAACGAAAATTATTTTGCTCTCCGATTACTACCCCGAACGGGAATGAGGATCCCCGGAGAAATCGTGATTTTTTTCAAAAAAAATGAAAAATTATTTTTAATTAAAATTTTGAACATAATCGTTGAACCCTTATCGATCCCTAAATGGGGTTGATTTTACTACTTCAAAAGAGGAACGAGTATCCCCACGAGAAATTAAGGATTCATATTTTTTTAATTGTTTATAATTCCTTAATATATTTAATAATAAAAATAATTTGATAAATCATGATAAATATTATTATTATATCATAAATGGCGATTCAAATTATATTTTTACAATAAATGATGAAAGATATAACTAAAATTATTAAAATTAAAATTTTATTTTGTCATTTTTTATGAAATTTTAAATTTATCAAAATTTTAAAATTTTGAATTGTATTTATCTTTAATAATCTAGTAAATATAATATTCCCTTAATCCCCGATAATCGGTTGGAAACGTGAATTGGGGATCAGGTCGGGATACCTTAATCATCGATCCCATTCTCATCCCCCGAATTTTTATTTTATAATATTCCACATTTCTCATATTGATAGAAAAATTTTCCCAATCCCCAACCCGAATGGGAAGGGGATTGGATCGCGATCGGACGGGATGGATGAAATTCTCGTCTATACGTATACCAAGTGAATTTATTCTATGTTTGTCATGAACATAACAAACAAGAATAAATATTATGATTTATGATTTCACCAAAAAATACTATTATACATGTACCAGAAATTAAAATTTGAATTTATGTCATTTCGTGTACAATATGAATTTGTATCATTTTTGTATATATCACATACCTAATATAAAAAGAATACTTTATAATTTTAAAATTTCGTGAAAATATTATAATAATAATATAAATAATAATAATAATAATTTTAATTTTAATTTTAATTAAATGAGATGAAAATATATTTTTGATAGTTTTGTCATGCATAAATTTTAAAAATCAAGGAAAATCTAGGAAGCGGGTTCTTTGAAAATGTAGTTAATGATTTTTAAAGTAGGTATCAGAAATTATTATGGTGTAGTGGTTGTGTGCATAAATTTTAGTTGTTTGTATTATAGGGAGGCTTATAAAATCTATTCCTAATAAAAATAATTATTTTAACATTAATATAAAGAGGGGTATATTGTTAAATTACTAAATTGGCTTGAAAGTGCATTTTGACCTATAATAAATGAAAAGAGACATTATTTCATTTGTTTTTTTGAAATTATTTCTAAAATAAGTGTTAAAGAAAATGAAGAATTAAGAACTATTTAAGAATTTAGTGGATGAGTTCCAAACTTTGCATAAAGTGGGCTTCTAGCATAATGATAATGGTGTGACCATGAAATTAATTCTTATCAAGAAGTCATGGGTTCAATCCATGACAACAACATTATTTTTAACATATTTATAAAATTTTAGGGTATTTTAGTAATTTACTAAATGACAGGGTATTTTAGTAAATTACTAAATGGCATGCAAAGCCATGTTAGCATATAATATATATAACTAGCATGAAAGCCCGTGCAAAGCACGAGCATCATTTAAATTCATAAAATGTTGTTGTTTTGATTTTTTTAAATAGACTATTTCTAATTTTCGAAACACTATACATCATTAGTGTGGTATTTTTTATGGATACTAATAATAACTCAAATTTCTTATCTAAAGTTCATATATGATTATAACAATACAATCATATTTAACAATTTAAAAAATATAACTTGGTATGATTAAACACTACGTAATTTAAAAATCTAATCACGAGTCAGTAGACTCACGTGTTTATATATAGCTAAGTGCTAAATAAGATTTTTATAGATACGAGAATCAAAAACTAATCATAACCACACATCCAAATCTAATTTACATCTCAACCTTTACCAACATCCACTCCTATGCCCCTTCCATTTTCGGCGACCTTAGACACCATCACTTGCTTTACACCGCCGTTATCATGACCACCTCATTCCATTTGTCACCATCGTTCATGATATACACACACATAGGTATTGTTGTGGGAGGAATTTAGCACAACAGATTAGAGGCCTCGTGCTGGAATAGCGCCAATAAACAAGGAATCGTCCAACCACCCAGAAAGGCTCGTGGTTGAAGATCAATAGCTAGCCGCCCGGGAAGGCTCACGACTAGGGTTACCGAAGAACACGGGATGTGGTTCCTCGGAAGGATCGGACTGAATCTACGGGATGAGAGCTCAAAGGCCAAACGTTGGCCAACCAAGAACCCTAATTTGACTGTGTCACACAAGAGTGCACGTGCTCTAGCTACTCAAGGAGTGTAAGTGTCGAAGAAGGATCCCGTAAACTGCCTACATACCACTATTTATAGTGGATCAAGCCCGAATGTAGTTCTTGAATGATATGATCGTTTGTTTATGATGAGTTATCCTCTCTCCAGTGGGATAATGACTGTTATTTCTGATAATAATCGTGTATGATGTACATAATCAGGTTACCAAGCAGTTTACGTCATGTAGGATGATTATCCTTTGTATCTATCATGATTTTGTATCATTTATCAAGTAAATATAACATATATCCTCATACAACTGAATGTTTATCTATTTGAGAGTGTTTTCAGGTGATATAAACGTGTTCCTAAAAAATAGGAGGCGTGCCTTATCTGTATTGGCAGCCTAATCAGGCTTCCGGCGGAAGCTGGGGGTACCGCCCGGTAGCCTGGCTCCGGTACCCCCCTCCGGTAACCCCTAGCATGGAAGTTACTCTGGAAGCCCTACTGAATGACTGGTAGTGGTTACGTGCTATCCTCAAGGGGATGCCTCGGGACCCTTAGTCATGCGTTCCCGTGCTACAGTGTTCATGGTAACCCCTAGGGCTACCATAGGCCTCCGGCAACCTGACAGATTACTCATTCTCTTCATGGATCTGGACCATAATCCTCTAGTGGGCCTAAATATAACCCATGCAAGATTTTGGTCATAACAACTACCCCCCGGTTCCTTGAAGTACTGTGTGCAAGGGGAACCTATTATTCACAGGGTGCCGCTTTCTTAGTTTCCCAGCAAAAATCATCTTATCGGTGCCTTAATAATTTGACGCAACTGTAGATGCGAATATTGGAAATTCTTAATCACAATTATTAGGGTCAACAATTGTTCGATAACTTCTCATAACTATGTTACGGAAGCTTGAATTGTAAATCCACAAGAACGGGAGTTTCTTAGCTTATTCGCCCTGATAGCAAATTTATTTGTTTATTCTCAGGGAGTAGAAAGGATAAATATTAAAGAGTGGAGTATTAAAATCAAACACTACCGCTTGATTTTTAGATAAACAAGAAATGGTTCGTTTTCCATGCAAACACATTCCCACTTGGCCTCGTTTTATGTGCCACATTCATTGGCACAAGGGTCACGCCTATCCCTCTTATATATCTATTCCATCAAACGTTCCACTTTTCTTTTTTCTTATCCCTATCCGTTATTCTCTCTCTTTGGGCGAGTGAAAAGAGTTTTGAGAATTCTCCGACGAGGCTTCCGGCGAGGACTACAGCGTTTTTTACATCCCTCTTCTCATCTTAACCTAGGTATGCCTCTAAATTCTTCGCCTTAGTCTGTCCATGTGCTTGCTTTTTGATTGCATGTGTGATAATGGTGTATGGATTCAACTTTCGCTCTAGAGTATGCACGCTACGCCTTGCCTTTAAATTAGCGTTTGATTCGACTTTTCAGTAAGTCTCATGTGCTGTTCTTGCCGGTGTTTTGTATGATTAATCATGTATTTTAGTTTCGTTTTGTGTCTCTTCAATCTCAATCGTGCTTGATCTATGTACTTATATCCAACTGATGAATGCATGCATAAGCTTTTTCCTTTGCTGTGGGTCGGTGTGGCCGGAACCGTCTGTATTCCGGCTGCCCCCTTTACTGTTCCTAGGCATATACTTCACCTGTTTGATGTTTGTTTTCAATGAATATCATTGTTTTAAATGCGTTTGGCTGTGTAACCCATCCGTTTAGGCCTGTTTGTAACACCTTTATCTCAGTATTCCTTTTCTCGTTCGACTTAATTAGCACCGGAATGACCAGGTTAGGATGCCGCACTAATGGCCACCCCCCAAGTCTTAACTTTTTGGTTTCGGTAGCCCCATCGTTTCATGTATGTCTCCGAGTTAGCTATTAGGAACCGTTGTCTTCTTTGATTCCCAATTTCTTTTGACTTCAACCCCTTTTGCTAATCTGCTTCCCCCTTTTGTGGTTGCAGATGTCTTTTTCATCGGTATCAAGGGAGTCTTCCCAGTGTTTAGGCTACTTATCACCTATATCCGGGGAACCGTCTGATTCGGGGTCCACCCATCTCAATGATCTTTTGCTTTCCCAACCCCTGCTCCAATCTAGGCCATCAGTTAGTTCCCGGACACGCTCCCGGGTGGAAGTGATCAATCCTTTATTTGCTGAAATTGTCAACCGGCACCCTGACTACCTCCCGGAGGCTGGTTCATCCAACTCTGGTGGTGAAGGGGTAGAAAGGGTCGACATCAGTTCTAACACAGATGAGGGGGAAAGGACAATAAGGGAGTTATGGTTAAGAGGCGATCAACCATACTTCAGTAATGACGATGTGATGGAGGAGGAGGATGGTATTGGGGTACCATCAGAAGTTGAACGTAAGCCACACGTCTCAGCATCCAATGTCCCTGCTTGTGAGAACCAGGACTCTACCATGAATGCCGATAGATTAGATAGGTTGTTGAAGATTTGCAATCCAGGTTGCCACCTCGTACTACCCTGTGCTGGTGAGTGTTGTCACAGGTTCGACAACTTCGAAGCAGATCAATCCGTCCCCAATGCTGTTGTATCTGCTTCTTATTTCAAGCTAGGGTTCTCTTTTCCAATGCATCCGTTTTTTATAGATTTGTTGAACTTCTATGGGATAGCTCCCATGCAGTTAACACCCAATTCTTTCTGGGTTGCCGCGTGTATGTATATTTTGTATGATCGAGCCTTCTCCGTCGCCCTTACTGCCAGGGAGTTAGGATAATTTTATCAATTAAAGGATGTCGGAAGAAAGGTTGGTGTTTTTTACCTTACTGCTTGGAATAACAGACAAGGAAAGTGTATAAAGGGGAATAAGAAAGGCATGTATGATTGGCTAGAGCAGTTCTTATACTGCTATAATTGTGAGGGAGTTAACACAGAATTTAACTTGACCCCTGGTAAGCCTTTTGTTGCTTAAATCCTTTCGTGATTCCCTTTACTATACCATAGGTTTAAATTTTCATCTTCTGTACTATGCCCCCTAGGGATCCCGATGCAAACTTCCTTAAGTGGAATTGAAGAGAAAAGGGCCAAGAAAGTCATGAACCTTGCTGCTTCATTTGGTGATGGTGAAAGCTTGTTAACGCCGGAGACCCTTGAAAGGTTAGGGTTCTCTAGGCCTGTGGCTCCCCTACCCCCCATTCCGGGAGACGAGGTAGAGGGAGAACAAATGGGGGAACTGGACACCCAGGGTGCCGAGCGGCAACCCGAGGAGATTGGTAAGGCTTCCGTCTCCTACGACTCTGGTGACCCAGGCTTCCGCTTTCCATGTTCATAGCTGCTCCCGCACACGTGGTTCACTTTCATTTGTCATCGTTTACTCTTTCACGATCCTCTATGTTATTTGATTTTGTAGTGTCTGCCATTTACCTCGCGATTACATATTTCGTGCATTTCTTTATGTATACATATAGATACATATACTGCGGTCTCTTAACCTATAAATGCTTCGTCTCTTCAGGTATGTCAGGATCAGTGCCATCGTTCATCAAGCCATCTGAAAAATATGAAGACTTGTTTCCTAAGAATGAGTTAATGATGTTGGAGACCCCTATTGCTGCCACTCCAGTCTCCCGATTCCCTGCTTCCATGTCTGTTAAGACTGAGCTGTCTACAGCCGAGAAGCGAAGACTTTCTCAGGTTGCCGAAGGTTCAAAATCCACTCCCGAGACTAGATCCTCGAAGAAGGCTAAGGTGTCCCAGCAGGGTACCCCCGTGGGTGATGTTGAGCAGTTCTTTCAAATGTTTGGGGGTCAAATTCCCATGGAGACTATCACCGGATGGGCCAAGCAGAGGACCTCTGATGCTACAAAATCTATGCTGTTCTCGGCTGGTGAGAGCTTCTTCCATCAACTTAGGCTCTCCAACCAGTTAGCATTGGCTACCCGTGGGGATATGAGGCTTCGGGATGAGATTATGCAGTTAAAGTTGGATAGGCAAGCCGTGGAGGAAGAAAAGAAGAAGTTGCTTGATGCTGGTAAGAAGCTGAAGGCAGATTTATCCGAGTTAACCAGGGAGAAGGACAGGTTGGCTAAGCTGGCTTCTAATCAAAATACGGAGAAAGAGGAAAGGGCGGCAGCCCATGCTATCACAGTGAAGGAACTGTCCTTGCAGGTAGATACGCTGCAGGCTTCAGTGAAGAAGTTGAAGGAGGCTCTCCCAGATAGGTATAACACTGGTTTTTCCAAGGGAGTTAATGATTATCTGAAGGCCACCTGGGAGGTGGTGCCAAATTTAGACTGGTCGCTCCTAGGTGAGGATGCAGTAAACCAAGTGAAGAAATTCAAAGCGGAGGCGGCTAAGGTTGAGGCTACCGAATGTCAAGTCATGATCATTCCCCCGGTTATCCAGAAGGATACTACCAAACGTCCTCCCACTTCTGAGACTAGGGTTGAGGCTCCCGCAGATGTGGTCGAGGTTGCTCCAGGGAACTCCGTCAAAAAGAACGACCCTATTGAGGACTCCCCTAGCTCTGATGCTGCTGAAGACGCTCCTTCTGCTTAAGTATTTACTTACTTCTAAATCGTTTCTGGTATATCTCGAACTCGTATTTTATCGGTGTTGTGAACTTAATGGTTTCTTGATCAAAAGGGGGTGGGCTCCTATAACGCTCCACGTATGTAATGGTTTAGTCTTTTAACTCTATTCGCTTTATGGCCGTAGGCCTTGGTACTTTGAACTGGTTTATCATATTGATGCATGTTTGTTTTATTACCTAATTCTTTCTGTGGTAAGTATAATTATTGTATTGTAACTGGTTATGCCTTAGGTGCCAGACTATTTCCTTTGGTCGTAATGAAATTCACTAAGCAACTCAACTAAAAGCCTTAAACTTGTTAAGTAGGACGAGTAATGTTTTAACTTAAACAACTCGTGACCGAATATTACTATCGAGTTCTAATGGATAATATGACTTTGGGTGTTAATCCTAATACAAGTTTATGCGAGTATTTTAGAGGATATATGCCACATTTACGTTGATTAAATGAAATAAATGATAAATCATGAATCAGGAATTAAATGACAGCATGGTAACGCAACATGGAAATGTACTTGAGAAGCAATGGCAGCGTGTACCTGGATAAGCAGTCACATAAATGGTGAACTATTTGTACCTTAATCTGCGCGGTTGCCACTTTGGGTATGGGGTACCATCCGATAACCCTATAGCACCAGGAAGCTCCAAAGACGGGAACCTGGCCTTGGAAGCCCCAAGCGGTAACCCTGTCCGGTAGCCCGGGGTGACCGGAGGCTCAACCTGGAAGCCTTTGTTCCGGGATTACTAGCTTGTTTTAATGAATTGTATGTGGTAATGCCTGTGCAAGCCATTCCTGCAAGGCTGCAATAGTAAGGCATTTGGTAATCCATATGGGTTAACTCTTGTAACCGCATAGGCTGATGATTGAATAATTAATGTATGTCAGTCATGATTCCATACACGATTATTGGCTAAGTGAGACATGCGAACCACTCAAGGTTACACACATGCCTGGTATTGAAGGGATCCAAGTGTACCGATCGGGGTACCACACAAGCCCAAATAATGAAGGGAACCATGTATGCCGAACAGGGTTCCATACATGCCCTGGTAACCAAGTAAGCCATGTGAACCACTCAAGGTTCCATACATGTCTGGTGTTGAAGGGATCCAAGTGTGCCGATCGGGGTACCACACAAGCCCAAATAATGAAGGGAACCATGTATGCCGAACAGGGTTCCATACATGCCCTGGTAACCAAGTAAGCCATGTGAACCACTCAAGGTTCCATACATGTCTGGTGTTGAAGGGATCCAAGTGTGCCGAACAGGGTACCACACAAGCCCAAGTAATGAAGGGAACCATGTATACCGAACAGGGTTCCGTACATGCCCTGATAACCAAGTAAGCCATGTGAACCACTCAAGGTTCCATACATGTCTGGTATTGAAGGGATCCAGGTGTGCCGATCAGGGTACCACACAAGCCCGAATAATGAAGGGAACCATGTATGCCGAACAGGGTTCCATACATGCCCTGGTAACCAAGTAAGCCATGTGAACCACTCAAGGTTCTGTACATGTCTGGTAATGACAAAAAGTTTGAAATTCTGAAAGTTTCTACCTATTAAGCTGGGAGGTGTATCCACTACTACCCCCTAGTTTTGGATGGTAGCCTAGCTGCCATGTAGAACTATGCTTGTAGGTCTTACATTTCTTTCTGAAAATATTTATAAGTGGTAAACGTAAAAGAAAACAATCAACTTCTACTTTTACTGAAAATCAAAGAGTACTGTTACATCAAATTTCATCCAGACGGGGTGTGCATCCACTACCCCCTGGGCATCTACTGAAAATCATGAAATCCTAAGGACTGAAAGGGAAATGACACAACCACAACTAGTAGGTTGCCTTTATTCATCCTAAGCCTGAAAGAGGCCTACGTTTGCTCTGAAAAGAGTCTTACTGATAGTACTTTTTTAGGTGCTCAGCATTCCAAGCACGGGGAATAGTGTTCCCATCCATGTCTTCAAGGTGGTAAGTGCCTTCCCAAAAGATAGACTTTATTTTGTAAGGCCCTTCCCAATTTGCTCCAAAGGCTCCGTGCCCGGGAACCCGCATATTGGGCATCATTCTTCTTAGTACTAGGTCACCAACCTTGAGGGGTCGAGGGCGTACCTTATTGTTGTAGTATTTGCGGGTCCTCTGCTGGTAAGCCGCAAGTTTCAGTTGGGAGGTAGCCCGGTTTTCCTCTACCATGTCTAGGGCCAGCCTCTGATTTATTTCATTCGATTCTTGACTGAAATTGTCCCTCCGGTAGGACCCTGTCCCGACTTCCACTGGAACCATAGCTTCACAGCCATAGGTTAGAACAAAGGGAGATTCTCCGGTAGTGGACCTGGGAGTAGTATTGTAAGACCACAAGACCATTTGAAGCTCCTCGAGCCAGTTTCCCTTTTTGTCTTCCAACTTAGCTTTCAAAGTGTGCTTAATGATTTTGTTCACAGCCTCTGTCTGCCCGTTGCTTTGGGGATGGCAAACGGCCGAGAAATCTTTTTTTATTTCTAAGTCCTCACATAGACTTCTCATTTCTTTACTATCAAATTGCTTGCCATTATCTGAAATCAGTTTGTATGGTACCCCATATCTGCATATAATGGCTCTTTTAACAAATTCCTTCAGCTTACCGGCGGTGATGGTGGCCAGGGGTTCTGCCTCAGCCCACTTGGTAAAGTAATCAACAGCTACCATGACATATTTCACACCACCCCTGCCTTTTGGAAGCTCTCCAATCAGGTCAATTCCCCATATTGCGAAGGGCCAGGGGCTTCCAATGGGCCTTAGTTCCACAGCTGGGTTGCTATTGAAGTTAGCAAACCTTTGGCATTGATCACAAGCTTTAGCAAAGTCATAAGCATCAGCTTTCATGGTAGGCCAGTAGTAGCCTTGCCGTAGCACTTTGTGAGCTAGGGAGGTACCCCCCGAGTGGTTGCCACAAATGCCTTCATGAATTTCTCTTAGGATGTATTCACATTCATTTCCAGATATGCATTTAAGTAGAGGTTGGTTAAAACCCCTCTTGTATAGGATGTCATCATAGATCACATAACGGGCAGCCTTGTATTTGAGTTTCCGAGCTTCATCTTTGTCTTCCGGAAGTGTCCCCTTGGTGATATACTCACGTACTGGGGTTGTCCACTGGCTTTCCATAGAAGAATTTATTTCCACAATTTCCTCTCGATGGATACTTGGTTGGAGTTGAACCTCAAGGGGTATCACTCCCAATAGAACAGCTTCTTTTTGGGATCCCAACTTGGCAAAGGCGTCGGCATTGGCATTTTCCACTCTTGGGATCTGATTTAGATTCAATAATTTGAACCTACTGATGAGTTCTTGGGCATACCTCATGTAGAGTTCAGTGCGGGGGCCTCGGCTTTGGAAGCTCCCCTTGATTTGCCACACAATCAGCATAGAGTCACTAAACACGTTTAGGTATTCTACCTTCATTTCCAGAGCCAGTTTCAAGCCAGCAATCAGGGCCTCATACTCTGCATCGTTATTGGTAGCCTTGAAGCCAAAGTGTATGGCGCTCTGAATTCGGTGCCCCTCTAGGCTTACCAACTCTATCCCTGCACCTCCCCCATTGTTATTTACTGCTCCATCCACATACAGGTTCCACCATAACTGGGGGTCTTCGGCATCCCCTTCGGTAACTGGGGGTACCGGGGTACCTTCTTCTCTGGTAACCTCAAAATCAGGAGGAAATTCCAGTAAGAAATCATCCAGAGCTTGGCCTTTGATAGCTGTTCGTGGTTTGTAATCTATTTCAAACTGTCCTAGCTCGACAGCCCATTTCATCATTCTACCGGAGGCTTCCGGCTTGTGCATCACTTGCCTCAGCGGAAAGGATGTTCTGACCTCGATTTTATGGGCCTGAAAGTAAGGCCTTAGCTTCCTGGAAGCCAATATCAGAACGTATGCCAGTTTTTCCATGCTGGGATACCGGGTTTCCACATCCAACAGCCTTTTGCTCACATAGTATACCTGGTATTGTACTTGTTCTTCTTCCCGGATTAGCACAGCACTTATTGAATATTCAGAAACGGCTAGGTATAAAATGAGTACCTCACCTTCCAGGGGTTTGGAGAGCAATGGTGGGCTTCCCAACTGTTCCTTTAGCTTTTTGAAGGCTTCTTCACATTCCGGGGTCCATTCAAAGTTTTGACCCTTCTTGATAGCCTTAAAAAACTCTTTACACTTATCGGAAGACCGAGGCACAAATCTGTTTAGGGCTGCTACCCTTCCGGTAAGCCCTTGGACTTCCTTTACATTCCTTGGGGATCTCAGTTCTAGCAATGCCCTAATTTTGGCAGGGTTTGCCTCAATCCCTCTGTGGTTCACAATGAATCCAAGAAATTTTCTGGACTCCACACCAAAAACACACTTTTGGGGGTTCAGCTTCATCCGGTACCTCCTCAGGATATCAAACATCTCAGAAAGGTGCGACACATGGTCGGCTGCCACATTTGATTTGACCAGCATGTCGTCAACATAGACTTCCATAGTTTTACCAATTTGTTCCTTAAACATCATGTTTACTAGCCTTTGGTAGGTAGCCCCAGCATTCAATAACCCAAACGGCATCCCCACATAACAGTACAGTCCCCTATCAGTTATGAAGCTGGTATGCTCCTGGTATGGTTCATACATCGGTATCTGGTTATATCCGGAGTAGGCATCCATGAAACTTAGTAGAGCATGGCCTGCCGTAGCATCCACCAGTTGATCAATTCTGGGTAGCGGGAAGCTATCCTTGGGGCATGCCTTATTCAGATCAGTAAAGTCAACACATGTCCTCCATTTCCCATTGGGCTTCCGGACCAGTACCGGGTTTGCCAGCCATGTTGGGTAGAAGGATTCTTTGATCAAACCAGCCTTCAGTAACCGGTCTACCTCTTCCTGGAGAGCGGTAGCCCTTTCACCACTGACCGGCCTTCTCTTCTACCGGATACCCCTTCTCTCAGGGTCAATATTCAAGTGATGGCACATGACTTTTGGGTCGATCCCCACCATGTCAGAGTGACACCATGCAAACACATCTAGGTTTCTTTTAAGGAAGGCGATCAGCCTTTCTCTTGTCTTTTCATCTAGTTGTTGCCCAATTTTCAGGACTTTGCTAGGATCTTCAACGTCCACCAGTATTGGAATAGTGTCCTCGGCAGCCCCTGCCTTTTCTGGGGTACCGAGCATCCTGGGATCAATATCGTTTTCCACCGGGAGCCCTTTCACCGCCTCTTGGTTCTCATTCTCCAATGTTGTTTTATCTAGATCATCATCTGAGGCATTTTTCACTATGCCTTCCATTAAAAAATTTTGAATTTCATCATTTTTCTCGGCAACTTACAGCAACAAGCTTTGTGGTGGTACTACCCCCCGAAAAATAGGAACCTCTTCAGTAGGTTCCTCCGGTAACTCCACTATCATGATGGCATTACACGATGTTCTTTCAAATTTTTGTGGCTCAAGCCCATGGCTTCTCATTAAGGCTTCTCCATCAGCCTTTTCTTCAACTTGAATAGATTTGTCTGCCTTCTCGGCAGCCTGCACAGCTCTGTTATAGCATTCCCTTGACTCATGTTGACATCCTTTCACACACCCAATGCCATTTGGTGTAGGAAACTTCATTGAAAAGTGATATATTGAGGTTACCACCCTCATATCTTTCAATATTGGTCTACCGAGAATTGCATTGTGGGAAATGTCTACATCTACCACCATGAATTCTGCCATTTGGGTGGCCTTGCAGGGATCCACACCCAATGTCAAGGGCAATTTGACCCTTCCCATGATTTGGACTGGGTTACCGGTGAACCCATATAGCTCATTATTGGTAGGCAGTAATTCTTTGTCCAAAAGTCCCAATTTCTGGAATGTAGTATATGCCAAGATATTCACTGAGCTTCCATTATCAACCAGCACTCTGTGCACATTCATTCCACCAATATTCACGGTTACCACCAAAGCATCATTATGGGGGTGGTGAACCCACTTGGCATCCTCCTCGGTAAAGGAAATATCGGCGGTTTCCCCTTTGAACAGCTTGGGGGGCCTTTCTGCAAGGTGGAAAACGTTTGTTAGGGGTTTCCCCCGGGCTTCCCGGGCATACCTATCTCTGGCATTCCGACTGGCACCCCCCAAGTAGGGGCCGCCAAAGATGGTATGGATGCTATTAGCTCGGGTAGTCCTTTCTTGGTTTCCAGGAGCCTTGTCCTTGTTATCTCTACCTTCTTTATACTTCTTAGCCTCTTGGGCTACAAATTCGGTCAGGTATCCACCTCTAATCAATTCTTCAATTTGATCTTTCAAGTGCCTGCAATCAGCAGTCTCGTGACCATTCACTTCATGGAATGCACAGTACTTTCCCTGATCTTTCACTCCTGGGGGGCCTGCCCGATAGGGCCTCCGGAATAGCCCATTCTTCTCATTCACTTCGAGAATATGACTAATTGGGACAGTCAAAGGAGTATACTCTGAGTATTTCTGAAAATTTGCCTTTGGAGTGAGTCTGTCCTTGACAGAAACTCTATCCTTAGTTGCATTAACAGCAATAGGGGCAGTCTTGTCATCATACCGAGGGGCTCCCAAACCAGCAGTACCACTCCCGGAAGCCCTCTTATTTGAATCCCTTTTAGGGCTGTAAGAACGATTTCTTTTATTCCTACTCCAACCTCGGGAATTGGAATCTTTAGACAATTTTGCCATGGATTTCTCAATCACTTTGTGGCGTTCTGCTTGTTGGTAGAATTCCGCCAGGGTTCCGGGCTCCTCAGTTTGCAATTCCTTCCAAAACTCGGTTCCAGGCCTAACCCCGGCTATCAGGAAATTCTTCAGAGTTTCATCAGAGGCCTTCTTCACTTTTGGCACTTGCTCATTAAATCTTTTGAAGTATTGCCTTAAAGTTTCGTGGGGTTCTTGCTTGATATTAGCCAGAGTATTCACCGGTGGGGCATAGGCCACGGTAGCCCTGAATTGAGAGATAAATTGTTCTCCCATCTTCCTCCAGGATTTAATAGACCCTTCGGCTAGCCTTTTGAACCATTGGTGGGCATTCCCACTCAATGTGGAGGCCAGTAGCCTACACCTTGCTAAGTCTTCCACTTGGTAGACATCCATTTCCGTATTAAAACGGCTCAAGTATTCAACTGGATCTGAGTTTCCTTTGAATTTTAGGTCAGTATTCATCTTGAAGAACCTTGGCAAGGCTACCTTTTTCACTTTCACAGAAAATGGGGAACCGACAGTGATACTGGACTTAAACTTTTTCTCTTCCTTGATCTTTTCCAAGGCCTTTTTCCAGTCTGACATCCTGAACTGTCCATTTTCACCATCCGAAAGCATATCACTTCCAGAGTCATCATCTTCATTGGCTGTCTTGCTTCCTCTAGGGACTGAACTTTGATGGGAGCCGGAATCCTGATCGGTACCCCCACCGGTTGGGACTCCGGTAGAGTGGGATTTCCTGCTTCTATGCCCAGAAGAGTGACCACTTTGCCGATAACTCCTTCTGCCATCAGATTTGGACCTCCTGGAAGTACTTCTTGGGGGTACCGAGTGGGACCTCCCTCCGCGTTCTCGGGAACCCTGAGTTATGGAACCCCCATTGCCATCCCTTCGATCTTTGCTTCCATTGTGAATCAGCTTGTGACGAAGGTCTTTGTTAGTCAGTCTTTTGCCAACTCGATCAAAAACACTTAGACTTCTGGTGGGCGAACCTTCGGCACCCTGGGCTTCCGGGACATCAGATTGGTCGCCCTCATATTCTTCTTCCAGAGGCTCTTCTGCCTCTTCTTCAGATGGGACATGATCAGTGTTGTCCTCAGACTCGAAATTCAGCCTTGTCGGAGTCACATTCTTCTTTTTTGACTTCGACTTGCACTTTCTTTGCCACTTTTTCATTTTCTCGGAACCTTTTTCCAAGTTGTTAACTCTTTCATTCATCGTTCTCAGATAATCCATGATGTCTTTGTTACTAACATCATCACCACCACTTTTGTTTCGTCCATTAACGTCCTGAGACGGTGTCTTATAAGTAGAATTGTCACTCGCCATATCTCCTCCAAATGACGATTTTTTAGGCCCATCATTCGGGTGCCAATTATTGTGGGAGGAATTTAGCACAACAGATTACGAGGCCTCGTGCTGGAATAGCGCCAATAAATAAGGAATCGTCCAACCACCCAGAAAGGCTCGTGGTTGAAGCTCAATAGCTAGCCGCCCGGGAAGGCTCACGACTAGGGTTACCGAAGAACACGGGATGTGGTTCCTCGGAAGGATCGGACTGAATCTACGGGATGAGAGCTCAAGGGCCAAACGTTGGCCAGCCAAGAACCCTAATTTGACTGTGTCACACAAGAGTGCACGTGCTCTAGCTACTCAAGGAGTGTAAGTGTCGAAGAAGGATCCCGTAAACTGCCTACATACCACTATTTATAGTGGATCAAGCCCGAATGTAGTTCTTGAATGATATGATCGTTTGTTTATGATGAGTTATCTTCTCTCCAGTGGGATAATGACTGTTATTTCTGATAATAATCGTGTATGATGTACATAATCAGGTTACCAAGCAGTTTAGGTCATGTAGGATGATTATCCTTTGTATTTATCATGATTTTGTATCATTTATCAAGTAAATATAACATATATCCTCATACAACTGAATGTTTATCTATTTGAGAGTGTTTTCAGGTGATATAAACGTGTTCCTAAAAAATAGGAGGCGTGCCTTATCTGTATTGGCAGCCTAATCAGGCTTCCGGCGGAAGCTGGGGGTACCGCCCGGTAGCCTGGCTCCGGTACCCCCTCCGGTAACCCCTAGCATGGAAGTTACTCTGGAAGCCCTACTGAATGACTGGTAGTGGTTACGTGCTATCCTCAAGGGGATGCCTCGGGACCCTTAGTCATGCGTTCCCGTGCTACAGTGTTTATGGTAACCCCTAGGGCTACCATAGGCCTCCGGCAACCTGACAGATTACTCATTCTCTTCATGGATCTGGACCATAATCCTCTAGTGGGCCTAAATCTAACCCATGCAATATTTTGGTCACAACAGGTATAATGTGTGAATGGGTGAGAGAGAGGGAGTGTGTGTATATACCATCATCACTCTGTGATCTTT
Source organism: Kitagawia praeruptora (assembly GCA_037693485.1). Lineage (NCBI taxonomy): Eukaryota > Viridiplantae > Streptophyta > Magnoliopsida > Apiales > Apiaceae > Kitagawia > Kitagawia praeruptora. Next base: position 101,923,791 of record CM075352.1, on the reverse strand, counting down.
TGTTGTCACCAAATCGACCACCATTCCGAAAGTAACTATTGAACATGTTTGTCACGAATTCCAGTCACATTCCTGACCACATCTCCAATAATTCATTCATCCCTCGCTCAATACATCTAAGTTTGTAACGTCGATCGATGACATTTTTACTCAATTTACTACCGTCAACACCATTACCAACTGCTTCGAATATTTACACAATTCTAAATTTGGAATATTCTTGTCCGTCAAACTTAAACTCGAGCTCAATTTAATTGGTGCTTTAATTTTAATCTCGAAACTTGATTCATAAAGCTTGAAACCTCGAATCGATTTAACCTATTATGAAAAAAGTTTGAATATAAATGGTTCGACTTATGTTCGACACGGGTTTAACTTGATAAATAAATATATGAATTTTATAAAATATTGAATATTTACATTGAAAGATATATATAATATTTATAAATTTTAAATATTAAAAGTTTGATTAGTCTCGCAAACCTCAAGAATCGAGTAATTTAAAACTTGAACTTTGCTCGGCAAAGCTCCGATTACTCCGATGAACAATTTGGCAAATATTGAACATTATAACAAATGAGTTCTTGAAGTATGTATTTAATGAGCTACAAAAAAGTTCTAAAAACTTCTTTGGTGTAGTGATTGGAGATTTGAAAATAATCCTTTGTTTACATAAAGGTCATGGGTTCAATTCCCATGACATACATTTTTTTTAATATTAATATGATGGAAGGACAAATTAGTAAATTACTAAATGATTGACAAATTAGTAAATTACTAAATAGCTTGAAAGTCCTTGTTTCTTGAAGTATGTATTTAATGAGCTACAAAAAAGTTCTAAAAACTTCTTTGGTGTAGTGGTTGTAGATGTGAAAATAATCCTTTGTTTACATAAAGGTCATGGGTTCAATTCCCATGACAGACATTTTTTTTAATATTAATATGATGGAAGGACAAATTAGTAAATTACTAAATGATGGGTAAATTAGTAAATTACTAAATAGCTTGAAAGTCCTTGTTGGCATGTAATATATATAATATATAAAGGAAGGATGTAAAAAATTGAGAGGTACAAGAAAAGTATTGAATTATGCGCCTAACTATCCATGTTGTGGGTGAAAAAAATAAATTTTAGGAGGATGCGTGTATTGATATAGTAGTTTGAATTCTCAATTTTTCTAAGATAGGTGTAGAATTCTAATTCTGTGTGTGTTGTAATTATCAAAAAAGAAATTAAATAAATAAATTCCAGAGGATGTGTTGTAATTATCAAAAAAGAAATTAAATAAATAAATTTCAGAGGAAGATGATCGTCGAAAGAAAAGAAAATGACCTGCACGAATAAACATTATCAATAATCTAAAATTTTCCTTTAGTACACAGTAAACTTTAATTTTAATTATCCTGTATCATTGCCTGAAGACTGAAGAGTAATATTACGTGATTACGTGAAAATACCCGGTCCAGACCGGATCATACTAGATTATATATTTTTTTTTGATAGGCAAAGATTTTATTAAAATAAGCCATAAGGCCAGACTTGATACAATCACTGATATAAATTTCCACTAAACTATCCCTGATACAAATTCCACTGAACATACTACAACTGAAATCTGGTCTTCAAAATAACTACCGCTGAATTCCCACTGAACATACTACCACTGAAATATGGTCTTCAAAATAATTACCGCTGAACATACTTCCACTGCTGAACATACTTCCACTGGATTTGGTCTTCAATTTTAGTAATGCCAAACACCAAAGTAGCAATTCCAGGATCACTATTCAGTACCTGTGGTTTAATTATAGTTGGTTTCTAGATCGCATCTATCACGATTTACGATCTAAAGACACTATAAGAAAATTATTCAGCCTTATTTGTAATTATAGTTGGTTTAAAGATCGTATCAATCACGATAAACGATCTGAAGACACTATAAAGAAACTATAGAACCCGAGTTTTATGATAGTTGGTTTCTAGATCACATCAATCACGATTAATGATCTATAGACACTATACTAATTTAGAACCCGAGTTTTATTATAGGCGGTTTATAGATCAAATAAGTCCAGAATGACAATCTTAAGACACTATAGAGATTTAGAACCAGTTTCTGATTATAGTTGGTTTTTAGGTCGCATACTACCACTGAATATATCACTGAATGTTATGAATCACTAAAAGCGACCTAAAGACACTATAAAAATTGAACCTGAATTCTATCTATAGTTGGTTTTTAGATCGCGTCAATCATTATTAGTGATCTATAGACACTATAAAGGCTTATAGTTGGTTTCTAGATCGCATTTGTCAAGAATGACGCTCTGAAGACACTATAGATTAAGAACCGGCAATCCCTTGTTGCTTTTAGCATCTGCCAACAATCTCCCTATCTACCTCTGAATCTTCTACGTAAATTGCCCGATCCTCAAATGACAAACCACTGTTATTCCTAGCAAAAGGGCCTCGTTAAAACCCCACAAGAGTAAAACCCAATGGGAAAAAAACTCAAGGGGAACTAGAGTGCCCTTTTGCCGAAATACTGATGAACCCACTAAACAAATAAACTGTCACAAAGCATATATCCCAGATTGGTACTGAGTAGAGCCCCCATAGACAAGAAGATGGCATTCTCGCATCTAGTTCAAAAACAATTACTGCAAAACCAATACTCACAAAACACCTTAGCGCAGCGCAAGCATGCAATAAATTTCATGAAGGGCCAATAACAGTTATTAAAACAAATGCTAATATACCACTAAATACAAGCAGCAGGGAGCACCAAAACCGGAAACTGATAGCAGAGCACATAGTTGCAAGAATAAAATGACTCAAAAGGCTTAGTTGACTTCCTCAAATATCCTCAAAAAGACATAAAATCAACTGCAATAAGTATAATAGACCGACTCTCAGGAATATACCAAGTAGCCAGATAGAACCGAACTCAACTAACTCTGCAACCACAATAACGATGTACTTAAATACTCAGAAGCTCACAAAATAGAACAAAAGTGACGAGATCTCAAAAGGTTTACTGGACAGTTAACAACAATGCACAAGGGGATATAAAACTAAGAACTCAACTGCATTGCAATAATTAACCACAAACTGAAAGAACATTCCAACAAATTCAATATCTCAACTAACCACAGTTATAATCCAATGATAACAATTAATAAGCTACTAAATCAAGCAGCCACTATGGAGTTCAATGTAAATACAAGGGTTTATGATCAGACCTGGTTTGTGGAGTTTATACACACAAACATATGAAATATATGAGCATAAAAGAATTATGGAACTGAGATAGCAAACCAAACACACGTGACTGAGTTGATCCGCTTGACCCGACTGAGTTGACTCGCCCGAGTTGACTAAGTTGAGCCGATTCCACTGAAATAAGATTGCTCCATTTATTTTCCTTGCAAAAATGAACTGTTGCTATTTTGAATGTCATGAACTCGCCCTTGACTCGCCTGGAAATCACCGAGAAAGCCGCCGAGTTGACCCGTTTTCCATTGTGGACGAACTGAGCTTGAAACAGCTCGGACATGATTGGAATGCCTTCATCTTGTAAAATGAACCATGAGAAACCGTTGTTGACGATGAATGGAGTGAAAAGAACTTGTTGGGTTTGTGGTGGTTTCCGGTGGACGGCGAACTGAAAGTGAACATATCGAAGACACGACCAAGGGGATCTCAAATAGGATGATTAGGGGACAATGAAAGTACAGAGCATGAAGCACGTGAGGTGCAGGAAGGAGGTGAACGAGGCTAAAGAAAATTGGCCGGAAAAGAAATCTCATCAGATCTTTCACTATCACGGGCCTTTTATGTTAAAATATGAATGAAAAATAGATTTTGACCGGATTTTATATATATAGTTAATTTTACACTATTTTGTCTTTTAAATTATATAGTTTAATGATTAAATATTAAAATATAACATATTTTAGTGATCCAAATTGGTAAATAATAAATTTATGAAATAGTATATATAAACACTATAATATAAATGATTAAATTTCATAATTCATACTATATACAATTTATAATTACGTTTACAAATTAATGTTACTTTGCAAATAATATGACATTTACTTATTTTTAAATTTAAATTAACTTACCAAATAATTTTAATATCAACAAAGAATGAAAATTAAATTATAAAAATTAATTTTTTTTATAAAATATTAACTAACCGGTCCATACCGGTTCGGTTCCGGTCCGAACCGGGTTTTTCCGGTCCGATCCGGTCCCAAGACTGGTTATGACAGGTCCGATCCCCGGTACATGAATTCAATAAAATCCGGTATTCGATTCGGTCTGGATCGGTCCGGTACGATCCGATTTTGGACCTTTGTGCAGCCCTAATTACGTCCACGAAGATGGTTACAAAATTGGATACATGTGACTGACTGCATGAGGTGTACACAATACTTGAACAATACTTAATATTTTATCGATTACTTACTAGTTACTACCATCTTAAAGTAATTTACATGAACAAAATACATGATAAAGTGTCAATTATTTATTATTTATGTAATTAATATTTTTTATTGATAAATCTATCTTAATTTAGAGATATATTTTTAATTTATCTAATTATATAATTATTTATAAAAATAATAAATTTATCATACAAATTTATTATAGATAGATGTACCAATTAAAATATTATAATATATCCGTTGTTCAAAAACTTGTCCTTCAAATACTACATGTATATGTTAAAAGATAATACAATTAGAAATTTGACTAACATTCAAACTAAAATTTTACCAAATAAAATTTTATTTAGGTTGTTAAATGAACAATTCTTATTATAAAATTGTAACAATTTTTCTAAATTAATGTATTCAATTAAAATAGGTTGTACAGATTTTGTCTAATAAAATATATTTGAGATAATATATAAATTGTAAACTATATTATTTGTAAAATTAAAAATAATATAATAATTTTAATACTCCCTCTGTCCCTCTCATTTCTTTACAGTTAATATTTTGGTTGTCCCTCTCATTTCTTTACATTCCAAAAATAGTAAGTTTCTCCCACTATTACACCCACCATCTCATCTATACTATATTATAATAAGCAAAAGGGGTATAATTTGTAGTTGGTTACCCTTTTTTGGTTATCCACATTATTGGTTATCCCTTATTTATCACCGTTAGATCAACAACTCAAATAGATCATGACCGTTAGATATAACAATACTAAAAGTTGTTATATGCAGAGGTTCAAGGTTCGATTTCCGCCAATAACATTTTAATTTATATTTAATACTAAAAATTATTATATATAAAGATGTAAGTTTCGAATCAATAACATATTTAAATTAATATTTATAATATTATATATATTATAAATAAATTATAAAAAATTAAAAGTAACCCGTGCTTTGCACGGGCTATAAACTAGTATATTTAACAATAAAAAACACTATTACACCCACTACTTTCCTACACTATCTCAAATCTATAATTAAATATTCCCACCCTTTTACCCACTTTTCATCTGACTTTACTCATTTTTTTTACACATTTTCTTGGTTTTCGTGTCCATACCCATGTAAACAACCATGAGAGACAGAGGGAGTAGTATGTTTATATTTGAGTAATTTACTAATATTTTAGAATATAATGATTATCAAACAAAATCTAAAAGTACAATCAAAATAAAGTTAAAGAAATAATAAATTAAAAGAATACTTTGATTGAGTGACCCAGAAGACCTCATACTACCACCTACTTTCTAGATCGTACTAATTTATGTAGTCCTGACATTTTCCTTGCATGAAAAGAGGTTCCATACATAGTTGTATATTCTTTTTCATTTCTTTACATTACTAAAAATAGTAATTTTTAACAATAAAATACAGGGTTTTGGTCCCTGACAATCATTTGTCAGGGAGCTGTTATATAACAATCGGTTTCTAAACCATTGGATCGTTGATCCAACGGCCCCCCTGGATTACAAAATTTTTTTACTGTCCGCTATAATTTTCCGCGGATAGGCAGATTGCCAGTCCGCGGAAAATTATAGCGGACTGTAAAATTTTTTTATTTTAATCTCAGCCGTTGGATCAACGATCCAACGGCTGTGGAACCGATTGTTAAATAACCGGTCCCTGACAAACGATTGTCAGGGACCTGGACCCTAAAATACATTATTACATCCACTACTTCATTCCACTTTTTCAACACTTTACACCCACTACTTCATTTATTTTAACAATAAAATCACTATTACACCCATTACTTCATTTATTTTAACAATATTACATCCACTATCTTGATCTCCGTACAAAAAGCAAATGTAAACAACTTCAATGGACAGAGGTAGGGCTGTAATTCGAGTCGAGCCGGGCGAGTTCGAGCCGAGCTTTAAATCGAGTCGAGCTTTTTCTGACGAGTCGAGCCGGGCTCGTTTATTAAACGAGCCAAAAATCCCCGCCGAACTCAGCTCGTTTGTTATACGAGTCGGGTCGAGCTACTCGCGAGTCCCTCACGAGTCGAGTCGAGTTTTGTTATACGAGTCGGGTCGAGTTCTGTTATACGAGCCGAGCCTAACGAGCTGTTAAATGAGCCGAGCTAAACGAGCTGTTAAACGAGCCGAGCTAAACGAGCTTAACGAGTTTCTATTAAGATCTCGAACCAAATTAATTTTTTATTTTTTCAAAATTTGGGAATATCATTTATTTAGATATATCTTGACATCCGTACGGTTGGATCGAATTAAAAATATTTTTTAAAAAATAGAAACAATAATCTGGGACAAAACACTAGTTACGAGTACTAGACAATATTGTAGTGTTCTACTAGAATCTCCAACCAAATTAAATTTTTATTTGTTCAAACTTTGGGAATATCATTTAATTAGATATATTTTGACATCCGTATGGTTGGATCGTCGAAAAATATTTTTTAAAAAATAGAAACAATAATCTGGGGCAAAGCAATAGTTACGAGTACAAGACAATATACTAGTGTTCTATTAAGATCTCCAATCAAATTAATTTTTTATTTTTTGAAAATTTGGGAATATCATTTAGTTAGATATATCTTGACATCCGTACGGTTGGATCGTCGAAAAATATTTTTTTTAAAATAGAAACAATAATCTGGGACAAAGCACTAGTTATGAGTACAAGACAATATACTAGTGTTCTATTAAGATCTCCAACCAAATTAATTTTTTATTTTTTTTTAAAATTTGAGAATATCATTTAATTATATATATCTTGACATCCGTACGGTTGGATCGTCGAAAAATATTTTTTTAAAAATAGAAACAATAATCTGGGACAAAGCACTAGTTACGAGTACAAGACAATATACTGTTGTTCTATTAAGATCTCCAACCAAATTAATTTTTTATTTTTTGAAAATTTGGGAATATCATTTAATTAGATATATCTTGACATCCGTACGGTTGGATCGTTGAAAAATATTTTTTAAAAAATAGAAACAATAATCTGGGACAAAACACTAGTTACGAGTATAAGACAATATACTAGTGTTCTATTAAGATCTCCAACCAAATTAATTTTTTATTTTTTGAAAATTTGTGAATATAATTTAATTAGATATATCTTGACATCTGTACGGTTGGATAATCGAGAAATATTGTACAAAAATAGAAACAATAATTGTATTATTATTTATTAATATTATTTATCAATAAAAATAATTTTTTTATTTTTTAAACGAGCTCGAGTTTGAATTACGGCCCTAGACAGAGGGAGTATCTTTTACTTGCATCCACCAAATATGTACTGCTAGTTTGAAAAAATATACGGCTGGAATTAGGGTATCTACAATATCGTAAAGCTTGATTATATTCGAATGATATTTCTACTGAACTACTTAATTTCGCTGATTGAAGTTAAGGATGCCTAAAAAAAGACATTCCGGACATAAGAAAAACATCTATGATACGTCCGCAGCTTGAACTTCCGGAATCTGTAAACCAAGCTTGCAGAATTGTCATTTTTTTGCCCCTGAATCTGCTGATTTACGGTCTGAAATATTACAGTAACTGTAGGGCCGTCTAGGAGGGTGTGCAATGAGCCCAACAGCACAGGGCCCCAAAATTATTAGGGTCCCAAATCACAAAAACTCATTTATATATGTTACATAAGTCCATCTAATTGTCAACAAAATTACACCAAACATTGACTTATTCAGACTTCAACTTCAGTTACACACGTCTAAAATTAAAACTTCCTCTAATATCTTTTCCAATATAACTATTTTATATAACTTATTTAAATTTTAAATAAATTAAGAGCCTAATTTTATAATTAGCACATGGCCCCTATAAAGACCTGAAAGGGAAATTCTCGTTGGTACCCTTCTGGAATTGGTTTTTCCCGATGGTGTCATTTCGTGTTTTGGATTTACGACTGGCACCCCTAAAGTAACTGATTATCCTAATTATGCCATTTTGTTAATTAAAACGTTAAAAAAATTATGAAAATAAATCATGATCTATAAGTTTTTAATGTATTACTAGTTAAAAAAGTTAAATACTAATTTATAATTATTAATGTGGCACTAATTGAAAAATATTAAACATTAATCTGTAATAAGTTAACATACCGTTAATCTAAAATACGTGTTCAGTCATTTTCTGACCATAAAATAACATAATTCCACATTTAACTTTTTTTAGTTTGTGTTTTATATGACATAAAATTTTATTATGGAATAAATATTGAAATTTGTTAACGTTTCTTAATGTTTTGATTAATAAAATGGCATAATTAGGGTAATCAGTTACTTTAGGAGTACCAATCATAAGTCCAAAACACGAAATGGCACCATCTGGAAAAGTCAATTCCAGAAGGGTACCAATGAGAATTTCCCGACCTGAAATTACCAACTTGGCGAGAAACACAAGAGAAGCAAATTATAAAGTCTTAGTTGTACCACTAAATATAAATAGTTTCAAGTATTTCAGTCCAGAGTCTGGCCCTTTAGAATGGGCCTATTGCATGATTCACGCTAGCTGTCCTTTCTTACCCTATCCTAACCCATTGATTGTCGACCAACTTCGAAGGGCCTGCCTTAACTCATCATTCTCTTATCCGAATCGAATGTGTACCACCTTTTGTTCACAAAAATATCTGCATAAATCGAGTACTAAGCGTCCGATTAAGGTTTCATTTATTTGTTAGATTTGTTTCGGTATACCACTTAAGCGTCCGATTAAGTTTCCGAAAATGATTGTTCCTAGCCTGATAAGCAAATTCTGAAAATTTAAGCACACTCATATCGAAAAGATCAAATGCGGAATCCTTTTTTTTTTTTTTTTTCCGGTATTCAAGCAGATTGGAATATGTAATAATGGTAGAAATTTAATATATTTTGATATTCTATACAAAATTCCATAACTTCGTAAGCCTAACTAGCAGAATTATGTTTCCAGGAATGTTTTATACATTTCTTTCCATTTGTATGTGTTTCTCAAATTTCAATTTGAGTAGAAAAATTAACGACAAATCAATCGAATCGAAATGATCAATCCAGTCCTAAACTTTCTTGCTCATTACGGAGATTAATAAAGTGTGTGGAATTCGTTTATCAATTTTCTAAAGAGTAATGCTACAATCACCAAATTGGGTACCAAATTTTGACACCAAATGATGTGACACTAATTAGTTGCATTTTGTGATATTTTAACTGAATGGCCATGGCGGGCCCATTATTGTTATAACCAATCAAATTAATGACATGTCATTTGGTGTCAAAATTTGGGAACTAATTTGGTGGCTGTAGCATTTTTCTTTTCTAAATTAACTTTACGTTATAAAACTCGGACGAAATTCTTCATTCGAAAGATTTGGCAACTTTATACGTCATAGTTGTCCACCCAATTAAAAATTGCAGCACACTCAACCAGTGTAAAAATGAAGCTCAACTTGGACTAACAGTATGATATACGGAGTAATTAGTAATGCAAACAAAGAAATGGCGTTGCATGTAACGTCAGAAGGCAATAAAAAAAAAATTCCCGGCTGCTAGGCTAGGTCACTCGAGTCCATGTATCCTTGAACATGTATTTTAATCTTGTTCAATGCTTTCTTCCAACTTTGAACTGTCTCTCGTAAGCATAAACCATGTTTGTGAAATTTGAGTTGACAAAATTCTTTGCAAACGGTCTTGGTCTTGTTTCATGTCATGATTATTCTAATATTTAATAGTTTTTGGTGGTGTTAAATTACGAATACCTATAGGGTTTGAAAGTGTATATTACCTTCAAAAGTCAACCTGTGTGTACTTCACTTTTGCTTAACCAAGACCTAATCCTATACTCCCTCAGTTCCTAGCCTCAGTCCTTAGGTTCTTTACCTTTCTGGTTTTTTCACGTATTTTAAGATGTATTTTAACGGTTGTTTCATAATTTATTTTTAAAACTTTCTTTTTTTATATAAAAATGTAATGTATATATTTTTATACCAAAAAAATTTAAAAATAAGTTATGAAACTAATTTTAAAATACAATTTAAAATAAGTGTCAAAAAACGTAAAAATAAAAATAAAAAATTAATTGGGACGGAAGAAGTATTAGCATTGCTAAAGACCAACTCCAAATCTCCGACAATAGATCCAAAGGTGATCCAAATTTTGGATTGGATCCAAATTTTATCTCAAATATGTGATTTAAATATAAATTTAATTCGATTATTATTATTAAATTTATATTTTGATGTCAAGTAATTTCATTATAAATCATTATAATAACATCAATAATTAGATTAATAAAACGTTACAAAATATATTTGTAAAAATAATTTCATGTATTTTGAAATTTTATTTAATATTTTATCGTAAATTTTAATTATATTTCAAATTTAATTAGTTTACGTTTAACAACATTAACAAAATTAAAATATAGAAAAGTTAAAAATATTATAATAATTACATTTTAACCGTGTTACGCACCGAAGGTACAATTCTAAAAAATATTTAATAATTACCAAAAAAATAAATTATCAAAAATATAAACTATTCGTAAGAAACAATTGCGCTTGACCTTAAAGGTCGGAAAAATATTATAAATACTCTAAACGACACAAGTCAAATGATCGTACTTATCATATATTTTTTACTTTTTCGAATGCAAATGCATCAACAAAAGTTTGTAGTTATACACCATAAAGTATTTTATAGAGAGTACATATCTCATTAATAACATATCTTGTTTGCGTATATCTTTTGGTAATCTGCCAATAAAGCAAAGTGGAAAATTTATTTTCAAAAAAATTAAAAATAAAATTCACCTTAATATTCTCGGATAGGCAATAACAATCATTAATTATGGCATGAAATTCATTAACATTTAGGAACCACAAAAAATTATGTAAATTCATAAAATATAAGAAAATACTAAAATTGAACATCTTTTGAGGGAGTAAGCAGCGGTAAAGTTTAATCTCTTAGGTTATAAAATTTCGTGATTTAAGCTTATAGAGTACCTATGTTGAAGGTGACTACCAAAATAAAATAATTTTGGAAAATATAGATAGGTGATTTTTATAACTATTCTGACAACAAAAAATAGTGGCATAATATGTATTTGATACATGAACAAATATATTAATATAAATATTATTAAGTTGAGAAAAGTTATATGCTTCAATTTGGAATATGAATAAGTATCTAGGTATTTCGTTAGTAAGAAAATCAAAAGTAGATAATTAACTCTTACAAAAAAAACAACATCATACACAAACATTAACTTTTCTCAGTCTAATAATTTAAATTGTCATATACAAACACTTCATAGATATACTAATAGGGTAGTCATACTTGAGGAAGGAATAAGGATGCTAACGGGATGTGGTATAATTTTAAAAAAAGTAAAGAGATTGATTTTTTGCAATAGATTTGTTGTTAGTCTCACAACACACCATTAACAATTAAGTTGTTAAGTTTCAACTTATTTTAATTTGTTAAGTTTATGCATATATTTCATATACATCAATTTGATTAACTACAAGATGGAGGTAAAAAAAAGTTAGAAGCGGACAAAAATGTGAGAAATAAAAAAAATACAAAATTTATAAATTTTGAAATAATAAAAATAATTAAATATCATTGAAATCAATATTTTATTTACATGTGTATCATATCAAATTTATATTTAATTAACTAATTATACATCTAATTTAATAATATATATCTATTCCTGGATTTTATTTAATTAATTGTATACAAAAAATTAAATTTAAGGACAGATCTTTAAAATGCTAATAATGAAAAAAAATGGATGGTTCTGATTTTGAAAGATAAGTATAAAGAATTCAAGATGCATGGTTATGTCCAATCATATATACCTTTAAATATTAAGTTAGTAAAATAGAAATACATGTAATATTAAATTCATTAGCAATTAAGTTGATGAAGGAAAGTAATTTTTTATTGATGTATTGAAGAAAAAAACTATTAAATGCATTTTCATTGAATGTGACTTGTGTGTTTTTCTCAATAATCAACTTCCAGGGATCTAGAAAAATTCTACTTCAGAACTTCAGACCGAGAAACCGATCTTATATGTGGGCATTGACCCCTTCCAGAAATGCCATATTAGGAAAACTACATTATACTTTTAAATGTATGGACAATGATACAATATATATTTTAGTGATCATGCAAGTTATGAATGATAACATTGACAAGCTAATACTGTAAAAAAACAATTATCTATAGGCACGCCTAATAATTTAAACAAATCGGTGTAATGTGGTAAGAATTGCTGCCTAAAATTCAGTAAGTCTTGAGAGGATTTGAAATGGGGATGATAAATAGCTAAATTGTTTCAATTTTATTTTTGTGAGAATCATTTTCTGGCTGATTTTATTGGAGAATCAAAACACATGATACATATATATAATCGAAATAAAAAAAATACTTTATCCAAGTATAGTCTGTCATTTAATAAAAAGATATAAAGTAATACCTAAACTGAAATTGATATGAGTAGGAGAATAGATTCAGACACTTAGTTCATCAAAGTTGGCTAGGTCTGATGGGGAATAAGGAATAAACGGTTTAGATTTCTTGTAATGATTAAATTGATATATTAATAAATCTATTTTTTAGTTTGTAAGAGTACGTTTATTTTACGTAAATTGATTATTAGTTAATCGTTAAAAGAAAAATTAGCAGTTATTATGATTAATAAATTGATATAAAAAAATAACAATCATTTGTTAATGAGTTTTATATGAGTTGAGTTTAATCTTAGTTGAAATGTAGAATCTAGATCTAATAGAGAAATATGTTACATTAAGTTTACTTGGTCTAAAATTTAGTAGCAATGATTAATGCCAAAATAATTAACAATCTTCTATTTGGCTAACTAATGCGTGATAGATCCTGGTTTTATAATAAAGGATGTTCAAAAGCAATTTGTAACCAAACGATATATAAACATATGTAATTTAATGTTATGTGGATTTATAGAAAATATTATTTACCGTTTGTAGTAATTTTTTAAAATTAAAAACAATTAATATGCGAATTTATTAAATCAACATATTATTATATTTAAATTTAATTTAATCGCGATTAGTAAATTAGAATAAGTACGGTAAATAATAATTTTTTTGTAAATGATTGATTTATTGAAAATTTAGAAGTGAATTATGATTGTGTCTAAAATAATGTTTATGTTTTGATTGGTAATTTATTCACCAACTATTGATATTACTCTTCTAGCGTATATTTAATAATTTAAATAATTAAAATATATGTAGTGTTGGCTTACTTGCATTTATTAATTAGTTTTATCAACAAATTATGAATAAATATAATTTTGAACTTTTAAAAAAAATTGAGTATTTGAAGTTATGGATTTTATCCAAGTTATTTAAAATCTGATATCAAATCCGATCTTTTTTTCATATTTCTAGTTGGGTTAGATAATAATTATTTTAAATCGGTTAAAATTGTACAATATATATTATGAAAATCAATTTGTAATGTATGATAATATGATTGTGACTGACTTTATATGAAAATTATGATAACTTTTTTTGATTTAAATAATGTATTTATGAATATGTTAAATAAAATCACTATTGTATTTAAATTTGAAATGTTAACTAACCACGGTTAATGAGGTATGATGAGAATGTAAATATGGAAAACTCTTAATATGATATGATTGGTCTAAAATTTAGGAGTCATCTCAGATTGGTTCTAAAATAATTCAAAAAAATTTTATTGGTTAACTACAAATGGATAGACTACGAAATTATAATAAAAAATGAAAAGAATTGGATAAATGAATAATAGTGATCCAAATTTGAAACTGAAATCGAAATGTGAATACTCCCTCCATCCCGGTGAATTATATACATTTGGTTTGGGCACGAAGATCAAGAAAATTTATAAAAATTGAGTAAAGTTAGATGAAAAGGCGGTTAAGTGGTGGGACCTATCAATATTTAATAATAGATTTTAGATAGTGGAGGAAAATAGTGGATGTAATAGTGTTTTATATTATAGATTTGAAATAGTGGAGCAAAGTTAGTGGGTGTAATAGTGTTTTTTATTAGGTTTAATTATAACTTAAACCTTGAAGTATGACTCTCTGTACACATAAAACCTAAAGAAAAATGTCCTACACATCAAACCTTTAAGTACTGATTATGTATATATAAACACTTACTCCAAAAAACAAAAAACACTACTAAATCATTCCTAATTTCCTATACTCTCTATTTCATTTCCTCTGTATCTTTATAAACTGGAAATTCTGCGTTCCTATTCCTTACTTCTATTTCACAATCATTTTCATTCAGACTTTCCCAAGCTATCAGATTCTGAGCCAAACAATGAAGACTAGGCACTGCTTCAATAGCGTTTATTGGAGCAAGGGTCTGTATATACAGAATCGTTACTTAAAGGTTTGATGTGTACGATATTTTTATTTAGGGTTTTATGTGTACAAAGAGTCATACTTTAAGGTTTATGTTATAATTAAGCCTTTTTATTATTAAAACTTTACTATTTTTGGAATGTATAGAAATGATGGGACACCCCAAAATAGTACTCCCTCTGTCCCATCCATTTCTTTACAATTTCCTTTTTGGGACGTCCCACCAATTCTTTACATTACTAAAAATAGTAACTTTTAACAATAAAATACATTATTACATCCACTACTTCACTTTACTTTTTCAACATGTTGAGTATTGAATACGGTAAAAGAATACAGAGGGGGGGGGGGGGTTGAATGGATTCTTGAACTTTTCTTGGATTGAGTCAATGTAGCAGATAAGTGCCTGTGTGTGTAGAAGTGAAGGTGCGGATAAAGAAACAACACAAGACACAATATCACTTTAATCTAATGTATTATTAGATAAAGGTTGCTACAATCTGTGAATACAAATGGTAGTATTCTCAGCTTCGTTTTTCTCAGAGAGATATAGCTTAAAGTGTATGAAAAACTTGACTCACAAAAGTTGCTAAGTTATGAAGTGAGGCTGTGTCCTTATAGAACATGGATACAGCCTACTTACTACAAATAAGGTAGCTAAACAAATTACTTTCTAGTCTGTCTATCCTTTTTGAGTAAGCGTCCAAACGGTTACAGATTTGACTTTGCAAAGCCTGTTTAGATCCACTTCTTTAGCTCCTTGTCTCTTCTATATCTCTCCAAGCTTCCTTGTAGGCTTTCCAGAGCACGTTACAGATTGTGGTCCATAAAGTGCATTGGCTTGTTGCAGGTTTCTGACTTGTACAATTTCTTCAGTATTTTGTCTCCAAGAATGTATTGAGAAGTGACTAAGTAAGTGATTCGAGAACTAGAATTGACTTGATCGATAACTCTGAGTTCTCGAATACTGTTATATTGACATATCGAACCACTTCTCGAATAGCTCTTTTCCATCAGGATTCCTTGAGTTGTCGAATAGAACATTTGACTTATCGAATCCTCGAGATATCGAATAGCTTTCTGAGTCCTTGAGATATCGAATGGAACTTTGACTTGTTGATTCTTTGAGAACTCGAATACTATCTTGACTTGTTGACTTCTTGAGTTCTCGAATAGAGTAGTAGACATATCGAATCCCTGAGATATCGAATGAGATATCGAACAGTGTATTCAGAGATATCGAATAGTGTCTTGAGATATCGAATCTCTGACTTCTCGAATGCTGGACTTCTCAAATAGACAAATATACTTCTCGAATTGGTACTTAGGCAAATTCTTCATTTCTTCAAATCCCAACTGTGATTATTTGACCGTCTTTAACTCCTTGCTTGAGGCATGAACCTTGGAACTTCTTTCAAGCATTATTCTAGACTTTGTTTGTACAATTACACAACTAGGATTTGATGCCTACTACAAGTACAATACAAACAGAAACTCTACAACTAGAGGTTCCCTCAGTTAAGAGGTCATGTAAGTAATGCAAAGCATTACAAACAATTAGGCTTGTTATTAGATGTGTACAGGCATGCCTCTGTGACTAACAATCTCCCCCAAATTGTGAGTGAGACCCTTAGTCACAATTTCATGTCTGATAACAAGCCTATCATACATAAAGATAAAACTTTAAAAGTACAGGTATGAACTTGATTGAAGAAATTACATAGAAGTATTCTTACAAGTTATGAGGAACTACTTAGCCATATCCTTTTGGATTCATCTTCTGAGCTTTGGCTTGCAGATTCTCATTTTTCATTCTATCTTCAGCTTCTCTGGTTTTCTTCTTTGCAATTTATTCCATGGCAAGAATGATATCTTCCATTGCAGTGAGTTCTTCAATTAGAGGAGAGCCTGATAAATCCTTGAGCACTTCATTTAGCTGTTTCTCAGAGTAGGAACTGATGTAGTCCATTCTAATCTTCACATTTCTACCATATTTCTTGTACTCAATGATGTAAGGATTAAACTTGACTCTGCACAGACCCATAGCTCTCAACTCATCAGCCTTAGCTTCCATTGCTGCAAACTCCTCCTCCCTTTTCTTTAGTAGCTTTTCACTGTTCTTTCTCATTTCTGCCTGGTGATCTCTTTTCATCTTGACAAAGTCAATTAACTCCAGCTTCCACACCCTTTCCACTCTCTCTTCAGAATCCAACATTGCAATTATCCTTTCTATGTCATACAGCCTGCCCCAGTGCTGGCATGTTCCTTGTCTAAATTTCTTCTGTCTTCCATCAGAATACTTAACTTCAAGAGAATCATCAACAATGGCAACATGATAGATTCTTTGAGCCCATAGAAACTGCAGTTGGTCTTCATCATAGCTTTCATCCAGAGGTGGTAGATTTAATCCTGGGATAATTGTCAGTGCCTTAGATTTGGATAGC
Organism: Kitagawia praeruptora; assembly: GCA_037693485.1. Lineage (NCBI taxonomy): Eukaryota > Viridiplantae > Streptophyta > Magnoliopsida > Apiales > Apiaceae > Kitagawia > Kitagawia praeruptora. The sequence continues at coordinate 101,906,445 of CM075352.1, read as the reverse complement.
TTCACCTTTCTTGCAGCATGTTTAAATTTCATCCTTTTGACATGATTGCTTGGCAGAAATCTTTGACCTTTGTTGGTAGACCATAGTAGTATTCCATTAGCAGTTTGCTTTCTGAAACATACACATGGTTTCTTGACTTGAATCTTCTTCTCTTCTTGAGGTGGCAAAACAGTTGCAGAAGCCATAGATGTAGATTTTGCTAGGTCACCACTAACAGTATTCACCCTAGACTTAGAGTCTTGTGTTGTGGTGAGGTTACTGCTAGCAATGCCTAAGGCTTGCTGTTTTCCAATCTTCCTCTCATAGACTCTTCCTTGGTCATCATCATTCTTCTTATCTTTGTCCCCCTTCTTCTTCTTGTCTTCATCACCCCCATCTCTCCTGTGATGTCTTCTCCTCCCATCACTTTTATCTTCAGAATCATCATCCTTATTTCTCCTGGGTTGAGCCATCTCTGGAATTTCACCAGTTGCAATATAAGTTCTGAGGATGTGCAGTGCCTCAGTTTCTTCAGCATTTCTGGCTCCAACCTTCTTCTGTAATTGATCAATGATGGCAATGATCAGTCTGTGATTTCTAGTGGTGAGATCATGGGGAATGACCAATTGCTTGATATCTTCAATTCTGGTACCAGACTGATAAATGATTGTCCATGGCTTCTTGATCACTTCTGGTAGCCTTGAAGATTGGTCATTCCTCAAGTCATCAAACAGACTCTTATTGTTCTCATTCTTCTTCTCAATAAGCTCAAGTATGGCATCTATCTCTGAGTGTTTCAGTTCTTGTAGAGTCTTGTATGTTAGATGCCATATCTTCAGTTTGGATATCATCACTATCTCCTTGATCCATAGATTATTGACTTTCTTAGGAATGACAGTGATGCAATCAATCTGCTTCTTCAGCTCCCTCAGATAGAACTGAGTGTCACCAACCTGTTCCCTTGTGGCTTTCAGAAACTCCAAGAAGGCTTTATCATGATAAACATTGGAGTTAGCAACTTCTTGTAGCTTGGCCTCAGTAACAACTTTAACTTCTACAGGCTTGGCACTCTCAGGTATGGAGGTTGGAGATTTGTCAGATGGCATACTCCCTGCAACCACTGTGGTAGTTATGGATTGCTTTTGTCCTCCAGGAGTAGTGATGTGCACAGTTGGTAGAGTGACAACTGGCAAGGTAGATGGAGGCTCATCCACTTTGGATTTTCCTTTGCCAGGCACATTTGGTAGAGATTTTGAAGAAGCTCTTTGTTGACCACCCTCTTTTATTATTATGCCTTTCTCCCCCTTTGTATTTGAGTTCCGTTTCTCCCCCTTTGAATTTGAGTTCCTTGTCTTCTTCTCCCCCTTAGGCTTGTTGTCAGGCACTGAGGCTGTAGAAATGTCCTTTGGGTTTGAAGATTCATCAGGGAGATGGAGACCCATATGCTTCATCATAGCAGCTAACATGGATTGTTGATGCAGAAGGACATCAGCTGTGGTGGATGCTTGAGTGTCCAACTGATCATTTAGCAGTGCAACCTTGTCTGTAAGATGAGCATTGGACTTGGTGAGAGTAGCCACTTCCTTCTCAAGTGCATCCACTTTGTTGAATAACTCAGTAGATTTGAAGCCAGACAGGGATTGTTCTTTGAGTCTCTGTACTTCAAATCTAGTCATGTCATGTACTGGGACTTCAGTGATCAGTCTGTCTCCATATAGATTTTTGAACATGGTCCTCAGCATGGCATTGGCATCTGTGGTCTGATCAGATAGAATTTGAAATTGATGCCCCAGACCTGTGACAGTATCCTTTAGCAGAGCTAGCCCATTATCCATCTTGGTGCAGGTAGTGTTGCAGTGTTTGATGTCCTTGAACACACTGTCTAGCTGAGGGAATTTAGCATCAAAGGTCCTCTTGATTGCTTCTACTGTGGTGGTGGTCTTATCACACACTCTATTGACCTCAGTTTTGACACCTTTTCCAAGATAATGAGCAGCCTTGAGGAATCCCTTGTGTGTATCATTCATAGCCTCATACACTTCACCAGGTGTCAGAGATTTGGCATTGGAGCCCAGTGAAGTGAGGTATTCCTCCCTGAGATATTGAAGTGCTTCATCGAGAGTAATATCATATTTTCCTTGCAACCAGGCATCTATGTTGCCATCTCTCTCAGCATCATCAATGATCTTTGTCTTCTGCACCTCCACATCATCCCTATGGCATAACAGAATAGCCTCATAGTCTGGATTAGGCATGTCTGCAGTGAGAAGGTTCTGAGCAATCTTTGTGAACTCAGGAATCTGATCCACAATTAAGCTTTGAAGTGCTTCAACCGTCAATTATTGTGGAGCAGACCCTGATCCTGAAGCACTGTCATGTTGCACAGGCTTCAGCCATTGTGACATAAAGTCAGAGCTAGAGCTAGGCAAGCTAAACTCCTCAGTTACAGATGCAACTTCTGTAACCGGATGGATTGACTCTACTACTGGTGTCACCACAGAAGTGGGATGAATTACACCAGCAGTTGACACAGGCACAGAGTCTCTAGTAAAAACTAGTGGAACCTCTGTGTTTGTGATGGTGTCATCAGGAGATGCCTCAGCATGCATTCCCTCACCATCTAAATGTGGGTTCTGAGTGGTGAACAAAGTGTCATGCACTAAGTCACTTGAAATTATTGGCTCATCAAGAGAAAAGAATTCTTGATGATCAATTCCTTGCATCTCAGTTGCCTGAGTTGCAGGTTCCAAAGAAATTTCAGAGTTAGATTCTGGAAGAGAAGTGTGTTTAAGAGTAGATTTTGGCAACTCCCCCTGAGAGATAGAGGGAGTTTCAAATGTGATGTGCTCTCCACTCAGTGTTGTGCTAGCCTTATCACTCCCATGTGCTGACTCTATACAAGAAGGTGCATTGGGGAAGATGCTTGATTCTATAGGTGCACCCTGTTGAGAGGATACACCTAGTGAGCTGTGTGCCCCTGATTTTACAACTTCAGCCATTTGTGTGACTGAAGAGGTGGTCTTAGTTTTCTTCTTCTTTGTCCTGTGTAAGGGTGACTCAGGTTCCTCACTTCCTAGACCTAATTCAACAGCTAATGCTGCTTCAGATATGATATTTAATGGTGCAGACATTACTTCCTTTCTCTTCTTTTTACTAACATCACCCTTTTGAGAGGATGATGCAGTTGGCTCAGTATGTGGTAGAGTGTTTGGTTGAGAGGGTTGGTTAGCAGGCCCTGGGTTAGCATTTTGTTCTACTTGCTTGGGCTGTGCTAACTTAGACTTTGCATCAAATGTTGGCATGTTGTGGGGATAAGTCCTAAACAAACTCTCCATATGGGGAGTTATGTTCAGTCTTACATCCACATCATTCCTAGTCTCCAAATTACCAAAAATGAGTTTGGTCATGGACTTAGGATAGCCTATTTTACTTTTATCAATCCCAGACAATTCAATCAATGAAGCATTTTTATAATTAAGTACAGATTGAATAAAGCGAGGGAAGAAAATATCAGTACCTCTCTTGGTTGTGTTCTTACCAAGTCTCCCATATAATTCTTGGAGGATGATTTGGCCAACATCAATCTTCTTTCCATAGGCCAGAGCATATCCAATTTGCTGCACAGGTGCACTGATTTGATCAAAGCTTGATTTCCTGGCAGTGAAGACTTGGAGAAGAGTTGCAAACACATAGCTCCACTCCTTTCTCAGATTCTTTCTGTTTAGCTTTCCAAGATTGATCCCATCTGAGTAGTTGATGAACTCAAAGAATTCCTCTAACTCTGCATTAGTGGCCATTCTGTCAAATGACTCTTGTTGTAGGCCCAGTGCTTGATTCATGTCTGCAGTAGTGATAGTGATTTCCTTATCTTGAATCTTGCAGTAGATGATATATGAAGTAATTGCGTTTTCCAGGGCTACAACCTCCACAATAGCAGTACTCCAGAACTGTTCCAGAATATCTAGATACAGAGTTGGGTTGGCAGAGAGTGCATCCTTGATATATGACTCCGCCATCCATTTCACAAAGCACTTGAAATTGGCATTGGGTGCTTCAACATCACTAGTGAGAGCGATGAAGTTGGTGTTGAACTTTACTGTTGCCATTTGTGTAGACGAGAGAAAAGAAATTGAAGGTTGAAGAAGAAATTTGGCTCTTCGTAGCTAGGGTTCCAGGGGTTTAGAGAGTGTAGATGCTTGAGAAATCGAATGAAATGAATCGAATAGATGTGAAATTGTATAAGTATGAAGTACTTGAATTGTCGATTAGCAGAAAGTTTTGTATCGACAAGTCAGGCATTCGAGAAGTAGAAAACAACTATTCGAGAAGTCAAGAATGGCTTAATCGATAACTCAAGCAGATAGAAACTCACAGCTGGCAGTTATCTAACTTAGAAATAATTCTAAATTAAATAATATGTGTTTTTATGAGTGAATTAAACTTTTAGACAAAAGTCCAAAATCGGTTAAAATTCAGCGAGAATTCAGCCTTTTCAAATGATTCGAGAACTAAAATATAGTGTTCGAGAACTCAATCATTCGAGAACTCAGTTACTGTATTCGAGAAGTCAAGAATACCTCTATTCGATATCTCAGAAAGACTCTATTCGAGAACTCAAGAGTACTCTAATGAGACTTATTAGAGATGTCGAATAGTGAATCATTCGAGAAGTCTGACTTATCGAGCTATACTCATCACTCATAAAAATTTGATTTTCACTATCTTTTAAAATTTACCAGACATATTCATTGAAAAATATCCTAGCAAATTAAATAGTGATTTTCTCAAAATTTCATAGAAATTTTAAGTTAATAGAAATACGATTTTCAACATATGCAACAGATTTGAAATATTTATAAATCATATTTCAGCCAACACTCACTCCAAAAATATTGAGAATTTAGATAAAGTAAGTGTTTACTTCTGCAACAATCTAGATGGTGTATTCACTTAGCCAGAATCTGAAGAATTCAGCATTCCAATCTCACTTACCAACCTTGTGAAGGTGGCTTCATCTAATGGCTTAGTGAATATATCAGCTAGTTGTTTATCTGTAGAGACATAATGCAACTCAATGGTTCCATTAGTTGCATATTCTCTTATGAAATGATATCTGATGTCAATGTGCTTTGTTCTAGAATGATTGACAGGATTGGCAACTATAGAGATTGCACTTGTGTTGTCACACATGATTGGAATTCTTTCCAACACAAGTCCATAATCTCTAAGTTGATTTCTAATCCAAAGCACTTGAGCACAACAACTTCCAGCAGCTATGTATTCAGCCTCAGCTGTAGAAGTTGACACAGATTGTTGCTTCTTGCTATACCAAGAAACTAACCTTTGTCCAAGAAACTGGCAGCTTCCTGAGGTGCTTTTCCTATCCACTCTGCATCCAGCATAATCAGCATCAGAATAACCAACCAGATTGAACCCTGTGTCCTTAGGATACCATAAACCCAAGTTTGGAGTGCCCTTCAGATATCTAAAGATCCTTTTTATTGCAATCAAATGTGATTCCTTTGGATTTGATTGAAACCTTGCACACAAGCATGTAGCAAACATGATGTCTGGCCTACTTGCAGTGAGGTAGAGTAGAGAACCAACCATACCTCTGTAGACTGAGATATCTACTTTCTTGCCTTTAGCATCTTCATCCAGTTTAGTGGCAGTGGCCATGGGTGTCTTGGCAGGTGAACAGTCTTCCAAGTCAAACTTCTTCAATAAATCCTTGATGTACTTGGTTTGACTGATAAAGATACCATCCTTCCTTTGACTGACTTGCAACCCTAGAAAGAATGTCAACTCTCCCATCATACTCATCTCATATCTGCTCTGCATGAGTTTAGAGAATTTCTCACACAGCTTCTCATTTGTAGAACCAAAAATGATATCATCAACATAGATTTGGACTAGGATAATATCATCACCATGCTTCTTGTAAAACAGTGTCTTGTCCAATGTGCCTCTATTGAATTGATTCTCAAGAAGAAATTGTGATAAGGTATCATACCATGCTCTTGGAGCTTGCTTAAGTCCATACAGTGCCTTAAGCAATCTGTAGACAAATTCTGGGAAATGTGGATCCTCAAAGCCAGGTGGTTGTTGCACATACACCTCTTCTTCCAACTCTCCATTTAGAAATGCACTCTTGACATCCATTTGATAAACTTTAAAGTTTGAATGAGCAGCAAATGCCAAGAATATTCTAATGGCTTCCAATCTAGCAACAGGGGCAAATGTCTCATCATAATCAATGCCTTCCTGTTGAGAGTATCCTTTTGCAACCAGCCTTGCTTTGTTTCTTATTATTACACCATCTTCATCCATCTTATTCTTCAGAACCCATTTTGTTCCAACAATGGTTCTATTCTTTGGTGCAGACACAAGTTCCCATACTTTGTTCCTTTCAAATTGATTCAGCTCCTCTTGCATGGTAATAATCCAATCTGGATCCAACAGTGCATCATCAAGTTTCTTAGGCTCAACTTGTGATAGAAAACATCCATAGAGGCACTCATTTTGAGTTGCTCTCCTAGTCCTTACTCCTGCATTAGGATCTCCAATGATTTGCTCTGCAGTGTGTGATCTATCCCATTTCCTCGAGTGTTCAGCCTGACTTCTCATTCTTGATGTTGCTTCATCATCCACATCATGGTCATCCTCATTTCCTCCCCTTGTGAAGTTGCCATTACTCACAGGTGTGTCTTGGATGCTTGTTTCTCCACTATCGATTGGCACAAATTTTTCTCTTGTATCATCAATCACTTGAGTTTGTTGAACTTGAGTTTCAACTCCAGTTTCAATCTCTTCATCAGAATCATCTAGATTATCAAATCTCAATGGATCTTTGTCTTCATCATTGGCTTCTTCTAGTCCAGGTAGTTTGCTGTCATCAAATGTTACATTTGTGCTTTCCATAACTTTCTTTTGACTGATGACATAAACCTTGTATGCAATTCTTTCCATAGAATAGCCAAGAAAAATTCCTTCAAATGCTTTTGCATCAAACTTTCCAACATATTCAGAATTATCCTTTAGTACAAAGCATTTGCTTCCAAAAGTATGAACATACTTTAGAGTAGGCTTCTTTCCAGTCATCAAGTTGTAAGGTGTCTTTCCAGTGTTTTTGTTGATGAGGGTCCTGTTCTGAATGTAGCATGCAGTGCTCACAGCCTCAGCCCAAAAACATGTAGGCATTTTTGCATCAAGTAACATTGTTCTAGCAGCCTCAATTAGAGTTCTATTCTTTCTCTCAACAACTCCATTTTGTTGTGGAGTCCTTGGAGCTGAGAATTGCTGAGAAATGCCATTCTCTTTGCAGAATGCTTCAAGTGTGGCATTTCTGAACTCTGTTCCATTATCACTCCTCAATGCAATCACACTTGCATCGTTTGCCTTTGCTTCCTTGTCAACTTTCTTTATGTGCTCAATAATTACTTGTGGAGCCTCATCTTTTGATGCCAGAAATTCCACCCATGTATACCTTGAAAAATCATCAACCATTACCAGGGCATACTTCTTTCTTCCAAGTGACATTATGTTGACAGGCCCAAACAAATCCATATGGATGAGTTGTAATGGCTTGGTTACTGATCTCACTGTCTTTGACTTGTGGCTTGATCTTTTCATTTTTCCTTTTTGACAAGCCTCACACACTCCTTCTTGACAGAATTCAAGTGTGGGCATGCCTCTCACTAACTCTCTTTTTACTAGAGAATTAATGGCCTTGAAGTTCAGGTGTGATAGTTTCTTGTGCCACAGCCAACAATCTTCATTTGATGCTTTTGAGTAAAAGCAACAAATTTTGTCCTTGTTTGCAGAGTCCATATTGGCTACAAACAGGCTTCCCTTCCTTACTCCAGATAGAGCAAAATCACCAGTCTTCTTGTGGGTGATCAAACATTCATCTTTGTCAAAATTCACTTTGAAACCTCTATCAGTAAACTGACCAACACTTAACAGATTATGCCTGAGCCCCTTGACTAGTGCTACATCTTCAATGATGACATTACCAACTTTCAGCTTGCCATATCCCAATGTGTTACCCATGCTGTCATCTCCAAAAGCAACCATTGGGCCAGCCTTTTCCTCATACTGTGATAGCAGGGCCATATCACCAGTCATATGATTTTAGCATCCACTGTCCAAAATCCACATGACCTTCTTTTCACTTTCTTTGCCCTGCAAACACAAAGGTATTACTTTTCCTTTGGTACCCAAACAAGTTTGGGTCCATGTGACTTAGAGACAGTTTTATCATAAACAACATGCTTGTCAACTTTCTTAGTGTTAGTCTTCTTGTCACTGTTGGAAGTCTTAGAACCTGAGATTTCAGACTTAGGTGACAAAGGTACCTTCCTAGCTTTAGGAGGACTTGAAGACTTTGACCTTGTGTAGTGTGTGTGAGAATTGTGACTGATACAACCATCAATGAACTGCCTTCTTAAATTAAAACAACTAGTCATAACATTCATATTGCATGGCATACAGTCAAATTTATCACAGGCATCTCTATGACTTAGAGGCACAGAACAATCATAGAAAGGTTTAGACACACTACCAACAGGTTTCTTGCATGCATGAGTTAAATGATTGGTACTGAAACAGTTCTGACAAGTTTTCCTAGGGGCATTAGGCATATAAGCATAGTTGTTATCCTTGTTAATCCCTAACTTGCCATTTCTGTTCTGTTTCTTCTTAGTCACTTTCTTTTCTGATTCACTCATCCCAGCTGAGACAAACTTAACAAACTTCTTAGGTCTTGGCCTATCAACTACTGGTCTCTTGGTCTTTGACTTGACACTCTCACCCTTAGAGGATGCTTGCTGTTCACTAGATTGTGCTTCATCCTCATCATTCAACATTTGCTTGATGAGTAAGGCATCCTCATCAATTTCAAATGTTGATTCCTTAAAAATTGGATTTTCAGTTTTTCTCAAAATGTGAGGCACTTTCTCATGAACAGCTATGTCCTCTTTAATGACAGCATAGCCTTTCCTTTGTTTGAGAGAGTCATAGTCAAGTCCAATAGCTGCTTTGGGTTTAGCTTCAATTTTCTCACAGTAGGATTGTACTAAACCAGATGATTTCTTGAAAGTTTTTAGTTTGAATTCATTCTCAGCTAATTCATCCCTAAGAGCCTTCTTTACTTGACTAGCACATAAAACCTTGTTCTTCAAATATTCAACTTCTTTCTTAAGGTTTTCTACTTGCATAGTAGTTAGCTCAAGTTCCTCATTCTTTTTGGTTAATATTTCATTTCTAGTAGACAGTTTAGCAATCTCCTCATTAGCAGCAGTCATACTAGTATGAATATTAAACATTTCAACAGATAATTGTTCAATCATGCATTTGTACTCAGAAACAGACATGTCTATAGTAGTGAGAGATGGTACCTGAGAATCAGATGAAGATGATTCATCCTTGGAGTTGGCCATCAAGGCATAATTGCAGAATTCTTGTTCCTCTTCATCACTCTCAGAATCATCCCAACACTTCCCTTCAGCTATGTAGGCCTTACCATGTGTCTGCTTTTTCAGAAGGGCCTCATACTTAGCTTCGAGCTCAAGATAATCTCTATCCTTCTTTTTAGGCTTCTTGCATTCACTGGCAAAATGCCCTAGGTCATTGCATCTATAGCACCTTACAGATGACCTATCCACATAATTGGTTTTGAACTTATTTCTGTTTGGTTTCACAGGTGCCTTGTTCTTGTTGGCTGAATGGTTTTGAGTTTTTGGTTTGAAGGGTTGATTTCTTTTAAATCTGATGTTTGGAAATTTTCTGGCCATGAAAGCATATGAAGTATTTTCCATCCCATCAAGTTCTTCCAGAGTGTAAAACTCTTCTTCTTCTTCCTCCTTTTCCTCAACAGGTTCACTCACCCCAGCTTCAGTTTCTTCATCATCTGCTACCTCCTCTATTCTTAGCTGACTTGTAGATGCTTCTAGGTCCAGAATAGATTTGTTGACAATCAAGGCACATGATGTGTTTATCATCCTACCTTGGTTGGCTTGGATAGCCCTTTTCTGAAGCAACTCAAGTTCATGAGTCTTTAGGACTCCATAGAGCACATCATAGGTGACTTTGTTCAAATCTCTCTCTCTTAGAGAAATGACTCTTTGCTCCAGATGATTTGGTGAAGACAACAGAAATTTCATATTTAACTCCTTGGTGCTGTAAACCTTTCCATTCATCTGCAACTCAGTAACTAGCTTGTGAAACCTTTCAAACATTTCAGTGATGCTTTCCTTGGGCTGTGCCATGAAAGCTTCATACTGTGTGACCAGTATCTGTTTCCTGTTTTCCTTAACCTCATCAGTCCCTTCACACAACACCTCAATGTGATCCCACATCTCTTTAGCAGACGTGCATGATGCAATGTTTGCAAACATTGACATGTCCATGGAATCAATGATAAGCAACATGAGGTGGCTGTCAAGAGCAACCTTCTCCCTTTCTGACTCTGTCCACTTTGATGGATCCTTGGCCTCATAAGTTCTTGGGATAGTTATGGTTCCAACAGTCTTCTCTGGTATCTCTTGTTGTGGAACAAAAGGACCATTCTTGAGAATCTCAGGATACAAGGGATGTGAGGCTTTAATGAACAACATCATCTTTATCTTCCAGAGGTTGAAGTTTTCTTTGTCAAACTTAGGGACCTTCACCGTTCCTGTAGTCTTTGGTGTATTCGAACTCATGATCGTTTCTCTATTTTTGAATAAACAGCCCGCTCTGATACCACTTGTTGAGTATTGAATACGGTAAAAGAATACAGAGGGGGGGGGGGTGAATGGATTCTTGAACTTTTCTTGGATTGAGTCAATGTAGCAGATAAGTGCCTGTGTGTAGAAGTGAAGGTGCGGATAAAGAAACAACACAAGACACAATATCACTTTAATCTAATGTATTATTAGATAAAGGTTGCTACAATCTGTGAATACAAATGGTAGTATTCTCAGCTTCGTTTTTCTCAGAGAGATATAGCTTACAGTGTATGAAAAACTTGACTCACAAAAGTTGCTAAGTTATGAAGTGAGGCTGTGTCCTTATAGAACATGGATACAACCTACTTACTACAAATAAGGTAGCTAAACAAATTACTTTCTAGTCTGTCTATCCTTTTTGAGTAAGCGTCCAAACGGTTACATATTTGACTTTGCAAAGCCTGTTTAGATCCACTTCTTTAGCTCCTTGTCTCTTCTATATCTCTCCAAGCTTCCTTGTAGGCTTTCTAGAGCACGTTACAGATTGTGGTCCATAAAGTGCATTGGCTTGTTGCAGGTTTCTGACTTGTACAATTTCTTCAGTATTTTGTCTCCAAGAATGTATTCGAGAAGTGACTAAGTAAGTGATTCGAGAACTAGAATTGACTTGATCGATAACTCTGAGTTCTCGAATACTGTTATATTGACATATCGAACCACTTCTCGAATAGCTCTTTTCCATCAGGATTCCTTGAGTTGTCGAATAGAACATTTGACTTATCGAATCCTCGAGATATCGAATAGCTTTCTGAGTCCTTGAGATATCGAATGGAACTTTGACTTGTTGACTCTTTGAGAACTCGAATACTATCTTGACTTGTTGACTTCTTGAGTTCTCGAATAGAGTAGTAGACATATCGAATCCCTGAGATATCGAATGAGATATCGAACAATGTATTCAGAGATATCGAATAGTGTCTTGAGATATCGAATCTCTGACTTCTCGAATGTTGGACTTCTCGAATAGACAAATATACTTCTCGAATTGGTACTTAGGCAAATTCTTCATTTCTTCAAATCCCAACTGTGATTATTTGACAGTCTTTAACTCCTTGCTTGAGGCATGAACCTTGGAACTTCTTTCAAGCATTATTCTAGACTTTGTTTGTACAATTACACAACTAGGATTTGATGCCTACTACAAGTACAATACAAACAGAAACTCTACAACTAGAGGTTCCCTCAGTTAAGAGGTCATGTAAGTAATGCAAAGCATTACAAACAATTAGGCTTGTTATTAGATGTGTACAGGCATGCCTCTGTGACTAACACAACACTTTACACTATTACACTCACTACTTCACTTATTTTAACAATAAAATCACTATTACATCCACTACTTCATTTATTTTAACAATATTACATCCACTATCCTTGGTCTTCGTGCGCAGCCCCCATGTAAAGAATCATGCAGGACATAGGGAGTAAGTATATAGATAGATGGATTAACATTTTATTAAATGATTTGGACACAACTATTCCGAATTTGAATTTTTGTATCATCATTGGAGTTGTCTAAAGCCCAAGAGATTGGGAGGGAATTCAGAAGATTCTGTCAAGATTCTCAAATTTATAACTTAATAACAAAATATTAATCAATGCGTTTTAGCAAAAAAAATATTAATCAATGCGTGGAATAAGGAATAAAAATCAGTAACGACAAGAACTAAAGTTCTTTAACATGTGAAAAGACGTAGGGTGTAGCTAGGTAATTGAGGTATCTTTGCGGAGATGACATCTAATAGTCTAATGGAGAGGACATCTAATAGTCTAATGGAGAGTCTCGTCTTATGATGAGTTTTTAAGTCTCGTCTTTTGACGTGTGGGTTCTGATTTTCAATTCTAAGGTATTGCAGAGTCTTTTGTTTCTCTTTCTAATGGCAAGTTCATCTAAACAAAATATGGAGGATCGAAACATTGAAGAGAGGTATGCTAATCTAACAATCGATGATAATGATGAGGAAGGGTTGATTGTGGAGGAAGATGATGAAGAGGGCTCAAAATCAGATTTGGCACTCTGCCTGGTGGGTAGTTTCTTAACGAATAGAAAGATCAATTTCGCAGCAATGTAGGACACTCTTTCTTCTGTTTGGAGACCTGTGAAAGGAGTGTTTATGGGGAGACAAACATTTTTCTCTTTAAGTTCTTCCATGAAATGGATATGCAGAGAGTACTAGATGATGGTCCTTGGACGTTTAATAATCAAGCTTTACTAATCAAAAGGTTGGATTCAGGAGAACAACTATCTGATATTAAACTACAGGAACTATACATGTGGATCCAGGTTTATGATTTACCAGTGGGATTTAATTCGGAATCCATTCTAAAGTCGATTGGGAATTATGTTGGGAGGTTTTTACAGTCAGATGAGAAGAATTCCCAGGGGATATGGAAACAGTTCTTACGTATTAAGGTGGCCATTAACGTTTATAAGCCTCTAAAAAATCAAATGCGCATTAGGAAGCCAAGAGGAGACTGGATGTAGATAAAGTTCAAATATGAGCGTCTTCCAACTTTCTGTTTTTCTTGTGGTTTGATAGGCCATTCTGAAAAATTTTGTGAAATCCTGTTTGATGATAAAGACAATGCTGGAAACAAGAAGTATGATGCATCTCTCAGAGCACCAATGAAGAACAAGGTCTTTGCAAGGGAGAATCAATGGATTCGAAATTCAAATGGAGGGAAACTGTTAGCGAAAAAGACGGAGGTGAACGAGGATGACGGAATGACGGGAGGGATATGTAGTAAGATCCATGATTATAGGGATATGCAAAGTAATACGGGTGAAAAGGAGGGAGAAGTTGTTGAAAGTGGTAATTTGAAGAAAGATAATGTTAATACAGGAGCAAATCAGGGGATTGTGATATATCAAATTCAGAAAACTGGTAATAAGGGCGCAAATTCTGATTATTCAAATTCAATAAGCCTTTTTGGAGGGAGTGGTATAGTAGAGACCGAAATTGGGGGGAACACAGTTGTAGACAAGAACAAAAAAAGAAAGACTGGATATGGGCCGGGCGTAGATATGGATGGGAACGTAAATAATGATATGCAACTGGGCCTCGTGGAACATGTAGGAGAATATATGGACCAAGACTCTAGTTGTAAGAACCCAGATTTTTGGGTAAAATTAAAACTTTTTATTTTGTAATAATATGGGAATGAATAGTGGTTATGACTGCGATGTAACGACTGTCTATTTAATGAATGGAATGGATTTGGATTCAATTATTATATGTCATGCAGAATACCTTTGGTTGACAACATAGATAAGAATGATCTATCTCCTAAGAATATGAGAAGATTACTCCAAGTAAGATTATTCTTATGTCATCCAAATCAATATCTATTATAAGCCCAGCGGTTCCGTAAAAAGGTTAAGGAACACTCGAGAGTGAACCAGGTTCAATTTCCTAATTATAGGAATTAAATAAAAATAAGTGATGAATAGTGATTTTGGTGTAATTTGGAATATTATTATAATAATGTTATACCCGGTATTCGGAACGGATTTCTGAGTTCGTATTAGTGATCCAGGAGGAAAATAAGTGTATGTAAAAGCTGTCGGATTCAGAAAAAGAGCACTTTTATTTTCTCCGAGATTTCCCTGGACACTGCAAGACTTAAGGATTTATAAAAGGGAATTAAGGAATTTAAATTCGAGAAGTATTAAGAAAGATGAGGAATAGTATTATAAATATTAAGAAGGTTTTCGGTAAAACCCTAACTAGAAACGAATGAGTTATTCCCTCGAACGATCAATCGAATCGAGCAATAACCGGACGAAAGAGCAAGCAGAGACTAAGATGCATGCATGTGCTATGTATAAAATATCTACTAACCAAACTAGATTCAAGGAACTAGAACCTTAGAGCATGCAACCAAGCACTTAGCAAGTAACCAACTAGTAAGCTCTAAACCACCATAAACTCAACACTTGTCATGGTATTTCCTCATCCAACACTTCACAACTTTAATAAAGTGGCTTTATCATCCAAGATATTATCTTAACACCACAATAATTCATTTCTATCACCATCCAAGCAAGAGAGCAAGCCAACCACTTCTCTTTTCTTTCCAAAGGAGCATTCGGCCATACCTTAATTCAAAAACCAAAATCAAGCTTCCAACCATCACTTGACCTTGTAATTTTTATGGTGAGTTCCATAATTCATAAAAGTGATCTCCTAAAAATTTCAAAGCCAAACACCTTTGTTTCCATTTTCAAAGAATTCATCAAAGAGGAGGGTGAATAGTGATTCTATGAACTAATCTTGTTTTTTCTTGTTTTTCATGATGGATTTAGCTAGCTTAAGCACTTCTAAGGACCATACCAAGCATAGTGAGGCTAGATCATACTCCAAGGAAGGTATAAACCTCATGAACCCTTAGTTGACTTTGAGTTTTAAGCATGTTCTTGAGTGATCTATGTTTAGTGGTGTTGTTAGTAAGTTATAAGCATGATTATAAGCATGATTAAGATTGGGTTTTGATAAATGTTAAAAATAGCTTAGATGAACGGAAAGGCATTGCTTGGCCTCAGTTCATGGTTATAAATCATGTATATGTTGTTTGGAGTAGATATCATGATTATTGGGAGTTTTGGAATTTGGTAAATATCCGATTTATAGCCGTCGTAATGCCGAAATTTCGTTAACCTTAAGAACACGAGTTTGACAGTAGGTATAAACCACTGATTAACTTCGATTTCTTCCATGATAAGCTAGATTATGTTATAAGCTTCGTTTTGATATAAAGATCGTATGAAATGGACTTACGGTTTAGGAGTTATGATTAAATTCGTAAAAGAGGTTCGAAACCGTAATCGAAAGTTCGTAACTGAAATTGGAATCCCTTAACATGACTAAGTCAGTGACGAATCATGGTAATTAAATATTAGAGGTCATAAGGAAGGCGTGAGAGAAAACCACAAGTAAAATGGATCGTTTTCCGATTTTATAAAAATGTTCGAATCGAGGTTAAATGCAAGAAACCACTTTTCGGAGGTAACACTATTCACTAGAAGCTCCTGCCCTGTTTTAGTGAAATCTGTAAAAATTAATCTTCTGATCTAAGTCCAATTTTGAGTTAGCTACCTTCTAGATATTCTCTAGATCATGTACGCGAAAACGGTGCGTCATTTGAGTTAACGGTTACCGAGTTATGAACGTTTTAGTGAAAGAGGTGTGAATAGTAAAGATCCGTAGTCGACCGAACTTCAAAAATACATTTCACCTATCTAGACCCGTGGCTTCGAATTGGAAATTTTATGATAAATATTACAAATACCAAAGATGATTTTATAAGTGGTTTCGTAATTAAATACGTTTCCAGTGATTTATTAAAAGTGTTGAAGTGCGAGTCACCGAATAGTGATTCTCAGAAAAGTCACCTCTAGGGATACTACTTTGGCCACCCTTTTTGGCTAAGTTAAAAAGGGAATTTCGAGTCGACTAAAACACGAAACTTGTTAAGAATTATCAAGACCGCATATTGGTGCAAAGAACGAGATTGTAATTGATTAAGTAAGATATACGAAAAATCCGACATTAAGGATGGGTTCGAGGGTGTTTTGGACTAAACTTACATGACTTAAGTTAAGTTATACTTAACCTTCGAAATGTTAAGTGATTGACCTCGGTTATTGTGACTATTTATAGATCATTGGATTGACACGAGGCACACTACCCCTACAGGATTACCAGGCAAGTTTCCAATACTTGGAACTGTTGTTGTGATAATATATATGATGATTGTTTTATACATATGCCATAGCATGCATGCCTACTTTCAAGTTAATATTGAATTACTTGTTCCCTGAATTGATATCGGCTTATAGACTATATATGAAATATCAGTTATAAGCCGGATTGTTTGGGTAAGACCCTTAGCGAAGGGCGTATGATATTCATACTTCAAATATAGACCGGGAGTCGATATTTTGTAATATATAAATAGTCGTGGAAACCCGGAGGGATCCCAGCGACAAATTTATTATTTCGAGGATTTTTATTCGATTACGAATCTTTCGAGGAACGTTATTTGAGTATTACCTCAGTGAAGGAATATTTAATGAATATTATTTTAATATTCATTTAGAATGTCATTTATTTAATGAATATTATTTTGATCATTCATTGGAGTTATTTAGTTAATGAATATTATTTTGAATATTCATTAGAGTTATTTGGTTGACGAATATCATTCCCAAATATTCATTTGGCTTACTTATTATTATTTGGAATATTCATTTGACCTTTATTTATTTAATGAATATTACTTTCGAATATTCATTTAAGGTTTGATTTACTTAAGGAATATTATTTTAAAATATTCATTGGAAGTTCTATTTACTCAAGGAATATTACTTCGAATATTCCTTTAGAGTTTTGATTACTAAATGAATACTATTCAGATATTCATTTAGAATATTATTTGTTAAATAAATATTATTTTGGATATTTATTTAGAATATTATTTGTTAAATGAATATTATTTTGGATATTCATTTAGAATATTATTTGTGTAATGAATATTATTTGGATATTCATTTGGAATGTTATTTGTTAAATGAATATTATTTTCAAATATTCATTTAAGGTTTGATTTATTCAGTAAATATTATTTTAAATATTTATTTAAGTTTATTTATTCAATGAATATTATTTTAAATATTCATTTAAGAAGAGATTTATTTAATAAATAAATTCTATATATTCATTCGAGGATTACTTACGAGCAATATTATGATTTAATAATATTCCGTAATTATTATTGACTTAATAAATATTCTTGGAATATTTAATTAAATTCTTTTGAATTCTTTTTGTAATGATTTATATTATTCAAAGATTATCTATCACCTTCAGATAAGGTGTAAAATATTTCGGAGTATTTTATGACTATTCTTATCAAGGGGAGGTTCCCAAACTTTATTTTCATTTAAATCTATCTTAAAGAAGATTTAAATACTCGCTCAACTTCCAAACGTATATAAGGGGACCTCACTTGAGCGATGTTATTTATTGGACTGCCCGGTCCTATACTTGCTAAAACTATCTTGTCACTCACATCTTGATTCTTTCAAGCATCGATATGAGTCTTTTGGTTACCTCCTCAACGCTCGAGGGGTATGATTGATGTAACAAGTTTATATCCATTAACAAGCATCAGCTTGGGAAATATTGGTGAATTTTCCTTTCCAATTAGATACGACTACTTTGTGGAGTCCTATCAACAAGTGTTACACTTGGGGAAAAAGGGGAACGAACTTTACGTTTCAGAGTCATGGATGATATTCGAACTAGGAGACGCGTAAGTGGCCGAGTGGCGCCGGTCCAGCAATAGCCCAACCGTTGGCTGAGGAGTTCCAGAGGGCGGTAGATAAGTAATTCCGTCGGAGCTACCTTCTACATGTAGAGAACGACTGATGAGATGCATGACATACGACTGATCATCGTAAACGTCAGGGCATCTGGCGCGGCAATGCTCCCGTATTAGTTCATCTTCTAAAAGTGAGAAATTTCTGCAACACTGTTGGTGTTGGCAAGGTGAAAAAGTGTTGAAACCGGAATTGCAATATTTTCCTGCAAGTTCCTCTTTTATGATAATTGAGAATATCTTGCTTATCTTTTACATAGCAGATATTTATTCAAAACAAATATATTTTTGAGTTACCTTGTAACTTCATCTCATACTTTATATTGGTACTACATCGTTAATGCATGGCATATGGTTTCAAAAGATATTTTGGACTGTTATATATTATCACTGTTCAATTATATTTCTGGTGGGCTATTGCTCACCCTTGCTTTATTTATTTATATCACAACAACAGCTAGATCAGATGGCCGCGCAAGGCGCACACAGCGTAAGCAGGTGTCAACCGTCAGAGGTTTACTGCTAAGGTCTTGGCTACCTTTGTTGAGGATGCAACTACTGGTAGGCTAGTTGTTAGCAATTGAGCCTCAAATGTATTTATATTATGGTATCTATTAATGGATGGCAAAGAGTATGTAATTGTACAATTGAAATTCTTTGGGTTGTAAGAACTCAAACTTATGATTAATAATATTGTTGGTTACTCTGATTTCATCTCTGGGACTATAACGGGTGTGTTTTATGTTGTTGTTTTGGGTCACAAGGTTGGAATTTAAATTATGTTGGTTTTGTGGTTGGATATTGAGACCGTAATGACCAGATCCCTGACCCTGGATCTGGGGGTGTTACACTAGTATAATTTCAAGGATTAGCAACGATCCAAAAAACGTGCAACAGGCGGGCTTCGGAGCAGAGGTCCGCCCATCAAAATGAGTATTTTCAGTTGGAATTGCCATGGGCTTGGGACCCCATGAACTTTACAATTCCTTAAGGAGTCTGTACTCCAAAAGAAACCCAATTTTGTTTTCCTTTGTGAAATTCTCTGCAATAAAAATAAAGTTGATAGAGTTCGAGATATGCTAGGTTTTGAAGGTGCCATTGTTGTTGATTCTCAAGGGCATAGTGGTGGTCTTG
Source organism: Kitagawia praeruptora (assembly GCA_037693485.1). Classification (NCBI taxonomy): domain Eukaryota; kingdom Viridiplantae; phylum Streptophyta; class Magnoliopsida; order Apiales; family Apiaceae; genus Kitagawia; species Kitagawia praeruptora. The sequence continues at coordinate 101,887,183 of CM075352.1, read as the reverse complement.
CTTTCCTTTGGAGATATAAGGAGGAGGTTACTTTACTATCGTTGAGCAAAAATCATATTGATGTCATGATTAACATGAAGGGTGTCCAAAGGTATCGTTTAACAGGAATCTATGGTGAGCCGGATCGAGCTAAAAGAATGGAAACTTGGGCTCTAATAAGGAGTCTATATAATCAAAGCGTAGAGCCTTGGTGTTTAATAGGCGATATGAACAATGTTCTGAATCAGGAGGACAAGAAGAGTGGGCGCCCGTATCCAATATGGTTAATCAGAGGCTTTTTGTCGATTTTAGACGATTGTGATTGGAATGATATGGAGTTACAAGGTTACAGGTACACTTGGGAAAGAGGTCACGGGACTGATCAATGGATTGAAGTCAAGCTGGAGAGAGCTCTGGTTTCCAGTAATTTTTTACAAGTTTTCACAGAGGCCAAGTTATCTAATTTGGAAATCTCAACATCAGAACACAGCCCGTTGTTACTTGAACCAATCAGTATTCCTTTAACGGTCACAGGAAGGCGTTTTAAGTTTGAAAATGCGCGGTTACGCGAACCGATGTGTGAGGAAATTGTGAAGGATGTTTGGAGTTCCAATCAGGAGAAAACTCTTAATGAGAAGATAGCTAATTGTTCAGAGGTGTTAATAAAGTGGGGAAAATAAATTACGGGTAGTTTCAGAACAAGAATAAGTGAATGCAAACATGTCATGAAGTCAGTGAACGCAAGGAGAGATGCAAATTCGATCAAATTATACCAAGAGGAGTCAAAAAAGTTGACTGAGATTTATAGCCAGCAAGAAGTTTTTTGGAGACAACGTTCTAAGCATCTTTGGTTAAGAGAAGGCGACCAAAATAACAAGTTTTTTCATGCATCAGCTAAAACTCGTAAGAGGAGAAATCAGATAACTTTTCTGCAAGATAGTAATGGTAATGAAGTGGATTGGGAATCAGGTTTGCAGGAGGTTATGGTAGGCTATTTCAGCGATTTATTCAAAGCTTCTTACACAGAATGGGAGGAAGTTATCAGATGTGTCAGTGAGAGGATTTCGAGTTCTGCAAATCAACGTTTAACAGAACCAGTTGAAGTGAATGAGGTAAAGAAAGCGCTGTTCAGCATGCATCCGGATAAATCTCCAGGGCCCGATGGTATGAGCCCTGGCTTCTATCAAAAGTATTGGAAAGTTGTTGGTGTAGACATAGTTGATCTTGTGATGCAGTTTTTTACAAATGGCAGGTTCGAATAGAGCATTCCCGACGCAATTATTGTTTTGATACCTAAAAAGCAAGTGCCTGTTAATATGTCTGATCTTAGACCGATTTCTTTGTGTAATGTAAGTTACAAAGTAGCTTCTAAAGTTCTAGCCAACGGGCTCAAGACAGTGCTGAACGACATTATATCTTGCAATCAAAGTGCGTTTATTCCAGGGCGGTTTATCACAGATAACATAATGATTTCGCAAGAAATTATGCATTTCATGAAGCAAAAAACAAAAGGCAAGACAAGGTTAATGGCTCTCAAGTTGGACATGAGCAAGGCTTATGATCGTGTTGAATGGGGGTTCTTAAAGGCAATGCTATCTAAGTTAGGATTTTCAGCAGTTTTGGTGAATCTGTTAATGGAGAGTGTAACATCGGCCAGATATCAAATTAGTCATGGTGGAAAAGAATTTGGTCATATCATTCCGGAGAGGGGTATTCTCCAGGGTGACCCATTATCCTCATATTTGTTTCTTGTTTGTATGGAGGGGCGCTTACAGGGGTGATTGAGGATTTTGAAAGAAGAAATCTGATTTCTAGTATTAAGTTAGCTAGAGGTGCTCCTATTATTTCTTCAATGTTCTTCGCAGATGACACATACATTTTCTGTAAAGCAAAGTGTGACGAAGCTGTTCAGATTAATAATTTGCTAGCTATGTTTGAGAAGGCGTCAGGGTACAAAATCAATGTTGAGAAGTCATCTGTGTTTTTCAGCTGTAATACTCACCATGAAGTTAGACAAGCTATCTGCAATTTGTTATGTTTTCACGAAGCTGATGAGCACACTAAGTATTTGGGGCTTCCAAATACCATAAGTAGAAATAAATCGGCTGTGTTTGGATATTTGAAGGATCAAATGAGGAATCACATCCAAGACTGGGATAAGAAACTTTTATCAAAAAGAGGGAAGGAACTTTTGATTAAATCGGTGGCTCAAGCGGTTCCTAACTATGCTATGAGCATTTTTCTGTTGCCTCAGAAAATATGCTCGGATATGGAAGGTTTAATGTCCAGGTTTTTTTGGAGATCCTCAGGTAATAAAGATAGAGGTATTTGCTGGAAAAGTTGGGCCTCTATGTGTAAGAGTAAGTCGCTGGGTGGTTTGGGTTTTTGTCATTTGCATGACTTCAATGTAGCTTTACTGGGTAAGCAAGCTTGGCGCCTTGTCACTAATCAGGATGCCCTAGTCAGTAAACTTTTTAAAGCTCGCTATTACCCTCACTTCTCATTTCTAAATGCAAAGACTGGTAATAATCCCTCGTACGTTTGGAGGAGCATTTTAGAAGCTCAGGTGCTGCTAAAATCAGGAGCTGTTCGTAGAATAGGAGATGGAGCTAATACTGATATTCTAAGCGATCCTTGGCTGCCTAATCAGGAAGATCACTTTGTACATTCGGCTCATCAATCCTTACAGGGGAATAATGTGTCTTATTTGATGATCACAGGTCAAAGTGAGTGGGATATGGAGGTGCTGACGGATATTTTCGATGAAAGAGAAGCTAATATCATAGTTGTTATTCCTATTAGGGGCTCTGATTCTGATTCTTGGTATTGGAGTAAGGAGAAGTTGAGTTTGTACACAGTTAAGAGCGCTTATGCTTTCATTCAAGACAGAGTTAATGCTAACGGATTGAGTGATAACTCTGGTCTATGGCGCAAGTTATTGAACTTGAAAATTCCAGCCAAGGTTAAGGTTTGCGTTTGGAGAGCACTAGCATACGCACTACCAACTAAAGATCAATTACTTAAGAGAAGGGTGGCAGTAAATGGCATGTGTCCTGTTTGTAACAGTGCAGAGGAGAATACTTTTCATGTTCTCATTCACTGCCTGTTTGCTAAATCTTGCTGGAATCAAATGAGTTATACGAGGGATATCAGAGAGCCAACAAGCATTCACGAATGGTTAGATGCAGTTATGCAAACGTGTTCAAAAGAGGAGGTTCAAAAGGTCATGATGGTAATATGGGCAATTTGGAAAAATCGGAATGATGTCATATGGAACCAGAAAGGATTGGATTTTTCAGAAGTGTTAGTATCAGCAAATCTATGTTTTAATCAGTGGAAGAGTGCACAAGACAGAACATTCGATAACTATCTTGGGTTCATGACTCAAGCGGATGGAAAGGAGCACCGGGAGCTACCAATCGAAGGTAAGGTTAAAACACTACGCCATAAACGCACATACGCAACCCCCATTTTCAGTTGCGTAAGGCCTGAAAAGCGTTGCGTAAGGTCTTACGCAACGCTTTTGGGGCGTTACCAATACTGGCGTTGCGTAAGACCCCTAACGCAACGCTTTTCCAAGCTATTGCAACACCACGAAAGCGTTACGTTAGAGGCCTTATGCAACACTAAAAGCATGCAAATGCAACGCTACAGGGCGTTGCGTTAGATTTTTCAGCCATGTCAGCATGCTGACATGTAAGCAAGGTGCCACGTCAGCATGCTGACATGTAAGCAAGTTGCCACGTCAGCATGCTGACATGTCATTAGTGGGGCCCACAAGTGCCACATCACAAATGAAAGAGCATGCCACGTCATTAGTGGGGCCCACCAATGTGCCACATCAGCATTAGGGCCCACATGCCACATCAGCAATGGGTCCACATGCCACGTCAGTAGTGGGATCCCACATGCCACGTCAACGGTAGGACCCACATGCCACATCAGCAATGGGGTCCACTATCTAATGCAACGCTATTTGAGTCAAATGCAACACTAAATCTACAATATTGCAACATCAAAGAGTCAAATGCAACACTTTTTTACAAAAAATTTGAAATGGCTACTTTGTTTATACATTAATCCCAAAAATTACAAATCTTACCAACATATACTAAAACCAAGTAACTAATACTAATTCTAACTTCCAAACTATGCCAATTCTAAGTTTACAATTGTATTGGTATATAACACTAATACAATCGGAAAAGATAATATCTCGAGAAAACTAATTGCTTTCACATGTAATGCAATGCTTGCCCTGTCCTGAATGTAGCTGGACAATCCTACTAGGAACCACCTGAGCACACCAGGTTGAGCTGCCAAAAAAAAAGTTCCAAGTAAGCATCACATTTTATTATTTTTCTCTATTACTAACTGTTATATAAATCATACTGGAGACTTAAGGGCATTGCACTACGTGATAGAAGCTACATTGAACAACAAAGATACTATCAATTTGAGTAATTACAAAATTGGTTAAACATAATCAAGAAAAAATAAATGCTCTTTGCATTATTCACTTCTGAAAATATCAGCAGGTCATTATATTTATATGCACTTTGGGATATATATCATGAAGAGAAAATAAATGATACTAACAAAATGATGTTTATACTTAAAGCATCAGATACCTTCCTAACAAAAGGACTACTTGATTCCTTCGATGTCCCAAGAAACAAGCCCTTTATTGAGTATCTGACCCAGCAGGTTTTTAATTTTCTAAACAGATATTGATTATCAGACAATAAAAAATATATACAGTAGCACTCAATCAAAAAATGATCAAATGACACTGGTAAAATTAAAGGTTTACAGCAGTACCCACCTTAATGGATCCTACACGATCAAATACTTTTTGAGAACGTAAAGATAACTCTTTAGCAAATTCATGTAAGCAGTATATTGAGGTCACAATGGGTAAAAGCTCAGGCACACTTACAGTTGTAAGACATAATTAAAATATAATAGCAGGACATGCATTAAGGAAGTTATCATAATATACAAATCTGTTCTACACTATAAGAGCGAAGTACATACATAACAAGCCCTTTACTGATCAGGATTAGCAGGATGTTTCTCAGGTATGCCACGAACCTGCAGAATGAAAAGGTTCCAACTTAATCAACTCTGGACAGAACAGTTATAGGCTTATATAACTACGTGACTATGTCAATTGGCATCGCTAAGATAATTAATCAGCATTTAAAGGTTCATTTTAAAGCGACAATTTTTGCATGAACCTAAGATTATATTTGTGTGTGTGAACTTCGGATTTGGTGTATATCATCCAGCAAATCATAATATTCTATTGGTGGGTTTCAAGGGGCTTGTACATGGGAACATGGCCCTGCCAATAGCAGTCACATTGGTATACTCTTCTACAAATGTACTTACAACTTTCTTTATTTACTTTGTTTTTTCTTATGGATTTATATTTTTAGAGGGGGGGTCTCCGCAGTTATTTTCTATGTATAACAATGTATGTAGAGATGCCAGGAGCACTTCTGTCTTCAGAAACCCGCATACAAAAAATTGGTTTATGGAACAATTTACTCAGCATTCCTCTGATTTTCAAGTGCATACCTCTTGCTGATCCCCACTCCCCAGTAGTCCGGCTGTATATCTTGTCATGGTTGTGAAGATAGCCATTAGTGTCCACACGATGCAGCTCGACTTTTTGATCTTGCCTCCAACTTTTACCACTTCTCTCAATTTCTAGTCTAGAGCATATAATGTATCAGGAAAACTGGAAAAGAATAACTATCAGCAAGGAAGTCACATAGACTGTAAACAACTACAACAAACTTAATATATGCTTACTTCTTATAATCCCCAGTGTCGGAGTAATCATCATCTCCAAAGCAACTTACCTGCACATTGATGGAGTTTGAATTTAAAGAGTGAAGCCAAACATAATATACTAAATTGACAAGATCCTAAGTAAACTACAATGGCAGTAGTTCCCTATGCAAGCGCACACCATAACTTCATAGCTGCTATATATGTTTACTATGGTTTGCAAACACATCAATTTTACTGTGATGATATACGGCAACCAGATGTTTTAGAATATCAGCGGTTCATCTCACTCTGCTCCGGTTTCTGGTTTCTCCCCAAGTCATAACCACAACATTTTATAATTTTGACATTCTCGACGAGTCTGCAATTCACCAATAATCAACCTGTCAAGCCCTCTGAAGAAACTGAGTCAAAAGATAAATGAATTTTTAAGTTACTGATGGATGTGGTGATGTATGTAGGATGCCATCCATTAGTTCAAAATTCTGAGGCCAAAGCACTCTTAAACCAATAAATATATATAGCCTGAACAATCTAAGAACCCAGCTAAAGTTCAAGTTATAGACGAACATTGTGAAACTGAAATGTTTAAGCAGTTTGCTGAACTTTATGACAGGTGTAATTCGCTTGTCCATTCTATATAGTACTAACATTAATACTTGTAATGTTTTAATCTTTTTGAGCATACTAACATAGAATTACATTTACTAACATTTAATTACACCTGATTTCTTAAAAGTTTGATATATTAATGGCTTGAGAAAACCAACCTTATCAGTGGTATAGAAGTTATACAGCTCTTCAAAGTTCAAAGTACTGAGAATCTGAACAGCCAGTTGAAGAACTCACAATATATTGCCAAAATGGTCTCCCGTCATTAACATATCTGCAAATCAGATTACAAATTTAAAGGAACAGTTTACATTGAGGCATACTAATAATTTAGTTTGAAACCAGGCATCCACAAATAACAAAATTTTGCACAGGACTTGTACTTTGAAAAGATACAAAGAAAATACAAAGAAAAATTAGAAATAGTAAAATATCATAAATAAATAACCAAAAACTGAAGAGGTGACTTGTTGTTTCTCGGATTCTTGATGTGGGGTTTCAGTTTTAGTGCTAGAGTTATTTTGCTACAACTGTTACAAGTAGTTTTATACGAGTATTAAACATGTATGGCACATATATACTATCCCTAATCAGAGTCAACATTCAAATCAGCTAGAAATTATCATATATTACTAAGTGCATTCAAGAATCAGTTTTATCAATTACTAATCATCACATAAATCCGAATTCTACAATTGTAAATGAATTAAACAGACAATTTTGATACAAAACCTGAGTCCAAGGTTTCGAATCACTTGGAATCTTACCTTTTATTACAGAACCAGCTTGACTCGGTTGAACTCGGAAGATTGACTCACTGAGTTGACTCGGCGACTCACTGAGTTTACACGAGTTGATGGTCATTTTCATTTGTTCCCTCTGTTTTTCCTCGATTTCTTTTCGCATCTTATCATTTCTTCATGAATCTGCAAGAAAACTCCTTAAAACAGTTAGGGTTTTGAGTGATAATAGAGATACATGACTCACATTCGATATGTATATGTATAATCGAATCGATTAGACTATATATATCAAATTCATGAATCGATTGTAGTGCACAAGCTAGGGTTTTGAAAAAGCCCCAATTTAAACAACTGAAATCATGATATATACATGTATCTTCTATCGATTTAGATGATAAACTCGTGATTTATTTGTTAAATCACGAGTACAATTGCATCTAAAACTCATTTTTTTTGTTCCCGATCCAAAATCTTAGTAAATCATATGATATGAATGATTTGTTGAGTGTAGTAACGATTATGGTTTGAGAAAAGGTGTTTATGATAATCGAATGATTGAATATCATCGGAAGAATAGAAGAAATTGTTCGAAAAAAGCAAGAATCGTCGATCTAGATACAATATAGATCGAAGAACATGTATATAAGGGAAGAAAATATTGGGAGCAAGAAAGAATGCAGGAAGTGAAGAGGGAAAGAGTGGGTGAGGATAGATATTTGGTGTGTGTGTTTGAGATTTGGGCGTTCAAAAAAGAGAGTGGGTTGTGAAAAAGTAGAGAGCGGGATAATTAGCCGCCCATCTGATTTCATTTTGTTTCTATAAAAAATTACACATTTATTTTTATTTTATTAAATTACATATATTTCCTATTTCATTTAATTTTGTGGATTATATATATAATTTCAATTACATATATATATATATATATATATATATATATATATATATATATATATATATATATTAAAATGTTAAAACTACTTTTTAATGTAAAAAATAATGTAAAAAATAGAATTATCAATATATATCTAATATAATGATATTCCCCAAGTTTCAGAAAATAAAAAATTAATTTGATTGGAGATCTTAGTAGATCACTAATATTTTCAATATGACTCGCAACTAGTGCTTTGTTACGGATTATTGTTTCTATTTTTTAAAAAATATTTTTGAACGATCCAACCCTACGGATGTCAATATATATATCTAATATAATGATATTCCCCAAGTTTCAGAAAATAAAAAATTAATTTGATTGGAGATCTTAGTAGATCACTACTATTTTCAATATGACTCGTAACTAGTGCTTTGTTACGGATTATTGTTTCTATTTTTTAAAAAATAAATAAATATCTAATGCAACACTTCTGCCACGTCAGCAAATGCCACGTCAGCATTAGTGGGTCCCACTTCTGCCACGTCAGCAATTGTGGGTCCCACAATTGCCACGTCAGCATGATGGGCCTCCTTCCACGTCACCCTTGTGGGTCCCACACTGCCACGTCAGCATTGGTGTGTCCCACATCTGCCACGTCATATTTTTTTTAAAAAATATATAAATTTATCTAATGCAACACTTCAAACAGCAAATGCAACACTACAGGTATCTAATGCAACGCTTTCTGCCACGTCAGCAAATGCCACGTCAGCAAAGGTGGGCCCCACTTCTGCCACGTCAGCAATTGTGGGTCCCACAATTGCCACGTCAGCATGATGGGCCTCCTGCCATGTCATCCTTGTGGGTCCCACACTGCCACGTCAGCAGTTGTGGGGCCCACATCTGCCACGTCATATATTTTTTAAAAATATGAATATATCTAATGCAACACTTCAAAGAGCAAACGCAACACTATTGGTATCTAATGCAACGTTTTTTGCCACGTCAGCAAATGCCATATCAGCAAAGGTGGGCCCCACTTCTGCCACGTCAGCAAATGTGGGTCCCACATGTGCCACATCAGCAAATGCCACTTCAGCACATATGGGTCCCACTCCTGCCACGTCACCATTTATAAAAATATAAAATTATCTAACGCAACGCCATCAGTTAGTGTTGCATAATGTGAAACACTGTGGGTAATACGCAACGCTAATCTATATCTAACGCAACACCAATTCAGCTCAGTTGCAAAAGACCCAAAACTTCTATCTAACGAAACGCTTTCTGTGCAACGCTTTGTAAAAAGGGTTGCGTATGCTCACTTATGGCGTAGTGAAATTAAAACTGATGATGCAATTTTTGGTGAATCTAGTCGTTTTAGCTACGCGTTTATTGCTCGAAATCATCGTGGTGAGCTGGTTGAGGCTGTTTCAAGGTGTAAACAAGGCAATATAGATCCTCTTTTAGCAGAAGCTATAGGTGTCCACGAGGCATTGAGTTGGGTGAAAAAGAAGGGATGGCAGGTAGTTGAGTTGGAAACGGACTGTCTAGCCTTGATACAAGCGATTCGTTGCTCCACAATCAGTCTATCTTATTTGGGTAGAATGGTTGATGAGTGTAGGGGCTTGTTACTTCTTCTAAAAGAACGTCAAGTAACGTTAAATTTTGTAAAACGATATGCGAATAAGGTCGCTCACTTTATAGCGAGGCAATTTAGTTCTATAGCTGATCGTATTTGGGTTGGGGGAAATATTTATCCAGATTTATCTCTTGTAATTTCGAATGATTTGAAGTTTTAATGCAATATTATCTTTTTGGCATAAAAAAAAGGGAATAAAAATCAGTGGGAAAAAAGTGGTCAGGTTATTAACAAAGGAGAAAACGAAAAAAAAGCCATGCATGCGCATCTGTTTAATTATAAGGAGATTGGTCTTGTTTCGATGTTTCATGTCATGATTATTCTAATATTTAATAGTTTTTGGTGTTGTTCAATTATTTCGCGGATTTTCTATGTAATTTAAGTGAATATTTTATATATTTATTAAATTTAAAATTACTTTATAATTAAACAGACATTAACAATGTGTGCATAATTGTAGAATACCTATAGGGTTTGAAAGTGTATATTATTGAAATGGGCCGATTTCTGAAAAATAACCGATAAATCGGTCAAAAATCGATCAAATTTTGGAACCGATTTGGTCGATTTTGCAAAAACTGCTGATAAATCACCGATTTTTCAACCGAATCATCCGGTAAATCATAAATCGGTAACTCAACCGAATAGTTCTAATTTCCAACAAAATTGATATTAACCTTCAAAAGTCAACCTGTGTACTTAACTTTTGCTTAACCAAGACCTAATCCTATATTAGCTTTGCTAAAGGGCAATTCCAAATTTCCGACCATAGATCCAATCCAAATTTTGTATTGGATCCAAATTTTATTCCAAATATGTGATTTAAATATAAATTTAATTTAATTATTATTATTATTAAATTTATATTTTGATTTCATGTAATTTCATTATAAATTATTATAATAATATAAACAATTAGATTAATTAAATGTTACAAAAATATTTGTAAAGGAATTTCGTGTATTTTGAAATTTTATTTAATATTTTATCGTCAATTTTAGTTATATTTAAAATTTAATTAGTTTACGTTTAATAATAATAAAATTAACAAAATAGAAAAGTTAAAAATATTGTAATAATGAAAAGGATTGGATCAATGAATAATACTGATCCAAATTTGAAACTAAAATCCAAATGTGAATAACTTTTTAGTAAATGATTTGGACACAACTATTCCAAATTTGAATTTTTGTATCATCATTGGAGTTGTCTAAAGGTCAGGAGACTGGGATTTGGGAGGGAATTCAGAAGATTATGTCAAGATTCTCAGATTTATAACTTTAGAGCAACTCCAAAATACTAGCTATTAGGCCTCCTAAATCAAAATATAAGGATTTTGATACAAAATTGCACTCCAACAGTGTTTAAGTGACTCGTTAAAACTTAAAACATGTCTCTTCTTTCTTATTTATAAGAAAATCCTAGTTCTTCCTTATATTATTTTTACCAATAAAATATTCATTTTCCTCCTTTTTTTTGGCATTCTTTTCCTCTTTCTCCTACTTCTTTCTTTCCCTTTAATATAATAATAATAATAATAATAGGAAACACATATAAGGAACATTGTTAGAGTAAGTATTCCTTAACTTGTACAAAATTACTAAGAGATTTATTATTTATAATATTTTTAATTCATTAAGAGTTTCTTGGAGTTTGCTCTTACAAAATATTAATCAATGCGTGGAATAAAGAATAAAAATCAGTGGGAAAAAAGTGGTCAGGTTATTAACAAAGGAGAAAAAAAAACAAAAGCCATGCATGCGCATCTTTCTCCCACGAAATGATACATTATTTAGTTTTATAATTACTTGTTGATTACAATTCGTAATAGGTTTGAAAGTTTGTAATCTACGTAGAATCAGAAAATCAAGATTTATTCATGTGGTTAGTTCCATTTTGACTAGTGGAAGAGATTCTTGTTCTCAAATCTAATTTGATTCTTTAGCAAATTGAATAATTTGCAGTGATATACATATGACAATATGTGTCTACTTGTCAATAAACAATGAGTAGTTACAAATGAAAAGGAATCAAAGAAGTTATTAAGCAAAAGCTAAATGAGGAATCAAATGATTTGTAGGTTTGTGTATATAGTACAGTATATAGCTTTATACCCGTGGCATGGGAAACTTTTAAATTATTTTATATTATTTTAATATTTTTATTTTAATTGAAATATATTAATTTTTTCAAAAATATTAATTTAATTTAATTTCAATTTTTATAAGTTTTTAACAGTACTGAAATTTAAAAAAACTTTTACAAATATACAATATTTCAATTTATGTTATACTTTTGGAATGTAACATATTCCTAATTTTTAAATTTTCAAAATCACTAAATTTTTGTTGATCATTTATTTAATCATTCATTATTTTTCTAAATTTAATGTTGACATTTTTAGTTTAATAAATCGAATTACATGTTGCATTTTTTTTTCTAAATTTAAATTTTTTAGAAATAAAATTCAATCATTTTAATTAGTAATTTGGTTTAATAGAATTTTTCATCTTTATTTTAAATAATTTCATATTAGTTTTAGATACTTTAATTTTTAATTATATTAGATTCACTTGAATATTCTAATTTTATTTACTCTATTTACATTCATTCTATTTCTCTAAAAAAATTATGTAAGTCGCGAATTAGTTATGATAATTTAAGTTAATGGTATTTATTAATACATATGACTTGTGAGTTTATTAATATTACTTTCAAAAATAATATGTTTATTTCGTGTGAAATTGCTTTATATAAAAACCTTTTTAGTAATTATTGAGGGATCGCTAGAACAGTAGAACCACACCAATTATATTTTAATTTATCACTTTCTTTATTATTAATTAGCCATATTTTTCTAAAATTCAATGTTTTTTAAGTATTTTAGATAATTTGTTTGGGATGTTTTAGTTATTTTATATTTTATAATTTGAATTTAATATAGATTTAAATTTATTTTCTTTATAATTTAAAATGTGGAACACATTTGTAAGTAAAATATCCCCGAACCTATTCATTAGATAAGTATTTATTTTTTAAACTAATTTGCATTAAGTGTAATAGATATATATCTCACTTAAAAATCTATCTTTAATTATTTTTTAATTTAATATCTACTCTAATTTGTTCTTTTTGATCAATCACCTAAACTTGTTAGTTTGAATATAATTTTTTTTTAAAGATCATTTTATTTCCTTCATTATCAAGAATTATAATTCTACTCTTTTTTTTAGTAATTTTTGTTAAAAAATGTTTAGAAGTTATTTATGTTACACTTGTTTAGGTCTTAAAAATATTAATTAAGTTAAGATTGTTGAGTGTCGTATTAGTTATTTATATTAATGACGATCATCCATACAATATCGATGCCTTCTAGTTTTTTTTTTTTTTTTTCCCACGAAGAAAGCATGTATTATTTATGAATAATGTTAGGGGCACCAAATTTAGTCCCAAAATTTTTCCCAAATACATGTGGCCAATCCTGATTTGTTGTAATAATAAATGGGCCCCATGTATTCACACCAACAACACCAATCAAAAAGATTCATACTGGCACATTGCCATGTCATTTGGTGACAATTTTTTGTACCAAATTTTGGTGTCTCTAGCATTACTCATTATTTATTCCAATCTTGTAACAATACATACAGAAAAGCAGAATGGACATTTCCCATCTGCCACATATGATCGGTTAGTGAACGGCTGTATTCGCGGATAGTTTAACAAACCTAAACACTACGTTCTGACTTTGTAGACTGTAGTCCTGACATAAGTTGTTTGCATTCCTCGACAACTCTACAACTCTACCCAAATAAAGCTCAAATAAGCACTGCGAATCATTTGTACCAGTTGTAAGCAGTCCGTCTCAATCACCACATTTTGCTGCTTATTTCCTTTAACCCAACTTAAGGCCTCTTTGACACCTAGAGCTTCAGCCAGTACCGGAGAGATATTACCATGTAAACAGCTCGAGATGCTTCCACCAAATTGCACCAGAATGGTTATTGTTAACATATAATATAAAATCGCCTCCCTCTAACACCTTAAGATTTTATATGAGTTGGTTACTTAACAATTACTAACGACGATAGCATGGTTGTACAGATTTGTATAATCTTGGAAAATAGTCGCTCCAGTGTTAATCTTGACTCTATTAAACTGTGGAGGTTGCCAGTGTTCTAACCCATCTTCCTGAGACATAAAACCCATAAAATGGTTGAAGATTTTATCCTGAACACCTTTTTATTGGTCAAGAACAGATAACGCTGATACAACGACTTCAAAAGCATCCATACCCCTTTGATTCCATACTAAATCATTCTCCCTTTCCACACCATCCAACATATCATTATGATTTTACATATTTCATGATTTTTCCTCTGGTTGAAAATGAGCTCCAACCTATAGAGAAATGAAGGGGAGATAATTTTATTGTATGAGTTTGATTACATTATATAGATGCACAGAGATTTAATTATAGCAACTATAATTAAGATGATGACCATACAACTTGCAGTGATTACAGGAATTATGATTACATAACAGATATGAAAATATACTACTTAAAGATATTTTCTTTGACATGCCCCCGCAAGATGGACGATGGTGACATCAGGCCAATCTTGGACATTAACATCATAAATCTTGTCCGATTTAAGGGCTTAGTCAGAGCATCAGCTAGCTGATCTCCGGTAGGCACATGAGTGACACGCATTGCACCATTTTGAACCTGCTCACGGACGAAATGAAAAGCAAGAGCCAGGTGCTTCATTCTCGAGTGAAATACTGGATTAGCGCTAAGGTAGGTTGCTCCCAAATTATCACAGTAGATAACAGGAACATGGGGCAGAACGATACGCATTTCATATAACAAATTTCGGAGCCATAAAAGTTCACCTGCAGTAAATGCAACAGCCTTGTATTCTGCTTCTGTTGAGGATTGAGCTATAAACCTTTGCTTTTTGGAACTCCATGTGATTGGTGTTTTACCCAAGAAAACAATTTGACCTGTTGTTGAGGTATAATCATCTTTATTTCCGGCCCAATCTGCATCCGAAAAGGCGTGAAGATTAAGCGGAGAGTCCTTGTAGATGGTTATACCTTGGTCTAAGGTCCCAGCAAGATAACGCAGTAGCCTTTTTAAGGCTGTCCAATGAGTTGTGCGAGGCTGATGCATATACTGAGATAACTTGTTGACTGCAAAAGCAACATCAGGTCGTGTGAGTGTTAAGTATTGAAGGCTTCCAACCGCCGCACGATAATCTGTAGGATTATCAATTAATTGACCAGAGTGAAGAGAAAGAGTTGAGTCTGCCAGCATTGGAGTTGGAACTGAATTGGCACCCAACATTTTGGTGCATTCCAGTAAGTCAGTGATGTACTTTTTCTGGCTAAGAAAGAGACCATGCTTGGTGGGAACAACTTCCAGCCCCAAAAAATAGGAAAGAGTGCCAAGATCTTTCAGTGTAAATCTTAGAGCAAGTTGCTTAATGAAGTTGTCTAAGAAGTCAGTAGAAGGACCTGTTAAAACAATATCATCAACGTAAACAATGAGATATATTGGTGAAGTGTGATGATGATAGATAAATAGAGAAGCATCAGCAATAGAGCGCTTAAAGCCACAATTTTCTAAAAACCGAGCCAACTCATTGTACCAAGCTCTCGGGGCTTGTTTGAGACCATAAATCGCTTTTCGTAATTTGCAAACATACCCCGGAAAGGCAACGTCTTCAAAGCCTGGGGGTTGCACCATGAAAACCTGTTCAGTGAGAGTACCATGTAAAAATGCGTTGTTTATATCCAGCTGTCGAAGTGACCAGTTGCGTGTGGTTGCTAGAGCCAGAAGGGTTCTAATTGTTGTTGGTTTGACTACGGGACTAAAGGTGTCTGTGTAATCAATTCCAGCTCTCTGTTGGAAACCTTTTGCAACAAGTCGAGCGCGATAGCGCTCAATAGTTCCATCAGGCTTATACTTGATGCGGAAGACCCATTTACATTTGACAGTATTTTGGCAAGAGGTAGAAGGAACTAAGTCCCAGGTGTGGAGCTTATGGAGGGCCTGAATTTCCTCAAGCATAGCTTGATGCCATTGGGGGTCTTTGAGAGCTTCTTTAACTGAAGAGGGTTCGGTGGGTCGAGTTTGAGTGATGGTTAGATTTGCATACTTAGGATTGGGTTTATGAATATTGTTTTTAGAACGTGTAGTGATAGTGTAAGTAGGAGGAGGTGGTGGAGAAGGTGTAGCATTAGAAGAAAGATGTGATGAAATAGAGGTGGATGAAAATGTAATATCACCACTCGAAGATGAGGTTGAGGATGTCTGAGTACTGGGAGGTGTTGAGGAGGAGTCTTGTGTAGTTAACAGGGCAGAAGTGAGAGACGTCTGAATGTGTTCGGTATGAGGTACATCTTCAGTAGAACATGGTGCATGAGATGGTAAGATAGGCAATGAGATGGAACACCACTGGTTTGGATCTGGATAAGAAGTGAGTGGAGCAGTGGACGATGGCTGATGATATGGGAATTGACTTTCGACAAATCTTACATGCCGAGAAACATATATTTTGTGAGAAGTTGGATCGAGACAATAGTATGCACTTTGGTCTGAGGAGTAACCAACAAAGATACATGGAAGAGAACGGGTCTCAAGTTTGTGCGAGGAATACGGCCTTAACCAAGGATAACAAAGGCATCCAAAGCTACGCAACTTCAAGTAATTTGGTGATTTTTCAAATAGACAGTGATATGGTGACTTGTTTGAAAGAGTGGGTGTTGGCATGCGATTTATAAGATAAGTGGCAGTTGTGAAAGCAAGTGACCAAAATTCAAGAGGAAGATGAGCATGATGAAGAAGAGAGAGTCCTGTCTCTACGATATGGCGATGCCGACGTTCAGCATAGCCGTTATGCTCAGGAGTGTGGGGTGGTGTAGTGAGATGAGATACTCCATTCATACTAAGAAAATCTTTAAGAGCTATATATTCTCCTCCATTGTCAGAATATATAGTTTTAATTTGTTTCTTGAAAAACTTTTCTACTAACGCTTTGAACCTGATGAACACATCCTTGGTATCTGATTTTCTTTTGAGAGGATAAAACCAAATATATTTAGTAAAGTGGTCAACAAATATAAGATAGTACTTGAAACCATCAAAAGAATATAATGGAGATGTCCATAAGTCTGTGTAAATGAGCTCAAGCGGAGAATAAGAGACTAAAGTATTTTGATTGAAGGGGAGCTTGTGGCTCTTATTACATTGACATGCATGGAAATTAAAAGAAAAATCACTAGGTACATTAAGATTAAAAGAAGAAACTAGAGATTTTAATATAGGCAAAGATGGATGTCCTAAGCGATGATGCCAGTCAATGGCTGATGTTTTGACACTTAAAAAGGCAACAGTTGATGCTATTGAAGGCCATTCATACACACCATTTCTACTTGGTCCCTTGTGAAGATGTGCCCCCGTAAGTCGATCCTTGACAACATAAGAATCAGATGAAAATTCAATTAGTAAATTATTGTCAGAACAGAATTTTGATATTGAAATAAGATTTTGTTTCATACCAGGTACACACAAGACATTTGAAAGAGTTAGAGATTTAGGAGTATGAGTAAAAGAAAATGAACCAGTATGGGTAATAGGTAGTCCGGATCCATCACCAATTATAATTTCTTCTGTGCCATCATATGGTTGATGAAGGGACAAATTGGTAAAATCTTGTGTGACATGATGAGAAGCACCCGAGTCGAGAAGCCATTGCGGGGAGACCATGGAAGTAGTGGCTTGAGCAACGTGAGCTTGTGGGTTGTTAGAGAAAAAGGGGGGTGGTGGTGGACGTATGGAGGGATGTTTACCTTGAAAAACCAAGCACTTCTGGAGTGAATGCCCTTTAGTATGACACCACTGGCACCTTCCCAGAAAAGGTTTCTGTCCATAAGCAGCATAAAAATTGCTATTATTTCGGTTTGTAGGCTTTGAGAATTGATTTGGTTTCATGTTTGGAGAGTAGTTGGTGTATGGTGTTTGAGGTTGATGTGGCCTGGTGGTTGTAGCATGAGCAGTGGCTGGCATGGGACCTAAGATTGGCTGAGATTTGATAACAAGCTCCCTTTGAATTAATTTTTCCATTAGATCGGGAAATAAAATGGGATCATCCTGAGCATTGACAGCTTCAATTATTCCTTGGTAAGAAGAGTCTAAACTTTCAAGCACCTTGTCTGTGATATCTTCAGGTTTCATTGGATGACCCAAGAGAGCCAACTGATCTGCGCAAGTCTTGATGGAGTTCATGAAATCAGTGATGGATTGGGGTCCTTTAGTGATGCTTTTGAATTGAGCTTTTAGCTGTTTAATGTGGCCCCGAGATGCACTAGCATAAGTGCGTGCCAGAGTATCCCATAACTCTTGGGAAGTTTTTGTAAGAGAGACGAGTGGAACAATGGTTTGATCTAAGGTACCGATGAGTGTGCCGTATAGTAAACGATCTTGCCGCATCCAAGTAACATATTCGGGGTTGGGTTGAGATTTGGAGTCCGTAGTAACGGTAGGGTTTGGTGAGGGAAAGGAACCATCAAGATATTTAAATAGGCCATAGCCAACCAAGGTAGCCTCAACCTGAAGTTTCCAGGAGAGGTAATTACTAAAGTTGAGTTTGATTATATTAGGAAGAGAAACAATGATTAATGGAGACTTTGGATCTGCATAATTTGGAATAGTGTTGTTGCTGGCCATTGAAAAAAAAATTAAGAAAAAAAAGGAGAAAGCGGTGATAGGGAGAAAATTTTGGATCAGAACCGTGCTCTTGATACCATATAGAGAAATGAAGGGAAGATAATTTTATTGTATGAGTTTGATTACATTATATAGATGCACAGAGATTTAATTACAGCAACTATAACTATACAACAGCTAGGCATGAGAAGATGATGACCATACAACTAACCTGTAAATGAAGTAAACATGCCTTGGACTCCAGGGTCAGCCATCTTATTCCAACATGTTTGAACGAAAGAACAAGTCAGCAAAGAATGTAGGATTGATTCTGGCTCCAAATTGCATGTAGGACATAAGACATTTATAGTGACATTCCAGATACGAAGGAGATCTTTGGTTGGAAGACAACATGTCGAAGCACGCCATAAGAAATTCTTGATTTTAGGTGGGATTTTTAGATTCCACAACTTCCTCCAAAAACCAGAGTTATTAGCCCCTGTATTGCTATTCTTTGTGTCCTGGATCAACCTGTACGCACGTTTTATTGTTGACGGAGGAATTTGGTGATAACAAATTTTGGAGGTAGAGGTAGCTGGAATAATGAAACTATGAAAATATGGGGTTTCGGGATTTTGGATGTTTGGGATTGGACTTGAGAGGTATCTCGACTTGTTAGATGTGTCAGATCCTTTTCCAAGATGCATGCGTACCTTATATTTATAAGGATCAAGCCAACGCAGTTCTGTTAAGAATTGGTTTTTAATCCCTATGATTGTTAAGGGATGTATTTTGGGAATTAGTAGATTTCGTCTCTTTAAATTATATTCACGTTGGGATACCTTCATGATTTGAAGGATATCGTTGGGAGATATTTTCTATCATAAATTGGAGATAATTCCTCGTTTCAGAGAGAGGAAATAATTAACTTGGGGATTAATTTAATTATTATTAGATTCGTATTTGGAAATTTGGGAGATATTACAGGCAACCGAAAATATGGCGTCACTGACTAGCATCCCATTTGTGGATTTGGGAGATATTTGTACGCACTTTTTATTGAATAGAATCCCATTTGCTCTTCACTGAATAGCATCCCATCTGCTCACCTCGCCAATACCAAGAGTCTTTAGTATCACATCAGCATTTAAAGGGATAGATAGGATTAAGTTTGTGTCTCGCTCATCGAATATGTCAATTAAATCTTTGTCCCAGGCTTGGGATCTTGTAATCATTAAGGAGATTGTTGAAATTATGAGAGACCACGACTCTCACACTCGTGAATTAAAGCTGTAAAATCTTTAATTCACAACAAGAAGAGGTATGACGACAACGGGTCACCCTAACGTATCCCCCAAGATGGTAAGCACCTGCCAACATGAAAATTTTGATATTTAACCGAGGACACAAATTTTAAGAACAGCCTAACAACTCTGTGATCGAATCCCATTTTTAGAAGCACATCTTCTAATAAATTCCACTATACTCGATCATACGCCTTACTCATGTCGAGTTTTAAGGCCATTCATCCTTGTTTCCCCACAGTTTTACATTTCATGTAGTGCATAAGTTTATACGCAATCATGATGTTATTCGAGATAAGTCTTCGAGGTATGAATACACTTTGAGAGTCTAAAATAATTAAATCAATAATCCTTTTAACCCTATTCGCAAGGACTTTAGAAATTACATTATACACCATGTTACAAATCGAGATAGAAAGAAGATCAGACGTAGATTCGGGATTCTTTTTCTTAGGGACGAGCACAAAATTAGTGTTAATCAATTGGGCGTCCAGATGTCCCGTAATAAAGAATGTTTTGACCAAATTTACGATGTCTTCTCCCATTTATGAGATTTGCTTCCTTAAAGAGGTTCAAGAATTCTGCTGTTACAATGGCACAGTCCAAACGAACCTCGACCCAATCGTTAGTACCAGCCCCTCGCTCCCACGTGTAAGGATACCCTGATAAATTCATATCCATTAGATCATTGTCCTCTTACACATCCTGGAAGCCTTGAATAAGATACTGAGGATATGGGTGACTTCCTTTTTTGTCATTCTGGGAGACAACATTATTCATGTCCCCGATTAAGCACCACGGAAAAGAATTACCAACTGCTAGCTCCCGAATCAGATCCCAAGTCTCTTTCCTTTTTGATTTGTTAGGCTCTCCATATATTTCAGTCAGTTGAAAATTATGACCCTCCTTCGTTACGAATGCTTCATCTATATGATTCTTGTTGTACGACTTTAGTGACACTTCCTCCTTATATTTACATAACAAAGCGACTCCACCAATATGATCCTGAGTTTCGACTATAAAAGCACCTTCAAATCCTATAGAATGTTGCCACTTTTACATAATGGTAGGTGAGCACTTCTTTGAGTACTCGTCGCATTCACGTTTTTTGGCATTTCTGTATTGCTTGGGCTCTCATGATCCATATTGACATCGTCTAAGTCCGATATTAGTTCTGTATAGTATCTAGGTCCAGACCATCATTAGTCCTACATTTTTTGGACTCAATCAGCGTGATCAGATTTCCTATTCATTGGCATAATTGGATTGGCATTTGTTATATTAGTCCTTACCCCCAAATTCGTGCTAGTTGCAATATTTTGAAAAATATTCTCTCCTTCATCACCTCTTTGATTAACAACATCCTAATTTTTAGAAGGGAAATGAGGATCTAGATTGCTACCATCGTCTCCGTACTGACCTTGCATTTCACCTGAATCTGGACCATGGCAGATATCTTCCATGCCGTTTCCGAGTCACTTGCACCTATGGGTTTAACTTGCCTTTTTAGTGGAGCTCTCATCCACGCACCGTATGGTTTAGTTATTTCATTCTCCGGAGTAATGAATAGACGGTTGCAAAACTTTTCAGAATGGCCTATTATACCACAAATGAAACAGAAAGTGAGAACGTTCTCATATTCGAAATTTATCCAAAACCAATCATCCCTTGTTTTCTTGATTTTCATACGCATTTTTAGAGGATTGGATAGATAAATTGATACCCTGATTTTCATGTATTCACGCCAAAATCCCACAAAATTATTTGGACAACTCCCAACAAAGCTACCGATATAATTACCAACGCCTATGAGAATCTTTTCTGTCATGAATCTTACTTTTAAATCATGTATTTGCACCCACAAATCAATAGTATTCAGTTCAACGCAGCGTGAATTTTCACTTTCTTTCAACCGGGCCATTAACAAAGCTCTTCTATTAAAAGACCATGAACACCCCTCCATTACTATCTTGACGTTTAGATCATGGAAAAATTGAAAAAAAATTATGTTCATATCCAATTTCTTTAAGTAAACTCCTTTTCATGGCCTCCACAATGCAGCCAGAGTGTGTTGCATGGCCTGGAAATCTACCCTCCCTTTTGTGATAAAACGTCCAATCACACATAACTTAGTGTTACAACTAGATTTCTGCCGGACCTTGGTTCGGTCGGACCTGCAAATGAGAAGAATGCGAGGGTTTGACCCCCCGATTCACCTCCGGTGTGAGAATAAGTTAGTCGGTTTTGGTAAGGTAATTTAGAACGCAGAGTGTTTGTGTTGTGTGTAATTGTGTATGAAATGATCTTCAAACCTGAATTAACTTATTTTCTTTCATCCGGCGGTTATAGGGGAGTTAGCCACGATTCTTGGTCGTGTCCCACGTTCTAGGGAAGTGTAGCAATGCAACCGTTAAACCCTAAATGGGCCGGACGAATGTGGACTTCTATTTGGATCCGGAATTTGGTATTGGGCCTTCGGCTCGGCCCAGCAAGGAAGTGGGCCCCCAACATGTCCCTGGGCTTTGTTCGGAGTTGTCCTCAGGACGGAGGCCAAAGCCTGAGCCCATCTTCGGAATTCATTCTTCGGACGCCTCATTTGGATAAGGAGGACGATGGACAAGGCTGAGATGTTCTTTAGGAAGCCGTGTCCCTTTATGATTGATAGTTGTCTGATCTCGAGATCCGCGCTTTAATCTCTGCCGTTGAATTCGAAGCGTCCCTTGTCCAAACGACGTGTCTCTGTATTTAAGCCTTCTAAGCCCATTCATTTTCACTTTTACGTTTATAAACTATACAATCCTCAGAGTGAAAAATCTTTTTTCTTAGAGCTTTTCTCAGGCAACGATTGGAGCCAACCGTATCATCGCCGGTCATCTTCACTTCTCCGATTCCGGTCTTCGTTGAAGCGATTTATCCTCAAGAACTCAGTCTTATCCAGAATCTTCAAACTAGTAAGTGACACTTTCCCCTTTGCTTCTTTACTGCGATTGTCCTGCATTTCATATATTCATGTATGTATCTATATGTATGTATGCATAAAATCACCTATGCCCTTAAAACGAAATACTCGCATGTCCAAAACATTTTAGGTTCTTCTTGATGTGCCATTTTACTTTTGTATTAGCATTTCCCAAGATTTTGGAATTAATCCGAAGATAATCTAGGCGAGAATTTCCTTCGGGATCTTCGAACCTTGGGGATACTCTCTGGACCATCTCAATCTCTTGGAATTCCATTCGGAATGTCCTAGTTTCCCATAGGTTTTAGGCTTTCGGCTCTCTTCGCCTTAAGTTGTAGAATGCCCCGACCGATCCTGGCTCACTGTACTCGGCCTATTCCCCTTTTATTTTCATCTTTTTTGTCCGAGTACAAGGCTAACGTCTCTTCATTTCCGAATGCAGGGACATGGATCGGTCAACTGAAGGTGCTGGTCCTTCGGAGGTCTCTCCCTTCAGTGACGCCAAACTGTACCGAAGATAAAATCGAAGCATTCCATTCAAAATATCTAGTAGAGAGGAATGTCTGGTATTTCTTCGCGCCAAGGAAGAAGGACCGTATCTGGCACAATCCCGAGATTCCACCCCTTTGTGGTGGGAGTGTAGCCACCGGAATATCCGAAATGGCGTTCAAATGCGGCTTTTGGTTGCCGATGTTGCCAATTCTAAAGAAAATACTGAAGCAGCTAGGGATAGCTATAGGGCAGTTAGATCCGAACAACTTTTTCCACATCTACGCCTTCCAAGCTCGATGCCTGGCCAAGGAGATGACTCCGAGGACAACCTTCTTCTGGCATCATTATGAGCTCCGAAGGAACTCAAAGAGCAACGGCTTCTATACCATAGCTCGCCGAACCGGTAGGGCCGATTGGGCTCAAACAAATTCCAACAATAGGGGAGCCCATGAGAAGTGGGCTTTTATCTCGGGGCCGAAGATGGTGAAATATGGCCGATGGCAGGACCTTGTGATAAGTGGATTTTATATCCACTATTTACCTTCCGTTTGGACTTTAATCGTTTGCATGTTCTCAAGTTTCGTTGTCATTTGATATGTTTTTGTGTACATTGTGTAGGTTGTGTCGTGACGTTATTATGGTGCTTAAATGGTGATTTGGATGGTGTGAAATGAATTTTAGACGTGTGAAGAAAAGTGATTCAAAGTGCAAGAATTGTGGAATGATTGTTGCTAAGTGGGTGAGCTAAAGCAAAACAAGGAGAGGTCCAGGAGGGCAACAGCATGCAGCATAGGCATTCCAGGAACCGTGGGGAGCCATTGCGCAGGTGTTGGGCGCCATTGCGCGCGCGGATGGAGGCCAGGAGCAGGCGAGCGCCGTTGCGCGAGGTCTGGGGCGCAGCTGCGCGAGGGGTTTGTGCGAGAGAGCGCCGTAGCGCGTGCGCGAGGCGCAGTAGCGCTCGAGGGGATTGTTCCAGGGGCTTGCTAGCGCTGTTGCGCAGTTGTGGAGCGCCGTTGCGCTTGGTTTAAGCGCTCTTGCGCGTTGTCTAGGCGCCATGGCGCTGTGTGGTGATTTTGGGCAAATTTCTGTTGCCTTGTACCGGGTCAATTGTTTTGGGCCTATTTTTAGGGCATCTTTATATGTAATATCGAGACCTAAAAAAAACATTATCTATCGTATTTCTTAGTTTTTCTTGGCGACTATTAACACTTTGCATCTAGATTTCAAGAACAATTTCAAGGAATTTCTCCAAGCTAGTGACAAGCAAGGATTATTCTTTGGAATCTTTGTACTCTTCTATTTTGGGGATTTAATTCTAAACCTTATTTCTTCTTCCATATTTACTTGTTTATTTTGGAATTATGTTTTCCATAGAACCCATGATGGCAATTAGGTCAATTATGGGCTAATTCGTTATCATGGGGTTTTAATGGATTTTGCTATGGATTCTAGTAATTGAGTGTTATTTATGCCTTGGTGTGTGATTGAATGTATTGATTGCCTAGTATGTTTATGCTTATTCGTTATAAGTGAGTCGCGAACACTTGTAATTGTTTGTTTAATCCTAGTGAATGCGAAAGTGGATCTAGGGTTTAGAACAATTCATGCTAGCATAGGTTTTTGCATGTGAAGAACATGTATTAATTTGTGGTGTAATTCTAACCGTTTTGCATCGACTATGTGGTTTAATGGGTGCTTGAATTTCAACCGGTATGTGTTCAATTGCTATAGACATATAGAAACTACACATATTTGGTGACTACTTGACTTCTATCAATTGTGGATGATCGGTAGGATGGTATATGCACAACGAAAGTTGGTGTGTATCAGTTTAGTGCATCTAATCAGTAATCAACTCTGTCACATGCTAGGCTAAAGGGCATAAGATTCTAGATGAAGTAGTAAATGAAATTGAAATCCCATGTTTGTTTATTATATAGTTAAAGTTAAGTTATTTCCTCGTAATTGGCTTAGTTGGTAATTAATCTTTAGTAAATCAAAACCAAAATTGTGATTGTCTTAGCAGTGAGTGTAAATCATAAGCTGGTGCATAAGTGAACATAACGAACAATTTGAGTCTCTGTGGGAACGAATCCTATTTACTCTATATTACTTGTTGACCACGTTCTCTTGCGTGAATAAGTGCGAACAAGTTTTTGGCGCCGCTGCCGGGGACTCGGTTCATTGTTTGTTTAGTTTATGATCTTGTCATCAATTTGGATTAAATTCACTGACTCAGACGTTTTTCTCACTCATTTACTTTGGGGGTTCTCAGGTACTATCTTGAGCGTGTATGCTTACTCGATCTCAAGCTCGTAAAGAAAATCTGGAAGAAGAGAAGCACGAAGAGGAATTAGTGGAAGACAGTGAAGAAGAGTTGGTAGTTACTGGAGAAATGGCAGATAACAAGGCGCTGAAGGAATATTCTCAGCCCAAGATTGATGATATTCAGTCGAGTATTGTGCGGCCGGCTATTGTTGCAAATAATTTTGAGATCAAGCCGGGCACGATCCAAATGGTCCAGAACTCAGTCCAGTTTGGGGGTTCATCTGTCGAGGATCCCAACATGCATATCAGGGACTTCATTGAGATCTGTGACACGTTCAAAACCAACGGAGTTTCTGAGGACGCTATCAAGCTAAGGTTGTTTCCATTTTCCTTGAGAGACAAAGCAAAAAGCTGGTTGCATTCACTTCCAGCAGGTTCCATCACTACATGGGAAGATCTGGCACAAAAGTTCTTGACTAAATTCTTTCCTATGGCAAAGACTGCTGCCATGAGGAATGCTCTTACACAATTTAGTCAGCATTCTGGTGAATCACTGTGTGAAGCTTGGGAAAGGTACAAGGAGATGCTCCGGAAATGTCCTCATCATGGGATGCCAAATTGGATGGTCATCAATAGCTTCTACAATGGGTTAAGTCATTCTCGAGCCATGCTGGATGCAGCATCTGGAGGAGCTTTGTGGGCCAAAAGCTATGAAGAGGCCTATGACT
Source organism: Kitagawia praeruptora (assembly GCA_037693485.1). Lineage (NCBI taxonomy): Eukaryota > Viridiplantae > Streptophyta > Magnoliopsida > Apiales > Apiaceae > Kitagawia > Kitagawia praeruptora. The sequence goes on along the minus strand of CM075352.1, from coordinate 101,861,067 downwards.
TGATTGAAATGATGGCTGCAAACGAGTATCAGAATCCGACACAGCGTATTCCACAAGGTAAGGTTGCAGGTGTACTTGAAATGGATGCCACAACAGCTATAGCAGCCCAGCTACAGGCTTTAACCATGAAAGTGGATTCATTGGCTAAGGTGGGGGTTCAACAAGTTGCCATGGTTTGTGAATTGTGTGCGGGGGCTCATGACACTAATCAATGTGCAATTTGCTAGTGAGTCGGCACAGTTTGTCAGCAATTATCAGAGGCCTTCACAACCTGCTCCCAATACGTATCATCCCAACAATAGGAATCATCCTAACTTCAGTTGGAGCAACAATCAGAATGCTGTGCAACAACCATCTCAGGGTCAGCAGTATAGTTCAAGGCAGTTCAACAATTCGGGTTATCAACAACCCTATGCCCAAAGGCCACCATACAATCCACCTGGATTTCATCAACAGCAACCAGGAAGTCATGTGCAATCTAATGAGAAGTCAGAAATGGAAGAATTGCGAATGATGTACAAGAGTCAAACAGCATCTCTGAAAACTCTTGAAAATCAAATGGGCCAACTGGCCAATGCTCTTTTGAACAGACCTCAAGGGCAATTACCTAGTGACACGGAAGCAAATCTGGGTAAAAAGGAGGTCAAGGAACAGATTCATGCTGTTACGTTACGTTCTGGAAAGGTTACAGACGATCTGGGAGTCAAAAAGCAGTTTAACGAAGAACTTGAAAATGCTGTGAACAGTGATTTGGACGCGGGCGCGTCTGAGGGGTCTATCCGGTCTTCTAAGTCAGCTCTTCCGATCATTCAGAAGGCATCAGGTGAGGAAGGAAAGGAGAAGTCAGATGGGGAAACAGGTTCAGAAATTACGGAAGCTAGCAAAGAAGTTTATCCGCCTCCGCCATTCCCTAAAAGGCTTCAGAAACAGAAGTTTGATAAGCAATTCGCAAAGTTTTTAGAAGTGTTCAAAAAGTTGCACATAAATCTACCATTTGCTGAAGCACTTGAACAAATGCCAAGTTATGCCAAGTTCATGAAGGGCATACTTTCGAGGAAATTGAAACTCGAGGAGTTAGAGACCATCGCTTTGACGGAGGAGTGCAGCGCTGTTTTGCAACAAAAGTTGCCACCTAAGCTGAAGGATCCGGGGAGTTTTACCATACCGTGCATCATTGGAAATTTGTCGTTTGACAAGTGTTTGTGTGATTTGGGGGCGAGCATCAACCTCATGCCCTATTCGGTTTTCTTGCAACTTGGTCTTCCGGAGCCTAAGCCTACCAGCATGTCACTCCAGTTAGCTGATCGCTCAGTTACCTACCCTCGAGGAATTGTAGAAGATGTTCTGGTAAAAGTGGACAAACTCATCTTTCCAGCAGATTTCGTCATACTTGATTTTGAAGAAGACAAGAAAATCCCTATCATTCTTGGGAGACCATTCTTGGCCACGGGGCAAACCTTGATCGACGTGAAAAAAAGGGGAACTTACGATGAGGGTGCATGATCAAAATGTCACCTTCAATGTTTTCAAGGCTATGAAGTTTCCAAGTGAAGAAGAGCAATGTTTGAAGATAGATTTGGTGGAGTCAGCAGTGCAATCAAAAATTGAGCATCTGCTCTTGAATGACACATTGGAAAAAGCACTGATTAGTGATTCTTTATTGGAAGAAGATGAGATAGATGAGAAACTGCTACTTCTTGATGCTACTCCATGGCAAAGGAAATTCGAGAGACCAGTGGAATCGTTAGGTCTATCTGAATTGAAGGGGTCACATCAGCGGTTGAAACCATCCATTGAAGAAGCTCCAACTCTAGAGCTCAAACCACTACCTGATCACTTAAGGTATGCTTCTCTTGGTGAGTCATCTACTTTACCTGTGATTATTGTTGCTAACTTGTCAGATTCTGAGGAAGACAAGCTCTTGAGAGTTCTTAGAGAATTCAAATCAGCTATTGGATGGACCATAGCAGACATCAAGGGGATAAGTCCAGCTTACTGTCAACATAAAATTCCATTAGAAGAAGGGAGTAAACCAACAGTGGAAAATCAGAGACGTCTAAATCCAATCATGAAAGAAGTTGTGAAGAAAGAAATTATCAAATGGTTGGATGCAGGGATTATCTATCCCATTTCTGATAGTTCATGGGTAAGCCCAGTTCAATGTGTGCCGAAGAAAGGTGGCATGACGGTAATCACCAATGAGAAGAATGAACTTATCTCTACTCGCACGGTCACTGGTTGGAGAATCTGTATGGACTACCGGAAATTGAACAAGGCCACTAGGAAGGATCATTTTCCTTTGCCCTTTATCGATCAGATGCTGGACAGACTTGCAGGTCAGGAGTACTATTGCCTATTGGATGGATATTCTGGGTATAATCAAATCTGTATTGCCCCTGAAGATCAGGAGAAGACGACTTTCACATGCCCATTTGGTACATTTGCTTTTCGGCGAGTCTCTTTTGGTTTGTGTGGTGCACCTGCCACTTTTCAAAGGTGTATGATGGCTATCTTTTCAGACATGATTGGCAAGACCGTAGAAGTTTTCATGGATGACTTTTCTGTAATCGGTCTCTCTTTCGATGAATGTTTGAATAATCTGGGTGCGGTTCTGAAAAGATGTGTGGAGACTAATCTAGTGCTTAACTGGGAGAAATGCCACTTCATGGTTCAGGAGGGAACTATTCTTGGGCACAAGGTGTCACGGAGAGGTCTAGAGGTGGACAGGGCAAAAATAGAGACAATTGAAAATCTTCCACCACCTAATTCAGTGAGAGGGATTCGTAGTTTCCTTGGTCACGCAGGTTTTTACAGGCATTTTATCAAAGACTTCTCAAAAATCTCCAAACCGTTGTGTAAGCTCTTGGAAAAGGATGTTCCTTTTAAATTTGATGAAGAATGTTTGACCGCTTTCGAGACTCTGAAAAAGAAATTGGTTTCAGCACCAGTGATCATTGCTCCCGATTGGAGTGAACCTTTCGCTATGATGTGCGATGCTAGCGATTATGCAGTGGGGGCTGTTCTCGGTCAAAAGAAAGACAAAGTGTTTCATGTGATTTATTATGCAAGCAAGACTCTTAATGATGCTTAGTTGAACTACACTACCACTGAAAAGGAGCTGTTGGCCATAGTCTATGGTTTCGAAAAATTTCGTTCTTACTTGCTAGGTACAAAGGTAATGGTGTACACGGATCACGCGGCTATTAGATATCTGCTCTCTAAAAAGGACTCCAAACCTCGTTTAATTCGTTGGGTACTTCTGTTACAAGAATTTGATGTGGAGATTAAGGACAGGAAAGGGACAGAAAATCAAGTTGCTGACCATCTTTCTCGTCTGGAGGACTTTGGTAAATCCTCTCGAGACGGTACCATCATTAATGAATTCTTCCCGGATGAGCAATTGTTTAGGGTGCAAGAAGAGGAGCCATGGTACGCAGACATTGTGAACTTTCTGGTTAGTCAAGTTATTCCATCCGAATTTTCTTATGCACAAAGGAAGAAGTTCTTGCATAAAGTTAAATGGTATCGTTGGGACGAACCATATCTGTTTAAACAGGGAGCTGATCAGATTCTTAGAAGATGTGTGCCGTATAGTGAAACAGAGGCTATTCTGAGGGATTATCACGCTACGACATATGGAGGCCACTATGGAGGTGAAAAGACAGCAACTCGGATTCTTCAAGCGGGGTTCTATTGGCCTTCTCTTTTTAAGGATGCTCATCAGTACGTCTTAAGGTGTGATCGTTGTCAGCGTGTTGGTAACATATCGAGGAGGGATGAGATGCCCCTTAATGTAATGTTGGAAGTGGAAATTTTCGATGTTTGGGGAATTGACTTCATGGGACCCTTTATCTCTTCATGCAACAATCAATATATCTTGCTAGCAGTTGATTACGTCTCTAAATGGGTTGAGGTCAAAGCACTTCCGACAAATGATGCCCAAGTCGTGCTTAATTTCCTTCAGAAGAACATCTTCACCAGATTTGGTACTCCTCGAGTCATTATCAGTGATGAAGGCACTCATTTTTGCAATCGCAAGTTCACTAATCTTATGGCCAGATACAATATCAATCATCGGGTAGCTACAGCATATCATCCTCAGACCAATGGCCAAGCTGAAGTGTCTAATCGGGAAATCAAGCGTATTCTAGAAAAGGTGGTGAGTCCTTCAAGAAAGGATTGGTCTCTGAAACTCGATGAAGCCGCCTGGGCTTATCGAACGGCATATAAAACACCTTTGGGAATGTCACCGTATCAGCTTGTCTACGGGAAAGCTTGTCATTTGCCAGCGGAATTGGAGCACAAGGCTTATTGGGCTTTGAAAAAGCTAAATTTCGATCTTACAGCCGCGGGTGAGAAGAGAATGGTGCAACTCCATGAGATGGACGAGTTTCGCTTGCAAGCATATGAGAACAATAAACTCTACAAAGAAAAAGTGAAGAGATGGCATGATCGTCGTTTAGTCAACAAGGTATTTGTTCCTGGACAACCCGTGTTATTATTTAATTCTCGCCTTCTTCTATTTCCAGGAAAGCTAAAATCGAGATGGTCAGGGCCCTTTGTTGTAAAAACCGTGTTTCCGCATGGAGCGGTTGAGATTTTTGAGAAATCACCTGATCAGTCATTCAAAGTCAATGGTCAGAGATTGAAACCGTACTTTGGTGAGGTATCGAATCGTGGGGCTGAAACCGCGGTTCTTGCAATTTCTGAGTAAATCATGGAAGTCACGTCAAGCTACTGACGTAAAAGAAGCGCTTCGTGGGAGGCAACCCACGCGTTTGGTGTATTCTTTGAAAAAAAAAAAAAAAATATATAGCAGGAGTTTCCAAGCGCAACAGCGCCTCTATAGCGCCACAGCGCCTGGCACCACTGAATTTCCAGGAAACAACTCGCGCAATTGCGCCTAGTGATGCGCAACAACGCTCGGCAAGGGCTCATTCCAGGAGTTGTAACGCGCCATGGCGCCTCCTTTCAGCGCAGCTGCGCGCTCCCATATATAAAAAAAAAATATTAGAAAACCTATTGTAACAAAGACCCAGCCGAAACCATACATACATACACCCACATCTTTTATACTCCTAAACCTAAAATTCTCTCTACCCAAAATCTATACCTCATCCATTTTCTACAATCAAATCCTACATCTTCCAAACCCATCTCAAATCCTATCCCACTAATTATCTCTACATAATCAACTATACACACAAATCCCCTCTTTATTCCAAATCATTCAACTTCCATACAAGCTTCAAGATTTCTCTAATTCAAGTTTGGGGGAGTGCTTTCAAGGTTCTCATCTTCAATTCAAGTGGTAATATTCTCTCTTAATTTAATTATTTAGTGAATTGAATTGTTGGAATTGGGATATTGTGTGTGGAGATATATTGTGGATTTTTGGGTGTTTGTTGACATTGTGTTGTTCAAAGAGTGGTATGGCTCCCAAAAGAGTACGTGTGCCGAGTAGTAGTAGTTCGGAGGAGGAGGTGCAGCCGAATTATGATGTGGATAAATTTGTTTCTAAGGCGGCTCAAGATGAGTTCGAAAATTTATTGTCAAGAGCTGTTGTTCAGGAGAGGGGTTTTGAGCCTTCGGGTGAGGATGGTGAATTGAGAGATATGGTTAGGGAGTTAGGTTGGGTGATGTTTTGTGCTAAGCCGGTGGCAGTTCCCTTGAGCATTGTTAGGGAATTTTATGCCAATGCCAAGGATGACAAGAATGGAATCACTATGGTTAGGGGGCAGGCAGTTGCTTATAAGCCTGGGTATATCCGGCGTGTTTTGTCTCAATCACCGAAGCCTAGGAATGTTGAGGATTGGGGGCAGAAAACTAGGGATGATGTTGACCTAGATGCTATCATGGCGGGGATGTGTATCCCGGGTACGGTTTGGAGGTATAAGGCAGGTTCTACCACGCCGAGTACATTTCCGGCAGCTGCTTTGACGAGGTATGCCCGAGCTTGGTTCTTGTTTATTTGTGCTCGTGTAATGCCTACTACCCATGTTACTGAGGTTAATGTTGAGCGTGCCATCATTTTGTGGGGTATTTTGAACGGGAAGTATATTGATCTCGGGGAATTAGTCTATCAGAATATCTTGAAGTTCTTGAAGGGTGGTACGACAGGCGGGATCCCACATGCAGTCATTATTGCAGAGTTGTGTGTTCATGTGGGTGTTCGTTGGCATAGTGATGAGACGCTGCTCAGGCCGAGGGGTTCTATTAAGCACGCGGCTATTAATAAGATGGCGGAGTGGTCGGGTGGTGTTCCTCACCCGAGGGGTCTTGGTTATGTTGAGATTTTTGAGGGGGGTGGTGCTCCACCACCGGTTGAGCAAGTACCTCCACAGCCACACCTAGACAGAGCGGGACCTTCTCAGGCACAGACGAGTCAGGGTACTGTGGTTTTCAGTGATGCTCAGTTCAGACGCATGTTGAGGCGTCAGGATACTACGAATGCCATGTTAAACAGATTTGCTACAGACTTGACTCAGTCATTGGATGGAGTGTACCAGCAGTAGGGTTTTCAGGTCACATGGCCTATCTTCGGAGCGCACCACGTCTATCCACCACCAGATACACCACCCGAGGAGGGTGACGATGCCGACGACTAGGGGAGTATCTCTTGTACCCTTTAATTTTACCTTCAATGAGGGCATTGAAATTTTTAAGTTTGGGGGTGATTTTATGGTATCAAGAGTAATTGCATTGCATATAGTTGCATATTCATGCATATTCATGTTAGTATTTTTGCATTTAGTTTTGCATATTCATATCCATTTAGGTTGCATTTAGGATGCCATGTCATATAGCTTTAATTAGGATTTATTATCATGTTGTTCATGCATTTCATGCATTTCATATGATTCCATATGAGTGTCTGTTTCTGGCTCGATAGGTCGATGTTAATTTGGGTGTGATGACAATGAATAGAGGGTTGATTTAAGTACTTATGAAATTGACTTGCGTGTGTCGGGAACACAATCTTTTCACGGTCTCACTGTTTGCTTTTGAGCTAGATCGAGTCATACCTTGTTTGGCTGTTGAGATTTAATCACTTATTTATATCTAGAATTTTCGTTATTCCCTTGATGGCGTAGGAGCACTTAAGTATAAGTTTGGGGGAAAACAGGGATTTCATGCTAAGTGTTGTGTCGTAGTGTAATAATGGCTAGGCGTCAAATGGCTAGTAGCCGACTCATATTTGATATGAGTAGTCTAGGAGGGTGAGATAGTGCACCCATCTAAAAAAAAAAAAAAAAAAAAAGAAAAGAAAAGAAAAAAAAAAGAAAAGAGTTGTGAGAATAAAAAAATGAGGGATTGTGAGAGTGTGTGTATGCTAATTGGCTAGGGTGAGCTCTTTAGTACTCGAGCAAGTAAGTTCGAGGGGATTTTATGCCTAGTGACCTAAGACTTGTTCGGTCTGGGATCCACTAACCTAACGCTCGCTACAAGGGTGCTATTGTATAAGCCTTTAGGGGTCTCACCCATTGCACAGTCAAAAGCATGTGTGTTTTGTGTTTTGTGATGTTTTGTGTAGTAAAGCATGAGTACTTGTCTACCTTAAATGATGATGGCGGTGTCTTTGATGTCATGGAGTGTCTAAAGTCTATTCTTTTTATAAACATGTGATTGTCTTGGTGAATGTTAGGAATAATTCATAAGTTGTGATGTTAAGAATAGAATTTACACATTATACTTCTTGTAATCCTGATCTTATAAAGGATTTAGCACTGTATATAGGTTTTATGTGTAAAACAGTTATCTGTATAGTTTAGTCAGGAATGAACAGTGTATCGGAGACTACATGTCAGGAACAGAGAGCAAATCCTGATGACGGTCCAATACTGATGGTTGATCAGATACTGATGCAGTGTACAGATCCTGATATCAGTCATGTTACTGATGATGTCATTATAGATACTACAGAAACTGGCAAGTGCTATAAAACAGGATCGTTGTTTGAAGAACAAGCAAGAAGACATTATGAAGGAAAGAGTTTTCTATTGAAGGAAACTATCGACTAGAAGGCAGAACATTGTCATGTATAGATTATATCTTTCTGTTATTAGTTGATAGGTAGCATTATAAATGCTCTCTCAATATCATTGTAAAAAGAGCGACGAAGTTGTAAGTACGAGTGCGTAGCTCTGTATAAGGTTTGTATTCGAGAGTTCGAAACAAACAGAGAGATATTTGTATTGTCAGCAGCTGCTAAAGGTATTGTACACCTTTGGTAGAGTTTGTATTTGATCTTATTAATACAAACAAGAGTTGATTCATTCGTTTATTCTTGTTCATATAATCAAGCAAAAATCAGACACGATTATATAACTTGTATTCAACCCCCCCTTCTACAAGTTATTCGAGTTAACAATTGGTATCAGAGCAGGTTGATTTCGAATAATCATAAAGATCTGCAATCATGTCTGGTTACAAGGATGGGAATACTAAAATTCCTATGCTCAAGAGAAACGAATATACTCTATGGGAAGTAAAGATGTTGCATCATCTGGAAGCAAAAGATCCTGATTATCTTGACAGAATCAGAGATATGGACCTTTTGTTCCAACAAAGGTCGTTGGACAAGCAACTGTTGATGGTGTGGTTGTTCCAGAACGTACAGCAGAGAAGCCAAAATCTGAATGGTCAGATAAGGACAAGGAGAATGTTCTCAAAGATGCTAAAGTGAGAAACATATTATTCAACAGTCTTGATTCTGTTCTCACTAACTATGTTCTCTCTTGTAAAACTGCTAAGGATATATGGGACAATCTTAAGGTTCACTGTGAAGGAACTAAGCCTGTCAGGAAGAATATGAGGACATTACTTATACAACAGTATGAGTACTTTGAATCCAAGTCTGGTGAGTCACTTACTGATACCTTTGATAGGTTTACAAAACTCATCAATGAGATGGCCATGCATGGTAAATATTACGACTTGGAGGACATGAATACAAAGTTCATGAAAGCTTTGCCTGATTTCTACAATGAGAAGATATCTGCAATTGAGGAAGCTAATGATCTGGATGAGATTTCATTAGAGGCAGTATATGGAAAATTGAGAGCTTATGAACTTGACAAGCAGCAGAAGAAGAGCAGGAGTGAAGGAAAGATGAAGACTATTGCACTTACTGCTCAATCTGAAGTTAAGAAGCTTCCTGAAGAACAGCATGAAGAGATTGCTGTAAAAAATTCAAGGAAGAAGAAAAGCAAAGAAAGTTCTGAGTCAGAGACTACTGATATGGACTCTGACAACAATGATTCTGAATCTGAGATGCAAGAACTCTTTGCTATGTTTGCTAAAGCTTTCAAGAAAGGAAAATTCAACAGGAGAAGATTTAGCAAAGAACCTTTTCAAAAGAAGGAGGAGAAGAAGAGTGACAAAAGCAAAAGTACAATTGTCAAGCTTGATAAGGCCAAGATCAAGTGCTTTAACTGCAGCGAGCTTGGACACTTTGCTAGTGAGTGTAAGAAGCTTAGGAATTCAGGAAAGGGTAATGCACTTATGGTTACACAGAAGGATTGGGCTGATTCCAGTGACTCTGAAGATGAATTGGATTATGACAACATTGCATTGATGGCCAATAGTTCAGACAAACCTGGATCTCCAAAGAAAATTTCTCCATCCTCTGTTAAGGTATCACTTCACTCTCTTGATTCATTTGATAGCTTAAATTCTGATGAAATTAGATCTATCCATGCTGAGTTTAAAAATCTTATGACTAATTTTAGAATTCTTACTTGTGAAAGAGATGAACTTAAGGTTAAGAATGATAAATTAGTTGATAGAAATAATTTTCTTGAATCTGAATTAATTCAAATGGAAGAATACAAGTTGAGTTCTGATAAAGCTAAGCATGATTATAGTGTAATTCTTGAGGCTTATGACTATGTCAGAAAAGAACTAGAAGAAGAGAGAGATGTGATTAAGACCATTAACAATTCCAGTAAGAAGACAATAGAAATCTTTGAGAGTGGAATTCGTGGTAAGATTAATGGTTTAGGTTTTGATAAGGCTAGACAAGAAGAAAAAGTAGCTATTGTCAATGATGATAGTAAGGTAGAAGCTAATACATCTAAATCTGAAGGTAAGAAAATTGTTTCTGAACCTAATCATGTTAAATTTGTTGATTCAAAAGGTACCCCTGTTGTACACAAAAGGATTAACAATAGTAATTCAGATGAGAAAGTGTTAGAGAAACCTAAGAATGTAAACATAGGGTTTCTGTCTAAGTCTCAGTTGAAACAGAGATTAGATGGTCTTTCAGAGTCTAGCAAGATCAAGAGAAATAGGAATGGAAAAGAAGGTATTAACAAAGAGAATAATTTCAAGAATGTACCTGATGCACCTAGGAAAAAATGCTATAAGTGTGGAAATCATAATCATTTGGCCCTAGACAGCAATCAAAAACCTTCTTGGAAAACTGAGTCCAGATTCCCCAAGACTCAGAAAATTCAATACCAACCACAAAAAGCGTGTTATCATTGTGGTAGTTTACTTCATTCCATTTACATGTGTAGAGAATATCATGAACTGTATTATGACTATTATTCTTTGAAATCTGAAACTCCTAGTCACAAACAGTTTGTGAGATCAGAGTCTAAAGTTGACTCTGCAACAGGTAAAATAAATGCAAAATCTTCAAAGTCTGTTGTCTCTAAATCTAGTAAGAAAGGATCCAATCAAAGTTGGGTCCTAAAAAATTCTAACTAGTTACTTTTTGTTTGCAGGGCACAGGAAAGAAGCATTCAATTATCTTGGACAGTGGATGCTCTGGACATATGACTGGAAAGAAGTCCCTGCTTACAAAGTTTGAAAGGAAAGCTGGCCCAGTAATATCTTTTGGAGATGGCAACAAAGGAGAAACTCTGGGATATGGCTCAATTATTTTGGGGAATGTCATCATAGAAAATGTAGCACTGGTTGAAGGCTTGAAACATACTCTTTTAAGCATAAGTCAACTGGGTGATAAAGGTTACAAATCAATCTTTGACAGAGAAGGATGCAAAGTCTTGAATATGCAGAATGGAGACATTGTTCTAACTGGTCAAAGACATGGTAACATATATGAAGCCAGCTTAAGTGATACATCTAAAGGAATTGTTAGATGTCTCTACAGCAAAGCAACAAATGATGAAAGCTGGAATTGGCACAAGAAGCTCTCACATCTTAATTTCAAGAAGCTTAATCAACTTGTTAAACACAATTTGGTGAGAGGCCTACCTCAGGCAAATTTTGTGCAAGATGGACTTTGTGATGCATGTCAGCTTGGAAAGCAGAGAAGAACCACTTTCAAGAGCAAGACTGAAAATTCAATTACTGAACCATTTCACATGCTACATCTTGATCTGTTTGGTCCAGTAAACATTATGTCTATCAGCAAGAAAAGATATGCTCTAGTTATGGTGGATGATTTCACAAGGTTCACATGGGTGTTCTTTCTACACAAGAAGGATGAAGCTCCTCAGCAAATCATTGAACTCATCAAGAATATTCATAACAGCTCTGAGTACAAAGTCAAAGTACTTAGGAGTGACAATGGTACAGAATTCAAGAATTCTACAATGGAGGGGTTTTGTGCAGACAATGGAATCACTCAACAGTTTTCTGCACCTGGTACACCTCAGCAAAATGGTGTAGTGGAAAGAAAGAACAGGACTCTCATAGAGGCAGCAAGAACCATGCTTGCAGATGCTAAACTTCCAACCTACTTTTGGGCAGAAGCTATTAACACTGCATGTTTCACTCAGAACTGTACCTTGGTAAATTGTCATGGAAAAACTCCCTATGAGATGATCAAAGGAAAGAAACCAAGTGTGAAATATTTTCACATCTTTGGATGCAAATGCTATGTCCTAAAAGTTCATCCAGAACAACTTGGAAAATTTGAAGCCAAATCGGATGAAGCAATTTTTCTAGGATACTCAGCATCTAAGGCCTTCAAAGTTTACAATCTCAGAACTCACATTGTTATGGAATCAATTCATGTTGCATTTGATGATAAGAAATTTGGAATTTTGCAAACTGATGAAAGCCATGACAAATTGGAATTTGAAAATCTGAAGAATTCTGAGATACTCTCAAGTGATGATGAAGGTTCTCCAGAAGGAATTTCTATTGCTTCTCAAAGGAATGCTACTGTTGAGGGGGAGCAAATAAATCAGAGAGAACACAGTGATCATCAGGAGCAGACTAGTCTTTCAGAGTCTATTCCATCAGGAATTGATGTTTCAGAGTCTACTCCATCAGGAACTGACATTTCAGAGTCTACTGAGGAAAGATCAGTAACTAGCAGCAATATGGAATCTACTGATTCTATTGATCAAAGGAGAGTTTTTGAAGGTAGAGAGAATTCTTCTACAAGAGATACCACTAACTTAGGGGGAGAGACTAGCAGAGTTGATTTACCACCTGTTAGAAAATGGACAAAGGATCATACTGAAGATTTGATAATTGGTGATCCAAATAGTGGTGTTCGAACTAGAAGATCAATTCAAAATGAATGCTTGTATAGATGTTTTCTCTCAAAGAATGAACCTAAGAAGGTTGAAGAAGCCTTACAGGATCCTGATTGGGTAATTGCAATGCAGGAGGAATTAAATGAGTTTGAGAGAAACAAAGTTTGGAAACTGGTACCAAGACCTAAAGATAGATCTATTGTTGGTGCAAGATGGGTTTTCAGAAACAAGCTAGATGAATCTGGTATGATTGTGAGAAACAAATCAAGACTGGTTGCTAAGGGTTATTCTCAGGAAGAAGGCATTGATTATGATGAGACCTTTGCACCTGTAGCAAGATTGGAAGCAATCAGAATGTTTCTTGCATTTGCAGCTCATTCAAAATTTAAGGTATACCAGATGGATGTAAAGAGTGCTTTTCTAAATGGAAAACTTGATGAAGAAGTGTATGTAGAACAGCCACCTGGATTTGTTGATCCAAAGTCTCCAAATCATGTCTACAAACTTGACAAGGCACTCTATGGACTAAAGCAGGCACCAAGAGCATGGTATGAGACTTTGTCTAAATTTCTTCTTGAAAATGGCTTCACAAGAGGTACAATTGACAAAACTCTATTCTTTAGAAAGATAAAAGGTGAATTGCTTTTAGTTCAAGTTTATGTTGATGATATTATTTTTGGTTCTACTAATGAAAAGTTGTGTGCTAAGTTTAGCAAGCTTATGCAGTCTAAGTATCAGATGAGCATGATGGGTGAACTAAATTATTTCTTAGGCTTGCAGGTCAAACAGACTGAGACTGGTATTTTCATTAATCAGTCAAAGTATATCAAAGATCTTTTAAGAAGGTTTGACTTTCAAGACTGTGCAGTTGCAAAAACACCCATGGCAACAGCCACTAAACTAGACTCTGATCCTAAAGGGAAGAGTGTGGATAATACTAGTTATAGAGGCATGATAGGCTCATTGTTATATCTAACTGCAAGTAGGCCAGATATAATGTTTTCTACCTGTTTATGTGCTAGATTCCAAAGTGATCCTAAGGAATCTCATTTAATTGCTGTGAAGAGAATTTTTAGATATCTCAAAGGAACTCCAAATCTTGGTTTGTGGTATCCTAGAGAATCTGATTTCTTTCTAATTGGCTATTCAGACTCTGATTATGCAGGGTGTAAGATAGACAGGAAAAGCACTACAGGTACATGTCAATTTTTGGGAAATAGATTGATTTCTTGGGCAAGCAAGAAGCAACAATCTGTTTCAACCTCAACTGCAGAAGCTGAGTACATAGCAGCAGGCAGTTGTTGTGCACAGCTCCTTTGGATAAGAAATCAGTTGCTGGATTATGGTATGACACTTAGTAATATTCCTATGTTTTGTGATAATACTAGTGCTATTAAAATTGCAGAAAATCCAGTTCAACATTCAAGGACTAAGCACATTGATGTCAGGTATCATTTTATTAGAGAACATATTGAGAATGGTACTGTGGAACTTCATTTTGTTCCTACTGACAAACAGCTTGCAGATATTTTAACTAAACCACTTAATGAGACTACATTCAGTAGACTAGTAAGTGAGTTAGGAATGTTAAATTTTTAGATTTTAACATCTGCAAAAGTAGCAAGGTATGTTGTTCTTAGCTTATAGACTTGATATTCCTGTCAGGATCTATATTTGATTGTTAAATGCTTTAGCTATAACACATTGCCTTGATAAATTTCAGTATGATAGACTTGTTAATAATAATCAAGATTAGATTTGTTATCAGGATGCTGACGTCATCAGTATTGTGTCAGTATCAGGATTATGAAAATTGTTTCAGATCCTGACGTTTACTTTGTGTAATAATCTGATTCTGTGATATGTTAAGTCTATGCTAGCAAGTTTTGATATTTGCATACTGATAATTTATACATCATTCAAAAATCAAAAGACAAGCAGATAACAAGAAATTGTATTTTCATTAATAGAAATCATTACATGGAAATGAAATACAACATCTTTTTGTCTAAATTTCTACTCTATACTTGTCTTTGATATGAACTCTGAGGAACAGGACAAGGAGCATCTCAAGAAATTCATCAGGGGATGAAAGCCTCGTTTGCTCTTGGATTCCTTGTCTGGGCGACTTGAATGAGAGCAGCTAACTTAAATGAATAGCATCTCCATCAAGATCAACCTCAGACTCTCGGCCAAATTCTTCATCCTCAAGTTTTGAGGAGGTTAGGGGAAGATTGTATCCAACAGATGGATGTTCTAGGAGAAACCTCTGGATATTTTTGAAAACCAATTCATTCATGATTAGTTCGATGAGAAGAGTCATTTGTTCAAAGAGATGATCAAGAACAGGATGTTCATCGATCAAGAAAAATCTGGAAAATGGGTTTGAAGGGATTTTTGGTTTGAGAAGCATTGTTGAGAAGAAAAGAAATTGAAAGGTTATGGAGAATGGCATAAAGCGTTTGGTTCTTTTAAAGAAAGACGTGAGAAGCTGAGCAGTCACTTGGAAGTTTTAATGAAGTCAAATGCTAATTATTGCATGAGACTGTATTTCTTGTTTCAAGAAATATTGAAAATATCTAACCAATTGATTTTCTGTTCAGATTAATTGTTTATTTTCTTTTTCAGATAAAAGAAAAATGCCATGTGGAAACTCCATATTAAGTCGCTGATAATATTGGTCCGGATTTCATGTGTGACCATCAGGATTTGAAAATTATATTTTTAAATCACATTACATTTTGTGATTATTTTGATGAGAGGTCATCAGGAAAAGGAAGCTGATCAGTATTGCTTATTTATACCCTGATTTATTTCATGAAAATCAATTTTGGATTTTATTTTTCAAAAATCGTGGGTAACTGCATTTTTCAGGGACTGACACCTGTCAGTCTACGTGTCAACGTGGGATAGTGGTCTGAAAGATTTGTGAAATATATTTGTTTTGAAACTCTAATCGTGTAATTGCTTTCTCTAATTTTACATTCTCTAAAGCAAAAATCACTCTTGAGTTTTCAAAATCACTAATCCATTTCAAGAATTTTTCAAGTTTCTTTTCAGATCAAAAATGGCAGCTCAGAGAAGATTACCTAAATCAGTAGCCTTCAAGTTTGGTGACTTTGATTTTATGACAAACAATCATGTTGCAGCTATCACCAACAAGGAAGGAGTATCATCTGATTTTCATCCAATCATGGACTTTCTGGTGTATGGACCATAAAGTTATGCATTGACAGCATCTCCACAGATTAATCAAGTAGCTGTTTCACAAGCTTGGAAGAATGCTGAGGTAATTGATTCTACTCAGAGTCAATCAGGTAAGATTGTTCTACATTTAGGACAAGATTCATTTGACATTACTGAATCTGTTGTTAATTCAGTACTTTGCTTACCTGTTACTGATAGTTATGAGAATGCACCATCTGATGATAATATAAGAACTATGTTGTCTGAGTTAGGTTATAGTGGACCTCTAGATAACATGAGCCAGTTGAATAGGTCTTTTCTTAGAAATGAATGGTCTTTCTTCTTTGATCAAATTGCTAAATGTTTTACTGGTAAATGTAGTTCTTTTCAGCAAATTACTTCTGTTACATCACATATTGCTTATAGTTTGCTTTATGACAGAGTAATCAACATTGGTCATATTATCTTAAGTCAGATGAGTATTAAACTTGGGTTAAGAGATCAAAACAGGAAAATGGTTTATTATCATAGATTTATGCAATTATTTGTTAACCATTTCATTCCTGATGTTGAAACTAGATTTGGTAGAGAACATTGTGTTTCTTCTTATGAACAGCAAAAGAGAATTTTCTCTGACATTACAAAGAAGGACAATGAAAAGAATTTAGATGAAATACCTGCAATTCATTATCCACATCATGTTCAGGTAATTCTTAAAACTCATCTTCCTACTCTCTACAATTCTTCTTTCTTTTGTGGTGAAATGGCTCAGGAATCTCAATTGGAGGAGAACCCACCTGTGTCTACCCAAGTAGCCCAAAACATTATAGTCTCTGAAACAATTCAAGAACCAAATTTTGATCCACAGCCTATTGTTTCAAAGAAACCAACCTCTGGTGTTTCTCAAAAGACATCAGTTGTAAGGAAGAGAAGATTTGTTGTGTCAAGTAGTAGTAGTAATTCTAGTGAAGATGATGATTTAACTCTTGTTGAGAGAGCAGAATTGAAGGCTGCAATTCAACTTTCTCTGTTAGCACAAAGAGATGAAAAACCTAGTCACAGCCAGGCTGCAGTCTCCCAAAAGGCTGTAGTTCTTAAAAAGGGAAAACAGTTACTAGATACTGTCTCTCAAAAGACTGTGTCTATTGAACAAAGATCTCATCCCAAGATCACTTCTGTGTCTACACCTCTTGAGTCTTCTCAGGATAAATCTTTTGCTCACTATATCAGGAGAACAAGGAGAAAGATTCAATTGTCACCTACACACAGAGTTTAGTCCAACTAATATCATGCAGGTTTCTACAAATCAAGCTACATCTATGTCAGTATTTGACAAGAGAGATCTGGATATTGATTCTTCATGGGAAACTACATTATCATATAGACTGGCTATGGGACTAATTTCTCTCAAAGTGAAGTTGTCAAGGCCTGTTCTAGACTTTCTGGTTGAAAGAGTACCAAAACTTTTATTTCCAGATGAATATGGACTTCTACATTAAAGACTTGACTTAATGAAGATGTATTTCTATGTACCTGTCAGAAGACAATTAGTCAAGAAATTTGGACTCTCGAAGCATGTTGCACTTCAATCACTTCATGCATATTTATTTGACAAGGATGTAATTATTGAAGATGCTTCAGCTCAAGGTGAAAAACTGGAGGAAGTAGAAAGAGAAAAACAGTCAACAGAAGGTACTATTGCACCAGTGGTGAATAGTAGGAAAAATCAGATCACAGTCACTGTAACACAAGAACCATCTAGTCAGAGGAAGGATGATTCAGGAGCTGTGATAGCTGATGTTGAAAGGTCTTCTGTGATGACTGAGAATGCAAGTGAGATACCCTATGATATGGGAGGAATGACTTTGGTTGATTTTTCTGAAGATCAAACAAATTTTGTTCAGTCAGAGTCTATTCACCTTGAGGGTGTGTCTCAGCAAACAACACTTAAAGACGGTGATGTACTAACTATGGTGTCTAATGAAGTATTACTGAAGACATCAGAGTCTAGTAAAGAACCTGAAAGTGGTATACTGGAGCCTGTAGTTTCTGAAAGGAAAGAAGATGATTGTATGGGTTCAGAGACTATAGCAGCTCACTCCTTGGAGAAAACCTCAAGCCACATGCCATATGAGGAACCCTCTCTCCATGTGAGTTCAGGTATAAAAACTCCTTCTAAACTCTATTTTTCTGTAGGTCATGAGAGCACTAATCTAAATTTGAGTGATACAGTTGAAAAGATGGAGTTAGATCCACAATTTGAGCGGCTGGCTCCTGACCAGGCAAAAGGTGAGGTAGAAAGAGTGTTGACTTTAGAAAGTCAAAGTGAGAATGAGGGTATGGATGATCAACTCCATAGTGAGGGAGAGAAAATTAGAAAACCATCATTTGATTTCTGAGATCAGGTTTTTCCTGAATCTTGGTCTGAAAATTAGGGTATGGATGCTGGTACTTATTCATTCATCAAAATGTATCAGAAGAATGACCTAGCACATCACAATGCAAAGCCAGAAGTTAAAGCTCAGAAGCAAAAGGAGAGGCTTGCAGAAATCATTAACAGAAGAGGTGCCAGGATAAAGCAATCTCTTGATACATATGTACCAGATGAAGATCCTAATGATCCTAGTGTTCCTTTGTATGTACTTCCAATATCAGCTAGAATTGAGACATCAACAGTCTCTGATCACTCTAAGGAGGAGTCAGGATTTAAAGATGTTAGTACACAGAATACTGGTGAAGGAGATGATGATCATGTTTCAGTTCCAGAACAGAAAGATGAAGATGTTGATACTTCTAATCAGGTTTTATTACTTGAATATCATACAACTCAAGCAATTTCTTCTACAAGACCTGAAGATACAGTTCTTTCTGATTCTGATACTGAAGATACTAGAAGCACTTCCAATATTGAAGTTCATTCTGATGTTTTGAAAGATATTCAGAATTCTCAAATTGCTATTCAAACAAGACTTCAATCACTTGAAGATAACCAAGTCACAATTATGGAAAATCAAGCAGTTCTTATGAATCTCATTTGTTCTGTTTCTGAATCTCTTGGAATTAATGTTGCTGATGTCAAAAAGGGGGAGATAAAGACAATTCAAAGACAACAACAACACCACCAGACTGAAGATAAAGCTGGGGGAGATAAAGATCAGACAAAGGATAGTAAAAAGAAGAACCAGGAGTGACAGTGGTGAATAGACATAAGTTGTGATGTTAAGAATAGAATTTACACATTATACTTCTTGTAATCCTGATCTTATAAAGGATTTAGCACTGTATATAGGTTTTATGTGTAAAACAGTTATCTGTATAGTTTAGTCAGGAATGAACAGTGTATCGGAGACTACATGTCAGGAACAGAGAGCAAATCCTGATGACGGTCCAATACTGATGGTTGATCAGATACTGATGCAGTGTACAGATCCTGATATCAGTCATGTTACTGATGATGTCATTATAGATACTACAGAAACTGGCAAGTGCTATAAAACAGGATCGTTGTTTGAAGAACAAGCAAGAAGACATTATGAAGGAAAGAGTTTTCTATTGAAGGAAACTATCGACTAGAAGGCAGAACATTGTCATGTATAGATTATATCTTTCTGTTATTAGTTGATAGGTAGCATTATAAATACTCTCTCAATATCATTGTAAAAAGAGCGACGAAGTTGTAAGTACGAGTGCGTAGCTCTGTATAAGGTTTGTATTCGAGAGTTCGAAACAAACAGAGAGATATTTGTATTGTCAGCAGTTGCTAAAGGTATTGTACACCTTTGGTAGAGTTTGTATTTGATCTTATTAATACAAACAAGAGTTTGATTCATTCGTTTATTCTTGTTCATATAATCAAGCAAAAATCAGACACGATTATATAACTTGTATTCAACCCCCCCTTCTACAAGTTATTCGAGTTAACAGTGAAGAATTGGTTATGTCTTTTATCTAGTTTCAAGAGTATATCTAGTGAGAACAGCACACACCACGTTTCCGAGCATGTAGGGTTAGTATACGGGGACTTATTCGAGCTCTGTTTGGCGTTGTTGCATTCGTTGAGACGTTTGCTTGTTAAGTTGGTTTCGGATAATTTGTGTGGGATCATTGCATTAGGACATTTTTCGCATTATCATGGCATGTAGTTATTAGTTGCATTCATTCATCATTTTAAACTGAGTTTGCATTGCTTGAGGACAAGCAACGGTTTAAGTTTGGGGGTTTGATAAGTGGATTTTATATCCACTATTTACCTTCCGTTTGGACTTTAATCGTTTGCATGTTCTCAAGTTTCGTTGTCATTTGATATGTTTTTGTGTACATTGTGTAGGTTGTGTCGTGACGTTATTATGGTGCTTAAATGGTGATTTGGATGGTGTGAAATGAATTTTAGACGTGTGAAGAAAAGTGATTCAAAGTGCAAGAATTGTGGAATGATTGTTGCTAAGTGGGTGAGCTAAATCAAAACAAGGAGAGGTCCAGGAGGGCAACAGCATGCAGCATAAGCATTCCAGGAACCGTGGGGAGCCATTGCGCAGGTGTTGGGCGCCATTGCGCGCGCGGATGGAGGCCAGGAGCAGGCGAGCGCCGTTGTGCGAGGTCTGGGGCGCAGCTGCGCGAGGGGTTTGTGCGAGAGAGCGCCGTAGCGCGCGCGCAAGGCGCAGTAGCGCTCGAGGGGATTGTTCCAGGGGCTTGCTAGCGCTGTTGCGCAGTTGTGGAGCGCCGTTGCGCTTGGTTTAAGCGCTCTTGCGCGTTGTCTAGGCGCCATGGTGCTGTGTGGTGATTTTGGGCAAATTTCTGTTGCCTTGTACCGGGTCAATTGTTTTGGGCCTATTTTTAGGGCATCTTTATATGTAATATCGAGACCTAAAAAAAACATTATCTATCGTATTTCTTAGTTTTTCTTGGCGACTATTAACACTTTGCATCTAGATTTCAAGAACAATTTCAAGGAATTTCTCCAAGCTAGTGACAAGCAAGGATTATGTTAGAAATGATTGATGAGAACAGTGTTTGGAAGCTATAGTGACAAAACAGAGTTTAGCTGGAAGCAGTCAGAGTTTAGTTAAACACTGACTGGAAGCGCAACAGAGGTTGTTAAACTCTGTAGCGGTATTGTCTGAAGAGTCAACAGTGTTTAAAGGTTGATGCAAGATAAGTATGGAAGAAATATCTTTGAAGATTGGAAAGCTGTCAAAGAGATTGAGTTGACTTGGAAGACTGGAGCAATCGTGATTGATATCAATTGTATAGCTTGATTATAGGAGAATCAGTTACTGATTGTACGAAGCTGTATGTTCTATAAATACAGTTAGGTTAACCCTAGAAGGGTAATCGAACATTGAGAAATTCATTGATTGTAACCTAAGCAGCTCTCTGTGATATTTACATCACTGAGAGAGGAATTGTTAATTCCAAACAGTTTTTAATTGTTAAACAGTGTGTTCTTGTTAAGTTACTCATACAGTATTTGATTGCTTATTGTGTATTTGACCGAACAAGTGGTATCAGAGCCTAATCTTTTACTTTATTACAGTTAAAGATCCAAACACAATAGTAATCAATGGCAGAGATACCTCCACCAACTGAGAAAACCCCTACTACTGTTAGTAGGTATGAAACAATAAGGGTTTCAATACTTAGGCCATCAGAATATGCAATCTGGAAGGTAAAAATGACCATGTTTCTGGAAGCCACAGATCCAGAATACCTTGATAGAATTTATGAAGGTCCTCACAAACCTACAAAGTTAACTGCTGCTGCTGCTGGTGAGGAATCAAAGGTCATTCCAAAAGAAAAGAAAGATCTAACTGTTGAGGATCTTTCATCTATTGCAAAGGATGCAAAAGTGAGACATTTACTTCACAGTGCATTAGATAATGTTATGTCTAATAAAGTGATTAATTGCACAACTGCAAAGGAAATATGGGATGCACTTGAGGTTAGGTGTCAAGGAACTCCTGCAATCAAGAAAAACAGAAGAAATATACTCACTCAGGAGTATGAGCACTTTGAGGCAAAGTCTGATGAAACCATGACAGAAACATTTGACAGATTCTGTAAACTGCTCAATGATTTGTCATTGGTTAACAAAGAGTATGATTTAGAAGACTCAAATCTCAAGTTTCTTCTTTCTCTACCTGAAAAGTGGGATGTGAAAACAACCACTATAAGAGATAATTATGAACTTGGTGAAACAGAGATTGATGAAATTTATGGGCTGCTCAAAACTCATGAATTGGAATTGGAGCAGAGAAACAAAAGATCTAGTAGAAAGTCAAAGTCTGTTGCTCTTAAAGTTGAGGAGAAACCATCAAAGAAGGAGGCATCAAGGAGAAAGGCAAAAGGGAAAGCCTTAGTCATACATTCAGAGAATGAGTCATCAAACACTGATGTTGACTCAAACACAGATGAATCATCTGATTCTGAAGATGATGAGGAGATGATGCAAATGGCTGCATTGATGGTAAAGACCTTCAAGAAGATGGGATACAAGAACTTCAAGAAGGGAAAGAGATTCTCCAGGGACTACTCAAAGTCTGACAAGAAGAATTTCAAGAAATCTGAGGGAAAGGACTTCAAATCTGGTAAGAAAGATAAGTCTGAAATTCAATGCTACAAGTGTAAGGAGATGGGTCACTATGCTCCTGAGTGCAAGAAGGGTAAAACTGAGAAGGCACTCTACACCAAAGGCAGAGATTGGGCAGACACTTCAGATTCAGATGAGGAAGTCAACTATGCTCTCATGGCTACTACTCAGACTGAAAATGATGATCTTAAGGTACCCCCAACTACCTATGCTTATAACACTGATAATATAACTGAATTGAGAATCTATCTTAAAGCATTGCATATCAGTTATAGGGATCAGACTTTAGAAAATGAGAGGATAAAGACTGAGTGCTCTCAACTCAAAGAAAGAAATAAACTTGTTGAGGAACAGCTAGAGAACATGAATAAAATTCAAAAAGAGAGAGATGATGCAGTGTTTGTTGAACAGGAGTTGCTAGGTAAGTATAAGCAACTAGAATCTGAATTGGAGGATACTAAACACATCATTAAAACTTGGACACACTCTGGTAAAGACACTCAAGAAGTGTTTCAGTCAGATACAGTAGGTCTAGGTTACTCTGAGGGAGATGAACTTAGATTTGAAAATCAGGTAAAAGTTAGACCACATCGTTCATCTGAAGGTAATGTCATGGGAACAGGTGGACCTAAGACTGAAGCACAGAAAAAAGTTGTTAAAGAGTCATATGCTAAAACTTTTGTTAAAGAGGCTAACATTGGTTTAATGACAGATAAACAACTCAAGCATAAGCTTAAGGAGATAAAATCTGTCAATAAACAGAGATTGCCTAAGAAAAACAAAAATGGAAAGGTAGGCATAACGTCAGGAATTAAGCCAATGCTTGCTTCATTAGCTCCTAGAAAAACATGCTTTAATTGTGGTAGCACTAATCATCTTGCTAGTTTCTGCAGTAAGAATAAGAACATTAATTCTTTACCCTCTAAAACTGCAGTGAAGAGTGATTATGTGAGAACAAGACCACAGACTTTATGTAAACACTGTGGAAGTACATGGCATTCTATTTACACTTGCAGAGATTATCATGCTATTTACTATAATTACTATGAACCCAAACCAAATTTGAAATGGGTTAAAGTAAACTCTGCAAATGTAAACTCTGAAAAAGTTAGCTTAAACTCTGATAATGTGAATTCCGCTGCAAAAGCTAACAGAATTAAGAAAGCCAAAGGATCCAAGCAAGTCTGGATCCTTAAAACTAATAATCAGTGATTGTTTGTGATTGCAGGGCAACAGGGTTAGTACCCTAGTCGTGGACAGTGGATGTTCAGGACACATGACAGGAAATAAAGCCCTGCTATCAGAGTTTGAGGAGAAGGCTGGCCCAGAAGTTTCCTATGGAGATGGCAACATAGGACTTACACTGGGATATGGCAAAATTAATCTTGGAAATGTCATCATCACAAATGTAGCTCTGGTTCCAGGACTCAAGCATGATCTGCTATCTGTGAGTCAAATCTGTGACAGAGGATATCATGTAGATTTTCAACCTGAATATTGTCAAGTGATCAGCAAATCTACAGGGAAAGTTGCTCTAGTTGGAAACAGACACAATAACATATATGAAATTAAATTGTCAACAAACTCTGATGGCAAAGCAGTGTGTCTGTCAACAAGAATGTCTAGTGAGGAGAGTTGGAAGTGGCACAAGAAACTCTCTCATTTGAACCTGAACAACATCAATGAGCTAATAAAGAATGATCTTCTGAGAGGTTTACCAAAGTCCTTGTTGAATGTAGAAGGACTGTGTGATTCTTGTCAAAAGGCTAAACAGAGAAAAGCCTCCTTCAAAAGCAAATCTGAATCTTCAATTGTTGATCCTTATCATCTACTACATGTTGATCTTTTTGGTCCAGTGAATGTGATGTCTCTTGGAAAGAAGAAATATGCTCTAGTCATTGTTGATGAATATACCAGGTACACATGGGTATATTTTCTTGCAAAGAAGGATGAAACTGCATTAACACTGACAGAACATATATTACAACTGGAAAAAGGGTCAGAAAATCAAGTGAAGATAATCATAAGTGACAATGGAACTGAGTTCAGGAATTCATCAATGGAAGAATTTTGCAAGAGTAAAGGGATAAAACAAGAGTTTTCTGCACCTGGCACTCCACAACAAAATGGTGTAGTGGAGAGGAAGAACAGAACCTTGATAGAAGCTGCCAGAACCATGCTAGATGAAGCAAAGTTGCCAACATATTTCTGGGCAGAAGCAGTTCAAACTGCTTGTTTTACTCAAAATGCAACACTGATCAACAAGCATGGTAAAACACCATATGAAATGGTGAAGAAGAAGAAGCCAAATCTAAAATATTTTCATATTTTTGGATGCAAATGCTTTGTGTTGAAGACTCATCCTGAACAGTTGACCAAATTTGACCTAAAGGCAGATGAAGGAATTTTTGTTGGCTATCCACTGTCAACTAAGGCATTCAGAGTTTATAATATGAGAACCAGAGTGATCATGGAATCAATTCATGTGTCATTTGATGACAAGAAAATAACTGGACTTGAAGAAGTAAATGAACATGATCAACTGCACTTCGAAAATGAAGATTTATTCTCTGAAAAAGTAAACTCTGATCAGACTGATTTGACAAACTCTGTTGATCTAAACTCTGAACCTCTACTGGTAAATACTGAAGAAACTCTTCAATCAGAAACAAGGGAAGAACCAGTTGAGGGGGAGCATGAAGAATCACATCAAAGTGATAATTTAAACACTGAAAGTGACTCAGTTGATGATTCTGAATCAAACTCTGTTGATTCAAACTCTGTTGATAATTCTGAGAAGTCACATTCAGGGGGAGCATCAGAAAATGAAGAAAGGCACCAAGAAAATCAGGAGAGCATGGATCAAGGGGGAGGATCACATGATGACAGAAGCAATCTGCCTTCTGCAAGAAAATGGACTAAATCTCACACACCTGATTTGATTATTGGTGATCCTGATGCAAAAGTAAGGACAAGAAGTGCAACAACAAATGAATGTCTGTTTCATGCATTCTTGTCACAAACTGAGCCAAAGAAAGTGGAAGAAGCTCTTAAAGATGCTGACTGGATAACAGCAATGCAAGAAGAGCTAAATGAATTTGAAAGAAATGAAGTGTGGACACTTGTACCAAGGCCCAAGAACAGATCCATTGTTGGTACTAAATGGGTTTTCAGGAATAAAACTGACAGTGAGGGTGTTATCACAAGGAACAAGGCAAGACTGGTTGCAAAAGGCTACTCACAACAAGAAGGAATAGACTATGATGAAACATTTGCTCCAGTGGCAAGATTGGAGGCAATCAGAATCTTTCTTGCATATGCCTCTCACATGAAATTCAAAGTGTTTCAGATGGATGTAAAAAGTGCATTTTTGAATGGAAAACTTGAAGAAGAAGTGTTTGTGGAACAACCACCAGGTTTTGTAGATCCAAAACATCCAGACTATGTCTACAGATTAGACAAGGCACTCTATGGACTTAAGCAGGCACCAAGGGCATGGTATGAAACCCTTGCCAAATTTCTACTAGAAAGTGGATTTCACAGAGTCAAGATATCAAATGAGTATGATGGGAGAGCTTAGTTATTTTCTAGGCCTACAGGTGAAGCAAACAGATGATGGAATTTTTATAAATCAAGCAAAATATACCAGAAACCTTCTCAAGAAATTTGGTATGCTTGATTGTTCATCTGCAACAACTCCCATGGCAACTGCAACAAAATTGGACAAAGATGCAGGGTCATCAGTAGATGTGACAAGTTACAGAGGAATGATTGGTTCTTTACTCTATTTGACAGCTAGCAGACCTGATATCATGTATGCAACTTGTTTGTGTGCAAGATTCCAGGCAGATCCAAGAGAACCACATTTAACAGCAGTAAAGAGGATATTTAAGTACCTCAAGGGCACTATAACTTTGGGGCTGTGGTATCCAAGAGAATCAGAGTTTAAACTTCTTGGTTACTCTGATGCAGACTTTGCTGGATGTAAGATAGACAGAAAAAGCACCAGTGGAAGTTGTCAATTTCTGGGTGACAGACTTGTTTCCTGGTACAGCAAGAAACAGAAGTCAATATCTACATCTACAGCTGAAGCAGAGTATATTGCTGCTGGTAGCTGCTGTGCACAGATTTTATGGATGAAGAATCAACTGCTGGATTATGGATTAAGGTATACCAAGATACCTATTTACTGTGATAATCAAAGTGCTATTGCAATGACAGGTAATCCAGTGCAACATTCAATGACAAAGCACATCAGCATAAGGTATCACTTCATCAGAGAGCATGTAGAGGAAGGCAACATTGAGCTTCACTTTGTGTCTACAGAACAACAACTTGCAGATATCTTCACCAAGCCATTGAGTGAAGCTACATTTACAAGACTGGTCAATGAACTAGGAATGGTCTCTAGTTTTGACTAGAGATGTTGGTTAGACTCAAAAACTTATTGCTCATGTTTTCTGTAAATTGTTAAGTGCTATGTGAACCTTAGTATTAAACTCTGTTATGCATGCTTATGTTTAAACCTTGTTAAACTCTGTCAGCATATCTGTCTGTTAAACACTGTTAATATGTTGGATACACTCAGTGAATTCAGAATTGATTATTGTCTGAATGAAAACACCAATGAAGAAAAATGTATGAAGCATGATTCTCAGTAAATAAATCATGATACTTTCTGAGTCACTGTAATCTAATCAGACTTTGTGCAGTAAATCAACACAGCATGATACTGTTTCATATTTATAGCATCTCTTAGTTTATTCAGTCCTAAACCCTGAGTCTATGAATATTGTGTGCATTGCCTCTCATAAATAATTTTGGTTATTGATGAACTCTAAACTCTGATTAGTGACATTCTGTTTCCAAAGGTATGGTTCCTGATGATTCCTTGTTTGTACTTGTGAAAACCATAAAACTTGAGATGTGTCATTGATTAGTTTGGTGAGTTCAGATTCATGTCTACACCCTGTGAGAGTTTGAGCCAAATCAGTGATTGATACATTTTCTATCAATCAGTATTTATTGTTGTGTGATATTCATCAGGAAGTATGTTTCTCTAGAACTTGTATTAAACCATTTTGAGACTACATGATATGTGTGTGCATGAAAATGATAAAGGCAATAGGATTCACCATTTCTTCAAACACTGTTCAAAATTCTTTTGAACTTTGTTCAAACACTGTATAAACACTGTTCATAATTTCCATCCTTAGTAAACCTCCTTGAGCCTTATTAACTGCTCATTTTTCTTATACTCTGAAGTGTTAAGAGCAGTTATATATTTTTTTTCTTAAGCAAATGAGTGTTTCTCAAGAAAAGAAAAGTTTACTCAGTATATATGCTAAATAAAAAAAAAATAATAAAAAAAAAAAGAAAAAAAAAGGGCATATATACTGATCTTGTACAAATATGTACTAACATTGTGACTGAACACTTTGTTCTATTAGAATGTTCAGCTTGAACTCACTCATGAATAAAACATCTCTTTTCATCTGTTTGATCTTACTCCATTTAAACCCTGAATAAAGTCCTTTTGATTGGTGCATACATATATTCAAAGTAGTGTAGAATTGGTGGACATTCAAGCATATGGTAGACTCTGTTATTTCTGATTGAATGTGAGTGTAAACACTTTACCTAAACACTTGTGTGTTTGAGAGTTTGTGAGATTATTCAGTTCATGACTGTTATTCACTGAATGATGCTATGATTTCTATCTCTTGATCTTTTTGTCTTCAAAGACTGTGTGCTTACTTGGATAATCATGGACATCAAAGGGAATAGAAGTTTTCATATTTCTGTATTACAGTAACTACAGAGTTTAGCATTCATCAAACAATCAGTGTTTAATATGAGAGTTTGTGCATTCAGTGTTTATTGATTCTTGTTATGGATTTTATGAAATATTAGATGCTTTAAAAATTGATTTTAGTAAACTCTGCTTCACACACACTGATACTCACAACTGTGCAATTTTTTGAAAGGGTTTTAGTGATAAAGTTGGAAAATTGATAAACACTGTTGAGTTGTGTTAAGTACTCTAAGGTACAGTTTCATTTAGGTGATTTGACTATTTTGGAGTAATTGAGGTAGTTGACAACTGTTAAATAGTGTAAGTGTCGTGATTATAGGAATGACAGCGGTAATTATTAAGTGATCCATTGGTTGTTTGACACGTGTCCCATGATAGTGTCCTACTCACACATTACTCTACAACAGTTGCGCGCTTTTACTAAATAAACGATTGAGTTTTAATTTTACTCTAATCGTCTTTAGTCTCTCACTCCATATCGATTCACATTCACCCACTCACAGTTACTTGCATAATCATTCACTTTCAAAATTCTCATATACTCTTCTTCACATTTTGGTAAACACTTACCGTACATCTTCTTTCTAAATCTTTTCGTATTGTATCTTACTAATGGCAACTAAAGCGTTTGATGCAGCAGGGTTAGTTTTTCTTCCTAGCAACTATGCGGCACCACTGGAGAATGCAAATGCTCCAGAGGCGTTTCATTTGTTCCAAAATTTCTTGAAAGATTCTGAAATAGGGAAGGCTTTAACTGCACCACCAACATTATCTGCATCACAAATTGCAGCTTTCTGGACAAACTCTGTATATGATGATGGAGAAGAGTCTGGCACTCCTACAATTACTTTCACTCATGATGAATCAGAGTATATCATTACTCCAACTACGGTTAGAGATGCTCTGGATTTTGAGACACACACTTCTTACAGTGTTGTTGGTCATGATCGCTTGAGGACAATGTTGGAGCAAATTGGATGTGCAGGAAACTTGAATAAGATAGGGTCTTTGAGACGGCCAAGTTTGAGAAAGGAATGGAGTTTCTTTTTCGATTGCATCACAAGAGCTTTTGGAAAGAAGACAACAAACTGGGATGCACTTCCTCTTGACACTCTCCAAATTGGTCATGCTCTATTATATGGAGGTAATTTTGATTTTGGTAGACTAGTGCTAATGAACTTGGGAGAACGTTTGTCTGAGACTACTACTGTCTATTTTGCTCGTTTTTGTCAATTGCTATTTACTGCCTGTGTGCCTAACATTCCAATTGATGAAGCTGATGTGATTCAGCCTTTTCAAGTTGCTAAAAGAATGTTTTCTAATTTGACAAACAAAGATGTTACTAAACAGCAAATACCAGATATGTTTATGCCTTTATCCTTACAGAACTATGTAAACCAACCACAAGACCATCAATCACCACAACAAATGCCTGAACCAATAGACACCATAAACTCTGAACCAACACCCACAACACCCACAACCACTGTACCTACTACATCTCATCAACCACAACCAGAAACCTTAAACTCTTCACCCATAAACTCTCCACCATTAAACACTGAAACCTTAAACACTGAATCTTTAAACTCTGAGCCAGCACCTACTGAAACAGCCAAAACCAAGCCAAAGAGAAAGAAACACACCGCTCTAAACACTAAACACTCAAAGGCTAAACAGACATTACCTGGAGCTGTTTATACTAGAAGAATGAAGCAACATGCAAACAGACCTTCACTTTCACCAACTAAAAAGAGCTCAAGTGAAGATGAAGAGGAGATTGTAGTGCCTTCAATCAAGAAGAGGAGATTAATTCTTTCTGATTCAGATGAAGAGAATGTTGTTGAAGCTCCAGAGGTGGTTTCACAGCAAACACCTACTGTTGAGGTTACAGTGAATGTTGAAATACCTGCAGAGGTTGAAATGCCTGCAGAGGATATTGTGGCTGACAAAGTTGAAATACTGCAGAGGTTGAAATGCCTGCAGAGGATACTGTTAATGTTGAAATACCTACAGAGGATAAAATGCCTGTAGAAGAGGATCACAGAGATGGTTTTTCACCAGTGCATGATGTTCTTGATTCAATTCTTGATCCTATCTCACCTGTTGATCATGTTGAAGCTCCTGGTGTAGCTGATGAGCCTGCAGTAAATGTTCCTGAAGCTGCAGCATCACACACAGAGCTAGTATCTACTGCTTCTCCTATTGCAGAAAAAGGTGATGAAGTTGATCAGGCAACTAAGATAATTTCTGAATCCATACCTGTTGAAGCTACAAAGGCAAACTCTGTTGCAGAGCCTGTGCAACATGAGGTGACTATGGAAAAGGTTACAGAAGTTGTTGAAGAAACTGTGGCTGACACTGCTCAGAACAGTGGTTCTTTAAAAGATGTCCAAGCTAAAGATGCAAGTGCTGAAGATGAATCTGATAGTAGTACAAACTCTGATTCTTTTGTGAGTGCACCAGCACAGACAGATAATAAGCATACACCTTTTGATCAGCCTTGTCCATCTCATGCAGTTGAAGTAGAGCATCTTGCTAAATCTGCTGAAAATTGGTATAAACAAGACTGTATTTTTCCAAAAGGGAGAGCAGCTGAGTTTGTTAAGCAAACTGCAAAGCAAATTTCAAATCCAGAGATTTTATCCTGTTTAAAGGCAACTGTGGTACAAGTCAAGACTCTGGAAGGAAATTTTGCTGAAACAAAACAAGAGATTGCTTCTTTAAAGACTGAGATACAGTCAAGAGAATTGAAGATGGAAAGAGAGTCCAAAATAAAAGCTGTCCAGCTGTCTAAAGTTCAAGACACTCTCTTTGCCAGGCTAGGAAAAGTTGAAGAAAATCAAACTACTCTGTTTTCTAAGGTTGAGTCTATTGCTAACTCTTTGGAGCTCATTACATCAATACTCATTCCTGATGATGTCAAAAAGGGGGAGAGAGTTGCTAAGTCTAAATGCAAAGTTTCTCAAACTCTGACTCAAAAGGATGATGCTGGAGATGGAGGGGCAAGTGATAAGAGTAAGATCTTAAACTCTGAATGGCAAACTCTGAGATCTGGCAAATCTTTTAAATCACAGTCTGTTGGAATAAACACTGAAACTCAAGGTACGTCAAAGACCAAGAGTTTGGAATTAATATCAAATCCAAAGACTGATGAGGAGTTAGCTGTTAAGCTTTTCATGGAAGAGAATGTAGAAGGAGTTACTTTAGAAGATGCTAAAGCTGAAGAGAAGAGTTTACAAGAAAAGCATTTGAAAGCTCTAAAGTCTGAAAAAGCAAAGAAGAATGTGAAAGTTGCTAAAGCTGCAAAGCCTGTTCTTAAAGGTATTCAAATCAAAGAACCAGTTGGTACAAATCAAAGAATGCAAGTATTTAGAAAACCAACAGATGCAGAAGCTAAGCAAAAGCTGAAAAGTATTGTTACAACCTCTGTTGATACACATGTTGTACAGAAAAATGAAGACACAACCTTTGTTGCTGCACAAGTTGTGACCACACCATTATTGTCTTCTCAGTTGAAATCAACATTTAAGAAAGGTGCTCCTCATGACTCAAGACTAGAAGCTACAATTCCAATGGATTTTACTGATGATAGAGCTTTATCTGGTAAAGTTGGATACAACAAAGAAGGCATAGGCTCACACAGAGATAAAAGGCAATATGTTGGTCCTAGAGATCCTTCTTCACTGTCTGTTCCAGGTCGTGGTGTCACTCAAGAGAGTTTAGACAAACTGGAATCAGTACAGCTTGTATATCAGAAGAGTCTAGAGAAGGATTTCTTGCTATATTTCATGGCTGATGGAACAGTATTTAAAGTTTCTGAAAAGGATATCGAATTAAAATACTGGGAAGAACTTGAATATGTTCTGTATATTTTCAGAGTGAGAAATCAAAGAGCTCAGTCAGTTGCAAATGTGCTTAGACAAAGAATGATTCAAAACCTTGCAAGAAGGCAAATGAAATTCAACAGCAAGTATGTTCCTAAATACAGAGATTGGAATGGAAATCTGATAGAAATGGGGAAAGGGACTACAAAACTGAAGACTGATCTTGGAGTTACTGTTCTGGATTTCAATGTAAAGTCTGAAGAAGTGAAGTACATAAGGCTGGGAAATGAAATGAGAAGAAACAAAATCTACGATCTTAGAGCTGCTATCTATCAAACTGATGAGAATGATCCTCAGTTGAGAGAAATCAAGGAAGCTATGCAGATAGAGCTTGAAAATGCTGAAAGAAGGTTGCTTATAGACTATCTCAGAACAATGCCTGATCTTCAAGAGATTAGAAATTAAAGTCTGTAAGAATTTTTCTTATTTTCTGAAGAATTTGTTAAGTAATAGCTTAAACTCTGTTTGTATGATTAAACACTGTAAACTTTGTATTTGTTTTGACATCATCATTTACTGTAAACTTGTACATTTTTGCTAATGGACAAGTTGGGGGAGATTGTTAGAAATGATTGATGAGAACAGTGTTTGGAAGCTATAGTGACAAAACAGAGTTTAGCTGGAAGCAGTCAGAGTTTAGTTAAACACTGACTGGAAGCGCAACAGAGGTTGTTAAACTCTGTAGCGGTATTGTCTGAAGAGTCAACAGTGTTTAAAGGTTGATGCAAGATAAGTATGGAAGAAATATCTTTGAAGATTGGAAAGCTGTCAAAGAGATTGAGTTGACTTGGAAGACTGGAGCAATCGTGATTGATATCAATTGTATAGCTTGATTATAGGAGAATCAGTTACTGATTGTACGAAGCTGTATGTTCTATAAATACAGTTAGGTTAACCCTAGAAGGGTAATCGAACATTGAGAAATTCATTGATTGTAACCTAAGCAGCTCTCTGTGATATTTACATCACTGAGAGAGGAATTGTTAATTCCAAACAGTTTTTAATTGTTAAATAGTGTGTTCTTGTTAAGTTACTCATACAGTATTTGATTGCTTATTGTGTATTTGACCGAACAGATTATTCTTTGGAATCTTTGTACTCTTCTATTTTGGGGATTTAATTCTAAACCTTATTTCTTCTTCCATATTTACTTGTTTATTTTGGAATTATGTTTTCCATAGAACCCATGATGGCAATTAGGTCAATTATGGGCTAATTCGTTATCATGGGGTTTTAATGGATCTTGCTATGGATTCTAGTAATTGAGTGTTATTTATGCCTTGGTGTGTGATTGAATGTATTGATTGCCTAGTATGTTTATGCTTATTCGTTATAAGTGAGTCGCGAACACTTGTAATTGTTTGTTTAATCCTAGTGAATGCGAAAGTGGATCTGGGGTTTAGAACAATTCATGCTAGCATAGGTTTTTGCATGTGAAGAACATGTATTAATTTGTGGTGTAATTCTAACCGTTTTGCATCGACTATGTGGTTTAATGGGTGCTTGAATTTCAACCGGTATGTGTTCAATTGCTATAGACATATAGGAACTACACATATTTGGTGACTACTTGACTTCTATCAATTGTGGATGATCGGTAGGATGGTATATGCACAACGAAAGTTGGTGTGTATCAGTTTAGTGCATCTAATCAGTAATCAACTCCGTCACATGCTAGGCTAAAGGGCATAAGATTCTAGATGAAGTAGTAAATGAAATTGAAATCCCATGTTTGTTTATTATATAGTTAAAGTTAAGTTATTTCCTCGTAATTGGCTTAGTTGGTAATTAATCTTTAGTAAATCAAAACCAAAATTGTGATTGTCTTAGCAGTGAGTGTAAATCATAAGCTGGTGCATAAGTAAACATAACGAACAATTTGAGTCTCTGTGGGAACGAATCCTATTTACTCTATATTACTTGTTGACCACGTTCTCTTGCGTGAATAAGTGCGAACACCTTGATCCGTCCAGGTTGAAATATCCCGACCTCCTGCAGGCGGACAAACATGATTACCGTCTGCTCTGCGAACTTGAAATGGACAAGGTTCCGCTATCGGACGGCAGGGATAACAATTGGTTGGTCGCCCTTTTGGGTAGTGGTAACATCTATATTTGCCTTGTTCATTTCCATTTGAGTACTGCCTTTAAACACTGCATTTTCATTTCCCGGCGTACATATTTAACACTAGTATTTTTGTGCAATGTCTTCTCTTCAGGAGATTGTCGAACGTAAACGCAAGAAGGCTGCCCAACTTGCTATAGCTGCTACAGCTGAAGCCGAGGCTGTTGCTCAACCG
Source organism: Kitagawia praeruptora (assembly GCA_037693485.1). Classification (NCBI taxonomy): domain Eukaryota; kingdom Viridiplantae; phylum Streptophyta; class Magnoliopsida; order Apiales; family Apiaceae; genus Kitagawia; species Kitagawia praeruptora. The sequence continues at coordinate 101,826,836 of CM075352.1, read as the reverse complement.
GCCGGTGGGGAGGGGAAATCAGTTCCCGATCAGAGGGAAACAACCGAAACTTCACCTGTTTCTTCTCCTCCTCGGAATTTGAGGACAAATGATACCGACTTGGTCACTACGACCGACCCCCGAAAGAGAAGCCGATCGGGAGATTCTGGTCTAAAAGTGTATTCTCCACCTTGGGGAGTCATTGAAACCGATCAAATCATTGTCCCAGCTCCGCAACTATCTACCATTGTAGGCCCTGATCTCTGCCGGGGTCTCATCCTGCCAGCCGATAGGCCAACGTTCACCAAGGCGAACGACCTTGAGGCTTGTACCGAGATGTTGGCTTTGCTCTCCATGGTAAGCTTTTTCCTCTTCGGTACTATCCCTTTTACTTGTCTTCAATATTTAATTCTTTTTCCTTTTTTGTTTCCAGGGTGTCTCTTGGTCGGCTGTTGTAGCCGAACGGATGGAAGGGATACAAAGCAAGCTGAAGGCGGCCGACCAACTGGAAGTTCGGGCGGTCAAGGCTGAAGAAGATCTTCGGAATGCCACCAGCGAACTAGAGAGGGTCACCGGCCAGGCAAATTCCTTGAAGGCAGAGAATGACTCCCTGAAGGAGAAGTTGGAGGAAATGGATGCTCTAAGGAAGCGCGTAGAGTGGAGGAACCAACAACTCAAGGCCTCCAGGAAGAATATTCGGAAAATGCAGAAGAAGCTGGATTTGACCGAAGAACGTTGCTACCAGATGGGGTATGACGCTGCCTTGGTGAAGGCACACTCTCTTGGTTTCGATCACACTTAAATGATCGATGCTACGATGGGTATGACGGATCCAGTCGGCAAGGAAGTGACCGATGAACCTCTGGTAGTCTCTTCGGGCGAAGACGAGCCTCTTTCTGACTGACTCCATTTATTTCAAATTTTCCATTTTGATGGCCTTCGGGCTTGTAATGATTAACATTGCCTTCGGGCTTCTTATTTGTGCCTTCGGGCTTGTAGTATTTTACTCTGGCTTCGGGCCGTTTTAATTTGCCTTAGCATAATTTTCATTGTTTATACGTCGTCGGCTTCGGCTTTAACTTAGCTTTTGTTTCTGTTCGTGCATTTTCAGCTTTAATTTGCCTTAGCACGGTTATTTTCCTTTTTATGCATCTTTGGCTTCGTTTTGCCTTAGCATAATTACTATATTTTATGCATCTTCGGCTTCGTTTTGCCTTAGCATAATTTCTGCTTTTTTTTATGCGTCTTCGGCTTCATTTTGCCTTAGCATAATTACTATATTTTTATGCATCTTCGGCTTCGGCCTAGCATGTATGTGCATTTTTGGTCGTAACCTAGCTGTCCCCTAGTATTTAAGGGGTTTTGTAAATGATTAAGGTCCCGTTCGGTCGGTTGAAATTTTTTTCCCCCCGGCCTTAATTAATGTCAAAGCAGCTTAAATACTAAGACATTTTTGTAAGGGTCCAAATTTCATTCGGTCGGCCCCAAATTTGGATTCGTCAAGTATTTGTGACTTAAATCATAATGTACTTGAACTCTAAAAATAAGTTAGAGGGCGCATGTTTTATTCGGTCGGCCCCAAACATGGGTCCGTTAAGGTTAATATTGTGTACTTAACCTTTTGGCTACAAATGTACTTAGCTTAATAATAGTAGATAAAAGATGGAGCAAAACAATCTTTTCATTAATCATGCAACTCTTACATAGATTTGATTACAGATTGATGCTAGCTTAGGGAATTTAGAATAAAGTTGCAAAAGACAAAGTACCGAAGTAAAAAGCAATAAAATTTGTCCAGTAAGCTTACTGGTAAAAATGGCGAAGGCGAGCGGCATGCCAGGTGTTTTTGATTGGGCTGCCGTCCGACTGAGCCAATTTATAGGTGCCTGGCCGAACCACTTCAATCACCACATAAGGTCCTTCCCAGTTCGGCATGAGTTTTCCTTGTTTGGTCGGCATAGATGTTGCCAACTCCCGTAGAACCAAATCGCCTACTTGGAAAGATCTCTTTTTGACTCCATAATCATAATATTGTGCCGCTTGGAGTTGGTACCTTAAGTTTCTTTGATGGGCTGCCTCCCTATCTTCCTCCAGTAAATCCACATTCGCTCGGAGTCCGAACTCATTTGTTTCTGTGTTCGGTATGACTCTAAACTGACTTCAACAGGCAGAAGGGCATCCGTTCCGAAGGCCAGCTTGAAAGGCGTTTCCCCGGTTGAAGATCTTGTAGTTGTTCGGTAGGCCCAAAGGACCCAAGGTAATTCTTCAGCCCAAAGCTGTTAACACAAAATCACGCAAGTGCACATGGTCACAAGTAATACAGATAGAAATCAAGTTCATTCCACAGAGATCTGGTTTGGTTTTAAATCAGTCGATGTACCTATGCAACAATGTATGGTTTTAACTCACTGCTAAGACAAATAGCAAATAGAGATTTGATTATCTAAATTAAACTAAGATGCAAATTATAAAACTAAGAATTAATTGACTGAAAGAATTAAATCGAATTACTTATATGCGAATAAACATGGGACTCTAACTTCATTAAATACTTCCCTTAGATCTGACGCCTTTAATCATTATATGCAATGGTTTTGATATCTGATCGGATAACACGAAACAAGTATACGCTACCTGTCAGCATACGCATACCAAACTAAACATACATCCACAAAAGAGATAGAAGATGAATAGACACCAATTATGCTTAGACCCTATATGTCTATAGAATTTGAAAACATAACGATTGAAGAACAAGTTATCCATAATGATCACATAAGGTAGTATAAGTATTTTCATCTCACACCACGAATCATATTGATAAACAATTATGAACCTATGCTAGCATGGCAAGTTCTAAATCTCAAGATCCACTTTCACTTCACAAGAGATTAACAGTTTAGATGTTCGCGATGCATCTATCTATTAAGCATAACCATACGAGGATATCAATTATACACCACACACAGATCTTTAAAGCATCAAGATACTAAGTTCCGTAAATATCTCCGTTAGAATCCCATGACAACGATTAGCTCATAATTGAAACGTTCATCGTCATAGGATTTGATGAAAACATGATAAATAACAAGATATGGAAGAAAGAAGCAATAATATTATTAAAATAAAGAGTTGAGAAAACAAATCTATAATCCTGAATAACACAAAAGATGAAGTAGATCTAGATCCGTTGCTTGTCACGAGCGTTGAATCCTTCTCTCCTTTTCTCCCTTGTAGATCTAAGCTATGTTACAATAATAAAGCTATGATCCGAATTACAATGCTAAGATGTGTTTAAATAGGCTCTAGATTTTTTGCCCCGCAAGAATTTATCTTCTATTACAATTAGAATTTAATTAAGGTGCTAAAAACTGCCCAAAATACAATTAGAACTTGAAAACGGCAAAACAGTAATTTTCTGCTCCCATCAGTCTGATTGTCGTGCTGTCTGCTCTCACCACATGCAGCCTGCTCCTACAACACCTGTTCCATGTTGTAGAAAATCTCCCAAGCTTCGCGTGGGCAGTAAGATCGCTGAAAACGGACTTATAGAACTCCAGATATGGCCAAAACAGTGTAGACTGCGCAACCGTCCCGGAAAATCCGAATTTCAATTAATTAATCCTCAAAACACTACAGAAGCATCACCTTAATCGACATTCTTGCAAGCCTGCACATGTACACAAAATACATCAAAACTATAACAAACTTGAGTCCAAAACCATCAATTTAAGCCGATATGGAACGCTCCAAGTGGATATAAAATCCACTTATCAAAATCCCCTTGGCTTCACCCAGCCTCTTCTTGATGCCATCAAAAATAATTTTGTTGGCTGCTTCGATCGCCCCATTTCCTTGGGGGTGCCCAACTGAACTGAACTTCTGCCTAATTCCAAACTGATCTGGAAACTTCCTGAACTTGCTTCCAACGAATTGAGTTCCATTGTCCGATACACATACCATCGGAATGCCGAACCTTAAGATTACCTGCTCTAACATGAATTTCTTTGCTGCTTCTTCGGTAATGGCGGAGAGAGGTCTGGCTTCTATCCATTTGGTCATGTAGTCGATCGCCACAATGCAATACTTGGCTTGTTTGGTGCTAGTGGGCAAGATTCCCACGATGTCAACTGTCCACATGGCGAATGGGATGGGACTGAGAACCGAAGACATCTCTTCAGGAGGTTGCTTCGGGATTGTGCTGAATAACTGACATTGTTTGCATTTCTTGGCATACTCGGTAGCGTCTTCCTTCATTTTTGGCCAAAAAAATCCTTGTCTAAGAATTTTGAAGGCCAAGGACCTTCCAGCCAAATGTTCTCCGCATATTCCCTCGTGAACCATCTCGAGGGCTAGCTGCTGTTCGTCTTCGTCTAAACACCTAAGTAGTGGTTGACTTGCCGATCGTCTGAACAAACGGCCCCCGACCATAGTGTAATTTGCTGACCGATGCCTCACTTTCTGTGCTTCCTTTCGGTCAACTGGCAGAGTTCCCTTCTCTAAAAAGGCCCTGATTGGGGTCATCCAGTTTACCCCTTGATGGATTTCCATACATTGCTTTCTTTCTATCGAAGGCATCTTTACTTCGGTCAGATAGATAGATCCATTAAGGTTTTGGGTTTCTGCCGAAGCTAGCCTTGATAATGCGTCTGCTCGACTGTTGTTCTCTCTAGCTACTTGAGTTAATTCAAATGATTCAAACAATAAAGATTGTTCGCGTACCTTAAGGGCGTAGGCTCTGGTTCGGGGATATTTTTGCCCATACTCCCCTGAGAACTGTTTTACCACCAACATCGAATCACTAAATGCCCTGAGGTGCTTAACTTCCAGATTTTTTGCCAAGTCTAGTCCTGCCAAAAGCGCTTCGTATTCGGCTTCATTGTTCGTCAACGGGAAAGTGAACCTGATAGCTTGACAGATTTCAAATCCTTCTGGGCTTGTCAGAATTAAACCTGCCCCACACTTTTCCTTGGCGACCGACCCATCCACAAACAACTTCCATTTTCCTGGTGCCTGAATTAGCTACTCTTCGGGAGCCAAGTCATTCGACCCCGAGAAAGAGCATTCTACCATAAAATCGGCTAGTGCTTGAGCTTTGATCGAAGTCCTAGGCGTATACTCCAAATCATGCTCCCCCAGTTCGATCGCCCAAGCAACTACTCTGCCCGATGCCTCTGGCCTTTGCAAGATTTTCTTTAATGGTTGATCTGTTACTACCTTGATCGTCCTTCCCTAGAAATAGTGCCTTAGTTTTCTTGCGGCCATTACCAACCCATAGGCGAATATCTCTGCATTCGGATATCTAGTTTCTGAATCTTTGAGAATATGGGAAACATAGAACACCGGATGCTGGTTCCCTTCCTGTTCTTTGACCAACACGGCTCCAAGGGTTCGATCGTTCACAGCTAAATACAGCTGCAAGGTTTCTTTCGGATCAGGCCTCATTAAGAGTGGGGCTTTCACTAAATATTCTTTGACCTCTTCGAAAGCTTTCTGGCAATTCGGCCCCCCGAAGTGGCATCTATCAGTTGATCAATATTCGGAAGAGGATAGTGATCCTTCGGACAATGCTTGTTCAAGTCTGTATAATCTACACACATCCTCCACTTGCCATTTGACTTCTTGACCACGACCACGTTTGCCAACCAGTCGGGGTAGTCGATTTCTTCGATGAACTTCGTCTATAGCAATTTTTCCACTACAGCTTGAATTACTTTTTGCCTTTCCATTGCGAAATTTCTCTTCTTCTGTCTCACAGGCTTGGCTTCGGGAGCTACATTTAAACAGTATTTGGCTACCGAAGGGTCCAACCCTGGCATATCTTTGGGATTCCATGCAAACACATCATGGAACTCCATAATGACTTTGATGACTTTCTCTTTTAGCTCCGATTCCATGTTCCTTCCAATTTGGATCATCTTTCCAGACTGACCCACATATAGCTCTACTTCTTCGGTTTCGGCAGCTGGCTCGGCAATCGGGCTCGACAGGTCGGCCCCAAATTTCTCCAACTCTATGTTGAGTAGTTGATGGCTGCCTCCAGGGCTATTCTCATTTCTCTTCCTTTTACCAGCTTCAGTCATTTCCACATCCTTGTCTTTCTCCAAATCTTCCAGCATAATGATTCTTGCGGCTTTCTGATCGCCTCTCATCTCTCCAACCCCATGTTCGGTCGGGAACTTCAACTTCAGGTGAGGGATGGATGACATAGCTTGGAACAAGGATAAAGCCGGTCTCCCCAAAATCCCATTATACGAGCTTTCTACCCGAACAACATAAAACTTAGCTTTTTTTACCACCGTGTAGGGAGCCTTGCCCAACAGGATATTCAGCGTGATCGTGCCTTCGATTGGTACAGGTTGGTTGCCGAAGCCATAAAGTGGTGCCTCATGGCACGGCTCCAGCTGCTCTCCACCCAAATTCATCTTGAAATATGTTCGGTGATATAGTATGTTGACCGAACTTCTTTCATCGACCAGCACTCTCCAAATCTTGTTTTCCCCGATGACGGGGTTTATGACAAGAGGGTCTTCGTGCGGCCATATCACGTCTTCAAAATCATCTTCCGTGAATGATATCGGAAGTGGTTGCTTGGCTGCACTTGACTGGTAGAGACTATAGATTTGCCTGGCATACTTCTTTCGGGCTATTTTGCTGTCCCGATCGAGTATGGTTCCTCCGGATATTGTTCTAACTTTGCCTCGATACTTCTCTGAACTTTCGGCATCTCTAGTGTCTCTCTTCTTTTCCTTATCATCTAGCCTGTCTCTCAGATCTCCAACGAATTTGGTCAGTTCCCCGTCTTTTATCATTTTCTCAATCAGTTTCTTCAAGTGGTAACATTCATCAGTATTGTGACCTTTATCCCGATGATAGTCACAATATTTGTTGTCGCTCCTTCTGTTTTCAGGGGTCTTTAACTTGGGTGGCCTAACGAACCCAGGTTTACCCTTTATCTCGTGGAGAATCTTCGTGATAAGTGTGTTAAGTGGTGTGAACACAGTACTATCTCTATCCCTTCTTCGTTCGGCCCCCTTATCAGGCCTTGTATCATTCAGTCTGCTCTTAATGTCGCCACGACCCCTTCGATCGTCCCTTCTATCATCCCTTCTATCATATCTATCATTTCTCTTGCTCAGCTTGTACCCCCCAGTTGATTCTAACTTTCTTCTAATGGCCTCTCCTCTCAAATATATATCATTCAAAGATTTAGGAGGCATATCATAAAGAGAAGATCGAAGCTTCTTACCTTTAACAGGGTCGAGGCCGGCTGCAAGGAATCCAGCTACCTTGACTTTATCCAAGTTGGTGACCATTCCAGCTTCTTCTTTAAACCTTGCCAAGTAGTCACCCAATTCTTCGTTCGGTCCCTGCCTGCAGTGCATCAGGGCTTCGGTATCCTTCTCTCTTCGGCACAAGTAGGAGTAGTGCCTCAAGAATTTGTGACGCCCCCAAATCCGAGATCAAAGATTCAGGTCGTCACATCACCATCCAACCATATCATACCTGTATTAACTTTACAACTCAACAATACATCCATCCAGACCTCAATCTTACGCACATACAAGTTAGAGCCTTAGAAACGATAATCAAAAGTAACACTAAATATTACAATTCATCTGTACAATCCAGAATCTTACGCACTTCCACTTATACAACTACACTTGAAGACGAGTCTTACTATTACAGTTGAAAACCTATCAGACTTATTCTGTAGTATTTATCCGGAACTAAGTCATTTCGGGATAAATCTTCTACTCCTCTTCTGCTGGTACGGAGTTAACTGACCAAATTCTTCTCTTTCTGAAAAGTTTTTATAAAGCAAGAATGAGCTACATAATGCTCAGCAAGTTCGCCATTTTGAAAAATAATAATGTGGTTTATTTCGAAAACGTTCCCAACTGTATGGGTATATATCTCAGATTTTAAAACATAATTCGACAATATATATGTCCGAGTTTGAATAAAACATTTATACTCGCTAAGGAGCTTTAAGAATAACATATGAATCCTTTATAAGGTTCCCATTTCAATATATCTCAGGTTTGAAAATATATACATATTAGTATATCATTTTCGGCAAAACACTCTACGGTTAACATACTGTACAGGGAATACATTATTGCAAAACCTCTTTCCTTCCATTAGCTTAGAAGGTTTCTCATTCAAAAACATTTTATTCTTTGAAATAATTGCAAGAGTGCACTAACACGTGCCAATCTTTATATTAAATCTTGCAGTTCTAAATACTGCACGATGTCAATATTTTTCTTATCAAAAACTACACTATCGACAACTTGGCACTTAGGCCCAAGAAGCAGTGTTTGAGTATTTTTCCAAAGTGGAGGATGGGACTGGAAGAAAACATAAAAACCTGACAAGGATTGACGATGATCAGTCGCCACAACCAAGTCCAACAATCCGCGGGTCTTCTCTACTAGTAGAAGGATAGAAACTACATCCGTAACTACCCTTGGGTGAAAACTACATCCGTAATCACCCTAGATGAAAACTACATCCGTAATCATCCTTCGGCAACACCTGGGCCGGAATAATAATTGATGGACCGCCTGGCTCACGGCCGCTTACACATCCCGGGAATCGTTCGTCAACGATTCCCACACCTGCCAGAGTCCCCTTTTTCTTTTCTTTTCAAAAATCCTTTTGATAGAAAATTCGAGTAGTTGATGTTCGACCTCAGTCGACCAATAATTCTTGAAAAACGTACAAGAAGCAAAACCTGACCGGGGGTTTTCGAAAATGTTTTGGGTAGGAAAGAGTTCGAGTTTGAAAATGCTGAAGGTATCTTGGATTAGTTTTGTCTTTAAAATAATGAACGATAATTAATAAATAATATTTTGAGATTTATTATAAACAATTAATAAAATAATTATTTAATTAAAATAAGCTTTTAATCCAAGATAGATATTTTTGAGTATTTTTAACAACGTAAAAATAATAATTACTTAGGTATACGATACTTCCCGAATGACTCTTCGGGTTTCCGCAATTTAATCACGATACAACAATATACCGCTCCCCGGTCAATAGTATATTTGGACCGCTACGACCTCTATTGCTAGAGTCGTTGTCCGAAGAAAACACTTTCATTCTAAGTTCAAGGGTGTACAAACACATATGCATATATCTCAAACTTCAACATAATCTCGTAAAGCATAAGCATATAATACGTTTGGAAGCTATAAACACAACAGTGAAAATCCTTATATATAAGTTTTGAAAAGTAAACTTGCATAGGTAAAATCAAGAATATAATCTTTTGAAAATAAATACTTAGGGTTGGAAAACTTGCCTTGGTGAGGTTGGGGTGGTCGGCTCGCGAAGTGGAATGGAAATCTATACATAATCAATATTTGTACGTTAGTACCTTAACAACGCTACTTAATCATAAGGTTTTAAAAATCGTAAGACCAACTTAACGACTCCACTTGTGACCACTAACCCTCTCATATGACCATGTCGTCACATTATCACTTCCGTTACCCATTCGGCTCAAATCTATTCCTCAAACTCGAAACTCAAGTGAACATTCTTAAAACTACTTTAAACTAATCTCCTAAGTGGTTTTTTACTTGCGCGGATTTTACTTCAACATTTTTATAAAATTGAAACATACATATTTTAATCCAATTCTTTTTGGGTAGCCTTCCCCTCTGCATTTACTAGCTCCTCTAATTTTTCCATGATCCTACATAAATTTTTAGGGGTTCAAACAAGGTTCACAAGGGGACCACTTAGTGCAGTCCGGAATCCAGAAACACATTTCACTTCTCAGGCCATAACTCAAAATCTATACATCACCTAGTCATGAAACTTATATTTATGGAAACTACATTCAAATACCTTTCCAACAATATACATTAGGACTTCAGGGGACAAGATTTGGGGGTTCAAAACCCTCCTACAAGACAGTACAAGTTCCTGGGAAAAACTCAGCATGCTTATATCACTAAACCAACCAAGAATCTTACATCCACATCACAACCAACATCTAAATCACCAAGATCATACTTTATAACATACATGGAGATACATACACTAACCACAAGCCTAAAAATCACAACCACAACACTTAAACTCAAGGTCTACATCATCCATAACTTATATGTCCAAGATTCACACTAATAACCATGGATCTAACATTAAACATCACAATTACTACATGGCCAAGAGGGGTTAGGGTTTTTATACCTTCTTGATGTTCTTACAATCTCAAACAAGCTTGGTAAACCTTGGGGAAGCCTTACTCTATGCTCACCATCTTCAATCTCACCAAAGAAATCAAGAACATGGAAGTGAGTTTCCTGACTGGAAAAACACGCCCCAAAGATCAGCCAAAACGAAGCCCTTGCACTCGTTTCCTGGTCGAGGCTCCTGAATGAAAGTTGTAGAGAGTCTTCACAGATTTCTAACCATATAAAGAACAAAAAATTTCATTGAGTAATGAAGTCTCTAGGCCCGTTTTAGTGAGCTCCTTTCCTGCTGGGCAGAATGGAGTATTTGGTGTTTGTTTTGTTTTGTTTAAAGTGATAAAGTGATCAATAATGCTTGATATTTTCACTTGGATGCATCTTATCTTCTTGCCATGTGGTGTCATCTCCTCATTGGTTCATTTGGATTACCTTTATCCATCCATAATTGCAAGCAAGTCCCTTGCTTTATACATATTGTTTCCAAGTCCTTCCTTCCTTTTCTTATTTGCACCAAGGGGCTTCCCTTCTTGTATATTTACTAAATCAATATGTTACAACTTATATGTTGCACTTCATTGTAATAGTGTGGCCCAATACCTCAAAAAATCGTTGTCTCCAATTTTCTTTGTATTTTCTCTTTATCTCAGAAAAAAAATTCTCGCGGTTTCTCAATTGTTCTCATTTCCTTTAACTCTAGGATTTTATTCTCAATTCCATTTTCCTCTCATAATATATCCTTCCTTGGACTTCTAATATTTACTATTCTCAATTCATGATTCGCTTGCTTGATCGCTTAATCTCGTTGTAAAGTTTCAGCGGTTTCTAGAACGTTTGTTTCACTTCCTCAGTGGTTTTCGTTCCAAATTCTCAAATCACTTATAATAAAATTCCAAAATATTAACTCCTCAATTCCTCAAATTAAATATCTCATTTCTTGATATTACTGATATATAATTCACTGCTCGGTCAAATATTACACGAAAATAGAATTTGGAATTTCTGAATTCCGATCGCATTTACATACACTAATTTACTCCGTAGATTACTAGTATAACTTCGGAATACCCACACTATGTCTCGTACATAGGTGGCATGAAAAATTTTCTTAATCCTCAAAATCACTATTCATTGATGCACTTCATCATAATAGGAAAAGTTTTAATTCTACCGAAATTTTGGGTTCTTACAGTCTCCCCTCCTTAAAAGGATTCCGTCCCGGAATCAGTTTAGGAATCACTGGGGTTACTCCTTCTTTGTTTCACTCTTTCAACTTCCAGGTGGATTCTTCCACATCTTGATTTTCTCACAATTCCTTACTAGTTTGAAAACCTTGTTCCTCAGCACTTGTTCTTCTCTATCCATGATTTCCACGGGTTGCTCCACGTAGGTCAAGTCGGGTCATAGGTCCACTTGGTTGTACTCTATCACATGCTGATAGTCGGTGTGGTAGGGTCGTAGACATATGAAACACATTATGAATTTGCTGCAAGCTTGGGGCAAGGCTAGCTTGTAGGCTAACTTCCCAATACGCCTCAAAATCTAAAAAGGTCCAATAAACCTCAGACTTAGCTTCCCTTTCTTAACAAACCGCATCAATCCTTTCCAGGGAGATTCCTTTAGTATCATGAAGTCTCCCACCTCATACTCCTTTGATATCTCATAAAATTTGACCATTCGAAATGATGAGTTTCGTAAAAAAAAAACTAATGACTTTTACATACACTCGTCTGCACCGTAAAGACGTAACATCAATTCGAAATCTTCAATTAATAATTCGTACATATTGTGATTGCAAAAATTTCCCATCCACGAATAAAATTACTATTCATCCAGGTTTCGAATATTCACGAAAATTAGGATTATTGTAGTCTTCTCGCCTTAAAAGGATTCTATCTTAAGAACATAAGGAAAATAGTTGTGGATACAATTCCAACTTTACCCTTTCCAACTCTCAGGTTGAAACTTCAATCCTTTTGTTCTCTCACCTTTGTCTCACCAACGCTTTAATGTTGTTTCTCAACGCATGCTCTCCTCGACCTGTATTCCTTACCGGTTGTTCTATGAATGAAAATTTCTATCCCACTACTTATACGTTCCCTTCATACCTTGTTCATAGTATCCGTGATGAGTCCTGGTATCGTTGGCCTGTGAATACTTTGTGGTCGTGTTTTATAATCTAAGACAACGTCAATACGCATGGTATTCCTCATATTCCTTGGCTTGATTAGCACGCATGTGTTGCCTCCCGTCAGCCGTTACCACTTGCTATGGATATTGTATAGCCTTTGGTATACGTCGAACTAGTTCAGCAACTATATCCCTCGTTCATTGACTTCTTCGTAATGCAAGAAAGCGAAACTTCTTCTTTCGCAATATGATTTACAAGAGACGTCCTTACATTCGCATGGTGACGATCGTGATAACAACATTCATTTCATGGATAAGTTTTTATTCTCGACTGGCCCGTGAAATCTAAGGCACGACACTAAATATAAATTCGATCGTCTGGATAATTCTTCTTCCCTGTCCGTCAACCACAGATTAAATTAGTACATACGCTCAATCTCTTTCTTAAATATACTTGAAAGCACCTTCAATATTCGAAGTTTAACCTTAAGTCTTTATTTGACGTAATCACTGCAGATGTTTTATATTGCACCACCATCTCTTCTGTATATAAATCAATAATCTTCCAAATGGAAAGTCTCTCGTAGGTAAATCACTTGGTTCAACAATTATAAATCAAATAGGGCCATCTCTTGGATCGGTCTTCGGCGACCTACTTATGAAATTCATTATAATTCTGTCCACGTTCAAGATTTTCTACAGGCGGAATTAATCCACTAGATCTCTATCATTCTGCTTTCGACATGTCGCGTTTGTACTTAATAGTTTGCCAATGCCATTCTTCATACCTGTTTGCCAAACATTCTCTTAATTCTCTATACATCTTTGTCTTTCCCCATAATTTAGTCATTTTCCTCTAACATTATTATTTATTGTATTTACTCTATTTTCTTGGTCAATACTGACTGAATTCCAATTTCGAATAATCTCTTCTATAAGTATCGGCCACCACACTAGTCTTTCTTGGGTTATAACAAATTTCTCCATTATACTCCCTGCTCCCTTTCGTCACCTTCTCTTTCTTATGTTTAGTTCTAATATGAAGATATACTTAAGGCACTTGTGGAAAAATTTCACACTTTCCTCATAAGGTTAACGTCTCAGTTTTATGCGTGAACGCTATCATGACTAATCCCCGACTCACGGTTAGTATATCCTATCCCGTAACCTTTATGTTGTTTAGAAGTATAGGCTATCATCCCCTTTCAACTACATCAGCACACCTCTTAAACTCTTGAAAGACGCATCATCGTGACCCTCAAAGTCTTCTTTTTATCATCAAGTATAGCTAACAACGAGGTTGTTGCTAATATCTCATTTCATTCCAAAACTTTGTTCATTAATCCATAAAGGCTTCTGACTCATTAGTCCACTCAAACGATACTACCACAATTTTATAACGTTTATATTAGTGTGAAATCCCAACTTTGGCACAGTACAGAGGTCGATCTTGAGTTGGTGAAACCCGCCTTACAACCTTATCTTTGAAAAAAAAAAAAATAACTACGCGTTTTAACGGGTCAACAATTCCTACATCTCCGGTTAGGGGTATCGATTCTCGATGGTATATGTAAGATGTCATACGCTCGTCCTCTTTCACAACTGGCACCAATCATCCTGAGGCCTGTATGCTGCTGCGATTCCCAATAAACTTGATTAGGTGGTAATCTCGAAGGATCATTGGGATATATCCATGCATCCATTTGCTATTAGGGGCCTTTTAAACTTTATGTCTCGTTATGTGCATCAATCCCTTTTTGCTAAGTAAAGCTTCACATTCTTGCCACGATATTTCTTCCTTTCTTGTCCATCTCACTTCCATGTTAGTTTCCTCTAAGGATATGTCTTACATCGCAATCGATTTGAATTTCTTGGATCAGGAAAAGGCTTGGTAACTCCAGAATTCATTACTATAACACCCTGACAACGGTTGGTAGGAACGTACTTCCAACCACCTCATCATTTCCTATAACTTTCCTCACACTAATATTAAAGGTCTTGTGTTATGCCCCGACATGTTATTCCTACTTTAAATAATTACTCGGCATCACGCTCTGGCTGCACAATTACAACATTTGGTTTTTGATCTCATATTGGTACAACGGTTCACAATTGTACCTCCCGTTCACCTTAGAGTAATGACTTTTGAAAGGAATGGTTTCAAAATAACAAGGTCCAATAGATAATTTCAATAAGAATTCCACATTGGATGTTCCAAGAATGTTGATGGTTCCAAATACTAGGAGTCTCAATTTTCGGAGATGTAAGGATGGACAGAAAGAATACAACAAGGTTTATTCCTTCATGTCCTGAAAATTTTGTAATGTGATATCATAGAGAATGTTGCACGAGGGCAATGATTGTTGGATACAAAAGTCATAAAGACGGTCTTTATACGATTCTTACATCTGGTGAATACTTTTCCTCTTGAAAAATAGAGGATCTGAAAAGTCCCATTGATAAAGGTCAACCGATCGAAAGCAATTCTACTCTATGACAATAAAAATGAAGCAGTTTATCATTCAAGTAATCTATGGTTTCAAATGAATCTTCATTATATGAATGAAAGAACAGAATATTCAAGTGACATAAAGTCTGATACGAAGATGGGTAGAATTCAAGTTGAGTGGGCGACCTCACTAGGTCTCAATCAAGTTATTCGTCAAAACTTTCATTATCATACTTTACCACATGCAAAATGCATTGAGGAATTGCTGAATGAATTAAATTGGGAGTTGGACCAGTGAAACAATAACTAGTCCTTTTCAAGAAACACTAGCAACTAGCTAGACAAAATTTGCTAGTTCACTTGTTTGAGACATCACCACTAGCTAGGACAATTAGCTAGGTGTTCTTCACAACATTACAATTTTGACTAGTTAGAACAATCAACTAGTCATTCATATTGACATATCGACTAGCCAGTTTCAATTGGCTAGAACGGAATTTCAACATCGTAGCCACTGAAGAAACTTTAGGCTACTCGGACAACGAATGGAAATAAGAAGTTATTAAGTTTGAAAAAGAAAACTATAAAATCTGAAGAGAATGTTCTAGGTATCGGAACAATCGATAACCTCTCATCAAATATTACCTACCAGTGAAATGGTCCACCCAAGGGTGCCTCCGTACACATGCTTTATCAGATCCTACAGTAGAATTAAATTCAGAATACCAATATCAAAATGATATCCTTACTATGATTTCAATGTACGATGTACAATCTCATCTTGAATAGAAGAAAAGAATTCATGAAGGATGTCTGGACATTAGATCATCCATGTCCTCAGTAATTTGTTAAATATTTATGAGCTCAACTGAAGAGTGCAAGTATGAAAGAAGCAATCAAACATCAATATTTGTTAAGTAATATTCGTCGAATAATTAAGGAAGTATTCGTGGAACGTTCCTCGGATAATTAAAAGAAAGTGTAAATAGGCCTGAGCCGAACAAGGTCATCATAAATTTTTGAATAGAATGTTCATGGGTCAAATAAAATTACTTCGGATAAGTCCTGCTTTAGGGAGAGTATATCACTGGTTGTTATTCCACAAATTTGAAGTAGAAAGCTAGAAGGATTACCTGATATAAACTAATCAAGGTAACATGGTTAGTGAACAGTTTAAAAATGAAGTAGTGCACCAGCCGGTAGTTACCAAAATAAGTTAATAATCATTCGTGCATCTCATTATCACCATTATGAGGGTAACTCCATCTCTTCTTCTTCGTAATACAAGACACCAACTAGTGCGTCTCCCAATCATCATCTTAAAGTCATTTATCCAGCTAGGGTTTCACAAGTATATCTATCATTTCCGTGCTTTATCTTGAAGACCAAGCTTCACATCATTTCGGGGACACCTGCTAAGTCCATAGGGTCCTACTTCATGCCTTTCGACATGAATCACAAGTGGCCAGTTCCCCCTGGGAACAGATCAAAGAGATCTCTCAGGGATCTCAGTGCAGTCCATAGGTTCAGTGGCGGGTGTGTGCATGTGAACATATACCAAAAATATTGAGGTCTACAATACATATATACGTAGTCCCTGCTAACATCTCTATCAAAGGATCCCCCTCTAGACCCGTTGGTCTTTTCTTTTGGTAGACTCTGAGATCACTGTATCGCTCGTTGCAACCATATTCAACTTCTCTTGAGTCCCTTTGTTAATCCCACTTGTTTGTTCTCTAAGTTGAACTACCATGCTCTAGCGTCCGGATCATGCGTGGAATTATCTAGCACGCTCGTCTTAAGATAACATTCTCGTATAACACATGTAAAATTCGCCATCAAGGGTAATGAAATCCACAACGACATAGTGACCAACTTTCAGGTAAACCCGTTACTTATCGAAAATCGGATCTTATAGCCAAAGTAAAAGACTTTCATTATTCCAAGTACTAAGTACCCTTACTTATGTAGGAATGTCTAAACTTCTTAATTCTTAAAATGCCACCTTCTAAACTGTGGAGGACTATGGGCCACAAAATTTATGCCAGCCTAGTCATCCGATCATATTGGCAATATCGCCTCTACCTCAGCTGCTCTCGAGATTTTGCTCTGCTTCCTATATCATTACCTATGATAGGTCATGTACGACTCTCAAACCTCTATTCATCATTCCAAAGGTCTCTAAGGATTCTATCGACCCTAGCATAATACCTCCTGTAAACACTCCAGTCCATTCTACTCACCAGTACCTCTTCTGGTAGTCCAATAATAAGTTTACTACGATCTCTGATGTCATTCTCCTACTTAGACTTAACTCTCAACACTCTCGTTTCTGAGTACTGTAACTTATCTCTCTGATACCATTTCTGTGACGCCCCCAAATCCGAGGTCAAAGATTCAGGTCGTCACATCACCATCCAACCATATCATACCTGTATTAACTTTACAACTCAACAATACATCCATCCAGACCTCAATCTTACGCACATACAAGTTAGAGCCTCAGAAACGATAATAAAAAGTAACACTAAATATTACAATTCATCTATACAATCCAGAATCTTACGCACTTCCACTTATACAACTACACTTGAAGATGAGTCTTACTATTACAGTTGAAAACCTATCAGACTTACTCTGTAGTATTTATCCGGAACTAAGTCATTTCGGGATAAATCTTCTACTCCTCTTCTGCTGGTACGGAGTTAACTGAACAAATTCTTCTCTTTCTAAAAAGTTTTTATAAAGCAAGAATGAACTACATAATGCTCAGCAAGTTCGCCATTTTGAAAAATAATAATGTGGTTTATTTCGAAAACGTTCCCAACTGTATGGGTATATATCTCAGATTTCAAAACATAATTCGACAATATATATGTCCGAGTTTGAATAAAACATTTATACTCGCTAAGGAGCTTTAAGAATAACATATGAATCCTTTATAAGGTTCCCATTTCAATATATCTTAGGTTTGAAAATATATACATATTAGTATATCATTTTCGGCAAAACACTCTACGGTTAACATACTGTACAGGGAATACATTATTGCAAAACCTCTTTCCTTCCATTAGCTTAGAAGGTTTCTCATTCAAAAACATTTTATTCTTTGAAATAATTGCAAGAGTGCACTAACACGTGCCAATCTTTATAGTAAATCTTGCAGTTCTAGATACTGCACGATGTCAATATTTTTCTTATCAAAAACTACACTATCGGCAACTTGGCACTTAGGCCCAAGAAGCAGTGTTTGAGTATTTTTCCAAAGTGGAGGATGGGACTGGAAGAAAACATAAAAACCTGACAAGGATTGACGATGATCAGTCGCCACAACCAAGTCCAACAATCCGCGGGTCTTCTCTACTAGTAGAAGGATAGAAACTACATCCGTAACTACCCTTGGGTGAAAACTACATCCGTAATCACCCTCGATGAAAACTACATCCGTAATCATCCTTCGGCAACACCTGGGCCGGAATAATAATTGATGGACCGCCTGGCTCACGGCCGCTTACACATCCCGGGAATCGTTCGTCAACGATTCCCACACCTGCCAGAGTCCCCTTTTTCTTTTCTTTTCAAAAATCCTTTTGATAGAAAATTCGAGTAGTTGAAGTTCGACCTCAGTCGACCAATAATTCTTGAAAAATGTACAAGAAGCAAAACCTGACCGGGGGTTTTCGAAAATGTTTTGGGTGGGAAAGAGTTCGAGTTTGAAAACACTGAAGGTATCTTGGATTAGTTTTGTCTTTAAAATAATGAACGATAATTAATAAATAATATTTTGAGATTTAATATAAACAATTAATAAAATAATTATTTAATTAAAATAAGCTTTTAATCTAAGATAGATATTTTTGAGTATTTTTAACAACGTAATAATAATTACTTAGGTATACGATACTTCCCGAATGACTCTTCGGGTTTCCGCAATTTAATCACGATACAACAATATACCGCTCCCCGGTCAATAGTATATTTGGACCGCTACGACCTCTATTGCTAGAGTCGTTGTCCGAAGAAAACACTTTCATTCTAAGTTCAAGGGTGTACAAACACATATGCATATATCTCAAACTTCAACATAATCTCGTAAAGCATAAGCATATAATACGTTTGGAAGCTATAAACACAACAGTGAAAATCCTTATATATAGGTTTTGAAAAGTAAACTTGCATAGGTAAAATCAAGAATATAATCTTTTGAAAATAAATACTTAGGGTTGGATAACTTGCCTTGGTGAGGTTGGGGTGGTCGGCTCGCGAAGTGGAATGGAAATCTATACATAATCAATATTTGTACGTTAGTACCTTAACAACGCTACTTAATCATAAGGTTTTAAAAATCGTAAGACCAACTTAACGACTCCACTTGTGACCACTAACCCTCTCATATGACCATGTCGTCACATTATCTCTTCCGTTACCCATTCGGCTCAAATCTATTCCTCAAACTCGAAACTCAAGTGAACATTCTTAAAACTACTTTAAACTAATCTCCTAAGTGGTTTTTCACTTGCGCGGATTTTACTTCAACATTTTTATAAAATTGAAACATACATATTTTAATCCAATTCTTTTTGGGTAGCCTTCCCCACTGCATTTACTAGCTTCTCTAATTTTTCCATGATCCTACATAAATTTTTAGGGGTTCAAACAAGGTTCACAAGGGGACCACTTAGTGCAGTCCGGAATCCAGAAACACATTTCACTTCTCAAGCCATAACTCAAAATCTATACATCACCTAGTCATGAACCTTATATTTATGGAAACTAAATTCAAATACCTTTCCAACAATATACATTAGGACTTCAGGGGACAAGATTTGGGGGTTCAAAACCCTCCTACAAGACAGTACAAGTTCCTGGGAAAAACTCAGCATGCTTATATCACTAAACCAACCAAGAATCTTACATCCACATCACAACCAACATCTAAATCACCAAGATCATACTTTATATCATACATGGAGATACATACACTAACCACAAGCCTAAAAATCACAACCACAACACTTAAACTCAAGGTCTACATCATCCATAACTTATATGTCCAAGATTCACACTAATAACCATGGATCTAACATTAAACATCACAATTACTACATGGCCAAGAGGGGTTAGGGTTTTTATACCTTCTTGATGTTCTTACAATCTCAAACAAGCTTGGTAAACCTTGGGGAAGCCTTACTCTATGCTCACCATCTTCAATCTCACCAAAGAAATCAAGAACATGGAAGTGAGTTTCCTGACTGGAAAAACACGCCCCAAAGATCAGCCAAAACGAAGCCCTTGCACTCGTTTCCTGGTCGAGGCTCCTGAATGAAAGTTGTAGAGAGTCTTCACAGCTTTCTAACCATATAAAGAACAAAAAATTTCATTGAGTAATGAAGTCTCTAGGCCCGTTTTAGTGAGCTCCTTTCCTGCTGGGCAGAATGGAGTATTTGGTGTTTGTTTTGTTTTGTTTAAAGTGATAAAGTGATCAATAATGCTTGATATTTTCACTTGGATGCATCTTATCTTCTTGCCATGTGGTGTCATCTCCTCATTGGTTCATTTGGATTACCTTTATCCATCCATAATTGCAAGCAAGTCCCTTGCTTTATACATATTGTTTCCAAGTCCTTCCTTCCTTTTCTTATTTGCACCAAGGGGCTTCCCTTCTTGTATATTTACTAAATCAATATGTTACAACTTATATGTTGCACTTCATTGTAATAGTGTGGCCCAATACCTCAAAAAATCGTTGTGTCCAATTTTCTTTGTATTTTCTCTTTATCTCAGAAAAAAAATTCTCGCGGTTTCTCAATTGTTCTCATTTCCTTTAACTCTAGGATTTTATTCTCAATTCCATTTTCCTCTCATAATATATCCTTCCTTGGACTTCTAATATTTACTATTCTCAATTCATGATTCGCTCGCTTGATCGCTTAATCTCGTTGTAAAGTTTCAGCGGTTTCTAGAACGTTTGTTTCACTTCCTCAGTGGTTTTCGTTCCAAATTCTTAAATCACTTATAATAAAATTCCAAAATATTAACTCCTCAATTCCTCAAATTAAATATCTCATTTCTTGATATTACTGATATATAATTCACTGCTCGGTCAAATATTACACGAAAATAGAATTTGGAATTTCTGAATTCCGATCGCATTTACATACACTAATTTACTCCGTAGATTACTAGTATAACTTCGGAATACCCACACTACGTCTCGTACATAGGTGGCATGAAAATTTTTCTTAATCCTCAAAATCACTATTCATTGATGCACTTCATCATAATAGGAAAAGTTTTAATTCTACCGAAATTTTGGGTTCTTACAGAATTTCTTCTTTATCTGCTCATACGAGCCTATCGACCTAGGTCTTAATGACCTGTACCACATGGATGCGTTCCCCTTGAGGTATGTCTTGAACATCTTGCAAAACATCACATCACAATGCCCCATACCCGTCATGAGCGATTCATACTTCTCACAATGGTCTTCGGGGTCTCCTTTCCCATTGAATTCGTTCATCTTTGGAAACTTCCTTCCTGGTGGGGGTCGAAATTGTTCAACGTCCTCGGTAACCACTGGCTCGTGGCTGACCCTTCTTTCCCCAAACATAGCCTTCTCAATCCTACAGATACGGTCATCCGTATGAGGACCTTCTTCCTCCGAATCCGAGGAATTCACTACCTTCGACCGGGTTCTCCTAGAATTTGATTCCGAGTCCCCTGACTCGTCTTCATCATTTCTAGTCCTCGGCCTCTTATCTCTTCGGTCATCCAACTCCGGGTCTTCGGCTTCTAAAGCCTCGCGGAGCGCTTTCTCTTGCAACTCAATCTCCTCCCTTTGGAGCTTTAGTGCCTCTAGCCTCAAGCGATCGACCTCCCTTTTCTTGGCAAGACGTTCGGCCTCCCTACTGCTCCTTTCTTTTTCCATTTTCTTTCGCTTCCCCTTGGCCTTTTATTCTTCTCGCCATTTCATGAGCATCTCCTGTTGTTCTTCAGGAGACGGCATATCTCCTTCTTTATCAAAACTTAACAGCCGTGGGGTGATGGGAGTTGTCCTTGGGATCAGGGGAGGAGTGGTGCGGCTGTTCCAGCCACTGTGCTATTATCAGCTACTGGTATTTCGGTTTCATTCGTCATGATTGATGGTAAAACTCAACACAAAACGTATTTCTACGTTCCCACAGACGGCGCCAAATGTTACAACTGGATTTCTGCCGGACCTTGGTTCGGTCGGACCTGCAAATGAGAAGAATGCGAGGGTTTGACCCCCCGATTCACCTCCGGTGTGAGAATAACTTAGTCGATTTTGGTAAGGTAATTTAGAACGCAGAGTGTTTGTGTTGTGTGTAATTGTGTATGAAATGATCTTCAAACCTGAATTAACTTATTTCCTTTCATCCGGCGGTTACAAGGGAGTTAGCCACGATTCTTGGTCGTGTCCCACGTTCTAGGGAAGTGCAGCAATGCGACCGTTATACCCTAAATGGGCCGGACGAATGTTGAATTCTATTCGGATCCGGACTTTGGTATTGGGCCTTCGGCTCGGCCCAGCAAGGAAGTGGGCCTCCAACACTTAGCATCGAAATCTTGAGACTGCAGATTGACTTCAGCCAAAACCTCCTCCTCTATTGCAATACTCCCCTCTTCCTCGTCTTTCAGAGAGATCCAATGCTTGAACCAGAGATTTTGACGCAGACATCCTTTATATATATTATATGCCAACAAGGTCTTTCAAGGTTATTTAGTAAATTACGTGTTTACCCCTTATTTAGTAAATTACGTGTTTACCCCTGACAATTTTAATATATTAAAAAATGTTGGTACCAAGGCTTGAACCCATGTTCGTTGGATTAGAAATGAATTATGTTCCCATCTCCAACCACTACACCAAAGAAGAATTTATGTTACATTTTTAAAAATCATTTACTACATGCAAAAATAACTCCCATATCCTCTTTTATTTAATATTACTGCCTTGCTGGGAATTAAAAAATTTAATCAAATGAATTATGTTATCTATCTATTATGTTTAGTATGAGCATCAAATGAATTATGTTGTTTGTGTATTATGTTTAGTATAGGTCAAAATGATTTTTGACGAGTTATAAAAAATTCAATATACCCGTTATAATAATTTAAAACATAGTTTTGTGATTAGTTAAATAATTTACATATGAGATACAAACAATGTATTGATTTTTTATTAAATTAAAAAGCGTAGTTGGACTTGGGTAAAAAATTTAATCAAATGAATTATGTTTAGTATGAGCATCAAATGAATTATGTTGTTTGTGTATTATGTTTAGTATAGGTCAAAATGATTTTTGACGAGTTATAAAAAATTCAATATACCCGTTATAATAATTTAAAACATAATTTTGTGATCAGTTAAATAATTTACATATGAGATACAAACACTGTATTGATTTTTAATTAAATTAAAAAGCGTAGTTGGACTTGGGTTAGGACACGACATTATAAATTAGATTATAGATGCAATATAATTAATTATGAGATTAAGATGTATAGTTATGTTAATGAAAGATTGATATTTAAAAAAATACTAAATTGTATATATAATACATAATCGCTAGAATCACGAGTGAAATCACTAAATTTTTACTACAATCAAATTAATATCAGGCTCTACTCCACTAAAAATCAAAATGATAGAATGACCGAACATTCAACTTAAATCACTAAAATTTGAATCAAAGTCACTAAAATTTTGAACGCAATTACCAAAATTTCCAAAATCTAAAAATCTAATAGTGTTCGAAGGTGCTGGTATGACGGTGGTAGAGTTGGTGAATGGGCTTTATAAACTCGGATCTTATGTGAGAGGATGAAAAGTGAGATGAATGAGTGATCGGAGGTGTAGGATGGTTGGAGTTCGTGACAAACGTGTTTGCAAGTTATTTCTAAAGTGTTGGTCGATTTGGTGACATTAAAGAATTGTCGAGCGATAATAGTTTATAGATGTATACACACAATGTATCATACTTCAAATAATTTATTAAATGCATCACACTTTTTATCTATTATATTTCAAAAATTACGAATCATCTATCTTAAGAATCATAACAATTAAATTAGATAAATTTAAATGGTACCGGTGCTTTGCACGGGCTATCATGCTAATAATGATAATAAAGCAAGAACAAGATGAAGGAAAAAAACGACTGACTAATTAACAATACGAAATAATATAACAAAGCAAACCATGTCAAAAGACAAGACGAGTTACTAATTATAAACATATAATAGGTCTCTCTCGAGCTGCAGGTCTTTAGTTTGGTGGTAAATGAGTTGTGAGGATCCAATTTTGACTATTTCTATTATTTTGTTTTTAAAAGAAATATTAACTAAAATTGAATTAATTTAAATATATACTCCCTCCGTCCATTTCATTTCTTTACACTTTCTATTTTGGACCGTCCATTCCATTTCTTTACATTACTAAAAATAGTAACTTTTAACAATAAAATACATTATTACATCCACTACTTCACTCCACCTTTTCAACTCTTTACACTATTACACCCACTACTTCACTTATTTTAACAATAAAATTATTATTACACCCACTACTTCATTTATTTTAACAATATTACATCCACGAGGGAGTATTTCATTTGAATTAGATTTGTTAAGAAAATATATATTATATAAAGTAAATTATAGATTTGTGACTTGTATTCAATTCTACATTTTAGTGACCGAAAATGCAGACCGAAATTTGAAATATATTTTCACACATTACCTTCATGTTTCAATAGCCACTCATTTCAAAAAAATTACTTGCTCCGTCCCTCTCATTTCTTTACAGCTCATTTCTTTACAGTTTTTTTTCACTGCTTCACATGTATTTTAAGGTTCCTTAAAAGTATAATTTCATAAATTATTTTTTTTAAAAAAAATTTGTATAAAAATAGAACAATTCAAAAAGAAAATTTTAAAAATAAATTACGAAACTATTCACAAAATGCACTTTAAAATCCATGTCAGAATTACGTCCCCCAAGATAAAGAACTAAGCGGGACAGAGGGAGTAGTTCAAAAAAGAGGTTTCGAACCATTTTTTTTAAGGTTAAAAACAATATTTTTTTTTTGAAACTCAAAACAATATTTGATCAATATGTTACAAATTTCAAATTTTATTATAAAAGTAGATAAATTCAACTATCGCGTTATAGTTACTCTCTTATTATTTACAAATTAATTGCACGGAAACATGAACAATTTCTAAGGATTAATTGTTCATGAGCTAATTCATTTATTTTTATTAAAATTAATATAATTTAAAAATTATTACGGAAGTTAAAGTTTTAACATTGTATTAGTTATATTTTATAAACTTATTTGTTAATGAAATAATGAATAAATGAAATTAGCAAATAAATTCGCTAGTTGAAAGTTACTTGATCAAAACATATGACACACACAATAATTATTAATCAAACCTCTACTCATCCTCAGCTCCTTAATGGTGGGTTTGTTTAGGAACCTTTTTATGGAACTTGCACACCAGTCTTGATATCGAAAATATTCGCGAACTATCAAATTAGAGTTTCTTACAATTAAGTTCAAATTATTTTTAAACAAAATTTTAAATCTAATTTTATACGAATCAAAAGAATCCTAACCAATTTTTCAAGAAAAAAACTTGAGTACTGTTATTGTAGGTAGAATTTGGTTACAATACGAAATTGGAGGTTGCTGGAATCATGGAGCAAAATACGGATATTTTGCTAAGAACACGAAGAACACGGAAGGAGATTGGTGTTTGTTTGTGGCTGATTTTGTTGATAGATAGTCAGGGGTGAGCTGAGGCGTATCCAAACAAGGTGCCAAAGTACCCTATTTATAGGGATCAAGTCATACGTAGTTCTTGGAGAAGAAGTTACCTAGGCGGGCTAGGGTTTTAAGAGATAAGCCATAGTCCAAGCCCACTCGTTTAGGGCTGACGTGGCAGTGAGTCATCAACCCTATCCATGATCCATGGCCCAAAAGGAGGAAGCCTA
Organism: Kitagawia praeruptora; assembly: GCA_037693485.1. NCBI lineage: Eukaryota > Viridiplantae > Streptophyta > Magnoliopsida > Apiales > Apiaceae > Kitagawia > Kitagawia praeruptora. The sequence goes on along the minus strand of CM075352.1, from coordinate 101,801,044 downwards.
TGGTCTCGCACGGATAGAGTTGGCTAGTAGAGAAGTAACAAGGGCCTTGCATGCGAACTCGAGGGATCTGGCCATGCGAAGCGAACCCTAGTGTCCAGCTACTCATGCGACCTCGAGGGGTCAGGCCATGAGCCTTCCAGAAAAGAGTGAGATATCGATCCCCGGGTTGCGACCCCGATAGATGCGGCCTCGAGGATGAGCGGCGTTAGAGGCGCAGAGGCCTAGCTTGAGTGGCGCAGAGGCGCAGAGGCCTAGCATGAGAGGCGCAGAGGCCTAGCGTGAAACGCCTTGAGTAGTAGCAGGAGGTTATAGCTAGTGAGGCGACCCCTAGGGCGGGAACATGTCTTCGAGAGATTGTTTTCAAATAATATGATGAGATAAAGGCGAGGTGATCCCTAACCGGGCCTCACGCCTTGTTGATCCTTCTTCAATATTTAAGTCCATTAATAGATAATTGAGCTCATTAAAAAAGATGGTTGAGCCCATTAAGAGAGATGAGCCCCTTGTATAGTCATTTGAATCTATTTAGGATCTATGCCAAGATTCGGGCATAACAAGTACATATACTCATTTACAACCTCAGCATTCTGTCTTCACACCCTCTTAACTCTTTAAGGCCATGCTCAAATTATCTTTTAATTATTATTCCACTATAAAGGGTTAAGAAGCGTTAATCCATCCTTTATCAAGTCCAGTCTCTAGTGCTCATCCCGCATACGCTTTTTTAATGGCCTAAGTTGGGAGTTCACTTATAAATTGTTAATTAATTAACAATGAAACGAGTGAGACTTTATCCGCCATGCATTGGTTTTTTTAAACTGTATTCGGCTAATTGCATGTTAGTATTTTTTATGATTAATTTTTGTGCCACTTAATGGAAGTTTACCGTGTCCGATTATTTTGTCGTTAATTATGCAATCATATTTGGTTTTATTCGAGTTTGCAAGAAATTGGAGCATATATAACTCTGTATCATTTTTTTTTTTTTTTTGCCAAGAATGATAAATTTCATTCATGAAAAGATGATACATCAAAGAGATAATAAAAGCTTCATCATCTAACCGAAAGGTATGCTTAACCAATCCATGAGTCTAATAACCCATAGGAAAGAGATTCCTCCGGAAGTTTAGATAATTTCACCTTTATATCCACCAAAAAATGCCTCGTTAAAAACCCTACAAGAGCAAAACCCTATGGGAAAAAAACTCAAGCGGGAAAAAAGAGCGCCTTACTACATAAATGAGTACATCATTTAAAAATAAAATCAAAAGACTAGAAAATTCTTGAATCTTCAACTTGATTCAACCACTCTAAGTAATGCATATTCCCGCCTTCATCCATCTAGCTTCTCACCCTAAAACCCCAAAATTATGTCGTCATCCCTCTTCTCTTTACACTTCTACACATCCACAGAACCTGAATAATTCAATACAAACAAATAATATTATGTCAAAAAACCAAACTCGAATGTACATTAAATAATTATTTTACTCAATGAAAAATAATAACATTGAACAATTTTATATATCTAACCAAAGGGATCCCCTCTGGTTAGACATATAAAAATCAATTTCTCATAAAAAAATCTATTATAAAGTCATCGAAAATGACAACATATTCCAAATCAATAAATGATCCAAATCGTCAAAAATGACATCAACAGTAACCCAAAATTGGTCCACAAAACCACAAATAAATGGCACACCCTCAAAGGTACAAAACCAAAAACATATAAAATGGTACAAAAAAACATTTAAAAAATATATATTTCATCTACCAAGAAATATATTTCATTTTTACACTAGTAGAAAAATAATAAAACATTACAAGATATAAAAATAATAAATATTATCAGATAACTACATACCATTTTTACCATTAAAAATCAATATTACATAAAATGACAAAACTTCATCATTTAACGATACACAAATACCCACATAAATCAATTAATCCGTTAACAATTAATTAGGGAATCAAATTAATCAGATAAACAAGAAAAACAATTAACAATTAATACTGGAATCAATTTAATCAATTAACAATTAATAAGGGAGACAATTACTCAACTAACATTTAATCAAGACATCAAATAAATAGAAAGTCAGAGAATCAATTAACATTGAACCTATTAAAAGAAATCAATTATTACTAGAAATTCAAAATTAAAAACATTTAACCTCTACCAAATCCATAAATGATACACTAGTCAAAACCGAAAAACCCATCAATTATGGCAATCAATAAATGCTAATTAATATACTAATAAAATATTAAAAACAATAATTGATATGACATTTAACCTCAATCAAAACAAATTTAAAAATAACCAAAATAAGAATCAAATCAAAAAATATAAACACAATCAATTAGCCACTGATTATTCAAAAATCTCAATCAAAAATTAAGAATCAATTAACAAAGTAAATTACTGAAAGGCAAGAGGCTAAAAATATCCTAAAAACTAGAAAGCAGTTGAACAAGATCAATGCGAATATTTATTGGAGTGAATTAAGCAACAAATAAAATCAGAAATTAAATATGGGGAAACAATTAATAATAATTAGGACATTAATGATTGATTATTAAATCCGTTACCAAGGAATTTGAAGATCCTAATTGCATAATCAATCATACATTGATAATTTAGCAGCCAGCAAACTCACTAATTGACTCGGCTAACTCGGAACCCAGAACTCAATACTGCTACTCTGACTCAGCACTATACTCAAGACAAAACTCATCACAAAATGATAAACAACACAAAACTGGACTCAAAGAATCAAACCACAAAAACAAAAACAACAAAAATCCAACAAGGCTGGCTTCTAACGAAACAGGACTCAAAAAAATCGCAACAACAGCAAAACAATCACCAATCAACACCAAAACGCGAACTCAGACTCGAAATAACACGGAACCAATCAGCAATTGAAAACGGTAAACTGAAAAGAAACAGATAACAAACTCGCAGCATTCTACACAAAAGAACAAACAGCGCCCTGAACAATTGAAATAAACGAAAACTCAGAACTAGACACTCCGATTGCAACGACAGAAAAGGAACTCAACGACCCAAAAAGGAACTCAACAAAACTCAGACAAATAACATCGAACAAACAATAAAGAAAACTCGGCCACTCAGACTCGCAAACATTTGAGCCTAAATATAATCGAAAATCTAAGATTTAACAATATTAAATCACAAACAACAAAACTAAAATACCAATCAAACATTAGTAGATATAGAATAGAAAAATTACACCTTTCTTAACCCAGAATTGGGATCAGAATATTTTTGCTCCTTATTCACCTCATGGCACGGTAGAATCGATTGGTTTGAGACCGGATATTCTTTACAAAGCGCCCGATTTTGAGAAAAGGGAATTTCCGTGTTTAATGTTTTTTGTTATAAGAAAAGAGCATAGAACTTCTCGAATCACAGTCTTTGATTTTATCCACTTGACCATTTTCACTTTAACTCCTCAACGAGTTTCTTCTAATCTGTTGCATGATGCAAGAAAGGTAAGAGGATATTACTAGTAAATTAATACTACTTTTAGATTCTCTATTCCCAAACTTTAAACGAAATCTGTATGAGCAAGTTACTACGAAATCCACTTTAAACGAGTTACTACGAAATCCACTTTAAACTTTAAACTTTATGATGTTGATGCAGTATCTTCTAAATGGATTGCTTTTTTAAGGGATAACTCTGTATCATTTGTGTAGATTAATTTTATAAAATGTTTTACATTAGGTAATAATATAACATTTTTAAACATAATGGTATTATTCGAGTTTGGAAGAAATTGGAGCATATATAACTTCGTCTAATAATGAAACTAGACCTGATAATTCATTCGTTTCGTATATTTTCGAATCGTGTATTTTCGTATTTTGTATATGAAATGCCAAATCCAAAATCGAATCGTTAAGAATTCGTTTCGTTACATGTTCGTGTACCTTCATTTCGTGTACATTTTGTATCGTGTTTCGTGTAATTTTGGAATAAAAATAAAAAGAAAAAAATGTTTTTAAAGTTAACTTTAGGCAAATTACTTAAAGTAATTTGCATTTATGTACAAAAGTTTAACGACATTTTTGTAATAATAGAATTCACCCAATGTATTTACAAAAATAGCCTTACTTTTTATTGAAATATGAATTAATTCGATATAATTATCTAAAGGTAATTTTAGGACCATCAAACCCAAATAAAAATATTTGAATATTAAATTTTTACTAGTCGAGTTATAAGTCAAATGTTATAAAGAATCAAATGTGATCAAGTCTTGTGAAACTAAAATTTGAAAAATCACTGTGGCAAAAAAAAAATTGAAATTATTTTGTATTGATCTTATGTAAAAATTATATATAAAATATTAATTTAGAATATTTATTCATATAATTTTAATAAAATTATTTAAATATTTATTTATTTCGTGTATTATCGTTTCGTGTCGTGTACCCATAGGAAAAACCCAAAATCGACATTAAATTCATCCGTATAATTTCGTATTCATGTACTTTCGTGTTCGTGTATTGCAAAGGTCAACCCATAATTTTTATGTTATTTTCGTGTCAGTGTACGAAATTGCCAGCTCTAAGGGGCCATTTATTAAATCTGAATCCTATTTTCTGAACCAGTAAAATTTCTGGACAATCTGAATGATCTCTTATTCTGAACATTTGAATGATTAATGCTGTTTGTTAATAATTTTTGATAAATTTTCTGGATGATAGTAATTTACTTTTATACCCTGCTGAATGATTAATAATGTTTGACAAAAAAATCTATTTATCATCTAAATGATGCCATTCATTTAAATATTTATAAAAGACAATAAACAAAATTAAGAATGTTGATATAATTATTAAAGTATTCGATCTTAAACACAATTATATGATTTCCAAGAACTTCTGTAAAGTTTCATAGCAATTTGATCACGAAGATCGTTCATATATTGCGTGGCTTGAGATCCCCATTGTGTATCATTTATTGATCCTTCAAAATCTTCCTCAGCTTCTTCTCCATCACTATCACAATCAGACGTTTGATCACATTGATCAAATAGTTCATCCTCTAATTTCTTCTTTCTTATGAAATTGTGAACTGCAATACAAGCAATCACAATATCTCGCTGCGTGGAGAATGAGTATGGAGCCATCTGTTTTAAGATAGGAAATCTTGATTTCAACACGCCATAAGCACGCTCAATAACATTTCTTAATTTTACATGGGCATGGTTAAATTTTTCCTCTTTACTTTAAGCACGTTGACGATGAAAATCTGCTAACCAATATCTTGTGTTACGATATGGGGTCATATAACCTCGAGTATTTGTGTATGCTGTATCACAAAGATAATATTTATCTACAAGATAAAGTGTATAAGTTATTTATTGTACAATATACTTAAAAATTTTGACGGGCACATATTATTTTATTTAGCCTAATATTAAAAATTACATACTTGGCGGAGGAACCGGAACCCAAGAATAAGGATCATGTGCAACCTTTCTTAGTATTCTTTAATCATGTGCTACTCCATCCCATCCAGCCCAAACGAATGTGAATATCATATTAAAATCATAAATACCTAAAACATTCTGATAGCAGTCACCTTTTCCTCGACCTCTATATCGAGCTTGTTGATCAACTGGAATAATTGCATGAACAAGTGTACCGTCAAGTGCACCAATTGCGCCCTTATAACAAAAAATTATAGACATGTTAAATGTATCACGAAAAATAAATAAAGAAGCAAAAATTGAATTATTTAAAAGGTGAACTAGAAAACTTTAAATCAATACTAACCCCAAATATTTTTAGCAGTTCTTTTTGTCTCCTTGAAATATTTGAGTTTTGATTAAATGAAGTAGGCACTATAATTTCTTTCGCAAACTCCATTATTCCATTCAAAACCTCGTGAAAATATTTATGTACTGTTGAATATCTATTTTCCATTATCTATTTTTAATCTTTATAAAGCGATCATTATGGCTTATAACATGCAAAAACATAGCCATTTTTTCTTCTACTGTTGAATATCGACTACCTTGAACCCAACCACGTTGCTTAAAAAGGTCGCAAAGTTGAATGTATGCAACACGAGAAAGGCGCATCATATCTTGGCACTGGGTGTTGGAACCATCTAACAACTCCTGGGTATAAGCATACCCAGGCAAAACTGAATTATTATCTTTTATTCTTGGCACACTCCTTGAGTGAAGTTTTCTCATATAACAATACATAATCATCAAACATAAGAGCTGATCTTAGATTTCCATTGCCAACCTGTGTAATAAAAATGACAATTTAATTAAAAAACATATTAAAATACCAAAAAGATGTCACCTATAAAAGTACGAAATGCATTTATTTAAAGCAATAAAAATTCACTACAACTGAAATGTTTCAATTTTCAAGTTGCAAAAGCAGATAATATGGACTACAACTAAGCAATATCAAGTTTCAAGATGCAAAAGAAACAAATGATACCAAAAAGATAAACTACGCATTAAATTCTAATTTAGCCGACACCATTTTAACCCAGTGTTCATTTTCATTTTCCTCGAGAAGCATCCACTGTTCTCTGTATTTCGCACTCTCACAAAATATCCCAAGAGCCATTTGGTGCAGGGGACTTGTTGCTCCCCATCCAAGGCTGTTCAGCTTGTCCTTGCACTCTTTAAGTGATGGTCCACTATTGGTCTGTACCATAAGTTTTAGTGCACTAGTCATCTAATTTTCAAATTCTGTGATTTTTGCAAGTTTTGGTGATGCTTTAATTATTTTCTTAGGAGTTTCCTCAGCATCTAGACTCGAAGCATTTGGATCATTAGAAGCATCTGACTGGACTTCTTCTATATCAACAATTTCTTTTTCATCATTAATTTCAATGGTCCTGCTCTTTTTAGAGCTATGTCCCCAACCATAAACTCCAGTGGCAGCAAATCCATCATAAAGATGGGTGCAAAGATCAGGATAACTCAAAGGTGTTGACTTCAAAGTTTCTACAAACTTATTTCCCTGTTGAAAAAGGTATAGTTTAGTTTTCTTTTTAAAATGGAATTACTTAAATTAAATCAAGTTTATAATTGTTAAAATTACCTTAGAAAGCTGATCCCATTCTTCTTCGATGAAGTTGAATGAGTTAGTTGTCGGGTCATAGTGGTTTCCAGTCTTGGATTTAAGTTGACACCAAGCAACATATCGACTTCTTAAGTAATCATAACGATTCCTCATCTATCTACCATCAACTTCGAAGTTATGAGTTTTCTTTAGAATTTCTCCCACTTTTACCCATGAATGTGGTTTTAGATTACTACCTAACCTACCATTAGCCGTTACTTCCTCAATACACGCTTCAAGAAATATTTTTGTTAGGAGTTCACCTCTCCAATATACTTTTGCTTTCTTCTGGGTTTCATTGGGTTGATTTTGGGTTTTGTTTGATTGGTTCATACCTAAAAAAGAAAAAAAACTACACATGATCGGAACAAAAAACAAAAAACCATAACCTAAGTTCATTATGTAAATTACTTGGAACCATATTTAAACTACAATTTGAATCCAGATAAGAAAAGTTTTAAATTTAAACTAAACTGACTATACAATAGATAGAGGGTCCTCTTTTACATCAAAGTAATATAAACTGTACTAACTCTAATCCTTATAGTAACCTAAAGGATTAGAATATTCAATATTCTAATTTATGTTATGGGAGGACCAGATGATGTTATGTCTTAATTACATCGGATTGTAGTATTCTTGGCATTTATGTTTATGCAATTTTATTTTCAAATATGTACAGCTTTATATTTGTAAGCAACCCAAGATAAATTCTTTTACAGTGGCCTTTTACAGAAACCGTTATTATGTGGAGTGTTTGGATAAGAAGCTCTGAGGGGAAATTAATTACTATAGATAATAACTTGATGTGTATCCAAATAATTACTCAGACAAGTCTTCTAAGAACTTGGCCCTTGGTCATATATAAAAAGCTAGTAGAATAGAGCCATGTGAAGCTAGAACTAAGGCTACTGAGCATTATAGTGATAAAGGAAGCCTATACTACTTTCTTTTTCTTCCTTCTATGTTAATGTAAGAAGTTTAATGGCATGCCCTTTTGGACTCTTCGAACAAGTTCATCTTGTGTTAATTCATTAGACGAATTTGATGTATCTAATTAAAACAATGTTTCACTATTGTATTCTCAATAAAATTGAAGGTAAATCAAGATTCAAATACCAAATCTGTACATTAATAAATATACAATTCACTCACAAACCAAATTTGCGACTAAGCACATGCTATTGCAAACTTATTGAAACTATGATTTGTAAGAAGAGAAGCCACAACACTGTTTATTCAGTTAAATATCAAAATTGATGTTCTCCAAGTCTTATTGATATCATCTATAGAGGAATCATGTAGCCAATTAAGACTTTTTCAATGACAAAAACAAGAAAGGCGTGATCAACTATTTATAGAATCATGTTTCATACAACCCAACTGATCACACCCACATATATATATCCACATCATAAACTGTTATCATAACTTTTAAAGTAAAATTTGCATAGAAGATTGATAACAAGAACTTACTTGTTAATTGAGAGAGAGCGCAAAAATAGAGTAACCACTTGTAGTTATAGGTATATAGGAATTGATGGATATATATACAGACGGGTAAGCTAGAAAAGATAGCACATAACCAGAAAATTGCGCGAGGATATACAGGAGTAGTCGATGGATATATGTGGAAGATTGATATTTCTAACGATTCAGCGAAGAATTTAAGTACGACTCGTCCAGATGATTTTGGTGTGTCGTCCAGATAATTTTGATTCGTCCAGCCCAAAAAAAAGAACCTGAATGATCTGAACAAGTGACTGGTCCAGTAAAAGCCCATTCAGATTTTATTCTTGTGTTAACAAATGGGCCCTAAATGAAACCTAAATCATTCGTGTATGTGATTAATTTTATAAAATGTTTTACATAAGGTATTAATGTAACATTTTTAAACATAATGGTAGAATATTGTGCTGGTACTCGATCACATATTCACATACAGTTTCGTCTTTTAATGGATTTATTTATGATATGAATCAAATTACTCACGTCTACGTGTATGCATTTCTTTTTTATTTTATGAAATGAGATAAACACGTAATATTCTAATTTCACTAATGCTTTAATTTTCACCCATTCACCAGATGGAAGAGTCAAGAGTGTCATAATTAAAAAACTTCTTATTATTTTCGTCGCTTATATAATTATTAATGTATGATATTTTAACTTAATTTAAAGGGTAATAGTCCTAAATAATCATTTTTCAGCTTAAACTGTTCAAAATATTGAAATTCAGAAAACTGGTCCTATTTTCCGACGAGATACGGCATTTCGTGTTAAGCAACACAAGGATAGGGTGTGTCGTTTGCCGTATCAGCAACTGATACGGCGTTTCGTGTGAAGCAACAACGAGATACGGTGTTTGGTGTAATGTATTAGTTTAAAATTTTAGTACCCCCTGGCGGGACCTGTAAGAGCATCAGCATTGATACGGCATTTCGTGTGAAGTATCAGCGTTGATACGGCACACAAAACGCCGTATTAACTGCTGATACGGCACATGAAGTACCGTATTAGCTACTAAAATGGCACACGAAATGCCGTATTAGCCGCTGATATTTCACACAAAACGTTTTATTAGATCGGTAAATATGGTCAAACATGCTCAAATATGATTATTTTGGTAATTTTCTCTAAGTTAAATGATCCTGAATCTGAACCCTAAGTTTTTAAATAAAAAATTAAAAAAATACACTTGTAAATTTAAATTTAAGTGATGTAATTACAAAATTACCATATATAAAGAAAAATAACCTAATATTAGGATACTACCTCAAGTTTTTGTTGATAATATATTTCATAATGTTTAGTTTACAGTTTACTTTCTAAGAGAACAATTCATTTAATATAATATATAATTCAATTAAAATCTCTCTTATAGCCCAAAATTACTCAGGTGAAATTTTTCCAACTCAACAAATTTCAAACCTAATTTTGATACCATGTTTTGCATTTAAGTGACGGGAGCTCTTGAATTAAATCTTAGTCTTAAAATAAATTGATTGGTTAAAGGCTAGTTAGGATTTAAAATTTTAGTTATCAACTTCAAATTTTAGTTAGGATTTAAATTGATGAAAAGTTATCTGTGTTCTTAAGTCAAAAAAGAAGAATGCACGTAGTCAAATTGTCAATAAATAATGAACAAACTACTAAGTGCTTATAATTCATTAATAATTTATAATAATACAATTAAATTTCATCAAAAGATGTAATTAAATGTATAATATATATTAAATATGAAAATTAATAAAAAATTTAATTTAACAAATCTAACAACAACAAAATTTTAAATAAATAATAATTTCGTATATCGCATAAGTACAAATAACCTTTCACAAATAACCAAAAGACCTACCATTTGCTAAAACAAATGTCCAAATATCATTATTTTATGTTATGTTCGGTTAGGATGAATCAGAATGGAATGAAATAGATGAAATCAAAGGGGGGAAAATGATGGAAATTGAAGGTAAGATTTGAAAAAAATTGATTTAATGTAACTTGTTATGATAAGATTTTGATGAAAATGGAAAAACTAAGGAATTAAAGATTCCTCAAATTGGGATGTTTAAATTATAATATAGGTAGCTTGTGATGAAATAAAATAAAATAGAATAAACCAATGGTGAAGGGAAGGAGCAGTGAAGGTGACAAGGGTAGTGGTAATGAAAATAGCATAGGTAGAGGTAACAAAGGTAGTGAAGATAGTGAAGTTAGTGGATGTAGACATGGTGATACTGCTTTTCAAGTGGATGAAGAATGGTGGAATAGAAGGTTTCCGTCGATACAGAAGAGTAAAAAGATACGGGAAAGAAATTTTAAGGACTGGGATTGGAGTAAAGTAAAGACTTATGGTAGAGGGGATAAACATGTGGACCAAGGATGTCAGAAGAGGGTACTAGATAGAAACTCTAAAGGGGAAACTAGATTGAGATTTGCACATGAGTCCCCGTGGAATGATCAGAAGGAGGAGGATCTCCAGAGAAATGTGGAGTGGATGACATTTGAAAGCAGAAATGAATGTAATAATTTCCTTCAGGATATGAAAGCACTAGCATTTTCTCATCATACATTGGTAGACAGAGGGGTTCTATTGGATATAGCTATAGGTATGTTAACTCGAATAACTTGTAGAAGGGGGGGTTGAATACAAGTTATATAATCGTGTTTGATTTTTGCTCGAATAAATAAACAAGAACAAACAAATAAATCAAACTGTTTGTATTAATAAGATCAAATACAAACTCTATCAAAGGTGTACAAATACCTTTAGCAGCCGCTGACAATACATTTCTGTTTGCACTCTTGTATACTTACGATTACAAACCTCATGAACGAACACGACACTTTTTACAATGATATAGAGAGAGTATTTATAATGCTACCTATCAACTAGGGCTGCACAACTTTCCGATCTAGACCGGTAAATTAGACCGGACCGGGTCTACCGGTCCAAGGACTGGACCAGACCGAATATAACCGGTCCGGTCCCCGGTCCGTAAAATAAAAAAAAAACAGTCTTCGGTCCGGTCCGGTCCAAACCCTGAAAACACCCGGTCCGGACCGGATCGGACTGGATTTTATGTATATAGTTAATTTTACACTATTTTGTCTTTTAAATTATATAGTGTAATGATTAAATATTCACACATAACATATTTTAGTGATCCAAATTGGTAAATAATAAATTTATGAACTAGTATATATAAACACTTTAATATAAATGATTAAATTTTATATTTCATACTATATATAATTTATAATTACGTTTACAAATTAATGTTAATTTACAAATAATATGAAATTTACTTATTTTTAAATTTAAATTAACTTACCAAGTAATTTATAAATCAACAAAGATTGAAAATTAAATTATAAAAATTAATTTTTTTATAAAATATTAACTAACCGGTCCAAACCGGTCCGATTCCGATCCGGGTTTTTCCGGTCCGGTCCGGTCCGGTCCCAAAGACCGGTTATGACCGGTCCGGTCCCCGGTCCGTGAATTCAATAAAATCCGGTCTTCGGTCCAGTCCGGGTCGGTCCGGTCCGGTTTTGGACCTTTGTGTTTTCTCATCATACATTGGTAGACAGAGGGGTTCTATTGGATATAGCTATAGGTATGTTAACTCGAATAACTTGTAGAAGGGGGGGGGGTTGAATACAAGTTATATAATCGTGTCTGATTTTTGCTCGAATAAATAAACAAGAACAAACAAATAAATCAAACTGTTTGTAGTAATAAGATCAAATACAAACTCTATCAAAGGTGTACAAATACCTTTAGCAGCTGCTGACAATACATTTCTGTTTGCACTCTTGTATACTTACGATTACAAACCTCACGAACGAACACGACACTTTTTACAATGATATAGAGAGAGTATTTATAATGCTACCTATCAACTAATAACAGAAAGATAATCTGTACATGACAATGTTCTGCCGTCCAGTTGATAATTTCCATCAATAGAAAATTCTTCCCTTCATAATATCTTCTTGCTTGTTCTTCAAACAAACGATCCTGTTTTATAGCACTTGCCAGTTTCTGTAGCATCCATAATGACATCATCAGTAACACGACTGATATCAGGATTCCATCTTGCATCAGTATCTAACCATCCATCAGTATTTGATCAGTATTTGACTTGTCGTATCAGGATCTGCTCTCAGTTCCTGAAATGTAGTCCTTGATGCTCTTTTCCTGACTTAACTCTACAGATTACTGTCTTACACATATATCCTATACAAAGTGCTAAATTCTTTATAAGATCAGGATATACAAGAAGTGTAAGGAAATTCTATTATTAACATCACAACTTATGAATTATTCCTAACAATCTCCCCCTATTTATGCTTTAGAATCTGAAGCATAAATCTAAGTTGTAGATGTCAAAACATATAACAATTCAACCATAATAGAATTTATGAATTTAAGATCATGAAGTTAAGTACCTCCCTCTTCAGTTGTAGACATATATCTAGTACTTAGAAGAAAGAATTCAACTATTCGTTGCTTCTTTTACTTTATCACTTCCCTGTTGAGATTCACCTCTGTCACCCTTAGTTCTTCCTTTATCTCCTCTAGTCTGTTTATCTCCCCCAGTCTGTTGCCTCTGAATTGTTTTTATCTCCCCCTTTTTGACATCAGCAACATTAATTCCAAGAGATTCAGTAACAGAACAAATGAGATTCATCAGAACTGCTTGATTTTCCATAATAGTGATTTGGTTATCTTCAAGTGTTTGAAGTCTTGATTGAATTTCAACTTGAGATTTCTGAATGTCTTGTAGAACTTCAGAATTGACTTTAATGTTGGAAGTGTTTGGAATATCTTCAGACTCAGATGCAGAAAGAACCTTATCTTTAAGTCTTGTAGAAGAAGTTGCCTGTGTAGCATGATATTCAAGCAATAATACTTGAGTAGAGTTACAAACATCTTCATCTTTCTGATCTAAAGCTAAAATATGATCACTCTGTCCTTCACTAGTATTCTGTGTACTAACATCTACAAATCCTGATTTCTCCTTAGAGTGATCAGACACTGTTGATGTCTCAATTCTAGCTGATATTGGAAGTACATACAAAGGAATACTAGGATCATTAGGAATTTCTTCTGGTACATGTGGAGTAAGAGATTGTCTTAGCCTTTCACCTCTTTTGTTGATAATTCCTGCAAGCCTTTCTTTTTGCTTCTGAGCTTTAACTTCTGGCTTTGCATTGTGCTTTGCTAAGTCATTCTTCTCATACATCTTGATAAAAGAATAAGTACCAGCATCCATACCAAGATTGTCAGACCAAGATTCAGGAAAAACCTGATCCCAAAAATCAAACGATGGTGGTTTCCTAATTTTCTCTCCCTCACTATGGAGTTGATCATCCATACCCTCATTCTCAATTTGACTATCTAAAGTCAACACTCTTTCTACCTCTCCTTTTTCCTGGTCAGGAGCCAACCTCTCTGTTTGTGGATCTATGTCCATCTTTTTAAGTGTATCACTCAAATTTGGATAAGTGCTCTCATGACCTACAGAAAAATAGAGTTTAGAAGAAGTTTTTATACCTGAACTCACATGGAGAGAGGGTTCCTCATATGGCTAGGGGCTTGAGGTTTTCTACATGGAGTGAGCTGCTATAGTCTCTGAACCGTCACAAACATCTTCTTTCCTTCCAGAGACTACAGGCTCAAGTATACCACTTTCAGGTTCTATACTAGACTCTGATGTCTTCAGTAATACTTCATTAAACACTATAGTTAGCATGTCACCATCTTTAAGTGTTGTTTGCTGAGACTCACCCTCAAGGTGGATAGACTCTGACTGAACAAAATTTGTTTGATCTTCAGGAAAATCTATCAAAGTCATTCCTCCCATATCATAGGGTTTCTCACTTGCAATTTCAGTCATCACAGAAGACATTTCAGCATCAGCCATCACAGTTCCTGAGTCATCCAACCTCAGACTAGATGGTTCTTATGTTGCAGTGACTGTGATCTGATCTTTCCTACTATTCACCACTGGTGCAATAGTATCTCCTGTTGACTGCATTTCACTAACTACTACCTCCTTTTGTTCACCTTGAGCTGGAACATCTTCAACAATGAAATCCTTGTGAAACAAGTATGTATGAAGTGATTGAAGTGCACCATGCTTTGTAAGTCCAAATTTCTTGACTAATTCCTTTCTGACTGATACATAAAAATGCATTTTCATTAAGTCAAGTCTTTGATGTAGAAGTCCATATTCTTCAGGAAATGAAAGTCTTGGTACTCTTTCAACTAGAAAATATAGAACAGGCCTGGACAATTTCACTTTGATAGAAATAACTCCCATAGCCAGTCTGTATGACAGTGTTGTTTCCCATGAAGAATCAATATCAAGATCTCTATTGTCAAATGTTGACCTGATTGTAGCTTCATTTGTAGAGACCTGTATAATTTTAGTTGGACTAGACTCTGTGTGTGTAGGTGACAATTAAATCTTTCTCCTTGTTCTCCTGGTATAGTGAGCAACAGATTTATCTTGAGAAGACTCAAGAGGTGTAGACACAGAAGTGATCTTGGGATGATATCGTTTTTCAATAGACACAGTCTTTTAAAGACAGTATCCAGTAACTATTTTCCCTTTTTAAGTACTACAATCTTTTGAGAGACTACAGCCTGGTTGTGACTAGGTGCTTCATCTCTTTGTCCTAGCTTAGAAAGTTGAATTGCAGCCTTCAATTCTACTCTCTCAGCAAGAGATATATTATCATCATTGTTAACTCGAATAACTTGTAGAAGGGGGGGTTGAATACAAGTTATATAATCGTGTCTGATTTTTGCTTGATTATATGAACAAGAATAAATGAATGAATCAAACTCTGTTTGTATTAATAAGATCAAATACAAACTCTACCAAAGGTGTACAATACCTTTAGCAGCTGCTGACAATACAAATCTCTCTCTCTGTTTGTTTCGAACTCTCGAATACAAACCTTATACAGAGCTACGCACACGAACTCACAACACACGTTTTTTCGACTACGACACTTTTTACAATGATATAGAGAGAGTATTTATAATGCTACCTATCAACTAATAACAGAAAGATATAATCTATACATGACAATGTTCTGCCTTCTAGTCGATAGTTTCCATCAATAGAAAACTCTTTCCTTCATAATATCTTCTTGCTTGTTCTTCAAACAACAATCCTGTTTTATAGCACTTGCCAGTTTCTGTAGCATCCATAATGACATCATCAGTAACATGACTGATATCAGGATTTCATCTTGCATCAGTATCTGATCATCATCAGTATTAGACTGTTATCAGGATTTGCTCTTTGTTCCTGACATGTAGTCTTCGATACACTGTTCATTCCTGACTAAACTGTACAGATAACTGTCTTACACATAAATCCTATATAGTGCTAAATCCTTTATAAGATCAGGATTACAAGAAGTATAATGTGTAAATTCTATTCTTAACATCACAACTTATGAATTATTCCTAACAATCTCCCCCTATTTATGCTTTAAAATCTGAAGCATAAATCTAAGTTGTGGATGTCAAAACATATAACAATACAACCAGAATAGAATTTATGAATGTAGAATTATGAAGTTAAGTACCTCCTTCCCAGATGCAGACGTTTATCTAGTACTTAGAAGAAAGAATTTTAACTATTAATGCTGCTCTTTCTTTACCACTTCCTAGCTGAGATTCACCACTGTCACTCCTAGTTCTTCTTTTTACTTCCCTTTGTCTGCTCTTTATCTCCCCCGGTCTGGTGTTGTTGTTGTTGTCTTTGAATTGTCTTTATCTCCCCCTTTTTGACATCAGCAACATTAATTCCAAGAGATTCAGAAACAGAACAAATGATATTTATCAGAACTGCTTGATTTTCCATAATTGTGACTTGGTTATCTTCAAGTGATTGAAGTCTTGTTTGCATAGCAATTTGAGAATTCTGAATATCTTTCAAAACATCAGAATGAACTTCAATGTTGGAAGTGCTTCTAGTATCTTCAGTATCAGAATCAGAAAGAATAGTATCTTCAAGTCTTGAAGAAGAAGTTGCTTGGGTTGTATGATATTCAAGTAATAAAACCTGATTAGAAGTATCAACATCTTCATCTTTCTGATCTGTAACTGAAACATGATCATCATCTCCTTCACCAGTATTCTGTGTACTAACATCTTCAAATCCTGACTCCTCCTTAGAGTGATCAGAGACTGTAGATGTCTCAATTCTAGCTGATATTGGAAGTACATACAAAGGAACACTAGGATCATTAGGAACTTCATCTGGTACATATGTATCAAGAGATTGCTTTATCCTGGCACCTCTTCTGTTAATGATTCTTGCAAGCCTCTCCTTTTGCTTCTGAGCTTTAACTTCTGGCTTTGCATTGTGATGTGCTAGGTCATTCTTCTGATACATTTTGATGAATGAATAAGTACCAGCATCCATACCCAAATTTTCAGACCAAGATTCAGGAAAAACCTAATCCCAGAAATCAAATGATGGTTTCCTAATTTTCTCTCCCTCACTATGGAGTTGATCATCCATACCCTCATTCTCACTTTGACTTACTAAAGTCAACACTCTTTCTACCTCACCTTTTGCCTGGTCAGGAGCCAGCCTCTCAGTTTGTGGATCTAAGTCCATCTTTTCAAGTGTATCACTCAAATTTGGATAAGTGCTCTCATGACCTACAGAAAAATAGGGGCTAAAAGGAGTTTTTATACCTGAACTCACATGGAGAGAGGGTTCCTCATATGGCAAGGGGCTTGAGGTTTTCTCCAAGGAGTGAGCTGCTATAATCTCTGAACCCTTACAATCATCTTCTTTCCTTTCAGAGACTACAGGCTCCAGTATACCACTTTCAGGTTCTTTACTAGACTCTGATGTCTTCAGTAATACTTCATTAGACACCATAGTTAGTACATCACCGTCTTTAAGTGTTGTTTGCTGAGACTCACCCTCAAGGTGGATAGACTCTGACCGAACAAAATTTGTTTGATCTTCAGAAAAATCAACCAAAGTTATTCCTCCCATATCATAGGGTATCTCACTTGCATTCTCACTCATCACAGAAGTCCTTTCAACATCAGCTATCACAGCTCCTGAGTCATCCAACCTCTGACTAGATGGTTCTTGTGTTGCAGTGACTGTGATCTGATCTTTCCTACTATTCACCACTGGTGCAATAGTATCTTCTATTGACTGCTTCCCTCTATCTACTTCCTCCAGTTGTTCACTTGAGATGAGGCATCTTCAATAATGACATCTTTGTCAAATAAATATGCATGAAGTGATTGAAGTGCAACATGCTTCGAGAGTCCAAATTTCTTGACTAATTGTCTTCTGACAGATACATAGAAATACATCTTCATTAAGTCAAGTCTTTGATGTAGAAGTCCATATTCATCTGGAAATAAAAGTTTTGGTACTCTTTCAACCAAAAAATCTAGAACAGGCCTTGACAACTTCACTTTGAGAGAAATTAGTCCCATAGCCAGTCTGTATGACAATGTAGTTTCCCATGAAGAATCAATATCCAGATCTCTCTTGTCAAATACTGACATAGATGTAGCTTGATGTGTAGAAACCTGCATAATGTTAGTTGGACTAGACTCTGTGTGTGTAGGTGACAATTGAATCTTTCTCCTTGTTCTCCTGGTATAGTGAGCAAAAGATTTATCCTGAGAAGACTCAAGAGGTGTAGACACAGAAGTGATCTTGGGATGAGATCTTTGTTCAACAGACACAGTCTTTTGAGAGACAGTATCCAGTAACTGTTTTCCCTTTTTAAGAACTACAGCCTTTTTGGAGACTACAGCCTGGCTGTGGCTAGGTTTTTCATCTCTATGTGCTAACAGAGAAAGTTGAATTGCAGCCTTCAATTCTGCTCTCTCAGCAAGAGTTAAATCATCATCATCTTCACTAGAATTACTACTACTTGACACAACAAATCTTCTCTTCCTTACAACTGATGTCTTTTGAGAAACACCAGAGGTTGGTTTCTTTGAAACAATAGGTTGTAGATCAAAATTTGGTTCTTGAATTGTTTCAGAGACTATAATGTTTTGGGCTACTTGGGTAGACACAGGTGGGTTCTCCTCCAGATGAGATTCCTGAGCCATTTCACCACAAAAGAAAGAAGAATTGTAGAAAGTAGGAAGATGAGTTTTAAGAATTACCTGAAAAAGATGTGGATAATGAATTGTAGGTATTTCATCTAGATTCTTTTCATTGTCCTTCTTTGTAATGTCAGAGAAAATTCTCTTTTGCTGTTCATAAGAAGAAACACAATGTTCCCTACCAAATCTAGCTTCAACATCAGGAATAAAATGGTTAATAAACATTTGCATAAATCTATGATAATAAACCATTTTCCTGTTTTGATCTCTAAACCCAAGTTTAATACTCATCTGACTTAAGATAATGTGACCAATGTTAATTACTCTGTCATAACGCAAACTATAAGCAATATGTGATGTAATAGAAGTAATTTGCTGAAAAGAACTACATTTAACAGTAAAACATTTAGCAATTTGATCAAAGTAAAAAGACCATTCCTTTCTAAGAAAAGACCTATTCAACTGGCTCATGTTGTCTAGAGGTCCACTATAACCTAATGCAGACAACATAGTTCTTACATTATCATCAGATGGTTCACTTGCATAATTATCAGTAACAGGTAAGCAAAGTACTGAATTAACAACAGATTCAGTAATGTCAAATACCTCAGCATTCTCCCAAGCTTGTGAAATAGCTGTTTGATTAATTTGCGGAGATGCTGTCAATGCATAACTTAATGGTCCATACGCCAGAAAGTCCATGATTGGATGAAAATCAGATGACACTCCTTCCTTGTTGGTGATAGCTGCTACATGATTGTTTGTCATAAAATCGAAGTCACCAAACTTGAAGGCTACTGATTTAGGTAATCTTCTTTGAGCTGCCATTTTTGATCTGAAAAGAACTTGAAAAATTCTTGAAATGGATTAGTGATTTTGAAAACTCAAGAGTGTTTTTGCTTTAGAGAATGTAAAATTAGAGAAAGCAATTACACGATTAGAGTTTCAAAACAAATATATTTCACAAATCTTTCAGACCACTATCCCACATTGACACGTAGATTGACAGGTGTCAGTCCCTGAAAAGTGCGGTTACCCACGATTTTTGGAAAATAAAATCCAAAATTGATTTTCATGAAATAAATCAGGGTATAAATAATCAATACTGATCAGCTTCCTTTTCCTGTTGACCTCTCATCACAATAATCACAAAATACAATGTGATAATAATTCTCAAATCCTGATGGTCACACTTGAGATCCTGATCAATATCATCCTGATTCCAGAGACTTAATATGGAGTTTCCACGTGGCATTTTTCTTTTATCTGAAAAAGAAATAAACAATTAATCTGAACAAAAATCAATTGGTTAGATATATTCAACATTTCTTGAAAACAAGAAATACAGTCATTTAGCATCTGACTTCATTAAACTTCCAAGTGACTGTTCAGCTTCTTACGTCTTTCTTTAAAAGAAACAGATGCCTTATGCCATTCTCCATAAACCTTTCAATTTCTTTTCTTCTCAACAATGCTTCTCAAACCAAAATTCCCTTCAAACCCATTCTTTAGATCTTTCACGATCGATGGACATACTGTTCTTGATCATCTCTTTGAAAAGATGACTCTTCTCATCGAACTAATCATGGATGGATTGGTTTCCGATAATATCCAGAGGTTTCTCCTAGAACATCCATCTGTTGGATACAATCTTCCCTTAACCTCCTCAAAACTTGAGGATGAAGAATTTGGCCGAGAGTCTGAGGTTGATCTTGATGGAGATGCTATTCATTTAAGTTAGCTGCTCTCATTCAAGTCGCCCAGACAAGGAATCCAAGAGTAAACGAGGCTATTCAATCCCCTGATGGATTTCTTGAGATGCTCCTTGTCCTGTACCTCAGAATTCATATCAATAGACAAGTATAGAATTATCAGTAGAAATTAGACAAAAAGATGTTGTATTTCATTTCCATATATGTAATGCTTTCAATTAATGAAAATACAATTACTTGTTATCTACTTGTCTTTTGATTATTGAATGATGTATAAATTATCAGTATGCAAATATCAAAACATGCTGACATAGACTTAACACATCATATAATTAGATTACTACACAAAGTAAACGTCAGGATCTGAAACAATTTTCATAATCCTGATACTGACACAATACTGATGACGTCAGCATCCTGATAACAAATCTAATCCTGATGATTATTAACAAGTCTATCATACTGAAATTTATCAAGGCAAAGTGTTATAGCTAAAGCATTTAACAATCAAATATAGATCCTGACAAGAAATATCAAGTCTATAAGCTAAGAACAACATACCATGCTACTTTTGCAGATGTTAAAGATCTAAAAATTTAACATTCCTAACTCACTTACTAATCTACTGAATGTAGTCTCATAAAGTGGTTTAGTTAGAATATCTGCAAGCTGTTTGTCAGTAGGAACAAAATGAAGTTCCACAGTACCATTCTCAATATGTTCTCTAATAAAATGTTAGGAATAATTCATAAGTTGTGATGTTAAGAATAGAATTTACACATTATACTTCTTGTAATCCTGATCTTATAAAGGATTTAGCACTGTATATAGGTTTTATGTGTAAAACAGTTATCTGTATAGTTTAGTCAGGAATGAACAGTGTATCGGAGACTACATGTCAGGAACAGAGAGCAAATCCTGATGACGGTCCAATACTGATGGTTGATCAGATACTGATGCAGTGTACAGATCCTGATATCAGTCATGTTACTGATGATGTCATTATAGATACTACAGAAACTGGCAAGTGCTATAAAACAGGATCGTTGTTTGAAGAACAAGCAAGAAGACATTATGAAGGAAAGAGTTTTCTATTGAAGGAAACTATCGACTAGAAGGCAGAACATTATCATGTATAGATTATATCTTTCTGTTATTAGTTGATAGGTAGCATTATAAATACTCTCTCAATATCATTGTAAAGAGCGACGAAGTTGTAAGTTTGAGTGCGTAGCTCTGTATAAGGTTTTTATTCGAGAGTTCGAAACAAACAGAGAGATATTTGTATTGTCAGCAGCTGCTAAAGGTATTGTACACCTTTGGTAGAGTTTGTATTTGATCTTATTAATACAAACAAGAGTTTGATTCATTCGTTTATTCTTGTTCATATAATCAAGCAAAAATCAGACACGATTATATAACTTGTATTCAACCCCCCCTTCTACAAGTTATTAGAGTTAACAATTGGTATCAGAGCAGGTTGATTTCGAATAATCATAAAGATCTGCAATCATGTCTGGTTACAAGGATGG
The DNA here is from genome assembly GCA_037693485.1 of Kitagawia praeruptora. Classification (NCBI taxonomy): domain Eukaryota; kingdom Viridiplantae; phylum Streptophyta; class Magnoliopsida; order Apiales; family Apiaceae; genus Kitagawia; species Kitagawia praeruptora. Next base: position 101,779,031 of record CM075352.1, on the reverse strand, counting down.
GAATACTAAAATTCCTATGCTCAAGAGAAACGAATATACTCTATGGGAAGTAAAGATGTTGCATCATCTGGAAGCAACAGATCCTGATTATCTTGACAGAATCAGAGATGGACCTTTTGTTCCAACAAAGGTCGTTGGACAAGCAACTGTTGATGGTGTGGTTGTTCCAGAACATACAGCAGAGAAGCCAAAATCTGAATGGTCAGATAAGGACAAGGAGAATGTTCTCAAAGATGCTAAAGTGAGAAACATATTATTCAACAGTCTTGATTCTGTTCTCACTAACTATGTTCTCTCTTGTAAAACTACTAAGGATATATGGGACAATCTTAAGGTTCACTGTGAAGGAACTAAGCCTGTCAGGAAGAATATGAGGACATTACTTATACAACAGTATGAGTACTTTGAATCCAAGTCTGGTGAGTCACTTACTGATACCTTTGATAGGTTTACAAAACTCATCAATGAGATGGCCATGCATGGTAAATATTACGACTTGGAGGACATGAATACAAAGTTCATGAAAGCTTTGCCTGATTTCTACAATGAGAAGATATCTGCAATTGAGGAAGCTAATGATCTGGATGAGATTTCATTAGAGGCAGTATATGGAAAATTGAGAGCTTATGAACTTGACAAGCAGCAGAAGAAGAGCAGGAGTGAAGGAAAGATGAAGACTATTGCACTTACTACTCAATCTGAAGTTAAGAAGCTTCCTGAAGAACAGCATGAAGAGATTGCTGTAAAAAATTCAAGGAAGAAGAAAAGCAAAGAAAGTTCTGAGTCAGAGACTACTGATATGGACTCTGACAACAATGATTCTGAATCTGAGATGCAAGAACTCTTTGCTATGTTTGCTAAAGCTTTCAAGAAAGGAAAATTCAACAGGAGAAGATTTAGCAAAGGACCTTTTCAAAAGAAGGAGGAGAAGAAGAGTGACAAAAGCAAAAGTACAATTGTCAAGCTTGATAAGGCCAAGATCAAGTGCTTTAACTGCAGCGAGCTTGGACACTTTGCTAGTGAGTGTAAGAAGCCTAGGAATTCAGGAAAGGGTAATGCACTTATGGTTACACAGAAGGATTGGGCTGATTCCAGTGACTCTAAAGATGAATTGGATTATGACAACATTGCATTGATGGCCAATAGTTCAGACAAACCTGGATCTCCAAAGAAAATTTCTCCATCCTCTGTTAAGGTATCACTTCACTCTCTTGATTCATTTGATAGCTTAAATTCTGATGAAATTAGATCTATCCATGCTGAGTTTAAAAATCTTATGACTAATTTTAGAATTCTTACTTGTGAAAGAGATGAACTTAAGGTTAAGAATGATAAATTAGTTGATAGAAATAATTTTCTTGAATCTGAATTAATTCAAATGGAAGAATACAAGTTGAGTTCTGATAAAGCTAAGCATGATTATAGTGTAATTCTTGAGGCTTATGACTATGTCAGAAAAGAACTAGAAGAAGAGAGAGATGTGATTAAGACCATTAACAATTCCAGTAAGAAGACAATAGAAATCTTTGAGAGTGGAATTCGTGGTAAGATTAATGGTTTAGGTTTTGATAAGGCTAGACAAGAAGAAAAAGTAGCTATTGTCAATGATGATAGTAAAGTAGAAGCTAATACATCTAAATCTGAAGGTAAGAAAATTGTTTCTGAACCTAATCATGTTAAATTTGTTGATTCAAAAGGTACCCCTGTTGTACACAAAAGGATTAACAATAGTAATTCAGATGAGAAAGTGTTAGAGAAATCTAAGAATGTAAAAATAGGGTTTCTGTCTAAGTCTCAGTTGAAACAGAGATTAGATGATCTTTCAGAGTCTAGGAAGATCAAGAGAAATAGGAATGGAAAAGAAGGTATTAACAAAGAGAATAATTTCAAGAATGTACCTGATGCACCTAGGAAAAAATGCTATAAGTGTGGAAATCATAATCATTTGGCCCTAGACTGCAATCAAAAACCTTCTTGGAAAACTGAGTCCAGATTCCCCAAGACTCAGAAAATTCAATACCAACCACAAAAAGCGTGTTATCACTGTGGTAGTTTACTTCATTCCATTTACATGTGTAGAGAATATCATGAACTGTATTATGACTATTATTCTTTGAAATCTGAAACTCCTAGTCACAAACAGTTTGTGAGATCAGAGTCTAAAGTTGACTCTGCAACAGGTAAAATAAATGCAAAATCTTCAAAGTCTGTTGTCTCTAAATCTAGTAAGAAAGGATCCAATCAAAGTTGGGTCCTAAAAAATTCTAACTAGTTACTTTTTGTTTGCAGGGCACAGGAAAGAAGCATTCAATTATCTTGGACAGTGGATGCTCTGGACATATGACTGGAAAGAAGTCCCTGCTTACAAAGTTTGAGAGGAAAGCTGGCCCAGTAATATCTTTTGGAGATGGCAACAAAGGAGAAACTCTGGGATATGGCTCAATTATTTTGGGGAATGTCATCATAGAAAATGTAGCACTGGTTGAAGGCTTGAAACATACTCTTTTAAGCATAAGTCAACTGGGTGATAAAGGTTACAAATCAATCTTTGACAGAGAAGGATGCAAAGTCTTGAATATGCAGAATGGAGACATTGTTCTAACTGGTCAAAGACATGGTAACATATATGAAGCCAGCTTAAGTGATACATCTAAAGGAATTGTTAGATGTCTCTACAGCAAAGCAACAAATGATGAAAGCTGGAATTGGCACAAGAAGCTCTCACATCTTAATTTCAAGAAGCTTAATCAACTTGTTAAACACAATTTGGTGAGAGGCCTACCTCAGGCAAATTTTGTGCAAGATGGACTTTGTGATGCATGTCAGCTTGGAAAGCAGAGAAGAACCACTTTCAAGAGCAAGACTGAAAATTCAATTACTGAACCATTTCACATGCTACATCTTGATCTGTTTGGTCCAGTAAACATTATGTCTATCAGCAAGAAAAGATATGCTCTAGTTATGGTGGATGATTTCACAAGGTTCACATGGGTGTTCTTTCTACACAAGAAGGATGAAGCTCCTCAGCAAATCATTGAACTCATCAAGAATATTCATAACAACTCTGAGTACAAAGTCAAAGTACTTAGGAGTGACAATGGTACAGAATTCAAGAATTCTACAATGGAGGGGTTTTGTGCAGACAATGGAATCACTCAACAGTTTTCTGCACCTGGTACACCTCAGCAAAATGGTGTAGTGGAAAGAAAGAACAGGACTCTCATAGAGGCAGCAAGAACCATGCTTGCAGATGCTAAACTTCCAACCTACTTTTGGGCAGAAGCTATTAACACTGCATGTTTCACTCAGAACTGTACCTTGGTAAATAGTCATGGAAAAACTCCCTATGAGATGATCAAAGGAAAGAAACCAAGTGTGAAATATTTTCACATCTTTGGATGCAAATGCTATGTCCTAAAAGTTCATCCAGAACAACTTGGAAAATTTGAAGCCAAATCGGATGAAGCAATTTTTCTAGGATACTCAGCATCTAAGGCCTTCAAAGTTTATAATCTCAGAACTCACATTGTTATGGAATCAATTCATGTTGCATTTGATGATAAGAAATTTGGAATTTTGCAAACTGATGAAAGCCATGATAAATTGGAATTTGAAAATCTGAAGAATTCTGAGATACTCTCAAGTGATGATGAAGGTTCTCCAGAAGGAATTTCTATTGCTTCTCAAAGGAATGCTACTGTTGAGGGGGAGCAAATAAATCAGAGAGAACACAGTGATCATCAGGAGCAGACTAGTCTTTCAGAGTCTATTCCATCAGGAATTGATGTTTCAGAGTCTACTCCATCAGGAACTGACATTTCAGAGTCTACTGAGGAAAGATCAGTAACTAGCAGCAATATGGAATCTACTGATTCTATTGATCAAAGGAGAGTTTTTGAAGGTAGAGAGAATTCTTCTACAAGAGATACCACTAACTTAGGGGGAGAGACTAGCAGAGTTGATTTACCACCTGTTAGAAAATGGACAAAGGATCATACTGAAGATTTGATAATTGGTGATCCAAATAGTGGTGTTCGAACTAGAAGATCAATTCAAAATGAATGCTTGTATAGTTGTTTTCTCTCAAAGAATGAACCTAAGAAGGTTGAAGAAGCCTTACAGGATCCTGATTGGGTAATTGCAATGCAGGAGGAATTAAATGAGTTTGAGAGAAACAAAGTTTGGAAACTGGTACCAAGACCTAAAGATAGATCTATTGTTGGTGCAAGATGGGTTTTCAGAAACAAGCTAGATGAATCTGGTATGATTGTGAGAAACAAAGCAAGACTGGTGGCTAAGGGTTATTCTCAGGAAGAAGGCATTGATTATGATGAGACCTTTGCACCTGTAGCAAGATTGGAAGCAATCAGAATGTTTCTTGCATTTGCAGCTCATTCAAAATTTAAGGTATACCAGATGGATGTAAAGAGTGCTTTTCTAAATGGAAAACTTGATGAAGAAGTGTATGTAGAACAGCCACCTGGATTTGTTGATCCAAAGTCTCCAAATCATGTCTACAAACTTGACAAGGCACTCTATGGACTAAAGCAGGCACCAAGAGCATGGTATGAGACTTTGTCTAAATTTCTTCTTGAAAATGGCTTCACAAGAGGTACAATTGACAAAACTCTATTCTTTAGAAAGATAAAAGGTGAATTGCTTTTAGTTCAAGTTTATGTTGATGATATTATTTTTGGTTCTACTAATGAAAAGTTGTGTGCTAAGTTTAGCAAGCTTATGCAGTCTAAGTATCAGATGAGCATGATGGGTGAACTAAATTATTTCTTAGGCTTGCAGGTCAAACAGACTGAGACTGGTATTTTCATTAATCAGTCAAAGTATATCAAAGATCTTTTAAGAAGGTTTGACTTTCAAGACTGTGCAGTTGCAAAAACACCCATTGCAACAGCCACTAAACTAGACTCTGATCCTAAAGGGAAGAGTGTGGATAATACTAGTTATAGAGGCATGATAGGCTCATTGTTATATCTAACTGCAAGTAGGCCAGATATAATGTTTTCTACCTGTTTATGTGCTAGATTCCAAAGTGATCCTAAGGAATCTCATTTAATTGCTGTGAAGAGAATTTTTAGATATCTCAAAGGAACTCCAAATCTTGGTTTGTGGTATCCTAGAGAATCTGATTTCTTTCTAATTGGCTATTCAGACTCTGATTATGCAGGGTGTAAGATAGACAGGAAAAGCACTACAGGTACATGTCAATTTTTGGGAAATAGATTGATTTCTTGGGCAAGCAAGAAGCAACAATCTGTTTCAACCTCAACTGCAGAAGCTGAGTACATAGCAGCAGGCAGTTGTTGTGCACAGCTCCTTTGGATAAGAAATCAGTTGCTGGATTATGGTATGACACTTAGTAATATTCCTATGTTTTGTGATAATACTAGTGCTATTAAAATTGCAGAAAATCCAGTTCAACATTCAAGGACTAAGCACATTGATGTCAGGTATCATTTTATTAGAGAACATATTGAGAATGGTACTGTGGAACTTCATTTTGTTCCTACTGACAAACAGCTTGCAGATATTTTAACTAAACCACTTAATGAGACTACATTCAGTAGACTAGTAAGTGAGTTAGGATTGTTAAATTTTTAGATTTTAACATCTGCAAAAGTAGCAAGGTATGTTGTTCTTAGCTTATAGACTTGATATTCCTGTCAGGATCTATATTTGATTGTTAAATGCTTTAGCTATAACACATTGCCTTGATAAATTTCAGTATGATAGACTTGTTAATAATAATCAGGATTAGATTTGTTATCAGGATGCTGACGTCATCAGTATTGTGTCAGTATCAGGATTATGAAAATTGTTTCAGATCCTGACGTTTACTTTGTGTAATAATCTGATTCTGTGATATGTTAAGTCTATGCTAGCAAGTTTTGATATTTGCATACTGATAATTTATACATCATTCAAAAATCAAAAGACAAGCAGATAACAAGAAATTGTATTTTCATTAATAGAAATCATTACATGGAAATGAAATACAACATCTTTTTGTCTAAATTTCTACTCTATACTTGTCTTTGATATGAACTCTGAGGAACAGGACAAGGAGCATCTCAAGAAATTCATCAGGGGATGAAAGCCTCGTTTGCTCTTGGATTCCTTGTCTGGACGACTTGAATGAGAGCAGCTAACTTAAATGAATAGCATCTCCATCAAGATCAACCTCAGACTCTCGGCCAAATTCTTCATCCTCAAGTTTTGAGGAGGTTAGGGGAAGATTGTATCCAACAGATGGATGTTCTAGGAGAAACCTCTGGATATTTTCGAAAACCAATTCATTCATGATTAGTTCGATGAGAAGAGTCATTTGTTCAAAGAGATGATCAAGAACAGGATGTTCATCGATCAAGAAAAATCTGGAAAATGGGTTTGAAGGGATTTTTGGTTTGAGAAGCATTGTTGAGAAGAAAAGAAATTGAAAGGTTATGGAGAATGGCATAAAGCGTTTGGTTCTTATAAAGAAAGACGTGAGAAGCTGAGCAGTCACTTGGAAGTTTTAATGAAGTCAAATGCTAATTATTGCATGAGACTGTATTTCTTGTTTCAAGAAATATTGAAAATATCTAACCAATTGATTTTCTGTTCAGATTAATTGTTTATTTTCTTTTTCAGATAAAAGAAAAATGCCATGTGGAAACTCCATATTAAGTCGCTGATAATATTGGTCAGGATTTCATGTGTGACCATCAGGATTTGAAAATTTTATTTTTAAATCACATTACATTTTGTGATTATTTTGATGAGAGGTCATCAGGAAAAGGAAGCTGATCAGTATTGCTTATTTATACCCTGATTTATTTCATGAAAATCAATTTTGGATTTTATTTTCCAAAAAAAAATCATGGGTAACCGCATTTTTCAGGGACTGACACCTGTCAATCTACGTGTCAACGTGGGATAGTGGTCTGAAAGATTTGTGAAATATATTTGTTTTGAAACTCTAATCGTGTAATTGCTTTCTCTAATTTTACATTCTCTAAAGCAAAAATCACTCTTGAGTTTTCAAAATCACTAATCCATTTCAAGAATTTTTCAAGTTTCTTTTCAGATCAAAAATGGCAGCTCAGAGAAGATTACCTAAATCAGTAGCCTTCAAGTTTGGTGACTTTGATTTTATGACAAACAATCATGTTGCAGCTATTACCAACAAGGAAGGAGTATCATCTGATTTTCATCCAATCATGGACTTTCTGGTGTATGGACCATTAAGTTATGCATTGACAGCATCTCCACAGATTAATCAAGTAGCTGTTTCACAAGCTTGGAAGAATGCTGAGGTAATTGATTCTACTCAGAGTCAATCAGGTAAGATTGTTCTACATTTAGGACAAGATTCATTTGACATTACTGAATCTGTTGTTAATTCAGTACTTTGCTTACCTGTTACTGATAGTTATGAGAATGTACCATCTGATGATAATATAAGAACTATGTTGTCTGAGTTAGGTTATAGTGGACCTCTAGATAACATGAGCCAGTTGAATAGGTCTTTTCTTAGCAAGGAATGGTCTTTTTACTTTGATCAAATTGCTAAATGTTTTACTGGTAAATGTAGTTCTTTTCAGCAAATTACTTCTGTTACATCACATATTGCTTATAGTTTGATTTATGACAGAGTAATCAACATTGGTCATATTATCTTAAGTCAGATGAGTATTAAACTTGGGTTAAGAGATCAAAACAGGAAAATTGTTTATTATCATAGATTTATGCAATTGTTTGTTAACCATTTCATTCCTGATGTTGAAACTAGATTTGGTAGAGAACATTTTGTTTCTTCTTATGAACAGCAAAAGAGAATTTTCTCTGACATTACAAAGAAGGACAATGAAAAGAATCTAGATGAAATACCTGCAATTCATTATCCACATCATGTTCAGGTAATTCTTAAAACTCATCTTCCTACTCTCTACAATTCTTCTTTCTTTTGTGGTGAAATGGCTCAGGAATCTCAATTGAAGGAGAACCCACCTGTGTCTACCCAAGTAGCCCAAAACATTATTGTCTCTGAAACAATTCAAGAACCAAATTTTGATCCACAGCCTATTGTTTCAAAGAAACCAACCTCTGGTGTTTCTCAAAAGACATCAGTTGTAAGGAAGAGAAGATTTGTTGTGTCAAGTAGTAGTAGTAATTCTAGTGAAGATGATGATGATTTAACTCTTGCTGAGAGAGCAGAATTGAAGGCTGCAATTCAACTTTCTCTGTTAGCACAAAGAGATGAAAAACCTAGTCACAGCCAGGCTGCAGTCTCCCAAAAGGCTGTAGTTCTTAAAAAGGGAAAACAGTTACTGGATATTGTCTCTCAAAAGACTGTGTCTATTGAACAAAAATCTCATCCCAAGATCACTTCTGTGTCTACACCTCTTGAGTCTTCTCAGGATAAATCTTTTGCTCACTATATCAGGAGAACAAGGAGAAAGATTCAATTGTCACCTACACACACAGAGTTTAGTCCAACTAATATCATGCAGGTTTCTACAAATCAAGCTACATCTATGTCAGTATTTGACAAGAGAGATCTGGATATTGATTCTTCATGGGAAACTACATTATCATACAGACTGGCTATGGGACTAATTTCTCTCAAAGTGAAGTTGTCAAGGCCTGTTCTAGACTTTCTGGTTGAAAGAGTACCAAAACTTTTATTTCCAGATGAATATGGACTTCTACATCAAAGACTTGACTTAATGAAGATGTATTTCTATGTATCTGTCAGAAGACAATTAGTCAAGAAATTTGGACTCTCGAAGCATGTTGCACTTCAATCACTTCATGCATATTTATTTGACAAGGATGTAATTATTGAAGATGCTTCAGCTCAAGGTGAAAAACTGGAGGAAGTAGATAGAGAAAAGCAGTCAATAGAAGGTACTATTGCACCAGTGGTGAATAGTAGGAAAAATCAGATCACAGTCACTGTAACACAAGAACCATCTAGTCAGAGGAAGGATGATTCAGGAGCTGTGATAGCTAATGTTGAAAGGTCTTCTGTGATGACTGAGAATGCAAGTGAGATACCCTATGATATGGGAGGAATGACTTTGGTTGATTTTTCTGAAGATCAAACAAATTTTGTTCAGTCAGAGTCTATTCACCTTGAGGGTGTGTCTCAGCAAACAACACTTAAAGACGGTGATGTACTAACTATGGTGTCTAATGAAGTATTACTGAAGACATCAGAGTCTAGTAAAGAACCTGAAAGTGGTATACTGGAGCCTGTAGTTTCTGAAAGGAAAGAAGATGATTGTATGGGTTCAGAGACTATAGCAGCTCACTCCTTGGAGAAAACCTCAAGCCACATGCCATATGAGGAACCCTCTCTCCATGTGAGTTCAGGTATAAAAACTCCTTCTAAACTCTATTTTTCTGTAGGTCATGAGAGCACTTATCTAAATTTGAGTGATACAGTTGAAAAGATGGACTTAGATCCACAATTTGAGCGGCTGGCTCCTGACCAGGCAAAAGGTGAGGTAGAAAGAGTGTTGACTTTAGAAAGTCAAAGTGAGAATGAGGGTATGGATGATCAACTCCATAGTGAGGGAGAGAAAATTAGGAAACCATCATTTGATTTCTGGGATCAGGTTTTTCCTGAATCTTGGTCTGAAAATTTGGGTATGGATGCTGGTACTTATTCATTCATCAAAATGTATCAGAAGAATGACCTAGCACATCACAATGCAAAGCCAGAAGTTAAAGCTCATAAGCAAAAGGAGAGGCTTGCAGAAATCATTAACAGAAGAGGTGCCAGGATAAAGCAATCTCTTGATACATATGTACCAGATGAAGATCCTAATGATCCTAGTGTTCCTTTGTATGTACTTCCAATATCAGCTAGAATTGAGACATCAACAGTCTCTGATCACTCTAAGGAGGAGTCAGGATTTAAAGATGTTAGTACAAAGAATACTGGTGAAGGAGATGATGATCATGTTTCAGTTCCAGAACAGAAAGATGAAGATGTTGATATTTCTAATCAGGTTTTATTACTTGAATATCATACAACTCAAGCAATTTCTTCTACAAGACCTGAAGATACAGTTCTTTCTGATTCTGATACTGAAGATACTAGAAGCACTTCCAATATTGAAGTTCATTCTGATGTTTTGAAAGATATTCAGAATTCTCAAATTGCTATTCAAACAAGACTTCAATCACTTGAAGATAACCAAGTCACAATTATGGAAAATCAAGCAATTCTTATGAATCTCATTTGTTCTGTTTCTGAATCTCTTGGAATTAATGTTGCTGATGTCAAAAAGGGGGAGATAAAGACAATTCAAAGACAACAACAACACCACCAGACTGAAGATAAAGCTGGGGGAGATAAAGATCAGACAAAGGATAGTAAAAAGAAGAACCAGGAGTGACAGTGGTGAATCTCAGCTAGGAAGAGGTAAAGGAAGAGCAGCATTAATAGTTAAAATTCTTTCTTCTAAGTACTAGATATTTCTTCTAAGTACTAGATAAGCGTGTACATCTGAGAAGGAGGTAATTAACTTCATAATTCTACATTTATAAATTCTATTCTGGTTGTATTGTTATATGTTTTGACATCCACAACTTAGATTTATGCTTCAGATTGTAAAGCATAAATAGGGGGAGATTGATAGGAATAATTCATAAGTTGTGATGTTAAGAATAGAATTTACACATTATACTTCTTGTAATCCTGATCTTATAAAGGATTTAGCACTGTATATAGGTTTTATGTGTAAAACAGTTATCTGTATAGTTTAGTCAGGAATGAACAGTGTATCGGAGACTACATGTCAGGAACAGAGAGCAAATCCTGATGACGGTCCAATACTGATGGTTGATCAGATACTGATGCAGTGTACAGATCCTGATATCAGTCATGTTACTGATGATGTCATTATAGATACTACAGAAACTGGCAAGTGCTATAAAACAGGATCGTTGTTTGAAGAACAAGCAAGAAGACATTATGAAGGAAAGAGTTTTCTATTGAAGGAAACTATCGACTAGAAGGCAGAACATTGTCATGTATAGATTATATCTTTCTGTTATTAGTTGATAGGTAGCATTATAAATACTCTCTCAATATCATTGTAAAGAGCGACGAAGTTGTAAGTTTGAGTGCGTAGCTCTGTATAAGGTTTGTATTCGAGAGTTCGAAACAAACAGAGAGATATTTGTATTGTCAGCAGCTGCTAAAGGTATTGTACACCTTTGGTAGAGTTTGTATTTGATCTTATTAATACAAACAAGAGTTTGATTCATTCGTTTATTCTTGTTCATATAATCAAGCAAAAATCAGACACGATTATATAACTTGTATTCAACCCCCCCCTTCTACAAGTTATTCGAGTTAACATAAAATGATACCTGACATCAATGTGCTTAGTCCTTGAATGTTGAACTGGATTTTCTGCAATTTTAATAGCACTAGTATTATCACAAAACATAGGAATATTACTTAGTGTCATACCATAATCCATCAACTGATTTCTTATCCAAAGGAGCTGTGCACAACAACTGCCTGCTGCTATGTACTCAGCTTCTGCAGTTGAGGTTGAAACAGATTGTTGCTTCTTGCTTGCCCAAGAAATCAATCTATTTCCCAAGAATTGACATGTACCTGTAGTGCTTTTCCTGTCTATCTTACACCCTGCATAATCAGAGTCTGAATAGCCAATTAGAAAGAAATCAGATTCTCTAGGATACCACAAACCAAGATTTGGAGTTCCTTTGAGATATCTAAAAATTCTCTTCACAGCAATTAAATGAGATTCCTTAGAATCACCTTGGAATCTAGCACATAAACAGGTAGAAAACATTATATCTGGCCTACTTGCAGTTAGATATAATAATGAGCCTATCATACCTCTATAACTAGTATTATCCACACTCTTTCCCTTAGGATCAGAGTCTAGTTTAGTGGTTGTTGCCATGGGTTTTTTGCAACTGCACAGTCTTGAAAGTCAAACCTTCTTAAAAGATCTTTGATATATTTTGACTGATTAATGAAAATACCAGTCTCAATCTGTTTGACCTGCAAGCCTAAGAAATAATTTAATTCACCCATCATGCTCATCTGATACTTAGACTACATAAGCTTGCTAAACTTAGCACACAACTTTTCATTAGTAGAACCAAAAATAATATCATCAACATAAACTTGAACTAAAAGCAATTCACCTTTTATCTTTCTAAAGAATAGAGTTTTGTCAATTGTACCTCTTGTGAAGCCATTTTCAAGAAGAAATTTAGACAAAGTCTCATACCATGCTCTTGGTGCTTGCTTTAGTCCATAGAGTGCCTTGTCAAGTTTGTAGACATGATTTGGAAACTTTGGATCAACAAATCCAGGTGGCTGTTCCACATACACTTCCTCATCAAGTTTGCCATTTAGAAAAGCACTCTTTACATCCATCTGGTATACCTTGAATTTTGAATGAGCTGCAAATGCAAGAAACATTCTGATTGCTTCTAATCTTGCTACAGGTGCAAAGGTCTCATCATAATCAATGCCTTCTTCCTGAGAATAACCCTTGGCCACCAGTCTTGCTTTGTTTCTTACAATCATACCAGATTCATCTAGCTTGTTTTTGAAAACCCATCTTGCACCAACAATAGATCTATCTTTAGGTCTTGGTACCAGTTTCCAGACTTTGTTTCTCTCAAACTCATTTAACTCCTCCTACATTGCAATTACCCAATCAGGATCCTGTAAGGCTTCTTCAACCTTCTTAGGTTCATTCTTTGAGAGAACGCAACTATACAAGCATTCATTTTGAATTGATCTTCTAGTTCGAACACCACTATTTGGATCACCAATTATCAAATCTTCAGTATGATCCTTTTTCCATTTTCTAACAGGTGGTAGATTAACTCTGCTAGTCTCTCCCCCTAAGTTAGTGGTATCTCTTGTAGAAGAATTCTCTCTACCTTCAAAAACTCTCCTTTGATCAATAGAATCAGTAGATGTGACGCCCCTTGATCCGGGGTCGGAGATCTAGGCGCTCACGGTCCATTTTCCATTAATAACATACTCGTTCTTGAACATAATATAAATAAAACAGCCATCGACCCCACAACAAAACTCACACCGCACACACACACACACAGGTTAGAGTCTCAGAAACGTCATACACTTGATTAAGCAAAAGTAAAAGTTTCAGAGTTATTACAGACCGAATTAAATAGCATTTATGCTACCAGCAACACTTCGATATGAAGCGAAGTTGGCGGCTTGAAAGTTTGTTACGGTACACTGCCTTGCACAGGTCATACTTATAAATAAAACGTATTAACAAAAGTTGCCAACCAATCCGGCTAATGGGGCCTACCGTTGGAATCTCAACTGCAGCCTGGGGTCCAGTCACCTGCTTTTGAACAGTCTGACAGGGTCTTGCCATTTCTCTTAGCTGTTGTGTTTGTAAAATTTGAAAACAAGCAAGAGTGAGCAACTATAGCTCAGCAAGAATATATGTATAAGGTAAGCAATATAACATTTCATATGTTTAGCAGTCATTAAACTCGTTTGTATCAATCAGTTATAAAATCACTTGTCATTGTTGATAAATTTCAAAGGTGCACCAGTACGTGCCCTTGTTTTCAAAATAACCTTGCAGTTCTAGATACTGCATAAAGTCAACATCTTTCTCATCAAAATAGGACACTATCGGCAACTGGCACATAGGCCTGAGAAGCAGTGTTAAAGTATTTTTCCAAAATGGAGGAATGGGACTTAAAGAAAACATAAAACCTGACAGGGATTGACGATGATCAGTCGCCACATCTGAGTCCAATAATCCGCGGGTCTTCTCTACCGGTAGAAGGATAGAAACTACATCCGTAACTATCCCCGGGTGAAAACTACATCCGTAATCACCCTCGATGAAAACTACATCCGTAATCATCCTTCGGCAACACCTGGGCCGGAATAATAATTGATGGACCGCCTGGCTCACGGCCGCTTACACATCCCGGGAATCGTTCGTCAACGGTTCCCACACCTGCCAGAGTCCCTTTTTCTTTTTCTTTTAAAAACTTGATTTTGATTGAAAACAGAGTAGTGAGGTCCGACATCAGTCGACCGATGATTCTTGAAATCATACAAGAAGCAGAACCTGACCGGGGGTTTTCAAAAGTGTTTTGAGTTCGAATGAGTTTGAGTTTGAAAGTATTAAAAGTGTCTTGGATTAACTTTGTCTTTAAATAATGAACAATAATTAATAAATAATATTTTAAGATTTAATATTAATAATTAATAAAATAATTATTCGATAAAATAAACTTTTAATCCAAGATAGGGTTTCGAGTATTTACGAAGATATGAATATAATACTTGAGTATATGATACTCCCCGAATGACCCTTCGGGTTTTCGCAATCTAGATACGATATAATAATATACCGCTCCCCGGTCAATGGATATATACGGACCGCTACGACCTCTATTGCTAGAGTCGTTGTCCGAAGAAAACATTTCAATCTAAGTTCAAGGGGTACAAGCATATATGTACTTATACAATCTCAATTGCATCAATACTTCGATAAACATAGCATTTGATATAATTGAAAACTACAAACACAACAGTGAAAGTCCTTGTATATGTATAAGTTTTGAAAAGTAAACTTGCCTTGGTTTGGTTGGGGTGGTCGAGCGTGCGGAGTGGAACGATCTATACATAAGCAATAACCGATCGTTAGTACCTTAACAATATCTCTTTAATTACGAGGTTTTAGGGGGGTACGAAATTGACTTAATGACTTCGTATTATGACACTCTAGCCCCACTATAGGTTCATGTCACCACTCGATTACGCTCGTCACTTATTCGACTTAATTTAGTTACCATATCCGAGTCATAACCATTACCTCTAGAATTATTATCCACTTAATGACTTTTTCCCTTGCGCGAAGTTTACTCTAGCATTTTTATAAAATTGAAAAATTCATATTTTAATCCAATTCTTTTTGGGTATCCTTCCCCACTGCATTTACTAGCTTCTCTAATTTTTCCATGGTCCCACATAAGATTTTAGGGGTTTAAACAAGGTTCACAAGGGGATCATTTAGTGCAGTCCGGAATCCAGAAACACAATTTACTTCTCCGGCCATAACTTAAAATCTATATATCACCTAGTCATGAACCTTACATTTCCAGAAACTAAATTCAAATACCTTTCCAACAATATATGGTAGGACATCAGGGGACAAAATTTGGGGGTTCAAAACCGTGTTACAAGACAGGTCAATGCTCCTGGAAAAACTCAGCAAGCACATACTACTTAGATCAACCATTTTTCACATTTCCACAACACAACCAACACTTAATACACTTAGTTCATGGTTCATAACACTCATGGAGATATATATACTATCCATAATCATAAAAGTCACAATCTCAACATCAAAACTCAAGATCCATGTCATCCAATACTTATACAACCAAGATTAGCTCACAAATACATGGATCTACTACCAAACCTTATAAATACTACATAACCAAGAGGGTTTGTGATTTTTATACCTTCTTGAGCACCTAGGAGCCTTGGATAAGCTTTACACAACTCAATAACACCTTGAATGGTCTCCTACAACCCTTACAATCCAAGATCTAAAAGAAAATCAAACATGGTTACTATTCACCCAATCTTTAACAATTTGTAACTTGAATTTGGGTGGATGAAATGGCTTGAAATTACTAACATACCTTGTCTAGATGATGTAGAGAGCCTAGGAATTATGCCTTGAATTGTGAGTGAAGAGAAGTGGAAGAAAGAAAATTTTCTTCCTTGTTTCTTGTTTAGGCCGAGAGTTTTGTGCTTGGGGGGGGGGAGAAGTGTTTTGATTTCTTTGTGTGGTTGAATGATTATGTTAAGTGGTTGGGTGATACATATTAGTGTATTTATAAGCATGGTACAAGACTAGGTATGGCTCCTTGTACTTCTTGTCTCCTATTTTTGAAAAGAAAGGTAACTAGTTACTATTCCTCTTTCATTTGGTTAACTAGTTTGCTTATTTCCTAACTACTTGGTTGCATGGGACTTGCATGCAATACTACTCCTTGTATCATTATTCTTCCACCAATGCTTGTCATTTAATCTTTAATTCGTATCTTATCTTAATTAATCTCTCGTAATAATATTTTGTCGCGTAGAGATTTCCCCTATAATTCCTTAAGTACTTAATTGTGTAAATTCCTCGAATGTCCATAATTCCTTGTCATAATCCTTAATAAATCTTTTAACACTCTAATCATTCTCAAATCCCAAGTTTTATAAATCTTACTAACAATAAGACTCTTGCCTTCACAATCTTCCTTTTATCTTACATAGTGAATGCAACAACACAGTTTCTCAGACAATCAATTCTATTAATCAACAGGGATGACCAGAAAGGTTCCATATTGACATTGCCACAAGGTATTAAATAAAAGAAAATATTACCAAAAATTACGGTTCTTACAGCCTCCCCTCCTTAAAAGGATTCCGTCCCGGAATCAGGTTGAAAACAGTTGGGGGTGCTTTTCACGCATTGCGCTTTCTAGTTCCCATGTTGATTCTTCGACATTCTGGTTCCTCCACAAGACTCTCACTAGTTTGACAACCTTGTTCCTCAGCACCTGTTCTTTTCTATCCATGATTTCTACGGGTTGCTCCACATATGTTAAGTCTGGTTGCAGATCCACTTGATCATGTTCTATCACATGTCAGAAGTTGGTATGGTAGGGTCGTAGCATGGACACATGGAACACATTATGTACTTGCTGTAAGCTCGGAGGTAAAGCCAATTCATAGGCTAACTTTCCAACTCGTTTCAAGATCTCAAAAGGTCCAATAAATCTCGGGCTTAGTTTCCCCTTCTTACCAAATCTCATCAATCCCTTCCACGGTGATACTTTTAACATCACAAATTCTCCTACCTCATATTCTTTATCCTTGCGGGACTGGTCCGCATACTTCTTCTGTCTGTCTTGGGCCGTTACCAGCCGTCCTCTTATGAGTTCGATAGTTTCTCTTGTCTGTTGGACCAGTTCAGGCCCTAATATCTTCCGCTCTCCTACCTCTTCCCAACACAAGGGAGACCGACATCTTCGTCTGTACAAAGCTTCATATGGGGGCATGCCTATACTCGCATGGTAACTGTTGTTGTAGAAAAATTCGATCAACGGCAAGTGGTCGTCCCAACTTCCCTTGAAATCTATGGCACATACTCTCAACATGTCCTCGATGGTCTGGATGGTTCTCTCACTCTGTCCATCTGTTTGGGGATGGTATGCAGTACTCATGTTTAACTTAGTCCCCACACAATCCTGAAAACTCCTCCAGAACCTGGAGTTGAATCTTGGGTCTCTATCTGATACAATGCTCACAGGAACCCCATGCCTAACCACAATCTCCTTTAAGTAGATATCCACCAGCTTGTCGACAGTGTATCTCTCGTTGATTGGAAGAAAATGTGCTGACTTGGTCAATCTATCGATAATTACCCAAATGGCATCATGATGAGTCTTGGTCCTTGGTAATCCGACCACAAAGTCCATCGCAATCTGTTCCCACTTCCACTCGGGTATCTCTAAGGGTTGCAACAATCCACTGGGCCTCTGGTGTTCGGCCTTCACTCTTTGACATGTCAAGCATTTACTTACCCACTCTGCTACGTCCTTCTTCATATTTGGCCACCAATAATACTCTTTCAAATCCCTATACATCTTGGTGCCCCCAGGGTGAATCGAATACCTTGAACTATGAGCCTCTTGCAAAATCTCGTCTTTTAATTCTTGAACGTTCGGGATCCATATCCTAGATGCGTACCTCATAATTCCATTCCCGTCCTTCTCACACTTAATTTCCTCGCCAGTCAAAATTTTCTCCATCGAATTCTTTTCTTCTTCTATCTTCTTTTCCTGGCATAACTTAATCTTTTCCAATAGCGGTGGTTGGACTCTTATCTCCATTAGACTCTCTTGTCCAATTCCTGGTAATCTCACCTCAATCTCCAGTTTCTCAAGGTCCTTGATCAACTCGTCCACTGACGTTATCATCTTGAGTTTCTCCTTTCGGATAAGTGCATCGGCCACCACGTTGGCCTTCCCTGGGTGATAATGAATCTCACAATCATAATCCTTGATTAGTTCTAGCCATCTCCTCTGCCTCATGTTTAACTCTTTCTGAGTGAATATGTACTTTAAGCTCTTGTGATCCGTGTAGATTTCACACCTTTCTCCGTAGAGATAATGTCTCCAGATCTTCAAAGCGAAAACTATCGCTGCTAATTCCAAATCATGGGTGGGGTATCTTATCTCATATTCCTTAAGCTGTCTAGACGCATACGCAATCACCTTACCGTGCTGCATAAGCACACACCCTAAACCTTTATGGGATGCGTCGCTATAAATCACAAAATCTCCCTTATCATAGGGTAGGGCTAGTACTGGTGCTGTCACCAACCTCTTTTTCAACTCTTGAAAGCTTTCTTCGCATTTCTCAGTCCACACAAACTTCTCGGTCTTGCGTGTTAGCCGGGTCAAAGGGGCTGCTATCTTGGCAGAGTCTTGGACAAATCTCCTATAGTAGCCATCCAATCCTATGAAACTTCTCACCTCTGTCGGACTGGTTGGTCTCTCCCAATTTGATACTGCCTCTATTTTGGCTGGGTCCACTAGAATGCCTTGTTCGCTAATCACATGCCCCAAAAACTGAACTTCCTTCAACCAAAATTCACACTTCGAGAACTTAGCGTACAACTTTTCTTCTCTTAATGCTCCCAATACAATCCTCAAGTGCTCTGCATGTTCCTCTTTCGTCTTGGAATAAATCAAGATGTCATCGATGAAGACTATAACACACTTGTCCAGGTACTTCTTGAAGACTCGATTCATTAAGTCCATGAAAGCTGCGGGTGCATTCGTTAACCCAAACGACATTACTAAAAACTCATAGTGTCCGTACCGGGAGCGAAAGGCCGTCTTTGGTATATCTTCTGGCTTAATCCTTAGCTGGTGGTACCCGGTTCTCAAATCGATCTTGGAAAAATAAACTGCGTCCTTTAGCTGGTCAAACAGGTCATCTATCCTGGGCAAAGGATACTTATTCTTTTTGGTCACCTTATTCAACTCCCTGTAGTCTATGCATAATCTCATACTACCATCCTTCTTTTTCACGAATAGCACCGGGGCTCCCCACGGTGACACACTAGGTCTTATCATCCCTTTATCCAACAGCTCTTGCAATTGAGTGGCCAACTCTTTCATCTCCACTGGGGCTAGCCGATATGGGGCTTTCGAAATTGGGGCCGTACCCGGAATTAAGTCTATAGCGAACTCGATGTCTCTATCAGGTGGTAGTCCTGGAAGATCATCCGGAAATACATCCGCGAACTCATTAACGACGGGGATTTCCTGTAGGTTTGGTGCCTCCTTCTTGGTATCCTTCACATAGGCTAAATAGGCTTCGCATCCTTTATGTAACAGCTTTTTAGCTTGAATCATAGTCAGGAACTTTTGGTTTTTCCGTTTTCCACTAAACACTACTTCCTCGTCCCCTGGCAGTCTTAAACTCACTTTCTTTTTCACACAATCAATCTGAGCTCCATGGGTTGTCAACCAATCCATACCTACTATTACGTCAAACTCTCCTAGTTTAAAAGGTATTAGATCTACCCGAAAGTGTCGCCCTTCTATTTCTAGGTCGCAACCTGGACATACTTGGTTAACAGGAATAATTTCATGATTAGCTATCTCTACTTGCAGTCTGTCTCTCAGGGGTTCAGTCTTAAGGCCTAACTGACATACAAAATCTAGAGATATGAAAGACTTGGTAGCTCCCGAATCAAATAAAACATTCGCATTAACTGAGTTGAGTAGTAGGGTACCTGCGATCACATCCGTGTTCCTCACGGCATCTTACACAGTCATGTTAAAAGTTCTTGCAGTAGGGGCCCTGTTAGAAGCAGTTCCACTCACTCTTGACGCAGCTGGCCCAGAGGACATACATTCCCTCATTCGGTGCCCTGGTTTCCCACACTTGAAGCAATTACCTCCGGCACTGGTGTTGTTACTAGTTCCTCGACAGGTGTTAGCATAATGTCCTGTCAGCCCACACTTGAAGTACTTCACATCTTGCAGGTTACACATGCCCGCATGTTTCCTTCCACATTTATTGCATTCCGGGGGTGGGGCTCGGGGTGGGGTAGAGTAAGACGATCCCTGTGGTCGACCGCTCTGGCCCACACTCCAACTTTCAGCTCTCTTGGTTCCAAAGTTTCCGCTGGGTTGGGACATTGTTCCTCGCTTAAATTTGCTCGGAAAGCTCCCTCCCGTAGAGTTTCCCTTTCGACTATCAAACTTCCTCTTCTTTCCTTCCCTCTCCTTCTGCATCTGTTCACCCCCAGCCTCAACAATCGATGCTTTCTGTACCAGGGTGGCATAGTCTGTCAGCTCAAGAACCGCCACACGATTCTGAATCCATTGCTTTAGCCCTAATTGAAACCTTCGGGCCCTCTTTGCCTCAGAGTTCACATATTCCGGTACAAACCTTGACATCTCAGTAAATCTTGCCTCATACTCTGCCACCGTCATGTTACCTTGCTTCAGTTCCAAAAATTTCAGCTCCATTTGTGTTTCCATGAACCTAGGGAAATACTTTTCCAAGAACAGCTCGCTAAACCTCTCCCAGGTCACCACACCTCTTCCTTCCAAATTCATTTTAGCTTCCCACCAGTAGTTCGCCTCACCCTTCAGGAGATAGGTGGCGAAAACAGTTTTCTGCCCTTCAGCGACTCCTAGTATCTCGAAAGATTTTTCCATTTCTTTCAGCCAGGCTCTTGCCTCAACCGGGTCTGCAGTTCCCTTAAACTCCGGGGGTTTCAGGGATTTGAAATTCCGAAAGGCATTGGCATTCGCATTGTTGGGTGGTGGCTGAACCGGGGAACGGTCCAAGTTCTGCCTGAGCAGGTCCATGAATTGCTCCATAGGGTCTCTCCTTGGATTTTCCACCTCTCGGGTATCATCTTCAGCTTCCTCTTCATCATACTCAGAGTTATCAAACAAGTTATAGTCACTACCTTCATCCTCGCTCAGGTTCAAATCCTCTCTCTCACGGTTTTGGTGGCCTCCCGACCCATGGTGGCTACCCTGGCCTTCAGAGTTTGCCGGGTGAGCTCGAGTGTTCATTCTTCTGGGTGGCATGATTATGATAATAAGATAAAAATGGGTTAGGGTTTTCAAATTATTTGACCGTATTTAGAGAAGTCAGGAACGTATTGTTCCTCCTTATACAGGGTTAAAATTTTGAAACTCGCAGTGCCCTTATGATGGCGATAAAATTGTAAAACCTCTTCTTTTTTTTTTGGGAAAGTCGTTACGTGGTCCGAAAACATTTGTAGGAATTTCCAAGATTTCAAAACTTCGTAACTTGTAGAAATATTTTCAAACTTTTAAATACGATAGATTGAAAATTTATTTTACTTTTTTTTTTTTAAAACTTGTAGAAACATTTTGAAAATTTGTAGGAAATGAGTTGAAATTGCCAGTCGTAAAATTTGAAATAGCATGGTTGTATTTGTGGTTTGTAAAAGTTGTATATTCACAGTTGTATATCAAAACAGTAATGCATGGCATTGGAAAGTAAGGCAGTCGAGACAATATCAAGGAAACTGAAACTAGATAAAATACGGTACAAGAGTCATGACATAGTTTGGATGTTAAAGCCTAACACATAGTTCCAATATCAAGGTCTAGCAAAAGCGGAACAATACAAGTACATCATCTGAATAGTCAAGGCTACACAAAAATAGGGCTACATCCGTACATACTATCCCAAGTCACATCTACATATATGTAGGTCAGTCTACTCATCCACTGGTCAGAAAGGACGCCACTTCATAAGTCAACTATCCCGTAAAATCGACACACTAATGTCATCTGAACCTAGAGGACTGAGCTATCCATAACACATCATGGTACCGCCCCGCGACGGAGCAATGACCTCACCCGGGAGAATGCACGACGCACCACGCGCCTAGCAACCCTGGTCCGGATCACTCCGTCCCCGCGGACTCCCAAACCAATGATCCTCGCGCGACTCCTCCTCTCGATCCTGTGGAGTCGAGCTCTAGTCCTCCTAGCAACAGTAGTCCTCATCTCAGCCTGAATCCTCAGTCGCGCCTCGCGCTCCTCCACTAGTGCTCGCCTCGCCTCATTAAGTCTGGCCTCGGTAGAAAGGAAGTCTCGGGTCATGAACTGCACGACATAGGCGTGCTCAGCGCCCGACACCGGGGGTAGGTCCAGTGGTGGGGGTGGCATAACAGGGGCAGGAGCAGGAGCAGGGGTAGGGTCACGCTCCTCCTCGCTAGAAGTATCCTCCTCGGAGTCATCATCTGAAGAAGTGAGGCTCAATGACTGCGGAGAGGATGGGGGTGACACAACACGTCCCTCGCCGGATCGCACACTCTCCTCATTAGTGGCTACAGGGGAGGGGGTAACAGGCTCAGGCTCAACAAAGGGCTCCTCATCGGGATCCTCATCATCAGTATCCCCTATCAGCGTAATCCAGGGGCCAAGCTCAGTGTCAGCACTCATGTCCTCCTCGGGATCCTCGGTATCTCTCAGCAGCGCCTCATCGTGCTCTCTCTCAAAAGCCTCAGGGTCTGGTATCTCCTCCATCTACACAAGGGAAATAAGGTGGGTTACTAACCATAAAGAAGGGTTTAAGGAGTAGTTCCCTCACGGGCCTTAGAAGTCAGGGCTATGTCCGATAACCCGACTGTGAACTCGATGAGAGCTCTAGGTATTAAGGGGGTTATTATTAGTGTTATTATTATTCATATTATTATGGTTGCTTTCTTAAATTACTATCGTTTCTGAGAACTGTAACCTCCGCTCTGATACCATTGCTGTTACGCCCCCAGATCCGGGGTCGGAGATCTAGGCGCTCACGGTCCATTTTCCATTAATAACATACTCGTTCTTGCACATAATATAAATAAAATAGCCATCGACCCCACAACAAAACTCACACCGCACACACACACACACAGGTTAGAGTCTCAGAAACGTCATACACTTGATTAAGCAAAAGTAAAAGTTTCAGAGTTATTACAGACCGAATTAAATAGCATTTATGCTACCAGCAACACTTCGATATGAAGCGAAGTTGGCGGCTTGAAAGTTTGTTACGGTACACTGCCTTGCACAGGTCATACTTATAAATAAAACGTACTAACAAAAGTTGCCAACCAATCCGGCTAATGGGGCCTACCGGTGGAATCTCAACTACAGCCTGGGGTCTAGTCACCTACTTTTGAACAGTCTGACAGGGTCTTGCCATTTCTCTTAGCTGTTGTGTTTGTAAAATTTGAAAACAAGCAAGAGTGAGCAACTATAGCTCAGCAAGAATATATGTATAAGGTAAGCAATATAACATTTCATATGTTTAGCAGTCATTAAACTCGTTTGTATCAATCAGTTATAAAATCACTTGTCATTGTTGATAAATTTCAAAGGTGCACCAGTACGTGCCCTTGTTTTCAAAATAACCTTGCAGTTCTAGATACTGCATAAAGTCAACATCTTTCTCATCAAAATAGGACACTATCGGCAACTGGAACATAGGCCTGAGAAGCAGTGTCAAAGCATTTTTCCAAAATGGAGGAATGGGACTTAAAGAAAACATAAAACCTGACAGGGATTGACGATGATCAGTCGCCACATCCGAGTCCAATAATCCGCGGGTCTTCTCTACCGGTAGAAGGATAGAAACTACATCCGTAACTATCCCCGGGTGAAAACTACATCCATAATCACCCTCGATGAAAACTACATCCGTAATCATCCTTCGGCAACACCTGGGCCGGAATAATAATTGATGGACCGCCTGGCTCACGGCCGCTTACACATCCCGGGAATCGTTCGTCAACGGTTCCCACACCTGCCAGAGTCCCTTTTTCTTTTTCTTTTAAAAACTTGATTTTGATTGAAAACAGAGTAATTGAGGTCCGACATCAGTCGATCGATTATTCTTGAAATCATACAAGAAGCAGAACCTGACCGGGGGTTTTCAAAAGTGTTTTGAGTTCGAATGAGTTTGAGTTTGAAAGTATTAAAAAGTGTCTTGGATTAACTTTGTCTTCAAATAATGAACAATAATTAATAAATAATATTTTAAGATTTAATATTAATAATTAATAAAATAATTATTCGATAAAATAAAATTTTAATCCAAGATAGGGTTTCGAGTATTTACGAAGATATGAATATAATACTTGAGTATATGATACTCCCCGAATGACCCTTCGGGTTTTCGCAATCTAGATACGATATAATAATATACCGCTCCCCGGTCAATGGATATATACAGACCGCTACGACCTCTATTGCTAGAGTCGTTGTCCGAAGAAAACATTTCAATCTAAGTTCAAGGGGTACAAGCATATATGTACTTATACAATCTCAATTGCATCAATACTTCGATAAACATAGCATTTCATATAATTGAAAACTACAAACACAACAGTGAAAGTCCTTGTATATGTATAAGTTTTGAAAAGTAAACTTGCCTTGGTTTGGTTGGGGTGGTCGAGCGTGCGGAGTGGAACGATCTATACATAAGCAATAACCGATCGTTAGTACCTTAACAATATCTCTTTAATTACGAGGTTTTAGGGGGGTACGAAATTGACTTAATGACTTCGTCTTATGACACTCTAGCCCCACTATAGGTTCATGTCACCACTCGATTACGCTCGTCACTTATTCGACTTAATTTAGTTACCATATCCGAGTCATAACCATTACCTCTAGAATTATTATCCACTTAATGACTTTTTCCCTTGCGCGAAGTTTACTCTAGCATTTTTATAAAATTGAAAAATTCATATTTTAATCCAATTCTTTTTGGGTAGCCTTCCCCACTGCATTTACTAGCTTCTCTAATTTTTCCATGGTCCCACATAAGTTTTTAGGGGTTTAAACAAGGTTCACAAGGGGGTCATTTAGTGCAGTCCGGAATCCAGAAACACAATTTACGTCTCCGGCCATAACTTAAAATCTGTACATCACCTAGTCATGAACCTTACATTTCCAGAAACTACATTCAAATACCTTTCCAACAATATATGGTAGGACATCAGGGGACAAAATTTGGGGGTTCAAAACCGTCTTAAAAGACAGGTCAATGATCCTACAAAAACTCAGCAAGCACATACTACTTAGATCAACCATTTTTCACAATTCCACAACACAACCAACACTTAATACACTTAGTTCATGGTTCATAACACTCATGGAGATATATATACTATCCATAATCATAAAAGTCACAATCTCAACATCAAAACTCAATATCCATGTCATCCAATACTTATACAACCAAGATTAGCTCACAAATACATGGATCTACTACCAAACCTTATAAATACTACATAACCAAGAGGGTTTGTGATTTTTATACCTTCTTGAGCACCTAGGAGCCTTGGATAAGCTTTACACAACTCAATAACACCTTGAATGGTCTCCTACAACCCTTACAATCCAAGATCTAAAAGAAAATCAAACATGGTTACTATTCACCCAATCTTTAACAATTTGTAACTTGAATTTGGGTGGATGAAATGGCTTGAAATTACTAACATACCTTGTCTAGATGATGTAGATAGCCTAGGAATTATGCCTTGAATTGTGAGTGAAGAGAAGTGGAAGAAAGAAAATTTTCTTCCTTGTTTCTTGTTTAGGCCGAGAGTTTTGTGCTTGGGGGGGGGAGAAGTGTTTTGATTTCTTTGTGTGGTTGAATGATTATGTTAAGTGGTTGGGTGATACATATTAGTGTATTTATAAGCATGGTACAAGCCTAGGTATGGCTCCTTGTACTTCTTGTCTCCTATTTTTGAAAAGAAAGGTAACTAGTTACTATTCCTCTTTCATTTGGTTAACTAGTTTGCTTATTTCCTAACTACGTGGTTGCATGGGACTTGCATGCAATACTACTCCTTGTATCATTATTCTTCCACCAATGTTTGTCATTTAATCTTTAATTCGTATCGTATCTTAATTAATCTCTCGTAATAATATTTTGTCGCGTAGAGATTTCCCCTATAATTCCTTAAGTACTTAATTGTGTAAATTCCTCGAATGTCCATAATTCCTTGTCATAATCCTTAATAAATCTTTTAACACTCTAATCATTCTCCAATCCCAAGTTTTATAAATCTTACTAACAATAAGACTCTTTGTAATATCTGGGAATTTCGTACTCTATAAATAATATTATTTGGCATTTAAAATATTATTATGTGCCTTAATTGATGAGTCATTACATGTTTGTGTGATTGTGAATATGTGTTACGTGTCAAATTGCTAGATGTGTTGACGTGGAATTTTATTAAAATTCTGTATAGCTTTCAAATGTTAAAATATGATTTTATTTGCGCTTAAACATTTTTATAAAATTCTTGGAGTTAGTAAAAATCATGAAATTTTTTGTTTTATTATCTTTATGTATTTAAAGACTTTTTAAAAATAAAAGTTTGATTTATTTTCGAATTAAAATATTTTACAAGGATTTTTCCAATTATTTTCTTTTTTAAATATTAAAACTTGTAAAATTCAAATCTTTTCATAAAATGATTTTAAAAATGTTTTAAAAATATGTTGAGGAAGAGAATTTCATATTCTAATTTTATGTGACAATAATTTATTTTTGGATCCAAAATATTTTTTTTCAATTAGGATTTAATTGTTAAGTCTTTTATTAATTAAAAGATGTATCATTAAAATACCTTTTTAATTGTGTGTAGTGTGTGAGTGCTTGAACAAAACCACCCCACCCCCCTTTCTTTTTCATTTTTGCCGAGACCCTCCCCCCACTGTCTTCATCTCTCTCTCAAAATTCTCTCAAAAACTCTCAACCTCCATTAGAGCTTAAGCTTATTTTTCAAGGTAATTCTCCATTAAACTCTCATACTATTATACATAAAAACACTCCTCTTGTCATCCTCTACAAACCCATGGTTTTAAATTTCAATTTCCTTCACTTTTCCAATTTAGGGTTTTTCGAAAATTGAAGAATCAAGGTAAGTTTGTGGGTGTTGATGATTGGGTATACTTCCTGGAAGAGACCCACGAATTTTCGGGCTCTCCGGAGGACCCCAAACCTTCGGCCATGATCGAAAGTGAGCCGAAGGGTTGCATGCAAGTGTTAATTTTATGATTTTACATGATTAGTAGGTGATATGTGATTGCATGTAAGTTTTTATAACTTTTTAAGTTGATTTTGATGATGGGTTTGAGTTTAATTGAGTTTACAAGATGTGAGTTTGTGTGTATTGTTAATTGATGATTTTTAGTATGTGTAAAATTAAAAGGGTTAGTGGTTTTGATGATTAAATGTTATGAACTTTGATGGGTTAAGTTTATAATTTGATTTTGATTGTAAAATTTATAAGTAACATTGGTGGGTATTTGAGATTATGGTTTTGTGAATTGATATGCATGTAAGTCATTGTGTAAGTGTTGTTGTGAGGGTTTGTGTGTGATTGTTGGTGATGAGAGGGAGAGGCCGAGAGAGAGATTGAGAGAGAGGGAGAGAGACCGAGAGGGAGGAAGAGAGAGATAGAGAGGGAGAAGCTGAGAGAGAGAGGAGAGAAAGAGAGAGAGGCCGAGAGGCCGAGAGAGGGAGAGAAGAGAGATTGTGAGGAGAGATTGTGTTCTTGAGTTGAAGATTGATTGTTAGTCATTTAATTACTTAATTTAATTGCTACATGACTTAATTGTTTTGATGATTAAATTGCTATGTGAAATTGATTGTTGAAATGTTTAACGAGTCGTCGTGGAGATAGTAGGATGACCTAGGATTGCTTGGTGATTGTAGTAGTTGATTGTTGATGGAGTTGTAGTCATTGGTGGTGTTTGGTGTTGGATGGTAATTGCTTGAGACCGATTATATTCGGTATGGTTTGACGACTATACAAAGGAGATGCCGCCGAAATTTCTAAAAATATAATAAGCGATTTCCAAAACCTTAAAGGCACATCTCCAATGTTAAGTCGTAGAATCATTATAGTATCATACCATAATACATTGTAGGTTAAGTGAATTACATGCTAAGTGACTTACATGACTTATGTGTTTACATGTAAATATGAATGTATGTATATAGCATGGTTATATCGATGGGGCGTTAGCACTGTTAGGATTGCTTTGTGATATGTAAACAAAAGAGGGGAAAATAAGATATTGTTTATTATTATTATAGGTCCGAGTAGGAGGCCTGGCAAGGAGCCGATTGAAGAGGACGCTATCTAGTTTGAACTCGTGATTTAAGGCAAGTGTACTATCCTACCTTGTTGATACCATATATTGAATGCCATGAGATATCGAATTGCTAGGTTGTCACAAATTAATACTTTACTCTTTCCGACCTTAATATTGTCGTATACCTTGTGATTGAATCGTATTCCTTGAACTTGAACTTGAACTTGAACTTAAACTTCAACTTGAACTTGAACTTGATTTGGTAATCGATGACCACATTGCTTGGAAACCCTTTCGTATTTTCTTGAATTCTTGAACCCTTGAATCAACTATATAAATGTTGTCTTGATTGATGAATTCTTTTTCTACCTTAAAACACTGATTAATTCTTGACTTATTTTCTTGACTTAACCAAAGTACTTTAAACAGAATCCCAACTCCTAAGAATCCAGAATGATTGACTTTCTTCACTTTGCCTTGTCATTTATTCGAAATCTGAAATTCATTCAATTGAAATCCGAGAATCCTATTCATGCTTATTATCAACTTGATATAACATTGATAATCTTATTTCTTTGAGATGAATTGAAATTGATAGACATTGTTTAACCTAAATGGAATTGGATGGAATGTTACTTTGACCGAGGCGCCGGTCCAAATTATGTTACTATTATAGGCCAATGTGTGCCTGGGATCCCCTTATATTTGATGAACACCGTATTGGATATGCGGGTTCGGAGCTCTGTCGTGGGCTGATCACCCAGCGTTGCTCGTAGCGTCTTATCAGATATTCCAATTCCTTCTCATTTATTTTGATTTTGATTCAGTTGATATAGTTCATTTGCAGATTTTATATCTTGCTTTACAGTTGAATTATTGTGCCAGTCTTATACTGTTGTTTATGCACTTGCTGAGCAATTGGCTCAATTATTTTATTTTCCTTAACCTTTCAGTGAAATTCGAAGATGGTAAGGACTCTTGAGACTGCGCGTAAGAATTGTGGTGGTTCAGGTGTAGCCTATAGAAGGCAGTTCCAGGTAGAAGGGAGTGGCGATCTGATGGATCTTATTTTGCTAGACTTTTGACTTAGTCTGTATTAATCTTTTGAACTTAGAATAATTTGTGGTTGTAATAATAAATTGTTTTTAAATTGGTAGTTTATATTGTTTCAAACTCTTACCTGTTGGCGATCTAGGCGTGGGATTGGTAAGGTCTAATTAATTAATATGCATGCTTTACCATTATCTAGTTAAATTTAATTAAGGGATTTGGGGCCGTCACAGGTTTGGTATCAGAGCCACAGGTTTGAGTCACTGAACAATATAGGTTTAGGTAACAAGATAGATCACATTTTCAATAATCATTTAGGATTAAAATAGAAACTCACTTAGAATGTAAATAGTATGATATTTCTAAAAGAATAGGATTGATTGACCCCTATTATCGAGAGTGTTTAAGTAGAATGCTTCTAAGTTATATCTGACGCTTTATATATATATATATATATATATATATATATATATATATATATATATATTATTATTGGCAGCGACAGCGGGCACCAGGACCTTCAGCTCTACCTCCTGCCGAGATAGCAGATACTGTACCTTTGCCCGTCTATCAGGAGTTACTTAGGGAGTGTGATCATCTTTATGATGAGAACGCTCAGCTTCAGAGGAGAGTTGATGCATTGTATAATGATGATGAGGATATACCCGAGGATCATGTCCCGACTCTTGCATCCAGGCTTCAGTCACTCACCGAGATGGCTAACGAGAGGCTTCGCGCTATGGTACCTCATCGAGATTGGGAGAGTTATGCTATGGTTCAGATGATGGTGGACGAGCTTCAGCGTGTGATCAGCCATTTGCTGGATAACTAGTTTTATGTTATGGGTTTTTATGAGATGGCTTATAGTATAGCCATATGATTATCAGACTTATGTTGTTAGACTTTATCGTATTTTCAGTTTCGGTTTTCGAACTTTATGTTGGTTGGTACTTTGAACTGTTGGATTTGGGTTATCGATGGATGTCATCGGTACCGTTATCGTTATTATTATTATCGTTTCCTTTTTATCGTAGTATTTGGGCGCGTGAGATTGTTTAAAGTTTAGGTTGTACCATGTCATATTAGAACTGTTAGACCATATTGTGCCATGTTGCGGTTAGATGTATGCTTGTGGATAAATAGATGCTTGTTTAATATTCAGAAAGATGCCTCCAAGAAGGAGCAATACTAGAGCTAATCAAAATAGGGATCAAGATGATCAGAATAGGGATGATAATCAAGGCAATATGGATATGGCCCAGCTTTTGGGACTTTTGCAACAGCAGACGACTACTTTGGCTCAGCAGCAGCAGCTACTTCAGCAACAACATCAGCAATTGCAACAGCAACAAGGACATCAACAACCAACCCAACTTGTGGTAACTTTTAAATCTTTTCAGGCTGTGAAACCCCCAGACTTCAAGGAACAAAAGATCCAGTTGAAGCCCAGATATGGCTTAAGGAAATGGAGAAGGCCTTCGCACTGGTGAAGGTTAGTGATGAGCAGAAGGTAGAATTTGCTAGTTATTTTCTTAAGGGTGAATCTAATTATTGGTGGGAGTCGGCTAAGGCATTGGAAGCAGTAGAAGTGATTCAGTGGGATAGGTTTAAAAGGATTTTTCTGGAGAAGTATTTTCCTAGATATATGCAGAATCAGATGGAGTTAAAGTTCTTTAATCTTAAGCAGGAAAATATGAGTGTTAATGAGTATGAGAAGAAGTTTACAGAGTTAGCAAGGTTTGTAGGAGATTATGTGGATACAGATGAGAAGAGAGCGAAGAGGTTTCAACAGGGATTGAAGCCATGGTTAAGAAGCAGAGTTGCAGCTTTTGAGATCAACTCGTATGCCGAAGTGGTTCAGAAGGCAATGATAATAGAAGGTGAGAGTGATCAGAATCAGAAGGAAAGGGGCAATTTAAAGAGGAAAGTGGAAGCAATAGAAAAGAATCAGGATCAAGGAAAGTCAGCGAATCAGATGGATAGAAAGCCCGGATTTCAGAACCAGGGAAGAAATTTTAAAAGGAATGTGCCCAGAAACAGGAACTCAGAAACCCTTCCTCAGAACCCCAATCAACCAAGATTTCCCCGACCCTCAATACCAGAGTGCAAGGCATGTTCTAAGAGGCATACCGGAGAGTGTGTGAAGGCAGATATTGTTTGTTTCAAGTGTAATCAGAAAGGTCATTATGCTAACGAGTGTAGGAATTCAAAATTGAGTGTGACTTGTTACAAGTGTGGGAAAGTAGGACACATGGCTAGGGAGTGCAGATCGCCTGTTCCAAATAACAACTTGATGAGATTGACTACCTCTACCCCAATAAACCAAGTGGCAACATCTCAGATTCCAACTCAGATTCTAAGTCCACCTGTACTTCAGCAAGTTCCAGCTCTTCAAGCTCAGAGTTATCAAGCTTCAGCCTATCCAATTCGTGCCAGGACCTTCAACATGAACATGAATGATGCAGTAAGAAGCTCGGATGTAGTGGCAGGTACGCTTTTCGTGAACGCCATTAGTGCAAAGGTGTTAATTGATTCGGGTGCTACTAGATCGTTTGTTGCTAAAGATTTTGTGAATAAGTTGAAGTGTGATACTCGTATGTTAAGAGAATCTTTGAATATTGTGTTAGCTAATCAGGATCGGATACCAGTAGATAGGGTATGTTCACCTTGTGCCGTAGAGATTTCAGGTTATCTTTTTCCCGTCACCTTGATACCTTTTCAACTAGGAGATTTTGATATAATTTTAGGAATGGATTGGCTTGCCGAGTATAATGCGCATATCGATTGTAAGAGTAAGAAGGTTACATTGAGATCTCCAGAAGGTGTTAGAGTTATCTTTAAGGGGCGTAAGCAGGCTAGTACGTTTCTTACCATGATGCAAACCAAGAGATTGTTAAGGAAAGGATGTGAGGCTTATCTTGCTTATGTGATAGACAAGAGTCGAGAAGAAGTAAAATTAGAGGATATTCCCGTAGTCAATGAGTTTCCCGATGTTTTTCCCGAAGAACTACCCGGATTACCTCCAGATCGTCAGATTGAGTTCGCGATTGACTTAGCACCAGGGACAGAACCTATTTCCAAGGCTCCATACAGAATGGCACCGTCCGAAATGAAGGAACTCGCCAGTCAACTTCAGGATTTATTGAACAAAGGAGTTATAAGACCAAGTGTATCACCCTGGGGAGCGCCAGTATTGTCTCGTGAAGAAGAAAGATGGAAGTATGAGACTATGTATCGACTATCGAGAGTTGAATAAGTTGACTATCAAGAATAGATACCCATTACCAAGGATTGATGATTTGTTCGACCAGTTGAAAGGAGCGACATGTTTTTCGAAGATAGATCTAAGATCAGGATATCACCAGCTGAAAATCAAACCAGAGGATATACCGAAGACTGCTTTTCGAACAAGGTATGGTCACTATGAATTTTTGGTTATGGCTTTTGGATTGACGAACGCACCAGCAGCATTTATGGATTTGATGAACCGAGTGTTTAAGAAATTTTTGGATAAGTTTGTGATAGTCTTCATCGACGATATTTTGATATACTCTAAATCAGAAGTGGATCATGCAGAGCATTTGAGAATAGCATTGGAGATATTGAGAAAGGAGAAGTTGTATGCCAAGTTTTCCAAGTGTGAGTTTTGGTTGAAGGAAGTCCAATTTTTGGGACATATTGTGAGTAAAGAAGGAATTCGAGTTGACCCAGCAAAGATTGAAGCAGTTGTGAATTGGGAAAGACCAAGGACACCGACAGAAGTAAGGAGTTTTATGGGACTAGCAGGATATTATCGCAGATTTGTTAAGGATTTTTCTAAGATCGCGGTACCATTGACTAAGTTGACACGGAAGAATGAAAAGTTTGAATGGACTGATAAGTGTGAAAGGAATTTTCAAGAGCTTAAGCAAAGATTGGTAACTGCTCCAGTGTTAGCATTGCCAGATGATAAAGGAGAGTTTGTAATCTATAGTGATGCTTCTCATAAGGGTTTAGGGTGTGTGTTGATGCAGCATGGAAAGGTGATTGCGTACGCTTCAAGGCAACTGAAACCTCATGAACAGAGATAACCTACCCATGACCTCGAGCTAGCAGTAATTGTGTTTGCATTGAAATTGTGGAGACATTATCTTTATGGTGAGAAGTGTGAGATATTCACGGATCATAAGAGCCTTAAGTATATTTTTACTCAGAAGGAACTCAACATGAGACAAAGAAGATGGTTAGAGCTGATAAAGGATTATGATTGTACCATTAGTTATCACCCAGGAAAAGCGAATGTCGTAGCTGATGCGCTAAGCAGGAAGGAAAGATTGAATACGTTGACAATGACTCAAGAATTGTTTAGAGAGTTTGAGAAGTTAGAAATTGAAGTTTATGCAACAGAGATGCCAGCAGAGCAAGTTTTTACCATGACATTTCAACCAGTATTATTGGACAAAATTCGGAAATGCCAAGAAGAAGTGATGAATCAAAGATTGAATGAGTTGACCGGAGAAGAAATTTGCACGCAGAAAGATAACCAAGGTGTTTTAAGATTTTCCTCAAGGATATGGATTCCTGATGTGAAAGAGTTGAAAGAAGAATTATTGTGTGATGCCCATAGTTCTAAGTTTTCATTACATCCTGGAAGCACGAAAATGTATCAAGATTTGAAGAAGAACTTTTGGTGGCCAGACATGAAAAGAGAAATTGCAGAGTGGGTAAGTCGTTGTTATACATGCCAAAGAGTGAAAGCAGAACATCAAAGACCAAGTGGATTAATTCAACCATTGGAGATACCTGAGTGGAAGTGGGAGCACATTGCAATGGATTTTGAAGTAGGTCTACCAAGATCGAAGGCTAATCATGATGCTATTTGGGTTATAGTTGACCGACTGACGAAATCAGCTCATTTCTTGCCGATTAACGAAAGATTTTCGCTAGATAAGTTGGTGCATTTGTATTTGAAGGAGATTGTGACTCGTCATGGAGTTCCAGTATCTATAGTATCCGACAGAGATCCCCGTTTCAATTCAAGATTTTGGAGACAGTTTCAAGAACATCTCGGAATGCAACTCAGAATGAGTACTGCTTATCATCCTCAGACAGATGGTCAGAGCGAAAGAACGATTCAGACAATTGAAGACATGCTTAGAGTTTGTGCCATAGATTTTAAAGGCAATTGGGACGAGCATCTACCTCTGGTGGAATTTTCTTACAACAACAGCTATCATGCTAGTATTGGGATGCCTCCATATGAAGCTCTCTATGGAAGGAAGTGTAGATCTCCTGTGTGTTGGGAAGAAGTTGATGAGCGAAAGATTGTAGGACCAGAATTGATTCAACAGACGAAAGAAACAGTGGAACTAATTCAGAAAAGATTGCGAGCTGCTCAAGACAGACAGAGAAAGTATGCGGATCCAGCAAGAAAGAAAGTAGATTTTGAAGTAGGTGATCCAGTGTTGTTAAAAGTTTCGCCATGGAAAGGATTAACCAGATTTGGGAAGAAAGGAAAGTTAAGTCCAAGATTTGTAGGACCTTTTGAGATTTTGCGACGCGTGGGCAAAGTAGCTTATGAATTAGCTTTACCGCCTCAGATGCAGCATATTCATAATGTTTTTCATGTATCGATGCTTAAGAAGTTTCATCCTGACACTAAATGTGTAATAGAGTATGAGCCAGTAGAAATTCAGCCAGATTTGTATTATGTAGAGCGGCCGATCAGAATAGAAGATCGCCGAGAGAAAGTGCTTAGAAATAAATCAGTTGCGTTAGTTAAAGTTTTATGGAGGAACCCTAAGGTTGAAGAGTCAACCTGGGAGTT
This sequence comes from Kitagawia praeruptora, assembly GCA_037693485.1. Classification (NCBI taxonomy): domain Eukaryota; kingdom Viridiplantae; phylum Streptophyta; class Magnoliopsida; order Apiales; family Apiaceae; genus Kitagawia; species Kitagawia praeruptora. The sequence goes on along the minus strand of CM075352.1, from coordinate 101,743,921 downwards.
AGAAAGTGATATGTTAGAACAGTACCCTCATTTGTTTACATAGCTGATTCTGGGGACAGAATCCTTTTAAGGGGGGAAGGATGTAATATCTGGGAATTTCGTACTCTATAAATAATATTATTTGGCATTTAAAATATTATTATGTGCCTTAATTGATGAGTCATTACATGTTTGTGTGATTGTGAATATGTGTTACGTGTCAAATTGCTAGATGTGTTGACGTGGAATTTTATTAAAATTCTGTATAGCTTTCAAATGTTAAAATATGATTTTATTTGCGCTTAAACATTTTTATAAAATTCTTGGAGTTAGTAAAAATCATGAAATTTTTTGTTTTATTATCTTTATGTATTTAAAGACTTTTTAAAAATAAAAGTTTGATTTATTTTCGAATTAAAATATTTTACAAGGATTTTTCCAATTATTTTCTTTTTAAAATATTAAAACTTGTAAAATTCAAATCTTTTCATAAAATGATTTTAAAAATGTTTTAAAAATATATTGAGGAAGAGAATTTCATATTCTAATTTTATGTGACAATAATTTATTTTTGGATCCAAAATATTTTTTTTCAATTAGGATTTAATTGTTAAGTCTTTTATTAATTAAAAGATGTATCATTAAAATACCTTTTTAATTGTGTGTAGTGTGTGAGTGCTTGAACAAAACCACCCCACCCCCCTTTCTTTTTCATTTTTGCCGAGACCCTCCCCCCACTGTCTTCATCTCTCTCTCAAAATTCTCTCAAAAACTCTCAACCTCCATTAGAGCTTAAGCTTATTTTTCAAGGTAATTCTCCATTAAACTCTCATACTATTATACATAAAAACACTCCTCTTGTCATCCTCTACAAACCCATGGTTTTAAATTTCAATTTCCTTCACTTTTCCAATTTAGGGTTTTTCGAAAATTGAAGAATCAAGGTAAGTTTGTGGGTGTTGATGATTGGGTATACTTCCTGGAAGAGACCCACGAATTTTCGGGCTCTCCGGAGGACCCCAAACCTTCGGCCATGATCGAAAGTGAGCCGAAGGGTTGCATGCAAGTGTTAATTTTATGATTTTACATGATTAGTAGGTGATATGTGATTGCATGTAAGTTTTTATAACTTTTTAAGTTGATTTTGATGATGGGTTTGAGTTTAATTGAGTTTACAAGATGTGAGTTTGTGTGTATTGTTAATTGATGATTTTTAGTATGTGTAAAATTAAAAGGGTTAGTGGTTTTGATGATTAAATGTTATGAACTTTGATGGGTTAAGTTTATAATTTGATTTTGATTGTAAAATTTATAAGTAACATTGGTGGGTATGTGAGATTATGGTTTTGTGAATTGATATGCATGTAAGTCATTGTGTAAGTGTTGTTGTGAGGGTTTGTGTGTGATTGTTGGTGATGAGAGGGAGAGGCCGAGAGAGAGATTGAGAGAGAGGGAGAGAGACCGAGAGGGAGGAAGAGAGAGATAGAGAGGGAGAAGCTGAGAGAGAGAGGAGAGAAAGAGAGAGAGGCCGAGAGGCCGAGAGAGGGAGAGAAGAGAGATTGTGAGGAGAGATTGTGTTCTTGAGTTGAAGATTGATTGTTAGTCATTTAATTACTTAATTTAATTGCTACATGACTTAATTGTTTTGATGATTAAATTGCTATGTGAAATTGATTGTTGAATTGTTTAACGAGTCGTCGTGGAGATAGTAGGATGACCTAGGATTGCTTGGTGATTGTAGTAGTTGATTGTTGATGGAGTTGTAGTCATTGGTGGTGTTTGGTGTTGGATGGTAATTGCTTGAGACCGATTATATTCGGTATGGTTTGACGACTATACAAAGGAGATGCCGCCGAAATTTCTAAAAATATAATAAGCGATTTCCAAAACCTTAAAGGCACATCTCCAATGTTAAGTCGTAGAATCATTATAGTATCATACCATAATACATTGTAGGTTAAGTGAATTACATGCTAAGTGACTTACATGACTTATGTGTTTACATGTAAATATGAATGTATGTATATAGCATGGTTATATCGATGGGGCGTTAGCACTGTTAGGATTGCTTTGTGATATGTAAACAAAAGAGGGGAAAATAAGATATTGTTTATTATTATTATAGGTCCGAGTAGGAGGCCTGGCAAGGAGCCGATTGAAGAGGACGCTATCTAGTTTGAACTCGTGATTTAAGGCAAGTGTACTATCCTACCTTGTTGATACCATATATTGAATGCCATGAGATATCGAATTGCTAGGTTGTCACAAATTAATACTTTACTCTTTCCGACCTTAATATTGTCGTATACCTTGTGATTGAATCGTATTCCTTGAACTTGAACTTGAACTTGAACTTAAACTTCAACTTGAACTTGAACTTGATTTGTTAATCGATGACCACATTGCTTGGAAACCCTTTCGTATTTTCTTGAATTCTTGAACCCTTGAATCAACTATATAAATGTTGTCTTGATTGATGAATTCTTTTTCTACCTTAAAACACTGATTAATTCTTGACTTATTTTCTTGACTTAACCAAAGTACTTTAAACAGAATCCCAACTCCTAAGAATCCAGAATGATTGACTTTCTTCACTTTGCCTTGTCATTTATTCGAAATCTGAAATTCATTCAATTGAAATCCGAGAATCCTATTCATGCTTATTATCAACTTGATATAACATTGATAATCTTATTTCTTTGAGATGAATTGAAATTGATAGACATTGTTTAACCTAAATGGAATTGGATGGAATGTTACTTTGACCGAGGCGCCGGTCCAAATTATGTTACTATTATAGGCCAATGTGTGCCTGGGATCCCCTTATATTTGATGAACACCGTATTGGATATGCGGGTTCGGAGCTCTGTCGTGGGCTGATCACCCAGCGTTGCTCGTAGCGTCTTATCAGATATTCCAATTCCTTCTCATTTATTTTGATTTTGATTCAGTTGATACAGTTCATTTGCAGATTTTATATCTTGCTTTACAGTTGAATTATTGTGCCAGTCTTATACTGTTGTTTATGCACTTGCTGAGCAATTGGCTCAATTATTTTATTTTCCTTAACCTTTCAGTGAAATTCGAAGATGGTAAGGACTCTTGAGACTGCGCGTAAGAATTGTGGTGGTTTAGGTGTAGCCTATAGAAGGCAGTTCCAGGTAGAAGGGAGTGGCGATCTGATGGATCTTATTTTGCTAGACTTTTGACTTAGTCTGTATTAATCTTTTGAACTTAGAATAATTTGTGGTTGTAATAATAAATTGTTTTTAAATTGGTAGTTTATATTGTTTCAAACTCTTACCTGTTGGCGATCTAGGCGTGGGATTGGTAAGGTCTAATTAATTAATATGCATGCTTTACCATTATCTAGTTAAATTTAATTAAGGGATTTGGGGTCGTCACACTCTTGCCTTCACAATCTTCCTTTTATCTTACATAGTGAATGCAACAACACAGTTTCTCAGACAATCAATTCTATTAATCAACGGGGATGACCAGAAAGGTTCTATATTGACATTGCCACAAGGTATTAAATAAAAGAAAATATTACCAAAAATTAGGGTTCTTACAGTAGATTCCATATTGCTGCTAGTTACCGATCTTTCCTCAGTAGACTCTGAAAGATCAGTTCCTGATGGAGTAGACTCTGAAACGTCAATTCCTGATGGAATAGACTCTGAAAGGCTAGTCTGCTCCTGATGATCACAACAGTAGCATTCCTTTGAGAAGCAATAGAAATTCCTTCTGGAGAACCTTCATCATCACTGGAGAGTATCTCAGAATTCTTCAGATTTTCAAATTCCAATTTGTCATGGCTTTCATCAGTTTGCAGAATTCCAAACTTCTTATCATCAAATGCAACATGAATTGATTCCATAACAATGTAAGTTCTAAGATTATAAACTTTGAAGGCTTTAGATGCTAAATATCCTAGAAAAATTGCTTCATCCGATTTGGCTTCAAATTTTCCAAGTTGTTCTGGATGAACTTTTAGGACATAGCATTTACATCCAAAGATGTGAAAGTATTTCACACTTGGTTTCTTTCCTTTGATCATCTCATAGGGAGTTTTTCCATGACTATTTACCAAGGTACAATTTTGAGTGAAACATGCAGTGTTAATAGCTTCTGCCCAAAAGTAGGTTGGAAGTTTTGCATCTGCAAGCATGGTTCTTACTGCCTCTATGAGAGTCCTGTTCTTTCTTTCCACTGCACCATTCTGCTGAGGTGTACCAGGTGCAGAAAACTGTTGAGTGATTCCATTGTCTGCACAAAACCCCTCCATCGTAGAATTCTTGAATTCTGTACCATTGTCACTTCTAAGTACTTTGACTTTGTACTCAGAGTTATTATGAATATTCTTGATAAGTTCAATGATTTGCTGAGGAGCTTCATCCTTCTTGTGTAGAAAGAACACCCATGTGAACCTTGTGAAATCATCCACTATAACTAGAGCATATCTTTTCTTGCTGATAGACATAATGTTTACTGGACCAAACAGATCAAGATGTAGCATGTGAAATGGTTCAGTAATTGAATTTTCAGTCTTGCTCTTGAAAGTGGTTCTTCTTTGCTTTCCAAGCTGACATGCATCACAAAGTCCATCTTGCACAAAATTTGCCTGAGGTAGGCCTCTCACCAAATTGTGCTTAACAAGTTGATTAAGCTTCTTGAAATTAAGATGTGAGAGCTTCTTGTGCCAATTCCAGCTTTCATCACTTGTTGCTTTGCTGTAGAGACATCTAACAATTCCTTTAGATGTATCACTTAAGCTGGCTTCATATATGTTACCACGTCTTTGACCAGTTAGAACAATGTCTCCATTCTGCATATTCAAGATTTTGCATCCTTCTTTGTCAAAGATTGATTTGTAACCTTTATCACCCAGTTGACTTATGCTTAAAAGAGTATGTTTCAAGCCTTCAACCAGTGCTACATTTTCTATGATGACATTCCCCAAAACAATTGAGCCATATCCCAGAGTTTCTCCTTTGTTGTCTCCAAAAGATATTACTGGGCCAGCTTTCCTCTCAAACTTTGTAAGCAGGGACTTCTTTCCAGTCATATGTCCAGAGCATCCACTGTCCAGGATAATTGAATGCTTCTTTCCTGTGCCCTGCAAACAAAAAGTAACTAGTTAGAATTTTTTAGGACCAAACTTTTATTTGATCCTTTCTTACTAGATTTAGAAACGACAGGCTTTGAAGATTTTGCTTTTACTTTACCTGTTGTAGAGTCAACTTTAGACTCTAATTTCACAAACTGTTTGTGACTAGGAGTTTCATATTTCAAGGAATAATAGTCATAATACAGTTCATGATATTCTCTACACATGTAAATGGAATGAAGTAAACTACCACAATGATAACAAGCTTTTTGTGGTTGGTATTGAATTTTCTGAGTCTTGGGGAATCTGGACTCAGTTTTCCAAGAAGGTTTTTGATTGCAGTCTAGGGCCAAATGATTATGATTTCCACACTTATAGCATTTTTTCCTAGGTGCATCAGGTACATTCTTGTAATTATTCTCTTTGTTAATACCTTCTTTTCCATTCCTATTTCTTTTGATCTTGCTAGACTCTGAAAGATCATCTAATCTCTGTTTCAACTGAGACTTAGACAGAAACCCTATGTTTACATTCTTAGGTTTCTCTAACACTTTCTCATCTGAATTACTATTGTTAATCCTTTTGTGTACAACAGCGGTACCTTTTGAATCAACAAATTTAACATGATTAGGTTCAGAAACAATTTTCTTACCTTCAGATTTAGATGTGTTAGCTTCTACCTTACTATCATCATTGACAATAGCTACTTTTTCTTCTTGTCTAGCCTTATCAAAACCTAAACCATTAACCTTACCACGAATTCCACTTTCAAAGATTTCGATAGTCTTTTTACTGGAATTGTTAATGGTCTTAATCACATCTCTCTCTTCTTCTAGTTCTTTTCTGACATAGTCATAAGCCTCAAGAAAAACACTATAATCATGCTTAGCTTTATCATAACTTAACTTGTATTCTTCCATTTGAATTAATTCAGATTCAAGAAAATTATTTCTATCAACTAATTTATCATTCTTGACCTTAAGTTCATCTCTTTCACAAGTAAGAATTCTAAAATTAGTCATAAGATTCTTAAACTCAGCATGGATAGATCTAATTTCATCAGAATTTAAGCTATCAAATGAATCAAGAGAGTGAAGTGATACCTTAACAGAGGATGGAGAAGTTTTCTTTGGAGATCCAGGTTTGTCTGAACTATTTGCCATCAATGCAATGTTGTCATAATCCAATTCATCTTCAGAATCACTAGAATCAGCCCAATCCTTCTGTGTGACCATAAGTACATTACCCTTTCCTGAATTCCTAGGCTTCTTACACTCACTAGCAAAGTGTCCAAGCTCGCTGCAGTTAAAGCACTTGATCTTGGCCTTATCAAGCTTGACAATTGTACTTTTGCCTTTGTCACTCTTCTTCTCCTCCTTCTTTTGAAAAGGTCCTTTGCTAAATCTTCTCCTGTTAAATCTACCTTTCTTGAAAGCTTTAGCAAATATAGCAAAGAGTTCCTGCATCTCAGATTCAGAATCATTGTTGTCAGAGTCCATATCAGTAGTCTCTGACTCAGAACTTTCTTTGCTTTTCTTCTTCCTTGAATTCTTTACAGCAATCTCTTCATGCTGTTCTTCAGGAAGCTTCTTTACTTCAGATTGAGCAGTAAGTGCAATAGTCTTCATCTTTCCTTCACTCCTGCTCTTCTTCTGCTGCTTGTCAAGTTCATAAGCTCTCAATTTTCCATATACTGCCTCTAATGAAATCTCATCCAGATCATTAGCTTCCTCAATCGCAGATATCTTCTCATTGTAGAAATCAGGCAAAGCTTTCATGAACTTTGTATTCATATCCTCCAAGTCATAATATTTACCATGCATGGCCATCTCATTGATGAGTTTTGTAAACCTATCAAAGGTATCAGTAAGTGACTCACCAGACTTGGATTCAAAGTACTCATACTGTTGTATAAGTAATGTCCTCATATTCTTCCTGACAGGCTTAGTTCCTTCACAGTGAACCTTAAGATTGTCCCATATATCCTTAGCAGTTTTACAAGAGAGAACATAGTTAGTGAGAACAGAATCAAGACTGTTGAATAATATGTTTCTCACTTTAGCATCTTTAAGAACATTCTCCTTGTCCTTATCTGACCATTCAGATTTTGGCTTCTCTGCTGTATGTTCTGGAACAACCACACCATCAACAGTTGCTTGTCCAACGACCTTTGTTGGAACAAAAGGTCCATCTCTGATTCTGTCAAGATAATCAGGATATGTTGCTTCCAGATGATGCAACATCTTTACTTCCGATAGAGTATATTCGTTTCTCTTGAGCATAGGAATCTTAGTATTCCCATCCTTGTAACCAGACATGATTGCAGATCTTTATGATTATTCGAGATCAACCCTCTCTGATACCAATTGTTAACTCGAATAACTTGTAGAAGGGGAGGGTTGAATACAAGTTATATAATCGTGTCTGATTTTTGCTTGATTATATGAACAAGAATAAACGAATGAATCAAAATCTGTTTGTATTAATAAGATCAAATACAAACTCTACCAAAGGTGTACAATACCTTTAGCAGCTGCTGACAATAAAAATCTCTCTCTCTGTTTGTTTCGAACTCTCGAATACAAACCTTATACAGAGCTACGCACACGAACTCACCACACACGTTTTTTCGACTACGACACTTTTTACAATGATATAGAGAGAGTATTTATAATGCTACCTATCAACTAATAACATAAAGATATAATCTATACATGACAATGTTCTGCCTTCTAGTCGATAGTTTCCATCAATAGAAAACTCTTTCCTTCATAATATCTTCTTGCTTGTTCTTCAAACAACAATCCTGTTTTATAGCACTTGCCAGTTTCTGTAGCATCCATAATGACATCATCAGTAACACGACTGATATCAGGATTTCATCTTGCATCAGTATCTGATCATCATCAGTATTAGACTGTTATCAGGATTTGCTCTTTGTTCCTGACATGTAGTCTTCGATACACTGTTCATTCCTGACTAAACTGTACAGATAACTGTCTTACACATAAATCCTATATAGTGCTAAATCCTTTATAAGATCAGGATTACAAGAAGTATAATGTGTAAATTCTATTCTTAACATCACAACTTATGAATTATTCCTAACAATCATTTTTACTAGAACTACTACTACTTGACACAACAAATCTTCTCTTCCTTACAACTGATGTCTTTTGAGAAACACCAGAGGTTGGTTTCTTTGAAACAATAGGCTGTAGATCAAAATTTGGTTCTTGAATTGTTTCAGAGACTATAATGTTTTTGCCTACTTGGGTAGACACAGGGGGTTTTTCCACCAAATGAGATTCCTGAGTCATTTCGCCACCAAAGAAAGAAGAATTGTAGAGAGTAGAAGATGAGTTTTTAGAAGTACCTGAACATGATGTGGATAGTGTATTGCAGGTATTTCATCTAGATTCTTTTCAATGTCTTTCTTTGTAGTATCAGAGAAAATTCTCTTTTGCTGTACATAAGAAGAAACAAAATTTTCTCTACCAAATCTAGCTTCAACATCAGGAACAAAATGGTTAATAAACATTTGCATAAATCTATGATTATAAACCTTTTTCCTGTCTTGATCTCTTGACCCAAGTTTAATACTCATCTGACTTAAGATAATGTTACCAATGTTAATTACTCTGTCATAAAGCAAACTATAAGCAATATGTGATGTAACAGAAGTAATTTGCTGAAAAGAACTACATTTACCAGTAAAACATTTAGCAATTTGATCAAAGAAGAAAGACCATTCTTTCCTAAGAAAAGATCTATTTAACTGGCTCATGTTATCTAGAGGTCCATTGTAACCTAACTCAGATAACATAGTTCTAACATTATCACCAGATGGTACATTCTCAAAATTCAAACTAACAGGTAAGTGAAGTACTGAATTAACAACAGATTCAGTAATATCATAAGTATCTTGCCCTAAGTGTAGAACAATCTTACCTGATTGACTCTGAGTAGAATCAATTACCTCAGCATTCTCCCAAGCTTGTGAAACAACTGCTTGATGGATTTCTGGAGATGCTGCCAATGCATAACACAAAGGTCCAATAGCCATAAAATCCATCACAGGATGAAAATCAGCTGATACTTCTTTCTTGCTAGTGATAGCTGCAACATGATTGTTAGTCATAAAATCAAATTACCAAACTTGAAAGCTACTGATTTGGGTAGTCTTCTTTGAGCTGCCATTTTTTATTTGAAAAGAACTTGAGAAATCTTTCAAATTGATTAGTGATTTTGAGAACTCGAAAGTGTTTTTGCTTTAGAAGATATGAATTAAAGGAAAGTAATAAACAATCAGAGTCTCAAAATAAAAATATATTCAAAAATTCTTCAGACCCACTAACCCACGTTGACACGTAGGTTGACAGGTGTCAGTCCCTGAAAAATGCGGTTACCCGTGATTTTTGGAAAATAAAATCCAAAATTGATTTCAATAAAATAAATCAGGGTATAATCAAGATAAAAATCAATACTGATCAACTTCCTTTTCATGATGTGATCTTTTCATCAAGATAACCACAAATCTTAATGTGATTTAAAAATTAAAAATACTCATCAATCCTGATGAAATCACATTTGTATTCCTAATCAATATCATCCTGATTCCAGAGACTAAATGGAGTTTCCACGTGGCATTTCAAAAAATATCCTGAAAAGAACATCAATAATCCAAACAAAAATAATTTTGTTAGATTGTCAAAATATCTTGGAAATATGAGAAGGCCAGTCACACGCATGGATATTTACGCGGATGCATTGAACACTTCAAATGACTATTCAGCTTCTCACTCTTTCCTTTATAAACACCTGATGTCTTTTGCCTTTCTTTACTCCAAAAACACACAAACAATGACCTTTTTCTCAAACAACCCAATCTTTCGATTTTTCACAGACGATGAACAGCTTGTTCATGACGATCAAAAGTTCATAGTTTATCTCTTTGAAGAGATGACTTTTCTCATCGTTTTAGACATGATTGGAGTATATCCAAATAATATCCAGAATAAACTCCTAGAACATCCATCTGTTGGATACAATCTCCCTCTAACCTCCTCAAAACTTAAGGATAAAAACCTTGGTCGAGAGTCTGAGGTTGATCTTGATGGAGATGCTATACATTCTCCTCAATAAGCATGGAGTTGAGTCTACTGCTCTCATTCAAGTCGCCCAGACAAGGAATCCAGGAGTAAATCCTCCAAGTAACTCTTGAGATGCTCCTTTTCCTGAAGTCGATCATTGAAGATTAAAGCAGCAACAATCTTTAGACAAGAATAGGATTAGTAATTATTGTTAGTTGAAAAGAAGATTGTATTTCAATTCCATGTATGTACTGATTTTGATAATGAAAATACATATTTTCTATTTATCTACCATGTCTCTTTAATGCTTATTTTCAAGATCTGAATAGTTTATAAATCATCAGTATGAATATGATAAAACTTGCTAGAATAGACTTAACAAGTATCAGAATTAGATCACTGAATAAATTGAACTTCAGGATTTGAAACAATAAGACACACAAATTTCACAATCCTGATACTGACGATACAATCCTAATGACGTCAGCATCCTGATAACAATCCTGATCCTGATAATTAACAATAAGTCTATCATACTGAAATTTATCAAGGCTAAGTGTTACAACTTAAGAAATTAACAATTAAGTATAGATCCTGACAAGAATATCAAGTCTATAAGCTGAAAACAACATACCTTGCTACTTATGCAGATGTTAAAGATCTAGAAATTTAATATTCCTAACTCACTAACCAATCTAATGAATGTAGCCTCATCAAGTGGTTTAGTTAGAATATCTGCATGTTATTTGTCAGTATGAACAAAAAGAAGATCCACAGTACCATTCTCAATATGCTCTCTAATAAAATGATACCTGACGTCAATGTGCTTATTCCTTGAATGTTGAACTGGATTTTCTGCAATTTTGATAGCATTAGTATTATCACAAAACATAGGAATATTACTAAGTGTCATACCATAATCCATCAACTGATTTCTTATCCAAAGGATTTGTGCACAACAACTGCCTGCTGTAATGTACTCAGCTTCTGCAGTTGAGGTTGAGACAAATTGTTGCTTCTTGCTTGCCCAAGAAATCAATTTATTTCCCAAGAATTGACATGTGCCTGTAGTGCTTTTCCTATCTATTTTACACACTGCATAATCAGAGTCTGAATAGCCAATTAGGGAGAAATCAGATTCTCTATGATACCACAAACCAAGATTTGGAGTTCCTTTGAGATATCTAAAAATTCTCTTCATAGCAATTAAATGAGATTCCTTAGGATCACTTTGGAATCTAGCACATAAACAGGTAGAAAACATTATATCTGGTCTACTTGCAGTTAAATATAATAATGAGCCTATCATGCCTCTATAACTAGTGTTATCCACACTCTTTCCCTTAGGATCAGAGTCTAGTTTAGTGGTTGTTGCCATGGGTGTTTTTTCAACTGCACAGTTTTGAAAGTCAAACCTTTTTAAAAGATCTTTGATATACTTTGACTGATTAATGAAAATACCAGTCTCAGTTTGTTTGACTTGCAAACCTAAAAAGTAATTTAACTCACCCATCATGCTCATCTGATACTTAGACTGCATAAGCTTGCTAAACTTAGCACACAACTTTTCATTAGTAGAGCCAAATATGATGTCATCAACATAAACTTGAACTAAAAGCAATTCACCTTTAATCTTTCTAAAGAACAGAGTTTTGTCAATTGTACCTCTTGTGAAGCCATTTTCAGGAAGAAATTTAGACAAAGTCTCATACCATGCTCTTGGTGCTTGCTTTAGTCCATAGAGTGCCTTGTCAAGTTTGTAGACATGATTTGGAAATTTTGGATCAACAAAACCAGGTGGTTGCTCCACATATACTTCCTCATCAAGCTTGCCGTTTAGAAAAGCACTCTTTACATCCATCTGGTATACCTTGAATTTTGAATGAGCTGCAAATGCAAGAAACATCCTGATTGCTTCCAATCTTGCTACAGGTGCATAGGTTTTATCATAGTCAATTCCTTCTTCCTGAGAATAAGCCTTGGCCACCAGTCTTGCTTTGTTTCTTACAATCATACCAGATTCATCTAGCTTGTTTCTGAAAACCCATTTTGCACCAACAATAGATCTATCTTTAGGTCTTGGTACCAGTTTCCAGACTTTGTTCCTCTCAAACTCATTTAATTCTTCCTGCATTACAATTAGGCTTAATGATCTTTTGGCCCTTCAAGTTTGCGCAATTATACCCATAAAGCCTTAAGGTTTAAAGTCGTTCCTTTTCGCCCCTTCAACTTCAGAAATATACCTTTTAGCCACTTTACCGACGTCTTTTTGACACAAAACCGTCGCCTTTTAAAGGACAAAGACGACGATTTGTGGCTAAAAGATACATTTTTTAAGTTGGAGGGGCGAAATGGAACGACTTTAAACCTTAGGGCTTTATGGGTATAACTGCGCAAACTTGAAGGGCCAAAAGGTCATTAAGCCTTGCAATTACCCAATCAGGATCCTATAAGGCTTCTTCAACCTTCTTAGGTTCATTCTTTGAGAGAAAACAACTATACAAGCATTCATTCTGAATTGATCTTCTAGTTCGAACACCACTATTTGGATCACCAATTATCAAATCTTCAGTATAATCCTTTGTCCATTTTCTAACAGGTGGTAGATTTCCTCAGCTAGATTCTCCCCCTAAGATAGTGGTATCTCTCGTAGAAGAGTGTTCATTTCCTTCAAAAGCTCCCCCTTGATTAGTAGAATCCATACTGCTGCTAGTTCCTGATCTTCCTTCAATAGTCTCTGAAGGATCAGTTCTTGATGGAGTAAACTCTGAATAACTAGTCTGCTCCTGATGAGCACTGTGTTCTCCTTGATTGATTTGCTCCCCCTCAATAGTAGCATTCCTTTGAGTAGCAATAGAAATTTCTTCTGGAGAACCTTCATCATCATTGGAGAGCATCTCAGATTCCTTAAGATTTTCAAATTCCAATTTTTCATGGCTTTCATCAGTTTGCAGAATTCCAAATTTCTTGTCATCAAATGCAACATGAATTGATTCCATAACAATGTGTGTTCTGAGATTATAAACTTTGAAGGCCTTTGATGCAGAATATCCTAAAAAGATTGCCTAATCCGATTTGGCTTCAAATTTCCCAAGTTGTTCTGGATGAACTTTTAGGACATAGCATTTACATCCAAAGATATGAAAGTATTTCACACTTGGTTTCTTTCCTTTGATCATCTCATAGAGAGTCTTTCCATGACCATTTACCAAAGTACAATTTTGAGTGAAACATGCAGTGTTGATAGCCTCTTCCCAGAAATAGGTTGGAAGCTTTGCATCTGCAAGCATGGTTCTTGCTGCCTCAATGAGAGTCATGTTCTTTCTTTCTACTACACCATTCTGCTGAGGTGTTCCAGGTGCAGAAAACTGTTGAGTAATTCCATTGTCTGCACAATACTCCTCCATTGTAGAATTCTGTACCATTATCACTCCTAAGTACTTTAACTTTGTACTCTGAGCTATTCTTAATATTCTTGACAAGTTCAATGATTTGCTGAGGAGCTTCATCCTTCTTGTGTGGAAAGAATACCCATGTGAACCTTGTGTAATCATCCACTATAACTAGAGCATATCTTTTCTTGCTGATAGACATAATGTTTACTGGACCAAATAAATCAAGATGCAGCATGTGAAATTGTTCGGTAATTGAATTTTCTATCTTGCACTTGAAAGTGGTTCTTCTTTGTTTTCCAAGTTGACAAGCATCACAAAGTCCATCTTGCACAAAATTCACCTGAGGTAGGCCTCTCACCAGATTGTGCCTAACAAGTTGATTAAGCTTCTTAAAGTTGAGATGTGAGAACTTCTTGTGCCAATTCCAGCTTTCATCATTTGTTGCTTTGCTATAGAGACATCTAACAGTTCCTTTAGATGTATCACTCAAGCTGGCTTCATAGATGTTACCATGTCTCTGACCAGTTAGAACAACGTCTCCATTCTTCATATTCAAGATTTTGCATTCTTCTCTGTCAAAGATTGATTGGTAACCTTTATCACCCAGTTGACTTATGATTAAAAGTGTATGCTTCAAGCCTTCAACCAGTGCTACGTTTTCAATGATGACATTTCCCAAAATAATTGAGCCATATCCCAGAGTTTTTCCTTTGTTGCCATCTCCAAAAGATATTACTGGGCCAGCTTTCCTCTCAAACTTTGTAAGCAGCGACTTCTTTCTAGTCATATGTCCAGAGCATCCACTATCCAAGATAATTGAATGCTTCTTTCCTGTGCCCTGCAAACAAAAAGTAACTAGTTAGAATTTTTTTTAGGACCCAACTTTGATTGGATCCTTTCTTACTAGATTTAGAAACAACAGGTTTTGAAGATTTTGCTTTGGAGTTACCTGTTACAGAGTTAATCTTAGACTCTGATTTCAAAAACTGTTTGTGACTAGGAGTTTCAGATTATAGAGAATAATAGTCATAATACAGTTCATGATATTCCCTACACATGTAAATGGAATGAAGTAAACTACCACAATGATTGATATTGAATTTTATGAGTCTTGGAGAATCTAGACTCAGTTTTCCAAGAAGGTTTTTGATCGCAATCTAGGGCCAAATGATTATGATTTCCACACTTATAACATTTTTTCCTAGGTGCATCAGGTACATTCTTGTAATTATTCTTTTTGTTAATACCTTCCTTTCCATTCCTATTTCTCTTGATCTTGCTAGACTCTGAAAGACCATCTAGTCTCTGTTTCAACTTAGACTTTGACAGAAAACCTATATTGACATTCTTAGGTTTCTCTAACACTTTTTCATCTTAATTACTATTGTTAATTCTCTTGTGTACAACAGGGGTACCTTTTGAATCAACAAATTTAACATGTTTAGGTTCAAAAACTATCTTCTTACCTTCAGATTTAGATGTGCTAGTTTCTAGTTTACTATTATCATAAACAATAGCTACAGATTTTTCTTTTCTAGCCTTATCAAAGCCTAAACCATTAACTTTACCAAGGATTCCACTCTCAAAGATTTCTTGAGTCTTTTTACCAGAATTGTTAATGGTCTTAATCACATCTCTCTCTTCATTTATTTCTTTTCTGACATAGTCATAAGCCTCAAGAATAACACTATAATCATGCTTAGCTTTATCAGAAGTTAACCTATATTCTTCCATTTGAATTAACTCAGATTCAAGAAAATTATTTCTATCATCTAATTTATCATTCTTAACCTTAAGATCATCTCTTTCACTAGTAAGAATTCTAAAATTAGTCATAAGATTCTTAAACTCAACATGGATAGATTTAATATCATCAGAATCTAAGCTATCAAATGAATCAAGAGAGTGAAGTGATACCTTAACAGAAGATGGAGAAGTTTTCTTTGGAGATCCAGATTTGTCTGAAACATTTGTCATCAATGCAAGGTTGTCATAATCCAATTCATCTTCAAAATCACTGGAATCAGCCCAATCCTTCTGTGTGACCATGAGTGCATTACCCTTTCCTGAATTCCTAGGCTTCTTACACTCACTAGCAAAGTGTCCAAGCTTACTGCAGTTGAAGCACTTGATCTTGGCCTTATCAAGCTTGACAATTGTACTTTTGCCCTTGTCACTCTTCTTCTCCTCTTTCTTTTGAAAAGGTCTTTTGCTAAATCTTCTCCTGTTGAATCTTCCTTTCTTGAAAGCTTTAGCAAACATAGCAAAGAGTTCATGCATCTCTGATTCAGAATCAATGTTATCAGAGTCTATATCAGTAGTCTCTGACTCAGAACTTTCTTTGCTTTTCTTCTTCCATGAGTCCTTTACAGTAGACTCAACACTCTGTTCTCCTGGAAGCTTCTTTGATACAGATTGAGCAGTGAGTGCTATAGTTTTCATCTTTCCTTCACTCCTGCTCTTCTTCTGTTGCCTGTCAAGTTCATAAGCCCTAAGTTTTCCATAAACTACCTCTAATGATATTTCATCCAGATCATTAGCTTCCTCAATTGCAGATATCTTTTCATTGTAGAAATCAGGCAAGGCTTTCGTGAACTTAGTATTCATATCCTCCAAGTCATAATATTTACCATGCATGGCCATCTCATTGATGAGTTTTGTAAACCTATCAAAGGTATCAGTAAGTGACTCACCAGACTTGGATTCAAAGTACTCATACTGTTGTATAAGTAGTGTTCTCATATTCTTCCTGACAGGTTTTTTTCCTTCACAATGAACCTTCAAATTGTCCCATATCTCCTTAGCAGTCTTACAAGAGAGAACATAGTTAGTGAGAAAAGAATCAAGACTGTTGAACAATATGTTTCTCACTTTAGCATCCTTAAGAACGTTCTCCTTTTCCTTATCTGTCCATTCAGATTTAGGCTTCTCTGCTGTATGTTCTGGAATAACCTAACCATCGACAGTTGCTTGTCCAATAACCTTTGTTGGAGCAAAAGGTCCATCCCTGACCCTGTCAAGATAATCAGGATCTGTTGCTGGTGATGCAACATCTTTACTTCCCATAGAGTATATTCGTTTCTCTTGAGCATAGGGATCTTAGTATTACCATCCTTGTAACCAGACATGATTGCAAATCTTTTTTATTATTCGAAATCAACCTGCTCTGATACCAATTGTTAACTCGAATAACTTGTAGAAGGGGGGGGGGTTGAATACAAGTTATATAATCGTGTCTGATTTTTGCTCGAATAAATAAACAAGAACAAACAAATAAATCAAACTGTTTGTATTAATAAGATCAAATACAAACTCTACCAAAGGTGTACAAATACCTTTAGCAGCTGCTGACAATACAAATCTCTCTCTATTTGCACTCTTGTATACTTACGATTACAAACCTCACAAACGAACACGACACTTTTTACAATGATATAGAGAGAGTATTTATAATGCTACCTATCAACTAATAACAGAAAGATAATCTATACATGACAATGTTCTGCCGTCCAGTTTATAGTTTCCATCAATAGAAAATTCTTCCCTTCATAATATCTTCTTGCTTGTTCTTCAAACAAACGATCCTGTTTTATAGCACTTATCAGTTTCTGTAGCATCCATAATGACATCATCAGTAACACGACTGATATCAGGATTCCATCTTGCATCAGGATCTGACCATCCATCAGTATTTGATCAGTATTTGACTTGTCGTATTAGGATCTGCTCTCAGTTCCTGAAATGTAGTCCTTGATGCTCTGTTCCTCGCTTAACTCTACAGATTACTGTCTTACACATATATCCTATACAAAGTGCTAAATCCTTTGTAAGATCAGGATATACAAGAAGTATAAGCAAATTCTATTCTTAACATCACAACTTATGAATTATTCCTAACAAGGTAATATAGAAGCAATATGGAAAGTGGTTGGACAAATTCATCAACGCAGCCTTGAGAAGGGTAAGAATGGTAGAAAGATAGAAGTGGAAGTGGAAATGGTTTCAAAAAATGACTCTACTGAATTGCAAAAAGAAGGCCCACAATCACATCGTTCATTTGCGGGGGTAGTTAAACAATCTTCAGGAATAGGCTCTGCAGGTCTTAAGAAAGTTGAGATCATGAGTAATAAACTAGTAAGGGGGGTTGTGAAGGGAGATACCATTTTCGTTACACGAATAGATGAAGGAATGTCGGTTGAACAAATTTGGAAGTTCTTCAAGAAATATGGTAGGATTAAAGATCTGATCTTGCCAAGAAGAGATAAGTTTAATAATAGATTTGGCTTCATAAAGGTGGTAGATTTTAGGTATATGGATAAGATGATAAAAAGTATGGATGGGACTAGGTTTGGTAATAAGTGCATTAAGGTGGATGTGGCTAGGAAACATGTTCAAAGACAAAGGATAAACCAAACTAGTCTTGCGGGTATTGTTGGTAAAAGCATGGATGATCAAGTGTGGCCAAAGAAAATAGTTCAGGAGGATACAAATAATGCACAGGAGGAAAACCTCTTTAAGAACGAATCGTTGGAGGTAGGATCCAGAAAAGTTATTTCCCTAGAAAAAATTGAGATTCCAGATAAGATCATTTCAGGACATATCGGAGATAATGTTCTAGAAGAGTTAAAGTTTTGCCTTAAGGTGAACGTGGAGGAAGACTTTGCAGCAGACTCTTTGCAAGAAATGTTGATTTGGTATGGTTATATGGATATTGGAGTTAAAAAAACTCAGACCCAAATCATTTGCTTTCTATTTTCAGAACGAATCATCGGTTAGTTCAATGGAATGGTCCCTTCTCGAGCATCTGGGATGCTCCTACTCCAAAATTGGAATAAAAGATTTCATCATGCCAAGAACAGTGTGGTTAAATATTTATGGCCTCCCAATCATATCATATAATAACGTCACACTGGCAAATTTACTGGATAAATGGGGTGAGGTGGTGAGCAAGGATGTTAGTTATATTAGTAATTTGAATGTGGTCAATCCTAAAATATGTATCTCAACATCAGTGATGGAGGAATTAATTGACAATGTTAAGATGAAGATTGGTGATGACATTTTCAATGTCATGATTAGAGAGGATCGAAATGTGAATTTTGATTATAAGAGGAGTCATACTTCTGACGATCATCCATTTTTGCATCAAGAAAATTGGGGGAATCCAGATACTAATCAGACTAATAAGGATTTCGCTCATTCAGGATCCTCTGAGGAGGGAATTCCATATAGATTTACCGATAGGCTCCCAGAAGGGTATCCAAGTGATGCTCCTCTTGATGGGCAGAGTGAAGAGGCATCACTTAGAGAGGAGGTATCTGATGGAGTATTTGGTGAAGATGATTATTTTGACAGAGAGGAACAGCTCAAAGATTGGAATGCATCGTATAAAGTGAAGGAAATGCGATAAGGAAATTTCTTACAAGATAGTAGCAGGGATTATGAAAGATTGCATATGATAGATGAGGAGTCCATCTCTAGTGTAATGTCGTCTAAAGGTAGTATTGTACAACTGTCTGATTCTGGGGAGGGTGATAAAGGATACTTGGAGGATCCCATACAAGTACATGATCTATGTAGCAAAATGTGTTCTCTAAAAGTCAAAAGTGGAGTAGGGCGACCTCGTAAGTTCAAGAAAAATGTCAAATGCTTTGAGTTTCCTAATAAGAGGAAGAAATTACCAGGAGATAAGAAAAAGAAGAAGTATGGTAAACTCAACCCAGAATCCCCTAGAATTCCTTCAAGTCATATTACGAAGAAGATTTTGGCAGGGAATTTTAGCTCAGATCAACCATTGAAAGATCCTAGGAAAGCTATGGCCCTAGATTTACTTCAAACTGCAGAGTCTATGGGCATTCCTCTTCTAAAGGATAAGGAATCTTCACTTAATCTTATTCTTTCTAGATTAAGCTCAACCTAACTCCACTAGTACATAGATAGTTGAATAGTTAATGTTTATGGAACAGTTCAAAGTTATAAGTTGGAATGTCAGGGGTGCATGTGGACGGGTGGCAAGAAATAATATTAGTAGAATATTATCCGGCAATTTGGCAAATGTCCTCATGATCCAGGAAACTAAGTGTAAGTCTTGGTCAGATTCTATGAAAGACTCAATTTGGAGTATGAAAGATCACAATTGGGAAGTGGTCCCAGCTGTTGGTTTGAGTGGTGGGCTTGTTCTTTCATGGGAGAAAAACCTCCTCTCGAATGTAGATGTAGTGAGAAATCAGAATTGGATTTGGATAAGGGGTTCTCTAAACAACTCTTTTGTGAATTTGATTAATGTGTATGCTCCGGTATCACAGGAAGATAAGAGATTATGGTTTGATGAGATTAAAAATGTGGTTGATAAGTGTCAGTTTGAGCCTTTATGTATTATTGGAGATTTTAATTGTGTTAAATCCCTAGAAGAGAGGTTTAATAGTGTTTTTAAACTTATGAAGGTCGATTACTGGAAAATTTTATAAATGATGGAGGTCTGTGGGATTTGCCGTTATCAGCTTCTAAATATACATGGTATGGACGGAAGAAGAGTAGAATAGATAGAGCAATAATAAACCAAGAGTGGAATGAGGGGCTACAATGGCA
Organism: Kitagawia praeruptora; assembly: GCA_037693485.1. Lineage (NCBI taxonomy): Eukaryota > Viridiplantae > Streptophyta > Magnoliopsida > Apiales > Apiaceae > Kitagawia > Kitagawia praeruptora. The sequence continues at coordinate 101,723,756 of CM075352.1, read as the reverse complement.
TCTTATAAGTTTATCGAGGAAGTACTCGGATCATAGACCGCTTCTTTTCCTAACCAAGATGGTTAACTGGGGTAGTAAACCATTCAAGGCATTCAATATTTGGATCCAAAATGAGAAACTCGGGAGTTTGATAAATGAACAATCTTTTTCAAATAATAGTGAGTCGCTTTGGGTTATTCTGAAGAAAATCAAGAAAGTGATTAAAGAGTGGAACCTTAATGTAAATGGAGATATCAATTTCAAGATCAAAGAAAAAGAAGAAGAACTTGAGAGAGTCAATCTCAATAGCTCTAATAATCATGGCCAGTCCAAGGTTTTTGAGGAACTTCAAACTCTTTATCGGGAAAAGACTACCATGCTTATTCATAAATCATGTATTAGATGGGATTCCGAAGGGGACTGTAATTCTAGATTTTTTCATCTGGCTGTTAAATACAGAACAAGTGTGAACTCTATTAAATTTATGATGGATAGTGGGGTGAGAGTTTCTGATCCTGAAGCCGTTAAAAATGTGTTCTTTTAGCACTTTAGTAGGTTCTTTATTAGTAAAGGTGATGAACAAATTTTTAACTTGGAGTGTATTCAAAAGAAAAGGATCTCGCCATCTCAAGCCAAATGGATGGAGAGGAAGTTTACAAAGAAGGAGATTTGGGTGGGCCTCCAAGATTGTCCAAATTTAAAAGCGCCTGGTCCAGACGGGTTGAATGCAGGATGGTTAAAATCTTTTTGGAATGTCATTTCTGGAAAAGTTGTAAAATTCTTTGAAGATTTTTTTGAGAATGGTTTCATTCCTAGAGGAAGCAATTCCTCGTTCTTTACCTTGATCCCTAAGAACCCGAATCCAGAATCCGTCTCGGATTTCCGTCCGATAAGTCTGATTAGCACATCATTCAAAATTCTTCTTAAAGTTCTGGCTAATAGAGTCTCAAAAGTCATTGATCCACTGGTTTCAAATTCCCAGTCTGCATTTGTGAAAGGAAGAAATATCTATGAAGGTATCCTAATTGCTAACGAGGTGGTGAAAGATATGCAGAAGGGAATATGTGATGGAATTATTTTGAAACTCGATTTTTCAAAAGCATATGATTCAGTTAACTGAGGATTTTTATTACAGGTGCTTAACTATTTGGGTTGTGGTCAGAAATGGAATTCATGGATCTCTTCTATTTTATATTCCAGTAGGATTTCGATTTTGGTTAATGGCTCTCCTACAAGAGAATTCAACCCTCAACGTGGCCTACGTCAAGGAGATCCGCTGGCTCCGTTTTTACTCATTTTAGTGAGTAAAGTCCTTCACGTTTTGGTGGAGATTGCCATGGAAAAAAAGATTTTTGAAGGTGCTACTTTTAAAAATAGGAGAAGGTCTATTTCTCACCTTCAATATGCAGACGACACCATCCTTTTTATCAAAGTAGATATGAACTCGATTTTAGGAGTTAAAAAGGTGTTAGGGCTATTTCAAGTCATGTCTGGATTAACTATAAATTTCAACAAAAGGCAAATTTTTGAAGCCAGAAATAACTTGGAGATAGTTAAGCCTTGGGCATTGGCTTTAGGTTGTCAAGTGGGTGTGGTTCCATTTACGTATTTGGGTGCAACCATTGGTAAGTGTAAAATCAAAGAGCTTTGTGACCCGTTGGTAAACCAATTCAAAACTAAATTGGCACAATGGAAATGTCAAACTCTCAATACTGCTGGTCGACTGGTTTTGATTAAGTCATGCTTGGATGCTCTTCCAAATTATTGGCTTAATTTATACAGAATTTCCAAGATGGTGATTGCTAAATTGGATAACATTCGAAGATCCTTCCTTTGGAGAAAATCTGGTACTGATCAAGGGAAAAAAGGGATGCATTTGTTGAGTTGGGATAAAGTGTGCCAGAAGATATGTGAAGGGGGGTTGGGTGTGGCTGATTTAGAGAAAAAGAATACAGCTTTCTTAGCCAAATGGTGGTGGCGTTTTCATACAGATAGAAATAAGCTCTGGTGGTCACTTGTAAGTGATAAGTATGGCCCTCATTTGAACAATATATCTCTTCAGAATAATGATAAAGTGTCCCCAACAATGAAAAGTATATTAGAGGTAGCTCGTGTTACCCCGTTATTCCTCCCTAGTTCTTTCAAGTGGAAAGTGGGTAATGGAAACTTTATTATGTTCTGGACGGATTATTGGTGGCAAAATAGTACCCTATCTGAATTGTTTCCAAGACTATTTCTTCTAGCAATCGACAAAGAAATCAAGCTAAACAGAATGCATTATCTTCTTATTAATAGTACCTGGATTCTGTTTTGGTTTGGAGAAGACCACTTAGGGGTTGGGAACAAAACTCTATAGCTGTTCTGAAAAGTATCAGCCTCCAATCTCACCTCAGAGATAATATTGATGAAGTGTTTTGGTCCCATAACAATGCATGTTTCTATATTAAAGATGCATATAGTGACCTGATTGGATCTCACAATAGCAAAGAAGACTGGGATTTAATTTGGAAAATTAAAGTTCCAGGTCGTATTAAGATTTTCTTATGGAAAGTTTCAAAATACATCCTTCCTATAAAAGCACTGATTTTTTCAAGAATTCGGAGAGGTAACGGACTTTGCATGGCGTGTAACTCAGCACCTGAAAATGTTAGACATGTTTTTTGGGAATGTAGTGAGGTACAAGTTATTTGGAATGATTTTTTTTAATGGTGGGATATTCCAGTTTCTGATCCTATATAGAAGGATAGTGATTTTAATATTTGGAATATATTGAAAATGGAAAAGATGTCACAGTGTTCTAAGGTTTGAAGAATCTCCATTGCAGCTCTATTATGGTCCATTTGGCTGGGACGCAATAGTGTGGTGTTTGAAAACAAGAAGATGGCAAATTCCAATATTTTCCACTTCGTAAAATTAAGAACCAGGTCTTGGGCAAATAATGCCAATCCCATCTCAGTAGTTAATGAGGATCTTTGGCCATGTGACCCCCGTGCCGCAATCAATCATCGGGTTTTGTCCAGCTGGCAACTATTCTTAGAGGAATATCTACACAATTATAGTTTCATAGCTCTAATGGATGGTGCATGGAATGGTAATCGAGGTGGTATTGGTGGGATAATTTTGAATAAATCGAAACAATTGGACTTTATTTTTTCTGGTCCTAGTTCGGGATTGTCTCTATTAGAAGTAGAAAGAGAAGTTGTGTGCTTCTTATGTTCTATGATTAAGCATAAGGCAATTGATAGTAGTTTTTTAATTTGCATGGATTCCCAAGTGATAGTCAAGGATATCCATGTAGTTAAGGCTGATCTCCCTCATAAATCGACTTTAAACTGGGACTTATCAAATTGGTTTTTCACCCCTCAAAGGTAGAGTTCAAATGGATTAAGAGAGTGTGGAATAGTAATGTTGATAACCTTGAAAATGAAGGAATTAAACGTTTGAAGTTGATATCTGGATGGATATAGGATTTCAAATCTCTCAGTATTGTTGGGATTATTGCATATTTGTCTGCCATTATCTCGAGATTGTTCATTTTTCAATACTCAGATTTAACATAATGCATGTAGTTTGGGTCATAATGGTACCTATACCTATTACTTCCCCATGCAAGATTATACTTCTCTCACCTGACAGATTTGTTGCAAACAGAGACAAACATTTCTCTGTGATTTCCTATGTGAGGGTCATAATGAACTACTTGGAAATGCCAGAAGTGTTTGCATGCGCAGGGACTAAAGGCCTATATAACTTGACATGTTCTAATGGCAGATATCAGTTTATTTTCTATTCTTATTTTCTCAGAGTATTTTCTGAAGTGCAGTTAACTATGTCTGAACTAGATATTCACTACGAGATGCCTTCTCAAGGGGTGATCAAAGTCAATACCCATGGCATTTCTTTTCAGTCTCCCTTGTCAAATGGTAATATCTCTGGGTTGGCCGCCATTATCAGAGGTTCGAACGGCTACATGATCAGGGGTGTGATGGTACCATTCCTAACCAATCACCGCTTCACAATCAACTTTGGGCGATTTTCATAGGCATGAGAAAAGCATTCTGGGAAGGAGGTCATCGAGTAATTCTTGAAACTGATAATCTTGAAACATTTGCCACTTTAAAGTTCTATAAACATGGTGAGCCTGCAGAAGTTGAAGGCATTGTCCAACAGATCGTGACAAGAAAGCAAGATAAGCGTTGGCAATGTAGGATCAAGTATGTTTTCTCTAAAAGAAACAAATTGCCTATTTACATGGCTTCTACTGGAGCTCGTCACCTCAATGGATTGGTCATACTGGGAGAACCGGCCAACATGGAAAATGAGGGAGCTGATTGATCTTGATCTTGGTTTTGGTTGTCATGGCCATGTGTTCAATGAGGTGGCGTTAGCAGAAGACGAACTGCACGTGCTTAATCAATCAGTAATTGCTGAAGAGGGTGGTCTGCAAGGAGTTGGTGGTGATCAAGTGTTCATGGACAACCCAAGAGTGAATGCTGATGCAGTCTTCTAGGAAGACGAATTGGAAGGAGAAGATCAGGATGCAGAAATGGTCGAGCGCGTAATAGTTTAATTAGTTCTTTATTGTTAGTTGGTTGTTAGTTGTGTCTTCTTTCCAGTCTGTTTGAAGTTGTGTTGTCTTGGGTCCAGGCCCGTAGTTGTTAGTTAGTATGCAGTTGCAGTAGCTTCTATTAAACTATGCTCAAATTAACAGAAAAGTAACAGAGAGAGATAGAGAAGGAGAGAGAGAGAGAGATGAAATGTTAACATTTTGATTAATTGAAAATGACAGAAGAGAATGTACATTTATAGAAGGTTTCATCTAACATCTAACTAACTTTGCTGAGTTGGCATAACTAACTCAGCCACTAGTATCACTACTCAAACTATTATCTATACTAATAGTAGAAGCTTTAGCTAAATATTCAACACCCCCCCTCAAATTGGGAGGTGGAAACACTCCCAAATTGGACAACAAATTGTTGAACTGAACAGAAGGAGCTATCTTGGTTAGAACATCAGCAAGTTGAGAACGAGTAGGAAGATATGTCAACTGCAATAAGCCCTCCAACACCTTATCTCGAGTAAAATGACAATCAAGCTCTATATGCTTGGTACGTTCATGAAAAATAGGATTTTTTGCTATGTGTAACGCAGATTGATTATCACAGTGTAACAAAACAGGTTTAAGACTGGAAACACCAAGTTCTTCAATTAGACGAACCACCCAGGTTACTTCGGCAGCTGCAGAAGCCATTGCTCTATATTCGGCTTCTGCAGAAGATCGAGAAACAGTGCTTTGTTTCTTAAATTTCCAAGTGATTGGAGATTTGCCAAGTAATAAAATGTAACCAGTAACTGATCGCCTTGAATCTATGCAAGAGGCCCAGTCTGCATCTGAAAAAGCTTGTAATTGCAATTGATCTGTAGCCTTTAACAATATACCCTGTGTGACAGTGCCAGCAAGATATCTAACAGCATGATGTAAAGCTTTCATGTGACTAGTACGTGGAGCATACATGTATTGACTTAAACACTGCACTGTGTAAGATAAATCTGGTCTTGTGTTGGTAAGATAATTAAATTTACCAACAATAAATCGATAAAGTTCAGGATTGGAAACTAATTCACCCTTAGAACTTGAAAGTTTGAGATGAACAGGCAAGGGAGTGCAAGTAGGAGTCGAAATATCCATACCAGATTCAACTAATAATTCTTTAGCAAATTTCTGTTGACAGAGAACAAGACCATCAGCTGAATGTGTGACTTCAATATTTAGAAAATAATGAAGATTACCAAGATCTTTAATCCCAAACATAGCATCCAAATGTGCTTTTAAACTATGAATACCCTGAATGTCATCACCAGTTAGGATAACATCATCAACATACACAGCAACCACACAAATGAGATTATGTTGTTTCTTAATGAACAGACTATAATCATTTCTGGACTGTATAAAACCTTGGCATAACAATTCTTCAACCAGTTTAGCATGCCACTCCCTAGATGCTTGTTTTAATCCATAGATAGATTTTCGAAGTAAGCAAACCAAACCATGTGGATTAGGAACACCCTCTGGAACAGTCATATAAACTTCTTCCTTCAAACTCCCATGTACAAAAGCATTATTTACATCTAACTGATGTAACTGCCAATGCTTAGAAGCAGCCAAAGATAACAAAATTCTGACTATACTCATTTTAACTACAGGAGAGAAAGTCTCTTCATAATCAATTCCATGTTTTTGATTGTAACCCTTAGCAACAAGTCTAGCCTTACACCTTTCCAAACTTCCATCAGACTTAAGTTTGACTTTAAAAACCCATCGAGACCCTATAGCCTTTTTACCTTTTGGGAGAGGAACTAATTCCCATGTATGATTAGCATTTAATGCCTGCAACTCAGTTTGCATGGCTGCAACCCAAATAGGGTCAGCAACAGCTTCTTGATAGGATTTTGGTTCTTGAATATTACACTTAGAATTAGAAAGAATAGGTGTATGTACTAAATTACACCAGTGAGTTGGTGTAAGAACATTGTTACATTTGTAAGAAGACAAATAAGATGGAGGTTTATGATTTCTGGAAGACTTTCTCAAATTTACAACTGTATTATCATTTGAAATCAAATTTGAATTGTCACTTAGATCATGAAGCATTGATGACTCAGAATTAACAGAAAACAAACTGGTATCAAATGATGAAGATGGTACTGATAATGATTCAGTAGGCAAACTTGAGTGAGATGTAGAATTCTCAATTATAGGTTCTTCAAAACAAGAAGTAGTGACAGAAGGCAAATATATTTGTGCTGGAAAAATAGCAGGACTATGATGAGAATGAAATGGGAAATGTGACTCATGGAATGTTACATCTCTAGAAACAAAAATAGTGTCATTGCTGAAATCTAGAACTCTATAACCTTTTTGAGTAGAAGAGTAACCAAGAAAAGCACATGGAATAGATCTTGGATCAAATTTACTCCTATCATCAGAAATAGTAGAAGCAAAACATAAACTACCAAATACTTTCAAATGATCAAGGGATGGAGAAATACCAGTAAATTTATGATAAGGAGTATCATTTCCAATACTTTGTAATGGAATTCTGTTGATGAGGTAAGTTGCACACAGAATGCTGTGATTCCAATATTTATCTGGGATTTTAGACTGAAAGAACAAAGACCTTGCTGTCTCAAGTAAGTGTCTATGTTTACGTTCCACAACACCATTTTGTTGTGGTGTATGACTACAACTAGTCTGATGTAAAATCCCTTTCTGAAGAAACATTTCTCTCATAAGACCTTGACACAATTCTGGAGCATTATCTGACCTTACTTTTTCAATCTTTGCCTTATACTGAGTTTCCACATGAGCAATAAAATCAAGCATAATCTTGACACAATCAGTTCTATATTTCAACATATGTACCCAAGTAAAACGACTGTAATCATCCACAATTGTTAAAAACTAATTACAACCAGAATGAGATTTGACCTTATAAGGTCCCCACACATCTATATGAATCAATTCAAAAGGAGTTTTAGTTTTAATACTGCTGTGAGGAAAAGGAGCTTTTGTCTTTCTTGCTAATGGACAAATCTGACAAATGAGATCTGCAGAAGTATTCTTTAATCCTGATAGAGCTGGAATCAACTTTAACTTGTCAAAAGGAACATGTCCTAGCCTTAAATGCCAAATATTGAAGTCTTCTTTAAAGCTGAGAAGACTTTTACTATCAACTGTTGCTTGAAATAATCTTGAGGTACTGTATAAACCACCTTGAGATTTACCAAGAAGAATTTGTTTCTCTTTCTGCAAATGGTCCTGTATGATACAATTGTGACCATCAAAAACCACTGAACAATTCATATCTGAACATAACTTTCGAACAGAAATCAAATTATACTGAAACTGAGGAATATGTAAAACATTATGTAGAATCATGTCTTTTTGAACTCTGACAGATCCTATATGAAGAATAGGAACTTGTCTTCCATCAGGTATTACAATGAACTCATGATCACCAACAACAGGTTTGTATGTTAAGAACAAACTAAGATTAGAACATATATGATCAGTTGCACCACTGTCAATTAACCACTCTGTCTTGGAAAAATTATCAGCTAGTAAGCATGTCTTACCAGCTAACATAGCATGCTCAGTATGATCCTGTGAAGTTTGTGATTGTGAATTAGGAGTCAAAGACTATTTGTTAAGTAGTGTCATCAATTGCTGATACTGAGCTACAGATATAGAAGTGTTTTCTGTCTCAGATCTGTCTTCAGAAGAATTCATAGATACAGCTGCAACTCTTCTATCTTTTGGCTTGAAATTGGCAGGGTAACCATGAATTTTAAAGCATCTATCCACACTATGTCCAGTAATTTTGCAGTGTGTACAAAAGAAGTTACTCTTCTTGAAATTTCCAACATTTCCTTTTCCTGCATAAGCATTACCACCCTGTCTCTGAAAAACACCACCAGTATTATTTCCAGTTCTGAAATTCCTTTTATTATCAGCTACAAAAGCCAAAGATTCATTCTGTCCAACATTCTGAGAGATTTCTTGATGCCTTTCTTCTTGAGAAAACACTCTAAAGACAAACTTGGCAAAGGTTGTTGCATCAGGATATTGCCTCTTACAGTAGCAAATTTGTCATTAAGCTTCATCATAAATTGTAAAAGTCTATGATCTTGCTGCATTTGGAGAACCTTTTGTGTAACATTGCAAGTACATTTGTTGCAGGTGCAGCAAGGTAATGGACTTATATCACTTATAGCATCCCACAAAGTCTTAATTTCAGTAAAGAAATCAGATACACTTTTAGAACCTTGATGCAAATCAGACAATTGTTGTTCAACAAAAAAGATTTGTGCCATTGAAGCATAACCAAACCAATCTTCTAAATCCAACCAAATCTCTCGAGCAGTCTTAAAGAACAACACACTTTTGGATATTGTATCATCCAGATTACAAAGCAGCCAAGAACAGACCAAATCATTACACCTTTCCCAGGCCTTAAAATCAGAAGAACTAGCATCTGGCTTAACAATTGATCCATCAACAAAACCTAGTTTATTCTTAGCAGATAGACTCAACATTATAGACCTTTTCCAATTACTATAGCCTGTTCCATTAAATTTGACTGAAACCAACTGAGTAGTATTAGCATCCGAAGGATGTATATAATACACACTTGATGTATCTTGATTTGCTCCAACAGCTGTTCTATTCCAGGCATTGTTTGTACTATTATTAGCAGCCATTTCTTATCAAAATGAACAACTATGATTGTAAACTAACAATCAAGATAACAATATGTGTATAGATTTGAGATATCAACGAAAAGAACGATGATCAAAAATTTTCAGAGAGATTTAGATCGAGAAAGAGATTCAGATATGAACAGAAAGAGATATCAAAACAAAATCAATTGTACAAAGAGATCATCAATACGCAAAGTTTTTAGAACGAATCGAAACGAAAACACCTGGATTAACCGGAGAATCGAACAGAACCAGCAAAGATAACCAAGCGGAAGTAACAAAAACAGAGATAGATCGCCATTAACATAACAAGCTTCAGAAAGAGAAACACGTTACCAAACTGTAACAGAGATCAATGATCGATTCAACAGCAAAATGACGATCGTAAAATGAAGACGATGATGATGATGACGATGAAGATCTCACCGCTCTGATACCATATTAAACTATGCTCAAATTAACAGAAAAGTAACAGAGAGAGATAGAGAAGGAGAGAGAGAGATGAAATGTTAACATTTTGATTAATTGAAAATGACAGAAGAGAATGTACATTTATAGAAGGTTTCATCTAACATCTAACTAACTTTGCTGAGTTGGCATAACTAACTCAGCCACTAGTATCACTACTCAAACTATTATCTATACTAATAGTAGAAGCTTTAGCTAAATATTCAACAGCTTCCTCTTTTGTTGGTCTGGTTTGTGATTTGACGAGGTCACACTCCTGCTCTTTTGTTACTCGTCTTTTCCCTTAATGAATTCCCAGCTTATCAAAAAAAAGCTTGTGAGGGAATAGATTAAATTAATGAATGAAAATTTTGAATTTTTATTCATTTTATACTATAAATTTCATTTCATTCAATTTCATTTCATTCAATTTCATTTTAATCATCCCAACGAAATGCAACGATATTGTCAGATTCACTTAATTTACAATATGGAGGATTTGGGATCGGAAAGTACAGAAAAAACCATGTTCTTATTTCCGTGAACAGCGGATCACTAATTCAATTTATTTAGAAAAATGTCCATGCGTATATAACCATGAGCTAATTGAATTTGAGCAACAAATTTACAATATGGGGGATTTGGGATCGGAAAGTGCTATTTTAAATAAAATAATAATTTTAAATAATTTTAAATATTAACTAGTGTCGTTTAAAGTAGTTTTTTCCTGCGATATATAGCGAAATTAATAATTATAGCTAGATTAAATGTTAAGTTACAATGTCTTTTTATCACCATTAATCTAATCTTCAATTTCTCATGCATATATGTTAACTCTTAAAATTTCATTTTGAAGTCCAAAAAGTTACCTGCTTTCAATAGCTCATATACAATAAATTAAGATAAAAAATTACTTAAAGAAACAATTTTAAATAACATGATAATAAAATTATTTAACTACTAGAAAGACAAACATGTAAGATCAAAACATCATTTTGTTTCCAATATAAAGTATTGGAAATTCGTATATATTAATATACCGGATGGAGAAAATCGACGCGGGGATCAGATCGGGAAGACATAGAATCCCGATCCCAACCCGCTCCCCGAGTTTTTTTTGAAAATTGTCCCGATTCTCCAACACATATTTAAAAAAAATCTCGAATTCTTGTTCCATTCAATGCAAAAATCGAATCGGGATTGGACGTACCGGGATGAATGCTCATCCCAAAGAACTAGAGAAAGTGTGAAAAAATTATTCCATAGAACAAAAGGCATTTAACAAATAGCTAAAAATAAGAGCATCATTAGCACTAGGCTTATCGACATTTAATTAGGCGTTTAGTGCCTTTCACTAGGTCTTTTTATTGTTTACCTAAAATAAATCATAAAGCTATTCTATCAGCATTTTAATATTAATTAATTATCCTAAATTCGTCTCTTCCTCGATGTGGTCCGGTGATTAAATTTCAACAAAATGATTTTGTCTCCGCTTTTCTGAGTAAAGTACAAAATGATTTTTGAAATTTCGGATACTAAAAAATATTAAAACGGATAAAGTTGGACCTTCATTTTGCAATATATTCAATTTTTTTGATTTATGTGATTTGGAATATGTTATTTACTAGGGATGGTTTAATTTTTTTTTTTTTTCTATTTTTACTAAGCGGGGATGACCCTTTGATTAAAAGGAAAAGAGTATTTAACCACAATTACAATTTATTTAATTAATAAAATTTAAATTTTGTTAAATTCATTATTATTTAAATTATCTTATCATAGGGATGTTAACATCATAAAAAGATAAGCGAATGCAAAGATTTTGATGTAACTTTTTTTTTTTTTTTTGAAATAAATCATACTTACATTACTTAAAAATGATCACTTTCGAGTACATGATTGCCGGAGGAGTGACAAAGCACTTTCCATATCCTGACATAGAATTTGTGCAGCATTTGCAAGCAAAAGACTGCACGATTCGCAGATCGATAATCGAATTACTAGCACTTCATCAACGTGTTTTGTCCAAAAAATGGCTTCTCGAAGACTAAAGACTTCAACTTCTCGTGCCTATCGATCAATTAGCTTCTATATGACAGTATCGAGCTCCAATTTGAGCTTCCAAACCTGGAGCAAATTCCGAGCTGCTACCAACACACATATCATGACAAAAACTAAAAAACACAACCAAAACATAAACTCAAAAAATTGGGGACAAACATAAAAAAACCCCAATAGTAATATATGAGTATGAGTTCGACTCGATTTACATCCTAATATTTTACAAAAACTAACGAACATTTTAATTCATTTTCATCTTAGTAATCGCGTTTTTTTTTTGTTGTTGAAAAACCATGCAAAAAATTGTTGGTAAAGAAATGGCTTTTTAGAAAAGTGTATTTTGATTTAAAAATCGATTTTAGAGAAAGAAGACCATCTAATTCTTTGAAAAAATGAAACAATTATTCACCAATTAAAGTATCAAAACTTATCAAATACACTAATTTTTTGTGTTTTAACTTAAAATATGCATATATCCATATCTTATCAAATAATCATTTTAATATTGTGTAAACAGTTTCTCCATCACACTTTTTCTCATACCACATCAATCTTATATTACAAATTTATAACAATAAAATTATGAAAAATATGTGTCATTAAACATATAAAAAGATAGTAATATTATAAAAATGATATATCACATCATCATATTTAACAAAAAATCATATACTGTGTTGCTCGTTTTTGTGTTGCTCGTTTTTGAATTTCTAAAAATAATTGAAAATAAATTAAATTACATGTGCATGAAATAAATCGACAATAACAGGTGTTCTTCATAATTTTTTTGTCAATATTATTCGATTATCGAAAAGCTATTAAAATAGATAATTAAGGCGCACTAGTAACTATAAAAGTAATGGCCTTTTCAATTCATTACTTTGAAAAATCATTTTTTTTTGTAATAAAAGAATCGTTTCACTAATAAATCAATTGAAAGTATACTCGCCAAAAAAGGTGAGATTTTGAGGATTTCATTTATTGATAAAAGAATTTAAATAAAAGAATATACTTAACCAATTCATAAATCGTAATTTAAGATTATCATGACAAATGAATTTTTCCGAAAATTTAGACAATAAAATTTTTATGTCAAAAGTAAAAACACCTTATACATAACATAATAAAAAATCATGAAACATTCAACCCAAGCTTGTATACGAATTAATAAGAATCTTTGGTAAATTAATATTTCTTTCCCAATTTGATCCAACAGAAATAAAGAACTTTTTTACAGGGTGTATTCAATTATGATAATAATTGATGAATCTTTAAATATTATTGTTAATTTTAATTTTGCATAAAGTTTGATAAATTTGATTGTAGAATTTAATAGAATTTGTACAGAGTAATTTCAGTAAAGTCATTCGAAATCTCATAAAATTTAGCTCGATTTCAAATGATATAAAAAAAATAGTAAAAATTCTTCAAAATCTATCATTTTTTAAAATTCAAAAAATTCATGAAATTTTCAATACAATGAGATTTTAAAGATTATTTTAATATATATATATGTACTTTTACATCATTTTCGTGCCATATAAAAAATTATATAAAAATTGATGTCACAAATAATTTTTTTAATTTTTTTTGTATATTTCAATATTATTCTTGTACTTCTTATCTAAACCAAATTTGTTCCTTTTGTATTTCACAACCTTTAATCATTTTGTATTTTAACAATAAAATAATATAATTTGTATAATGTAAGAGTGGTGTAAAATTTAGTGCAAGTGAATTGAAGTTGAATCTACAAATTATGTAATTTTTATCCATTTCAATATAAAAATCATTCCAAAATAGTGTGATGAATTTGAAATTTTCAAAAGATATATTAAAATAATCTGGATTCGCCGAATTTTTAAAAAAAGATTTTTTTTTATCCTGTCAAAAAAGGCATGGGTTTTTGTGGGAACGGACCAAGTCGGGTTTAACTTGGTTAAGTATATTTGGGTTAGACAATTTTGAGGTCGGTCGGGCGGGCCTGGCTTCTTCCAGTTTTTAGGCTGGGCGTTTAGTGCAGGGACCAGGGCCATGCATAATAAAAAAGAGTAACACCTTAATTCCCATGCACCACCAACTTATACAATCAATTTAACTACGGTTAAACCGAAGCTTCACATTCACAGAAGCTCAAGGGACGTAGTACGGTCCCAATATTTAATATATGATTTACTACATAAACATATAAGTGGAGAGAGAGGGAGAGAGAGAGAGAGAGAGAGAGAGAGAGAGAGAGGCTTAAAGATGGTGGTGTCTTAAAGAAGGGGAGGTTTATAATCTGTTACTTACTTGTGAAAGACAAAAGAAAGATGTATTGTTTTTTTGTGTAACTGATTACTCACTTCATATGTACATACTTGCTGGTTTTCTTTTTCAAACGCATCATTCTCTATTCTCATTTTGATAAAAGGGCAGTTTCATTTGGATTACCATAATTAATGATGATATGATGATGAGTATAAATGGAGTAGGTTCAACTGTGTGAAAAAAGAGTTTCTTCTTTTTTCCTTACTTTTCTCCAGCTTTTATTACATTTCATCTTCTTCACTTCTTGTTTCTCTCTTCCCCCCCCCCCCCCCCCTGTCGTTATTGTTGAGCTTGGCTTTTTCTTTTATGGCACATTTTGATGTTACCAGAGCCTCCTCTGCTTCTCTTGCTACTGGTGTGTCATCTCTCTCTCTCTCTCTCTGTACTTGTTTGTGGAACTTTTGTCTATTAGCTCTTTTGCATGTGTATGTGAAGCAAAGAGTAATTCAAATTTAGCAAAGAAAATCCAGGGAAGTTGAAAAGCCAAGTTCTTGATTATAATTTCAATTGTGTTCATTCCTCTTACCAAAATAAAGTAAAACAGAAGGTTCTTTTTTCATAGTTCTGTTGGCTTCTGGAAAAGTTCACAAAAATTGCATTTTTTTTTCAATTTCTACTTCATATCTTTAGTCTCATTTATTATTGAAATTATTGCTTTGTTCTTGTGTAGGCATGGAAAAAGTTGATCTTTACACAGAGTTATGGAGGACATGTGCAGGCCCTTTGGTTGAAGTCCCCAGTAGAGGAGAAAGAGTGTATTATTTCCCTCAGGGTCACATGGAACAGGCATGCTTATTACTTCAATTCCGTTTGTGTTCCGTGTCATAATAACACCTTGCTTTTAAGTACAAATGTTCTTTAGTTTTTGTCATATATATACATCTTTATCCTGTTTCTGCAGTTACAAGCATCTACAAATCAAGAACTCGATCAACATATACCCAAGTTTAGCCTTCCTTCCAAGATCCTCTGTCGTGTTGTTAATGTTCAGTTAATGGTAATTCCAATTATTACCTTCTTGATTTGTTTTTGTTTACTTTTGTTAATAATTTGGTCCATTTTATTCTGATGCTATTAATAGGCAGAACAAGATACAGATGAGGTTTATGCACAAATAACTCTGCACCCAGAAGTAGAGGTAGGCATTTACTGCATTTTTGCAATTGTTAAATATGGTCTCATGATTAATCATTTCGTCAATTTCTTATTTGTTGAACAACAATTGCAGCAAGCGGAGCCTGCAAGTCCTGATCCATGTATTCCTGATCCACCAAAGCCGCCTATTCACTCATTTGTTAAAATATTGACAGCATCAGACACAAGCACTCATGGAGGGTTCTCTGTTCTCCGTAAGCACGCAAATGAATGCCTTCCTCCGTTAGTAAGTGCCCTTAGTCATGTTATAAAGATAGTTGCAATGAAATGTTAATCGTCTTGGACTACATATTAAAATAGTATGCAAGGTATTTTGAAATAGGCTACATATTACCCTGAAGGTGCTTACTGCTTCATAGTGCTGTACGAAGTATTTTGATGTTATCTGTTTAATTCTGCAGGACATGGCTCAGGCTACCCCAACCCAGGATTTGGTTGCAAAAGATCTTCATGGCTTTGAGTGGCGATTTAAGCACATATTTAGAGGTAGCTTCAAGCCTTCAACGGTAGTTTGCTTTGTAGTTCTGCTGTATTAATTGCTCTAATATTTAGTTGTTAACCTTGGCTCTGAATATTAGGTCAACCTCGTCGGCATCTGCTAACAACTGGATGGAGCACATTTGTAAGTTCCAAAAGATTGGTTGCTGGGGATGCTTTTGTTTTTATGAGGTATTTTGTGTCCAAATTATTTTGTGTCATGTCATTTAGGTCATGACTGTAGCTCATGATTGCATTTTTTGCTTTAAAGAGATGATGCTGGGGAAATGCGTGTTGGGATTCGTCGTCATGCAGGGCAGCAAAGTTCCATGCCTGCGTCTGTTATTTCCAACCTAAGTATGCATCTCGGGGTACTTGCAACTGCATCTAATGCAATTACGACACATACTTTGTTTGTGGTGTTCTACAAACCAAGGTTTTACTCTTTTTCCGTAGATGTTTCCTAATGTGCTGAATTCATTATTTGTTTTCCCAACACTTGCTGGTGTTTAATTCAATAATTTATTTTCATCATGAATTGTCAAGGACAAGCCAATTCATCATCCGACTGAATAAATATTTGGAGGCGGTCGGTCACTGTTTTTCAGTTGGTATGCGGTTCAGGATGAAATTTGAAGGGGAGGATCCTCCAGAGAGAAGGTAATATCAAGTTAATCGGCATGTTATTATGAGATACTTCTTTCTTCATGTTTGGCCTTTCTTCATATTTGGCCTTTTTCTTTTGTCAGGTTTGCAGGCACTATAATTGGTGTCGGAAGTTTCTCCCCGCAATGGTTGGATTCTAAATGGCGGTCCTTAAAGGTAAATATTGTTTAAGACCTTCAAGTTGAGAGATGACAGCATTTTCTTGTAAGGCTTTAATATCTTCTTCCAACAAATTATATCTTTTTTAGATTCAATGGGATGAACCTGCATCCATACACAGACCTGAGAGGGTTTCAGCTTGGGACATTGAGCCTTTCACAGCTTTAAATCCCCTAGACCTTCCTCCTCCAGCAATGAAGATCAAAAGGCCCCGTTCCATTGATATACCTCTGACTGGTATATTCGTTTATTGTTTAGATGCTTTTAAAATATGTGCACAACTGTGTTATTTATCATTTCCAGTTTACTGTAGATACTACGACCTGCGTTGCTCCAACACCTTTCTGGTATTCGGGATCAAATACGAATGTAGAACATAGAAACTCTGGTGGCACTACTGAAAGTGAACGCGGTGAAAGTCAAGCTGTATGTCCTCGGAAGCAAAAAGATAAGACTGGAACTTGCATTATCTCGGAAGGCCTTGCTGATGGCATCTGGAAGAGTTCTATGAATCTGTTTCGTGAACCTGCCGAGGCCAAAAAATATGTGATTCATCCATCTGGCATGCCAGAGCACAATTCTCCTGTCTCGTCAAGGGCAACCAATAGCCTTGTAAAAGACCAAACGGAACATGGAAAAAGGAGTGAGATTGGTACTGGTTGCCGCTTATTTGGAATTGATCTAAGAAATTCCAACATTTCCCCACCAGCAAAGGAAGTCAAGGACTCATTCATTGTGGCTGATAGTAATAAACAAGCCTCTTCTGTTGCTCAGTTGGACGCTGATAGAGCGGAAAATTTAAATCTTAATAAGGAAAATGAGAAAGTCTTGTTAGAGGCAATAGAAGAAGAAACCCTGAACAAGCATTGTGTTTCAAAAAGGACTCGTACGAAGGTGGCAAGGCACACTTCTACTCATGTTTTAACACCATTTTTTAGTTATATTCGGTTGCTTAATTTGGCTTACTCAGGTGCACATGCAAGGGGTTGCTGTTGGCCGTGCTGTTGACTTGACTTTGTTGGAAGGGTATGCAGACCTTATAGCTGAACTGGAAAAGATGTTTGAGATCAAGGGAGAGCTCAAGGAACGAAAAAAGTGGCAAGTTGTTTACACTGACGAAGAAGGTGATATGATGCTCTTGGGCGATTATCCGTGGCTGTAAGTAGCTTCATAATTGTGATAACGTCGATTGTCTCACTTTAACAACAAATTTTAATATATTTTTATTATTTGTATCAGGGAATTCAGTAAAATGGCGAAGAAGATTTTCATATATACAGCGGAGGAAGTGAAGAAAATGACTCCTATCTGCAAGGTGTTACCTTTATATGGTGAAAGAACAATAATAAGCATAGAATCAGATCTAAAATCTGAGGTCTAGACTTAAACTACTTCTTCTTGGGTTATACTAGAGTTAGTCGGGTAATTTTCATGGTGAAAACGGGATACAATTTGTGTTTAGTTTTGGTGCTCGAAAGATGAAAGTAGTATATGAAATCCTATTTAAGAGGTAAGGTTTCTATCTGATACCATAGTCGAAAAACTTGAAGATTAGACTTGGATTTTGTGAATATTTTGTTTTGGGGTTGATGATCTAGTTTTTGGTTGATCAGTTTGTATAAAAATGAATTATACTTCATGCCTTGTGGTTTGGATTTTGTGTAAGTGAATATTTTCTTCTTGAATGGTAAAGTTTTTGTTTTATATCTTTTGTTGTGATGGTATTAGAATCAGAGAATATTATATGGTGGCCCTTGTTAAGTTTGGCAGGTTTGTATCATTGTATGGCTACATACACATAACAAAAGGTTTTATTACCCCAGGGATATGATTAATATTGCTGAGTTTTTCATCAGAGAGGTCTCTTGAGACTGACCAGAGCATTAGTTGGCTTGTGGTCCTCTGGGGCTCTTGTTTTTGGTCTTGTCCTTGAATAATGCCTACTTTTATATTTTTTTTTACCCTGTTTTACAGCTAATATCTGGGCTCTCCTTGCCTGGACTACATTATTGCAATTTATAAATTCAGATTAATTTTTGTTATGACAAATGTGGTGATTATAGTGAACAATACTAGTTTACACTGATATGCTGCTTTTGAGACTTAAATAAATGGTGATGCTGTTGGAAAACAAGAAATGGATATACATGTATGGGATATGAATAGTATGTAGTATGGCAAGGAAGAAGACAATTATGATACTGTCATGGTTAAGACTTAGAGATAGAGATGGGTTCTGCTTGTAATATGTGGTAGTAGTACTGGGCATATATTCTTTGTTGGGGATTTGGTTTCAAAACAAACAGGCATGGGTTGTTTTCATGGAGATTGCTTTCTTGTAAAGGAAAGTTTGTTATATTTGGAGATATTTTAACTCTCGAAAAAGTTGGTAATGTGTATATAATGTATTTTATTCTTTGGTTTGGACAATGACTTAACAACTTGGATTAAGGTTTTTTTTTTTTCGACAAAACAACTTGGAAGGCTCACAGGCTCCATTGCTTTTCTGGTATAGTAACGTTCATTTGTTTCAGAAATGGTATAGCTATGTTCAACTTTGCAAAAATGGTATAGGACGCCACTTCAAGTGGCGACTCAGGAAGTAGACGCCACTTGAAGTGGCGACTATGGCGCATGGTCTCTCCGAAGGGACTCCTTTGACCATAAATATGGTCTCCCCTAAGGGACATCTGTTGATCATTAATATGGTCTTCCCGAAGGGACTCCTCTGAAAACATTCCAATTCTAAATCCAACGCACTAGGTGTCGGAACAATCGACCACCCTTAACACAACAACTAACTCGAAACTCACGACCACGTCCTTAAACTCACTGATAACAGATCAGCCCAATATAAGGAATTCCAGTTCTATAACAAACGCACTAGGTGTCGGAACAATCGACAACCCTTGCCATATCAACTAACTTGGAAACTCACGTTACAGGAACAACCCAAAAGTAGGGCATCAAAACAACAATGTCAACAGGTGTCGACGAATTCGACACAATAAATGGGGAAATAAATGAAGAACAACAATCTCAAAAGGTATTGACAAGTTCGATACGATAAATGGGTGTAAATAAATAATTAATAACGACAACATGTATCAACAATTTCAATAGAAATAATTGGGATGATAAATTTTCATCATCAAAATAATTTAAGAACATCTTCACTTGAACGAGAAGTGAAAAGAATTACTTGCAACATGATTAACAATAACTGCAATTATAAAATAAAGAAAGGATATAGCCAAGTGCTAAGCATTTAATAAAATCTTCCAGCACATTGTCAGGCTTGAATCAACATAAGTGAATTAAGTAGTTTTAAAAAATGATCGTTTATAAAATAATTCCAAGATAATTAAATTGCAGGCCAGTTTGAAGAAAACATTCCCTAAAGAGGGTCCATCGGGTGAAAATATGTCATAACCAGGAATCGTGTCAACAGATTTTTATAAGATTTTAAGATCTTGGATAGTTGGGGTCACAGATGTTATATTTCAATTTTGGATGATTACAAGGATTATTGTGTCATTAAACAGGTGATTATATTTTGAGGATCTTCGCGTAACGACCAAATCTCCTGACCCCGGATTTGGGGGCGTTACAGAATTCAGAGCCTGTAAAAAGAAAAGGAGTGGTGATATGAGTAGTAGTCGTAGTATTCAAATTGGTAGATGGTGTAACACGTGAATTTGGAATGAAAAATGATGTACAAAACAATAACCTACTAAAGCCTAGAGCTAGCACACATAAGTGGAAAAAAGACTTTAAAAATGTTAAGTATTAAAATTATAATAATAAAATAAATAGTAAAGTCAAATGGTTATACACAGATATGTAAAACATGTTAATGGATCTAGAAAGAATTAGGAGAATAGCAATAAAAACCCCTACCTATAATAAAGATATTAATCAACATATTGAAAGCTGTAGAATCAGTTTAAAAATAGTAGAACAAAGAGAAGATGTAATAAAAATATTAAGAGATATATTAGCTAATAAAGATGCAAAAATAAGAATGTTAGAAATTTAACATTAACAACAAGAAAAGATAAAGAAGTAAATGAACTAAGAAAGGTTATAGAAGAACAATATAAATTAATAAAGGATTTAACTAATAAATTGAATAAAATAAAATAATGACATTCCAAAGAAGATTTGAAATTTTTAAATATTATATTAAAGCTGGAGAAAAAATGGAACAAGAAATGGAAAAAAATTCAAGATAGGCTTGATAAATTGAATGGACAGAAGAAACTCATTTAGAAAGAATAACATTATACCAAAGAAAAGGTAAAATTGTTGGGTTTGTGGAGTCTATCAAGTTTCAGAATTGGAATTGGATTCTGACTTGAGTTAGGAATCCTGAATTGGATTCTAATTAGAGTTAGGATTAGAGTTAGGATTTCAGAATTAGACTCTGATTCTTAGACCCAGTTTCTTCTCTTATAAATACTCATGTAATTGTAACATAACATAACAACACAACACAATTGTGAGAGATCAATACAAAATTAGTGCGGCTTGTGGAGTAGGAATTTCCGAACCACGTTAAATCTTTGTCTTGTGTGATTGTCGTTTATTTTCTTGTTCTTGTTTATTCGCTTTGGGTTTTGCTTTCGTTGTTGTATACTCAACAACTGGTATCAAGAGCCTAGGTTTTCAGGCGAGTGGGAGTGATGGCAGAAGAAGGGAAAGTAAAGATCGACAAATTTGATGGCAAAGATTTTGGGTTTTGGAAGATGCAAATTGAAGATTATTTGTATCAGAAAAAACTACACGAACCGCTGGAGGAGAAGAAGCTAGAAAAGATGGATGACAAAGATTGGAATCTATTGGATAGGCAGGCTCTGGGTGTTGTCAGATTGACTTTGGCGAAGAATGTTGCTTACAATATTGTCAATGAAACGACAACTTATGGATTGATCAAGGCGTTATCAAATATGTATGAGAAGCCGTCTGCTTCGAATAAGGTATATTTGTGTCGCTTGTTGTTTGCCACAAAATTGAATGAAGGTGATTGTGTTGCTGATCATGTGAACGAATTTAACTCTATCCTATCAAGATTGACATCAGTGGATATTAAATTCGATGATGAAGTACAAGCCTTGTTGTTGGTATCCTCGTTACCTGACAGTTGGTCAGGATTTGTCACTGCTATTTGTAATTCATTTGGGAGCAGTAAGATGACTTTTGATGGAGTTCGAGATGCAATTCTTGGAGAAGATATTCGTAGGAGAAACTCAGGAGAGTCGTCAGATTCCTTGTTGAGTACTGAGAGTAGAGGCAGAAAGTCCGATAGGGGGCAGAATCAGGGGCGTAGCAGATCGAAGTCACAGAAGAGAGGATAATCCAAAGATCGCAAAGAGATTGTTTGTTGGAATTGTCAGAAGAAAGGTCACTTCAGAAATCAGTGTACGGCTCCCGCAGCTCCTAAAGGAAAGAAGAAAGAGGATAATTCAGCTAATGTAGTTGAAGAACTGGCGGATGACGATGCTTTGATTTGTTGTGTTGAATGTTCGGTTGAATCATGGGTTATGGATTCTGGTGCATCATTCCATGCTACCCCTTGCAAGGATTTTATGTTAAATTTCATACTTGGAAATTTTGGTAAAGTCCGTCTTGCTGATGATGAGACTTTGGATATTGCGGGCATGGGAGATATTAATCTGAAGACCTCTTTGGGGACTAGCTGGACGTTGAAAGATGTATGGTACATTCCTGGACTGAAGAAGATATTGATATCTGTGGGCCAGTTAGATAAGGAAGGGTATCGAGTTACTTTCGAAGACGGACAGTGGAAGGTTATAAAGGGGAATCTAGTTGTTGCTCGTGGAGAGAAAAAAGGGACGTTGTACATAGTTGAACAATCTAGCTATGAAGCAAATGCAATTGCTAATGAGATTGGGTCTTCAACTTTGTGGCACCAAAGACATGGTCATATGAGTGAAAAGGGTATGAAGCTGTTAACTTCGAAGGGAAAGATTCCAGAGCTGAAGAATGTGGAAGTTGGGTTCTGTGAGCCATGTGTTCTTGGAAAACGAAAACGAGTTACTTTTGCAAAATCAGGGAGGACACCCAAGGCTGAGAGGTTAGAGCTAGTTCATACAGATGTATATGGTCCAACAGCAGTTGCGTCGTTGGGAGGATCTCGCTACTATGTCACTTTCATTGACGATTCCACTAGAAAGGTATGGGTTTATTTCTTGAAGAATAAATCAGATGTGTTTGCTACTTTCAAGAAGTGGAAGACTGAAGTTGAAAATCAGACCGATTTGAAGATTAAGAGTCTGATGTCAGATAATGGTGGTGAGTACAGTAGTGATGAGTTTAAAAGCTATTGCGCAGAATATGGGATTAGAATGATTAAAACAATTCCAGAGATACCGCAGCAGAATGGTGTTGCAGAGCGCATGAATAGAACCTTGAATGAGAGGGCCAAGAGTATGAGGTTGCATGCAGGGTTGCCAAAGACTTTTTGGGCAGATGCAGTTAGCACAGCAGCGTATCTCATAAATAGAAGACCTTCAGTTCCTTTGGGGTTCAAGATTCCTGAAGAAGAGTGGCAGAAAAAGGAGGTAAATCTTTCACACTTGTGAGTTTTTGGTTGTGTTTCTTATGTGCGTGTTAAAGATTCTGACAGGGACAAGCTTGATCCGAAAGCAAAGAAGTGTATCTTCATTGGTTATGGCTCAGATGATATGGGTTACCGTTTCTGGGATGAATTAACGAAGAAGGTTGTTAGAAGTAGAGATGTTACTTTTAACGAAAGTGCAGTGTACAAGGATAAGCTTGCAGTCGATTCTGAGTTTGCAAAAGAAAAACCTGAGAAAGAGAAAGCAGTGCTTGAAGATATTACAGAAGAAGATCGTGCAGGAAATAGTGGGAGTTTGGGGAATGGTGATGACACAGTTCCAGTTACTCCACAGGCTGAGGTAAGAAGATCTAGCAGAATTGTGAGGCCACCACAAAGATTTTCTCCTTCAGCATATTATATGTTATTGACCGAGGATGGAGAGCCTCAGTGTTATTCAGAGGCAGTTCAGGTGGATGATTCAGTTCAGTGGAAATCAGCCATGGAAGAAGAGATGAGTTCTCTTGAGAAGAATGAAACTTGGTCTTTAACAGAATTACCAGCAGGAAAGAAGGTTTACAGAATAAGTGGGTGTTCCAGATCAAAGAAGAACCTGATGGTAGCAAGAGATACAAGGCGAGGTTAGTAGTCAAGGGTTATCAATAGAAAAAGGGTATTGACTATACTGATATATTTTCTCCGGTTGTTAAGATGACTACAGTTAGAATTGTGCTAAGTATTGTGGCTGCAGAGGAGTTACATCTAGAGCAACTAGATGTTAAGACCGCGTTCTTACATGGTGATCTTGAGGAAGACATCTACATGGTACAACCAAAGGGATTTCAGGTAGCTGGGAAAGAAAACCTTGTTTGCAAGCTTATAAAAAGCTTGTATGGTTTGAAGCAAGCACCAAGACAATGGTACTTGAAGTTTGATAGCTTTATGCTGAAGAATGGATACACTAGGAGTGCTATGGATCATTGTTGTTATTTTAAACAATTTGATTCATCTTATATCATATTGTTGTTGTATGTTGATGACATGTTGATAGCAGGATCAAACATGAGGGAAATCAACAGGTTAAAGAGACAGATGTCTGAGGAGTTTGAGATGAAAGATATGGGTGCAGCAAAACAGATACTTGGTATGAGCATCATAAGGGATAGATCTGAAGGTACTTTGAAATTATCTCAAGAGAAGTATATTGAGAAATTGTTGCAGAAATTCAGTGTCCAGGATGCGAAGACCAGAAGTACACCGTTGGAGACTCACTTTAATCTCACGAAAAAGCAGTCACCTAAAACGGATGAAGGCAAGAAAGATATGGCTAAAGTTCCGTATGCATCTGCAGTTGCCAGTTTGATGTATGCTATTGTGTGTACAAGGCCAGATATTGCTCATGCAGTGGGAGTTGTTAGCAGGTTCATGTCTAATCCAGGAAGAGAGCATTGGGAAGCAGTCAAGTGGTTGTTGCGCTACTTGAAAGGCACATCCAAGGTTGCGTTATGTTTCAGCAAGAAAGATGTTATCTTGGAAGGGTTCTCTGATGCAGATTTTGGTGGATGTTTGGATACAAGAAAAAGTACTACGGGATATATTTTCACGTTTGGTGGCACAGCAGTTAGTTGGATGTCTCAACTTCAAAAGAGTATTGCTCTTTCAACCACAGAAGCAGAATATATGGCTATCTCTGAAGCTAGCAAGGAGATGATTTGGTTGAAGAATTTTCTTGAGGAGTTGGGCAAGAAACAGGCGGACAGTGCTTTGTATAGCGACAGTCAGAGTGCTATTCATCTTGTGAAGAATCCTGTGTTTCATGCTAGGACGAAACATATTCAGCTAAGATATCACTTTACAAGAGAGTTGATTAGCAATGGTACTTTGTCCTTGAAGAAAATCCTTGGTTCAAAGAATCCTGCAGATATGTTGACTAAGGTGGTTACTAATGAAAAGTTGAAGATTTGCATAGCTTCAACTGGCCTTCAGAACTGATTGTTGAGAAGGCGCTGCACTAGTTAGAGTTATTGATCGAAGGATTATTTGTTACTAGATTTACAAGAGTGAAGCGAAGATGTGGTCAGACTCTAAGTGGGAGATTGTTGGGTTTGTGGAGTCTATCAGGTTTCAGAATTGGAATTGGATTCTGACTTGAGTTAGGAATCCTGAATTGGACTCTAATTACAGTTAGGATTAGAGTTAGGATTTCAGAATTAGACTCTGATTCTTAGACCCAGTTTCTTCTCTTATAAATACTCATGTAATTGTAACATAACATAACAACACAACACAATTGTGAGAGATCAATACAAAATTAGTGCGGCTTGTGGAGTAGGAATTTCCGAACCACGTTTTTCTTGTGTGATTGTCATTTATTTTCTTGTTCTTGTTTATTCGCTTTGGGTTTTGCTTTCGTTGTTGTATACTCAACAAAAATAATGGAAATGTACAGTAACAATAGAATAAATATAAAATGGTATCATGAAAGACTACTAGAAAATGCAAATTTAACTGGATAAAATGGAAAGATCTTATTTTATATATAAGTCAAAGATAAAAGAAAAGATTAAAATAATGCAAGATTATGAAAAAAGTCTTAATAAAACAGAAAATTGTACTAACTATGAAAATTTAATACATAATATTAATTTTCTTAAAAAATACTTAAGTGACATAAAGAAAGAAATAAATATAGACATAAAAAATATTTGTCATAGATAGATCATATTTTGCATATAAATCTGAAATAAAAGAGGAAGTTAAAGAAACTTTTGAAAGATTAAAACATTATGAAAAAATATTAATATACTTAGAATCTAAACAGAAGAATAGTAATTCTGAAAAACAAAAAATAGAAGATCAAGAAAGAATAGAAATTATAAGAGAATATAGAAATGAAATAAAGAAAAGATTAGAAACAAAAACAAATATTTATTTCTATGGATAAATGAAAGAATGCCCAAAATACCCACTTTTCCGCTACCCACTGACCAAAATACCCGTTTCTGAATTTTCCGCCCAAAATACCCACGGGTCACGCCGTTTGAAACGGCGCAACCCATCTCCACTGTAGCTGCCAGAAATTATCGAACCTCACCAGAAATTTCAGAGCTTCTCGCCGGCGACTGTGGGCGATTTTGCTCGACCCTTTCGATCTCCCTCACTACTGCACTTCCAACCCTCCACAACACATCTACGTGATCAGCACATCTCCCTATTCCTTTTCCCATACACGTTTTTAAGTTTCTGGCCCCGCAGGGGCATGAAATAAGCTCACCGGAAAGTTCGACCTCGATGGAATCGTAAATTGGGTTTTCCAAATCCGGCATTCTAAATGTAAAATCACAATTATAGGGTTGTAGAGCTTTGAGAAGTGAATGATATGTAGAACGTGACTGGAAACTTAGATCTGAGAGCGAACGGAGAGATTGAATATTTGCGATCGGAATCGCCATTGTCGCCAGAGATCGTGAGCTCTGAGCTGACGTCATCTGACGTCAGACACGATGTTGTAAAATGTGTGTCTTGTAATACGCCGTTTCAGTAGGCGTATGTGGCACCGAACACGCCCATCCAGTTGGCGTATGGCACCGATACGCTTCTTCAGTCGGCATATCCGAAGATACGTTTGACGCAAAAACGTGACTGCTAGGCATTTTGGGCGCCGGTTCTGAATCTGGGCATTTTGGACAAGAAATAATTAAAAGTGGGTACAAAGGGCACTCACCCTGGATAAATCATATTTTATATATAAGATAAATGCAAAGAATAAAATTAAAAAAATATATAAAGATATAGGAAAAATTAGAAGAAGAATTAATAGAATAAAAAATGGAAAATATAATGGTAGTAACTCACCATTCTCGAAAGTTTATGAAGATCAAGCTATAGAACTTCTTAATGAAATGATTGAAAAAAGTAAAAGAAAAATTAAGAATAAGGTAAATAAAATTTGTCATGGATAAAGGTAAAGAATTAGCAGAAGAATCTAACGAAACATATTATCAAATGGAAACATATGAAGAAGGAGTATCACAAACATTAAGTTTTAAACCTGAAACTTATCAAAAAATACAAAGAGAAAAAGAAGAATTATCGGTTAAGAAAATATTTAAAAATAAATGGTTCGACAGAAATAAAGAAGTTAGATATATAGCACAAAAGCATGAAAATATAATAGATATAACTAGTATACATGGTAAAACAAAAATAAGTTTAATAACTAATGAAATTATAAAAAGAGAATTAAGAAAATTATCTACTAAAGAAGCAAATAAATACAGAAATATATATTTAGGAGCAGTAGAATTTACAATAAAAGCATATTTTCAGAAAAATATAGATACACCTATACAAATATATATATATATATATATATATATATATATATATATATATATATATATATATATTAGATGAAAGGATATTAGGAAATCTACAAGATGCCTTAATATCAGTAATTAAAGGAAATTTAATATATCAGAAATTAAAATTTACTATACAACCAGATTTTAGTATATCATTAAAAGATGAACATAAAGAATTAGCCCTAACACTATATTATAAATTAGATGGAATAAAGATGCCACAAGGTAGTAAAGTAATAAGTATTGAAACAAAAATGATAACATGAATTAGATGTTTTAGTACCAAAAATGTATCAAGAAATATTGGAACAAATAGAACACAAAGAAAACTCACAAATAACTATACCAGAAGAAATATATATGGATTTTAATACCAGAACAATAAGACCATCTAATAAAATTATACCAAGAATAGAAGGTTCAAGATTAAGTTTTAGAAGAGAATCATCAATCTCAAGACAACAAATGATAACAAGACAATATAGTTTACCTAGACAAATAAATCTAATAGATATAAGAACAGATAGATTAAAAATCAAGGTAACAATATTTGATGGATTAATGGCAAAGGATTGCATAGCCGAAATAAATACAGGAGCTATTAAAAGTTTTATACATATAAATAAAATTAATGAAAATGATTGTTGTATAATAGAACCACAAACTTATAATTATCCTGAAAATGAAAGAGAAATAATAATCACTAAGAGTGTTAACTTAAGATTTAAAATACAAGATTTAGAATATAATATAAATATAGGAGTCATAGAATATGATAGTTGTAATGAATTATTATTAGGAAGTGATTTTTTAACTATGATAAATTACAAGATCAATAATAATGGAATTGAAATTAGTGATCAGGGAAAGATTAGATTTATAAATAAAATATGAATACATAACAGAAATTAGAAAATAAAAGAAATAAATTGCAAAAAATAAAAGATGCTTTAAAAGAAGGAATATATTCACAAATAAAATACTTAGAATATAGTGAAAAAGAAATCAAACTAGAAAATGATATAAAAGAATTAGAAGAAATTATAAGTAAAGAAGAAACAAAATCTAAGAAAATATGGATAGATATGGGAAATGGATGGAAAAAACGTATTAATATACCTAAAGAATGAATAACAAGGATAATAGTGATAAAATACAAGACTTATGGGAAGAAATAATAGTAAAGGAAAATTTAAAAAATATAGTAACAATAATAGATGAAATTAAAAAAGATCAATCTCAAATAAGACAAATAGTAAGAAAGGAATTAACTAAATTATGGAATATATCTGAAGTACCTACATTTAAAATAATGTTAGAAAAATTAACTAGATTAGAAGGAGAAAAAACAACAAACTCACAAATAATAAAAAATGATGATAGTAATAAACAATCAGAAATGGTACCCATAAATGCTTGGAGAAGAACCAAAGAACCTATTATGATAGACATAAGTAAAATGAAACCTAAAGTATCAGAATCACCCGATAGAGTATTAAAAAATTTATTTTTATTACAAAAGGAAGGAAAGTTCTAAATGGATAAACAGGAATATAATGTAATAACATTTCTTAGAAATCATGGAAAAGAAATATTAGAAAGAGACAGATATAAGTATGAACCGATAAGAAAAGAATCAAAAAATATAGAAGTTAATATTACTAGAGAATAAAAAGAAACTATAGAATATTTAAAATTAAAATTAGAAAAACAAGAACAAGAGTTTGAAAGAGTAAAAGAGGAAAATAATAAACTTAAAGAAAAAACTAATGAAGAATGGTTTAATAAATATAAAAAATATAAAGACAAATATAAAATTGTTAAAAAAGAGCTAAAAGATACTAAAAGAGAATTAAAACAGATAACATATGAATTACATCAAGAAATGGAAGAAAGTAAAAAGGAATTAAATTTCTTAAAAGAAGAAATTAAGATATTTAAAGGAAAAGAAAAAATGATTATTGAAGAAAGTTCTCAAAAGAATAAAGAAAATACAACTAGTGATTCAGAAAGTTCAAATGATAGTTCTAATAAAAAATATGTAAATTTTATAGAAGAATCAGAAAGTGAAGGAGGATTAAATAGAAAAAGAAAATAATCAAATAATGCAAGCTTTAAGAAAAATGAATAATGTAAGTGCAATAATAAAAGAAGAACCTGAAAGTGATGAGCTACTAGAAACAGAAATGGAAACATATGAAATAATGAATGAAGATGTAGACAATTATACGGAAGAAGAATTATCCGACCCAAATTTAGAAGTAATAACAAGAGGTAGTAATAAAATTCCTAAACATATACCAATTGGACAACATGCAGAATTTAAAGAATTTGTAGGATCAATGTCACTTTAAATGGTTATTTCCTAGATTTAGATAATGTATATGAAGAACAAGAAATTAGTAGAAGAATAACAATTGGAATCTTGGAACTTATATAGCTTTAATGAGTTCTACACATACCAACAATCTAGAATATATTTATGATCTAATATCTAAAACATTAATAGGAAAGGTTGCATATTGGATAGAATCTATAGATTATCAATTAAGAATTGAAGTTATGAGAAATGTTGGAGATTGGAAATCTATGTTACAAATATTTGATATGATACTAAAAAGAGAATTTTTAGGAGAACCATGGATAGTAGCCAGAGATCAAGTGTTAGTAGAAAGGAAAATAGAAATAATAATGAATTTAAATAATATGAAATGTTGTAAAATAAATAAATTACCAGAATATACAATAAGTTTTACTAAATTTTTTTATGAAGCTAGATTTCTACCCGAAGAAAGTCTAGTATATCAACAATTATATTATGATCATTTACCAAGTCCATATAATACTGAAATAACAAAAGAATATAATAAATTAGAACCAAGAGAAAATACCTTAGGAGAAAAAATAAGAGTATTAAGAGGATATCTTATGAGAAAATGTGAAGAATATAGAATACAACAGAAAGTTAAAAAAGATAAAAAAATTAGGATTAAGAGAAATATGTGGATTAACTGAAAAAAGATTAGTATTTGGTTGTGATAAAAAACCTTATAAAAATATAAGAAAAAATATAGGAAAAAGACTCAAAAATATAAAGGTTATAATAAAAGTTATAAACCTAAAAACTATAATCCTTATTATAATAAATATAAAAAGAAAAGATTTAAGAAATTTAGAAATACTAATAGTACTAGAAATAAATTTATAAACAAAAGAAAGTTTAGGAGAAAACCTAATAATAAAGGAAAAGATAAAGTAAGTGAATGTAAGTGTTGGAATTATAATGAAAAAGGCCATTATGCTAATAAATGCCCTAAATTAAAAGAAAAAGGTGTAAAATATATTAATTCATCACAATTTATAATGAATCTAGAACAAATAAAAGAAGATAATGATAAATGGTATAAATATGAAGATTTTTATGTAAGTCAAACTGATAATAGTGAAACGGAACAAGAAGATATAAACTATTCTACAGATAGTAACTCAGAATAATGGTAGCAATTTATGTTGAAGCATATGTAGAATATAAGCCTGAAAAAATGATAAAACAAAAAATATTTATAGATAGTGGAGCAGATTTATGCTTAGCTAAAGAAGGAGTATTAATCCAACATAGATGGAAAAGATCAAAATTACATAGAACAAGGGTAAGAGGATTTAATGAACAAAGAAAAGAATTAGATACAATTGCAGAAAATATGAAAATATTATTAAATAAAACAATATTTAAACTTCCATTAACATATCAAGAAAATAATATGAAACAATCAATATTATTAGGAAATAATTTTTTAGATCATTTTAAAACTCAAGTAGTAACTTCAGATACTTTAAGTTTACAAACTCCATGTGACAAATGGATAGTATTAAAAAGAATATTACAAGTAGGTATAAAAAGGATAAATAACCTAATGATTAATAGAAATAATAATTTGCAAGAACTAATAACTAAATATAAGGAATTATTAAAACCAAATTTTGGAGAAAATCCAGTACAATTGCGGGATAAAGAAAAAATATATGCTGAAATAAAACTAATAAACCCTAATGACATAATAAGATCTAAACCTATTAGATATAGCCCAACTGATCAAAAAGAATTTGAAACTCAAATAAATGAATTATTAGAGATGAAAATTATAAAAGAAAGTAAAAGTCCACATAGTAGTCCTGCCTTCTTAGTAAGAAAACATAGTGAACAAAAAAGCTCAAATAAATGAATTATTAGAGATGAAAATTATAAAAGAAAGTAAAAGTCCACATAGTAGTGCCTTCTTAGTAAGAAAACATAGTGAACAAAAAAGAGGTAAGGCTCGGATGGTAATAGATTATAGAGAATTAAATAAGAAGACTGTATTTGATGGTTACTTTTTACCATATAAAAGAAATCTTATTAATATTCTTGGAAATAAAAAATGGTTTAGTAAATTTGATTGTAAAAGTGGATTTTGGCAAATAAAATTAACAAAAGAATCAAGATGTCTAACAGCTTTTAGTGCACCTCAAGGTCACTACGAGTGGATGGTACTTCCTTTTGGATTTAAAAATGCCCCACAAATATTTCAAAGAAGAATGGATCAAGTATTTAGAAAATTAAAAGAATTCTGTATAGTCTATGTAGATGATATATTAATATATAGTGAAACCTTAGAAGATCATATAAAACATTTAGATCAATTTATAGAAATTATAAAACAACATGGAATATTACTTTCTGAAAAGAAATCAGAATTATTTAAGAATAAAATAGAATATTTAGGATATATTATTGATAAAGAAGGAGTACAATTACAAAATCACATAGTATCAAAAATACAAAATTTTAAAGATAAATTATAAAATAAGAAAGTAGTTCAACAATTTTTAGGAAGAATTAATTATGCAGCAGATTACATAAAAGATTTACCACAATTAAGAAAACCTTTACAAGAATTAACAAAAAATAAAAAACATTTTCAATGGATGGAAGAACATGATAAAGCAGTTAAAGCCCTTAAGGAAAAAGTGAAAAAATTACCAAAGCATAGAATACCCATAGAAACTGATCAATTAGAATTATTTACTGATGCAAGTGATATAGGATGGGGAGCGGTCCTCATAGCTTATGAACAAAATGATATTGATAAAGAAAAACCTCGTGGATATGCAGGAGGGACATGGAAACCTAATGAAATGAATTACCATATAAATGAAAAAGAATTATTAGCAGTAAAATTTGGAATAAAGAAATTTCATTATCATTTGCTACCAGTAAAATTCATAGTTAGAACTGATAATACTCAGGTAAAGGCATTTATTACTAATAAAATTAATTTATTACCAGAATTAAATAAAAGAAGAAAATGGCAGTCATTCTTTTGCTGTTATGATTTTATTGTTAAAAATATATCTGGTACTAAGAATGTTCTAGCTGATTTTCTTAGCAGGTACAAAGATGGCAAATAATAATTTTGAGGAATATATTAGCGAGGTTACAACTGCTATTACAAAAAACCATGAAACCATTGCTTATTTGCATAAGGAGATAGTTTCCAAGGTACAAGAAAATAAACATCTCTTGGAATCCTTGAATGAAGCCATAAAAAACCGAATGAAAACCCTGCAAAGCTACAAAACCTCAATCCTTTACATCCAAACTTGCAACTATGCCATCAACATCAAACACATACCAGATATCACCTACAATATCATCTGATATAACTATGAGTGATAAGCTTAAATATTCTTCTGAAGTATTGACAGCTTATGAAAAAATCATGAAATTTTATGATTATAAAAAGAACATGAATATTCTAAGAAGTTTGAAACTTAGTAAATATCCCAGATATTTATGTTCTGAGTTGGCAAATCTAGATGTGGTAGAAAAACTATTTACATATGGATTTATTGACAAAATAATGGTAGATGAAACCCTGTATAGTATTTCCAAATTACCATCACTTATGGTTGAATCTGTTAAAGCCATGATAGCATCCTATAGAAATGGAACTTATGGAATACAGATATTTGACGCATCTACAGACTTGACAGGGAAACCTATAGTAATTTGTCAATTATTCAGGATGGGAAAGAAAGAAATACAAGGTGATTATGCTGATTTAACCCTACCACCACCTTGTACCCTTGAAAATTTCCAGGACTGGTTATGCATGAAACGTGCAATTGGTTTATCTACCTTGAAAGGTAAAATTGATGATATGATAAGAGCTGGAAAAGCTAAAGTCCTTGGTACTAGCAAAGGTGGAGCAGTTGAAGAGATTATTACCATTTATTATGATAATGAAACTATATCAAGAGATACAATGGAACTGGAAAGGTTGAGTGACAGAATTGTTCGTCTTCAACATACTCATGCAAAGCAAACCATAGAACATTTTCATGTAATCTCGGGTGAGAGAAAAAGACCTGTTCTCAGTACTGTCAGCGGTACTAATAATACTAATGTTACCATAAAAGAAGAAGGATTTCCTGATCCCTTCAAATGATACTGATTAACCCAATGTAGTTGAACTACTAGGGCTTATGAAATTATAACAGGCCAAATGTAGTAAAACTACAGAAGGTCCATAATATCAATCTATTACCATATTACAATCAAGAAGCAGCTGGACGGCCAGAAATAAAAGAAGATATGACAAGACAAAAGTTGAAGACAAGATTCTGAAGAAAAATTATAACAAGACAAGGAACATGACAGACAAGACTAAAAGATGAAAGCAGCACAGTGGAAGGATATGAAAGCTACGAAGTAGAATGAAAGAAGAATCAAATCATGAAGAAAAAGAAGACAGCTTTATAAAATCAATGTATATCTAAATTATTGTAATAGAAGAGGTAGCATCCGGTAACAAGTTGTAAACCATAGAATCCTTCTATAAAAGGATCAAGCATGTAACAGACTGATCATCGAAAAATCTCAAGCAATAAAAATTTCTCTGAAGTTCTTATATTTGCTATGTCTAGCTAAACCTCTTTCTCTTCTATAATTTCTGCCAACATATAGTATCATATTTTCAGAATTATTACTTTAAGATTATAAATAGTATCTGTTAGTCCTATAATTATTATCTAAAGCAGTATTTAGGATTAGTAAGTAGCATCTTGGAGGATATTTCGTTGAAGCTCATAAAGCCTGGCCAAGTAAGACGCCGTGAAGCATGGATGCAGTTAGGCGCAGTGTGGAAGCACTACGCCAAATCTGTTAATAGACATCACCCTTTTAACATCGGTTGCGTTTCTGACTGATGTTAAAGGTGTATTTTACATCGGTTTTACTAAAACTGATGTTAAAGTAGGTTTTAGACATCAGTTGAACTTTAAACCGATGTCTTAACTACTTTTTAAAAAAATTAAAAAAACAAGCGCGTTCCTTTTTAGCCCGTTTTCCCTCTAATAATGTAAATATTTAGCCCGCTTAGAAACATTT
This sequence comes from Kitagawia praeruptora, assembly GCA_037693485.1. NCBI lineage: Eukaryota > Viridiplantae > Streptophyta > Magnoliopsida > Apiales > Apiaceae > Kitagawia > Kitagawia praeruptora. Next base: position 101,688,862 of record CM075352.1, on the reverse strand, counting down.
CCCCTTCGAAACATTTTCCCCCCTTCACTTCCCTCCTCACTACCTCACTTCAAACACACGCTGCTCACTCACTCAATCCAATCTCACTCACTCAAATCTCACTCACAAACCCCCAAATTTGAAGAACCCTAGATTACAAACCCCCAAATTAAAACCCTAGATTTCAAAACTCCCATTTCGAATCCCAATTATGTCGAACCCTACCTTTCGATTTCTGTTAATTGGTGCTCTTGGAGGCTATTAATTAGGTCGAATCTTAATTAATAAGTAAGTATTTTCGATTTCGATTAGTAAGTATTTTTCGATTTCGATTTTTGTTTGAAAAATCAAAGTTTGGTTTTTAATTTAAGTTTTTTTAGTAGATTGATTGATTCTTAAGCTTGGGTCATCTCCAAAGTAAGTGATTTTTCAGATTTATTGTTATAGAAACTGTATTAGTGTATAGTGAGTGGTTGTGTGTGTGAGAGAGAGAGAGAGGAAGGGAGAGAGGGAACGCATATTATGAAACCCTGGAATTTATTGATTCTATATGAGTTTGTTTGCTTAACTTTGTTTAGCTAACGTCTGGACAAAAGATTTCCTCTACTAATGCAGGCTAATATATTGTGTCATCTATCTTTTCAGGAATTGTTCCTACTTCAACCATCTTATTGGATGTATTTTGGAAAGAAATGACCGCGGACACTGATTGGGTAAGCTTAAGGTGTTAAAATTGTTTTTATGATTCTACTTTCAATTGCCATGTTCTTCTATGGATAATATCTTGTCTGTTTTTGGACTGGTAAAGTATAATAAGTATGTCAGACTGTCAGTTTATTGATAGAGTATGGATCGTAGTTTTGGAGTTATTCTTTTTTGTTGAATATAAAAGCTGAGTTACTGATTGCAGGCTAGAGAGAATGAAACATATGATGAAGCAGAGGACGGTTATAAGAGCTCGAGGGATGAAGTTTCATCAGTTTCTTCCTACAATGCCAGCAAAGAAAGCTTACATAAAACATTTGGAAGTTCTTTGTCCTTGCAGTCCTCTGCAACTAGGTCTTATATGGAAGAACGTTCGAGTATATCTTCATACATGCCTCTTCCTCGACTCTCTGTGGCTGAGGTCTTATATGATTCCACAGGGGGTAAGCTGGTCCTCGGACTTGTCTGTTATTCCGAACACTTAATATTATGAGTAATTCTTATACTTTAAATTATAGAAATCTATACAATATGTGTCTTTGTCCTCATGCTTTTGACGTTTAGTTAGGATTCTGCTGTACTGAGATGTTATTAATACTTCATCTTTTTAGTGGTAAAAGGTGCACTGTCAAAAATTAATATATCTTTTCAACAGAAGTTTTGTCTCCTCAGAAGTCTTTGGCTACTAGCTCCCCACTTAAGCAGTCGAAGTATTCTAAATCTCTTACAATGGATGATGAGTTAGGCACATGTCTGGCCCAGGAGCTGATGAACCTTCAGCATGTAAATCATTGTGCTTTCTCTATGCTTGCTTGTACATCTAATTTTACATGCATTCTATAATTCAGTTGGTGGCTTTACAAATCCACAAGCAAAACTAAGTATCTACTGACTTTTTCTGCAGCAGAAGGCTTTGTTCGTGGAAGGTCATACAACATTAGATTTGATGACCAGGTTTTGTTGAGATTTTCCCCAAAGAATTCGGAGTCAACCTATTACTTCAGCGATATGGTAGTTGCGCTAAATCGACTTTACCGAACTCACACTTTGATTCGCAAAGTAATTAATCTAGTGCTTTTTTTATTGTTACAGATAGGCGGAACTCTTACTTTCTTTCAAGAAGAAGGATTTCGGAGATGTCTTGAGGTAATTTTGCATGTCAACCAATAAAGTCAGTACCATTGCTAAAGTTATTTTTGGCCAGCAACTCTTTTAGGATCTTCTGACCTCCCAATGTTCTTTTAGCTTTCAGTAACGCTTGAGTTTGCGTGATCGTGCACCTTATCCTCCTAACATGTTACTCATCTGGAGGGTAATTTTGCCTTTATTGTTTTCGACAAGTCCACCTCCACTTTGTTTGTCGCTGCTGTAAGTGGTTCATCTTCCTAACCAAATTTCCTACATAAATTAAAAATGATGATCACCTGTTCTAAAAAGTCAAAACTAAATTTCTGAATAATGTATAATTTTGTGCTTATAATATGGGCTGGTATGATTGTGCAGGATCAATCTGGTGGTTCCTTTGTATTGGGAAATCAGGCGTTGCTGCAAAAGATTGGTCCAAGGTTATGAAAGTTGAGCTCAAGAATTTGTATGATACTGTGATATCTATTCATGATGAGATGTTCTATCTCCGTGAAAGGTAAGAAAAGAAAGCTCATCAGCACAACTTCTGGTATCATAGCTTTGTTAATTTTAATCTTTTACACATGTTGGTGTTAGTAGGGAGGAAAAAATGCAAGCACTTAAGGTTTTCATAATCATTTATAGCTTGAATAAAATTTATGTATGTGACTTTCAGCTACTTTAGTATTATATGTGGATCACATGTCGTTATATTTCTCTTGCTATATGACAGATTATTTTCAAGATGGTCGAGGAAACTCCTAGAGATGTCGATCAAGAAATGGATGGTGTAAATATTTTATATGGCGATGAAGCTCAGGTAGATGTTATGATTATGTATGATTGATTGCATTTTGAATGATGGAATCTTCTAGCTGTCTTAATTGTTTCTACTTTTATCAGGCTTGAGCATTGTCAAGCGAGCCACATATACATAAACTGTATAATACTTTTAGTATTATAATTGTTTAGTATTATATTTTTTGAAAGTAAAAATAGAGTTGAAAGCAGGGGAAGGTAGGGACAAATGTGTATGCCAATGTCCCAAAATACTCTAACACATGCTCTAAAATACAGGAGATCTGCATAGCTTTTTCCCATTATAAGATTTCATTTTGTGAAGCTTTTTACCGCGACAACATCCTAACTGGTAATAACTCTAGATAAATTTGTCAAAGAATAACCAATTTACACATAGATGTGTAGGCTCTGTTTAGTAATTGCAACTGCACTTATATGTTTACGGAACTGTACTTTTGACAGTAATTGTAAAGAACTTCAAATCCCCACAGACTGGATGGTTGACAATGGAATATTAAGCAATGTTCATTCTTTTCCATATCAGTTTAACAAGTTTCAGGTGACATCTTTAACTTATACAGTGTAGTAATTTTTTACCATAAACTTCCTACGGAGCAGACCATAACAAAATAGCTCAATAAATGTGAGCTAGAGTTGGATCAATAAATGTGAGCTCAATAAATGTGAGCTAGAGTTGGATCAAAATAGCTGTTCATCTAGTAAAATGGTTCAGTTTGTCTGGTTTAAGAAGAGTAATAGGTGGTTGAAAAAAGTTAGACTTGCCTCAGCTGTAAGACCAGCAATAAATTAACGAGTCAGATTTACTTTCTAAAATTGTCCTTAGATAACATTTCTTCGTGTAGTTTTATGAGGTAGTATACTTACTAAGCCATTTTACATTAGAAAATGCTAATTAAATAGCTCCTCTTTAACAGGTGATGGAAGGTTGAGTGGCACAGCGGGAGCTTCCAAAGTAATTCTCTAATTCACTTTAACATTTAACCTTTATGCATGGCTTTTCTATTAATTTTTAATTTTTGAGCATCTTGCTTATTCTATTCTTTTTCAATTGTGACAGGAATGAATTGTTGCGAGCAATGGACTTGAGACTTGCCACACTAAGAGAAGAATTAGCTGATGTTTTCTGCCAAGCTACTGGAACCTCATGTTCATCCAAGGAAATTACTGACTTGCAAGCATTTTCTCATTATTTTGGAGCCATGAACATAAGGTAATCTTAGATAATTAATAATTCATTATTTCTGAGAACAATCAGAGCATTCTGTGTTTTTTAAGAATCAGAGCCAAGTTGGCCAGGTTGTCGATATTCCAAATGGCAAGAAGTTTCTGTTTACTAACAACTCAACAAATGAAAAGACAAATAATAGAAATGGGAATATGCAATCTAGTATGAGATTTTATTAACCGAAGTCTTACTTCTATCTAAATGTCTATCATTGTAAATAAAATTTGGATCCATCAAGCTTGCGAAGAAGTACATGAAGAGGGTGGCAACGGAACTCCACACTAAAGGAACATCAGAGAAAGATTCTTCCATGGATTTCAAGCCTTCAAGTCTGCTGCCTCTATTTTGTTAAGTTGTCTACCTAGTCTAGTTAAGTTGTCTATTTTGTTCTCTACTATCTTGACTAGTTCTAGGATGTTTATATGGTGAATGTGGATGGAGTTTGTTATTGTGAACTTGAGAATATATTAGTAGTTGGGGTAGTTTTTGTAGTTATGGATAATATGGAGTTTGGTGTATAAATTTGGTGATTGTGGATGGTTAATCTTGGTTATTGGTGAATGTTTATATGGTTAGTTTTGGGTGAATGTTTTGTATTGCTAACTTTAGTGGTATATAAGTCTATTTGAATGTAATGCTGATTTTGGTAAATTTTTGGGCACATAATTTGAGTCTATACCACATCACCTAAAAATTGATGTCTAATTTGGCTTTTCATGGATCTATTTTACATCTGTTAAAAAACGATGTGGTATACAATTTACAACATCGGTTCTAACCAAAACCGATGTAGTACATGGTTTGAGACATTGGTTCTGTATTAACAGCCGATGTTGTTGATAACTATTTACATCGGTTAAGAACTGATGTAATAAGTCTTGTTAATAAGTTGTTAAAAACTGATGTGATAACTATTTACATCAGTTCAGAACTGATGTTGTTGATAACTATTTACATCGGTTCAGAACTGATGTAATAAGTCTTTTTAACATCGGCCCAGAACCGATGTAAAACACATGGACTTTTAACAACACCCACCTAGACATCGGTTTTTGACAGTTTTTACATCAGTCCAGAACTAATGTCTATTGACTTATTTGGCGTAGTGAAGGGTGAGCATACCGGTGATCTGAGGTACTATTACGGTCTGAAATTACTGTTAATAAGGTAAGGATTCTGGACTAGTATTTACTGTTTATAATTGAAATTAAAGTGATTCTTTCTGTGATTATGATGCTAGGGTTTGGTAAGGAATTATAGAAGTTTCAAATTTAAAAATGAGTTTTGAATTAATTACTGTTACGTGCCATGTTAACCGTATCATTTATACTCCTTCCCTCTTTAGGGTTATTAAATGATGATATCCAAACTGATATTTATTGTAATGAACTTACAATTTATAATTAAAATGATGCTTATTATGGTAAGTTTACTACAGTTTATTGTTCTAATAATACTGCTTATTATTAAAAATCTGTGATAAACCTGCCCTTCTGAAATTGGTTCCAGCCCATCTGAAATCGGCAGAGCCCATTTTTTTTTTAAAATTATTCTTTCTTCGTTGATGTACTTAGGCAGCAAAGAAGCAAATAAACAGAAGTAGACATGTGAGGAGGTAATTTTGCACAAAATATAAGCTAATTTTAACATGATATTTTTTTAAATTTTATAGGTTTGAATTTAAGTATAAACTAGCGTAACAGCCCGTGCAAGGCACGGGCCTTTTTTTAAATTCAGGGGTTTTTGGTGTAGGAAGATTGCAGTTGGCAAGTTTCATTCCTGGATTTTTAATTAGTACATAGCTAGCCGAATCTTCCCTCTTCCGCAACAAATTGAATATCCCCTTGTGCATTGCCCACATGTCTTCTAGTAAATTCAGCAGCCCAAACCCTAGCCCCACAACATCCACAAGTTTGATCTTGGATGCCCAAATCCAATATCAAATTGTTCTCAACTGCAGAAAGAAAACGAAAAGGAAAAATTAAATTAAATTAGAGCATAATAAACAACCAAGGCGAATGAGGTTGGCACTTAAGCATGAGGGCACAAATCCAAATCTAAAATATAAACTAATTAGGCAACTCACGGAAACTCCTCTTCTTCAGGTCAATCCTTTGATGCAGATGACGTAATCCTGGGTAGTCAAGTATTTGGACATGTCAACACATAAACAGGTTACATAAAGCATGCATGGGCATAATCATATTGAAGCTGACATTCAAGCTACAACTACGCCAAAAATGTGGAGAAGTATTATTATTACACCAATGTTCTATTTCTGGGGTGACTATATTGATTGTTAGTGTCGTAGAAAATATATGCATGCATTGCAACAATTTAGGATCCAATCAGAATTGGCAGCTTGTATGATGCATTATCCACAACACAAGAATATTGTGATCTTATTCTCGATAAGGAGAAAGCACTCATTTAGAAAAAATCACTTGCATGGGAGGGTCTAGGCCATATGCCAGGGGCCATTTTTCCGAGGCAGCCATGTAGGCTGTTCCATTCGCTGTGTTTTACTATTTAATTAATAAGTAAGATCAATTGTACTTATTGACAATTAGCTCAATCTTGCTCTTGTTTTCCTACTCGAAAATAAATATTTGCTTCTGTACCAAGTACTCTAAATATTACATAAATATTTAGATATAATTATCCAAGCATGAAGCAGCATTACATATCACTGGAAGTAAATAAAATAAGTTCTGCCTTCATAATTTTTTTTAAAATCTCTATTTCTTTATATTTCAATGATTATTTAGTCTGGAATCATAAGCGTATAATCTCCTCTACGAATATGCAAAAACTTATCTAACTCTCAGTTCTTTCCACTCAATTTTATTTAGCATGATACCTGAGTGAATATAGATTATAGAGTAAGGGGGTTGACAAAATTGCAAAGGAGTGGGGTCTATTTAAGCATGTACCTTCGGAATTTGCTTCCCCATTGTCAGAACTTCTAAGATTGTCATCTGGAACACCATTTTCACTGATTTTATCCAAGATTGCGGCTGCAACCCAAAGAATATCACAAGTATTGAGCCGTTATAGAAAACCCTTCTACTGTTCTACATCCACTTTTTTAAAAACCCATATGCCTATTAGAAACTACATAGTTACATCCATTACCGATGACATGATTCTAAGATTTTTCAGATCCAAAATGTTTAATACTCAAAACAATACACTGCACGGAGCTGATAAGACCGTAACAATTTTTTAGCCTAAAGTTGAGGTTCAAATTAATAAAGCAATATTTGTTGCATTGCTATTAAAAATTATTGTTAATTAGCCATTTATATTTGTTGTGTTTGGTGTTGTCTAAAGGCCGTTCATGTGACTGCCCTCACACATGTTTGACATTGTATGTGATTTCAACAAATATGTATATTACATATTCACTATTTATGTTCTTCAAAATCGTCTATTAAGCTCTATCAACTACATTCAAAAATGTTTTCTATGAAAGTAATAAAAAGTATTAGGAAACTGTTGATATTATCATTATTTCTGACTACAGTCGTATACCCTACACTTATCACCCAAAATGAATCTAAAATGTGCATACTACCCGTAGAGGGTGGGAGTGTGCACAGGTTATGGTAAAAAAAACATTGAGATTGCAAATATCACAGATATGAAGGATAATATTGCTCTAGAAAAGTAATAAAATAAATGATATTTTTCAAATAAATAGGTTTATAAAAGTAACTAAACTGACATTCAACGAAACAATTCACACAAAATTTGGCAAACTGTTGACAGGGTGGACAAGGATGACAAGAAATCTATGTCAAAACCAGTAAACTCCATGTTATAAATATATGTAACTGTTTCCACAAATAATTTTGCCTGAAAGTTATAAGAACTATGTTTGTAGTTCCACTTAGATAATCTATGCAAGTTGGGGCAATGACAAAATCCTAAAATAGTAGAGCCGACCGATAATGTATATACCTATGAAATTTGATCCCATGCAGCAGTTCCAAGATTCTTATCCAAAGCACCAATTCCAATGCCTCCATACAAAGAAGCAACTCTGTCCTCCTCCTGGACCTGCAATCCTACTCCACGTCAAAGCATTATCATAAGTAAATATTAAAGAAGACGCCTAGTTTTTAAAAACTGATTCTTTATAGATATATATTAAGAAAATAAATTTTTATCTCGAAAACCTAATTAATCGTCAATTGTGAGTTTGATACATTGAGCGCTAAAGTGTCTCTTGTCCTTCCATCACTCGAAGTGAGAGATAACTTCCATGAATGACCATTAAGGCAGCAAGTTTACTCATAAAGCCCAAAAGTGGTACTACCAATAGAAATAGACACCAATATTAGATTTTTTTTTGATTCCATGTAGTGTTTTTAGGCTCAGAAAAACAAATAGACAACGCATAATATTTTAATACATATATCCCTAAAGTTTGTTTCACATAATGATTCCATTTTTAGCATGAGGTTTATCTTTATTAATATATTTAGATATAGCACATTTCATTCAAAAGTCTAATTAATCCAACCAAATAATTGTTTTATCCTTAATTGTCATGCAAGTCTCGAAAAGTCATCGTAATCGCACGCAACGCCAATAATGCAGCAGGATAAAGCAGCACTGATAAGTTTGAGTAATAGTGGCAATGTATAAATTTGCCACCAGCAGGTGTTGGTGCAGGTACTGCAGCCGATCACAAAGGACAACTAGCAGAACAGATGCAAACTACAACAATATCAGCCAAATCAAAGACGACGGATGACAGTGATAAACTATGGTTAACGCGGATGGATGGCATCGATGTAGTTTTGCCTTCGTCTTCTCTTACCAAGAATTAAAGTTCTTCTAGTGCAGCAATGTCGACAACAGAGTATAAAGTGAAAATGAGTGATGAGATGTTGAAGACAGAGGAATATATAAATACTATCCTCTATGGCCCAAGGAAAACTAAAAGATTGTCAGTCTTCGAAGAGATATGTCCAGTAGTTTGTTCTCAGACACAGAAAACCCCCATAAGCGGACTTTTGTCTGGAACTTGATGCCAATAGAATTTAGAATTCATTGCTTATATACTTACATAGTTAGTTGTTATTTTGCCCTGCAGCGGAATGAGAATAGGTTGCAGTAGATAATTACCAGTACATGTTTTGATTGTATTAGTCATTCTTTTTTTCTTTTTCTTTTTTCTGAATTGTATTATTTAGTTACTGCTAACAGTTTTAGGCTTTTAACATATTTAATTATCTATACAGTACTTGTCACTCAGATAGATCAATGTTATGGTCTAACTCTACTGCATTTTCTTTTATTTTTTTTGCTAATTTGTGTTTTTTTTATGAATTCCAAAACTGCAAGGCCACAGATTCCAGCTGCTCTGTGAAAATTTATATTTTAACCCCTCCCCTCCCCCAACATCAAAAAATGAGAAGGCAAGCAGATCACTAATAATTTTCTTAGTTCTACAAGCATATTTTAAAACCATACAATAACCAAACCAGCCATTATTCTGAAAGGACATCGTGGAATCATTATAAAGTACAACAGGAACACCGCTAAATTCAGTTACAGCTTTCATCAGGTAGTTTGGTAATATAAGGTGACATAACCTATGTGCGAAACAAATTACAAGAAACCGGAAAGGCCTTCTTCATTAACAGTATTTAGATTCAGTTATAACTTTCATCAGTTAGTTTGGTAATAGAAGGTGACAGAACCTACGTGCGAAACAAATTACAAAAAATCGTGAAGGCCTTTTTTATTAACTGTAAAATGAGGAAAATGGGGCATGCATAAAAAGGTAAAATTTACTTCTGGTAGACAAGCTACATTTATGAATAATATATCTAAGTTGCTAGTACCTCATAGAAAAAAATCATTCCTGTCACTATATTGACGATGAAGGTGCCCTTTGTTTCATAGTTATAACCAACTGATCATAAGCTTCCCCCCAAGCATTCTTCATCTCTAGTGACCACATGTCTGAAACTACTTCCTTGATTGTTTCCAACAACGCAAACTTGGAAACCTGTACGCATTGATGAAATATTATCAACATTAACGCCTTTTTACATCGATTTTTGTTTCATTTGCTAAATTCAATTTATTTCTTTATTTAAAAGAATGTTCATCAACAACACCAACCCTGGAATGAGTAGCACTCATATCGAAGTTGTACTGCTGTTTCACAGATCTGCAAATGTGTGTGTCTGTTATAAGTTTTAATCAATTGTTACTGTAATAAAACTTAAAATCTGGTTCCCCAAAATTAGTCTGCAGTATATGATTTTACACAAATATATACTTGTCAATGCATGATAAGTGGATAGAGTCTCATAACCCGGACAATGTTGTCTGGGATAGGTTCTGATTACTTGAACAGGCTGTGCATTAGTACACCTTAGCAATGAATTCTAATTTAGATTGTGTATCCACTTAGTATCTATAAATATAGTTAAAATTGTCTGTATTAATCACTCTCTAAATTCTTGAAACCTTTAGAGTATAGGTCTAATTTATTTGCAAGAACGCACTATAACATAGAATTGAGCCCTACATATCTCATAGCATGATCTCTGCCTGGTTGCAGGCAAGTATTAGCAAGCATAGATTGTAAAGTGAAAACATTTAATACACTCGTGTTGAAGATTAACTGACCATTACAAAGACAGTCATAGCATAAGGTTTGAGTTTTGTATTCTGTTCTAGAGGAACGTTCGAGTCCTTCAAAAAACTGAACATCTTTTTTGCAATTGGTGCAATCTCGAATATCCTGCAACATTTGACCAATACTAATGACATTACTGCTGTAATAAGTTCATTGTTTGTGTTCAAGTGACTCATTGATAAAATATTGTTAATACAAAGTTATGTTTGAATATAACAATATGGCAGGAAAAAAAAGTAGTTAAACTATTTTTAGCCCAAAAATAAAACATCCGAAGTACCACGATTCAAATATTGTCTCGAATACCACAGGATCGCATCAGATACAAGGAAAAACAACCATACAAAGCAGAAAGCACATGATGATACACATCCTTGTAGCACTCCGCACAATGCACAATTAAAGTTTTTCTAAAATTTTGCGTCGGGTTGTACAAGGTGATACACATCCTTGTAGCACTCCCCACAATGTACTTGGTTGAATTTTTACCAAAAATTCGCATTGTGTGGGGTAATGCACATTAGACATAAGCTTATCAGCTTAGTAACGTGTTATTCCACATGGTGTGAGGAAATTTTACTCCGTTTCGCAAACACTTATTAAAATGCATAAAAATGACCACTATCCTATTGTTTCATTTTGGTCATTATTGAATGATTACTTTAAAAAGGACGTGAGCCCTAGTTCTGCGGCATCCTTCTTTATGACATTCCATGATTTCACAACCAGAGCTTCATGCTCCTCTGTAAAAGCTTTAACTTCCAAATTTTCTCTCTTTTTCATATCTTAAAAAACAAAGCTGATTATAAATATACGTACTATGTATATCTTTAGAATTTATGTAATATTCCAGATTTGGATTTTAGGTTAGAATAGTACAATCAACCCCAATCAATTTCCCCTTCAATCCCTATGTTCCTGACCACAATTAAAGCAACACAAGCAAGGACTGAGCACCCAATGATCAAACAAACAAGTAGTTCAAATTCATCAAAATGCTTAAACAAAGATTAAAATTTTAAAATAACCAATCAGAATGGTAACTTTCCCAGCCCTGCGAAGTTGTACTGCTGTTTCACAGATCTGCAAATGTGTGTGTCTGTTATAAGTTTTAATCAATTGTTACTGTAATAAAACTTAAAATCTGGTTCCCCAAAATTAGTCTGCAGTATATGATTTTACACAAATATATACTTGTCAATGCATGATAAGTGGATAGAGTCTCATAACCCGGACAATGTTGTCTGGGATAGGTTCTGATTACTTGAACAGGCTCTGCATTAGTACACCTTAGCAATGAATTCTAATTTAGATTGTGTATCCACTTAGTATCTATAAATATAGTTAAAATTGTCTGTATTAATCACTCTCTAAATTCTTGAAACCTTTAGAGTATAGGTCTAATTTATTTGCAAGAACGCACTATAACATAGAATTGAGCCCTACATATCTCATAGCATGATCTCTGCCTGGTTGCAGGCAAGTATTAGCAAGCATAGATTGTAAAGTGAAAACATTTAATACACTCGTGTTGAAGATTAACTGACCATTACAAAGACAGTCATAGCATAAGGTTTGAGTTTTGTATTCTGTTCTAGAGGAACGTTCGAGTCCTTCAAAAAACTGAACATCTTTTTTGCAATTGGTGCAATCTCGAATATCCTGCAACATTTGACCAATACTAATGACATTACTGCTGTAATAAGTTCATTGTTTGTGTTCAAGTGACTCATTGATAAAATATTGTTAATACAAAGTTATGTTTGAATATAACAATATGGCAGGAAAAAAAAAGTAGTTAAACTATTTTTAGCCCAAAAATAAAACATCCGAAGTACCACGATTCAAATATTGTCTCGAATACCACAGGATCGCATCAGATACAAGGAAAAACAACCATACAAAGCAGAAAGCACATGATGATACACATCCTTGTAGCACTCCGCACAATGCACAATTAATGTTTTTCTAAAATTTTGTGTCGGGTTGTACAAGGTGATACACATCCTTGTAGCACTCCCCACAATGTACTTGGTTGAATTTTTACCAAAAATTCGCATTGTGTGGGGTAATGCGCATTAGACATAAGCTTATCAGCTTAGTAACGTGTTATTCCACATGGTGTGAGGCAATTTTACTCCGTTTCGCAAACACTTATTAAAATGCATAAAAATGACCACTATCCTATTGTTTCATTTTGGTCATTATTGAATGATTACTTTAAAAAGGACGTGAGCCCTAGTTCTGCGGCATCCTTCTTTATGACATTCCATGATTTCACAACCAGAGCTTCATGCTCCTCTGTAAAAGCTTTAACTTCCAAATTTTCTCTCTTTTTCATATCTTAAAAAACAAAGCTGATTATAAATATACGTACTATGTATATCTTTAGAATTTATGTAATATTCCAGATTTGGATTTTAGGTTAGAATAGTACAATCAACCCCAATCAATTTCCCCTTCAATCCCTATGTTCCTGACCACAATTAAAGCAACACAAGCAAGGACTGAGCACCCAATGATCAAACAAACAAGTAGTTCAAATTCATCAAAATGCTTAAACAAAGATTAAAATTTTAAAATAACCAATCAGAACTAAAATCTCATAAACCCAAAAAACATAAAGTAATAAACTCCAAAACTCAAGAATGCACAAGAATTAAAAAAGGTTGTCCATAATTTAACAAATAAACCCATCATTATCAACACACATATATACACACACAAAGATATTATATAGCATATATGTAAATAACAAAAATCATACCTTTAAAATCTGCCAATAAAATTGGGAAACTGAGTAAAGAGAAAGGGTAGAGATTGAAAGGAATGAGAAAGGGTAGAGATTGAAGGCAGCAGGCAAGATCGGCGAGTGGCTCAGACCAATTTCATGGTCAAACTAGATAATCGAGCGATGAAAATCTGCAGTACAATGAAATCTGGCTGGTACTTTTGTTATTTTAGGAAAGATAAGGTTATAGGGGTAATTTCACAGGCAATTTAGCAAAACATTTTACCCCTACGTTCGCGTATAATATATAGTAATAGAAGGCCTACTTTTTTATAAGCTAAAAACCTTAAAAAAATGAATAAGTGTAATTATGGTATTATTTTGTCCGAATATGACAACTACAAATAAGATTCCTAACAATTAGTTTGGGGAGGCATGTTGAGGGTCCTAAAAAACTAAATTATACACATTTTTTTGTCTTTATTTTTGTTTGACATTATAGTATTAACGTCCTATTTTGGTGTAAGCCCAAAAAGATGAACAAATATAATGCGCAATTATGTTTTGTTAAGGTCCGAAAATGATAAAAATTCTCAAATTTGGACATAAAATTTTTATTGAAATGAAGCACACAAACGATGAATTCATTACATAGTGAAAAGCAGATTCTAGAATACAGCTAATATATTTGAATAGCCCCAATGAAAAGTGAAAATTTCGTAGTCTATAACGTCGGCGGCAAAAGTGATCTCAAATTGACAGCATATCTTGTAGAGGACAATAACACATCCGACTTCAACCGGTTTACGGATAAGTGGGTACCTATCCCTATCCAATCGGAGATAATCATCAACTTGCTGTGTGCCATCATCTATTACGATGATTCTTTTACCAAATAGGTCCGAGTCGCGGATGCTTACGATTCATCCCTTTGCATAATCGATTGGTGTTAGTCACAGAGGCATGCCTGTTTACATCTAATAACAAGCCTAATTGTTTGTAATGCTTTGCATTACTTACATGACCTCTTAACTGAGGGAACCTCTAGTTGTAGAGTTTCTACTTGTTCTGTACTTGTAGTAGGCATCAAATCCTAGTTGTGTAACTGTACTTATATAGTCAAGAATAATGCTTGAAAGAAGTTCCAAGGTTCATGCCTCAAGCAAGAAGATGAAGACTGCCAAATAAATCATAGTTGGGATTTGAAGAAATGAAGAATTTGCCTAAGTACCAATTCGAGAAGTACTTTTGTCTATTCGAGAAGTCTAGCATTCGAGAAGTCAGAGATTCGATATCTAAGAAGACATTGTTCGATATCTCAGAATGAACTGTTCGATATCTCATTCGATATCTCAGAAGATTCGACATGTCTAAATACTCTATTCGAGAACTCAGGAAGTCAACAAGTCAAAGTGGTATTCGAGTTGTCAAAGAGTCGACAAGTCAAGTGTTCCATTCGATATCTCAAGGACTCAGAAAGCTATACAATATATCAAGAGTTGACAAGTCAAGTGTTCCATTCGATATCCCAAGGATTCAGAAAGCTATTCGATATCTCAAGGATTCGACAAGTCAAGTGTTCTATTCGATAACTCAAGGAATCCTGGAGAAAAGTATTATTCGAGAAGTGATTCGATATGTCAATCATACAGTATTCGAGAACTTAGAGTTATCTAATCCTAGTTCTCGAATCAACTACTTAGCCACTTCTCGAATACATTCTTGGAGACAAAATACTGAAGAAATTGTACAAGTCTGATACCTGCAACAAGCCAATGCACTTTATGGACCACAATCTGTAACGTGCTTTGGAAAGCCTACAAGGAAGCTTGGAGAGATATAGAAGAGACAAAGGGCTAAAGAAGTGGATCTGAACAGGCTTTGCAAAGTCAAATCTGTGACCGTTTGGACACTTACTCAAAAAGGATAGACAGACTAGAAAGTAATTTGTTCAGCTACCTTATTTGTAGTAAGTAGGTCGTATCCATGTTCTATAAGGATACAGCCTCACTTCCTTAGTTGTTAACTTTTTGAAGAGTCAAGTTTTTCATACATTGTAAGTCATATCTCTCTGAGAAAAACGAAGCTGAGAATACTATCATTTGTATTCACAGATAGTAGCAACCTTTATCTCATAATATATTAGATTAAAGTGATATTGTGTCTTATGTCATTTCTTATCCGTACCTAGACATTTGCACACATAAATACTTATCTGCTACACAGATTCAAGAACCAGAAAAGTTCAAGAATCCATTCACCCCCCTGTATTCTTTTGCTGTATTCAGTACTCAACAAGTGGTATCAAAGCGGGCTGTTTATTCATAAACAAAAAAACGATCATGAGTTCGAATACACCAAAGACCACAGGAACGGTGAAAGTCCCTAAGTTTGACAAAGAAAATTACAACCTCTGGAAGATAAAAATGATGTTGTTCATCAAAGCCTCTCATCCTTTATATCCTGAGATTCTCAAGAATGGTCCATTTGTTCCACAACAAGAAATACCTGAGAAGAATGTTGGAACCATAACTGTTCCAAATCTTATGTGGCCAAGGAACCATCCAAATGGACAGAATCAGAAAAGGATATGGTTGCTCTTGATAGCCATCTAATGTTGCTAATTATTGATTCCATGGATATGTCAATGTTTGAAAACATTGCATCATGCACATCTGCCAAAGAAATGTGGGATCACATTGAGGTGTTATGTGAAGGAACTGATGAGGTCAGGGAAAACAAGAAACATACTGGTCACACAGTATGAAGCTTTCATGGCATAACCCAAGGAAAGCATCACTGAGATGTTTGAGAGATTTCACAAGCTAGCTACTGAGTTGCTAATGAATGGCAAGTTTTATAACACCAAAGAGTTGAACATGAAGTTTCTGCTATCTTCACCAAATCATCTAGAGCAAAGGGTCATTTCTCTAAGGGAAAGAGATTTGAACAAAGTTACATATGATGTGCTCTATGGGGTTTTAAAAACTCATGAGCTTGAGTTGCTTTAGAAAAGGGCTATCCAAGCCAACCAAGGCAGGATGATAAACACATCATGTGCCTTGATTGTCAACAAATCTATTCAAGACCTAGAAGCATCTACAAGCCAGCTAAGGATAGAGGAGATAGTAGATGATGAAGAAACTGAAGCTGAGGTAAGTGAATCTGTTGAGGAGAAGGAGGAAGAAGAGTTCTATACTCTTGAAGAGCTAGATGGAATGGAAAACACTTCATATGCTTTCATGGCCAGAAAATTTCCAAACATCAGATTCAAGAGGAACCAATCCTTCAAACCCAAAACCCAATGCCATTCATTCAACAAAAGCAAGGCACCTGTGAACCAAACAAGAGTAAATTTAAAACCAGCCATGTGGATAGGTCATCTGTAAGGTGTTATAGATGCAATGACCTAGGGCATTTTGCCAGTGAATGCAAGAAGCCTAAAAAGAAGGATAAAGAGTTTCTAGAACTTGAAGCTAAGTATGAGGCCCTTCTGAGAAGTATGAGGCCCTTCTGAGAAAGTAGACACAAGGTAAAGCCTACATAGCTGAAGGGAAGTGTTGGGAAGATTCTGATAGTGATGGAGAGGAACAAGAATTTTTCAACTATGCCTTGATGGCCAATTCCAAGGATGACACATCTCCATCAGACTCTCAGGTACCATCTCTCACTACTATAGACATGTCTGTTTCCGAGTATAAATGCATGATTGAACAACTATCTATTGAGATTTTTAACATTCATACTAGTATGACTGCTGCTAATAAGGAGATTGCTAAACTGTCTACTAGAAATGAAATGTTAATTAAAAAGAATGAGGAACTTGAGCTAACTGTTATGCAAGTAGAAAACCTTAAGAAAGAAGTTGAATATTTGCAGAATAAGGTTTTATGTGCTAGTCAAGTGGAAAAGGCTCTTAGGGATGAATTAGCTGAAAATGAATTCAAACTGAAAACGTTTAAGAAATCATCTGGTCTAGTGCAATCCTACTACGGGAAAATTCAAGCAAAACCCAAGGCTGCTATTGGACTTGACTATGGCACTCTTAAACAGAGAAAAGGCTATGCTATCATTGAAGATGACACGGTTGTTCATGAGGAAGTGCCTCACATTTTGAAAAAGGCTGAAAATCCAATTTTTAAAGAATCAACATTTGAAATTGATGAGGATGCCTTACTCATCAAGCAAATGTTAAATGATGAGGATGGGGCACAATCCAGTGAACGACAAGCATCATCCAAGAGTGAGAGTGTCAAGTCAAAAGCCAAGGAGCCAGTAGGTGATAGGTCAAGACCTAAGAAGTTTGTTAAGTTTGTTTCAGCTGGGAAGAGTGAATCAGAGAAGAAAGTGACTAAGAAGAAACAGAACAGAAATGGCAAGTTAGGGATTAACAAAGATAACAACTATGCTTATATGCCTAATGCCCCTAGGAAAACTTGTCAGAACTGTTTCAGTACCAATCATCTAACTCATGCATGCAAGAAACCTGTTGGTAGTGTGTCCAAACCTTTCTATGATTGTTCTGTGCCTCTAAGACATAGAGATGCACCATTTTGTGATAAATTTGACTGTATGTCATGCAATATGAATGCTATGACTAGTTGTTTCAATTTGAGAAGGAAATTCATTGATGGTTGTATCAGTCACAATTCTCATACACACTACACAAGGTCAAAGTCTTCAAGTCCTCCTAAAGCTAGGAAGGTACTTTTGTCACCTAAGTCTGAGACCTCAGGCTCTAAGACTTCTAACAGTGACAAGAAGACTAACACCAAGAAAGTTGATAAGCATGTTGTTTATGATAAAACTGTTTCTAAGTCACATGGACCCAAACTTGTTTGGGTACCAAAGGAGAAGTAATACCTTTGTGTTTGCAGGGCAAAGAAAGTGAAAAAAATGTCATGTGGATTTTGGACAGTGGATGCTCAAATCATATGACTGGTGATATGGCCCTGCTATCACAGTATGAGGAGAAGGTTGGCCCAATGGTTGCTTTTGGAGATGACAGCATGGGTAACACATTGGGATATGGCAAACTGAAAGTTGGTAATGTCATCATTGAAGATGTAGCACTAGTCAAGGGACTCAAGCATAATCTGCTAAGTGTTGGTCAGTTTACTGATAGAGGATTCAAGGTGGATTTTGACAAAGATGAATGTTTGATCACCCACAAGAAGACTGGTGATTTTGCTCTATCTGGAGTAAGGAAAGGAAGCCTGTTTGTAGCCAATATGGACTCTGCAAACAAGGACAAAATTTGTTGCTTCTACTCAAAAGCATCAAATGAAGATTGTTGGCTGTGGCACAAGAAATTATCACACCTGAACTTCAAAGCCATTAATTCTCTTGTTAAAAGAGAGTTAGTGAGAGGCATGCCCACACTTGAATTCTATCAAGAAGGAGTGTGTGAGGCTTGTCAAAGAGGAAAAATGAAAAGATCAAGCCACAAGTCAAAGACAGTGACATCAATAACCAAGCCCCTACAACTCATTCATATGGACTTGTTTAGGCCTATCAATATTATGTCACTAGGAAGAAAGAAGTATGCCTTAGTGATGGTTGATGACTTTACAAGGTATACATGGGTGGAATTTCTGGCATCAAAAGATGAGGCTCCAAAAGTAATCATTGAGCACATAAAGAAAGTTGACAAGGAAGCAAAGGCCAACAATGCAAACGTGATTGGACTGAGAAGTGATAATGGAACAGAGTTCAGAAATGCCATACTTGAAGCATTCTGCAAAGAGAATGGAATTTCTCAATAATTCTCTGCTCCAAGGACTCCACAACAAAATGGAGTTGTTGAGAGAAAGAATAGAACTCTAATTGAGGCTGCTAGAACAATGTTACTTGATGCAAAGATGGCTACATGTTTTTGGGCTGAGACTGTGAGCACTGCATGCTATATCCAGAACAGAACCCTCATCAACAAAAACACTGGAAAGACACCTTACAATTTGATGACTGGAAAGAAGCCTACTCTAAAGTATGTTCATACTTTTGGAAGCAAATGCTTTGTATTGAAGGATAATTCAGAATATGTTGGAAAATTCGATGCAAAGGCATTTGAAGGAATTTTTCTTGGCTACTCTATGGAAAGAATTGCATACAAAGTTTATGTCATCGGTCAAAAGAAAATTATGGAAAGCACAGATGTGACATTTGATGACAGCAAACTACCTGGATTAGAAGAAGCCAATGATGAAGATAAAGATCCATTAAAGTTTGATAATCTAGATGATTCTGATGAAGAGAATGAAACTAGAGTTGAAACTCAAGTTCAACAAACTCAAGTGAATGATGATACAAGAGAAGAATTTGTGCCAATCAATAGTGGAGAAACAAGCATCCAAGACACACCTGTGAATAGTGGCAACATCACAGGGGGAGGAAATGAGAATGATCGGGACTTGGATGATGAAGCAACATCAAGAATGAGAAATCAGACTGAGCATTCAAGGAAATGGGATAGATCACACACTGTAGAGCAAATTATTGGAGATCCTAATGCAGGAGTAAGGACTAGGAGAGCAACTCAGAATGAGTGCCTCTGTGGTTGTTTTCTATCTCAGGTTGAGCCTAAGAAACTTGATGATGCACTGTTGGATCCAGATTGGATTATTGCCATGCAAGAGGAGCTGAATCAATTTGAAAGAAACAAAGTATGGGAACTTGTGCCTGCACCAAAGAATAGAACCATTGTTGGAACAAAATGGGTTCTGAAGAATAAGATGGATGAAGATGGTGTAATAGTAAGAAACAAAGGAAGGTTGGTTACAAAAGGATACTCTCAACAGGAAGGCATTGATTATGATGAGACATTTGCCCCTGTTGCTAGATTGGAAGCCATCAGAATATTCTTGGCATTTGCTGCTCATTCAAACTTTAAAGTTTATCAAATAGATGTCAAGAGTACATTTCTGAATGGAGAGTTGGAAGAAGAAGTTTATGTGCAACAACCACCTGGCTTTGAGGATCCACACTTCCCAGAATTTGTCTACAGATTGCTTAAGGCATTGTATGGACTTAAGCAGGCTCCAAGGGCATGGTATGATACTCTATCACAATTTCTTCTTGAAAATCAATTCACTAGAGGCACATTGGACAAAACACTGTTTTACAAGAAGCATGGTGATGATATTATCCTAGTTCAGATCTATGTGGATGATATCATATTTGGGTCTACAAATGAGAAGCTGTGTGAGAAATTCTCTAAACTCATGCAGAGCAGATACGAGATGAGTATGATGGGAGAGTTGACATTCTTTCTTGGGTTGCAAGTCAGTCAAAGGAAGGATGGTATCTTTATCAGTCAAACCAAGTACATCAAGGATTTATTGATGAAGTTTGACTTAGAAGACTGCTCACCTGCAAAGACACCCATGGCCACTGCCACTAAATTAGATGAAGATGCTAAAGGCAAGAAAGTAGATATCTCAGTCTACAGAGGCATGGTTGGTTCTCTACTCTATCTCACTGCAAATAGGCCAGACATCATGTTTGCTACATGTTTGTGTGCAAGGTTTCAATCAAATCCAAAAGAATCACATTTTATTGCTATAAAAAGGATCTTTAGATATCTGAAGGGCACTCCAAACTTGGGTTTATGGTATCCTAAGGACACAGGGTTCAATCTGGTTGGTTATTCTGATGCTGACTATGCTGGATGCAGAGTGGATAGGAAAAGCACCTCAGGTAGCTGCCAGTTTCTTGGACAAAGGTTAGTCTCTTGGTATAGCAAGATACAACAATCTGTGTCAACTTCTACAGCTGAGGCTGAATACATAGCTGCTGGAAGTTGCTGTGCTCAAGTGCTTTGGATTAGAAATCAACTTAGAGATTATGGACTTGTGTTGGAAAGAATTTCAATCATGTGTGACAACACAAGTGCAATCTCTATAGTTGCCAATCCTGTCAATCATTCTAGAACAAAGCACATTGACATCAGATATCATTTCATTAGAGAACATGCAACTAATGGAACCATTGAGTTACATTATGTCTCTACAGACAAACAACTAGCTGACATATTCACTAAGCCATTAGATGAAGCCACCTTCACAAGGTTGGTCAGTGAGATTGGAATGCTGAATTCTTCAGATCTGGCAAGGTTAATATATCATCCAAATTGTTGCAGCAGTAAACACTTACTTTATCTAAATTCTCAATATTTTTGAAGTAAGTGTTGGCTGAAATATGATTTATAAACATTTCAAATCTGCTACATATGTTGAAAAATCATATTTTGTCAACTTGAAATTTCTATGAAATTTTGAGAAAATTACTGTTTAATTTGCTAGAATATTCTTCATTGAATATGACTGATAAATTTTAAAAGATAGTGAAAATTAATTTTTGTGAGTGATGAGCATATTTCGATAAGTCAGACTTCTCGAATGGTTCACTATTCGACATCTCTAACAAGTCTCATTAGAGTACTCTTGAGTTCTCGAATAGAGTCTTTTATAGATATCGAATAGAGGTATTCTTGACTTCTCGAATATGGTAATTTAGTTCTCTAATGAATGAGTTCTCGAATCATTTGAAAAGGCTGAATTCTCGCTGAATCTCAACCGATTTTGGATTTTTGTCTAAAATTTTAATTCACTCATAAAAACACATTTTATTTAATTTAGAATTATTTCTAAGTTAGATAAATGCCAGCTGTGAGTTACCATCTGCTTGAGTTATCGAATAAGCCTTTCTTGACTTATCGAATAGTTGTTTTCTACTTCTCGAATGCCTGACTTGTCGATACAAAACATATAACTAATCGACAATTCAAGTACTTCATACTTTTACAATTCTACATCTATTCGATTCATTCCACTCGACTACTCAAGCATCTAAACTCCCAAAACCTCTGAAACCCTAACTGCCAAAAGTTAAATTTCTTCTTCAACCTTTACTCTTTTCTCTCTTTTCTCTATATCAATGGCAACCGTGAAATTCAACACCAACTTTATCTCCCTAACCAGTGATGTGGAAGCACCCAATGCGAACTTCAAGTGCTTTGTAAAATGGATGTCTGAGTCATACATCACGGATGCACTCTCTACCAACCCAACTCTGTATCTAGAGATCCTGGAACAGTTTTGGGGAACTGCTATTGTAGAAGTTGTAGCCCTAGAAAGCGCAATAACGTCATATATAATCTACTGCAAGATTCAGGACCAGGAAATCACTATCACCACTGCAGACATGAATCAAGCACTGGGTCTACAACAAGAGTCATATGACACACTGGCCACAAATGCACAGTTGGAAGAATTCTTTGAATTCATCAACTACTCAGATGGGATTAATCTTGGAAAGCTAAACAGGAAGAATCTGAGGAAGGAGTGGAGCTATTTGTTTGCAACTCTCCTTCAAGTCTTCACTGCCAGGAAATCAAGTTTTGACCAAATCAGTGCACCTGCGCAGCAAATTTCCTATGCATTGGCTTATGGAAGAAAGATAGATGTTGGTCAAATCATCTTACAAGAGTTGTATGGGAGACTTGGTAAGAATACAACTAAGAGAGGTACTGACATTTTCTTCCCTCGCTTCATTCAATCTGTACTTAATATTAAAAATGCTCAATTGATTGATTTGCCTAGGATAGATAAAAATAGAATAGGCTATCCTAAATCCATGACCAAACTCATTTTTGGTAATTTGGAAACTAGGAATGATGTGGATGTAAGACTTAACATAACTCCCTATATGGAGGGTTTATTTAGGACTTACCCCCACGACATGCCAACATTTGATTCAAAGTCACAGTTAGCACAGCCCAAGCAAGTAGAACACAATGCTAACCCAGGGCCTGCTAACCAACCCTCTCAACCAAACACTCTACCAAACACTGAGCCAACTGCATCATCCTCTCAGAAGGGTGATGTTAGTAAAAAGGAGAAGAAGAGAAAACAGGTTGCTTCTGCACCTTTGACCATATTATCAGAAGCAGCACTGACTGTTGAATTAGGTTTAGAAAGTCAGGAACCTGAGTCACCCTTAATCAGACCAAAGAAGAAGAAAGCTAAAACCACCTCTTCAGTCACACAAATGGCTGAAGTTGTAAAATCAGGGGCATACAGTTCACTAGATGTATCCTCTCAACAGGGTGCATCTATAGAATCAAGCATCCTCCCCAATGCACCTATCTGTAAAGAGTCAGCACCGGGGAGTGATAAGTCTGGCACAACACTGAGTGGAGAGCACATCACATTTGAAACTCCCTCTATTTCTCAGGGGGAGTTGCCAAAATCCATTCTACAAGACACTTCTCTTCGAGAATCACTACAAGAAATTTTCGATGACACAACGGTTTTTCACCGTCATCTGAAGCCCTTCAAAACCGATGTCTATCTCGATGCCGTCTGTTATATGTATCATACAACAGCAGCATAACCGTTGTCTTTGTTGTAGACAGATAACAGACGTGGTTTCAGAACTGTTGTAAGAAGCTTGGATCATACAACAATTAAGTTTTTCAAAATGTTGTGTGTATTACATGAAGACAACGACAGCGTTTCTTAAAAACGTTGTGTAATACTTGGATCATACAATGGTGTTTTAAATTTGGTCTGTTGTCTGATGATGTTTTTAACAAGGGTTGTTTCAGAAATGTTTGTTGTGTATTACCTGGATCATACAATTGTTTTTTAAATTTAGTCTATTGTCTGATTGTGTGTTTAACAAGGGTTTCTTCAAACCTATCTATTGTGTACTACCTTGCTCATACAATACTTTTTTAAATTTGGTCTATTGTATATGTTATAACTACACCACACTTTCAGTGCTTACAACATGTTGTCTGAATATGTAAGACACTACGTTTTTCTTTGGCTAAAAGCGTTGTTTTGTTTTCTTATAGACAATGGATGCATTTTTTTTGCTGTTGTGCGAATTTTCTATACACAACGGTCTAGTTGTTAAAAGCATGGTCTGGTTATAAAGCACATGATGGCCTTTTTTATAAACTTGGGTATTAAAAAGCATTGTCTGTACATAGAATAACAATGCCCTAATTGGCTACGTACTAGAAAAATCCAAATATTACCAAAATTACAAATACACTTGTCCATAAAACTAAAATAAAAGGACAAAATCAAAGCCCTATCATACTAGAACTTGTCTTCTGATTAAAAGACTCGGTTCCTCTGGTCTTTTGATTTTCACCATCCACTAGCACAGAGCCATCGCCTAGAGCATCCAGCTTCTACACAGAAGAAATACATGAGAACTCAAAAAAAAATTATTTAACTATGCCAATTAAACAACTTAAATATAAGCTAGCTTTTCAAATTTAAAACAAAGTAACAGTTTTGGTTCATTACACAAATTACCACAATATCAGTTTTCTAATATGAGTAAATCACATTAGTACATTGGAAAACTTACATCACCCTTGCCAACAGAAAGACTTCCCTGATGACTCACTCAAACCAGGAATTGAATTTTGTGATGAAACAAGTATCAATTTGGTTAGCCCCTGAATTCTACTCATCAAAGCAGCCTTTCAAGCTCAACCATTGACACAAGAATCCTCTGTAATGATGATGTTGCAGATATTGCTCTCTCAACCTGAAAACAAATATTAATATGAACACTAGTGAAAACACCAATCAATGAAGTAACAATTCACTTATATAGTCTAGTTATAGAAACCCACAACTTCATCCAATGGTTTTCTGCCATCAATTGGCTCCAAAATGTCAAGACAATTTCTAAATTCTCTGTACAGCTGCTGCTTCATCATTGAACTTCAAATCAAACTTTTTCTTGTCCTGCAAATAAAATCAGTTACGTGAGGTTTACAACAGATGAAAACATCAGTAATGAGCGACTACTTAAAGTGTTGAGAACCAAAAATACCAACTTCTTTCGGTACTTGTAACCGCCAGTAATGTTTGCAGTTAGAATTAACTTGAGGGCACTTTCTGGCAAAATCATCTTCAATCATCTTAGGGTACCTACATATAGACATACAAGTACAAAAGTGGGCTTCACCTGTCAAACTCTGTTCAGCCAAAACAGATATAAAACTTTAATAACAAAAGAATATGAGAAAGAATTTCAATACACTGACTCGATGTTCGCTAAATAAACAAATGCAAGTCAAAAACAATTATACGAATAAATCCTAAATATTGAATAACAAATAATTAATGAATCGGGACATAATTATTGACACTAAACAGAGTACAAAATATGTTGATCTTTACGCTAAAGTGAATAACATGCATTCACAGAATTAATTAACACATTTCAATTTGACAAAGCACACCTGTATAACTAAAAGTAAAAATGCTTTTAACCCACATGTTGCACCGCATGCATATTAAGGTTAAAACAAAAGGAAATTGGGCTTTAAGGCCCATCATTAATACAAGATCAATCAGACACAGTAGTAGTTCACAGACAAGTCCATTCATGTGATAAAATATAAATAATTATTCTTTATCTTTCAATATGTAAAAAAACAAAAACAAATTGTGACTACACTGCATGCACAGAAGTACTATACCAATTTATGTCAATTCCTGGCCTTGTAGTTTAGAAGGAGTGCAATTTTATTCACTAAAAGGAAAATTAAATGATTGCTAAGTGTTAACTAAAATAATAAGGAAACTAATCTTATTAACACTTAAATATATAACAAAATTTATTAATAAAATTTTGATTACCAGATTTCATAAATAACAAAAATCATCACATAAAATCAATTAATTAAATCTCACAAAAAGTACTATTTGATTAATTTTCGAAACAAACAAAATTACAATGATCTCATATTAAAAGAATGCCATTTCAAGCTCAACCATTGACATCTTTTGTAAGAATTTAACATAAACTAGAGTCTGTTAAGAATCTAGAGTCCACTAACATTAAGTGTTTTGTCTAGAGGCATTTCTTTGTTGCCTTTGAATGTGGCTGCAGCTGTGAATTGAAAGATCAAATCGTCAAAAAGGTTTAATAGCAAGTCAAGAAGCTCTGTCTCTTCGCTTATGAATCTGCTATTAGAAAGTCACTATAGCAGCTGACAAACACGTATAATATGACTATAAGTTTACAGCTGAAAGGAGCGACATAACTTAACAAAATTACAATAATAAAATACAGACAGTTGAGATCCGCTAACCTGATAAATGTTTATTTTTTTTCTCAGTACTCTTGAGTATTGCTTCTTTGTAGATTTTGAGATAGGTTATCTATGTCCTAGTCATTTTTAATATCTTTTATTCACTATGATTTGGCTAGATACTTTTATCTCTTCACATTTTATTATTTCATGCCTTTCTGTTTTGTACTCGTATGTGGGTCTTCTCTTCCTGATATCCTCCTGGAAACTTATCCTGCTGTAGCTTCTAGTAATTGTATGCCATGAAATTTAAACTAGATACTTAAGCTTTAAACTAGATACTTGACACTCATACCCTGTTTGGGATTATATTTATATATAACATAAACTGCAATTCACATCACAAGCATTCTATTATAACAATTGCATATATACACAAAGACATAGTACATATACACAGACAACTACGAAACGAAATTCGGGGTCAAGAAACAATAAAAAGCTGCATCGTAACAATCTTATACACAAGTCTATGCATTCAGAACTCAAATCCTTTACATCTGATAGAAATCGTAAATTTAGTTGACCTCACTATATTTCGCAGCAACTAAAAGCACACAAGAAAAGAAGTTCGGGACGAATTAACAAGCTATGAGAAGCAACAAATTCCTATTAGCATAGAAATTTACATAGGCTAGGTGTATACATCCAATGAAACCTCAAAATTTGAGGAATACCTTATTGTGAACAAACCCAATCCGAAGCTCTATTAAGCTCTACACCTGTGAACAAAGCTCTGTTAAAAATCAAAAAATAAGATTTGAAAATAAATTTGAAACAAAGTACTAATTTACACAAATCGAACCAAACAAGCTGTAATGAAGATTATTTAGCACAAATAGAACAAACTCCAAGTTGGGTTCATGTTTAATTAAGCTTTTTACTTTGAATCTCTGAGATGGAGAATGCTAATTAGGTTTTATGTATTCTACAATTGAGTAATTAGGTTTTCAGATAGTAAGATAGAGATAGGAGATGGAGATAGCAAGACTGAGAAGGGAGAAGGAGATTGTTGGAGAGAGAGATGCGTGAGAACTCATATAGAGAGAGAGAGAGAGCACTGTGAGAGAAAGCTGAGAGAGAAATACTATGGGAAAAGGGGGGAATGGAAATTTTGTTTAAGGGGGGAAATTTTGTTGAAATGGAGAAGCGGGACTTAGAATATTTTAAGGGGGGAAATTTTTGTTAGAGGGGGAAAATAGAAGAGGTAAATGAAAATATAAAATTTTATACAATAATTTTTTTAATAACTTTTAAAATTAATTTTTATTTATGTAATATAAAAGTAACTAGTTTTCTATCAAAATATACTTAATTGAATGATATTCCCAAATTTTCAAAAAATAAAGAATTGATTTGGTTGGAGATCTTAGTAGATCACTAGTATATTGACCAGTACCCGTAACTCGTGCTTTTTCACTGATTATTATTTCTATTTTTTTAAAACTATTTCTCGACAATCCAACCTTAAGGATGTCAAGATATATCTAATATAATGATATTCACAAATTTTCAAAAAAATAAAAAATTAATTTGGTTTGTAAAATTTAATATTTAATAAACGAAGTGGTCTTGCTAAACAAAGTGGTTATTTCTCAAATACCGTTGTCACTGATTATTATTTCTATTTTTTAATGATATATTCATTCACATTTCTCGACGATCCAAACATACGGATGTCAAGATATATCTAATATATTGATAGTCCCAAATTTTCAAAAAATTAAAAATTGATTAGGTTGTAGATCTTAGTAGATCACTAGTATTGTGACAGCCCCCAAATCCGGGGTCATAAATCCGGGCCATCACGGACCAATTTCCATTCAATATCAATATCTCTTGAGTTTTTTTTTTTTTTTAACAATTGATACTTATGCCATTGACCCCGCAATAATAAACACACACACACACCAGTCATATGCTCAGAGAACAACATTCACCATAATAAAGTTAAGAGTTGAACAGTTATGACAAACCAGGATCATACTTAAGTACATTGTTGAATAACACTTCGACATGAAGCGTTCCAACAATTAAAAGTTTATTACATTCTTACACCCTTAATTATACATAAGCTCTCAGAACCCGTCTGCCTCTATGCTACCTCAGGAATCGATGCTAGCGTGCTCTCAGAAGGTCGCCTTCCCCCTACCCTCTTGCGGGGCGTTCTGCGAAGTATTGGCATTCCTAGCTGTATATAGATTAAGTAGCAAGAATGAGCCAAAATAGCTCAGCAAGATAATTTCTATCTACTAACATCAACGGAAAATAAACCGTTATATATATATATAATAGACAAAAGCAAACTTCAGTTATTATGGAAGAATTTTATTTCCATTCAATATGTATATACACTTTCCAATTATCCTTGTACGTGAGAAATATATAGTATCATTCCATCAATCTCGCTTCTAACATCATATAATATCAGTTCCTCTTCTTGAATGCTATAACCATCAATATACCATTTCAATGTAATCTTTCAAGATAATATAAAAACTTGAACAAATCTCTCAATATAATCTTCTCATTTCCTTCTTATGCAACAATCATATAAATTAATATAAAATCAGTTTCTCTTCGTTTGTAACAATAATTCCATCATTTCATATCACTTTTCTGTTTTCAGTTATAAAAATCTGAAAACCATTTTCAATTCTTTCTTTCAAGTTTTGGGGATCTCTGCTGGCGCTAGATACGTAGGACGATGATCAGTCGCCTGACCGTATCCGCTCTCTGTTTACTACTACTAGTAGAAGGGATGATCCCTACCTGGTAATCAACCCTGGAGGAAGGCTACCTGCTACATCCTCCCTTGGCATCTTCGTGCCGAAATAAAATATTGGATGCTGGACTGTGCCACTACCACACAGCCTCTTACGCTTACTGTTGCAATCCCCCTTTTTTCAAATCATCAAATAGCATTTCACATTTTCCATTTCCATTCACATTTCCATTCACATTTCCCTTCACATATATCATTTCCATTTCCATTTATCATCACCTTTAAAAATTTATATATGTCATAATACTTTGATTATGACTCAGACATCTCCTCTGTATTCAATGAAATCAATATGCTTTTATATACGTAGAGTATTCCATTTATCTCAAAAGTATTAAATACCATTCAATAATATTTATTAAATCACAATACTTAGAAAGAATATAATATTATAAATCATATAACCCTAGATAATAACTGATACCATTCCTTTATATATCTTTAGATAACAACTGATACCATTCCTTTATATTCCCTTAATCATAAGGCATGTTTACTTCATGCATAATCATCTCTATGTATATTCATATCCATCTTCATATCATACTCATATACCTTCCCTTTTTACATCAATAATCAAGGAAAACCATTTCTTAACAATATAGTAACAATAGCATCACATATATATATTTCATGAAATCAAGTTTCTTTGAAGATAAATAATTTCCAAGTAGGGATAGAAAAGATCTTGCCTCGATCTCGGTATCCTGACGGTATGGCTCGTCCCTCTTCCGGAGTTTCTATAAACACAAAAGGACCGTCATTAGAATGTCACATCTCTTACTCACTACACTCTTGTATAACATTACCCTTGACACTTTAATATATGTTTAACGTATCACTATTACCCCAAAGGTTCAAGAACTTAACCATTTATAAACTCAATCGAAGTTTCAGGGGTTTTTCACCATTTCCCCTAACAACCACACTTAACTGTAAAAATTCTCAGAAAATATGAATCTCGAATTTTACCATAAGGCCAACTGATAATGCCTCTTTTACTACCCTACTACCATATCCCAAAGTTTTATAATTTTTAAAAATGTCTAAGTATGGTAGTTTTAGCCTCAAAGTTAACACATTTACATTTTCTCGGTTTTCGAACGCCTTTCACTAAAACTGACTTTTCTCCTAAACCGTTCATCAGATTTTAACGCACTTTATATCAAAACGATCTACGAACCATGCTCTATCATCTTATGGTCACTTGGGAGTCTGGACAGTAAGGTACCGTACGGGTATAGGGTCCAAAAACAGGGCAGTTTCCTGGTCTAATGGAAATCGGACATTATAACGGCTATATTTTCATACTTTCCAAAATCAAACTCCTCCAAATCAATCATCCACCTTATACACCATCACCTACACCATGTGGTCATCTTACCAACCATGGTTACAAGCACATACTCCTTCCATATTCAACTTTAATCACTTACAACACATATAACATCATGATTTCATCACTTATAACTACTTAACCACTAATACCACCAATATTCATCATAAACTCAAGAGGGGTGAAGAGATTATACCTTCCTTGAAGCTTTAACAACACTTAATAATCCTTGGGATATCCTTAAACAACCTTGTACTAGCTTGAATCAACTAAAGAAACCATAAAAACAAAGTTAGTTTCTAAGGGTTACTATTCATCATCACTTTTGTAAAAATCATAACAAATAGAAAAAATAAGAGTTTGGCTCTCAAATTTTTACCACATCTTGGCCTCTATATAAGCTTTGATTTGAGCTATAGATCACCAAAAACAAAGCTTCCTAGCTATGGTTTTGAGCTCCATCTTTCCGCTGGATAGAAACTGGAAAGATTGGGTTGTCCAACTTTGAGCATGGATTTGACTAGGCTATACTACTTGGATTGCTATAAAATTTGGAGCGAATCATGCCCATGGAGTGGAGAGGTTGTGGTTAAAATTTGGTGATTTTATCATGTATATAAATGGAGATATGAATTTTTCTTTGTGTATATCACCCATTTTGGATGCATCTAGACTTTAATGTGTTGTTAGCATGCTATTGGTTCAAGTGTTTCCAATCTAATTGTCCACTTGTTGGCTTTAAAAAATGTTACTCCATTTTTGCCAAAGTGCAAAAACACCACTTAGTTCATAGTTGACTTGCTTGCATGCTACTTTAGTTTCCTTTAAATCAATTAAATCCACTTGCTACAACTTATATGTTGCACTCTATTGTAATAATGTGGCCTAATACCTCAAACAATTGTCGTGTCCAATTTCCTTTGCATTTTCTCTTTATCTCAGAAAACGTTCTCGCGATTTCTCAAATGCTCTCTATTCCTTTTTCTCTAGGGTTTTATTCTTAATTCCATTCTATTCTCATAATATATCCTCCCTTGGACTTTGAATATTTAATATCTTCAATTTATAATCCATGATTCGTTCGCTTTATCACCTAATCTTGTTATAAAGTTCCAGCAGTTTCTAGAACGCTCGTTCACTATCTCAGTGGTTTCTCCTTTGTAAATTCTTTGGATATATAATATCCTATCCCACATCATATATTAGTGTGTTAGGGTGATTCTAATCCTCAAGTAGGTATTAGATCCAATATCCTTGGTATATTCTCTTTTTCTCAGAAGTTGCTCTCCCGGTTATCTCTCGGGTTCTCAAGCATTCTCAAACTCGTTTAACAATCTAAATTCCCTTGGCATTTCCTTGCCTTGACCGCCCCTTGGTTTAACCTAATTTCACTATTTCCTCAAGATATAAACCCTTTAACATTTCTATACTCCTTAATATCACATTCAATAGAGTCTCAATCGAAATCGAAAATCCTTAAAGTCCATATTCAGGAATTTCTGAAATCCATTATCATTTTGAGTCACTCATTTTCATAGTACAACATCAATATGGTTCCTGATTATTCATTTTCCATTTCAAATCTAGGGTACTTACATACTATTTCCTTAAATCCTCAAAATCACTATTCATTTAGGTACTGTAGCATTCTAAAAGTGAGGGTTATTACAGTCTTCCCCCCTTAAAAGGATTCCGTCCCGGAATCACGTTGAATATATCGCTTATTACCTTTCCCGCATAACACCTTCAAATTCTCACATTACTTCCTCCATCTTTTAGTTCTTTCATAAACATCTCTATCTTGTTTGTACAGAAATACACCAACATAAACTTGCTTGTCATTCATCAACATGCCATTTAGCTTATCAATAGCAGTACTTTCACTATCTTTTCCTTGCAAATCCCCTCATATATTCAGTCATTCTATCTTATCTCATCTCTCCTTCCTCTTTTGCTTAAGGGTATCGGCCACCACATTGGCCTTCCCTGAATGGTAGTGTATCTCACTATGGTTTATCTGTATTTTGATCTCTATCATGACATAAAATATAAACACTTCAATATTATTATATCCTGACTCTGTAAAATCTTCCAGAAATTTGACTATAACATTACTCCTTGAAACAATTGTAAGAAAATATTATCTATAATATATATTTCCTGTTCATACTTATACAAACATATACTTTCCTTTCATCCTTGAAAAATATTCTTGCGCTTTCCCCAATACTCTTAATCTCCTTTTTATAGAGTTCTTTGACTCTTAACAGATATTGATTTGGATGACACGAGAATAACTCACTTTCTTATATCACCATAGTTTACTTTCTCACAGATAGATTATTCTTATCTATATTATCAGCCCATTTACACCATTCATTGACTTAGTCGATCCCTAACCAAACATTTACACTTAAGAGGTCAAATTAGCGCGTACTTGCAGTTTTCTCCGGATACCTTATCCCAGATGTCTATTGTTCACTATACGATCTTTACATCTTACTGATCCACCTTAGTTCCTTCATGATATACCATCTACTCCACCTCTGAAATTTCCTTTTATTATTCTCATCAAAATCTTTACCTCAAGTTTTACTCATTCACACCTTTTGGACTAATCCTTTGAATACTTAACATCTTTAATCTCTCTCTGCTACTTAGGGTATTAGTCACAATATTGGCCTTCCATTACCAATAGTTATTGCACCTCGAATCCATCATTAATTATCCCCACTTCCTTTGTTTATCCTTATTCTGACTCTATCCTCAAAATACACCTTACTCTCAATAGTAAATCTCAATTATATATACCTTAAAATTCCTCATTTTCTTTTCTCTTACTAATCATCAAATATTCCCATTTCTTCTCACGAAATTCCTTTCTCTCTTATATTGAAACGCTTCTAGCTGTAATTATCTCTTATTGAAATTTCCCTTGGAATCGCAAGTTTCCTCGTATAATCACGTATACCCTAAACCTTACTTCCATTATTCCATCCATTAAGGAAATCTTCTATATTCAAAACAATTAATAAAATTTAAGAGTCTTTGAATTGAAACGAACCCAGAAACAAGCAAGGGTCCCACAATAATTTATAAAATAAGAGTTTTAAATAACCTTTATTCGAAATAAAAGAATATTTGAGAAATCAATATGATGGAAGAACCCGTACGTCACACAAGTGAGGGCGTCCCCTCCGACTTTCTATCACACAGACAGATTGTCCCCGTGTATACATATAGGGCTATTCCTCTTAGTTGGAGTAAGAAATATAGAGGGAAATTTAAATCACGATGATAAACACCATCTTCCGAAAATAATCTTAGAGGAATATTTTGACTAATACAATTTTGAAACACATTTCAAGGGTACCAAAAAGTTTTGAAAAGATACCGGCCCTTAATAAATAATTACCCACTAGTGGAGGAAAATTTGAAACTCAATAATATAATTTAGCAGGGCTTTAGGAGCTTGAAAATAGGTACTGTTAATAGCCTCTGCCCAATTAAAAATCTCAATAATGGAACGCTTTCCTCAAATACTATTTATATCTTAGACTGCGTACTCTCCAAAATTTCTTAAATTTGGCACTTATCCTTTAGCCTTAAACTATCGTCTTATATTCCCAATTATCGTCATTTACCTAGTCTTGACTTGCCTCGATACTTTCTGCCTTTATCCATAATAGAACACAACCTTCTAATCGATATACTTACGTAATATTGATCGTCTTAGCCTGACACTGCTCCGGTATCAAGGACCCTTCAAATTATACTTCTAAATTGTATATTCTAACATACCACACATACTCACAATACTTTCTAACGTACACTTCCTGTTACCTCAAATATTCCCTTTTCTCATATCAGTCCCATGTGCTATATAAACTTAACACTTTTGGCATAATAACCTTTTCATTTAAGTCAATCTCGGAATGTCTCAGTCTGTCTTGGTCCTGTATATCTTGGCTTTACCGACCAAGCTCAGTTTCACCCTTTCATCTCCACAAACAATCAGTGTCTATTCACCGATCCACTTACAATATTTCTTCAAACTCCCTTAAACACAAGAAGACTTTAAATACCCTTAACTTTGGCTCACCAATCTCCTCTCCCTATACTAAAACATAAACTTTTATTAGTAATAATCTATAAAATTATAATCACTACTTAGAATAAACGCTTCGTTCGATAAACCACCCTTGAACTCGATGTGAGTTCACAATTTCTATTATTACTGATATTATTTATTTTTATCACTATTGTTCCTGAGCATTATGACTCTTAGCTCTGATACCAAACTGTGACAGCCCCCAAATCCGGGGTCATAAATCCGGGCCATCACGGACCAATTTCCATTCAATATCAATATCTCTTGAGTTTTTTTTTTTTAACAATTGATACTTATGCCATTGACCCCGCAATAATAAACACACACACACCAGTCATATGCTCAGAGAACAACATTCACCATAATAAAGTTAAGAGTTGAACAGTTATGACAAACCAGGATCATACTTAAGTACATTGTTGAATAACACTTCGACATGAAGCGTTCCAACAATTAAAAGTTTATTACATTCTTAAACCCTTAATTATACATAAGCTCTCAGAACCCGTCTGCCTCTATGCTACCTCAGGAATCGATGCTAGCGTGCTCTCAGAAGGTCGCCTTCCCCCTACCCTCTTGCGGGGCGTTCTGCGAAGTATTGGCATTCCTAGCTGTATATAGATTAAGTAGCAAGAATGAGCCAAAATAGCTCAGTAAGATAATTTCTATCTACTAACATCAACGGAAAATAAACCGTTATATATATATATAATAGACAAAAGCAAACTTCAGTTATTATGGAAGAATTTTATTTCCATTCAATATGTATATACACTTTCCAATTATCCTTGTACGTGAGAAATATATAGTATCATTCCATCAATCTCGCTTCTAACATCATATAATATCAGTTCCTCTTCTTGAATGCTATAACCATCAATATACCATTTCAATGTAATCTTTCAAGATAATATAAAAACTTGAACAAATCTCTCAATATAATCTTCTCATTTCCTTCTTATGCAACAATCATATAAATTAATATAAAATCAGTTTCTCTTCGTTTGTAACAATAATTCCATCATTTCATATCACTTTTCTGTTTTCAGTTATAAAAATCTGAAAACCATTTTCAATTCTTTCTTTCAAGTTTTGGGGATCTCTGCTGGCGCTAGATACGTAGGACGATGATCAGTCGCCTGACCGTATCCGCTCTCTGTTTACTACTAGTAGAAGGGATGATCCCTACCTGGTAATCAACCCTGGAGGAAGGCTACCTGCTACATCCTCCCTTGGCATCTTCGTGCCGAAATAAAATATTGGATGCTGGACTGTGCCACTACCACACAGCCTCTTACGCTTACTGTTGCAATCCCCCTTTTTCAAATCATCAAATAGCATTTCATATTTTCCATTTCCATTCACATTTCCCTTCACATATATCATTTCCATTTCCATTTATCATCACCTTTAAAAATTTATATATGTCATAATACTTTGATTATGACTCAGACATCTCCTCTGTATTCAATGAAATCAATATGCTTTTATATACGTAGAGTATTCCATTTATCTCAAAAGTATTAAATACCATTCAATAATATTTATTAAATCACAATACTTAGAAAGAATATAATATTATAAATCATATAACCCTAGATAATAACTGATACCATTCCTTTATATATCTTTAGATAACAACTGATACCATTCCTTTATATTCCCTTAATCATAAGGCATGTTTAATTCATGCATAATCATCTCTATGTATATTCATATCCATCTTCATATCATACTCATATACCTTCCCTTTTTACATCAATAATCAAGGAAAACCATTTCTTAACAATATAGTAACAATAGCATCACATATATATATTTCATGAAATCAAGTTTCTTTGAAGATAAATAATTTCCAAGTAGGGATAGAAAAGATCTTGCCTCGATCTCGGTATCCTGACGGTATGGCTCGTCCCTCTTCCGGAGTTTCTATAAACACAAAAGGACCGTCATTAGAATATCACATCTCTTACTCACTCCACTCTTGTATAACATTACCCTTGACACTTTAATATATGTTTAACGTATCACTATTACCCCAAAGGTTCAAGAACTTAACCATTTATAAACTCAATCGAAGTTTCAGGGGTTTTTCACCATTTCCCCTAACAACCACACTTAACTGTAAAAATTCTCAGAAAATATGAATCTCAAATTTTACCATAAGGCCAACTGATAATGCCTCTTTTACTACCCTACTACCATATCCCAAAGTTTTATAATTTTTAAAAATGTCTAAGTATGGTAGTTTTAGCCTCAAAGTTAACACATTTACATTTTCTCGGTTTTCGAACGCCTTTCACTAAAACTGACTTTTCTCCTAAACCGTTCATCAGATTTTAACGCACTTTATATCAAAACGATCTACGAACCAAGCTCTATCATCTTATGGTCACTTGGGAGTCTGGACAGTAAGGTACCGTACGGGTATAGGGTCCAAAAACAGGGCAGTTTCCTGGTCTAATGGAAATCGGACATTATAACGGCTATATTTTCATACTTTCCAAAATCAAACTCCTCCAAATCAATAATCCACCTTATACACCATCACCTACACCGTGTGGTCATCTTACCAACCATGGTTACAAGCACATACTCCTTCCATATTCAACTTTAATCACTTACAACACATATAACATCATGATTTCATCACTTATAACTACTTAACCACTAATACCACCAATATTCATCATAAACTCAAGAGGGGTGAAGAGATTATACCTTCCTTGAAGCTTTAACAACACTTAATAATCCTTGGGATATCCTTAAACAACCTTGTACTAGCTTGAATCAACTAAAGAAACCATAAAAACAAAGTTAGTTTCTAAGGGTTACTATTCATCATCACTTTTGTAAAAATCATAACAAATAGAAAAAATAAGAGTTTGGCTCTCAAATTTTTACCACATCTTGGCCTCTATATAAGCTTTGATTTGAGCTATAGATCACCAAAAACAAAGCTTCCTAGCTATGGTTTTGAGCTCCATCTTTCCGCTGGATAGAAACTGGACAGATTGGGTTGTCCAACTTTGAGCATGGATTTGACTAGGCTATACTACTTGGATTGCTATAAAATTTGGAGCGAATCATGCCCATGGAGTGGAGAGGTTGTGGTTAAAATTTGGTGATTTTATCATGTATATAAATGGAGATATGAATTTTTCTTTGAGTAGTGTTTCTGTTGGACAGTTTGTGTCTCTATGTGTTTTGCTTGCTTTTCTATGGATAATGATATGCATAATTTGTGTATATCACCCATTTTGGATGCATCTAGACTTTAATGTGTTGTTAGCATGCTATTGGTTCAAGTGTTGCCAATCTACTTGTCCACTTGTTGGCTTTAAAAAATGTTACTCCATTTTTGCCAAAGTGCAAAAACACCACTTAGTTCATAGTTGACTTGCTTGCATGCTACTTTAGTTTCCTTTAAATCAATTAAATCCACTTGCTACAACTTATATGTTGCACTATATTGTAATAATGTGGCCTAATACCTCAAACAATTGTGGTGTCCAATTTCCTTTGCATTTTCTCTTTATCTCAGAAAACGTTCTCGCGGTTTCTCAAATGCTCTCTATTCCTTTTTCTCTAGGGTTTTATTCTTAATTCCATTCTATTCTCATAATATATCCTCCCTTGGACTTTGAATATTTAATATCTTCAATTTATAATCCATGATTCGTTCGCTTTATCACCTAATCTTGTTATAAAGTTCCAGTAGTTTCTAGAACGCTCGTTCACTATCTCAGTGGTTTCTCCTTTGTAAATTCTTTGGATATATAATATCCTATCCCACATCATATATTAGTGTGTTAGGGTGATTCTAATCCTCAAGTAGGTATTAGATCCAATATCCTTGGTATATTCTCTTTTTCTCAGAAGTTGCTCTCCCGGTTATCTCTCGGGTTCTCAAGCATTCTCAAACTCGTTTAACAATCTAAATTCCCTTGGCATTTCCTTGCCTTGACCGCCCCTTGGTTTAACCTAATTTCACTATTTCCTCAAGATATAAACCCTTTAACATTTCTATACTCCTTAATATCACATTCAATAGAGTCTCAATCGAAATCGAAAATCCTTAAAGTCCATATTCAGGAATTTCTGAAATCCATTATCATTTTGAGTCACTCATTTTCATAGTACAACATCAATATGGTTCCTGATTATTCATTTTCCATTTCAAATCTAGGGTACTTACATACTATTTCCTTAAATCCTCAAAATCACTATTCATTTAGGTACTGTAGCATTCTAAAAGTGAGGGTTATTACAAGTATACTGACTAGTACCCGTAACTAGTGCTTTGTCACGGATTGTTGTTTCTATTTTTTTAAAAAATATTTCTCGACAATCCAACCTTAAGGATGTCAAGATATATCTAATATAATGATATTCACAAATTTTCAAAAAATAAAAAATTAATTTGGTTTGTAAAATTTAATATTTAATAAACGAAGTGGTCTTGTTAAACAAAGTGGTTATTTCTCAAATACCGTTGTCTCGATTGATACCAGACAACGATTTTGGACAAATAAAACGTTGTCTGATAACTGACAATGGTATTTTAACAAATGTAGTTGTAATATGAAGCTTCAGGCAATGATATGTTATAAAGATACCGTTGTCTGACACTAGTTATGTTTTTTTTAACATAAATATAAATTAACATAACAAATTTGAATTTTTTTAATGATATATTCATTCACATTTCTCGACGATCCAAACGTACGGATGTCAAGATATATCTAATATATTGATATTCCCAAATTTTTAAAAAATAAAAAATTGATTTGGTTGTAGATCTTAGCAGATCACTAGTATATTGACTAGTACCCGTAACTAGTGCTTTGTCACGGATTGTTGTTTCTATTTTTTTAAAAATATTTCTCGACAATCCAACCTTAAGGATGTCAAGATATATCTAATATAATGGTATTCACAAATTTTCAAAAAATAAAAATTTATTTGGTTTGTAAAATTTAATATTTAATAAACGAAGTGGTCTTGCTAAACAAAGTGGTTATTTCTCAGATACCGTTGTCTCGATTGATACCAGACAACGGTTTTGGACAAATAAAAACAGTTGTCTAAGTTTTACAATGCTTTTGAGGACCATTGTAAGACAACTTGTTAAACAATAGCACTTTCAAAAACCGTTGTAAAACGGATGTCTTTTTTGATCTTCTAGACAACACTTTTGAAAACTGTCGTTAAGTTCATGATCAGACAATACACCGAAATGCTTGGAAAAAAAACCGTTGTGCAAAAATTTCAGCCAACACTTTTTCGTCAAAGTGTTGTCTGATGAGTGTCGTCTGATTCAGTTTTTCTTGTAGTGAATCTACATCAAAAATTTCTTCGGAACCTGTACTTCAAGAAATTGAAGAACAAGGCATTGATCACCAAGAATTCTTTTCTCTTGGTGAGCCAATGAATTCAAGTGACATGGTGCTTGACACTGTGCTCACCACCCAGAAACCACATTCAGATGGTGAGGGAATGCTAGTTGGGGCATATCCTGATGACACCATCACAACCACAGAGGATTCACTAGTTTTTACTAGAGACTCTGTGCCTGTGTCAACTACTGTTGTAACTCATCCCACTCCTGTGGGGACAACAGTAGTAGAGTCATTTCATCCGGTTACAAAAGTTGCATCTGTAACTGAGGAGGCTAGCTTGCCAAGCTCTAGCTCTGACTTTATGTCACAATGGCTGAAGCCTGTGCAACATGACAGTGATTCAGGATCAGGGTCTGTTCCACCACAATTGACGGTTGAAGCACTTTAAAGCTTAGTTGTGGATCAGATTCCTGAGTTTGTCAAGATTGCTCAGAACTTGGTCACCTCCAACATGCCTAATCCAGACTATGAAGCCATTCTGCTATGCCATAGGGATGATGTGGAGATGCAAAAGGCCAAGATAATTGATGATGCTGAGAGAGATGGCAATGTAGATGCCTGGCTACAAGGAAAATATGATATTACTCTTGATGAAGCTCTTCAATATCTCAGAGAGGAATACATCACTGCACTGGGTTCCAATGCAAAATCTCTGACTCCTGGTGAAGTGTATGAGGCTATGAATGATTCACATAAGGGATTCCTCAAGGCTGCACACT
Source organism: Kitagawia praeruptora (assembly GCA_037693485.1). Classification (NCBI taxonomy): domain Eukaryota; kingdom Viridiplantae; phylum Streptophyta; class Magnoliopsida; order Apiales; family Apiaceae; genus Kitagawia; species Kitagawia praeruptora. Next base: position 101,648,132 of record CM075352.1, on the reverse strand, counting down.
ATCTGGGAAAAGGAGTCAAAACTGAGGTCAACAGAGTGTGTGATAAGACAACCACTACAATGGAAGAAATCAAGAGGGTCTTCGATGCCAAATTCCCTCAGTTGGATAGTGTATTCAAGGACCTCAAACACGGCAACACCACCTGTACCAAAATGGATAATGGCCTAGCTCTACTCAAGGATACTGTCACAGGTCTGGGGCATAAATTTCAAGCTCTATCTGATCAGACCACAGAATCCAATGCTTTGCTGAGGAAAATGTTCAAAAATCTATATGGAGACAGGCTCGTGACTGAGGTCCCTGTGCATGAAATGTCAAAGTATGAAGTGAAGAGACTGCAGGACCAATCTTTATCTGGTTTCAAGGCAAATGACCTATTCACTAAAGTGGATACTCTTGAGAAGAAGGTGGTGTCTTTCAAAGAAACCAATGCTCACTTAACAGACAAGGTTGCAACTCTGACTGCGCAGTTGAGCACTTAAGCCACCAACACAGCTGAGGTTCTTCTGCATCAACAATCCATGTTGTCTGCTATGATGAAGCATATGGGCCTCCCTCTACCTGAAGACTCTTCAAACCCAAAGGTCATTTCTACAGCCTCTGTGCTTGATAACAAGCCTAAGAGGGAGAAGAGGACATCAAGGTATTCAAATCCAAAGGGGGAGAAACCTCAAGAGAAACCTCAAGCCAAAGGCATAAAGCTAAATGAGGGTGGTCACCAAAGGGCTTCTAAATCCATATCTCAGGCAAAGGCAAATCCAAAGTTGATGAGCCCCCAACCACTCTGCCAGTTGTTACTCTACCAACTGTGCATGTCATTACTCCTGGTGGCCAGAAGCAATCCATCACAACCACAGTGGTTGCAGGGAGTATTCCATCTGATAAACCTCCATCCTCCAAATCTGAAAGTGCCAAGCCTGTAGAAGTAAAGGTGGTTACTGAGGCCAAGCTACAAGAAGTTGCAAATTCAAATGTCTATCATGATGAAGCATTCTTGGAGTTTTTGAAAGTCTCAAGGGAGCAGGCTAGTGACACTCAATTTTATCTGAGGAGCCTGAAGGATCAGATTGATTGTCTCACTGTTATACCCAGGAAAATCAATAGCTCATGGTTCAAGGAGATAATGATGGTATCCAATTCAAAGATATGGCATCTAACCTACAAGACTCTTCAAGCCCTAAAACACTCTGAGGTAGATGCCATACTTGAGCTTATTGAGAAGAAAAATGAGAACAACAAGAGTCTGTATGATGATTTAAGGAATGATCAACCTTCAAGGCTGCCAGAAGTAATAAAGAAGCCATGGACAATCATCTACCAATCTGGCACCAAAATTGAAGATATCAAGCAGTTGGTCATTCCCAATGACCTCACTTCTAGAAATCATAGACTTATCATTGCTATCACTGATCAACTACAGAAGAAAGGTGGAGTCAGAAATGCTGAAGAAATAGAAGCACTGCACATCCTCAGATCTTTCATAGCAACTGGTGCAATTCCAAAAATGGCTCTACCTAGGAGAAATAAGGATGATGACTCTGAAGATAAAAGTGATGGGAGGAGAAGACATCACAGGAGAGATAAGGGTGATGAAGATAAGAAGAAGAAGAAGGATGACAAGAACAAGAAGGATGATGATGACCAAGGTAAAGTCTATTAGAGGAAAAATGGAAAACAGCAAGCCTTAGGCATTGCTGACAGTAACCTCACCACAACACAAGACTCTAAGTCTAGGGTGAATACTGTTAGTAGTGGCCTAGCAAAATCTACATCTATGGCTTCTACAACTGTTTTGCCACCTCAAGAAGAGAAGAAGATTCAAGTCAAGAAATCATCTGTATGTTTCCATAAGCAAACTGCTAATGGAATACTACAATGGTCTACAAGCAAGGGTCATAAGTTTCTGCCTAGCAACCATGTAAAAAGGATTAAATTCAAGCATGCTGCAAGAAGGGTGAAGTTATCCAAGTCAAAGGCACTGACAATAATTCCAGGACTAAAACTACCACCTCTGGATGAAAACTATGATGAAGACCAACTGCAGTTCCTATGGGCTCAAAGAATCTATCATGTTGCCATTGTTGATGATTTTCTTGAAATTAAATATACTGATGGAAGACAGAAGAAATTTAGACAAGGAACATGTCAGCACTGGGGCAGGCTATATGACATAGAAAGGATAATTGCAATGTTGGATTCTGAAGACAGAGTGAAAAGGGTATGGACGCTGGAGTTAATTGACTTTGTCAAAATGAAGAGAGATCACCAGGCAGAAATGAAAAAGAACAGTGAAGAGCTACTAAAGAAAAGGGAGGAGGAGTTTGCTGCAATGAAAGCTAAGGCTGGTGAATTGAGGGCTATGGGTCTGTGAAGATTCAAGTTTAATCCTTACATCATTGAGTACAAGAAATATGGTAGAAATGTAAAGATTAGAATGGACTACATCAGTTCCTATTCTGAGAAACAACTGAATGAAGTGCTCAAGGATTTGTCAGGCTCCCCTCTAATTGAAGAACTCACTGCAATGGAAGACATTATTCTTGCCATGGAAGAAAATGCAAAGAAGAAAGCTAAAGAAGCTGAAAAGAAGATGAAAAATGAGAATCTGCAAGCCAAAGCTCAAGAGATGAATCCAAAAGGATATGGCTAGTAGTTCCTCATAACTTGTAAGAATACTTCTATGTATTTTCTTCAATCAATCTACATACCTGTACTTTTTCAAGTTTTATCTTTATGTATGTTAGGCTTGTTATCAGACATGAAATTGTGACTAAGGGTCTCACTCACAATTTGGGGGAGATTGTTAGTCACAGAGGCATGCCTGTTTACATTTAATAACAAGCCTAATTGTTTGTAATGCTTTCCATTACTTACATGACCTCTTAACTGAGGGAACCTCTAGTTGTAGAGTTTCTACATGTTCTGTACTTGTAGTAGGAATCAAATCCTAGTTGTGTAACTGTACTTATATAGTCAAGAATAATGCTTGAAAGAAGTTCCAAGGTTCATGCCTCAAGCAAGAAGATGAAGACTGTCAAATAAATCACAGTTGGGATTTGAAGAAATGAAGAATTTGCCTAAGTACCAATTCGAGAAGTACTTTTGTCTATTCGAGAAGTCTAGCATTCGAGAAGTCAGAGATTCGATATCTAAGAAAACACTGTTTGATATCTCAGAATGAACTGTTCGATATCTCATTCGATATCTCAGAAGATTCGACATGTCTAAATACTCTATTCGAGAACTCAGGAAGTCAACAAGTCAAAGTGGTATTCGAGTTCTCAAAGAGTCGACAAGTCAAGTGTTCCATTCGATATCTCAAGGACTCCGAAAACTATTCGATGTCTCAAGAGTCGACAATTCAAGTGTTCCATTCGATATCTCAAGGACTCAGAAAGCTATTCGATATCTCAAGGATTCGACAAGTGAAGTGTTCTATTCGATAACTCAAGGAATCCTAGAGAAAAGTATTATTCGAGAAGTGATTCGATATGTCAATCATACAGTATTCGAGAACTTAGAGTTATCTAATCCTAGTTCTCGAATCAACTACTTAGCCACTTCTCGAATACATTCTTGGAGACAAAATACTGAAGAAATTGTACAAGTTTGAAACCTGCAACAAGCCAATGCACTTTATGGACCACAATCTGTAACGTGCTCTAGAAAGCCTACAAGGAAGCTTAGAGAGATATAGAAGAGACAAAGGGTTAAAGAAGTGGATCTGAACAGGCTTTGCAAAGTCAAATCTGTAACCGTTTGGACATTTACTAAAAAAGGATAGACAGACTAGAAAGTAATTTGTTCAGCTACCTTATTTGTAGTAAGTAGGTCGTATCCATGTTCTATAAGGATACAGCCTCACTTCCTTAGTTGTTAACTTTTTGAGGAGTCAAGTTTTTCATACATTGTAAGTCATATCTCTCTGAGAAAAATGAAGCTGAGAATACTGTCATTTGTATTCACAAATAGTAGCAACCTTTATCTAATAATATATTAGATTAAAGTGATATTGTGTCTTGTGTCATTTCTTATCCGCACCTACACATTTGCACACACAAATACTTATCTGCTACACAGATTCAAGAACCAGAAAAGTTCAAGAATCCATTCACCCCCCCCCCCTTCTGTATTCTTTTGCTGTATTCAGTACTCAACAATTGGTATGGTGTCGATGCCCACAAAGTCATCATATTCTTCAAATGCATATTTTGATATTCCTTTAAGAGTCCTACAAGTGACGAAATAAGGGATTTTGCATTCTATCATCATTGGATTCAGATACATGTTAGCGTAATATTCCTCATCTGCAAAATTCCATATTTTTAGCAATTTAAATAAATGAATAATAAATCATTACAAGAAACATGAAATTTGTAAAAATGATCTTACCACCACTTTGGATGAACATTTTACAATCCTTCCACTGCTTACTTTTGTAATCAATTCTGGGGGCTTGGGGAATTGGATTGCTTGATTGAGGAGGCTCTGGAGTGATTGGTTGAGAATTGGAAGTGGTTCCTCTTTCTCTTTGAGGGGATTGTTGGGGAAGGTTTACAGAACTATCCGGGTGTGGTTGATATAAAGCATCGACAGCTCTATACATCTCATCAATTGCTTCTTGTTGAGAAATTGTAAGGTTATTCCAATCCCAGTTGTAACTTTGATCGGAAGTTGGAGCGAGTGGTTCTAGAGGGATTGGATCCATTGTTTGTGGAATTTCTGGAGTGATTGGCCGAGGATTGGAAGTGGTTCCGATTTCTGTTTGAGGGGGGTTGGGAGAAGTCTAGGGGACTATCCGGGTGTGCTGCATAATAATCATCACCAGCTTGATAGATTTCATCAATTGCTTGTTGCTGAGAGAATGTAAGGTTATTCCAATCCCAATTGCAACTACAACGGGAGTTGCAACTATGATCGGAAATGTTATCTCCATCATCTTCACTACCCATTTCATACAAGTGACTTTGGGAAAAATATGTCAGCTATATTATTGTTGATGACACAACAGAACTTTATACACACAAAAAGTAGGAGGTGAATTATTGAGCTTTACAATAACATGCATTCATAAATAATTGAGCTGTACACACATGTGAATTATGACTGTGAGCACAGTTATAGGAAGATGTGACTACTCAATTTCAATAACTTTAAGTAAATTTATGCCACTGTTATCTGCATACTGTTGAAGATGAGACCACACATTACTGAGATGCACAGCTGCAACAGGTGGATTTGACTACACAACCTTGTGATCCCATATCTAAAGTTTATGTTTTCAATGAAATTAAAATTTCAACTGACTACTCTACTTTACAGGTATATGATTTATTACCCCACCTGAGCACAAAGTTTTGATGATGTGATAAGTAAAATTGAATAACTTGCATGAATACAGAAAGCCACAGCTTTAAATATTTAGAGCTTTATTTTACTGTTGACTACACTATACACAGTGAGAAGGTGAAATAATGAATAATAACACAGCATGTATTATGGAGGAATCCCAATGTTATGTCTCTTGTGATTTATTTATTTGTTATGTGCTTTCACTCAAGATGCTATAAAAAACGAGTATGTGTTGAGGTTTGTTCACCCACTACAAAACATTTTAGCACTTCTCTCATACAATTGAAAATGAGTTATACTCCTAGTGATATTTTCAAAGCAATGGGTAAGCACTGGTGGTGTGATGATGATTTCGACTACTCGCTTGATCCAAATTTACGTTACTCAACTATGTCAATAAGGACAATGCGTCGGGAGTGGGATTGGCGAAAACATCAACTCTCTTGTTGTGTAGAACAATGTCGGTTGAATGAATTAAGAATACCAAAATAGCGTGCCATACTCATGCCCCGTGACACTCCTCAACATTTCGTGCACGAGAGGAAGAAAATCGGATGAGATTACGGTTACGCCGAAAGAGTCTACGTGATGATCGTGATGCATATTTTGAAGAGGGCGACTTAAGAGAAGCAGGATATATCAGCTCTACAGTATGAGTCCTGATCTTAACTCTGATTGCTATATGTTCGATGATGAATAAAGTCTATGCCAATGTAATATTTCATGTACTTCTGAAAGTAGTTTAGAAGTTGTTTACTTTCGATATTGTTTATGGCAAGTGATTTTATGTATTACTTCCATCAATTTACAAAGATTATGGTAGTGTCATTTTCAATGTAGTTCTGAAATTAGTTTTCAATTTGTTTGCTTTAAATATTTATGTAAACGTGAAGTTTTATGAAAGAGAAATTTAAAACAACGAATTAATTTCATTCAAAGTTCAAATATCAAACAAATTACGAAGTGCAAAGAGAGATATTGAAAAACCATCATGCTCGTGCTCCCCCGGGTCCCGGACATTTTTTACTCCTTTTTGTGTGACCCTCTTGTTTGCATACGCTGCATTTTTTCCCAGTGCGGGAAGCATCCATCTCAGTTCGAATTCTGACCGATTGGCCCTTATCCCCGCGTTTCTTCTTTAACTTCTTCAAGGCCTCGTGGGGTACCAATTTCCCAAACCGTTGCCACTGCCTCGGTAATTCATAGTTCCATAGTGGAGTAGGTTGAAGTGGATATATTACCGGTCTCCACACCTTTTGCAGTTGCATGTTGTAACTCATCGCATGCATTTATTGGATCTGGGAGCATGGTTCATCAGGACATGCATTTGCTGGAGCAGGTGGTTCTGGACAGGCATTTGGTGGTACAAAGGACTGGACTCCTCATATTTCTCAGTTCTCTCAGGGACATGCATTTGGTGCTTCTGGTCATCCATTTGGTAGTTCTTCTGTTCCAAGCTCTTCGGGTCATGCATTTGGTGCTTCGGGTCATCCGTTAGGTAGTTCTTATGTTCCAGGCTCTTCAGGACATGCATTTGGTGGTTCACAGCACTACATGTCTACTCCATTACAGTCACAATTGACATATGCAGGTGGGTCAGGATGGAATACCCCATTGGCAGGTTTTCAGGCTTTTGCATCACATGATATCTCTCCTACAGTACATGAGGGGGGTAGTCATATGCATACCTCTACTATTGTAGAGGATGAGGAGACCGTGGGCGAGGATGAGGAGGCGGAGGAGGAGGATGTGCCACTGAGGCGACAGCCACCTAGGCGGATCAAAGGGCAGGGGAGGGTTTGCCACACTAGTGGGAGGCTCTGTAGATGAGTGGACCTGTAGTTATTATATGCATGCATGTCCGGTTTTATGATACTTTATGTTTAGTTTAATGCTTTATAATTGTTTAGTTTAACAATTGTACACATCAATCCTTTTAGATGACGATTTGGTTTAATTATAATGCTTTAACATTGGTCTTAAAACGACTTAGTTCCATTAGTAAAAGAAAATTACATCAACGTAGTTCAACCTGCTTAATAACAAACTTTAAATGGAACAAATACAAATAAAATACTTATGAAATTACACTACTTCCATAACGAAATAAGCATGATTACTAGTACAGCACAGACCAAAAGCTTCTTCAATGTCATCTTTTCCTTCTCCAACTTCTTCAACAAATTATTTGTTACTTCAACATGATTTTGAAGCAAACCAATTTCTTCGTCCACCTTCCAAGCATTGTGCAAGTCATCATCCTTTCTATTCAGTCTTAGCTTCAACTCTTTTATCACTTCTCTTGCTCTTTTGGTGTACGATGGATCAGCCCACTTAAAGAAGTTACATCTTCTTGTAGGATCCTAACAACACATTAAACAAAACTCAATATATTTTTGCAAGAACAAAATTTGTAGAAAGTGATGTTGTACATACCTTGTATTGGCTGCATCCGAAGAACCTCCTTCCTGGGTCAAGAGTACCTTCTTTCCATGCTTCTTGACAAGGAGCTGGTAGATTGCAGTTACACCTTACACCTCCATGTTCACCTAAGTAGTTGAAAGTGCTTGAACTATGTCTGTAAGGGTTTCTAACCGAAGATGAAGAGTTTCTTGAATTAGACATGACTAACTTTTTAGATACAGAGACATCACATGAAAACCTTCTAATTTATAGCCAAATTACTATGATTTCTTGAAGTGTAAAAATTGTTAAAAAAATACTACACATCTACCATTTCCGAAAAAGTTGGTTTGTCACTTCAGGACTGAAATGAAGTGTAGCACAAGGACACAGCTACAAAAATGAAAAAGTTGAATGGTCATTTCATTACTTTATCCTACAAAGCTGAGTTATCTTTTCAGTTCAAGCAGGATCAATAAAACATGAGAACCCCACCATGAAAATCCCACTTGCAAGTGGGTTGTATATGTATATGTATATATATATATATATATATATGACCTTCCAGATAGGTTTAGTGCAAATTTATTTACCAACTACAACTGAAATGAAGTGTAGCACACGGACAAAGCTACAAAAAATGAAAAAGTTGAATGGTCATTTCATTACTTTATCCTACAAAGCTGAGTTATCTTTTTAGTTCAAGCAGGATCAATAAAACATGAAAACCCCACCCTAAAAACCCCACTTGCAAGTGGGTTGTATATGTATATATTTATATATGACCTTCCAGATAGGTTTAGTGTAAATTAATTTACCAACTACAAAAGAAATATGTCATCCTCTACAAATCGCAATTGGTTGCTCGGAGAAAGAAATGATGACTACCTGCGTCTAAGACGAAGCGATCCAGTGGAATATTTTGCAGGCGTTCGTCGAGAATGGGCATATCGGCGTGAAGAATCGGAACGTTTGCGAAATGACCTAATTGCTATGGGTGCAAGGGTCCCTATTCGTCATTTGCTCGACATGTTTCCGCGTACTAGTGAATCATCGAGTTGGAATGATTACAAGCGTAAAGTCATTCGAGCTGTGAAACATATACGAATTGAGAACAACCGAATGTTGTTACGTAGAACTCGTCACTACATCTATCAACTTGCCAAAGACTCCGTTCGTGCAAGTGGGAGAGAGCTAACAGACGTTGAGGAACAACGTCTTCAACAAAATCCATGTTACATCTCTGATGATTACATGTCCGACGAAGAAATTTAATTAAGTACTAGTCAATTATTTAAGTTTTTAATTTTTCTATTATGTATTTGTAGTGTGCATTTTTCGATTATGTATCTGTAGTGTGTATTCTTCTATTATGATGGTGTTATAGTGTGCAAGAATAGTACGTAAATAATTAAAACATCACATTCCACAACATCACACTACATGAAAACAAGAAATACAAATGAATATCCGTAGAGGACATTCTTTAGGGGAAACTAAAAACAACCACATTTAATCATAGACGAAGAAATTAATCTTCATCTTCATCATCATCATCATCTTCCGCATCTTCCTGCACGGAGTCCTCGTACTCATTCTTATTCTCATCAGTTGATTCATCGAGACCAGCAAAGGGATTATTAGGCTCAATCCCATCCTTCTGCTCAATCCCATCCTCCTCCACGGAGTCCTCGCAATCATTCTCATTTTCATCAGTTGATTCAAATTGATGGCGAGTTAGTTCTCTGAATCGTTCCATTTCCAATTTCTCGAAATCACGCGCAGCACGCTCCTCTAATGGTTCATGAAGCCAACGAACGTACCTACATCCGTTGCCTCCATTTGGACAATTGAGATACCTTCTTCCCGCATTTCTTCCATAGGACCATGTGCGTTCAACACATATCTTATCACAGAAGCAGAGATTCAAATCGGGAATGTTGGACATGTTGAATTGTGTGAGTGAAGTGCTAATTGTTTTTCCAGTGGTTAGGTGAACAAGCCTCACCACAGACTTGTTTTATAGTTGAGAATCAAGGGATAAATTATTGATTGGTCTTCAAATAACCTATGACTCAACAGTACTATCAAAAAGCACTTAAAAGAACTACAAAAAATAAATTGGAGGAGTCAAATTCCTCTACAAAGAAAATCATGTGAATGCACTGTTAGGAATAATTCATAAGTTATGATGTTAAGAATAGAATTTACACATTATACTTCTTGTAATCCTGATCTTATAAAGGATTTAGCACTATATATAGGATTTATGTGTAAAACAGTTATCTGTACAGTTTAGTCAGGAATGAACAGTGTATCGGAGACTAAATGTCAGGAACAAAGAGCAAATCCTGATGACAGGTCTAATACTGATGATGATCAGATACTGATGCAAGATGAAATCCTGATATCAGTCTTGTTACTGATGATGTCATTGTGGATGCTACAGAAACTGGCAAGTGCTATAAAACAGGATCGTTGTTTGAAGAACAAGCAAGAAGATATTATGAAGGAAAGAGTTTTCTATTGATGGAAACTATCGACTAGAAGATAGAACATTGTCATGTATAGATTATATCTTTCTGTTATTAGTTGATAGGTAGCATTATAAATACTTTCTCTATGTCATTGTAAAAAGTGCGAATGTGCGTAGCTCTGTATAAGGTTTGTATTCGAGAATTCGAAACAAACAGAGAGAGAGATTTGTATTGTCAACAATTGCTAAATGTATTGTACACCTTTGGTAGAGTTTGTATTTGGTCTTATTAATACAAACAGAGTTTGATTCATTCGTTTATTCTTGTTCATATAATCAAGCAAAAATCAGACACGATTATATAACTTGTATTCAACCCCCCCCCCCTTCTACAAGTTATTCGAGTTAACAATTGGTATCAGAGCAGGTTGATTTCGAATAATCATAAAGATCTGCAATCATGTCTGGTTACAAGGATGGGAATACTAAGATTCCTATGCTCAAGAGAAACGAATATACTCTATGGGAAGTAAAGATGTTGCATCATCTGGAAGCAACAGATCCTGATTATCTTGACAGAATCAGAGATGGACCTTTTGTTCCAACAAAGGTCGTTGGACAAGCAACTGTTGATGGTGTGGTTGTTCCAGAACATACAGCAGAGAAGCCAAAATCTGAATGGTCAGATAAGGACAAGGAGAATGTTCTTAAAGATGCTAAAGTGAGAAACATATTATTCAACAGTCTTGATTCTATTCTCACTAACTATGTTCTCTCTTATAAAACTGCTAAGGATATATGGGACAATCTTAAGGTTCACTGTGAAGGAACTAAGCCTGTCAGGAAGAATATGAGGACATTACTTATACAACATTATGAGTACTTTGAATCCAAGTCTGGTGAGTCACTTACTGATACCTTTGATAGGTTTACAAAACTCATTAATGAGATGGCCATGCATGGTAAATATTATGACTTGGAGGATATGAATACAAAGTTCATGAAAGCTTTGCCTGATTTCTACAATGAGAAAATATCTGCGATTGAGGAAGCTAATGATCTGGATGAGATTTCATTAGAGGCAGTATATGGAAAATTGAGAGCTTATGAACTTGACAAGCAGCAGAAGAAGAGCAGGAGTGAAGGAAAGATGAAGACTATTGCGCTTACTGCTCAATCTGAAGTAAAGAAGCTTCCTGAAGAACAGCATGAAGAGATTGCTGTAAAGAATTCAAGGAGGAAGAAAAACGAAGAAAGTTCTGAGTCAGAGACTACTGATATGGACTCTGACAACAATGATTCTGAATCTGAGATGCAGGAACTCTTTGCTATGTTTGCTAAAGCCTTCAAGAAATGAAGATTTAACAGGAGAAGATTTAGCAAAGGACCTTTTCAAAAGAAGGAGGAGAAGAGGAGTGACAAAAGCAAAAGTACAATTGTCAAGCTTGATAAGGCCAAGATCAAGTGCTTTAATTGCAGTGAGCTTGGACACTTTGCTAGTGAGTGTAAGAAGCCTAGGAATTCAGGAAAGGGCAATGCACTTATGGTCACACAGAAGGATTGGGCAGATTCCAGTGATTCTGAAGATGAATTGGATTATGACAACATTGCATTGATGGCAAATGGTTCAGACAAACATGGATCTCCAAAGAAAACTTCTCCATCCTCTGTTAAGGTATCACTTCACTCTCTTGATTCATTTGATAGCTTAAATTCTGATGAAATTAGATCTATCCATGCTGAGTTTAAGAATCTTATGACTAATTTTAGAATTCTTACTTGTGAAAAAGATGAACTTAAGGTTAAGAATGACAAATTAGTTGATAGAAATAATTTTCTTGAATCTGAGTTAATTCAAATGGAAGAATACAAGTTAAGTTCTGATAAAGCTAAGCATGATTATAGTGTTATTCTTGAGTCTTATGACTATGTCAGAAAAGAACTAGAAGAAGAGAGAGATGTGATTAAGACCATTAACAATTCCAGTAAAAAGACACAAGAAATCATCGAAAATGGAATTCGTGGTAAGGTTAATGGTTTAGGTTTTGATAAGGCTAGACAAGAAGAAAAAGTAGCTATTGTCAATGATGATAGTAAAGTAGAAGCTAGCACATCTAAATCTGAAGGTAAGAAAATTGTTTCTGAACCTAATCATGTTAAATTTGTTGATTCAAAAGGTACCCCTGTTGTACATAAAAGGATTAACAATAGTAATTCAGATGAGAAAGTGTTATGGAAACCTAAGAATGTTAACATAGGGTTTCTGTCTAAGTCTCAGTTGAAACAGAGATTAGATGGTCTTTCAGAGTCTAGCAAGATCAAGAGAAATAGGAATGGAAAAGAAGGTATTAACAAAGAGAATAATTACAAGAATGTACCTGATGCACCTCGGAAAAAATGCTATAAATGTGGAAATCATAATCATTTGGCCCTAAATTGCAATAAAAAACCTTCTTGGAAAACTGAGTCCAGATTCCCCAAGACTCAGAAAATTCAATACCAACCACAAAAAGCTTGTTATCATTGTGGTAGTTTACTTCATTCCATTTACATGTGTAGAGAATATCATGAACTGTATTATGACTATTATTCTTTGAAATCTGAAACTCCTAGTCACAAACAGTTTGTGAAATTAGAGTCTAAAGTTGACTCTACAACAGGTAAAGTAAAAGCAAAATTCTCAAAGCCTGTTGTTTCTAAATCTAGTAAGAAAGGATCCAATCAAAGTTGGGTCCTAAAAAATTCTAACTAGTTACTTTTTGTTTGCAGGGCACAGGAAAGAAGCATTCAATTATCTTGGACAGTGGATGCTCTGGACATATGACTGGAAAGAAGTCCCTGCTTACAAAGTTTGAGAGGAAAGCCGGCCCAGTAATATCTTTTGGAGATGGCAACAAAGGAGAAACTCTGGGATATGGCTCAATTGTTTTGGGGAATGTCATCATAGAAAATGTAGCACTGGTTGAAGGCTTGAAACATACTCTTTTAAGCATAAGTCAACTGGGTGATAAAGGTTACAAATCAATCTTTGACAGAGAAGGATGCAAAATCTTGAATATGCAGAATGGAGACATTGTTCTAACTGGTCAAAGACATGGTAACATATATGAAGCCAGCTTAAGTGATACATCTAAAGGAATTGTTAGATGTCTCTACAGCAAAGCAACAAGTGATGAAAGCTGGAATTGGCACAAGAAGCTCTCACATCTCAACTTCAAGAAACTTAATCAACTTGTTAAGCACAATCTGGTGAGAGGCCTACCTCAGGCAAATTTTGTGCAAGATGGACTTTGTGATGCATGTCAGCTTGGGAAGCAAAGAAGAACCACTTTCAAGAGTAAGACTGAAAATTCGATTACTGAACCATTTCACATGCTACATCTTGATCTGTTTGGTCCAGTAAACATTATGTCTATCAGCAAGAAAAGATATGCTCTAGTTATAGTGGATGATTTCACAAGTTTCACATGGGTGTTCTTTCTACACAAGAAGGATGAAGCTCCTCAGCAAATCATTGAACTTATCAAGAATATTCATAATAACTCTAAGTACAAAGTCAAAGTACTTAGGAGTGACAATGGTACAGAATTCAAGAATTCTACAATGGAGGGGTTCTGTGCAGACAATGGAATCACTCAACAGTTTTCTGCACCTGGTACACCTCAGCAGAATGGTGTAGTGGAAAGAAAGAACAGGACTCTCATAGAGGCAGCAAGAACCATGCTTGCAGATGCAAAACTTCCAACCTACTTTTGGGCAGAAGCTATTAACACTGCATGTTTTACTCAAAACTGTACCTTGGTAAATAGTCATGGAAAAACTCCCTATGAGATGATCAAAGGAAAGAAACCAAGTGTGAAATATTTTCACATCTTTGGATGCAAATGCTATGTCCTAAAAGTTCATCCAGAACAACTTGGAAAATGTGAAGCCAAATCGGATGAAGCAATTTTTCTAGGATATTCAGCATCTAAGGCCTTCAAAGTTTATAATCTCAGAACTCACATTGTTATGGAATCAATTCATGTTGCATTTGATGATAAGAAATTTGGAATTCTGCAAACTGGTGAAAGCCATGACAAATTGGAATTTGAAAATCTGAAGAATTCTGAGATACTCTCTAGTGATGATGAAGGTTCTCCAGAAGAAATTTCTATTGCTTCTCAAAGGAATGCTACTGTTGAGGGGGAGCAAATAAATCAAAGAGAACACATTGATCATCAGGAGCAGACTAGCTATTCAGAGTCTATTCCATCGGGAATTGACGTTTCAGAGTCTACTCCATCAGGAACTGATCTTTCAGAGTCTATTGAAGGAAGATCAGTAACTAGCAGCAGTATGGAATCTACTGATTCTACTGATCAAAGGGGAGTTATTGAAGGCAGAGAGAATTCTTCTACAAGAGATACCACTAACTTAGGGGGAGAGATTAGCAGAGTCAATCTACCACCTGTTAGAAAATGGACCAAGGATCATACTGAAGATTTGATTATTGGTGATCCAAATAGTGGTGTTCGAACTAGAAGATCAATTCAAAATGAATGCTTGTATAGTTGCTTTCTCTCAAAGAATGAACCTAAGAAGGTTGAAGAAGCCTTACAGGATCCTGATTGGGTAATTGCAATGCAGGAGGAGTTAAATGAGTTTGAGAGAAACAAAGTCTGGAAACTGGTACCAAGACCTAAAGATAGATCTATTGTTGGTGCAAGATGGGTTTTCAGGAACAAGCTAGATGAATCTGGTATGATTGTAAGAAACAAAGCAAGACTGGTGGCTAAGGGTTATTCTCAGGAAGAAGGCATTGATTATGATGAGACCTTTGCACCTGTAGCAAGATTAGAAGCAATCAGAATGTTTCTTGCATTTGCAGCTCATTCAAAATTCAAGGTATACCAGATGGATGTAAAGAGTGCTTTTCTAAATGGCAAACTTGATGAGGAAGTGTATGTGGAACAGCCACCTGGATTTGTTGATCCAAAATTTCCAAATCATGTCTACAAACTTGACAAGGCACTCTATGGACTAAAGCAGGCACCAAGAGCATGGTATGAGACTTTGTCTAAATTTCTACTTGAAAATGGCTTCACAAGAGGTACAATTGACAAAACTCTATTCTTTAGAAAGATAAAAGGTGAATTGCTTTTAGTTCAAGTTTATGTTGATGATATTATTTTTGGCTCTACTAATGAAAAGTTGTGTGCTAAGTTTAGCAAGCTTATGCAGTCTAAGTATCAGATGAGCATGATGGGTGAATTAAATTATTTCTTAGGCTTGCAGGTCAAACAGACTGAGACTGGTATTTTCATTAATCAGTCAAAGTATATCAAAGATCTTTTAAGAAGGTTTGACTTTCAAGACTGTGCAGTTGCAAAAACACCCATGGCAACAGCCACTAAACTAGACTCTGATCCTAAAGGGAAGAGTGTGGATAATACTAGTTATAGAGGCATGATAGGCTCATTGTTATATCTAACTGCAAATAGGCCAGATATAATGTTTTCTACCTGTTTATGTGCTAGATTCCAAAGTGATCCTAAGGAATCTCATTTAATTGCTGTGAAGAGAATTTTTAGATATCTCAAAGGAACTCCAAATCTTGGTTTGTGGTACCCTAGAGAATCTGATTTCTTTCTAATTGGCTATTCAGACTCTGATTATGCAGGGTGTAAAATATACAGGAAAAGCACTACAGGTACATGTCAATTCTTGGGAAATAGATTGATTTCTTGGGCAAGAAAGAAGCAACAATCTGTTTCAACCTCAACTGCAGAAGCTGAGTACATAGCAGCAGGCAGTTGTTGTGCACAGCTCCTTTGGATAAGAAATCAGTTGATGGATTATGGTATGACACTTAGTAATATTCCTATGTTTTGTGATAATACTAGTGCTATTAAAATTGCAGAAAATCCAGTTCAACATTCAAGGACTAAGCACATTGATGTCAGGTATCATTTTATTAGAGAACATATTGAGAATGGTACTGTGGAACTCCATTTTGTTCCTACTGACAAACAGCTTACAGATATTCTAACTAAACCACTTGATGAGACTACATTCAGTAGATTAGTAAGTGAGTTAGGAATGTTAAATTTTTAGATCCTTAACATCTGCAATAGTAGCAAGGTTTGTTGTTTTTAGCTTATAGACTTGATATTCTTGTCAGGATCTATATTTGATTGTTAAATTCTTTAGCTATAACACTTTTCCTTGATAAATTTCAGTATGATAGACTTGTTAATAATCATCAGGATTAGATTTGTTATCAGGATGCTGATGTCATCAGTATTGTGTCAGTATCAGGATTATGAAAATTGTTTCAGATCCTGACGTTTACTTTGTGTAGTAATCTAATTCTATGATGCGTTAAGTCTATGCCAGCATGTTTTAATATTTGCATACTGATAATTTATACATCATTCATAATCAAAAGACAAGTAGATAATAAGAAATTGTATTTTCATTAATTGAAATCATTACATATATGGAAATGAAATACAACATCTTTTTGTCTAACTTCTACTGATAATCCTATACTTGTCTATTGATATGAATTTTGAGATACAGGACAAGGAGCATCTCAAGAAATCCATCAGGGGATTGAATAGCCTCATCTACTCTTGGATTCCTTGTCTGGGCGACTTGAATGAGAGTAGCTAACTTAAATGAATAGCATCTCCATCAAGATCAACCTCAGACTCTCGGCCAAATTCTTCATCCTCAAGTTTTGAGGAGGTTAGGGGAAGATTGTATCCAACAGATGGATGTTCTAGAAGAAACCTCTGGATATTATCGAAAACCAATCCATCCATGATTAGTTCGATGAGAAGAGTCATCTTTTCAAAGAGATGATCAAGAACAGGATGTTCATCGACCGTGAAAGATCTAAAGAATGGATTTGAATGGAATTTTGGTTTGAGGAGCATTGTTGAGAAGAAAAGAAATTGAAAGGTTTATGGAGAATGGCATAAGGCGTCTGTTTCTTTTAAAGAAAGACGTGAGAAGCTGAACAGTCACTTGGAAGTTTTAATGAAGTCAGATGCTAATTATTGCATATGACTGTATTTCTTGTTTTCAAGAAATATTGAATATATCTAACTAATTGATTGTTGTTCAGTTTAATTATTTATTTCTTTTCAGATAAAAGAAAAATGCCACGTGAAAACTCCAATTAAGTCTCTGAAATCAGGATGATATTGATCAGGATTTCATGTGTGACCATCAGGATTTGAGAATTATTATATTTTTAAATCACATTGTATTTTTTGATTATTTTGATGAGAGGTCAACAGGAAAAGGAAGCTGATCAGTATTGATTATTTATACCCTAATTTATTTCATGAAAATCAATTTTGGATTTTACTTTCCAAAAATCATGGATAACCGCATTTTTCAGGGACTGACACCTGTCAATCTACGTGTCAACGTAGGATAATGGTCTGAAAGATTTGAGAAATATATTTGTTTTGAAACTCTAATCGTGTAATTGCTTTCTCTAATTTCACATTCTCTAAAGCAAAAACACTCTTGAGTTTTCAAAATCACTAATCCATTTCAAGAATTTTTCAAGTTCTTTTTCAGATCAAAAATGGCAGCTCAAAGAAGATTACCTAAATCAGTAGCTTTCAAGTTTGGTGACTTTGATTTTATGACAAACAACCATGTAGCAGCTATCACCAACAAGGAAGGAGTGTCATCTGATTTTCATCCAATCATGGACTTTCTGGCGAATGGACCATTAAGTTATGCATTGACAGCATCTCCACAAATTAATCAAGCAGCTGTTTCACAAGCTTGGGAGAATGCTGAGGTAGTTGATTCTACTCAGAGTCAATCAGGTAAGATTGTTCTACACTTAGGACAAGACTCATTTGATATTACTGAATCTGTTGTTAATTCAGTACTTCACTTACCTGTTAGTTTGATTTATGAGAATGTACCATCTGATGATAATATGAGAACTATGTTGTCTGAATTAGGTTATAGTGGACCTCTAGACAACATGAGCCAGTTGAATAGGTCTTTTCTTAGAAAGGAATGGTCTTTTTACTTTGATCAAATTGCTAAATGTTTTACTGGTAAATGTAGTTCTTTTCAGCAAATTACTTCTGTTACATCACATATTGCTTATAGTTTGCTTTATGACAGAGTAATTAACATTGGTCACATTATCTTAAGTCAGATGTGTATCAAACTTGGGTTAAGAGATCAAAACAGGAAAATGGTTTATTATCATAGATTTATGCAAATGTTTATTAACCATTTTATTCCTGATGTTGAAGCTAGATTTGGTAGGGAACATTGTGTTTCTTCTTATGTACAGCAAAAGAGAATTTTCTCTGACATTACAAAGAAGGACAATAAAAAGAATCTAGATGAAATACCTGCAATTCATTATCCACATTATTTTCAGGTAATTCTTAAAACTCATCTTCCTACTCTCTACAATTCTTCTTTCTTTTGTGGTGAAATGGCTCAGGAATCTCAATTGGAGGAGAACTCACCTGTGTCTACCCAAGTAGCCCAAAACATTATAGTCTCTGAAACAATTCAAGAACCAAATTTTGATCCACAGCCTATTGTTTCAAAGAAACCAACCTCTGGTGTTTCTCAAAAGACATCAGTTGTAAGGAAGAGAAGATTTGTTGTGTCAAGTAGTAGTAATTCTAGTGAAGATGATGATGATTTAACTCTTGCTGAGAGAGCAAAATTGAAGGCTGCAATTCAACTTTCTCTGTTAACACAAAGAGATGAAAAACATAGTCACAGCCAGGCTGCAGTCTCCCAAAAGGTTGTAGTTCTTAAAAAGGGAAAACAGTTACTGGATACTGTCTCTCAAAAGACTGTGTCTATTGAACAAAGATCTCATCCCAAGATTACTTCTGTGTCTACACCTCTTGAGTCTTCTCAGGATAAATCTTTTGCTCACTATACCAGGAGAACAAGGAGAAAGATTCAATTGTCACCTACTGTTCGCACTTATTCACGCAAGAGAACGTGGTCAACAAGTAATATAGAGTAAATAGGATTCGTTCCCAAAGAGACTCAAAATTGTTCGTTATGTTCACTTATGCACCAGCTTATGATTTACACTCACTGCTAAGACAATCACAATATTGGGTTGATTTAACTAATGATTAATTACCAACTAAACCAATTACGAGGAAATAACTTAACTTTAACTTTATAATAAACAAACATGGGATTTCAATTTCATTTACTACTTCATCTAGAATCTTATGCCCTTTAGCCTAGCATGTGACAAAGTTGATTACTGATTAGATGCACTAAACTGATACATACCAACTTTCGTTGTGCATATACCATCCTACTGATCATCCACAATTGATAGAAGTCAAGTAGTCACCAAATATGTGTAGTCCCTATATGTCTATAGCAATTGAACACATACCGGTTGAAAATCAAGCACCCATTAAACCACATAGTCGATGCAAGACGGTTAGAATTACATCACAAATTAATACATGCTCTTCACATGCAAAAACCTATGCTAGCATGAATTGTTCTAAACCCTAGATCCACTTTCGCATTCACTAGGATTAAACAAACAATTACAAGTGTTCGCGACTCACTTATAACGAATAAACTTAAACATACTAGGCAATCAATACATTCAATCACACACCAAGGCATAATTAACACTCAATAACTAGAATCCATAGCAAAATCCATTAAAACCCCATGATAACGAATTAGCCCATAATTGACCTAATTGTCATCATGGGTTCTATTGAAAACATAATTCTAAAATAAACAAGTAAAAATAGAGAAGAAGAAATAAGGTTTAGAATCAAATCCCACAATAGAAGAATACAAAAGTTTCAAGAATAATCCTTGCTTGTCACTAGCTTGGAAGAATTCCTTCTCTTTTTCTCTCTTCTCCAAAAACTAGGTTATATTACGTAACGTCTGTATATTATGATTACAAGGGTTGGATGTTGATATAGGCTTTCTCCTCCTCTTGCCCAATAAGAAAAATACCTTAAATACAACTAGAATTCGATTTTTGTGCCAAAAAACACTTAAAATACAATTTCAGATCGAATAAGGGCAAAACTGGAAAATCAGCACGACCCCGAGCACTTTGCTCAAGAACTGGCGCAGTTTGCTCAAGCCAATTCTGGTCCCTGGCGCACTTTGCTCAAGAACTGGCGCAGTTTGCCCAGGCTACTTCTGGTCACGTTTTTTTCTCCTTCGTTTTTGCTCCGTTTGCTCCCGTTCTTTTTGCGTTCTCTTCCGTTTTCAATCCTCTATGCTTGGAATCCTCATGGTGAACCATAACAAGACTCCATTCTATATTATTAAGCCCGATTCCAACTCCAAAAGCAACGGAAACAACGATCTAAATCAACATTATTCCAACCCTGCACAATTAAACAAAACACATCAAAACTACCACAATCTTGAGGTCAAAGCAATCAATTTAAGCCGATTTAGAATGTTCCAAGTGGATATAAAATCCACTTATCACACCCCCAAACTTAAACTGATGCTTGTCCTCAAGCATATACAATTACAACTACTAACTAACTAGTACCACTTCCGTAGGTGATCACGGTTGCATTTCGCATATGCAACAAGCCCTTTAAACCCCTAGGCAGCCCTAGTGGACGAGTAAGGTCTCGTGAGGGCCTATAGTGAATGTACCCACAAAATCCATTGAAATGCAATGCATGAATGCAACTACTATGAAAATGCAAGATCCCCTTCAAACTCACCAAAACCAACTAACAAGCAAATATCTCAATGAACGTAACAAATCCAAGCAGAGCTCGACTAAGTCCCCGTATACTAACAATACATGAACAGAAACGTGCGTGTGTGCAATGCTCATCAGAAATACTCCCAAAACTAGGTCAAAATCATACATGCTTTCCGTCAAGACAATCACAGGTTTATAACTAGAATAGACTGTAGACACTCCATAACCTAGGAACACCTCCACCTTCATCCAAGGTAGACAGAAACTCATGCTTTATTACTATACTACGACACTACATATACAATACGCATGCTTATTTAACCGTGCAATGAATGAGACCCCAAAAGGCTTATACAATAATACCCATGTAGCGAGTGTTGGGTCAGTGGATCCCAGACTATAAAGCCTTAGGTCACTAGGACTAAGTCCCCTCAGACTTAATTACTCGAGTATTAAAGAGCTCACTCTGGTTAATTTTGCATTTAAATTATTTACATGACTCTTTTTTTTTCTTTCTTTTTTTCTTTTATATTTTTTTCTTTTTTTTTTCTTTTTTTTTTTTTTTTTTTTTAAGATCTGGAATGAGCTTTTCTCATTTCCAACCCTAGACTACTCATATAAATATGAGCTGGCTACTAGCCAATTGACGCCTAGCCATTATTGACACATATTAACAACTAGCATGAAAATTCCTGGTTTCCCCCAAACTTAGACTTTAATGTTCCTACGCTATAAAGGGAATAACGAAAATTCTAAATATAAACAAGTGATTAAATCTCAAAACATCCCACAAGCATGACCCTAACCTAGCCCAACAGCACCCCAATGAGACTGTGTAATAAATTTTGTTCCCGTAACATGCAAGTCAATTTCATAGAAACTATAAATCAGCCCTCTACTCATCATCATCACACCCAAATCAACATCCACCTATCAGTCAGAATCAGCTCGTCCTAAGGGATCATGAAATATGCATGCCATGAAAATGCAACTAAATGAAAACTCACATGGTATACGAAAATAAAACAAAATGTCCTATATGAACAAACGTAGATAATACGAACATAACAATCATGCATGAACTATCACTACTATGCAACATGATATCCTATATGACCACAAAATACAACAATACATACAACTACTATCCCCCAAATCACCCCCAAACTTAAAAATTGCAATGTCCTCATTGAAGGTAAATTAAAAGGGTACAAGAGATACTCCCCTACTCGGGTGGTGTGTCTGGTGGTGGATAGACGTGGAGGCTCCAACACAACTGTTGTTTTATTCAAAAGCATGAAATCATGGGTTGCCTCCCACGAAGCGCCTTTCTTTAACGTCTTTAGCTAGACTTGGCCACGATTTTCCCCTTGAAAAATTTCTGCACCGTATCTCTATAAGGCCATTTAATGATCTTTTCTGGAGCAACGTCATTGACGACAAGCTTTACCCGTATTCGCTCCTCACAAGATCTCTTAACAACATTCTCCCGCCTACCTGAAAAGTTAGCAGCAATAACAATAGCAAGCAAAGGATTTGAATTACAAGAAACATACCCCAGGTGAACTAGCAATGTTTTGAGCTCGAGTTCGGGAGCTCCTTCAAATGATGGCTTAAGGCGCACCTGAGAATTCCAGAGATCTTCCACTCCAAGCAACTTATGTGGAATACGTAGCCCCATTAACCAAGGCACTGTAATCCTCAGTTGGCCATGCTTTGCCTTCTCCTTCTCCGTGTCATACTTTTTACTCTGCCCTGCATCAACCAATTTCAAGCTAAAACACTCCTCATCCTCCGCCGGCAAATTCATGGGTAGAGTTTGCTTCTGAAGCCTTTGTGGATATGGAGGAGGAAAATCGATTTGGATGTTCTCTGTAGTCTTCTCCGGAGTAGATTTGTCAACAGGAGTGATGCTCTTTTCCTCTTCGGCCTCCAGCTGGTCGAAGTCAGATTGCAACGGAGCGGCATTCAACAACTGAACATGCTCTTCTAATTCATCATCTTCCACACTGAGACACTCTTCATCCTTCGAAGGAAATAGCATAGCCACTTGAGCCTTGGAATTTTCTTGATCTTGGGCTGATTCTTCAAAATTTTCAGATTGCAAAGGAAGTGGTTGCGGCTGATTATTCAGAATCGAATTTTCTGGACATTCTGAATTTTCTGATTGGTTTGCCTCCGACTCTGCTTCCTTATCAGCTTCATGTTCTGCTTCTTCCCCATCTTTGCCCTCAGACTCTCCTTCATGAACTACGATCATGGTCTCACCCGTGGCTAAGAAAGGCCAGTCAAGACTGATAGGAAGGTTCTTGTCCTCCTCCTCTACAGCTAGGCCTTCGGTGTCACTTGCAATTTGATTCAATGTTTTTAATGCATTTGCAATTTGACCAATCTGATCTCCTATTCTCTGGAGAGACAATGCATTGCTTTTAGCCATCAACCTCAATTCTTCTAATTCAGCTTCTTCAGTCGACTGTTGGATAGACCAAGTCTGAAATTGTAGCTGTTGAAATTCAGGAGGTTGAAAGTGTTGATGCATTGGGGCATACTGATGCTGAAATTGTTGCCCCTGTTGCTGCTGAATTCCCCCTGGATTGTATGGCTCATCTTCAAACTGCTGATTTTGGAGCGGGTAAGATGGATATTGGAATTGCTCCATACCACTCTGATTGTAGTCCCAGCTGAAATTTGGCCGGTTTCTGTTATACTCACATTGATGAGTGTAATGTCCACCTGCACACAGCTCACAAACAATTACGAATTCATGCTCCCAATAATCCATCAAATAAAAAGAAAAAAAACGTCCGAGTTAGTGAATTTAACCCAAATTGATGACAAGATCATAAACTAAACAAACAATGAACTGAGTCCCCGGCAGCGGCGCCAAAAACTTGTTCGCACTTATTCACGCAAGAGAACGTGGTCAACAAGTAATATAGAGTAAATAGGATTCGTTCCCACAGAGACTCAAAATTGTTCGTTATGTTCACTTATGCACCAGCTTATGATTTACACTCACTGCTAAGACAATCACAATATTGGGTTGATTTAACTAATGATTAATTACCAACTAAACCAATTACGAGGAAATAACTTAACTTTAACTTTATAATAAACAAACATGGGATTTCAATTTCATTTACTACTTCATCTAGAATCTTATGCCCTTTAGCCTAGCATGTGACAAAGTTGATTACTGATTAGATGCACTAAACTGATACATACCAACTTTCGTTGTGCATATACCATCCTACTGATCATCCACAATTGATAGAAGTCAAGTAGTCACCAAATATGTGTAGTCCCTATATGTCTATAGCAATTGAACACATACCGGTTGAAAATCAAGCACCCATTAAACCACATAGTCGATGCAAGACGGTTAGAATTACATCACAAATTAATACATGCTCTTCACATGCAAAAACCTATGCTAGCATGAATTGTTCTAAACCCTAGATCCACTTTCGCATTCACTAGGATTAAACAAACAATTACAAGTGTTCGCGACTCACTTATAACGAATAAACTTAAACATACTAGGCAATCAATACATTCAATCACACACCAAGGCATAATTAACACTCAATAACTAGAATCCATAGCAAAATCCATTAAAACCCCATGATAACGAATTAGCCCATAATTGACCTAATTGTCATCATGGGTTCTATTGAAAACATAATTCTAAAATAAACAAGTAAAAATAGAGAAGAAGAAATAAGGTTTAGAATCAAATCCCACAATAGAAGAATACAAAAGTTTCAAGAATAATCCTTGCTTGTCACTAGCTTGGAAGAATTCCTTCTCTTTTTCTCTCTTCTCCAAAAACTAGGTTATATTACGTAACGTCTGTATATTATGATTACAAGGGTTGGATGTTGATATAGGCTTTCTCCTCCTCTTGCCCAATAAGAAAAATACCTTAAATACAACTAGAATTCGATTTTTGTGCCAAAAAACACTTAAAATACAATTTCAGATCGAATAAGGGCAAAACTTGAAAATCAGCACGACCCCGAGCACTTTGCTCAAGAACTGGCGCAGTTTGCTCAAGCCAATTCTGGTCCCTGGCGCGCTTTGCTCAAGAACTGGCGCAGTTTGCCCAGGCTACTTCTGGTCACGTTTTTTTCTCCTTCGTTTTTGCTCCGTTTGCTCCCGTTCTTTTTGCGTTCTCTTCCGTTTTCAATCCTCTATGCTTGGAATCCTCATGGTGAACCATAACAAGACTCCATTCTATATTATTAAGCCCGATTCCAACTCCAAAAGCAACGGAAACAACGATCTAAATCAACATTATTCCAACCCTGCACAATTAAACAAAACACATCAAAACTACCACAATCTTGAGGTCAAAGCAATCAATTTAAGCCGATTTAGAATGTTCCAAGTGGATATAAAATCCACTTATCACCTACACACACAGAGTCTAGTCCAACTAACATTATGCAGGTTTCTACAAATGAAGCTACAATCAAGTCAGCAAATGACCATAGAGATCTGGATATTGATTCTTCATGGGAAACTACATTATCATGCAGACTGGCTATGGGACTAATTTCTCTCAAAGTGAAGTTGTCAAGGCCTGTTCTAGATTTTCTGGTTGAAAGAGTACCAAAACTTTTATTTCCAGATGAATATGGACTTCTACATCAAAGACTTGACTTAATGAAGATGTATTTCTATGTATCTGTCAGAAGACAATTAGTCAAGAAATTTGGACTCTCGAAGCATGTTGCACTTCAATCACTTCATGCATATTTATTTGACAAGGATGTCATTATTGAAGATGCCTTAGCTCAAGGTGAACAACAGGAGGAAGTAGATAGAGGAATGCAGTCAACAGAAGGTACTATTGCACCAGTGGTGAATAGTAGGAAAGATCAGATCACAGTCACTGCAACACAAGAACCATCTAGTCAGAGGAAGGATGACTCAGGAGCTGTGATAGCTGATGCTGAAAGGACTTCTATGATGACTGAGAATGCAAGTGAGATACCCTATGATATGGGAGGAATGACTTTGGTTGATTTTGCTGAAGATCAAACAAATTTTGTTCAGTCAGAGTCTATCCACCTTGAGGGTGAGTCTCAGCAAACAACACTTAAAGATGGTGATGTACTAACTATGATGTCTAATGAAGTATTACTGAAGACATCAGAGTCTAGTAAAGAACCTGAAAGTGGTATACTGGAGCCTATAGTCTCTGGAAGGAAAGAAGATGATTGTATGGGTTCAGAGACTATAGTAGCTCACTCCTTGGAGAAAACCTCAAGCCCCTTGCCATATGAGGAACCCTCTCTCCATGTGAGTTCAGGTATGAAAACTTCTTCTAGCCCCTATTTTTCTGTAGGTCATGAGAGCACTTATCCAAATTTGAGTGATACACTTGAAAAGATGGACTTAGATCCACAATTTGAGCGGTTGGCTCCTGACCATGCAAAAGGTGAGGTAGAAAGAGTGTTGACTTTAGTAAGTCAAAGTGAGAATGAGGGTATGGATGATCAACTCCATAGTGAGGGAGAGAAAATTAGGAAACCATCATTTGATTTCTGGGATCAGGTTTTTCCTGAATCTTGGTCTGAAAATTTGGGTATGGATGCTGGTACTTATTCATTCATCAAAATATATCAGAAGAATGACCTAGCACATCACAATGCAAAGCCAGAAGTTAAAGCTCAGAAGCAAAAGGAGAGGCTTGCAGGAATCATTAACAGAAGAGGTGCCAGGATAAAGCAATCTCTTGATACATACGTACTAGATGAAGTTCCTAATGATCCTAGTGTTCCTTTGTATGTACTTCCAATATCAGCTAGAATTGAGACATCTACAGTCTCTGATCACTCTAAGGAGGAGTCAGGATTTGAAGATGTTAGTACACAGAATACTGGTGAAGGAGATGATGATCATGTTTCAGCTTCAGATCAGAAAGATGAAGATGTTGATACTTCTAATCAAGTTTTATTACTTGAATATCATACAACACAAGCAACTTCTTCTACAAGACTTGAAGATACAGTTCTTTCTGATTCTGATTCTGAAGATACTAGAAGCACTTCCAACATTGAAGTTCATTCTGATGTTTTGAAAGATATTCAGAATTCTCAAATTGCTATGCAAACAAGACTTCAATCACTTGAAGATAACCAAGTCACAATTATGGAAAATCAAGCAGTTCTGATGAATATCATTTGTTCTGTTTCTGAATCTCTTGGAATTAATGTTGCTGATGTCAAAAAGGGGGAGATAAAGACAATTCAAGGACAACAACAACAACACCACCAGACTGGGGGAGATAAAGCTGGGGGAGATAAAGAGCAGACAAAGGGAAGTAAAAAGAAGAACCAGGAGTGATAGTGGTGAATCTCAGCTAGGAAGTGGTTAAGGAAGAGCAGCATTAATAGTTAAAATTCTTTCTTCTAAGTACTAGATAAACGTCTACATCTGGGAAGGAGGTACTTAACTTCATAATTCTACATTCATAAATTCTATTCTAGTTGTATTGTTATATGTTTTGACATCCACAACTTAGATTTATGCTTCAGATTTTAAAGCATAAATAGGGGGAGATTGTTAGGAATAATTCATAAGTTGTGATGTTAAGAATAGAATTTACACATTATACTTCTTGTAATCCTGATCTTATAAAGGATTTAGCACTATATATAGGATTTATGTGTAAAACAGTTATCTGTACAGTTTAGTCAGGAATGAACAGTGTATCGGAGACTAAATGTCAGGAACAAAGAGCAAATCCTGATGACAGGTCTAATACTGATGATGATCAGATACTGATGCAAGATGAAATCCTGATATCAGTCTTGTTACTGATGATGTCATTGTGGATGCTACAGAAACTGGCAAGTGCTATAAAACAGGATCGTTGTTTGAAGAACAAGCAAGAAGATATTATGAAGGAAAGAGTTTTCTATTGAAGGAAACTATCGACTAGAAGACAGAACATTGTCATGTATAGATTATATCTTTCTGTTATTAGTTGATAGGTAGCATTATAAATACTTTCTCTATGTCATTGTAAAAAGTGCGAATGTGCGTAGCTCTGTATAAG
Organism: Kitagawia praeruptora; assembly: GCA_037693485.1. Lineage (NCBI taxonomy): Eukaryota > Viridiplantae > Streptophyta > Magnoliopsida > Apiales > Apiaceae > Kitagawia > Kitagawia praeruptora. The sequence continues at coordinate 101,620,112 of CM075352.1, read as the reverse complement.
GTTTGTATTCGAGAATTCGAAACAAACAGAGAGAGCGATTTGTATTGTCAGCAGCTGCTAAAGGTATTGTACACCTTTGGTAGAGTTTGTATTTGGTCTTATTAATACAAACAGAGTTTGATTCATTCGTTTATTCTTGTTCATATAATCAAGCAAAAATCAGACACGATTATATAACTTGTATTCAACCCCCCCCCCCCTTCTACAAGTTATTCGAGTTAACATGCACAGCAACAAACAATTAAATTTACCATGCATTATTGAAAAAAAAACACTCTGAGAAAGGACTGCAGCCTAAGCCTATAGTAAAATAAAGCTGATTTCTGAAAAAGTAAAGTTGATTTCATGCATAGTAAATTAAAGTTGATTTCTTAAAAAGTAAAGTTGATTGCAGGCATAGTAAAATAAAGCTGATTTCTGAAAATGTAAAGTTGATTTCAGAAATTCCAAATTATTTTCATGCAGGCTAATAAATTTGAGTAGTCACATCTTCTATTGCTTGTATGCAAAGTGCTCTAGTCACTTCAAAATAACGTTTGTTTAAATTATTGAGGTCTTTTTTCATCAACAAAAAGGTAAAATAATAATCCATAATTGGTTATAAAACCCAATGTTGCTGCTTATTCAGAATCGCAACTTACTAGTTTCTTCTCAAATTTACTTTCTTCAAGGCAATAGTATAAGATGGATAAGGGCAAAAAACCACAAACTAGTAAAACCGAAATGAAACAAACCAGGAAAAATAGAAAGTCATACGATGTGCAGGCTGAGGATGCTAAACTTGCAAAACATTTTGAATTTGCTGCACAATAAGTTAAATTTAAAATGGAAATGGAAGCTCGAGCTGCAAAGGAACGTGAAATTGCAATAGAAGCTGAAGCTGCAAAGGAACGTCAAATTACAAGAGAAATTGAGGAAGCTGAGGACGAGAATTATGCTGTTGATCTCAGTGAATTTTAAGAACTTGCATGGTGGTTCTCTTGTCATCATATGTTTATTTTCATAATTCCCTGTTGTTTTCCTCCTCTTTCATTTCAATAAAAGTGTGAAAATTGTGTTTTATTGTCATTTTTAGGCATGAAAGTAAACATAATTACACAAATAAATTTTTCAAGATTTTTAGCTTACGCAAAAGTAGAACGTGAGCACTTTCATACCAAACAAAAAATTGAAAAAAATTACATGCAAAAATATGTTTTTTAGGCCCCTAAACATGCCTACACAAATAAAATTCTTACAAATTTGATGTGGACTTCCCATAATCACACAACATTTTAACATATTTAAATAAAATATTTTTTACACATTTTTACCTTACCTAAAAGTAGAACATCAAAACTAGAATACGAAACAAAATTTAATGAAAAAATTATTTTCAAAAGTTAAATTTTTATAGTGCCAAATTCGCACTTCAAAAATGTTACTTTGCACCTCACAAAGAGCACCTCACAAACAGGAAAAAAAAAAAAAAAAAAAAAAGCCAGTCGCCACTTCAAGTGGCGCCCAGGGACTGGTCGCCACTTCAAGTGGCATCTATATCTTAGGAGTGGCGACCTGTACCATTTTTGCAACGCCACTTCAAGTGGCATCTATATCTTAGGAGTGGCGACCTGTACCATTTTTGCAAAGTTGAACACAGCTATACCATTTCTGAAACAAAGGAACGTTATTATACCAGAAAAGTAATGGAGCCAAGGGTCGATTTACACGTATTATCCTCTGAAAAATACTAGTTATTTGTCGGGTGTGTCAAAAAAATTGGGGATTTTGTGCGAAATTCTAAAATTTCGCTCTAAGTCCCGCTCCCGTTAAATGGATGCAAAAACCAAAAGTCTACAAATATAATTTGTGTTTCAAATTCGGAGAGAAGTTTTGTGGAGTTGGAACAGGAAACATCATTCTAGTCAAGGCCGTTGAGGTACAACACATGCAAGTTGAGCTTCACATTTTTATGTTTGAACAACTCTGGTACCAAAATTCTCCATGCAACTCTGAATTTGAAATAAAGGAAGATTCTTATGTATATAAAAATGAATGCGTTGTGCACTTGTGCTACACAATTATGAAAATGAGAAATTAATTATTATGTAAAAAAGTAAAATAAAAAATAAGTACACTCAAAAAGCTCAAGGGATAAAAACAATGAAGAACAAATAACACTGCAAATTTACCTACGGGGCACAGACCACAGTGGGAAGAAATACCCACTATGGAGCAAGGAATATGTACAGTATGAGGCTGCACCACCAACTAGCTAGCAGGTCCAAGTAAAAGGTTAGAAATTGAACTGGCCCAAACAAAAATTGTAGATATTTTAATAGTACAGCCCAAACTTGGTGGCCACAAAGGTTGCCCCACTACCTACAGGTTACTAAATGTCACTTATTAAAGAGTTAAATGTACTATGGGTACCTAAACTATCAATTTATTGTATTTTGTGTACCTAAATTATTAATTAAACACTTTATGTACTCAAACTATGCAGATTGATGCATTATATGTACAAACGTTAAATCTAAACTAACAGCCGTTAGTTTGCTTTTGTATTTTTTTTTGCCAAAGCTTTTGTTTATTAATTTAGCTAGGTACTTGTTGGGTTTTTTTTGGCGTCAGTTCCATTTCCTTCATAAATATTGAATTGAATGTGTAAAATCTTATATACATCAATTTTTTTAATAATAATTTGATATGTAAATTAATAACATAAAAATTTAATATAATTATAAATATTAAAAAAGGAACCGTGCGTTGTACTTATATATAATAAGCGTAAAGGGGATTTTATCCATAATTTTGGTCACTATACTACCAAAATAATCTCAACCGTCGAATCTAATATTTTTAAAATAGACGATCAAGATTATACTCCCTCCGTCCCACTTGATTCTTAAAATTTGAAATAGGAGTGTCCGGCACGCATTTTAAGTTGTATTTTAAGAATAGTTCCATAACTTATTTTTAAAATTTCTTTTTTGTATAAAATTAATAAACTTTTAAAAATAAGTTACGGAACTATCCTTAAAATGCGCGCCGGACACCCCTATTTCAAATGTTAAGAATAAAGTGGGACGGGGGGAGTATCGTATTAAAAAGAAAAATATAATTTAAAAAGGATGTAATTAAGAAATGTTGTATTAGTATTGAATTTTAAAAACAAAATTTTAATATGAAAAGGATAAAATTGAATTTTATTTAATTTTTATTAATATTAAAAAAAAGTTCATATTTAGTATTACACTATTAACGATTCTTAATTATTTTGTCGTACTGAAAATCAGACTACCGGCTACCAATTTTGGACAAAATCACTCTTACACTTATTATTAAAACCGTATTTGGTTGTTAGTAGAACTAGCTTAAATAATAAAAAGGGTATTTTAATAATCAAAACGATAAGTAGATTTCATAAATCGAATAGAATTTTCAGTGTAAAAAATGTCAATTTCTTCTCCCTTTTGTTTCTACGTAGTTTTAATTGGAAAATAATTGTTAATACATCACTAAATTAAAGATTATTTTGTTAATTCCGTGTGGGCTGTAAAGTCATCCAAATCAAAATTTTAAGAATTCAAGATAGAGCATAAATATTAAATTGAACGTGCAAAATCTTATATATATCATTTTTTAATAACAATTTGATATGTAAATTAATAACATATAAATATTAAAATAATAAATATTATTATAAATAATAAAAAAGGAATAATGTGTTGCACGGGTTATAAACTAGTTTTAATAATAAATGATCATAAGACAATAATACCTCTTGGATTGGAGCTAACGGCGTTAGTTGAATTTAATGATTGTACACATAATGCACCAATCTGCATAGTTTGAGTACACAAAGTGTTTAATTGATAATTTAAGTACACAAAGTGCAGCAAGTAAATAGTTTAGTAACACTTATTTAGTTTCTGCTTTAATCTTTTTTCTATTCTCCGCTTGATTTCGTCTTCTTAAACATTGTTGCATTGTTTTATTTTACAAACTGTTGAAATGCACGAAATTCATATAGTATAATTTTTTATGTGTTGCGGCATCAATATCAACTAGTACGATAGTCCGTACAAGGCACGGGCAACATTTTAATTTATATAATATTTTTCAGATTTGTGATGGAGTTCGTTATACCCTCTTGTCAGTGTGTTTTACCTTTCACGTGGTTTATTAAGATTTAATTGTTAATAATCATTCTAAATTCAAATTATTAGCACACTCTAAATTTCGAGGATCATCTTTATAGTGATGCTTGTTGAATGTGAGAAGGATAACCGACAAAAGTGGTATACAAGAAGAGTTAATCGTTAGCTATCAAGTATTATCACGATAATAGTGTTCTTTAGTTTGTTTTTCAGTAAAATCCTAAAAGAATTACCACGATAGTAGTTTTTTTAACTACTTTCAATCTTAGCCACAACATTTTTTGAATATCTATTTTCTCTTCTACTCATATGTCTACCTCATATCTACTCCAATTTATTACTAATCATGTGCACTCTCATTTCGGCCTTTTTCCGATCACTATCCAGCAACCTCATTATAACTCTAAGATCCGCTCTTTCCTCCAACGACATCATATATGTACATTTATCTTGCCCAACCACCTCTCTTTTGTCTTTATCAACCTTAAGTTTGTTCATCTTTTCTCTCTCCAATCATCTCACATTCATCTTTGACAACCTCTCATCGACCTGCGTTTCCATGTTTATATAAAATTACTATTGTTGTCTTTACGAGCTGAATAGGTGTTATTATAATAAAATAGTTAATTGTCATATCTCTCACACATTAAACATGTATACGTTTTTCGAATGTTATTTTGTTAACATTTCTTTTTTTGAATTTCAATTAAACTCTTTTAATATTTGTCAACAAATTGGATTAACATTTTATCGTACCCTATTTAGTTGTATTATCATTTTTTTTAAGTTGATAAAAAAATTGATGTACCTACTCTTTTGCCGGTATTTAGTTGAGTGTATTTCGTATCTAGATGTCCAAATTTAACAATAAACGAATTCGTTTTGTATGTATACTTGGGGATAGGCATCAGGTCGGTCAATTCAGGGTCGGGTAGTGTTATACCTGTCACATTCCCCGAATTTGAACATAATCATTGAACCCGTCTCGGTTTTCGAACGAGGATCATTATGTTCCTTGATTTCTGCCCCGAAATGGAAATAGGGATTCCCGCGAGAAATCGTGGATTTTAATTTTTTTTTAATTAAAATTTTGAACATAATCGTTGAACACGTATCGATCCCCAAATGAGAATTATTTTGATTCATGATTCTTACCACGAACGGGGAACAAGGATTCCCGCAAAAAATGGGAGATACTAAATTTTTTTTATTTAAAATGTATACATTCTCGAATATATCGGATAATAACATTAATTTGATAAATCATGATAAAATTATTATTATATTATAAATAGCGATTTGAATTAATTTTTTTAATAAAAAAAGATGAAATATAGTATTAAAATTAAATTTTATTTTGTTAAATTTTTTTATCATAAATTCCAAGTTTATAAATTTTTTGAATTTTTAATTATATTATTTTTAATAATCTAGTAAACAAATGTTTTTAAAAATTATTTTTCATAAATATGATAATCATTTGGGGAACGAAATCAGGGATCGCACTGGGATACCTGATATGGGCTAAAAGTAAGCCTTAAAGACACATTTAATGTGGCATTAATTAGACTTAATATGGTCCAAACATAGGGCCCACCAGATGGCCCTCCAAGGCACATAGTCGTACAAGGAAACAGACCCCTACTAGGTAGGAGTCTGGAACTTTCCTCAAGGCTGACTTACCCACCAAGTCACCTAATTCTACCATAATTCTGAGGCTTCTCAGCCTATATAAAGGGTAAGATCCCTCACCCTAGAACTACGTTTTTTGGCGCTATCTTTGATACACATCGAAGTACGTAGGCATCTTGTGAGGGCAGATTCAGCCACAAGCACGAGAGCACCCATTAAAGCACAAAGCTCACGCACCCTAGCATTAAATACAGCAAACCCTAGCCGCAATCTAACAACCTAGTTTTTATTCCATAACATTTGGCGCCGTCTGTGGGAAGAAAACATCAACCATGGTTCAAACACGAAGAACAGCACCACCCTCAACCGAGGCCTTGCCCCTAAGCTCTGCTCCGCCTGTCACCGAACAGGTACCCTTAGTCACAGGGGCGACCACTGAGCAGGTACCCCCAACCACAGGGGCGATCCCTCAAACTCAGGTTTCTCAACCCCTAGGGACGAATCCCCATGCTGAGAGGACGTTACCTATGGTCATCCACCCGGGTCAAGAAACCAGCTCCCTTCAGACACTGGTTTCTCCTTTAGTTGATCCCAGCCGCCCGCCACAAGGGGTACAGATCCATACTACGGATCTTCCCGTGAGTACTAACCCGATATATGGCCTGCCTAACTACCCCCTACTCACTCAAGGTCCTGGGCCAAGTGGCCACGCCTTGCAGATCCGAGATCGAGAGTACTATGACTACTCCGGCCCCTACACTGAGGATTCATCGTCTGACGATGACGATCGTGATGAAGCCCCAAGAATGCGATGTGCTAGCAGAGAACCAAGAAGAAGAACACAAACTGTCCATGATGGACCTCCTTTGACAGCTACTGAGAGAATCAAGGCTCATGAGGCCGAGATTCTAAGGATAAAGGAAGATATTGCAAGGGAGCAAGCTAGGTTAAACCAAAATCAACCTCCTCCAACCTCAGGATCGATTCCCGTCATAGACTTAGAAAGGTCTTCGAGAAGGCAGAGAAGGGCTGACGTCTCAACTGGAAGGACAACAAGGGTGGAAACCCCCAAGAGCAACCCCAAGGATCTGATGCCACTCGGGGATCCTGATGATCCCACACCTCCGTTTATTGATGAGGTGATGAATGCTCGTTTTTCAAAGAAATTCAAGATGCCGACGATTAAGGCTTATGATGGAACGGGTGACCCCGCAAATCATGTCAGGATGTTTTCGAACGCACTGTTGCTACAGCCCGCAAGTGATGCCTTAAAGTGTAGGGCGTTCCCTCAAACCCTGTCGGGTATTGCTCAAAGGTGGTACAGCCGGTTACCTGCAAACTCAATTGGCTCTTTCAAGGAGTTAAGTGCTGCCTTTGTTAGTCAGTTTATCAGTGTGAAAGTGCATGAAAAAAGCTCTGCGTCTCTTATGTATGTGGTGCAAGGGAAGAATGAGAATCTGAGAGATTATCTCAAGAGGTTCACTAAGGAGACTTTGAACATTACTGATTTAGAGAATAAAGTGGCGATGGTAGCCTTGGAGCATGGCACCACCGACCTGTACTTTAAGAGATTGTTGGCAAAGCATCCTCCCGAGAATATGGCTGAGCTCCAGCGAAGGGCTGATAAGTACATCAAGGCTGAGCATAGTACGAAGAAGGAGGTCACATTAGGCAATGGTCAAGGTAACAATGATACGAAGAAGCGAAAGCAAGAGCAGGAGTATGATGCTAGGGACAAGTATCCCCGAACTAGCAAAGACTCTGATGCGCCACCAAAAAAGAGTCTGGGACCAAGGTTCTCTGACTATGCAAGGTTGAATGCCCCAAGGAGCCAGATCCTATTGGATATCGAGAAGGATAAGGACTTTCGATGGCTGAAACCACTTAGGGGAGACCCCGAGAAGAGAAACAAGGATCTATACTATAGGTTTCACAAAGATGTGGGACATGATATGGATGATTGCAGACAATTGAAAGATGAGATTGAGTTCTTAATCCGTAAGGGAAAGCTAAACAAATTCACTAAGGGTGAAGATCGTGGATCCCAAAGAAGGGATTATGATAGGAGAGATGATGATAGAAGAGTTAATAATCGTTATCGAAGCACACAGCCCCGAGGGCCAGTGTTATGCAAAATTTACGCAAGCGCACGTAGTCACAAGTAATACAATTAAAGTTCGTTCCACAGAGATCTGGTTATGGTTCTATTCAATAAATATGCCTATGCAACAATGTATGGTTTTAATTCACTACCAAGAAAAATAACAAATTTGAGAATGTTTATCTAAATTAAACTAATTGCAAATTATAAAACTAAGAATTAAACAATTAACAAGAATAAAAATCGAATTACTTATATGAGAATAAACATGGAATCCTAGTTTCATCATCTACTTCACTTAGAGTTGCAGCCTTTAATTAAAACATGTAATGGTTTTGATATCTGATCAGATAACACGAAAAGAGTAAAAGTTACCTCTCGGTATACTAGTATCAATCTACACATACATCCACAAAAGAGATAGAAGATGAATAGGCACCTATTATGTTTAGACCCTATATCTCTATAGAATTTGAAAACATAAAGGTTGAAGCACAAGTTATCCACTTAGATCACATAGGGTAGCATAATATCTCTATTCATGCCACAAATCATGATGTTCAACATCAACCTATCCTATGCTAGCATGGCAAGTTCTAAATCTCAAGATCCACTCTCGTTTAGCAAGAGATTAACATATTAGATGTTCGCGACGCACCTAAATTCAATAAGCACAACCAAACAAGGATATCAAGTATTCACCACACATAAATCTTTAAGGCATACAAACTACTAAGCTACATAGATAAATCCACTAGGATCCCACGACAACGATTAGCCCATAATTGAACCGTTCATCGTCATGGGATTTGATGAAAACATGATATAAAACAAGATATGGAAGAAAGAAGTAATAATATTATTAAAATTTAGAGTTGAGAAAACAAATCTATAATCCAACGTATACAAAAGATGAAGTAGATCTAGATCCTTGCTTGTCACGAGCGTTGAACCCTTCTCTCCTTTTCTCTCTTGCAGATCTCAGCTGGTTACAATAATAATGCTATGATAATGTGTATATCTCTATTACAATGGTAGGATGTGTTTAAATAGGCTCTGAAAGTCTTGCCCAGCAAGAAAATACCCAAAATAGAGTTAAAACAGAATTTCTGCAAAAGACGTTTCCTAAACTGATTCTGTTTTTTAAGGAAAATTCGTGGCTGACTTTTCTTCAGTTTTTCTGGAACGTTCCAAACGTAATTGGACCTCTGGACCACCTTAGAATGATAGAGAATCTCGTTATCTTCGCGTGGACTGCTTACGGGCTGAAAACAGACTTATAGAACTCAAGATATGGCCCAAACACTGTAGACTGCGCAACCCTTCTTAAAAATCCGAATTTTAATCAATTAATTCCCAAAAAAATAATAGAAGCATCCACCTTAGTCAACCTTCTCGTAAATCTGCACAACTAAGCAAAACACATCAAAACTACCAGAAACTTGAGTCCAAGATAATCAATTTAAGCCGATTTAGAATGCTCCAAGTGGATATAAAATCCACTTATCAGCCAGTTATCAACATAATTTAGGGAGGTCCAACGGCAGCTGGCACAACTCGAAATTCACGAAAGGCCTATGCTCGAGAAGTGATGCACATTGTAGGAGAGGCCCCAAAGCGTGCTAAGACAGAAGTAGCAATTGGTTTTGACGACTCAGACCTTGAAGGGGTGAAGTTCCACCATGATGACCCGTTGGTCATAACCCCTGTGATTGGAAACTCAGAAGTAAAGCGAGTCGTGATAGACAATGGAGCCTCTGTTGATATTTTGTTTCATGATGCTTTTGTGAAAATGGGATATACTGATTCTCAGCTGACCCCGACCAACATGCCCATCTACGGATTCAATGGAGTTGAGTCCAAGGTGGAGGGTACTATCCAGTTACCCATGACAATTGGGCAAGAACCTATGGAGGCCACTCAGATGCTGAATTTTCTAGTAATCAAGGCAGCCTCAACCTATAATGCAATCCTAGGAAGAACTGGACTTCATGCGTTCAAGGCTATAGCCTCGACCTACCACATGAAAATCAAGTTTCCAACCCAGAATGGTGTTGGAGAACAAAAGGGTGATCAGAAGATGGCAAGAAGTTGTTATGTGTCTGCATTGAGAGCTGATGGAGTCGGGGGCAGGTACTCCCAATTGAAGACATGGATGTCCGTGGAGATGATGAACATCGCGGGAAGCCAGCAGAAGACTTGGTTCCTATACCTCTGGAGCTAGGTGACCCTGAGAAAGTTACCTATATAGGAGCTTCTCTGAAGGAACCTCTGAAAGGAAAGTTGATAACATTCTTACAGGAGAATTGTGATGTGTTTGCTTGGACTGCCGCTGATATGCCAGGGATTGATCCCCAACTCATAACTCATAAGTTGAATGTTGATCCTGATCGGAAGAAGATAAAGCAGAAGAAAAGGAATTTTGCTCCTGAAAGGCAAGAGGCCATTAAGCAAGAGGTTGATAAGCTCTTAGAGGCTGGGTTCATTGAAGAGATACAATTTCCTGAATGGTTAGCTAACCCTGTGATGGTCAAGAAGGTGAATGGGAAGTGGAGGATGTGTATATATTTTACCGATCTGAATGACGCCTGTCCAAAGGATTGTTTTCCCCTGCCAAGGATAGACATGTTGATAGATGCCACAGCTGGACATGTGATGCTGAGTTTCATGGATGGGTTCAGCGGCTACAATCAGATTAAGATGCACGAGGATGACATCCCAAAGGTATCTTTCATAACTGACTTTGGTGTTTTCTGCTATCTTGTTATGGCTTTTGGACTAAAGAATGCAGGAGCCACTTACCAACGACTAGTGAACAAGATATTCGCCCATCTAATTGGGAAAACCATGGAGGTCTATGTTGATGACATGCTAGTCAAGAGCCTGTGTAAGACAGATCTCATTAAGCACCTCAGAGAGGCATTTGAAGTGCTGAGGCACCATAAGATGATGCTGAATCCAGCCAAGTGTGCTTTTGGAGTTGGATCAGGAAAATTCTTGGGATTGATGGTTTCGAAGAGAGGCATAGAGGCCAACCCTGACAAGATTAAAGTAATTTTGGACATAGAACCACCCCGTTCTATACGAGATGTGCAGAAGTTAACCGGCCGAGTTGCTGCCCTGGGGAGGTTCATCTCCAAATCTGGTGACAAATGCTTACCTTTCTGTCAAGCATTGAAGAAGGTGAAAAATTTTGAGTGGACTTCTGAGAACCAAGGGGCTTTCGAACAGGTGAAGAAGTACATGGCTGAAGCCCCACTGTTGGCCAAGCCTAACCCCAGAGAGACTCTTTATCTATACCTGGCGGTATCTGAACAAGCAATAAGTGTTGTCCTTATTCGAGAAGAAAAGAAAATTCAGAAACCTATCTACTATGTGAGCAAGGTGTTGCATGGGGCTGAGTTGAACTACTCACCCATTGAGAAGTTTGCTTTGGCATTAGTCACAGCCTCGAGGAAGTTACGACCTTACTTTCAGGCACATAAGATTCAAGTCTTGACAGACCAGCAGTTGAGGAACATACTGCACAACCCTAAAGCCAGTGGAAGGCTAATCAAGTGGGCGATTGAATTAGGAGTGTTTGATATCACATACAAGCCTCGGGCAGCCATTAAGGCTCAGGCATTGGCTGACTTCGTGGTTGAATGCACCATTAACAACCAAGAAGTCGGGGGGCAAGAGATAGTAACTACCCTTGAGAAAGAGGGTAAGGACGAGGAACATGTACCTGATCTGAAAGAGTATTGGGTGCTCCATTTTGATGGAGCATCAAAAACAAAATCCAGTGGTGCTGGTATGGTCTTACAAAGCCCCGATGGGTTTACGGTTGAATATGCTTTGAAGTTAGACTTCCCAACAACCAACAATGAAGCTGAGTATGAAGCTCTGATAGCCGGGTTGGGTTTAGCTAAAATCATGAGGGTCAAGAACCTCAAAGTTTGTGGAGACTCAAGGCTTGTGGTATCACAAGTGAATGGTGAGTTTGAAGCTAAGGATGAAACCATGGCGAAATACCTGAGAGTCGTGAAAGCTGTTATGACTCAGTTTGAAGAGTGCTATGTTGAGCATATCCCGAGGGAGGAGAACGTTAAGGCCGACGCCCTGTCTAAGTTCGCTTCTTCTGAGATAGAGGATTATACAGGGAGTGTTTACTTCCAGGTTTTGAAGGCCCCGACCGTCAACTCAAAGTTAGTGGCACCAATTGATATAGGAGGTTGTTGGATAGATCCTATCAAAGCTCACCTTGAAACCGGATGGCTCCCTGACAATGCCTTTGAAGCACGGAAACTGTCAGTGAGAGCATTGAGATATGCCTTAATTGAAGGCATCCTTTATAAGAGGTCATTTGTCATCCCATATTTGAAGTGTTTAAGACCCCAGGAGGCAAAGGAAGCGTTAGAGGAAGTTCATGGAGGGATATGTGGGCAGCACTTGGGGGGCAGAGCCCTAGCTCACAAAATAACTCGTTTGGGATTCTACTGGCCAGAGATGTTGGCTGATGCTCAAGATTATGTTAAAAGGTGTGATAGGTGCCAAAAGCATGTTCCAATTGTAAGGCAACCACCCGAGAGGTTAACATCAGTTAACTCTCCTATTCCGTTTGCAATGTGGGGAATGGACATACTTGGCCCTTTCCCTGTAGCCTCAGCACAAAGAAAGTTCTTGATAGTGGCCATCGACTACTTCACTAAGTGGATTGAGGCTGAACCTTTAGCCAAGATAACCACCAAACAAGTTGCCCAGTTCTTTTGGGAGAACGTAATTTTCAGGTATGGAATTCCCCGAATCCTTGTGACGGATAACGGGACACAATTCAACAATGAAGAGTTTAAGAAGTACTGTGAGGAAAATGATATCGAGCTGCATTTTACTTCAGTAGCACACCCGCAAGTTAATGGACAGGATGAGGTAGCCAATCGGAATATTCTTGATGGACTAAAGAAGAGGGTCGAACGTTCGAGAAATACTTGGGTGGATGAGTTACTACCTATACTTTGGGCGTATCGCACTACCTGCAAAGTAACAGCTGGAGAAACCCCTTTCTTACTGGCTTATGGAGCCGAGGCAGTGGTGCCCTTGGAGATTATGCATGCTTCGCCTTGAGCTGAGGCATACGAACCAGAGAGTAATGAAGAAGGTATGAGATTAGCTCTTGATCTGATTGACGAGGTCAGGGATGAAGCAAATGCCAGGAATGAAGAACACCATAATAGGGCATCCTTCCACTACAACCAAAGGGTTAAAGAAAGGTTCTTTCGACAAGGCGATTTGGTCCTAAGGAAGATAGAAGCCTTGGGAGTTGGCCAAAAGGGCAATCTAGCCCCAAACTGGGAAGGACCATATCAGGTCAGGAAGGTTTTAGGGCGAGGATCTTACAAGTTGGAAACCTTGGATGGGGTTGAGGTGCCCTGAACTTGGCATGCAGCGAACCTCAAGACTTATTATGTTTGAAGACTTGGTCTTTTATCTATTAGGGATAGAAATAAGGTTCGAATGAAACCATTGCAGAGCATGTTGCTCCTAGTATGAAATAGAGTATTAGTGTAAGGGTTGAGCCCATTTTATCAATATTCCTTGATAGTCTAATGAAGTTTGTGTTTGCTTTCTCTCCGAGTTACTTCTTTTGTTTTGTTATTCTAAACACGTAAAACAAATAATGAGTTAATTCATGAGTTTGGTACAAGCCAAGGGGCCAAATACCTAAGGAACATTAAAGCTTAACAGACTGCAAGCAAAGGAAAGAAAGTAAATGCAAGAAAACTAACTATATGAATAGTTAAGTTAAAGAGTTGCATAAATAAAAGCCCGAAGGCTATTTGAGTTAAGTTACACAAATTGAGAAAAGATACATCAAATAAACTAAGTGGCCTCAGGGGTCTCCTTGACAGGGGAACCACTCTCAGAGCTGGTGGCAGTGGTGGAAGCCTCACCATCAGAGTTAGCATCTCCATCTCGAACAAGAGGCTGCTCAGGATCCAAAGACCTAGCTGCAGTGTGCTTCTTAACCAAAGCATCATCCTCACCAAATAACACCTCACTAGAACCAGCCTCAGTTACAGTGGTCAAAGTACTAGGAGGATGAGGGCTAGGAAAGGCGGAAGGCTGGAATAGGCCAGGATGGCTCCTCAGAACAGCCTCAAGAGCTTTGTTCCACCCCTTTGTGAACTGGCCAGGATAGAGTGTCTCATCATGCTGGTCCATTAGACTCTTATACTCATCTGAGTCCAAATAGTCATCAATCAGCCTCTCCCTGTCATCCTTCAGGGCCACCACCTCAGCATGAGCACTCACCAGCTCCTCATCCTTCTTCTTCGGCTGTTCCTCAAGCTGGTGAATATGTAAGCTCCTTTTCTGGGACTCAGTTTCAAACCCCTTGGCTTTCTCCTTCCAAGCTTTGGATTGATAAATTAAGCTCTGGAAGTGAACATTGGCCTGCATTGAGAAGCAAAGTTTTAGTAGTAAAAACAATGGAGTGTTTGAAATAAGAAACTAACAGGGTTTAAGGCTTACCGCAGCAATGGCCTGAGAGCCAAGTGCCTCAGACTCTCCAATGCCACCATTAAGGACTAAGTCCTTATAATCAGGAGGGGTGATTGAGTTCAGCGACCAGTCCATGGCATGCTTGGTTGAGCCCACGACAGAGTCCCGTTTCCTGAAGCCCCAAGAGGGCCTAAAGACAGCAGATTGGACATTAACCTGGGAACTCCCCTCCAGGTCAGCTATATCACCAAACTTTAGGTTCCCCTTTTGAACCTTGTGTGGACGTAGGAATGAAGGCTCAACTCCTTTTTCTCGAGGATCTGCATTCCTCTTTGCTCGAGCCATCCTGGAAGTCTCGTTATCAGGATCAGGAGAAGCTTCCACAAGCATTTTTGCCACTGAAATGACATGAATGAAGATACAATTGAATAAGTCAAGTATGAAAACAGGAAAAACGAAGACAAGAAAGAAAATTACCCCGTTCAGAAACTGGTGATAGACCTACTGCCTTCAGAGACTCCTCGTTTATAAGGCTTTGGCAGGTTATAGACATACCATCACCTTTAGTCAGGATGTCAAAGGAAGCTTGATCCTCTGTACTAAGGGTGATCCCTTTATCCTTTCCATCCGAAACCTTTGAAAAGGTCTTTCTAAAGAGGGTGCCCCAGTCACCACCCTCCCATTCAAGATAGGCAAACTCTTTTTTCCAGCCAAGATTATTATCTGGAACTGATTTACTATTGAAAATAGGAGGGACTTTGGGACGAAGTTTGATGTACACCCAACCATTATGCAAAATTGGGCTGTTATAGATTTGAAAAATTTTGCGAAAGAGGGCTACAGATAAGGGCAGGTTTTGCCTGATGCATAAAACCATAAAACACAGGATTATTCTCCATGCGTTTGGGGGTAGTTGACAAGGGCTGCATTGGATATCAGCTAAAAGACGGTGGATAAAATCATGAAAAGGGAAACGAAGACCAGCTATCAAACACTCCCTATAGATACACAAAGCATTTGGCTTCCAGTGACAAGGCATGTCACCTGGCCCAGCTGGGACGAGTTTATAAGGTTTTTTAATCTTAAATAACTTATTATATTTAGCAATTTCATCAGTATCATGATATGTATTACAACAATCGTAATCATCTAACTCGGCTAAGGAGGGGTAGTCATCTGCTCGCTCATTTAACATATCTAATAGTGATGTGTAAGGAGAGCGGATGGTGATAGTACCTTTAGAAGAAGCTAAGTTCATCTGGGCAAAGCGAGCTTTGGCTTTATCCTCCATTAATGGCAGCTTGAAACCCTAGAGAGATGGACGGAGAAGAAGGTCGGAGAAGGAGGCCGGAGATTAGCTGAGAATGCTTCGAACGAAACTTGAAGAGAGGTTTCTTTAGCTAAAGATCGAGAGCTCAGAGTGAAAATGTGAAGTGAGAAATGAGAGTGTGAGAAATGAACTCTCCACTCTCACTCTTATATAGAAACTTTTAACCGGTTGAAATACGCACAAACGGTCAAAAAAACCTATAGTAACCGGTCAAAATGGTAAAGTTGACCTGTGAAAGGCCCATGAAATTGGCCCAATTGAAAATAGGTCCAATTCTGGAAGGTTCTACAGAAAATATCTGGGATATTTTACGAAAATATCTGAGATATTTTATAGAAAATATCAAAGATATTTTGCAAAGTAGGGATATAAAAAATATATTGTGGAAATTATTGAATTGGGCTAGGTCAAAATTCACTTAGGCCCATGAAGCCCAATGAAATAAGAGACCCATTAAAGTAGGCCCAAAAGCCAAGAAGGCCTTGACATCGATCAGAATTCTGGTCGAAACGACCAAGAATCTTGATCGAAAATATGTTCGACCAGTGGAGTTTTGGATGCTTAGTTCGATCAGAATTCTGGTCGAAACGACCAAGAATCCTGGTCGAAAAGTCGTTCGATGAAAAAAAAAGAAACGCCCTTAATTCGACCACGATTCTGGTCGAAACGACTAGGAATCCTGGTCGAAAAAGGCTTCGACGAGAGAAAATTTTGACGCTTAATTCCATCAGAATCCTAGTCGAAATGACCAAGAATCCTGATCGAAAATGTGTTCGACGAGAAGAAATTTTAATGCTTATTTCGATCAGAATCCTGGTCGAAATGACTAGGAATCCTGATCGAAAAGGCTGTCGACCAAGGCATATTTTTGGCACTTAATTCGACCAGAATCCTGGTCGAATTCCTGGTCGAAAATCCTGGTCGAAAAAGTCTTCGAGCAGAACAAAGTTGAACAAATATTTCGACCAGAATCCTGGTTGAATCGACCAGGAACTCTAATCAAAAAGTCTGTCAACCAGAAGAATTTGAAGGCCTTAATTCGACCAGAATTCTGGTCGAATTCCTGGTCGAATTCCTGGTCGAAAATATTCAGTTCTGGTCGAAATTTGCTATGAAAATTGGTTTTTTGACAGCAAATCTTCATGGACATAGAATTTTGATGAGGAAAATGCCCGTGGGTACTATAGAATTCCTAAAAAAGCAGGATAAGTATGGAAATACAATGAATTTTATAATGAATTCCTTGAAAAAGATATGCAAAAATTCCGTAACTAAAGTTATGGAAGATAATTGTTTAGCCTCGAACAAGGAAAATCGTTGTAAATGTGTAGGTCGCTCCACACTTTACAAAGGACGATATATGTGAAACACTAGTGTACAAATTTAAACCCTGACCCAAGTCTCGGAAAAGGCCGTTGAAACTTCAAGGAAAACCTGATCAGTTTTCCTAGAAGTTGGGGGGCAAATGATATGGGCTAAAAGTAAGCCCTAAAGACACATTTAATGTGGCATTAATTAGACCTAATATGGTCCAAACATAGGGCCCACCAGATGGCCCAAAAACCCTAATTAAATATTAATTTCATAATTAATATTCAGGGTTAATTAACAGCTAAGAAATACAAGTCAGATAAGGATGTTATCTCTCTAAAGAGTGGCCTCCAAGGCACATAGTCATACAAGGAAACAGACCCCTACAAGGTAGGAGTCTAGAACTTTCCTCAAGGCTGACTTACCCACCAAGTCACCTAATTCTACCATAATTCCGAGGCTTCTCAGCCTATATAAAGGGTCAGATCCCTCACCCTAGAACTACGTTTTTTGGCTTGATCTTTGATACACATCGAAGTACGTAGGCATCTTGTGAGGGCAGATTCAGCCACAAGCATGAGAGCAGCCATTAAAGCACGAAGCTCACGCACCCTAGCATTAAATACAGCAAACCCTAGCCGCAATCTAACAAACTAGTTTTTATTCCACAACAATACCTTAATCCCTGAGACCGTTCCCTTCCTCCGATTTTTTTTCTATAATATTTCATGTTGTCCCGAAAAATTTGTCGAATGCCTAAGAAAAATAGGAAAGGGATCAGATCGAGGTCACAGGATGAAATGCTCATCCATACATGTCTCACGTGAATTAGTTTCATTTTGTTATGAGAATAACAAACATAAATAACTAATATAATTTATAATTTTACAAAATAAAAATAATATACATGTACCATAAATCAAAATTTGAATTTATGTTATTTCGTGTATCATGTGAATTCGAGGCCTATATATTTAAATTTTATATTAAATACACATACTTTCAGTCTCTTTAATAATCTAGTAAATATATGTTTAACAAAATATTTTTTTCTAAATATGATAATCAGTCGTGGAATGGAAACGGGGATCGTGCCGGAATACCTTAATCCCCAAGCCCATTCCCTTCGCACGAATTTTTATTCTATAATATTTCATGTTGATCCGAAAAATTTCCCGAATCCACAATCCAAACGGGAAAAGAATTAGTTCGGGTAGATATGGTGAACTGCTCATTCATACGTGTACCACGTAATAAACATGAATAATATTATAATTGGTGTTTGCATAAAAATATTAATATACATGTATCAGAAATTAAAATTAAAATTTATGTTATTTCGTGCACCATGTGAATTATATATTTAAAATTTAATATTAAATACACGTGCATTCAATCAGTTATTCATTCAATTAAAAATAGTTTACATGTTCTTATCTTTTTAATTAATTTTATTATGAATAAATTTGAAAATAAATATTAAAAAAAAATTGCCAGTAATTTGTCTATGTATGCAATTATATTGATTATAAGAAATGTGTCATTAAATGTTCTAATGTAGTACTAATACATGTGAATATAAAAACTTTGGTACATGGAGGTCATATTAAAAAAAAAATTAGCAAATGGATTGGCTATGTATGCAATCATCGATTTGAAAAAATGTATCATCAAATGTTCTAGTAGTGAACATTAAAACTTTAGCACATGAAGGTTATGGGTTCAAATTCTTGGAAGTCATTATTTTTTAACATTAACATGATTTTAAAGGTATTTTAGTAAATTAGTAAATAGGTCGAAAGACCATGTTCACATATAATATATATATATAATAATATATAATGGATGGATATATAATAACCCCATTCATTTAAATACGTAATACACATGACCGCATAATTAGCTTTCCCATCTGCATCCATTATAAGAACTTTGATTGATTAGATAGACGGTCCATTTAGTCCATGGCTCCCGGTCCCTGGCAAACGTATGCCAGGGACCTCTTATTCAACATACAGCTTTTCAGTCGTTGGATGGTTGATTCAACGGTTGTGATTTAAAAAAAAATTGTACCGTACCGCATAAAGTTTATGCGGTACGGTACAATTTTTTTTTTAAACCTGGACCGTTGGATCAACCATCCAACGGTCCAGAAGCTATATGTTGAATAAGAGGTCCCTGGCATACGTTTGCCAGGGACTGGAGCCCTTAGTCCATATATTTCAATTTTTCACACGTGTTGGTTTTGAAACATTCGAAAAACAAACGATAAACCTACCTCCATCGGAAATTTATTCTATTATTTAATAAGGTTTCATGTGCATGAGGATGATCTCCCTAAGATTAAAAAAAATCAATACAAATTTAAGAATATTTATGTAAATTACTGATAAAAATTTAATATTTTCAAAATACCCTTGCGGGGCTCCTTACTTTATAGGTAATATTTCTTATAACCTTAAAGGAGATCCCTGAGATTAGGGGTGTTTACGGTTTGGCCAACCCGATCAATCCGATCCAAACCGGGCACTTTTCGGCCGAACCAAACCGAATTTTTCCAACCCGATGTATACTCGGGTTGAAAAAACGTCAACCCAATTTTAATGGGTTGGATATGGGTTTCGGTTTTTAAAAACCCGATCCAAACCAACCCGACCCGATCTGCAATAAGATAATTAAAATATAGCCCAAGCCCAGCCCATTAGACATAGAATCCGGTCCAATCACAATTTACCCTATATCACGTATTACAATTTACAAATACACTAGTAATATGTTGATTCCGCCGCTCTCACTCTCTCAAGTCTCAGCCTCTCACCAAAACAGAAAACCCTAGAGATTAAGATCCTCTCCAGTCTCCACTCTCCACTCCAGTCTCCAGATCCAATTTCTAAAACAAGCAGGTATGAAACTATTAATTTCTATTCTCCTAGTATCTTTGTTTATCTTTAAATTTTCATATTATTTTCATATTAATTCAGAAAGGTATAAAATTTTATCAATGATCGCTAAAGATGTACTTGCTATTCAGGTTTCGACTGTTGCTTCCGAATCTGCCTTTAGCACTAGCGGGCGGATTTTGGATCCGTTTAGGAGTTCGTTGAGTCCTGAAATGGTGGAGGCGTTAGTCTGCACTCAAAGTTGGTTAAAAGGTCAACAAGGGGGACTAAAATTGGATAATTATGTGGATGATTCACATTCTTATTAGTTTCTTGAAGGTACTGGTTAGTGGTTATTTTATATATTTTCTTTTAGAATTATTTTTCTAGCTAGAACTGTTTTTTTTATTCCTTCTATTTGGCAGAGAAGAAGGAACATGAACATGGCAAGGAGTTTGAGACCATGGCCAGGAATGTGAACATCATTGAAGTTTAATGATTGATTCATGTTGAGTATAGAATACAGTAAAAGAATACATAGGGGGGTGAATGGATTCTTGAACTTTTCTTTGTTGAGTCTGTGTAGCAGATAAGTGTTTGTGTGTGCAAAGATGTAGGTGCGGATAAAGAACAACACAAGTCACAATATCACTTTAATCTAATGTATTATTAGATAAAGGTTGCTACAATATCACTTTCTAGTCTGTCTGTCCTATTTGAGTAAGAGTCCAAATGGTTATAGATTTGACTTTGCAAAGCCTGTTCAGATCCACTTCTTTAACCCTTTGTCTCTTCTATATCTCTCCAAGCTTCTTTGTAGGCTTTCCAGAGCACGTTACAGATTGAGGTCCATAAAGTGCATTGGCTTGTTGCAGGTTTCTAACTTGTACAATTTCTCTAGTATTTTGTCTCCAAGAATGTATTCGAGAAGTGACTAAGTAAGTGATTCGAGAACTAGAATTGACTTGATCGATAACTCTGAGTTCTCGAACACTGTTATATTGACATACCGAATTACTTCTCGAATAGCTCTTTTTCATCAGGATTCCTTGAGTTGTCGAATAGAACACTTGACTTATCGAATCCTTGAGATATCGAATAGCTTTCTGAGTCCTTGAGATATCGAATGGAACTTTGACTTGTTGACTCCTTGAGAACTCGAATACCACTTTTGACTTGTTGACTTCTTGAGTTCTCGAACAGAGTAATAGACATATCGAATCTCTGAGATATCGAATGAGATATCGAACAGTGTATTCAGAGATATCGAATAGTGTCTTTTGTGATATCGAATCCCTGACTTCTCGAATGCTAGACTTCTCGAATAGACAAATGTACTTCTCGAATTGGTACTTAGGCAAATTCTTCACTTTCTTCAAATCCCAACTGTGATTATTTGACAGTCTTTATCTTCTTGCTTGAGGCATGAACCTTGGAACTTCTTTCAAGCATTATTCTTGACTATATAAGTACAGTTACACAACTAGGATTTGGTGCCTATTACAAGTACAGAACAAGTAGAGACTCTACAACTAGAGATTCCCTCAGTTAAGAGGTCATGTAAGTAATGCAAAGCATTACAGACAATTAGTCTTGTTATTTAATGTAAACAGGCATGCCTCTGTGACTAACAATCTCCCCCAAATTGTGAGTAAGACCCTTAGTCACAATTTCATGTCTGATAACAAGCCTAACATACATAAAGATAAAACTTTTAAAAGTACAGGTATGTAGATTGATTGAAGAAAGTACATAGAAGTATTCTTAGAAGTTATGAGAAACTACTAGCCATATCCTTTTGGATTCATCTCTTGAGCTTTGGCTTGCAGATTCTCATTTTTCATCTTCTCTTCAGCTTCTTTGGCTTTCTTCTTTGCATTTTCCTCCATGGCAAGAATAATGTCTTCCATTGCAGTGAGTTTTCAATTAGAGGGGAGCCTGACAAATCCTTGAGTACTTCATTCAGCTGTTTCTCAGAATAGGAACTGATGTAGTCCATTCTAATCTTTACATTTCTACCATATTTCTTGTACTCAATGATGTAAGGATTAAACTTGACTCTGCACAAACCCATAGCTCTCAATTCATCAGCCTTAGCTTCCATTGCAGCCAACTCCTCCTCCCTTTTCTTTAGTAGCTCTTTACTGTTCTTTTTCCTTTCTGCCTGGTGATCTCTTTTCATTTTGACAAAGTCAATTAACTCCAGCTTCCATATCCTTTCCACTCTGTCTTCAGAATCCAACATTGCAATTATCCTTTCTATATCATATAGCCTGCCCTAGTGTTGACATGTTCCTTGTCTGAATTTCTTCTGTCTTCCATCAGTATATTTAATTTCAAGAAAATCATCAACAATGGCAACATGATAGATTCTTTGAGCCCATAGGAACTGTAGTTGGTCTTCATCATAGTTTTCATCCAGAGGTGGTAGGTTCAATCCTGGAATAATTGTCAGTGCCTTTGACTTGGATAACTTCACCCTTCTTGCAGTATGCATAAATTTACTCCTCTTTACATGGTTGCTTGGCAGAAATTTTTGACCTTTGTTGGTAGACCATAGTAGTATTCCATTAGCAGTTTGCTTTCTGAAACATACACATGGTTTCTCGACTTGAATCTTCTTCTCTTCTTGAGGTGGCAAAACAGTTGCAGAAGCCATTGAATCAGATTTTGGTAGGTCATTACTAACAGTATTCACCCTAGACTCAGAGTCTTGTGTTGTGGTGAGGTTACTGCTAGCAATGCCTAAGACTTGCTGTTTTCCAATCTTCCTCTCATAGATTTTGCCTTGGTCATCATCATTTTTCTTGTCCTTGATATCTTTCTTCTTCTCACTTTTACCATCCTTATCACTCCTGTGATGACTTCTCATCCCATCACTTTTATCATCATCTTTATCATCCTTATTCCTCCTAGGCTGAGCCATTTCTGGAATTACACCAGTAGCAATGAATGATCTTAGGATGTGTAGTGCTTCCAACTCTTCAGCAGTTCTGACTCCACCCTTCTTTTGTAGCTGATCAGCAACAGCAATAATGAGTCTGTGGTTTCGAGGGGTGAGATCACTGGGAATAACTAACTGATTAACATCTTGAATTCTTGTACCAGACTGATAGAAGATGGTTCTTGGTTTAATGCATACTTCAGGAAGTCTAGCTTGTTGACCATTCCTCAGTTCAGTGTACAGACTCCTGTTGTTCTCCCCTTTCTGCTCAATTAATTCCAAGATGGCATCAATCTCAGTGAATTTAAGGGCTTTCGAAGTGTCAATAGATAGGTGCCATATCTTGCCATTAGCCACCATCATGATTTCCCTGAGATAGATTTGATTCAGCTTCCTTGGAATTACTGTTAGATATTCAATTTGGTCTTTGAGGCTTCTCATGTACAACAAGGCATCTCCTTCTACCTTTGCCTTTGAGACTTGCAGAAACTTCAAGAAAGCAGCATCATGATAAGTCTCTGAATTTGCTACTTCTATCAGCTTGGCCTCAGTGATCACACTAGCTTCCACTGGGTCATTTTCATGTCTAGGGTTATGAACTAGGTTACTTGGCATGGACCCTGCCACCACTGTAATAGTGACAGTTTGTTTTTGGCCACTAGGTGTAGTGATGTGCACAGGTGGTAGAGTGACCACTGGCAGAGAGGATGGAGATTCATCAACCTTGGATTTGCCTTTGCCTGGCACATGGGTTAGAGATTTAGATGCCCTTTGGTGACTACCCTCATATATCTTTATACCTTTCTCCTTAGGTTTCTCCCCCTTTGTATTTGAATTCCTTGTCCTCTTCTCCCCCCTAGGCTTGTTGTCAGGCACAGAGGCTTTAGAAGTGACCTTTGGGTTTGAAGATTCTTCAGGTAGAGGGAGACCCATATGCTTCACATAGCAGCCAACATAGATTGCTGATGCAAAAGGACATCAGCTATGGTGGTTGCTTGAGTGTCCAACTGATCAGTAAGAAGTGCAACCTTTTCTGTAAGATGAGCATTAGATTCTTTGACAGACACCACCTCCTTCTCAAGAGTATCCACTTTAGAGAATAGCTCATTTGCCCTGAAACCAGACAAAGATTGATCTTGCAGTCTCTTCACCTCAAACTTTGACAGTTCATGCACAGGGACTTCAGTCACTAGCCTGTCTCCATAAATATTTTTGAACATTGTCCTGAGCATGGCATTGGATGCGATAGTCTGATCAGATAGAGTTTGAAATTTATGTCCTAGACCTGTGACTGAATCTTTTAGAAGAGCCAAACCATGGTCCATCTTGGTGCATGTAGATTTGCATTCCAATATGTCCTTGATTACAGTATCCAACTTAGGGAATTTGACCTCAAAAGCTCTCTTTATCTCCTTCACCTCCTGGGCTGTGGCTTGACATACACCATTAATTTCTGTTTTGAGACCCTTTCCAAGGTAGTATGCAGCCTTGAGAATGCCCTTGTAGTTGTCATTAACTGCTTCATACACCTCACTAGGGGAGAGAGATTTGGCATTTGACCCTAGTGCAGTGATGTACTCTTTTCTGATGTACTGGAGGCCTTCTGAGAGAGGTATGTCATATTTTCCTTGCAGCCAGGCATCTACATTGCCATCTCTCTCAGTATCCTCCACTATCTTAGCCTTTTGCATCTCCACATCATCTCTGTGGCATAAAAGAATGGCTTCATAATCTGGATTTGGCATGTTGGCAGTGAGAAGGTGCTGAGAAATCTTTGTGAACTCAGGGATCTGATCCACAATTAAGCTTTGAAGTGCTTCAACCGTCAATTGTTGTGGAACAGACCCTGATCCTGAAGCACTGTCATGGTGCACAGGCTTCAGCCATTGTGACATAAAGTCACAACTAGAGCTAGGCAAGCTAGACTCCTCAGTTACAGATGCAACTTCTGTAACCGGATGGATTGACTCTACTACTGGTGTCTCCACAGAAGTGGGATGAGTTACACCAGCTGTTGACACAGGCACAAAGTCTCTAGTGAAAACTAGTGAATCCTCTGTGTTTGTGATGGTGTCATTAGGATATGCCCCAACATGCATTCCCTCACCATCTAAATGTGGGTCCTGGATGGTGATCAAAGTGTCATGCACTAAGTCACTTGAAATCATTGGCTCATCAAGAGAAAAGAATTCTTGATGATCAATGCCTTGCTCCTCAATTGCTTGAGTTGCAGGCTGCAAAGAAATTTGAGTGGTAGATTCTAGAAGAGAAGTGTCTTGTAGATTAGAGTTGGCCAACTCCCCCTGAGAGATAGAGGGAGTTTCAATTATGATGTGCTCTCCACTCAGTGTAGTGCCAGCCTTATCACTCCCATGTGCTGACTCTGTACAGGTAGGTGCATTGGGGAGGATGCTTGATTCTATAGATGCACCCTGTTGAGAGGATACATCTAGTGCAATGTTTGCCCCTGATTTTACAACTTCAGCCATTTGTGTGACTGAAGAGGTGGTTTTAGTTTTCTTCTTCTTTGGCCTGATTAGGGGTGACTCAGGTGCCTCACTTCCTAATTCTACAGCCAATGCTGCTTCAGATAAAATGGTTAAAGGTGCAGAAGCAACCTGTTTTCTCTTCTTCTCCTTTTTACTAACATCACCCTTTTGAGAGGATGATGCAGTTTGCTCAGTGTTTGGTAGAGTGTTTGGTTGAGGTGGTTGGTTGGTAGACCCTTGGTTAGCAATGTGTTCTACTTGCTTGGGTCTGGCTAACTCAGATTTGGAGGCAAATGTTGGCAAGTTGTGAGGGTAAGACTAAAATAACTTCTCCATATAGGAAGTTATTACAAGCCTTACATCCACATCATTCCTAGTATCCAAATTACCAAAAATGAGTTTGGTCATGGATCTAGGGTAGCCTAATCTACTTTTATCTAAACCAGGTAAATCAACCACATTTTTATCTAGATAATTAAGTACAGACTGAATAAACCTAGGAAAGAAGATATCATTACCTTTCTTGGTTGTGTTCTTACCAAGTTTTCCATAAAGTTCCTGCATTATGAGCTTTCCAACATCAATTTTCCTATCATAGGCAAGTGAGTAGCATATTTGTTGAACAAGAGCACTTAGTTGGTCAAAGCTGGATTTCCTTCCACTGAATACTTGCAGGAGAGTGGCAAACACATAGCTCCGCTCTTTTCGCAGATGTGCCCGTTTTAGATTTCCAACCTTGATGGTTCTCGAGTACCTTATTAGTTCAAAGAATTCCACTAGTTTATCATATGTTACAAGGCCATCATACTCATTCTGGTGAAGACCCAGGGCCTTGCTCATGTCCTCAGAAGTGATGTTGAACTCTTTACCAAGTATCTTGCAGTTAATGATATAACCTAGACTGTCATCATCTAGAGCAACTGTTTCTGTAATGGCAGTATTCCAAAATTGCTCCAGAATGTCTAGATATAGAGTTGGGTTGGCCGTAAGTGCTTCTTTGATATAAGATTCAGACATCCATTTGACGACACACTTGTAGTTAGCATTTGGGGCTTCGACATCACTTGAGATAGCAATGAAGTTAGTGTTGAATTTCACAGTTGCCATTGATTCGAAGAGAAGAGAAAAGAGAATGAAGGTTGAAGAAGAAATTTGGCTTTTAGCAGTTAGGGTTTTCAGGGGTTTTGGGAGCTTTGATGCTTGAGAAATCGAATGAAATGAATCTAATATATGTGAAATTGTATAGGTATGAAGTACTTGAATTGTCGATTAGATGTATGTTTTGTATCGACAAGTCAAGCATTCGAGAAGTAGAAAACAACTATTCGATAAGTCAAGAAAGGCTTATTCGATAACTCAAGCAGGTTGAAAACTCACAGCTGGTAGCTATCTAACTTAGAATAAATTCTAAATTAGGTAAAATGTGTTTTTATGAGTGAATTAAAAATTTAGACAAAAGTTCAAAATCGGTTAAGATTCAGCGAGAATTCAGCCTTTTCAAATGATTCGAGAACTCAAATATAGTATTCGAGAACTCAGTCATTAGAGAACTAAAACACTATATTCGAGAAGTCAAGAATACCTCTATTCGATAACTCTAAAAGACTCTATTCGAGAACTCGAGAGTGCTCTAATGAGACTTGTTAGAGATGTCGAATAGTGAATCACTTGAGAAGTCTGACTTATCGAAATATACTCATCACTCACAAAAAATAATTTTCACTATCTTTTAAAATTCACCAGCCATATTCATTTAAGAATATCTTAGCAAATTAAACAGTGATTTTCTCAAAATTTCATAAATATTTCAAGTTAACAAGAAAATATGATTTTCCAACATATGCAACAGATTTGAAATATTTATAAATCATATTTCAGCCAACACTTACTCCAAAAATATTGAGAATTTAGATAAAGTAAGTGTTTACTGCTGCAACAAACTAGATGTTGTATTCACTTAGCCAGAATCTGAAGAATTCAGCATTCCAATCTCACTAACCAACCTTGTGAAGGTGGCTTCATCTAATGGCTTAGTGAATATATCAGCTAGTTGTTTATCTGTAGAGACATAATGCAACTCAATGGTTCCATTAGTTGCATGTTCTCTAATGAAATGATATCTGATGTCAATGTGCTTTGTCCTAGAATGATTGACAGGATTGGCAACTATAGAGATTGCACTTCTGTTATCACACATGATTGGAATTCTTTCCAACACAAGTCCATAATCCCCAAGTTGATTTCTAATCCAAAGCACTTGAGCACGGCAACTTCCAGCAGCTATGTATTCAGCCTCAGCTGTAGAAGTTGACACAGATTGTTGTTTCTTGCTATACCAAGAGACTAACCTTTGTCCAAAAAACTGGCAGCTACCTGAGGTGCTTTTCCTATCAACTCTGCATCCAGCATAATCAGCATCAGAATAACCAACCAGATTGAACCCTGTGTCCTTAGGATACCATAGACCCAAGTTTGGAGTGCCCTTCAGATATCTAAAGATCCTTTTTATAGCAATCAAATGTGATTCTTTTGGATTTTATTGAAACCTTGCATACAAGCATGTAGCAAACATGATATATGGCCTACTTGCAGTGAGATAGAGTAGAGAACCAACCATGCCTCTGTAGACTGAGATATCTACTTTCTTGCCTTTAGCATCTTCATCCAATTTAGTGGCAGTGGCAATGGGTGTCTTTGCAGGTGAGCAATCTTCCAAATCAAACTTCTTCAATAAATCCTTGATGTACTTGGTCTGACTAATAAAGATACCATCCTTCCTCTGACTGACTTGCAACCCAAGAAAGAATGTCAGCTCTCCCATCATACTCATCTCATATCTGCTCTGCATGAGTTTAGAGAATTTCTCACACAGCTTCTCATTTGTTGAGCCAAAAATGATATCATCCACATAAATCTGAACTAGGATAATATCACCACCATGCTTCTTGTAAAACAGTGTCTTGTCCAGTGTGCCTCTAGTGAATTGATTTTTAAGGAGAAATTGAGATAAAGTATCATACCATGCCCTTGGAGCCTGCTTAAGTCCATACAGTGCCTTAAGCAGTCTATAGACAAATTTTGGGAAGTGTGGATCCTCAAAGCCAGGTGGTTGTTGCACATAAACTTCTTCTTCCAACTCTCCATTCAGAAATGCACTCTTGACATCCATTTGATAAACTTTAAAGTTTGAGTGAGCAGCAAATGCCAAGAATATTCTGATGGCTTCCAATCTAGCAACAGGGGCAAATGTCTCATCATAATCAATGCCTTCCTGTTGAGAGTATCCTTTTGCAACCTACCTTGCTTTGTTTCTTACTATTACACCATCTTCATCCATCTTATTCTTCGGAACCCATTTTGTTCCAACAATGGTTCTATTCTATGGTGCAGGCACAAGTTCCCATACTTTGTTCCTTTTAAATTGATTCAGCTCCTCTTGCATGGCAATAATCCAATCTGGATCCAACAGTGCATCATCAAGTTTCTTAGGCTCAACCTGAGATAGGAAACAACCATAGAGACACTCATTCTGAGTTGCTCTCCTAGTCCTTACTCCTGCATTAGGATCTCCAATGATTTGCTCTGCAATGTGTGATCTATCCCATTTCCTTGAGTGCTCAGCCTGATTTCTCATTCTTGATGTTGCTTCATCATCCAAATCATGATCATCCTGATTTCCTCCCCCTGTGAGGTTGCCACTACTCACAGGTGTGTCTTGGATGCTAGTTTCTCCACTGTTGATTGGCACAAATTCTTCTCTTGTATTATCATTCACTTGAGTCTGTTGAACTTGAGTTTCAACTTCAGTTTCAGTCTCTTCATCAGAATCATCTAGATTATCAAACTTCAATGGATCTTTATCTTCATCATTGGCTTCTTCTAGTCCATGTAGTTTGCTGTCATCAAATGTCACATATGTGCTTTCCATAATTTTCTTTTGACTGATGACATAAACTTTGTATGCAATTCTTTCCATAGAGTAACCAAGAAAAATTCCTTCAAATGCCTTTGCATCAAACTTACCAACATATTCAGAATTATCCTTCAATACAAAGCATTTGCTTCCAAAAGCATGAACATACTTTAGAGTAGGCTTCTTTCCAGTCATCAAATTGTAAGGTGTCTTTCCAGTGTTTTTGTTGATGAGGGTTCTGTTCTGGATATAGCATGCAGTGCTTACAGCCTCAGCCCAAAAACATGTAGGCATCTTTGCATCAAGTAACATTGTTCTAGCAGCCTCAATTAGAGTTCTATTCTTTCTCTCAACAACTCCATTTTGTTGTGGAGTCCTTGGAGCTGAGAATTGCTGAGAAATCTCATTCTCTTTGCAGAATGCTTCAAGCATGGCATTTCTGAACTCTGTTCCATTATCACTTCTCAGTGCAATCACACTTGCATTGTTGGCCTTTGCTTCCTTGTCAACTTTCTTTATGTGCTCAATGATTACTTGTGGAGCCTCATCTTTTGATGCCAGAAATTCCACCCATGTATACCTTGTAAAGTCATCAACCATCACCAAGACATACTTCTTTCTTCCTAGTGACATGACATTGACAGGCCCAAACAAATCCATATGAATGAGTTGCAGGGGCTTGGTTATTGATGTCACTGTCTTTGACTTGTGGCTTGATCTTTTCATTTTCCCCCTTTGACAAGCTTCACACACTCCTTCTTGACAGAACTCGAGTGTGGGCATGCCTCTCACTAACTCTCTTTTGACTAGAGAATTAATGGCTTTGAAGTTCAGGTGTGATAATTTCTTGTGCCACAGCCAACAGTCTTCATTTGATGCTTTTGAGTAGAAGCAACAAATTTTGTCCTTGTATGCAGAGTCCATGTTGGCTACAAACAGGCTTCCTTTTCTTACTCCAGATAGAGCAAAATCACCAGTCTTCTTGTGGGTGATCAAACATTCATCTTTGTCAAAATTCACCTTGAATCCTCTATCAGTAAACTGACCAACACTTAGCAGATTATGCTTGAGTCCCTTGACTAGTGCAACATCTTCAATGACGAAATTACCAACTTTCAACTTGCCATATCCCAATGTGTTACCTATGCTGTCATCTCCAAAACCAACCATTGGGCCAGCCTTTTCCTCATACTGTGATAGCAGGGCCATATCACCAGTCATATGATTTGAGCATCCACTGTCCAAGATCCACATGACTTTTTTTTCACTTTCTTTGCCCTGCAAACACAAAGGTATTACTTCTCCTTTGGTACCCAAACAAGTTTGGGTCCACGTGACTTAGAAACAGTTTTATCATAACCAACATGCCTATCAACTTTCTTGGTGTTAGTCTTCTTGTCACTGTTAGAAGTCTTAGAACCTGAGGTCTCAGACTTAGGTGACAGAGGTACCTTCCTAGCTTTAGGAGGACTTGAAGACTTTGACCTTGTGTAGTGTGTGTGAGAATTGTGACTGATACAACCATCAATGAACTGCCTTCTCAAATTGAAACAACTAGTCATAACATTCATATTGCATGGCATACAGTCAAATTTATCACAAAATGGTGCATCTCTATGTCTTAGAGGCACAGAGTAGTCATAGAAAGGTTTGGGCACACTACCAACAGGTTTCTTACATGCATGAGTTAGATGATTGGTACTGAAACAGTTCTGACAAGTTTTCCTAGGGGCATTAGGCATATAAGCATAGTTATTATCTTTGTTAATCCCTAACTTGCCATTTCTGTTCTGCTCTTCTTATTCACTTTCTTCTCTGATTCACTCTTCCCAGCTGAAACAAACTTAACAAACTTCTTAGGTCCTGACCTATCACTTACTGGCACCTTGGCTTTTGACTTGACACTCTCATTCTTAGAGGATGCTTGTTGTTCATTGGATTGTGCCTCATCCTCATCATTCAACATTTACTTGATGAGTAAGGCATTCTCATCAATTTCAAATATTGATTCTTTAAAAATTGGATTTTCAGTCTTTTTCAAAATGTGAGGCACTTCCCCATGAACAACTGTGTCATCTTCAATGACAGAATAGCCTTTTCTCTGTTTAAGAGTGCCATAATCAAGTCCAATAGCAGCCTTGGGATTAGCTTCAATTTTCTCACAGTAGGATTGCACTAGACCAGATGATTTCTTGAAAGTTTTTAGTTTGAATTCATTTTCAGCTAATTCATCCCTAAGAGCCTTTTCAACCTGACTAGCACACAAAACCTTATTCTGCAGATATTCAACTTCTTTCTTAAGGTTTTCTACTTGCATAGCAGTTAGATCAAGTTCCTCCTTCTTTTTTATTAACATTTCATTTCTAGTAGAGAGTTTAGTAATCTCTTCATTAGCAGCAGTCATACTAGTATGAATGTTAAACATCTCAACAGATAGTTGTTCAATCATGCATTTATACTCAGAAACAGACATGTTTATAGTAGTGAGAAATGGTACCTAAGGATCTGATGGAGATGTGTCATCCTTGGAATTGGCCATCAATGCATAATTGCAAAATGCTTGTTCCTCTCCATCACTGTCAGAATCATCCCAACACTTCCCTTCAGCTATGTAGGCCTTACCTTGTGTCTGCTTTTTCAGAAGGGCCTCATACTTAGCTTCGAGCTCAAGATAATCTCTATCCTTCTTTTTAGGCTTCTTGTATTCACTGGCAAAATGCCCTAGGTCATTGCATCTATAACACCTTACAGATGACCTATCCACATGGCTGGTTTTGAACTTAGTCTTGTTTGGTTTCACAGGTGCCTTGTTCTTGTTGAATGAATGGTTTTGGGTTTTGGGTTTGAAGGGTTGATTCCTCTTGAATCTGATGTTTGGAAATTTTTTGGCCATAAAAGCATATGAAGTGTTTTCCATCCCATCTATTTCTTCAAGAGTATTGAACTCATCTTCCTCCTTCTCCTCAACAGGTTCACTTACCTCAGCTTCAGTTTCTTCATCATCTACCACTTCCTCTATCCTCAGTTGGCTTGTAGATGCTTCTAGGTCTTGAATAGATTTGTTGACAATCAAGGCACATGATGTATTTATCATTCTGCCTTGGTTGGCTTGAATAGCCCTTTTCTGAAGCAACTCAAGCTCATGAGTCTTTAAAACCCCATAGAGCACATCATAAGTGATTTTGTTCAAATCTCTTTCCCTTAGAGAAATGACCCTTTGCTCTAGATGATTTGGTGAAGATAGCAGAAACTTCATGTTCAATTCCTTGGTGCTGTAAACCTTGCCATTCATCTGCAACTCAGTAACTAGCTTGTGAAATCTCTCAAAAATCTCAGTGATGCTTTCCTTGGGCTGTGCCATGAAAGCTTCATACTGTGTGACCAGTATCTGTTTCTTGTTCTCTCTGACCTCATTAGTTCCTTCACATAACACCTCAATGTGATCCCACATTTCTTTGGCAGTGGTACATGAAGCAATGTTTGCAAACATTGACATGTCCATGGAATCTATAATCAGTAACATGAGGTGAATGTCAAGGGCAACCATCTCCTTTTCTGATTCTGTCCATTTGGATGGATCCTTAGCCACATAAGATCTTAGAATAGTAGTGATTCCAACAGTCTTTTCAGGAATCTCCTGTTGGGGAACAAATGGACCATTCTTGAGAATCTCAGGATACAAATGATGAGATGCTTTGATGAACAACTGCATCTTGATCTTCCAGAGGTTGTAGTTTTCTTTTTCAAACTTAGGGACTTTCACCGTTCCTGTGGTCTTTGGTGTATTCGAACTCATGATCGTTTTTCTGTTTTTGAATAAACAACCCGCTCTGATACCACTTATTGAGTATAGAATACAGTAAAAGAATACAGAGGGGGGGTGAATGGATTCTTGAACTTTTCTTTGTTGAGTCTATGTAGCAGATTAGTGTTTGTGTGTGCAAAGATGTAGGTGCGGATAAAGAACAACACAAGTCACAATATCACTTTAATCTAATGTATTATTAGATAAAGGTTGCTACAATCTGTGAATACAAATGATAGTATTCTCAGCTTCGTTTTTCTCAGAGAGATATGGCTTACAATGAATATGAAAAACTTGACTCACCAAAAGTTGATTGCTAAGGAAGTGAGGCTGTATCCTTATAGAACATGGATACAACCTACTTAATACAAATAAGGTAGCTAAAACAAATTACTTTATAGTCTGTCTATCCTATTTGAGTAAGAGTCCAAACGGTTACAGATTTGACTTTGCAAAGCCTGTTCAGATCCACTTCTTTAGCCCTTTGTCTCTTCTATATCTCTCCAAGCTTCTTTGTAGGCTTTCCAGAGCACGTTACAGATTGAGGTCCATAAAGTGCATTGGCTTGTTGCAGGTTTCTAACTTGTACAATTTCTCTAGTATTTTGTCTCCAAGAATGTATTCGAGAAGTGACTAAGTAAGTGATTCGAGAACTAGAATTGACTTGATCGATAACTCTGAGTTCTCGAACACTGTTATATTGACATACCGAATTACTTCTCGAATAGCTCTTTTTCATCAGGATTCCTTGAGTTATCGAATAGAACACTTGACTTATCGAATCCTTGAAATATCGAATAGCTTTCTGAGTCCTTGAGATATCGAATGGAACTTTGACTTGTTGACTCCTTGAGAACTCGAATACCACTTTTGACTTGTTGACTTCTTGAGTTCTCGAACAGAGTAATAGACATATCGAATCTCTGAGATATCGAATGAGATATCGAACAGTGTATTCAGAGATATCGAATAGTGTCTTCTGAGATATCGAATCCCTGACTTCTCGAATGCTAGACTTCTCGAATAGACAAATGTACTTCTCGAATTGGTACTTAGGCAAATTCTTCACTTTCTTCAAATTCCAACTGTGATTATTTGACCGTCTTTATCTTCTTGCTTGAGGCATGAACCTTGGAACTTCTTTCAAGCATTATTCTTGACTATATAAGTACAGTTACACAACTAGGATTTGGTGCCTATTACAAGTACAGAACAAGTAGAGACTCTACAACTAGAGGTTCCCTCAGTTAAGAGGTCATGTAAGTAATGCAAAGCATTACAGACAATTAGGCTTGTTATTTGATGTAAACAGGCATGCCTCTGTG
This sequence comes from Kitagawia praeruptora, assembly GCA_037693485.1. Classification (NCBI taxonomy): domain Eukaryota; kingdom Viridiplantae; phylum Streptophyta; class Magnoliopsida; order Apiales; family Apiaceae; genus Kitagawia; species Kitagawia praeruptora. The sequence continues at coordinate 101,585,761 of CM075352.1, read as the reverse complement.
ACTAACAATTCATCTATGTTTAGTGTCAATTTCTTTTTATGTGTTAAAATTCAGAATTTCGGATTTTTAAGACCTATATGCTATTTGTGTTAGCATGAATGATTGTAATATTTTGTTGAACTTTTTCCGATTTGTTTTGAATTCTCATTTTCAGTTTTATTTTTTTGATAAACAAATTTATTTATATATTTACTAACCCGATCAATCCGATCCAAACCGTAATACATTAAATGGGTTGGTTTACAAATTCTATTTTTACGGGTTGGGTTGAAAATTTTGTAAACCGATTAAATTGGGTTGGGTCATAAAATCCTACCAGCCCGCCAACCCGATCCGTGAACACCCCTACCTGAGATTGTCCTCAGGCCCAATTTTCTCTATTCAATATGTACATAAAAATAATTCTGTAATAACCCTAACTTTTAGAATGCTACAGTGCCTAAATGAATAGTAATTTTGAGGATTTAGGGAAATGGTATGTAGGTACCCTATAATGGAAACAGAAAATGAATAAACAGAAACCATATTAGTATTGTACACTAAAATTAAGTGACTCAAAATGATAATGGATTTCAGAAATTCCTGAATATGGACTTTAAGGATTTTCGATTTCGATTGAGACTCTATTGAATGTGATATTAAAGAGTATAGAAATGTTAAAGGGTTTATATCTTGAGGAATAGTGAAGTTAGGTTAAACCAAGGAGTGATCAAGTCAAGGAAATGCCAAGGAAATTTAGATTGTTAAACGAGTTTGAGAATGCTTGAGAACCCGAGAGATAACCGGGAGAGCAACTTCTGAGAAAAAGAGAATATACCAAGGATATTGGATCTAATACCTACTTGAGGATTAGAATCACCCTAACACATTAATATATGATGTGGAAAAGGATAAAATATATTTAAGAGATTTACAAGAGAAAAACCACTGAGACGATCGCAGAAATCGTTCGATGAATCAGATGACGAGAGAACTTTGTACAAAACCCAAACCAAAAGCCCAAATTCGGCCCAACCCAAGTATGGAGCTGATATTAAGTGATATTAGTGTGCAAGAGAAGGAAGCCCCTTGGTGCAAATAAGAATAGGAAGGAAGGACTTGGATGCAAAGTGCTAGAAACCAAGGACTACCATGCAATTATTAATGGATCAACTTGTTTTAAGCTTTACACTTGACACCCTAGGATTGGTGGACTTCAAACACACTTAATTAAAGGATAAGGATCTGATTTAAAGAGATAGAAACAAGAGGATACATCATTATCCAAGAGAGAAAGCAAAGAAAACACAAAGAAACACACCATTCCACAAACTGTCCAGCAGAAACCAAAGGCAAAGAAAAATTCATATCTCCATTTCTATCCATGATAAAATCACCAAATTTTAACCACAACCTATCCACTCCATGGGCATGATTCGCTCCAAATTTCATAGCAATCCAAGTAGTATAGCCTAGTCAAATCCATGCTCAAAGTTGGAGAACCCAATCTGTCTAGTTTCTGTCCAGCGGAAAGATGGAGCTCAAAACCATAGCTAGGAAGCTTTGTTTCTGGTGATCTATAGCTCAAATCAAATCTTATACAGAGGCCAAGACGTGGTAAAAATTTGAGAGCCAAAATCTTATTTTTCGATTTGTTATGATTTTTACAAAAGTGATGATGAATAGTAACCCTTAGAAACTAACTTTGTTTTTATGATTCCTTTAGTTGATTCAAGCTATTGTAAGGTTGATTAAGCATATTCCAAGGATTGTTAAGTGTTGTCAAGGCTTCAATAAGGTATAAATGTCCTTACCCTTATTTATTTATAATGGATATTGAGTTGATTAGTGATTTAGTGGTGTAAATGTTAAGATTATGATGTTATATGTGTTTGTAAGTGATTAAAGTTGATTATGGAAGGAGTATTTGCTTTTAACCATGGTTGGTAAGATTACCACATGGTGTAGGTGATGGTGTATAAGGTGGATGATTGATTTGGAGGAGTTTGATTTTGGAAGTATGAAAATATAGCCGTTATAATGTCCGATTTTCGTTAGACCAAGAAACTCCCTGTTTTTGGACCCTATACCCGTACGGTACCTTACTATCCAGACTCCCAAGTGACCATGAGATGATAGAGCTTGGTTCATAGATCGTTTTGATATAAAGTGCGTTAAAATCTGATGAACGGTTTAGGAGAAAAATCAGTTTTAGTGAAAGACGTTCGATAGTCGAGAAAACGTAGTTGTACCAACTTTGAGGCTATAACTACCATACTTAGACATTTTAAAATATTATAAAATTTTGGGATATGGTAGTAGTGTGGTCAGAGAACCATTACCAGTTGACCTTGCATAAAAATTCGAAATCCATATTTTCTGAGAATTTTTACAGTTAAGTGTGGTCGTTAGGGGAAATGGTGAAAAAAAACCCCTGAAACTTCGATTGAGCTTATAAATGGTTAAGTTCTTGAACCTTTGGGGTAATAGTGATATGTTAAACATATATTAAAGTGTCAAGGGTAATGTTATACAAGAGTGTAGTGAGTAAGAGATGTAGTATTCTAACGACGGTCCTTTTGTGTTTATAGAAACTTCGGAAAAGACACGAGCCATACCGTCAGGATACCGAAACCGAGGCAAGATCTTTTCTATCCCTACTTGAAAATTATTTGTCTTTAAAGAAACTTGATTTCATGGAATATATATATGTGATGCTATGGTTACTATATTGTTAAGAATTTGTTTTCCTTGATTATTGATATTAAAAGGAGAGGTATATGAGTATGATATGAATATGGACATGGATACGAGTATGAGATGGATATGGATATACATAGAGATGTTTATGCATGAAGTGAACATGCCTTATGATTAAGAGTTATATATATAAAGGAATGGTATCAGTTGTTATCTAGAGTTATATATAAAGGAATGGTATCAGTTGTTATCTAGAGTTATATATAAAGGAATGGTATCAGTTATTATCTAGGGTTATATGATTTATAATATTATGTTAAAAATATTCTTTCTAAATGTTGTGACAGATATTATTGAGTATTATTTAATACTTCTAAAATAAATGGAATACACTATGTATACAAGAACATATTTGATTTCATCGAATATAGAAGAGATGTCTGAGTCATAATCAAAGTATTATGACATAAATATTTTAAAGGTGATGATAAATGGAAATGGAAATGATATATGTGAAGGGAAATGTGAATGGAAATGGAAAATGTGAAATGGTATTTGTTAATGGAAAAGTGATTTGAAAAGGGGGATTGCAACAATAAGCGTAAGAGGCTGTGTGGTAGTGGCACAGTCCAGCATCCAATATTTAATTCCGGCCCAAGAGTGCCGAGGGAGGATGTAGTGGTGAACCTTCCTCCTGGGGGATGGTGGAGAACCTACCTCCGTCTACCGGTAGTAAAAGGGACGGGTACGGAGGGCGACTGATCATCGTCCTTACGTATTCGGCAACAGTGGAAATCCCCAACGTTTTCTTTAAAGGAAAGAATTGAAAAATGGTTTTCAGATTTCTATAACTGAAAACAGAAAAGTGATGTGAAAAGATGGAATTACTGTTACAGATGAAGAGAAACTGATTTTATGTTAAATTATATAATCGTTGCATATGAAGGAAATGAGAAAATGATAATGAAAGATTTGTTCAAGTTTTCGTATTATCCTAGAAAAGTACACTGAGATGGTAAATTGATTGTTATAGCATTCAAGAAGAGGAACTGATATTATATGATATTAGAAGCGAGATTGATGGAATGATACTATATATTTCTTTTGTACAAGGATAATTGGAAAGTGTATATACATATTGAATGGAAATAAAATTCTTCCATAATAACTGAAGTTTGCTTTTGTCTATTATATATATATATATATAATGGTTTATTTTCCTTTGATGTTAGTAGATAGAAATTATCTTGCTGAGCTACTATAGCTCACTCTTGCTACTGATGTATACACAGCTAGGTATGCCGATACTACGCAGAACGCCCCGCAAGAGGGTAGGGTGAAGGCGACCTTCTGAAAGCGCGCTAGCATCAATTCCTGAGGTAGCGTAGAGGCAGACGGGTTCTGGGAACTTATGTATAATTAAGTGTGTAAGAATGTAATAAACTTTTGATTGTTGAAATGCTTCATGTCGAAGTATAATTCAACAATGTATTTAAGCTTGATCCTGGTTTGTAATAACTCTTTTAACTCTAAACTGTTATTATGGTGAATGTTGTTCTCTGAGCATAGGACTGGTGTGTGTGTGTGTGTGTGTATTATTGCGGGGTCAATTGCATAAGTATTGATTGTTATAAAAAAAAAAGACCCAAGAGATATTGATATTAAATGGAAATTGGTCCGTGACGGCCTGGATTCATGACCCCGGATTTGGGGCTGTCACAGTTTGGTATCAGAGCTAAGAGTCATAATGCTCAGGAACAATAGTGATAATAATAAATATATCAGTAATAATAGAAATTGTGAACTCACATCGAGTTCAAGGGTGGTTTATCGAACGAAGCGTTTATTCTAAGTAGTGATTATAATTTTATAGATTATTACTAATAAAGGTTTATGTTTTATTATAGAGGGAGAGGAAATGAGTGAGTCGAGTTATGTTCGTGAGTGGCTAGGGATATATATATATATATATATATATAAATGTGTTAATCGGTGATATAATTATTGAATATGGAATATTGTATATGGTACCCTAAATTTGGGTAAATAATGGAGAATATTGTTATGTACAGAATCATGCCGCCTAAACGTAATACTAGGGTAGATGTAAAGGAAAATGAGGGAGTTTGAGGTAATAGAGTAAGTAGATTGGTGAATAGACACTAATTGTTTGTGGAGGTGAAAGGGTGAAACTGAGGTTGGTCGATAAAGCCAAGATATACCTTAAGGACCAAGACAGACTGAGACATTCCGAGATTGACTTAAATGAAAAGGTTATTATGCCAAAAGCGTTAAGTTTATGTAGCACACGGGATCGATATGAGAAAGGGAATAGTTGATGTATCAAGAGGTGTATGTTAGATAACCTCGTGAGTATACAAGGTATGTTAGAATATACAATTTAGGAGTATAGTTTGAAGGGTCCTTGATACCGGAGCAATGTTAGGCCAAGACGATCAATATTACGTAAGTATATCAATCAGAAGGTTGTGTTTTATTGTGGATAAAGGCAGCGAGTATCGGGCCAAGTCACAACTGGGTAAATGAAGATAATTGGGAATAGCAGACGATAGGTTGAGGCTACATGGTGAGTGCCAAATTTAAGAAATTTTGGGAAATACGCAGTCTAAGATAAATAGTATTTGAGGAAAACCTTCCATTATTGGGATTTTCAATTGGGCAGAGGCTATTAACGGTAACTACTTTCAAATTTCCTAAAGCCCTACTAAATTATATTATTGAGTTTCAAATTTTCCTCCACTGGTGAGTAATTCCAGGGTGATCTATCACCTCTTATTCAAAAAGGGCCGGTATCTTTTCAAAACTTTTTGGCACCCTTGAAATGTGTTTCAAAATTGTATTTTATCTATCTTAGTCAAAATATTCCTCTAAGATTATTTTCGGAAGATGGTATTTATCATCGTGATTTAAATTTCCCTCTATATTTCTTACTCCAACTAAGAGGAACAGCCCTATATATATACACAAGGACAATCTGTCTGTGTGATTGAGAGTCGGAGGGGACGCCCTCACTTGTGTGACATATGGGTTCTTCCATAATATTGATTTCTTAAATATCCTTTTGTTTCAAATAAAAGTTATTTAAAACTCTTAATTTATAAATTATTGTGGGACCCTTGCTTGTTTCTGGGTTCGTTTCAATTCAAAGTTTCTTAAATTCTATAAATTGTTTCGAATATAGAAGATTTCATTAATGGATGGAAGCAATGTTTATAGTATATGTGATTATATAAGGGAACCGGAGATTCCAAGGGAAATTTCAATAAGAGATGATTAGAACTGGAAGCGTTTCGATATAAGAGAGGAAAGAATTTTGCTAGAAGAAATGGGTATATTTGATGATTAGTAAGAGAAAAGAATATGAGGAATTTTAAGGCATAATTGAGATTTACTATTGAGAGTAAGGTGTATTTTGAGGATAGAGTCAGAATAAGGATAAACAAAGGAAGTGGGGATAATTAATAAAGGATTCGAGGTGCAATAACTTTTAGTGGGGGAAGGTCAATATTGTGACTAACACCCTAAGTAGCAGAGAGAGATTAAAGATGTTAAGTATTTAAAGGATTAATCCAAAAGGTGTGAATGAGTAAAACTTGAGGTAAAGATTTTGATGAGATTAATAAAGGGAAATTTCAGAGGTGGAATAGATAGTATATCATGAAGGAACTAAGGTGGATCAGCAAGATGTAAAGAGCGTATAGTGAACAATAGACATATGGGATAAGGTATCCGGAGGAAATTGCAGGTACGCTCTAATTTAACCTCTTAAGAGTAAATGTTTGGTTAGGGATCGACTAAGTCAATGAATGGTGTAAATGGACTGATAATATAGATAAGTATAATCTATCTGTGAGAAAGTAAACTATGGTGATATAAGAAAAGGGGTTATTCTCATGTCATCCAAATCAATATCTGTTAAGGGTCAGAGAACTCTATAGAAAGGAGATTAAGAGTATGAGAGAAGGTGTGAGAATATTTTTACGGATGAAGGAAAAGTACATGCTCGTATAGTTATGAACATGAAATATATATTTTAACAATTATTTTCTTACAATTGTTTCAAGGAATATTATTATAACTTATTTTCTGGAAAATTTTATAGAGGTGATATATACAAATGTTGGAGTATTAATATTTTATGTCATGATAGAGATCAAAATATAGTTAAACAATAGTGAGATACACTGCCATCCAGGGAAGGCCAATGTGGTGGCCGATACCCTTAGTAAAAAGAGAAAGGAGAGATGAGATAATATAGAGTGACGGAATGCAGGAGAAGGTTGGTAAGGAAAATATAGTGAAGGTACTGCTATTGAAAAGCTAAATGGCATGTTGATGAATGACAAGCAAGTTTATGTTGGTGTATTTTTGCGCAAACAAGATAGAGATGTTTAAGAAGAAACTAAAGGATGGAGGGAGTAATATGCGAATTAGAAGGTGTAATGTGAGAAAGGTATTCGTCGGTATCTTCAACATGATTCTGGGACGGAATCCTTTTAAGGGGGGAAGACTGTAATAACCCTAACTTTTAGAATGCTGCAGTGCCTAAATGAATAGTAATTTTGAGGATTTAGGGAAATGGTATGTAGGTACCCTATAATGGAAACAGAAAATGAATAAACAGAAACCATATTAGTATTGTACACTGAAATTAAGTGACTCAAAATGATAATGGATTTCAGAAATTCCTGAATATGGACTTTAAGGATTTTCGATTTCGATTGAGACTCTATTGAATGTGATATTAAAGAGTATAGAAATGTTAAAGGGTTTATATCTTGAGGAATAGTGAAGTTAGGTTAAACCAAGGAGTGATCAAGTCAAGGAAATGCCAAGGAAATTTAGATTGTTAAACGAGTTTGAGAATGCTTGAGAACCCGAGAGATAACCGGGAGAGCAACTTCTGAGAAAAAGAGAATATACCAAGGATATTGGATCTAATACCTACTTGAGGATTAGAATCACCCTAACACATTAATATATGATGTGGAAAAGGATAAAATATATTTAAGAGATTTACAAGAGAAAAACCACTGAGACGATCGCAGAAATCGTTCGATGAATCAGATGACGAGAGAACTTTGTACAAAACCCAAACCAAAAGCCCAAATTCGGCCCAACCCAAGTATGGAGCTGATATTAAGTGATATTAGTGTGCAAGAGAAGGAAGCCCCTTGGTGCAAATAAGAATAGGAAGGAAGGACTTGGATGCAAAGTGCTAGAAACCAAGGACTACCATGCAATTATTAATGGATCAACTTGTTTTAAGCTTTACACTTGACACCCTAGGATTGGTGGACTTCAAAAACACTTAATTAAAGGATAAGTATCTGATTTAAAGAGATAGAAACAAGAGGATACATCATTATCCAAGAGAGAAAGCAAAGAAAACACAAAGAAACACACCATTCCACAAACTGTCCAGCAGAAACCAAAGGCAAAGAAAAATTCATATCTCCATTTCTATCCATGATAAAATCACCAAATTTTAACCACAACCTATCCACTCCATGGGCATGATTCGCTCCAAATTTCATAGCAATCCAAGTAGTATAGCCTAGTCAAATCCATGCTCAAAGTTGGAGAACCCAATCTGTCTAGTTTCTGTCCAGCGGAAAGATGGAGCTCAAAACCATAGCTAGGAAGCTTTGTTTCTGGTGATCTATAGCTCAAATCAAATCTTATACAGAGGCCAAGACGTGGTAAAAATTTGAGAGCCAAAATCTTATTTTTCGATTTGTTATGATTTTTACAAAAGTGATGATGAATAGTAACCCTTAGAAACTAACTTTGTTTTTATGATTCCTTTAGTTGATTCAAGCTATTGTAAGGTTGATTAAGCATATTCCAAGGATTGTTAAGTGTTGTCAAGGCTTCAATAAGGTATAAATGTCCTTACCCCTATTTATTTATAATGGATATTGAGTTGATTAGTGATTTAGTGGTGTAAATGTTAAGATTATGATGTTATATGTGTTTGTAAGTGATTAAAGTTGATTATGGAAGGAGTATGTGCTTGTAACCATGGTTGGTAAGATGACCACATGGTGTAGGTGATGGTGTATAAGGTGGATGATTGATTTGGAGGAGTTTGATTTTGGAAAGTATGAAAATATAGCCGTTATAATGTCCGATTTTCGTTAGACCAAGAAACTCCCTGTTTTTGGACCCTATACCCGTACGGTACCTTACTATCCAGACTCCCAAGTGACCATGAGATGATAGAGCTTGGTTCATAGATCGTTTTGATATAAAGTGCGTTAAAATCTGATGAACGGTTTAGGAGAAAAATCAGTTTTAGTGAAAGACGTTCGATAGTCGAGAAAACGTAGTTGTACCAACTTTGAGGCTATAACTACCATACTTAGACATTTTAAAAAATTATAAAATTTTGGGATATGGTAGTAGTGTGGTCAGAGAACCAGTACCAGTTGACCTTGCATAAAAATTCGAAATCCATATTTTCTGAGAATTTTTACAGTTAAGTGTGGTCGTTAGGGGAAATGGTGAAAAAAAACCCCTGAAACTTCGATTGAGCTTATAAATGGTTAAGTTCTTGAACCTTTGGGGTAATAGTGATACGTTAAACATATATTAAAGTGTCAAGGGTAATGTTATACAAGAGTGTAGTGAGTAAGAGATGTAGTATTCTAACGACAGTCCTTTTGTGTTTATAGAAACTTCGGAAGAGACACGAGCCATACCGTCAGGATACCGAAACCGAGGCAAGATCTTTTCTATCCCTACTTGGAAATTATCTGTCTTTAAAGAAACTTGATTTCATGGAATATATATATGTGATGCTATGGTTACTATATTGTTAAGAATTTGTTTTCCTTGATTATTGATATTAAAAGGAGAGGTATATGAGTATGATATGAATATGGACATGGATACGAGTATGAGATGGATATGGATATACATAGAGATGTTTATGCATGAAGTGAACATGCCTTATGATTAAGAGTTATATATATAAAGGAATGGTATCAGTTGTTATCTAGAGTTATATATAAAGGAATGGTATCAGTTGTTATCTAGAGTTATATATAAAGGAATGGTATCAGTTGTTATCTAGAGTTATATATAAAGGAATGGTATCAGTTATTATCTAGGGTTATATGATTTATAATATTATGTTAAAAATATTCTTTTTAAATGCTGTGACATATATTATTGAGTATTATTTAATACTTCTAAAATAAATGGAATACTCTATGTATACAAGAACATATTTGATTTCATCGAATATAGAAGAGATGTCTGAGTCATAATCAAAGTATTATGACATAAATATTTTAAAGGTGATGATAAATGGAAATGGAAATGATATATGTGAAGGGAAATGTGAATGGAAATGGAAAATGTGAAATGGTATTTGTTAATGGAAAAGTGATTTAAAAAGGGGGATTGCAACAATAAGCGTAAGAGGCTGTGTGGTAGTGGCACAGTCCAGCATCCAATATTCAATTCCGGCCCAAGAGTGCCGAGGGAGGATGTAGTGGTGAACCTTCCTCCTGGGGGATGGTGGAGAACGTACCTCCGTCTATCGATAATAAAAGGGACGGGTACGGAGGGCGACTGATCATCGTCCTTACGTATTCGGCAACAGTGGAAATCCCCAACGTTTTCTTTAAAGGAAAGAATTGAAAAATGGTTTTCAGATTTCTTATAACTGAAAACAGAAAAGTGATATGAAAAGATGGAATTACTGTTACAGATGAAGAGAAACTGATTTTATGTTAAATTATATAATCGTTGCATATGAAGGAAATGAGAAAATGATAATGAAAGATTTGTTCAAGTTTTCGTATTATCCTAGAAAAGTACACTGAGATGGTATATTGATTGTTATAGCATTCAAGAAGAGGAACTGATATTATATGATATTAGAAGCGAGATTGATGGAATGATGCTATATATTTCTTTTGTACAAGGATAATTGGAAAGTGTATATACATATTGAATGGAAATAAAATTCTTCCATAATAACTGAAGTTTGCTTTTGTCTATTATATATATATATATATAATGGTTTATTTTCCTTTGATGTTAGTAGATAGAAATTATCTTGCTGAGCTACTATAGCTCACTCTTGCTACTGATGTATACACAGCTAGATATGCCGATACTACGCAGAACGCCCCGCAAGAGGGTAGGGGGAAGGCGACCTTCTGAGAGCGCGCTAGCATCAATTCCTGAGGTAGCGTAGAGGCAGACGGGTTCTGGGAACCTATGTATAATTAAGTGTGTAAGAATGTAATAAACTTTTGATTGTTGAAATGCTTCATGTCGAAGTATAATTCAACAATGTATTTAAGCTTGATCCTGGTTTGTAATAACTCTTTTAACTCTCAACTCTAAACTGTTATTATGGTGAATGTTGTTCTCTGAGCATAGGACTGGTGTGTGTGTGTGTGTGTGTATTATTGCGGGGTCAATTACATAAGTATTGATTGTTATAAAAAAAAAAAAAAAGACCCAAGAGATATTGATATTGAATGGAAATTGGTCCGTGATGGCCTGGATTCATGACCCCGGATTTGGGGCTGTCACAAATTCAAAACGAGCTGATAAGAGCATCTTCAATGGGTCAAATCCCTTAGCTAAAATTTTAAATAATTTACCAAAATTGAAAATTATACATAATATGTTAAAAATTCACCATTCCAATGGGACATTTTCCTTATCAAAGATTTTAGTCAATTTTCTATATTTTTTCAATATTAGCCATATTTGTTGAAACTCTACAGGTTTGTAGTAAATGTCATGTCATTTCCTGCCCGTTTTCTTTCCATAATTTGACAAAAAATTTTTAATAATAATACCTTTTTTGAAATATAACCAACCATTATAGTCAATCCCATTGGAGCAACACACCCTGCAGGTTCATTAAATTTTAGCCAACTGTTACTTTTTTGAAATTTAGTCAATATCATTGGAGATGCTCTAACAACACAATCATTATGTTCATCACTCGTACATGCGAAATCAGATCTATACTATTATATAAAAACCGAAACATTAAAAATTTTGGTACCTATTTTTTGGTACATATACCTACTTTTTGGTATTTCGTGAATTTATAAAGAAAAATAAATACACCTAAAATAAATAATAACATAATATGATTATTGGTAATTAGTCAAGATATTACCTTTTATAAACACCTAAAAACATTAATCTTATAATATCTTTCCATCATTAATATTTCATTTCGAACTAAAACACATTACCTTTTTAATTTAAAACAAATCTTACAATCATTAATATATACCCGAAAATATCACACTATAATTTTCAAGAAAAATATAACACCTAAAATAAATAATAACTTAATATAATTAATGATAATTAGTTGATTAACATAATAAAATTAATGGTAATTAGTCAATTGCCTTTTTCGCATTAATATAATAAAATTAATGGTAATCAGTTGATTGTCTTTTTCATATTTACTTTTAGTTGAAGATATTAGCTCTTATAAACACCTAAAAACATCAATCATATCATATCTTTCGATCATTAATATTCCCTTTCGAACTAAAATACTTTACCTTTTTAATTTAAAACAAATCTTTCAATCATTAATATATACCCGAAAATATCGCACCATAATTTTCAAGTAAAATATAACACCTAAAATAAATAATAATATAATATAATTAGTTGTAATTAGTCGATTGCCTTTTTCATATTTACTTTTAGTTGAAGATATTACATTTTATAAATACCTAAAAAGATCAATCGTATCATATCTTTCAATCATTAATATTTCCTATCTAATTAAAACACATTACCTTTTTAATTTACAACAAATCTTACAATCATTAAGATATACCCGAAAACATCACACCAAAATTTTCAATTATTAATGAAATATATTAAAAATCATATACGTTGTTTATAATAAGAAAATATTATTATAATCCGTACACATGAGTATATTAAATTATATCAAATTAAAATTAAAAAAATAATTAAAAAATAATGATTATATAAAAACATAATTATAATATTAAATAAAATTTATAACATAATACAAGAAAGCTGTGCATTGCAATACTATTAATTAACCGATTATCTTTTCAGCTAAAACATATCATCTTTCTATTTTTTTCTAATTTTTTTTTTAGAAATATCATGGGCAACGTTAATTTTTCATTTTCTAAAAAATACTAGGAGCAATTTTAATTAGTAAAAGAACATAATTAAATTATAATTAGTATAAACTAATCAATTAACTTTTTCACCTAAAACATGTCACCTTTTTAATTTTCATGTTATTTTTTCTATTTTCTCTAACTAACATCTCTCATTTTTCAATTATATTATGGGTAGTTCTATTTAATAAAATAAAATAGTAACATGATAATACTAATAATTAATCGGTTAACTTTTTCAGCTAAAACATATCATTTTTTCTATATTTTCTAAATAAAATCTCTCTTTTCCTAGAAATATCACAGACAACAATAAATTCTCTTTTTCTAAAAATATTATGAGCAATTTATTTAGTAAAATAACATAATTAACTTATAATTACTATAAGTTAATCAATTACCCTTTTCACCTAAAACATGTTACTTTTTTAATTTTCTCTAACCAAATCCTCTATTTTTCCAATTATATCATGGGCATTCTATCTAATAAAATTAAAAAAAATAACTTTATAATTACTAATAATTAATCGATTACCTTTTTCAACTAAAATCCATCATCTTTTCTAAATTTATAACTAAAATCCCTCATTTTATAGAATTATCACGAATAACATTTACATAATTATCATCAAATAATCTCATTTAAAAATTTAAGCTTCTAAAAATCATGTTTTAAAAATTTTATTTCAAATAAAGAAAAAATTAATATAATATTAAAAAATATACATGCATGGCACGGATTTTAAGCTAGTTTTTGTTAAATTTCAAACTAAAAAAATATACTTGTATGTGTAAATCAGAAACGGCAAATAACTTGTAACTAAAAAAATATCGTATTTGTAAATCTTGTAGACCATTAGAAATTGAAAGAAGATTTTCGCTATTAATTAACAAAATTAGAAAGAAGATTTCTGCTGTTCTCATCGATCTGCAATTTTCTAAATTTTAATTTTCTTAGAGCAAAGTCCAATAATATGTTATATCATATTTTATATCTAAGAAAATAAAAATTACCATACCAATAATATGCTAAATATTATACTAAAATAGCAAAGTCTAATGCAATACTAAACAATGTTATTTCTGTAATATGGCATCAACTATAGAACATTCCTCCAATGTAATGTTATACTTATTCTAAAATTTGCCACATAGGCATTTAAGTGGTAAGATGCAGGGAAATGGACAATTAAAGTAATGGTGGTAAATATAACTGTAGGGTCCCAAACAAGGGACAACCCTTGACTCAGCGGAATAACACCCCAAAGAGAAGACTACGATCACAAGTTATAAGCTATAACAAGACAATAATCAAAGTAAACACACAAAGAAGAAGGAATTTGTTGGCCAAGTGAAAGAGCCTTTTTCTTGTATATATTGATACGTTTCAGTTTTCTGTATACAATATTACAAGCCTTAAAACCTAGCTAATTCACTACCGTTTACATATCATATTAACTATGGGCCTAGTTTAAGAATTAACCCAAAAACACTTTTGGGCCAAAAATACCCGCTCCAAGTCGCCTCACCACGGGGAGCTTAATCCACACCGTGGTGCAAAAGTTCCTGCCCCTACCTCAATAAACAGGCCTTCTGCACCTCCAAATCCGATCTCCACCGTTCAGAATTTAGATACATGAGTAAGGAAGACGCTGTCCAAAATTCAGAACGATCCGACCGTTGGAACTCCGGGAAACGCAAAAACAAAACAGCTAATGCAACCAGAAAAATTTCTACGAATTTTTCACATTAGCACCAAAAACTAGCCCAACCTTTCAATCTCACAATTCTCCACCTCGTACATCATTTGATCAACCTCAAATTATGGACGAACACTGAGAATACCATGAAAGCCTTGATATGTAAACCCCAACCGACTGCGCCATATTACCATGACTGCCTACGTACCCTTAACCGGGATCAAGCCACCGTAGTTCACACCATGGGGTGAAATCTCCACCTCACCCCAACACTGCCCCGAAGGGCATTCAACACCGGATGATATTCAGCAAGTCCAAGCAATGTTGAAACTTGCTCCCTGTCACCACCTTGGTTAACATGTCTGCCGGATTTTCATTTGTGTGCACCTTCAATAGAGAAACATCACCATCCTCTATGACATCTCGCACAAAGTGATACCTGACATCTATATGTTTGGTACGCGCATGATGAACTTGATTCTTAGCCAAGTGAATCGCACTTTGACTATCACACCACAAGTCAACATGATCCTGCTCAATCCCCAAATCACTTAGAAAACCCCATAACCACAATGCTTCCTTCACTCCCTCTGCAATAGCCATGTACTCGGCCTCTGTAGTAGAAAGTGCCACTGTAGCTTGCAACATCGATCGCCAACTAACTGGAGCACCATGTATACTAAACACATAACCAGTAGTAGATCGTCGTTTGTCAAGATCACCTGCATAATCCGAGTCCACAAATCCGCTAACCTTACATGTATCACCACCAAAGCATAAACCTTTGTCCATAGTACCCTTTAAATACCGCAGTATCCATTTCACTCCTTGCCAATGTGCTTTCCCAGGATTCGCCATGAATCTACTGACCACACTAACTGCTTGTGAAATATCCGGACGTGTACACACCATTGCATACATCAAACTGCCAACTGCACTAGCATAAGGAATACGCTCCATATTTTTCTTCTCTGCCGCTATGCTAGGAGATTGTTTATTGGAGAGCCTAAAGTGTGGAGCCAATGGAGTCACCACTGGTTTAGCACTTTGCATCCCGAACCTCGCAATAACTCGTTCAATGTAGCCTTTCTGACTTAAGAACAATTTATGGTTCAACCTCTCTCTCTGAATCTCCATTCCCAAAATTTTCTTAGCAGCACCCATGTCTTTCATCTCAAACTCCTCACTAAGTTGAGATTTCAACCTATCTATCTCCACCTTGCTTTTTGAAGCAATAAGCATGTCATCCACATACAATAATAGATAGATATATTCACCTCCACGAAGCTTTCGAATATAAACACAACAATCATACTTACTTCTGGAGTACCCATGCTTTCGCATGAAGGAGTCAAATCGCTTGTACCATTGCCGAGGAGACTGCTTTAGTCCATACAATGACTTCCTCAAACGACATACATGACGTTCCTTACCCTCAACCTTGTATCCCTCAGGTTGACGCATATAAATTTCCTCGTCTAAGTTTCCATGCAAGAAGGCTGTTTTTACATCAAGCTGTTCTAGCTCAAGATCACCATGAGCAACAATACTCAATAACGCCCGAATGGAAGTGTGCTTTACCACTGGAGAAAAAATCTCGTTATAGTCCACTCCCTCTTTCTGCGCATACCCTTTCGCTACTAACCTCGCCTTGTACCTTGTACCACCGAGTTCAGAAGGGTCTTCTTTCTTCTTGTACACCCACTTGCAACCAATAGCTTTTCTACCTGCAGGCAAAGGGACTAAATCCCAAGTTTGGTTCTTTTTAAGAGACTCCATCTCTTCTTCCATTGCTGCCAACCAACTCTCACTATTACTATTCTGAATAGCTTCTTTGAAGGAAATAGGCTCATCATCCTCCACCGAGAGTGCATACTCTACTGCATTAACATGCCCGTAGTGTTTCAAAGGCTTATCTGACCCAAGCTTTTGAACTTGTTTGTATGCCCGTTTTGGCCTAGCAGAAGCCAAACTTTCCTCGAACTGTTGTCGTTCGCGTGCCTGCACATTTTCTTGCTCAATAGTCTCATATTCAAACTCATCATCCTCATCATCATGAGTGTCTCCATGATCTTCCTGTTGAACATGACTAGAACCTGGATGACTTGCAGATTCTATCTCAACCACTTGAGACTTAGAAGTCTCAATGTCACCACCACTAGTCACCTTAGCTTTCGGAGAAGCTACCATAGTGTCCTCATCAAACGTAACATCCCTGCTGATTATAAACTTAGAATCATCAATAGACCAAAGACGATAACCTTTTGTACCTGTTGCATACCCCAAGAATATAGCCTTCTTGGCCTTCGCATCAAGTTTTCCCTCGTCAACATGGTAGTAGGTTGTGCACCCAAAAATTCTAAGTCCCCCATAATCTGCATGTTTTCCAGACCATACGTTATAAGGTACATCTGCATTTAGAGATGCATGAGGTGACCGGTTGACAATATAGCGAGCTGTATTAATTGACTCCGCCCACCATTCTTTACCCAAACCAGCATAGGATCGCATACACATTGATTTTTCCCGCAATGTGCGATTGAGCCTTTCCGCAACCCCATTCTGCTGTGGTGTTTTTCTGACTGTCCAGTGTCTAACAATGCCTTCCTGATCACAAAACTCCTTGAAAGCACCATCTGTATACTCTGTACCGTTATCAGATCGCAGTGTCTTCAACTTTTTACCAGTTCTGTTCTCAACCATTGTTTTCCACTTCTTGAATATGTTGAATACCTCATTCTTATGTTTCATGAAATACACCCAAACATACCTAGAATAATCATCAACAAAAGTGACAAAATACCTCGAGCCTCCCTTGGAAGTGACTGAAGCTGGACCCCAAACATCTGTATGCACATAGTCTAATATACCTCTGCTTCTATGTTTACTTGCCTTGAACTGAACCCGGTGTGCTTTACCATACACGCAATGCTCACAAAAATCCATGCAAGCCTTTTTCAAGTTCTTCAGTAAACCCTCTTCACCAAGATAATTTAGACCTTTTTCCGACATATGCCCAAGCCGCCTATGCCATAACCTAGTGCATTCACATGGGTCTCCACCACTGCCAGTAGCTGCAACTGCCACACTATCAGTCACCGTTGTGCCCAAAAGCGCATAAAGATTTCCTCGAGAAATACCTTTCATCACTACCAAAGAACCACGAACAACTTTCATCTCACCGTCTTGTGTAACAATTTTGCACCCACCAGAATCCAAAGCACCAATAGAAATAAGGTTTTTCTTCAATTCAGGGACATGTCTCACATCCGTCAACGTTCTTACCACTCCATCATGCATCCTAATCCTTATAGAACCAAGTCCTACCGTTTTACAAGCATGGTTGTTCCCCATAACTACGGTTCCACCTTCGACGCCTCTATAAGTTGTAAACCAATTCCGATTTGGACACATATGGTAAGAGCAACCAGAATCGAGAATCCACCTGTTTGTGATTTCTCCTTCACATGTGACAGAATAACAATCATCACTGCCCCCTTCCTCTGAAGCATAACCAACCTCGTCTTTCTCTTGAACTTTTCTGGTATCCTCGTTGTTCTTGTTCTTCTTCCAAGCAACCCTTTTATTAGGACAATTTGCTTTATAATGCCCAGGCTCACCACACTTGTAGCACTTTCTCTCTGCAGGAGGTCTAGAATTTGACTTAGACTTACCTCTCCTACCTTTTCCTCGATCATTGCCTCTACCCCTTACAAACAACCCTTGTGCCTGCTCATTATTACCACTAGTATCCATACTGCTAGTTGCAATCTTCCGAAGATCATCCGCTAGAAGTGAAGTTCTAGTATCATCCATCGTAAGAGTGTCACCCACAAGCATCAATGTTTGTACAAGGTTCTCATATGACTTCGGCAACGAAAGAAGTAACAAAAGTGCTTGATCTTCATCACCTACCTCCACATCAATATCCTTCAAATCTGATATGCACCTATCAAACTTGTTGATGTAGTCCCGGATAGATGACCCTTCCTCCATCTTGCAAGTATATAGTCTCGACTTCAAATAGATCCGATTAGTTAGAGTCTTCGTCATGAAGTTGGACTCCAACTTTATCCAAACAGACGCAGCCGTTTTCTCGCCATCAACCAAGAATGCAACATCTCTCTCGAGGCATAACATGATTGAAGCCCGTGCTTCGAGATCTAATTCTTCCCAGTCTTCATCCGACATATCCTTGCCCCCCTTTGCCTTACCCGACAAAGCTTTGTGTAACTTTTGCGAGATAAGCAAATTCTTCATCTGCATCCTCCAATAGGAAAAATCATTCTTCCCATTAAATTTCTCTATCTCGTACTTCCCAACTTTGACTACACCGCCTGTAGAAGCCATACCTAACTTGTTACACAACCAGTCTCTCTCAGGAATTTCACCAAACACCTTGTGTGCACCACACAAGACTCAACCCAGAAACACCTCAAATCGGAGCTTTACCACCCAAATCTGATTCTAGCTCTGATGCCAATTGTAGGGTCCCAAACAAGGGACAACCCTTGACTCAGCGGAATAACACCCCAAAGAGAAGACTACGATCACAAGTTATAAGCTATAACAAGACAATAATCAAAGTAAACACACAAAGAAGAAGGAATTTGTTGGCCAAGTGAAAGAGCCTTTTTCTTGTATATATTGATACGTTTCAGTTTTCTGTATACAATATTACAAGCCTTAAAACCTAGCTAATTCACTACCGTTTACATATCATATTAACTATGGGCCTAGTTTAAGAATTAACCCAAAAACACTTTTGGGCCAAAAATACCCGCTCCAAGTCGCCTCACCACGGGGAGCTTAATCCACACCGTGGTGCAAAAGTTCCTGCCCCTACCTCAATAAACAGGCCTTCTGCACCTCCAAATCCGATCTCCACCGTTCAGAATTTAGATACATGAGTAAGGAAGACGCTGTCCAAAATTCAGAACGATCCGACCGTTGGAACTCCGGGAAACGCAAAAACAAAACAGCTAATGCAACCAGAAAAATTTCTACGAATTTTTCACATTAGCACCAAAAACTAGCCCAACCTTTCAATCTCACAATAACTTTGAATTTGAATATAGCTAAATATAAATAAAAAATTGAAAATATAATTGATAGCTCATCAAAAAGTGATAAATAGATAAAAGAGTAATATCATTTTTTCAATCTAATCAATAAATATGAACAAATTTTAGAATAATACATTGAATACATGATGGTATTTTAACATCAAAAATCAATTTTTAATATTATATTATGACAACATTTTTGTGACAACATGATCTAAATGCTGTCGAAAGCGCCCAACCTGCTATTGCAGTCGAAATCCTGATGTACTCGTGATGCCCTCAGCCCCGTACTCGTGATGCCCTCAGCCCCAACCAAGTTAGCGTTTAAATAGAAACCAAACTTAGAATAAAAATTAGAAACCTACACTAAATAAATTATATTTCATTTATTTTAATGGCCCCGTTAGGGGCACCTTTACAAAAAACTTATAAAATTCTTGGCTCTATTCAACAAAAATATATATAAAAAAAAAAATTATTGTTCATGTGCCACGTCATCATGTGAATAGTAATTTTTTTAAAATTTTTTAAATTTTTTTGTTGAATAAAACCAATAATTTTAAACGTTTTTTGTATTGGGGTACCCCTAATTTGGTCATTAGATTAGCTTGAAGTATTAAATTTAGGTTTAGTTTCTAGTTTCTATTCTAAGTTAGTTTCTATTAGAACAAGACCCCCAATTGTTATTATTGGGAAATGGAGACATGGCACGTATTTTAAGATCTTATTTTTTAAATTTCATTTTTTTGTATAAAGTTAAGTATGTTAAATTTTTATACAAAAAAAAAATTAAAAATAAGTTATAGAACTATACTTTTTAGAAATCTTAGAACACATGTTAAACAGTGAAAAAAATTATAAAAAAAATGGATGAGACGAAGGGAGTACTAGTAAACAACAACCTTTGAAAATGAAGAGAAGATGGTTTAAATAATGTTTAAAACTTGATGAACCATGAAATAAATGTGTGAATGTGAGTTGAAGATTAATAACTAGGAATCTTGTTTGGGTACATAAAATTAGGTCAGACAATTTGATACGTGACACGTGAACATGACACGAAACGACACGAAAATTATGATTTTTGGTTTTGATTTTTGGTACACAAAATACGAAAGTACACGAACACTAAATTACAGGAAATATTTAATGTTGGATATGGGTTTTCATTTTGGGTACACGAAAGTGAAAGAGTTTGTCCTAGAATCCAATCATGCATGATGATTTAGGAAGAACTTTCTTGTACTCTTATTTGATTGCATTAATATTAATAAAAGGCTTATTTATTTTTATTACGGGCTTTATCTATTTAAAGTGTTTTAAATAAGATATTCCATGGTTTAAAGTAAAGCTTCTAGAATTATAATGAGATTATAATAGTGAGATCTAGAAGATGATAACTCTAGACTTAAACAGTTCCTGATCATAGGATAACTAATCGGAAGTTAGTGAATCCGCAAAGATTGGTACATACTATGCTTGCTCATTTCAGGAGGATGTCTGTTCTCATAGACATTTGTGTGGTGACACTATAGCTAGTATGTAGGTGCTTATTAGGGAATAAGTTCACTGAACATGACTCGATAAGTTGAACAACTAATGGAGTTTACTCACGTGTCGATAGTTGTTCACTGAGTGATAGTTGTACAAGTGTCTTTAGACTTGAGATCGTTAAAGTAATCTTGTACATAATGAACTGTGCTTTGGTTTAGTCCTTAGTCTCAAGTACATCCATTAGGTCTATTCCGGGCATAGGAATTTGTGTATGGAGATAGTTAATGGTCAATAAATTAAGGATCTACCCCTTCCAGTAAGGAAGTGAATATCCTATGTTATTCTTAGTATGCGAGTTCTGGAATCTCTGGCCAGAGTGTATGAAATTAGAAAGGAGTTTCTAATTTGCGTTAATATGAACTTTGCATTATGAATAAGAAATCATATGATTAAATTTGATAAGCTTGACACGAGATTCATGCCTTGTATTTAATCGGGATATTGTAGGGTAGAAGGAATTGATTGTACGGTAACTAGTCACTAACATGTTCTTGGTATTCTAAGCGGTGAATTCATATTATCCAGATAGTCGCGATATGTTGAGAAGCATCACTCACGATGTAGAATAAATATAATTAATCAGTTAATTATATTTAATGAATTATTAGAATTCATATAAATAATAAATAAAAAGTTTATTATTATTTATTTCTACTACCGGCTTAATATTGAACCTACAAGGTCACACCATAAAAAAATTAATTTATTGATGAAGGTATTTGGAGAGAGAATTATTTTTTAAATAGTTTAGAAAAGAAAGAATGATTAAAATAGTTTTAATTATTATTAAAGCATTTATAAGATAAAATGTGGGGTTTACATATATATATATATATATATATTATTAAAAACCCTAGAAAAGCCCTATAAATAGAATGAGATGGATCATTCTAACACACACTTAGTTTTTGTGAAAAACCTAAAAAAGGAGCTAGCCTCCATCTCTCTCTCTCTCCCAAATCTCCATTTTTATAAAGCTTCGAGTTTTATAAAAAGCTTCATCGAAGGATTATTCTTGGTGGATACCGATAGAGTGCTTCATACTCTGAGAAGCAACTGCTAGCAACCATCGATTATAAAGCTTCGATTTTCAAGGTAAGGTTTCGATTCCTCCGCTTTTTCGTTTTTATATGATTTTCTTTATGTGCGATATATGGTTTTTACGGAAATAAATGTTATATCACGCTTCCACTCGTCCGTAAATTCCTTCAATGGCATCAGAGCCAGGTTCTGCATATAGAGATTCATATAAAAAAAAATTAGATTTTTTTATGCATGTATGGATTTATTATGATTTTTGCAAGTTTATTTAGATTTAATTATGAATTAATTCGAAATAATATTTGCATGAGATTTTGACCACTGATCTGGGTTCTACAAGTGTTGTGGATCATCTCGGTATTTTTTTTCATAATTTTATGGTGTGTAGGTTATTTGTTATGAATTTTTTAAAATTATTTTTATTAAAATTCATAAAATAATCATGCATGTGAATAATATGAAATTAAAATTTGCATTAAACCCCTGGGTGACCTTGTAATTGATGCTGCTGTTTGATTTCAGAAATCATATTATTTTGTTTTTTAATTAATTTATTAATTAATTGTTAATTAATTTATTAATAATAAAATAAAGTAATGGTAATAATAATAGTTATTATCTATATATATTATAATGCCAGGAGATCAGAAATGCACCAGAAACGTTTTAAATATTTTTCTTGAATTTTCAATTTTTTGATTTTTTATTAAAAATATGTTCTTGCATTAAATAACTCTTAATGACCTCTTAATTAGTCATTAATTACACCTATTAAATCTATATAAAATTTACTTTATTTCACATTTTAAAAAATTTAGAAAACTTTGTTTGAGCATTTAACTATTATTTCAACATTATATATATATATATATAATTATAATTAAGTGTATTTTTAGGTAAAATAATGACCGAAAATTGTTTATATCACATTCTTTTTCATTCCCTATAAGACTACATTAATTTCTTTTCGAACGATCGTAAGTAGTAAATATGATCTTAACTTCTCAAACAATTTTGATTATAACTCATTTAGAAATCGTAATAAATTATGAAAATATATAGATCTTCGCTTAACATTTGAAATTTGTATAAAAAAATACAAACTATTATTATTTTTGCACATTAATAAATTATACATGGAGTATGACCAAACCGATTAAATTGAACCAACCAAACTATTTTTTCAGCGGATTAATGGATAAAAAAGTTACGCCTGTTGTTCATTATATTGTGTCGAAATAAATTAATATTCTAATTAAATAAATTCTTACTCTACTCTTAATGACCTTTTAATTAGTCATTAATTACACCTATTAAATCTATATAAAATTTACTTTATTTCACATTTTTAAAAATTTAGAAAACTTTGTTTGAGCATATAACTATTATTTCAACATTATATATATATAATTATAATTAAGTGTATTTTTAGGTAAAATAATGACCGAAAATTGTTTATATCGCATTCTTTTTCATTCCCTATAAGACTACATTAATTTCTTTTCGAACGATCGTAAGTAGTAAATATGATCTTAACTTCTCAAACAATTTTGATTATAACTCATTTAGAAATCGTATTAAATTATGAAAATATATAGATCTTCGCTTAACATTTGAAATTTGTATAAAAAAATACAAACTATTATTATTTTTGCACATTAATAAATTATACATGGAGTATGACCAAACCGATTAAATTGAACCAACCAAACTATTTTTTCAGCGGATTAATGGATAAAAAAGTTACGCCTGTTGTTCATTATATTGTGTCGAAATAAATTAATATTCTAATTAAATAAATTCTTACTCTAATATTGAATATTTTTGTGATGGGAGGGGTGTCGGCTTTAAAAAATGTTATTATATTTAATATTTATAATTTTAATCAGAAAGATTACGTTCGTATTGTCATTGCTAATTTTTATGCTTATTCTATTTTTAAGATTATCAAAATTTTATTTATACGATGAGAGTAGTTTTCTAATTAATAATTTATATAAGTTGTTTTAAATCAATTTTTGAGGAAATTCTTAAGAGATCAATAAATTTTTTAAAAAAATAAAAATTATTTTATCTAACTTCAATATTTTCAAATATAAGTTTATAAACCGTGCGAAGCGCGGATTACAATGCCTGGAGATCGGAAAGTTAATTGAAGCGTTCAAAATGGCTTTCTTGAATTTTAGTCTTTTTAATTGTTTTTATTAAAATTATTTTCCTACATTAAACAGCTCTTAATGACATATTAATTAGTAATTAATTATACCTAATAAATATATAATTATTTTATTTAATTTTATTTAATTAAACAATTATAAAACTTTATTTGAGCATTATATTTATTATTTTAATAGTAAAAGTAATTACATTTATAATTAAGTTAATTTTTAGGTAAAATGACGACTGAAAATTATTTACATTGCGTCTTTTTTATTTTCTGTCAAATAACACTCCAATTTTTTTCCGAATAATTGTAATACAGATGACCCTTAACTTCTCAAGCAATCTTCAATATTAGTAATTATGATCGTAATAAATTATAGAAGTATATAAATTTTCGCTTAACACCTATAATAAAAATAATACAAAGAGTTTTTATTTTTATACATGAATAAATTACACATGGGTTATGACCAAAGCAATTTAATTGAAAAAACCAACTTTATTGATAGATTAAATATTTAAAAAAATTATAAACCCGTTGTTCATTATGTTGTGTTGAAATAAATTAACATTCTATTTAAATAAATTCGTACACTACTATTGAACATGTATGTTAGGAGAGGGGCGTCGGTTTTAAAAAGTAATATTATATATAATATTTTTAACTTTTGGTTACGTTTGTATTATAATTTTTACTTTTTATGTTTATGATATTTTTGAAATTATGAAAATTTTAGATATATAAAGATAGTATTTTCAAACTTATAATTCAAGTAAATTGTTTTGATTCAATTTTTTGTAAAAAAATTTAAGAGACCAATAAATTTTTAAATATGAATCATATATTTTCAATATTTTAAAATAAAATTTATGAACCGCGCGAAGCGCGGATAAGTTTCCTAGTTAATTATTAATATGGTAATAAAGCATGGCATAAGTACAAGTGGCTGTTACAGTATTAATGTTTCGGCAGTTTTGTTTTGCAGAAGTTACAACGGAAGTTTAAAGAAAATAAAAATTGTTGTAACTGCTGTCCAGTGCGTGTGGCGCGCAAACGTGGAAAGGATTGTCGCGCATTTAGGAAAGGATTGTTAAGCGTTAGCAGCATGCATTACACTATTTAATAGCTTTAAATTGTTATAATGCATTCCAGTAATGCGTTATAGCCCTTCTATCCACATTAAATTTGATTTTTTGGGAGTTTGGTAACTCCATTTTGGGCGTGCAATATATTGTTGGATTCGTTTTTCCAAGACGGATATAATGGAGTGGTCAAATATTTTTTATATAAAAGTTTTAAACTGTTTATATTCACGGGAGTGTTTTAAATCATGTTTTAATTGTTTTAATTGCTTTTAAATATGATAATAAATTCATACATCAATATATCATTGTGTGACATGATATTACTTGCATGCTTACTAGTTTATTTATTTTTATATATGAGATATATGCCTGTGTTTATCATGAGATGATAGATTTAGGTGAACTTAAATCAAAATAAGGCGTGCTCTAGAAAATCTAGAATATGAATCGTTTCTTGTCTTAATAATAATAATATTATGAATACAATCATGAGATTCTTGTGTTTGTGAAATGCGTAATTAAATATGAATTTTCAATATTGAGAGAAAGGATGATTCTGTCAAAAACAGATTTCGATCTGTAAGAAAGGGGTATTAAGTGACGCCTCTTGATAATGCTCCCCCCGATTTGGGAATCATCTGATTATCGATTATTGATTTGAAATATTTAATTGTAGAAAAGAATCTCTTTATAATTTGATTATGATTGTTAAATAATATTAGTTAATTAATAATGGCTGATAATTAATTATTTATTTATGAAATAAATAATTAGTTAGCAATTTTATTAATTGATTAAATGAGATTTAATTTATTATAAAATAATTAAGATGTGATCTTAATATTATTAATTATTTATTTAATTTAAGAAATTATATTAAGGGTGAGATTAATTTTCTAAAGAGTTTAGAAATAGAATTAATGATTAAAAGAGTTTTAATTATTAGTTAATAACGGAAAGATTTATTTTCTAAATGGTTTAGAAATTATTTAAATGATTAAAAGAGTTTTAATTATTAATTAATTGGTTAGTAATTATGATACTTTATAGAAAAATTTATTTGAAATTTTTGTCTATAAATATATATAATTATAAACCTTATAATAAAATCTCTCTTAATAATATCAAGTAGTAATTGGCCAATGACACAACGGGCTTGTGTTGGTCATAGCCTTCCAACATGGTAGAAAGTAGTTCTTATTTTTAAATCATTGTCGTTTCGTGCTACAACCGAGGGCTTTGATTTCGAAATTACAAATACTTGTCTATTACATAGAGATGTGTACAATGAATTAGAATCTAATGGTCGTTACGTGCTACAGCCGTGGGCCGTTGGAGACTGATTCAATTGTACGAAATGTTGGGTAAGAGTTGACTTAGAATATTGAGTTTGTCGTGCTACAGCCGTGACTCAATTATTCAAGAGGCTAAAGTTTTATTAGGGAATAACATGATATGTAATTGACAAGAGTTGTCTGCCTATTGAATATCACATGGCGTTTCGTGCTACAGCCGAGGTTGTGTGATGGAATGTAGGATCCCTATTCCCACTAGCATTATAAATGCTTAATTTTTCACTTAGGGGGTTGTATAAATTAGATAAACTAGTGGGAGCCACTTATGAATAAAGACCCGATTCATATAGTGTTTTGAAATGAAATTGAATATTTGCTAAGTGTTGTTATGTGTTTATCATTTACAGATTTACTATATACATTATGTCTTCTGCACTATCACTCCGGAGCATATTAGATGCTCACATATTGACTGATCCCAACTATGCTAACTAGCTTCGAAGCTTGAGAAAAAGTTCTCAAGGGCTAAGAAGTTGGGATATGCTGTTTGTTTTCACTGTAACAAGGTGAGGCACTGGAAGAGGAACTGTAAGGTTTACCTTGCAGAACTGAAGGTGAAGAAGGCTAGTGAGATTGCCGCTTCTGATTCAGACATGTTTATGATTGAAGTAAACATGTCACTAAATCAAACTTCTACTTAGGTATTAGATACTACTTGTGGTTCTCACATTTGCAATTCGATGCGAGGACTAAGGAGAAGTAGGGCTCTTGGGGAAGAGAAGGCGATTCTACGGATGGGCAATGGAGCAAGAGTTGCTGCCATAGCTGTACGGTCGTTTGATTTACATATGCCTACGGGCAAGACTATTATTTTAAATAACTGTTATTTTGGTTCCTTCGATTGTGTGGAATATTATTTCTATTCCAATGTTAGACTTGGATGGATTTTCATTTATTATTCAGAATATTAAACATCCAATCCTCATAGATAATGTTCTTTATGGTAATGGAACTTTAAATAATGGTCTGTATGTATGTGACATAGAATATGTTTTACTTCATATTAAACAAAGAAAAAAAAAGATGATGAAAATCCTACCTACTTATGGCACTACAGACTTGGTCATATTAGTGAAAATAGACTTCGGACATTGCATAAGAGAAGGTTACTGGAACCCTTTGATTTTGAATCATATCTTACATGCATGTCTTGTCTATTGGGTAAAATGACCAAATCTCCATTTAGTGGACATGGAGAGAGCGCTAGAGAGTTGCTGGTATTGGTACACATAGATGTATGTGGACAAATGTCTACGCAAGCCATGGAAGGATTTTAATACTTCGTGACTTTCATAAATAATTGATCTAGATTCAGATATATGTATTTGATGAGATACAAATTTGAAGCCTTTGAAAAGTTCAAAGAATACAGTTATGAAGTAGAGAAATAAACCAAACATAGTATTAGAGCTCTTCGATCAGATCGAGGAGATGAATACTTGAGTGGTGTGTTTCTAGATTATCTCAAAAAAAATAGTATAGTCTCCCAGTGGACTCATCCGGACACTCCATAGTTGAGTGTCTGAAAGGAGAAATTGAACTTTATTAGACATGGTTCGATCCATGATGAGCTATGCAGATCTTCCAGTATCACTTTAGGGTTATGAATTGGAAACCTCAGCATATTTACTGAATAAGGTGCTTTCCAAATCTGTTCCTCAAACTCCATATGAGATATGGAAAGAAAGGAAATCGAGTCTTAAACAAGTTAATATTTGGGGATGTTTAGCTTATGTCAAGAAAGTTGACCATGATAAGCTGGAATCTCGATCCGTAAAATATAGGTTTGTGGGATATCCTAAAGAGATTTTAGGGTATTACTGTTACACCTATCATAGGGTGTTTCTCTCCAGACATGCTACCTTCTTAGAAAAATAGTTTATCCTTGAAGGGAACAGTGGGAGCAAGATTGAAATTAAAGAAGTTCATGAAACACAAACTATTACGGTTCAAAAGGAAACTCCTGTTCTAACTAAACAACCTTATGTGACATAGTGTTGACTCTGAGAAATGGCAGAGTGCCATGAAATCCGAAATGGATTCTATGTATGCCAACCAAGTATGGACCTTGGTTGAAGCACCTAAGGACATTAGACTTATTGGGTGCTAAAGGGTATACAAGAGAAATATTGGAGTAGATGGCCAGGTGGAGACCTATAAGGCTAGGCTCATGGCAAAAGAATTTAGACAAAGGTAAGGGATTGACTTTGATGAAACTTTTTGCATGAAGCCCTACTCATATCAATTCGGATTTTGCTTGTGATCCATATATGGATTGAAGAAAGCTTCTCGTAGATGGAACATCTATTTTAATGAGAAAATCAAAGAGTTTGATTTTATCAAGAACATATATGAACCATGTGTCTACAAAAAGGTTAGTGGGAGCGCGGTAACATTCTTGTATTGTATGTGGATGACATACTTCTTATAGGAAATGACATACTGATGCTGCAATCAATCAAAGTGTGGTTATCAAAGAACTTCACTGTGAATGACTTGGGAGAAGCATCCTACATTCTCGGTATGAAGATCTATAGAGATAGATCTAGAGGAATGATAAGTCTTACCCGGGGTACATACATCGAGAAAGTGCTTAAAAGGTTTAGCATGGAAAACTCCAAGAGAGGTCTCATACCGATGAATCTTTGAGTATCCCTTTCTGAGAAGATGTCTCCTAAGACACATGAGGAAAGAGAGCGTATGAGTAAGATTCCTTATGCTTCAGCAATAGGATCTATCATGTACGAGATGTTATGTACTAGGCCTGATGTTGCTTTGTTAGGTCGAATACACAATAAGCAATCAAATACTGTATGAGTAACTTAACAAGAACACACTGTTTAACAATTAAAAATTGTTTGGAATTAATAATTCCTCTCTCGGTGATGTAAATATCACAGAGAGCTGCTTAGGTTATAATCAAAAGATTTCTCAATGTTCGATTACCCTTCTAGGGTTAACCTAACTGTATTTATAGAACATACAGCTTCGTACAATCAGTAATTGATTCTCCTATAATTAAGCTATACAATTGATATCAATCACTATTGCTCCAGTCTTCCAAGTCAACTCAATCTCTTTGACAGCTTTCCAATCTTCAAAGATATTGCTTCCATATTTATCTTGAATCAATCTTCAAACACTGTTGACTCTTCAGACAATACCGCTACAGAGTTTAACAAACTCTGTTTGCGCTTCCAGTCAGTGTTTAACTAAACTCTGACTGCTTCCAGCTAAACTCTGTTTTCTGACTTTAGCTTCCAAACACTGTTTCCATCAATCATTTCTAACAATCTCCCCCAACTTGTCCATTAGCAAGAATGTACAAGTTTTACAGTAAATGATGATGTCAAAACAAATACAAAGTTTACAGTGTTTAACATACAAACAGAGTTTAAGCTTTTACTTAACAAATTCTACAGAAAATAAGAAAATTCTTACAGACTTTAATTTCTAATCTCTTGTAAATCAGGCATTGTTCTGAGATAGTCTATAAGCAACCTTCTTTCAGCATTTTCAAGCTCTATCTGCATAGCTTCTTTGATTTCTCTCAACTGAGGATCATTCTCATCAGTTTGATAGATAGCAGCTCTAAGATCGTAGATTTTGTTTCTTCTCATCTCATTTCCCAACCTGATATATTTCACCTCTTCAGATTTTACATTGAAATCCAGAACAGTAATCCCAAGATCAGTCTTCAGTTTTGTAGTTCCCTTCTCCATTTCAATCAGATTGCCATTCCAATCTCTGTATTTAGGAACATACTTGCTGTTGAATTTCATTTGCCTTCTTGCAAGATTTTGAATCATTCTTTGTTGAAGCACATTTGCAACTGACTGAGCTCTTTGATTTCTAACTCTGAGAATGTATAGGACATATTCAAGTTCTTCAGCATACTTTAATTCGATATCCTTTTCAGAGACTTTAAATACTGTTCCATCAGCCATGAAATATAGCAAGAAATCCTTTTCTAGACTCTTCTGATATACAAGCTGTACTGACTCCAGTTTGTCCAAACTCTCTTGAGTGACACCACGACCTGGAACAGACAATGAAGAAGGATCTCTAGGACCAACATATTGCCTTTTATCTCTGTGTGAGCCTATGCCTTCTTTGTTGTATCCAACTTTACCAGATAAAGCTCTACCATCAGTAAAATCCATTGGAATTGTAGCTTCTAGGCTTGAATCATGAGGAGCACCCTTCTTAAATGTTGATTTCAACTGAGAAGACAATAATGGTGTGGTCACAACTTGTGCAGCAACAGAGGTTGTGTCTTCATTCTTCTGTACAACATGTGTATCAACAGAGGTTGTAACTATACTTTTCAGCTTTTGCTTGGCTTCTGCATCTGTTGGTTTTCTGAATATTTGCATTCTTTGATTTGTACCAACAGGTTCTTTAATTTGAATGCCTTTAAGAACAGGCTTTGCAGCTTTAGCAACTTTCACATTCTTCTTTGCTTTTTCAGACTTTAGAGCTTTCAGATGCTTTTCTTGTAAACTCTTCTCTTCAGCTTTAGTATCTTCTAAAGTAACTCCTTCTGCATTCTCTTCCATAAAAAGCTTAACAGCTAACTCCTCATCAGTCTTTGGATTTGATATTAATTCCAAACTCTTGGTCTTTGAAGTACCTTAAGTTTCAGTGTTTATTCCAACAGACTGTGATTTAAGAGATTTATCAGATCTTAGAGTTTGCTTTTCAGAGTTTAAGACCTTGCTCTTATCACTTGCCCCTCCATCTCCAGCATCATCCTTTTGAGTCAGAGTTAGAGCATCCCTAACAGTAGTTGGAGTAATAATATACTCTGATTCATCATGAGTGAAAGTGATTGTAGGAGTGCCAGACTCTTCTCCATCATCATATACAGAGTTTGTCCAGAAAGCAGCAATTTGCGAAGCAGATAGTGTAGGTGGTGCTGTTAGAGCTTTCCCTATCTCAGAATCGTTCAAGAAATTTTGGAACAAATGAAATGCCTGTGGAGCAGTTGCATTCTCCAATGGTGCTGCATAGTTACTAGGGAGAAAAACTAACCCTGCTGCATCAAACGCTTTAGTTGCCATCAGTAAAAAAAATGATACGAAGATATTCAGAGAAAAGATGTGTATGCACTGTAAGTGTTTATCAAAATGTGAAGGAGAGTATATGAGAAGTGTGAAAGTGAATGAGTATGCAAGTAACTGTGAGTGGGTGAATGTGAATCGATATGGAGTAAGAGACTAAAGACGATTTGAGTAAAATTAAAACTCAATCGTTTATTTAGTAAAAGCGCGCAACTGTTGTAGAGTAGTGTGTGAGTGGGACACAATCATGGGACACGTGTCAAACAACCAATGGATTACTTAATAATTACCGCTGTCATTCCTATAATCACGACACTTACACTAATTAACAGTTGTCAACTACCCCAATTACTGCAAAATAGTCAAATCATCTCAATGAGATTTTACCTCAGAGTACTTAACATAACTCAACAGTGTTTATCAATTATCCAACTTTGTCACTTAAACCCTTTCAAAAATTGCACAGTTGTGAATTAAGTGTGTGTGAAGCAGAGTTTACTGAAATCAATTTTTAGAGCATCTAATATTTCATAAAATCCATAACAAAAATCAATAACCACTGAATGCACAATCTCTCATATTAGACACTGATTGTTTGATGAATGCTAAACTCTGTAGTTACTGTAATACAGAAATCTGAAAACTTCTATTCCCTTTGATGTCCATGATTTATCCAAGAAAGCACACAGTCTTTGAAGACAAAAAGATCAAGAGATAGAAATCAGAGTTTCATTCAGTGAATAACAGTCATGAACTGGATAATCTTACAAACTCTCAAACACACAAGTGTTTAGGTGAAGTGTTTACACTCACATTCAATCAGAAATAGCAGAATCTACCATATGCTTGAATGTCCACCAATTCTACACTACTTTGAGTACATGTATTCACAAATCAAAAGGACTTTATTCAGGGTTTAAATGGAGTAAGATCAAACAGATGAAAAGAGATGTTTTATTCATGAGTGACTTCAAGCTGAACATCTTAATAGAACAAAGTGTTCAGTCACAGTATATATCTGTATAAGATCAGTATATATGCTCTTCTTTTTTTTTTTTATTTATTTATTTTTTTTATTTAGCATATATACTGAATAAACTTTTCTTTTCTTGAGAAATACTCATCTGTTTGAGAAAAAAAATATAACTGCTCTTAACACTTCAGAGTATAAGAAAAATGAGCAGTTAATAAGGCTCAAAGGGGTTTACTAAGGATGGAATTTATGAACAGTGTTTATACAGTGTTTGTATAATGTTCAAAAGAATTTTGAACAGTGTTTGAAAGAATGGTAAATCCTATTGCCTTTATCATTTTCATGCATACACATATCATGTAGTCTCAAAATGGTCTAATACAAGTTCTAGAGAAACATACTACCTGATGAATATCACACAACAATAAATACTGATTGATAGAAAATGTATCAATCACTGATTTGGCTCAAACTCTCACAGGTTGTAGACATGAATCTGAACTCACCAAACTAATCAATTACACATCTCAAGTTTTATGGTTTTCACAAGTACAAACAAGGAATCATCATGAACCATACCATTGGAAACAGAATGTCACTTATCAGAGTTTAGAGTTCATCAATAACCAAAATTATTTATGAGAGGCAATGCACACAATATTCATAGACTCAGAGTTTAGGACTGAATAACCTAAGAGATGCTATAAATATGAAACAGTATCATGCTGTGTTGATTTACTGCACAAAGTCTGATTAGATTACAGTGACTCAGAAAGAATCATGATTTATTTGCTGAGAATCATGCTTCATACATTTTTCTTCATTGGTGTTTTCATTCAGACAATAATCAATTCTGAATTCACTGAGTGTATCTAACATGTTAACAGTGTTTAACAGATAGACATGCTGACAGAGTTTAAAAAGTTTTAAACATAAGCATGCATAGCAGAGTTTAGTACTAAGGTTCACATAGCACTTAACAATTTGCAGAAACATGAGCAACATATTTTAGAAATAAGTTTTTGAGTCTAACCAACATCTCTAGTCAAAACTAGAGACCATTCCTAGTTCATTGACCAGTCTTGTAAATGTAGCTTCACTCAATGGCTTGGTGAAGATATCTGCAAGTTGTTGTTCTGTAGACACAAAGTGAAGCTCAATGTTCCCTTCCTCTACATGCTCTCTGATGAAGTGATACCTTATGCTGATGTGCTTTGTCATTGAATGTTGTACTGGATTACCTGTCATTGCAATAGCACTTTGATTATCACAGTAAATAGGTATTTTGGTATACCTTAATCCATAATCCAGCAGTTGATTCTTCATCCATAAAATCTGTGCACAGCAGCTACCAGCAGCAATGTACTCTGCTTCAGCTGTAGATGTAGATATTGACTTCTGTTTCTTGCTGTACCAGGAAACAAGTCTGTCACCCAGAAATTGACAACTTCCACTGGTGCTTTTTCTGTCTATCTTACATCCAGCAAAGTCTGCATCAGAGTAACCAAGAAGTTTAAACTCTGATTCTCTTGGATACCACAGCCCCAAAGTCATAGTGCCCTTGAGGTACTTGAATATCCTCTTTACTGCTGTTAAATGTGGTTCTCTTGGATCTGCCTGGAACCTTGCACACAAACAAGTTGCATACATGATATCAGGTCTGCTAGCTGTCAAATAAAGTAAAGAACCAATCATTCCTCTGTAACTTGTCATATCTACTGATGACCCTGCATCTTTGTCCAATTTTGTTGCAGTTGCCATGGGAGTTGTTGCAGATGAACAATCAAGCATACCAAATTTCTTGAGAAGGTTTCTGGTATATTTTGCTTGATTTATAAAAATTCCATCATCTGTTTGCTTCACCTGTAGGCCTAGAAAATAACTAAGCTCTCCCATCATACTCATTTGATATCTTGACTGCATGAGTTTGGCAAACTTCTTGCAGAGTTTATCATTAGTAGACCCAAAAATAATGTCATCCACATATATCTGAACTAAAAGCAAGTCACTACCATTTTGGAAGTAAAACAGAGTTTTGTCAATAGTACCTCTGTGAAATCCACTTTCTAGTAAAAATTTGGCAAGGGTTTCATACCATGCCCTTGGTGCCTGCTTAAGTCCATAGAGTGCCTTATCTAACCTGTAGACATAATCTGGATATTTTGGATCTACAAACCCTGGTGGTTGTTCCACAAACACTTCTTCTTCAAGTTTTCCATTCAAAAATGCACTTTTTACATCCATTTGAAATACTTTGAATTTCATGTGAGAGGCATATGCAAGAAAGATTCTGATTGCCTCCAATCTAGCCACTGGAGCAAATGTTTCATCATAGTCTATTCCTTCCTGTTGTGAGTAGCCTTTTGCAACCAGTCTTGCCTTGTTCCTTGTGATAACACCCTCACTGTCAGTTTTATTCCTGAAAACCCATTTAGTACCAACAATGGATCTGTTCTTGGGTCTTGGTACAAGTGTCCACACTTCATTTCTTTCAAATTCATTTAGCTCTTCTTGCATTGCTGTTATCCAGTCAGCATCTTTAAGAGCTTCTTCCACTTTCTTTGGTTCAGATTGTGACAAGAATGCATGAAACAGACATTCATTTGTTGTTGCACTTCTTGTCCTTACTTTTGCATCAGGATCACCAATAATCAAATCAGGTGTGTGAGATTTAGTCCATTTTCTTGCAGAAGGCAGATTGCTTCTGTCATCATGTGATCCTCCCCCTTGATCCATGCTCTCCTGATTTTCTTGGTGCCTTTCTTCATTTTCTGATGCTCCCCCTGAATGTGACTTCTCAGAATTATCAACAGAGTTTGAATCAACAGAGTTTGATTCAACAGAGTTTGATTCAGAATCATTAACTGAGTCACTTTCAGTGTTTGAATTATCACATTGATGTGATTCTTCATGCTCCCCCTCAACCGGTTCTTCCCTTGTTTCTGATTGAAGAGTTTCTTCAGTATTTACCAGTAGAGGTTCAGAGTTTAGATCAACAGAGTTTGTTAAATCAGTCTGATCAGAGTTTACTTTTTCAGAGAATAATTCTTCATTTTCAAAGTGCAGTTGATCATGTTCATTGACATCTTCAAGTCCAGTTATTTTCTTGTCATCAAATGACACATGAATTGATTCCATGATCACTCTAGTTCTCAGATTATAAACTCTGAATGCCTTTGTTGACAGTGGATAGCCAACAAAAATTCCTTCATCTGCCTTTAGGTCAAACTTGGTCAACTTTTCAGGATGAGTCTTCAACACAAAGCATTTGCATCCAAAAATATGAAAATATTTTAGATTTGGCTTTTTCTTCTTCACCATTTCATATGGTGTTTTACCATGCTTGTTGATCAGTGTTGCATTTTGAGTAAAACAAGCAGTTTGAACTGCTTCTGCCCAGAAATATGTTGGCAACTTTGCTTCATCTAGCATGGTTCTGGCAGCTTCTATCAAGGTTCTGTTCTTCCTCTCCACTACACCATTTTGTTGTGGAGTACCAGGTGCAGAAAACTCTTGTTTTATCCCTTTACTCTTGCAAAATTCTTCCATTGATGAATTCCTGAACTCAGTTCCATTGTCACTTCTGATTATCTTCACTTGATTCTCTGACCCTTTTTCCAGTTGTAATATATGTTCTGTCAGTGTTAATGCAGTTTCATCCTTCTTTGCAAGAAAATATACCCACGTGAACCTGGTATATTCATCAACAATGACTAGAGCATATTTCTTCTTTCCAAGAGACATCACATTCACTGGACCAAAAAGATCAACATGTAGTAGATGATAAGGATCAACAATTGAAGACTCAGATTTGCTTTTGAAGGAGACTTTTCTCTGTTTAGCCTTTTGACAAGAATCACACAGTCCTTCTACATTCAACAAGGACTTTGGTAGACCTCTTACAAGATCATTCTTGATTAGCTCATTGATGTTGTTCAGGTTCAAATGAGAGAGTTTCTTGTGCCATTTCCAACTCTCTTCACTGGACATCCTTGTAGACAGACACACTGCTTTGCCATCAGTGTTTGTTGACAATTTGATTTCATAGATGTTATTGTGTCTGTTTCCAACTAGAGCAACTTTCCCTGTAGATTTGCTGATCACTTGACAATATTCAGGCTGAAAATCCACATGATATCCTCTGTCACAGATTTGACTCACAGATAGCAGATCATGCTTGAGTCCTGGAACCAGAGCTACATTTGTGATGATGACATTTCCAAGATTAATATTGCCATATCCCAGTGTATGTCCTATGTTGCCATCTCCATAGGAAACTTCTGGGCCAGCCTTCTCCTCAAACTCTGATAGCAGGGCTTTATTTCCTGTCATGTGTCCTGAACATCCACTGTCCACAACTAGGGTACTAACCCTGGTGCCCTGCAATCATAAACAATCACTGATTATTAGTTTTAAGGATCCAGACTTGCTTGGATCCTTTGGCTTTCTTAAATCTGTT
The DNA here is from genome assembly GCA_037693485.1 of Kitagawia praeruptora. Classification (NCBI taxonomy): domain Eukaryota; kingdom Viridiplantae; phylum Streptophyta; class Magnoliopsida; order Apiales; family Apiaceae; genus Kitagawia; species Kitagawia praeruptora. The sequence goes on along the minus strand of CM075352.1, from coordinate 101,548,438 downwards.
AGCTTTTGCAGCGAAATTTTCATTAACAGAGTTTAAGCTAACTTTTTCAGAGTTTACATTTGCAGAGTTTACTTTAACCCATTTCAAATTTGGTTTGGGTTCATAGTAATTATAATAAATAGCATGATAATCTCTGCAAGTGTAAATAGAATGCCAAGTACTTCCACAGTGTTTGCATAAAGTCTGTGGTCTAGTTCTCACATAATCACTCCTTACTGCAGTTTTAGAGGGCAAAGAATTAATGTTCTTATTCTTATTGCAGAAACTAGCAAGATGATTAGTGCTACTACAATTAAAGCATGTTTTTCTAGGAGCTAATGAAGCAAGCATTGGCTTAATTCCTGATGTGATGCCTACTTTTCCATTTTTATTTTTCTTAGGCAATCTCTGTTTGTTGACAGATTTTATCTCCTTAAGCTTATGCTTGAGTTGTTTATCTGTCATTAAACCAATGTTAGCCTCTTTAACAAAAGTTTTAGCATATGACTCTTTAACAGCCTTTTTCTGTGCTTCAGTCTTAGGTCCACCTGTTCCCATGACATTACCCTCAGATGAACAATGTGGTCTAACCTTTACCTGATTTTCAAATCTAAGTTCATCTCCTACAGAGTAACCTAGACCTACTGTATCTGACTGAAACACTTCTTGAGTGTCTTTACCAGAGTGTGTCCAAGTTTTAATGATGTGTTTAGTATCCTCCAATTCAGATTCTAGTTGCTTATACTTACCTAGCAACTCCTGTTCAATAAACACTGCATCATCTCTCTCTTTTTGAATTTTATTCATGTTCTCTAGTTGTTCCTCAACAAGTTTATTTCTTTCTTTGAGTTGAGAACACTCAGACTTTATCCTTTCATTTTCTAAAGTCTGATCCCTATAACTGATATGCAATGCTTTAAGATAAATTCTCAATTCAGTTATATTATCAGTGTTATAAGCATAGGTAGTTGGAGGTACCTTGAGATCATCATTTTCAGTCTGAGTAGTGGCCATGAGAGCATAGTTGACTTCCTCATCTGAATCTGAAGTGTCTGCCCAATCTCTGCCTTTGGTGTAGAGTGCCTTTTCAGTTTTACCCTTCTTGTACTCAGGAGCATAGTGACCCATCTCCTTACACTTGTAGCATTGAATTTCAGACTTATCTTTCTTACCAGATTTGAAGTCCTTTCCCTCAGCTTTCTTGAAATTCTTCTTGTCAGACTTTGAGTAGTCCCTGGAGAATCTCTTTCCCTTCTTGAAGTTCTTGTATCCCATCTTCTTGAAGGTCTTTACCATCAAAGCAGCCATTTGCATCATCTCTTCATCATCTTCAGAATCAGATGATCCATCAGTGTTTGAGTCAACATCAGTGTTTGATGACTCATTCTCTGAATGTATGACTAAGGCTTTCCCTTTTGCTTTTCTCCTTGATGCCTCCTTCTTTGATGGTTTCTCCTCAACTTTGAGTGCAACAGACTTTGACTTTCTACTTGATCTTTTGTTTCTTTGCTCCAACTCCAATTCATGGGTTTTGAGCAGTCCATAAATTTCATCAATCTCTGTTTCACCAAGTTCATAATTATCTCTTATAGTGGTTGTTTTCACATCCCACTTTTCAGGTAGAGAAAGAAGAAACTTGAGATTTGAGTCTTCTAAATCATACTCTTTGTTAACCAATGACAAATCATTGAGCAGTTTACAGAATCTGTCAAATGTTTCTGTCATGGTTTCATCAGACTTTGCCTCAAAGTGCTCATACTCCTGAGTGAGTATGTTTCTTCTGTTTTTCTTGATTGCAGGAGTTCCTTGACACCTAACCTCAAGTGCATCCCATATTTCCTTTGCAGTTGTGCAGTTAATCACTTTATTAGACATAACATTGTCTAATGCACTGTGAAGTAAATGTCTCACTTTTGCATCCTTTGCAATAGTTGAAAGATCCTCAGCAGTTAGATCTTTCTTTTCCTTTGGAATGACCTTTGATTCCTCACCAGCAGCAGCAGCAGATAATTTTGTTGGTTTGTGAGGTCCTTCATATATTCTATCAAGGTATTCTGGATCTGTAGCCTCCAGAAACATGGTCATTTTCACCTTCCAAATTGCATACTCTGATGGCCTAAGTATAGGAACCCTTATTGTCTCATACCTACTAACAGTAGTAGGGGTTTTCTCAGATGGTGGAGGTATCTCTGCCATTGATTACTCTTGTGTTTGGATCTTTAACTGTAATAAAGTAACAGATTAGTCTCTGATACCACTTGTTAGGTCGAATACACAATAAGCAATCAAATACTGTATGAGTAACTTAACAAGAACACACTGTTTAACAATTAAAAATTGTTTGGAATTAATAATTCCTCTCTCGGTGATGTAAATATCACAGAGAGCTGCTTAGGTTACAATCAAAAGATTTCTCAATGTTCGATTACCCTTCTAGGGTTAACCTAACTGTATTTATAGAACATACAGCTTCGTACAATCAGTAATTGATTCTCCTATAATTAAGCTATACAATTGATATCAATCACTATTGCTCCAGTCTTCCAAGTCAACTCAATCTCTTTGACAGCTTTCCAATCTTCAAAGATATTGCTTCCATATTTATCTTGAATCAATCTTCAAACACTGTTGACTCTTCAGACAATACCGCTACAGAGTTTAACAAACTCTGTTTGCGCTTCCAGTCAGTGTTTAACTAAACTCTGACTGCTTCCAGCTAAACTCTGTTTTCTGACTTTAGCTTCCAAACACTGTTTCCATCAATCATTTCTAACATGCTTATTCAATTAGTGTGACGAGCAGATATCAGTCCGATCCAGGTGAAGACCGCTGGAAAGCAGCGAAGAACATCCTTAAGTACTTGCGAAGGACTAAGGATATTTTTCTGGTTTTTGGTGGATATGAGTTAAAAAATAGAGGGTTATACCTACTCTAGTTTTGAATCAGAAAGTGATGATAGCAAATTCATGTTAGGGTACGTGTTTACTCTGAATGGTGGAGCGATTAGTTGGAAGAGTTCCAAACAGCCTACAACGGCTGACTCAACAACGGAAGTAGAGTTTATAGATGCAAGTGACGCTGCAAAATTGTTTTGTGGCGCTTTTTTTGATTAGGGAGATCATTGAAAGTAGAGATGTCAACATTGATAGAGTTGACACACATAACAACATAGCAGACCCACTCACTAAGCTGCTATCTCAGATTCACTTCGATCGTCATAATGAGTGAATGGGTATTAGATACCAGAGTGATTGATTTAGTACAAGTGGGAGATTGAAAGAGTTTGTCCTAGAATCCAATCATGCATGATGATTTAGGAAGAACTTTCTTGTACTCTTATTTGATTGCATTAATATTAATAAAAGACTTATTTGTTTTTATTATGGGCTTTATCTATTTAAAGTGTTTTAAATAAAATATTTCATGGTTTAAAGTAAAGCTTCTAGAATTATAATGAGATTATAATAGTGAGATCTAGAAGATGATAACTCTAGACTTAAACAGTTCCTGATCATAGGATAACTAATCGGAAGTTAGTGAATCCGCAAAGATTGGTACATACTATGCTTGCTCATTTCAGGAGGATGTCTGTTCTCATAGGCATTTGTGTGGTGACACTATAGCTAGTATGTATGTGCTTATTAGGGAATAAGTTCATTGAACATGACTCGATAAGTTGAACAACTAATGGAGTTTACTCACGTGTCGATAGTTGTTCACTGAGTGATAGTTGTACAAGTGTCTTTAGACTTGAGATCGTTAGAGTAATCTTGTACATAATGAACTGTGCTTTGGTTTAGTCCTTAGTCTCAAGGACATCCATTAGGTCTATTCTGGGCATAGGGATTTGTGTACGGAGATAGTTAATGGTCAATAAATTAAGGATCTACCCCTCCCAGTAAGGAAGTGAATATTCTATGTTATTCTTAGTATGCGAGTTCTGGAATCTCTGGCCAGAGTGTATGAAATTAGAAAGGAGTTTCTAATTTGCGTTAATATGAACTTTGCATTATGAATAAGAAATCATATGATTAAATTTGATAGGCTTGACACGAGATCCATGCCTTGTATTTAATCGGGATATTGTAGGGTAGAAGGAATTGATTGTACGGTAACTAGTCACTAACAGGTTCTTGGTATCCTAAGCGGTGAATTCATATTATCCGGATAGTCGCGATATGTTGAGAAGCATCACTCACGATGTAGAATAAATATAATTAATCAGTTAATTATATTTAATGAATTATTAGAATTCATATAAATAATAAATAAAAAGTTTATTATTATTTATTTCTACTACCGGCTTAATATTGAACCTACAGGGTCACACCATAAAAAGATTAATTTATTGATGAAGGTATTTGGAGAGAGAATTATTTTTTAAATAGTTTAGAAAAGAAAGAATGATTAAAATAGTTTTAATTATTATTAAAGCATTTATAAGATAAAATGTGGGGTTAATATATATATATATATATATATATATATATATATATATATATATATATAGATATATAGATATATTATTAAAAACCCTAGGAGAGCCCTATAAATAGAATGAGATGGATCATTCTAACACACACTTAGTTTTTGTGAAAAACCTAAAGAAGGAGCTAGCCTCCATCTCTCTCTCTCTCCCAAATCTCCATTTTTATAAAGCTTCGAGTTTTATAAAAAGCTTCATCGAAGGATTATTCTTGGTGGATACCGGTAGAGTGCTTCATACTCTAAGAAGCAACTGCTAGCAACCATCGATTATAAAGCTTCGATTTTCAAGGTAAGGTTTCGATTCCTCCGCTTTTTCGTTTTTATATGATTTTCTTTATGTGCGATATATGGTTTTTACGGAAATAAATGTTATATCACGCTTCCGCTCGTCCGTAAATTCCTTCAGAAAGTACACTAAATATTATATATATAATTTTTATTTTTATATTTTCATTTCGTACTTTCGTTTTGGATACATGAAAGTACACGAAAAGTACACGAAAAGTACACGAAATATTATATTATAATTTTTTATAGAGTAAAGTGCACTTTGTGTACCTGTACTTAGGCCGTGACACCACTTGCAATACCAAATTTTAAAGTCAAGCATATGCAATACCGAAGTTGTTATTTCGTTACACTTTAGTGTTTTCTGTTAAGTAACGTTAACTCCGTCAAAACAAATGGGGGTATTATTGTCTTTTTACACATATTAGTTTAATATTCCCCGCTTTTTCCCTAACCTCTCGTATTTTATTCCCCCTTTCAACGCACTCCTCAATTCTCTCCCTCGCCGCCGCATCTTCGCCGGCCTAACCGCTTACTCCCCTCTCCCTCTCCCTTCTTCAAACCTAACCGCTTACTCCCCTCTCCCTTTCCCTTCTTCAAACCTATATCTCTCAAATCTATATACACACCTATACACACAACAACAATTGAGTTTGAATCGTCATTGAGTTTGAATCGCTAGAGCCAATTGATCGAGTCAATTTGCTGTTACGTTATGCCACGTTGTTAGATTCATTGGATGAAGCGGAGCAAGTTGTTTCGAATCCAGTGATGGGATGTACATCACAGGCCTGAGGTGGGGAGGTGCAGGAGTTAGTCGGAGATGAGATTCAAGGTTGATTATGATTCGGAGATTAATTAGTCGAGGTTTTCGTTCATGTTTGGTTTCGATTTTGGATGGAACGATGCCTGAGGTGGGGAGGTGCAGGAGTTACAGAGGAGGTCGATGAGATTGAATTAAGGGGAGAGTGAGATGAGAGATGGAGATGTGGTGATGTTGGCTGCGGGTTTGGTGGCAGAGTTGATTGAATTAAGCGGAGTATGGTTGCTATAGGTACCGAGATCAACATAATAGTACGTGAGAGCATCAACGGATACTTGGCAGCAGCCATCACCAGAACACTCGTCTTTTCGGTCTTCCTTTTCATTGTGACAGATGCTAGTGCACCCTGTAGGCAAATTTTCATCTTCAGCCTGGTAGAAGTTTACCCAGTCATCACAACCAACAACAGTCGACACATTTGTGCCAGAGTACGTGTATGTTGTGTTTCTCAAATCAAGTGATCTGTAATAGCTTGTGAAAGTGAGGGAGATAGATCATAGCACGCTTCAGCCCCAAGGTTACTGATGCGCAGTTCGGAGTCTGATATATTAAAAACCTCAAACTCAGCATCGTTTAGATTTATAATGGCCTTGGGAGGGTTAGTAGTTGGGAGGGCTGTTGTGGTAAACGGAGGTAAAGAAGAGGGGAGGTGGGTTGTGAGGTTAGAGTCGCGAGATGGGAGGAAGCAGATGGCTGCAGAGGGACGGAGGTAGAATGGTGGAGGCTGTGGTTGGTTGTTGCGAGGTGGATGGGGGACGAGATGTTTTTGTTTATTTTTTTATTGTTTTTCTTTCAAAATTAACTAATCAGTTAATAATAAAATCAAAAATCAAAGTTGAAGTGAAATGATTAGTGTAAAAAGACAGTGATACCCCTTTTTTGACGGAGTTAACGTTATTAAATAAATGAGTGTGTGTATGGAATGGATAGGTTGAAGTTGAATACAGATGTATGGCTAATGGCATGCAGCAAAAAGAGTTGGCAGAGAATGGGGGTACGTATGACTTGTTTTTTGGACAAATGATTCGGAGGAAAAGTCCAACACAGCCTAGCCTACCCTCGTTATTATTAAGACTCGCAGGTTTTCAGAATCCTATGCATTTTCCACTTCTAGTCATAAATCATACTCTTAATCCACTTTTCCTTCGGTGCTAGCTGATATCTAATTATTACTAATAATCTTTAACAATATTTTAGTTACTACTCCAACTCTCCAAGGTAAATATTTTAATTACAGGTTACAAAGAAAAGCAAAAAAGAGTTGGGTTAGGTTCTATGTTTCCGGTTGTAAAAAAAAAGATACAAACAACGGCAAAATTTGGGAGGCTACTAAATTCAAACTTCAAACAAAAGTAGCTCAACTCAAATGAGTACAAACTAAATGCGAAACGGACATGGATGCATACAATGTCAAATTTAAAAGGCTCCCGGTCCCTGGTCCCTGGCAAACGTATGCTAGGGACCTCTTATTTAACATATAGCTTTTCAGCCGTTGGATGGTTGATCCAACGGCTGTTATTTAAAAAAAAACTGTACCGTACCGTATAAACTTTATGCGGTACGGAGTAATTACCAAAATGCCCCCTGTTTTTATATAAAAAATCTACTGTTCACCGTACCGCAGAAAGTTTATGCGGTACGTGAACAGTAAGGATATTTTGGTAATTTACCCGTACCGCATAAAGTTTATGCGGTACGGTGCGAATTTTTTTTTTAAACCAGAGCCGTTGGATCAACGATCCAACGGCTTAAAAGCCGTATGTTAACTAACCCGTCCCTGGCATGCGTTTGCCCGGGAACGGCCCCCAATTTAAAATTACTTTTACTTCCATCATCTACATCTGTATTCTTATCGTCGTACAAATAAAGAGGATCGGATCACATCACATATCACGTTAAGAGAATTCAAATAATATTTACGAAGATCGATTTTTATAATTATTTGAATAAATATTTATTCTAATCTTCCTAGTTCCGTCTCTCCTGATTATGAAAATGAGTATGAGAAAATATGTTGATGCTATTTTTTATTGTGAAATATGCTACAGGTGGATAAATAATAATATCATACTTTCTTAAATTTATTATATTAACACACTGTCTGCCTAATTTTCAAAACATATGCCCACAATATTAGACATACAAAAATCATGCTACAGGTACCCTGGGTGGTCAGACATTACATTCGTGCTTGTCCTCCCAGGTAGCTCATGCCAGACACGCGCGAATCTCAGTTTTGAGTAGAGCCCAAATTTTGTTAAACCAATTCCAATTCAAACAAAACAATTAAGCAAAGGTAAAATCTTTGTTCAAATTCCAATCATGTTATAATCAAACAGGATGTACTCGCAAACTAGTTGAGTTGTACTTTCACCTACTCAAGTAACTGAATAATGAAAAAATACACAACAAAACTGATATTTGTTTAATTTATAAATTGTTATACATATTTTACTATAAAATTTAGCATCTTTTTCCAACAGTATCATGAAATATAGTTGATATATATGGGAGGAGAGAATTACCAAAATACCTATTTTTCACAAGTTTTTGCCCAAAATACTGATTTTGAAAAAAATGGCCCGAAATACCGACGGGATACGGAGAATCGTCCTCCGTATTAGCATAATACGGAACACCGTGTTCCGTATTATGCATGATACGGAACACCATCTTCCGTGTTAGCATGATACGGAACACGGTGTTCCGCAACACCCCATGATACGGAACACGGTGTTCCGCAACACCCCTCATATCACGGTAGACGATGTAGCGTTTTCAGTCAGTAAAAAGAGCAAGCATGGCTCCCATATGAATATTTTGGGCCATCACCCATATGGGAGTGGGGCTTTATTATTTTTTTTTGAAGTCAAATAGTTCATTAATAAAAAAAATCATGCGTCATCTATAAAAATAATTAAATTTCAAAGAATATATGATAAATAAGATCACATTCACGTTGATTCAAAAAAAAAAAAAGAAGATCACATTCACGTTTTTTTGTCAAAATTACGATTATTGAGTAGATATTTCATTGCGGAACATCCTTCGCTTTCATTGCTGAAACACAGTTTTTTTTAAAACATAATCTAACAATCCATTATAATTGTGAAAATCACGTAAATTTGATCAAAAATCAATTGTAATTGGAAGTGCGTATAACCAATCAACGAATCATAACTACGAAAACCCGTCATTCTATAATTCCGGACATGAAAACATTTTTTCATGATGAGAGAAAACAAATCCAATATATGGATAGATAAAACTCAAAAATTAGTTAGAAAAACTCACAATGAATAGAGAAATTTATTGAACAAAAATAATAATAAGTAAAAATAATAAAAATGGAATTTATTATCCGCCAAATGATTCAAAGAATTAATGATAACCGCTAAATCAATAAATAATAGGTACAGTAGTATATATTTCCGAAGGAGAGTGGGGCTTCCGTCCCAAAAAGAATGACCCTCTGACTTTTTCACGCATTTCAATGTGCTCGGTTGAGCTACTTATACATAATATTTTTTTTAATTTTTCTGTTTTGTATAAAAATATAGGATCTATATTTTAATACAAAACAAAAAAATTGAAAAAATAATATTTCCAAGTACCTCAACCGAGCACATTGAAATGCGTGAAAAAGTCAAAGGGTCATTCTTTTTTGGACGGAGGTAGTATCTATATATCTAAGGGGGTATAATTTGTAGTTTGATTAACCTATTTTTTGATTATCCCTCATTCACAACCGTTAGATTTTCAACTCAAATATATCTTGATCATTAGATACAATCTATATTATTATTATATAAAAGCCGAAACATTAAAAGTTTGGTTGGTCGGTTGGTCGGTCGGTACGGTACCTGTTGATTTTACTTTTTTACCCTTACTCAATTACATATCTACTAACTAATCAATTACTTACCTTTTTCAGGTTAAACATATTATCTTTTCTATTTTTCCAAGAACTAAATAATTTCCTTTTTCAGGTAAGATACAACATCTTTTATATTTTATCTAACTAAAATTTCTCCTTTATGAATCAATTTCCTTTTTCATGTTAAACATATTACCTTTTCTATTTTTCAATTACATATGTACTAACTAATCAATTTCCTTTTTCAGGTTAAACGTATTATCTTTTCTATTTTTTAAAGAACTAAATAATTTCTTTTTTCATATAAAATACAATATCTTTTGTCGGTACGGTACCTGTTGATTTTACTTTTTTACCCTTACTCAATTACATATCTACTAACTAATCAATTACTTACCTTTTTCAGGTTAAACATATTATCTTTTCTATTTTTCCAAGAACTAAATAATTTCCTTTTTCAGGTAAGATACAATATCTTTTATATTTTATCTAACTAAAATTTCTCCTTTATGAATCAATTTCCTTTTTCATGTTAAACATATTACCTTTTCTATTTTTCAATTACATATGTACTAACTAATCAATTTCCTTTTTCAGGTTAAACGTATTATCTTTTCTATTTTTTTAAGAACTAAATAATTTCTTTTTTCATATAAAATACAATATCTTTTATATTTTATCTAACTAAAATTTCTCCTTTATGAATCAATTTCCTTTTTCAGGTTAAACATATTACCTTTTCTATTTTTTAATAATTAAATAATTTTCTTTTTCAAGTAAATTAGAATATCTTTTACATTTTATTTAACTAAAATTTCTCCTTTTTAAAAACACTACGAACAATTTTATTTAATAAAATAACATATTTATATTATAATTAATATTAACTAATCAATTATCTTTTTCAATCAAAACACGTTACCTTTTCTCTTTTCTCTAACTAAAATCTTTCTTTTTCCAATTATATTATGGACGGTTACCTTTTTCAGCCAAAAACATGTTACCTAAACCTCATTTTTCCAATTATATCACAAGCGTTTCTATTCAATAAAAATAAATAATAATATTATAATACTAATAATTAACCGATTACATTTTCAACTAAAATTTATCATCTTTTTTATTTTTTCTAATTAAATTCCTTTTTTTGTAGAAATATAACGGGCAACATTAATTTCTCATTTTTAAAAACTATGAGCAATTTTATTTAGTAAAATAACAGAATTAAATTATAATTATTATAAACTAATTAATTACCTTTTTTAGCTAGAACATATTACCTTTTTATTTTCTCTAACTAAATCCTCTCTTTTTCTAATCATATCACTATCATTCTATTTAATAAAATGAAGTAATAATTTTATAATTACTAATAATTAATCGATTACCCTTTTCAACTAAAACCTACTCCCTCTGTTTTTTTCTTTTGTTTACGTTTGCTTTTTGCACGGAAACCAAGATAGTGGATGTAATATTGTTAAAATAAATGAAGTAGTGGGTGTAATAGTAATTTTATTGTTAAAATAAGTGAAGTAGTGGGTGTAATAGTGAAAAGGTGGAGTGAAGTAGTGGATGTAATAATGTATTTTATTGTTAAAAGTTACTATTTTTAGTAATGTAAAGAAATGGAATGGACAGCCCAAAATAGAAAGTGTAAAGAAATGAAATGGACGGAGGGAGTATCATTTTTTCTATATTTTCAAACTGAAATCCCTCCTTTTCTAGAAATATCACGGATAACAATTACATAATTCTTATCAAATTAATTTAAACTAATGAATTTTTTTTTATAATATTAAAAAAAATCTGTGCATCCTTTTTCAGGTAAAATACAAAATCTTTTATATTTGATCTAACTAAGATTTTTCTTTTATGAATCAATTTCCTTTTTCATGTTAAACATATTACCTTTTCTATTTTTCAATTACATATCTACTAACTAGTCAATTTCCTTTTTCAGGTTAAACGTATTATTTTTTCTATTTTTTCAAGAACTAAATAATTTCTTATTTCATGTAAAATATAATATCTTTTATATTTTATCTAACTAAAATTTCTCCTTTATGAATCAATTTCCTTTTTCAGGTTAAACTTATTACCTTTTCTATTTTTTAATAATTAAATAATTTTCTTTTTCAAGTAAATTAGAATATCTTTTACATTTTATCTAACTAAAATTTCTCTTTTTTAAAAACACTACGAACAATTTTATTTAATAAAATAACATAATTATATTATAATTACTATTAACTAATCAATTACCTTTTTCAGTCAAAACACGTTATCTTTTCTCTTTTCCCTAACTAAAATTTTTCTTTTTCCAATTATATCATGGACGGTTACCTTTTTCAGCCAAAACATGTTACCTAAACCTCCTTTTTCCAATTATATCACAACCGTTTCTATTCAATAAAAATAAATAATAATATTATAATACTAATAATTAATCGATTACATTTTCAACTAAAATTTATCATCTTTTTTATTTTTTCTAATTAAATTCCCTTTTTTGTAGAAATATAACGGGCATCATTAATTTCTCATTTTCTAAAAACTATGAGGAATTTTATTTAGTAAAATAACATAATTAAATTATAATTATTATAAACTAATTAATTACCCTTTTCACCTAGCACATATTACCTTTTTATTTTCTCTAACTAAATCCTCTCTTTTTCTAATCATATCACGAGCATTCTATTTAATAAAATGAAGTAATAATTTATAATTACTAATAATTAATCGATGACCCTTTTCAACTAAAACCTATCATCTTTTCTATATTTTCAAACTGAAATCCCTCCTTTTCTAGAAATATCACGGATAACATTTATATAATTATTATCAAATTAATTTAAATTGATGATTTTTTTATAATATTAAAAAAAATCCGTGCATCGCACGGGTTTTAGGCTAGTAATACTAAAAGTTGTTATACACAAAGCTATAAGGTTCGAGTCACGCCAACAACATATTAAATTATATTTAATACAAAAAAAACAATACTAAAAGTTGTTATATACAAAGGTATAAGGTTCGATTCCCGCCAATCTATACTATTAATTAAAAGTCGGAACATTAAAAGTTTTGGTACTTGTTTTTTGATACCTATTTTTTGGTACCTATTTTTTGGAACATCGTGAATTTACTTATTTAACCTTCATTACAAAAAAAAATATATACGATATATATGCTATTAAAACTCCTAAAATAAATAATAACATAATATAATTAATGGTAATTAGTCGATTACCTTTTTTTACATTTACTTTTAATTGAAGATATATTACCTTCTATAAACACCTAAAAACATCAATCGTATCATATCTTCCAATCATTAATATTTTCTTTCGAACTAAAACATGTTACCTTTTGAATTTAAAACTAATCTTACAATCATTAAAATAAATAATAACATAATATGAAACATTAACAATTTTGGTACCTATTTTTTGGTATATGTTTTTTGGTATTTCATGAATTTACTTATTACCCTTCATTATAAAGAAAAATATATACGATATATGTACTATTAAAACACCTAAAATAAATAATAACATAATGTAATTAATGGTAATTAGTGATTGCTTTTTTCACATTTGCTTTTAGTTAAAAATATTACATTTTATAAATACCTAAAAACATCAATCATATCATATCTAGCAACAATTAATATATACCGAAAAATATCACACCATATCTTATAATCACTAACAAAATATAATAGAAATCCGTATACTACGAATAACGACCATTAGATTTTTAGTAAAAAATCAAAATCGTTAGATCTAATGATTAAATATATTATATGATTAAATTAATTTACTAAAATTTCAAGGTTCGAATTTTATCAATGACATATTTATTTTAAAATTTGATAATATAAGTTTTAAACCATGCATATCATTAATTAAATTTATATTAAATTATTAATATTAAAATTAAAATAAAAATATTGTAAATAATGATTATATAAAAATATAATTGTAACATAAAATAAAATTTATTACATATCAAAAGAAATCCGTGCATTGCACGGGTTATAAGCTAGTAACATATTAATTTATATTTAATACTAAAAATTATTATATACAAAAATGTAAGGTTTAAATTCTTCCAATAACATATTAAAATTAATATTTATAATATTATATTACGCTATAAACAAATTATAAAAATTAAAAGTAACCCGTGCTTTGCACGGGTTATAAGCAGTATATTAAAAGTTACAGTAAAACCTCTATAAATTAATAGTATAGGGACCGGCAAATTTTATTAATTTAACGAGATTATTAATTAATCGAGGTTAAATATACATTATTGCTATTATGTTGGGACCAAAAAATAATTTTGAAAATATTAATGGGTTATTAATTTATCGAGTATTAATTTGTTGAGGTTTTACTGTAGTTGAGTTGCAGCAGGGAAAAGCTGGTATGATGAAAAAAATAATCCATTCCTTTCCTTTTATTTTTTATGATTTTTTTCATTAATTGACAAGTATTTTAAGATATGTATAAAATATAGTTTTATATTTTATTTTTAAAATTTTTTTAATGAATAAAAATTTAAATATTAACTTTTTATTTAGAAGAAAAAATTTAAAATAACTTATGAAACTATATTTTATATATGGATCTTAAAATGCGTATTAAATTTTTTATTCCAAATATAAAATAACTAATGGCACAGATGGAGTTTATTTATCTGTAAATAAGTATACCAAATTTTATTTTATTTTTATCTATTTTTACTAGGATGTGGTTGTAAGTAGGGGTGTAATTGAACCGAGTCGAATTGAAACCTACCTGGCTCCAATTCGAACTCCACTAAAAAGTTCTTGTTCGAGTTCGATCGAACCTTCCATTTCGAGCTCGAAATTCGACTCATAAAAAGTTTGATATGTACGAGTTTGGCTCAAAAGCTAGAATCAATTTCATCGAATATGGCTCGAATATGAACAATTCGGTTCGAGTTCGACTCGAACTCGACTCGATTAAATTATAAATATATAAATTATGTAAAAATATTAAATATTTATACAAAAAACTATGTGTATAATATAAAAAATTTAAAGTAGTAAAGATTTAATTAGGGTCACGAACCTTATGAGCCGAGTAATTTAAAGTTTGAATTCGATTCGGTAAAATATTTAAATAATTCGAGTTCGATTTAATAATTACTGAACCAAATTCGAATAAATAATAAACCAAACTTGAGTAACTCACGAAAAATTTGACTCATTTACACCCTATTTGTAAAGTAGTGACCTATTTTTCACGTTAAACCATGGTTGTAAAAATCGGTAATCGGTATAAATCGGTTGAGGCACCGATTTAAGATTAATCGGGTAATCGGGGATTAATCGGAAGGATTAATCGGAGTATTAATCGAATATTATAATAATATTTAATATATTAGTCTAATTTTCAATTAAACTTATCATTTTAAATATATTTACAGGATTAATCGGATTTCAAAAATCGAATCGGCTAGCTACCTTACAGAGGATTAATCGGGGATTAATCGGCTAAATCGGGGATTTTTAGAACCATGCGTTAAAGTACACTAATTTTTTTAAATCACTTAGTTTGACTCTAAACGCTGATATACTTTTCCTTCAACATAGTATGTCACAATAAAATAAAATAAAATAATATATCAACCAGACGAGTCACCCAAAATCCTAAAAAGAAAAAAGCTATCAACCTCAATAGTACTAGTATTTAAAATTTGGTAATTCATTTTCATTAATAATTATTAAGTTTCTAAATAAAATATTAAATCCAAGCACATCATTCCTACTAACGCATAATGAAAATAATTTTTTTTTATAAATATATAAAAGAAAGTAGAACTATTTTCAAGATTGCGACACAAACTTTTGGCTAGTCACTCATGTGTTTACTGTATGGTATGTTAATATGGTGTGAGGTTGTGACTTGTGACTCATGAGTAGCAGCTACAACAAGTCAAGTCCTGCATTTCATTTTCTACACTCCCTTCAACTCCCTCAACTCCTCCATCTTAATGTAGAATTACACACACACACACACAGTGATGACATCCAAAGCAAGCTCCTCACCAAAACTTCCCTTACTCACAGCCTCACCAAAGCTATCACCAGAGCCATCAGGCCTCTCAACACCACCACTCCAGACCTCAGCTTCAGTTCCATTCCTATGGGAACAAGAGCCTGGAAAGCCCCTACCATGCACTGCCATAATCACTGTCCCAACCCACAAGAAATGCTTAGAGCTCCCTCCCAGGCTACAGCCAACAGAGTACTCTAGGTTAATTACCAAAACACCCTCCCCCACCACTGTTCTTGATGGCCCTTACATGGGCAAGAATGTAATTTCATCAGCCTCATTCAGACTGTTCAGCAGAAGCAAACGTCAGGATTCTTTTGACAGCCGTTTCAGTCCTGAGAGAGGTGCTCTGCTGCTTGGTGAAAAGAAGGGTAGAAAAGGGCTGTTTGGTAATTCTTGGGGTCAGAGACAAAAGTCTTTTAAACTAAAGGGTATTAAAGATGAATTTGGCAGTGAGGCTAGTTCTGTCTTTTCACATGATGAGTCACCAATTGAGAAAGGAGATGAGAATGAGAGTGACATCAACAGTACATCATCAAAAGTGAAGAGGTCTAAATTTAAGAGGAATGGAAGCTTTTCTAATTTGTCTCATGCCAAATCTCACTTTTGGGTAAGTTTCTTTTCTAAAATTTGAATTCTCCCATTGCTAGTTGCTACTTGCTAGTTGCTACTAGTATTTTAGCTACTTATTGAATTTATCTTATGTTAAGATTTAGACAGTACACTTATAGCTCTAGAGTTTAATTAGAATGGTAATTAATGAAATAATTAAAAAAATTGTATTAAGGAAAAGTTAAGGGCTTTAATAATCTATGTGTGCTTTATTCTATAAAGTGATTCTGTTCTGGTCTTTCTTGTCATTGTCATATGGTTGGTATCTACCACCTGAAATGTGTGAAACGTTTTTCAAGAAGTAATTTTGTTTGGATGGACTAAATGAAGAAGTTGGGAGCCAGTTGTTTGCCTAATGGAAAAGGAAATTCTAATAATGAAAGGTCTTTATCCTAGGAAAAATTAATTGATATAATGAAGAAAATTCCCCACTCTTTAAGGCATTAACAAGAAGTTTAGAGTTCAATCTTAGGACAGATATAAGTGTAGTAATTCTGTTTGTTTAGGCCTTTGTGAGTGTTGACCTGCATTATCATGATTCATGAGAGGCTCTTTGTTGTGAATTCTGAGTGACTAAAATAATGCTAGTATATACTTGAATGGTAGAGACAAAAGCTTTAAGATTGTTAAAGAAAGGTTGTTGAGAATTGGACCCTGAAGATCGTGGGCCTTGTGATTATATATTGTTGTTTTTACCATACTGTATTTGCAGTCCCAGAGGTTTTTAAAGGATCAACATCCATGCCTTGCTATTTCCTCAGTAGAAATATAACTTAATATAGGCACGGAATGTTTCCGGCCCAGCGGATATGTATTAAACACTTGACGCGGATGTGTATTAAACACTTGACTATTGTGTCAAACATTTTTTTTTTTTTTTGCTAAATTGCGTCAAACATTATTGATCGAGTGCAAGATATGTATTAGACACTTGATTATTGCGTCAAACATTACTCATCGAGTGCAAGATATTCAGACATAAGTTTCTGTAAAATGCTACTCCTCAGCAACCGACTGCAATGCAGTCTACATGTAAACATAAAGATGTATGAAAGTGGCCGACATTTTTCTTAGGCCTCCCTTTCTTCAGAAAAAGAAAAAAAGGAAAGGGTTGTGAAATTAATGAACACTTTTAAAAATTATAATTAAAAAATGAGCAAATTGTAAACTGTACTTCATTCTTTGCATTTGGTTATGTTACAGACAGCAATGTGCGACGGAATCAAGCACGCCATGCCATGGAAGTCAAGAAAATCGAAGAAACAAGTTCACGTTGTCTAGTGTCCTCTCTGCACAAGCTCTTGTAACATAAAATCTAGCTTTTATATGTTCCCTGTATGTCACATTACTTGGTTCTAAAAATATATATATATTGAACTTTTGTGTGTTGGACTATCTAAACCAAAATGTTCTCATGTCCAGATTCCTTACAATCTGAGCGCTATCTATAGCAGGTTTTGCATTATCGTGCGTAGCGTTTGCCCTGGGTATTCAATTGGCATGAATAGAATGTTGTGCACTAATATTATATTTGTCAACTTTTTAAATTTTAATTTGGCAATACATACATTATGGTGCAATTTATTTGGTCCAAAGTCTCAAATTTTCAGTACATTTTCACTGCAGAAGAAAAGAGAACATGTATTTAAAGGCCACTGGCCCTCCGGATTTTTAGTTAATCCTCTTAAAGCAACTCCAACAATATCTTTACTTTTTTTTTCTAAAAATAATATAATTTATTTAACTCTTAACTATTTAAGACGTAAATTTACACATTCACTCCAAATCTTCCTTAAGCCCAATCTTTATCTATATTTTACTAATTAATTATACAAGCATATACTCCCTCTGTCCCCCTTGGTTCTTTACCTTGGGGGACGTAATTCTGGCACGAATTTTAAGGTGCAATTTGCGGATAGTTTCATAACTTATTTTTTAAATTTTCTTTTTTTGTATAAAAATAGAATTGTTCTATTTTTATACAAAAAAAGAAAATTTAAAAAATAAGTTATGGAACTATACTTTTTAGGAGCCTTGAAATGTGTGTCGAGTAGTGAAAAAGAAATGTAAAGAAATGGGAGGGACAGAGGGAGTAATCAATATCATCATGTACAAAGAGCTTATCGGGAAGAGGGAAACAATAAAAAAATGGCTTAGAAATGACTTGGGAGAGTATAGGAGAGAGTATGTCCTCAACAATGAGGAAACAAATAGAACTCCTAAAGTTATGAGATGGAAGGTTTAGGAGCCAATTGGAGATCATTTCAAGCTTAAATTCTCCAAAAAATGACTTGGGAGCCCATTTAAGAGCTTGTTGCTGTTGCTCTTATCTTCGTGTCAAAGACAACTTTAAGCACAAGTCTAAGAGCATTTTCGTGAGCTCTTATCAATTTGATAGACTTGATGTTAGAAAATTCAATCCATATAATGTTTCGCTAATAGCTACTGTAACCATGCTTTCCAGGAGTGGCATAGCATGCACAAAATAACTTTGACCTCTACTGTCTTAAATCACAAAGTTTCAACATACAATTGGCAAATCAACTAGTCATAGAAATCTCATTGTAAAATACTGGTACCACGGTGTTCAGGTATAATTTCAAGAAGACAAAAGACATACGGAGTAATATATTACATGTAGTGGTTGAATCATCATGCAATGGTGAATCATAAATAAAAAAAGGCAAATTGGTTATAATTTATAACATATAGTCAAGTAGCAAGAAAACTTGTAATTAATTAAAAGATGTTTGATTACAATCTTCCTTTCTTGAACGTTGCGGGGAAAAAAAAAAGAAAGTATTTATTACTCATTTTAGATTAAAAGAGAAGACATATGGGTGATGAAATAAATTTAAACAATCTTTGTTACCCCTGCTTTTTACCAGTCATGCCTGCAACCACCTGCCAACAATGACATGAAACACTTAGTTAAGGTGAGACAGAAAAAGAGGTTAAATATTTAAACATGTTACCAAAGGGACCATGCATAGTTGCATACACTATAAAGGAAAAAGTCTATAAAAATCACATTTAGAAGCAAGTTGGTAGCTTTATAAATGACAGAGATGATGAGATACAGTAAGACTATATCTTGCTCTTTCAGCACTAAAGATTACAGCTAACCTAATAATACATGGGTCTTACTAAGAATTTATCTATTAAGAAACAGGTCAGGCATGTAAGCATAAGATCTTAGATGAATCAGAATATTGACACAATTTCGAGAAAAAGACCATAGTGCATAGAAAAGACTTGAACCCACAGTACTATTGCGGAGGTGGCTGCTACCGCCTCACTTGTGATTGTTCTAGGCAGTATCAGAAAAGCAAGTAAAATTTCCACTTGACGGGATTGCTCAAGTACCAAGCATTCAGGTTTGTCCAACACAAATTATTGTGGAGGTATATCCACACAAAGATTTCTTTGTAATATCTACTTAGTGGCAGGTGCGTAAATTACATTGGAAAAACATGTTCCAATTGTTATACTTACATCACTAAGAGCAGGTTGCGGTACTTGCTTGGATGATTCAAAAGAATCAAGTATAGGCCTCACTACGGCTGGAAGAAAGAGTCCTGAAAATTACAAGATAAAAATTGGTCAATGGAATCCAAAACAGTTGGGAGCATACAGTTATATTGTAGATTACATCACTAATTTTCATTAGATTAGATGACTGACTCTAGGGAATTACATTTCCAAACAACAATGCTCCAGTCAGTAATTGTGAAATGCTGTTAGCTGGGGAATATAAAATGCATTGATGAAATATCTCACAGTAAGGTCCGTAATAAAAAATAAATCATGTTAGAAACAATTGTGATGTTTTATGGAGTTTATACATCTTAACATCTTATACTTTTGACTAGTACAGGAAGAACAGAATATCACTTTACATAAAAAAAACTCTACCTTCGAGGTGATTAATGAACTAGATTAAAGCTTCCTAATATAATTTATTCAATAAGTTGATGATTTGTAAACAAATTACATACTTGTCAAGGAACAAAAGGCGAGCCAAGGCGCCCATTACCCAATGTGGTAATGCGCTTGACTAGGCATCACCATTGATAAAAACTGGTCAATGGAAATACTAAACAGTTTGGAGCATACAGTTACATTCTAGATTACAATTTAGTTAAATATCAAAGTGGTCACTCAAGGGAAGCCCATATATCACTTTATTCACCGATTTCATGGTGATATCATTTGAATCACCAAAGTCATGATAAATATCAAATAGATAAATCTAAATATGTGTTCGAAAATTAAAAATAATCTTTTGTTGATTCTGCATATTTTTTTTGAATGTTACCGCTACAAACTAAAAAGTTGTTAAATTCTAGTATTTCCAATAATATATTTAGAATTTAAAAAGTTTATTTACTATTTTTTAAATTAAAACAAGCAAAATAACTAAAAATTTAAAATAAATAGTAAATGAATTTTTAAAAATCTAAATATATTATCTAAATTTCTAGAATTTAACAACTTTTCATCTGGTTGCGGCAAAAAAAATATGTAGAATCAACAAAAGATTACTTTTATTTATTCGAACACATATTTAGAGTTATCTGTTTGATATTTATTATGACTTTTAATTATTCAAATGATACCCTGTTAAGATTGGTGAGTAGAGTAATATATGGGTTTCACTTCAGTGACCACTTTGATATTTAACCCGATTACAATTACATCACTAATCTTAATTAGATTAGATGACTGATCCTAGGGCTTTACATTTCCAAACAATAATGCCCCATCAGTCAATGCGAAGGAACGGAAAACATTTGCTAAAAGTTGTTAGCTGGGGAATACAAGATGGATTGATGAGATTTCTCGCCGTAATAAATATTTTAATTAATAGATTTTTCTAAGACATCTTACATTTGGACAAGTACAGGAACAATAGAATATCATTATACATAAGAAAACTCTACCTTTAAAGTAATTAACATATTAGATTAAACCGACCTACTATAATTTATTCAACAAGTTGATAAGTTTACAAATAAGGTCCATTCTTGTCAAGGAGTAAAAGACAAGGAGGCGCCAACCACCTGGATGCCTAGGTGGTAAAGCGCTTGCATAGAAATCTCCATCCAACAAGTGAATCAGGCATTCAACTACCATATTCATTATCACCCCCAATACATGATTGCTTTTATATACCACGAATACATGTCTCTCTTCTGCTCGTTTTTGCCTATGAAATTTCAAATAGTTTAAAATTCAAGTACAAGAAGAGATAAGTTTGGAAAATGCTAGAGACCCAAAAAATTGTCCCAAAACTTTTCCCAAATGC
Source organism: Kitagawia praeruptora (assembly GCA_037693485.1). Taxonomy (NCBI): domain Eukaryota; kingdom Viridiplantae; phylum Streptophyta; class Magnoliopsida; order Apiales; family Apiaceae; genus Kitagawia; species Kitagawia praeruptora. Next base: position 101,526,971 of record CM075352.1, on the reverse strand, counting down.
TTATGTGTCACATGTGTTGATTAATAACTTTACTAACAAAAATTTGGGACCCCTGGTGTATACCAACAAATCAAAATCCGTCAACTCATATTTGGGAATATTTTTAGGGAACCTAGCACTACTCTTTTAGTTTATAACAGTAACAGAATCCATGAGGACTAACACAAAAGACAACCCATGAAACTAGTCAAGTGATTAGAAGTAAGTGGTTGTATTTCTGTCGGAAGACAAGCCCTATCAAGTGCTTTTTAAAAGTTCTTTCAGGTCCATGTACATAAAATCACTCATGTCTTCGTTTGAACCTTACTAACACCGCTAGGACTTACTGTAGATACTCACCTAAAAAATCATCAAACCTAAACCATAATTACCTCCTGATCTTGTACTAGTTGTCTAATTTGGAGTTGTACACTCGAAAATTACAAAAAGAAACTAGCAAACATCCCAGATTCTATAAGCCATCCTACCCTGATCAAAAATACGGGCGGGATGCCTTACCCATTATTTTGTTGAACACAATGCACTATAAATATTCTGGAAACATTGAAATGTTTATTAAGCAACTTAGGCTATATAGCCTACAAAAGATAAGAATACAACCGCAAAAAGCAAATAATCGGGCTTCTGTTGTATACCAAGTCCACTGAAGTTATCTCCTGATTCCTAACAAATAAGAAGACATTAACCTAACTCCTACGTGATTCCGAACTATTAACCTAACTCCTACGTGATTCCGAACTATTAACCTAACTCCTACGTGATTCCTAACTATTAGAAACTTATTATCTGCTAAACTTTGAAAGAGTAAAACTCAACAATACCTCTCCTAAACTGAAATATGTAAGAACTTTCAGTTTGACATATTAGGTACATCACACACCCTAAGTTCTTCACGCAGTTTCACAAAAAAATTAAGACTCGGGGGTTTAGTCATAATATCAGCAACTTGCTCCTTTGTACCAAAATGAACAAGCTTAACAACTCCCTCTTTGTGACATCCCGCAGGAAATGAAATCTAACATCAATATTTTTGCTCCATCCATATAGAACTGGATTCTTAGATAACTTGATTGTTGAACAATTATCACAAAGAATAGTTTGCATTGTGACTGCAAATAATAAGTTCTTCCAGGATCCTTCGCATCCAAATACATTGATAGGCACAAGATGTCGCTGCTACAAATTCAGCCTCAGTAGTAGGAAAATTTTACTACAGGCTGCTTCTTGAAGCCCGATAGCACCCTTCCATTCATCATGAAAACACAGCCACTTGCACTCCTATCATCGACATCACCAGCATAATCGCTGTCAGTAAAAGCTATTAACTCCTCCTATCATTGACATCACCAACATAATCGCTGTCACTAAAAGCTATTAACCCCTTCTCATCACATATTTTTATAAAGTAGTCTCAGTGTCACAGTACCCTTCAAATAACACAACACCCTCTTCACTGCTTGCATAATTTGCTTAACAGAGACTACAGACATGATGTCTGGTTCCAATTAAATGTTTGTGCACAGTTGCATCTACCATTGCTCCTTTAGATAGTTTAGAACCTGGCACAATTGGATTTTCAACAGAATTTCCATTCTGCATTTGACAAGCATATTTCTTTTGACTGTGTATGCCTTCTGATTTTTGCATAACCTCAAGAAAGTATTTCATCATCCCTAACTCCGTCATATCAAATTCATGTTTCATAAATTTTTAAACTTCTCAAACATAAAGCATCATTTCCAGTGAAAACCAAATCATCAATATACACACTTACAATTAAAAGTCTCGTATTTCCTTCTGACTTGACAAAAAGAGGGTGTTCCTAGTCGCAGTGTGCAGCCTTCTTTGATAAAATAAGCTTCAATCTTAGTGTACCAAGCACACAATGATTGCCTAAATCCGTAAAGTGTCTCTTTTTTCACCTTTACGAACATATCCAATAGGTTGTTTAACATACACATCCTCATTTACATCACTGTGAAGAAATACACTTTTAACATCAAGCTTATACACAACCTAACCTTTTTGTGCTGCTAGTGCTACAATCATCCGAATTGTGTCCCATATTTCTAAAAACTTCATTCCTGACTTGTCTTAGTATATACTATTCAATATAGTATGTTTGTCATCTCAATTACAAATTCTTGCGTTTTGACATGAGTTGATAAACATACAGTTAAAAATAAGACTGTACAATAAAAAGAGATAATTAATCAATAGTATCAAGGCTACTCACTTTGTACAATCCATCATGTGCAAACTTTCTTGTCATCAATCTGATGACCTCGAACAACTCTAACAGGAAAAACTTCACCAAATTCCTCACAATTATTCTGCATGCACATAAAATATAGTTACAAATTCAGTCTTTAACAAATCCTGTTTTTTGACAAGACATATAAAATTGATTGGACACATTCGAAACCTTAACACTTGCTTACAAGACATATGTAAAGAATATTTGAAAGATGATCAAATCAGAAAACATCATATTGCTTAAGATGCTTACGATCCTTAACACTTGTTGGTAGGACATCCTTGCTAGTAATACATCCTCTTCTGGTATTGTTGTTACTTAACTGCACGAACTCATATCTACGAGAGACTTAGACGAGATTCACCTCCGAAAATACCTTTAATTAAAATTGATCGCAGTGGTGTTAAATGTAATTCATTAACATACCTCGACTGAGATATCATTATTAATATCTCATAAAATTATTATTTAGAAAATACATCTTGCTAAATTCATATCTTATTAATGACTGTTTAGTGCAATTTGAGAATCCAAAGGCACAGACAATTCTACTGAATTTTCAGATAATAACTTCAAATAACAAGAAATTCAAATCATAGTCATACAAAATGGTTTTTACCCTCCATCCATAAATTAAAAAGGCTAACATAAATCACATACATTTTGGCATTTTGCAAAGGCCCCAAATTGCATTGGATTTACCTAGCACAAAAGAGAAAATACAAAAACCACATAACTACACCAAAAAGTTTCTGGAGGCTAACAGGTCTTGGCTGTGAATGTGGTGGACTCGGCAAAATCACCACCGACTTCCAGAAACTTTTTAATATAGTAGTTATGTAGTTTTTGTATTTTCTCTTTTGAGCTAGGTAAATCCAATACAATTGGGGGCTTTGCAAAACGTAAAATGTATGTGATTTATGTTGGCCTTTTAATTTATGGATAGAGGTGAAAATCATTTTGCATGACTATGAATTAAATATCTTGTTAATTTAAGTTATTATCTGAAATTTTAGTAGAAATGTGTGTCTTAGCATTCTCAAATTGCAATCATTAAGATGATGTGAATTTAGCAAGATGTATATTCTAAATAATAATTTTATGAGATAGTAATAATGAAATCTCAATCAAGGTATATTAATGAAAATTGAAATACATTTGATACCATTGCGATCAATTTTATCTAACGGTAGTTTCGGAGGCGAATCTCGTCTATGTCTCTTGCACCTATGAGTTCATTTAGTTAAGTAGCAACAGTAATACTACTAGAAGATGTCTTACAAGCGTAAAACATGGTAAGGATAGTAAGCATCTTAGCCAATATCATACTTTCTGATTTGATCATATTTCTGATATTCTTTAAATATGTCTTACCAACAAGTGTTAAGGCTTGGAATGTGTACAATCAATTTTATATATGTCTTGCCAAAAAATGGGATTTCTTAAAGACTGAATTTGTAACAACTGCTATGTTTTATGTGCATGCAGAATAATTGCGAGAAATTTGATGATGTTTTTCCTGTTAGAGTTGTCCGAGGTCATCAGATTGATGGCAAGAAAGTTTACACATATGATGGATTGTACAAAGTGAATAGCCATAATACTATTGACCATAGTTACAAGGAACGCGGTACGTAGTAGCGAATCTCGAACCAGATCGTTCGTTCCGGAACACGGTTCGATTCCGACCCAAATCGCTAGGGTTCGCGCTCCAGTTCGTAGATTCTGGCGACCCATAGTAATTCCAGGGATTTATCCGTTTTTAGAAAAAGAAACGAAGAAAAATGAAGAAGCATGTGTAAAGAAGATGATACAGATGTGCAGAGATAAAGAATGAGAAGAGGGAGGAGAAGACGGAAGAAGGTGCCTCGATTACTGTGAAACCCAGATGTATTATGCACCAATTAATTAAAGTAATATTAATATTGTACTTTGTAGTCAAATAGTCAAAATGTCCATCCATTCATATTTCAAAGTATTGTACTTTTTAATCTTAATAGTGTACTCGTTATTCTTTGGCTAGTACACTAGTACATAATTACTACTGTAACGTTTTTTATATATTGAAAGTATCAGAAACTTTTTTTTTGCGATTTTATTTGTATTTAGTTAAAAATTAATTTAACATTAATTAAAATTTACTTTAAATATTTTCAAAAATTAAATCATATCAATATATATAATATATGTACAACTTTTTTATGTCTTTTCAACGAATGATCGATGGTCTAGCAATATATAAAATTATTTTATTTAGAATTTAGTTCAAAAGAACTTACAATTAAAAATACATAATATGTCATATTTAACATTTCCGTGAAATATGATCTTGAAATATAAAAATAAAAGTTTGGTCATGACTTTTGAACAATTTATGATATTTAATTTTTTGAGCACATTGGATTATGTGTTTTAAAAATAATATATATCAATTCTGTGGTAGTCATATATTTTTTCGCACCCTAACGTTCCATCGTACCCTAACGTTCCATCGTACCCAAACGTTCTCTCGAATCGGATACACATGATGTTACGTTTCTCGTATCCGTTTCCGTAACTAGTTTCGCATCGCACCGCGTTTTATGTAACTATGCTATTGACTAGTTATCTCTTTTTATTGTACATGTACATTTTTATTTTTAACCGTCTGTTTTATCAACTCATAAGTAATATGCCATCCAAAATAATGTAGAAAACGCAAGAATTTGTAATGAGACGACAAACATGTTGAATAGTATATACTAAGTCAATAATGAAGAAGTTATTTATAAATACATCACTGAATTAACTATCACTTTTGATGGGTGAATCTCTTTAATTTATTCTTGACTGATAATATCCACAAATGTATTACATAAATGTTTTATGGTTGATCATTCCCTTCAACATGTTAGTAACAATTATTGTATTGTCATGAGAATAATGACTGTTCTGTTAGTATTAAGCACTATTGCCATTTCTTTATATGTGACGTGTGAATATAAGAGTTTATAGTAAGGCGTTTAAAGCCTGGTAGTTTAAATCTGCATGTGCTTTTTCAAGTTGACCATTGGTGGAAAGAAAGTGGATGGAAACACTAATCTTCCTTGTCCAGCTTATGGTACATCCAAAATTCTCAATATTTGCTTTTGTTGCTCACCAATGAAATGCTTAGGGGACATTAACGACCAAGACAAAATCCAAATAAGGTTTATATTTTGACAGCCAGAAACCTCAAGTGAAAGCAGAGTTACGTTAATGTCTTCCTATTTGTTAGGAATTCATTTGTTAGCCGTTCTTTAGAGCGAAGTTTCTGCTAAATGAATCAGGAGATAGACCTGAGTGGACTTGGTCTATAACAAAAGCTTGATTATTAATTTTTTGCAATTGTATTCTTATATTTTGTAGGCTATATGTATGCCTAAGTTGCTTGATAATCAATTCAATGTTCGACATACTTATAGTGCACTGTGTTTAACAAATGACGATTTATGGCATCAAAGCTTCAGGTTGTAACGATCAATCCGTAATGATCTAGGGTGGGCTACCATAATGGGCGTACGGGTCTAGGCCAGAACGGACAATATGCTTAGCAAGGCCAACAAATTTATCACCCGATCCCTTAACAAGTATTATTATTAAGTCGATGCTAAAAACAAGCAGGTGATAGTGTATGGAATGTAGCAAATGATTGTATATATGCAACAAAACATGATAAAAGTGATTAAGATAGCAATTGTAGAGTAAATTGAGCATAAATGTTAAATGGAATTGGATTGAAATGAATATAAAAAGAAAAAGAGAGGAGGACTGGAAATCGTGAATATAAAAAGAAGGGGTAAATACCAAAGCCAGCAATAAGGCAAGAAGCAGCGACAACAGGCTCTTGAGCTACGAATATCCTCAACCTTTCCATTACTGCCATCCTTTCTCTCCCTCTCCTCTCCTCTTCTATATATGTATGTAAAAGGTTTTGTGATTTCTGCAGAAACAAACCTCGTCTCATATAAAACACCACCCACCAGTATATCGGGTCGGGCAAACGTCAAAAAATTACTAATGTTTTTGGGATAAATTTTGAAAGATTGCCCTAAATATCCAATTTTTGGGTACCCACTTACCAAAATACCTAATTTTTAAAACACTGCCCAGACTACCTATGCGATACGCCGTTCTCAGGGGCGTATCCCAAGTACTGTAGCGCTCAGAAAACACAACAATTCTCCGTCTCCTCGAGAGCTCCTTTTGCCGGCGATTCATCGTGGGCTTGTCGATTGAGCAGCTTAGAATGATCTTCCACCTACCACAGGAACACAAACTGACCACAAGATCGTCCCCTATCTCCTCCCAATCTCCTTTTACCTCCTCCGGCCCCGCAGGGGCGAGTATTAAGCTCGTCAGAGTGTTCGACGGAGAATGAATCGCCAAAATGGGCGTTTCAAATCAAGCACTAAAAATGTTATGAAAGTGGTATGTACTTGTAAAGCATCGAATGGTGATTCGATTGGTGTAGAGGATGTGTGTGGAAAACGTCGGGATGGTCGTGGACGGGAGCTTCGTCGGAATTTGTTAAAATCGCCTGGAAATCGCGACTGTTGGGGGAGACGATGCTAGCGTGGTTTGGGGAGACGATGCTAGCGTGAGATACGCCTGTGGGAGCAGCGTATCTTCAGATACGCATATCACAGTTGCGTATCTTGTGGAGTCTACGCCCATTCCAGAGGCGCAATCGACACTAGTGCCTATGTCCACAACGTACCAGATTCACTTGCGCGTATGTTAACAGCGTATCACCATATACGACCATGCGGTAGGCGTATGTGGTGGGCATTTAGGACGGTTCTTCCCAGATATGGGCAGTTTGGTGAGAGAAAGTAAAAATTTGGGTATTTAGGGCACTCACCCATAAATTTTTATCCTTGTTTTGTTTTCCCAAATGTTAATAAATATAATTATTTATGTATTTATAAAAAATAATATCTAGTAATCAAATATGCTAACCAAATCAATTAAGACATCGCTAATAGGGATAGGGATGGGTATTCACCTCGGCCCGCCCGATCCCAATCCGATCCCTGCACCAAACGGGGCGGGGAATTGGGGATTTTTTCCGGTACGGGCCGGAGAGCGGGGACAATTTTCAAAAAAAAAACGGGGAGCGGGTCGAGATTTTATGTCTCTCCGGCCCGATCCCCGACCCCGCCCCGTTTTTTTCCACCCGACCTGATTCTCAATCCCCGACTCGATTTCATCACATTATAATATATATATAATTATATATATTAATAATCATATATTAATATATACAAATTTCCAATACTTTATATTGGAAAATAAAATGATATTTTAATCTTATATGTTTGTTTTTCTAGTAGTTACGTAAATAACTTCATTTTCATGTTATTTATAATTATTTATTTAAGTAAAAGTTTTTTTTTATCTTAATTTAGTGCATATGAGCTATTGATTTTATAATGTTTAGATTTCAAAAAGAAATTTTAAGAGGTAACATATATGCATGTGAATATGAAGATATACTTATTATGAGATTAATGGTGATAAAAAGATGTTGTAACTTAACATCTAATCTAGTTATAGTTGCTAATTTCGCTATATATCACAGGAAAAAAATATTTCAAACTATAGTTAGTTTTTAGAATTATTTAAAATATTATTTTTTGTTTAAAATGAAATTCCCCGATTCCCCGCGAGGATCCCCGTTACCCCTTTGGGCCGGGGACGGGGAATAAAAAATAATTCCCGACGGGGATCGGGTCGGGGACTGGGATTGGGTTTGAATTCGGGGATGGGGGCGGGGATAGCACTCCCCGGCCCCGAAGTGCCCCGATGCCCATCCCTAATCGCTAATTACCAGTAGCATGGATATTGTTGAAATTTTGGTATTAATCTCACTTCAAATATTATAGAAAAGCAAATATTTTGAAATAAGAATAAAACTCGAGAAAATTAGTCAAATACCCAATGCCTACTCTTTACACTGAATACAACAAAAAATTCTATCTATATATTCTTAAAGTGTAATGTTTTAGAATATAATATAAAGATCCGGTTGGGCCTTCCTCTAACACCTTAAGGTTTTAGATGAGTTGTTTACTTAACATAGTATCAGAGCTCAGGCACGCAGAGGTCCCAGGTTCGACTCTCTGCGACCCCCAATATTCTCAATATTTAATATGGACACGAAGACAAGTTATGCTCCAAATATGAGCACCCGTGATCCACTCTTCGACCCAAAAATGGGCTTTCGAGTGAGGGGGAGTATTAGAATATAATATAAAGATCCGGTTGGACCTTTCTCTAACACCTTAAGGTTTTAGATGAGTTGGTTACTTAACATAATGTAGAATTTATCCAAAAAGTAAAAAAATTTACCCATGAGTTCTGTGTAATACTAGCTTTCCATTCATTTTTAAAGAATTCGTGTACTATTCATATTATGACTCGTTTATCGGTTTATGATTAAGTTTTGCTAAATTTAATACGGATTTCATTAATACTTTGAAAGAGATTCAATCGGGACAAACCCCCAACTGATCATGCAATCAGGTTGAAAAACAAATAAACGAGCTAAATAATTAGCCGCCTTGTTTCCGGATTGCTTAACTAACTGAATACCAATATTCTGAAAATTAAAAATGAAGATAATGGTTTCCCGAGCAATCCAGCCTACATCTCCCCTGAAAACAGTAGCTTCACAATTGACCCTCACATAATCTTTTCACATATTTTCACGTATTTTCACATATTAATTAGTTAAAAGTTAATGAAATCTTTTCACATATTTTGCAATTAATTTTGAATTTTAAATTACTTATCTATGGAAACTTTGGCTCATTCAAATATTTTTTTTTGAATAAAATTTAATTCGTTAATGATAAGTTATATGACATCTATAAACATAGTCTGAGGTGAATCAAACGTAAATAGAAACAATAGCTGATTAATCCATTTTTCAAGATACAATCACGCGATTTGTTGAAGATGATATATTTACAAGTACCCACTTCACCGCATCCATCTGGAGATTTATATGTACTCGCTTTGTTGTGACCTCCATCTGGATCTAATCCTGTTTGAGCTATCGAACATAGATGCAATCCCATTAGAACCTTCATCTTTGAACCAAAATCATGAAAATCTTGTCGATCTATAACCTCAGCCATGGAAAATACCAAAATCCAATCAAAACCAAAATCCAACTCTCAAAAGGAGAGACTAACACAACCCAAATAAATTGGGAACTTATTGAAACCCAAATAAATTGGGAGGTTTATTAAAGAAAACAAGATATAAAAGCAGGAAAAAACGAAAAGGAATTGGGGCTTTCCACCGATGGAAACCGATGAAAGCCCCCTAAAAACTTTTTAATGGAGGCTAAGGTTAAAATTAATTTGAAATTCAAATTACTCCTCTATGGAAATATTGACTCATTCAAAATTTTAATTGATTTTCTCATTGATCCATTTAATTAATATCCATTTTATGACCCATTTACAAACCAACTTCCAACTCATTTTTAAATTTATATTAATTTTATACGAAAACTATGTCTCATTCAATATCTTCTTACATGATTTTCTCATATTTTTTACACTTTTTTATGACATGTGCAATACATTTTTAAATTTAAATTAAACATATAAGGAAAGTATGACTCATTCAATATATTTTCAATATCTTGCATAATTTTCTCATACATGTTACTAGAATTTTCTTTTAATCATTCATCTATTAGTTTCATCTATTGTTTTTTTTAAAAAAATTATAGATCTTATCAATAATCCTTCCACGAGACAAATTTGTTAGTGTTCTATGTTTCCTTTATTTTCGTTATCTTTTTTAAAAATTCAAATTCATGATTGATTATATGTATCTCTCAAATATCATCGTACGATTTCAATACTTTTTGGCTTAATGATCTTTTGGTCCTTCAAATTTGCACACTTATACCCATATAGCCCTAACGTTTAAACTCGTTCCTTTTTGCCAATCCAACTTAAAAAATGTACCTTTTTGCCACAAACCGTCGTCTATTCGTTCTAAAAGACGACGGTTTTTTGTCAAAAAGGCGACGATTTTGTGGCTAAAAGGCACATTTCTGAAGTTGGAGGGGCGAAAAGGAACGCTTTAAAACTGTAAGGCTTTATGGGTATAAATATGCAAACTTGAAGGGCCAAAAGGTCATTAAGCCATAATTTTTTCTCTAATTATCATCTCTCTCTTTCCCCCCCTCTTTGTTTGTTTTATCTACATCTTTCCATGGTTATGTTTGTTTGTGTTTTGTTATTGCATAAGTTTAATATGATTATTTTATGTTTGCTTCTATTACCAGGCAAGAGGAAGAAACGAAGATGCAGACCTTAGATCTAGAGATCATATGCAGAGATCATGATGAATTTTAACAATCCTTGGCATTCAGTTACCGAAAAAGAAACAAGTATGCACCCAAATCTCTTCATTTCTATTTGTATTCTAGGTTGGAAATTTACTCTAAATTCATTTTCATAGTGGTTATTGTAGAATGTTGTGATACATTGATCAACTAAACATATGCGTATCAAGAAGTCTTTCCTATTCTTTTTTGTTGATAATGTTTTGTCACACTATGTCTATTTTAGGAGAAAAGCGCAAGACATGGATCAACCCTTGAAACAAGACATGGTGTTATGTGATCATTATTGTTTTTTTTAACGGAAACGGGAAAGTTTTATTCAGTTACTAGCTCCGACATAATACAATTCTTTAGCTCAACAGGAACATTACTCTTGTCAAAAACTCGACCTGGGAATTTATATGATACCCTAGCGAATTTGTAGAGTCATACATGTTTCAAGATGATGATAACAAATACCACAAGGCAGAAAATGAATCAAGGAACCGAAGCTAATAATCCAATCAGGAAGCCAGCTATATTGCAGATAAACAAAGGCTACATCTTGTGAATGAAACACTACAAACAGTTATGGTTTAATCTATGTAACAAGCCACAACATGCTACAATCAGATATTCGTAATCAAAAGAGGAGTTTGCCATAACCATGCAAGTATATTCGAGAAGTCGAGAAAAGATGAGTTCGAGAAGTCATTCGAGAAATCTACCAAAAAGGGTTTATTCGAGAAGTCCCAGTTTGAGAAGTCAGAGTGTTATATTCAAGAAGTTCTAGTTCGAGAAGTTCATACTGTTCTATTCGAGAAGTCTGCAACAACTCTAATTGAGAAGTCTATTCAAGGAACTATTTGAGAAGTCATTCGAGAACTCTGAGGAACTATTCGAGAAGTCATCATTCGAGAACTCAAGATACATCTGTTCGAGAACTCAACCCTGTGTTAATAAAATAGAGTTCTCTAAAGGAAACATATCGAATGAAGATCAAACCCAGAATTACTTTGCAACCCGTGACTTATAGACAGCGATCAATTACATAGAGGATGTTACGAGTAGGGAGTCAAATTGTAAATATTCGAAGGCTCAAACTCTTCCAAGTGAAAGGTGAAATCAATCACTATTTATTCGACTTGAAGGGCAACAATAAGAGTGAAAGCAACCTCCAACATGATTACACATCTACTGAAAGACTCAAAGGATATTTTGACAAATGCATAAAGATCAGCTTATTGACTCTCAAAAAGGATTAACCCTTTTGATAAAGCTACTTTTAGAGACAAAGATCCAAAAGCAAAATGATCTTGTATAGAAAGCATCACGTGGGCTTGGAAGCTAAGTCACCTCAAGAACTTAGTCACTTTTGAAGAAAGAAACATACACTGTCTCAAAGCCTACTGGGATTGTCCAAATCAAGAAGAGAAGACTTTCAAGATAATTCTAGAAATGGAAATCACTTTCAGTATGTGTGTGTGACAAGTTATATAAAAAATGTATCATTATATGTAACTTGTCTTCATATAGTTTTAATAAGTTGTATGAGCAACATAGTTTTAGTAGAGAAGAAAACACTGATCACAAGGCTGATAGCTTTAGGTTTTCTTGTAAACACTAAAACTTTGTAATCGCAGCTGTGTATTATTACGCAGAGAATTATCTTCAAATACAACCATCAGGTGGATCAAGCTGATAAGCCAACCCACCTGAGATTTTTTATATCGTGTGTTGTACATGCTTTAGATATTCTATTTATCTTGTTTTGTTTACGTTCTTATAACAATCTATCAAGACCTCATCAATTCGAAAGAATTTAGTTGAGATTGTATTCAACCCCCCCTTCTACAATCTCGTGGTGTACAACTGGGACATATCAATTGGTATTAGAGCAAGCTTCTAACATACAAGAAGTTTAAAGATCACCACCATGGGATTCAAGGATGCAGGAGTAAAAATACCAATCCTCGACAAAGATAATTACTTTCACTGGAAAGTAAAGATGTACCTACATCTCTCATCCATCGATGAAGGCTATGTAAACTGCATAGAGAGAGGTCCTCATGAAGGCCAACACTGCAGTTGGAGAAGCAGCTGGATCTGGAGCTGCTGGAAGGCCAATTCCCAAACTGCCAGCAGAATTCACAGATGGAGACAAAGAAGAAGTCCAGAAGGACAAAAAGGCCATGAATATATTGTTGAATGGCATTAATCAGGACATGTTCGATAGTGTAATCAACTGCACCACTGCCAAGCAAGTCTGGGACACTGTTCGGACACTCTGTGAAGGAACTGAGCAAGTAAGAGAGAATAAGAAACAACTTCTCATACAACAGTATGAACATTTTCACTGTAATACAGGTGAAGGCTTAACTGACATATTTAGCAGGTTTCAAAAATTGTTAAATGGGTTAAAGTTGTATGGAAGAATTTATGAAACCAAAGACTCCAACATAAAATTTTTAAGGTCTTTACCTAAAGAATGGAAGCCAGTGACAGTCTCATTGAGAAATTCTCAAGACTACAAAGACTATACACTTGAGAGACTGTATGGAATTTTAAAGACCTATGAGCTCGAGCTTCAACAAGATGAAGAAGTTGAGAAGAGCCAGAAGAAAGGTGGAAATGTAGCTTTGGTGGCCAATATTCCAACCTATCAAGATGGAGAGAAGATGAAGGATGTTGAAACCACACCAAGTCAGAGAACTTGTGAAGGTGAAGCTGGAACTAGCAAAGGCAAAAGCAAGATGATTGAAGAACTTGATGCACTGAGTGAGGATGAAGCTGAAGATCTAGATGAATACTTGGCATTTCTATCAAAAAGGTTTTCAAAGCTAAGATTCAAGAAGAATCCAGCAGGAGCCAGGCAATTCAAGAAAAGCCATCAACCAAACAAGGGTATGGTTGAGAGGTCAAATATAACGCCTTAGAAAATTTCGAATTTCGAATTATTTATTTAATATAAATTATGAATTATATTATGTGAATATTGTTGGAAGGGTGGAATGTATGTGAATTGATGATTATGTGTTTATATGATGATTTGGGGTAAGTTGTGAATGTTGTGTGATTTATTTATATCTTTGAGGATTTAAAATATTTAAAGCATGCATTTTTGATCCTCTGTAAATTTTATAAAATTATCGGAGGACTTAAAAATCATGAAATCTTTTGTAATATTATCTTTATATATTTATTGAGTTTTTAAAATTGTCAGATGGATTAATTTGGATGTTTTAGTATTTTAAAATGATTTTAAGAGTTTTAATTTATTTAAAGGATCAAAATTTGTAAAATCCATATTTAATTCATTTTTTATCCTAAAAATATTTTAAAAATATGTGCGTGCTCGTAATTTTATATTCTTTATTTTAAAAATGAAGGGTTTAATTTTTCAAATATTTTATTTGATTTAAATTTATAAGAGTCGTTTATTAGTTTTAAAAGTGAAGAGTGGTATTTTAATTGGGCCAGAATAAATGGTTAGTAGTTAGTTTATAAGTAATGGGCCAAGCCCATTTAGAAGAAAACAACAGCCGAGAGTTCCAGAACCGGGGGAAGAAAAAAAAAGAGAGAAAGAAAAGAGAGAAAAGGGGAAGAAGAAGAAGAGAGATTGGGGATTTAATTGAGATATATATGTGTGTATATGTATGTATATGCGTGTGTAACTGTGTGTGGGGTGTAATTCGTGTGTATTTTTGTGTGTATACATGATGTGCAGTAGAGGGAGGAAGTTCCGCGTGGGTTTGACCGGCGGCAAGGCGGCGCAACCGCGGGTGATGGCGACCGGAGGCGGAGGAACAGCAGGAGGGCGGCACAAGGGCGCACAACAGTAGCAGTAAGAAGAAGGAAAAGAGAGAGAGAGAGAGAGAGAGAGAGAGAGAGAGAGAGAAGGGAGAGAGATTGTTGGTGGACATTTGGAAATCGGAAAGGTATAATATTTTTATTCATTTATTTATTTATTTTTATTTTCGATGTAATTATTTAATTTTCAATTTTAAATTAAATTATGTGAATTGTTGTAATTAAATTAGATTTAAATTGTGAGCTTAATGTGTTAATTGTTGTAATTAGATTTTGAATATTGTTTTATTTCCGGGATTTAATTCGGAGAGTCGATATTTGTTAGCTATAATTGTTTGGTTTAGTGATTGTTAATTGTTGATTGTTAATTGCTAATTGCTAAGTGTAATTGTCGGAGTTAGTTTGTGGTCTCGTTAATATTCGAGTTTAATGATTGTTGGTCGTTGGTTATAATTGTTGGTGGTTATATGAGTTGGTCAGTTGTAAATGTCTACGTGCTAAGTACCCAAAAGTAGAGTCGTAGTAATTGTGGGGATTTGTTGCGAGTTCGATAAAATGTTTTATGATTGTTAGTTGCTAACTATTATCATTGTGTAATAGTTAGAGTTATAATTTCGGAAGTGGAATTTGGAGATTTTGGATATATGTCGAATTTGATAATTTGTGTTAGTTGTTTATATTAGTGGGTAAATTACGTTATTTGCTATGGTAATTAGTGTTAATATATTAGTTTGAAATATTAATTTGTGGATGTCGAAGCTTCCGATTATTTAATGTTGGTTTAGTCGGGAGTATTATGATTATTGGTTATTAATTATTATTTGTGGTATAATATTGAAGATTATTTGAGACTGCGAGTTGCTATTGCCGAATGTAATATGTTAAGATTTTATTTGACCTTATTAATTCTAAGTGATTTATGTGAGTTAAATGTAGTAGTCGAGTCATATTATCTGTTATATGCTATATTTGTCAATTACGTGGTGATGAGTTAAACGTATGGTCAAAATGGTTTTGACTTAGTAGGTTACAGTTGATTAAACTGTATATTTGTGTAGATGTTAAGTGGTAGTTTCTGAAAGGTACCACTGGCTCTAGAGGCTGTGTGGTTGTTTTGGTTTAGTTTTCAACTGTGATTTATATCGAAGATTAATTGTTAGATTCATTTTATTATGTGTTTATCTGCGAGGAGTTGCAATGAGATCACAAGTCTTAAGTGTCAATATTTAAGGACTTGTGTAATTCTCTTCAACTAGTTCCTCGGGCTTACGAATATCAAAGATTAACTATCACGAGTATAATTAATATACTTGAGTGATGTGATCATTGATATAGCGTAAGTAATAGTTAATGTTAGGGGTTGTTCCCTAGGGCTTACGAATATCAATAATTGATTGTCACGTGTATCATTAAATTGCGTGAGTGATACGATTATTGATGTTGCGTAAGTAGTAGTTAATGCTAATATAAATTATTATGTGTTTACTGCATGTCGAGGCAGAATTTCTTATGTGCTAGGTGCCGCATGTCTGGGCGGATACTTTCTTTATTTGTGCACTTTTATGTTGCTGCAAGTTGAGGCAGCTTGATTTTTGGTAAATATATAGTTAAAACTCCTTGAGTTGTTGAATTGAAAAACAGGTGGATAGTCCGATAAACGAATACTACATGCCGAAATTTTCTAAAAATCCCCTGCAAATCTATTTAAAACCTATTTAACTTATTTAATTTCAATGCTTGAAGGTGTGTTATGATTACTAAGGGTTTAAGTATATGTATCAGTGGATTATTTCGAGAATATGTCGTGGTTTTAAATATTAAGTGGTTGTGTTGTTTTGAAATGGTTATGTGATGTGTTTATGTGACTTAGTTGATTATAGTAAGACTATTATGTGAATATGAATTAATATGTCTATATGTATTGTATATGTAAGTGTTATAGGACGTGCATGGGTAGAATAGAGCAAACGATAAGGTTTTGCTTGAATTAGTACTGAAATGGTGATTGACCTTGTAAAGGTTCGAATGGGAGACCTGGCCAAGGACAGTGCGCGGGTAATTTGAAGGACGAATAGAAGGACAAGTATTAAAGCCGACGGGTAAACTGACGTGAGAGCTGGTGAGTTACGAAGTAGGAAAGGGAGGTAGGGCCAAATGAAAGGCTAGCAACTAAAGGCTGTCTTGAAACTAAGTTGAGGATCGAGGTGAAAATCAGGAACTCCGTAAATCGAGGCAAGTGTTATTGCTATTCACTTATTGTTCAAGTGATGCAATTTAGTTTATTTATCGTACTTAAATGATTTGGTCAAGTATAGTTGAAAGATGACATATAAACTTCTTCAAATTAGCGTGATGCTGTTTACTTTCCCTACCCATAATTCACATGTCGGTTTTACAAAGAATCTTGTAAATAACCCTTTTCACATTTTGACAATGGAATGCCATTACTTCTATTTTCGTCAAATACTCTTAAGAAATTATCTAAACAAGGAAATCCAAGTTTTCTTAACTTTTATGAAAACATGCTGGCAAAATTCCTGATCTAGCATATTTTAACCAATGGATTCCCATCTAGACAATGTTTTCTCTAAGCTGATCTGAACCTTTCCATATTGAAACTGATTTGCAATTATTTGTTCTAAGCTACTTTATCCACTTATGGAAGCTCAAACTCTTCAGTGTGTATAAGTTTAATTAAATGCCCAATAATTGACCATATCCTTGCTTTAGTCTAGAATTTCAATTGTTGAAAATCTTATTGCAATTTATACCCTTATTCTTGCTCAAATGAAATTTCTCTTTAGATAAGTTGCTGATGTTTTAATTCTAATTTTTCGTATCGATCTGTTGATGCTTATTCGAATTGACGTTCTTTATAATCCCCACCTTATGTGGTATCGAACTTGTCGATATCAGTTGAGAATCTTGGTTGTTCGTTTATCCCCGGTGTTGTATCGAACTTGTCGATACTAGAAGATGATGTCGTTTCTTATAAACTCTTAATCTTGAGTTGTTATTCTGGAAATGAGTTTCCAGTTGTTTGGAGATCAATGGTTGTCGATTGTCCCGACGCCTAGTATGGGTGATATAGAATTGGAAATGTTTTTAAAACAGATGTCCCTTCGGGGAGACCATATTATGGTCAACAGATGTCCCTTCGGGGAGACCAGATTCGTGGTCAGAAGTTAAGGCCAATGTGTGCCATGGATCCAATTAAGAACATTGCTGTGTGCGTTTGTCCGGGATTAGTGCGTGACTGATCAGCAGCCTAACTTTGATGTTTTTTAAAAAAATAAAATAAATAAAAATTCCAATTCTAATCTATACTCTGAAATTGATATGTTCAGTTCTTGACTCCTTGGAAGTCTATTTTAATAATATTTTGATATCAGAACTCTTGTCAGTACCAGTTCCTGATGCACCTTATGAATGGTGAATTATTGGCCCTCGTGGCAATCGAAAAGTTGATATAACTGATTCTTTCATAGAATGAGATGAAACTCCTTTGTTTACCAGAATTGTCAATGTTATTGAAATTGTTATCACTATTTACACTTGCTGAGCATTGTTGGCTCACTCTTGCTTTTGTTTACTTCTCCAGTTGTTAGAGATAATCAGAGAACATAGTGGTCAGTTGGTAATGCTCTTTAGGCAGCGAGAGGAGACGTTCGAGTTATGGACTTTTTCGAATAATGGATTGGGAATTGTCAAGGTTGGATATGTAGTTAGACAGTGATTTTGTTTATTCACATAAATTGTATAATAGTTTTATTCTGAGGTTGGATTGTAATAATATAATTTGGTAGTTTGTTTCATACCATAACCTGTATGCGATCTTGGTTAAGGGGTTTTATCATTATATGTTGTATGTATCCAGGATTGTTTGTAGTTGTTTGTGGCTAGTAGCCCCAGATCTGTACCCCGGATTTTGGGATGCTACAAGTTGGTATCAGAGCTACAGGTTATGGTCACTGAAACAGAAGAGGAGGGTTAGGGTACGTGTATAAGATAGACGTCGGGTAGGACGGCCTAGGATAAGGATCACGTTAGGATACTTCGGCAAGCACTGCGATGCTAATCGATCTTTCGGCATATCGCGCGAGTAGAAGTTCGAATCGTTTAAGGACTGAGCTATTAGCAAAATAGTGAACCCGAAGCGGCGTAAGCTAAGTGGGCAGCTGGAGCTATCAGTTCGGGGGACGTTATCTCGAGATTTTTGCGTAGAATCTAGAACTTTCTGCGATATTAGTTTCGATGTGAACGTTCCGGAGATGGTACGAGAAGGTTGTGAACATGAAGTAGAAAATGATTATTAGCAAGAATTGGAAGTTGAGCATAGTTGTGCACCCTTAATCATTGATTCATTCGAATTCATTGCTTAAAGAAATTTCTTATTCTTCTTTGAATCGTCGTAAAATTAATTCCTGATTAGTATCGTTGCTGAGGCATTCGTTGCGCAGTGACGGTCCACAATCGAGAATGAATTGAGATTTTCTTATTAATTCAACTCATTTGTGTCAGGCCGGTTTTGGCAGCTAAGTATATTAGTGCTTAGTCGACAAAAGTGAGATTATGAATAATTAGAAATTTCTTGAATGTTTGCTTGATCAATCATTGAAGCATCTATTGAAAAGTCTTTTATACATCCATCGATGATGAGTTTCGTATTCAGATTTAGTCGATTTCAATCTTGTTCTTTCGAAAATATCTTAATTTTTCAGAGAGTACTTGATTCAATTTTACATGAAGATTTTTGAAACTCTTGAATCTCTTCCATTATCATGAATGCTTGATTTTCTCTATTCCAACTAAGATGAACAACCTATGTAAAAAGGAATTCAGGGACATCTTATCTTTGTGATAGAAGTCCAGTGGGACGCCACTGATTGTGTTGTCACGAAAGTACTAAGGACTGGACATCCTTATGTACTATGGTGGTTAACCAAGTGACAAATGCAACCTGATAATAGTTCAAAAGATCATATTGATCTCTCGGTTAAACTCCTTTATAAAAGCTTTATCAAACAAACTCAGTATATATTCATACTTGATGCCCCATTCATTTTATTGACTTCTTTTGTCAGAAATTCGATGTTTTCAAAAAATTCTTAATGATGAAGAAATGCGAAGATGGGCGTGACGACGTCTTAAATGATAGAACTATAAATGCATGGACGAAGAATTGGTTATGCAAGTCTAAGAATTTGGTGAATAAGACAGATATGTCGTGTCAAATTGGAATAATTACAGAACCGATAAAGCATGGACAAAGTCTGAGGCTAATGAGAATTGAATAAAGAAAAAGGACATCAAAGAAAAGCACATGATTGCAGATATGGTTAAAGGGCGAAAAGAAAATGGAAATGGAGATGTTGGATATATATGAGATATTCAACATTGAAGAAAGATTGTTTTAAACGTCGACTGAATGGCGAAGATAGTAAAATGGAAAATTAAAAGATCTTGAATGTTTTATACTTGTCGTTAGACGAAAGATTTTAGAGACAAGGAAGGTTGACCTGAGTAAAGTAGAATGAAGCAGAACGAAAAGGTTTGTAAGAATTATCAAGAAGAACCAAGACTGAATGAGGGGTAAGATGATTATGTGGAGTAAATGACTTGTGCAAGCCAGTGTAGAAAGCCATGGTTATCAAGGATGGAGGAATGTTGACCAAAATGGAATAAAATGTCAATAAGGAGGAAGGCAGAGAAACCAGAAGTTTCCAGAAGTGGTTAAATAGCAGACGTATAAAATTTAGTTAAGAAAAGAATGTGGAATCCAGAAGATGTGGAGTTCGAAGAGAAAGGGGCACCGTAGTTGCCTATAGAAAGAGAATTAGCAGAAATTAACGAGATCCCATGATCAGGAAATAAGATTTCGGGAGAAGAATCCCTAGAGATTTTATTAAAATAAATGTGGAAAGTTGTGGCTGTAATCAGAAGGGTAGTGTGGTAACGAGTAGTAGAGATAGAGGTCAAAGCTATGTGTTATGAGCTTGGAAAGATGGGAATTTTTTCCAAAATGGTACCATATTAATCTTAGTGGAATTATGAAGAGAGTAATAATACTACTATTATGATTATCAAGAATCTAGAAATTCAAAATGATTATGAAGGAAGTTAGTAGGAAGTGTTTGTAATGACTAGAAAAGAGTTAAATACGATTCAGATTTAGATTTACTTCCTAACAACGAATTGCGAGCAAACTGTGAGGATCAGAAAAGGGAGATCTTAGTTTTTGAGAAAAATAAAGGCGGTGTTTTGAGGTCAGAAGCAGACATTGAAGTTTTAACGATTAAGAAAACCAAGAAGTTGTTATACCAAGGGAATGAAATTGTTTTGTATAAGGAGACAATTAAGTCAAAGCATATTCCAATGCATAAGATTTCAAACGACAATCAGACGACGGATTTAATATGATCGTAGATCACATATCAAGATGATCGAAGACTCATGAAGCGTATGCAAATCAATCGAGAGCGATTTTAAGAATTTCCAAGAAAAGGAAGGAAATTTGGCACAAGGATCTTAATATGAATATCGGAAGTCATGATTTTATGGTTAATGTGAGTGGTGTTAAATGTTGAAGATGTAGCGTAAAAAGTTAAATTCAGAAACTCGTCAAGTAATCAAAACTTCGATTCGAAAGTTAATTTCAGAAGACGCGGAATAGTGTGCTGTGAATAAGATATATATATGATTTAAGGAAATGGTCATCAGTTTGGAATGGTTATATGGTAAAACAATGAGATGAAGGATGGATAGAAGTTTTTTTTCGATTATTTCATACTCGAGTAACATTGCATGTGAAAGAGGAGTAAGAATGATTGAGGATTTCTTGATATTCTTTTTCTCAAAATTTTATCAGAGGAAGGTCCGTTTTAGGAGATGTAAATAAGTGGTGATGCATGTTAAGTGGACGATTCAGGTTGATAAAAGCGGAAGCTTGTTGGAAATTGTTGAAGAATTGTTTCATAATTAGTATCGAGTGAAGTGGTGACTTCGGGAGAATTGGTAATAAATTGGATATTTCAATCTTGTTTTTTTTGTATTGAGTGAAGTCAAAGTCAAGGTGACAAGTTTATTGGCTATCAAAAGCTGCAATTAATCGAGGCTATGTTTCACAAAGATTTAGCAAACCAGAATATCTTATAAGAGCGAGAATCGAGTTGTTAATTGAATTATGCTTGATGTGCATCTAAGGACGCATGTGTTGATTGTAGTATCCGCTTGCAAGGATGTGACTGAGAATGGACGGCATGATGTTAAGATTCCAGGTTAGGTACTCGGTAGAATAATAGGACTAGAGTCAGATAGAAATTTCTTAATTATTCCCTTCTCGATCGACATAGTCCGTGAAAATGGAGTAGAAACGATTGAAGGATTTCTTGAGATTTCTTTTTGAATAACTATCTGAAATCATGTGATTATGAGTAAGAGCTGGAGAATGGTGCCAAGTGTAGGTTGTCGTGAATCAAGGCAGATTACGCATTTGTATTATTGCGAAGGGATGGCGTGGTGATATAAGTTTTGACGCGAGGTATAGTTCGTTATACAAAAAGGTCAGGTTGATTTCAAAAATAAGATATCCGTTCACGTGTGATAAACGTTTAGAGTTAAAAAGACTCGGAAAACAAAGTTTAAGGTTATTTCGGAAATTGAGGGCTCATGGATTGAGCTTATAAATTTATGAGATGGTATGATGGAATCCTAGAGGTTGAAAGATACAACCTTGGAAGCGGAAGCAAGATATTTGAGAAGTATTGTGGCATATGTCCTTAGGATTGATTCTGAGGACAGAATCCTATTAAGGGAGGAAGGATATAACGCCTTAGAAAATTTCGAATTTCGAATTATTTATTTAATATAAATTATGAATTATATTATGTGAATATTGTTGGAAAGGTGGAATGTATATGAATTGATGCTTATGTGTTTATATGATGATTTGGGGTAAGTTGTGAATGTTGTGTGATTTATTTATATCTTTGAGGATTTAAGATATTTAAAGCATGCATTTTTTATCCTCTGTAAATTTTATAAAATTATCGGAGGACTTAAAAATCATGAAATCTTTTGTAATATTATCTTTATATATTTATTGAGTTTTTAAAATTGTCAGATGGATTAATTTGGATGTTTTAGTATTTTAAAATGATTTTAAGAGTTTTAATTT
The DNA here is from genome assembly GCA_037693485.1 of Kitagawia praeruptora. Classification (NCBI taxonomy): domain Eukaryota; kingdom Viridiplantae; phylum Streptophyta; class Magnoliopsida; order Apiales; family Apiaceae; genus Kitagawia; species Kitagawia praeruptora. The sequence continues at coordinate 101,504,357 of CM075352.1, read as the reverse complement.
ATTTAAAGGATCAAAATTTGTAAAATCCATATTTAATTCATTTTTTATCCTAAAAATATTTTAAAAATATGTGCGTGCTCGTAATTTTATATTCTTTATTTTAAAAATGAAGGGTTTAATTTTTCGAATATTTTATTTGATTTCGATTTATAAGAGTCGTTTATTAGTTTTAAAAGTGAAGAGTGGTATTTTAATTGGGCCGGAATAAATGGTTAGTAGTTAGTTTATAAGTAATGGGCCAAGCCCATTTAGAAGAAAACAACAGTCGAGAGTTCTAGAACCGGGGGAAGAAAAAAAAAGAGAGAAAGAAAAGAGAGAAAAGGGGAAGAAGAAGAAGAGAGATTGGGGATTTAATTGAGATATTTATATGTGTGTATATGTATGTATATGCGTGTGTAACTGTGTGTGGGGTGTAATTCGTGTGTATGTGTGTGTGTATACATGATGTGCAGTAGAGGGAGGAAGTTCCGCGTGGGTTTGACCGGCGGCAAGGCGGCGCAGCCGCGGGTGATGGCGACCGGAGGCGGAGGAACAGCAGGAGGGTGGCACAAGGGCGCGCAACAGTAGCAGTAAGAAGAATGAAAAAAGAGAGAGAGAGAGAGAGAGAAGGGAGAGAGATTGTTGGTGGACATTTGGAAATCGGAAAGGTATAATATTTTTATTCATTTATTTATTTATTTTCATTTTCGATGTAATTATTTAATTTTCAATTTTAAATTAAATTATGTGAATTGTTGTAATTAAATTAGATTTAAATTGTGAGCTTAATGTGTTAATTGTTGTAATTAGATTTTGAATATTGTTTTATTTCCGGGATTTAATTCGGAGAGTCGATATTTGTTAGCTATAATTGTTTGGTTTAGTGATTGTTAATTGTTGATTGTTAATTGCTAATTGCTAAGTGTAATTGTCGGAGTTAGTTTGTGGTCTCGTTAATATTCGAGTTTAATGATTGTTGGTCGTTGGTTATAATTGTTGGTGGTTATATGAGTTGGTCAGTTGTAAATGTCTACGTGCTAAGTACCCAAAAGTAGAGTCGTAGTAATTGTGGGGATTTATTGCGAGTTTGATAAAATGTTTTATGATTGTTAGTTGCTAACTATTATCATTGTGTAATAATTAGAGTTATAATTTCAGAAGTGGAATTTGGGGATTTTGGATATATGTCGAATTTGATAATTTGTGTTAGTTGTTTATATTAGTGGGTAAATTACGTTATTTGCTATGGTAATTAGTGTTAATAAATTAGTTTGAAATATTAATTTGTGGATGTTGAAGCTTCCGATTATTTAATGTTGGTTTAGTCGGGAGTATTATGATTATTGGTTATTAATTATTATTTGTGGTATAATATTGAAGATTATTTGAGACTGCGAGTTGCTATTGCCGAATGTAATATGTTAAGAGTTTATTTGACCTTATTAATTCTAAGTGATTTATGTGAGTTAAATGTAGTAGTCGAGTCATATTATCTGTTATATGCTATATTTGTCAATTACGTGGTGATGAGTTAAACGTATGGTCAAAATGGTTTTGACTTAGTAGGTCACAGTTATTTAAACTGTATATTTGTGTAAATGTTAAGTGGTAGTTTCTGAAAGGTACCACTGGCTCTAGAGGCTGTGTGGTTGTTTTGGTTTAGTTTTCAACTGTGATTTATATCGAAGATTAATTGTTAGATTCATTTTATTATGTGTTTATCTGCGAGGAGTTGCAATGAGATCACAAGTTTTAAGTATCAATATTTAAGGACTTGTGTAATTCTCTTCAACTAGTTCCTCGGGCTTACGAATATCAAAGATTAACTATCACGAGTATAATTAATATACTTGAGTGATGTGATCATTGATATACCGTAAGTAATAGTTAATGTTAGGGATTGTTCCCTAGGGCTTACGAATATCAATAATTGATTGTCACGTGTATCATTAAAATGCGTGAGTGATACAATTATTGATGTAGCGTAAGTAGTAGTTAATGCTAATATAAATTATTATGTGTTTACTGCATGTCGAGGCAGAATTTCTTATGTGTTAGGTGCCGCATGTCTGGGCGGGTACTTTCTTTATTTGTGCACTTTTATGTTGCTGCAAGTTGAGGCAGCTTGATTTTTGGTAAATATATAGTTAAAACTCCTTGAGTTGTTGAATTGAAAAACAGGTGGATAGTCCGATAAACGAATACTACATGCCGAAATTTTCTAAAAATCCCCTGCAAATCTATTTAAAACCTATTTAATATAGTAAGACTATTATGTGAATATGAATTAATATGTCTATATGTATTGTATATGTAAGCGTTATAGGACGCGCATGGGTAGAATAGAGCAAACGATAAGGTTTTTCTTGAATTAGTACTGAAATGGTGATTGACCTTGTAAAGGTTCGAATGAGAGACCTGGCCAAGGACAGTGCGCGGGTAATTTGAAGGACGAATAGAAGGACAAGTATTAAAGCCGACGGGTAAACTGACGTGAGAGCTGGTGAGTTACGAAGTAGGAAAGGGAGGTAGGGCCAAATGAAAGGCTAACAACTAAAGGCTGTCTTGAAACTAAGTTGAGGATCGAGGTGAAAATCAGGAACTCCGTAAATCGAGGCAAGTGTTATTGCTATTCACTTATTGTTCAAGTGATGCAATTTAGTTTATTTATCGTACTTAAATGATTTGGTCAAGTATGGTTGAAAGATGACATATAAACTTCTTCAAATTAGCGTGATGCTGTTTACTTTCCCTACCCATAATTCACATGTCGGTTTTACAAAGAATCTTGTAAATAACCCTTTTCACATTTTGACAATGGAATGCCATTACTTCTATTTTCGTCAAATACTCTTAAGAAATTTTCTAAACAAGGAAATCCAAGTTTTCTTAACTTTTATGAAAACATGCTGGCAAAATTCCTGATCTAGCATATTTTAACCAATGGATTCCCATCTAGACAATGTTTTCTTTAAGCTGATCTGAACCTTTCCATATTGAAACTGATTTGCAATTATTTGTTCTAAGCTAGTTTATCCGCTTATGGAAGTTCAAACTCTTCAGTGTGTATAAGTTTAATTAAATGCCCAATAATTGACCATATCCTTGCTTTAGTCTAGAATTTCAATTGTTGAAAATCTTATTGCAATTTATACCCTTATTCTTGCTCAAATGAAATTTCTCTTTAGATAAGTTGTTGATATTTTAATTCTAATTTTTCGTATCGATCTGTTGATGCTTATTCAAATTGACGTTCTTTATAATCCCCACCTTATGTGGTATATCGAACTTGTCGATATCAGTTAAGAATCTTGGTTGTTCGTTTATCCCCGGTGTTGTATCGAACTTGTCGATACTAGAAGATGATGCCGTTTCTTATAAACTCTTAATCTTGAGTTGTTATTCTGGACATGAGTTTCCAGTTGTTTGGAGATCAAGGGCTGTCGATTGTCCCGACGCCTAGTGTGGGTGATATAGAATTGGAAATGTTTGTAAAACAGATGTCTCTTCGGGGAGACCATATTATGGTCAACAGATGTCCCTTCGGGGAGACCAGATTCGTGGTCAGAAGTTAAGGCCAATGTGTGCCATGGATCCAATTAAGGGCATTGCTGTGTGCGTTTGTCCGGGATTAGTGCGTGACTGATCAGCAGCCTAACCTTGATGTTTTTTTTTTAAAAATAAAATAAATAAAAATTCCAATTCTAATCTATACTCTGAAATTGATATGTTCAGTTCTTGACTCCTTGGAAGTCTGTTTTAATAATATTTTGATATCAGAACTCTTGTCAGTACCAGTTCCTGATGCACCTTATGAATGGTGAATTATTGGCCCTCGTGGCAATCGAAAAGTTGATATAACTGATTCTTTCATAGAATGAGATGAAAATCCTTTGTTTATCAGAATTGTCTTCGTTATTGAAATTGTTATCACTATTTACACTTGCTGAGCATTGTTGGCTCATTCTTGCTTTTGTTTACTTCTCCAGTTGTTAGAGATAATCAGAGAACATAGTGGTCAGTTGGTATTGCTCTTTAGGCAGCGAGAGGAGACGTTCGAGTTATGGACTTTTTCGAATAATGGATTGGGAATTGTCAAGGTTGGATATGTAGTAAGACAGTGATTTTGTTTATTCACATAAATTGTATAACAGTTTTATTCTGAGGTTGGATTGTAATAATCTAATTTGGTATTTTGTTTCGTACCATAACCTGTATGCGATCTTGGTTAAGGGATTTTATCATTATATGTTGTATGTATCCAGGATTGTTTGTAGTTGTTTATGGCTAGTAGCCCCAGATCTGTACCCCAGATTTTGGGATGCTACATCAAAGATCAAGTGCTATAGCTGTGGAATTGCTGGCCACTTTGCCAATGAATGCAGAAAATCCAAAGCTGAGAATGAAAAGAAATAGTCTGGAACTGATGACTACAAGAAGAAATACTTTGATCTTCTCAAGCAAAAGAAAGAGCATTTGTGTCTAAAGATGATGACTGGGCAGCTGGAGGAAACTCAGATACAGAAGAAGAGTTTGTCAATCTTGCACTCATGGCAAAAGAGAATGATGAAGAGGCTAGTTCAGCAAGCAACTAGGTATACTTTATGAACCTAACTGAGCTTTCTAAAGATGAATGTGATGATGTTGTCAATGAAATGTCAAATGAACTGTATAACATGCATGTCACATTGAAATCACTTAACAAAGAGAATAGCAAGATTAAGGATCTGAATGATAAGTTAGGTGACAGGAATACACTGTTAGAAACTCAGTTAATTGACTTTGAGACAATGAGAAGATACTACCAGGATGTAAAAGATAAATTTCTTGAGGCCTTAGATAGAGAAGATTATTTAAAGGAACAATTGAAAAAGGAACAAGATCTAATTGCTAAGTGGGGTGGATCAAAGGTTAAAACTGAAGAAATTTGTAAAGTTCAAGGAATTAGATCCTTCCACAAATTAGCAGAAGCAAAGTTAGATGTTGATAGTGAGAGTGCATCAGATAGTGACTCTGTGGATGATGATTGTCCAAAGGAGTTGAAACCTGTCAGTAATGCAACCCTAACTAAATTGCATAAGAAATATGGACCTATCAGCAAAAACTTTGTGTTAGGAGAGTGTAGCAAAACCAAGTCAGTTGAACAACGCAACATAGGCAACTTGTCTACTAAGAAATCAATGGACAAGTTAGAGAAGACTGAATCTAAAACTAAGGCTAGTAAGAAGAACAGAAACGGCAAGGTAGGAATTAACAAACACAGTAACTACACACCTGATAAATATGCTCCTTGAAAGGAATGTGCACACTGTGGAAGCATAAATCATCTGTCTGCCAACTGTAAATCTGTTAAGAAAACTTATGTGCCTAGTATGCCTATGTCTGTGCATGTGTCTTCCATGAATGTTATGCCTAACATGTTTGCTCAACCTGCTCATGCATCTAGTCACTGTGCTAACATGCCATTCATGCATAATCCATACTACAATGCTTATAAAATGCCTCAGTTGCCATGGATGATGAATAACATGTTTGCACAGAATATGCCAAATTGTACAACTAGCTTGAATGAATATGAGTATGTGAACCAACCTGTCTTTCAGAGTCCTACACCTAGAGTAAAGATTGATTTAACTCAATCAGAACCCTTGGGTGGTAAAGGCTTGAAAAATAGGAGAAAGACTAACAAGGCAGGACCCAAGGAATCTTGGGTACCAAAATCAACTTGATTTGATTTTGATGTGTGCAGGGAGATAGACAGAATCTTTGGTACCTGGATAGTGGTTGTTCTAGGCATATGACTGGAGATTCTACCCTGCTCACTAAGTTTGAGGAGAGAGCTGGCCCTAGCATTACCTTTGGAGACAACAGCAAAGGATATACTAGAGGATATGGCTTGATTTCACAAGGAAATGTTGTCATTGAAGAAGTAGCACTGGTTGATGGACTTAAGCATAACTTGCTAAGTATCAGTCAACTGTGTGATAAAAATCAAAATATGTGGTTCACATCTGAAGCTTGTGTCATTTTCAAGAAGAATGACAACAAGGTAGTGATGACAGGAAACAGAAAAGGAAATGTATACATTGCTGACTTCAACTCAATGAGTACTAACTCGGCTACATGCCTCTTCAGCAAGGCAAGCATGGATGAAGGATGGCTTTGGCACAAACGTCTATCATACTTGAATTTTAAAGCCATGAATGAATTGGTCAAGAAGGATTTGGTCAGAGGTATTCCAAAACTGGAAGTTTTCCAAAGATGGACTCTGTGATGCTTGCCAGAAAGGAAAGCAAAGAAAGACCTCTTTCAAATCCAAGTCAATGTCCTCAATCGATCAACCCTTGTAGCTTCTGCACATGGATCTATTTGGACCAGTCAATGTATTGTCGATAAGCAACAGCAGATACTGTCTTGTAATTATTGATGATTTCTCTAAGTTCACTTGGACCTTCTTTATTCGTTCAAAAGATGAGACAGGCGAGGTCATTATCAAACATATCAAGAGAATCAACAACAATCCACACTTCAAAGTGAGAAGGATTAGAAGCGACAATGGAACTGAGTTCAAGAATTATGTGCTAAGAAAGTTCTATGAAGAAGAAGGAATCACTCAAGAATTCTCTGCACCAAGAACACCTCAACAAAATGGTGTGGTGGAGAGAAAGAACAGAACTCTCATTGAAGCATCAAGGACTATGCTTGAAGAATCAAAACTGCCAACATATTTCTGGGCTGAAGCTGTTAATACTACATGCTATACTCAGAACATTTCTTTGATCAATCAAGCAAAAGGCATGACACCTTACCAACTGTTCAAAGGCAAGAAGCCAACAATTAACTTTTTGCATGTATTTGGATGCAAATGCTTCGTATTGAAGAATTATGGCGAGAGCCTTGGAAAATTTGATTCAAAGGCAGATGAAGCTATATTTGTTGGATACTCTGCTGGAAAATCTTACAGAATCTACAACCTAAGACTCAACATTGTTATGGAATCCATACATGTTGTCTTCGATGACAAGAAAATATCTGGTCTTGTAGATGAAGGTTTTCATGAGTCTTTCTTATTTGAAAATGAGACAAGTGGTGGAGTAAGTGAAGATGATGATGAAGATAGGATAATGATTGGTGTAATCAACAGACATGGACCATCAAATAAAGTGCAGAATGGACCATCTATAGAAGAGCAACTCACACCATCTGATGAGAATCATGTTGAAGCATCAGTTGAGAATCAAAGGGAAATATCTATAGACAACTCTGTTAGAACTCCTCTCAACTCGAGGATCACCCACTCAGGGGGAGTTTCTCACAATCAACACTTAACAATGAATCAAAATGATCAACATCAAGAAAATGAAGCAACTTCATCAAGATCAAACTTACCACCTCAAAGAAAATGGACTAAGGATCACCCTTTTGAGCTGATAATTGGTGACTCCAATGCAAAAGTCCAAACTAGGAAAGCAACTCGAGAAGAATGCTTGTATAACAGCTTTCTTTCTAAAGAAGAACCAAGGAAGGTAGAAGATGCTCTTCTAGATCCAGACTGGGTTTTAGCAATGCAAGAGGAGCTAAACCAGTTTGAAAGAAACAAAGTTTGGACACTTGTACCCAAGCCTAAGGGCAAGTCAGTGATCGACACTAAATGGGTATTCAAGAACAAGATGGACGAAAATGGCATAGTCACAAAGAACAAGGCTAGACTAGTTGCCAAAGTCTACTGTCAAGAAGAAGGAATTGACTTTGAAGAAACCTTTGCACCAGTAGCAAGGTTAGAAGCAATCAGAATCTTCCTAGCCTATGCAGCCCATGCCAATTTCAAAGTCTATCAAATGGATGTCAAGAGTGCGTTTCTAAACGGGATTCTGGAAGAGGAGGTGTATGTTAGTCAACCTCATGGCTTTGAAGATCCAAACTTCCCAGAATATGTTTACTACTTGCTCAAAGCACTCTATGGCCTGAAGCAAGCACCTAGAGCCTGGTATGACACTCTTTCACAGTTCCTCATTGAGAATCACTTCACCAGAGACTATGCAGGTTGTAAGATGGACAGGAAGAGTACCACAGGCACCTGTCAATTTCTAGGAAACAAGCTGGTCTCTTGGTTCAGTAAGAAGCAGAATTCAGTTTCAACTTCAACAGCTGAAGCTAAGTATATTGCTGCAGGAAGCTGTTGTGCACAGATTTTATGGATGAGAAATCAACTGTTGGACTATGGAGTTAAGGTTGAGAAAATTCCAATTTTCTGTGACAACACAAGTGCAATTGCAATTTCTGAGAATCCAGTGCAACACTCAAGAACCAAGCACATAGACATCAGATACCATTTCATCAGAGAGCATGTGATGGAAGGTACTGTGGAACTTCATTTTGTTCCAAGTGAGAAACAATTAGCAGATATATTTACTAAAGCTCTGGATGAAGCAACCTTCTCAAGGTTGGTAAGTGAGCTCGGTATGTTGAACTTTTCATAATCTTGAAGTATCTGTTTAATTTATTGCAGCCAGTGAATCCTATTCTCTGGATTTTCTTTATTATTTTTTTATTTTTGACTATTCTGGAGTTATCGAACATTTAATTAACAAGAGATATCGAATGGTTATGTGCACCAGTTTGAGTTGTCGAATGGATATTATTCTTGAGATATCGATCAACTAATTCTCTGAGATATCGAACTAGTGTAACTAGAGATATCGACTAGTGAAATGTTGAGAGATATCGAATAAGTAAATGTTCAGACAAATCGAATGGTCATGGTTTAAGATGTCGAACTGATTAATTAATTGTTAATATCATATTGCACTATCTTTCGTCCAGAATAATTGAATCTTTTGTGTGCTTTGTACTCTAGAAATATTTGTCTTGGTTTGATTAGACTTAAGCCGTCAGATATAAATGTTTTTAGAACGTATCACACACATAATATTTTTCTTTTTACTCTTTCTAAATGATCTGTCAGGATGAGTATAGGTTACCGTGTATCTCTCTTGCATGCGTAAGTGTGCATTAAAGGTGAGTAACCCTTGGTTATCCTTGCACTCGGTTTTCTCCTAGTTTTTAAGACGTTTCTTTAGGACTTCTGGGCTTATAAATAGGGAGGGGCAGAGATCATTTAGACACACTCTTAACAGAAACAAAACCCTTTCTCTCCTTCTTCAAACCCTCTCATCAAAGATGACCAGGAGCATTCTCAGAGTCTCGGTAGAGGAGTTCGAGGCCTTGCCCTTCTACGAGAAGGTGATGGTCCTCCAGGAGAAGATCGACGAGCTCCTCGCTGCGGAAGAGAGGAACCTTGCTGCCATGCGAGTGGCACTGGAGGTTCTCCGCGCTCGCAACCGGGAGGATGCTGTTGAGGACCCAGAAGGCCCAGCCAAGGCTGCTTAGTTGGCTTAGGTGGGGGGGGTCTAGTTTTAAATTTTTGTTTTGTTTGTTTCAATGGTCTTTTTGACCATTTTTGTAAGTTTTTTTTTAATGAAATGAAGTTTTTTCTTATCTACAAATATCTTGTTGATGATTGTTATAGTCTTGATCTACTTGTATGTTCCTTTGGTTCGACTTGTTAGATTCACTTTGCTTGACTTGAACACATCTCTGAACACTTAGATAAGATTAAAATGAACAGTGCATGAATCACCTAAGTTGTCTTCATAACCTAATTTGTGCGAATTAGTGTCTTAAGTCAACTTATGCGTTTATCAGATTTGTTAGTGATTTGGCACACATTTCATTTTGTTGTCAATAATCTAATCAACCTGTTTTGTTTTCTGAATTAGACTGACTAGATTTGATAACTTAGATATTATTCATGTTGTTTTAATTCTAATTTCACATTATCATCTAACCTTACAAGTGAGCCTTAAAAGGTACACAGTTGCATAGTTTCGTGTCTAAACTGCAGTAATCCATATGACTCAAACTGACAACGAAGGGTAATGATAAGGAAGTGATGTGCTCTACACAGCAAACTTGGTGATTGCATCAACCAGGTTCAATAATTCTTTCATATGCCATGTGTAAACACACTCAAAATTAGAATTTAATTAGAAAAGAACTGATTTGTACTCTGTTGTAAAACAGGACTCATTAGTTAATCTAAAACACATGAATAAGTATTTTTTGCTGATCAAAATCATGCTTCGAATTGACTAACAATGGTATTAGGTTTAAGTTTCATATTCTTTCAGATGATTAAATGTATATCCATGACTGTCTCTGCAAACCTTTTCTTAAGTACAACTACAAGCAATGTTAATTTGATCAATCAAGTTCAGTAGTGCTCTGCAACCTTAAGAGACTAAACCTTCATGTGGAGAAGGCTCTTACAGTAGTTCAATCAGCTTAGGTATTGAGTTTCCTTTTCATCAGCATCTTCTTTCCTTAATCTTTCCCTAACTTTGCTGAACTGAGAATTTCTGGAATGTCCCCCAGATTCTCTACCCACTCAGCACACCATACATTCACATTTCCATCCCTAAACCCCCTCTACAGTTTCCCAACAAACTGTAGTTGATAATACTTGTAAATCTTACCTTGAGGGGAGTGAACAGGAGGACAGTGAGGGTGAGGGAAGTGGTGAACATCAAGAAGCCACAAGGACAAGGAAGGTAAGGGTGTGTAAAACCAGCCTAACCATCCTATGTCTTCCCAAAAAGGCATAATGATTAAAAAGGACATCCACGTTTCTAGTTCTAGTCTCTCAACAGGCTTTAACTATTGAATCAAGTTCCCTTCCAGGAACACAATCAGTAAGGGTAAGGGACACAGTTGTGCAACCTATATCACTTGTCAACTAGCCAGGAGTTAGTACAAGATGCATTGACACAGGGGGAGCACACACATGTTACTCTTAACTATTTCTCAAATTCAGGTTGATGGATCTTCTGTAAATGTGAAGATTCAGCCCCACTCATGGATACCTAATTTGTTACAATCAACCACTTCATTAACAACTCCAAATAATCTTGATTCTTCATTTCATTTCTTGAAGAAGCCAACACTCAATCTTTAGCTCACTGAGCTTACTCTACACATAGTTTTACTGCTCTTCTATCACTAATGTTAACATCAATTTCTCTTCAGTCTTTATGTTTTTCCTTTAGGTTTGAGGGAAGGGAGTGAAAAACAGGAGAGGCCTGATTGTTTCAGGGCAATATATGAGGTGTGATTAATAGTGGTCTCCTATTTCTTCCAGGAGAGCAAAAGGAGAGATTGGGTACCCCTTTAGAAAGGGAAGGTGAGTTGTGAGAAGTGAGCCAGGATGAGATCCTGATGCAAAAAAAAACAGAGAGATTACAGAGAGAAATATTTTTTTTTTTTGCAATTTCTAGGTTCTCATCCCTCTACTTTCTAATTCTACTACTCTGATCCTGCTGATAACAAAAAAGGGGGAGAAGTTACTAGAGGGAAAGTGACTTCGACCAAGGGGGAGAAGAGGAAAAGTGACTTCGACCAAGGGGGAGAAGGGTCAGTTTTATCTTCAGACCAATCAGCATATGGAAAAATAGAACAACCTCTCAGGATATATGCCTTACTTAGGGGGAGCAGGGAGCAGTTCTAAGCACTCAAGGAAAGTGAGTAGTACAATTCAAAAAACGTGTCAAAGAAACTTGATCAATAATTTCTGCTCTGCTGAAAGTCAAATCTAAAGAGTGGTTTTTGTTATCATCACTCTCAGGATCTATGTTCTTTCCTCAAGACATAAATAGGGGGAGATTGTTGAGTCATACATGTTTCAAGATGATGATAACAAATACCACAAGGCAGAAAATGAATCAAGGAACCGAAGCTGATAATCCAATCAGGAAGCTAGCTGTATTGTAGATAAACAAAGGCTACATCTTGTGAATGAAACACTATAAATAGTTAGGGTTTAATCTATGTACCAAGCCACAACATGCTACAATCAGATATCCGTAATCAAAAGAGGGGTTTGCCATAACCATGCAAGTATATTCGAGAAGTCAAGAAAAGATGAGTTCGAGAAGTCATTCGAGAACTCTACCAAAAAGGGTTTATTCGAGAAGTCCCAGTTCGAGAAGTCAGAGTGTTATATTCGAGAAGTTCTAGTTCGAGAAGTTTAGACTGTTCTATTCGAGAAGTCTGCAACAACTCTAATCGAGAAGTCTATTCAAGGAACTATTCGAGAAGTCATTCAAGAACTCTGAGGAACTATTCGAGAAGTCATCATTCGAGAACTCAAGATACATCTGTTCGAGAACTCAACCCCGTGTTAATAAAACAGAGTTCTCTAAAGGAAACATATCGAATGAAGATCAAACCCAGAATTACTTTGCAACCCGTGACTTATAGACAACGATCAATTACATAGAGGATATTACGAGTAGGGAGTCAAATTGTAAATATTCGAAGGCTCAAACTCTTCCAAGTGAAAGGTGAAATCAGTCAATGTTTATTCGACTTCAAGGGCAACAATAAGAGTGAAAGCAACCTCCAACATGATTACACATCTACTGAAAGACTCAAAGGATATTTCGACAAATGCATAAAGATCAGCCGTTTTGTCTTGGAAGTTCTAGCACAGCTCAATAAGCAGAAAGGCTTATTGACTCTCAAAAAGGATTAACCCTTTTGATAAAGCTACTTTCAGAGACAAAGATCCAAAAGCAAAATGATCTTGTGCAGAAAGCATCACGTGGGCTTGGAAGCTAAGTCACCTCAAGAACTTAGTCACTTTTGAAGAAAAAAACATACACTGTCTCAAAGCCTACTGGGATTGTCCAAATCAAGAAGAGAAGACTTTCCAGATAATTCCAGAAATGGAAATCACTTTGAGTATGTGTGTTTGACAAGTTATATAAAAAATGTATCATTACATTTTATGTAACTTACTTGTCTTCATATAGTTTTAATAAGCTGTATGAGCAGCATAGTTTTAGTAGAGAAGAAAACACTGATCACAAGGCTGATAGCTTTAGGTTTTCTTGTAAACATTAAAACTTTGTAACCGCAGCTGTGTATTATTACGCATAGAATTATCTTCAAATACAACCATCAGGTGGATCAAGCTGATAAGCCAACCCACCTGAGATTTTTTATATCGTGTGTTGTATATGCTTTAGATATTCTATTTATCTTGTTTTGTTTACGTTCTTATAACAATCTATCAAGACCTCATTAATTCGAAAGAATTTAGTTGAGATTGTATTCAACCCCCCCTTCTACAATCTCGTGGTGTACAACTGGGACATATCAGAATTGGTGTGAACATTGTTGCTTTATTCTATTTAAATTATTGTCATTCAAAGATTATGTTGTACTAAATTGTACTAATGTTTTACATTTGTAGTGAATGGTCCCATACTTTTATTCTTTCCCAAAAGTCGATGACTTGGTGGAGTTCCTCTTTTGAATTAGATCATGGCAAATCTTATTGAGAAAGGTGATTAAATATAAATGTGTGATAGTGTCCATTGGTGTAAAATTTTTGCTCTAGTATATATAATGTTGAATGTATGAGGCATTAGATTTTTTTGCTTGAATTGCAATTATGTGACTGATTGCCTTTTTAATCTATTTTTATATATTCAAGTAACTGAGTAGCTGTTTAGATCATGGAATTGAGCAGTTGTTTACATTTAGGCAGTAGACGTTTTTTATTTTTTGTCTTTCTTTATGGAGTAATTAAGTAGAACTGTGGTCTATAGAAGTATTTGATGCCTCTCCTCCATTCTCTCCTTCCATTTATACTGATCAATAGGATTCAGAGAAGGAGATGCAGTCGAATTCGGACCTCTCAATTCCCATAGCGGTTGCAAATGGAAATTTTCAGCTAACTCCTTACTTTGTTACTCCAATGGTAAATATTCATCTTAATGTTAATTTTAATTTGAGCTTGGAGTCTACTTCACACCTTTATTGCTTCCTCTGCTTTCAAACAAAGAAAAAGTTTATTGTGGATTTGTTATTAACAATGATGGGCTATTATGTTCTGAAGCGATCAGAATTTTAGATAGTGGTAGATTCCTAGTTATATCCAAGGCTTTTGATAAATCAGAGATCGATATGGAGGAGGATATCTATCTTGGAGTCTATGCTAAGCACATCAAAGTGCAATGAAGGGAATGGAAAACTTAGTGCATTGCGACTAAGAAAGCTTTAAAGATTAACAATGTTTACAGTTCTCTCACTACCAATGGTGCAATGAAGGAAGTTCATCTGTAGATGGCCAAGTCTGGGAAAATAGCAATGGGAATCAAGATCCAATAATTGTTAAGACTGGAGTTAAAATTGTGTTAATATTTTCTTGAAGATTTAGTCTATGTTGTAGTAGGTTAAGTATGTATTTAAGGTGGTCTAACTTGATTTATTTTATTTGGTTTAGTTATACAAATTTTGATAACTTTACTCCGAATTAAATTAGATAATATGTTTTATTAATGTGTCAAATTTTTTTGTTCCTAATTTTTATTATAATGGTTTACCATTTTTTATTGTAGAATTGAGAAAATTAATTCAAATACACCAAATTCTATTTTTAATATTAAATTATAAGATTTCATAATAGTTCTTTTAAGAAAATGAATTTATAATAGTTATGACCGCAAAATTATATTACCAATACATCATGGAAAATAATTAAATATTTTTGAAGTGATAAACACATGTTTTCGTGATATATAAATTTTTTTAATGTAATTGTTAATTAAATTGGTCAAATTTTGATCAAAAAATAAAACTTTCTTGTAATTGTGAAAAGTTACAAAAGTTGAATTTTAGAAATAAATACTCCATAATATATAAATTTTAATAACATAATTTTTTACACATTTGCTTAGATAATTGGTTATTATTTCAAACTTTAAATCCTAAATTTATATCAAATTAATTGTTTTTCCAATTATATTAACTTTATTCTTATATTATATATATTTATATATACATTCATTGTTCTTGCTAAAATAAAATAATTACATGTATAATATTAAAAATCGTATCTTAATTACATTTTTTAAATTTATTGTTTCCACTACATAAAATTATACATATACACATGTCAATAATTTATATGTAATTTCAAACATGCATCTTTCTACTCATATAATATACAATTTTTTATATAATATTTTTTATTATGTTTTAATTAGATATATTTTATAAACACTCAAATATTTATTAAGTAAATTAATTTTATACTATGTTTTTATTTTGCTATTTGTCTTGAATTATAATGTTCATGACAATATTAAACAAAATCATGTTAATCATGATACATAAATATTTTAAAATTTGGTTCGGTAAATATGATATTAGTGTAGATTTATGAAAATAGGACGATGAATTATGATATTTTTTAATAATTTGGACATGACAAAATGACCTGATATAAGTATATTATTAGTCATAGAGGCATGCCTGTATGCATCTAATAAGAAGCCTAATTGGTTGTAATGCTATGCATTACTTACATGACCTCTTAACTGTGGGAACCTCTAGCTGTAGAGTTTCTATCTGTATTAGTACCTGTAATAGGCATCAAATTCTATCTGTGTAAATGTAATTTAAAGTCAGAGAATAATGCTTGAAATAAGATCAAAGGATCATGCCTCAAGCTTGAAAAACAAGGCTGTCAAAATAAACACAATTAGACTTTGGAGAATGAAAATTTGCCTAAGTACCAATTCGAGAAGTGCTTTGCTCTATTCGAGAAGTCTAGCATTTGACAAGTCAAGGATTCGATATGCCTAAAACTCTATTCGAGAACTCAAGAAGTCAACAAGTAAAAGCATCATTCGAGTTCTCTAAGAGTCAACTAGTCAAAGCTATATTTGATATCTCAAGGACTTAGGAAGCTATTCGACATCTCAAGGATTCCATAAGCTAAAAGCTTTATTCGACAAGTCAAGGATTCCTGAAGAAAAGACTTATTCGAGAAGTGACACAATATGTTAGTTCATCAGTATTCGAGAACTCAGAGTTATCTAATAAGCAAATTCTAGTTTTCGAATCAATCACTTAGTTATTTCTCGAATATAATCTTGGAGACAAAATACTGAAGAATTGTACAAGTCAGAAAACTGCAGCAAGCCAAAAACCCTTTGAGGACCACAGTACTGTAAAGTGCTTTTGGAAAGACTACAAGAAGCTTAGAGAGTTGTTACAGGAGACAAGCTGCTAAAGAAGTGGATATGAACAGAGTTGAAGAAAGTCAAATCTCAAGCCGTTTGGATGTTACTCAAAAAGGGATAGACATATTAGAAAGTAATTTTGTATGTCACCTTATTTGTGGTAATTAGTTGTACTCATGTTCTATAAGAGTACAATCTCACTTCTCTAGGAGTTAAGGTTTTTCAAGAACATATTTCTCTACACATCTCTCTGAGAAAAACGAAGCTGAGAATACTATCATCTGTATTCACAGTTTGTAGCAAATCTTTATCTAATAAAATATTAGATTAAAGTGAGTGATCGTGTTCTTGTGTTTATGTTCCGCACTTACATATCTTGTTAAACACAAACACACACTTTGCTACACAAAAACAGATTCAAACCTTCAAACAATCTACACTTAAAATACCTATCCAAAGAAAAGTTTGAAAATACATTCACCCCCCCTCTGTATTTTCTTGTCAGTATATTCATACTCAACATATATTATCTTTAAATATAACTAATTTTAAATATGACTAATTTTAAATTTGGGAAATGGTTGTATTAGTTTCAATATAAAATTAGAATAATTTATTTACAAGATTCTATTAAACATTTATAAAATGGTATAAAATATAGATATGTCAATTATATTACTTTTTATATAAATGAGTTTTATATTGACCAGAGGGCTATGCATTTTACATATGCGAAGATCAGAATACGCATTACCCACATGCGTTGTTTACTTTTTTACTTTTAAAAAAATCGAAACACACATATGTCTCATGCATTGTTTGGTTTTTTATTTTATTTTTTAAAATTTCAACAAGTCTACGCATATGTCTCATGCGTACAAGGGTAAAGGATTTAAGAAATACGTGGCTGGGTGGAAACCACGCATTTTGCACATGCGTAGTTTTTTTTTTCAAAATTTCTTTAAATTAAAATAAAAATTTACCAGGTCTACAACCCAAAATGGAAATGTTGAACCCCAAAAGTTAAATGTTGAACACCCAAGATAATAAAGATAAAATTAAAACACTTCAATTAAAAAATTGAATATTTCTTACCGAGTCCGGTGACCTGATTTTTAAAAAATCGGGAGCCTGCCCCTATTTTTTAAAAATCAGGATAAGTTAGGGTCTAGGGTTTTAAACAATCCTAAATCCTTAGTTCGTATACGGTTTATTCATCGTTACCCTAAACCACAACCCTAAATCCTAAGTTCGTATATGGTTTATTCGTAGTTTCGAATATTTCTAAAGCCTAAAATGGAACTGTTGAACGCCAAAGGTTAATTGTTGAAACCACATGAGAATAAAGATAAAATTTAAAAATTTTAATTAAAAAATTGAATATTTCTAAACCTCAAATGGAACTCGTTGAACCCAAATTATTAAACCCAAAGAAAATAACAATAAAAATTTACAATATTAATTAAAAAAGTAATATTAAATGGACTACACACATGCGTAGAATATGTTTTTTTTGTTTGTCTGTAGCTACGTCAGATGTACAATAAGACACGTACTGAGCATTTTAAAAAAGAAAGAAAAAGGACATGGGCATCTATCTATATTATAAAGCTTGTTGGGTTTTTTCGTGTAAAATGACTAATCTGCCCCTCCGTATTCTACGTATTTACGAAAAAACGCCATTTGACATTATTGACTAATACGGTAGATTCATTACAGCCATTAGTTTTGTTAATATCATTACATCATTACATTCATATACGATTATTACATCCTAGAAACTGCTGCAGCATTCACTTTACCAAATTTGTTTGAGGGTTGCTTCCAAATTTCAAATTCAATTTGTGTTTCCCCCCTTCTACCTTTCTTTCCCACTTTAACCTGTTTATTTATTTTAATTTGAAATATATGGTTTTATGCTTACTTTGGAAGATTTGAAGTACATACATGTTTACTTTGGCGGGCCATATTTCTCAGTTAATATCTTGCTGTTGGTGTTGAAGCGAAGATGGAATATGGTGATCGAAGTAAATCAGTCCCGTTGTTGTTCAATGTTTGTAAGTAAAGATTTCTTTATGTATACATAGTCTGTCATCTGTTTCAATTGTAATCAGAGTTCGTTCTTTATGTAGTTAATTATGATTTGGGGATGATGAAAGAAAATGTATCCATTATCCATTACTAGTGTACATGGACTATATTCTAAAAAGGAACAAACATACCAGAATAACATCACCATTTCTACCATACTAATATAATACTAACCAAACATTACTTCATCTTTACTATCTAAATCTGGGCATAATATGTTGATTTTCCATTGCTCCAAATAACAATCAATTACATACTCATAGATATATGTGTGTAAGTAAAAGGTGTATGTAATTGAGTTTGTAATTGATTTGAGAAAACTGGGCATCGAGACTTTGGATAGAAACAGAGGAGTAGTTTGTATGTGAGTTTCTTTTAGCACTTGTCTTGTCGAAAAGATTTTTTACAGTCCCTCTTCTTATTAAGGTTAAAACTTATAACTGATGCATAGTATAATTGACCCAATTAATATAAAGATAATTAAGATTCAAGTTCCAGGCGTAGTCCACTTAGTTTCTTCAAACTGCGACAAATGTCACTAGATGCGGGTTCCAAGCCGGAAGCTACCCGTATTGAATACATAATAAAATAAGCTCCATACTATATTTGTTATACTATTCTTTTCTCAAATTTTATTTTTTTGGGGGGGATTGTTGGATATTTTTATTAATATCGAATATCTTAAAAAATAAAATTTAGAATATATACTTTGCCTTATTATTATTATTATATACAACAAATAAAATCTGATCAGTCAAATATTTTACTTTTACACTCGTTATATTTCCTTCCGTTGTTTTCTACCAATTCAGTTTTTCCTTTCACGTGCACGAACGATCAAGGATGTCAACAAAGATTTTCCGATGCTCCAAATAACACCCACAAAATACCATTTACATAATTATATAGTATGTGTATGTAGATGGTTGTTGTATTGATTAATATAAAATGAAGAAAGGAGGAGAAGTATTGCTCAGTGATGTGGAACAGAGAATGACAGTGGTAAGCATGTTGTGTACCTTTTTTTCTTCTTCTTTTTTCGTTTAATTTTACAAGGCTGTATATATATTAGCAATTGAACAGCAACGGCAACACAATATTTATGAGTATATATTATATGGTTTTAAGGTAATAGAAGTAACGCATAAAGTAACGGGAGGAAAAACAATATGTGGGAAGAAAATATCTTTGACTAATTTATTATATTTATTGCAAATACATATTTTGGTAATAAAATAAAATCCCAGATTGATAAGATAAAATAAATCTTCTAACTTTTATTTTTTAAATAAAAGAAAATATTTGGTAAATATCTAACAATCCCCCCCAAAAAATAAAAGTTAAGAAAAGAAATAGTATAACAAATATAGTATGGAGCTTATTTTATTATGTATTCAATACGGGTAGCTTCCGGCTTGGAACCCACATCTAGTGACATTTGTCGCAGTTTGAAGAAACTAAGTGGACTACGCCTGGAACTTGAATCTTTTAACCAAACATTGACAAAAGCACACATAATACGGAAAATCAATTGTTTAGGGCTTGCGCTATAATGGCCATGCGCAATAACCGACTCATGAGAGTTTTAGAGATTAGCCCGTACCTCATAATTGCGGCCAAACAACTCCTCTCACGTAGGTAAGTCCTCAAAGGTACTAGTGAACGGAGAAGTACCTCGCAAATTCTGCCTTAAGACTTATTAAGAGTGTAAACACTCAACCTTACCGTTCACTATATGAGCACTTCATCATCATAGGAATGAGGTAGAAGAATGTATCAATGTACATCTTCTAAGGAGTGTAACTCCATATATTGAAGGCTCTCACGCTATCATCTGTCCAGCTTGTTTCTACCCTTGGAACTTATAAAACAAGTAGGGTTGCCACTGTCGATGATGCAATATTATGGGCTTAGCCCCATTCCCCTCGATGAATCTAGGATCTCGTATATTCCTAGATAGACCCATTGTCTCGCAGACAAATAATTAGGGTCAGATATAATAATGAAATCATGAAGCATGCTTCCAAGTCTCTGGACGTCCATTCTTTATTTTCTGTTGCAACTTATAATCATAAAAGCTAAACACATTGTTAGTAACAACAAAATTATTCAGTGGTATTTAAATTTCTTGTACCACATAAATTTGAATATATATCTTCTAGCAGCTGCTAATTTTCGGCTAGCCTTTCCTTGTCCTGTTTCAACTTAGAAACAACAAAGCTAAATAAAACATTAGTAACGACATGAATAATTTTCACTCCGCGGAATTTTTAAAGCTATAACTCTTTCTCATCATATTTGAGGTATTAAATTTTCGTGTACCACATAATTTACAATCTGATATGTTAGCAAATGTTTGGACTAGACCGGCTTGAAAGGTAACTGCCAGTACCTATTCTTCTATATACTGATTTATCTGTATTATATAACGAATCAACACCAGGCTCTAAACAAAGCACAAGACAATAACATATTTAAGCATCTGAATGACCTCTGTAGGAATCTCATATACCTTCCTTTTATCTAATCATAAGCAGCTCAACACATATATCAGGCAAACATTTTCAGATTTCACAAGAGCTAATAAAGTCTGACAGTATCATTTGCCAACATTGATAAGCATTTAATATGAATTTAACAAACTATAACATGATATTAATCGATCTAAAATTTCCCCACAATACGTAAATTGATAGCAATACAAATAACACGTAAATTAAACTAATAAAAGGATATGTGTGTTCTTGGTGGGTGAGGCACATGTAAACGCTGCCCTAAGGAATCGTGCCCCTTCCCGTACAAGGTTTTGTTGGCAACTCCTTAGCGGTACAACACCCAATTCAGTTTTTCCTTTCACGTGCACGAACGATCAAGGATGTCAACAAAGATTTTCCGATGCTCCAAATAACACCCACAAAATACCATTTACATAATTGTATAGTATGTGTATGTAGATGGTTGTTGTATTGATTAATATAAAATGAAGAAAGGAGGAGAAGTATTGCTCAGTGATGTGGAACAGAGAATGACAGTGGTATCCTGGGAGAAGATGTAAGTGTTTCTGTTCATATATGTTTCCTTATTATGATTTTGTAAGGATGTATATGATTTAGGAATGATGTACTTTTAGTATTGATATTGGTTGTGGATTGGATAAGTAGATAACTTGGATGCTTTGAGAGTAGACGAAAATAAACTGTCCACGGCAAATACTTCGTTGGTGGAATGTGGTAATGTTTGTTACTATCTTACATTCATTTTAATATGTTTTAATATTTTATGTCCATATTTGTTGAACATATGCCTACATTTGTTATGCCAATTTCTAATTTGTGAAGGTAATCTGCTTGATGAGAAGAAAAGGAAGTTTAGAGAAAGCTCCACATCAAAAATTAACAGAAGTCCATTGTTGTCTAATGTTTGTGAGTGCACCTGCAATTGAAGTGATAGTGGTTTTCATCTTAATTATGATCCCTAAATTTATCATGTTTAATTTCATCCATCTGCTTCTGTAGTTAATTATGAGCTTGGAATGATGAAAGAAAATACAGATTGAACGAAAAAGAAGTGTACAATGTCAGGAACACCGTCATCTACACAGGCGAAAGAAAATTTGTTTCATTAAGAAAATAGTAAACAATGTCAAATTGTTGGGGAAAGTGGAACTTCTCCCCAATCACAAACTCCATTTCAAAGTGTTTGTAAGCATTTTTTCTCATATTATACTTAATACTTATTCTCATGAGTAACATATATGATACACGTCATCTTATAAATTCTGTGGATTAGGTGGTCAGTCAAAGAAACCTCCATTATCGAAAAAATGTAGAAGAAAATGTACTATGTTGCCTTTGTCAACAACAACTTCTTCTCCTTCACAAAGAAGTCCTCTGTCTACTATCTCTAACGTTTGTAAGTAGTAATTTACTTTTAATTTAAGTAATATGGAATAACATATGTATGTAATGTCAGTATCAAATTTTATGTTTTTAGATCATTTCAAATCTGAAATAGTGAAAGACAATAATGAGCAAATTAAAAAGAGAAATAAGGCAACAACTCCAGATTCTACGTTGTCTAATGTTCGTAAGTATTTCTTATAAAAGTTTGTAAAATCTTATTATAATGTTATGTTATGTATAATCTAAAAAACATACTCTGTACTACAATATTTGTTTTCTTAGTTAATTCCGCAAAGACAATCGTGTCTGGTTCGTTGAACAGGCCCAATTTGCAGGAAGTCTTTGGTAAGACTGCACAGAATATAGATTCTGAAATGAAAGAATCTAATTCGAGCAATGTTGAAAATTTTGAAGACATAGGTATGTACGTTAATGAAATCACCTATGGATTGGTAAATTTGCGAATATTTTATAACTGTATATATTGTCATTTTGTAGAGTATTCTACAATTCTTGATATGCGTGGTGGTGATGATGATTGTCCATCCGATAATGGTATGGCAAAATATATATCACATTTCTTCTCATGATTTTTTAATAATGGATTCGATTATTAAAAATGTTTTTGTTGCAGAGAATGAAGAAAATTTGAACTGGGGTCGTATGAGAAAGAAAAATTGAATGGTAATGGTCACTACTAATTTTCGAAATTTCATGTTTGTATTCTTATTGTTAAGTCTTTCATTTTTTCTTCAATTCTTATGCAGTTCCCACTGAATATGCTACTTTGGGAGCACCAAATGTTAAGTGTAGTAAATGTGAAGCTTGGATGTGGAAGGAGGAACGTACAAATAAATATTGCACGCGTGGCATTCCAGAATTTTCAATATGTTGCGCGAAGGGTGAAATACAACTTCCAAAGGAAAAACCAACTCCTTCGTATATGTGGCAGTTATTGAATGATAAAGAAAAAGGAGGGAAATTCAAGGATTCTATACGCATCTATAACAGCTTATTTGCATTTACTTCCACTGGTGGAAGAGTTGACTATTCTGTGAACTGCGGTGGGGCACCTTATGTTTATAGGTTAAACGGACAAAATCATCATCTATTTGGTTCTCTCATACCGGATGAAGGAAAAGATCCTAAATTTTGTCAATTATACATCTACGACACAGCAAATGAAACCAAAAATCGGTTGAAGTGGATCAATGTTCATGATGGTACTCATGTTGATGCTGAAATAGTTGAAGGTTTACAGCAAATGTTGGATGAAACAAATGAGTTGGTGCATGAATTCAGAACACAGAGATATCGTTATGAACAGGGCCAGGTTACTGAACTTGAAATAACTCTGAAAATGTCACGTTCTGACAGTGGTAGAGAAAATCATGTTGTTTCTGAAGATGATCTTACTGGGATAATGGTTGGTGATCTTGATGATAATTGTGGTACGAGGGATATTGTCATTCATTCACACGAAGATGGCTTGCAAAGAATATCTGACATTCATCCAAAGTTAATGGCCTTACAGTATCCTCTTCTTTTTCCCCATGGTGATGATGGATTTCATGTTCACCTTGCTTATGGTAATTCAGAAAAAAAGAAATTGAAGAAGAGAACATTAATATCAATGAAGGAGTACTACTCATAAAAGTTTCAAGTTAGACTTAACAAATTTTCATTTTCCTTTGTAAAATATGAATATTTGTTGCTGAAAGTTTAAATCTAAAAGATTTCATTTTCCTTTGTAAAATATGAATACAAATTTTCTATTTAATTTTCATTGTCGGAAATCTTTTTAACAAATTGATTAAACTTTGACTAATATTTACATATGAAAGTAGATTAAATCTAATTTTGAATGACACAATCTTCTTTATTTTTTTTTCAACTATTTATTTATACTATTATTTATGCTCTTTAATTATTCAAATTAAAAATAATAATCTATAACAAAACAACACTCAATTGCAAAATCTCAATTAACAATTTCAAAAAAGAGTTAGTGGCGATTCTCTCCATTTCTATGTGAGAGTTTTGAGTTTCTCTCCATATTAATAGATTTTCTTGAATAGTGTGGGAGCTTTCATTAGAAAGAAACATGACAACAAAGGAAGACATTGGAGAGAGAATGGCGAGTTTAGCCATTGAGGATGAGGAAAATGAGGTCTTTGTGCTGGAAGGAGACATTGATGAGAGTGTTAACAAGTATGAGCTATGCCTTGTAGGAAGATTGCTGACGGAGAAGAATGTGAATACACGAGCCATGAAGACAAAAATTGCGGATGTTTGGAGGCCAGCAATGGGTTTAAATGTCAAAGAACTGGAAAATGGTCTCTTCCTATTTCAGTTTTACAGGAAAGAAGACTTGCAGTGGGTATTAAAAGGGGGGCCATGGTCCTTCGATAGTGCAATGTTGGCTCTGGAGAAGATAGCAGTATGAGAGAATCCAGCAAAGGTAATACCGTGGTTCATAAACATATGGATCCAGCTGCACAATCTTCCAGTGGGGTATATGGTAGAGATGGTGGGAAAGCAGCTTGGTAATTTCTTTGGTGAATTTTTGGAATATGATGAAAAGAATAACACGTCGATATGGAGGGAGTGCATGAGGGTGAGAATAAAAATCGATGCAAGGAAGCCATTGAAGCGGAAGAAGAAGATAGTAAAGAAGGATGGTACAGAGATTGTTGTAGAATGCAAGTATGAACGGTTGGGAGAATTTTGCTTTACATGTGGTTTGATTAGCCATACTGATAGGTTCTGCAGGATAGCCATGGATAGAGGGAATGAGGATGTACCAAAGGATTGGGGAAGCTGGCTCAGAGCACCACCGCGTAGGGTGGCGGGGCAAACTCAGAGCAAATGGCTTAGGGATGAGAACGATGACACGTGGGAGGCTAAGATTGGAGGAGATAGAAGTCAACAGCGTTTTTCGGGGGGGAATTTTCAAAATCAAAGGCGGGCTGATAATATGGAAAGGGATAGAAGTTTGGTGGTGATAACAGACTCCCGTGATAAAAGCAAAAAATCAATGACAGTAAATGCAGCAACTTTCAAGGGATTTACATCCACGTCAAATCTGTTATATGATTCAAACGAGGATGGGATGGATAATATCCATCTAGAAACCCACAAACGTAGGAGAGGTACAGAAGATGGGTTGGGCCACATGGATATTGATCTGGGCCAGAAGTCACATGCTTTTCAGACAGAACAACTCCAAAAAGAAACTGATATTTCTAGTGCGGATTTGTCAGTATCTAAACACACCAGTCCGGCTGAGCTTGCAATGCAAGCCAGCCATCCATTATGAATGCTATAGGATGGAACTGTCGAGGTGTAGGCTCATCTCGCACAGTTCGAGCTCTCAAAGAGATAGTTAAATCTCATAAGCCTGATTTGTTATTTTTGTCTGAAACATTAGCGGATAATAAGAAGATTGAAACTCTGGCTTCTAAGCTAGGATTTGTTAATTTCTATTCAGTAGATAAGCAAGGTAGAGGAGGAGGTTTAACAGTTTTCTGGAAGCATAATATAATGTGTAATGTTTTTGATCATTCGAATAATCACATTGATATTATCATTAACAAAAGAAGTGCTGGGGACTGGAGATTAACTTGTTTCTATGGTTTTCCTGAAAGAGAACGAAGGCAAGCCTCGTGGGATTTTCTACGTTTCTTATCTTCTACTTCTCAGCTACCATGGTGTGTGTTCGGTGACTTTAATGATTTGCTCTATAGCAGTGATAAGAAAGGGAAGCATAAACATCCTCAAAATTTATTGAATGGTTTTAGGAGTGCAGTGGAGGACAGCTTATTAATTGAAGTAGAGCTTAAAGATGGAGATTTTACGTGGGAGAAGAGCAAGGGAACGACAAACTGGGTTCTTTAAAAACTTGACAGATGCTTTGCCAACACTGATTGGTGGAACAGATTTCCTTTATGCACACGCTAACGGTGTTTCATGCTACAGTTTCTGATCATGATCCTATAAAGCTTGAGATGGTTAACACTTCTATTCCAAAGAAGCAGTTCAGGTTCAGATTTGAGAATACATGGTTAAAGGAGGGTAGTTTTCACTCGGAGGTTTCGAATTATTGGCAAACTCTCCCAACGATGCATTTACTTCCTAAGTTGGTAGAGCTCTCTTCTTATATGGCAAAATGGGGAAGGGATTTCTTCAATAAGTTTAGGGAGAAAGTAATAAAGCAGAAGCAGATTATTGAAGCCCTCAGAACTAGAGAGGATGATGGAATACAAGAATATTTCGATGAAAAAGACAGATTGAATGATTTACTAGCTCACGAGGAAGCTTATTGGCAACAGAGAGCCAAGAATTTTTGGCTTAAAGATGGGGACACGAACTCAAAGTTCTTTCATGCAGCGGCATCTAGCAGGAAAAAGCTGAATCACATATCTGGCCTTAAAACAGATGATGGAAATCTGGTTACTAGTCATGAAGAAATGTGTAACTTGTTGAAGAATTATTTCAGTAGAGTCTTTCTGGAATCGGGGAGTGATACTGTTCAAGAAGAGGATGGGGTACTTCCTTTGATCAGTAGTAGTCAAAACGAGATGTTAGTAGCAGAGCTGTCTTTCTCTGAATTTACCAAGGCAGTAAAGAGCATGCATCCAGATAAAGCAAGTGGCCCAGATGGTCTAAACCCAGCTTTTTTTCAACATTTTTGGGATTTACTTGGAAAGGAAGTGTTTAAGTGTTGTCAGCAGTGGCTTATAGAAGGTACGTTCCCTAATGAAGTGAATGATACTACATTAGTCCTTATCCCTAAGAAAGACCATGTTGATGATCCTAAAGACCTAAGGCCTATAGCTCTATGCAACGTGTTATACAAGATCTTAGCAAAGGTTTTAGCAAACAGACTGCAGAAAATTCTTCCAGGGGTTATTTCTGAAGAGCAATCATCATTTGTTCTCGGTCGTAACATCACTGATAATGAACTTGTGGCATTTGAGCTACTACATTATATGAAGCGTAAGAATAGTGGTCAGGATGGGATGGTGGCTCTGAAGCTTGACATTAGCAAAGCGTATGATCTGGTAAGGAGAAGTTATCTGCAAGAAAGAATGAGTATTATGGGTTTTTCAGAAAAATGGATCAAGTGGGTAATGCTATGTGTCTCAACTGTTTCTTATAATATCTCTTTCCAGGGTTCCATGATAGGTCCTATTAACCCAACTCGAGGTCTCAGACAAGGGGATCCCCTCTCACCCTATTTATTCCTATTATGTGTCGAAGGCCTGTCAAAGACTCTAAAAGAAGCTGCTGGGAATGGAACTATAAATGGTTGTCGAATTTGTAGTTCAGCTCCTGCAATAACACATCTGTTATTTGCAGATGATAGCTTTTTGTTCTTTAAGGCTAGCACAGGGGAAGCAGCTGAGATTAAAAGAATGTTACATGATTATGAAGTCAAGTCAGGGCAAGCAGTGAATTATAAAAAATCGGCCATCTTCTTTAGTTCGAATGTACGGAGAGACAAACAGGAAGAAATCAAGAATGATCTTGGGGTACAGAAGGATATAGGTGAAAGCAAGTATCTAGGGTTGCCATCCTTGATCGGTCGTTCGAAGAAAGTTGTGTTCAGATATTTGAAAGAGAAAGTTATCCAGAAAATAAAAGGGTGGAGCTCGAGATTACTCTCACGTGCAGGAAAACTGGTGATGCTAAAGAATGTGATCCAGTCTATACCAACTTATGCGATGTCTTGCTTTTTAATTCCAAAATCTATCTGTCAGGAAATTCAAACTGTTATGAATGCTTACTGGTGGCAAACACAGGCTTCTAGTAAAGGCATTAAGTGGTTAGGTTGGAATAGGATGTGTATGTCAAAAAACAAAGGTGGTTTGGGTTTCAGAGACATTCATGGTTTTAATTTAGCATTATTGGGCAAGCAGTGTTGGAGATTAGTGCATGAACCAGATGCTTTATTATCGAGAGTTCTAAAAGCAAGGTACTACCCTCATAGTCATTTTATGCAAGCTGGTAGATCAGGAGGAGTGAGTTATACTTGGTCAGGCATATGGGAAGCTAAAGAACAAATGCAGAAGGGTATGAGGTGGGTGTTAGGTGATGGAAAGTCAATAAATATAGCTACTGATAGATGGCTGAGATCGAAGGATGATTTTTGTATAAACAGGGAGCAGGTTAGTAGTCAGGTTTTGCAGTTGAAAGCTTGTGATTTCTTTCAGGTAAATACAAAAGTATGGGATGAGGAAAAAGTAAGATTGTACTTTAACAGTGAAGATGCAGATGCTATATTAAGAACTCGTATTCCACAAGGGTATACTAGGGACAGGGTTGCCTGGATCCATTCTAGTAATGGAAAGTATACGGTGAAAACGGGGTATTACCAATGGTGTCAAGATCATCTTTTGAATGAAGAAGTGCAGCAATCGGAGGGGTGGAGCAGAATCTGGAAAATGGAGCTACCTCACAAGATTAGAGTGTTTTTGTGGAGATTTTGCCGTAATACTCTACCTGTTAGAATCCATTTAAGGGGAAGGGGTGTTAGAGTTCCAATTGGTTGTTCAATGTGTGTAGGGGAGGTGGAACATTTGAGACATGTATTTTTTGAGTGTGAGTTTGCAAGGGCATGTTGGCAGCATCTAGGAATACGAAGTGATCTGTGGAGTATGGAAAACAGTCATGAGTGGTTACTAAATATGTTAGCTACTGGTTCTACTGCAGATTTGGTTAAAATTTCCATAGATCTCTGGGGAGTTTGGTTTGCTAGAAATAAAAACATATTTGAAAACAGGAAAATGACTCCATCAACAACAATGTCTTGGAGTGCTAGACAGATTTCAGAATGGAAGGAAGCCAATAAAAAAGGTGTGATTACAGGAAGGGCTAATGATATCAGACAAACGAACGACTCGAGATGGCAACAGCCAGTACCAGGAAGTTTAAAACTGAATGTGGATGCTTCAGTAGTAGCAGGGCAAGAATCTTTTACTCTGGGGATGATTATCAGAAATCATCATGGTGAGTACATTAATGGGAAGGTAATGAGATGTGTAGGTAGTGTCTCAATTCTTGAAGCAGAGTTAACAGGTATTGCAGAAGCATTAGCATGGGCTCAGACGGTGACAGAGGGTGAAGTGGTGATCGAAAGCGACTCGCTACTTAGTGTCAATGCAGTGAAGAATGTTCAGGAAAATCTGCTCGAGCTTGGGGACCTAATTTACTACTATCAGGAGTGCTTGAGAGCAAATGAGAGGTTTATGGTTAGATTTATTAGAAGACAAGCAAATAGAGTTGCACATGAAATAGCTAGAATTCCATGTGAGCTCAATAGCTTCGTTGTAATCTCGTCTCCTCCGAGTTATTTGTTGGAGACACTTGTGTCTGAGAATTTGAAGTTTTAATGAAGTTTTATTTCCTCAAAAAAAAAAAAAAAAAAATAAAAAAAATTCAAAGCACCGTTAGACACAAAACTTATTTATATATTCTTTGACCTTATATTTAGTAAAAATTTAAATAATTAATAAAAAAAATTTCCCAAATAATATTAAAATAATAGCATTTTACATCGATTCGCCCCGCGCAGCGGGCCACATACATGGAAATCTTCATAAGGAACGCCGCCAATCGGATCAGTCACTTTTCTCCATACATTCGTACTAGCTGAATACACCTCAGCAAAATAACCCCTTAAAATCATGATCTATGGGATCATAACCAAACCCTAAAGCTCCGCGAGACTCATGAACGAAAATAATTACTAGTTGGACGTGTATCCTGACTATATGATGGAATAAGTTTGTATTGTCTAATAGCAGGATTACAGCATGCATTCTAGTATGAGCGAGGAAAGGGCACCTCCGCGCATGGTTTTTTCGGGTAGATAAGTTATGTTTTTGTGTTATTTCGGTCATATTCTTCTGTTTTCACTCTAAAAGAGATATGTATTAATCGATATAATATTAAAATTTTCAACGGAGATGTTTATTAATTAGAGACTTGGAGTTCCATGATGATCAATAATCCGTTTTATTAAGTGTGCATAGCAGTTATGCTTTTACCGTGTATATTCCCATTAACAACTTTTGATTTTTTTTTATTGTATTTTCATTTGATCCATTTGTTGAAATTAAAAAAATTATATATTTCATTACTTTCTTTTAGTATAATATGAAATGAAATAATTAAAATATAAAGTTTCCAAATAAATGAATTTTTCAAAAAGTTATTTATTCAACATTATGTGCGGGTTACAAGATGAACAAGTAACCATAAAAATATAATTTTGTACCTTTCTCATTTCGTAAAATAAGCATATGTGATAATTAATTAATGGTGATTAATTATTATTTTACGTATAAAAAAAATTAGATTTTTAACAATTTATGGTGTAGACATAAATTAATATTTTACGTAAAATCTAATTTTTTTATGGTGAAGCATAACAATGAGAAAGGTACAAAATTATTATTTTACGTATAAAAAAAATTAGATTTTTAACAATTTTACGTATATATTTTTTTGAGTGCTTTAGTTTAATAATGTTTAAAATGTGTGGTCATAGACTTATAGGCGAGGCCAAGAAACCTTAACTTAAAATATTATTTATTTCACATGTATTTTATTAATGTTAATTATGCATATATTATAAAGTACCTTATTTCGAAATCATTCCTATTTGGAAAAAGATACTTTATCGTATTCATTTTAAACATAAATTTATATGAAGAGAATTTATTCTATCTCGAAAGATAATAATTTAAACATATAATATTTGCAAAGAAAACTTTAAAATAAAATACTATTATCTTACTAAATCTTTATCATAATTTACTAAGCTTGCGTATTTTTTAATTATATTTTATTTATAATCTTTTGTAATGTAGTTAACAAATTCATTTTGTCAACTTTGACGACATTTATTGATTAAATATTTACAAATTTATCGTCAAACGAGCAACGACTTATATATATAGTTCTTAATTTATTTTGATTATATATGTGAATATGAATTGGCCGATATCAATATTATGATAATAAAAACAAAAAAAAACCTTTTTAAAATTTGGTATTTAATTTAATTAATTAATTATAATTTTTAGAACGCTCGTAGAGCGGGTAAAAATCCCTAGTAAAATAAATGAATAAACATTTAATTCAATCTTTTATCATTTTGCTCAAATACACAAAGTAAAATCCAACTACTTCCAAGTAAACACAAAACAAACTAGAATATAGGACCAGGATGTGTTGCCCGCTACGCATGGTCGAAGTTTTAATTTTTTTTATATTTTATAAGTGATGCTTAGTGAATATATGCTTCCTTTGTCCCATCCATTTCTTTACAATTTCCTTTTTGGGACGTCCCACCAATTCTTTACATTACTAAAAGTAGTAACTTTTAACAATAAAATATATTATTACACCCACTACTTCACTCCACTTTTTCAACACTTTACACTATTACACCCACTACTTCACTTATTTTAACAATAAAATCACTATTACACCCACTATTTCATTTATTTTAACAATATTACACCTACTATCTTTGGTCTCTATGCCCAGCCCCCATGTAAAGAAACTGGCGGGACAAAGGAAGTATGTTGTTATTCTGAATTTCCATTTTTTATTTTTTTTGTTTTGAATAATCTTATTTGATTTAAATGCATTTTTGTGAAGTTCTGAAGTATTTGTCATGAATTGGGTGAGTTAAAGGAAAAAAAGACCTTGAATTAACTTGCACTACAAAAAAGATCTAATTAAAAGTTTTAATATTTAATAAGGATACTCCTCGGCACCGTCTCCGACGGCGCCTCGAATCCTATATATATATATATATATATAGACAAAAGTTCTATGGAGTACCATTTTTTTGGAGTATTGGAGTACTGCTTATCAATCGTTTATTTTTTTAATCCAATGGTTCATGTTTTTTTGCTGGTTTGTTTATAATTTAAATTAGAAGGGTATTTTTGTATTTTTACGTGTTGCAAAGATAATACAGTTTTGTAGTTCGAATGGATTAACTGGTGGTTCCTTTTTTAAAGGGTTAAAGTTGTTGTTTTGTGGATATCAACTGATCGGAGGCATTGCAGAATACTGCTGTTTATTGTAATCATTCATTGCATTTTTTTACCTTGCTGTTTTTAAAATTTGTTGTAGTCTGTGTTCTGCAATATTATGAATCTTGACGAAGGTGGTACAGGTATTATATTGTTTTGCAGAATCTTATTATTTTGCATATTCATGTCTGCACTAATATTCTGCAATTTTCAAGAACATGGCCGGAAAATATGAACACGATCACCGGAAAATTTTCCGATAACTAATCAAAATTTCCGGCGACGTAAAAACATTCCAAAAACCATCTTCTTTTCGACCCACACAACCCCTCAACAATTAACAACACAACTACAACTAAAATCAATCCCAACACCATTGAAAACGAACCGAAATCGTGAAAATCCGGAAAGGGAACAAAATCCGACGAACATACAAACTTGCCCAGAAAAATTCAACAAAAATATATAACACAATACATACACTAGTACATGCATACATACAAACAGAAATCACAACTAATGCTTATAAAATAAAATCCGGCCACTTAAGAATTTTCCGATGAACCTCAAAACTACGCAGAAAATTATGAAAAAAATTCTATAAGCCTCTACATACAATGATCTATACTTTTATATAATCAAGATGGAGAAACAAGCAACAAAAATCGACTTTATAATCCGACCGAAAATTAAACTTCACCAAATCACGATTTGGTGGTGTGGATGGATAGAACACAGAGAGATAGAGATTTTGGTTATTTATACGCTCGATTTGGGCCATGGAATCACCAAGAACAAAGGCTTTGATTCTTGGAATTTCAAGAATTTAAGAAAAGAAAAAGAAGAAAAAAGAAAGAGAATGGAGAGTACGGGAGGGGGAGGCAGAGAGAGATGAGGGATGGGGTATTGGGGTGTGTGCGTAACGTGGGGGGTGGTTGGGTAGGTTAGGATAAAAAACTTTAATTAAAATATGATTTGTAGGACACTCCTAACCATAGGATCTTTTCTAATCCAACGGTGATAGAGTAGTACTCTAATACTCCAAATAATTAGTACTCTATAGAGCCAAACTCTATATATATATATATTTATATATATATATATATATATATATATATATATATATATATATATGATAAAATTGAATTGAATTTAGAAAAATTTTAAATCTTAAAAGATATTGATAACTAAATTTTGATAAAATAACATTTTTTGTATAATTAAACTTTTACTATCTAATAAGGAGTCTCAATTCGGCTTTCTTGAATTCTATAAAATGATAAATATAAAATGAAAATAGATAAATTATAGATCTTAAGAATAATATTGACACACACAACATATTTGTAAAATAATTTATACATTATAATGTAATATTTAACATATACGTTATCATCAAATAAACACACTCATAATTCATTGAAAAATATTTTATTTAAAGAATATATTTAAGAATCAATTCTATATTTTGTTGAACATAATTTAAGAATTATTTATTTGTTGAAAGCATGTCGATCATGAGTATAATGTGCTAAATATTGTGGTTAAAAAGATTCATATTAGCATCACGGGCATGTTCCTGGTGTTACCCATCATTAAAACAGAAAATCCTGACATATTACCGATAATTTGCAAATATGTATCCAGAAGTTTCTCTGTTTTTTAAAAATAAACTAAGAATTAAATTCAAGCAGATGCATGCATTTTCATTATAGATAAACCTATCTCAATTATTCCCACACACCTCAACTTCCATCAGATAAGTGGGTTCATGTGCAACATGTTAAAAGCCTGGCAAATTAGAGTAATCTATGCAACGGAAGATAACATAAAGTCATATGGAACATATTAATATGTGACATATAGGTAAGTAATTACGACAATGATATATATAAATAGATATTAAATAAAATTTAAAAAGAAACAATAAAGTAGTTATCTAAGCTTTTAACCACTTGAAAGATGAAAGTTGTCATCTGGCATAAAAGTAGCGACAATCTAAAAAATTAATGGCTCAGCTACCTTCAGGAATCTGCATGACCTTCGCTGTAATTCCGTAGACTTGCTTAGTTGCTTTTATAGTATAATAGCAACTAAGTCCCATTAGAATTTCGGAAAGTAGTAGAACATGCGCTTCTCTGAAGGGCACATCTGGATATGGATCATCATCTGCAAATATAGGAGGAATTGATGAATTGGGTTTGCTCCCAAAAAGCCAAACATTTCAAGGCAGTGGAAGGCCACTGGTCCCCATTTGGAGTGGGAGTGCTCCCCCTAGCATGGAAGGTTCTATTGCCGCTGCCAAAAATATCATAGCCAACCAACATTTTGATTCAAATGCTAGATCGACAAGTATAAAAAGTTTCATTAACAGTCATATATTAGGAGAAAACGTAGATGCTGATCCAGCTTACATTGCATATTTGTCTAGTGTCAAAATGAACCCTAAACTTACTTCAACTCAGATACCAAGTAACAATAAGCGGCTGGTACGCCAACTTGGTACAGCTGGATTTGATAGAAGATTGACATCTTCTAATGACTCCAGCCATGGCTCCTTGTTAATGCCTGACGTTAAACTTCCTACACATGGAGACAAAAATTGATAATTAGATTTTCAGCGTACCTAACGTGCTCATCTTCTAGGTTCAACTTTATTCAGTAAAAAGTTATATTATATTTTATTATCCAGAATCGTTCTTGACTACCTGACGTTAGTCACATAATCATCTGTACGTATGTGCCAAGTAGCACAAGTGAAGTGGGTATTTTCTCGCCATATACATTCCTGCATCAAACCAATAAATTGCGTGAAATGTATCAAACCAATAAATTGCGTGAAATACATAAATCAAATAGCTGTGTCTCAACTAAAATGTCTAACATAATACATAAAAAATGGTGATGCCTTAAATTGATTGAGTTTTCGCTAATCATCACGGTTATAATAATGCCCTGCCAAAATGAAGCACCGTGGTTATAGGACATCATCTAATTTCTGACTTCCAGTAGAAAATCTCTGCATGTGGGATTCTCAGAAAACTTCTTGAAACCAGGTAAAAACTATATAAATTATAACAACCTATTACTGGTGTTCTGCACTTCTCACAATTTATTGGTACATCTTACCTATTACTGGTTCTTTTAATTTTCAGTGATATCATTCCATAACAGTCATTAACTATTACACTATACTATTACATGTATAGTGCAGAGGTTCCGGATAGAAACATAAGTAATTGACTACATAACCATCAAAATGGTAGCTTGTGGCAGAGGATTGTATAATTTAAACCGAACAAACCAAGAAAATTTCTAACAGATATAGTAGATGGTAAGTATAATTTGTCCCTGCCAAAATTTGAAAGAAACATCTTGGCATTAAATCTAAAAAAGATGCCAAGCAATTGTCAAATTTAGACCCAATGCATTAATAGTTCAGGGGCAACCATTTTATATTAATAGTTCTCTCACAATCCCTTCTCCGTTATTATGAATTTACAACAAAACAGAATTGGGCCTATATGTTTATTAACACACCACAATTCTCCACATGGACCAAGGCACTTGCTCATAAGCAAATTATTGATTTTTATATCTTATGAGTACACTGATGCTTTATAAAATTTAAAAACTTATAATCACAATAGAATAGAGATAATTACATTTTTGAGATGATGGTGGATCATGTTTCATGCTACAGGTCAGTACAATCAGAATTTGGCCAAACCTTGATACATAGAAGTGCACATGGCATTTATTTCTAGGACATTGTCTGCTTTTTATTCACTGCTACAGAATTTCATAGTTAGACATGTGATTGCAATTCACAAAATGTGCGTACTTGCAATTTATATTACAACTTTGGAAAAGAAGACTTATTTGAATAAAGGTAAAATAAAGGAGTAAGAGTATAAACTCAACCAACGCCTCAAAGCCATGTAGCTTGCAAAGTACCATCCTAGTGTGTAAGCATTCTATATAAATACAAATTGCACCTGCATAAGAAAAATGGTGATTGGTGAAGCCACAAACCTAGATTACCATTCAGGAATTATTTAAAACCAAAATAAATAATATGTAACTTTATTATATGAAAAGTTCAATACAATATTACTAAGGGAAGGGTTTTCAAGCCAATAGCCCTTGGCACTGTGTCCTGCCTATTAACTGTTTTATAGGGACACCAAAGTATTCTGTTGTTGGGTAGACAGTAGTCGCATCAACCACCGAACTACCAATTAGGCAATGACACAATTAAATACAATTTAAAAGTTTGCAAACTCAGCAAGGGCTCATAACAAATATATATACACATGTACTATGTTTGAGAATGGACCTCAAGTATGAGGATTGTCCGCACAAAACTAAGTTGTGTCTAGTATAGGGATATGGCTTGCATACTACATAAGCAATGAAGCAATCAAACATATTATGACTTTAAGATACTTCTTCTAGTTATATCCTTCCTCAAACATATCGAACGGACTGGAATACCTACCCGGCCTAACAGGGTTTGTATCTACTTGTGAAAATACGTCATCTTCTCTTAGTGTGCTGCATTAAACATATTTTAATGCATCTAATAGGGCTAATCTGGATTGAATGGGTACTTGTAACACCATTCTTGATTCTGTATAAGCCTTCGAAACATTTGCGTACTTGCGTCTTCATTTGAGAATTGCTACATCACCAAATACCGTACCAAACTCCTATTTCAATTAATGACAGATTAGATCTCAATACATATATAGGAAGTAGCTTCTTACCAAAACACAATCACTGACAAAGTTTGAGAAATCCGCATAAGAAGAATGATCTCTATACATAACATCCTCAAATCTACGAACACCTTACAACAGAAAATCATTATTCAGACTACTATCCCAAGGCAAAAGATAAATATCGAATACATGTTGAGTATTGAATACGGTAAAAGAATACAGAGGGGGGGGTGGATGGATTCTTGAACTTTTCTTTGATTGAGTCTATGTAGCAGATAAGTGCCTGTGTGTGTAGAAGTGAAGGTGCGGATAAATAAACAACACAAGACACAATATCACTTTAATCTAATGTATTATTAGATAAAGGTTGCTACAATCTGTGAATACAAATGGTAGTATTCGCAGCTCGTTTTTCTCAGAGAGATATGGCTTACAGTGTATGAAAAACTTGACTCACAAAAAGTTACTAAGTTATGAAGTGAGGCTGTGTCCTTATAGAACATGGATACAGCCTACTTACTGCAAATAAGGTAGCTAAACAAATTACTTTCTAGTCTGTCTATCCTTTTTGAGTAAGTGTCCAAACGGTTACAGATTTGACTTTGCAAAGCCTGTTTAGATCCACTTCTTTAGCTCCTTGTCTCTTCTATATCTCTCCAAGCTTCTTTGTAGGCTTTCCAGAGCACGTTACAGATTGTGGTCCATAAAGTGCATTGGCTTGTTGCAGGTTTCTGACTTGTACAATTTCTTCAGTATTTTGTCTCCAAGAATGTATTCGAGAAGTGACTAAGTAAGTGATTCGAGAACTAGAATTGACTTGATCGATAACTCTGAGTTCTCGAATACTGTTATAATGACATATCGAACCACTTCTCGAATAGCTCTTTTCCATCAGGATTCCTTGAGTTGTCGAATAGAACATTTGAATTATCGAATCCTCGAGTTGTCGAATAGCTTTCTGAGTCCTTGAGATATCGAATGGAACTTTGACTTGTTGACTCTTTGAGAACTCGAATACCATCTTGACTTGTTGACTTCTTGAGTTCTCGAATAGAGTAGCAGACATATCGAATCCCTGAGATATCGAATGAGATATCGAACAGTGTATTCAGAGATATCGAATAGTGTCTTGAGATATCGAATCCCTGACTTCTCGAATGCTGGACTTCTCGAATAGACAAATATACTTCTCGAATTGGTACTTAGGCAAATTCTTCATTTCTTCAAATCCCAACTGTGATTATTTGACAGTCTTTAACTCCTTGCTTGAGGCATGAACCTTGGAACTTCTTTCAAGCATTATTCTAGACTCTATTTGTACAATTACACAACTAGGATTTGATGCCTACTACAAGTACAATACAAACAGAAACTCTACAACTAGAGGTTCCCTCAGTTAAGAGGTCATGTAAGTAATGCAAAGCATTACAAACAATTAGGCTTGTTATTAGATGTGTACATGCATGCCTCTGTAACTAACAATCTCCCCCAAATTGTGAGTGAGACCCTTAGTCATAATTTCATGTCTGATAACAAGCCTAACATACATAAAGATAAAACTTTAAAAGTACAGGTATGTATTTTGATTGAACACATAAATGAAATTACAAGATAAATACTCTTACAGTATGATGAGGTACTAGTCATTTTCTTTTGATTGCATCTCCATTGCTTTGGCTTGTAGATCATCATATGCTTTCTGTTTCCTTTCTTTCTCCTTTCTTGCAATCTCATCTATTGCTCTCATGATTTCTGTCATAGCATCCAATTCTTCAATCATAATAGAGTTTTTGAAATCTTCAAGCACTGGCTTCAGAATGTTGGCAGGATAGTGACTGAGTAGGTCCATTCTTATATTGACATTGTCTCCATTTCTTCTCCTATACTTCACCACATAGGGATCAAACTGAACTCTACACAATCCCTTTGCCCTTAGCTTTTCTGCTTCAATCTCCAGTCTATCAATTTCTTTCTCCCTTTCTAACCATTTCTCATAGCAGCCCTTTCTTATCTTCTCAGCATAATCTTTCTTCATTTTCACAAAGTCAATCAATTCCAGCTTCCATACTTTCTCCACCTTGTCTTTAGAATTCAGCAATGCAATGATTCTTTCTATCTCATACAATTTACCCCAATGTTGACAACCCCCTTGTTTGAATTTCATTTTTTTCCCATCAGTGTACTTGATTTCAAGGTGGTCATCCACAATTGCAGCATAGCATATCTTTTGAGCTCTTAGAAATTGCAGTTGCTCTTCATCAAAGTCTTCATCAAGTGGCTGGAGTTTCAATCCTGGAATGATTGTTAGGGCTCTAGATTTGGATAGCTTCACTCTTCTTGCAAC
Source organism: Kitagawia praeruptora (assembly GCA_037693485.1). Taxonomy (NCBI): domain Eukaryota; kingdom Viridiplantae; phylum Streptophyta; class Magnoliopsida; order Apiales; family Apiaceae; genus Kitagawia; species Kitagawia praeruptora. Next base: position 101,465,171 of record CM075352.1, on the reverse strand, counting down.
ATGTTTAAATTTCATCCTCTTGACATGATTGCTTGGCAGAAATCTTTGACCTTTGTTGGTAGACCATAGTAGTATTCCATTAGCAGATTACTTTCTGAAACATACACATGGTTTCTTGACTTGAATCTTCTTCTCTTCTTGAGGTGGTAAGACAGTTGCAGAAGCCATAGATGTAGATTTTGCTAGGTCACTACTAACAGTATTCACCCTAGACTTAGAGTCTTGTGTTGTGGTGAGGTTACTGCTAGCAGTGCCTAAGGCTTGCTGTCTTCCACTCTTCCTCTCATAGGTTTTACCTTGGTCATCATCATCCTTTTTATCCTTGTCTCCCTTTTTCTTCTTGTCTTCATCACCCTTATCTCTCCTGTGATGTCTTCTCCTCCCATCACCTTTGTCTTCAGAATCATCATCCTTATTTCTCCTAGGTTGAGCCATCTCTGGAATTTCACCAGTTGCAATATAGGTTATGAGGATGTGCAGTGCCTCAGTTTCTTCAGCATTTCTGGCTCCAACCTTCTTCTGTAATTGATCAATGATAGCAATGATCAGTCTGTGATTTCTAGTGGTGAGATCATGGGGAATGACCAATTGCTTGATATCTTCAATTCTGGTGCCAGACTGATAAATGATTGTCCATGGCTTCTTGATCACTTCTGGTAGCCTTGAAGGTTGACCATTCCTCAAATCATCAAACAGACTTTTGCTGTTCTCATTCCTCTTCTCAATGAGCTCAAGTATGGCATCTATCTCTGAGTGTTTTAGGTCTTGTAGAGTCTGGTATGTTAGATGCCATATCTTTAATTTGGAAACCATCACTATCTCCTTGACCCATAGATTGTTGACTTTCTTGGGGATGACAGTGATGTAGTCAATCTGCTTCTTCACCTCCCTCAGATAAAACTGAGTGTCACCAACCTGTTCCCTTATGGCTTTCAGAAACTCCAAGAAGGCTTTATCATGATAAATATCTGAGTTGGCAACTTCTTGCAGCTTGGCCTCAGTAACAACTTTGACTTCTACAGGCTTGGCACTCTCAGATATAGAGGTTGGAGGTTTGTCAGATGGCATACTCCCTGCAACCACTGTGGTAGTTATGGATTGCTTTTGTCCTCCAGGAGTAGTGATGTGCACAGTTGGTAGAGTGACAACTGGCAAGGTAGATGGAGGCTCATCCACTTTGGATTTTCCTTTGCCAGGCACATTTGCTAGAGACTTTGAAGCCCTTTGTTGACCACCCTCTTTTATTATTATGCCTTTCTCCCCCTTTGTATTTGAGTTCCTTGCCTTCTTCTCCCCCTTAGGCTTGTTGTCAGGCACAGAGGCTGTAAAAATGTCCTTTGGGATTGAAGATTCATCAGGTAGAGGGAGACCCATATGCTTCATCATTGCAGCTAACATGGATTGTTGATGCAGAAGGACATCAGCTGTGGTGGATGCTTGAGTGTCCAACTGATCATTTAGCAGTGTAACCTTTTCTGTAAGATGAGCATTGGACTTGGTAAGAGTAGCTACCTCCTGTTCAAGAGTGTTCACCTTAGTGAATAACTCATTGGCCTTGAAACCAGATAAAGATTGATCCTGCAGCCTCTTCACTTCATATTTAGACAGTTCATGCACAGGGACATCAGTCACTAGCCTATCTCCATAAAGATTCTTGAACATTGTCCTCAGCATGGCATTGGCATCTGTAGTCTGGTCAGATAGATTTTGAAATTGATGCCCCAGACCTGTGACAGTATCCTTTAGCAGAGCTAGCCCATTATCCATCTGGGTGCAGGTAGAGTTGCAGTGTTTGATGTCCTTGAACACACTATCTAGCTGAGGGAATTTAGCATCAAAGGCCCTCTTGACTTCTGCTACTGAAGTGGCTGTCTTGTCACACACCCTGTTGACTTCAGTTTTGACTCCCTTGCCAAGATAGTGTGCAGCCTTGAGGAAACCCTTGTAGGAATCATTTACAGCTTCATACACTTCACCAGGTGACAGGGATTTTGCATTGGAGCCCAGTGAAGTGATGTATTCCTCCCTGAGATACTGAAGTGCTTCATCGAGAGTAATATCATATTTTCCTTGCAACCAGGCATCTATGTTGCCATCTCTCTCAGCATCATCAATGATCTTTGACTTCTGTACTTCCACATCATCCCTATGGCATAACAGAATAGCCTCATAGTCTGGATTAGGCATGTCTGCAGTGAGAAGGTTCTGAGCAATCTTTGTGAACTCAGGAATCTGATCCACAATTAAGCTTTGAAGTGCTTCAACCATCAATTTTTGTGGAACAGACCCTGATCCTGAAGCACTGTCATGTTGCACAGGCTTCAGCCATTTTGACATGAAGTCAGAGCTAGAGCTAGGCAAGCTAGACTCCTCAGTTACAGATGCAACTTCTGTAACCGGATGGATTGACTCTACTACTGGTGTCACCACAGAGGTGGGATGAATTACACCAGCAGTTGACACAGGCACAGAGTCTCTAGTAAAAACTAGTGGAACCTCTGTGTTTGTGATGGTGTCATTAGGAGATGCCTCAGCATGCATTCCCTCACCATCTAAATGTGGGTTCTGAGTGGTGAACAAAGTGTCATGCACTAAGTCACTTGAAATTATTGGCTCATCAAGAGAAAAGAATTCTTGATGATCAATACCTTGCATCTCAGTTGCCTGAGTTGCAGGTTCCAAAGAAATTTCAGAGTTAGATTCTGGAAGAGAAGTGTGTTTAAGAGTAGATTTTGGCAACTCCCCTGAGAGATAGAGGGAGTTTCAAATGTGATGTGCTCTCCACTCAGTGTTGTACCAGCCTTATCACTCCCATGTGCTGACTCTATACAAGAAGGTGCATTGGGGAGGATGCTTGATTCTATAGGTGCACCCTGTTGAGAGGATACACCTAGTGAGCTGTGTGCCCCTGATTTTACAACTTCAGCCATTTGTGTGACTGAAGAGGTGGTCTTAATTTTCTTCTTCTTTGTCCTGTGTAAGGGTAACTCAGGTTCCTCACTTCCTAGACCTAATTCAATAGCTAATGCTGCTTCAGACAAGATATTCAATGGTGCAGACATTACTTCCTTTCTCTTCTTTTTACTAACATCACCCTTTTGAGAGGATGATGCAGTTGGCTCAGTATGTGGTAGAGTGTTTGGTTGAGAGGGTTGGTTAGCAGGCCCTGGGTTAGCATTTTGTTCTACTTGCTTGGGCTGTGCTAACTTAGATTTTGCATCAAATGTTGGCATGTTGTGGGGATAAGTCCTAAACAAACTCTCCATATGGGGAGTTATGTTCAGTCTTACATCCACATCATTCCTAGTCTCCAAATTACCAAAAATGAGTTTGGTCATGGACTTAGGATAGCCTATTTTATTTTTATCAATCCCAGGCAATTCAATCAATGAAGCATTTTTATAATTAAGTACAGATTGAATAAAGCGAGGGAAGAAAATATCAGTACCTCTCTTGGTTGTGTTCTTACCAAGTCTCCCATATAATTCTTGGAGTATGATTTGGCCAACATCAATCTTCTTCCCATAGGCCAAAGTATATCCAATTTGCTGCACAGGTGCACTGATTTGATCAAAGCTTGATTTCCTGGCAGTGAAGACTTGGAGAAGAGTTGCAAACACATAACTCCACTCCTTTCTCAGATTCTTTCTGTTTAGCTTTCCAAGGTTAATCCCATCTGAGTAGTTTATGAACTCAAAGAATTCCTCCAACTCTGCATTAGTGGCCATTCTGTCAAATGACTCTTGTTGTAGGCCTAGTGCTTGGTTCATGTCTGCAGTAGTGATAGTGATTTCCTTATCTTGAACCTTGCAGTAGATGACATATGAAGTAATTGCGTTTTCCAGGGCTACAACCTCCACAATAGCAGTACTCCAGAATTGTTCCAGAATATCTAGATATAGAGTTGGGTTGGCAGAGAGTGCATCCTTGATATACGACTCAGCCATCCATTTCACAAAGCACTTGAAATTGGCATTGGGTGCTTCAACATCACTAGTGAGAGCGATGAAGTTGGCGTTAAACTTTACTGTTGCCATTTGTGTAGAAGAGAGGAAAGAAATTGAAGGTTGAAGAAGAAATTTGGCTTTTCGTAGCTAGGGTTTCAGGGGTTTAGAGAGTGTAGATGCTTGAGAAATCGAATGAAATGAATCGAATAGTTGTGAAATTGTATAAGTATGAAGTACTTGAATTGTCGATTAGCAGAGAGTTTTGTATCGACAAGTCAGGCATTCGAGAAGTAGGAAACAACTATTCGAGAAGTCAAGAATGGCTTAATCGATAACTCAAGCAGATAGAAACTCACAGCTGGCAGTTATCTAACTCAGAAATAATTCTAAATTAAATAATATGTGTTTTTATGAGTGAATTAAACTTTTAGACAAAAGTCCAAAATCGGTTAAAATTCAGCGAGAATTCAGCCTTTTCAAATGATTCGAGAACTCAGATATAGTGTTCGAGAACTCAGTCATTCGAGAACTCAGTTACTATATTCGAGAAGTCAAGAATTCCTCTATTCGATATCTCAGAAAGACTCTATTCGAGAACTCAAGAGTACTCTAATGAGACTTATTAGAGATGTCGAATAGTGAATCATTCGAGAAGTCTGACTTATCGAACTATACCCATCACTCATAAAAATTTGATTTTCACTATCTTTTAAAAATTTACCAGACATATTCATTGAAAAATATCCTAGCAAATTAAATAGTGATTTTCTCAAATTTTAATAGAAATTTTAAGTTAATAAAAATATGATTTTCAACATATACAACAGATTTGAAATATTTATAAATCATATTTCAGCCAACACTTACTCCAAAAATATTGAGAATTTAGATAAAGTAAGTGTTTACTGCTGCAACAATCTAGATGGTGTATTCACTTAGCCAGAATCTGAAGAATTCAGCATTCCAATCTCACTTACCAACCTTGTGAAGGTGGCTTCATCTAATGGCTTAGTGAATATATCAGCTAGTTGTTTATCTGTAGAGACATAATGCAACTCAATGGTTCCATTAGTTGCATGTTCTCTTATGAAATGATATCTAATGTCAATGTGCTTTGTTCTAGAATGATTGACAGGATTGGCAACTATAGAGATTGCACTTGTGTTGTCACACATGATTGGAATTCTTTCCAACACAAGTCCATAATCTCTAAGTTGATTTCTAATCCAAAGCACTTGAGCAGAGCAACTTCCAGCAGCTATGTATTCAGCCTCAGCTGTAGAAGTTGACACAGATTGTTGCTTCTTGCTATACCAAGAAACTAACCTTTGTCCAAGAAACTGGCAGCTTCCTGAGGTGCTTTTCCTATCCACTCTGCATCCAGCATAATCAGCATCAGAATAACCAACCAGATTGAACCCTGTGTCCTTAGGATACCATAATCCCAAGTTAGGAGTGCCCTTCAGATATCTAAAGATCCTTTTTATTGCAATCAAATGTGATTCCTTTGGATTTGATTGAAACCTTGCACACAAGCATGTAGCAAACATGATGTCTGGCCTACTTGCAGTGAGGTAGAGTAGAGAACCAACCATGCCTCTGTAGACTGAGATATCTACTCTCTTGCCTTTAGCATCTTCATCCAATTTAGTGGCAGTGGCCATGGGTGTCTTGGCAGGTGAACAATCTTCCAAGTCAAACTTCTTCAATAAATCCTTGATGTACTTGGTTTGAGTGATAAAGATACCATCCTTCCTTTGACTGACTTGCAACCCTAGAAAGAATGTCAACTCTCCCATCATACTCATCTCATATCTGCTCTGCATGAGTTTAGAGAATTTCTCACACAGTTTCTCATTTGTAGAACCAAAAATGATATCATCCACATAGATTTGAACTAGGATCATATCATCACCATGCTTCTTGTAAAACAGTGTCTTGTCCAATGTGCCTCTAGTGAATTGATTTTCAAGAAGGAATTGTGATAAAGTATCATACCATGCTCTTGGAGCTTGCTTAAGTCCATACAATGCCTTAAGCAATCTGTAGACAAATTCTGGGAAATGTGGATCCTCAAAGCCAGGTGGTTGTTGCACATAAACCTCTTCTTCCAACTCTCCATTTAGAAATGCACTCTTGACATCCATTTGATAAACTTTAAAGTTTGAATGAGCAGCAAATGCCAAGAATATTCTAATGGCTTCCAATCTAGCAACAGGGGCAAATGTCTCATCATAATCAATGCCTTCCTGTTGAGAGTATCCTTTTGCAACCAGCCTTACTTTGTTTCTTATTATTACACCATCTTCATCCATCTTATTCTTCAGAACCCATTTTGTTCCAACAATGGTTCTATTCTTTGGTGCAGGCACAAGTTCCCATACTTTGTTCCTTTCAAATTGATTCAGCTCCTCTTGCATGGCAATAATCCAATCTGGATCCAACAATGCATCATCAAGTTTCTTAGGCTCAACTTGTGATAGAAAACATCCATAGAGGCACTCATTTTGAGTTGCTCTCCTAGTCCTTACTCCTGCATTAGGATCTCCAATGATTTGCTCTGCAGTGTGTGATCTATCCCATTTCCTCGAGTGTTCAGCCTGATTTCTCATTCTTGATGTTGCTTCATCATCCACATCATGGTCATCCTCATTTCCTCCCCCTGTGAAGTTACCATTACTCACAGGTGTGTCTTGGATGCTTGTTTCTCCACTATTGATTGGCACAAATTCTTCTCTTGTATCATTATTCACTTGAGAATGTTGAACTTGAGTTTCAACTCCAGTTTCAGTCTCTTCATCAGAATCATCTAGATTATCAAACTTCAATGGATCTCTGTCTTCATCATTGGCTTCTTCTAGTCCAGGTAGTTTGCTGTCATCAAATGTTACATCTGTGCTTTCCATAACTTTCTTTTGACTGATGACATAAACCTTGTATGCAATTCTTTCCATAGAATAGCCAAGAAAAATTCCTTCAAATGCTTTTGCATCAAACTTTCCAACATATTCAGAATTATCCTTGAGTACAAAGCATTTGCTTCCAAAAGTATGAACATACTTTAGTGTAGGCTTCTTTCCAGTCATCAAGTTGTAAGGTGTCTTTCCAGTGTTTTTGTTGATGAGGGTTCTGTTCTGAATATAGCATGCAGTGCTCACAGCCTCAGCCCAAAAACATGTAGGCATTTTTGCATCAAGTAACATTGTTCTAGCAGCCTCAATTAGAGTTCTATTCTTTCTCTCAACAACTCCATTTTGTTGTGGAGTCCTTGGAGCTGAGAATTGCTGAGAAATGCCATTCTCTTTGCAGAATGCTTCAAGTGTGGCATTTCTGAACTCTGTTCCATTATCACTCCTCAGTGCAATCACACTTGCATCGTTTGCCTTTGCTTCCTTGTCAACTTTCTTTATATGCTCAATAATTACTTGTGGAGCCTCATCTTTTGATGCCAGAAATTCCACCCATGTATACCTTGAAAAATCATCAACCATTACCAGGGCATACTTCTTTCTTCCAAGTGACATTATGTTGACAGGCCCAAACAAATCCATATGGATGAGTTGTAGTGGCTTGGTTACAGATGTCACTGTCTTTGACTTGTGGCTTGATCTCTTCATTTTTCCTTTTTGACAAGCCTCACACACTCCTTCTTGGCAGAATTCAAGTGTGGGCATGCCTCTCACTAACTCTCTTTTGACTAGAGAATTAATGGCCTTGAAGTTCAGGTGTGATAGTTTCTTGTGCCACAGCCAACAATCTTCATTTGATGCTTTTGAGTAAAAGCAACAAATTTTGTCCTTGTTTGCAGAGTCCGTACTGGCTACAAACAGGCTTCCCTTCCTTACTCCAGATAGAGCAAGATCACCAGTCTTCTTGTGGGTGATCAAACATTCATCTTTGTCAAAATTCACTTTGAATCCTCTATCAGTAAACTGACCAACACTTAACAGATTATGCTTGAGCCCCTTGACTAGTGCTACATCTTCAATGGTGACATTTCCAACTTTCAGCTTGCCATATCCCAATGTGTTACCCATGCTGTCATCTCCAAAAGCAACCATTGGGCCAGCCTTTTCCTCATACTGTGATAGCAGGGCCATATCACCAGTCATATGATTTGAGCATCCACTGTCCAAAATCCACATGACCTTCTTTTCACTTTCTTTGCCCTGCAAACACAAAGGTATTACTTTTCCTTTGGTACCCAAACAAGTTTGGGTCCATGTGACTTAGAGACAGTTTTATCATAAACAACATGCTTGTCAACTTTCTTAGTGTTAGTCTTCTTGTCACTGCTGGAAGTCTTAGAACCTGAGGTTTCAGACTTAGGTGACAAAGGTACCTTTCTAGCTTTAGGAGGACTTGAAGACTTTGACCTTGTGTAGTGTGTGTGGGAATTGTGACTGATACAACCATCAATGAACTGCCTTCTTAAATTAAAACAACTAGTCATAACATTCATATTGCATGGCATACAGTCAAATTTATCACAGAAAGGTGCATCTCTATGACTTAGAGGCACAGAACAATCATAGAAAGGTTTAGACACACTACCAACAGGTTTCTTGCATGCATGAGTTAGATGATTGGTACTGAAACAGTTCTGACAAGTTTTCCTAGGGGCATTAGGCATATAAGCATAGTTGTTATCCTTGTTAATCCCTAACTTGCCATTTCTGTTCTGTTTCTTTTTAGTCACTTCCTTTTCTGATTCACTCTTCCCAGCTGAGACAAACTTAACAAACTTCTTAGGTCTTGGCCTATCAACTACTGGCTTCTTGGTCTTTGACTTGACACTCTCACCCTTAGAGGATGCTTGCTGTTCACTAGATTGTGCCTCATCCTCATCATTCAACATTTGCTTGATGAGTAAGGCATCCTCATCAATTTCAAATGTTGATTCCTTAAAAATTGGATTTTCAGTTTTTCTCAAAATGTGAGGCACTTTCTCATGAACAGCTGTGTCCTCTTCAATGACAGCATAGCCTTTCCTTTGTTTGAGAGAGTCATAGTCAAGTCCAATAGCTGCTTTGGGTTTAGCTTCAATTTTCTCACAGTAGGATTGCACTAAACCAGATGATTTCTTGAAAGTTTTAAGTTTGAATTCATTCTCAGCTAATTCATCCCTAAGAGCCTTCTCTACTTGACTAGCACATAGAACCTTGTTCTTCAAATATTCAACTTCTTTCTTAAGGTTTTCTACTTGCATAGTAGTTAGCTCAAGTTCCTCATTCTTTTTGGTTAATATTTCATTTCTAGTAGACAGTTTAGCAATCTCCTCATTAGCAGCAGTCATACTAGTATGAATATTAAACATTTCAACAGATAATTGTTCAATCATGCATTTGTATTCAGAAACAGACATGTCTATAGTAGTGAGAGATGGTACCTGAGAATCAGATGAAGATGAGTCATCCTTGGAGTTGGCCATCAAGGCATAGTTGCAGAATTCTTGTTCCTCTTCATCACTCTCAGAATCATCCCAACACTTCCCTTCAGCTATGTAGGCCTTACCATGTGTCTGCTTTTTCAGAAGGGCCTCATACTTAGCTTCTAGCTCAAGATAATCTCTATCCTTCTTTTTAGGCTTCTTGCATTCACTGGCAAAATGCCCTAGGTCATTGCATCTATAACACCTTACAGATGACCTATCCACATAACCGGTTTTGAACTTATTTCTATTTGGCTTCACAGGTGCCTTGTTCTTGTTGGCTGAATGGTTTTGAGTTTTGGGTTTGAAGGGTTGATTTCTTTTAAATCTGATGTTTGGAAATTTTCTGGCCATGAAGGCATATGAGGTATTTTCCATCCCATCAAGTTCTTCCAGAGTGTAAAACTCTTCTTCTTCTTCCTCCTTTTCCTCAACAGGTTCACTCACCCCAGCTTCAGTTTCTTCATCATCTGCCACCTCCTCTATCCTTAGTTGGCTTGTAGATGCTTCTAGGTCCAGGATGGATTTGTTGACAATCAAGGCACATGATGTGTTTATCATCCTACCTTGGTTGGCTTGGATAGCCCTTTTCTGAAGCAACTCAAGTTCATGAATCTTTAGGACTCCATAGAGCACATCATAGGTGACTTTGTTCAAATCTCTCTCTCTTAGAGAAATGACTCTTTGCTCCAGATGATTTGGTGAAGACAACAGAAATTTCATATTTAACTCCTTGGTGCTGTAAACCTTTCCATTCATCTGCAACTCAGTAACTAACTTGTGAAACCTTTCAAACATTTCAGTGATGCTTTCCTTGGGCTGTGCCATGAAAGCTTCATACTGTGTGACCAGTATCTGTTTCCTGTTTTCCTTAACCTCATCAGTCCCTTCACACAATACCTCAATGTGATCCCACATCTCTTTAGCAGACGTGCATGATGCAATGTTTGCAAACATTGACATGTCCATGGAATCAATGATAAGCAACATGAGGTGGCTGTCAAGAGCAACCTTCTCCCTTTCTGACTCTGTCCACTTTGATGGATCCTTGGCCTCATAAGTTCTTGGGATAGTTATGGTTCCAACAGTCTTCTCTGGTATCTCTTGTTGTGGAACAAAAGGACCATTCTTGAGAATCTCAGGATACAAGGGATGAGAGGCTTTAATGAACAACATCATCTTTATCTTCCAGAGGTTGAAGTTTTCTTTATCAAACTTAGGGACCTTCACCGTTCCTGTAGTCTTTGGTGTATTCGAACTCATGATCGTTTCTCTGTTTTTGAATAAACAGCCCGTTCTGATACCACTTGTTGAGTATTGAATACGGTAAAAGAATACAGAGGGGGGGGTGAATGGATTCTTGAACTTTTCTTTGATTGAGTCTATGTAGCAGATAAGTGCCTGTGTATGTAGAAGTGAAGGTGCGGATAAATAAACAACACAAGACACAATATCACTTTAATCTAATGTATTATTAGATAAAGGTTGCTACAATCTGTGAATACAAATGGTAGTATTCTCAGCTCGTTTTTCTCAGAGAGATATGGCTTACAGTGTATGAAAAACTTGACTCACAAAAAGTTACTAAGTTATGAAGTGAGGCTGTGTCCTTATAGAACATGGATACAGCCTACTTACTGCAAATAAGGTAGCTAAACAAATTACTTTCTAGTCTGTCTATCCTTTTTGAGTAAGTGTCCAAACGGTTACAGATTTGACTTTGCAAAGCCTGTTTAGATCCACTTCTTTAGCTCCTTGTCTCTTCTATATCTCTCCAAGCTTCCTTGTAGGCTTTCCAGAGCACGTTACAGATTGTGGTCCATAAAGTGCATTGGCTTGTTGCAGGTTTCTGACTTGTACAATTTCTTCAGTATTTTGTCTCCAAGAATGTATTCGAGAAGTGACTAAGTAAGTGATTCGAGAACTAGAATTGACTTGATCGATAACTCTGAGTTCTCGAATACTGTTATAATGACATATCGAACCACTTCTCGAATAGCTCTTTTCCATCAGGATTCCTTGAGTTGTCGAATAGAACATTTGACTTATCGAATCCTCGAGTTGTCGAATAGCTTTCTGAGTCCTTGAGATATCGAATGGAACTTTGACTTGTTGACTCTTTGAGAACTCGAATACCATCTTGACTTGTTGACTTCTTGAGTTCTCGAATAGAGTAGCAGACATATCGAATCCCTGAGATATCGAATGAGATATCGAACAGTGTATTCAGAGATATCGAATAGTGTCTTGAGATATCGAATCCCTGACTTCTTGAATGCTGGACTTCTCGAATAGACAAATATACTTCTCGAATTGGTACTTAGGCAAATTCTTCATTTCTTCAAATCCCAACTGTGATTATTTGACAGTCTTTAACTCCTTGCTTGAGGCATGAACCTTGGAACTTCTTTCAAGCATTATTCTAGACTCTATTTGTACAATTACACAACTAGGATTTGATGCCTACTACAAGTACAATACAAACAGAAACTCTACAACTAGAGGTTCCCTCAGTTAAGAGGTCATGTAAGTAATGCAAAGCATTACAAACAATTAGGCTTGTTATTAGATGTGTACAGGCATGCCTCTGTAACTAACAATACATTAACTTCTGGATATCAATATCAAACATATTTAAAACTACTTGATATCAATATCAAAAGAACAATTTAAGATCAATATCAAATAATGTCATCTAACTAATTTACACAAAACATATGATCTATCATCAGTTTAAAAACTTTAAAAAAAAAAAAAAACTCTCTCAGGAATATAAACAAACATGTGATATACATATATCTATATCAAATCGAATCGAATATAAATAACATAAAATAGAAAACTCATTCAATCCTGCATCATAAGTTTCAAATAAAGTTAAGAAATTGCATAAACTTGGTATGGGACACAGAATTCGTAAATTTAATTGTCACAAACATCACAGAGTTTAAACTACATAAACTCTTTTAAGCATTACATCAAACAATTGGGGGGGGGGGAAATTTATACTAAAGCGAAGATACAAACAGAAGCTTACCTCTCAAAAGTTTGGATTGAAGACTAACAAATACATCACTCTCATGAAAAAAACTAATCTTTCGAAAATTCAACCAATCTGAAACAATAAAACAATCATCGTTAGTATGATTTCAATTGATATAATAAAAATGAGAGAAAGCAATAGAGAGTATGAAAGAGGGGCTAAGAGGTAAGAGAAATATAATAGAATTTAAGATATTGAATATAAGAATAGGCGGCTGAATACAAAGTTTCAATTGTAATTTTGAAATTCAAATTGGTAGGTGTATAGTTTATATGTAATTTGGGGAAAAACAAAAGCTTATCACAGAAGCCGCAGCAGCTATGTAATACTCCCGTGTACATAATCAAGTATAAAGTCAATTGGTCAAGTGGCAATGAATTGTAGATACGGAAAATGTATGAGGGTAATATGGTAAAAGATCGGGGAAAAAGCCTTCAGGCTTTATCATTTAAGTAGATACTTGTACACTTACATGTTCAAAATATATACATAGGGGTGAGTATTCGGTTCGGTTAACCGAATACCGAACCGAATAACCGAAATAATTCGGTTCGGTTAACCGAACCGAAATATTTCGGTTCGGTATTCGGTTATGATATTTCAGTTATTCGGTTATTCGGTTATTTCGGTTTTTTAACCGAAATTACCGAATTAACCGAAATATATAATAAATAATAATATTTACATTTTATATGTAAAATAATAATATTTTATATATAAAATAATAATTTTTTATATGTAATTAATAATTTTTTGCATCTAAAATAATAATATTTTATATCTAAAATAATAATATTTATATTTTATATGTAAAATAATCATTTTTTATATGTAAAATAATATTTTTTTATATATTTTACATGTAAAATAATAAATTTTTATAAGTCAAATAATAGTTTTTATATGTAAAATAATAATATTTATATTTTACATCTAAAATAATAATTTTTTATATGTAAAATAATAATTTTTATATGTAAAATAATAATATTTATATTTTTATATTTAATATGTAAAATAAAATATATAAATATATACAATTCGGTTATTTCGGTAAAATAACCGAAATAAATATTTCGGTTCGGTATTCGGTTATAATATTTGGCCTTATTCAGTATTTCGGTAATTCGGTTCGGTTCGGTTATTTTACCGAATTACCGAATACTCACCCCTATATATATATACATCTATACTATTATATAAATTCCGAAACATTAAAAGTTTTGGTGGTACCTGTTTTTTGGTACTTCGTGAATTTACTTATTTACCCTTCATTATAAATAAAAATATATATGATATTTATACTATTAAAACGCCTAAAATAAATAATAAGATAATATAATTAATGGTAATTAGTCGATTGCCTTTTTTACATTTACTTTCAATTGAATATATTACTTTTTATAAACACCTATTAACTTTTTCACAATTAATTTCAGTTGAAGTTATTACCTTTTAAAAACACCTAAAAACATCAACCATATCACATCTTTCAATCATTAATATTTCTTTCAAATTAAAACAAGTTACCTTTTGATATAAAACTAATCTCAAAATATCACACCATAAACATTAAAAGTTTTGGTACCAATTTTTTGGTACTTCGTGAATTTACTTATTTAGCCTTCATTATCAAGAAAAATATTTATGATATCTATACTTTTAAAACACCTAAAATAAATAATAACATAACGATAATTAGTCGATTGCATTTTTCACATTTATTTTCAATTGAAGATATTACCTTTTATAAACACATATTGACTTTTTAACAATTACTTTCAGTTGAAAATATTAACTTTTATAAATACCTAAAAACATCAATCATATAATATCTTCCAATCATTAATATTTCTTTTAAATTAAAACAAGTTACCTTTTGATATAAAATTAATCTCAAAATACCACACCATACTTTTCAATTATTAATACTATTATATAAAATCTATCACTAACAAAATATAATATAAATCCGTATATTACAATATAATAGAAATTCGTAGTAAATAATGATCATTAGATTTTTAGTAAAAAATTAGAATCATTAGATCTAATGATTAAATATATTATATGATTAAATTAAATTACTAAAATTTCAAGGTTCGAATTCTATCAACGACATATTTATTTTAAAATTTTATAATATAAGTTTTCAACCATCCATATCATTTAAATTTATATTAAATTATTAAAATTAAAATTAAAATAAAACATTGTAAATATAATTATATAAAAATGTAATTATAACATAAAATAAAATTTATTACATAAAAATCCGTGCATCGCACTGGTTATAAGCTAGTAAATACTAAATTCCATTACAACAATTTATACAAAGAGCTCTCACTACTTTCCCCAGTAAAAACTCAATAGGGTGTGCCAAAAGCCAAGGAACCTAAATTTATGCATACATTAAAGATCTACCAAATTACAGACTACACCTCCCTTTACCAATTTTCACAAGGTTAACTTCACAACAAACCCGAAAGCTTGATACAACTGCACAGTGTAGAAAGTTTACAAAGCTGGGAGCATCCATCCGATGGTCCAACCCAAGAACAAGCCAGCACCTACAAGACTCAATCCCAAAGCAAACATAAGAGTGTACTTGCTGATATTACATCCCGGACGCCCTTGCTTGGAACATTTCCCCTTTTTTCGCAATTTCCTGTTCTTCAGAGGCATCCATGGCAACACCCCTGGAAAAAGAGCAGACACTGGATGGTTTTTGTTGCTCTTAATCTGATAGTACAAGTTCTCTAGCTGCAATAGCTGTAACCATTGCTTATAAGCAAAAAGCTGAGAAGCCTGCCTGAAAAAAAGCTTTACAACATGCTCTTTCTCAGCATATGCTTGCTTAACTGCCATCTCTGCTTCCCTTGCACGGGTCTGAGAATGCCTCAAAGCTTCTAGCAGCTGAGCCTTCCATGGATCTTTAGCAGATATCTGTGTTTCAGCTTGACCTACTTTTGTTGGGTTATAACTGTTTCACCACACGCCAGTAGAACTAAAGTTATAAACAGAAGGTATATCACTTCTATTAGTGATTGATTAAACAGCGACACAATGTCCTCAACTTAAACATGAAAATTGCAGTTTACCGTGACACTACTACTCGATCAACAATTAAATGGTTTACTGCTTAATATACACATGGATTGAAATCATATACATAATGTTTGCAAATTTTAAAAATGAAGGGCATCTTCTAAAACAGGGAGAAGAAATTCTAAAATCATCACCACATCAAGAAACCGAACACCTCCAGATATTCCCATGAGATAAATAAATCTTACTGCTTCCTAGAAAAAAATTGGGGGGGGGGATATGAAACAGGTGATGTACACGTAGAGAATGATTTTTTTATTCTATTCCCCTGCCTTTTGTACTAATTGTTTGTTTTATCTGTTTTCTTATGCTTTAGTTGTTCTGATTAATAATAACCCTAGTTTGTTCACAAATCTTAAAGAATATTGCATCCATCTCCTTATCATGTAAACAAGTTTTTAGTACAATCCTAACAAGAATTCAAGGTTATAATTATGGGAAGCAAAAGGAAAGGTCAAGCAACCTTGTGCTTTTCTGTGTGAATTATTAGTGTTCACACAAAAAAAGACGCCGACAGTGGTGTATTCTCGACATGACCTAGCAGAGGTGTAGGGTGAAAAACTTTGAAGGAAAAATCGAAGACATAAGAAATTATTGTCACTACCTGATGGACTTATCTAAACCAGATTTGGAGCTTCCTTCAGCTGACCAATTACTCCCACGACCACCTCCTGGATTGCCACTGCCACTTGTGTGACTAGTTGGAATGCTGCGATCAGCACTTTGAGGCTTCAGATCACCGGAAGATTTTTTACTCCCGTCATGATCAGAAAACCAAACAGAAGCATACGGATCTCTCTTCAAGTAAGTTGTCTGAGGCTGGGGAAGATCCTTCTTCATGTGAGTTGTCCGAGGCTGGGGAAGATCCCTCTTCATGTGAGTTGTCTGAGGCTGGGGAAGATCGCAATTTTCTACAAGATCAAGTGATCTTTGTGCAACTAAAGAAGCTAATTCATCACTATCTGCAGTTTTCCACCACGGATCTCTTTTTCCACTTACAATCAATGGAGACTCCGAATCAAAACACGACATGTCGGATGTTTTGAAACTTGCACTATCAACATGATCCATTTCTATAAATTCATAAGATTCTTCACCATCTTTCAACTTTATAGGTTCTTGGACGCTCTTCGTATACACTGCTGAACTCTTCGTATACACTGCCTTCAGCTCTTGCTTGTTAACTATAGGTTCCTTCTTTAAGAAACTTGCACAAACTATACTTTCAGTGGCACAAGAGGCCTCTGAGTTTGAACTCTTAGTAAATAAGGCACCGGCATTCTTTAAGTGGACTCGACTCGATTTAACATTTAAGCTTGCAAAACCAGCTCCGTAGATATCCATCTCTGTTTCCAGGGTATTTAACTGTTCATTTGACAAACCCCTTTGTGATCCATAATTTGGTTGCAGCTGGAGCCACCATTTAGTGTCGGGAGGTACATTTATATATGAAGGGTTGTTGTTGAGGGGAACAAAACCTGGAACAAGATAATCTTGTCCATCTGTTGCACTTGCAGGTCCAGAATCAACCTGCTTAATTGCTGCTCCTGAAGATGGACAGCAAGCTAGTTTTGGAGCTCTTTTTGCATCCTCTTGAACAAAGCAACGATTAGCTGCTCTTTGCCAAGCAGCCCTTGCTTCTGCTGCTGCCATCACTCACTCATCTTCCAGACATTCCACAATATATATGAAACAATTCTAAGACCATAAATAAAATAAAATTCATTATTAATAATAAAACATATACCTCACTGTTATATAAACTGTTTTTTTTTATCCCCGAAACTGACAAGATTATTGTTACATGAGCAGGATACTAATCAGATGAACTATATGGGCATACAATTTTAGCAACCAATAATCGGTGGTCATGTCCATCTGAACATCTGCAAGTGCCTAGTCAATCAACGAGCATGCAGAAAAACACCATAAAGGCAAAAGTTCCCCACGGAAAGACCAGCGTCGAACAAAAACGAACATATGTAGGGGTGACAATGTCTGAAACTACCCAGAACCTGACCTGAACTTATAATAGCTAAAGAATTACAGAAACGAAACTAAAGATGGCAAGACATGACTAGCAAATATGACTTGAATGGCTCGATTATCATGTAGCTACTCTTTTAAGCTTTTGTGTTCATTCTTATTAATATTCAATAATGTTCAGAATGACGGAAAATTGACAAATGGCAAGTTTCTATCATGAACACGCCAAGGACTCAAAATTTCCACCCCCAACCCAAAATCAAAGACATAATAAGCTTCCACTCTTGCAATTAAACAACACGCTCATCCCGTATTAAATGGTAACTAAAACTAATCTCATTTGAAAAACCAAACCTTTTGAACAATTGAACCAAACACACAAGTGAACAACAAGTCTTCATGTGACAAACAAATCCTAAACATGGTACTCCACATTTATTATGTCAGACACATAAAACTAACAGGTCAACAGAAAAACAATCTGAATCCTTAAAATCTTGTAAAAGCATGTTCAATGAATGACATATACACATGTGACATGATCACTTGAATTCTCAAAAAATCTTGATCAAAGAATCCATTTTGACCACAACCCAGTAAGCAAAATTACAACATTCCAACATAAAGCAGACAAACAAATAAAATTATAAAAGAAATATGAAGTCTTTATTACATCACCTCATACCAAACAGCATTAACCTAAACAAATATACAAACGAATTTCATACTTATCCATACAAAACGAAACAAAAAAACTTGACCATTCTGATAAATGAGAGAGAGAGAGAGAGAGAGAGAGGGGGGGTACCTGCAAGAGAAAATTAAAGAAACTAATGGGATAGAATGATGATATCAAAAGGAGAGGGAGTGGGTAAAATATGTATGTATAGATTCACTGTAAAAAAAAATGTGTGTGTGTGTGTGGAACAATAATTGGGGGTGTTGAGTTACAAAGACACGAATCCTGATCCTCCTCGTGACAGATCCTCCATTTTGTTTTCCCTTCATTTCTTTTCTTTGGTTGCTTGCTTGTCGGTTTCTCAACCCCAAGAAACGACATCGTACCATTAAAGCTATATACGGGGTGATGGTCCTAAATATCCACTTCCCAAAATATTTGATCCAAAATACCAATTTTCGGGATGAATGACCCTATTTATCGACGAGATAAGCATGTGGGAAAGGAGTGTCCGGACACTCCTTTGACACATGTGTGTCTTTCACAAAATTTCATCTGAGCTCGTGAACAGTTGCTTCAGACACGCATGTTGAGCATGCGTGACAGGAGATGCGCAAGTTGAACATGCGTATCTACAGCAACTGTTCATCGTCTCCAGAGCTCCGCCGGCGCCGCTGTTATCGACAAAACTTCGACAAGTTCGTTTGTACTGTACAAGCATCAACAACTATATCGTACTATATATCAAACGAATCGTCTCCTCCTCCTCTATAACCCTATAATCTTCGATTTTTGTTTCTTTTGCTGGATTGAAAAGGCCAAATTGAAGCTCCATTTCCGATTTCGTTGTTCGATCTGTTCTTGCATGCCCCTGCGGGGCCTAAAATCATTAAATGAAGATGTAAAAATGTAGAGGAAGGCATGTGCATTCTTTTGTTGTAATTAGTTGTTGTGGAAGTTGCCGGATTGTCAAGAACGGACATCGGCGATTTTTGAGGCGATTTTATGGTCGGAGCACGCTGGAGCTTGTTTGTAGATAATGACGTCATCTGATGTCATCACGCATCTGGGAGATGCGTGACCCCTGTTGCGCATTTCAGAGATGCGTGACCCGTGTTGCACATTTCAGAGATGCGTAACACATAGGTATATCGGGCCGCTGCTCCCGCACATAGGCATATCAGGCCATGGGGCTTCAAATCTAGGCATTTTGGGCATTTTCTCCTTTCGTAATTGTAGGGCCACTTTTTGAAGGGTGTATTCAATTAAAATTTTAATCGATTGTTAATAATTCAAAAATTTTATTGAATTTTGTAAATTCATGAATTATTCAAAATCTACAATAGACTTTATGCAGACTTTTTAATTTTACAAAAATTTTATTGGATTTCAATGGATTGATTTATCAAGATTTTTGTGGACTAAAAACTATCTCAAAGATTTTATTGGATGAATTTTATTTTATTTATTTTATTTTAGGATATCCATATATAAACTAAAATAATATTATATATAATTCAAAATAGTTATTTATCTAATCTAACTTTTCATACATGTGTTATTCGTTCTCATTATATTTTTTATCATCATCCTTCATATTTGTCGTAGTACCAATTAAATACGAGAATATTATCTTGTAATTTGTGAATATATACAATCCATTAGCAAAATTACAATCTAGAAAATAATACTTTTCAAAAAGGGTTAATTATCTTGATGGTCACTGAAGTCAGCCTACTGTATCAAGATGGTCACTGAACTGAAATTCGACTCAAGTAGGTTACTAACTTGTATTAAGTGTACAATCCGTTAAGTTTTCTATATTTTTTATTCAGGTTTTATCGATTTTAAACGAGAATTTAATTAAACTTAGAGTTAAGTAACGATTTACACAAACAGACGTTATCTACGTAGATAGAATGTGTACCAGGTCAGCAAATTCGTCTAAAAAATTGAGATAAATTAACAAAATGTACAATTGATACAAGTTAGTGACCTACTTGAGTCGAATTTCAGTTCAGTGACTATCTTAATACATTAGGCTGACTTCAGTGACCATCAAGATAATAACATATTCTCAATACATACCTAATCTTAAACAACAAATTGTCCAAATAAGCATATTCGTAATAATACTTACGGAAGTGTTTTATTTAAATGAATTGATAATAATCTATAAATTTTGAAAAATTATTATTAATTTAATTATACCCGTTATTTGACTGAGCTTATGTAAAATCTCGTAAAATTTTGTTGATTAAAGTTCCGGGCAGATCCTTCAAAATTTCTTGGATTTTGATCAAATTTCAAAAAATATACTCCCTCCGTCCCATCCAATTGTTTACACTTTTTAAGAGTTGTCTGGCACGCATTTTAAGGTGCATTGTAAGGATGGTTTCATAACTTATTTTTAAAATTTTCTTTTTTTTCTATAAAAAAATAATGTTTATATTTTTATACAAGAAAAAAAATTAAAAAATAAGTTATGGAATTATCCTTAAAATGCACCTTAAAATGCGTGTCGGACACCCTTTGAAAAGTGTAAACAATTGGGTGGGACGGAGGGAGTAAATATACTAAAAAATCCATCAAAATCCACAATTTTGTGAAATCCAAAAAAATCCATGGATTTTTTAGAATCTAAATTGAATATCAACAGATTTCAATGTATTTTTTAAAATCCAAATTGAATACATCCAAATTTAAAGACTATTTATAATCCTTATTGAATACCACTCAATTTTAAAGGATTTTTCAAAATCCAGATTGAATACCCTCAAATTTTATAAATCCAAAAAAAATCTTTTAAAGTCCCAGTTGAATACACCCCTCTTTGTCTACATTAACCGGAATGAATAGGGTGCAAAATGCAAACAATATCCCTATTATATTTTCCTTTCAATATACCTAGGTAAGATAATATCATTGTTAGTTGAGTTTTATCATTTAAAAATTAATATGAAAAATTGAAATTTATGTGAAATGTAATTAAATTTAAATGTTTAAGAATTATAAAGAAATGAATTAGTAGGAAAAAATACATATTTTGTTATAATATTTAATAATCTAAAATGGGTGACTAATAGAAATGATATAACCAAAGATGGTTAACAATCAAAGTAAAGAAGAGATGCAACAATTGTCTTATATGTTATATATCAAATGAATTCATTGCATGTCCTATTTATAGGACATTCAACAGGGACTACTTTAGTATGAATACTAATACATGACACGCATATACAGTTAGAGAAAGGAGGCTGCGTGTATTGGAACTCTGCACCATAATTATGGATTGGCTGTACTCCGTGTATCGATATATTCACCCTTCTAGTAACCATTTGACAATCACATTGCAGTTCATATTACAACACCCCCCCTTGATTGTCAAATGTGAGTTATTACAAAGATTAACTGCCTTGTTAAAACCTTGCAAGGAAAAATCCAGTGGGATAAAAATCTTGACGAAGGAAAAAGAGTACAGTCTCCCCCTGAATAAAATATCTCACAATTTGACATCTTGATGTATCAAGTTTCTCAATCTTCGCATACCAATATTATTTCGCTGCTTTTCAAATGTTGAAGTAGGAAGAGACTTTGTGAGTAAATCTGCCAGATTATCACATGAGCGAACTTGTTGTACATCAATGTCACCCTTCTCTTGTAGTTCATGAGTGTAGAAGAATTTTGGTAAGATATGTTTTGTTCGATCCCCTTTGATATAGCCTTCCTTGAGTTGTTTAATACAAGCTGAGTTATCTTCAAACATAACTGTAGGACTGTCTGAGATACTTGATAAACCACATGATTCTCGAATATGTTGAATGACATATCGTAACCAAATACATTCTCTGCTTGCTTCATGGATTGCAAGTAACTCTGCGTGATTAGATGAAGTTGCCGCCATAGTCTGTTTTGTAGACTTCCAAGAAATAGCAGTGGCACAATATGTGAATAGATAACCTGTTTGAGATCGCCCAAAATGAGGGTCTGACATGTACCCAGCATCCGCATATCCAATGAGCTGCGATTTTGAATTATTTGGAAAGAATAGCCCAAGATCAATTGTCCCACGAAGATATCTGAAAATATGTTTGATCCCATCCCAATGTCTTTTAGTTGGATCAGAACTGAATCTTGCTGACAGGTTCATAGCAAATGCAATATCAGGCCGTGTGTTATTTGCAAGATACATAAGGGCTCCAATTGCACTAAGATATGGAACTTCAGGCCCAAGTGCATCTTCATCTTCTTTTCTAGGACGGAAAGGATCTTTTTCAACTTCTAGTGATCGAACAATCATCGGTGTAGTTAGTGGATGACCTTTGTCCATGTAGAATCGATCAAGAACCTTTTCAGTGTAGGTTGACTGATGAATAAATATGCCTGAAGATAAGTGCTCCACCTGTATACCTAAACAAAATCTTTTTTTTCCAAGATCTTTCATTTCAAACTCATTTTTCAAATAGTAAGCAGCATTAGTAATATCTTTAGAAGTACCTACAATATTCAACCATCCACATATACTGCAATGATAACAAAACCAGATTGTGACCTTTTGATAAACACAGATGGACACACTTGATTATTTATATACCCATCATTCAATAAATATTCACTAAGCCTGTTGTACCACATATGACCAGATTGTTTCAAACCATATAATGATCGTTGTAATTTAACTGATTATAAATGTCGAGGCTTAGTTTCCTCTAACTTTAATCCTTCCGGGATTTTCATGTAAATATCACTATCAAGTGATCCATATAGGTAGGCTGTTACAACGTCCATTAGACATGTTTCCAATTTTTCCATACAAGCCATATCTATCAGAAAACGAAATGTAACTCCATCCATAACAGGAGAGTATGTTTCCTGGTAATCAAATCCAGGTCTCTGAGAGAATCCTTGGGCTACTGACCGAGCCTTATACCTCACAATTTCATTTCTCTCATTTTGTTTTCGTACAAATACCTATCTATTCCCAACAGGGACTACACCAACTGGTGTTTGGACTGCAGGTCTAAATACATTTCTCTTGCGCAAGGATTGCAATTCTTTCTGGATTGCAATTTTCCATTTTGGCTAATCATTTCTTTGTCGACATTCTTCCATACTTTGTGGTTCAGGATCGGAGTTCATAATAATATCACATGCCACAGAAAAAGCATACACATCATCAACCTCACTACTCCCACGATCCAATAATTTCTCGTTATGTACATAACTCATTGAGATCTCATAATTTTCTGGTACCTTTGTTTCTATAGAAGCATGTGCCTCTTCAGGGGCAATATCCTCTTCTAGAGGTAATACCACTTCGGGTGGTTTTGTCACAGCCACTTCAGGGGCTTGAACCTCTTCAGGAGGTGATACCATTTCTAGGGCACTTTCAAGAACATTTGCCACTTCAGGGACATGTCCATTCAATTTCCGTTTTCATGGTACAACATCTTTTGCACCAATAGGTCTACCATGCTTCTGGCGTGGTTTTGAATCACCAATCAATTCTTCAGGAATTGATTTATGAACAGGGATTTCAACCCTGGCCGGAGCATTAACAGCGGGTATATGCATCCGACATTTGATTAGCAATATTTTGCATATGAATGATTCTTAAAACCTCAGATTCACATTGTTTAGTACGTGGATCAATAGCATTTAATCCTGATGCATTCCATGATAGTTCAGAATTTAATTTATGCAAAACATTATCTCCCCCTAATGGAGGAAACACAGACTCCTCAAAATGACAATCAGCATAACGAGCAGTAAACAAATCACCAGTTAATAGTTCAAGATATCTTATGATAGATGGTGAGTCAAAACCAACATATATGTCTACTCTTCTTTGTGGACCCATTTTGGATCTCTGTGTGGGTGCAATGGGTTCATATATGGCACAACCAAAAATCTTAAAGTGAGAAATATCAGGAACTTGACCAAGAACTAACTGTTGAGGGGATTGTTTGTGGTAAGCAGATGGTCTTATCCTAATTATATTTGCAGCATGGAGTATTGCGTGGCCCCAAACGGATATAGGTAATTTGGCTCTTAAAAGTAAGGGACGTGCAATAAGTTGAAGCCTTTTAATTAGAGGTTATGCTAAGCCATTTTGTGTATGTACGTGAGCTACAGGGTGTTCGACTGAGATTCCTACTAACATACAATAATCATTGAAAGTTGCAGATGTAAATTCAACAGCATTATCTAGTCGAATTGATTTAATGGGATGGTCAGGAAATTGGGCTCGCAATTTGATTATTTGAGCAAGTAGTTTGGCAAAGGCTATATTTCGTGTAGAGAGTAGACAAACATGAGACCATCTAGTTGATGCATCAATTAGAACCATGAAATATTTGAATGGACCAGATGACGGATGAATAGGACCACAAATGTCACCTTGGATTCTTTCTAAGAAATTTGGAGACTCGGTTTGAAGTTTAACTGGAGATGGTCGAACAATTAGTTTTCCTAAGGAACATGTTGAACAAGGAAGTTCATTATGTGGTATGACCTTTTGCTCTTTAAGGGGATATCCAATAGAATTTTCCATAATACGACGCATCATAGATACTCCTGGATGACCAAGTCTTTCATACCAAAGGGTGAGTGATTTTGGGTCTATGATTTTCGGAATGGTGATACTATGAGACTCAATGACTCTAATTTGGGTAGCATATAAACCAGAAGATATTAACTGTAATTTTTCTAAGATTTTCTTTTGACCTGAAAAGGTTGAAGTGATTAGGAGATATTCTTTTTCATTTTCACTAGTAGTTTTTATATGGAAACCATTAAGACGAATGTCCTTAAAACTCAAAAGATTTCTAGTGGATTTACTAGAATATAGAGCATTATGCACGTGAATTTGTGTCTCATTTGGTAGGATAAAACTAGCTTTCCCAAAACCCTATATTATATTTGATGTGCCCGAAATGGTCCAGACATGTGAGTTGGTTCTAGTCAACTGTGAGAAAAATTTCTGATTTTGTAGAATTGTGTGAGTGGTGGCACAATCAGCAATGCATATATCTCCCATATTTATACTGTGCACAAATATAAGTGAACAACAATTTTATTAAAGCAAACCCAAGTACATAAAACAAGTACATCAAAACAGGAAATCAAATCAAATACATAAGGCACAAGCATTTAAAGCGATACATATAAGAACAAGTCATCTAAGCCGTAGTAAAGATTAGCATTATTATTAAGTTCAGTTGGAGACTTGTTGATTGGTTCATCGTTAAAGCTAGCCAAATTTGTTTCCACCCTTTGTCCATTCTGCTTTTTAGATGACTCGTAAAGATCTACAAGATGTCTAGGTGTGCGACAAGTACGAGTCCAATGCCCATGAGCCCCACATCTGAAGCATATATCCCTAGTATCTCCTTCCTATGGTGCCTTCCTTTTATTTGACACCTCATTTTGCCACTTCTGGTGGCTGGAGTTGTTGTAGTCATCACACTGCCACTTCAGGTGACCAGAGTTATATTGATTTCGAAATCTACCACGAAAATTTCCACGTCCACGATTTCGTCCATAACCTCGTCCTCCTCTATGCCCTTTTCCATGTTCATTCTTCCGGAATGACATGTTATGTACTTCAGGTAACTCGGCCGAGCCTGTGGGACGTATCTGATGATTTTTCAGCAACAACTCATTATTTTCTCAGCTACAAGAAGGAGAGATATCAGCTCACTATATTTTTAGAAATTGCGTTCCCTGTATTGTTGTGCCAAGATCATAGTGTTGGGGTGGAAAGTTGAAAGGGTCTTTTTCAATCATCTCAGCATCAGTAACTTTCTCACCACACAGGATTAGCTTTGAGCTTATTTTAAACAAGGCAGAATTATATTCAGCAACAGATTTAAAATCTTGTAACCTTAAATTGATCTAGTCATAACGAGCATGTGGCAAATGGACAAGTTTTTGGTGGTCAAACCTATCTTTGAGATTGGTCCAAAGGGTGAGTAGATTTTTGATTGTGAGGTATTCAGATTTTAAGTTTTCGTGAATGTGGTGCCTAAGGAAAATAATTGCTTTGCATTTTTTTCAACAGTTGGGGTTTTTCTTGTTTCTATGGTATCCTTTAGCCCGTTGGCACTAAGGTGTAATTCCGCATCGAGTACCCAAGACAGATAATTATCCCCAGACACATCCAAAGCAACAAAGTCTAATTTTGCAAGATTCGCCATTCTGAACGTAAAATAAATATTTAAAAACATGGTATAACAATATGGCACATTAAGGCATGAACAACTAAACATATATTTTATATTCTATAATAAATTTTTTGACATAAAATAATCAATAACATAAAAATTAAATTCAATTAAACATAATTAACATTTAATTTATACAATAACATTAATAAATTTATAAATAACGGGCATGATGATAACAACATTTTTAAAATGAATAGGATTAAATCGTACCTTATTGATCAAACAAAATTTGGACAGAACCTCAACTAAAATAGATTAAACTGGATTGTATCTCCTTCGTCAGATAAAACTCCGGGGCAGAGACTCGTGCTGATAACGTGTTATAATATTTAATAATCTAAAATGGGTGACTAATAGAAATGATATAACGAAAGATGGTTAACAATCAAAGTAAAGAAGAGATGCAACAATTGTCTTATATGTTGTATATCAAATGAATTCATTACATGTCCTATTTATAGGACATTCAACAGGGACTACTTTAGTATGAATACTAATACATGACACACATATACAGTTAGAAAAAGGAGGCTGCGTGTATTGGAACTCTGCACCATAATTATGGATTGGTTGTACTCCGTGTATCGATATATTCACCCTTCTAGTAACCATTTGACAATCACATTGCAGTTCATATTACAACATATTTCAATTAAACTCTTAATTATTAATAATAATATTTTCGAAGATATTGACGATATCTATTTTGTCGCATAAAAATGATTTTGAAATCTAATATTGATAAACATTTGCAAAATTTGGCATTCGATAAGTAAAAGAAACATTTTTGAATCTTTTTTTTATTGTCGATGACATTATGAAAGACGTGATTGCTTATTTGTTAAAAAATTTGATTGTATGATTAAAAGAAGCAGAATGTAAATATGATAAAAGGTGTGATTGACTTAACTTGTCGATAAATTTGGTTGTACGACAAACAGAAGAGAATTTAATTGCATTATAATCTAAAAAATGATATAATTAGAAAAATTTGCATTGGTGACAAAAAAAGAAAAAAACTGCATTAGAAGTGATTTTTAATAAGAAAATTATAATCTGAAAACGATATAATTAAAAATGGTTGTACTAGAATTGAATTTTAAAAAGAAAATTATAATCTGAAAAGGATATTGTTAAAAAATGTTGTATTAGAATTGAATTTTATTTTTTATTAGTAATAAAAAATTCATATTTACTATTTGAGCTCTATCTTGAGATTTAGAAATTAAATTTGGATTATTTTACAATCCATGCGAAACTCATAAAAGTTTCTTTGGGTAACTGATGATTTAATAATTATTATTCAAATGAAAACACTCAGAATCTCAAGAGAAAATATATTTACGAATTTTTACATTAATCATATTCAATGTAGAAGGCCTACATTGATAATGTTATTCAATGTAGAAAACCTTATTATATATTCTTTAAATCATTGACATACATCTTTTCGTATTTAAATATAAATACACTTTTTAGTTTATAACATATTAAAATATAAAATAGTTTTTATGCTAGATCAAACGATTTTCATCTATTTATTTTAAGATCTAATGGTTCTTATTTATTTTGTTGTACGGAGAATTAGACTATTGATTATAATTTAGTGATAATTTAATTATTATTATTCAAATAAAATTTCAAGAGAAAATATAATTACGAATTTTTACATTGATCATATTCCATGTAGAAGTCCTACATTAATAATGTTATTCAATGTAGAAAATCTAATAATAAACAATTGTTTATTTTAATATTTAATGGTTCTTATTTATTTTATTGTACTAAGGTAGACTACCTATTACCAAAATTTTGGACAAAATCCTTCCTACACTTATTTTTAAAACTATATTTGGTTGTTAATAGAATTATCTTCAGATAATTTTAAAGAATAGTACTTTGAAAATTAAAATGAAATATAAGTCGATTTCAAATATTCAATAGAATTTTCAACATAAAAATCGTTAATTTCTTCTTTATTTTGTTTTGCGTAATCCTAATTGGAAAATAATTATAAAAGCATCACTAAATTAATGATTATTTTATTATTTTCACGTGGGCTGCAATATCGTTCAAATCAAATTTTAAGAATTCAAGATAGAACACAAATATTAAATTAAAAATATGAAATCTCATATATCAATATTTAATAACAATTTGATATGTAAATTAATAAAATATAAATATTAAAAATATTAATATAATTATACATATTAAAAAATTAAAAAAGAAGTGGATCATAAGCTAATATAAAACAAAGTTGACAAGATAGGAAACCTACAATTAAGCCTTGCGAAAAGAATGTAAACATTTTTTGGTTTAGTTCTATCTTTTTCTTCTAATGTATGATTAATTATATGGTATGATGTTAAGTGTTTGGTATCTATAAAATACTAGCACTGGCATGACTAATTGACGGTTTCTTTAGGCACGACCCTGACATCATGATTCAACCATTTATAGAGTAAAATATGGAGTTTAGTTCAAAATATCACAATTGGTTGATAATTTTTGGTGGGAAGTTCTAACAATGTATAATTATAATTATTTTACTTTTAACTAAGTAAAACAATAAAAGTATCTTGATTCTTAGTATATAGATTTTCTTGAAAGAAAATAGTCATCAGATTCACTCAAATCCATCTTTGAAATTAGACTGGAGCTCAAATGGGATGGACCCTCTTCTAGTCTTCTGACCACACAACCCCGAACTTGAACTACTTAAGCGAGCTAAATAATCAGTTACTTTGTTTCCAAACCGTTTTAACGTTAATCCAAATTTAATATAATCTAGTTTTTTTAATAATTAATCTGAAAGTAACAAGCCAACATAGGTGTAGAATCTATCTATGTATATAATAGTGTCTGGTGCCCCTTTTGTACAGTAACTTCAACTTTTAAGTTTTTGCCATTCATTTTTAATTTATTTTCAAAAATGCCACAACCTTGCATTGCTTATATAACAGCCTTTATGACACACGTGTGTGTTGCAACATGTAAGGTTATAGTTGAAATTTCAACAGCCGTATACAAAGCTTTCATCATAAGCTTAAAATTTGAATTTAATCCCAAATCCCCAAATTGTACCTTTTACTCAAATCTCTCCCGTGCATGTTCAATTTTCAAATCTAATTGTCTCCCTATTTTTTGTTATATCAAACCCAATTAGCTAGCTATATGTGTGTATCTTTCATTTTCCTTCTCTTACATTTATCTTTCATTATACTGTAATTTAATTATTAGTCACATGTTTATACTTTTTTTTACATTGATTCAGATTCTTAGTTACATGATTTACTTCATTTCACAAACTTTCGGATTGTTAATTACATGTTCATGCTTTTGTGTTATAGAAGGATATGGGGATACAGATAACTATGAAGACAAGAAATTTGAGATCAGGTAATTTCTTCATAAACACAATGTTGTGTTCTTAATTGTATAATTTTTTGAAAACATGATTTTAATTTGTTTATGATATATCTATACAGTAATTGTTGAGATGTTTGCCGACCAAGTGTTTGATTTATATTATTAAAAAGTTTGCAATTTGCTTCTTAGATATAACGGTCGTATAAGGCTATTTTCCACCTATCTTGATTTTATCATTCTACATTCTTTTGGTTGTTTCAGGTAGAGAGACAATGAGTGATTTTTTTATTATGGTAATTTATTCTACATTAATATGTAATACTCAACAGAATGGGTAAGTTTCTTTTTGATGTTTTATATGCTTATTGTTTTATATTTGTGCACTCAAAGTGTTTGATTAAAGATCTAATAGAGTTTTTGATTGTTAGTGCTATATTTTTAGCTACATGTTGGTACTACTAAATTTTGGAACTCTTATTATATGGAATTTACTTCAATGTCTAGGTGGTAGGAGACAATTTGGAGCCTTTTAACATAGTGCAGAAGAATCAAACACTTGAAGAGGCATCGACATCAATGATACCAATTACCAATCAATTTGTTGACCAAAATATGTGTTCTAGTTAGTTTCGTTGCATCGTATAAATACCAAGGACCATCCTTCACCTAAATTTTAGATTTTGCCTTCCATCACGTCCATTGCTGTAAATTCCATCATTAATTTTGGATGACTGAAGAGTCCTTCCATCTCACCAAAAACTTAGATGCCTCCTCTTTTGTTGTGGAAACAAGGTATACTTGTACATGCTGCTGATTGTTTGTTCTGGAATAGAAGCACGTGGCTTACACACCTGCAAAGATTATGTTAAAGTAAGTTTAAGAATTCAATATAAAAACACACGCCTCTTACTCCTGCCCTTACATCTTCATATTGAGTATAGATTGCTTTCGAGTGTGTGGCATACAAAGCTTTTTTGGACTCCCTTATTTTAGCATTTTCTGCCTTAAGCTTCTTTATGCGTGCTTTTGCCTTTTCCAATTTTTTTCCAGCCCATTCTGAGGATCAAAGATAAGATGTTGAGCATGTTCCTTCAAAGTTTCTTTGCACTTAATCACTTCTTCATCATTTTTGCAGGTGTCCGGCATTTGTAGCAGTGACGGGATTGAGTAGAACCTTAGTTGTTTATATTCCTGAGAGGAACCAGGGGGGAAAAACCTCTTATATTTGCAGTTGTCGGTGCAATCCCCTTGGTCTTTGTGGCACAAACCCCACATTTAACAGCACCAGCCTGTAAAAGAGTGATTTAGTAAGATTTGATAGTTTATAGTATAGTATATGATGTGTGTGTGTGTGTCTATGATATGACTGATTTCAAAATTACCCTACCTCCACAAGTGTAGTTGCACCATCAGTTGGTACACTCACAGTTGCACCATGACCATCAGCTGTTACAATGGCTTTAAGTTTGCACTTGTTGGTGCAATCCCCCTTGGTCTTTGTGGCACATTTAACAGCACCAGCCTGTAAAAGTGTGATTTAGTTAAATTTGATAGTTTATAGTATAGTATATGATGTGTGTGTGTCTATGATATGACTGATTTCAAAATTACTGTACCTCCACAAGTGCAGTTGCACCATCAGTTGGTACACTCACAGTTTCACTATCACCATCAGCTGTTACAATGGCTTTAAGTTTGCACTTTTTGGTGCAATCCCCCTTGGTCTTTGTGGCACATTTAACAACACCAGCCTGTAAAAGTGTGATTTAGTTAAATTTGATAGTTTATAGTATTGTATATGATGTGTGTGTGTGTGTCTATGATGACTGATTTCAAAATTACTATACCTCTACAAGTGCAGTTGCACCATCAGTTGGTACACTCACAGTTGCACCATCACCATCAGCTGTTACAATGGCTTTTGCACCCACAGGTGCACCATCTTTTGCCATAATGTGTGTATCAATAATTTAATTCAATAATTCATTAAACAAACAATTACATATCTCAAATTCATTTCCTTCATAATTTTCAATTTAGTGTTTCATTAAACAACTAACAACTTTTCTCAATCAACATCTATTAAATTTAATAATCAAATCTACTATAAATTTTCAATTAGTGATTCACTAACAAATAATAATAGATCTAATCAATAATTATTTAATTTAACAATATAATGCATATATACATGGAATAAGTCACTACAATCGAACGACATCGAATATACATAGAATAATTAGTGATTCACTAACAAATAATGATAGATCTAATCAATAATTATTGAATTTAACAAATAATGATAGATCTAATCAATAATTATTGAATTTAAGCACACACCACAGAAGAGCATCATATACATCATATATACATCATATAGACATCATAATTATTGATCCATATATCTATGTATATAATAGTGTCTGATGCCCCTTTTGTACAGTAACTTCAACTTTTAAGTTTTTGACATTCATCTTTGATATATTTTCAAAAATGCCACAAGCTTGCATTGCTTATATAACAGCCTTTATGACACACGTGTGTGTTGCAACATGTAAGGTTATAGTTGAAATTTCAACAGCCGTATACAAAGCTTTCATCATAAGCTTAAAATTTGAATTTAATCCCAAATCCCCAAATTGTACCTTTTACTCAAATCTCTCCCGTGTATGTTCAATTTTCAAATCTAATTGTCTCCCTATTTTTTGTTATATCAAACCCAATTAGCTAGCAATATGTGTGTATCTTTCATTTTCCTTCTCTTACATTTATCTTTCATTATACTGTAATTTAATTATTAGTCACATGTTTATACTTTTTTTACATTGATTCAGATTCTTAGTTACATGATTTACTTCATTTCACAAACTTTCGGATTGTTAATTACATGTTCATGCTTTTGTGTTACAGAAGGATATGGGGATACAGATAACTGTGAAGACAAGAAATTTGAGATCAGGTAATTTCTTCATAAACACAATGTTGTGTTCTTGATTGTATGATTTTTTGAAAACATGAGTGTAATTTGTTTATGATATATCTATACAGTAATTGTTGAGATGTTTGCCGACCAAGTGTTTGATTTATATTATTAAAAAGTTTGTAATTTGCTTCTTAGATATACCGGTCGTATAATTTAAATATGATATGATATTCCAATCAAACAAGGTGTGTGTTAGTTAGACGTTAATGTCATAGCTATGTTACAAATGTATTAATGGTTTGATTTTTATGATGTATATTCAATTTCATACACATTTCTTTTGGTTGTTTATGATTACTTATTTGATGAGCAAATTTTTTTCTATTTTCCATCTATCTTGATTTTATCATTCTACATTCTTTTGGTTGTTTCAGGTAGAGAGACAATGAGTGATTTTTTATTATGGTAATTTATTCTACATTAATATGTAATACTCAACAGAATGGGTAAGTTTCTTTTTGATGTTTTATATGCTTATTGTTTTATATTTGTGCACTCAAAGTGTTTGATTAAAGATCTAATAGAGTTTTTGATTGTTAGTGCTATATTTTTAGCTACATGTTGGTACTACTAAATTTTGGAACTCTTATTATATGGAATTTACTTCAATGTCTAGGTGGTAGGAGACAATTTGGAGCCTTTTAACATAGTGCAGAAGAATCAAACACTTGAAGAGGCATCGACATCAATGATACCAATTACCAATCAATTTGTTGACCAAAATATGTGTTCTAGTTAGTTTCGTTGCATCGTATAAATACCAAGGACCATCCTTCACCTAAATTTTAGATTTTGCCTTCCATCACGTCCATTGCTGTAAATTCCATCATTAATTTTGGATGACTGAAGAGTCCTTCCATCTCACCAGAAACTTAGATGCCTCCTCTTTTGTTGTGGAAACAAGGTATACTTGTATATGCTGCTGATTGTTTGTTCTGGAATAGAAGCACGTGGCTTACACACCTGCAAAGATTATGTAAAAGTAAGTTTAAGAATTCAATATAATAACACACGCCTCTTACTCCTGCCCTTACATCTTCATATTGAGTATAGATTGCTTTCGAGTGTGTGGCATACAAAGCTTCTTTGGACTCCCTTATTTTAGCATTTTTTGCCTTGAGCTTCTTTATGCGTGCTTTGCCTTTTCCAATTTTTTTTCAGCAATTCTGAGGATCAAAGATAAGATGCTGAGCATGTTCCTTCAAAGTTTCTTTGCACTTAATCACTGCCTCATCATTTTTGCAGGTGTCCGGCATTTGTAGCAGTGACGGGATTGAGTAGAACCTTAGCTGTTTATATTCCTGAGAGGAACCAGGGGGGAAAAACCTCTTATATTTGCAGTTGTTGGTGCAATTCCCCTTGGTCTTTGTGGCACAAACCCCACATTTAACAGCACCAGCCTGTAAAAGAGTGATTTAGTAAGATTTGATAGTTTATAGTATAGTATATGATGTGTATGTGTGTGTCTATGATATGACTGATTTCAAAATTACCCTACCTCCACAAGTGTAGTTGCACCATCAGTTGGTACACTCACAGTTGCACCATGACCATCAGCTGTTACAATGGCTTTAAGTTTGCACTTATTGGTGCAATCCCCCTTTGTCTTTGTGGCACATTTAACAGCACCATCCTGTAAAAGTGTGATTTAGTTAAATTTGATAGTTTATAGTATAGTATATGATGTGTGTGTGTCTATGATATGACTCATTTCAAAATTACTGTACCTCCACAAGTGCAGTTGCACCATCAGTTGGTACACTCACAGTTGCACCATCACCATCAGCTGTTACAATGGCTTTAAGTTTGCACTTGTTGGTGCAATCCCCCTTGGTCTTTGTGGCACATTTAACAACACCAGCCTGTAAAAGTGTGATTTAGTTAAATTTGATAGTTTATAGTATAGTATATGATGTGTGTGTGTCTATGATATGACTGATTTCAAAATTATTGTACCTCCACAAGTGCAGTTGCACCATCAGTTGGTACACTCACAGTTTCACTATCACCATCAGCTGTTACAATGGCTTTAAGTTTGCACTTGTTGGTGCAATCCCCCTTGGTATTTGTGGCACATTTAACAACACCAGTC
Source organism: Kitagawia praeruptora (assembly GCA_037693485.1). Classification (NCBI taxonomy): domain Eukaryota; kingdom Viridiplantae; phylum Streptophyta; class Magnoliopsida; order Apiales; family Apiaceae; genus Kitagawia; species Kitagawia praeruptora. The sequence continues at coordinate 101,430,299 of CM075352.1, read as the reverse complement.
TGTAAAAGTGTGATTTAGTTAAATTTGATAGTTTATAGTATTGTGTATGATGTGTGTGTGTGTCTATGATGACTGATTTCAAAATTACTATACCTTTACAAGTGCAGTTGCACCATCTGTTGGTACACTCACAGTTGCACCATCACCATCAGCTGTTACAATGGCTTTTGCACCCACAGGTGCACCATCTTTTGCCATAATGTGTGTATCAATAATTTAATTCAATAATTCATTAAACAAACAATTACAGATCTCAAATTCATTTCCTTCATCATTTTCAATTTAGTGTTTCATTAAACAACTAACAACTTTTCTCAATCAACATCTATTAAATTTAATAATCAAATCTACTATAAATTTTCAATTAGTGATTCACTAACAAATAATAATTGATCTAATCAATAATTACTTAATTTAACAATATAATGCATATATACATGGAATAAGTCACTACAATCGAACGACATCGAATATACATAGAATAATTAGTGATTCAATAACAAATAATGATAGATCTAATCAATAATTATTGAATTTAACAAATAATGATAGATCTAATCAATAATTATTGAATTTGAGCACACACCACAGAAGAGCATCATATACATAATATATACATCATATAGACATCATAATTATTGATCCATATATCTATGTATATAATAGTGTCTGATGCCCAGTTTGTACAGTAACTTCAACTTTTAAGCTTTATAACAGCCTTGCATTGCTTATATAACAGCCTTTATGACACACATGTGTGTTGCAACATGTAAGGTAATAGTTGAAATTTCAACAGCTGTATACGAAGCTTTCATCATAAGCTTTAAATTTGAATTTGAATTCCAAATCCCCAAATTGTACCTTTTAGTCAAATCTCTCTCGTGTATGTTCAATTTTCAAATCTAATTCTCTCCCTATTTTTTGTTATATCAAACCCAATTACCTAGCTATATGTGTATATCTTTCATTTTCCTTCTCTTTCATTTATCTTTCATTATACTGTAATTTAATTATTAGTCACATGTTTATACTTGTTTTTACATTGATTCAGATTCTTAGTTACATGATTTACTTCATTTCACAAACTTTCGGATTGTTAATTACATGTTCATGCTTTTGTGTTACAGAAGGATATGGGGATACGGATAACTATGAAGACAAGAAATTTGAGATCAGGTAATTTCTTTATAAACACAATGTTGTGTTCTTGATTGTATGATTTTTTGAAAACATGAGTGTAATTTGTTTATGATATATCTATATAGTAATTGTTGAGATGTTTGCCGACCAAGTGTTTGATTTATATTATTAAAAGTTTGCAATTTGCTTCTTAGATATAACGGTCGTATAATTTAAATATGATATGCTATTCCAATCAAACAAGGTGTGTGTTAGTTAGACGTTAATGTCATAGCTATGTTACAAATGTATTAATGGTTTGATTTTTATGATGTTGTTGTGGAATAAAAAGTAAATTATAAATCGTATTTAATGCTAGGGTTGTTGAGCTTCGAGCTTTAATGGCTGTTTCCGTGTATCGAGACTGATCGGTCCTCACAGAGTGCCTACGTATCTCGTATTGAGAATCAAGCCAAGACGTAGTTCTGAGAATGAGGGGTCAGGCCCTTTTATAGGCTGAGAAGCCTTAGAATTATGGTAGGAGTAGGTGACTTGGTGGGCAAGTCACCGTCTTGAGGAAGGTTCTAGACTCCTTCCATATAGGAGTCAATTCCCATATCGAATTCTGTGCCTTGGAGGCTAAGTTTTGTAGGAGTAATATCCTTATCTGACTCTTAATGCTGAGCTATTTATTTCCCCTAATATTAATTACGAAATTAATATTAAATTAGTGCTTTTGACCTCATTAATGGGTCCCACGTTGGGTCCATATTGGGTCTAATTAATGCGACATTAAATGTGTCTTCAGGGCTTATATTTAACCCATATCATTTGCCCCCCAACTTCTAGGAAAACTGATCAGGCTTTCCTTGAAGTTTTAACGGCATTATTCGAGACTCGGGTCAGGGTCTATTGCTCATACGCAAGTATTTTCAACAATATTGTCTCAAAGTAAAGCGTGGAGCGACCAACGCGTTTACAACGACTATAAACGACACTAAACGGTGCTTTATAAGCCTTAAACGACGTTTAAACAGTGTTAAACGACGTTAAACGGCATATAACGGCACTAAACGGCCCTAATCGACACTAAACGGTGTTAATCAGCCTTAAACGACGTTTAAACAGTGTTAAACGACGTTGAACGGCATATAACGGCAATAAACGGCGCTAATCGATGCTAAACAGCGCTAATCAGCCTTAAACGACGTTTAAACAGTGTTAAATGACGTTAAACGGCATATAACGACACTAAACGGTGCTAATCGACGCTAAACGGTGCTAATCAGCCTTAAACGACGTTTAAACAGTGTTAAACGACGTTGAACGGCATAAAACGGCACTAAACGGCGCTAATCAGCCTTAAACGACGTTCAAACAGTGTTAAACGACGTTGAACGGCATATAACGGCACTAAACGGCGCTAATCGACGCTAAACGGCGCTAATCAGCTTTAAACGACGTTTAAACAGTGTTAAATGACATTGAACGGCATAAAACAGCACTAAACGGTGCTAATCGATGTTAAACGGCGCTAATCAGCCTTAAACGACGTTTAAACAGTGTTAAACGACGTTGAACGGCATAAAACGGCACTAAACGGCGCTAATTAGCCTTAAACGACGTTTAAATAGTGTTAAACGACGTTGAACGACATATAACAGCACTAAACAATGCTAATCGATGCTAAACGGCGCTAATCAGCCTTAAACGATGTTTAAACAGTGTTAAATGACGTTGAACGGCATAAAACGGCGCTAAACTGCGATAATCAGCCTTAAACGACGTTTAAACAGTATTAAACGACGTTGAACGGCATATAACGGCACTAAACGGCGCTAATCGACGCTAAACGTATTTCGGGTCAAACCCATTTTCATATTCTTCATGGAACCCGGTCAATCAGAAAATCTTCATGTTCTTGACAGAACCCGGTTGGCCAAAAATACCCGTACCCCTAATCGATCCCGGTCGGCCGAAGCCTCCCAGGAGCACCGGTCGGCCAGCCACCGGTCGGCCGAAAATATTCATGTTCTTGACGGAACCCGGTTGGCCAAAAATACCCGTACCCCTGATCGATCCCGGTCGCTCGAAGCCTCCCGGGAGCACTGGTCGGCCGAAAATATTCATGTTCTTGACGGAACCCGGTTGGCCAAAAATACCCGTACCCCTGATCGATCTCGGTCGGCTGAAGCCTCCCGGGAGCACCGGTCGGCCAGCCACCGGTCGGCTGAAGCCTTCCGGGGTGCCCCGGTCGGCTGGCTCCCGGTCGGTCGGTTTTGAATTTTTTTTTTTTGCCCTCTTGGCTTCAATACTTCAACTTTCCTCTTGAACAACGATGTTTCATGCTTTTGAGGAACATGAGTATTCGTGTTCTTGATGAACATGAGTTTTCATGTTCTTGATGAACATGAGTATTTGTGTTGTTGATGAACATGAGTTTTCATGTTCTTGATGAACATGAGTTTTCGTGTTCTTGATGAACAGGAGTATTCATGTTCTTGACGAACATGAGTATTCGTGTTGATGAACATGAGTACTCATGTTCTTGATGAACATGAGTTTTCATGTTGTTGATGAACATGAGTATGGAAAGTCAGCAATATGGTTGTTCATAACTTTTGCCTAAGGCTTCCCCTAATTTCTTGATTAGCGCTGCTAACCATGTACTTTATGTTAACTTCTTGACATAATTCTGTGCATCGGCCAACATCTCTGGCCAATAGAATCCCAGACGAGTTATTTTGTGAGCTAGAGCCCTGCCCCCCGAGTGCTGCCCACAAATTCCTTCATGAACTTCTTCTCCAATGCTTCTTTTGCCTCTTGGGGCCTCAAACACTTCAAGTATGGGATGACAAACGACCTTTTGTAAAGGATGCCTTCGATTAAGGCATATCTCAATGCTCTCACTGATAGCTTTCGTGCCTCTGAGGCATTGTCAGGGAGCCATCCGGTTTCGAGATGAGCTTTAATAGGATCTATCCAACAGCTTCCAACATCGATCGGTGCTACCAACTTAGAGTTGATGGTCGGGGCCTTCAAGACCTGGAAGTAGACACTCCCTGCGTAATTCTCTATCTCGGAAGAAGCGAACTTAGATAGGGCATCAGCCTTAACGTTCTCTTCTCTCGGAATGTGCTCTACATAGCACTCATCAAACTGAGTCATGACAGCTTTCACAACTCTCAAATACTTTGCCATAGTTTCATCCTTGGCCTCAAATTCACAATTCACTTACGATATTACCAATCGTGAATCTCCACAAATTTTGAGATTCTTGACCCTCATAATTCTGGCCAAGCCCAACCCAGCTACCAAGGCTTCATACTCGGCTTCGTTATTGGTTATCGGAAAATCCAACTTCAAAGCATACTCAACTGTGAACCCATCGGGGCTTTGCAAGACTAGACCTGCACCACTAGATTTTGTTTTTGATGATCCATCAAAATAGAGCACCCAATATTCCTTCAGATCAGGTACAAGTTCTTCACTTCCAGGGGTGGTTACCATATCCTGCCCCCCGACTTCTTGGTTGCTGATAGTACATTCAACCACGAAGTCAGCCAATGCCTGAGCCTTAATAGATGTTCGAGGCTTATATGTGATGTCAAACTCTCCAAGTTCAATTGCCCATTTAATCAACCAACCACTAGCTTTTGGGCTATGCAATATGCTTCTCAACTGCTGGTCCGTCAGGACTTCGATCTTGTGTGCCTGAAAGTACGGTCGTAACTTTCTCGAGGCTGTGATCAATGCCAAAGCAAACTTTTCGATTGGAGAGTAGTTCAACTCCACCCCCATGCAACACCTTGCTTACATAGTAGATGGGTTTCTGAACCTTTTTATTTTCTTGAATGAGGACAGCACTCAATGCTTGCTCAAATACCGCCAAGTATAGATAGAGAGTCTCTCCGGGACTAGGCTTGGCCAACAATGGGGCTTCAGCCATGTACTTCTTCAGCTGTTCGAAGGCCTCTTGGCTCTCAGGAGTCCACTCAAAATTTTTCACCTTTTTCAATGCTTGAAAGAAAGGCAAACACTTGTCACCAGACTTGGAGATGAATCTCCCTAGGGCTGCAACTCGGCTGGTTAGCTTCTGTACATCTCGTATAGAGCGGGGTGGTTCCATATCTAAAATTGCTTTTATCTTATCAGGGTTTGCCTCTATGCCTCTCTTCGAAACCATCAATCCCAAAAATTTTCCTGATCCAACTCCAAAAGCACACTTGGCTGGATTCAACATCATCTTGTGGTGCCTCAGCACTTCGAATGCCTCCCTGAGGTGCTTAATGTGATCTACCTTGCACAGGCTTTTGACTAACATGTCATCAACATAGACCTCCATGGTTTTCCCAATCAGATGGACGAATATCTTATTCACCAGTCGTTGGTCTTCATCCTTAAGACATATTGAAGAGTAGCTAGTCCTTAACATCCTCGGCCTTGCATGGCTTTGATAGTTGCGTGTGGCTTTTATCTACTCGTCTTTTAACCTGGGTCCTTCACGGACTTAAACTCTTATTTGGTCATGCTGTAACCTAACTCTTGACCCATCGGGGTCTTTATTTATGCATTTGCTTGTTCTCCATTCATGTATTCTTTTATTTTCGGTACTTGGTCATCCTTAATATGCACTCATCAGGTGTTTGGCACATAAATAAAATCACACAATAAATGAATGGAAAACAAACTTGCATTAATAACTTGAAATGGGTTCAACCCTTACATAAATTACTACCGTCCTACTCGGAGCAACATGCTCTTCAATGGTTTCAATGAACCTTATTTCTACTTCTACTAGATAAATATGAAGCTAAGTTCTACTAGGATAATGTAAGAACCCAGATTTTTGGTAGAATTAAAAATTTTATCATGTATTAAGGAAAGAAGGAATATTGATTATGACTGCAGTGTAACAGTGATTGTAAGGAACTAATGTTTTAATGAATGTTGATTCCAGAGTTTTATATTCAATAAATGGTTTAAGTGGATTGATGAACTAGATAAGAATAATCTATCATCCAGAAGAGAGAATTATGGTATCCTAATAAAAAGGAAATATTCTCATGTCATCCAAATCGATATCGGTTATGAATCCGAGAACTCCGTTAAAGGGTTAAGGTATGATCGAGGAAGCGCGATATCATTTTTCTAAGTACTAGGAATAAAAAGAGAATAATAATGAATAGTGTTTTTGGTGGAATTTGGAATATTAATAGACGACACTATATAGAAGTATTCCGAATGGATATCTGAGTTCATATCAACGACCAGTGGACAGAAAAAGTGTATGTAAACGAAATCGGATTCTGAGAACAGCACTTTTATTTTTCCAAGATTTCACCAGATACTGGAAGATTAAGGATTTAAATAATGATTTAAGGAATTTAAATTCAAGAATTATAAAGGAGGATTGAAAATAGTAGTATAAATACCAAAAAGATTTTCCGGTAAAATCCTAACGAAAAATCCTTAAGACATTCCTCCGAACGACCAACGAAATGAAGCAATAACCGGACGAAAGAGCGAGCTAAGGACAAGATGCATGCATGGGGACGTGCATGGCATGATAGTAACCAAGAGTATAAGTGTTAGTTACAATTCTAACTAACTAGTTACAAAACCAAACTAGATTACAAAACTAGTTCCATGAAACTAGGATAAAGTGGTTCAAAATGTCAAAAAGTGAAATAGTAGCATTGACATTAGCAAGGGACAAGTAAGGTGCTGATCTTACACAAGATATATACCACACCTCACGTATTATTACAACACCAAAAGAAAAAGAAGCAAGAGAAAAGCAAGGCCAACCCCCTTGTTTATTTCCTCTCGGCTGAACAACAAAAAGAAGGAGAAGAAGAATTTTCTTCTTCATTTCTACTCATCTACAATTCACAAGGTAATTACTAGAGGTTCTCCTAAGTGTAACTAAGGTATGTTCAAGATCCTAGCTCAATTCATCCATCCGATTTCCTTGTAGAAATATTCTAAGATGGTTGATTTTTAAGAACTTCAAGAACACTAACTTATATCTTGATTTGTCTTGAAAGTTTCAAGCTCAAGAAAGTTGTTCAAGCACTCCTAAGGCTCTAGATCTTTCATTGAGGTTGTTAACAACACCAAGAAGGTATGACATACTCACCACCTTGGTTTTATGTCAAGTTAGTTAGTATACAATCAAGTATGCCACGTATAAGAGTGATTTGTAGTAAGTTGAGTTTTGTTGGATTTATTTTGTTAGATTAAATGTTATAATTCGGTTTCAAGCCTTGATCTTGAGTTTCTCAGTTGTGATGTTAGTATAAATGATGGCCATGATAACTTGGATAATTATAAGATGGTTTAATGGTGAGATCATGAGGATTGAAGTATTAAAAGGCTTAACCACAACTGTCCAGCACAACCACTGACTTTGACAGCGATTTTGAAACCCTTAAAATTTTCACCTCATGACCTAAATTATATGGTTGGAAAGGTCTGACTTTCTAGTTTCTGGTCATATAAAGCTCATAGTGAGGAGATGAGTGGTTTGGGAGATATGGTCGAAAACCTGAGAGGTGTTCAGAGAAGGAACTGTTATGGTTTAGCTCACTTGGAAAGTACGTGTGGGCCCTTTAAACATGGAACGAAATTATGAGATTTTTACAGTAGCTAGATGGTATGTCCAGGAGGTTCTCTACAAAATTTAAGCTTAAAATAATAAAGGGTCGATTTTATAAAAATTCGGGAGCGAAGGTAGTTCAAAGCGAATCGCCGATGGATTAATAACTTTGAACTCGTAATGAAAATTTCGGTTAAATGCGATAATCTTGAAAATGGATTTTTATGTGTAATGCATGATATATGAGACGTTAGATCCATGCAAATACGCTAAGGATGTGAAGGGTTTATTTGGTTCGTTATCACGTGTTATGTATTAAGTAACCGAAAGGAGTCGTTAAGACGAAATAAAAATTAACGATACCTTTATGCTTATGTTCTAGATAACCGGACCATCACTCGCACCCCGACTATTCCGAAATCTCAAGGCAAGTTTTCGAAACTCGTATTTCGATTATTTCAAAACTGTTGTTGTGTGATATAACTGCTGTAATTACTTATAAATATTTTGCGGAACAGCATGATATATTCGGTTAATTATTGTATACAAATAAACCTGTTCAGTATATATGTATGCATGTGTACATTAACAATGTATACGATGTTAAGTTAAGATTTCCAAGTAAGGTATATCAATACCCTTTTCTTCAGCGAGGGAGTCGGAGATATTTTGTCCGGATTAGGACAATGCGAACGTTCTAAAAATACTTCAATAATGTATATATTGGATATTCCTGAATAAGAATTCCTTTGATGATATTAATAAATATTATTTGAATATTTATTAATGAGATGAAAATTATTTTCATTTAAGAATAATTTTAAAATGATTATTTATTTAATAAATATTATTTGAATATTTATTAAATATTCCAAGTTGATTATTTATTTAATAAATATTGTTTTAAATATTTATTAAATATTGTTAGATGATTACTTATTTAATAAATATTATTTCAAATATTTATTAAATATTTCCAGATGATTATTTATTTAATAAATATTATTTAAATATTTATTAAATATTCCAGGATGATTTAAAAATCATAATATCTATTTAAAAAATTATTTAAGGCGTTTAAAAATTATTTTAAATATTTTCTGTCCAACAGAAAATTATTTAAAAATAGTACGGGTTCCCATTCCTTCGATAACTATAGTTTATTCATCAGAAAAATATCGTATATCGCTCAAACTCACCAAAACTCGGGAACCCAAGGTTTTGGGAGCCAGTATCAATGTTTTCTCCCTTCGCTATCTATAAGACGAATTAGAAAGGTCCTTACCTAGTAAGGAAGGATTCAGATTTGACTAAGTACTCAAAACTCCGACTAACTCCCAAGTCATGTTTTATAGTGAGCTTCCCAAGTAAATGAACTCTGTTGATTAAGATCAACCCACATGTCGAAAGTTACTTCCTTAGTTATGCATGGAAGTAAAATTAGTTAAATGTCATCTGGCCTATCTCCTAGCTCTGTTCTTGAGATAGAGCTGTCATCAAACCTATTAACAAGCTTGATGCTTGGGGAATGGGATTAAATTCCGTTCCAATGAATGATAGGATTCTTCTAAGGGATTGGAGGAAGAGGGGGCTACGCTATCGGGCGTAGTCCATATGTTAAGACCCGTATGCGGTCAGGGTGCACAAGCCCGATAAGGGAACGTCGTCCTTCTACTAGTAGAAAAGCAAGGCGATACAATGGCTGATCACCAGTATCGTGAAGAGGCTCCAGCAAAGTCCCATTCTTCCAATTGGAATTGTACTGCGGCACTCTAATGGAAGCTTATGTGCTACATTACCGATAGTGTTGACAGAGTAATGAATTATTCAAAGTACCTCAGAAATTCTCTTTTATGTTTCTGAAAAAGAAAAAGAAAATGTTTAATGATGTTACTATGCTAATACACGATATAGCATAGGATTATGATAACAAAAGTACTTTGAAAACTATTATGTTATGGCTGAGCGATATTGCTCACTCTTGCTTTTCTTTTATCTACATATATATCACTACACGACAACAGGTAGGCATGGCAAGGGTAAAGCACACTCGACGCAAAAGCGTGATGACAGGCCAGCAGTTTAGGAGGTTGTTTGCTAGGCAGACATCGAGATCGAGGGCAGTGGCATTACCACAGGTGAGCAGGCTCAGCAGTATAGGTTTACAGCTTAAGTTAGTTAGGTTCATTTACAAGTATGACTTGTGTAAGTTTTTGGGTAACTGAACCACTTTAAACCGTAACTGCCACCTTAGTTGGTAATTCCTTTTAAGTCAGAACTTTTAGAGACTTTAACTTTTGGGATTGTAATAACTTTATATTTGGATGAATGTAATAGTTAGTAATGCTTTAAATTCGTCTCTGAGCCTATAATCTGTGTATGTTATTGATTATTGAGGGGTCACAGCATGCTTAGTTAAAAGGTTAAGTATAATGTTTGTTAAAATTGAAAATAAGGATAGAGTGACAGCCTGGATCCCCGACCCCGGATCTAGGGGTGTTACAGAAATGGTATCAGAGAACTAGGTTATAATCCCAGAGACGATAAGAAGGTTTAAGGACTCAAACCCTTACCAAAAACATGATTGGGTTATCAAGAGGTAGCCCTAGCAACCTTAAGCCCATTAAGGGAACTATTTATCAGAACCCCAATGATAGTAACATTTTCCCTTTTTGTGTAGATACCCGAGGAGGTAGAGAAGCCTGAGAGTTCCATGCAGCGACAGCTTGATGAGGATCTGTCACGTACTAGAGACCCATACTGGGAGTTCCTACCTGAGGATGATGATCCAGAGGAGGATCCCGAGGAGGATTCCGAGGATGATCCTAGAGATGCTGATCCCGAGGAGGATCTTAGAGATGCTGATCCCGAGGAGGATCCTGCCGATGCTGACCCTATGGGGGAGGACCCTGTTGATCCTACCCCTGATACTGATCTAGTAGAGGAGGAGGTGGTTTGGACGGATATCCCTATGCATCCCCATCCCATTCGAGAGGATTCACCTCCTAGTGATTTTCATTGGGACACTGAGGGGCCTGTCCAAGAGGACACAGAGACAGAGATAGCTCCGGAGAGCGAGCCGGCCCATCCACCGATACCACTCGTCAGAGCCGTTGATCATGATTACATAGTGACTCGTATGACCATTGACTTATCAGCAGCAGATGCCAGGGTGGCCGAGTTGAGATTCCAGTTAGCTGAGGAGCGGCGAGCGAGGCTTTACTCTGATGGGAGGGATTTCAGGGCTAGGCAGCTGAGGAGGACAGTATTGGCGATCGAGAGGAGGGCTCTCGCACGGCTTAGGGGACTCCCCCGATCCCACCAGAGTAGGAGGATTCGCAGGAGCGATGCTGGGGAGGTTCTCTCGAGAGCCATGGGTCGAGTTCGGGATGCAGTGCGCTCCTTTGCAGATTGAGAGATAGTTGGTCAGTTTAGTCTTCTAGTACAGGGGGACGTTATCGTAGTTGTACTTTTGGTAGTGACGTGTGTCACATAGTATATTCCCCTGATAGAAGGACATATTAGCTGACTTTTGTTGTACTTATATTTCGGACTTATGTTGTACTTAAAGACTCGACTCTGAGAAGTCGCTAGTATATATATGATGTAGCTTTCGTTTAACTTTAACAATTGTTTCCATTAGTTGTTATACTTTTTCAAGCCATGATCATTCGAACGGTTATTTATAAAATGCATATATGCCTATAAAAGACTTCACCTTCGAGGTGCTAATCATAGAAAACAAGATTAAGGAAAATGAGGAAAAACCCTAACAAAATGATATGTATGTATATTTTCAGAAAAATGCCACCAAGAAACAGAAACGTAAGAGCTCACCCTGCTGAGTCCGCCACTCATGGTAATAACCAGCATAGGGAAGAGGAACGCCGTCAACCAGAATTGAATGATGATGAAGAGGAGTACAATGAGTTTGATGATGAGGATTATGAGGAAGAAGAAGAGGAACCCATGGAACAGTTTATGCGCCTGATGAGGCAGAACCTGGCCCGTCAGCCCCAGCCACAGCCACAAGTACCACCCCATGGCCCCAACAACACTGTAGCCAATGCCTTCAAGGCATTTAAATCGATCAAACCCCCAGAGTTCCAGGGAACAGCGGATCCTGTTGAGGCCAGAGCTTGGTTGAAGGAAATAGAGAAGACCTTTGAGATAATGGGCACTGAGGAAGCCCAGAAAACCATCTTTGCCACATACCTGCTCAAAGGAGAGGCTAACTATTGGTGGGAGGCCAAGAAAAATATGGAACCGGCTGGAGTAGTTCCATGGGACAGGTTCACTGAGTTATTCTTGGAGAAATACTTCCCGAGGTTTATGGAAACCCAGATGGAGCTCAAGTTCCTAGAGCTCAAGCAGGAAAGTCTGACGGTAGCTGAGTATGAGGCTAGATTTACTGAGCTATCAAGGTTTGTTCCAGAATACGTGAACACTGAAATTAAGAAGACAAGGAGGTTTCAACAAGGATTGAAACAGTGGATCCAGAACCGCGTTGCAGTGTTGGAGATTTCAGATTATGCCACTCTAGTGCAGAAGGCATCGATTGTAGAGGCAGGAAGTGAGCAGTCCCAGAAGGACAAAGGCAAGAAGAAAAGAAAGTTTGAAAGTCGAAATGGGGGCACGGTAAGTGGAAGTTTCCCCAGCAAGTTTGTTAGAGGGACGGTGTCCCAACCAGCCAAGAGTACGGGGTTTATCAGAACTGAGAGCAAGAGTGTTGGCCAGGGAGGCGGACCAACCCGAGCACCTACATCAGGACAGTCGCGCCCTCCCCTACCTAGTTGCAAGACGTGTGGTAAGAAGCATTCAGGGGTATGCCTCCAAGGCACCACGACATGTTTCAAGTGTGGACAGATCGGGCATTACTCTAACAATTGCCCCCAGAAGAGTTCACTCATGAATTGCTACCAGTGTGGAGGCACAGACCATTGGAAAAGGGATTGCCCTAAGCTGAAAGCAACTGGGTCAAGGATGAGCGGTACTGCGTCCAACCGACCACCCACCGCTAGGACCTTCAACATGACGGTGCAGGATGCGATGAGGGATGAGGATGTCATTGCAGGTACCCTTTCCCTTAACAACTTGAGTGCCAATACTTTATTTGATTCTGGAGCTACCAAGTCCTTCATATCACTAGATTTTGCATGCAAGCTGAACATGAAACCTGAATTATTAAAGGAACGATTAATGGTAGAGATAGCTAGTCATGAGATGGTTCCTGTAAGTCAGATATACCCTAACTGCAAAATAGTAATAGGAGGTCACCACTTTCGGGCAGACCTAATTCCGTTTAAGTTAGGCGGTTTCGATGTCATTCTAGGAATGGATTGGTTGGCAAGCAACGGCGCCCAGATCGATTGTAAGGGCAAGAAGGTTAGAATAACAGTACCAGGAAAGAAGAAGGTCATATTCAAGGGGCAGCGACAGACACAAAAATTCTTGACTATTGCTCACGCCCGGAAGTTAGTACGAAAGGGCTGCGAAGCCTATCTAGCTTATGTAGTAGACATAAAACAAGGAACCCCTGAGCTGAAGGACATTCCAGTTGTCAGGGAGTTTGAAGATGTATTTCCAGAAGACCTTCCGGGGTTACCACCAGAAAGGGAAATTGATTTTGCAATAGAATTAGCACCAGGAACCACACCAGTTTCTAAAGCCCCATATCGGTTGGCCCCCGTTGAGATGAAAGAATTGGCCAATCAGTTGCAAGAACTGTTGGACAAGGGCATGATTAGACCAAGTGTGTCCCCATGGGGGGCCCCAGTGTTATTTGTAAAGAAAAAGGATGGTAGTATGAGGCTGTGTATAGACTACAGAGAGCTGAATAAGTTAACCATTAAGAACAAATACCCCTTACCTCGAATTGACGACCTGTTTGATCAACTCAAGGGAGCTATTCACTTTTCAAAGATAGATCTAAGAACAGGGTATCACCAATTAAAGATTAGACCGGAAGATATACCCAAGACTGCATTTCGCACCAGGTACGGCCATTATGAGTTCCTAGTAATGTCCTTCGGGCTGACCAACGCCCCTGCGGCATTCATGGATTTAATGAACCGAGTATTCAAACCATACCTAGACAAGTTCATCATAGTTTTCATTGACGATATTTTGATTTATTCAAAGACTGAGGAAGAACACGCAGAACACTTGAGGATAACCTTAGAAATCCTGAGAAAAGAAAAGTTGTATGCCAAATTCTCTAAATGTGAATTTTGGCTGAAAGAGGTTCAATTCTTAGGTCATGTGGTTAGTAGTGAAGGAGTCCTAGTTGACCCTACTAAGATAGAGGCAATATCAAATTGGGAGAGACCGACCACCCCGACCGAAGTAAGAAGTTTTGTGGGACTAGCCGGGTATTATAGAAGGTTTGTAAAAGACTTTGCTAAGCTGGCAGCCCCATTGACCCGACTCACTAGGAAGACTGAAAAGTTTGTATGGAATGAGAAATGTGAAGAGAGTTTTCAGGAGCTAAAGAAAAGGTTAATGACCGCCCCAGTGCTGGCACAACCGGACGATAAGGGAGACTTTGTGATTTATAGTGATGCGTCGCACAAAGGATTAGGTTGCGTGCTCATGCAGCACGGAAATGTGATTGCATATGCTTCCCGACAGTTGAAAGAGTATGAAATAAGATACCCTACCCATGACTTAGAGCTAGCCGCGATAGTCTTTGCATTAAAGATATGGAGGCACTACCTATATGGAGAGAGATGTGAAATTTACACTGACCATAAAAGCCTCAAGTACATCTTTACACAGAAGGAATTGAATATGAGACAGAGAAGATGGCTAGAATTAATCAAGGATTACGACTGTGAAATTCGTTATCATCCAGGGAAGGCCAATGTGGTGGCCGATGCCCTAAGTAGGAAAGAGAGGCTCAGAATGATGACCTCAGCAGAAGAATTAGTAAAGGAAATGGAGAAGCTGGAAATCGAAGTTAAGAAAATGGGAAGTAGCCAAGCAGTATTAATGGAAATTCAAATCCAGCCTCCGTTATTGGAAAAGATTCAAATGTGCCAAGAGCAAAAGATGGAGGAAGAAAAGAACTCAGAAGAAGAAGTATTGACTGGAGAAGAAATTAAGTGCGAAAGAGATGCTGGAGGAATCATGAGATACGTAACAAGGATTTGGGTCCCAAATGTCCAAGAATTAAAAGATGAAATCCTATATGAAGGACACGACTCAAGGTACTCGGTACACCCAGGTACCACAAAGATGTATAGGGATTTGAAAGAATACTATTGGTGGCCCAACATGAAGAAGGATGTGACAGAATGGGTGAATAGATGTTTGACCTGCCAACGGGTAAAGGCAGAACATCAGCGACCTAGCGGACTACTGCAACCCCTAGAGATTCCAGAATGGAAGTGGGAACACCTAGCCATGGACTTTGTAGTAGGACTTCCAATGACCAAGACTAACCATGATGCAATATGGGTGATTGTCGATAGATTAACTAAATCCGCCCACTTTCTCCCAATCAACGAGAGGTATGATGTCAACAGGTTAGTGGACATTTATGTAAAGGAAATTGTGGTACGTCATGGAGTTCCCGTAACCATTGTGTCTGATAGAGACCCAAGATTTAACTCCAGGTTCTGGAGGAGCTTTCAAGAATGTGTGGGGACCAAATTAAACATGAGTACTGCATACCACCCCCAAACTGACGGACAAAGTGAAAGAACGATTCAGACCTTAGAAGACATGCTAAGAGTGTGTGTTATGGATTTCAAAGGGAGTTGGGAGGACCACTTGCCTTTGGTTGAGTTTGCGTATAACAATAGTTATCACTCAAGCATAGGAATGCCCCCGTACGAAGCCCTTTATGGCCGGAAATGTCGTTCTCCCGTATGTTGGGAGGAGGTTGGTGAAAGGAAGATATTAGGACCGGAACTGGTACAACAGACAAGGGATGTGATAGTCCTAATCAGGGGAAGACTGGCAGCTGCCCAGGATAGACAACGTAAGTATGCCGACTTAGCTCGGAAGGACAGAGAATATGAAGTAGAAGACATGGTGCTGCTAAAGGTTTCTCCCTGGAAAGGACTGATGAGGTTTGGGAAGAAGGGAAAACTGAGTCCGAGATATATTGGACCCTTTGAGATTCTAAGGCGGATTGGGCAAGTGGCTTACGAGTTAGCCTTACCTCCAAGTCTGCAGCAAGTACATAACGTATTCCATGTGTCTATGTTGAGGAAGTACAATCACGATGCAAAACATGTGGTGGAGCACGAACATGTGGATTTACAGCCAGACCTATCATACGTCGAGCAACCGGTGGAAATCTTAGATCGGAAAGAGCAAGTACTCAGGAACAAAACCATCTATCTGGTAAGAGTTCTGTGGACTAATCACAATGTTGAGGAATCAACCTGGGAGTTGGAAAGCGCTATGCAAGAAAAGTATCCCCATTTGTTTTCAAGATGATTCCGGGACGGAATCCTTTTAAGGAGGGGAGACTGTAAGAACCCAGATTTTTGGTAGAATTAAAAATTTTATCATGTATTAAGGAAAGAAGGAATAGTGATTATGACTGCAGTGTAACAGTGATTGTAAGGAACTAATGTTTTAATGAATGTTGATTCCAGAGTTTTATATTCAATAAATGGTTTAAGTGGATTGATGAACTAGATAAGAATAATCTATCATCCAGAAGAGAGAATTATGGTATCCTAATAAAAAGGAAATATTCTCATGTCATCCAAATCGATATCGGTTATGAATCCGAGAACTCCGTTAAAGGGTTAAGGTATGATCGAGGAAGCACGATATCATTTTTCTAAGTACTAGGAATAAAAAGAGAATAATAATGAATAGTGTTTTTGGTGGAATTTGGAATATTAATAGACGACACTATATAGAAGTATTCCGAATGGATATCTGAGTTCATATCAACGACCAGTGGACAGAAAAAGTGTATGTAAACGAAATCGGATTCTGAGAAACAGCACTTTTATTTTTCCAAGATTTCACCAGATACTGGAAGATTAAGGATTTAAATAATGATTTAAGGAATTTAAATTCAAGAATTATAAAGGAGGATTGAAAATAGTAGTATAAATACCAAAAAGATTTTCCGGTAAAATCCTAACGAAAAATCCTTAAGACATTCCTCCGAACGACCAACGAAATGAAGCAATAACCGGACGAAAGAGCGAGCTAAGGACAAGATGCATGCATGGGGACGTGCATGGCATGATAGTAACCAAGAGTATAAGTGTTAGTTACAATTCTAACTAACTAGTTACAAAACCAAACTAGATTACAAAACTAGTTCCATGAAACTAGGATAAAGTGGTTCAAAATGTCAAAAAGTGAAATAGTAGCATTGACATTAGCAAGGGACAAGTAAGGTGCTGATCTTACACAAGATATATACCACACCTCACGTATTATTACAACACCAAAAGAAAAAGAAGCAAGAGAAAAGCAATGCCAACCCCCTTGTTTATTTCCTCTCGGCCGAACAACAAAAAGAAGGAGAAGAAGAATTTTCTTCTTCATTTCTACTCATCTACAATTCACAAGGTAATTACTAGAGGTTCTCCTAAGTGTAACTAAGGTATGTTCAAGATCCTAGCTCAATTCATCCATCCGATTTCCTTGTAGAAATATTCTAAGATGGTTGATTTTTAAGAACTTCAAGAACACTAACTTATATCTTGATTTGTCTTGAAAGTTTCAAGCTCAAGAAAGTTGTTCAAGCACTCCTAAGGCTCTAGATCTTTCATTGAGGTTGTTAACAACACCAAGAAGGTATGACATACTCACCACCTTGGTTTTATGTCAAGTTAGTTAGTATACAATCAAGTATGCCACGTATAAGAGTGATTTGTAGTAAGTTGAGTTTTGTTGGATTTATTTTGTTAGATTAAATGTTATAATTCGGTTTCAAGCCTTGATCTTGAGTTTCTCAGTTGTGATGTTAGTATAAATGATGGCCATGATAACTTGGATAATTATAAGATGGTTTAATGGTGAGATCATGAGGATTGAAGTATTAAAAGGCTTAACCACAACTGTCCAGCACAACCACTGACTTTGACAGCGATTTTGAAACCCTTAAAATTTTCACCTCATGACCTAAATTATATGGTTGGAAAGGTCTGACTTTCTAGTTTCTGGTCATATAAAGCTCATAGTGAGGAGATGAGTGGTTTGGGAGATATGGTCGAAAACCTGAGAGGTGTTCAGAGAAGGAACTGTTATGGTTTAGCTCACTTGGCAAGTACGTGTGGGCCCTTTAAACATGGAACGAAATTATGAGATTTTTACAGTAGCTAGATGGTATGTCCAGGAGGTTCTCTACAAAATTTAAGCTTAAAATAATAAAGGGTCGATTTTATAAAAATTCGGGAGCGAAGGTAGTTCAAAGCGAATCGCCGATGGATTAATAACTTTGAACTCGTAATGAAAATTTCGGTTAAATGCGATAATCTTGAAAATGGATTTTTATGTGTAATGCATGATATATGAGACGTTAGATCCATGCAAATATGCTAAGGATGTGAAGGGTTTATTTGGTTCGTTATCACGTGTTATGTATTAAGTAACCGAAAGGAGTCGTTAAGACGAAATAAAAATTAACGATACCTTTATGCTTATGTTCTAGATAACCGGACCATCACTCGCACCCCGACTATTCCGAAATCTCAAGGCAAGTTTTCGAAACTCGTATTTCGATTATTTCAAAACTGTTGTTGTGTGATATAACTGTTGTAATTACTTATAAATATTTTGCGGAACAGCATGATATATTCGGTTAATTATTGTATACAAATAAACCTGTTCAGTATATATGTATGCATGTGTACATTAACAATGTATACGATGTTAAGTTAAGATTTCCAAGTAAGGTATATCAATACCCTTTTCTTCAGCAAGGGAGTCGGAGATATTTTGTCCGGATTAGGACAATGCGAACGTTCTAAAAATACTTCAATAATGTATATATTGGATATTCCTGAATAAGAATTCCTTTGATGATATTAATAAATATTATTTGAATATTTATTAATGAGATGAAAATTATTTTCATTTAAGAATAATTTTAAAATGATTATTTATTTAATAAATATTATTTGAATATTTATTAAATATTCCAAGTTGATTATTTATTTAATAAATATTGTTTTAAATATTTATTAAATATTGTTAGATGATTACTTATTTAATAAATATTATTTCAAATACTTATTAAATATTTCCAGATGATTATTTATTTAATAAATATTATTTAAATATTTATTAAATATTCCAGGATGATTTAAAAATCATAATATCTATTTAAAAAATTATTTAAGGCGTTTAAAAATTATTTTAAATATTTTCTTTCCAACAGAAAATTATTTAAAAATAGTACGGGTTCCCATTCCTTCGATAACTATAGTTTATTCATCAGAAAAATATCGTATATCGCTCAAACTCACCAAAACTCGGGAACCCAAGGTTTTGGGAGCCAGTATCAATGTTTTCTCCCTTCGCTATCTATAAGACGAATTAGAAAGGTCCTTACCTAGTAAGGAAGGATTCAGATTTGACTAAGTACTCAAAACTCCGACTAACTCCCAAGTCATGTTTTATAGTGAGCTTCCCAAGTAAATGAACTCTGTTGATTAAGATCAACCCACATGTCGAAAGTTACTTCCTTAGTTATGCATGGAAGTAAAATTAGTTAAATGTCATCTGGCCTATCTCCTAGCTCTGTTCTTGAGATAGAGCTGTCATCAAACCTATTAACAAGCTTGATGCTTGGGGAATGGGATTAAATTCCGTTCCAATGAATGATAGGATTCTTCTAAGGGATTGGAGGAAGAGGGGGCTACGCTATCGGGCGTAGTCCATATGTTAAGACCCGTATGCGGTCAGGGTGCACAAGCCCGATAAGGGAACGTCGTCCTTCTACTAGTAGAAAAGCAAGGCGATACAATGGCTGATCACCAGTATCGTGAAGAGGCTCCAGCAAAGTCCCATTCTTCCAATTGGAATTGTACTGCGGCACTCTAATGGAAGCTTATGTGCTACATTACCGATAGTGTTGACAGAGTAATGAATTATTCAAAGTACCTCAGAAATTCTCTTTTATGTTTCTGAAAAAGAAAAAGAAAATGTTTAATGATGTTACTATGCTAATACACGATATAGCATAGGATTATGATAACAAAAGTACTTTGAAAACTATTATGTTATGGCTGAGCGATATTGCTCACTCTTGCTTTTCTTTTATCTACATATATATCACTACACGACAACAGGTAGGCATGGCAAGGGTAAAGCACACTCGACGCAAAAGCGTGATGACAGGCCAGCAGTTTAGGAGGTTGTTTGCTATGCAGACATCGAGATCGAGGGCAGTGGCATTACCACAGGTGAGCAGGCTCAGCAGTATAGGTTTACAGCTTAAGTTAGTTAGGTTCATTTACAAGTATGACTTGTGTAAGTTTTTGGGTAACTGAACCACTTTAAACCGTAACTGCCACCTTAGTTGGTAATTCCTTTTAAGTCAGAACTTTTAGAGACTTTAACTTTTGGGATTGTAATAACTTTATATTTGGATGAATGTAATAGTTAGTAATGCTTTAAATTCGTCTCTGAGCCTATAATCTGTGTATGTTATGGATTATTGAGGGGTCACAGCATGCTTAGTTAAAAGGTTAAGTATAATGTTTGTTAAAATTGAAAATAAGGATAGAGTGACAGCCTGGATCCCCGACCCCGGATCTAGGGGTGTTACAGATAACTTGAGCCCATCGAGGCTTTGCAAGACTAGGCCTGCACTAGATTTTGTTTTTGATGCTCCATCAAAATAGAGCACCCACCACTCCTTCTGGTCTCCTCCTTATTATTCTGAGGTTCACTTCCTGCTTAGGGTATTACCTCCTGCCCCCCGACTTCTTGGTTGCCAATTGTACATTCAACCACGAAGTCAGTTAACGCCTTAGCCTCAATGGCTGTCCGAGGCTTCTGTGTGATGTCCTCTGATGGCCTTTCTTGACGTTTCTTACTATTGCGGACATCCATGTCCTCAATCGGAAGGACCTGCCCCCAACTCCATCAGGCCTTAACGAGGCTACATAACAGCTTCGTGCCATCTTTTGATCAACTTTATGTTCTCCAACACCATTCCTGGTCGGGAACTTGATCTTCATATGATAAGTTGAGGCGACGGCCTTGAATGAATGAAGTCCAGTCCTTCCGAGGATAGCGTTGTACGTTGAAACCGCCTTGATTACCAGGAAGTTCAACATCTGAGTGGCCTCCTTGGGCTCCTGTCCAATAGTTACAGGCAACTAAATAGTCCCTTCAACTTTGGATTCTACTCCATTAAATCCATATATAGGCATGTTATTGGGGGTCAACTGAGAATCACTGTACCCCATCTTCACAAATGCATCATGAAATAAAATGTCAACGGAAGCTCCATTGTCTATCAAGACTCGCTTCACCTTTGAGTTTCCAATCACAGAAGTTATGACCAACGGGTCGTCATGGGTGAACTTCACCCCTTCCAAGTCTGAGTCATCAAAACCAACCACTACTTCAGTTTTTGCACGTTTCGGGGTCTCTCCCAAGATGTGCATCACTTCTCTAGCATAAGCCTTCCGAGAATTCCTTGTTGTGCCGGCCGCAGTCGGGCCTCCTGAGATCATGTTGATTACTGGCCCTCGGGGCTGTGGGTTGCGATCTTGATCGTCATCCCTCCTATCATACTCTCTTCTCTGATTACCACGGTCGTCACCCTTATTGAAGCGGCTCAGTTTTCCTCTACGAATCAAAAAATCGATCTCATCTTTGAGTTGCTTGCAATCATCAGTGTCATGACCCACATCTCTGTGGAATCTGCAATACTGATTCTTGTTTCTCTTTGCGGGATCACCCCTGAGTGGCTTCGGCCATCGGAAATCCTTATCCTTCTCAATTTCCAAAAAGATTCGACTCCTAGGAGTATTAAATCTTGCATACTCAGTGAACCTCAGTCCTTGGTTCTTCTTAGGGGCATAGTCGGAGTCCTCGCTAGTTCGGGGATACTTGTCCCTAGCATTATACTCCTGGTCATCATACTCATGGTCATGCTTTCGCTTCTTGGAGTCGTTGTTACCTTCTCTTCCAATTACTGTGGCTTCTTTCTTCATGCTATCTTCAGCTTTAATGTACTTGTCAGCCCTTCGTTGGAGCTCGGCCATGTTTTTAGGAGGATGTTTTGCCAATGATCTTTTAAAGAATAGATCAGTGGTTCCGTGTTCCAGGGCTACCATGGCCACCTTATTCTCCAAATCAGTGATATTCAACGTCTCTTTAGTGAACCTCTTGAGGTAATCTCTCAGATTTTCATTCTTCCCTTGCACCACGTACATGAGGGATGCGGAGCTTTTCTCATGAACTCTTCCGCTGATAAACTGGCTAACAAAAGCAGCATTTAACTCCTTAAAAGAGCCAATTGAGTTTACAGGCAATCGGCTATACCATCTTTGAGCCATGCCCGACAGGGTTTGAGGGAACGCCCTACACTTTAAGGCATCACTTGCAGGCTGCAACAGCAGTGCATTCGAAAACGTCCTGACATGATTTGCGGGATCACCCATTCCATCATAAGCCTTGATTGTCGGCATCTTAAACTTCCTAGAGATGTGAGCATTCATCACCTCCTCGGTAAACGGGGGTGTGGGATCATCAGGATCCCCAAGTGGCATCAGATCCTTGGGGTTGCTCCTGGGGGTTTCCACCCTTGTTGTTCTTCCAGTTGGGGCGTCAGCCCTTCTCTGCCTTCTTGAAGACCTCTCTAAGTCTATAATGAGAATCGATCCTGAGGTTGGAGGAGGTTGAGTTTGATTCAACCTAGCTTGTTCTCTCGCAATATCTTCCTTTATCCTTAAAATCTCGGCCTCATGAGCCTTGATTCTCTCAGCAGCTGTCAAAGGGGGTCCATCATGGATAGTTTGTGTTCTCCTTCTTGGTTCTCTGCTAGCACGTCGCCTTCTCGGGGCTTTATCACGATCATCATCATCAGACGATGAATCATCAGTATAGGGGCCGGAGTAGTCATAATACTCTCGATCTCAGATCTGCAAGGCATGGCCACTGGGTCCAGGACCTTGAGTAATTGGAGGGTAATTAGGCAGACCATACATCGGGTTGGTATTCATGGGGAGACCTGTAGTATGGATCTGTACCCCCGGTGGTAACGGGCGATTGGGATCAACTAAAGGAAAAACCTGCGTCTGGAGAGAGCTGGTTTCTTGACTTGGATGGATGACCATAGGTAACGTTCTCTCAGCATGGGGATTCATCCCTAGGGGTTGAGAAGCCAGAGGCTGAGTGACTATTCCAGTCGTTGGGGGCACCGGATCCGTAGTGGGCGGAGCAGAGCTGAGAGGCAGAGGCTCGGTACTTGCTGGTGTCCTTCGTGTTTGAACCATGGTTGATGTCTTCTTCCCACGGACGGCGCCAAATGTTGTGGAATAAAAAGTAAATTATAAATCGTATTTAATGCTAGGGTTGTTGAGCTTCGAGCTTTAATGGTTGTTTCCGTGTATCGAGACTGATCGGTCCTCACAGAGTGCCTACGTATCTCGTATTGAGAATCAAGCTAAGACGTAGTTCTGAGAATGAGGGGTCAGGCCCTTTTATAGGCTGAGAAGCCTTAGAATTATGGTAGGAATAGGTGACTTGGGGGACAAGTCACCGTCTTGAGGAAGGTTCTAGACTCCTTCCATATAGGAGTCAATTCCCATATCGAATTCTGTGCCTTGGAGGCTAAGTTTTGTAGGAGTAATATCCTTATCTGACTCTTAATGCTGAGCTATTTATTTCCCCTAATATTAATTACGAAATTAATATTAAATTAGGGCTTTTGACCTCATTAATGGGCCCCACGTTAGGACCATATTGGGTCTAATTAATGCGACATTAAATGTGTCTTTAGGGCTTATATTTAACCCATATCAGATGTATATTCAATTTCATACACATTTCTTTTGGTTGTTTATGATTACTTATTTGATGAGCAAATTTTTTTCTATTTTCCATCTATCTTGATTTAACCATTCTACATTCTTTTGGTTGTTTCAGGTAGGCAGACAATGAGTGATTTTTGATTATAGTAATTTATTCTACATTAATATGTAATACTCAACAGAATGGGTAAGTTTCTTTTTGATGTTTTATATGCTTATTGTTTTATAATTCTGCACTCAAAGTGTTTGATTAAAGATCTAATAGAGTTTTTGATTATTAGTGCTAAATTTTTAGCTACATGTTGGTACTACTAAATTTTGGAACTCTTATTATATGGAATTTACTTCAATGGCTAGGTGGTAGGAGATAATTTGGAGCCTTTTAACATAATGCAGAAGAATCAAACACTTGAAGAGGCATCGACATCAATGGTACCAATTACCTATCAATTTATTGATCAAGTTCTGTGTTCTAGATAGTTTCGTTGCATCGTATAAATACCAAGGACCATCCTTCACCTAAATTTTAGATTTTGACTTCCGTCGCGTCTATTGCTGTAAATTCCATCATTAATTTTGGATGACTGAAGAGTCCTTCCATCTCACCAGAAACTTAGATGCCTCCTCTTTAGTTGTGGTTTTAAATAGTAATCATAGTTCTCTGTACATGTAGTCCCATACCACATCAGGCAGACTAAAGGTTTTACAGTTTATAATTTAGTACCTAAAAGCAGTTATATGCATAGTTGTTCTTTTACCATTAATGATTATTATACATGAAGTGTGCCATTAACAACTCTGAAGTTCCTTCGGACCTAAAAATAAATGTACATTAACATATAACATTTCAGCAGCATTGAGAAACATTTCCTTTATTTCAAATTCTACCCTGTAGTTCTTTTACATGCAGTTTAGCCTGTAGATAGTACATACAAAAAGTTACTGCAGTTTACAGATTGAGAAATTCAATGCATTTTGCAATGTTTAATGTACTATCAAGTTATTAGTTCTGGAAAATTAAAGAATACAAAAAACCTCCGAGCACTTGATTATTGGTCTTACTTTTATGCAAAGAAGCAAATTGCTTTTGGTGCGCCTGAAATTAGTTCTATGGAGCTAGCTGATATGTCCTTTAGTCCATTCATGTGAATGATTTTTTTTGTTCAAGTTGTAATAAGCTGCATCAACCTATATGGGTACTAGGTTGATTTTGATAGCAGAAAGCATGGTGTAGTAGTTCATATCTTTGGTTCCGTTTTCAACTTTTTGTAATTAATCAAAATTACCATAGATTTATGTTTTTTATATTTCAGTGGATGAATTAGAGTTACCAAATTAACACAAGCTTGGTCATAAATTTGAGTTTTGTAATAAATGAGTGTCCGAAAATCCTGAAAGTATAATCGAGCGAGATATCTATTCATCTATTTCTCTTTGCTACTACATACATATATGGGAATATATTTGAGGGAGAGATTTATATTACAATTGCAAATTCTTTAAGTTTTTACTAAATGAGGAAATGGTCTTGCTTTGATAGTTTAAGTAAGCTACATGCAAGCATAGGATATGGTCTTCAAATGAGGAGTGCGGTGTCCAGACTCTGAAAAAATTAAGATAGTGCATTGCATGTAATCAAAAACTCCTTGCAAAAGGAAGCGAGCTTCTTAAAAGAACTCAAAATGGTAATTACTACTTTTGAAAAATCAAAGACAGATTAATTGTCTAAACTTCGTTTTAACTGAAACTTTTACGATGTTGTAGGTGATCTCCACTGGATATTTGTATCAGTTTACATTCATCGGACTGGACAGGTAAGTGATCTAGGAGAACCTTTACAAGCCCTTTAGCCCTTTCATGTGAATGATTTTTCAAGTTGTAATAAGCTGCAATGCTGCATCAACCTATATGGGTGTAGGTTGATTCTGATAGCGGAAAGCATGGTGTAGTAGTTCAGATCTTTTGTTCCGTTTTCAACTTTTTTTACTTAATCGAAATTACCATAGATTTATGTTTTTTATATTTCAGTGGATGAATTAGAGTTACCAAATTAACACAATCTTGGTCATATATGTGAGTTTTGTAATAAATGAGTGCCCGAAAATCCTGGAAATATAATCGAGCGAGATATCTATTTGGCTTAATGACCTTTTAGCCCTCAAAGTTTTATACGAAATACCTACCAATCCTCAATGTTTCAAAACGTACCTTTTAACCCCTGAAGTATCCGTAAAGGTCCTATTAGCCCTTATAACGGTACAAAAATTGTAACGGTACATATCAGATGGGCAAAATAGACATTACATGTGTCCGTTATAATTTTTTTTTTAAAATTTGTACCGGTATAAGGGTTAATATGTACTTTTCGGATACCTCAGGGGCTAAAAGGTACAACGTATTAAACTTGAGGGTTTGATGGGTACAACACATAAGTGAAATAATCTACAATTGCATTACTCCTCTCCCTCCCGCATGCAGTGATTTTTAGCCAGAAGTCATAACAAGAAACACAAATTGGGTTATTCGTTCCATTACAATATACGATAATTTTTAGTTTTGATGTAGTACACAATTTTTTTTTTAATAAATTATAGAGTATGATGTACTTATGAGTATACAATAATTTCTTTTCTAAAATATATAAATTTGTTTGAACATTATGAGTATGATGTACTTATGAGTATACAATAATTTCTTTTCTAAAATACATAAATTTCATTATAACGTTTTGAAAATTATATAATTATATATTAAATAGTTTTAAGGTTATAATATTAGAGTGATTCTTTGTGAAATTTGAGCCTTCGTGTATATACGGAGTTTTTAATTTTCATTATTTTGTTAAAAAATGTGACATGAATACTAAAAATCGTGAATGTCATAAATTAGTGGCTTGCTTCGAACCAATATTAAGAATTGGGTGAGACGGACTGATATGATATTTGTGACAATTTTGTTCGATCGACTCGGACTTAATTAAAAAAGAGGATAAACACAAAATCGACACAAAATAGGAAATGGGGAGAAAATATTTCGTAAATTTTTTTAAAATAAATATCATAAAATTAGAAGCATCCCCATATTTTTAAAATAATATTTGGATCAAAAATGAATTTTATATGAATTTTCGAAATAAAAGCTCTTTTTTAGAAATAATGCCTTTTAAATCATTTAAAAATACCAAATCATACAATTAAATATCCACACTAATTTTTATAACTCAACAATATCACTAAGATGATAATGCAAAAGGTCTCATGATTAAAATCAATTCTAATGATTTTATATGAATTTTAAAAGATTAAAAATGCATATGTATGGACAAGATGCATATTTATGAATTAAACAATGCAAACTGCCCAAAATGCCCTCACCTTCCGTTAACACCGTCAAGCTGTATTGTGCGGAGCCCTTTTATTGCTTTAAAAACATTGTCTGGCCATGCAAATGCTGAGTAAAAAGCAATAGCAACTAACGTGCAAAAACAAAATAGTACAAGCCACCAAAGTGCAATTTACTCTATATTAAACCAACAGAAACTGGATTACATCATTCGAACAAGCTTGAAAACACACAATCAAGAGAGACATAGATAGAAACATAGATAAAGATAGTTATAGATAGATAAAACTCTAGTTCAACTAGAGTGATCACATCCCATCTACACCAAGGATGGGCTGGAGGAAAGCAGGGACCACATGCAGGTCCACCAGTCCACCATCACCATTGAGGTAGTGTTCTGCCAAAGCTGTTGCTGCTGCATTGCTGGTATTGGGCACATGAACCACCACACAAGAGACCCAATCCTCATTCATGATGTTATTGATCATAACAACCAGATCAGCCAACCAAAAACCAGGGTCTGGATTGTTGACTTCACGCACAGCCTCCTCACAGTCACTTTCGATGAAAACAGACTTCACATCCCCCTTCTCCTAAGCCATTTTGAGCCCATAGAATATAGACCATAACTCGGCAGCCACTAGCACACCCATCATTCCAGCATTCCCCATAACCCATCGGCCTCTATGGTTTGTCATGACACACGCAACAGAACCATTCAGTAGCCCCTTGCAGTTCACCTTGAAGACATTTGATGAAGAAGGCTTGTTCCACTCGGCCATGATCAAAAGAAGAAGAATATTTAAACTGAAATTACTAAAGAATAAGATAGATTTGTGAAGAAACTAGCATCTAATGGTGGTGTTTATATAGTAGATTATGCATTAAATTCAAGCTCAGCACCCTCAACACCCATTGGCCATAACAGTCAATAGTACATTTTCAAGGTATTCAAAGTTGTAACTACCAAGATAGTTTCAAAGATCTATAAAGATAAGACAATGCTAAAATGAAAAACAGTTGGCCTCTTTTGAATAAAAGGTATTGAAACTGATTACATGAAAACTATACTAATATGCACCAAGCATGTATACTCCAAAAATTTCTCAGTTTCTGTTAGGCTGAATACACAATTATAATCAAGTTCGTATGAAAGAATAACAAGTAAAACACATTCGAACAATTATAGACTGTTTGGAATTAAAAACTCCTCTCTCAGTGATGTAAAATATCACAGAGAGCTGCTTAGATTACAATGAATGATAATTCGTTACACGATACCCTTCTAGGATTAACCTAACTGTATTTATAAGATATACAGCTACTATACAATCGATAATTGATACTCCTATAAATTAGCAATACAATTGATGTCAATTACGATTGCTACACGTCTCCTTAGTCAACACAATCTCTTTGACAGCTATCCAATCTTCAAAGATATTGCTTCCATAATTATCTTCAAGTATTCTTCAAACTCTGTTGACCAGTAGATGTTTCCTCCAGACAGAGTTTAATAAACTCAATCGAGCTTCCATCTGTCAGCGTTAAACTAAACTCTGACTGCTTCCAGCTAAACTCTGATATTTCACTATAACACTTAAACACTGATTATTATTCACATCAATTATATCTAACAATCTCCCCCAACTTGTTCATTAGCAAAAATGCACAAGTTTACAATAATTGATGATGTCAAAACAAAATAGACAAATGCAGTGTTTAACAAATAATCAGAGTTTAAACTTCTACTTAAACAAAATTTACAGAAAGCAAGAAATTCTTACAGAGCATTAATCACTTAATTTCCTCAACATCTGGTGTTGTTCTGAGATAGTCTATAAGCAATCTTCTTTCTGCATTTTCAAGTTCTGCCTGCATGATCTCCTTAATCTCTTTCAGCTTAGGATCATCTTCACCAGTTTGGTAGATAGCAGATCTCAGAGAATAGATTTTATTTCTTCTCATTTCATTACCCAGTCTGATGAAATGTGCTTTCTCTGACTCAGAATTAAAATCAAGAATTGTTATACCCAAATCTGTCTTCAGCTTAGCACTATTCTTCTTCATCTCAACAATATTCCCATGATAATCTCTGTACTTTGGGACATACTGACTATTGTATTTGATTCCTCTAACTGCTAAATTATGCAGCATCTTCTTTCTTAGCACATTTACAGCTTGTTGAGTCCTTTGATTCTTCACTTTGAAAATATACAGAACATATTCCAATTCTTCCCAAAGCTTCAAATCAAGATCATACTCACCAATTTTATATACAGTCCCATCAGCCATGAAGTACAGTAGAAAATCTTTCTTTAAACTCTTCTGATGAATCAATTGTACTGATTCCAGTCTGTCTAAACTCTCCTGAGTAACACCTTGACCTAGAACAGCCAGTAATGAAGGATCTTGAGGACTGGTATTCATTCTATTCTCTCTATGGGAGCCCAAGCCAGCTTTATCTCTTCCTAGCTTACCCATCAGAGCTCTGCTTTGTAGAAAATTACCTCCAGCCTCTCCAATCTCCAGAGTTTGTTCACGAATTGTTGATCTCCCAAAAATCGCTTGCATTTGAGTAGACAATGGTTTCTGTACAACTTGTGTAGCAACAGAGGTTGTATTCTCTTTCTTCAAAACCTTTTCTCCTTCAACAGCTTTACCCTTCAGCTTCTGTTTAGTCTCTGCTTCTGTTGGTTTTCTAGATACCTGTATCCTCTGATCAGCACCAACATTTTCCTTGATAATAATGCCTTTAAGAACAGGCCTAAGAGCTTTCACATTTTTCTTGAACTTTCCAGACTTCAGAGCTTTCTGATGTTCTTTTTGTAGATTCTTCTCTTCAGCTTGAATGTCTGCAATAATAACTCCTTCTTCATTTTCTTCAAGGAACAATCTAGCAGCCAATTCTTCATCTGTCTGTGGATTAGCAGTTAATAACAAACTCTGAGTCTTTAAAGTATCCTGAGCATCAGTGTTTACTCCATCAGACTTTGACTTAGAAGATTTGCCAGATTTTAGACTTATATCAGCTTTTGATTTTAAACTCTTTTGATCATTTGCTCCTCCATCTCGAGCATCATCCTTCTTAGTCAGAGTTTGAGATTGCCTGCATTTTGACTTAGCAACTCTCTCCCTCTTTTTGACATCATCAGGAATCAATATAGATGTAATCAACTCCAAGGAGGTAGCAATAGAATCAATCTTTCCAGATAAGACAGTCTGATTCTGTTCAACTTGACCAAGCCTTTGAAACAGAGTCTCTTTAGCTTTAGAAAAAGTCTGGATCTTCAGTTTAGTATCTCTCTCCATATTCATGTCTCTTTTCACAATTTCAGTTCTCAGATCAGTGATTGCCTTCTGAGAATCATCAAACCTTTCATTCAGAGTTTTGACTTGAACAACAGTTGCTTTCAGACATGAAAGAATCTCTGGATTTGAAATCTCTTTAGCAGTTGTATGACAAATTTAGCTGCTCTTTTTCTTGGAAAAATGCAATCCTCTTTATACCAATTCTCAGAGAATTTAGCAAAATATTCTGCTTCAATCTCATGTTGATGTGAAGGTTGAGAAAAAGGTGTGTGCTTTGCATCAGTGTGCACTGGTATGCTATGAAAAGAATTAGACTCTGCACTTCCTTCATCTTCAACATCAGCGTTTACATCTGCAACTGGATCAGTCTCATCAATATGCACTGCAGCCTCAACAGTTTTAGCAACAGTCTCTACAACAGTCTCTGCAGGTTCATCAGCAACATTCTCTGCAGGTTGCTCTCTAGGTTCAACGGACTTTGAAATGTCACCTTGGTCAACTTCTTCACCTTGTTCAGTAGTTTGGTGAGCATCAGAGAATAACTCAGTATGAGTGGCTACTGTTTCATCAAGTACTACAGTAGGCTGATCTGCTGCACCAGTTTCTCCAGAATTAGCATTAACAGGTGAGATAGGAACATTAATGGGATTAGAGAATGGTATGAATGTTTCAACAAAATCATCCATAGCAGAAAAACCATCTCTGTTTGCCTCATCCATTTATACATTTTCAGGTGTATGAACAGCTTCTTCTGCCGTATGTACACTACGCCATAGATTGCTTATAGCAACCCCCAAACTGTGTTACCATAGACCCCTGTTTGAAGTTACCATAGGCCAAAATAGGGCTATGGTAACACTTCAGCTGTGTTAGGTTCTCAGCAGTAACTATAGATATCTAAGGTAACATCAAAACACATCCTAAGGTAACATAGCAAATGTGGTTACTAAAGACCTCTATAGCAACATCTTAAACACTCTACAGCAACATAGTTTGTGTGTTACAATAGAGGATATAATTTTGCACATGGACAACTGTGGGGCCCACATCTAGGTGAGGTCCACAATCTATTGCAACACCCTCTTTTACCAATTGTAACACATTGATTGTTACATAATTAAAATCATTTATAACTAATTTTAATAACAAAAAAAACTATGACATTTAAATATTCAAGAACCAAATTAATTATATTTCAATAACATCATTCAACATCATTTCAATAACATCATCTAGTACAAAACCAACCAAATCACAAAAAAAAATTCAAAAGATAACCGGTGTCCAAGAGCTAATAACAAAAAAATATAAATAAAAAGATGCATCCAAGAAGACCTATACAAGAAAAAATAATTCTAGTTTTGATTCTTCATGGCCACCGTTGGCAACTCCATGAGTAGGCAATGACCCTTCTCTTGCATTTGTTATCAGGTTTGGCTGCATGTCTACTTTTACCTTCCTGCATGACATGAAACAGGACTAGTAAGAAGCTAGCAACAAAAAATACCTTGCATAATTAGAGGTTCAATGAAAAATGTCTTGTAGCCCCGTAATTCTAGCAGTCAACCCTTGATAAATTACACTCCATTGAAGGACATGCAGTTAAAACAATACTAAAAATTATTCTCTGTTTTAAGATTGTATGGATTTTTATTATATATTATTATATTTGCTCCAGCTAGAGTATGTAGCTTGTTACTTTTCCATAGAAGTGTAAATAACACATTTAAGTGCTTCTCACCAGAAGGAAACTAAATCATGACATGGTAGGAACTAGCAAGGTACCTCTGTCCTTGCGTACAGTTCACCAAGAATGCAACCACTACTCCAAAGATCAACTACAACTCCATAATAGGTGGCTCCAAGCAATAGTTCTGGTGGTCGATACCAAAGAGTCACAACATGACTTGTTAATGGTGCACTCTGATGTTGCTCAAAAAAGCATGCCAAGCCAAAGTCAGCAATTTTTAGAATGCGGTTATCATCAATTAAAAGATTTGAACCATTTGAAACTGAAATGTTGCAACTTAATCTATAATCTATCAAGGCAGGTGAAAATGTAATGTTTTTTATATATAATTAAGCTTTTCATTGCAAATGTTGGTAACATTTCAAGCAAGAGTCTAGAAACCCAACCGACCTAAGTACAAAATGAGGCCACATGAGATACAAACTGCAGATGCAAAAGATAAAGACTGGGCAGATTATCGAACAAAACTAGTACAAACAAATACTCTAATGTTTATGAAAAAATAATTACAATAACATAATAATTAGTATATCCTTCAATAGTAAAATGTTCATTTTATACAAATTATCTTAGTTTGATCAGATTCAGATTATGATTAAACTGCAAAACTACTATAAAATTGTAGAGTAATAAATTAAAAAATTCTATCTTCCGTCTAATCGATATTTTCAAATTGTAATTTAAAGTAACTAGACTGTGTGAAGAACAGGTTGTAAACTTATAATGTACGATAAAAAGAATAATAAAAGTATTTTGATTTTCTACCTTTGTTTGCATGATTAACAAGGTTTAATACGTACAAATTTTTTTTTCTTTGCAACCTAGTGTAATAGATGTACAGAAGTAAAACACGGGGTTTTAGTAGCTACACTTTTGAAAAAGCCAGAAGGGTATATTAGCCTAAAATTACAACATGCCATACGATTGAGACCATGTCCAGCACCAAATTGACGAATAGAATGAGTTCTAGTACCTTTTCTAATGCCCTGTGAAAACACCATATTAGTTATTCTAATGGAAGGCTTGCTGATCAGCTTGAACATAGTCATTCTGTTCATAAACCACCAGAAGGTGAGTAAAATTAGATAAACTTTTGTGAGAGCCTGGGAGTTGGAGAGATAAATCTAAAGAAGAACATTTTTTAATTTATAATAATGTGGAAGAGGAGAAAATCCAAACCATAACTCAGAACATTAACTAAATGACAACAGAATCTATTATTGGACAGCAAAACGAAACACAAAAGTACTACGGCGAGAGCATTAAACCATCTACTTCTATAGCTTGTTAGAATGCTTCAAAGTAAAATGACAGTTAATTTTCCACCAAATATTACAAGAAGAATTTACTTAGACACTAGTAAATTTCTGATCACTAATGACTTCCACTATATTTTCGCTACGAAAAAAGAAAAGAACCTCGGGAATCTGACCTCCACTCTTAAGCGGCAAGCCAACTCATACTGCGCATCTGCATCACCCATGTTTGCGGCTTCTACCAATAAAGCAGCCCCTCTTATATGACAAGAAAGATAAGAAGTATTAATCACAAGCCTTAGCAACATAGGAGTGGATGAACCATAATAAAGGGCGTTCTTGACAATGTGCGAGCCATGTGCATTCAGTATTTACAAAACTTTGACCACTTCCTGATTTAGTCATTTTCTACCTAGTTCATATAATTAGGATTGGGATGCAGTAAAATCAAAGACTCTAGTGATCTAGTGATATTAAAATTGCATAACATAATGTGAAGATGGTACAATTAGAATTCACAGGATGAAAGAAAAAAGATTCCATACACTGCTTTGCAAGCCCCTGGGACATGGTACTTTAAATGCAGCTTCAAAAGCCAAAATCTCGCATGCGTATTTGAGTTGTCAGTCTCCAGTGCCAATTCAAAGTTTTCCTTTGCTGTCTAATTCAAGCGAATTGCAACTATAAGCAACCAACGTCAAACAAATATTCATTTTTTATATTAAAGAACTAAAAAGCAATATGGAGGAAGACAAAGAATCCAACTTTAAACCTACTAGAAACCAGGAATGAACTCAAACAAATTACTGGACAGAAGCTATAAGTCAAATATTAACTGATGTGCAACTGAATAGACTTTACAAATATGAACTGTGACAGAAGAAGAAACAAGATACTTTATTTCCAATTAGCAAAAACAAAAGTACTTCATTTCTAAGTGGCTTCATGTGTTGCTATTAATAATGATAATAACAAATTAAAGGAATATAATGAATTTCAGAGAGTTGATATACTTTCCAGAAATTCTATATATCACCCCATACACTAAAAAAAGCAACTTTAACAACCGAGAACGAAAAAAAATAAAGAATCGTTGGTCTTTTGATAATATTTACCCTAAGTAGAGGAATGAGACGCTTATCATTAAGTTCAAAATAATCGATCACTCTATCAACTTCTTTCAAGGCACTCCACCCTTTGGCGATAAGCTCCATGGCCTTCTTGTTTCTGGTGTGCATCCCTCTCTGCAACAAAAGCATGGAAATTAACAATTAAATGTACCTAACATTACAAATTGAGCCCATTACTCGAAGATAAAAGAAATACCTGGCAACTAAGTTGAGCAAGCTGAATGCTGTGTTTAGCAGTAGCCTTAAATAACAACGACCGCAACATCTTTTTGTATATATATATATTCAGGAGATTAAATCAAGCACAACAATCTTTCAGAGTCTGGGAAAAAAATGACACTATTTAGAAGAAGCTTTCTCCTCTCAAGTACAAATGTATATGCTATATAACAATGACATGATAAAACAAATCATGGATCACGAGTACTATGCTTATACAGCCTATTTATTGGGTTATTACTAAGTTCTTGATTGAGTTCACATTTTAGTGTTGTACCAGAAGTCAAATAAATTGTATCACATAACATAACCAAGTAGATGACGATACTACAGGAGAAGAGGCAGGGACTCCTTATCTTTTTCAGCTTCAACAAAATAATAATAAAGAGCTCGACCTGCAGATTGATCGGTTTAACATAACCACCATACTGAACACGCTCAACTGGTTGGCTGTCCGGGCAAATACTCAATCATGTCCTTCCGTTTCCGATCAACACTAGAAACAGATTTAACATCTTAAAAATACAAAAAGCTCCAATTAGATACAAACAAAAAATCTCTAATTTTAAAGAAAGATGAAAAATCCCCAATTTTACCTTAGTCAAGGCTTTAAACAAGAACCTCCAATCAAATAGAGAGACATGAAGATGTTCGAGAGTGTGTTGAAGGAGAGTCGAACCCCCAATTTTCAAACCTAATTGCCCTTCATTTTGTTCTTCAATACGTTTAGATCAGAGAGCCGACGAAAGATCTGAGTACGATGGAGAGAGTTTAGGTGAATGAGTGATTGAGGGGAAAAGTTTAAGTCCAAAAAATTTTGTTTGGGGGAAGTTTGAGTTTTCATTCAGGGGGAAGTTTTTTCACTGAAAAAAAACCGCTGCTTTTAAATTTCAATTTTTGATTTAATTTTCTGTTCCAAGTTCACAATTCATTTATTATAATTATAATTTATTAACTTGAAAATAATAAGTAAATAATTACTTTATATATTTAAATATAAAAAATATTCTAAAATTTTATTATTTTTTAAAATTATATTTTAAGGATATTTCGAAAATTTTAATATGCGGATGTTAATATATATCTAATTAAGTGATATTTTAAAAATTTTAAAAATTAAAAAATTAATTTGAATAGTAAAATTAGATGTCAACTTTTGATTTGACTAATACTAATAATAATTTAATTATTTGATGGAATATTACGTTTTAAAATGATTACTTCAACGATTTTGTTTAAATTAATTATTTTTAAAGTCAAATAATTATTAAATCATTAATTTTAAATTAAATAAAAATTTTGTTAATGAATACTCTATGGTAACACACCTCATGGTGTTAGCCCACTCTAACACCTTTTATAACTAAAGTAACATACTTTTGTACCTATGGTAACACCACAATCAAAAGGTTGCGATAGGTCAAAATTTTCATAGTTATGGTAACACCCATAGTGGTAACACTCATGCCAAAAGGTTGCTATAGGCCATCTATGGTGTAGTGGTACCTCAACAGTAGGTATTTTCATAGAAATCACCTCTGCAGCTTCAATGTTCATCTCCTCATCAGACTCATCAAGTATCAACTTTCTCCTCTTAGCTTGAGGCACCTCAACTGCCTCTTCTTCTTCAGTAGAATCTTCCTCTATAACAGAAGGTGATGGAGACCTGTTTGCTCTTTCCTTTCTTTCCTTTCTAAATCTTTTATCCCTGGCAGAGCTATGCCTTGTATTATGTGCTGTATGCTTTGTTCTACCTCCACGTTTTGGTTTAGCCTGTGTAGGTGGTGGTTGAGATTGAGATTGAGTGGTTGCTGGTGTTTCAGTGTTTGTGTGTTTTGGAGGTTTAGTGTTTGGTTCATTAATTGCAGGTTGAGTGGGTTGAGGTTGATCAGTGTTTGCAGGTGGTGAAAGTGAAAGCTCAGGCTGCTGTGGTTCTTGTGGTTGATGTAAGAAATTTTGAAGAGCAAGGGGTAAAAACAAAGCAGGTAATTCCCCCTTGGTTGCATCCTTGTTTGTCAAATCAGAGAATATTCTCTTATTGACTTTAAAAGGCTGAATAACATCATCCTCAACAATTGCAATACCAGGCACACAAGTAGTAAACAATAATTGACAAAATCTAGCAAAGTAGACAGTAGTAGACTCTGACAATCTATCACCTGTGTTCATTAAAACAAGTCTACCAAAATCGAAATTACTTCCATAGAGAAGAGATTACCCGATTTGAAGACTGTCAATAGGAATGGCATCCCAATTTGTGACTTTCTTTCCAAAGGCCCTTGTTATACAATCGAAGAAGAAAGCCCACTCCTTCCTTAGCTTTGGCCTTTTCACATTACCAAGTCTTGCTAGAGAATCTGAATAACCAAGTTGCTGCAACATCTCTTTTAGGGTATTTTCACAAACAACACTGTATGAAGTGTGTGTATCAAAACCCATGGTTTCTCGGACAATAGTTGGAGTAATGACATACTCTGTTTCCTCATAGGTAAAAACAATAGACGGAGTCCCATTCTCTCCTCCATCGTCATAAGCAGAGTTCTGCCAGAAAGTAGTAATCTGCATGGTAGAAAGCGTTGGTGGTTCGACTAGAGCTTGACCTATCTCTGAATCCCTTAAGAAATTCTGAATCAAATGAAACGCCTCTGGAAGGGCTGCATAATTATTGGAAACAAACAATAACCCCTGAGCAGTAAAAGCTTTGGTGGCCATTCGAATCGATGTGAGAAGAAAATAGAAGTGAAAAGTGATTTGTATGCAAGGTGTTTGCAAAAATGCCCAAGTAAAAAAAAACGAAGTAACTGAATGGTTGTATGAAAAGTAACTGTGAGTGGATGTGTGTAAGTGGGTGAGTGAATATGAACCGTTTAAGTAAAATGAGTAGATATGTAATTAAAAATTAAAACCAATCGTTTTAACATTAACACATACAACCAGTTACCATGTGTGAGTGGGACACGAT
This sequence comes from Kitagawia praeruptora, assembly GCA_037693485.1. Taxonomy (NCBI): domain Eukaryota; kingdom Viridiplantae; phylum Streptophyta; class Magnoliopsida; order Apiales; family Apiaceae; genus Kitagawia; species Kitagawia praeruptora. Next base: position 101,392,634 of record CM075352.1, on the reverse strand, counting down.
CCTAGATAAATGTGTGAGTGGGACACGCGGCACATATTTAATGGAACAGCTTTGCACGCTCAGTAATTTTAGCAATAATTACTGCTACTCTCTCTCCTATTACCAATACACTTTAACATTCTAATACTGATCAACAGCTGGTAGTTAACACTTTTTACCCCAAGTATAGAAATTGTCTGAAATAAAATATTACCTTAGAGTACTAGACAAAAAATTCATCAGTGTTTGTCAATTCTCCAACTTTATTACCGTAATCCTTTCAAAAACTGCACAGTCGTGAATATATGTGTGTGTGTGTGTGTATAACAGAGTTTACCAATTCAATTTTTAGAGCATCTAATTTTTCATAAAATCCATAAAATAAATCAGTAAACACTGAATGTATGATGAATGCTAAACTCTGTAGAAAATAATATACAGTAACTCCGAAATAACTTATACCCCCTTTCTAACTAATTTTTTTTTTTTTTAATCAGAGGTTGGAACTAGTCACCAAAAATCCTATAATTTTAGCCCTTATCAGTTTGATAAGTTCCTGGGTCTTCCTAACCTCTGACCAGTCACCAAAAATCCTATAATTTTAGCCCTTATCTTTTGATAAGTTCCTGGGTCTTCCTAGTATTTGACTAGTCACCAAAAATTAGAGAATTTTAGCCTTTATCTTTGGATAAGTTCCTGGTTCTTCCTAGTCTTTGATTAGTCACCAAAAATTAGATAATTTTAGTCCTTACTTTTTACCAACAAGTTCATGGATCGTCCTAGACACAACGTAATCTGAAAGAAATTCTAACATCCTATATTCAATTTCTTTGGGGGTTGACTAATTACAGCAACTAACTAAACAGAGTTTAACTAACAGAGTTTAGAAGTTATCAACATTAGAAGTTATTCATGAGAGGCAATGTTACAGACTCAGAGTTTAGGATAAATAAACTAAGAGATGCTATAAATAGGAAACAGTATCATGCTGTGTTAATTTTCTGTACAGTCTAAGATTAGATCACAAATAACTTAGAAGGATTCATGATTATTTACTGAGAATCATGCTTCATACATATTTCTTCATCGGTGTTTATATTCAGACAATAATAATATCAGAGTTTCTCAAAGTTTATCCAACATGTCAACAGTGTTGTTAACTCGAATAACTTGTAGAAGGGGGGGGGTTGAATACAAGTTATATAATCCTGTCTGATTTTTGCTTGATTATTAAAAACAAGAATAAACGAATGAATCAAACTCTTGTTTGTATTAATAAGATCAAATACAAACTCTACCAAAGGTGTACAATACCTTTAGCAGCTGTTGACAATACAAATATCTCTCTGTTTGTTTCGAACTTCTCGAATACAAACCTTATACAGAGCTACGCACACGAACTCACAATTTCGTCTCACGCCTCACGTCTCACACTCTTTACAATGATATTGAGAGAGTATTTATAATGCTACCTATCAACTAATAACAGAAAGATATAATCTATACATGACAATGTTCTGCCTTCTAGTCGATAGTTTCCTTCAATAGAAAACTCTTTCCTTCATAATATCTTCTTGCTTGTTCTTCAAACAACGATCCTGTTTTATAGCACTTGCCAGTTTCTGTAGCATCCATAATGACATCATCAGTAGCATGACTGATATCAGGATCTGCACACTGCATCAGTATCTGATCAACCATCAGTATTGGACACGTCATCAGGATTTGCTCTCTGTTCCTGACATGTAGTCTCCGATACACTGTTCATTCCTGATTAAACTATACAGATAACTGTTTTACACATAAAACCTATATACAGTGCTAAATCCTTTATAAGATCAGGATTACAAGAAGTATAATGTGTAAATTCTATTCTTAACATCACAACTTATGAATTATTCCTAACAATCTCCCCCTATTTATGCTTTACAATCTGAAGCATAAATCTAAGTTGTGGATGTCAAAACATATAACAATACAACCAGAATAGAATTTATGAATGTAGAATTATGAAGTTAAGTACCTCCTTCACAGATGTAGACGTTTATCTAGTACTTAGAAGAAAGAATTTTAACTATTAATGCTGCTCTTCCTTACCACTTCCTAGCTGAGATTCACCACTGTCACTCCTGGTTCTTCTTTTTACTACCATTTGTCTGATCTTTATCTCCCCCAGCTTTAGATTTATCTTTATCTCCTTCAGTCTGGTAGTGTTGTTGTTGTCTTTGAATTGTCTTTATCTTTATCTCCCCCTTTTTGACATCAGCAACATTAATTCCAAGAGATTCAGAAACAGAACAAATGAGATTCATAAGAACTGCTTGATTTTCCATAATTGTGACTTGGTTATCTTCAAGTGATTGAAGTCTTGTTTGAATAGCAATTTGAGAATTCTGAATATCTTTCAAAACATCAGAATGAACTTCAATGTTGGAAGTGCTTCTAGTATCTTCAGTATCAGAATCAGAAAGAACTTTATCTTCAAGTCTTGTAGAAGAAGTTGCTTGAGTTGTATGATATTCAAGTAATAAAACCTGATTAGAAGTATCAACGTCTTCATCTTTCTGTTCTGGAACTGAAACATGATCATCATCTCCTTCACCAGTATTCTGTGTACTAACATCTTCAAATCCTGACTCCTCCTTAGAGTGATCAGAGACTGTTGATGTCTCAATTCTAGCTGATATTGGAAGTACATACAAAGGAACACTAGGATCATTAGGATCTTCATCTGGTACATATGTAACAAGAGATTGCTTTATCCTGGCACCTCTTCTGTTAATGATTCCTGCAAGCCTCTCTTTTTGCTTCTAAGCTTTAACTTCTGGCTTTGCATTGTGATGTGCTAGGTCATTCTTCTGATACATTTTGATGAATGAATAAGTACCAGCATCCATACCCAAATTTTCAGACCAAGATTCAGGAAAAACCTGATCCCAGAAATCAAATGATGGTTTCCTAATTTTCTCTCCCTCACTATGGAGTTGATCATCCATACCCTCATTCTCACTTTGACTTTCTAAAGTCAACACTCTTTCTACCTCACCTTTTGCCTGGTCAGGAGCCAGCCGCTCAAATTGTGGATCTAAGTCCATCTTTTCAACTGTATCACTCAAATTTAGATAAGTGCTCTCATGACCTACAGAAAAATAGAGTTTAGAAGGAGTTTTTATACCTGAACTCACATGGAGAGAGGGTTCCTCATATGGCATGTGGCTTGAGGTTTTCTCCAAGGAGTGAGCTGCTATAGTCTCTGAACCCATACAATCATCTTCTTTCCTTTCAGATACTACAGGCTCCAGTATACCACTTTCAGGTTGTTTACTAGACTCTGATGTCTTCAGTAATACTTCATTAGACACCATAGTTAGTACATCACCGTCTTTAAGTGTTGTTTGCTGAGACACACCCTCAAGGTGGATAGACTCTGACTGAACAAAATTTGTTTGATCTTCAGAAAAATCAACCAAAGTCATTCCTCCCATATCATAGGGTATCTCACTTGCATTCTCAGTCATCACAGAAGACCTTTCAACATCAGCTATCACAGCTCCTGAGTCATCCTTCCTCTGACTAGATGGTTCTTGTGTTACAGTGACTGTGATCTGATCTTTCCTACTATTCACCACTGGTGCAATAGTATCTTCTGTTGACTGCTTCCCTCTATCTACTTCCTCCAGTTGTTCACCTTGAGCTGAAGCATCTTCAATAATTACATCCTTGTCAAACAAATATGCATGAAGTGATTGAAGTGCAACATGCTTCGAGAGTCCAAATTTCTTGACTAATTGTCTTCTGACAGATACATAGAAATACATCTTCATTAAGTCAAGTCTTTGATGTAGAAGTCCATATTCATCTGGAAATAAAAGTTTTGGTACTTTTTCAACCAAAAAGTCTAGAACAGGCCTTGACAACTTCACTTTGAGAGAAATTAGTCCCATAGCCAGTCTGTATGATAATGTAGTTTCCCATGAAGAATCAATATCCAGATCTCTCTTGTCAAATACTGACATAGATGTAGCTTGATTTGTAGAAACCTGCATGATATTAGTTGGACTAGACTCTGTGTGTGTAGGTGACAATTGAATCTTTCTCCTTGTTCTCCTGATATAGTGAGCAAAAGATTTATCCTGAGAAGACTCAAGAGGTGTAGACACAGAAGTGATCTTGGGATGAGATCTTTGTTCAATAGACACAGTCTTTTGAGAGACAGTATCCAGTAACTGTTTTCCCTTTTTAAGAACTACAGCCTTTTGAGAGACTGCAGCCTGGCTGTGACTAGGTTTTTCATCTCTTTGTGCTAACAAAGAAAGTTGAATTGCAGCCTTCAATTCTGCTCTCTCAGCAAGAGTTAAATCATCATCATCTTCACTAGAGTTACTACTACTACTTGACACAACAAATCTTCTCTTCCTTACAACTGATGTCTTTTGAGAAACACCAGAGGTTGGTTTCTTTGAAACAATAGGCTGTGGATCAAAATTTGGTTCTTGAATTGTTTCAGAGACTATGATGTTTTGGGCTACTTGGGTAGACACAGGTGGGTTCTCCTCCAATTGAGATTCCTGAGCCATTTCACCACAAAAGAAAGAAGAATTGTAGATAGTAGGAAGATGAGTGTTAAGAATTACCTGAAAATGATGTGAATAATGAATTGCAGGTATTTCATCTAGATTCTTTTCATTGTCCTTCTTTGTAATATCAGAGAAAATTCTCTTTTGCTGTTCATAAGAAGAAACACAATGTTCCCTACCAAATCTAGATTCAACATCAGGAATAAAATGGTTAATAAACAATTGCATAAATCTATGATAATAAACCATTTTCCTGTTTTGATCTCTTGACCCAAGTTTAATACTCATCTGACTTAAAATAATATGACCAATGTTAATTACTCTGTCATAAAGCAAACTATAAGCAATATGTGATGTAACAGAAGTAATTTGTTGAAAAGAACTACATTTGCCAGTAAAACATTTAGCAATTTGATCAAAGTAAAAAGACCATTCCTTTCTAAGAAAAGTTCTATTCAACTGGCTCATGTTATCTAGAGGTCCACTATAACCTAATTCAGACAACATAGTTCTTATATTATCATCAGATGGTACATTCTCATAACTATCAGTAACAGGTAAGCAAAGTACTGAATTAACAACAGATTCAGTAATGTCAAATAAATCTTGTCCTAAATGTAGAACAATCTTACCTGATTGACTCTGAGTAGAATCAATTACCTCAGCATTCTCCCAAGCTTGTGAAACAGCTACTTGATTAATCTGTGGAGATGCTGTCAATGCATAACTTAATGGTCCATACACCAGAAAGTCCATGATTGGATGAAAATCAGATGACACTCCTTCCTTGTTGGTAATAGCTGCAACATGATTATTTGTCATAAAATCAAAGTCACTAAACTTGAAGGCTACTGATTTAGGTAATCTTCTCTGAGCTGCCATTTTTGATCTGAAAAGAAACTTGAAAAATTCTTGAAATGGATTAGTGATTTTGAAAACTCAAGAGTGATTTTTGCTTTGGAGAATGTAAGATTAGAGAAAGCAATTGCACGATTAGAGTTTTAAAACAAATATATTTCACAAATCTTTCAGACCACTATCCCACGTTGACACGTAGTTGACAGGTGTCAGTCCCTGAAAAATGCGGTTACCCATGATTTTTGGAAAATAAAATCCAAAATTGATTTTCATGAAATAAATCAGGGTATAAATAAGCAATACTGATCAGCTTCCTTTTCCTGATGACCTCTCATCAAAATAATCACAAAATGCAATGTGATTTAAAAATATGATTTTCAAATCCTGATGGTCACACATGAAATCCTGACCAATATTATCAGAGACTTAATATGGAGTTTTTCACGTGGCATTTTCCTTTTATCTGAAAAAGAAAATAAACAATTAATCTGAACAGAAAATCAATTGGTTAGATATTTTCAATATTTCTTGAAACAAGAAATACAGTCTCATGCAATAATTAGCATTTGACTTCATTAAGACTTCCAAGTGACTGCTCAGCTTCTCACGTCTTTCTTTAAAAGAACCAAACGCCTTATGCCATTCTCCATAACCTTTCAATTTCTTTTCTTCTCAACAATGCTTCTCAACCCAAAAATCCCTTCAAACCCATTTTCCAGATTTTTGATCGATGAATATCCTGTTCTTGATCATTTCTTTGAACAAACGACTCTTCTCATCGAACTAATCATGAATGGATTGGTTTTCGATAATATCCAGAGGTTTCTCCTAGAACATCCATCTGTTGGATACAACCTTCCCCTAACCTCCTCAAAACTTGAGGATGAAGAATTTGGCCGAGAGTCTGAGGTTGATCTTGATGAGGATGCTATTCATTTAAGTTAGCTGCTCTCATTCAAGTCGCCCAGACAAGGAATCCAAGAGCAAACAAGACTTTCATCCCCTAATGGATTTCTTGAGATGCTCCTTGTCCTGTTCCTCAGAGTTCATATCAAAGACAAGTATAGAATAGAAATTTAGACAAAAAGATGTTGTATTTCATTTCCATGTAATGATTTCTATTAATGAAAATACAATTTCTTGTTATCTGCTTGTCTTTTGATTTCTGAATGATGTACAAATTATCAGTATGCAAATATCAAAACTTGCTAGCATAGACTTAACACATCACAGAATCAGATTACTACACAAAGTAAACGTCAGGATCTGAAACAATTTTCATAATCCTGATACTGACACAATACTGATGACGTCAGCATCCTGATAACAAATCTAATCCTGATGATTATTAACAAGTCTATCATACTGAAATTTATCAAGGCAATGTGTTATAGCTAAAACATTTAACAATCAAATATAGATCCTGACAGGAATATCAAGTCTATAAGCTAAAAACAACATACCTTGCTACTATTGCAGATGTTAAAGATCTAAAAATTTAACATTCCTAACTCACTTACTAGTCTACTGAATGTAGTCTCATCAAGTGGTTTAGTTAGAATATCTGCAAGCTGTTTGTCAGTAGGAACAAAATGAAGTTCCACAGTACCATTCTCAATATGTTCTCTAATAAAATGATACCTGACATCAATGTGCTTAGTCCTTGAATGTTGAACTGGATTTTCTGCAATTTTAATAGCACTAGTATTATCACAAAACATAGGAATATTACTAAGTGTCATACCATAATCCATCAACTAATTTCTTATCCAAAGGAGCTGTGCACAACAACTGCCTGCTGCTATGTACTCAGCTTCTGCAGTTGAGGTTGAAACAGATTGTTGCTTCTTGCTTGCCCAAGAAATCAATCTATTTCCCAAGAATTGACATGTACCTGTAGTGCTTTTCCTGTCTATTTTACACCCTGCATAATCAGAGTCTGAATAGCCAATTAGAAAGAAATCAGATTCTCTAGGATACCACAAACCAAGATTTGGAGTTCCTTTGAGATATCTAAAAATTCTCTTCACAGCAATTAAATGAGATTCCTTAGGATCACCTTGGAATCTAGCACATAAACAGGTAGAAAACATTATATCTGGCCTACTTGCAGTTAGATATAACAAAGAGCCTATCATGCCTCTATAACTAGTATTATCCACACTCTTCCCCTTAGGATCAGAGTCTAGTTTAGTGGCTGTTGCCATGGGTGTTTTTGCAACTGCACAGTCTTGAAAATCAAACCTTCTTAAAAGATCTTTGATATACTTTGACTGATTAATGAAAATACCAGTCTCAGTCTGTTTGACCTGCAAGCCTAAGAAATAATTTAGTTCACCCATCATGCTCATCTGATACTTAGACTGCATAAGCTTGCTAAACTTAGCACACAACTTTTCATTAGTAGAACCAAAAATAATATCATCAACATAAACTTGAACTAAAAGCAATTCACCTTTTATCTTTCTAAAGAATAGAGTTTTGTCAATTGTACCTCTTGTGAAGCCATTTTCAAGAAGAAATTTAGACAAAGTCTCATACCATGCTCTTGGTGCCTGCTTTAGTCCATAGAGTGCCTTGTCAAGTTTGTAGACATGATTTGGAAACTTTGGATCAACAAATCCAGGTGGCTGTTCTACATATACTTCTTCATCAAGTTTGCCATTTAGAAAAGCACTCTTTACATCCATCTGGTATACCTTGAATTTTGAATGAGCTGCAAATGCAAGAAACATTCTGATTGCTTCCAATCTTGCTACAGGTGCAAAGGTCTCATCATAATCAATGCCTTCTTCCTGAGAATATCCCTTGGCCACCAGTCTTGCTTTGTTTCTTACAATCATACCAGATTCATCTAGCTTGTTTCTGAAAACCCATCTTGCACCAACAATAGATCTATCTTTAGGTCTTGGTACCAGTTTCCAAACTTTGTTTCTCTCAAACTCATTTAACTCCTCCTGCATTGCAATTACCCAATCAGGATCCTGTAAGGCTTCTTCAACCTTCTTAGGTTCATTCTTTGAGAGAAAGCAACTATACAAGCATTCATTTTGAATTGATCTTCTAGTTCGAACACCACTATTTGGATCACCAATTATCAAATCTTCAGTATGATCCTTTGTCCATTTTCTAACAGGTGGTAGATTAACTCTGCTAGTCTCTCCCCCTAAATTAGTGGTATCTTTTGTAGAAGAATTCTCTCTACCTTCAAAAACTCTCCTTTGATCAATAGAATCAGTAGATTCCATATTGCTGCTAGTTACTGATCTTTCCTCAGTAGACTCTGAAAGGTCAGTTCCTGATGGAGTAGACTCTGAAACGTCAATTCCTGATGGAATAGACTCTGAAAGACTAGTCTGCTCCTGATGATCACTGTGTTCTCTCTGATTGATTTGCTCCCCCTCAACAGTAGCATTCCTTTGAGAAGCAATAGAAATTCCTTCTGGAGAACCTTCATCATCACTTGAGAGTATCTCAGAAATCTTCAGATTTTCAAATTCCAATTTGTCATGGCTTTCATCAGTTTGCAAAATTCCAAATTTCTTATCATCAAATGCAACATGAATTGATTCCATAACAATGTGAGTTCTGAGATTATAAACTTTGAAGGCCTTAGATGCTGAATATCCTAGAAAAATTGCTTCATCCGATTTGGCTTCAAATTTTCCAAGTTGTTCTGGATGAACTTTTAGGACATAGCATTTACATCCAAAGATGTGAAAATATTTCACACTTGGTTTCTTTCCTTTGATCATCTCATAGGGAGTCTTTCCATGACTATTTACCAAGGTACAGTTCTGAGTGAAACATGCAGTATTAATAGCTTCTGCCCAAAAGTAGGTTGGAAGTTTTGCATCTGCAAGCATGGTTCTTGCTGCCTCTATGAGAGTCCTGTTCTTTCTTTCCACTACACCATTTTGTTGAGGTGTACCAGGTGCAGAAAACTGTTGAGTAATTCCATTGTCTGCACAAAACCCCTCCATTGTAGAATTCTTGAATTCTGTACCATTGTCACTCCTAAGTACTTTGACTTTGTACTCAGAGTTATTATGAATATTCTTGATGAGTTCAATGATTTGCTGAGGAGCTTCATCCTTCTTGTGTAGAAAGAACACCCATGTAAACCTTGTGAAATCATCCACCATAACTAGAGCATATCTTTTCTTGCTGATAGACATAATGTTTACTGGACCAAACAGATCAAGATGTAGCATGTGAAATGGTTCAGTAATTGAATTTTCAGTCTTGCTCTTGAAAGTGGTTCTTCTTTGCTTTCCAAACTGACATGCATCACAAAGTCCATCTTGCACAAAATTCGCCTGAGGTAGGCCTCTCACCAAATTGTATTTAACAAGTTGATTAAGCTTCTTGAAATTAAGATGTGAGAGCTTCTTGTGCCAATTCCAGCTTTCATCATTTGTTGCTTTGCTGTAGAGACATCTAACAATTCCTTTAGATGTATCACTTAAGCTGGCTTCATATATGTTACCATGCCTTTGACCAGTTAGAACAATGTCTCCATTCTGCATATTCAAGACTTTGCATCCTTCTCTGTCAAAGATTGATTTGTAACCTTTATCACCCAGTTGACTTATGCTTAAAAGAGTATGTTTCAAGCCTTCAACCAGTGCTACATTTTCTATGATGACATTCCCCAAAATAATTGAGCCATATCCCAGAGTTTCTCCTTTGTTGCCATCTCCAAAAGATATTACTGGGCCAGCTTTCCTCTCAAACTTTGTAAGCAGGGACTTCTTTCCAGTCATGTGTCCAGAGCATCCACTGTCCAAGATAATTGAATGCTTCTTTCCTGTGCCCTGCAAACAAAAAGTAACTAGTTAGAATTTTTTAGGACCCAACTTTGATTGGATCCTTTCTTACTAGATTTAGAGACAACAGATTTTGAAGATTTTGCCTTTATTTTACCTGTTGCAGAGTCAACTTTAGACTCTGATCTCACAAACTGTTTGTGACTAGGAGTTTCAGATTTCAAAGAATAATAGTCATAATACAGTTCATGATATTCTCTACACATGTAAATGGAATGAAGTAAACTACCACAATGATAACAAGCTTTTTGTGGTTGGTATTGAATTTTCTCAGTCTTGGGGAATCTGGACTCAGTTTTCCAAGAAGGTTTTTGATTGCAGTCTAGGGCCAAATGATTATGATTTCCACACTTATAGCATTTTTTCCTAGGTGCATCAGGTACATTCTTGTAATTATTCTCTTTGTTAATACCTTCTTTTCCATTCCTATTTCTCTTGATCTTGCTAGACTCTGAAAGACCATCTAATCTCTGTTTCAACTGAGACTTAGACAGAAACCCTATGTTTACATTCTTAGGTTTCTCTAACACTTTCTCATCTGAATAACTATTGTTAATTCTCTTGTGTACAACAGGGGTACCTTTTGAATCAACAAATTTAACATGATTAGGTTCAGAAACAATTTTCTTACCTTCAGATTTAGATGTGTTAGCTTCTACCTTACTATCATTATTGACAATAGCTACTTTTTCTTCTTGTCTAGCCTTATCAAAACCTAAACCATTAACCTTACCACGAATTCCACTCTCAAAGATTTCTATTGTCTTCTTACTGGAATTGTTAATGGTCTTAATCACATCTCTCTCTTCTTCTAGTTCTTTTCTGACATAGTCATAAGCCTCAAGAATTACACTATAATCATGCTTAGCTTTATCAGAACTCAACTTGTATTCTTCCATTTGAATTAATTCAGATTCAAGAAAATTATTTCTATCAACTAATTTATCATTCTTAACCTTAAGTTCATCTCTTTCACAAGTAAGAATTCTAAAATTAGTCATAAGATTCTTAAACTCAGCATGGATAGATCTAATTTCATCAGAATTTAAGCTATCAAATGAATCAAGAGAGTGAAGTGATACCTTATCAGAGGATGGAGAAGTTTTCTTTGGAGATCCAGGTTTGTCTGAACTATTGGCCATCAATGCAATGTTTTCATAATCAAATTCATCTTCAGAGTCACTGGAATCAGCCCAATCCTTCTGTGTGACCATAAGTGCATTACCCTTTCCTGAATTCCTAGGCTTCTTACACTCACTAGCAAAGTGTCCAAGCTCGCTGCAGTTAAAGCACTTGATCTTGGCCTTATCAAGCTTGACAATTGTACTTTTGCTCTTGTCACTCTTCTTCTCCTCCTTCTTTTGAAAAGGTCCTTTGCTAAATCTTCTCCTGTTGAATCTGCCTTTCTTGAAGGCCTTAGCAAACATAGCAAAGAGTTCTTGCATCTCAGATTCAGAATCATTGTTGTCAGAGTCCATATCAGTAGTCTCTGACTCAGAACTTTCTTTGCTTTTCTTCTTCCTCGAATTCTTTACAGCAATCTCTTCACGCTGTTCTTCAGGAAGCTTCTTTACTTCAGATTGAGCAGTAAGTGCAATAGTCTTCATCTTTCCTTCACTCCTGCTCTTTTTCTGCTGCTTGTCAAGTTCATAAGCTCTCAATTTTCCATAGACTGCCTCTAATGAAATCTCATCCAGATCATTAGCTTCCTCAATCGCAGATATCTTCTCATTGTAGAAATCAGGCAAAGCTTTCATGAACTTTGTATTCATATCCTCCAAGTCATAATATTTACCATGCATGGCCATCTCATTGATGAGTTTTGTAAACCTATCAAAGATATCAGTAAGTGACTCACCAGACTTGGATTCAAAGTACTCATACTGTTGTATAAGTAATGTCCTCATATTCTTCCTGACAGGCTTAGTTCCTTCACAGTGAACCTTAAGATTGTCCCATATATCCTTAGCAGTTTTACAAGAGAGAACATAATTAGTGAGAACAGAATCAAGACTATTGAATAATATGTTTCTCACTTTAGCATCTTTAAGAACACTCTCCTTGTCCTTATCTGACCATTCAGATTTTGGCTTCTCTGCTGTATGTTCTGGAACAACCTTACCATCAACAGTTGCTTGTCCAACGACCTTTGTTGGAACAAAAGGTCCATCTCTGATTCTGTCAAGATAATCAGGATCTGTTGCTTCCAGATGATGCAACATCTTTACTTCCCATAGAGTATATTCGTTTCTCTTGAGCATAGGAATCTTAGTATTCCCATCCTTGTAACCAGACATGATTGCAGATCTTTATGATTATTCGAAATCAACCTGCTCTGATACCAATTGTTAACTCGAATAACTTGTAGAAGGGGGGGGGTTGAATACAAGTTATATAATCCTGTCTGATTTTTGCTTGATTATTAAAAACAAGAATAAACGAATGAATCAAACTCTTGTTTGTATTAATAAGATCAAATACAAACTCTACCAAAGGTGTACAATACCTTTAGCAGCTGCTGACAATACAAATATCTCTCTGTTTGTTTCGAACTTCTCGAATACAAACCTTATACAGAGCTACGCACACGAACTCACAATTTCGTCTCACGCCTCACGTCTCACACTCTTTACAATGATATTGAGAGAGTATTTATAATGCTACCTATCAACTAATAACAGAAAGATATAATCTATACATGACAATGTTCTGCCTTCTAGTCGATAGTTTCCTTCAATAGAAAACTCTTTCCTTCATAATATCTTCTTGCTTGTTCTTCAAACAACGATCCTGTTTTATAGCACTTGCCAGTTTCTGTAGCATCCATAATGACATCATCAGTAGCATGACTGATATCAGGATCTGCACACTGCATCAGTATCTGATCAACCATCAGTATTGGACACGTCATCAGGATTTGCTCTCTGTTCCTGACATGTAGTCTCCGATACACTGTTCATTCCTGATTAAACTATACAGATAACTGTTTTACACATAAAACCTATATACAGTGCTAAATCCTTTATAAGATCAGGATTACAAGAAGTATAATGTGTAAATTCTATTCTTAACATCACAACTTATGAATTATTCCTAACAAGTGTATGACTTACAGAGCATGTTAACAGAATTTAACAATATACAAATAGAGTTTGTATAGCAGAGTTTAACAACAGAGTTCACATAACAGTTAACATATCAGAGAAACATGAGTAACACATAAATAAGTAAAATTTTGAGTCTAACCAATATCTCTAGTCAAAACCAGAGACCATTCCTAGTTCATTTACCAGCCTTGTAAATGTAGCTTCACTCAATGGTTTGGTGAAGATATCTGCAAGTTGTTGTTCTGTAGACACAAAATTGAGCTCAATATCTCCTTCCTCTACATGTTCTCTGATAAAATGATACTTTATGTTGATGTGCTTGGTCATTGAATGCTGTATTGGATTACCTGTCATAGCAATAGCACTTTGATTATCACAGTAAATAGGTATTTTTACTGTACCTCAATATATCCATAATCCAACAATTGATTCTTCATCCATAGAATCTGTGCACAACAGCTACCAGCAGCAATATACTCTGCTTCAGCTGTAGATGTAGAAATTGATTTCTATTTCTTGCTGTACCGAGAAACAAGTCTATCACCCAGAAATTGACAACTTCCACTGGTGTTTTTTCTGTCTATCTTACAGCCTGCAAAGTCTGCATCAGAGTAACCAAGGAGCTTGAAATCTGATTCTCTAGGATACCACAGACCTAAGTTAATGGTGCCCTTGAGATACTTGAAAATTCTTTTCACAGCTGTTAGATGTGGTTCTCTGGGGTCTGCCTGAAACCTTGCACAAAGACAGGTCGCATACATGATATCAGGTCTACTAGCTGTCAGATAAAGAAGAGACCCTATCATGCCTCTATAGCTTGTCATATCTATTGAAGCTCATGTATCTTTGTCCAACTTTGTTGCTGTTGCCATGTGAGTTGATGCAGATGAGCAGTCAAGCATACCAAATTTCTTGAGAAGATTTCTGGTATATTTTGCTTGATTTATGAAAATTCCATCATCTATTTGCTTCACCTGTAGGCCTAGAAAATAACTAAGCTCTCCCATTATACTCATTTGATACCTTGACTGCATGAGCTTGGCAAACTTCGTACAGAGTTTATCATTAGTAGACCTAAAAATTATGTCATCAACATATATTTGAACTAAAAGCAAGTCACTACCAGATTTAAAGTATAATAGGGTTTTATCAATTGTACCTCTGTGGAACCAACTTTCTAGAAGAAATTGAGCCAGAGTTTCATACCATGCTTTTGGTGCCTGCTTAAGTCCATAGAGTGCCTTTTCAAGCCTATAGACATAATCTGGATATTTGGGATCCACAAATCCTGGTGGTTGTTTAACAAACACTTCTTCTTCAAGCTTCCCATTTAGAAAAGCACTTTTCACATCCATCTGAAATACCTTGAATTTCTTGTGAGAGGCATATGCTAGAAAAATTCTTATTGCCTCCAATCTTACAACTGGAGCAAAAGTTTCATCATAGTCTATTCCTTCTTGCTGTGAATAGCCTTTTGCCACAAGTCTAGCCTTGTTTCTTGTAACAACCCCCTCACTGTCAGTTTTATTCCTGAAAACCCATTTAGTACCAATAACAGATCTATTCTTTGGTCTTGGTACAAGGGTCCAAACTTCATTTCTTTCAAATTCATTTAATTCCTTCTTTGGTTCAGATTGTGACAAGAATGCATGAAACAGACATTCATTTATTGTAGCACTCCTTGTCCTTACTTTTGCATCTGGATCACCAATAATTAAATCAGGAGTATGATATTTTGTCCATTTCCTAGCTGAAGGTAAATGACTTCTATCAACATTTGATCCTCCCCCTTTATCCATGCTCTCCTGATTTTCTTGTTGTCTTACTTCATTCTCTGAGGCTCCCCCTGAATTTGACTGCTCAGAGTTTGAACTGTCAGATTTTGGACTTTCAGAGTTTGAGTCATCAGAGTTTGATCCAGATTTTTCAGCTGACTCAGTTTCAGTATTTGAGTCATCACTTTGAAGTGATTCTTCATGCTCCCCCTCAACTGGTTCTTCCCTTATTTGTGGCTGAGAAGTTTCTTCAGTGTTTACCAGCAGAGGCTCAGAGTTTGCCTCAACAGAGTTTGTCAGTTTAGCCTCATCAGAGTTTACTTCATCAGAGATTAAATCTTCATTTTCAAAGTGCAGATGATCATGTTCATCTACATCTTCAAGTCCAGTTATTTTCTTGTCATCGAATGACACATGAATTGACTCAATAATCACCTTGGTTCTCAGATTATAAACTCTGAATGCCTTAGTTGATAGCGGATATCCAACAAAAATTCCTTCATCAGCTTTTAACTCAAATTTGGTCAACTGTTCAGGATGAGTTTTCAACACAAAGCATTTGCACCCAAAAATATGAAAATATTTCAGGTTTGGCTTCTTTTCCCTCACCATCACATATGGTGTTTTTCCATGCTTGTTGATCAGAGTGGCATTCTGAGTAAAACAAGCAGTTTGAACAGCTTCTGCCCAGAAATAGGTTGGCAATTTTGATTCATCAAGCATAGTTCTGGCAGTTTCTATCAAGGTTCTGTTCTTTCTTTCAACTACACCATTTTGCTGTGGTGTACCAGGTGCAGAAAACTCTTGCTTCACTCCTCTATTCTTACAAAATTCTTCCATTGTTGCATTCCTGAATTCAGTTCCATTATCACTCTTGATTATCTTGACTTTGTGTTTTGATCCTTTGTCCAGCAGCTTCACATGCTCCATCAGAGTTAATGCAGTTTCATCCTTCTTTGCTAGAAAATACACCCAAGTGTATCTGGTATGTTCATCAACAATGACTAGAGCATATTTCTTTTTTCCAATTGACAAGACATTCACTGGTCCAAAGAGATCAACATGTAGAAGATGATAAGGATCAACAATTGAAGATTCAGTCTTGCTCTTGAAAGATGACTTCCTTTGTTTGGCCTTTTGACAAGAATCACACAGGCCATCAACATTTAATAAAGACTTTGGAAGTCCTCTTACAAGATCCTTTCTTATCAATTCATTAATGTTGTTCAGATTCAGATGAGAGAGTTTCTTATGCCACTTCTAACTCTCTTCACTAGACATTCTTGTTGACAGGTACACAGCTTTTCTATCAGAGTTTGTTGACAAACTTATTTCATAGATATTATTGCGCCTGTGTCCAACTAGAACAACTTTCCATGTAGATTTACTGATGATTTCACAGTATTCAGGCTGAAACTCTACATGAAATCCTCTGTCACAGATTTGACTCACAGATAGCAGATCATGCTTGAGTCCTGGAACCAGAGCTACATTTATGATGATGACACTTCCAAGATTGATATTGCCATATCCCATAGTACGTCCTACGTTGCCATCTCCATAGGAAACTTTTGGGCCAGCCTTCTCCACATACTCTGATAGAAGGGCTTTATTTCCAGTCATGTGTCCTGAACATCCACTGTCCACGACTAGGGTACTCTCCCTGATGCCCTGCAATCACAAACATTCACTGAAGGTCAGATTTAAGGATCCAGACTTGCTTGGATCCTTTGGCTTTCTTAACTTTGTTAGCTTTAGCAGCGGAATTCACATTATCAGAGTTTAAGCTAACACTTGCTGAATTAACCTTAACCCATTTCAAATTGGGCTTAAGTTCATAGTATTTATGATAAATAGCATGATAATTCATGCAAGTATAAATAGAATGCCAAGTACTTCCACAATGTTTGCATAAAGTCTGTGGTCTAGTTCTAACATAATCTTTCTTTACTTCAGACCTGGAAGATAAAGAATTAATGTTTTTATTCTTTCTGCAGAAACTAGCAAGATGGTTAGTGCTACCACAGTTATCACATGTCTTTCTTGGAGCAAAAGTAGCAAGCATTGGATAATTACCTTGAGTAATGCCTACTTTACCATTTATATTCTTCTTAGACACTTTCTGTTTCTTAACAGATTTTAACTCCTTAAGCTAATGCTTGAGTTGTTTATCTGTCATGGAACCAATATTAACCTGTTTAACACTAGTTTTTACTGGTTCTTTCTTTACTGCTCCTTTTTCAACTTCAGACTTAGGTTCATTTATTCCATGAACAAATTTTGTAGATGGAAGATGTGTTCTAATTTTGGCTTGATTTTGAAACCTAAGTTCATCTCCTTCACAGTAACCTAAACCAACTGTGTCTGACTGAAAAACTTCATTAGTGTCTTTTCCAGAATGAGTCCAAGTCTTAATTATGTGATTTGCCTTCTCCAATTCAGATTCTAGTTGCTTATATCTTCCTAGCAACTCCTGTTCTAGATAAACAGCATCATCTCTTTCTTTCTGAACTCGTTGCATGTTTTCAATTTTCTCTTCAACAATTTTATTTCTTTCTTTAAGTTCAGAATTTTCAGATTTGATTCTCTCATTTTCTAAAGTCTGATCCCTATAACTGATATGCAATGCCTTAAGATAAATTCTCAATTCAGATATATTATCAGTATTATAAGCATAAGTAGTTAAGGGTACCTTGTTTTCAGAATCTTCAGATTCATTCTCAATAGAAGCCATGAGAGCATATTTGACATCCTCATCTGAGTCTGAAGTGTCTGCCCAATCTCTGCTTTTTGTGATGAGTGCTTTTTCAGTTTTACCCTTCTTGCACTCAGGAGCATAATGACCCATCCCCTTACACTTGTAGCACTGAATCTCAGACTTATCTTTCTTCCCAGACTTGGTATCCTTTCTCTCAAACTTTCTGAAACTCTTCCTGTCTGAATTTGAATCTTTAGAGAACCTGTTCCTTTCTTGAATTTCTTGAAACCCGTCTTCTTGAAAGTTTTCACCATCAAAACAGCCATTTTCTTCATTTCTTCTTCATCATCCTCAGAGTCAGAAGATTCATCAGTGTTTGAGTCAACATCAGAATCTGATGACTCACTTTCAGAATGTATAACTAAAGCTTTTCCCTTAGCTTTCTTCCTTGATGCTTCCTTCTTCAAGGGTTTCTCTTCAACCTTAAGAGCAACATACTTTGCCTTCTTGCTTGATCTCTTGTTTCTCTGTTCCATTTCCAATTCATGAGTTTTGAGCAACCCATAGATTTCATCAATCTCAATATCAGCAAGATCATAATTGTCTCTAATAGTGGTTGTTTTCACATCCCACTTTTCAGGTAGAGCAAGAAGAAATTTGATATTTGAGTCTTCTAGATCATACTCTTTATTAACCAGTGATAAATCATTGAGTAGTTTACAGAATCTGTCAAATGTTTCTGTCATGGTTTCTTCAGATTTAGCCTCAAAGTGCTCATACTCCTGTGTGAGTATGTTCCTTCTATTCTTCTTGATAGCAGCAGTTCCTTGACATCTAACCTCAAGGGCATCCCAGATTTCTTTGGCAGTAGTGCAGTTAATCACTTTATTAGACATAACATTGTCTAAGGCACTATGAAGTAGATGCCTAACCTTTGCATCCTTAGCAATAGATGAAATATCCTCAGGAGTCAGATCTTTCTTCTCCTTTGGAACTGTTTTAGCTTCTTGACCAGCAGTAGCAACAGATAGCTTTATAGGCTTATGAGGACCTTCATAAATTCTGTCCAGATATTCTGGATCTGTAGCCTCCAGAAACATAGTCATCTTCACCTTCCAGATAGCATAATCTGCTGGCCTCAGAATAGGAACCCTAATTGTTTTATAACAACTCACAGTAGTAGGTTGAGCCTTCTCAGTCATAGAACCTGATGGAGGAGGTATTTCTGTCATGATTATAGTTGTGTGTGTGGATCTTAAACTGTATAGTGTAACAGATCGGCTCTGATACCACTTGTTAGGCCGAATACACAATTATAATCAAGTTCGTATGAAAGAATAACAAGTAAAACACGTTCGAACAATTATAAACTGTTTGGAATTAAAAACTCATCTCTCAGTGATGTAAAATATCATAAAGAGATGCTTAGATTACAATGAATGATAATTCGTTACACGATACCCTTCTAGGGTTAACCTAACTGTATTTATAAGATATACATCTGCTATACAATCGATAATTGATACTCCTATAAATTAGCTATACAATTGATATCAATTACGATTGCTACACGTCTCCTTAGTCAACACAATCTCTTTGATAGCTATCCAATCTTCAAAGATATTGCTTCCATAATTATCTTCAAGTATTCTTCAAACTCTGTTGACCAGTAGACGTTTCCTCTAGATAGAGTTTAATAAACTCTGTCGAGCTTCCATCTGTCAGCGTTTAACTAAACTCTGATTGCTTCCAGCTAAACTCTGATATTTCACTGTAACACTTAAACACTGATTATTATTCACATCAATTATATCTAACAGTTTCTACTACATCATTTTCAATTTAATTTTCACAGCCTCCATGGAGGCCTAATACCCATTCATGCCTTCCTTGCATTGGCCTCTGCTTCGATCTGCTTATAGGATGTAGCATTATGAATTCCCTATATTTATTTTGGTAATGGTAAGCAAAGAGAGGAGAGTTAAACTAGCAGATATAGTAATGACCATTGATAAGTGGATTTTATATCCACTTGGAACGTTCCATATCGGCTTAAATTGATTGTTTTGGACTCAAGCTTGTAATAGTTTTGATGTGTTTTGTGTAGATGTGCAGGCTTGCAAGAATGTCAATTAAGGTGATGCTTCTGTCGTGTTTTGAGGTTAAATTAATTAAAATTCGGATTTTCTGGGACGGTTGCGCAGTCTACACTGTTTTGGCCATATCTGGAGTTCTATAAGTCCGTTTTCAGCGATCTTACTGCCCACGCGAAGCTTGAGAGATTTTATACAACCTGGGATAGATAGCAGGTGCAGGGAGCGTGCTGAATGAATTCGCGCGCGTGTTCTTTGTGAAAGAAGGCTGGGAAATTACTGTCTTGCCATTTTTCTAATTCTAATTGTATTTTGGGCAGTTTTTGGTACCTTCTTCTAATTCTAATTGTAATAGAAGGCAATTTCTTGCTGGGCAAGAATTATAGAGCCTATATAAACACATCCAACCCTTGTAATTTGTATCATTAGGGATAACCATTACATATCAATTACTTAGATTTATTTGTATTTTTTCATACTTTGTTTTTATCATGGTTTCATCAGATCCCATGATGACGAGAGGTTCGATTATGAACTAATCGTTGTCATGGGATTCTAACGGATTTATTTATGGAGCTTTAGTATCTTGATGCTTTACAGATCTGTGTGTGATGTATATCTGATATCCTCGTATGGTTGTGTTTCATGTATTTAGATGCGTAGCTAACATCTAATTTGTTAATCTCTTGCGAAACGAGAGTGGATCTTGTTTGCACTAATTCACGCAAGCGTACGTGGTCACAAGTAATACAGATATAAGTCGAGTTCGTTCCCACAGAGATCTGGTTATGGTTTTAATTCCGTAGATGCACCTATGCAACAATGTATGGTTATTATGCACTGCTAAGACAAATAACAATTTTGGGTTTAATAAACTAAATCTAACTAAAAAGTAAACTAACTAAGAATTAACTAACTAACGAGAATTGAAATCGAATTACTTCTGCAAGATAAACCATGGAATCCTAACTGCATTAAATACTTTGCTTAGATCTGACGCCTTTAATCACTATATGCAATGGTTATGATATCTGATCGGATAACACGAAACAAGTATACGCTACTTCTCAGTATACGAATACCAAACTAAACATACATCCATAAAAGAGATAGAAGATGAATAGACACCAATTATGCTTAGACCCTATATCTCTATAGAATTTGAAAACATAACGGTTGAAGAACAAGTTATCCACATTGATCACATAGGGTAGCATATTATCTCTAATCATGCCACAAATCATGATGTTAAAACATCAACCTATCCTATGCTAGCATGGCAAGTTCAAAATCTCAAGATCCACTCTCGTTTCGCAAGAGATTAACAAATTAGATGTTAGCTACGCATCTAAATACATGAAACACAACCATACGAAGATATCAGATATACATCACACACAGATCTGTAAAGCATCAAGATACTAAATCTCCATAAATAAATCTATTAGAATCCCATGACAACGATTAGTTCATAATCGAACCTCTCGTCATCATGGGATCTGATGAAACCATGATAAAAACAAAGTATGAAAAGATACAAATAAAACTAAGTAATTGATATGTAATGGTTCTACTCCTAATGATGATAAATTACAAGGGTTGGATGTGTTTATATAGGCTCTATAAGTCTTGCCCAGCAAGAAAATACCAAAACAGAATTATAATAGAATTTCTGCAAAATACGTTTCCTAAACTGATTCTGTTTTTAAGGAAAATTCGTAGCTGACTTTTCTTCTGTTTTCCAGAGCCGTTCCAGACGTAATTAGACCTTTGGACCACCTTAGAATGATAGAGAATCTCGTTATCTTCGTGTGGACTGCTTACGGGCCTCAAACGGAGTTGTAGAACTCAAGATATGGCCAAAACAGTGTAGACTGCGCAAGCCCTTCTCAGAAATCCGAATTTTAATCAATTAATTCCCCAAAAATTATAGAAGCATCCACCTTAGTCAACATTCTCGTAAATCTGCACAACACATCAAAACTATCACAAACTTGAGTCCAAGACAATCAATTTAAGCCATTATAGAATGTTCCAAGTGGATATAAACTCCACTTATCACACCCCCAAACTTAAACCGATGCTTGTCCTCAAGCATAAACAATTAAAACTAACTAATTAGTACCACTTCCGTAGGTGATCACGGTTGCATTTGGCATATGCAACAAGCCCTTTAAACCCCTAGGCAGCCCTAGTGGACGAGTAAGGTCTCGTGAGGGCCTATAGCGAATGTACCCACAAAATCCAATGCAATGCAATGCATGAATGCAACTAATATGAAAATGCAAATGACTACTACTAATATCCTACCATACCTTCAAATCCTCTCATGCCATATCAACTTAAGAATCAAAGTAAATACGCAATGTCTTGGTGTCGAAAGTGCAAGTATTCACATAGTCTACTCAATGAACATGCATAAGTTCTCACAAGCCCATGTCAAATGTAAGAATAAGTTAGTAAACATGCTAAGCCTACAAGAGTACATCTTTGAGACAAAACTCGGGATCTCATACGCAAAAACAAGCAAACACTCACAATCCACTCACAAAAGAATATTCACTCAAGAACAAGGGTAAGTGTATCACTCAATTCCAATAAAATCATAAGCATGCTTGACAATTGGTATCAATCTAACTCTTAACACAACATACATCAATGACGATAATCAAAAGGTCTTTATTTGGGTTGTAACGGGGCTAGGGACAAGGTATGTCAAATAAGCCAAAACAGGTGAAGTGTCAAAAGCTAGTAAGTACCATAATAAATCATACACAACACCCTATTTTCCCCCCCCCCCCCACATAATTTTTTTATTTTTCTTCCAACAAAAACAATCGACTAGTCGACTAAAGTAGGATCACAACAAACACAAACATGCTCTCATAATATATAATTTTTTTTTTCTCTTTTTTTTTTCGAGAGCTAAATATATCACAAACAATAATATACACAATAACAATGATCCCATGAATTTATTACATATGCCGACTATCAAATAAACAAACCCAATTTTCAATATTTCCCCCAAAAGTATGACCAACAATAAACCCCTCCTTGCACACCTTATTACTCCCTTAAGCACTCTACTAGCCTTTGACAATGTGGGTTCAAATTAATGCAAGGCCAATACAAGAAAAAGGTCTAGGCAAGTAATGTGGTATGTCACCGAAAAAATAGGATTAAGCTCAGCGGGTTAACTAATTGATCATGTAAATATGGTGTGGTAGTATGGGAAAATATGCGGTTATTCCTAATGCCTTTATCATTTTAATCGTCAAATAATGTCATGCGTTTCAAGAAAGACCTCAAACAACTGCTAGCAATGCAAACAATCCGTGGACACTGAAGCAAACGAATAAATTGCAACAAATATGCAATAAGGCTCAAAATCTCACTTGGTGGAAAAACATACTCAATCCCAAGCAAAAATCTCTCTAACGCCCCTACTTGTATTCAAAGCATGCAAACTAAATCATCTTGCACATATTCATGTCCTTCTAATCACTTACAACATTCAGTAAGTCTACTAGCTTCAACTTACTAGTGTATGTGTGTGCACAAGAACAAAGCATATCACTTCTCAATCAAAAGCGTCAACAACACAAAATTCCTATCAAGCATGGGTGCAAATGCAACTATTATGAACTTACATGATATACGAAAATAAAAACAGAATGTCCTATATGAAACCAACGTATATAACACGAACATAAATGCATAATTTACTACTACTACTAATATGCAAAACATGAAATCCTACATGAACAAATAATACAACAACAACTACTAATCCCTCAAACCACCCCAAAACTTAAAATATTCAATGTCCTCATTGAATGGAAGTAAATACAAGGGATAGTAGAAAACATACCTGA
The DNA here is from genome assembly GCA_037693485.1 of Kitagawia praeruptora. Lineage (NCBI taxonomy): Eukaryota > Viridiplantae > Streptophyta > Magnoliopsida > Apiales > Apiaceae > Kitagawia > Kitagawia praeruptora. The sequence continues at coordinate 101,368,840 of CM075352.1, read as the reverse complement.
ATACCGAACAGACACCCTCCATTCTGATCATCATTTGCATTGCATGAAACTCCCGAACCAGTCACCAATCATATGAACCAACCCAACAATTTTTTTTTCCGCAAAAATCCCCTTTCCTTAGCAATTGGCCTCAACAACCGATTAAATTTAACCTCCGCCGTTGTTATGCTAAATTTACGCAAGCGCATGTAGTCACAAGTAATATATGATTAAATCAAGTTCGTTCCCACAGAGATCTAGAATGGTGTTCAATTCAGTAAATATGCCTATGCAACAATGTATGGTTTTAATTCACTGCTAAGAAAAATAACAAATATGGTTTTGATTACCTAAATTAAGCTAAGATGCAAATTATAAAATTAAGAATTAACTAATTGACAAAAATTAAAATCGAATTACTTATATGAGAATAAACATGGAATCCTAGTTTCATCATCTACTTCACTTAGAGTTGCAGCCTTCGATTAAAACATGCGATGGTTTTGATATCTGATCGAATAACACGAAAAGAGTAAAAGTTACCTCTCGGTATACTAGTACCAGTCTATGCATACATCCACAAAAGAGATAGAAGATGAATAGGCACCTATTATGTTTAGACCCTATATCTCTATAGAATTTGAAAACATAAAGGTTGAAGCACAAGTTATCCACTTAGATCACATAGGGTAGCATAATATCTCTATTCATGCCACAAATCATGATGCTTAACATCAACCTATCCTATGCTAGCATGGCAAGTTCTAAATCTCAAGATCCACTCTCGTTTAGCAAGAGATTAACAATTCAATTTAGATGTTAGCTACGCATCTAAAAGCATTAAGATTAACCATACGAGGATATCAAGAATTCACCACACATAAATCTCTAAGGCATACAAACTACTAAGCTACATAGATAAATCCACTAGGATCCCACGATAACGATTAGTTCATAATCGAACCTTTCGTCACCATGGGATTAGACGAAAGCATGATATTAAACAAGATAAAGAAGATGAATAAATAAATAATAGAATAAGGTTTAGTGAACAAATCCGTGAAAGTAACAAGCATCCAAAAGATACGCCTCCACAAAGGAATACAAGAAAAACTATATCTAGATCTTCTTGTCGTCACGATCCTCGCCTTGGCTTCTCTCTCTCGTGCTCTGAACGAATTGTGTGTGTAGATTGTGTAGATGATGATTTTTTTGTGCCCCAAGGTGTGTATTTATAGCCCCCAAGTGCCTCCTTGACCAAGCAATTACCGTAATCGAAATAGGATAGAATTCCGGTAATTTTCCTTCTTTGATTGGATTAGAAGTCCAAATTCCATGTTTAGAACTGATTCTAGAAGTTTCAGACCGTTCATGATACTCCATAATGATTGGGAATAGAAAACAAGGTAATTTCCCACTAAAAATAGAATTCTGACAGCTCCTGGGAATTTTCTGGCGCAGCTGGGCGCGGCCGCGCGGAATTCTAGTGTAAATCTGGCGCCCCCGCGCTGCTGAAAATTCTGGCATTTATCCCAGCGCGCCCGCGCGGCTTTTTAGTGTATTTTCGGCGCGGCCGCGCGGAGAACTCTGCTATAAATCTTTTTATGCTCTAGAACATTCTCCGAGCTTCGCGTGGACAGCTTACGGGCCTCAAACGGACTTGTAGAACTCCAGATATGGCCAAAACAAAGTGGACTGCGCAACCTACCGGCAAATCTGAATTTTCCACAATTTTCTCATTTCACTTCCATTTTCTCTTCCGATTCTTTTGCCACTTCCCGTTCTTCAATTCTTGACTTATGAATCCTCATGGTAGCTTAGGGAAATTCACCATCCTTCATTCCAATGCTCAATTCCACTCTAATATCGTTTAGAAACACCAACACTAACCGATAGCTACAACCCTGCACAACTACACAAAACACATCAAAAATACAACAAACTTGAGTCCAAGACAATCAATTTAAGCCGATATAGAATGTTCCAAGTGGATATAAAATCCACTTATCACACCCCCAAACTTAAATCGATGCTTGTCCTCAAGCATATACAATTACAACTAACTAACTAACTAACTAGTACCACTTCCGTAGGTGATTACGGTTGCATTTGGCATATGCAACAAGCCCTTTAAACCCCTAGGCAGCCCTAGTGGACGAGTAAGGTCTCGTGAGGGCCTATAGCGAATGTACCCACAAAATCCATTTAACCTAATGCAATGCAATGCATGAATGCAACTAATATGAAAAATGCAAAGATCCCCTTCAAACTCACCAAAACCAACTAACAAGCAAATATCTCAATGAATGCAACAAATCCAAGCAGAGCTCGACTAAGTCCCCGTATACTAACAAAACATGAACAGAAACGTGCGTGTGTGCAATGCTCACCAGAAATACCCCCAGAACTAGGTCAAAAATCATACATGCCTTCAGTCAAGACAATCACAGGTTTATAAACAGAATAGACTGTAGACACTCCATAACCTAGGAACACCTCCACCCTTATCCAAAGTAGACAGAAACTCATGCTTTATTACTATACTATGACACTACATATACAATACACATGCTTATTTAACCGTGCAATGAATGAGACCCCAAAAGGCTTATACAATAATACCCATGTAGCGAGTGTTGGGTCAGTGGATCCCAGACTGTAAAAGCCTTAGGTCACTAGGACTAAATCCCCTCAGACTTAATTACTCGAGTATTAAAGAGCTCACTCTGGTTAATTCTGCATTAAACAATTGGACTTTTGACTCTCTTTTTTTTCTTTTTCTGATTTGATTTTTTTTTTTTTTTTTTGAATATGCAATCTGGAATGAGCCTTTCTCATTTCCAACCCTAGACTACTCATATAAATATGAGCCGGCTACTAGCCATTTGACGCCTAGCCATTATTAACAACTAGCATGAAATTCCTGTTTTCCCCCAAACTTAGACTTTAATGTTCCTACGCTATAAAGGGAATAACGAAAATTCTAAGAATAAACAAGTGATTAAATCTCAAAACATCCAACAGGCATGACTCCAACCTAACCCAAAAAACACCCCAATGAGACTGTGTAAAAAAATTTTTGTTCCCGAACATGCAAGTCAATTACCTAGGAACTATAAATCAGCCCTCTACTCATTATCATCACACTCAAATCAACATCTACCTATCAATCAGAATCAGCTTATTTTAAGGGTTCATGAAAAATGCATGCCATGAAAATGCAACTAATATGAACTCACATGGTAACAAACAAACAATAACAAAATGTCCTATATGAAACAAACGTAGATAATACGAACATAAAATGCATGACTTACAACTAATATGCAAAACATGATATCCTACATGAACACATAAATACTACACATAAACTACGCATCCCCCAAACTTGAAAGATTTAAGGTCCGCATTGAATGGAAGTAAATACAAGGGATAGCAGAAAACATACCTAAAAATACCGAAACACATGGGTTGCCTCCCACGAAGCGCTGTCGTTAACGTCATTTAGCCGGACAAATATGATTCAAATCATGGTGGCTCGAAGATTGCATTCGACTTGTCCTTAGCAGAAGGACCATTCACCCATTGTCTGACAACCTTCTTGCTATCTTCCCACATCTTCTCTAAATCATACTTCACTTTGCCTCTTCCTCCAATCAACTTTTTCTTTTTCTTCTTCACGCCTCTAAGGTGCTTTTGCTTCACAGTTGATTGAGAAGAACACTCCTCTACCTCATCATCCATGATCCACCTTCTTAACACATTATCTGAACACACTTTAAAAATCACCAACTCATCATTCAGAAGGACATATTTCAAATGGGATGGAAGTTTTCCAAGCTTGACATTCGAGAGATCTCGAACTGAAGAACTGTCAATGGAATCAGTGATGTGATGTTTTAGCATGCTCATATTCGAATTTTCGCTCAACAATTGATCCAACTTCTTTCTCTGACCCGTATCAACCGTTTCCACACTGAAACACTCTTCATCCTCTGTTGGAAATTTCATAGCCTTGAACACATTAAAGGTGACACTCTGATCTTGCACCCTCATTGTAAGCTCTCCTTTTTGCACATCAATCAAAGTCTTTCCTGTAGCCAAGAACGATCTTCCCAAGATTATGGGAATCTTCTTATCTTCTTCAAAATCCAAGATCACAAAATCAGCTGGGAAGATGAACTTATCAACTTTTACCAAAACATCCTCTACTATACCCCTCGGATAAGTGATCGTCTTATCAGCCAACTGCAAAGAGATGTTAGTTGGCTTCGGCTCCGATAAACCAAGTTGCTTAAAAACAGACAAGGGCATGAGATTGATGCTAGCTCCCAAATCACATAAACATTTGCCGAATGAAAGGTTGCCAATAGTACATGGAATAGTGAAACTTCCCGGATCTTTCAATTTCGGAGGCAATTTCTGTTGCAGAACAGCACTACACTCCTCCGTCAAAGCTACTGTTTCAAAATCTTCCAACCTTCTCTTCCGTGACAAAATATCCTTCATAAACTTTGCATATCTTGGCATCTGCTCCAATGCTTCAACAAAAGGAATGTTAATGGACAGTTTCTTGAAGACCTCCATAAATTTCTGAAACTGTTTCTCTTGACTTTTCCTCAAACGTCCAGGAAATGGTGGAGGTGGATAGATCTGATTATTCATTGAAGATTGCTCCGGAGTAAACTTTTCAACAGGTTCCTTGCTCTTCTCACCATCTAGCTGATCAGCCACTAAATCAGATTTCTCAATTTCGGGCACCGCAGATTTTTCATCCTGCTGATTCTGCACTTCTTCCTCTTCTTCAGTTGCTGATTTTTGATCGGTTGTAACCTTTCCGGATCTCAAAGTAACTGCATTGACCTGTTCCTTGTTTTCCCTCATGCCTGGATTAGTCTCTGTATCACTAGGAAGAGTTCCTTGTGGCCTACTAAATAAGGCACTTGCAATCTGTCCTATCTGAGTTTCCAAGAGCTTCTGGCCAGCTTGTAAGTTCTTTAATGCTATCCACATCTCATCAGATTTATCATTAGATGATTGCCCTGCATGAACCTGGGTTTGCTGCTGAAATCCTGGGGGTTGATATGGTGCCCTATAAGGTTGTTGATAGCCTTGATTATACGGCTTCGCTTGCTGATAAGATTGTTGAGTATTCTGATTGTTGCTCCAGCTGAAGTTAGGATGATTCCTATTATTAAGATGATAAGTGGCTGGAACCAGTGCAGCAGGTCTCTGGAAATTACTCACGAACTGTGCTGATTCAGAAGAGATAGCACACTGATTCGTCTCATGTGCGCCTGCACATAACTCACAAACACTAGCCACCTGCTGAACTCCATAATTAGCAAGAGAATCCACTTTCATAGCAAGAGCCTTCAACTGAGCCGTAATCATTGAAGCTGTATCTACTTCCAAAACTCCTGCTACTTTGCCTTGAGAAAGTCTCTGGGTTGGATTCTGATATTCATTAGCAGCCATCATCTCAATAAGTTCATAAGCTTCATCATAACTCTTCGCCCAAAGAGTTCCACCTGATGCTGCATCTAGCAAAGGCCTAGATTGTGTTCCCAACCCATTGTAGAATCCATTAATAACCATCCAATCAGGCATGCCATGATGAGGACACTTCCTTAGCATCTCCTTGTAGCGTTCCCAAGCCTCACACAAGGACTCGCCAGATTGCTGTTGAAATTGAGTCAACTGGTTCCTTATTGCTGCAGTTTTCGCCATAGGGAAGAATTTAGTAAGGAACTTCTGAGCAAGATCTTCCCATGTAGTAATGGAACCAGGTGGTAAAGAGTGTAGCCAGCTCTTAGCCTTATCCCTCAGAGAGAATGGGAAAAGCCTCAACCTGATAGCATCATCCGTCACACCATTACACTTGAAAGTGTCGCAGATTTCGATGAAGTCCCGAACATGCATGTTAGGATCCTCCGTAGAAGCTCCCCCAAACTGGACTGAATTCTGCACCATCTGAATTGTGCCCGGCTTGATTTCAAAGTTGTTCGCTGCAATAGCTGGTCTAACAATGCTAGACTGGATATCATTAAGTTTCGGCTGAGAATAGTCCTTCAAAGCCTTAGCTGCTGCTGCATCTGCCATTGCTACCGTAGTTTCAGTCTCCTCTTCCTTATTCTCTACAAGATCGTCTTCTGCCAGTCTTAGTAAACGAGCTTGCGAACGTGTTTGCATACAAACTCAAGTACCTGAAACACCACGAAACAAACAAACTAAGTAAGAATCCGAGTCAGTGAACGCTAACGACCACTATTGACAAACACATAAACTGAAATAAAAACACCGATGATCCCCGGCAGCGGCGCCAAAAACTTGTTATGCTAAATTTACGCAAGCGCACGTAGTCACAAGTAATATATGATTAAATCAAGTTCGTTCCCACAGAGATCTAGAATGGTGTTCAATTCAGTAAATATGCCTATGCAACAATGTATGGTTTTAATTCACTGCTAAGAAAAATAACAAATATGGTTTTGATTACCTAAATTAAGCTAAGATGCAAATTATAAAATTAAGAATTAACTAATTGACAAAAATTAAAATCGAATTACTTATATGAGAATAAACATGGAATCCTAGTTTCATCATCTACTTCACTTAGAGTTGCAGCCTTCGATTAAAACATGCGATGGTTTTGATATCTGATCGAATAACACGAAAAGAGTAAAAGTTACCTCTCGGTATACTAGTACCAGTCTATGCATACATCCACAAAAGAGATAGAAGATGAATAGGCACCTATTATGTTTAGACCCTATATCTCTATAGAATTTGAAAACATAAAGGTTGAAGCACAAGTTATCCACTTAGATCACATAGGGTAGCATAATATCTCTATTCATGCCACAAATCATGATGCTTAACATCAACCTATCCTATGCTAGCATGGCAAGTTCTAAATCTCAAGATCCACTCTCGTTTAGCAAGAGATTAACAATTCAATTTAGATGTTAGCTACGCATCTAAAAGCATTAAGATTAACCATACGAGGATATCAAGAATTCACCACACATAAATCTCTATGGCATACAAACTACTAAGCTACATAGATAAATCCACTAGGATCCCACGATAACGATTAGTTCATAATCGAACCTTTCGTCACCATGGGATTAGACGAAAGCATGATATTAAACAAGATAAAGAAGATGAATAAATAAATAATAGAATAAGGTTTAGTGAACAAATCCGTGAAAGTAACAAGCATCCAAAAGATACGCCTCCACAAAGGAATACAAGAAAAACTATATCTAGATCTTCTTGTCGTCACGATCCTCGCCTTGGCTTCTCTCTCTCGTGCTCTGAACGAATTGTGTGTGTAGATTGTGTAGATGATGATTTTTTTGTGCCCCAAGGTGTGTATTTATAGCCCCCAAGTGCCTCCTTGACCAAGCAATTACCGTAATCGAAATAGGATAGAATTCCGGTAATTTTCCTTCTTTGATTGGATTAGAAATCCAAATTCCATGTTTAGAACTGATTCTAGAAGTTTCAGACCGTTCATGATACTCCATAATGATTGGGAATAGAAAACAAGGTAATTTCCCACTAAAAATAGAATTCTGACAGCTCCTGGGAATTTTCTGGCGCAGCTGGGTGCGGCCGCGCGGAATTCTAGTGTAAATCTGGCGCCCCCGCGCTGCTGAAAATTCTGGCATTTATCCCAGCGCGCCCGCGCGGCTTTTTAGTGTATTTTCGGCGCGGCCGCGCGGAGAACTCTGCTATAAATCTTTTTATGCTCTAGAACATTCTCCGAGCTTCGCGTGGACAGCTTACGGGCCTCAAACGGACTTGTAGAACTCCAGATATGGCCAAAACAAAGTGGACTGCGCAACCTACCGGCAAATCTGAATTTTCCACAATTTTCTCATTTCACTTCCATTTTCTCTTCCGATTCTTTTGCCACTTCCCGTTCTTCAATTCTTGACTTATGAATCCTCATGGTAGCTTAGGGAAATTCACCATCCTTCATTCCAATGCTCAATTCCACTCTAATATCGTTTAGAAACACCAACACTAACCGATAGCTACAACCCTGCACAACTACACAAAACACATCAAAAATACAACAAACTTGAGTCCAAGACAATCAATTTAAGCCGATATAGAATGTTCCAAGTGGATATAAAATCCACTTATCAGCCGTCGAAAACAAAAATTCTCAACACTAGCACCACCTCTCCCACGCTTAGGAGCCATAAGAATCAATACCCAACTCACAAGAAGCTCCACCAAAATTTACCAAGCAATATCACACCAAAAATAGCCCAATAAATCCCAATAATACAAAATCCCACATTTACAAGAACACAAATTCGTAGTAAAAATAAAATTAGAGAGAAAAAATAAACCCACTACGAATTGGAGAGGTGAACTTGCAATTAATTCCTCTTTAGAATTGAATTTTTGGAGATTTAAAAAAAAAAATAGAAGAGGAATTGGATTTGTATGGATAGGTGTGTATAAATATAAGATGATGGATAGGTTGAGATTTAAAAATTTAGAGTGTAGGAGAGATTTGGAGAGGTTAAGATTTGATGTAGGATAGATATAGGAATTTAGAATTGAAGAAATTTGAGTTAGGATTGAATTTGTGGGAATTTTTATGGTTAAAAACAAGAATTTTCGGAAAAAATTCTGGCAGAACATGGATGTAACGCAGCATCAGACTGCGTTTCAGGGTACCGGGCGCGGAACAGGCAGAAACGCAGGAGTGACATGCGTGACAGGGGAAAAAACCATCATGTAACGCAGGCGCAGCCTGCGTTACCCAAGCGCAAAATGCGCTGAATGCAGTAACCCGGGCGCAAATTGCGTGTCTGGAGCGCAGTTTGCGTTACTGTTCATCAATTTTTTTATTTTTTATTTATTTATTTTTTTTCTCCTGCACAACACTACTACTACTTTTTTTTTTCTTTTCACTACACTCATTCTTTTTTTTTTTTCATACAACACTCATTTTTTTTCCCTACACTAATGGCATGGGTTGCCTCCCACCAAGCGCTTCTTTAACGTCAATAGCTTGACGTTACTTCCAAGTCTCCATTAAGGATGATAATAGTTCGCCTGGTCCTCTCTTCGCAATACTTCATCATCATCTCGGCGGCACACTTTTTGCTCCTTCTCCTTGCTTGGCCTATTCATGTAACAACTATATCATCTTCCAATACCTTCATCTGTTGACCCAAAATCTGACAATTTGTAGAACAACACACATTCGCGGGCTTCGCTTGAATATAATGGAGGAGGGTAAATGTAAGTTACTGAAGCCTTTGGTTCCTCAAAGAGAACTTCCTCCATTGGCTCTAATGCGCTACCTCCATCTTTAAACTCTGAGACAAGTAGAAGACCTGCATCTTTCCCATATTCTTCAGCCTCTTGGTTCGCACATACCAATTCTTGAAATTTGCGTAGCTCATCAGTGTCCTCTTGGTACGCACATAACAATTCTTGAAATTTGTGCAGCTCATCAATGTCTGTCTCAAATTGTGCCCTTTCCAAATCATCCACCTCACTAGCTTGATCAAATTCCTCACATGGCTTGTGAACACTCTCCTCCTCTTGGAATTTGTCTTCTTCAATTATGCATACAGTACCCTGCTCCAAGTCATCATTATTTCCTGGAACTGCCTCTAGTATGCATTGTTGTTTCTCTTGTTCTAAGGCTCTCACAGCTTGAGCAACTAGAATCTCCAAAGATTTGAGAGACTCCTCATTACTCTTCACAAGCATCCTAATCTCCTCCCTAGTAGGAACCTCATCCGACTGAAAAGTAGGAGTAGGTTGCTGATGTTGAAAATCTTCACTACCAAAGAAATATGACATATCCGGAACATCTTGCTGGTACTGTTGAGGATGGTATTGAAAATATGGTTGCTCCTCATAACTGACATATGGATCAACTCCTTCGTAGTAACAATATTGCGAGGGATCATGAACACCCAAACACCGCTCACATTGTTGAGGCATGGATGTACTCGAATATGCCCACCATGGCAACTCCTGACCTGCTAGCATAGAATAGGTTGATGTTTTAACATCATGATTTGTGGTGTAAATAGAGATATTATGCTGCCCTATGTGATCAATGTGGATAACTTGTTCTTCAACCGTTATGTTTTCAAATTCTATAGAGATATAGGGTCTAAGCATAATTGGTGTCTATTCATCTTCTATCTCTTTTGTGGATGTATGTTTAGTTTGGTATTCGTATACTGAGAAGTAGCGTTTACTTGTTTCGTGTTGTCCGATCAGATATCATAACCATTGCATATAATGATTAAAGGCGTCAGATCTAAGCGAAGTATTTAATGAATTTAGGATTCCATGGTTTATCTTGCAGAAGTAATTCGATTTCAATTCTTGTTAGTTAGTTAATTCTTAGTTTGTTAATTTTCTTTTTAGTTAGATTTAGCTAATTAAAACCCAATTTGTTATTTATCTTAGCAGTGAATTAAAACCATACATTGTTGCATAGGTACCATACTGAATTAAAAACCAGATCTCTGTGGGAACGAACTCAACTTATATCTATATTACTTGTGACCGCGTATGCTTACGTGATTTTGTGTTAACAAGTTTTTGGCGCCGCTGCCGGGGATCATCGGTGTTTTATTTTTGGTTTATGTGCTTGTCAATAGTGGTCGTTAGAGTTCACTGACTCGGATTTCTTTTTCTCATCTATTCTTGTATAGTTCGTTGGTGTTTCAGGTACTTGTCAGAGAACGTTGACGTTGAAGATGGATTTTCTAACTTACTATGGAGTTCAGCAGGTGGCTAGTGTTTGTGAGCTATGTGCGGGCGCACATGAGACGTATCAGTGCTGGAGCAATCAAGGTGGTATTTAACCGCCTCAGCAATGTGAGCGGTGTTTGGGCGTTCATGATCCCTCACAATATTGTTACTACGAAGGAGTTGATCCATACGTCACTTATAAGGAACAACCATATTTTCAATACCATCCTCAACATTACCAGCAAGATGTTCCAGATATGTCATATTTCTTTGGTAGTGAAGAGTTTCAACATCAGCAACCTACTCCTACTTTTCAATCAGATGAGGTTGATGCTATGGAGGAGATTAGGATGCTTGCAAAGAGTTATGAGGAGTCTACCAAATCTATGGGGACACTAATTGCTCAAGTTTTGAGTGCCTTGGAATAAGAGAAACAACAATTCATATTAGAGGCAATTCCAGAGAGTAACGGTGACTTGGAGCAAGGTACTGCTTGTATAATAGAGGAAGACAAATTCCAAGGTGAGGTGAGCGTTCACAAGCCATGTGAGGAATTTGATCAAGCTAGTGAGGTGGATGATTTGGAAGGGGCACTATTTGAGAAAGACACTGATGAGCTACACAAATTTCAAGAATTGGTATGTGCGTACCAAGAGGACACTAATGAGCTACGCAAATTTCAAGAATTGGTATGTGCGTACCAAGAGACTGATGACCATGGGAAAGATGCAGGTCTTCTACTTGTCTCAGAGTTTAAAGATGGAGGTAGCGCATTAGAGCCAATGGAGGAAGTTCTCTTTGAGGAACCAAAGGCTTCAGCAACTTACATATACCCTACTCCATTATATTCAAGTGAAGCCCGCGAGTGTGTGTTGTTCTACAAATTGTTAGATTTTGGGTCAACAAATGAAGGCATTGGAATAGGACATAGCTGTTATACGAATAGGCCAAGCGAGGAGAAAGGGCAGAAAATGTGCCGCCGTGATGACGATGAAGTCTCGCGAAGAGATGACCAGGCCAACTATTATCATCCTTAATGGAGGCTTGGAAGTAACGTCAAGCTATTGACGTTAAAGGAGCGCTTGGTGGGAGGCAACCCACGCATTAGTGTAGGAAAGCAAAAAAAAAACGAATTTTGATGTGCAACGCAGTCTGCTCCTGCGTTTCTGCTCTCAGCGCAGATTGCTCCTCTGTAACGCAGGCTGCTCCTGCGTTACTGTACTTAGCGCAGTTTGCCCCCCTGTTGCGCAGTATGCGCCTACGCAACTGATCCTTCAGCAGTTTACTTCTTTCACGCACAGGTTGCCTCAACAGCAGTTCACCCGATTTATTTTTTTTTCCCAGCTGTTGTGTTAAAAAATAATTTTTTTCCCCAAATCTTATTTATACTTTCATCTCTCCACCTTATTCTTTTCCTATTTCAATTCCAAAACCCTCCATCTTTTCTTCAAATCTCTAAACCTATTCTTATTCTAATTCATATTTATTATTATTATTTTTATTATTATTATTACTATTATTATTATTTTTGATCCCTAAATCCTATTTCTATCTTACATCAAATTTCATACCTTCTCAAATTTTTTTCTTTACACATTAAAATTTATTTTCATCCTATCACTCCATTATATCTATACACCCATACATACAAACCCAATTCATCATCTACTTCTCTACATCTCTAAAAAATTCAAGTTTGGGGGGAATTAATTGCAAGTTCACCTCTTCGATTCGTATTGGGTAAAACTTTTTCTCTAATCTTATTTTATTACGAATTTGTGTTCTTGTCAATTGGGGGTTTTGTAGTATTCAGGCAAGGTGGCCAATCTATGGAGCTCGTATGCCGTATCCACTGCCAGATTCAACCAAGGAGGATGAGGACGAGTAGGTATGTGTTCTGCTATCCCTTGTATTTACTTCCATTCAATGCGGACATTGAATATTTCAAGTTTGGGGGTGGTTTGGGGGATTAGTAGTTGTTGTATTATGTGTTCATGTAGGATTTCATGCTTTGCATATTAGTAGTAGTAAATTATGCATATATGTTCGTGTTATCTACGTTTGTTTCATGTAGGACATTCTGTTATTTTATTTTCGTATACTATGTGAGTTCATGTTAGTTGCATTTTCATGGCATGCATAATTCATGATCCCTTAGAACGAGCTGATTCTGATTGGTAGGTTGATGTTTAATTGAGTGTGGTAATGATGAGTAGAGGGTTGATTTATAGTTCCTAAGAAATTGACTTGCATGTTACGGGAACAAAACTTTTACACAGTCTCATTGTTTGCTTTTGGGCTAGGTTGAGGTTATGCTTGTTTGGATGTTTTGAGATTTAATCACTTGTTTATATTTAGAATTTTCGTTATTCCCTTGATGGCGTAGGAGCACTAAAGTCTAAGTTTGGGGGAAACCAGGGATTTCATGCTAGTTGTTAATATCTGTTAAATAATGGCTAGGTATCAATTGGCTTGTAGCCAGCTCATATATATATATGAGTAGTCTAGGGTTGGAATTGAGAATTCTCATTCCAGATTGCATGAAAAAAAAATCAGAGAAAAAAAAGAAAAAAAAGTCAAAAGTCCAATTATTAATTTCAAAATTAACCACGATTGAGCTCTTTAATACTCAAGTAATTAAGTCTGAGGGGACTTAGTCCTAGTAACCTAAAGCTCTTGTGGTTTGGGATTGCTGACCTAACACTCGCTACATGGGTATTATTGTATAAGCCTTTTGGGGTCTCATTCATTGCACGGTTAAATAAGCATGCATACTGTTTATGGTATTATGTGTCGTAGTGTAGTAATAAAGCATGAATTCCTGGAAACTTGAATGAGGATGGAGGTGTTTTTAAGTTATGAAGTGTCTACAGTCTATTCTTTTTATAAACCTGTGATTGTCTTGGCGAAGGGCATGTATGATTTTTGACCTAGTTTTGGGAGTATTTCTGATGAGCATGCACACACGCACGTTTCTGTTCATGTATTGTTAGTATACGGGGACTTAGTCGAGCTCTATTTGGATTTAGTTGCATTCTTTGAGATATTTGCTTGTTAGTTGGTTTTGGTTAGTTTGAAGGGGATCTTTGAATTTTTCATATTAGTTGCATTCATGCATTGCATTGCATTAGGTTAATTGGATTTTGTGGGTACATTCGCTATAGGCCCTCACGAGACCTTACTCGTCCACTAGGACTGCCTAGGGGTTTAAAGGGCTTGTTGCATATGCCAAATGCAACCGTGATCACCTACGAAAGTGGTACTAATTAGTTAGTTAGTTGTAATTGTTTATGCTTGAGGACAAGCATCGGTTTAAGTTTGGGGGTGTGTACCCATCAAACCCTCAAGTTTAATACGTTGTACCTTTTAGCCCCTGAGGTATCCGGAAAGGTCATATTAATCCTTATACCGGTACAAATTAAAAAAAAATCGTAACGGACACATGTAATGTGTATTTTACCCATCTGATATGTACCGTTACAATTTTTGTACCGTTATAAGGGCTAATAGGACCTTTACAGATACTTCAGGGGCTAAAAGGTACGTTTTGAAACATTAATGGCTGGTGGGTATTTCGTAGGAAACTTTAAGGGCTAAAAGGTCATTAAGCCTATCTATTCATCTAATTCTCTTTGCTACTACATACATATATGGGAATATATTTGAGCGAGATATCTATACAATTGCAAATTCTTTAAGTTTTTACTAAATGAGGATATGGTCTTGCTTTGATAGTTTAAGTAAGCTACATGCAAGCATAGGATATGGTCTTCAAATGAGGAGTGCGGTGTCCAGACTCTGGAGAAATTAAGATAGTGCATTGCATGTAATCAAAAACTCCTTGCCAAAGGAAGCGAGCTTCTTAAAAGAACTCGAAATGACAATTACTACTTTTGAAAAAGCAAAGACAGATTAAGTGTCTAAGCTTCGTTTTAACTAAAAATTTTACGATGTTGCAGGTGATCTCCATTGGATATTTGTATCAGTTTACATTCATCGGACTGGACAAGTAAGTGATCTAGGAGAACCTTTACAAGCCAAAGTCTACTTATAACTTACTGTAGCAGAATAAAACCTACTAAACCTGTCAGCAACTTAGGCCACCATAACAGGTGTCCACAATATGAGGATATATGGATAACGGGAACTCAAGACCTCTCCTAAATCTGAACTCTCTTAGAATCTTAAAGAGTTAGTAAAAGCCATTAAGTGGACAAGTACAAGTCTAGCTACTAATTCAGTGTAGAGTAAACCCTTATAACCCTATAACTGACCACTATAACAAGTGTCAAAAATTCGAGGTTGTTCGATTTAGGTGAAGTCGAAACCTCTCTCCTAAAAATGAGTTCTAATAACATGTCAGATGACCAACACTCCCAAAAATTTAAAGTGTCAGTAGATCTTATGAAGATATATCAAGCAGGCAAAAATATAAAAAAGTGATCATTAGTACCAATCATTATATTTTTAATAACATAATTTAAACTCCAAAAACTAGTCCATGGATAATTTTTTATGAAGCAAAGATCACTTCTTTTTATTTTTGTCTGCTTGATATATTTGTTTAAATAATGAGTGATATTTTTTGTTTGATTATAAATGTTTTGCTAAATGTAAGAGATTGTTTATAGTTCATATGCTTTTAGTTAGTCAGATTATGATAGATGAACTATACTATTTTTTAGCAGAATCCAAATTAAGTTGTGCTTCTTTTGTAGTATTCAGACATTTAGCATTATTTGCAGAGAGCTTTATTTGATGGAGACTACATTTATGTTGGTGTTCCACCCCTTTACAAGGTATGCATATAGATACAATAATTGCATAGCATGTGTTCTACTTATGTAATGTCACAGTTACCACTACTAATTCTGTAGTGGTCTTTTATATATGTGTTAGTCAAATCAATGACCTTATGTACTAAATCAGTCAAGGTATAAGCTAAGTCAAACTTGTGGCTCTACAAGTACTACCTATATACTTTCAGTAATTGGTTTGTTTTCTCATATGAATTACAGAAAAGATATTAATATTGAGAACCATCATGAAACACAGTAATGATAAACTTTGTCTTGATTTGGCAGAACAAAGTAATATCCTAGATTCATATATTGTTACTAACTATTATTATAGGGTTAAATGGCAGTTAGGTCACTCAACTGACTGGAAAGTTTCAGTTGGGTCATCCAACTAAAAAAACTTTCAATCAGGTCACTTAACAAATAAAAACTTTCAGTCCGATCACTTAACAAATAAAAACACGTTAAATGACCTGATTTTAACGTGTTTAATGACCTGATTTTAACGTGTTTAATGACCTGACTGAAAGTTTTTAACGTGTTTAATGACCTGATTGAAAGTTTTTATTTGTTAAGTGACCTGATTGAAAACTTTTTGAGTTTGATGATCCAACTGAAAGTTTTGAGTCAGTTGAGTGACCTAACTGCCATTTAACCCTATTATTATATGTTCTACCTATTCAATCAAAGAGACAGCAGTGAACAATGAAGATGAGGTTTGATTCTGCAACTAAAAAATGATTATTTGCAGTTGTGATTCTTGCGTATATATTGCATCCTGGTTTCCATTGTTACAGTTTTAGCCCTTACAAATATCTGATAGAACCTTGATTACTGCTGCTTTTTGACTTCACGAGTTAGACGTATAAAATAATGTAATTTCAAGATTCTTAATATTTCTCATGTTGTAGTTTACCTAAAGTGACTCAGTTTGTACATAATTATCCAAAAGGGGTGGCTAGCTGAGCAAAAGAGTAAGAATGAGTACATAATTATCTTCATTGAGATATTTTTCTGATACCCGATAATAGCATATGTTTTCCTTTTGTGGTTGTGCATCTGTTCACAAAGATGAATTATTGCAAATGGTTTGGTTTGGTGCTGAGATGGTTTTTAGTTCCAAGGATAGCACAATTAAAGCTGAAGATATAGACAAGATCATTGCTAAGGGAGAAGAGGCAACAGCTGCGCTTGATGCCAAAATAAAGAAATTCACTGAATATGCAATTAAATTTAAAATGGATGTAGTGTGAAGACTTTGATCATATGATAAAGCACCCACTCCAGTGGTGCTGGGAGTAGCAAAGAGTATATACACAAGTCAAAACAACTATGCCATGATTCTGAGAAGCCATCGCAGCATCAAACATGACATGATCATGCTTATATATTTCATATGTATTTTCTAAATAATAGGAAAAGAAAATTAATTAGAGTATGTAATGGATATGAAATCTTCCTATATGCAGGGAGGTGCAGATATATTTTTAAGACCTTATTTCGGGTCAGTACAACTATGTTAGTATTAGTGCAATTGTACATTGTTAATATTGCAGAACATTTGAATCTATTCTTTCTGCTATTTAATTTGTCTTGGTTTTCATACCACTTTGTAATACAGTATTATTTGCCTAAATATTGCTCCCTCAAAGTATTTTATGATTAAAAATTATGAGCTACCAATATTTCATATATTTAAAGATTCAACCACTAAAATGCGTATGTATGCTTTGTTTTTCGTGTAAAGAAATGATGAACTATTGCATTCTTATCCTACTACTTTCGGGCCTCTAGTCTATTTGGAGAAAGATATTACAACATAAAAATTAGTTCTTTAATCATCTAATGTATTTAAAATAATTTTTTCAATGCTGTAATAGGATTAAATATTTTTGTGAACAACAATATATTTATTTATTTTTTTTTATTTTTTTTGATAGAAAGCTGGGATTTTATTAAGATTTCAAATCGAAATCAATACAATTTTGAATCGAACTAGGAACATTATTCCTATCGAAAATACGACCTGACAGAAAATATGATTCCCTTGCCAATTGATGGGCAACCATATTAGGAGATCGTTTGACAAAAAACAAACTAACTTTGTTCAAACGTTGCAAAATACAACGACACTCCTCAATGATCAGACCAAAGTAAGACCTCATGGGCACACAGCTTCTGATTGCTTGCACCATTTTTAAACAATCAGACTCAACAACAGCATCATGCCAACCTCGTCTATCCAACCAGCTCAATGCCTCCTTGAATGCCATTGCTTCTGTTTCGACAGGGGAAGTCAGACTAGGCTTGAAGATTGCTTTAGCTTCACATAACACTCCCTCTGAATTCCTGGCCACTATTCCAAAACCAACACCACCACGATCTTCAAACACAACTGCATCAACTGATATCTTGACTTTGTTTGGTTGGGGCTTAACCCAAATAATAGCTCCATCTCCTTCTACCTGTGGCTGAAGAGGAGTTACAAAGTTTCTATTTTGGGTTACTATCCATTATGCAAGATACTGCCTTGCTGCTGCAACTGTCCTGTAAATCCTTGTGTGTTTTTTATTCCAGACAAGATCATTCCTTGTTCTCCAGAGTTACTATCTCTGCAAATTTTCTCCTATCCACTATAAATACAAAATTTATAATTTATATTGTTCACAAATATAATTTTATTTTTATTTTAAAAAGTTGTAAATTCTTTGCCATCGGAAGTTATCCTCAAATATTATCATTGTTATTATATTTTTGTTATATGATTTTAATTTTAGAAGCTCATTACATTATAGTATTTTAGTTTTAATCAAGAAGTTCATTTTTGTATTTGACATATTTTGATTATAAGAAAGAAGTAGCGATTATAATTCAGATCAAGGAGATTAAATAAATACTTTAATTCAGGTAAGGAACCATTTACAGTTTAAGTTTTATATGAAATTTTTGACTTTTTAAAAAGCAATTACCTTAAAGTGTATTTGGTCCCAAACTAAGAGCTGAAAAATAATATAGACCGAAGAAATTACATTTAGAAATTTGTATCGACATCTTATTTAAATATATAAATCATCATTATGAATTATGTAATATGATCAATATATGTTTAAGAAAATTCATCATAAACAATGATTTTGTTTTTTTTTATAAACAAAATATATTAATAAAGGCCTAAGGCCCAAACATCCAAACAAACAATCTAGCCCTTACACCAACTTGGGCTTAGATTCAACCAACACAAAAGTTCAGATAGCTGAATTAAAACTTAACAAACTAAACATAATAAATCAGAAAATAAAACAGCCCATTAACAAGAAAATGGACCGGCACCACCACAGCTGAAGCTATCAATCTTCCAGCATCTCAGAGCCTTCACCTCCATCCCTTGTTGGACACTTCCATCAGGCACCATCGGATCAACACCTGGATTAACCTCACGAACATTAGCATTCCCTGCACCATTAACAGCACCTTGAGCTGGAAGACCACCACTCGAACATCAGGATTATTTCCTGGCACATGCAAGTCATGAACCAACCATTCCTTCTCTTCTTCATCAGAATTACCAGCAAATCCAACTCCCATATCACCATCCACATTAAGGATCTCATGCTCCTGCATATTATTATATTCCTCTTCTGAAAACTCATCAAAAATGCCAGCAGCTGAACCTAACCCCATATCCCACCTCCATAGCTCACGAACACGACCAAAAGACCTTCTAAATACCACCAGCATGTTCCTGTTTCTTGCTCCATCTATCGCCAAATAATGAGCCAATCTGTTTTGACTCTCTTCAGAGACCTTAACAACCAACTTCAGTTTCTTGTCCTTTTTCCTCTATTCAAGCTGTTGAATGACTCTTGAGTGATTCAGATCGATAAACCACCTCCAATCCTCCCATTCCCACAATGCTTCAGCATTATCAGTCTCCAGCTCTATCTTGTCAATGCCCTCAAAGAAAGCAGTACGGAGACCAGCAAGCAAACCCCATAGTTCATTAGCTCTCTCAGTAAGATCTTGAATAGACCCTGGCACCATCTTAATGATAACCCCTTCCTCATCTCTAACCACTATCCCAATACCAGAATCGTTGCCATTAGGTAGTGGCTGATTGAGAGTGAAAGAGTGCACATTCACCTTGATAAAACCTTCCATAGGGTAATCCCAACCTTTCTCCATTTTAAACCCTAGGTGAGAGATAAAAACTGCTCAGTAAAAGATACAAATAATGTAGAAACAAGTTACTGGCTTGGCGTGTATATATCCCTAATGACCTCGAGAATACGCTGAGTAATTATTACTCTTTTTAACTGCCCGAGGAGAATAAGTATTGGTTAACCCCTCCAATACTCGTCTAATACCTCTGAATTAATAATATTTTGAAAAAGAATTACCCCTGTGCCTCTTCATATTTCCTTGAAAAAACTAAAACCCTTGCATGTAATTCCACTTAATGGGCTAATATTCCAAGGAGACCACCTATTTCACCCCACAGGACCACTCTAAAAATAAACAGAATACACTCATTCGACCCAAATACTTAATGAGGCAAACATAATCTGAATAATAGAAACAATTAACAACCTTGCCCCATGCATTACTAACACTACTCAGAAGGCGATGAACTCATCTCTTTCCTTGATTTGCAAGATCAAATATCACTTTGAAATTGAAGAACCCTTGAAGACCAACTCTGAACTCTATCCTCAAATGAACTTAACACCATGAAGACTATGATTCCTCTGAATAGAACCACTTATACAATTTAACACCATGCGAACACTGTATTCTTTCTGAGAGAGCCACTTTTTGCCAACTCATCTGCTCCTCTTAAATCATTTCTTGAGACAAACAGCAAATGAAGTTCAGGCAGTCGAATTAGATCCCCCCAAGCATTTTGATCTCTTTTTAAGAATCCAGCTCTAGCCTTATTAAAATTTTCCACTAGTGACAAACAATCAGTGCAAACCACCACCTTGACCGAGGAAGAGATAGCTTCCCTTATTTTTGTGATAAGAAAAATGATTGCCTCTCTTTATGATTCCTGAAGAGAATTGGCATTTGAAGGACCTGAAAAAATAAAGCTTAAAAGTTGGTCTTCTCCTAACAAGAACCCTCCTATTCCTGCTTGAACTACACCATTTTTTTTTGGAAGACCAAGAACCATCCACAAAACCCAAGAACTTAGCATTCCATGTTAAATAGATTTCAGATCTCCTATGCTTACTTGAACAAAGAATTGCATCCACTGGATTAACAGACCAAAGATTCAGCATATCTGATTTGATCAAGTTTAGGGATTCACACCAACTGAATGATCTGAATTTGTTAAGATCCATCACTAACTTGACAGAGTCCTTTTTGCTGTTAAATAAACCTTAATTCCTAGAGAGCCATAAAGACCACAATGTTGAGACTACTGCAATTTCCCAGACTTTAGAAGTAAGAGAGCTAGCAAAGATTCCCATCATTTTCCAAGTATTACCTTTTACAGAATTCAGTTTGCTTCTGCTAATACCCCACCAGTCTGCTACCTCTAACCAGACCTCCAAAGCAAAAGAACATCTCCAGAAAATGTGGGGAATGTCTTCCTCTAAATTCAAATGAATGCACCTCAAACATATTGGATTGATTCCATTATTCAATCTACTATAGAGAAATTTAGAAGTAGGAAGCACTCCATGCTCAATCTTTCATAAGAACAATATCACCTTAGGAGGTATTTTGATTCTCCACAACTTAGACCAGGCAACATTATTAATTTCTGAAACATTAAAATAGTGGGCATACCCTGCCTTTGAAGAATAACCATCTTTATTATGCCTGCAAATAAGTTGATCATTAATTCCTGAAAGAATCACTTCTTGAATAATGTCATCCAATTCCCTAGCCTGAATCAACTCTCATTCCCTCAGATTTCTTGACCATCTCCCTCTAGCATCTGAAATCCTCCAATTTTCAATAAAGAACTTAACTGAAACCTGCTTCCAACAAGACAGTTTGTAAAGTCTTTCATATCTAGAAGCCAATGAGCCTCCTACCCTCCACTGATCTTCCCAGAAAAAGACTTCCAAACCATTACCAACCTTCCAAACCATTATAGAATTTTGTTAATAATAATTTGTTTTTTATGGAGAACTTTGGGGAGGGTTTGGCAAAAAAACAGTGGCATGTGTACAAGCACAAGTATTGAAATTCTGGAAGGGAAAGTAAAATGAAATACTTTGACTTTTTAAAAGTCAAAAGGATGTTATGCATAAAGAATTATGCACATATGTATTTCTAAATTGGTATCGCAAAGTATACCAATAAACTTACATGTGATTTTCTTCAATTCTTTCTTCAATTCTTTTGTATATAGGGCCGAGGAGCATCCTTATTAAGTAATAAAATTTTTAATTATAAAATTACATTTTTGTTTATATTAATATCAATATAAATATTTTTAACTTACTTAAATACAATAATTATGATTATATGTTAAAGTCTACATGGAGGAGTTATCTTATATAGAAATATAAATTTTGATTTTGGAATATATGGAATTTGACATTTAACAAGAAAAATAGGATAATATTTCGTATTACATAAAAAATTTATTTTCAAATTTTTTTAGTTGTTATTTAACGTATAGAATTCGAAATGTCACAAAAATGGAACCGATAAGATTTTTATGAATATCCAAATTTCATAAATAAAATTCATTTTTAATTTATGAATATACAAGTATCGCTTACATTACTAATTAAATATTGAATATTAAATGCAAAAATTGTTTTTTATTATAAATTTAGTTATCAATATTTTTTAAGATTGATCATTTTTCTAAATTTAATTTAAATTTTTTATATTTAGGATTCGAGGCACCGTCGAGACGGGGCCGAGGAGGATGCTTATTAAATATTTATATTTTCAATTATAAAAATATATTTCTGTTATATTAATATCAACATAAATATTTTTAACTTATTTAATTACAAAAATTGTGATGATGTGTTACAGTTAAGAAGCATTTATGTTACATAGAAATATAAATTTTGATTTTGAAATATATGAATTTGACATTTAACAAAGAAAATAGGGTAACCATTGGTGTTACATAAATAATTAGCTAATTAAAATATTTTAAACAAAAACAAATTTTAAGTTCATTTTAATAACAAAAATCATATTAATATAACTAGCTTATAGCCCGTGCAAAGCACAGGTTAATTTTAAAATTATATGATTAAATAAATGGCGTATAATAATGTATTATGGATAAGGACTTGGTTCAACCATCTAAAAAAATAGTAACCGTTAGATATTTAGTAAATAAATGATAGCCATTAGATCTAATAATAAGGAATATTTCATATTTAAATCTCTCTTATAAAAATCCAATGTTCGAATCCCTATTATTATTACTAATAATTTTATTAATTAATATTACAAAATTAAATTACATCCATAATAAATTATTATACTTTATTTTTTTTTTGCGGATTATTATACTTTATTTTATTTAATCATATAATTTCAAAAATATTTAAAACTAACCCGTGCAAACTATAATCTAGTTATTATAAATTTTTTAAATATAAAATAAATGACATTTTTGTATATAATAATTTTTACTATTAAATATAAATTAATATGTTGTTGGCGGGAATCGACCTTAAACCTTTGTATATAATCACTTTTAGTATTGTTGTATCTGACGGTTTTGATCTATTTGAGCCCGTGCAAAGCACGACTTACTTTTAAATATTTTTAAAATTATTTGATTAAAAAATAGAATAAAATAATTTATTATGGATATAATTTAACTTTGTAATATTAATTAATAAAATTATTAGTAATAATAATAGTTATTAAAATAAATGACATGTATTGTTTAAAACTAATAATATAAAATTTTAATGTAAATTTGTTATTGACGGAATTCGAACCTTGGATAGTTAGAAAAGAAATTTAAATATTGAATATTCCTTACTATTAGATCTAACGGTTACGATCTATTTGCTAAATATCTAACGGTCACCATAAGAGCTTGTAATCATTATGATTATGTAAAATGGTTGGCTATAATGTAAATTTTTTGCTAAGGGTGAACATGTGTGCTCAATGGAATTATCTATAATCATTATCATGTAAAATTATACATAAGAGCTTCATCTTCATTGGTTCAACAAATATAGATTACCAAGTATCATTATCTATATTTTTTTGCTAATGAATTAATGGTTGGAGTGCTCAAACTTTTACATATTATCTAAATAGTGCCACTAGATGCTAACTGTCATATAGATAATTTAGCTAAGGATTTTACACCACTGAAGATGCTCTTAGAGAATAACTTTCTTACATAAACTTTCAAGGTGTGGATGCTTGTCAAAACTCTATCCCACTCTTTCCTTTGTATTGCTTTGCTTAAAAAAATAAAAGTACACAATCAACACCATATCAACAATCAACATGCATGCATCAGTGGGACACCAGAAATCATAGTGATCACCACTGGACAACATGGCAACTCAATGTCATTGCCATTTACATTTCTCACAAGCTCTCTTTCTTCACCCTACCTAACTATAACTAATTCACAGGTAATGAAAAATATGTATGTGTGTGTATGATAGAAGACAACAAAAGAATTACTTCCTGCAACGGAATTTGCATGCTGGTCAACGTTTTTCTAACTTTGCTTTTCCTGTTTTTCTCCTCCCATCTCCGGAAACTGGTCTCCTCACATTCTTTGGCATTGCTGAAACAGTCCCTGTTGATTGTCGACGTGCTGGCAGTTGTGGAATTAAACTCCTGCCATAAAAGGATTGGGAAAAAATACAAGAGGAGGTTTAAAATCAAAGTGCTACCCACCAAAAACAAATGGTTTCGTACAGCAGTAGAAAAACTAGCTGATGGGAATATTATACCTTTCTGGGTGCTTTGCTTGCTTTGAAGTTGTTGTCTTAAGTGTTGAGCCCTTCAAAGTTGGAATTCTGGTGGTTTTGGGAACATTAAGTTGCCAAAGGAAGTCTGCCTCCGAAGAGTCAGTAGTTGCAACATCCAGCTCATCGGATCCATCAGTTGTTACCTCGTATCTAATTTTATTCATGTCATCATTTAGGATGTCATTTTTGTTCGTAGGATTTTCGGGGTATATCTTGGAAGGGTCCGGAATATATTTATTAGAAGGCATCTTTGGCAACTGATGATCATCTTCTTCCCATTGTTGTCCCAAGCAGGTACCACCATTCATGTTTATTCCATTTTGCTTATGGACCATGTCTTCGTCAACCAAATTTGACGAACCTTTAATCAAGTCCTGAGGATCGAAGCTCTTTCTTCTCTGTAATCTTTTTAGATTAGTATCGACCTGCAAACAAGAACAATAGAATGTAACTTGTGGGTCGCTGACTTTATCCAGTTTTAGCCATCAGTTTGACATGAATTTGTCGAGTCACTCCACCACCACATAACCACGGAGTCAATTCATCTTCTTCCACTTAAATTTTTTTTCTTGCTCTTTCCTTTACTCAAACTTTTGGTATATTAAATTTCGTAAGACTTTGCTCTTTCAAGTGTTTCTTCACTGGACTACCAGTTGTGTAAATTAATTGTAAAGCAAATGGAAAATCTACATGTAAAACCTCACCCTTTCAAATATAAAAAAGATGAAAGTTTTCCCATATGGACGTTTTGCATACCTCAATATTCCCTACACTCTGCCAGCTAGAACTTGAGGTTGTAGACCCAGTAGACAGCATTCGACACAACTTGGGTTTCTGAGTATTTTCTTCTCCCTCTTTTTTTGCCAAGGCTGCCTTGAGACTGGCAATCTAAATGAACAAAACACAACAATCAAAATTAGCACAGATGAAAAGGTAGCATGCAGCTTAAAAGAGACTCCCAAGAAGATTGATAAAAGAGTTCAATATGAGAGATACTTTTATGTAACCTTTAAATTAGTGCAACACTGCACATTACTTGTTAGAAGTCCATAAATATATGTAAAGGTATTGAGGGCTCTAAACTGATGTTTTAAGAAAGATAAAATGAGCCAAGAGCCCCGATGTGGATTTTCAGCTGGTTATTATATGTGTGTGACTTGCTGACTTTTGTTTATATAGAAGGAAAAGAAAGAATTTTTTTATGGATAATGACTAAATTAGATTATCAATTTATCTAGATACTAGACACTAGTAAAATTATATATCCTTCCCCTCCATTTTTCTATAGAAGAGCCTCTACTTGGCCCTAAATCTTATGTTTGAAAAAAAAATAGTACGTTGTACTATTAGTTCATGTGGTATGATTACCTGATCTTTTAATTCCTTCACATTATCACTATCTTTGTTTGCTCGAGCAGCACCGAGTTCAACAGTAGAAACCCGTTCAGCAAATTTAAGTGTGCTAATTGTTTCACCTATAGCATCAGTCTCCGGACTGATGTGAACAAACATTAAGGTCTTGGCCTGCCCTCCTGAAAATTTTCAAGGTGAATGACTTAATATAAGTGAGAACAGTGGAAAAAGAAAAGTTCTCATCAGTGGTAGAGGAAAATGTACCAAGAGCATCTTGAAGCAATTGCGTCAGTTTACTGTTTCTATAAGGGACATGTGCGTTTTTCTGGGCAAGAGAAGAAATAACATCGCCAAGAGCCGAGAGAGATTTGTTAATATGTACTGCCTCCTTCAATCGTTCTCCTACAACTTCAGATTTATCAACCCTTTCACTTCCGGCCAGGTCAACCAGATGCATACAACCACGAAGATCGGTGCCAGACGTCAAGTCTCTTCCTTTAACATGGACAGTCAGGCAACTGCAAAAGAATGTTTTGTAAGTATGATTGGTATCCTCACAATTTTTCATTTAAAGATTATAAGAGGAATTAAAAAGACAAGACTACCTTGACAATAGAAGAATTCTACAACTTTGTAAGGGAGAAAAAACATATCAAGATATAATCGGAATTGTAAGTAAGTCATTGTAAATAAGTCAGAATATCGTAGAACAGAAGGATTGGCATAGAGAAGAATGCAAGTACCTGTGAGAACGACTACTACGATCATTCATGGCAGTGAAACCAACTGCACGATTTTTCTGTCCAAGGCTCATCAAAGACATAACTTCAGATGTAGATGCAACCGGTACAAGATTTGCATCTGGTACGTTCAAACCATTCTGTGAACTGTTACGAATTTCTAATGTGTTTATAAGTTAAGAAAACAAAAACTCCAAATTTTCTCTAGTGAAGCATGATTACACTTGAAATTTCATTAGATACGTAAACCAATCAACCCAAAATAAAGGATATTTTTTGTGAAGACCATCTGTCACAAGGAGATCCCTGACTTGCTCATTATATATTTCCAGCATCTGAACAGAAACGCCATAATGAACGGTATCTTTTCTCTGTTCTGAGATTAAAAATAAATCACTTAATGCTCTGTAGTTTACACCTAACGTGTCTTCTGTAAGATTATTCGGGCCACTCTGTAGACAAACAATTGACCTCAATCAGACTGAGAAAGTTAACAATTAAAAGTGATAATTACACAATGTTTAATATCTCTTACCATGGTATGAGTTTTCCCTGATCCTGTTTGACCATAAGCAAAAATACATACATTGTATCCATCAAGAACAGATCGAATCAAAGGTTTCATGTCTGAGAATACCATTTCTGTACAAAAGAAAATAAAGGAAGGAATTTTTTTAACGATAATTGTTGATAAATCGCGTAACAATATGAAAGAGTAGCTCTTTGGGGACCTTAGTGACCTTGGGTTGCAGATGGACCAAACACTTGATTGTAAGTAAATGACTTCCGTCCCTCTTTCCCATTTTTCGAAGGAGTTATGAGGGTTATATTCCCATTATCTGTACTTGCCACGGTGCTCAATCGATTTGGATGTCCAGGCAAGAAAGGTCGCACTCGACAATAGACTCTGATACTTCCTGTTGAATCAGAGTTAAGAATTCAACAAATTACCACTATTGATGTTCTTCATGGCATCACAACATTGTCTACTATAGTGGGTGTTAATGCAAGCTACGTCTCACCTTTGAGGTCTTGCACTTGATTGTATAACTTGCGGTTTTCCTCTAGAACTTTCTGGTAACCTGAAGCAGCCTGAGCTAGACTACGCAGATGCAGACCTGTTAAGTGGGCATAGTTATTCAAATATCTTACTCAGAATTCATAGATTACTCAAACTTTTACATGACACTATACCTAGACAGTTGATCTCCTCTTGATACTTCTTTTGCATAAGCTGCATATCCAGTCTTGCAGCAGAAACAGTATGTTTTAAATCCTACAATGCAAAAATCAATACATGATTCCAAGTCATGTCGTATATGCTACACACAACTGAAAAGCTTACATACCTGCAAATCCTTGTTTTGTTTTTGGAAAAGCACATATTTCTTTACAACCTTGGAGTCGACTTCATCACCAAATAGCCCTTCACATTCAACTTTAGCCAAATTTGTCACTTCTGGATCTTTCGTCTGCAATATAACATCATATAAAGATGTGGTAAAAACTTGCTGTATATAGTATTCAACTAGGAGAAATCACTGTTGAATTTCTTATATATTGCTGCAGTGCATAATTTGTGTTATGAAAATGGTTCATATACCTTCATTTCACCAGACATAGAACATGGGAGATTATTATGGGTGCAAGAGACATCGAAAGCTGTTGCACCATTTTTCATCTGTTTAAGCACAAATGTGATTTTCATTAGAAAACTACAAAAATGTGTCTTCTAAAACTTATTCAACTATAAGAAAGTGCCACTGATTTCTGCTACACAATACGAAATGTACGAATATCTTGAATATACCAATATACGTTGGTGCATTCATGAGACACCCATAATAGGGCACACAAACACATATACCTGTTCATTTTGGGTTGCCAAGCGCCGCTCAAATTCTTCCGTCACTTTACTTAGCAAATTCTCCATAATCTGCAATTAAAAATGAAACCCACTTTAGTAAAGACGAATAGTGACTGCTGAGGAGAAATGCATTCTAGTCAAATCAACTGGTGGATGGATAAGCTCTTTTAGTCTAAAAGGAGATGAAGAGCCCAAATAACGCTCTTCAATCAAATCTCAGAAATATGAGAAGAGTGACACTGGTTAGATGAATACCACCATTTAAACGAATTAACTATTCCTAAGATAAGTTCCTTTACAAAGTCAATTGAGCCAATATGACTCACATGTAGAATAGACCTGTAAATATAGCTTTTTAAACTTACCATAGGAATTTCTTCTGGCCTTTTATCAGTAAGAAATTTGCGAATCAGAGTATAAAAGGGTCGCGAACTATCCTGAAAGAAAACGACAGAGTTGATTGTGAACCTATAACACATCAAACGCAATCTTATATTCTGAGATGGAAGTGCACAAACCATTTCACTAAGATCGTGCTCAGAATCTTCGCTAGGAAGACTATCCAGAGACTTTTCACTTGACAAGCTTCTCAAAAATGAGTTCATAAATGCGTCTGAATTCCTTCGTACAAATTGCTTTCCAGAGGGAGAGGGTTTAAAGTTTCCACCATATTTCCATACTCCATGTCCACCTCTATCTTTCCATTCACTATATGATTTCATTGCTAGTACACAATTCACTATTCTTGAAGATTTCCCACCCTAAAATGTAAAACATATTCAAACATTCACTAACTAATAGCTAGAGTTCACATGAATAAATAAGAATTAGTTGCAAAAGACAACCAAACTCAATGAGTAGGAAGCGCAACTCTGATGCATTTACGCACCTGTTCCAGATCAGAGGCTTCAAAGGTTGGAATCCCCATTCCTTCCACAGCCACAAGGAAGTTTCTAACATTCTCAAAGTGTTGGTATACAGACAAAGCTGCCCCATCAGGTACAATAATAGCATCTGAAGGAGCTTCAACTACCTAAACACATACAATAAGCTCAACACCTCTAACAGACAGAAAGTAACAACTTACAGACTAGAAATTTTACATTAGTAATAAGTCTTGAAAATCAAGAAACACCTACTTTGGGAACAGAACCAGCTTGAATCTTATTAAGAACATTGCAGAGGATAATTCCACTTTGCAACTTGATCCTAAATTCATCTTCTGTTGGTTGAGCAGGCAAATCTTTAGCCCCAACCACTCCTACCATTTTTCTTATCCACCCTGCTGCTTCAAATCTTCTTAAGGCTGCAAATACCAATCAACCCATGGCATAAAACTCTTAAAAAAAGCAAAAATAATCTCAAATTCACCTATCATGTAACCAATGACTACATCACTTGTACATAAACCTCTACAAGCATACATGCATTACACCAAAAACAAGTAAACAACCAAATGCACAATTCTATTCTATAAATTATAAAAACCCAACAAAGAAAACCAGTAAAAGAATCATATTCAAATCACAATTTGTAAAACAACCAATAAAATAATAAGAGTTGTTGAAAAAATGAAGAAGAAGGATGAAAGGAAAGAAAGAACATACAAGCTTCAGAAGCTTTTCTTGAGGCAAGATCAATGTCGCTTAATCTCTTGCCATGTTGTTGAATAACATCATCCACCATTGCTACCAATGAAAAATCTAACATCCCCTGGCTACTCATCTTTCACAAAAACAGACTACAAACTGCCTAGATAAAAAAATCAAGAAATCAAAAGCCCATCAAGAATCAAATGGGCTGGTCTAAAATCTCAAGAAAATCAAACAAGAATGTGGGTTTTGTTTCTTCTCCTCAACACTGTATCAATATTTGTGATTTTTGCAAGAAAAAAAAAATGAAGAATTTAAAGGATGAATGTAGAAAAAGATGAAGGAGAGAAAAAGGGGGTTTTTTATATGTTTAGAATATAAAATTTTGGCTCTCTCCCCACACTCTTATTCTGTTTTTGAATAATTGGGATCTTGAGGTATCCTGTTTTGCGTTGTGCAAGAAAGATGGCTCTGTTTTGGTGTTCTTTGTTTACGTATATAGCAGTGTGTGTGTGTGTGTGCGCGTGTGTATGTATAGTTTGTCTAAACCCCTCTGTTTTATCCTATTTCCGTGCCATTCGGCACCAACACTTGGCGGTTTCCTTTTATTTGTTTAAAAATAACAATTTCATTGATAATAATTTTATAAGTTTAATTTAGACAATTGGATTAGTAAATTCAAATGAGTGTGTTTTAATAAAAGGAAAAATAAAAGTCAACGACTGGAAATGATTGTGAGGGTGTTTGGTACTCCCTCCGGTCCATTATATAAGGCATTTTTACTTTTCTGCACGTAACTTTAGGTGCTTTGACTATATAGCTAAAATTATTATTTTTTAATTTTTCCTTTTTTGAATAAAAATATGATACTTTAATTTTTATTTAGAAAAAGAAATTTTAAAAAATAATAATTTTAGCTATGTAGTCAAAACACCTAAAGTTACATGTAAAAAAGTCAAATGCCTTATATAATTGACCGGAGGGAGTATTGTTTAAAATAAGTTACTTTTGACTTAATGGATGTGTTTTTAACTTAAAGGAGAAAGTAAAGTTGTTTACTTTAAGTTTTTTTTTTCTTTGCTAAGTATGTTTACTTTAAGTTGAATAAATGTGTTTGAGTAATTTTACTTAAAGTTAAATGGGGATTTAATAATTTTGACTTAAAGTGATATTTGATTTTAAAAAAATTTAAATTCATAATATTTAAACTTTACAAGAATTGTAAAAAAAGAAAAAAACTCCATAAATCATAAGGCATAAGTCAAAAGTAGCTAAATGAAACTTATGACTTAAAACAGTTTTTTAACTTAAAATCGACTTATAATCAGAGTAGCCTAACAGCACAAAACCTCCTTAAAGCTCGGAACTCCTTTAAGGAGTTGTATCCAAAGTCCAAACGGCCTCTTTATCATGTCATCCACTCATCCAAAATTAAAAATTGGAAATGTTTTCAATTTCAAGTTTTTTTCAATTTCTAATAAGTAATGCTAGGTAACCCAAATTGGTACCCAAAAATTACTCCCAAATAATATGGCAAAACATATGGCAAAACATATATGGCATAGTAAAAAATTTTGATTGGGTGGTTGGTGTGAATGCATGGAACGCCATTATTATTATAACCAATTTGGGGTATCTAGCATTTTCCATTTCTAAATTTGTATGCCGCGGTGATTTAATAGAATGGGTAAATTAATCATAACAACAATATTTAGAATTGATTTTGTGCATTTATATTAGATTCACCTAGTAATAATGACAGCTAAGATGTGCTTGATTTGCCTGTACTGATATCATTAATTTGGAATTATAATTTTGATATTATTTAATTGTTGTCCTTATTTATACTGTATATAATCTTCTTTCAAATGCTTCTTTTTGCTAATTTTACAAAATTATATATAATTTTTTGTAACTAAAGTGATTGAAATGCACAGAAGAGGTTAAGGCCTTAAGGGACGTAGACCTGTAGCCCATGCAAAGAATTAATTTTATATTTTTATATTGTAAGAGCATCTCCAATATAGAAATCCCTTAGCTAAAATCATAAATATAATACTATAAATAAAATTTATAGAGATTTTGTAAAAAAATATTTACTCCAAACATTACTCTTAGCAAAAAATTTAGATAATCTCTTTTCGTTGGCTATATTTGGTCAACCTCTAGAGATCTGTAAGGAAGATTTTATATGATCTATTACCTTATAAAAATATATTCTATTTATAGCAAACTGAAATAATAATAACATACTATATTTACAATATAATCAACATTATAGCCAATATACTATTGGAGCACAACATCTTACAGGTTCAGAAAATTTTACATAATCAATATTTTAACCGATTTAACCAGCCATTTTTAAACAATACCATTGGAGATCCTCTAACACTCCAAAGCTAGAGTTTAGTGGTGATCGTGATACGAACGGTGTGATTTTTCCTAAAAATCGCGAACCAAATCGTGCATGCGATTTGATCAAATTTCCAAATCGTAATCGCACCGCGAAATTTTAAAACTGCATAAACCACACCGCGAAAATGCAGTGCGGTGCGGTTTATTGCGATTTATACCCTCGATAAAAATAATTATAAATTTAAAATATTAATTTCATTCATGTGCAATTCATTTTTAAAGTTCTTACTCAACCACATTTCTTAATTCTTATGTAGACCGTGAATATAGACTTAATGAAACACAAATAATGTATTATGAAATATTGTGATACTAAAATAGAGAAAGATGGGTTAAACCATAGCGTTTGATCAGTACAATCCCATCATAAGCTTCTAAACTAAATTACTAGGCACTAACGAAGCAAATAACTTGTAAACTATCCCTTAAATTTTCACAAAATACTAACATAATATATATGTATATATATAATTAATTTATATATATATATATATAATTATATAATATATTAAATATTGCGGTGTAGTGCATTTTGAACCGCATTTCAGAAAACTAAAATAGCAATCCGCATCATACCGCACGGTTTATTAAAATTTGGAACCGTAACCGTATCACAGAAAATAAAAACCGCATCTTATGGTGCAATTTGGTATGGTATGCATGGTTTGGTATGATATGAACGGTTTTTGTAATTTGTTACGGTTTATGATTACCCTACAAATAGAGCCTAGAGGACGAAGAAAACGCACAATGAGTAAGATATGGGCTTCCTTCAAATTCACATGATCATACATGCATTGATACGTAGAGGGTGTTTGGCTTAACTTAAAAATTGTTACTTATCACTTAAAGTGTTATTTACTCACTTAAAGTGTTATTTACTCACTTTAAGTGAAAAGTGATATTTTTCACTTAAAGTTAGGTGTATCTGTTTGGCTAATTCCACTTAAAGTAAATTTATTTTTAAAAAATTAATTAAAAAAAAAGAAATTTATATTTTTTTGAAAGTATAAAATACAAATATATGCAAAGAATACAATACAAGTTAAAAGGTGACTCAAATACATAAAAATTGATATACGAAAAAAAATAAGTGAAAAAAAAGTACCTCAAAACTACTTTTTTTTTTTAGCCTACTTTCCACTTTAAGTGACTCCCCTTTAAGGGGAGCCAAACAGCTCGTTACACTTCAGAAATCACTTAAAGTAGAAAAGTGATAATTTTAATGGGGGCCAAACGGGCTCGTAGGTGCCTCTTACCCTCGAATCTACTTTAGAATTCATTTTCCCATATAACAAAATTATTACTCCCTCCGTCCCAGCCAATTCTTTACATGGCGGCTGGGCACGGAGGTCAAGGATAGTGGGTGTAAAGTGGGTGTAATATTGTTAAAAAAAATGAGGTAGTGGGTGTAATAGTGATTTTATTGTTAAAATAAGTGAAGTAGTGGGTGTAATAGTGATTTTATTGTTAAATTAAGTGAAGTAGTGGGTGAAATAGTGTAAAGTATTGTTAAAATAAGTGAAGTAGTGGATGTAATAGTGTTAAAACTTACTATTTTAGGTAATGTAAAGAAATGGTGGGACGGCCCAAAAAGGAAATTGTAAAGAAATGGATGGGACAGAGGGAGTACTAAAAGTAATATAGATATCATGTTAAGTTAAAGTCCCCTAAAAAAATATCCAGAAGGTTCCTTTTTTTTTTTTGGGAATTATATGTTGATGTCAAATTTAATATCATAAAGATCAATAATAAAAATATATTGCAATAAATAATTATTTTACATAATAAATGGAATTATTATGCATAAAACAAATCTTAATAAAACAAATCATAATTTAACACCTAAGCATAAGTAATCATCAATAAATTAAAGATAATTTTATGACCTTCACGTGGGCTGTAAAATCATCCAAATCTGATTTCTAGATTTTGATATGGAGCCCAAATAGTAAAAAATATGAATTTTTTTAATATTAATGAATAAATAAATAAAATTCGATTGTATCCTTTATAATTATATCCTTTTCATTGTATAATTTCTTTTTAAAATTCAATTATAATACAGCCTTTTTTAATAATATCTATTTTAGATTTTAATTTTCTTTTTAATATGATATAATCTTGATCGTTTACTTTTAAAAATAATAGATTTGACGGTTGAAATTAATTTGGTAATATAATTACCAAAATATGGATAAAATTTTTCTTATGCTTATTATATATAAGCCTTTTTTAGTAATATCTTTTTTAGATTATAATTTTATTTTTAATATGATATAATTTTGATCATCTATTTTTTAAAAGGTTAGATTCGACGATTGAGATTAATTTGGTAGTAGAGTAATCAAAATTCTGGATAAGATCCCTCTATGCTTATTATTATATATAAGAATATAATAGGGTTAGATCACACCATCTGTTATCTCAACTGACAACTATCCTACTTTTAAGAAAATTTTCAATTATTAAATTGTTATATTATACAATAGCATATGTAATATTTATGATATCTAAAATATTTGGGTGCAGACTAATTTTAACCTGATTTTTAAATATAGAAATAATTTATTTAAATTTTTTGTTCAATTATAATCGATTAAATATGCATTATGGTGGAGTAATATTGGATACACATTTCAGTATTTCACAATTACATAACATTTTGTCTTCAATTTTATATGCATTTTGCAATAACTTATTCGTTAATTATTATTTTTTGAATTACGAATGCGCGTTGGTATAATCAGAAAATCAATATATATATATATATATATATATATATATATATATATATATATATATATATATATATATATATAAAGGAGGATACGCGGGAGTTTAGGTGGCGCTC
Source organism: Kitagawia praeruptora (assembly GCA_037693485.1). NCBI lineage: Eukaryota > Viridiplantae > Streptophyta > Magnoliopsida > Apiales > Apiaceae > Kitagawia > Kitagawia praeruptora. The sequence continues at coordinate 101,333,550 of CM075352.1, read as the reverse complement.
TAAGATCGTCTCAATCTATTTTTCTAATTTTCTAGAATTTTTGAATTTTAAACACTAATAAATATAAAAATATCCTTTAACATATTAGAAGTAGAATAGGTGTTCGAATTTATAAAGAAAAAGAGTTCGAATTTATAGAGAAGACATATGATTAGAAGTTCTATTGGAAGTAGAATAAGTATTTATAAGACATATGATTAAAAGATTAAAAGTTCTATTGGAAGTAGAATAGGAGTTCGAATTTATAGAGAATAAGAGTTCGAATTTATAGAAAAAACATATAAATAAAAGTTCTATTAGAAGTAGATAGGTGTTTGAATAGATAGAGCAGACATATAATTAAATATTTTATAAAAAGTACGATCTTCTTAAATTATATGATTAGAACACTACACCAAATATGGCCTGTTGCAACACCAAAGTGCATTTGTGTTACACAAAGTGTTACAATAAACACAAAATTTGGTAATCAATTGCAATATTTTTATAAATGTTACAATAAATACGAAAAGTGTTGCAAGCAAAATGAAAATTTTGAAATTTATAACAATTGCAATACTTTAACAAAAGCATTACAATACACGATCCAATTTTGCAACAATTTGCTTAACTTACCGAAATTATAAGCGGGAGATCCAATTTTCAGTAGGCGGGCTTTGCCAAAAAAAATTCGTGCCAAAAATTTCATTACACAAAAATAAAGTTTTATTACACAAAAACAATACTCATATCAGATCTCACACTCTCTCACACTCTCTCATCGACCATCTCTCTCGACCTCCCTCTCTCATCGACCATCTCTCCCTCTATCATCTCTCTCACTCATCTCTCTCACTAATCTCTCACACCTCTCTCAAATCCCTAATTCAAACCGCAAAATCCCAAATCGATTAGATCGAGAAAAGTTGGAGTGAAGATTCAATTAGAGCTTTAATTAAAGGTAAATTACCCAATTTTTTTCGATTATGTTAGATTATAATTCTTTCTGTTGGTCGGGTTAAAAGCATTACCATCAAGGATTTAAGTACTCTGCGAATGCTAAATAGTGAGGACTTAATTGTATATGTAGGTTTTGGGACCTCAACTGGAGTGATGCTGGAAGGCAAAAGACCAGGGCAAATTTGATACGTATGTCCCCTGCAAAAATAATCGTAGAATAAGAATTTGTAAGGCATATGATTAAAAGTTCTACTGGAAGTAGAATATGAGTTCAATTTTATAGAAAAAACATATAAATAAAAGTTCTATTAGAATTAAAATAGGTGTTTGAATATATGGAGCAGATATATAATTAAATATTTTATAGAAAGTACGATCTTCTTAAATTATACTTTTTATATTAGTTAATTATACTTCTATTAGGAAAATTTATTCATAAATTCAATACTATTGTCATAAAAAAAAGTCTTCATATTTAAAAAGAAAAGAATTAATGTGTTAACATAATAAAAGAACATTCTCATGCTATAAAGGAGGATACACGGGAGTTTAGGTGGCGCTCTAAGATCGTCTCAATCTATTTTTCTAATTTTCTAGATTTTTGAATTTTAAACACTAATAAATATAAAAATATCATTTAACATATTAGAAGTAGAATAGGTGTTCGAATTTATAAAGAAAAATAGTTCGAATTTATAGAGAAGACATATGATTAGAAGTTCTATTGGAAGTAAAATAAGTATTTATAAGGCATATGATTAAAAGATTAAAAGTTCTATTGGAAGTAGAATAGGAGTTCGAATTTATAGAGAATAAGAGTTCGAATTTATAGAAAAAAACATATAAATAAAAGTTCTATTAGAAGTAGAATATGTGTTTGAATAGATAGAGCAGACATATAATTAAATATTTTATAGAAAGTACGATCTTCTTAAATTATATGATTAGAAGTTCTATTGAAAGTAGAATAAGTATTTGTAAGGCATATGATTAAAAGTTCTACTGGAAGTAGAATATGAGTTCAATTTTATAGAAAAAACATATAAATAAAAGTTCTATTAGAACTAAAATAGGTGTTTGAATATATAGAGCAGATATATAATTAAATATTTTATAGAAAGTACGATATTCTTAAATTATACTTTTTATATTAGTTAATTATACTTCTATTAGGAAAATTTATTCATAAATTCAATACTATTGTCATAAAAAAAAAGTCTTCATATTTAAAAAGAAAAGAATTAATGTGTTAACATAATAAAAGAACATTCTCATGCTGATGAATCCTAAATAAATACAAGAGTATCTATAATATAAAGAGAAAATAGGATGAAACTCCATAAATTTTTCGTAAGTCAAAAGAAAATATAAATTGGAATTCACTCTATTTTTTAGGTTTTTATTTTAAGGAAAAAAGTTGTTGTGTAAGATAAGTATCATCAATAATATGTAATAAAGTTGGAATTCGATCCCAAACGAGAGCGGCTCGAAACGTGTTTAACGGGAAGACGACTCACTATAAAAGATTGTATTAGCTATTAAATTATCATATTGATGTTATAAATTTTATTTATTTTTAGGATTTAATTTTTATTGATAAAATATTATCATACAAGTGATATATGTAAAAGTTAGATTTTTGGTCTTAACGAGAGAGCGGATCAAGAGTAATAACCGTGTTTAATGAGAAAGCGGTTCATTAGAGAAGACCGTATAAAAGATGTTTGAATATATAAGAAATACATAAAATAAAATGTTCTATTGGAAGTAGAATATGAGGACGGTGGAGACGTTTTATACGAATTTTTTAAAACTATATATCTTTTTTCCTAGAAATCATTTATTTTAACTTTTTTATATTAATTATACTTGCATCAGAAAAATGTATCCATAAATTTAATATTGATCCCGTCACGAAAAGTCTTCGTATTTAATTTTTTTTTGATATGTTAACATAACAGAAAGACATTCACATGCGGAAGCTGTAAATAAATACATGAATATCTATAATATACGGAAAATTTAAGATGTATTTTCATCTTTTAAAACTCCAAAATATTAGAAAGTTTAAAGAATTTAAAAATTGGAATTTACCCTCTTTATATAATGAAGTTAGAATTTCGGTTCCAAATAAGAGCTGCTCGAAACGTATTTAACGGGAAGACGGCTCACTAGAAAATATTGTATTAACTATTAGAATTTGATACCGATGTCATATATATATTTTTTAATTTTTACGGTTCGATTTTATGGATAAAAATTATTATATAAGTCTTTATAATATATGTTAAAGTTGGGATTTTGGTTTTAAGGAGAAAGCGGATCAATCAAAAGAATCGTGTTTAACAAGAAATCGATTCATTAGAGAAGATTATTTAATTATTAAAATATAAATATAAATATTATAATATAACATAAATATATTGAATTTTTTTTTTAAAATATTGTAACGCCGCCGCGAAGCGTGGCTTTATCGACTAGTTAGATTATAATCAGTGTTCTAAAAAGCGCTAAGCGGTTCTAGGCGGCGAGACGACCTTCGAGCGCTTAAGCGGCTAGGCGGGGGCTTAAGCGGATTTCAATGCGGACCAATTAAGCGGATTATATAATATATATTTAATTATTTATATACATAAGTATATATATATATTTAATAATTATATAAAATCGGGGAATAAGCGGCTAACATAAAATCGAAACGGTTGGGGGACCTTCGACGCTTAAGCGGACCGCTTAAGCGGCTAGGCGGCCTTGTTTTAGTTAATTATTTATATCATTTATATCAATTATATATCTTTCAATTATTTTTTAATTTTTACGGTTCGATTTAATTATTTATATCATTTGATTCTCTAATGTCTCCAAAAAAAAACTAAAAAAGAGTAATTCCTGGAATTATTTAAAAAATTTATACTCGAACAAACTCTGCTCCACAAATTTATACTCACTAGCTTACAACCCGTGCACGGGTTTCTTGTATTTTGTTATAAATTTTATTTAATATTACAATTATGTTTTTATATAATAATTGATTTTAATTTTTTTTAATTTTAATTTGATATAATTTAATATACTCATGTTTACGGATTATACTAATGTTTCCTTATTATAAACAACGTATACAATTTTTAATATATTTTATTAATAATTGTAAATATGGTGTGATATTTTCGGGTATATATTATAAGATTTGTTGTAAATTAAAAAGGTAACGTGTTTTAATTAGAAAAAAAATATTAAATGATTGAAAGATATGATACGATTGATCTTTTTAGGTGTTTATAAAAGGTAATATTTTCAAATAAAAGTAAATGTGAAAAAGGCAATTGGCTAATTACCATTAATTATATGATGTTATTATTTATTTTAATAATTAGGATAACCAAACCGACAAACTTTCAATCTTTCGGCTTTAATATAGTAGTATAGATACATATTCTAATTAGAAAAGGCAATCGGCTGCTTAAGATTAATTGTATTATTTTTTATTTTTTAATTAAGATAACTGTACCTAAATCAAACCGATAAAATTTTCAATGTTTAAACTTTAATATAATAACTACCTTATAACTCGTGCAATGCACGGGTTTCTTGTATTATGTTATAAATTTTATTTAATATTACAATTATGTTTTTATATAATCATTATTTTTAATATTTTTTAAATTTAATTTGATATAATTTAATGTACTCATGTTTACGGATTATACAAATATTTCCTTATCATAAACAACGTATATGATTTTTAATATATTTTATTAATAATTGAAAAATATGGTGTGATATTTTCGGGCTACATTTTTCTTGAAAATTATGGTGTGATATTTTTGGGTATATATTAATGATTGTAAGATTTGGTTTAAATAAAAAGGTAACGTGTTTTAATTCGAAAGTAAATATTAAAGATTTGTTTTTACGTATTTATAAAAGGTAATATTTTCAACTAAAATTAAATGTAAAAAAGGGTAATTGACTAATTACCTTTAATTTTATTGTGTTAATGTGAAAAAGACAATCGACTAATTACCATTAATTATATTGTGTTATTATTTATTTTAGGTGTTATATTTTTCTTGAAAATTATGGTGTGATATCTTTTGGTTATATTAATGATTGTAAGATATTTTTTAAATTAAAATTGATTAAAAATGGTAACGTGTTTTATTTCGAAATGAAATATTAATGATTGATTGATGTTTTTAAGTGATTTATAAAAGGTAATATTTTCAACTAAAAGTAAATGTGAAAAAGGCAATCGACTAATTATCATTAATTTTATTATGTTAATATGAAAAAGGCAATCAACTAATTAACATTAATTTTATTATGTTATTATTTATTTTAGGTGTTATATTTTTTTCTTGAAAGTTATGGTGTGATATTTTCTGATATATATTTTTAGGTGTTAATAAAAAGTAATATCTTCAACTAAAAGTAAATGTGAAAAATCCAATCGACTAATTACCATTAATTATATTATGTTATTATTTATTTTAGGTGTATTTATTTTTCTTTATAATGAAGAGTAAATAAGTAAATTCACGAAGTACCAAAAAATTGGTACCAAAAAACAGGTACCAAAAGATAGGTACCAAAACTTTTAATGTTTCGTCTTTTATATATTAGTATAGACTAGCTTATAGCCCGTGCAAAGCACGGGTTACTTTTAACTTTTTTTAATTTACTTACAGTATAGTATAGTTACATAATATTATAAATATTTCACTTTTGTATATAACAACTTTTAGTAATAAATTTAAAGTGATATGTTGTTGGCGGGAATTGAACCTTCAACCTTTCAATGCATTATTTCATTAATTATTTATTTTATATAAATTTAATTAATGATACGCATGGTTTAAACCTTATATTATGAATTTTTGAATTAAATATACCATTGTCAGAATTCGAACCTTGAATTTTTAGTAAAGTAATTTAATCATATAAAATTTTTAACCATTAGATCTATATTTTAGGAGTTTATAAAAGATAATATCATCAATTAAAAGTAAACATCGTTTAATTAAAAAAGACAATCTGCTAATTATCATTAATTACATTATTTTATTATTTATTTTAATAATTAGGATAACCGTGCTGAAAATTGAACCGACAAACTTTCAATGCATGTGTGATGCACGGGTTTCTTTTATTATGTTATAATAGATTTTATTTAATATTTTAATTCTATTTTTATATAATCATTATTTTTAATTATTAATTTAATTTAATTTAATACACTTACGTTTACACATTATACTATTGTTTTATTATTATGAACAATGTACACGGATTTCTAATATATTTAATTAATATTAGGAAAATATAGTGTGATATTTTCGGCTATATATTAATAATTTTAAAATTAGTTTTAAATAAAAAAAGAAACGTATTTTAATTAGAAAGAAAATATTAATGATTGGAAGATATGGTATGATTTGATATTTTTAATTTTCATTTAATATAATTTGATATATTCATGTTTAATGATTACACTTATGTTTTTTATTATAAATAATGTACATTGATTTATAATATATTTTATTAGAAATTGAAAGATATTGTGATATTTTTGGATATATATTAATGATTGTAAGATTAATTTTAAATTAAAAAGTAACGTGTTTTAATTAAAAAAAGAAATATTAATGATTGAAAGATATGGTATGATCCATATTTTTAGGTGTTTATTAATGGTTGAAAGATATGGTGCAATATTTTTGGATATACGTATTAATGATTGCAGTATTATTTTTAAAATAAAAGGTAACGTGTTTTAATTAAATAGAAGGTAACATGTTTTAATTAGATAGAAATATTAATGATTGTAAGATATGATATGATTTATGATTTTAGTTGTTTATAAATGACAATATTTTATACTAAAAGGAAATCGAAACTTAGACTTCTCAATATAAAAACTTTTAATATTGTTATATTTAACGGTCATGATCTATTTGAGTTGAAGATCTAACGGTTATGAATAGTTTGGTTAACCAAACTACAAACTACAAAAGATCTCTATTTTGCTTATAATAATATAGTATAGATTTCATGGATTTAAAATTACACCATCCAATAAAGATTCAAAACTTAGAGCATATCCAATGGTATTGGCTAAGTCCATTGGTTAAATTTTAAAAAAATAATAGCTGGCTAAAATTTACTGAACCTGTAGAGTGTTTTACTCAAATGGGGATCAGCTATAATGATTGGTTATATTTCAAAAAAGGTATGATTATTATTATTAATAATTTTTTTGGTCAATTATGGGAAGAAAATGGGCGGGAAATGACATGGCATTTGCTACAGATCCCTAGTGCTTCAACAAATATGGCCAATATTAAAAAAATATAAAGGATTGGCTAAATTTTTAGACAAGGGGAATGCCCCATTGGAGTAATGAACTTTTAACATGTTATGTATAATTTTCAAATTTGATAAGTTATTTAAAATTTTAGTTAATGATTTTATTGCATTGGAGATGCTCTTACACGTGCGCATCTTTAGTTTATAGAGATACATTCTTTCTTAAAATTGAGACTAAATTACTTTTATTATTTATAAATATATTTTAAAATTGAATGTATGCATGAGGATCAGGGACGGAACCAGGAACAAATATTGGGGGGCCAAATTTTTCGGTTATCGAAAAATTTTCTGATAACCGGAAGATATCGGAAAATTTTCGTAAAAAATAGGGGATTAAATGAAAATTTTTGTGAAAAATAAAGATTTTGTAAAAAATAGGAGACTAAATGAAGATTTTCGTAGAAATAGGGGAGTAAATAAAGTTTTTTGTAAAAAATTTGTGACTAAGCGTAGATTTTTGAAAAAAATAGAGAGACTAAATGATTTTTTTTGTAAAAATAGGAGGACTAAATGAATTTTTTTTTATAAAAGTGGGGGGATTAAATGAATTTTTTTATTAAATTGGAGGACGAAATTCAAATTTTTAAAACATATATATACATATATTTAATTTTTTTACATTTTCAGATTTTTGGGAACGACGACCACCCTGTGTCCCCCCTCCGTCTCTGATGAGGATGATTTATCTAATTCTAATAAAAAAAATGTGCGCATATCAATCAACATAAAAAAAACATGTCCATAACTCTCTAAAATTTCACTCAGTATTCATGATTAACAAAATGAACAAGGTTTGGAAAAAGGAAGTAATAATGCGGGACATAATGCGACCCAAAGAGCCGGCTGCCGGCGGGAACTCAAATCAGTGGGAGCCATTCTCACTGCTTACGAAATTTTCCGTTTAATTCGCCACAGTAGACTAGGCAATGTTCGTTAAACAAATGCAACTTTTAGTAGACTAGGCAATGTTCGTTAAACAAATGCAACTTTTTTTTGTCGCCCTCGATTATTTATAACTTAAAACCCGTGTTGTAGTTCATTTAGGTTAAACTTATCTCAGCGGGAGTATTTATTTAAGAAAAATTCATAACGTTATTGTTATGACACGTGATTTTGGAGTATTCGGAGGACATCCTCAGATAAAAATTATAAGGTTAAGACATAATACAATACAAGTTTAAGATATTATTGTAAATATAGGAGGGTAATTTTTATTATTACAGTAATATCAGCCATTTATATTAAAAATCATTATAACATTAGATAAGTGTCCTAAGATCAACTTCAGGACCATTTTTCTCTTCGAACATTTAGTTTATTAGAAAAGTGAAACTTTTCATCTAACAAATTCGTCGATCTTTAATAATATGTATACCATCCATACTATCCATATCTATATTATCTATAATAAGTATAAGGGGTATAATTTGTAGTGTGATTATCTCTCATTTTTTATTATCTCTCATTTTTTATTATCTCTCATTCACAACATTCACAACTGTTAATCGTTATATCTTCAATCCAAATAGATCATGACCGTTAGATTTAACAATATTAAAAGTTGTTATATACAGAGGTCTAAGGTTCGATTCTCGCCAACAATATATTAATTTATATTTAATACTAAAAATTATTATTTATACATATTAATTTATATTTAATAATAAAAATTATTATTTACAAAGATGTAAGATTCGAATTCTTCCAATAACATATTAAAATTAATATTTATAATATTATACTATACTATAACTAAATTATAAAAAATTAAAAAATAATTTATGCTTTGCACGGATTATAAACTATTATGAATGATCCTATAGTTAATTATAGGTAATATCCTAAAGTTAAGTCATATTTCAATACAAAAGTAAGGATATTTTTGTAAATATAGGGAGATGAATTCTATTATTACAAAAATGTCATCTAACTTTTGTATATAAAATGCAAATGATTTTAGTTTATTACAGTTAATTCTAGAAACATTTTTCTCTTCATAATAAATCAAATTAATTGTGGGAGATAACAAGTCCAAGTGATATGACAGAAATTATAAAACTCGATAATAGAAGAAGTGACTCCGATGAACACAGATCAACTATATATCGATAAAAGCTACTGAGAGCCTTTGTGTAGACTTAGAGTTTTTTTAAACAAAAATAATTATTTATTCATATATAAATTAATTGATCAATATACAATATCCAAATAATTTTTTTATTCAAAATAAATATACCATGTAAATGAAAAGCACTCAAGTTACCCGAACATTTAAATAATAAAATATTAATATTTGAAAAGAAAACATATATTAAACAACTTGACCAAACTTTTGATTCGAGGAAGGTAAAAACGAGGCCATCAAAGTTGAAAGATACTGTTGGTCTGTTTGGCTCACCTTATATTAAGGACTTATGAATTTATTTTTGGAGTAAAAATTTTATATTTTGATAATTTTTTTTATATAAATATTTAATCTATGTTTGATATTATAAGTTGCAAAAATAATTGGAAAACTAAATTGAAAAGCTAGGATTTTTAACTTTCAACTTAAAATAAATTAACTTATTCTGGAAAATAAGTTCCCCAAACACCCCCATAACTTGTCCATAATTTCAATTCGATGAAGACCCGACGACATTGTGGCCGCAGCTTCTAATCAATTGCTTTCACTTTTACCCACGATTAGTATTTAGTATTGTTCCCGGATAATACAATAAAAACGAGTGATATAAGTCTCAATTTAAAAACAAAATTTTATTTAAATTTATATTTTAATTGAGTAATTTATCTAACCAAATGGGATTCTGTTGTGCAATAAAAACTAGGTTACAAAATTGTATTTAATGCTAGGGTTGGTGAGCTTCGAGCTTTAATGGCTGTTTCCGTGTTCGAGACTGATCGGTCCTCACAGAGTGCCTACATATCTCGTATTGAGAATCAAGCCAAGACGTAGTTCTGAGAATGAGGGGTCAGACCCTTTATATAGGCTGAGAAGCCTTAAAATCGTAGTAGGATTAGGTGACTTGGTGGGTAAGTCACCGCCTAGAAGAAGATTCTAGTCTCCTTCCATACAAGAATCAGTTTCCATGTTGGAGTAGGTGTCTTGGAGGCTAAGTCAGGCAAGAACAATATCCTTGTTTGACTCTTATTGCTGAGCTGGTTATTACCCTTAATATTAATTACGAAATTAATATCATAAATAGGGTTTGGGCCCATCTGGCGGGCCCCACGTTTGGACCATTCTAGGTCTAATTAATGCCACATTAAATGTGTATTCAGGACTTACTTTTAGCCCATATCATTTGCCCCCCAACTTCTAGGAAAACTGATCAGATTTTTCTCGAAGTTATAACGGCCTTATTCGAGACTAGGGTCAGGGTTCATTGCTCGTACGCGAGTATTTCAACAATACCGTCTTAATGTAAAGCGTGGAGCGACCGACGCGTTTACGACGACATTGAGCGACACTAATCGGTGTTGGACGACACTAAACAGCGCTAATCAACCTTGAACGTTTAAGCAGTGTTAAACGATGTTAAAGGGCATAAAACGGCACTAATCGGTGCTCATCGACACTAACCGATGCTAAACGGTACTAAACGGTGCTAATCGGAAGGAGACTTGGGACAGTTGCAGCCATCTCCGGTCAGCTGGTCGGCTGACAGGTGCTCCTGGTCGGCTGCCAGGTGCTCCTGATCACAAGTGCACCTGGTCGGCCAGACCCCCTCAATGGCACCTGGTCGGCTGCCAAGAGGTCCTGGTCGGCTGCCAGTTGCTCCTGGTCGGCCAGACCCCTTCAGTGGCACCTGGTCGGCTGCTAGGAGGTCCTGGTTGCCTGCCAGGTGCTCCTGGTCGGCCGGTTGGCTGACGGGAGCTCCATGTTGACTTCAACGGTACTAAACGATGCTTAAACGACGTTTTAATCTATGTTAAACGAAATTAAATGGCATAAGATGGCACTACACGACGCTAAACGATGCTGAACGGTGCTAAGTTTTATAAGTGTTAAAAGGACAATGTTCGTTCTGGAAAGCAAGAAACCTTCACCAGAACCATCAACCGGACCAACCAACTGACAGGGGGTGTCAGGAGGTCGGCCGGACCTCCTCCCGGGCAGCTGGTCGGCTGACAGGAGGTCCTGGTCTCCTGCCATGTGCTCCTGGTCGGCTGAGGCTGCCAGGAGGTCGGCTGGAGCCCTTCCATGGCACCTGATCGGCTGACAGGAGGTCCTGGTCTCCTGCCAGGTGCCCCTGGTCGGCTAAGGCTTCCAGGAGGTCGGCTGGAGCCCTTTCATGGCACCTGGTCGGCTGCCAGGAGGTCCTGGCCTCTCCTCGGGTGCCTTGTCGTGCCTCTCGGAGCTTTTTCGCAATGTTTGGAGTCTTGTTCTTGAATCATGACCTTGGTTTTTGGCTGTTGAGTACCTCCTTTCAAAGCATAATTAATCTCTTTGTTAGCGAAGCTAATCTATGGTAACTTATCTTCCTTAAGCGTAATTAGCTCCTTAAGCTCAGATGAGTGCTTTGACACAGCTCGTTGCCATATCTTTGCTTAAATCCTTCTTTTCTTTTTCAGAATCGTAGGAATTGTTATAGTTCTTTCCAAACATAACAGATGAATTCTATATTTTTTTTGTATAAACAATAGATGACCTGCAAATGCAAACCGACCTGTGTTTTAACTTGGTATAGGAAGTTTCCTATCTTCTATAAAAGAGTGGGGGGGCCTTCATTTTCATTCACTTCACTTCTTCTCACTTCTAAAATTCTCTCTAAAAGTTCTCAAGCTCTAAGGCTTTCAAGTTCTAGTTTCAAGTTCCAAGTTCGAGATCAAGATGGCAGATGGCAATCGTGCACCAGCTCCTTCATTCTCTATGTCTGAGGCGATGTCCAAGAGGACCATGGCAAGAACTATTCGAGGTAAAACTAGATTGCAATCTCCCTCATATGTTGATCGTCGATTTCATTCTTTATTAGACTTGTTGAATACTATGAGGGATGCATTTCCTAACAGTTCTGAATTAGTCTCATATCATAGTCCGTGTAAGTTAGACGAGCAGGATGTTGATAAAATTAGGAAGTTATATGGCTTTCCGGACTCGGTCAAGGTCCGCCTTCCTAGCTTGGCCGACAGAACCTGTAATTGGCACCCTGAGAAGCTATGTGTCTACAAGGGTGCCCTTGAAGCAGGTTTGAGATTTCCAGTTGATCCTTTCATTATCAGGCTTTTAGCGGAGATCCAGGTTCATCCCCGCAAGTTATATCCTAATGCATGGCATGCTATTCTCATCTTTATGCTAAGGTGCCGGGATCTAAATATCGATCCGACCACCACAATGTTCCGAAGCATATTTGCAATCAAGAATTCTTCTGATACTAAAAAGGGATGGGTCAGTATCCAGCACAGGACCAATGTTCCTCATATTGTGAATGCCTTCTCCTTCCCGGATTCCCATCATTTTTGGGAAAAGGAGTTCGTGATTCTGAAATGGCATGGTGGCGACTGGGGCCATTTCTTTGTGTTGAAGTTCGGGGAAGTGAATGACAGTCTGCACTTCGTGTGTGATCTCGACCCAGAAGAGCTACTTAATCGAGATAGATTAATTGCAGATGATGGTCGAACTCATTATAAAGTCTTCTTGAATGAGAAGAGACTTGTGGAGGCTAGCCTTGGCTTACTTTCTATTGAGGGTAATTTTTTTATCGCATATTATGAACTCTGTTTGTTCTTATCCCAATATCTTTTCTGTTGCAATTTCAGCTGCTGAGGAGATAGGCAGCCGTCCCGAATACCAGCCGGCAGTTATTAGAAGGATGATCAAGAAAGCCCAGACGGCTGCTGCACCTCCTGGCCAGAAAATTCCATAGTTCTTGTCGGGATGCTCTTCGAAAAGATCCCGGAATGCCGACGGGCAAGTTAGATCCCCCTTCATCCCTAGTTGGGGTATTTGTGAAAAAGACTCCGTTTTGGGATGTCTAGAATCGGCCCTGGACTAGTCTAAGTTTAGCATCACTCCTCCTGATATGCTGACAGTGACTGCCGGGGATAAAATCGATGAAGCGGAGACTCTGGGAGCTCAAGCCCTATATCAGGTTTCACATTCTCCTTCTTAGATGTAACATCTCCATATGACTTATCATTGTAAATAGCTCAATAATTCTTTGTTCCAGGCCAACGCCTACTTTCAGGCTAGCACTCGCCAAGGCCGAGCATATCGAGTTGAGAACGTGGCCTTAAAGAAAGAAAAGGAGACATTTGACGAGAAGTGCCAGGACTTAGAGTCCATGGCCATCCGTGCTGAAGCTGATGCACATTCTCTCCAGAGGCAATATGACTCCTTGTACAGGAAGAAGGCGGCTGACTACAAGTTGGTGGTGAAAGCTTATCAGGAGTCTGAGGACTTCTTTCAGCTTATAGACAAGCATGATGACGAAGTACGCCCGGGTATCATGTCTATTGGCTGGGACAAAGCCGTCAATGCCGTGAGCAAGAGGCATCCGTCCGTAGTTGATCCAAGGAACTTCCCAAGCCCTTATGGTCATGTTGCTTCAGGCTCGAGAGTCAACATAGTGGCTCAAGCATCGGGTTCTGGCTCCAGGGGAAGTCATCGTCGTTCTGGCTCTGGCTCAAGAGGGGCGCCCAAGCTGTTCAGCGTGATTCATCTTCCTCGAGTTCTCAAGGGAAACAACCGAACTTTCGGGGGAAACAGCCCATGCCCGAAAGGCAAGTGGCAAAGGTCCGGCAACCAATCTCGGGGAAGAAAAGGCTTTGCAAAGATATTGCCAATGAGTCTTCTACTTCTTCTTCCAAGTCCGAGGAATACGGCCAAGGGTGGTGGCTGAAGAGGAGAATGATGATGATGATGATGATGATGATGATGACTCTGGTGAGGACGGCTCCGGTGACGGTGAAGGAGAAGTGGAAGCAGTGGAGGAGTCTAAGGAGGATTAGATGCTTCTTGTTCTAGGTCCTGCGTGACCTTTATTGCCGCGTGTGGCATTTATCTACTCAGTTTTTATTCCAGGTCCTTCGGGACTTAACTTAATTTGGGTCTGTAATAACTTTTTAACTTAGCCCTTTGGGGCACCTCTATCTATGCATTTGTTTTCGTTTATTCGTGTGCTCATTTATTTCCGGTACTCGGTCATCTTAGACGTACACTTATCTTGTGCTTGGTACATAATTAGAATCACAGAATCATAGAATAGAAAACAACTTGCATTAATAGTTTGAAAAATGGGCTCGGCCCTTACATACGCAATAGCACTATCCTACTCGGGGCAATAAGCCCTGAAATGGTTTCATTGAACCTTATTCCTACTTCTCCTACTAGATAGATAAAAAGCTATGTCCTTTCAAGGACAACTTAAACATAATAAATCTTGAGGTTCAAAGCATGCCAAGTACGGGGCACCTCATTCCCATCCAAGGTCTCCAACTTATAGGATCCTCATCCTAGTGTCTTCTTCACCCGATATGGTCCTTCCCAATTGGGGGCTAGCTTTCCTCTTTGTCCAACTTCAGAAGCCTCTATCTTCCTAAGAACCAAATCACCTTGTTGGAAGAACCTTTCCTTAACCCTATGGTTGTAGTAAAATGATGCCTTATTCTGATGCTCCACATTCTTGGCGTTTGCCTCGTCCCTGACTTCATCAATTAGATCAAGGGCGAGCCTCATGCCTTCTTCATTGGCCTCGGGCTCAAATGCCTCAACCCGAGGTGATGCATGCATAATCTCTAAGGGCACAACTGCTTCGGCTCCGTAAGCCAACAAGAACGGGGTTGCTCCAGTTGTCACCTTACAAGTGGTGCGATATGCCCAGAGTATAGGCAGTAACTCATCCACCCAAGTGCTCCTTGAGCGTTCAACTCTCTTCTTTAGTCCATCAAGGATAATTCGATTAGCCACCTTTGCCTGTCCATTAGCTTGCGGATGTGCTACTGAAGTAAAACGAAGCTCAATAGCATATTCCTCGCAGTACTTCTTAAACTCTTCATTGTTGAACTGTGTCCCGTTATCTATCACAAGGATTCGGGGAATTCCGTACCTGCAAATAACGTTCTCCCAAAAGAACTGGGCAACTTGCTTGGTGGTTATCTTGGCTAAAGGTTTAGCCTCAATCCACTTGGTGAAGTAGTCGACGGCCACTATCAAAAACTTTCTTTGTGCTGAAGCCATAGGGAAAGGACCAAGTATGTCCATCCCCCACATTGCAAATAGGATAAGAGAGTTAACTGACGTTAACATCTCAGGCGGCTACCTTACAATTGGGGCATGTCTTTGACATTTGTCACACTTCATGACATAATTCTGCGCATCGGCCAACATCTTTGGCCAATAGAATCCCAGACGAGTGATCTTGTGGGCTAGGGCTCTGCCCCCCAAGTGTTACCCGCAGATCCCTTCATGAACTTCTTCCAATGCTTCCTTAGCCTCTTGGGGCCTCAAACACTTCAAATATGGGATGACAAACGATCTCTTGTAAAGGATGCCTTCGATCAAGGCATATCTCAATGCTCTCACTGACAGCTTTCGTGCCTCCAAGGCATTGTCAGGGAGCCATCCGATTTCTAGGTAAGCTTTGATAGGATCCATCCAGCAGCTTCCTACATCAATTGGTGCCACCAATTTCGAGTTGATGGTCGGGGCCTTCAAGACCTGAAAATAAACACTCCCTACATAATTCTCTATCTCAGAAGAAGCGAACTTGGACAGGGCATCGACCTTAACGTTCTCTTCTCTCGGAATGTGCTCCACATAGCATTCATCGAATTGAGTCATAACAGCCTTCACAACTCTCAAATACCTTGCCATAGTTTCATCCTTGGCCTCAAATTTGCCATTCACCTGCGAGACTACCACTCTTGAATCTCCACAAACTTTGAGGTTCTTGACCCTCATGATTCTAGCCAAGCCCATATTCAACTTCGTTGTTGGTTGTTGGAAAGTCCAATTTCAAAGCGTACTCAATTATGAACCCATCAGGGCTTTGTAGAACCAAACCCGCACCACTAGATTTTGTTTTTGATGCTCCATCAAAATAGAGCACCCAATACTCTATTAGCTCAGGTACAAGTTCTTCATCTTTATTCTTACTTCCAGGGGTAGTTACTATCTCCTGCCCCCCGACTTCTTGGTTGCCAATGGTACATTCAACCACGAATTCAGCCAATACCTGAGCCTTGATGCCTGTCCGAGGCTTATACTTGATGTCAACTTCTCCAAGTTCGATCGCCCACTTAATTAGCCTTCGGGCTATGCAATATGTTCCTCAACTGTTGGTCCGTCAGGACTTCAATCTTGTGTGCCTAAAAGTACAATCGTAGCTTCCTTGAGGCTGTTATCAATGCCAAAGCAAACTTCTCGATAGGTGAGTAATTCAACTCGGCCCCATGCAACACCTTGCTCACGTAGTAGATGGGTTTCTGAACCTTATTCTCTTCTCAAATGAGGACGACACTCAATGCTTGTTCAGATACCACCAAGTATAGATAAAGAGTCTATCCGGGACTAGGTTTGAACAACAACGGGGCTTCAACCATGTACTTCTTCAGCTGTTCAAAGGCCTCTTGACTCTCAAGAGTACACTCAAAATTTTTTACCTTCTTCAATGCTTGAAAGAAAGGCAAGCACTTGTCACCAGACTTGGAGATGAATCTCCCTAGGACTGCAACTCGTCCAGTTAGCTTTTGTACATCTCGTATAGAGCGGGGTGGTTCCATGTCCATAATTGCTTTGATCTTGTCAGGGTTGGCCTCTATGCCTCTTTTTGAAACCATCAGACCCAAAAACTTTCCTGATACAACACCGAAAGCATACTTGGCTGGATTCAACATCATCTTGTGGTGTCTCAACACTTCAAATGCCTCTCTGAGGTGCTTAATGTGGTCTACCTTGGAAAGGCTCTTGACTAACATGTCATCAACATAGACCTCCATGGTTTTTCCAATCAGATGGGCGAATATCTTATTCACTAGTCATTGGTAAGTAGCGCCTGCATTCTTTAGACCAAAAGCCATAACAAGATAGCAGAAAACACCAAAGTCAGTTATGAAAGATACCTTTGGGATGTCATCTTTGTGCATCTTAATCTGATTGTAGCCGCTGAACCCATCCATGAAGCTCAACATCTCATGTCCAGTTGTGGCATCTATCAACATGTCTATCCTTGGGAGGGGAAAACAATCCTTTGAACATGCATCATTCAAATCAGTGAAATCTATACACATCCTCCACTTTCCATTCGCCTTCTTGGCCATCACTGGGTTAGCTAACCACTCGGGGAACTAAATCTCTTCAACAAATCCAGCCTCTAAGAGCTTATCAACTTCTTGCTTAATGGCATCCTGCCTCTCAGGAGCAAAATTCCTTTTCTTCTGTTTTATTGCTTTCCGTTCAGGATCAACATTCAACCTGTGAGTTATGAGTTGGGGATCAATCCTTGGCATATCAGCTGTAGTCCAAGCAAACACATCATTGTTCTCTTGCAAGAAGGTCGTCAACTTGCCCTTCAAGGGTTCCTTCAGCGAAGCTCCTATATAAGTAACTTTCTCAGGGTCGCCCAGCTCTAGAGGTATGGGGACCAAATCCTCTGCTGGCTTCCCTCGGTGTTCATCATCACCACGAACATCCATGTCTTCAATTGGGAGTACCTGCCCCCCGACTCCATCAGCTCTTAAAGCAGATACATAACAACTTCTTGCCATCTTCTGGTCGCCTTTTTGTTCTCCAACTCCATTCCGGGTTGGAAACTTAATCTTCATATGGTAAGTTGAGGCAACAGCCTTGAACGCATGAAGTCCAGTCCTTCCCAGGATTGCATTATAAGTCGAGGATGCCTTGATTACCAGAAAATTCAACATCTGAGTAGCCTCCTTAGGTTCTTGCCCGATTGTCATGGGCAAATGAATAGTCCCTTCAACTTTGGACTCAACTCCATTAAACCCATAGATGGGCATGTTGGTCGGGGTCAACTGAGAGTCAGTATATCCCATTTTCACGAATGCATCATGAAACAAAATATCAACAGAAGCTCCATTGTCTATCAAGGCTCGCTTCACCTCTGAGTTTCCAATTACAGGAGTTATGACCAATGGGTCGTCATTGGGGAACTTCACCCCTTCAAGGTCAGAGTCATCAAAACCAATTGCGATTTCAGTCCTGGCACGTTTTGGGGCCTCTCCCACGATATGCATTACCTCTCTGGCATACACCTTTCGAGAGTTTCGAGTTGTGCCGGCCGCTGCCAGGCCTCCCCAGATCATGTTGATAACTGGCCCTCGGGGCTGTGTGTTACGATCACGATCATTATCCCTTATATCATTGTCTCTCCTGTCGTAATCCCTTCTTTGGATTCCACGATCTTCACCCTTAGTGAATTTATTCAGTTTTCCTTTGCGAATCAGGAACTCAATCTCATCCTTCAACTGTCTACAATCATCCGTATAATGTCCCACATCTCGGTGGAACCTACAGTATTGATCCTTGTTCCTCTTGGCGGGATCACCCCTGAGTGGCTCCGGCCATCGAAAGTCCTTATCCTTCTCAATCTCTAACAAGATTTGGCTCCTAGGTGCGTTCAATCTTGCATAGTCAGAAAAACTTGGTCCCAAATTCTTCTTTGGTGGTGATTCAGAGTCTTTGCTAGTACGGGGATACTTGTCCCTAGCATCATACTCCTGGTCTTGCTTTCGCTTCTTGGAGTCGTTGTTACCCTTGCCATTACCTCTCGCAGCTTCTTTCTTCATGCTATCCTCAGCCTTGATATACTTATCAGCCCTTCGCTGGAGCTCGGCCTTGTTTTTAGGAGGATGCTTTGCCAATGACCTTTTAAAGAATTCATCAGTGGTTCCGTGTTCCAGGGCTACCATGGCCACCTTGTTTTCCAAATCACTGATGTCCAACGTCTCCTTAGTGAACCTCTTATGGTAGTCTCTCAAGTTTTCATTTTTTTCTTGCACCACTTACATGAAAGATGCGGAGCTTTTCCCATGAACTCTCCCACTGATAAACTGAACAATGAAAGTAGCACACAACTCCTTAAAGGAGCCTATTGAATTAGTAGGCAAACGACTATACCATCTATGAGCCATGCCCGACAGGGTTTGGGGGAACGCCCTACACTTTCAGGCGTCACTTGCAGGCTGCAGCAGCAGTGCATTTGAGAACGTCCTAACATGGTTTGCGGGATCACCCGTTCCATCAGAAGCCTTAATTGTCGGCATCTTAAATTTCTTTGGGATGCGGGCATTCATCACCTCCTCAGTAAACGGGGGTGTGGGATCATCAGGATCCCCAAGTGGCATCAGATCCTTGGGGTTGCTCCTGGGGGTTTCCACCCTTGTTGTTCTTCCTGTTGGGGCGTCAGCCCTTCTCTGTCTTCTTGAAGACCTCTCTAAGTCTATAATGGGAATCGGTCCTGATGTTGGAGGAGGTTGAGTTTGATTCAACTTAGCTTGTTCTCTCGCAATATCGTCCTTTAACCTTAAGATCTCGGCCTCATGAGCCTTGATTCTCTCAGCAGCTGTCAAAGGAGGTCCATCATGGATGGTTTGAGTATTCTTTTGAGGTTCTCTACTAACACGTCACCTCCTCGGGGCTTCATCTCGATCATCGTCATCAGATGACGAGTCATCGGTATAGGGACCAGAATAGTCGTAATACTCTCGATCTCGGATCTGCAAGGCATGGCCACTGGGTCCAGTACCTTGAGTAATTGGAGGGTAATTAGGTAGACCATACATCGGGTTGGTATTCATGGGGAGATCCGTAGTATGGATCTGTACCCCCGGTGGTAACGGGCGATTGGGATCAACTAGAGGAGAAACCAGCATCTGGAGAGAGGTGGTTTCTTGACTTGGATGGATGACCATAAGTAACGTTCTCTCAGCATGAGGATTCGTCCCTGGGGGTTGAGAAGCTTGATTTTGAGTGATCGCCCCTGTTGTTGGGGGTACCTGCTCAGTGACAAGCGGAACAGAGTTTAGAGGCAAGGCCTCAGTAGAGGTTGGTGTTGTTCTTCGTGTGTTCACCATGGTTGATGTCTTCTTCCCACAGACGGCGCCAAATGTTGTGGAATAAAAACTAGGTTACAAAATTGTATTTAATGCTAGGGTTGGTGAGCTTCGAGCTTTAATGGCTGTTTCCGTGTTCAAGATTGATCGGTCCTCACAGAGTGCCTACGTATCTCGTATTGAGAATCAAGCCAAGACGTAGTTCTGAGAATGAGGGGTCAGGCCCTTTATATAGGCTGAGAAGCCTTAAAATCGTAGTAGGGTTAGGTGACTTGGTGGGCAAGTCACTGCCTAGAAGAAGGTTCTAGTCTCCTTCCATACAAGAATCAGTTTCCATGTTGGAGTAGGTGCCTTGGAGGCTAAGTCAGGCAAGAGCAATATCCTTGTTTGACTTTTATTGCTGAGTTGGTTATTACCCTTAATATTAATTACGAAATTAATATCATAAATAGGGTTTGGGCCCATCTGGCGGGCCACACGTTTGGACCATTCTAGGTCTAATTAATGCCACATTAAATGTGTCTTCAGGGCTTACTTTTAGCCCATATCAAATTCAAAACCAAATATACCATTGATCTTTTGCCTAACTTCATGTTCAATCTAATTTAAAAAGAGTTCTTAATGATTTAAAAAAAATGTAAAACTCCAATCTCAAAGCTTAAGCCATAATTTCTGGAATTTTTCATCCTTAATTTAGTACATATAATATTTCATCTTTGGAGAACGGTTAAATTGTCAATAGACATAAAACCACCCATATATATAAGAGTAATATACAAAACTTTGTTTTTGAAGGACAAATGCAATAGAGGATATACGATATAATATCATGCAATTCTGAAGTATGCCAATAGAGGATAAGTTATAATATTAATTGTCCAATAAAATTATAGGAATATAATAAACTGTTTAAAAAAATACTTTTTGTCAACTTGTCTTTATTTATTTTTTTGCTTATTAACTTGTTGCACAAACTTACATTTGAACTTAAACTTGTCATTACGTAAACATCGACAACAAGCTTTGCTTTTTAAGCAATAGTTAGTTGGGGGATAACTTCATAGTTGTCTCACCAAATGGCTCCCCCAAGGGGTACGTTCCCTAACAAACATCTACTTGGGAACTGTAACATATGGCTTCCTTATCGTTAGATAGTTGATCCAATGGTGCTGATTTTAAAAAAAGATTACACCGTACCGTAGAAACTTTCCGCAGTACGGAGAAATTACAAAAATATCCCCACTGTTCAGATACCGCAAAAAGTTTCTGCGATACGATGAACAGTAAATTTTTGATGTGAAAACAGGGAGGCATTTTTGTAATTACCCCGTATCGCGTAAAGTATGTGCGCCCATGGTAATCGTGGTCAAGATTATATTAAAAATATATTATTATATTATAAAAGATTATATTATATTATTTGGTTGGCTATACTTATACTATCGCGAAAAGAATAATCACCATTGGATGAATATGATATTAAATTAAATCAACAATCATGATTATATTAAGATTATATTATATTATAAAAAATTATATTATATCCTATTATTAAAAACATAAATTAATTAGATCTAAACTTTAAATAAAGGATCTAGATTATATTCTATTAATTATAATACTTAAATATTAATGACTTTAGCGTACTACAATTTTAATACTAATGACCTTAGTAGTACTACTACACCTATTCGTCATAACTCACATAGAATACGTAACTCAAATAGAACACGGAAGCCTAAATTAAAAATGAGTCCTACGCAAAGGCACTATTGGTTTGGTTCATCATCATCAAGTGTGAACAAGATTTTAAGAAACTAAAACACTTGCAACAATAACTCTAGAGAACTTCCACAATTTTTTGTCATGGTCCCACTGGCCCGTAATATAGACAGACTGTGGGTGAACATGATCATCCAAAGAAACTAAATAATTTAATTTTTATAAAACAACTTATATATTAATTTAATCAACGATCCAACGGCTGAGATGTTGGGTATAATTAACTACAGCAACAATGAGGCAGTGATATATATATTAAAACAAGAACTGACAATCAACCAAATAACGAAACAAAACACGAAGGCATAAACAAGAGTATAATCAGAGACTGTAATTTAACAAGAAAGGCAAGAATACTTATCTCTCACAGAAGATTTAGCAACTACTGATTAGAGAGAGAAGAACAGCTGAGTCGCCAAAATCTTCGAGAGGACTTGACTGTTCTTGAAGAGAATATTGCCCCACTTACGCTGTGTTGGGATGCAGCAATATTACTTTCAGGATAAAACATCACAGATCAATGTGTTCACAGATACACCAGAGATCAACGACGACTAGCACCTCAGTTCGCCTGAGAATTATGTTTTTCGTCTATATGTATTGAGAGAGAAAGAACAGAGAAGAAGAAGTACGAACAAGGGTTTTTCCTTAACATGTCACTGCTCAATGTTATATCTTCGATATATATATGATACCCAAAAATAAAACATAAGAGATATGCTTTAAAGGAAAGTAAATATTCTGATTTAATTTCATTAACTGCATCAGTATTTATTTTTCAGTTATAGCTTCATCAGGATCGGGCCATCAGTAACATCAGGATTTGGTGTCCATCAGGATCAGGATTCAATGCTCGTCAGGAACTGATATCCATCAGGATTTAGTCCATCAGTATCTGATGTCTGACCAAGTCCATCAGGATTTGTTCCAAGTACTGATCCAGTCCAGGATTTTACCCAATACTGATCCATTCATTTCCAGTACTGCTATAACAAATAAATCTGAAACCTGTTAAAATAAATCAATATTCCAGGTAATAAAATTCCTCGCCCAGGTCGCCTCGCGTACGCGAGACGCCGCGAGACGTCGAGACATTCACCCAAATCGCCCTTCGACCCGAGTCGAGTAGTGGCGAGGCGAGGCGGGCGGCGGCGGCGCGTGTGTGTGTGCGCGAGGCCCACTCTACATCCATGCATACCCACATGCCTTAGTAGTTGTGCACTACACTTGCACATGGAGATATATAAAGCCACCAACCTTTCATTACCAATTCTATGTGGGACTCAAGTTATTTCAACTAAATAACCCACATAACCCATTTCAAGCAAGTAACTTCAACTCAATTTTACGGAATTTTTGGAGAGTTTAAATGAGAGTCGTGTTCTCTCTGCCTTCTCTCTAAAATTCTTAAAATCTAAACAACTTCTCCATAAGATCTATACAATCGACCTTCATAATTCTATCTTCTATCTCAAATCTCCCACCTATACACCATATTTCTTAATTTATATATATTATCTCTAAGAGTTTTGAGAATGAGTCCGAAGAGGGTCTCTTTCTCGCCGGAGGTTAGGGTTTTTTACCCTAGTCTTCTTGAGTGTCTACACGGTGCCCCTTCTGCTGAGTTAGTTAAGGGGGAGCAGATTTCGAAGAAGGTCACTTTTTCGCCAGATGTCAGGGTTTATTACCCTCGTCTTTCTACTGGGTTAGTTAATGGGGAGCAGGATTTGTCGACTCAGTCCGGTGAGAGTTTGTAGCCGACTGGTTACAAGCAGATGGAGTATGTTTGCGATAGCGACTTTCTGGGCTCAGATGGTTGTGGGTCTCACCCTTTTGTGGTAAAAGGTGAGGTTTCTCTTTGCAAAGAGGAACTTCTGAAGAACGCCCGCCAACTGGTTGACGAAAGTCCCTATGCGAATGCGGAAACTACTGGGTTGAAGATCGAAGGTCTGCCTCAAGTGTTGTCAAAGCCTATGAGGGGTACGAGTGTTTTTTGGGTTTGTCATGGGGAATATGCTCACGGGTGTTGTGGATGCTGTTGCTTGACTACTAGATGGAGAGGTATTGAAATGGGGACTTGGAACAGAGCATAAATGTGCGTTTTGTCTTCTATGTGCAAAACAGTTGACCCATCTTGGGTGGGTTTACAAGAAATGCAGATGTGTTATAGTCGGCTGATTATGCGATTTAAAAAAGTGGAAGGGTATGTCGAGGTTAACTGCCTGGTGGCATTTGCATATTGCAAGCATTTGAAGGACAATGGGACTTCTAGACCAGGTTGTGACGATGGGTTGTTTAGGGGGGGGGCAGTTCGCCGAAAACAATTGGATATCAAGCAAATGGATTGTGTGAGGAATAAACTGGTGGCTGTTTGGAACTAGTTCAATGAAATCTGGAGGAATGTGAATATTGGCATTTGTTTTAGTTCAAGCATTGCGAATGGTGTTCGCATAAATATAAATGATTCTGGTCCTGTTTTAACAGGAACTAAGCTTGTGTTTGTTCATGATGAGACTAGACAGTATTTTGAGGACTTTCAGTCTTTGTATATGTTGTATTGCCTTGTTGAGGATTCCATTGTTCAGGTTGGACAAGGATTTTTAATTGTCATGAAGAGGCTTTCATTCCTTCTGTTCACAATGCGACTTTGGGTATATCTCTGAAGAAGACACTCTATTCTATCCACCTTTCTCGTGAGTATTGCAATATAGTGGATGACTTTGTTGGTGGTGACAACCACGATGGTTATGCAATTAGTGATATTATCTGTTTGAGAGTTTTTGGGACTTCTAGTCTAGGTGGTGATGTTGTTGTTGTTTCCGGAATTGCAAGGTGGGGAAAATATAGTTGTTTGATGTTGTTTGATGAAAGACATGGGATGATGTTGCTTGCTCGTTACGATGTCCTTGAGTGGAAGAGCTTGGGAGTAGACCCTGTTTGGGTGGATGTTGTTTCTTCTTCCATGAAGAAATGGAGTTCTAAAGGTGAGTGTGTTGGAAACAGGGGAGGTTTCCTGCTCGGGAACCTAACTGGACAGCACAGCTGTCTGAAGTTTGATGCAGGTATGGTCTGCCTTCTGCTTACAATGGAACTGCTTCTGCTCGGGACCCAATGGAGTTTCTTATGTCTTCCGGGTTCAGCGTGGGATAATAGGGCTGCTGCTAGGCAGCAATTGAAGAAAATGTTGTTGAGTATGCTTGGATGTGAATCTGAAGGATCATATTATTGTATTATTTGCCTGGCATAGCTTAGATTATATGTAGACTTGTTAGGATTTTATGTTGACTTGATTGGTTGATTGAGTATGTTTTGATGTTTTAGTTGTTGATTTCGTGGGGTATGCCCCTAGAAATGTATCTGTTGTTCCTTTTGGTATAAAATTTTAATTAGCAAAAAAAAAAAAAAACTTCAACTCAATTTATTTATGGATTCCACTAAGAAAATGTCTTAGATCCAAACATGAAAGTTTAAGTCCTCATTACAAGGAAAAACCTTCACTTGTTAGTTTTCGGAAATGACATCAAGAACATATTATAAATATGCCTCAAACTTTCCATTTTCTAACAATCCCCCACGAATCCATACAGAAATGCATATTGATTCTCATCATGACTTGTTTTTCAGAGTAGGTACCCTTCCGGGTTTGAACCCTCCTAAGTCCTCTACTTCGATGGCTACCGAATTCAGATGGAATGTTTCACCTTGAATCTTTATCCGTTTGGTGTAACCACACTCCATAGACGACGACAAATCAAAGGCTATGGTGCTAATCTACGGCTTTGAGACGTTAATGGTCCTGTCTCGATCCTGCTCGTCGAATGTTTCAAGGAATAACCCTTTCCTCTAATTGCGACCACACAATTACATTCACTTAGCTGGGCATCTCCAGAGATGTACTGCTAGCATCTCGTCAAATGACTTGACCCCATTCAGAGTTAAAATAACTCTTGCTATTCTGGCAGTTACAGTACCTTTTAGGTTTACAGGGGATAAACTCCAGATATGTGAGTATTAATCTATATAGTTAAAGGTACAACCAATTCACCCTTACAACTTGTTATTACCACATTGAATACACTTTCGAGGGATCTCCTCTCATGTGTATTGGGTTCCCGCTGTAGATGAATTATTATGGGCTATCAGTCCCATCCCCAACCTAGACTTAAGGACAATAGCATGCTCAAGTCCCTTAGTCAAAGGATCAGCTAGGTTTTCTTGAGTTCCAATAAACTCAACAGCTATGATCCTGTCAGACATTAGACCCCTTATAGACTTTAGTCTAACTTGGATATGTCTCTTTGTTTTCACATTATACTTCTTGCTGTTTATCTTGTCGATAGTTGTACGGCTATCACAATGAACAGCAAAAGCAGGAAGTGAACAACTTACTACAGGTAACATTGACATAAGTCCATGTAACCATTCAGCCTCAGTCCCCGTGGCATCCAATGCACACAACTCAGCCTCAAAAGTAGACCGAGTTATAATAGTCTGTCTAGAAGACTTCCAAGATACTGCTCCACCCGCTAGGGTAAACAGGTATCCAGTCACTCCATTGGAACCATACTTCTTAGCTATCCAACTTACATCACTATATCCCTCTAGAACTCCAGGAAACCTCTTGTAATGCAAACCAAGATATATGGTGCCTTTTAGATATCTAAGCACTCTATCAAGAGCATCCCAATGAGTCTTGTTTGGACATCTTGTATATCTTGCTAATTTAGACACTGAATATGAATTATCCGGCCTAGTACCTTTAGCAAGATACTGTAAACTCCCAATAATCTGAGAATACCTTAATTGAAACACAGGTACTCCTGAACTATTCTTGACAAGGGTAATCTTAGGATCATACGGAGTACTAGCGATTCTATAATTTGAATAACCATACTTCTCAAGTATAGATTTCTCTATATAATGAGATTGTGACAAGGTTATTCCATCAGTTGACTGAGTCAACCTGATACCAAGAATCACACTAGCCTCTCCCAAATCCCTCATATCAAAGTGCCTTTTCAAGAACCTTTTAGTCTCATTAATAATCTCAATAAGGGTTCCAAACAATAAAATATCATCCACATATAGGCACACAATAATACATTCATTTCCTTTAACCATGTAATAAACACACTTGTCACTTTCATTAACTACAAACTCTGATTCTAAAACAGTTTCATCAAACTTTTTATGCCAGTCTCTAGGAGCTTGTTTTAAGCCATATATAGACTTGATTAACTTACATACTTTCCTTTCATTTCAAGAGGCAACAAATCCCTCAGGCTAATCCATATAAATCTCTTCTTCAAGTTCACCATGAAGAAAAGCTGTCTTTACATCCATTTGATGTCCATAATTCATAAGGTGTTTTGTTCATATGTTTCAGAGGAACTCTATTTAGAATATGACAAGCCGTATTCAGAGCCTCCCCCCACATGTACTTTGGCAACCAGAATTAATCAACATACTGTAGATCATATCTTTAAAAGTTCTGTTCTTTCGCTCTGCCACACACGAAGATATTTTAAACTAGTCCTTTTCTCTGTCCATAATTCATAAGGTGTTTTGTTCATATGTTTCAGAGGAACTCTATTCAGAATATGGCAAGCCGTATTCAGAGCCTCCCCCCACATGTACTTAGGCAACCAGAATTAATCAACATATTATAGATCATATCTTTAAAAGTTCTGTTCTTTCGCTCTGCCACCCCATTAGACTCAGGTGTGTATGGTGGAGTTACCTCATGAACTATACCATTGCTCTTGCAAAATTCATTAAACGAGTTACTCGTATACTCACCACCTCTATCTGATCTCAACCGTTTAAGTACTTTACCAGTTTGTGTTTCAGCTTCAGTTTTGAACATAATGAATTTATCTAGTGCTTTATCTTTATGTTTAAGCAAATAAACATAACAATATCTACTACAATCATCTGTAAAGGTAATGAAATATCTATTATGTTCCTTGGTCAAAACACCACCAAATTCACATATGTCAGTGTGCACTAAATCTAACACATTCGAATCCCTAACCACATTATGAAAGGGTTTCCTAGTTTGTTTAGCAGTCACATATACTTGACATTTAGATTTCTTATCAATGGCATGTTTTGGAATCAACTCTAAGTTCATCATATGCTTTAGAGCACCAAATTTCAAGTGACCAAGACGTGCGTGCCACAAATCAGATGATTCACCACAATTAACAGAAGGAGCGACATTATTATTAATAAAACTACTCAAAACAGGCTCAACATTTATTAAAAATAATCCATCCGACAAGTAACCTTTGCCTTTGCCAAAAAATACACCAGTATGTGTAATAACCACTTTATTACATTTCAAAGAAACTTCAAAACCATTCTTAACTAAGCAACTTCCACTTATTATATTTCTACGAATGTCAGGAACATGATGCACTCTAGTGAGAGATAGAACACGCCCAGAAGCGAACTTCAGGTCCACGTTTCCTATTCTACGTACTTGAGCTGCACTCGCATTCCCCATCGTCACAGTCATTCCATGAGTCTGTTGATAAGATACAAATAGAGTAATATCAGTACAAATATGTACATTAGCTCCAGTATCAATCAACCATTCATGAGACGAATAAGTGGAAAGAAGTATAGGGTTGTAGGTTACATACCCGTTGTCGGTTTCAGAAGCAATAGCCTCACCAACAACCATGTTAACCGTAGGCCCACCAGTGGTACCAAGCACAGTGTTAGCTTATGCTCCCACAATAGGTTTCTTAACTTTCTTCACAGGACAGTCCTTGCTCCAATGACCAACCTGTCCACAAGACCAACATGGTTTGTTTGCCTTTGGTTTCTTAGCCTTGTTCTTGTCCTTAGACTTAGTGTTTTCCTTCTTAGTGACAGACTTTCTTTTCTGTCCTACAGTCATTACATTCACCTTCGAACTCCCAGCATGTTCAGTAGGCATCACATATCCTTGCTTGGACTTGTGTTGCTCCTGCACAGAGATATCCAACATCAGGTTTATCCAAGTGATCTCTCCTTTCTGTCTTTTCATGGAGAGAGCAAACTCTTCCCAAGACTTAGGGAGCTTTTCAATCACAGACATAACCTGAAACTTTTCAGGTAGATCCATTCCGGACTCCTTCAAAGCATGAACCAACATCTCAAACTCATGCACCTGCTCAGTCAGGGATTTAGTATCCACCAGTTTGAAATCAAGGAACCTAGCCACAAAATACTTTTCCAACCCTTGCGAGTCAGTTTTATGTGTTTGGTCAAGCTTCTCCCATAGGAGCTTAGCAGTGTAGGAGTCAGATGAGTAAACATCGAACAGAGTGTTCGCTAAAGCTGCCAGAATTGCAGCCCTAGCCACCCCATCCTTTTCCTCCCACATGGTATAAGCCTTAACAGTTTCAGCTTTCTCCTTAACCACAACTGGTTTCTCATACTACACCATCAGCCATAGACCCTTTACCGTTAACCATAGTTTCATTTTTTCTACCAACGAGAAAAACCAACACCCCCACCGAATTTATCAGGCATACCCGACAAATCGATAGGTTGTGGGAAACGGTACGTGGTCCAGTCAATGGTGGGTACAGTAACAGTAGACCCAGAGCCAGTCTCAACAACAGGAGTTTCCGTTTCGTTAACCATCTTGTTAATTAACAATATATAACATAAATATTCTCTTCAAGAATGTTGGGTATAATTAACTACAACAACAATGGGGCAGTGATATATGTATTAAAACAATAACAGGCAATCAACCAAATAACGAAACAAAACACGAAGGCATAAACAAGAGTATAATCAGAGACTGTAATTTAACAAGAAAGGCAAGAATACTTATCTCTCACAGAAGATTTAGAAACTACTGATTAGAGAGAGAAGAACAGCTGAGTCGCCAAACCCTTCGAGAGGACTTGACTGTTCTTGAAGAGAATATTGCCCCACTTACGCTGTGTTGGGATGCAGCAATATTACTTCCAGGATAAAACAACACAGATCAATGTGTTCATAGATACACCAGAGATCAACGATGACTAGCACCTCAGTTCGCCTGAGAATTATGTTTTTTGTCTATATGTATTGAGAGAGAAAGAACAGAAAAGAGGAAGTACGAACAAGGGTTTTTCCTTAACATGTCACTGCTCAACGTTATATCTTCGATATATATATGATACCCAAAAATAAAACGTAAGAGATATGCCTTAAAAGGAAAGTAAATATTCTGATTTAATTTCATTAACTGCATCAGTATTTATTTTTCAGTTACAGCTTCATCAGGATCTGGCCATCAGTAGCATCAGGATTTGGTGTCCGTCAGGATCAGGATTCAGTGCTCGTCAGGAACTGATATCCATCAGGATTTAGTCCATCAGTATCTGATGTCTGACCAAGTCCATCAGGATTTGTTCCAAGTACTGATCCAGTCCAGGATTTTATCCAATACTGATCCATTCATTTCCAGTACTGCTATAACAAATAAATCTGATACCTGTTAAAATAAATCAATATTCCAGGTAATAAAATTCCTCGCCCAGGTCGCCTCGCGTACGCAAGACGCCGAGACATTCGCCCAAATCGCCCTTCGACCCGAGTCGTGGCGTGGCGTGGCGTGGCGGGCGGCGGCGCGCGTGTGTGTGTGTGCGAGGCCCACTCTACATCCATGCACACCCACATGTTTTAGTAGTTGTGCACTACACTTGCACATGGAGCTATATAAAACCACCAACCTTTCATTATCAATTCTATGTGGGACTCAAGTTATTTCAACTTAATAACCCACATAACCCATTTCAAGCAAGTAACTTCAACTCAATTTATTTATGGATTTCACAAAGAAAATGTCTTAGATCCAAACATGAAAGTTTAAGTCCTCATTACAAGGAACAACCTTTACTTGTTAGTTTTTGGAAATGACATCAAGAACATATTATAAATATGCCTCAAATTTTCCATTTTCTAACATGAGATACCATATATTACGAAACAGTAAAATAGCAAATGTTTGCTAGGGAACGGGAGCCCCTAAACAAACCCGTTGCTTGATTGCCCCTCTTTCAATTAACAAAGTACTCCCTCCGTCCCAGCCAGTTCTTTACATGGCGGCTGGGCACGGAGGTCAAGGATAGTGAGTATAAAGTGAGTGTAATATTGTTAAAATAAATGAAGTAGTGGGTGTAATAGTGATTTTATTGTTAAAATAAGTGAAGTAGTGGGTGTAATAGTGGTTTTATTGTTAAAATAAGTTAAGTAGTGGGTGAAATAGTGTAAAGTATTGTTAAAATAAGTGAAGTAGTGGGTGTAATAGTGTTAAAACTTACTATTTTGGGTAATGTAAAGAAATGTTGGGACGGCCCAAAAAGGAAATTGTAAAGAAATGGATGGGACAGAGGGACTGTTCTGGATTTGTCAAAAAAAAAAAAGAAAAAAAAAGGTACTGGTCTGGACGAATATCCTAGCCTCCTAGGCCAGGTTTACTTTAAAACCAATTATTAAAAAACGAAAGCCCATCTTGTTTTGGGAAAAGCAAAAATAAAATACTTGATTATTTTAAAGAGAGGCATGGCCCCGGTCGTGAACTTGTGATCCTTTACCAATAAAAGTTTCCTTTTTAGAATAAAATCATGAATTGACCTAGCCAATCGAACCAACATGTACATGATCAAGCACATTAAGCTGATCAAGCACATTAAGCTAATCATCAAACATTTGTGTTAAAGTCGTTGTCTCTTTTTTTTTTTTTTTTAAATCTCAAAAGAAAGACATCCATTACTTGTAAATTCACAAATCCAGAGTTGATACACATTGTAACAAGAATTGGTATCATCTTAAAAATACACTCCAATGATGATAAATAAAAGATAGATGTAGTATAATAATGTATAGATTGTTGTATGGTCCCTGCATTTGGTTGAAATTTTAACAAAGTTTAAGCAGCAGGCATATGGATGTCATAATTAAGCACCCTAGACATGATTATAAAAATCGGTAATCGGTACCGATTTAAGATTAATCGGGTAATCGAAAATTAATCGGAAGGATTAATTGGAGTATTAATCGGATATTATAATAATATTTAATATATTAGTCTAATTTACAATTAAACATATCATTTAAAATAAATTCATAGGATTAATCGGATTTCAAAAATCGAACCGATTAACTACCTTACGAAAGATTAATCGGGGATTAATCGATTGAATCGGGGATTAATCGATTAAATCGGGGATTTTTAGAACAATAACCCTACATTGTAAACTCATCAATCATCCACAAACAAAATTTGGTATGGGCTATGCAGAAAGGCAAACAAGTAGGTAAAGAAAATGCGATTATTTATGTCTATCTTCTTTAAATCTTGGTCATCGTTCTATATTTCATATATCCTCCAACTCATTTCCAAAAATATCATTCAATACTCTCTCGGTTTTACCTTTATTTAACAAAGAATATCATATATTATTTGTCGAAATCAAAATTAAACGCCAACAAGTTTTACACACTTTCATTGGTCGACTCTATAAATGCAGGAAATTTTCAAAAATGCTTACAACAATGAGATGGATGAAATGTAGTCTAATCAATTCTGTGTGTCTACCCATAACACTATAAGTTCCTCTTCTCTGGCCCAATCATGCTATTAGCTACAATTGTACAATTCTTTCATCCTCATGAGCTGGGTTTCAAGACCCAATTTCTTTTTTATTTATAGGTTCTTGACTAAGCCCAGTATTTATGTTGTTTGTGTTGTCACGGCCCTTTTACATATGAGAGAATTTCCAAAATGCCTATTTTTCACAAGTTTTTGTCCAAAATACTGATTTTGAAAAAAATGACCTGAAATACCGACGAGATACGGAGTTTCGGGCTCCGTATTAGCTGAATACGGTACACCGTGTACCGTATAATGCATGATACGGAACACGGTCTTCCGTGTTAGCGTGATACGGAACACGGTGTACCGTGTTCGTGCATGATACGGAACACGGTGTACCGTGTTCCGCAACAACCCTCATATCACGGTACACGGTCTAACGTATCTGGTCAGTAAAAAGGGCCAACATGGCTCCCATATGAATATTTTGGACCATCACCCTTTACATCTTCACTTTTTCGTGATACTACCTTGGTGCTATTTCTTCTTCTTTTGCTCAATAATTTTATTCATACTAATTTATAACCCTTGCGATGCACGAATTTTTTTTATATGTAATAAATCTATTATATATCTTATACGGTAACTGACACTTCCGTGAGTCATTTTATTCCATATAACCTCCGTTATCACTCCGTTAACTCATATTATATTTCTATTTACAACTCTTCATCTTTCGCCTCTCTTGCTGCCGCATATCTGTTACTCGCACTCTCTTTTTGGATCTAATTGGATTATTCGTACATGTACATTTTTGTAGCCGGAAAAACAATTTCGTGCCCTTTGATCGATTGCGACAGCAACCTCCGACAACTCGTTATAACTCCGTTAAATCCCTGCTGGCTGCTTTGTGTGCGTATCATTGCAAGCTGCAACCCTTCCCCTTTCTGGACTGTTCATGTGTTTGCAATGTCAATAGCCTCATCAATGGGCGGATCTGTAGATGGGGGAGGAAAGATGTGCCGCCCAAGAAGATTATCACGTGCATCAAATAAGGAGTGGTACTACTTGTTTGATGAAATGTTTAAATGAATTGGATCTTATATACTTCTTTTAGGATTTCATGGATTCATGTGCATATACTCCATCTTCCTGCTGGCTTAACAATATTTTCGTGGAATTTAAACTTCGAATCCATATGGCAGGGAAAAAATGGGACAGAATGGTAGGTGTTGAAGATGCCTGTAAGCACTGATTTCCTATAACCGCACTCCTTCCCTTTTATGTAATGTTGTGTTGTGGAGTCCTCTTTTATTTCGTTTCTCTCTGATCCCTTCCGTTTTTATTCTTTGTTCCTTAGGAAAGAACACTCTTAATGTTATGTTTTGACTTTGAAGTGATCGAATTCGTTGTGGCTATAATTTTTTCCAGGTCAATGAAACTCATGTTTGATTAGCAATCAAAGTTGGCGACTCATCAGAGTATAATCAGGTTCGTTTGAAATTTCTTTAATTTCCTTCTAAAATGTCTTCTTCTTAGTAGGTAATTCAAGCGTGAAACCTCTACTTCTTAGCATGGTTTGTACTTATGTACAAGCTAATTATTGGGCTAAGCATTGTACCTAGAAATGGAATGTGTCAGATTTGATAGCCTTCTCTAGACTTAGCGGGGAGAAGTTCTACCAAACTTCGCACCGGATAGAATAGTCTTTGCTTAATTCAGGGTTACTGTATTAGCCAAATAGAATCATACTAAATAATTAAAATCAATAATAAACTCAAACAACCTGGAAATGCCGATGATAGTGTTTGGATTAGATTTCGTGGCTACTTTTTTTGTTGCGTCATGGCTTAAGGCAGGAACAATTTACTTGTCAAAAAGACCTATATGATATACAGCTCTAGCATTCTCCACAAATCTGACGAGATTTCTATGTTTTATAACCCGTTTACAGAATCAAGTACATATATAATGTACACCTTTGTTTGTAGGTTGACAAGATTTGGTTGTGTAATTTATTATCATAAGAGAGGCCATAAAACCTAAAAATAAAAAATATATACTTTAATATGTTATATATTTGCAAACAGAGAACCTACAATTTTCCTTCTTAAGATTGATATGCATGACTAATGTTAGATTCCTTTTTGTAGTTTGAAGCAACGGATGGTTTTTTGCTGTCACAAAACTATCTCAATCAAAATATGTTGGTTATAGGAGTGGCCTATTTGATCATAAAGGAACTCTCTCCCTGTGTAAACAAGGTTATCTATACACTTTATTTTTTGCTTATTCATACAAAGTTGTAAATAATTAGGAATGACTAACATCTTAGATTTCATTGTGTAATGAAGGTTACTATTGTTATAAGCAAAGACACGGATAGCAATTGATGTCTTATGCACATGGATATGTACCAAGCAATTACTATGCTGTGCTCCATCAGATCATTGATGGTGGACTTTTGACACATATTGAGAGATACCTAAAACAAGATACCGTGGACAAAAAACTGGCCGGTAGTTGCAAGTGCAACTCTTATTAGTGGAATTCATTTACTACAAGTTATAGTGTACGTTAAGCTATTGCTCTTTTTTGGCTTGAGTATTAGGCTGATCATTATTTATGGGGGCCCAGTCAGGGGCATACGTATTTTCAATTTTTTTATTTTAGAGTTTGATGTTTTGAGTAGAGGAAGAGGGTCTAAAATTTGAAAGGAACACTAAATTGACTCAGTGACAATATATCAATGTTATACCCTTATCCTATCTTTGGTTGATCCAAAATTTTTTTATCTGGTATAAAATGATTTTGTTCTGTATTTAATATTTTTATGGACTAAATATGGAAATCAGAATTGACATGTGTTCCATTTTTATTCTTCGTTCCTCAGGAAATCACACTCTTAATGTTATGTTTATATTCATTCGTCGTCTATACTATAGTTGATTTAACTGCTATATCTCACGTATTTGTGCTTTTGCTAGAGAGTTTAGATTGTCAGTTGACATATCTTTTTATTTTTCTTTACGTAGTTTTTTGAATTACTCGGTTTGTGAGTAATAATTTCCTATTCGAACATGGATTGCAGGGCCACTGCTTTACGAAATGGCGGAGAGAAAGGAGCAAAGCCTATTCTGCAGGTAGTCCTCTACTTTGCGTTTCTATGTTTTACTATTCAAATTAAGTGATTACTCTCTTCTGCATACTCGACAATTCTTTCAATACTATTCAAATTAAGTTTGGAGTGAGCACAGAGGTGTATGACTTCAGTGTACTCTACAGAGTTATGAAGAAGAATTACAAGCAGGGTGCCACATTTTAAACAAAGTAATTTATGGCAATTGTAGTAAAGTTAAATCAATCAAGGAAAAATATAATCAGTTTGATTCACCGTGTACGCAGACAATGTTTCAAGCTCTGGCTCATAAACAAATGAAGAGTCCACATACGCTATTTTAAAAATGAATAAAAAGGGTGGAGTACACTCGCACAGATCTGGTTAAGTGTGTAGTTAATTCCTGCCACGTGCTTGATATTATTAAGCTCCAAATGTTATGGTTGGCTGATATGTTTAGCATGACACTTGTGCAGTTGTTCTTATATACTTATATTTTGCAATTTACGCAACAAAATCACACATACAAAAAGAAAAGTGGCCTTAGATGGTATTATTGATGGCTAAGAACATGATCGACTTACATAAGTTTGTTATCGGTAGACTCATGTGGAAAATTTCAGGCACAGCTACCGAATACATATCTCAAGTAAAGAAGAGCAGTAATATAACTTGTTTCTGGTGTCAGTGGCAGGTTTCAATAGAATTAAAGAGTCCTTTTGCAGAGCAAGATACCCATGGAAGTAATTATCTTGATATTGCAAGCACACTTTGCTTTTAATCCAAATATATTAATAATTCAATGTATTGTTATATCTTGTTATTTTTTCTTATCTTCTATTCAATATTAGCTACCAACGTGCTAGAAGATATTGGCCAATTATTGACTCTAACCTTTGGTCAGGTCCATAATCATCAAACATCTACGCTCAATCACATCGCTGTTCCAACATCATTAGATTTTTCTAAGAGCGATTGCAGGGGTACTTTCATCCTAACTCGTCATTATTCAATGCTTTTTCAACTATCTTCTGTTCATTTCTTTTGCGTTTACACTTCTTATCCCTAGGTTATCTTGCATTTCATTAATAATTTAAAATATTGACATCTATCCACCATTTTCAAGAGTATATTTTGGTGCCCACAATCCACAGACTCTCTTTGAAAGTCATCTAGATTAAGTGCAAAAATAAAGTAGTGATATATTAAAGCCATGTAGTAATGAATTGCATTTGCACATATATACATACTATGTAGTGTGAATTAACAATTGAGTTGAATCACAAGTACAAATGACAGCTTCTGGCTCTTTTGATTGGATTAGCTAGGTATATCTTGTAAAAATCTTAAATCCATACACTATACTGTTTAAGAACTGCATTTATGTGTTTTTTGTAACAACAATTTGAGGGCGGCCTCAGTTCATGGGAACGTGCTCCGTGTATGCTGTCTAGTCATAGAGAGTTATAACAAAGAAGGTGTAGTCAAGTCGCGGCTGAATTGCGAGATGGCAGGTCTACCTGTAAAAACACATTAATATCAGTCATGCCTAAGAAGCGGAAGAAAACAAGAAAGTAAACTTGAAGAAGAGAACAACTGTAAGAAGAGGCAGTACATGCTACAATAAGCTCATAGAGTAATTACAGAGAAGGTGCGGTCGAGGTTGCAGTTGAACTGCGGACAGGCAAGTCTACCTGTAGAAAAATAACATCAATATCAGACATGCCTAAGAAGTAGATGTAAACAAGAGACTAAACTTGAACAAGAGAGAACTGCTACAATAAGATCACCAGATAGTATTTTTCGTGATTTTAACGGTCGTAATTGGGGTTGCTAATAATAGAAAAAGGGGAACTTTAAGACACTTTCTATGGATACAAGGTTGACCAAGAATTTAAACCTTCTCACTGTATTGTGTTCCAAGCATGTCTGCTGGTTTGACTTGAGGTCATCACTGCAAATAGAGGTAAACATCAGATTAAATACTAAAAAATCATATGATACCACCAAAAGATTAATTGAATTATATATTGATGATCATTTTCATGGCATAAATTTCTACTATTTTGCCCCATATTAAGATTGCAACAACTGTTGGGACTGGTTAAGCTTTTCTGGTTGTTTTGCAGTTTTAAAAAAATTACCACTTAGTAGCAAGGTGTATCAAACAAATAAGTTTTAAGTTTTATGTTGCTAAAAGGTGAACTTTTTTAATTTCTCAAATGACTTAACCTATAGTCATAATGCATTCGCCTGAAATTACATTACATGGTCCATAGCACTCAACCAACACACTTTAAATGTCTGGTTTGGACCAATATCGAAGCAGCAACTTGTAGCATACATAATTAAGTGCAGTTACTTGTCTTGTGTCATCTAATTTGCACTAATTCATTTATTTTTTTTTCTGCTACTTGTACCAGTTTGATGTGTCTGTTTTGTTTGTGCCGCATTAGTCGTCTCTGCATGCCACCTAATATTAACGTTCATTCCTGCCAGTCTGGCACCAAATTGTCAACACATAATATTATAATATGCGATATATGTTGTGTATTTATGTGCATGCAGCTGATGCAATAATCCAATGTAATGATACAAGGCTACCTACTTTTAATATAATTAACCAGTAAGTAACTTTCTTCTACTTTGCTCGAACCCCAGTTACTAATGATATGCATGGGTTTCATTGACTTCAATTCATTAAAACAATAACTTTATGACTCCTGTTGCTTCCAGGTGCCAGGTTATTTGTTAGTTCTTCGATGGAGCGGTTAATGCTTCTGACTAACAAGTTTCGTAGCTACATCTGTGGAGTGATAGATAGTGCTTGGAAACAGATGTACTTCATTTCGAACATTGTATAAAATGATTGTTGATAGTGAAGATTTCGGAGACAAGAAAAAGAAAAAGAGAATTAAGTTACTCAATGATATTAAAGGTCTAGAGAGTGAGATATCAAACCCATGAATCGAAATAGCCATTACAGGTGCATGTAAGTTTCCTCTTTTCATATAACTATGAGTTTGCCATTATATCTATATTTACCTGAAGGTAAATGAACCTACATGAAAAAGTGGAGATATTGTGTATCGTGAAATCTTTAGTGACCTATTTTAGAAACAAAAATGGCTAAGGTTATAAAATAATTGACCCACAGCAAGTGCCTCGGGTGAATTTCAGGGACCTGCCTCCTTTCATGGCTAGACAACATATTTTAAGGCCTAAAAAAACTCTTTAGAGTAGAGAATCTATTGCTTTGATCTTCCTTCTCTCTTTTAGTGTAGAATCACTGATACTGCATTTTATGTGCTTAGAGTTGCTTGGGCAGGTATACTATATATCAATTTACCACATATCATCTGTTAGGTTCAAGTTACAGTATGACCTATTTGCTCTTTCCTGGTTATAAATCTCTAATCGTGAGAATTTTTAATTATCTTTAATCATTTTCTATTGGATTTAAAAGTTTACACCGTCCACTCTGACATTACACGACATAAGATAATCTAGTGAGGGATTTAGTATTAGATGTGCTTTTAGTGGATACCCAACTTATGTAGCACCAATCTAAACATGTTTGTTGTGTCGTCAGTCGTGAAAATTGTATCCTGGATTTTGTATTTTCCTTTCAGGAGCACGACCAAGCAATCCAGTACATGGGGAATGTTGCTTGATTAAAATGCAGTAAGTTAGGTTCCCAAGCAACTTGGGCACTTTTGTAATGAACACATATACGAAGAGAGTTTCAAGTAAGCACAAGATTTTGAATTTAAGGATTAGTCTATCATTCTTAAATCTTTAAGTTAGTCTCCGCTCATTTTATGGACAAGTGTTTAGGTGAAACGATGTGAGGTGCTTATGGCCCAGCCATATTATGGTGTCCCTGATGAATGGATAGAGATATTGGTCACCGAAATCAAATAAACTGGCCTACATTAAATGAAAACCAGAAAAAAGAGCTGAAAGCGTCTCAGTAGGTCATCTCAAGGTTGCTCTGATGCAGGTTAGCTACGGCAAAGTACATTACATTGCAAGAGGAAATTTACCGTATTCAAGTCCAGGATGTAAATATTTGCTGATATCCATTAATGTAAACAGGACCTGTATGTTCCTCCATCTGCATTATATTAGAGAAAGCTTACGAAATATTTACAGATGGCCATGTGCGGTAGTTGCGAGTCAATGTCAATGTACATGCCTTGAATTTTAAACAAATGCATGTCTTTAGAGTTTCTCGCTATTTTAGGGGTCTGCAAATAGTTTCTAAAGTTGCCTTAGTTTTTAGCATTAGCATCATTGTATGGAAAACGGGTTGTAATGGTGGTTGTAAATTTTTATATACTCGTAACTCAGTCATTTGAACATTCCTTCAAACATATTGAGCACAAGTTTATATACTTTTGAGAACATTCCAGGCGATTCTACATCATTTTGTCTAGGTACCAGGTTGGACATCTCTATCACAGTTCATCATATAGCATGAATTTTGTGCACTGTGGAAGACCCTATTTATTCATACATTTGAAAGGCAGATAGCCATGCCCATTTCTCTACCCAAATGATGAATAATATATTTGTTTCGAGTTGGTACACATTCATGTTCTCAGCAAGTAAGCAAACATCGTGAATGGTTAACATTTGTGCTTTGCCTACTGGAGATGGCACTAAGTAACGAGCTACATAAAAATCTCACACTCATGACAAACATATATTGCATTAGTGTGCTTGCAGTCAAATATTTGCCAAGTCACACACATCTAGAGCATGCCCGTGCCTCGCACGGGCGATAAAGCTAGTTTTATTTTATGTTACAACTATATTTTTATATAATCATTATTTATAATATTTTATTTTAATTTTAATTTAAATAATTATTATAAATTTAAATAATTTAATATAAATTTAATTAATAATATGCATGGTTTAAAACTTATATTATAAAATTTTAAAATAAATATGTCGTTGATAGAATTCGAACCTTGAAATTTTAGTAAATTAATTGAAACATGTTATATATTTAATCATTAGATCTAATGATTCTGATTTTTTTACTAAAAATCTAACGGTCATTATTCGTAGTATACAGATTTCTATTATATTTTGTTAGTGATTAGAAGATATGGTGTGATATTTTTGGCTGTATATTAATTATTGCTAGATTATGTTTTAAATTAAAAGTTAACATGTTTAAATTAGAGAAAAAAATATTATTGATTGGATTAATATTTTAGGTATTTATAAAAAGTAATATCATCAATTAAAAGTAATCAGTTTTTAATTAAAGAAGGCATTCGGCTAATTATCATTAATTATATTATTTTATTATTTATTTTAGGAGTTTTAATAATATAGATATCATATATATTTTTCTTTATAATAGAGGGTAAAGTACCAAAAAACAGGTACCAAAACTTTTGATGTTCCGACTATTATATTAAGCTAAAAAATAACTATCAAATACATTTTAACAAAAGTTAAATGATTTACAAAAAAAGTTTAAATGTGTGTGTTTTAACCTTATCTTTATATATAAAAGAGGCTATTACATGTATATTTATATCTATACTAGCTACGTACTTGCAATCTATCTATCTATTACTATATATTATAATTAGACATAATTAGGATAAAAAGTGATAGAAAATTAGGTGTGGAGCGACAAATTTAGACTTAATTCTGTGAGGGGTCCTGGTCCCTGATAATTCCCTGCCAATCAATTGTCAGAGACTGTTTATTTAACAATTTGTTTCCAGACCGTTGTATCAACGATTCAACGTCTGGAAATCGCGAAACGTTAAATTCCTAAAATTCCTTCCGTGTTAAAAAATCGCGGAACGTCTGGAAAATGTGATATACACGAATTAACCCAAAATTAACCCGTGTAACCCGATTTTAAAACCTAAAAGTGTGTGTGTGCGATTTCTGAAGCGATTTGGATGGTTCACGCTACTTTCTGCCATTCCCTGCTGCAAATCGAACGATGGAGGGTGGAATGAAGGATTACGAACAGAGGTATGCAGATTATAGGTTTTGAATTTTTGAATCCGAACGAATTAGGGCTTTAGGGTTAGGGTTTATGCAAATTGTGTTAATTGGGCCTTCGTTTTCATTGTTTTGGTTGATTTCGGGTCCTGTATGTATGAATTTAGGTTTGTATGTATTGATTTTTGGTTGTATGTATTGTGTTAAATCTGATTTCTTATTTTTTATAAACTGTGTATATGATTTTGGTTATTCTGAATTCTTGTTTGATTTTGGTTATTCTGAATTCGTGTATATACATTCAATGACTGTGTATGTTCAGTTCTTATAAACTGTGTATATGATTACAATCCGAATTA
This sequence comes from Kitagawia praeruptora, assembly GCA_037693485.1. Taxonomy (NCBI): domain Eukaryota; kingdom Viridiplantae; phylum Streptophyta; class Magnoliopsida; order Apiales; family Apiaceae; genus Kitagawia; species Kitagawia praeruptora. Next base: position 101,291,399 of record CM075352.1, on the reverse strand, counting down.
GTTGATCAAAATTACAAGTAGTTGTGACTGATTAATTTCTGGTAAAATTCGAAGTAATTCGAAGTGATATCAAAATTGTGAGTACATATAATTCGAAGTGATTCCCTCTGAATTGTGCAGAAATTGTGAGTACATATAATTCGAAGTGATTCCCTCTGAATTGTGCAGAAATTGTGAGTATGCATCATTAATGGACAATATTCTTGGCTGCCTATATGTTTTGATTATGTGTTGTCCACATTGCCGATACATAAATATACATTGCCGATACATGCTCCTAGTAGTGTGGTGTATTGTAGTTGTAATGTTAACATTGGCAGTTGTATTTTGTGATCATATATGCAGTTGTTAAAAGATCATATATGCTATGTTTCCGTATTTATTTAATTTACTTGTCAATGTTTCAGGTTAGAGGAAGTATTGCCGGGTCCTATTAGTCAGACGGTTATATTTGACAATGAATATCATGTGAGTTGTTGAATGTAACAAGATAAATAATTTTTTTCTCGGGATCCACCAATTGCCTAAAGCATTTGTAGTATGTATTTTCATCTTCTTCCAATGAACGATCTCTATCTTTCTCCACGAAGTATGTTGTAGCTTCCATCAATTGCTCTTGAAAATTTCTAAACATGGTTTTGGTGTGTATGGAAGCACCATGTTGCTCCAAAGAGGTCTTCATTTTTATCCCACGACAAGTTTGACGAGTCTTATAATCCTCTTCTTTCTCCCGCATAAATTGTCTTTCCAAAGCTTTTTGAGCATTTTCAACAAATTCCTTCAAACCCTTGCACGAACTAAAATAGCTATCAAAAAAATGCATTCATTCCCTCGCTCCTTGAAGTTGTGGTTTGACCCGCAGAAAAAGTGTTTCGAGTGAAGGCCTTGATCCATTTATGCTTCAATGTGTACAATCCTTGTAGCCATGTATTATCTTCCAATTTGTACTTCAAAACCAATGCTTTCCACCTATCCTCAAACACATCTTCGGTCAATGAGTTGTATATGCAATTGTTGAAATCAACTTTGAAACTTTCCAGGTGCTTGGAGTAGTAACTTGCAAGTTTTTCGGGGAATTTGTTACTAATGTACCAAGTACACACCAAATGGGTGGTGTTAGGTAGTTGTGATGCAATAGCCCCGGCCATGGCTTGATCTTGATCGGTAATGATGGTCAAGGGATGTTTGTTTCCGACCGCCTCAAGCCAACTACCTAATACCCATTCAAAACTTGTTTTGATTTCATCCCTCGTTAGTGCAAATCCAAAAACAACCGATTGATAGTGATGATTTACCCCGGTGAAAGGAACAAATGGCATCGCATACCTATTGGTTCGGTAAGTGATATCAAATGCAATCACATTACCAAAATTTTGGTATGCCATCAAAGAACGGTCATCAACCCATACTAGACATTTCAACCTTTGCTCTTCATCAAGTAATGTCCTAATGTAAAATTTCCCACAATTTTCTTCTTTCAATCGATTCAACAAGTCTAAGCCCGCTTGACCATCATTAACATCTAAATTATTTTTCCTAAACTCACATACCACATTCCCGACATATTGTCCATCAAAACCTACACGTTGTTGTCCACATTTCAAATTGCCAAAAATGGACATTTGTTGCCTAGGAGGAACACCCGACATATATAGTGTTTTCATTAAATTTCTTTGTGCCGCGGTTACATGTCTCTCCCTTCGAATCAAATTCATTTTAGAATGTGTCACAACCTCGTGATTGTGCTCTAACTCTAGTGCGATTATCTCCCAATGAGTTGTTTTTTTATTCACGACATACATTCTAACCTTACAACCACATCTAGGAAGAACATCTCGATGGAGTTTACCTTTAGTACCACCTATTACAATTTCATCATCATTAAGACCTCTTTTATCCTTATTTTCCCCCGCTAAATTATAAACAAATAATCGAGCATAAATTTCTTTATTTTTAACACGATTTTGTGTTTCTTGAATTTTAATTGCAAATCAATGTTTCAAGGCCTACGCCCTAAACAAACTCTCCGCGGCTTCTAAATTATCAAACCTTTGGTGCAAATAAGGTATATTAACATCTTCATGTACATTTTCATGCAAATTTTCATCTTTACCATAATCATCATCAACAAAATCATCATCATCAACAATATTAACGTACTCTACATCACCACTAACATTAACATCAACATTAACATCAACATCAACATCATCTAAACCCTTAAAGACATCAACATCATCAATATTTTTTGATTTCTTTCTTGGTTTAAACTTAGCAAACATTTTATCTGCCATATTAATCAAAAAATAAGAACAATAACAACTTACCCAATAAAAAGAATGAACACAATCTCTCTAACTCTTCAATCTTCTCTTCTTTCCCCCTTTTTTTCAATCCAGAAGTACAATGTGCATAAATATGATCACAATTCTGCTTTTAGGGTAAAAACCACGGAGGGCTATTTTGGTCTTTTTGCTTTTCGTGGAAAATATGCGCGGATCGTTAATACGTTCCGCGGAAAATAAGCGCGAATAGGTAGCGTTCCGCGGTAATTATGCGCGGAAAGGACGAATTTTTTTTTTAATCCTGGCCGTCGGAATCTTGATCCAATGGTTCTGGAACAGATTGTTAAATAACTGGTCCCTGACAATCAATTGTCAGGGACCAGGACCCTTCTGTGAGAATAACTAGAATGCCACTATCACAATTTATTATAGCGTTGTATTACACAATCTCTTTCGATTTTTCCAAAGGAGTTGTCCCAGCGAATACCTAGAAAAGGACTTGAACCTGCACCAAAGAGACCTGATTTCTCAACCCCTGTTTAAATCTCAATTTAATTACACTGGTAATATTTGCTACTCTGACCTTTGTTTCTCTTTCTTATACCATATTTATACATATATGTATTTTACCCTTGTAATTAGGTTTAAAAAGGCAGGTTCTACAGGTGTTAAAGGAGGTACCAATTCTTGGGTTTCTTATTTTTTATACGTTTTATACGCATATTATTTGAATTGACGTCGTGTTTATTATAAGTGGCTGAATTATGTGGGTGTAGTGCAAATATAGTGACTTTTGTAAAGAATTTAGGTTGTTTGATTTCATGTGGTTTAATTTAATTCTTGAGATTTGTTTCTTGTATATGTATGGCAGAGATACTGCTGATCAGTATCTAAGTATCTAATTGAGTTTATAAGCCTGATCAACAAGAAATGCTGCAATTTGAGAGAGTTGTCATGGATCAAATGCTATAGTTCTTCTGATAAAGCCAACGGAATTTGATGGACACCGTGGACATTACAAATAAAGCAAAAAGCCAGAATAGTGGCCTTAATTTTCTTTCCAGGAATAATATTAATTGTTGTTGGAGAATTCGGAATCATCTTATTCCTACATTGTCATTGTGTCATCATGGTAAATTTTTCTTTTCAGTTTTGTTGCTATCTCATTCGTTTACTTTCCGATTATTTTGATGTTGAATTTTGCAAATTTGCTTCCGATTGTTAATAAAGATTGCATTTTTTGGTAATCTACTAGCAAATTTACTTTTTAAATGTTTCTTGTAAATTGTTTATAATTGTCTATGTTATTCCCAGATTGCACACTTGTATAATTGTAGAAGGGGGGGGGGGTTGAATACAATTCTTGATATTTATAAATTTCTGATAAGAACCACAAAAATCTATCAGGAGATAATTACTGAATGAGAAAAGATTCACAAACACATAAAATATCAGGTGGTTAAATGTACCACCTGAGACTTTTATTCGAAGAAAACTCTGTGATACAAATGTACACAGCTTCTGTTTTACAACTCTTTGCTTCTAAGGATATTCAAGAAACCCTAAGCAAATATGTCTGTTTTCTTAGTTTCTAAAGAGTTGCTACACTTGGTTATATATCCCAAGTTTATAAGTACTACAGGAATAAGATAATATTAATCTAATTCAAGTTGACTTGCTACTCCACTCCAAATCCACATGTAGCCGAAAGGTTTGTCCTTGTGAACAGATATGTCCCCTTCACCTTTCTTGTATGTACTGTAGAAATGGAATGCTTCTTTCTTCTGCGTTTCTAAAGTATGGCTGCCATACTGCTTTTTATACCTACTATCAACCCATGTGATCTATCAGTCAAACCTGTCCTTATCAACTGCTAATTCCCAGCTAGCATAGAAGAAAGTGTAAATGATTATCCGTTGATGTTGTACACAGTCATCCGTTGATGGTAGTTTGAGCTGTATCCGTTGATAAAGTAGATTTGAGTTGTATCCGTTGATAGAGTCATGTTCTCATCCGTTGATACACTTTCACTTAGACAGAATTACATAGCATAGCTTATTTACAATTGGCTACCCAATTCTGCCTATCCGTTGATGGTCAACATGACTCTGAATAAAAACACTATCAACTGATAAATAGAGATATTGCAGTATGCTACAAAACCTCATCCGTTGATGAGCTACCTGTCAACGGATAGAGTTATAATGTCTTATCCGTTGACAGTTACAAAACATGACTTATACAATTTTGATTGATTATGAAGTTATCATCAAGTACAACATATTCCTAACAATCTCCCCTAATTTTTACTTGATGGCAATAAAGCATAAATTTAGGACCTTGATGATAACAAAACATTCCTAAGGATATATATAGAACTATGCAAAAATTGTATTAAGCTAGAAAAATTAAAACACAGCAAGTTTGAGAAATTTACAGAGAAGTGCTCCTCTAGACTGAGCAGATTAATACTGATTCTTCTCTCTGGTTGGCATCACCCTTGATTTTCCTTCTTTGGCAGAGTTGGACTCAATTTGCATTTGGAGTTGCCTATAGAAGGCATCTTCTTCAACAACTTTTGGATTTAGCTTTTGTTGTAACCATCTCAGGTATTGAGAACTAGCCTTTGATAATTGGTCTTCTAACCTGAAGAATCTCCTGTTACCATCTTCATCCCTGAACTCCATCATCCAAAAGGGTTGAAGATGAATTTTCTGTCCATTGTATGGGATCTTCATCTTCCTTGGTAGTCTTGATGGTGAGTTCCATTCTCTCCTTATCTGTTCTATTCTGTCCAGTATCTCCCCTTTTCCTATCCTGGAGAACCCTGTGTATCTCTTGATTGCAGAGAACACTTTGGTTAAGGTCAGATAGTTTTCTCCAAGAACCCTCTGTAGTGGCCATGTCCTTTCCTTTCCTCCCTTGTATACAAAGACCAATCTCTCAGGCAAATGTTTATATTTGTCAATTCCTCTTACTTCTGACAATTCATCCAGATACAGATTCATGCCAGAGTATTCTTCAATATCTGCCTGATAGATAAAATCATCCTTGTTTTCCAAGACTGACTGCTTGACAATAGCAGGTACCCTAGCAACCTGAATTGGTTCCTTTGAAGGTTGCTTCCTTGGTATCCTTTTCTTCTGTTTAGGCTTCTGTTGAGGCTCTAGCAAGAATGAAGGAACCTCAATGGAGTCAAGATTCATTGGTTCCTCTTTAGGGATTATAGGGTCACCATGGAAATTCACAGCTGGGTCCAATACTTGTGCAGAAATAGATTGTGATGAGCCAACAGTTTCACTTCTTTCAATTTCTGGAGAGACAGGCCTCCTTGCCTTTGATTTCACTCTCCTTTTGGATTTGGGGACTTCCTCAGGTTCCCTCATTTCATCCTCTACCTCATCCATTAACTCCTGAGCCAGCCTGGCTTGCTTCTCATCTGAGTTTTCATGTTGATTTTCTTCACTTGGATGAACTTCCCTTAGAAGTTTGGAGGTCTCCTCTCTTTTTGCTTCAACAAATCTAGGATGGATGTTGGATATATTTAACACTTTTCCATTCCTTATTATCACAACCATCCAATCTCTTACACTCTTATTTGTCTTTTCCTTGAACTCTTTGATTGTATTTCCCATTAGCTTCTCATCATCACCCTTGGGAAATGGAAAGTCCAATTGTAACTTGTTCTTCCCATTTGCCTTTGGTGGAGAGTAGGCTCTGGTTCTTATGTATGGTTCAAATTCTTTGACATAAGATGGTTCAGCATCATAGAATGTAGGAGCCACAATCTCTAGAGTGAGCACCTTCAGAATTGTAGTTGATATTGTTGGAGCTGAGGAATGAGTAGAGAACAGAGTTGATGCAATTGATTCATTGATCATTCTCTCTGTCCTCAGAATTCTTTCATTTGCCTCCTTGTTGATCTTTCCTAAGGCTTCTATTCTGGCTTGCCTTTCACCATCTGAGATTTTTGATATACTTTGAACCTCAGGCAACACCATTTTCTTCTTCTTCTTCTTCACAGGGGAAGCCTCTATAGAGAACTCTGTTGGATTGACCACTATAATTGGCTGTTGCTCCCCCTCACTTTGTGCTATCTTGCTACTGGATGCTGGAATTTGACTAGAAGTAGCTGCAACCTCAACCTCTTCTACCTTTTTCTCCCCCTTTTTGTTAGCATCAAGGGCTGGAGATGAGGCTGCAAGTGGCTTTTCCAGTAGCTCAGTCTGTTTGGCTTGGTTGGCAATGACTGTCTGCATTTGAGATTCCATACTATCCACTATGGAGGAAAGATGCTGAACTGATTTGGCCAGACTATCTTCCTTCAATAACTTGCTAGTCAGCACCTTCTGAGTGGTAGTAGGGGCTAGTGCCTCAATCCTGGCATCTAGTTCCACTTTCATTTCCCTTATTGCAGTTTGCACCTCCTCCTGTTGGTTTCTTTGAATAACCATATGCATCTTGTGAAGTTTGAGGGAGGCCAGTATTTGCTGAAGGACAGCCTTCCTCTGTGGATCTGCATTCTGGTGCTCAGCCATAGCAGATTGATATTGCTTCATAATCTCCACATTGAAGTCACCAACCACAGTGGTAGAAGAAAATAGCCATTCTGGAGTATCTTCCATATTGACTTCTTCATCACTTGAGGTGCTAACACTGTCATCATTGCCAAACTCTTCACTGTCAGCATCTGAAGGCAGAGCTGTTAAAGCTTCCTTTGCTCTTTGTAGAGATTGAGAGGTGTGCACTAGGTGCATTGCCTCATCTGCCTCCACATTGCCCTATTGTGCCATGACTTGATAGGCAGAAATAGGATGAGTAAAGGTTTCAGGATCCAAAGAGATGGATTGAATAATTGACTGATATTCTTGTCGAAATTCCATCTCTTTAGAAGCTTCATTAACCTCCATTAACTCACTTGCAATGGCTGAATCTTCCTGCCTTATTTCTCCTGTAGTCCCTTCTCTCCTCTCATCTCTATTTTCTTGCATCAGGGGCTCCCCCTGGCTCACACCTCTCACACCCTCACCTTCACCTTCTAAGGTGGAACTCTATTGCTCTCCTTTTGCCTGAGCGGAAGAAATGGTCAGCCTCTCATTATTTTGCTCTCCTTTTGCCTGCTCACAAGGCAGCCTCTCACTCCCTTCCCTCATTCCTAAAAGTGTTTCAACTACTACAAACTCCTCCACAGTTTACATGGGAATGTCACATTTTGCAGTGGTAGAGAGAGTTGTCAACGGATAAAGTGTATCCGTTGATGTAGTAGTTATTGCTGTCAATGGATGATTAGTTGTAGACACATTCGTTGATGGAGAAACACTTGTCAACGGATGAAGGATATCCGTTGATGAAGGAAAAAGAGTATCCGTTGAAGTGAAAACCAACACTAAATCTGTGGTGATTTATTTTAAGGAAGAGGCCACAGATAGTGTTGTGAATTCAGGAATGGAAGATTGATGGCCCAACAAGTCATCTAAAAGACGATGACCACCAATTGTTGAGTGGGGCTTCTCCAAGAATTTTAAAGATGGAAAATCAGGAATTGATGTAGATATCATATCCACATCCAGAGATGGAGTTGGTGATGGTGGATTGAAATGTGTATCGATTTGAAGGTTAAGATCAAGGGGCTGTGACTCCACATTTATTGAAGTCACATCAAACTGAATTTGAGAAGGTACAATTTGCTGTACTGTGTGTGCACCATGTGATTCCCCAATGGTTTTGGATTTCACTGTTCTACCATAGGTTTTTGAGTGAGAGCTATCTGTGTCTCTTGCCCTTTTGTGCAGTGTTCCTGGAGTGGAACTTAAATCTGTAGTCACATCCTGTTGAGAGGATGTAACTAGAATTTGACTTGAAGGTTCATTAACAGTCTTTTGAGAGACTGAAATGTTGGTTGCACCTGCCTCACCTCCCTTATCCTTAGGGCTTCTTTGATGTTCACCCTGTCCCTCACCACTCACTACCACCTTCACACTCCCCTCAAGAGTTTTGGTAGTTTTTGCAACAGGTGCCTTTTGAGAGACACCTTAGGTTTGTCTTTTGGATTGTAGTTTTGGAACTTTGGATTTGGTCACTTTGGTAGGAGCCTGTTTGGTCACAGCTACAGACTCCATTGTGACACTAGAAGGCAAAGAAATTTGGGGGTTAGAGATAAGAGTTTCAGGGTTGGAAACAGTTACCTGAACAATTGGTAGATATACCAATTGTACTTCTGCATTTAGGTTCATTCGAATCAAATCACTTAAGACTCTTTTCTCCTGAACGAAACAATTGAACTTGCTATCTGGGTTAGCAACGGATAGCTCATTCTCAGATACATGCAGTGCTAAGAGCATAAAAAATCTAGCAAAATAAATATTCTTGCTCCTAGTTTCCTTTTTACCTAATTTAGCTGTTATCTCATACATGACTAGTGTGCCAAAATTATAGAATTTATCAGTTAAAAGCATACACAACATAACTAGCATGGAATGAGTAACAGCATCAAAATTACTAATTTTGCCAGAAAAAGTTTTAATGAAGGCATCACAAAAATAACTCCATTCTTTAACCATACCTTTCCTAACAATTTTCCCTAAGTTCTCAGTACCAAGGGTATAGTTTATGGAATTAAGCATGGTAACAATTTCAGCATTACTGGGTACTTCCAGACAGTTATTCTCAGGCAATTTTAAACAAGTAGTTATCACATCAGAATTAACTACATAGTTTTTACCCTTTAAAGAAAAAGCAAGTGTACCGTCTGTGCCAATGTACTCAGCAGATGCCCACACCTCTTCAATTACTGAAAGGCATATGATGTTGCCTATTTGTATTTCGAGGATACAACTCAACTTAAACAAGATTGTATTAGTAAATAGTATATAGACTGTCACAAGGAATCTCAGAAAGTATTATCTGTCAGAAGAAATAAGAAAGTCAATCTATAGTTTTGATATCCTACACTGGAAGAAGATTCAGTTTACTGATCATGCCCCAGTTCAGCATTGAAGCAATTGGATTCATTTAGAGTGACAGAGATTATTATTGAGACAGCATCAGTACAAGAAGAATTAAAGAGTGTTAAGAAAGTACATGGATCACAACTGAGAGTCAAAGTGAAGAACAGAGATTGGAGTTAGTCGTTCATGAACCAGACAGTACATCGAACGTCAACAATTATCCAGTGGAAATTTTTCACTACTTACAGTGGTTCATTGAGGTAAATTAAGTATTTATTGATTTTAATTAGTTCACCTTTAATTGATATAAATCATTATAGTTTATTTAATTAATAAATTAATTCTAAAAGAATTAATTTATTTATTAAATTACTTATTGTATCAATTAAGTCTGAATTAATTAATTAATCATTAGATAGTTAATAAGGTTTATCCGACTTAAAAGAATGATGTGAAATAGCTGAATTATGTCATGTTGAAAGAGAACAGCTGAGTTATGTCATATTGAAGGAGAACAGCTGAATTATGTCATATTGAAAGAGAACAGCTGAATTATGTCATATTGAAAGAGAACAGCTGAATTATGTCATATTGAAGGAGAACAGCTGAATTATGTCATACTGAACTGAAGACAAGATTATGTCATGTTCAGATTATGTCATGTTCAGATTATGTCATACCGAGCTGCACAGATTATGTCATGTTCAGATTATTTCATACCGAGCTTAACAGGTTATGTCATGACACAGATTATGTCATACCGAGCTTAACAGATTATGTCATGACACAGTTTATGTCATACCGAGCCCAACAGATTATGTCATGGAGCAGTTTATGTCATGGTGGTAGCAAAATATCAACATTTTGCTATAAAAGAACAGAAGGCAGCAGAAGAAACACAGAGACATACACGGACACACTTACAGAAAGAAAAAGAAGAACAAAGCATCTCATCTCTTTCATCTTTCAAGCAATTTAATTGCCATAAATTCTTGAGTTCTTTGTATCAAAAATTGTATCCATTGGAACTTAATTATTTGTGATTCTTGTACTACTAGCGAATTAAGGTTCCTAGTTCACAACTTGATATCTTGATTTTTATTAACTAAATTAGAAAAGTTCATGTCGAATTTTCTAATTAGTTATTAATTACTTGATAATCATTTGTACTGAAATTGTGACACCCATCAAGTTAATATATTGTTATATTCAACTTGAAAATTTGTTTCAATTAATTCCGCACAAATTTGTCTAAACTAAATTTTATTTAAAGGACAAATTTCGAGAAATTGATATAGATTGTATTCAACCCCCCTTCTACAATCTTATTGGACCTAACAATTGGTATCAGAGCCTATTGATTGATACACAAATCAAGATCCTATTTTTACTCAATCAAAAATCAAGCTCGAATTTTTAACTCACTTAACTTAAAAATTCATCATGTCTTCAAAAGCCATTGTTAAGATTCCCATATTTAATAAGGATAATTATGATATGTGGAAAAATAAAATGGAGTTGTTTCTTGATGTTACAAATCCAAAATATTTGTGGGTTTTGAAAAATCGACCAAAAATTCCTATGGTTCATGAAGAACAAATTGTTACTGATGGAGTTGTTACAACACCTGCTAGAACCTATGAAAAGGATCCTAAGCTATATTCTGATGATGAAAAGGAGAATGCTGGATTGGACAAAAATCTGAGACTCATTCTAATAGATTCCCTGGATGCTGTGATGTATAGCCATGTGATGAATTGTAAAACTGCTAAGCATATATGGGAAACTATTCAGACCATCAATGAAGGAACTGATGAAGTCAAGGAAAATAGACTTCAAATTTTAACCTCTGAATATGAACACTTTAGAGCTGGCCCTAATGAAGGTATTCAGGAAGTGTTTGAAAGGTACAACAAAATAATCAACAACTTGCAAGTTCATGGCAAGCACACAAAAGGAGGTTAACATGAAGTTCTTACTGACCATGCCTACTCACCTAGAACATAGGATAACTGCCATTAGAGAAGCCAGAGACATGAATCAAATTACTCTTGAAAGGCTCTTCGGCATTTTGAAAACCTATGAGTTGGAACAAGTTCAACAGAAAGAAATTCATGGTGAAGGTAGGGTTCCAAGTTCTTCTACAGCTCTAGTGGTTGAGACTCCAAAAGAAGTGGAAGCTATAGTTGCTCAACCTTGCAGCGGTGATAAGGAACATGTTGAAGTTGAGATTGGTCATACACCTGTCAGTAAGGATGGTGGAGATTTCTACTCCTTGGAAGAGCTGGATCAGTTGGAAGATGAGTCAATGGCTATGATGGTAAGGCAGTTCAGTAACTTCAGGTTCAGAAGGAATTCCAAGTTCAAGTTCAAATCTAACTATAACAGATTCCAGAGAGGAGGTTCTTCATCCTCTAGTAACAAGGGAGGATACAAAACTGGAACTGTTGATAGAAGCAAGATCAGATGCTTTAAATGTAATGAACTTGGACACTTTGCAACTGAGTGTCATCAACCTCAACAAGATGCAAGGAGAGAGTATGCATCTGGTAAGAAGAAAACAGACAAAGCCTATGTGGTACAAGGCAAAAGCTGGGATGACACAGACAGTGATGATGAAGAGTTTGGTAATTTTGCGCTGGTGGCAAATGCTGAAACATCAACTCGTTATACTACACCGGTAATTCTTACTGACGCTGAGTTGATTCATAGCTTATATAGTTCCATGGGTTGTGCACAGAAAACAATTGAAAGAATAACTCTATTAAACACTAAACTTGAAAATGAAGTGTTAGAGTTAAAAAAGGTGCATGTTAATCAAGATCAGCATATAGAAGAAATAGCTAGACTTAACTACAAAGAAAAGTCGCTAGGAGAATACATGGTAAAACAAGTTGATAGGATTGCTGAACAAGAAACCAGGATTAGAGAACTTGAAACACAGATTAGAGCTTGTTATAATTCTGTTAAAGTTTCTAAAGAACACTTCAACAAACAAGCTAGAGAACGAACTGTAGGAATAGGGTTTGGTTACAAAGAAGCTGTTGGTTCTTTGAGCAACCATTCTGCTAATCCTATTCCTGCTAAAGAAAGAGGTATACCACACGTTCTCAAGATTGTTGAAAAACCCATGTTTAAAGAATCTGTTTCTGAACCACCAAACATGTATTCTATTGTGTGTTAACTCGAATAACTTGTAGAAGGGGGGGTTGAATACAAGTTATATAATCGTGTCTGATTTTTACTTGATTATATGAACAAGAATAAACGACTGAATCAAACTCTTGTTTGTATTAATAAGATCTGTTAAATATAATTGATGTGTTTTAATGTCAGTGTTTAAGTGTTACAGGTAAAGAGAGTTTAACTTGTTATTGAAAGCAGTTGTAACAGAGTTTGAGTATACGCTGATTACTGGAAGCGCAAACGCTGACAGAGGAAAGCGTAAACACTGATAGCTGAATACATGGAAGCGCAAACACTGTTAGCGTAGAGAGAACAGAGTTTGCTAAAGTTTGTCTACTGGGAGCGTCTACAAGTCAACAGAGTTTGAAGATTAATTTAATATTAATATGGAAGCGATATCTTTGAAGATTGGATAGCTGTCAAAGAGATTGAATTGACTTAGAAGACGTGTAGCAATCGTAATTGATATCAATTGTATAGCTTAATTTTAGGAGAATAAATTTACGATTGTACGTAGCTGTATATCTTATAAATACAGTTAGGTTAACCCTAGAAGGGTATCCATCGTGAACAAATATCATTCTTTTAACCTAAGCAGCTCTCTGTGATACTTTACATCACCGAGAGAGGAATTATTAATTCCAAACAGTTTTAAAAGTTAAAACGTGTGTTCTTGTTACTTATTCATACAATAATTGATTATATTTTGTGTATTCGACCTAACAAGTGGTATCAGAGCCAAATCTGTTACTTTATTACAGTTAAAGATCCAAACACAATAGTAATCAATGGCAGAGATACCTCCACCATCTGAGAAAGCACCTACTACTGTTAGTAGGTATGAAACAATTAGGGTTCCTATACTGAGGCCATTAGAATATGCAATTTGGAAGGTGAAGATGACCATGTTTCTGGAGGCCACAGATCCAGAATATCTGGACAGAATTTATGAAGGTCCTCACAAACCTACAAAGTTATCTGCTGCTGCTGCTGGTGAGGAATCAAAAGTCATTCCAAAAGAGAAGAAAGATCTAACTGCTGAGGATCTTTCATCTATTGCAAAGGATGCAAAGGTAAGGCATTTACTTCATAGTGCATTAGACAATGTTATGTCTAATAAAGTGATAAACTGCACAACTGCAAAAGAGATATGGGATGCACTTGAGGTTAGATGTCAAGGAACACCTGCAATTAAGAAGAACAGAAGGAACATACTCACTCAGGAGTATGAACATTTTGAGGCAAAATCTGATGAAACCATGACAGAAACATTTGACAGATTCTGTAAACTGCTCAATGATTTGTCATTGGTGAACAAAGAGTATGATTTAGAAGATTCAAATCTCAAGTTTCTTCTCTCTCTACCTGAAAAGTGGGATGTGAAAACAACCACTATAAGAGATAATTATGAACTTGGTGAAACAGAGATTGATGAAATTTATGGATTGCTCAAAACCCATGAATTGGAATTGGAGCAGAGAAACAAAAGATCTAGTAGAAAGTCAAAGTCTGTTGCTCTTAAGGTTGAGGAGAAACCATCAAAGAAGGAAGCATCAAGGAGAAAGGCAAAGGAAAATCTTTAGTCATACATTCAGAAAATGAGTCATCAGACACTGATGTTGACTCAAACACAGATGGATCATCTGATTCTGAAGATGATGAGGAGATGATGCAAATGGCTGCATTGATGGTAAAGACCTTCAAGAAGATGGGATACAAGAACTTCAAGAAGGGAAAGAGATTCTCCAAGGACTACTCAAAGTTTGATAAGAAGAATTTCAAGAAATCTGAGGGAAAAGACTTCAAATCTGGTAAGAAAGATAAGTCTGAGATTCAATGCTACAAGTGTAAGGAGATGGGTCACTATGCTCCTGAGTGCAAGAAGGGTAAAACTGAAAAGGCACTCTACACCAAAGGCAGAGATTGGGCAGACACTTCTGATTCAGATGAGGAAGTCAACTATGCTCTCATGGCTACTACTCAGACTGAAAATGATGATCTCAAGGTACCTCCAACTACCTATGCTTATAATACTGATAATATAACTGAACTGAGAATTTATCTTAAAGCATTGCATATCAGTTATAGGGATCAGACTTTAGAAAATGAGAGGATAAAGTCTGAGTGTTCTCAACTTAAAGAGAGAAATAAACTTGTTGAGGAACAGCTAGAGAACATGAATAAAATTCAGAAAGAAAGAGATGATGCAGTGTTTATAGAACAGGAGTTGCTAGGTAAGTATAAGCAATTAGAATCAGAATTGGAGGATACAAAACACATCATTAAAACCTGGACACACTCTGGTAAAGATACTCAAGAAGTGTTTCAGTCAGATACAGTAGGTCTAGGTTACTCTGTTGGAGATGAACTTAGATTTGAAAATCAGGTAAAAGTTAGACCACATTGTTCATCTGAGGGTAATGTCATGGGAACAGGTGGACCTAAGACTGAAGCACAGAAAAAGGCTATTAAAGAGTCATATGCTAAAACTTTTGTTAAAGAGGCTAACATTGGCCTCATGACAGATAAACAACTCAAGCATAAGCTTAAGGAGATAAAGTCTGTCAACAAACAGAGAATGCCTAAGAAAAACAGAAATGGAAAGGTAGGCATAACCTCAGGAATTAAGCCAATGCTTGCTTCATTAGCTCCCAGGAAAACATGCTTTAATTGTGGTAGCACTAATCATCTTGCTAGTTTCTGCAGTAAGAATAAGAACATTAATTCTTTGCCCTCTAAAACTGCAGTAAAGAGTGATTATGTGAGAACTAGACCACAGACTTTATGCAAACACTGTGGAAGTACTTGGCATTCTATTTACACTTGCAGAGATTATCATGCTATTTACTATAATTACTATGAACCCAAGCCAAATTTAAAATGGGTTAAAGTAAACTCTGCAAATGTAAACTCTGAAAAAGTTAGCTTAAACTCTGTTAATGAAAATTCCGCTGCAAAAGCTAACAGAATTAAGAAAGCCAAAGGATCCAAGCAAGTCTGGATCCTTAAAACTAATAATCAGTGATTGTTTGTGATTGCAGGGCAACAGGGTTAGTACCCTAGTCGTGGACAGTGGATGTTCAGGACACATGACTGGAAATAAAGCCCTGCTATCAGAGTATGAGGAGAAGGCTGGCCCAGAAGTTTCCTATGGAGATGGCAACATAGGACATACACTGGGATATGGCAATATTAATCTTGGAAATGTCATCATCACAAATGTAGCTCTGGTTCCAGGACTCAAGCATGATTTGCTATCTGTGAGTCAAATCTGTGACAGAGGATATCATGTAGATTTTCAGCCTGAATATTGCCAAGTGATCAGTAAATCTACAGGGAAAGTTGCTCTATTTGGAAACAGACACAACAACATCTATGAAATAAAATTGTCAACAAACACTGATGGCAAAGCAGTATGTCTGTCAACAAGAATGTCCAGTGAAGAGAGTTGGAAGTGGCACAAGAAACTCTCTCATTTGAATCTGAACAACATCAATGAGCTTATAAAGAATGATCTTGCAAGAGGTCTACCAAAGTCATTGTTGAATGTAGAAGGTCTGTGTGATTCATGTCAAAAGGCCAAACAGAGAAAAACTTCTTTCAAAAGCAAATCTGAGTCTTCAATTGCTGATCCTTATCATCTACTACATGTTGATCTTTTTGGTCCAGTAAATGTGATGTCTCTTGGAAAGAAGAAATATGCATTAGTCATTGTTGATGAATATACCAGATTCACATGGGTATATTTTCTTGCAAAGAAGGATGAAACAGCTTTAACACTGACAGATCATATAATCCAACTGGACAAAGGGTCAGAGCATCAAGTGAAGATAATCAGAAGTGACAATGGAACTGAGTTCAGGAATTCATCTATCGAAGAATTTTGCAAGAGTAAAGGGATCAAACAAGAGTTTTCTGCACCTGGCACTCCACAACAAAATGGTGTAGTGGAGAGGAAGAACAGAACTTTGATAGAAGCTGCCAGAACCATGCTAGATGAAGCAAATTTGCCAACATATTTCTGGGCAGAAGCAGTTCAAACAGCTTGTTTTACTCAAAATGCAACACTGATCAACAAGCATGGTAAAACACCATATGAAATGGTGAAGAAGAAAAAGCCAAATCTAAAATATTTTCATATTTTTGGATGCAAGTGCTTTGTGTTGAAGACTCATCCTGAACAGTTGACCAAATTTGACCTAAAGGCAGATGAAGGAATTTTTGTTGGCTATCCACTGTCAACAAAGGCATTCAGAGTTTATAATCTGAGAACCAGAGTGATCATGGAGTCTATTCATGTGTCATTTGATGACAAGAAAATAACTGGACTTGAAGATGTTAATGAGCATGATCAACTGCACTTTGAAAATGAAGATTTATTAAACTCGGATGATACAGATCTGACAAACACTGTTGAGGTCAATTCTGAACCTCTACTGGTAAACACTGAAGAAACTTTTCAATCAGAAACAAGGGAAGAACCAGTTGAGGGGGAGCATGAAGAATCACATCAAAGTGAAAATTCAAACACTGATAGTGACTCAATTGATAACTCTGAATCAAACACTGTTGATTCAAACTCTGATCATTCAAATTCTGAGCAGTCATATTCAGGGGGAGCATCTGAAAATGAAGAAAGACACCAAGAAAATCAGGAGAGCATGGATCAAGGGGGAGGATCACATGATGACAGAAGCAATTTGCCTTCTGCAAGAAAATGGACTAAGTCACATACACCTGATTTGATTATTGGTGATCCAGATGCAAGAGTAAGAACAAGAAGTGCAACAACAAATGAATGTCTGTTTCATGCATTCTTGTCACAAACTGAGCCAAAGAAAGTAGAAGAAGCTCTGAAAGATGCTGACTGGATAACAGCAATGCAAGAAGAGCTAAATGAATTTGAGAGAAATGAGGTGTGGACCCTTGTACCAAGGCCAAAGAACAGATCTATTGTTGGTACTAAATGGGTTTTCAGAAATAAAACTGACAGTGATGGTGTGATCACAAGGAACAAAGCAAGACTGGTAGCTAAAGGCTATTCACAGCAGGAAGGAATAGATTATGATGAGACTTTTGCACCAGTTGCCAGGTTGGAGGCAATAAGGATGTTTCTTGCCTATGCTTCTCACAAGAAATTCAAGGTTTTTCAAATGGATGTGAAAAGTGCTTTTCTGAATGGAAAACTTGAAGAAGAAGTATTTGTTGAACAACCACCTGGTTTTGTAGATCCAAAATATCCAGATCATGTCTACAGGTTAGACAAAGCACTCTATGGACTCAAACAGGCACCTAGGGCATGGTATGAAACACTTGCTAAATTTCTACTAGAAAGTGGGTTTCACAGAGGTACTATTGACAAAACTCTGTTTTACTTTCAATCTGGTAATGACCTGCTCTTAGTACAGATATATGTAGATGATATCATTTTTGGATCTACTAATGATAAACTCTGTAAGAAATTTGCCAAGCTCATGCAGTCTAGATATCAAATGAGTATGATGGGAGAATTAAGCTATTTTCTAGGCTTACAGGTGAAGCAAACAGATGATGGAATTTTCATAAATCAAGCAAAATATACAAGAAATCTTCTCAAGAAATTTGGCATGCTTGACTGTTCATCTGCAACAACTCCCATGGCAACTGCAACAAAACTGGACAAAAATACAGGTTCATCAGTGGATATGACAAGCTACAGAGGGATGATTGGTTCTCTACTCTATTTAACAGCTAGTAGACCTGATATCATGTATGCCACCTGTCTGTGTGCAAGATTTCAGGCAGATCCAAGGGAACCACATTTAACAGCTGTGAAGAGGATTTTCAAATATCTCAAGGGCACTGTAACCTTAGGACTGTGGTACCCAAGAGAATCAGATTTTAAGCTACTTGGTTACTCTGATGCAGATTTTGCTGGCTGTAAGATTGACAGAAAAAGCACAAGTGGAAGTTGTCAATTTCTTGGTGACAGACTAGTGTCTTGGTACAGCAAGAAACAGAAGTCAATATCTACATCTACAGCTGAAGCAGAGTATATTGCTGCTGGTAGCTGTTGTGCACAGATTTTTGTTCGCACTTATTCACGCAAGAGAACGTGGTCAACAAGTAATATAGAGTAAATAGGATTCGTTCCCACAGAGACTCAAATTGTTCGTTATGTTCACTTATGCACCAGCTTATGATTTACACTCACTGCTAAGACAATCACAATATTGGTTTTGATTTAACTAATGATTAATTACCAACTAAGCCAATTACGAGAAAATAACTTAAGGATTAATTTATAAGAAACAAACATGGGATTTCAATTTCATTTACTACTTCATCTAGAATCTTATGCCCTTTAGCCTAGCATGTGACAGAGTTGATTACTGATTAGATGCACTAAACTGATACACACCAACTTTCGTTGTGCATATACCATCCTACTGATCATCCACAAATGATAGAAGTCAAGTAGTCACCAAATATGTGTAGTCCCTATATGTTTATAGCAATTGAACACATACCGGTTGAAAATCAAGCACCCATTAAATCACATAGTCGATGCAAGACGGTTAGAATTACACCACAAATTAATACATGTTCTTCACATGCAAAAACCTATGCTAGCATGAATTGTTCTAAACCCTAGATCCACTTTCGCATTCACTAGGATTAAACAAACAATTACAAGTGTTCGCGACTCACTTATAACGAATAAGCATAAACATACTAGGCAATCAATACATTCAATCACACACCAAGGCATAAAAACACTCAATTACTAGAATCCATAGAAAAATCCATTAAAACCCCATGATAACGAATTAGCCCATAATCGACCTCATCGCCATCATGGGTTCAATTGATAACATAATTCTAGAACAACAAATAATTAAAAGAAGAGAGAAAATAAGGTTCAGAAATAACTCCCCAAAGTAGAAGAATACAAAAGTTCCAAAGATTACTCCTTGCTTGTCACTAGCTTGGAGATGTATCTTGAAATTGTTCTTGGCTACAATGTTGATAGAAAATAAACTAGAGACTGCTACTCGCTAGATAGATGTGTTTTTTAGGGTTTTCAACATATATATAGCTGCCCAAAAATAAATAGGCCCAACAAGTTTTGACCCGGTAGAAAACGACCCAACAGGCATGCACCACACGAGGCAACAACGCCCCAACAAGCGCTAGAGCGCCTGAAAACGTGCAAGAACGCCTCCAACTCCCTATCTAGAATTGTAGAGCTTTCTCTCCTCTTCGCGTGGGCTTTTGAATCGCCCAATTCCGATGTCTAGAACTCAAGTTATGACCGAAACAATTTCTGGAACAATGCTGAAAATATTCTGACGCGCACGAGCGCCGCTGCGCCTTGCCTAGCGCCGCTGCGCCTTGCCTAGCGCCGCTGCGCCCAAACACGCGCAATAGCGCTCGAAACTCCCTGGAAATTCCTCTCGCGCGTGCTATAGCGCCCAAAACCCGCGCAACTGCGCCCCAAAGCTCCTGGACAACACCTTTTAATTTGCTTTAACTCTCCCACTTAGCAACAATCATTCCACAATTCTTGCACTTTGAATCACTTTTCTTCACACCTCTAAAAATTCATTTCACACCACCCAAATCACCATTTTAGCACCGTAATAACTTCACGACACCACCTACACAATTTACACAAAAACGTATCAAATGACAACGAAACTTGAGAACATGCAAACGATTAAAGTCCAAACGGAAGGTAAATAGTGGATATAAAATCCACTTATCAAACCCCCAAACTTAAACCGTTGCTTGTCCTCAAGCAATGCAAACTCAGTTTAAAAATGATGAATGAATGCAACTAATAACTACATGTCATGATAATGCAAAAATGTCCTAATGCAATGATCCCACACAAATTATCCGAAACCAACTCAACAAGCAAACGTCTCAACGAATGCAACAACTCCAAACAGAGCTCGACTAAGGCCCCGTATACTAACAATACATGCTCGAAAACGTGGTGTGTGCATTTCTCACTAGATATACTCTCGAAACTAGATCAAAGGCATAACCAATTCTTCGCCAAGACAATCACATGTTTATAAACAGAATAGACTTTAGACACTCCATGACTCAAAGACACCGCCATCATCATTTAAGGTAGACAAGGACTCATGCTTTACTACATAAAACATCACAAAACACAAAACACACATGCTTTTGACTGTGCAATGGGTGAGACCCCTAAAGGCTTATACAATAGCACCCTTGTAGCGAGCGTTAGGTTAGTGGATCCCAGACCGGAAAAGTCTTAGGTCACTAGGCATAAAATCCCCTCGAACTTACTTGCTCGAGTACTAAAGAGCTCACCCTAGCCAATTAGCATACACACACTCTCACAATCCCTCATTTTTTTATTCTCACAACTCTTTTTTTTTTCTTTTCTTTTCTTTTTTTCTTTCTATTTTTTTTCTTGCCTTTTCTTTTCTTTTTTTTCACATGGGTGCACTATCTCACCCTCCTAGACTACTCATATCAAATATGAGCCGGCTACTAGCCATTTGACGCCTAGCCATTATTACACTACGACACGACACTTAGCATGAAATCCCTGGTTTTCCCCCAAACTTATACTTAAGTGCTCCTACGCCATCAAGGGAATAACGAAAATTCTAGATATAAATAAGTGATTAAATCTCAACAACCAAACAAGGTATGACTCGATCTAGCTCAAAAGCAAACAGTGAGACCGTGAAAAGATTGTGTTCCCGACACACGCAAGTCAATTTCATAAGTACTTAAATCAACCCTCTATTCATTGTCATCACACTCAAATTAACATCGACCTATCGAGCCAGAAACAGACACTCATATGGAATCATGTGATATGCATGAACAAAATGATAATACACTCCTAAATAAGTCTATATGACATGGCATCCTAAATGCAATCTAAATGGCATGGCAAAGCTAAATGCACAAATACTAACATGAATATGCATGAATATGCAACTATATGCAATGCAATGACTTTTGATACCCTAAAATCACCCCCAAACTTAAAAATTGCAATGACCTCATTGAAGGTAAAATTAAAGGGTACAAGAGATACTCCCCTAGTCGTCGGTATCTCCACCCTCCTCGGGTGGTGTGTCTGGTGGTGGATAGATGTGGTGTGCTCCTGCGCAACTGTTGTTTTATTCGAAAGCAAAAAATCATGGGTTGCCTCCCACGAAGCGCCTTTCTTTAACGTCTTTAGCTAGACTTGGCCACGATTTTCATCTTGAAAATTTTCTGCACCGCATCTCTATAAGGCCATTTAATGATCTTTTCTGGAGCGACATCTTCAACAACAAGCTTTACCCGTATTCGCTCCTCACAAGATCTCTTAACAACATTCTCCCGCCTACCTGAAAAGTTAGCAGCAATAACAATAGCAAGCAAAGGATTTGAATTACAAGAAACATACCCCAGGTGAACTAGCAATGTTTTGAGCTCGAGTTCGGGAGCTCCTTCAATTGATGGCTTAAGGCGCACCTGAGAATTCCAGAGATCTTCCACTCCAAGCAACTTATGTGGAATACGTAGCCCCATTAACCAAGGCACTGTAATCCTCAGTTGGTCATACTTTTCCTTCTCCTTCTCCGTGTCATACTTTTTACTCTGCCCTGCATCAACCAATTTCAAGCTAAAACACTTCTCATCCTCCGCCGTCAAATTCATGGCTAGAGTTTGCTTCTGAAGCCTCTGTGGATATGGAGGAGGAAAATCGATTTGGACTATCTCTGTAGTCTTCTCCGGAGTAGATTTGTCAACAAGAGTGATGCTCTTTTCCTCTTCGGCCTCCAGCTGGTCGAAGTCAGATTGCAACGGAGCGGCATTCAACAACTGAACATGCTCTTCTAATTCATCATCTTCCACACTGAGACACTCTTCATCCTTCGAAGGAATTAGCATAGCCACTTGAGCCTTGGAATTTTCTTGATCTTGGGCTGATTCTCCAAAATTTTGAGATTGCAAAGGAAGTGGTTGCGGCTGATTATTCAGAATCGAATTTTCTGGACATTCTGAATTTCCTGATTGGTTTGCCTCCGGCTCTGCTTCCTTATCAACTTCATGTTCTGCTTCTTCCCCATCTTTGCCCTCAGACTCTCCTTCCTGAATTTCGATCAT
Organism: Kitagawia praeruptora; assembly: GCA_037693485.1. Classification (NCBI taxonomy): domain Eukaryota; kingdom Viridiplantae; phylum Streptophyta; class Magnoliopsida; order Apiales; family Apiaceae; genus Kitagawia; species Kitagawia praeruptora. The sequence goes on along the minus strand of CM075352.1, from coordinate 101,268,847 downwards.
GGTCTCACCCGTGGCTAAGAAAGGCCAGTCAAGACTGATAGGAAGGTTCTTGTCCTCCTCCTCTACAGCTAGGCCTTCTGTGTCACTTGCAATTTGATTCAATGTTTTTAATGCATTTGCAATTTGACCAATCTGATCTCCTATTTTTTGGAGAGACAATGCATTGCTTTTAGCCATCAACCTCAATTCTTCTAATTCAGCTTCTTCGGTCGACTGTTGGATAGACCAAGTCTGAAATTGCTGCTGCTGAAATTCAGGAGGTTGAAAGTGTTGATGCACTGGGGCATACTGATGCTGAAATTGTTGCCCATATTGCTGCTGAATTCCCCCTAGACTGTATGGCTCATCTTTAAACTGCTGATTTTGGAGCGGGTAGGCTGGATATTGGGATTGCTCCATACCACTCTGATTGTAGTCCCAGCTGAAATTTGGCCGGTTTCTGTTATACTCACATTGATGAGTGTAATGTCCACCTGCACACAGCTCACAAACAATTACGAATTCCTGCTCCCAATAATCCATCAAATAAAAAGAAAAAAAACGTCCGAGTCAGTGAATTTAACCCAAATTGATGACAAGATCATAAACTAAACAAACAATGAACCGAGTCCCCGGCAGCGGCGCCAAAAACTTGTTCGCACTTATTCACGCAAGAGAACGTGGTCAACAAGTAATATAGAGTAAATAGGATTCGTTCCCACAGAGACTCAAATTGTTCGTTATGTTCACTTATGCACCAGCTTATGATTTACACTCACTGCTAAGACAATCACAATATTGGTTTTGATTTAACTAATGATTAATTACCAACTAAGCCAATTACGAGAAAATAACTTAAGGATTAATTTATAAGAAACAAACATGGGATTTCAATTTCATTTACTACTTCATCTAGAATCTTATGCCCTTTAGCCTAGCATGTGACAGAGTTGATTACTGATTAGATGCACTAAACTGATACACACCAACTTTCGTTGTGCATATACCATCCTACTGATCATCCACAAATGATAGAAGTCAAGTAGTCACCAAATATGTGTAGTCCCTATATGTTTATAGCAATTGAACACATACCGGTTGAAAATCAAGCACCCATTAAATCACATAGTCGATGCAAGACGGTTAGAATTACACCACAAATTAATACATGTTCTTCACATGCAAAAACCTATGCTAGCATGAATTGTTCTAAACCCTAGATCCACTTTCGCATTCACTAGGATTAAACAAACAATTACAAGTGTTCGCGACTCACTTATAACGAATAAGCATAAACATACTAGGCAATCAATACATTCAATCACACACCAAGGCATAAAAACACTCAATTACTAGAATCCATAGAAAAATCCATTAAAACCCCATGATAACGAATTAGCCCATAATCGACCTCATCGCCATCATGGGTTCAATTGATAACATAATTCTAGAACAACAAATAATTAAAAGAAGAGAGAAAATAAGGTTCAGAAATAACTCCCCAAAGTAGAAGAATACAAAAGTTCCAAAGATTACTCCTTGCTTGTCACTAGCTTGGAGATGTATCTTGAAATTGTTCTTGGCTACAATGTTGATAGAAAATAAACTAGAGACTGCTACTCGCTAGATAGATGTGTTTTTTAGGGTTTTCAACATATATATAGCTGCCCAAAAATAAATAGGCCCAACAAGTTTTGACCCGGTAGAAAACGACCCAACAGGCATGCACCACACGAGGCAACAACGCCCCAACAAGCGCTAGAGCGCCTGAAAACGTGCAAGAACGCCTCCAACTCCCTATCTAGAATTGTAGAGCTTTCTCTCCTCTTCGCGTGGGCTTTTGAATCGCCCAATTCCGATGTCTAGAACTCAAGTTATGACCGAAACAATTTCTGGAACAATGCTGAAAATATTCTGACGCGCACGAGCGCCGCTGCGCCTTGCCTAGCGCCGCTGCGCCTTGCCTAGCGCCGCTGCGCCCAAACACGCGCAATAGCGCTCGAAACTCCCTGGAAATTCCTCCCGCGCGTGCTATAGCGCCCAAAACCCGCGCAACTGCGCCCCAAAGCTCCTGGACAACACCTTTTAATTTGCTTTAACTCTCCCACTTAGCAACAATCATTCCACAATTCTTGCACTTTGAATCACTTTTCTTCACACCTCTAAAAATTCATTTCACACCACCCAAATCACCATTTTAGCACCGTAATAACTTCACGACACCACCTACACAATTTACACAAAAACGTATCAAATGACAACGAAACTTGAGAACATGCAAACGATTAAAGTCCAAACGGAAGGTAAATAGTGGATATAAAATCCACTTATCAATTTTATGGATGAAAAATCAACTACTGGATTATGGGTTGAGGTATAGTAAAATACCTATTTTTTGTGATAATCAAAGTGCTATTGCAATGACAGGTAATCCAGTACAACACTCAATGACCAAGCACATCAGCATAAGGTATCACTTTATCAGAGAGCATGTAGAGGAAGGCAATATAGAGCTTCACTTTGTGCCTACAGATCAACAACTTGCAGATGTTTTCACAAAGCCTCTAAGTGAAGCAACATTTACAAGACTGGTCAATGAACTAGGGATGGTATCTGGTTTTGACTAAACATGTTGGTTAGACTCAAACTCTTTCAAATAAAATGTGTTGCTCATATCTCTGTAAATTGCTAAAGTGCTATGTGAACCTTATTAATTTTACTCTGTCAGCATGATTGTTGGTCATACACTGTTAATATGTTTGTTAAACTCTGTGAATTCTGAGTTGATTTTTGTCTGAATGAAAATACCGATGAAGAAAAATGTATGGAGCATGATTCTCAGTGAAAAATCAAGATTCTTTTTGAGTCACTGTGATCTAATCAGAAATTGTGCAGTAAATTAACACAGCATGATACTGTTTCATATTTAGAGCATCTCTTAGTTTATTTGATCCTAAACTCTGAATCTATTAATACTGCATGTATTGCCTCTCATGAATAACTCTGATATTGATGAACTCTAAACTCTGATTAGTGACACTCTGTTTCCAAGTCATACTTGATTCTTGATGATTCTGTGTTTGCACTTGTGAAAATTTTAAAACTTGAGATATGTCATTGTTTAGTTTGGTGAGAAACAGTTCATGTCTGCACCTTATGAGATTTTGAGCCGAATAAGTGATTGATACATTTTATATCAATCAGATTTTATTGTTGTGTGATGTTCATCAGTAAGTATGTTGCTCTAGAACTTGCATTAAACCATTTTGGGACTACATGATATATGTGTGCATAAAGATGATAAAGGCATTAGGATTAACCATCTTTCTTCAAACATTGTTCAAAACATCTTTGAACACTGATAATAAACACTGTTCATAAAACACTACCCTTAGTAAACCCTTTGAGCCAAATTAACTGCTCATTTTTCTTGAATACTGACGTATTAAGAGCAGTTATATTCGTTTGTTAAATCAAATTCAAGCAAGTGAGTATTTCTCAAGAAAAGATATCTTACTCAGTATATATATATGTAAATAATAAAAAAAAAAAAAAAAAAAGAAAAAGAAAAAAAAAAAAAAGAAAAAGAAAAAAAGGGGTATATATACTGATCATCTTGTACAAAAATGTACTAACCATTTGACTGAACTTTTTGATCAAATAAATTGTTTAGTTCGAAATTCTCATTCAAAAACATCTCTTCTCATCTGTTTGATTTCACTCAATTAAAACCTTGAACAAAGTCCTTTTGATTTGTGCATATATGTAATCGAAGTGGTGTAGATATGGTGGACATTCAAGCTTATGGAAGTATCTGCTTTTACTAATTGAATCTGAGAGTAAACACTTCACCTAAACACTTGTGTGATGTGAGAGTTTGTGAGACAATCCTTGACATGTAACTCACTGAATGATGCTTTGATGTTTATCTCCTGATCTTTTTGTCTTTAATGACTGTGTGCTTACGTGGATAATCATGATCATAAACTGGAACAGGGATATTCAGATTTCTGTAATTAAGGAACTACAGAGTTTAGCATTCATCATATACTCTGTGTTTAATATGAGAGTTTGTGCATTCAGTGTTTATTGTTTTGATTTATGGATTTTATGAAATATTAGATGCTATAAAAATTGATTTGGTAAACTCTGCTACTCACACACAAAAATCACGACTGTGCATTTTTGAAAGGGTTTTGTGATAAAGATTGAAAATTTGACAAACACTGATTGATTGTGCTATGTACTCTAAGGTATATTTTCATTACGATAATTTGAAAATTCTGGAGTAAATGGAGTAGTTGACAACTGTTAAATAGTGTAATTAGTGGTAACGTGTCTTGATAAATGGAACGACAGCGGTAATAATGGCTTTTACTGCGCATGTATTAAGTGAACCGTTGCATGTGTGACACGTGTCCCACTCACTCATCATTATGTCTCACTTTTACACTTTTCAAGGGAACAGTTGCGTGTTTTCAAGGAAAATCGTTTGAGTTTAGTTTTTAATTAAAACTCAAATTACTTTTTGCCACAATCACTATTACCCACTCGTATTCACTTTACCAAAACAGAGAACATCTTTGTTTTTCACTTTGGCATTTTCACAAACACCTTTCTTGCAAAACATTTTCACAGTTGATTCTTGCTTATTTCTTGATTCAATGGCAACTAAACCTTTCACTGTCTTTGGTCTACGTTTTGTGCCTAACAACTATGCAGCGTTACTTGAGAACGACCGGGCTCCAGAGGCGTTCCATCTAATGCAAAATTTTCTTCAAGATTCTGAGATTGGGCAAGCGCTGGTTGAACCGGCTACTCTATCTGCTTCCCAAGTTGTTAACTTCTGGCAAAATTCACGATATATAGAAGGAGGAGAGAATGGAACTCCGTCTATCATCTTCTCTCATGAAGAACAAGAGTTTGTAATCACTCCACAAACTGTTCGTGATGCCATGGACTTCGACACACATACTTCGTATGCTGTTGTTTCCGAGGAAAATCTGAGAGAGATGCTAACAGAGATTGGGTACATGGAATCACTTGCCAAGCTGGGCAGTGTGAAGAGGCCAAATTTGAGAAAAGAGTGGAACTTTTTCTTTGATTGTATCACCAGGACATTCCAGAAGAAGGTCACCAACTGGGATGCTATTCCAATGGACAGTCTGCAAATTGGGTATTCTCTACTCTATGGCAGTAATTTTGATTTTGGTAGATATATTTTAATGAATTTGGGTGATAAGTTGTCAGAGTCTACTACAGTTTACTTTGCTAGATTTTGTCAACTTCTGTTCAATGCATGTGTTCCTGGATTAGTTGTTGATGAAGCTGATAAGATTCAACCTTTTCGAGTCACTAAGAGAATATTCTCTGATATGACTAACAAAGATGTTGGTAAGGACATACCTCCTTTCATAATGCCACTTGCTTTACAGAACTTTGTCAATCAACCACAAGATTCTCCATCACCAAACCATGAACCACATGAACCACATCAACCAGAACCACAATCTATGCCTGAACCTTTAGCCACTGATCGTACAGAAAACATCCCATCTCAACCTACTCAATCACCTGAGCCAATACCAACAACCACTGATCAACCCATATCACCTCAAACACAAACAGAACCTCAAACACAACCTGACCAAATGACTACTGAACTAACAAACCCTGTCACTACCACTAATCCACAACCACCACCTAAGCCAAAAAGGAAGAAACATACTGCAGTCAACACCAAACATTCTAGGGCTAAACAGACAACTCCAAAGGCTGTTTATTCTAGAAGATTCATACAAAGGGCAAATAGACCTTCACTACCATCAGTTGAGGAAAGTTCTAGTGAAAGTTCCAATGAAGATGCAGAACAGGTTGCAGTGCCTCAAGCTAAGCGGAGGAGGCTCATTCTTACTGATTCTGATGATGAGCAGGAAGTTGAAGCTCCAGAGGTGGTTTCCAAGCAAACACCTACTGTTGAGGTTGTAGAGAAGGTTGCTATATCTGCAGAGGTTGAAATACCTGCAAAGGATGATGCTCCTGTAAACACTGATTTACCTGCAGAGGATGACATGCCTGCAGAAAAGGGTCACAGAGATGTTTTTTCACCAGTAGATGATGTTCTTGATTCAGTTCTACAATTCTCTGATCCTATCTCATTTGCTGAAACTCCAATTTCTTTTAATCATGAAGCATCTACTCCACCACTCATGGAGGTTACACTTTCTATTGATACTGGTGTTGCTGATGGGCCTACTGTTGTTCTTGAAGACACTGTGGTTGCATCACACACTGAGTTGAACTCTGATGCCAATCATGTTTCTGCTCATGGTGAGGAGGTTGATAAACCAGAAAAGGTTCTTTCTTCAGAGCAAACTCCAGTTGATAAAGGAAAACAGGTTGCTCAAGAACTTATTTCTGCTCAAGAACCTATTGCTTCTGTTGCCTCTACTAGTGAGTCGATGAGTGATTCAGTTGAAGCTGAGAGTACAGGAGTTGAACAACCACAAAATCAGACTGATGGTCAGAAAACAGGTGAAAAACCAGATTTTGCTGGACCTTCTGCTAATGAGGTTGATGATGATTATTTGAAAAAGCAAACTGCTGATTGGTACAAGTCAGATTGTATCTTTCCTCCTGGAAGAGCAGCTAATTTTCTACAGTCACATTCCTCAAAGATTTCAAATCCTGATATCTTTACTTGTCTTCAAGGCACAGTGATTCAGATCAAGACTTTGAATCACAGATTTGATGAAAATCAGAAGGCAATTGTAGATCTTCGAACAGAAGTTGCTACTCATGAGGAGAAAGCTCAACTAGCTAATGCTAAGCTCTTTCAACAATTTGCTAAAGCTCAAGCAAATATTAATGACAGACTGAGCACAGTTGAGCAGAATCAGATTTTACTAACTGAGAAGGTTGATTCCATTGCAAACTCTCTTGAGTTAATTACTTCTATTCTGATTCAAGATGGTGATGATGATGTCAAAAAGGGGGAGAGAATTGCTAAAACCAAGTGTAAGCAAACTCAAACTCTGTCAAAGAAAGATCATCTTGATGATGAAGGTACCAATGCTGAGAAGGGCTTAAGAAATGCAAATTCTAGACAAGGACATGGAAGGTCTTCAAGGTCAAAGCCGAATTTGGTGATAGATTCAAATACTCAGAATGCTTTTGGTTCAAAGCCAAAGGATTTGTCATTCTCTGACAATCCACAAACAGATGAAGAATTGGCTGCAAAATTATTTTGTGAAGAGAATGCTGAAGCTACACTTGAGGATATTCAAGCTGAAGAAAAGCTATTGCAGAAAGAGCATTTAAAAGCTTAAAAGTCCAAGAAAGTGAAGAAAGTTGTTAAAGCTTCAGAGTCTGCAAGGCCTGTAATGAAAGGAATTGAAATCAAAGAAAAACTATCTGGTATTGAAGAAGAAGAAGAAGATACTGGAAAGCTGGTGAGAAAGTCTTCTCTTGATGCAAAGTTGAAATTAAAAGGGAAAATTGGTGAAGAGAGCAAGGGCAAAATGATAGTTACAATCTCTGTTGCTACACAAGTTGTACAGACTCAAAGTAAACTCTTACCTGGTTTTTCAAGGCCAAAGATTCCAGTGCAAGAAGAAGCAGGAGTGACTGGTGGATATCAACATAATGTTGCATGTTCAGGAAAGCCACCAGGCAGGAATACTTCTGGCTTAGGTTCAAGAAGAGATTTGAGGGTTAGTAACAGTCCAAGAGATCCCTCTGCACTTGTATCTCTTGGTTCTGGTATAACTCAAGAAAATCTAGACAAGTTGGAGTCAGTTCAGGTAGTTCATCAAAGGAGCTTAGACATTCACTTTCTACTATACTTTATGGCAGATGGGTCAGTATATAGAGTGAATGAAGAAGCAATCAAACTAAAATTATTTGAGGAACTTCAGTATGTCTTGCATATCTTCAGAGTTAGAAATCAAAGAACACAGCTTATTGCTAATTCTATAAGGGAGTATATGCAGAAAGCTAAAGTTGCTACAGGAACAAAGTCTGCTGAAAAGTATGTTCCTAAGTACAGAGACTGGAATGGGAATCTGATTGAAATGCAGAAAGGAACTACAAAGCTGAAGACTGATCTTGGAATTACAGTTCTAGATTTTAATGTAAAGTCTGAAGAAGTGAAGTTTATCAGATTGGGAAATGAAATGAGAAGAAACAAGATCTATGATCTCAGAGCTGCTATTTTTCAAACTGATGAGAATGATCCAGAATTAAGAGAGATCAAGCAAGCTATGGAGATTGAACTTGAAAATGCTGAAAGGAGATTGTTGATTGATTATCTCAGAACAACTCCAGATCTTGAGGAGGTTAGGTAGACAGAATTTGTAAGTAATTCGTATTTTCTGTAAATTTTGCTAAGTCAAGTTTAAACTCTGATTATATGTTAAACACTGTGTTTTTATTTGTTAGTTTTGACATCATCAATTATTGTGAACTTGTACATTTTTCTAATGAACAAGTTGGGGGAGATTGTTAAATATAATTGATGTGTTTTAATGTCAGTGTTTAAGTGTTACAGGTAAAGAGAGTTTAACTTGTTATTGAAAGCAGTTGTAACAGAGTTTGAGTATACGCTGATTACTGGAAGCGCAAACGCTGACAGAGGAAAGCGTAAACACTGATAGCTGAATACATGGAAGCGCAAACACTGTTAGCGTAGAGAGAACAGAGTTTGCTAAAGTTTGTCTACTGGGAGCGTCTACAAGTCAACAGAGTTTGAAGATTAATTTAATATTAATATGGAAGCGATATCTTTGAAGATTGGATAGCTGTCAAAGAGATTGAGTTGACTTAGAAGACGTGTAGCAATCGTAATTGATATCAATTGTATAGCTTAATTTTAGGAGAATCAATTTACGATTGTACGTAGCTGTATATCTTATAAATACAGTTAGGTTAACCCTAGAAGGGTATCCATCGTGAACAAATATCATTCTTGTAACCTAAGCAGCTCTCTGTGATACTTTACATCACCGAGAGAGGAATTATTAATTCCAAACAGTTTTAAAAGTTAAAACGTGTGTTCTTGTTACTTATTCATACAGTAATTGATTATATTTTGTGTATTCGACCTAACAAGATCAAATACAAACTCTACCAAAGGTGTACAATACCTTTAGCAGCTGCTGACAATACAAATCTCTCTCTGTTTGTTTCGAACTCTCGAATACAAACCTTATACAGAGCTACGCACATTCACTAGTTCGACTCACAACTTCGTCGCTCTTTACAATGATATTGAGAGAGTATTTATAATGCTACCTATCAACTAATAACAGAAAGATATAATCTATACATGACAATGTTCTGCCTTCTAGTCGATAGTTTCCTTCAATAGAAAAACTCTTTCCTTCATAATATCTTCTTGCTTGTTCTTCAAACAACGATCCTGTTTTATAGCACTTGCCAGTTTCTGTAGTATCTATAATGACATCATCAGTAACATGACTGATATCAGGATCTGTACACTGCATCAGTATCTGATCAACCATCAGTATTGGACCGTCATCAGGATTTGCTCTCTGTTCCTGACATGTAGTCTCCGATACACTGTTCATTCCTGACTAAACTATACAGATAACTGTTTTACACATAAAACCTATATACAGTGCTAAATCCTTTATAAGATCAGGATTACAAGAAGTATAATGTGTAAATTCTATTCTTAACATCACAACTTATGAATTATTCCTAACAATCTCCCCCTATTTATGCTTTATAATCTGAAGCATAAATCTAAGTTGTGGATGTCAAAACATATAACAATACAACCAGAATAGAATTTATGAATGTCGAATTATGAAGTTTAAGTACCTCCTTCTCAGATGTAGACGCTTATCTAGTACTTAGAAGAAAGAATTTTAACTATTAATGCTGCTCTTCCTTTACCTCTTCCTAGCTGAGATTCACCACTGTCACTCCTGGTTCTTCTTTTTACTATCCTTTGTCTGATCTTTATCTCCCCCAGCTTTATCTTCAGTCTGGTGGTGTTGTTGTTGTCTTTTGAATTGTCTTTATCTCCCCCTTTTTGACATCAGCAACATTAATTCCAAGAGATTCAGAAACAGAACAAATGAGATTCATAAGAACTGCTTGATTTTCCATAATTGTGACTTGGTTATCTTCAAGTGATTGAAGTCTTGTTTGAATAGCAATTTGAGAATTCTGAATATCTTTCAAAACATCAGAATGAACTTCAATATTGGAAGTGCTTCTAGTATCTTCAGTATCAGAATCAGAAAGAACTGTATCTTTAAGTCTTGTAGAAGAAGTTGCTTGAGTTGTATGATATTCAAGTAATAAAACCTGATTAGAAGTATCAACATCTTCATCTTTCTGTTCTGGAACTGAAACATGATCATCATCTCCTTCACCAGTATTCTGTGTACTAACATCTTCAAATCCTGACTCCTCCTTAGAGTGATCAGAGACTGTTGATGTCTCAATTCTAGCTGATATTGGAAGTACATACAAAGGAACACTAGGATCATTAGGATCTTCATCTGGTACATATGTATCAAGAGATTTCTTTATCCTGGCACCTCTTCTGTTAATGATTTCTGCAAGCCTCTCCTTTTGCTTCTGAGCTTTAACTTTTGGCTTTGCATTGTGATGTGCTAGGTCATTCTTCTGATACATTTTGATGAATGAATAAGTACCAGCATCCATACCCAAATTTTCAGACCAAGATTCAGGAAAAACCTGATCCCAGAAATCAAATGATGGTTTCCTAATTTTCTCTCCCTCACTATGGAGTTGATCATCCATACCCTCATTCTCACTTTGACTTTCTAAAGTCAACACACTTTCTACCTCACCTTTTGCCTGGTCAGGAGCCAGCCGCTCAAATTGTGGATCTAAGTCCATCTTTTCAACTGTATCACTCAAATTTAGATAAGTGCTCTCATGACCTACAGAAAAATAGAGTTTAGAAGGAGTTTTTATACCTGAACTCACATGGAGAGAGGGTTCCTCATATGGCATGTGGCTTGAGGTTTTCTCCAAGGAGTGAGCTGCTATAGTCTCTGAACCCATACAATCATCTTCTTTCCTTTCAGAAACTACAGGCTCCAGTATACCACTTTCAGGTTCTTTACTAGACTCTGATGTCTTCAGTAATACTTCATTAGACACCATAGTTAGTACATCACCGTCTTTAAGTGTTGTTTGCTGAGACACACCCTCAAGGTGAATAGACTCTGACTGAACAAAATTTGTTTGATCTTCAGAAAAATCAACCAAAGTCATTCCTCCCATATCATAGGGTATCTCACTTGCAATCTCAGTCATCACAGAAGACCTTTCAACATCAGCTATCACAGCTCCTGAGTCATCCTTCCTCTGACTAGATGATTCTTGTGTTACAGTGACTGTGATCTGATCGTTCCTACTATTCACAACTGGTGCAATAGTACCTTCTGTTGACTGCTTTCCTCTATCTACTTCCTCCAGTTTTTCACCTTGAGCTGAAGCATCTTCAATAATTACATCCTTGTCAAATAAATATTCATGAAGTGATTGAAGTGCAACATGCTTCGAGAGTCCAAATTTCTTGACTAATTGTCTTCTGACAGATACATAGAAATACATCTTCATTAAGTCAAGTCTTTGATGTAGAAGTCCATATTCATATGGAAATAAAAGTTTTGGTACTCTTTCAACCAGAAAATCTAGAACAGGCCTTGACAACTTCACTTTGAGAGAAATTAGTCCCATAGCCAGTCTGTATGATAATGTAGTTTCCCATGAAGAATCAATATCCAGATCTCTCTTGTCAAATACTGACATAGATGTAGCTTGATTTGTAGAAACCTGCATGATATTAGTTGGACTAGACTCTGTGTGTAGGTGACAATTGAATCTTTCTCCTTGTTCTCCTGATATAGTGAGCAAAAGATTTATCCTGAGAAGACTCAAGAGGTGTAGACACAGAAGTGATCTTGGGATGAGATCTTTGTTCAATAGACACAGTCTTTTGAGAGACAGTATCCAGTAACTGTTTTCCCTTTTTAAGAACTACAGCCTTTTGGGAGACTGCAGCCTGGCTGTGACTAGGTTTTTCATCTCTTTGTGCTAACAAAGAAAGTTGAATTGCAGCCTTCAATTCTGCTCTCTCAGCAAGAGTTAAATCATCATCATCTTCACTAGAATTACTACTACTACTTGACACAACAAATCTTCTCTTCCTTACAACTGATGTCTTTTGAGAAACACCAGAGGTTGGTTTCTTTGAAACAATAGGCTGTGGATCAAAATTTGATTCTTGAATTGTTTCAGAGACTATAATGTTTTGGGCTACTTGGGTAGACACAGGTGGGTTCTCCTCCAATTGAGATTCCTGAGCCATTTCACCACAAAAGAAAGAAGAATTGTAGAGAGTAGGAAGATGAGCTTTAAGAATTACCTGAACATGATGTGGATAATGAATTACAGGTATTTCATCTAGATTCTTTTCATTGTCCTTCTTTGTAATGTCAGAGAAAATTCTCTTTTGCTGTTCATAAGAAGAAACACAATGTTCTCTACCAAATCTAGTTTCAACATCAGGAACAAAATGGTTAATAAACAATTGCATAAATCTATGATAATAAACCATTTTCCTGTTTTGATCTCTTAACCCAAGTTTAATACTCATCTGACTTAAGATAATATGACCAATGTTGATTACTCTGTCATAAAGCAAACTATAAGCAATATGTGATGTAACAGAAGTAATTTGCTGAAAAGAACTACATTTGCCAGTAAAACATTTAGCAATTTGATCAAAGTAAAAAGACCATTCCTTTCTAAGAAAAGACCTATTCAACTGGCTCATGTTATCTAGAGGTCCACTATAACCTAATTCAGACAACATAGTTCTTATATTATCATCAGATGGTACATTCTCATAACTATCAGTAACAGGTAAGCAAAGTACTGAATTAACAACAGATTCAGTAATGTCAAATGAATCTTGTCCTAAATGTAGAACAATCTTACCTGATTGACTCTGAGTAGAATCAATTACCTCAGCATTCTTCCAAGCTTGTGAAACAGCTACTTGATTAATCTGTGGAGATGCTGTCAATGCATAACTTAATGGTCCATACACCAGAAAGTCCATGATTGGATGAAAATCAGATGATACTCCTTCCTTGTTGGTGATAGCTGCAACATGATTGTTTGTCATAAAATCAAAGTCACCAAACTTGAAGGCTACTGATTTAGGTAATCTTCTCTGAGCTGCCATTTTTGATCTGAAAAGAAACTTGAAAAATTCTTGAAATGGATTAGTGATTTTGAAAACTCAAGAGTGATTTTTGCTTTAGAGAATGTAAAATTAGAGAAAGCAATTACACGATTAGAGTTTCAAAACAAATATATTTCACAAATCTTTCAGACCACTATCCCACGTTGACACGTAGATTGACAGGTGTCAGTTCCTGAAAAATGCGGTTACCCATGATTTTTTTTTTTTGAAAATAAAATCCAAAATTGATTTTCATGAAATAAATCAGGGTATAAATAAGCAATACTGATCAGCTTCCTTTTCCTGATGACCTCTCATCAAAATAATCACAAAATGTAATGTGATTTAAAAATATAATTTTCAAATCCTGATGGTCACACATGAAATCCTAACCAATATTATCAGCGACTTAATATGGAGTTTCCACGTGGCATTTTTCTTTTATCTGAAAAAGAAAATAAACAATAAATCTGAACAGAAAATCAATTGGTTAGATATTTTCAATATTTCTTGAAACAAGAAATACAGCCTCATGCAATAATTAGCATTTGACTTCATAAAAACTTCCAAGTGACTGCTCAGCTTCTCACGTCTTTCTTTAAAAGAACCAAACGCTTTATGCCATTCTCCATAACCTTTCAATTTCCTTTCTTCTCAACAATGCTTCTCAAACCAAAAATCCCTTCAAACCCATTTTCCAGATTTTTCTTGATCGATGAACATCCTGTTCTTGATCATCTCTTTGAACAAATGACTCTTCTCATCGAACTAATCATGAATGGATTGGTTTTCGAAAATATCCAGAGGTTTCTCCTAGAACATTCATCTGTTGGATACAATCTTCCCCTAACCTCCTCAAAACTTGAGGATGAAGAATTTGGCCGAGAGTCTGAGGTTGATCTTGATGGAGATGCTATTCATTTAAGTTAGCTGCTCTCATTCAAGTCGCCCAGACAAGGAATTCAAGAGCAAATGAGACTTTCATCCCTTGATGGATTTCTTGAGATGCTCCTTGTCCTGTTCCTCAGAGTTCATATCAAAGACAAGTATAGAGTAGAAATTTAGACAAAAAGATGATGTATTTCATTTCTATGTAATGATTTCTATTAATGAAAATACAATTTCTTGTTATCTGCTTGTCTTTTGATTTTTGAATGATGTATAAATTATCAGTATGCAAATATCAAAACTTGCTAGCATAGACTTAACATATCACAGAATCAGATTATTACACAAAGTAAACGTCAGGATCTGAAACAATTTTCATAATCCTGATACTGACACAATACTGATGACGTCAGCATCCTGATAACAAATCTAATCCTGATGATTATTAACAAGTCTATCATACTGAAATTTATCAAGGCAATGTGTTATAGCTCAAACATTTAACAATCAAATATAGATCCTGACAGGAGTATCAAGTCTATAAGCTAAGAACAACATACCTTGCTACTTTTGCAGATGTTAAAATCTAAAAATTTAACATCCCTAACTCACTTACTAGTCTACTGAACGTAGTCTCATTAAGTGGTTTAGTTAGAATATCTGCAAGCTGTTTGTCAGTAGGAACAAAATGAAGTTCCACAGTACCATTCTCAATATGTTCTCTAATAAAATGATACCTGACATCAATGTGCTTAGTCCTTGAATGTTGAACTGGATTTTCTGCAATTTTAATAGCACTAGTATTATCACAAAACATAGGAATATTACTAAGTGTCATACCATAATCCAACAACTGATTTCTTATCCAAAGGAGCTGTGCACAACAACTGCCTGCTGCTATGTACTCAGCTTCTGCAGTTGAGGTTGAAACAGATTGTTGCTTCTTGCTTGCCCAAGAAATCAATCTATTTCCCAAAAATTGACATGTACCTGTAGTGCTTTTCCTGTCTATCTTACACCCTGCATAATCAGAGTCTGAATAGCCAATTAGAAAGAAATCAGATTCTCTAGGATACCACAAACCAAGATTTGGAGTTCCTTTGAGATATCTAAAAATTCTCTTTACAGCAATTAAATGAGATTCCTTAGGATCACTTTGGAATCTAGCACATAAACAGGTAGAAAACATTATATCTGGCCTACTTGCAGTTAGATATAACAATGAGCCTATCATGCCTCTATAACTAGTATTATCCACACTCTTCCCTTTAGGATCAGAGTCTAGTTTAGTGGCTGTTGCCATGGGTGTTTTTGCAACTGCACAGTCTTGAAAGTCAAACCTTCTTAAAAGATCTTTGATATACTTTGACTGATTAATGAAAATACCAGTCTCAGTCTGTTTGACCTGCAAGCCTAAGAAATAATTTAGTTCACCCATCATGCACACAACTTTTCATTAGTAGAACCAAAAATAATATCATCAACATAAACTTGAACTAAAAGCAATTCACCTTTTATCTTTATAAAGAATAGAGTTTTGTCAATTGTACCTCTTGTGAAGCCATTTTCAAGAAGAAATTTAGACAAAGTCTCATACCATGCTCTTGGTGCCTGCTTTAGTCCATAGAGTGCCTTGTCAAGTTTGTAGACATGATTTGGAAACTTTGGATCAACAAATCCAGGTGGCTGTTCTACATACACTTCTTCATCAAGTTTTCCATTTAAAAAAAGCACTCTTTACATCCATCTGGTATACCTTAAATTTTGAATGAGCTGCAAATGCAAGAAACATTCTGATTGCTTCCAATCTTGCTACAGGTGCAAAGGTCTCATCATAATCAATGCCTTCTTCCTGAGAATAACCCTTGGCCACCAGTCTTGCTTTGTTTCTTACAATCATACCAGATTCATCTAGCTTGTTTCTGAAAACCCATCTTGCACCAACAATAGATCTATCTTTAGGTCTTGGTACCAGTTTCCAAACTTTGTTTCTCTCAAACTCATTTAATTCCTCCTGCATTGCAATTACCCAATCAGGATCCTGTAAGGCTTCTTCAACCTTCTTAGGTTCATTCTTTGAGAGAAAACAACTATACAAGCATTCATTTTGAATTGATCTTCTAGTTCGAACACCACTATTTGGATCACCAATTATCAAATCTTCAGTATGATCCTTTGTCCATTTTCTAACAGGTGGTAAATCAACTCTGCTAGTCTCTCCCCCTAAGTTAGTGGTATCTCTTGTAGAAGAATTCTCTCTACCTTCAAAAACTCTCCTTTGATCAATAGAATCAATAGATTCCATATTGCTGCTAGTTACTGATCTTTCCTCAGAAGATTCTGACAGGTCAGTTCCTGATGGAGTAGACTCTGAAACATCAATTCCTGATGGAATAGACTCTGAAAGACTAGTCTGCTCCTGATGATCACTGTGTTCTCTCTGATTTATTTGCTCCCCCTCAACAGTAGCATTCCTTTGAGAAGCAATAGAAATTCCTTCTGGAGAACCTTCATCATCACTTGAGAGTATCTCAGAATTCTTCAGATTTTCAAATTCCAATTTATCATGGCTTTCATCAGTTTGCAAAATTCCAAATTTCTTATCATCAAATGCAACATGAATTGATTCCATAACAATGTGAGTTCTGAGATTATAAACTTTGAAGGCCTTAGATGCTGAGTATCCTAGAAAAATCGCTTCATCCGATTTGTCTTCAAATTTTCCAAGTTGTTCTGGATGAACTTTTAGGACATAGCATTTGCATCCAAAGATGTGAAAATATTTCACACTTGGTTTCTTTCCTTTGATCATCTCATAGGGAGTTTTTCCATGACTATTTACCAAGGTACAGTTCTGAGTGAAACATGCAGTGTTAATAGCTTCTGCCCAAAAGTAGGTTGGAAGTTTTGCATCTGCAAGCATGGTTCTTGCTGCCTCTATGAGAGTCCTGTTCTTTCTTTCCACTACACCATTTTGCTGAGGTGTACCAGGTGCAGAAAACTGTTGAGTGATTCCATTGTCTGCACAAAACCCCTCCATTGTAGAATTCTTGAATTCTGTACCATTGTCACTCCTAAGTACTTTAACTTTGTACTCAGAATTATTCTGAATATTCTTGATGAGTTCAATGATTTGCTGAGGAGCTTCATCCTTCTTGTGTAGAAAGAACA
Organism: Kitagawia praeruptora; assembly: GCA_037693485.1. Classification (NCBI taxonomy): domain Eukaryota; kingdom Viridiplantae; phylum Streptophyta; class Magnoliopsida; order Apiales; family Apiaceae; genus Kitagawia; species Kitagawia praeruptora. Next base: position 101,251,551 of record CM075352.1, on the reverse strand, counting down.
CCCATGTGAACCTTGTGAAATCATCCACCATAACTAGAGCATATCTTTTCTTGCTGATAGACATGATGTTTACCGGACCAAACAGATCAAGATGTAGCATGTGAAATGGTTCAGTAATTGAATTTTCAGTCTTGCTCTTGAAAGTGGTTCTTCTCTGCTTTCCAAGCTGACATGCATCACAAAGTCCATCTTGCACAAAATTTGCCTGAGGTAGGCCTCTCACCAAATTGTGTTTAACAAGTTGATTAAGCTTCTTGAAATTAAGATGTGAGAGCTTCTTGTGCCAACTCCAGCTTTCATCATTTGTTGCTTTGCTGTAGAGACATCTAACAATTCCTTTAGATGTATCACTTAAGCTGGCTTCATATATGTTACCATGTCTTTGACCAGTTAGAACAATGTCTCCATTCTGCATATTCAAGACTTTGCATCCTTCTCTGTCAAAGATTGATTTGTAACCTTTATCACCCAGTTGACTTATGCTTAAAAGAGTATGTTTCAAGCCTTCAACCAGTGCTACATTTTCTATGATGACATTCCCCAAAATAATTGAGCCATATCCCAGAGTTTCTCCTTTGTTGCCATCTCCAAAAGATATTACTGGGCCAGCTTTCCTCTCAAACTTTGTAAGCAGGGACTTCTTTCCAGTCATATGTCCAGAGCATCCACTGTCCAAGATAATTGAATGCTTCTTTCCTGTGCCCTTAACAGAGGATGGAGAAATTTTCTTTGGAGATCCAGGTTTGTCTGAACTATTGGCCATCAATGCAATGTTGTCATAATCCAATTCATCTTCAGAGTCACTGGAATCAGCCCAATCCTTCTGTGTGACCATAAGTGCATTACCCTTTCCTGAATTCCTAGGCTTCTTACACTCACTAGCAAAGTGTCCAAGCTCGCTGCAGTTAAAGCACTTGATCTTGGCCTTATCAAGCTTGACAATTGTACTTTTGCTTTTGTCACTCTTCTTCTCCTCCTTCTTTTGAAAAGGTCCTTTGCTAAATCTTCTCCTGTTGAATTTTCCTTTCTTGAAAGCTTTAGCAAACATAGCAAAGAGTTCTTGCATCTCAGATTCAGAATCATTGTTGTCAGAGTCCATATCAGTAGTCTCTGACTCAGAACTTTCTTTGCTTTTCTTCTTCCTTGAATTTTTTACAGCAATCTCTTCATGCTGTTCTTCAGGAAGCTTCTTAACTTCAGATTGAGCAGTAAGTGCAATAGTCTTCATCTTTCCTTCACTCCTGCTCTTCTTCTGCTGCTTGTCAAGTTCATAAGCTCTCAATTTTCCATATACTGCCTCTAATGAAATCTCATCCAGATCATTAGCTTCCTCAATTGCAGATATCTTCTCATTGTAGAAATCAGGCAAAGCTTTCATGAACTTTGTATTCATGTCCTCCAAGTCGTAATATTTACCATGCATGGCCATCTCATTGATGAGTTTTGTAAACCTATCAAAGGTATCAGTAAGTGACTCACCAGACTTGGATTCAAAGTACTCATACTGTTGTATAAGTAATGTCCTCATATTCTTCCTGACAGGCTTAGTTCCTTCACAGTGAACCTTAAGATTGTCCCATATATCCTTAGCAGTTTTATAAGAGAGAACATAGTTAGTGAGAACAGAATCAAGACTGTTGAATAATATGTTTCTCACTTTAGCATCTTTGAGAACATTCTCCTTGTCCTTATCTGACCATTCAGATTTTGGCTTCTCTGCTGTATGTTCTGGAACAACCACACCATCAACAGTTGCTTGTCCAACGACCTTTGTTGGAACAAAAGGTCCATCTCTGATTCTGTCAAGATAATCAGGATCTGTTGCTTCCAGATGATGCAACATCTTTACTTCCCATAGAGTATATTCGTTTCTCTTGAGCATAGGAATTTTAGTATTCCCATCCTTGTAACCAGACATGATTGCAGATCTTTATGATTATTCGAAATCAACCTGCTCTGATACCAATTGTTAACTCGAATAACTTGTAGAAGGGGGGGGGGGGTTGAATACAAGTTATATAATCGTGTCTGATTTTTGCTTGATTATATGAACAAGAATAAACGAATGAATCAAACTCTTGTTTGTATTAATAAGATCAAATACAAACTCTACCAAAGGTGTACAATACCTTTAGCAGCTGCTGACAATACAAATCTCTCTCTGTTTGTTTCGAACTCTCGAATACAAACCTTATACAGAGCTACGCACATTCACTAGTTCGACTCACAACTTCGTCGCTCTTTACAATGATATTGAGAGAGTATTTATAATGCTACCTATCAACTAATAACAGAAAGATATAATCTATACATGACAATGTTCTGCCTTCTAGTCGATAGTTTCCTTCAATAGAAAAACTCTTTCCTTCATAATATCTTCTTGCTTGTTCTTCAAACAACGATCCTGTTTTATAGCACTTGCCAGTTTCTGTAGTATCTATAATGACATCATCAGTAACATGACTGATATCAGGATCTGTACACTGCATCAGTATCTGATCAACCATCAGTATTGGACCGTCATCAGGATTTGCTCTCTGTTCCTGACATGTAGTCTCCGATACACTGTTCATTCCTGACTAAACTATACAGATAACTGTTTTACACATAAAACCTATATACAGTGCTAAATCCTTTATAAGATCAGGATTACAAGAAGTATAATGTGTAAATTCTATTCTTAACATCACAACTTATGAATTATTCCTAACATTGTGATTCAAGAAGAAATGAGAAATGAGGACAGTGCTAATGGCATAGTCCTTGATAATGATAAATCTGTTAAGGAACCTACAACCAAAAATGTTAAATCTAAAAAGGTTGTTCCTAAAGAACCAGTTAAGTTTGTTGAGTCAGCCAGTTCGTCTAAAACTGGGTTAGGTGGTAATAAGTTGAAGCAAAACAATAACATGTCTGACATGCATATCATGCCTATTATTGATTCTTCCCATAAAGCCTGTGGTGTTGTGAATTGCATGTCTTGTGCATTTAATGTGATGTCTGCTTACTTTAATGGTAATCATGCATGTGATAATAAGACTGCTCCTCGACAACATATAAATAGAAACAAGCATGTTAGATCAAAGACTGCTAGTCCTCCTCATGTTAGGAGAGAGACATTTGTACTTAAGCCTAAACAAAGTTCTACTAAGGCTGTCTACAAGGTTAAATATCTAGTCAATGAAACAAATGTTATTGCTGCTAAAGAAACATGGATACCCAAGATTAAACAAAAGATTGTCAAATCTGTTTATAGGGTAAAATGTTTGTTGACTAATGGTAAAATTGGTGTTAAGGTGAAAAATGTTGTTTTGCCTGACAAAGGCCAATTCTTTAAGTATTCTGGACCCAATCAAATTTGGTTCCGAAGAAGGTTTAATCCGTTTGTCATTGAAGGGTGTTGAACAGGTTGAACGAGTAACCTGGATCTTGGACAGTGGATGTTCAAGGCATATGACTGGTGACAGAACCCTGCTGACAAATGTGGTGGAGAAGGCCGGCCCAGTAGTTACCTTTGGAGATAACAACAAAGGTAGAACTGATGGATATGGCAGACTTGAAGCTGGAAATGTTATCATTGATGAAGTCTCTTTTGTGAAAGGACTTGAGCACAATTTGCTCAGTGTTAGTTAATTCTGTGACAAAGGATATGAAGTTTATTTCAACAAGAAGAATTGTCTAATTTCACACAAGAGACATGAAAAGCCACAACTGACAGGAGTTAGAAAAGACAATCTGTACGTAGCCAATATGAACTCAGGAAGCACTGCAGAAATTACTTGCTTCTACACTAAAGCATCTAATGACGAGAGTTGGCTATGGCACAAGAAACTTTCTCATCTAAATTTCAAGACAATGAATTCTCTAGTTAAAAGAGAGTTGGTGAGAGGTTTGCCTTCAATGGAATTCACTCAAGAAGGACTTTGTGATGCATGTCAAAAAGGCAAGCTAAAAAGGGCAAGTCACAGGAGCACTGACACATCTTCAATAACTGAATCATTACAATTACTTCATATGGATTTGTTTGGTCCAGTTAATGTGATGTCTATATCAAGGAAGAGATATGCTCTAGTGATCGTTGATGATTTTTCAAAATACACATGGGTCATATTTTTGAATTCTAAAGATGAGACTCCACAACTGGTGATTGATCACATCAAATTAATTGAGCGAGATTCTACGTATCCAGTGAGAGCTATAAGATCAGATAATGGAACTGAATTCAAGAATGCAGTTCTAAATGACTTCTGCACTGAGAAGGGTATAACTAGACAATACTCAGCTCCAAGAACTCCTCAGCAAAATGGGGTAGTGGAAAGAAAGAATAGAACCTTGATTGAAGCTGTACGTACTATGTTAAGTGAATCAAGGCTTCCATTGTACTTTTGGGCTGAAGCTGTCAACACTGCTTGCTATACCCAGAATCGAACTCTAATCAATAAAGACCATATGAAGACACCCTATGAAATTATGGCTGATAAGAAACCATCACTCAAATACTTTCATGTATTTGGGGCAAAATGCTTTGTGCTTAAAGAAGGTGATGATCAAGGTGGTAAATTCGATACCAAAGCATTTGAAGCAATTTTTATTGGTTATTCAATGAGGGCATACAGGGTGTATGTGATTGATGAACAGAAGATGATGGAAAGTGTCAATGTAACATTTGATGACACTAAGCTCCCAAGTATCCAAACTGAAGATTCATCTGAAAAGCTATCTTTTGATGATATGACAGATCCAGATTCAGATGATGATAATCCACCTGATGTTTTTGCTGATGCTACTAACAACAATGATAATGATGATGATCAGGGTAATGGTGGTGAAAACAATGATAATAATGAAGATACACCTGACACTCCTGAACATTCATCTAGTCAACCTGGCAACAACTCAGGGGGAGATAATGAAGGATCAACTAGTCATACTCAACATCACAATGAAGAACAAGGCGAATCATCAAGATTAAATCTTCCAAGACAAACAGTTTGGAATAGAGCTCATCCTTTTGAGCTGATTATTGGTGATCCAGATGTTGGAGTCAAAACTAGAAGTGCTACTCAAAATCAATGTAACTATTCAGGGTTTCTATCTGAAATGGAACCTAAGAAAACTGAGGAAGCTCTTTCTGATCCTGATTGGGTAATTGCTATGCAAGATGAACTCAATCAATTCAAACAACAAGAAGTATGGAAACTGGTACCCAGACCCAAAGACAGGAAAGTGGTTGACACAAGGTGGGTATTCAGAAACAAGCTAGATGAAGATGGTACAGTGACGAGAAATAAAGCAAGACTGGTAGCAAAGGGTTATTCACAAGCTGAAGGAATAGATTATGATGAAACCTATGCTCCAGTGGCAAGACTTGAGGCTATCAGAATATTCTTAGCATTCGCAGCATTCTCAAACTTTAAGGTTTATCAAATGGATGTCAAGAGTGCCTTTCTGAATGGTAAGCTAGATGAAGAGGTATATGTAGAACAGCCCCCTGGCTTTGAAGATCCAGAATTCATGGACTATGTCTACTTTCTCTTCAAGGCTATCTATGGTCTTAAGCAAGCGCCAAGAAAATGGTATGACACTCTCTCTGAATTTTTACTTGAAAATGGTTTTGTTAGAGGTGTCATAGACAAAACTCTCTTCATAAAGAAACATAAAAATGATACAATATTAGTTCAAATCTATGTGGATGATATAATATTCGGGTCTACTAATGATCTTCTTTGCAAGAAATTTGCTAAGTTAATGCAGGGTAAGTTTGAAATGAGCATGATGGGTGAGCTGAAGTTCTTTCTTGGATTGCAAGTAAGTCAAAGGACAGATGGAATATTTATCTGTCAATCCAAATATGTCAGAGAGCTCCTTAAGAAATATCAAATGGAGGACTCATCTTCAGCAAGAACACCATCATCTACAGTTGTCAAATTTGGAGCATGTGAAAATTCTGCTAAGGTAGATATCACAAGCTACAGAGGTATGATAGGCTCATTACTTTACCTTATTGCAAGTAGACCAGATATTATGCATGCTACATGTTTGTGTGCAAGGTTCCAATCGGATCCTAGAGATGTTCATCTCATTGCTGTTAAACGAATCTTGAGATATCTTAAGGGTACGCCTAACTTAGGCATCTGGTACCCTAAAGATTCTGGTTTTAATCTTGTTGGATATACAGATTTAGATTATGTAGGAAGTGTTGTAGATAGGAAAAGCACCTCTGGGAGTTGTCAATTCCTAGGTGGCAGGTTGGTTTCCTGGTATAGCAAGAAACAGCAAACAGTTTCCAACTCAACAGCTGAAGCTGAATACATAGCTGCTGGAAGCTGTTGTGCACAGATTTTGTGGATTAGGAATCAGCTAAGGGACTATGGCTTTGTACTTGACAAAATTCCTATCTTGTGTGACAATACAAGTGCCATAGCAATCTCCAACAATCCTGTGCAGCATACGAGGACAAAGCACATTGATATCAGGTATCATTTCATTAGAGAGCATGTCATGAATGGTACCGTGGAGTTACATTTTGTACCCACGGAAGAACAAACAGCAGATATTTTTACTAAGTCTCTTGACGAATCCACATTCACAAGAATTGTTGGTGAATTGGGTATGTTAAATAGTCCTAGTAATTAAACTAGTTAATATCTGAGGTTTGCTCTTTAATAATTTATAAGTGATTATTTTGTAAATATTTGTTATTAAAATCACTTGTATAATTATTTTATCAACTTATTTTCTTGCTTGTTAATTCTTAAATCATTGTCATTATCTTTTTAATATATTTCTACTTACTTCTTTTAATTTTAGAATATTTTTAATTTTCTCTAAAAAATATTTTTCTCAAATTTTACAAGTTGAAATTAGTGAGAAATCTATTTTTGTTGAAAATTACTTTTGAATATTTGTGTTGATTTAATAAGTCATATTTTCTCTTTAAATGATTTTCTATAAGAAATTTACTTTATTAAGAAAATATATAGATTTATTAATTTACTACAAATATTTATGTAAATAGTTAATAGTTTATTAAATGGTTTGTAGTGTTTGTCCTTTTGTTATTAATGTTTGATTTCGTAAAAAGGATAACCTATGGTATTTTTAGTATTTTCTTATTTTCTATTTAGCTGTTTTTAAGTAGTTATATTGTTGTAAATATTTTTGTAAATTATTTTCTTTTATTTCTAATATTCTGTAAATATTATTAATACAATTATTTTTGAATAGTAAAAAAAATCGTATTTTTTCTTCTTTCTTTTTCGTTTTTATTTTATCTAATTATTATGTATATTATTTCTTATTTTTGAATATTATTTTTCATGTGTATATAAATAGTTTGTATAGTTTTTCAGTTTAGTCACTATACTTTCAAAACTTACAAACAGGTCACTGTATTTGGTTCTTTTGTTGTTCTTCTGTTTGACACACACATAACCTGCAGTTTTAATTCAATTTTTTTGTTGTGTTGTTGTTGTTGACAGACTTTCTTATATAGGACCATTATTAGTATCAAAATGGTATATGTCAATTCAATTGTTTAGGAACTAACGTTTGATTTTCAAGTTCTAACAATTGGAAGACAAGACCTAACAAGTGTTAACAAGTGGTAACAGTTGGTATCTAACATACAGGATCTAAAACATGATAAAATAGTTTTGTTTGTATTGGTTTGAACATTAACTTACATTAATTCGATTAATTTATTAATTGAATTTTTGCTTATGTTTTTGTTTAGTAAAACCGGCTCAAGATCTATATCTTTCCTAACTCAAAATTTCTTTCTATAGATGTGATTGCTTACATTGTAAATCTTTTGAAATCACAATTGTATATCATTCTATCTCTATTGCTCATATTCTGTGATGCAGGTTCATCTACATGGAATTTTGTTTTCTCACATGATTAGTCATAAGGTTGTAAACCCAACAACTTTTATCCCAGACTACAGTCAAACTCAAACACATTCTGACTTACCCTCTAAATGGAAGTAACCTATCAGACTAGAGGTCACCAGGGAGTAACTGCACATGATGCAGCAAATAAGGATGTGTGGGATATTCAGTTGGAGAGTCACTACCTTATACACTAATCAAAATATTTCATATGCACAAAGTGAGAATGCACACACTAAGGATGAATTGACGGAAACCTGTAATCCAACCATTTGACGGTTAGGATTATAAGTTAAAGGTTCTTTAATGAACTAAGTGTCTTCACAGACATTAGAAGGGAATCTTAATCTCAATGATAAATTTATAGATCATTGTTTACCTTCCGAGAATTCAAATCTGGAACCTTTAAAAGGGAAATTAGCAACTTGTAGATTATGACTCAGATTCGTCTGATGAGTCCAACGAGGATTTGGGATTTGCGAACTCCCATTGCACCACCACTGACCTCTCTTGAAGGGGCTAGGGTGATTTTTCCTTGCAGGTCCTAAAGGATGTTGGAGCTATGAGTGATATGAGTGATACACTAGTGAGTAAGAGTGTAAACACAGAGAGAAGTGAAACACTCAACACAATTGAGTGGAGAGAAGAGTGAAACACTTGTGAGGTACACTAAACACTATCACACACTCACAGTGAGGAAGAAAGTAAAACTTCCTTTCTAACAAAGAACTCTATAATTGGTACAACTACTTTGTCAACTAGTTGATTGGAGGATTCCTCAACTAAGGGGGAGAAGTAAAGGGGTACAAGAAAAAGGAGAGTAGGTTAGAAAGGGGGAGCATTTACAGACTGTGCTTTGGAAGAGAAGCAAGTCAAGTTACTAAGGGGGAGCCTTAGATGGAAAAGTAAGGGGAGATTCAGTTGAGAAGAAAGGGGAGATATAAGGAGAAGATTACATCACAATACTATTCTATTAGTCTTTCAATGTACTATGTATAAAGGCTAAGTGGAGGAGTAGTAGATTTCCTAGAAGTTGTAGAAATGGTATTGATTCACCATTGTCTATATAGTAGGAACAGTTGTTTTTTTGTAAGTGAGAAAAGCTGTGTCAGAAAAGGGAAGTGATTGTAAATCAAGAACTGCTGATAATCACCAATGTAAGATGTGAAGGATTATCAGGCAGAGATATGAAGAATCAGAAATGAAGATGAGTTATCTATTGAAGAACAGTTCAGTGCTAGAGGATCAATCATCTATCATTTCATCAACTGAGGATTCTGGAATTGTTAAATCTAAACCAGAGAATTTTTTTTTTGTATTATTTACTAAGCTCTTAAATGCTTAATCTTTTTCTTGTTTAAGTGAGTTAATTGAGTTATCCTCTAGGTATTTGCTTGTTATTGTCTAACAAACAAATAGGGGGAGATTGAAAGGCATATGATGTTGCCTGTTTGTATTTCGAGGATACAACTCAACTTAAACAAGATTGTATTAGTAAATAGTATATAGACTGTCACAAGGAATCTCAGAAAGTATTATCTGTCAGAAGAAAGAAGAAAGTCAATCTATAGTTTTGATATCCTACACTGGAAGAAGATTCAGTTTACTGATCATGCCCCAGTTCAGCATTGAAGCAATTGGATTCATTTAGAGTGACAGAGATTATTATTGAGACAGCATCAGTACAAGAAGAATTAAAGAGTGTTAAGAAAGTACATGGATCGCAACTGAGAGTCAAAGTGAAGAACAGAGATTGGAGTTAGTCGTTCATGAACCAGACAGTACATCGAACGTCAACAATTATCCAGTGGAAATTTTTCACTACTTACAGTGGTTCATTGAGGTAAATTAAGTATTTATTGATTTTAATTAGTTCACCTTTAATTGATATAAATCATTATAGTTTATTTAATTAATAAATTAATTCTAAAAGAATTAATTAATTTATTAAATTACTTATTGTATCAATTAAGTCTGAATTAATTAATTAATCTTTAGATAGTTAATAAGGTTTATATGACTTAAAAGAATGATGTGAAACAGCTGAATTATGTCATATTGAAAGAGAACAGCTGAGTTATGTCATATTGAAGGAGAACAGCTGAATTATGTCATATTGAAAGAGAACAGCTGAATTATGTCATATTGAAAGAGAACAGCTGAATTATGTCATATTGAAGGAGAACAGCTGAATTATGTCATACTGAACTGAAGACAAGATTATGTCATGTTCAGATTATGTCATGTTCAGATTATGTCATGTTCAGATTATGTCATACCGAGCTGGACAGATTATGTCATGTTCAGATTATGTCATACCGAGCTTAACAGGTTATGTCATGACACAGATTATGTCATACCGAGCTTAACAGATTATGTCATGACACAATTTATGTCATACCGAGCCCAACAGATTATGTCATGGAGCAGTTTATGTCATGGTGGTAGCAAAATATCAACATTTTGCTATAAAAGAACAGAAGGCAGCAGAAGAAACACAGAGACTTACACGGACACACTTACAGAAAGAAAAAGAAGAACAAAGCATCTCATCTCTTTCATCTTTCAAGCAATTTAATTGCCATAAATTCTTGAGTTCTTTGTATCAAAAATTGTATCCATTGGAACTTAATTATTTGTGATTCTTGTACTACTAGCGAATTAAGTTTCCTAGTTCACAACTTGATATCTTGATTTTTATTAACTAAATTAGAAAAGTTCATGTCGAATTTTCTAATTAGTTATTAATTACTTGATAATCATTTGTACTGAAATTGTAACACCCATCAAGTTAATATATTGTTATATTCAACTTGAAAATTTGTTTCAATTAATTCCGCACAAATTTGTCTAAACTAAATTTTATTTAAAGGACAAATTTCGAGAAATTGATATAGATTGTATTCAACCCCCCCTTCTACAATCTTATTGGACCTAACAATTACTTCGTGGATTAGAGGAGTTGTGGCAGTCATAGCATATGACAGTTTGCATTTCTTCACGAAATTCATCATGGTGTGATAAGCTTCTGGAGCGTTCACTGTATCAACAAAGGCTGCGAAATTGTTCTTCTCATAGGTAAACCCAGTGGAAGACATCATCTTAACAATAGGCGCCATTGAAGTGTTTGAACTTTTGTTGCAGAGAGTGTTAGTGAAGAAGATGCAGTTAACTTATGAAATTCTTTGAAAATGAATAAAAGTGAAATGTGAGAGTACAAGACAGCCTTTTATATTTTTCAAGAATTTAAAATGAAATAATCAAAAGTAATTACTCCATTGGACAAAAGTAACTGTCAGATAATAAATGAAAAGAAAAGAAGTACAGACGTGACTAAATATACACGTTTATCAACGGCTATAATAAAAAGAAATGTATATCAACGGATATAGAATGGACGGTTGAGAAAACAGTTTATCCATCGATGACGTGGATAACCTGTTATCCGTTGACATATGAAAATCTAGTAAAGTGTTTATACTACCAACGGATAAAAGAATATTCGTTGATAAGCAAATTTTGCCTTAGACAAAATTAATGCAGAAAATTTTTCTGAGAGTTTTTAATTCTCAAGTAAATCAAAACACATTTCTAGTTGCAATACAGTATGATTAGATATCACTAGGAATTATGAAAAATTAAGCATACCTAGTTCACCTACCAATCTTGTGAATGAAGATTCATCAAGAGGCTTGGTGAAGATATCTGCAAGCTGCATTTCACTTGGCACAAAGTGCATTTCTACTGTACCATTCATCACATGCTCTCTAATGAAGTGGTATTTGATGTCAATATGCTTGGTTCTCGAATGTTGCACTGGATTCTCTGTGATGGCAATAGCACTTGTGCTGTCACAGAAAATTGGAATCTTCTCAACTTTTAGACCATAGTCAATAAGTTGATTTTTCATCCAAAGAATCTGTGCACAACAACTTCCAACAACAATGTACTCAGCTTCAGCTGTAGAAGTGGAGACTGAGTTCTGTTTCTTACTGAACCATGACACAAGCCTGTTCCCTAGAAATTGACAGGAGCCTCTGGTACTTTTCCTATCAATTCTGCAACCTGCATAGTCTGCATCTGAATAGCCAATTAGATCAAAGCCAGAATCTCTTGGGTACCAAATGCCAAGGTTTGGTGTTCCCTTGAGATACCTGAAAATTCTCTTAATAGCAATCAAGTGAGACTCTCTAGGGTCAGCTTGAAATCTAGCACAAAGACAAGTGGAAAACATTATATGAGGTCTACTAGCTGTTAGATATAGAAGTGAGCCTACCATGCCTCTATAGCTTGAGATGTCCACAGACTTTTCCTTAGTATTCAACTCAAGCTTAGTTGTAGTCAGGGGCGAAGCTTCATAGGGGCCAGAAGGGGCCATGGCCCCCTAGGGTTGTCATAATATTAGTAAAGTATATTAAAATTTTTTATAAATTTATATTTTTATTTATATATTTATGTAAAAAAAAAATTTGGCCCCTGCTGAATAAAAATCTTGGTCCTTACAAAATAAAATTTTTGGCCCATCAAATTTGTTGCAAGGCGAGGTCGTTCTCGTCATCAAAAAGATAATGTCACTATTGAGCATCATTATCGAGTGGACATATTTTATGTTGTCATTCTCAATTACAAGAACTAAACCACAGATTTAATGAAAAATTTGTAGAGTTGTTTGGTTTAAGTTGTGCTCTAGATCCAAGAGAATGGTGTAAAGGCTTTAAAGTGCATATGTAAACTAGTGCATAAATATTAGCCAGAGGACTTCACAGAGGTGGAAAAATAATACTTAAGAGTTCAGTTACATCATTTTGAGAGTGAAATAACAAGATGAGTGATGGATTTTTCGATCATTGTATGCTTATTTATATCGAACTAGCATAATAGCCCGTGCGAGGCACGGGCCATTTCTTGTATTGTTGAACATCGCGAATATGTGTATTATTTGAATGATTTGGTGATATTTTTATACATTAGAAATATATGAAACAAATTTGGAGCACGTATGTAAGGAATGCAAGATCACCAAAAGTGTGGGAGGATACCATTGTGGCTTCTGATGTCACAACAACTTCCTCGACCACCAATAAACAAGTATATGCCTTTGCATGCATTTAAAAGAAAATGGAAATGCTTCTTTTTTTTCTACTAACAATTATGCAACAAATTATTGAATGCTTTCATGTTCGAAATTTTAGACATTTTATAATACATTTTAAAGATTACAAGACTTTAATTATTGTAACATATATGATCTTACTTATTAAAGTTAAAGTCTGAGATACTCCCTTTATTCTCCTATTATATATAGAAGAAGATACACTATTATGTTATATAGCACTGTATACGTAATCTTAATTATAGTATCGTCTCATAACTCAATGATATTTTTTATTTAGTTATTTAATCGATAACTGATAACCGACATGGAGTACAAATCTCATAGATATATATATATATATATATATATATATATAAATGTTTCAAATTTCCTTTCAAAACTTCATAACTTTCTTATTTCGCTAATTAATTTGTTATATTTTATATAGTATTTATCATACCGTCTTATAAATAAACTATATATTATATGTAATTATTAACCAATAATCGATATGTAATCCAAATAGCATTTGTATATTTTTTATAAATTTTCTTAAAATTCATAGTTTTAGTATGCCTATAGTTTAATTGATTCTAATTTGACCAACCAATTTTAATTTAATGCATTTTTTTATTAAATTTCACAACAAAATTAACCACGAGCACTTCATATGTGATACTGTTAACAAAATAGTCGATCTCAAAGAATATTTTTTTTATCTATACATTTCATATATGAGATTATGAACAACAATTTATCTCAAAATAATAATTATTTTCTCCAATTCAAAAATATAAGAAAATTTTCTGTAAAATTTATTTAGATGGGTAGGTCTATAAATATTTATAAAGAATAATGTGCACAAGTTATAATCTAAGTAATTTTATCTTAAATGAATAGTTTAGTATATATTAAACATGATAAAACCCAAAAAATATTTATGTATGTGGTTAATGAATTCCATTTTAAGTATAAATGTCTATCTAGCCAAATTGGTTGGTGAGTTTAGTTTCATTATGAGAGGTCATGGGTTCAACTCCTTGGAAAAACAATATTTTTTAAATATTATAATTGAGTTAGGTTCGGAATTAGGTTCGGGAGCTAATTTATTTGCTCAGGATGCAGGTTTGACACGTACTTGTTCTCCTATTATATATAGAAAGAAGGAAAATAGTCAAAACTTTTAGTACTGATTCAATTATAAATGGGTTTCGTGATTTGAAGGAAAGTAGAGCGCTATTATGAGTGTTTGACTAGTACTTTTGTGTATTTAATTTATTGGATATTTTATTGTGTTGATGAAAAAAAAATTTGGCCCCCCTTGTGAGTGTTTGCTTGCTTCGCCCCTGGTTGTAGTGGCCATAGGTGTTTTTGCAGAGGCACAATCCATTATGTCAAATTTGTTTAAAAGATCATAAATATATTTTGTTTGACTTATGAAAATTCCCTCATTAACTTGCTTCACTTTTAAACCAAGAAAGTAAGTTAATTCACCCATCATGCTCATTTCATACCTACTTTGCATAAGTTTTGCAAACCTTTTGCAAAGCTTCTCATCTGTAGACCCAAAAATAATATCATCTACATAGATTTGAACAAGTATTGAAGAACCATTGACATTTCTATGGAATAAGGTTTTATCTACTGTACCTCTAGTAAAGTGATTCTCCAAAAGAAATTGAGATAAAGTGTCATACTAGGCTCTTGGTGCTTGCTTCAAACCATAAAGTGCTTTCAGGAGAAGATATACATAATCTGGAAAATTTGGATCTTCAAAGCCAGGAGGTTGATGGACATTGATAAGTGGATTTTATATCTACTTGGAACATTCTATAATGGCTTAAATTGATTGTCTTGGGCTCAAGTTTCTTGTAGTTTTGATGTGTTTTGTTTAGTTGTGCAGATTTACAAGGATGTTGGTTATGGTGGATGTTTTTGTCATTTTTGGAGATTTAATTTATTAAAATTCGGATTTATTGGGCTGCACGCGTGAGATTCACTGTTTGGGCCATATCTTGAGTTTTGGAAGTCAGTTTTGGGCGATCTTACTGTCCACGCGAAGATAACGAGATTCTCTATCATTCTAAAGTGGTCCAGAGGCCCAATTGCAGCTGGAACGTTCCAGAATTACTGAAGAAAAGACAGCTGCGAATTTCTCTTTAAAACAGAATCAGTTTAGGAAACGTATTTTGCAGAAATTCTATTATAATTCTGTTTTTGTATTTTCTTGCTGGGCAAGACTTTTAGAGCCTATATAAACACATCCAACCCTTGTAATTTATCATTAAGATCATTAGGAGTAGAACCATTACATATCAATTACTTAGGTTTATTTGTATATTTTCATACTTTGTTTTTATCATGGTTTCATCAGATCCCATGATGACGAGAGGTTCGATTATGAACTAATCGTTGTCATGGGATTCTAACGGATTTATTTATGGAGTTTAGTATCTTGATGCTTTAAAGATCTGTGTGTGATGTATATCTTGATATCCTCGTATGGTTATGCTTAATTGATAGATGCGTCATGAATATCTAATTTGTTAATCTCTTGTGAAGTGAAAGTGGATCTTGAGATTTAGAACTTGTCATGCTAGCATAGGTTCATGATTGTTTATCAACATGATTCGTAATATGAGATGAGAATACTTGTATTGCCCTATGTGATCAATGTGGATAACTTGTTCTTCAACCGTTATGTTTTCAAATTCTATAGAGATATAGGGTCTAAGCATAATTGGTGTCTATTCATCTTCTATCACTTTTGTGGATGTATGTTTAGTTTGGTATTCGTATACTGAGAAGTAGCGTGTACTTGTTTCGTGTTATTCGATCAGATATCATAACCATTGTATATAGTGATTAAAGGCGTCAGATCTAAGCGAAGTATTTAATGAAGTTAGGATTCCATGGTTTATCTTGCAGAAGTAATTAGGTTTCAATTCTTTCCAGTTAGTTAATTTGTAGTTTTGTTAATTTGCTTTTTAGTTAATTTAGATAGTTAAAACCCATATTTGTTATTTGTCTTAGCAGTGCATAATAACCATACACTGTTGCATAGGTGCATTTACTGAATTAAAACCATAACCAGATCTCTGTGGGAACGAACTTGACTTATATCTATATTACTTGTGACCACGTACGCTTGCGTGATTTTGTGCAAACAAGTTTTTGGCGCCGCTGCCGGGGATCATTGGTGTTTTATTTTTGGTTTATGTGTTTGTCAATAGTGGTCGTTAGAGTTCACTGAATCGGATTTTTTCTTACCTATCTTGTTGAATCGGATTTTTTCTTACCTATCTTGTTTAGTTCGTTGGTGTTTCAGGTACTTGTCAGAGAGCGTTGACGTTGAAGATGGATTTTCTATCTTACTATGGAATTCAGCAGGTGGCTAGTGTTTGTGAGCTATGTGCGGGCGCACATGAGACGTATCAGTGCTGGAGCAACCAAGGTCGTATTCAACAGCCTCAGCAATGTGAGCGGTGTTTTGGTGTTCATGATCCCTCGCAATATTGTTACTACGGAGGAGTTGATCCATATGTCAGTTATGAGGATCAACCATATTTTCCATACCATCCTCAACAGTACCAGCAAGATGTTCCAGATATGTCATATTTCTATGGAAGTGAAGAGTTTCAACATCAGCAACCTATTCCTACTTTTCAGTCCGATGAGGTTCCTACTAGGGAGGAGATTAGGATGCTTGTGAAGAGTAATGAGGAGTCTCTCAAATCTTTGGAGATTCTAGTTGCTCAAGCTGTGAGAGCCTTGGAACAAGAGAAACAACAATGCATATTAGAGGCAATTCCAGGAAATAATGATGACTTGGAGCAGGGTACTGCATGCATAATTGAAGAAGATAAATTCCAAGAGGAGGTGAGTGTTCACAAGCCATGTGAGGAATTTGATCAAGCTAGTGAGGTGGATGATTTGGAAAGGACACTATTTGAGACAGACATTGATGAGCTTCACAAATTTCAAGAATTGGTATGTGCGTATCAAGAGGACACTGATGAGCTACGCAAATTTCAAGAATTGGTATGTGCGAACCAAGAGGATGAAGAACATGGGAAAGATGCAGATCTTCTACTTGTCTCAGAGTTTAAAGATGGAGGTAGCGCATTAGAGCCAATGGAGGAAGTTCTCTTTGAGGAACCAAAGGCTTCAGCAACTTACATTTACCCTCCTCCATTATATTTAAGTGAAGCCCGTGAATGTGTGTTGTTCTACAAATTGACAGATTTTGGGTCAACAGATGAAGGCATTGGAAGAGGATATAGTTGCTATATGAATATGCCAAAGAAGGAGAAGGAGCAAAAAGTGTGCCACCGAGATGATGATGAAGTATTGCGAAGAGAGGACCAGGCGAACTATTATCATCCTTAATGGAGGCTTGGAAGTAACGTCAAGCTATTGACGTTAAAGAAGCGCTTGGTGGGAGGCAACCCGCATTATTGTAGGAAAAAAAAAAATTAGTGTTGTGCAAAAAAAAAAAAAAAAAAGTGAACAGTATTTTTTCGCGCAGACTGCGCCCTTGTAACGCAGGTTGCGCCTGCGTTTCTACTTTCGGGGCAGTTTGCGCCCATGTAACGCAGGTTGCGCCTGCGTTACCCGCTGATTTTCCCCCTAACACGCAGATTGCTCCTGCGTGTCTGCCTCTACCGCGCCTGTACTCCTGAAACGCAGCCACGGGCTGCGTTACACCCCCTTTCTGCCCAGATTTTTTCCAAAAATTAGTGTTTTAACCTACAATTTTTCCCCCAAATTCTATCCTAACTCAAATTCTATCAATCCTTAATTCCTATATCTATCCTACATCAATTCTAAACCTCTCAAATCTCTCCTACACTATAAATTTTTAAATCTCATCTATCCATCATCTTATATTTATACCCACCTATACATACATATCCAATTCCTCATCTATTTTCTTTAAATCTCTAAAAATTCAATTCTAAAGAGGAATTAATGGCAAGATCACCTATTCGATTCGTATTGGGTAAATCTTTTTCTCTAATCTTATTTTTATTACGAATTTGTGTTCTTGTAAATTGGGATTTTGTATTATTCTTGGAATTTGGGTTATTTTTGGTGTGGTATTGCTTGGTAATTATTGGTGGAGCTTCTTGTGAGTTGGGTATTGGTTCTTATGGCTTCTAAGCTTGGGAGAGGTGATGCTACTTGCTACAAAAAGGGGATTTTTGCCGAACAAGCATGTTGAGTTGCGATGGGGGAGGATATGTAAGGCGCCTTGCAGGTATGTTTTCTGCTATCCCTTGTATTACTTTCCATTCAATGAGGACATTGAATATTCTAAGTTTGGGGGTGGTTTGGGGGATTAGTACTTGTTGTTGTATTATGTGTTCATGTAGGATTTCATGCTTTGCATATTAGTAGTAGTAAATTATGCATTTATGTTCGTGTTATCTACGTTTGTTTCATATAGGACATTCTGTTTTTATGTTGTATATCATGTGAGTTCATAATAGTTTGCATTTGCACCCATGCTTGATAGGAATTTTGTGTTGTTGACGCTTTTGATTGAGAAGTGATATGCTGTTCTTGTGCACACACATACACTAGTAAGTTGAAGCTAGTAGACTTATTGAATGTTGTAAGTGATTAGAAGGACATGAATATGTGCAAGATGAATTAGTTTCCATGCTTTGAATACAAGTCGGTGCGTTAGAGAGATTTTTGCTTGGGATTGAGTATGTTTTTCCCGCCAAGTGAGCTTTTGAGCCATATTGCATATTATTTGTTGCAATTTATTCATTTGCTTGAGTGTCCACGGATTGTTTGCATTGCTAGCAGTTGTTTGAGGTCTTTCTTGAAACGTATGACATTATTTGACGATTAAAATGATAAAGGCATTTAGGAATAACCGCATATTTTCCCATATTACCATACTATGTTTACATGATCAATTAGTTAACCCGTTGAGCTTAATCCTATTTTTTCGGTGACATACCACATTACTTGCCTAGACCTTTTTCTTGTATTGGCCTTACATTAATTTGAACCCACATTGTCAAAGGCTAGTAGAGTGCTTAAGGGAGTAATAAGGTGTGTAAGGTGGGGTTTATTGTTGGTCTTACTTTTGGGGGAAATATTGAAATTTGGGTTTGGTTGTTTACTTGATAGTCGGCATGTGTAATAAAATTCATGGGATCATTGTTATTGTTTATATTATTGTTTTATTTAGCTCTCGAAAGAAAAAAAAAAGAAAAAAAGAGAAAAAAAAGAAAAAAAAAGAAAAAAAAAGAAAAAAAAAGAAAAAAAAATATATATATTATGAGAGCATGTTTGTGTTTGTTGTGATCCTATTTCAGTCGACTAGTCAAGTGTTTGTTGGAAAAAATAGTAAAATCATGTGTGGGGGGGAAAATAGGGTGTTATGTTTGATTTATTATGGTACTTACTAGCTTTTGACACTTCACCTGTTTTAGCTTATTTGACATACCTTGTCCATAGCCCCATTACAACCCAAATAAAGACCTTTTGATTATCGTCATTGATGTATGTTATGTTAAGAGTTAGATTGATACCAAATGTCAAGCATGCTTATGATTTTGCTGGAATTGAGTGATACACTTACCCTTGTTCTTGAGTGAATATTCTTTTGTGAGTGGATTATGAGTGTTTGTCTGTTTTTGCGTATGAGATCCCGAGTTTTGTCTCAAAGATGTACTCTTGTAGGCTTAGCATGTTTACTAACTTATTCTTACATTTGACATGGGCTTGTGAGAACTTATGCATGTTCATTGAGTAGACTATGTGAATACTTGCACTTTCGACACCAAGACATTGCGTACTTACTTTGATTCTTAAGTTGATATGGCATGAGAGGATTTGAAGGTGTGGTAGGATAGTATTAGATTATTTGCATTTTCATATTAGTTGCATTCATGCATTGCATTGCATTGTTTAGTTAAATGGATTTTGTGGGTACATTCGCTATAGGCCCTCACGAGACCTTACTCGTCCACTAGGGCTGCCTAAGGGTTTAAAGGGTTTGTTGCATATGCCAAATGCAACCGTGATCACCTACGGAAGTGGTACTAGTTAGTTAGTTAGTTGTAATTGTTTATGCTTGAGGACAAGCATCGGTTTAAGTTTGGGGGTGTGATAAGTGGATTTTATATCTACTTGGAACATTCTATAATGGCTTAAATTGATTGTCTTCGGCTCAAGTTTCTTGTAATTTTGATGTGTTTTGTTTAGTTGTGCAGATTTACAAGGATGTTGATTATGGTGGATGTTTTTGTCATTTTTGGAGATTTAATTTATTAAAATTCGGATTTATTGGGCTGCACGCGTGAGATTCACTGTTTTGGCCATATCTTCAGTTCTAGAAGTCAGTTTTGGGCGATCTTACTGTCCACGCGAAGATAACGAGATTCTCTATCATTCTAAAGTGGTCCAGAGGCCCAATTGCAGCTGGAACGTTCCAGAATTAATGAAGAAAAGACAGCTGCGAATTTCTCTTTAAAACAGAATCAGTTTAGGAAACGTATTTTGCAGAAATTCTATTATAATTCTGTTTTTGTATTTTCTTGCTGGGCAAGACTTTTAGAGCCTATATAAACACATCCAACCCTTGTAATTTATCATTAAGATCATTAGGAGTAGAACCATTACATATCAATTACTTAGGTTTATTTGTATATTTTCATACTTTGTTTTTATCATGGTTTCATCAGATCCCATGATGACGAGAGGTTCGATTATGAACTAATCGTTGTGATGGGATTCTAACGGATTTATTTATGGAGTTTAGTATCTTGATGCTTTAAAGATCTGTGTGTGATGTATATCTTGATATCCTCGTATGGTTATGCTTAATTGATAGATGCGTCATGAACATCTAATTTGTTAATCTCTTGTGAAGTGAAAGTGGATCTTGAGATTTAGAACTTGTCATGCTAGCATAGGTTCATGATTGTTTATCAACATGATTCGTAGTATGAGATGAGAATACTTGTATTGCCCTATGTGATCAATGTGGATAACTTGTTCTTCAACCGTTATGTTTTCAAATTCTATAGAGATATAGGGTCTAAGCATAATTGGTGTCTATTCATCTTCTATCACTTTTGTGGATGTATGTTTAGTTTGGTATTCGTATACTGAGAAGTAGCGTATACTTGTTTCGTGTTATTCGATCAGATATCATAACCATTGCATATAGTGATTAAAGGCGTCAGATCTAAGCGAAGTATTTAATGAAGTTAGGATTCCATGGTTTATCTTGCAGAAGTAATTAGGTTTCAATTCTTTCTAGTTAGTTAATTTGTAGTTTTGTTAATTTGCTTTTTAGTTAATTTAGATAGTTAAAACCCATATTTGTTATTTGTCTTAGCAGTGCATAATAACCATACACTGTTGCATAGGTGCGTTTACTGAATTAAAACCATAACCAGATCTCTGTGGGAACGAACTTGACTTATATCTGTATTACTTGTGACCACGTACGCTTGCGTGATTTAGTGCAAACAGACATATACCTCTTCTTCCAGTTCCCCATTTAGAAAGGCACTTTTGACATCCATCTAATAGACTTTGAAATTGGCATGTGTTGCATAGGCTAGGAAAATTCTAATTGCCTCAAGTCTTGCCACTTGAGCAAAAGTTTCATCAAAATCTATTCCTTCTTCTTGAGAGTAACCCTTTGCCACTAATCTAGCTTTATTCCTCATAATTATGCCATTTTCATCAGTCTTATTCTTGAGAACCCATTTGGTACCTATGACACTTCTATCATCAGGTTTGGGCACAAGCTTCCATACTTCATTTCTCTCAAATTGGTTTAGCTCTTCTTGCATTGCTAATACCCAATCTGGATCTAGAAGGGCATCTTCCACTTTCTTAGGATCCTCTTGAGACAGGAAACTACTGTATAGGCATTCTTCTTGTGTGGCCCTCCTAGTTTGGACTCTTGAGTTTGAGTCTCCAATGATTAACTCAAAAGGATGATCTCTGGTCCATTTTCTTGAAGGTGGAAGGCTTGATCTAGATGAGGTTGCTTCATCTAAATGAGCATGATCTTGTTGATTGGTCATTGAGTGTTTTGACTTTGAGAAACTCCCCCTGAGTTTGTTGTCCTTGCGGAATTATGAAGTTGACTGTCAACGGATGCATCATTTTGTCTATCAACGGATGCTCTATTTTGCCTTTCGACGGATGCATGAGAATGCCTGTCAACGGATGCATCTGATGCTCCAGTATGACTGTCAACGGATGCTTCATTTCCTGTGTTAGAATCACTTCTAGTTGGACCAACAACTCTAGATGAATTTTCATGGTCGTGATCTTCATTTTCCTCATCATCATCAATGTACATTTTTCCTTCTACCTCATTTTCAAATCTCAAATTTTCATGGAAGCCTTCATCATTTAGACCTAGAATCTTTTGATCATCAAACACAACATGTACAGATTCCATAACAATGTTGGTTCTTAGATTGTAGACTCTATAGGCTTTCCCAGCTGCATACCCAACAAAGATAGCTTCATCTGCCTTTGCTTCAAATTTGCCCAAGTTATCTCCATGATTCCTTAGCACAAAACACTTACATCCAAAGACATGAAGAAAAGATAAAGTTGTTTTTGTTGGTGAATAACTGATAATGAGTCATTCCTCTAGCTTGATTGACCAAGGAAATATTCTGAGTGAAACAGGCAGTGTTGACAGCTTCAGCCCAGAAATATGTTGGCAATCTTGATTCACTTAGCATTGTTCTAGATGCTTCAATGAGAGTTCTGTTTTTCCTTTCAACAACCCCATTTTGTTGAGGTGTTCTAGCAGCAGAAAACTCGTGGACAATTCCATTCTCTTCACAGAAAATCTTCATTGTGGAATTTTTGAATTCAGTGCCATTGTCACTCCTGATTCTTTGTACTTTGATTTTAGAACCATTATTTACTAGTCTGAGATGATTGATGATGATTTCACTTGCACAATCTTTGGAGTGCAGAAAAAAGGTCCATGAAAACTTAGAAAAATCATCTACAATCACCAGACAGTATTTCTTCTTTGAAATGGACATGCCATTTATTGGACCAAATAAGTCCATATGCAGCAATTGAAGTGGCTTAACAATGGATGACTCTGTCTTGCTCTTGAAGGATGATTTCTTTTGTTTCCCTAATTGGCAGGCATCACACAATCCATCCTTGATGAACTCCAATTGAGGGATTCCTCTAGCCAGATCCTTTCTTACCAAATCATTCATAACTTTAAAATTCAAATGTGACAGCTTTTTATGCCATAGCCAACTCTCATCCTTGCTTGCTTTGCTGAAGAGACAAGTGATGGATTCTGAGTATACTGAATTGAAGTCAGCTATGTAAACATTTCCTTTTCTAAAGCCTGTCAATACCACATTGTTGTTTTCTTTGGCAGAAACAACACAGGCTTCTTTAGTGAACTTTACTTCATAGTCTTTGTCACAAATCTGACTGACACTTAGCAAATTGTGCTTCAGACCTTCAACTAAAGCCACTTCTTCAATGATGACATTGTCCTTTGAAATCAAGCCATATCCCTTAGTATATCCTTTGCTGTCATCTCCAAAGGTAATTCTAGGGCCAGCTCCCTCCTTGAACTCTGTGAGCAGGGTTGAATCTCCTGTCATGTGACTAGAGCATCCACTGTCTAGGTACCATAGATTCCTTCTATTTCCCTGCACACATTCCAAAACACAAATCAAGTTGATTTTGGTACCCAAGTTTCCTTGGGTCCTTTCTTGTTAGCCTTTGGTTTAGCACTCTTAGCAATCTTCACTTTAGGTGTAGATGCTTGAGTGATAGGTTTTGACAGATGCTCATTTGCATAAATATTTGATGCATCCATTTGTGGAAAATTGGCATACATATTATTCATGCTAGGAAAGCTCCAAGACATTTGTGGCATATTCACAGATTGAAAATAAGGATTAGACACATATGGCATGTTCACATATGGATTTGAAAAACTAGCACTCTGATACAAACCAGGCATTGCAGGCATACTTGGCATAGATTGAGGTACATGAACAAGAGTCCTTTTAACAGACTTACAATTAGAAGATAGGTGATTGACACTATTACAATTACCACAAGTTTTCCTTGGGGCAAACTTGTCAGGAGAATAATTGTTTTTCTTGTTGATGCCTATCTTACCATTTCTGTTCTTTTTCTTTTTACCCTCAGTCTCTACCTTTTCATTAACTGATTTACCAACAGCCTTTTTGTTATATATAAATCACCTGCCTTAGCCTTCTCACTTGATTTGGCTTGGCTACTTTCACCAGAAACAAAATTCTTGGCTACTGGACCATACTGATTATTCTGTTTCTTGAGTTCTTTCTTACTGACAGACTTTTTGTTAGTCAACGGATACCTCTCATCCGTTTATGGATCATCTGTCAACGGATGATCACTATCCGTTGATTCACAAATAGTCTCTAGATCCTCAAGGCAAGGTTCTAGCTTCTTCTTGTTTTTATTCCAGGCCTCCTTCACAAATGATTCCATTCCCTGGATTTCTACTATGTTTTGTGAGATTTTCCTACAACTTTGAAATTTTGCAATTATCTCTTGTTCTTTTTCAAGCTGGTCTCTTAAAATTAGTTCTCTTTTTAACACAGCTTCAAGTTCACTTTTAGCATCATTGCAATCAACTCTCATTTTCTCAAATTCTAGAAATTGAATTTCTAGTGCAACATTTCTATCACTTAAAAATAGATTAGTCTCTTTAATCCTATTGTTCTCTTTAGTAAGTGATTTAAGAGTAACACTCAAGTGATATAGTTCAGTAGACATTTCATCTATAACACTATTGCATTCATCTTTGGTGAGCTCAGAGAGATTAGTAGAAAATACCTGATTGCTAGCTGAACTTGCTTCCTGCTCAAAATCAGCCATCAATGCAAGGTTGACAAACTCAGTATCATCATCAGAATGATTTCCATCAGCAGCCCAGTCATACTCTTGGGTCATGAATGCCTTTCCTTTCTGCCTGAGAAGATCAAAATATTTCTTCTTGTAGTCAACAGTTTC
Organism: Kitagawia praeruptora; assembly: GCA_037693485.1. Classification (NCBI taxonomy): domain Eukaryota; kingdom Viridiplantae; phylum Streptophyta; class Magnoliopsida; order Apiales; family Apiaceae; genus Kitagawia; species Kitagawia praeruptora. The sequence continues at coordinate 101,226,519 of CM075352.1, read as the reverse complement.
AGTTGGCTTTCCCTTGTTCTCAGATCTAGGCTTCCTGCATTCACTTATCATGTGACCAGCAATTCCACAATTGTAGCATTTAATTTTGGATTTATCCACATAGTTGCTTGTAGAAAAATCCTTGTTAAATGGCTTGGCCACCCCAGAGTTTCTTCTGAATTTCAGCTTAGAGAATCTCCTAGATAGAAAGGCTAAATGCTCATCTAATTCATCCTGCTGAAGGACACTTATTTCTTCAGACACTTTTTCCTTGCTTTTGCTTGATTCTGCTCTACCTTCACAAACCTCCCTGTTTGGTGTAGATTTAGTAGCTTCAGTCCTCTTCTCCTTCTTCTGCTCCAAGTTGGCAACAAGTGCAACTGACCCACTTTTCTTTTGGGCCTTCTCAATTTCTTCATCCTACTCCATTTCTAGTTCATATGTCTTTAATGTTCCATAGATCCTTCAAGAGTAAATGTCTTGTACTCTTGAGTGTTTCTTAGAGAAACAGTCATTGGCTTCCACTCTTTGGGCAGTGATCTCAGAAATTTGAGATTAGAATCTTTCACTTGATAGATTCTTCCATACAGTTTCAAGCCATTTAGTAGCTTCTGAAATCTACTAAATGCGTCATTCAATGTCTCTCCATTCTTGAAATGGAAGTGCTCATACTGTTGGATCAGTAGTTGCATCTTGTTTTCCCTTACCTGTTCTATACCTTCACAAAGGGTTTGAACAATGTCCCATACTTCCTTGGAGGTAGTACAGTTGATAACATTGTCAACCATGTCTGTTTCTAAGCCATTAAACAGAATATTCATGGTTTTTTTTATCTTTGTGGACTTCTGCAACGTCTTCAGTACTCCACTCAGAAACAGGTTTGGGAATGTGAGTGTCTGGTGCATCTGCAGCAAGACCAACTCTTGACGCAGTCTTCATTGGAACATGAGGACCCTTCTCAATGCAATCTACAAAACCTTCATCAATAGACATGAGATGTAGATGCATTTTTACTTTCCATTGAAAGTAATTTTCTCTATCAAGAACCGGTATCTTCACTCCATAATCCTTCTTAGACATGTTGGAAGTGTGTTGATCTTTAAACTTCAAATATGTTAGAAGCTTGCTCTGATACCAATTATTATTCCCAGATTGCACACTTGTGTAATTGTAGAAGGGGGGGGTTGAATACAATTCTTGATATTTATAAATTTCTGATAAGAACCACATAAATCTATAAGGAGATAATTGCTGAATGAGAAAAGATTCACAAACACATAAAAAATCAGGTGGTTAAATGTACCACCTGAGACTTTTATTCGAAGAAAACTCTGTGATACAAATGTACACATCTTCTGTTTTACAACTCTTTGCTTCTAAGGATATTCAAGAAACCCTAAGCAAATATGTCTGTTTTCTTAGTTTCTAAAGAGTTGCTACACTTGGTTATATATCCCAAGTTTACAAGTACTACAGGAATAAGATAATATTAATCTAATTCAAGTTGACTTGCTACTCCACTCCAAATCCACATGTAGCCGAAAGGTTTGTCCTTGTGAATAGATATGTCCCCTGCACCTTTCTTGTATGTACTGTAGAAATAGAATGCTTCTTTCTTCTGCGTTTCCAAAGTATGGCTGCTATACTGCTTTTTATACCTACTATCAACCAATGTGATCTGTCAGTCAAACCTGTCCTTATCAACTGCTAATTCCTAGCTAGCATAGAAGAAAGTGTCAATGACTATCCGTTGATGTTGTACACAGTCATCATTTGATGGTAGTTTGAGCTGTATCCGTTGATAGAGTAGATTTGAGTTGTATCCGTTGATAGAGTCCTGTTCTCATCCATTGATACACTTTCACTTAGACAGAATTACATAGCATAGCTTATTTACAATTGTCTACCCTATTCTGCCTATCCGTTGATGGTCAACATGACTCTGAATAAAAACACTATCAACTGATAAATAGAGATATTGCAGTATGCTACAAAACCTCATCCGTTGATGGGCTACCTGTCAACGGATAGAGTTATAATGTCTCATCCGTTGATAGTTACAAAACATGACTTATATAATTTTGATTGATTGTGAAGTTATCATCAAGTACAACATATTCCTAACAGTCTAATTAGATGATGGTGTTGTAGTATGTTAAATTCTATGGATAGACTTGTAAAGGATTGTATCTATAATTATTTTTTGGATTTATGGAATTGGATTTATAAAATTCTATACTTGCCATAGGTCTACTACGATTTTGCGTAACTAGGTGTATAAAATGAAAGTATGTAATGGATAATGAGAAGATATGCAAAGTAGTGTTTTGTGTTTATGTAGTTGAAGAAAGAATCGTTTCATCTTCCATGGAATTCCTTTTTTAGGTAGTTGTTACCCATTAAAGGTTCTTACAAAGCATTCTCTATTAAAGTATCCTTTATTGTTTATTTTGCTTATAAATAAGAAATAACAATGAAAGAAACTCTTTTAGGTTATAGGACCGAATTAAGAAAACAATTTTAAGAAGTCTTGTAGGATAGATGGCAAAATTATAAAGTAGAGGTACCTTTTGTTGGAGGCTGTTGCGGGCATTGCAAATAGGGCTGAAAACTGATCCTGACTATCCGGTATCTCGACTTATATCCGGCTCAAAAATATGATACATGTCTCAGATTCGTTTTGTAAATGATACGGATCTAGCGGAAATTTTGAGCCCGGATAAAATATGAACCCAAATCTGAAAACTACCCTACCCGCCCATATCCAGCGTATTATTTTTATAAAACGAACCATACCCGAACCAGGTTCATATTCATAATACCCGAACCAGGCTCATATCCATAAAACTGAATACTATTCAGTTTGTTGATTATCAAAGAACTAAAATACACTAGCAACTAAAATATTATGCAACTGGAGTGAATGTTGCTATTCAAACTTTAACAATTAACAGATTAATATAAATAAAAACGATTAAATGATTATTTATATAGTTCAAATAAAAATGATACTAATGTTGCTAGATCATATTTGACTCGTATTTGATGGATCATAAACTACCCGGTTAGAAAAAAGAAAATATGATACCGACTCATATTCGGTTTGGATTCGGACCTCAATACTCGGGATTGGATCATATCCGAATTAAACGATACCGATCCCAAATCTGGACACGATAAAAGTAAAATGATACGAGACCTGAGCAAGGGTATACCCGGTATCACCCGGATCATTTTTCACCCCTAATTGCAGATGTTATGTATTGTAAAAGAATTTTTTTAATTTTGAGCACATAGTTTACCTTTGCCAAGTGTTGAGAGCTTGCATTATATAACTTCCATGTAGGTAGTTGCCACAGCATACTGAAGATCTTGTTGGCCCTCATAGAGTGGGTTGTAATGTGCTTGTGTTGGAAATGTTAAAGATAAGTACTTGCTCCTTACAATATGGTAAGAGGTTTAGATGCGGACTGTAACATAGTGTTGCATGTAGGCATATATTAACTGCCAGCATATTAGTTTAGGAGTAGTCGGGGTAGTATAAAGATTGTTAGGAATTATGTTGTCCTTGATGATAAGCACTCATAAAGCACTTTGAAAAACATATGTGTACAAGATTAAGTTTTGTAACTTATCAATGGATATCCAAGCTATATACATCCGTTGATGAGGTAGCTTATCAACTGATAAGTTTGTAGCATACCTTGTCTCTAAGTTTCAGATTGTTTGTTAATACCATGGTTACTAGAATTTCTAAATCATGTTGACTATCATTAGATATGCAGAATAGGGTAGCTAATTGTACATAGGCTGTGCTATGTAATTCTGTATAAGTGAAGTGATGATCAACGGATGAAGATTCTACGTCAACGGATATGGTATTCTCAACAAGCATCTATTAACCTGTCGATCTATGTTTACATCAATGGATAAAATGCTTCAACCAATAATGTCTTGGAATTAGAGGTTGATGGTGACTTGACATGCCTGACAGATCACATGGGTTAATAAACTTAAGAGAGGTATGGAAACCAGTATTGGAAATGAAGAAGATAAAGAAACATTCCTTATTCTCACAAACAATCTAGCTGGTAAATCTAGTGCATATCTGTCCAAGACAACCAGACAAAATTGTATCATATGGAGAAAAAGAGTGGCAGCAACCCTGCAGAATACTTTGACTTGTAGATTCATTTATTTTGTAGGGTTTGTAAACTTGAAGTATATATATACTTCAAGTGTAGCATAGCTAAGTAAGAAGAGAAACACAGAGCTCAAAAGCAAAAAGCATTAGGTTCACTTGTAATAACTTAGCTTTGTATTTGCAGCTGTGTACTCGTTTACACATAGAAGTTTCTTCAATACAACCCTCAGGTGGAGTCGAGAAAACCCCACCTGAAATTTTTAAGTGTGGTGTTTGTTTGTTCGTTTTTACTTTAAGTTGTAGTTTTCAATTTATCCATCGGTCTCCATTGAAGCTTAGCTGTTGTCTTGTTTTAAAAATCTAAAGAAATTAACAAGATTGTATTCAACCCCCCTTCTACAATCTTGAGGTGTGCAACTGGGAAATAACAATTGGCATCAGAGCATGCTTCTAATATACAAGAAGTTTAAAGATCAAGCACCATGGGAAAGAAGGACACAGGGGTAAAGATTCCAATTCTTGACAAAGACAACTACTTTCATTGGAAGGTAAAGATGCATCTTCATCTCTCAGCACTAGACGAAGACTATGTTGACTGCATAGAAAAAGGCCCTCATATTCTGTTGCCCAGTAAATAACAATTGTAGAAGGGGGTTGAATACAATTGTATAGATTTTCGACTTAATAACACAAGTATGAATCAATAACAGCTTTATTCATTCTGATATAAAACTTTTACAAACTCTCTTAAGAAAACCTTATGTTCTTAAGAGCTGCTAGGTTACAGAATAACTCGTGTATCCGATTATAATCATGTAAAACCTAAACTGTGTTTATATAGTGTACACAGCTGCTCTATCAATTACAAGATATATCAAATCAATTACATACGACTCTTAATACATATCTTGAATGATAGCTGCATTCCTATAATTTATGAACAGACAAATCAATCTTCCCATAATCTCTGGACTAATGTAAATCTGCTTGTAATCCTGATCTACCCAAATACTGACGTTGTACTGATGACGTCAGCAGCAGTATCTGATCAGTAACGCCCAGATCCTGATCATCACTTGAATCAATATCCAACAATCTCCCCCAATTTGTTCTTTGTGAAATAAAGCACAAATTTCTTGATTCAAAGATGTCAAAAACTCAAAACAAAATACCTTCTAAAATTCATCAGGAACAGTTTCAGACATTCTTTGATAAAACAGATTCATCTTCAAGAAGTCAGATATCAATTCTTCTTCCTTGCTTTCAAGAATTTGAATCAGTTTCTTTTTCAGATTTTTGAGTCCTTCATCTTCCTCATTAATCTGATAGATAGCTGCCCTGAGATTCTGAATCGAGCTTCTTGGAAGATCTAAATCACCTAGCAACACATAAGCAATCTCCTTCCCATCTGGATTAAGAGACAGTTGTTCCATGCCTAGATACTCTTCTCTAACAGCAGTACCTTTCTTCATTTCAACCTCTATGCCTCTTAAATTTAAGTACATAGGAATATAATTGCCATCATACCTCGTTCCTCCATCCATAAATCTCTGTCTGATTGTCCTGTAAATCATGACAGACCAATTGTAGTAGACTTCTCTTTCTTTAACATTGATGCTTTTACATTTGAGCAGATACAGAACATATTTCAGCTCTTTTACGGATTTGCACAACAACTCATGAATAGCAATCTTCTTTACACTTCTGTCTTTCATGAAGTACAACATCTTTTCTACCTTCTTAGCACCAGCATGACAATCAGCAATGATAGCAACGACTTCAAGTTTCCAGAGATGATTAACAGTTAACTCATCACCAATCTTGTCAACTAGAACATATTGATCAGTTTGTACAATAGAAACAACCTGTGCATTATTATATCCAATACCTCCTCTTGTTCCAGGTTCCAATCCCTTCAAACCAGATTGCATACTTACCCACTTTGGTGGATTTTTAGCAACAAATGCAGTAGACTTTGATTTAACAATCAATAAAGATTCATTAATCAAAGAAGATTCTGTTATCAGTCCTGCAGACTTGAAAACAATTGGTTTCCTATAATCACACTCACTCTTCTCCTTTTTCTTGCTCTTCTTCTTCTCATCTGTTGGATAATACTGCTGATGTTCAGGAACAGATTTACTTTTATCATACCATAACTTCCTGTTAGATTTATAAACATTTTTCAAGTAATCTCTGGTTGCTATCCTTTCTGCTTCTCTTGCTTTAGCTCTAATTTCACTTTCTCTTTCAAATCTTCTGAAATTTTCTTGCTCATACTTCAGTGTATCTTCAATAACTTCCATATTGTGAAATTCAACCACAACCTTAAGAATCATAATCTTAAGTTCTTTTAAAATTTCAGCTTCTCCAGAATCAGAGACAACATCAGGAATTGAACCAAAAACTGACTTCTTATTAGATACAGTAGATTGAACAGCAACCTTGCTCTTTCTTTTTAAAGGCAATATCTCCTCTTCAATTTCTTCAGGAACATTGAATCTGTTATTCGGAGTCAGTACAAGAGATAGTGGAGTTTTCTTCTTTTCATTCTCAGAAACATCTTTTAACTTGATTCCACTAGATCTTGTTTGCCTTGTACTTGTTTGAGCAGGTATTCTTCCTCTACCTCTGTATCTTCCTCCTCTGCCTCTTCCTCTTTTTGCAGCAGGAGCTTCATTTTGTCTTGCAATCTCTTCAAGAATCCTGTTCTGTTCTTCTAAGAACTCATAAGTAGTCATGTTTGGATTCTCTCCAGTAGTTAAGATAAGCGCCTTCTCAGCATGATACTGTTGAACTCTTTTGTCTTTATGAAACAATTTAAGAACACGACCATCCCCAGTGTCAAGTTCATGAAACAGATTAGCAGCATCTTCATCCTGTTCCACATACACATCATTTTCAGGAATGGTTGACAGAGTTTGACCAGGTGTCACGAACTGTTCTTCTGTCAGACTCTGAGATTGTACCATTGTTGTCACTGTCTTCTTACCAGATCTAGAAACATGAGTTGACTGCCTAGTTTGAGTATTAGATTGATTTCTCTTTGTTACTAAAGCAGCATCAGAGGTTTTAACTTTATGTGACTTAGCACCACCATCATTTCCAGAAATATCATCATCCTTTTGTACAACTAGATTAGGTGAGCATTTTGTTTTGACTATCTTCTCCCCCTTTTTGACATCAGAATCCTCATCAAGAAAGAAAGATAAAATTAGTTTGAGAGTTTCTTCAATATTATTGACCTTAGAAGACAAGGTATCAACTTTAGTTTCTACAGAGTTCATCCTTTCATTAACGTCAGTAGTTAAACATTTAAGCTGTGAAGCATATGCAACTTCAGAATGATCCATAAGAAAACGAGCATGAAACTGATCATTATTCTTCTTTACAGAAGCAATCTCATCTTTCAGTCCCTTTGTCAAGATAGTAGTAGTCTTCAGATGATCCTTGAGATCAGAATTAGACAACTTGGAAGCTATATGCGTGGAATGAAAAAGAGCATTGGTGAATTTGATAGAAGCAGTAGGCTTATCCCATTCAGTATCCCATTCATACCTCCTTAGAGCTTGAATATGATTAGGAGCAATATTGTTGTATTCACCCTTGTTACTGCAAGATTCCGGATACTTGCTTGAAGAAGCCTGAGCCTGAGTTCCTGAACGTAGACTCGCTCTTACAGCAGCCTGAACATAAAGTGCTTCAACATAATCAGCATCATCAGGATCATCATCTGAATTTGAACCAGATTTATGAGTCGGAATCTTATCATCAACATTCTCATCAGGATGCATAACACCTTTCAATTTCAATTCACCAGTAGATGCAGCTGGTGAATCCTGATGACCTGCAGACAGAATAGTAACATTTCCTAAATCTCTCGTTTCTTTTAAAGTGATCTCATCACTTCTCACAATGTTACCTAAGTTACTGTCAATAGTAACTGCTACCTCACTAGAAGTTAACAACTTCTCACTCTGTTCTACCTCTCCTTTTGCCAGTTCAGGAGACTGCCTCTCATCACTCTTCTTTTTCTCTAAATGTTCACTCTCATTCTCACAAGAAAGGTTCTGACTCATCAAATGCGAAGAAATAAGAGGTGGCTTAGAAAAGTGGTCTGAAGTCATACAAATAGAGGTGTCCCTTATATCAGGTCTATCTGTAATCATACTATCAATAATAAAGGAAGTAGAGAGAGAAGTGTTACCTGATACAGTAGGAATCAAATCCATTGGCCTTGAAAAAATATGCTCAACAAGAAGAGGAATACTTGGATCAGTAGTATTGGCATCAGGATTGACAACTGCAATTGTAGTATGACTTACATTAGTATTGTCTAACAATGGTTCTTGTGTACTCTGAGATTTTGAAGCTGCTTTAACACTTTGAGTCAAAGGTTCTTGTGTGCTTCCCTCAAATGCAGTGTCAGTGATCACTTCATCACATTCAGCAATGTGCAAATCATGAGCAGCTTTATCTGCCAGACTTTTAGTTACTTCAAATTCAATTTCAGAAGCCCCTTGAGCATTGTCAGGAAACTCCCCTGCTGATGTGACTTTGCCAGCATCTTCACTTTGAGAAGATGGTTCTTGTGGGGCAGGAATATTCTTGTCTTCACCTTCCCTTTGAGAAAGTGGTTCTTGTGGGACTATTCCTTCAGAAATGTCTGCACCCACACTTTGAGTAGGTGGTTCTTGTGTGACTGGATCTGCAATAGCTGCTGAACTCCTTTGAAGTTCAGGTTCTTGTGGGCTTGATCCTCTCAGATGTGACATAGTAGTCCTCTGTTTCTTCTGTCTATGAAAGACATTTGCTTCAGCATTTTTCTTTTCAAGCGGTGAAGGTTTTAAACCAAACTGAGCAGCAATAGCATTTACTTGATCAACAGACATCTCAATAATTCTTCTCTTTGGAGATACAGATGCTGGAGAATCAGAGATCTCAACAGCCTTCACAGGTGAATTATCAGGAGTAGAGATGTCAGGATTCACAGTAGTGACAGGAACTGATGATCCATCTTGAATAGTAGAGACATCAGGATTGCTCTCCATAGCATCAGTAAGATTCTGTAATTCTATAGGAACAACAAATTTGCCTTTGTTGATTAATCTTCTTCTTTTCTTTGGCTTCTTAGAGACAGCCACTTCTCTAGTTTCAATAGCATCAATCTCTTTTTTCTTCATCAAAACTGATATAGGCATTGTGTCATCATCAGAATCAGAATCAGAGTCAGCTCTCTGACTAACTTTCCTCTTTACTCCTGTTTCACTATTCAGACCAGATGCACCCAGGACCCCTTGTTCGCCCCCTTGTAACTTCATTTGAGAGTGAGTTGGAGTGAAGAAATCCTTTGATCCTGATTGCCTCTCAGACACATCAGATCTAGCTAATTTCTTTAATTTTACAACTAATGCCTTTTGTGAGACATTAGAGGTGGTTGACTGTTTAGAAGAGTGTTTAGGTTGTGTGCTTGTGTCAGGAATAGGATATGTAAGGTCCTGTCCCATAGCACCAGTTGCTGGGCCATATTGAATAGGCATTCTCTATCTTAAAAGAGACCATACTTCATCAGGAATGTATGGAGTTCCATCAAACCTATTTGCTTTATCAGAATTGATTAGACTCTTTATATTATTTTCTGAGATTTTACATATTGGCAAAATTGTATCATTCTCAAAAACAGCATCAGGACATAAGTGAGAGAATATTAATTGGAAAAATCTAAGAAAGCAAACATAACCACATTTATCTGCTTTTCTTTCACTTAATGCCTTTAGTATAAAAGACCCATCATCAATCTGTTTAACTTGCATACCTAAGAAATAGCTCATTTCTCCCATCATGCTCATTTGATATCTAGACTGCATTAGCTACGAAAACTTCTCACACAACTTAGAGTTAGTTGACCCAAAAATAATATCGTCAACATATATTTGAACTAACAGCAAATCCTTACCATGATTCAAATAAAACAAGGTTTTATCAATTGTACCTCTATTGAATCCACTTTCCAGTAAGAATTGAGCCAGAGTTTCATACCAGGCTCTTGGAGCTTACTTTAGTCCATAAAGTGCTTTATCCAGTCTATAGACATGATCTGGATATTTGGGATCAATAAAGCCAGGAGGTTGCTCAACATATACCTCCTCTTCCAATTCTCCATTGAGGAATGCACTTTTCACATCCATCTAGAATACTTTGAACTTCTTGTGGGCTGCATATGCTAGAAAAATTATGATGGCCTCTAGTCTTTGATAGAAACTCAGTTGATTGAATTCGAGGTTATGAGAATAGATTGCCAGGAAGCTAAAGATGGATTGATTGAAGCTCTTAAACAAGAAAAGATTTTGAAAGAACAATTAAAGAAGGAACATGATCTAATTGCTATCTGGGGAAAATTTAAGGCCACGACTAAAGAGATTTATCATGTCCAAGGAATTAACTCCTTTAGCAAATTAGAAGAAGCAAAGTTAGGAGTTGATGGTGAGCCTGCTTCAGACAGCGAGTTAACGGATAATCATAATGATCATCCATTGAACAACGAACCATCGATGGACATTATTCATCCATCGAAGGCCAAGGCTGTCAGCAAAGCAACTCTAGTTAAACTGAATAATCAATATGGTCCCATCAGCAAAAACTTTGAGATAAGAGAATGTAGCAAAACAAAATCAGTTGAGAAAGCTAACATAGGTCACTTGTCCCACAAGAAATTGAAGGACAAGTTAGAGAAAGTTAAGTCAAGAGCTAAAGGAAGGAGAAAGAACAGAAATGGCCGGCAAAGTAAGGATTAATAAGCACAACAATTACACTCCTGACAAATATGCTCCTAGGAAAGAGTGTGCAAATTGTGGTAGTGTTAATCACCTATCTGCTAGTTGTAGAAAATTGAAAAATGCTCCCATGCCTCTACCCTTGCCTACTTTTGCTATGTATGTTGTGCCCAATATTAATGATCAATCTGCTCATGCATCTAGTCTATATGCAAACATACCATTCATGTATAATCCACACTATCATGCTTTCAATTTGCCTCAGATGCCATGGATAATGAACAACATGCATGCACAAACTATGCCTAACTCAGATTATTATAATGCATATGAGCAAACTTCAAATCTTGGCTTTCAAGGGCCCACACCTAGAGTCAAGATTGATTTAAAACAATCTGGACCCAAGGGTAGAAAGGATTTGAAGAGCAAGAAAAGGGCTAACACAACTGGACCCAAGGAAACTTGGGTACCAATATCAACTTGATTTGGTTTTGGTGTGTGCAGGGATACAGAAAGAACCTCTGGTATCTGGATAGTGGTTGTTCCAGACATATGACTGGAGATTCTACCCTGCTCACTGAGTTCGAGGAGAGAGCTGGCCATAGCATTACCTTTGGAGACAGCAGCAAAGGATATACTAGAGGATATGGCTTGATTTCAAAAGGAAATGTTGTCATTGAGGATGTAGCACTAGTTGAAGGACTCAAGCATAATTTGCTTAGTATCAGTCAACTATGTGATAAAGGTCAAAATGTGTGTTTACTTCAGAAGCTTGTGTTGTTTTCACGAAAAACGATAACAAGGTAGTGATGACAGGCAACCGGAAAGGGAATGTATACACAGCCGACTTCAATTCAATAAGTGCAGATTCAGTTACATGCCTCTTCAGCAAGGCAAATGTAGATGAAGGTTGGCTATGGTACAAGAAACTGTCACACTTGAATTTCCAAGCAATGAATGAGTTGGTGAAAAAGGATCTGGTTAGAGGTATTCCAAAATTGGATTTTTCCAAGGATGGGTTATGTGATGCATACCAAAAAGGGAAACAAAAGAAGGCCTCTTTCAAATCTAAGTCAATGTCCTCCATTGATCATCCTCTACGGCTACTTCATATGGATCTTTTTGGGCCAGTCAATGTAATGTCAATCTCTAAGAAGAGATACTATCTAGTGATTGTGGATGACTTCTCTAATTACGCATGGACATTCTTTCTGCACTCCAAAGATGAGGCATGAGAAATCATCATCAATCATATCAGAACAGTCAACAACAATCCTTCTTTCAAAGTGAGAAGGATGAGAAGTGAAAATGGAACTGAGTTCAAGAACTCTATGATGAGAGAGTTTTGTGATGAACAAGGAATTATCCAAGAATTCTTTGCACCTAGGACTCCTCAACAGAATGGTGTAGTGGAAAGGAAAAACAGGACTCTCATTGAAGCTGCAAGAACAATGCTTGAAGAATCAAAGTTACCAACATATTTCTGGGCTGAAGCTGTCAACATTGCCTACTATACTCAGAATATTTCTTTGATCAATCAAGCAAAAGGGCTGACTCCATACCAACTATTCAAGGGAAAGAAGCCAACAGTTAACTTCTTACATGTCTTTGGCTGTAAATGTTTTATCCTGAGAAACCAAGGTGAAAACATTGGAAAGTTTGACACCAAGGCAGATGAAGCTATCTTTGTTGGATACTCAATAGGGAAATCATATAGAATCTATAACCTAAGACTTAACATTGTTATGGAATCCATACATGTTGTCTTTGATGACAAGAAAATCCAAGGGTTGATAGATGAAGGTTTCCATGAAGATTTATCATTTGAAAATGATATGAGTGGTGAAGGCAGTGAAGATGATGTAGAAGCAGTATCGACTGGTGTAAGGTTGCAGCATGCTCGAGGTGAAGAGCGTGGGACATCATTCGTTGATGCTGAGGAAGCTCCATTCGTTGAAGACAATTCTGAATTACATGTTGATAGTCATAGAGAATCATCCGTTGACAACTCTGTTAGCACCCCAACTTCGAGAGCCACATACTCAGGGGGAGTTTCTCTGAGTCGTCACTCAACAACCAATCAGAATGATCAACACATGGAGAATGAAGCTACGTCATCAAGATTGAATATGCCACCATCAAGGAAATGGATCAGAGATCACCCATTTGAACTCATCATTGGAGATTCAAATGCCAGAGTCCAAACTAGAAGGGCAACTCAAGAAGAATGCTTGTACAACAGTTTTCTGTCTAAAGAAGATCCTAAGTGAGTTGAGGATGCCCTACTAGATCCAGACTGGGTTTTAGCAATGCAAGAGGAGCTAAAATAGTTTGAGAGAAATGAAGTGTGAAAGCTTGTACGCAAGCCTAAAGGCAAGTCAGTGATTGACACTAAATGGGTATTCAAGAATAAGACGGATGAGAATGGCATAGTAACAAGGAACAAAGCAAGATTGGTTACAAAAGGCTACTGATAAATGGATTTATATCCACTTAGAATGCTTCTTATCAGCTTAAATGGATTTAAATGACCTCAAGTATGTTGTGTTTTTAACGTGTTTTTGTGAGTTGTGTAGAGCTACTAGCTTGAGGCAGGTATGATGTGTTTCCCAGCTAAATCAGAAATTTTCCCAACCGACAACCGCGCCACAGCGCCCAATCCCGCGTCGCAGCACCAAAACTTCCTGGAACACTTTGCTGAAACAGATCCGTCTTCTTCCGAGCTTTCCAACGACTGCTTACGGGCCTCAAACGGACTTGTAGAACTCCAGATATGGCCAAAACAGTGAAGACTGCGCAGCCTACCCGGAAAATCCGAATTTTAATCAAATTAACCTCCAACTCTCTTCCGCGAGTTGCCGTTCTTCATATATTGAGCTCAAAACCACCAAAGCATCATAGAAACACATCATACCTGCCTCAAGCTAGTAGTTCTACACAACTCACAAAAACACGTTAAAAACACAACATACTTGAGGTCAAGTAAATCCATTTAAGCCGATAAGAAGCATTCTAAGTGGATATAAATCCACTTATCACACCCCCAAACTTAAACCGATGCTTGTCCTCAAGCATAAACAGACTCGACACACACAAATGCAATGCATGAATGCAACTAACATGAAAATGCAACGATCCCCTCGAACTAACCTAAACCAATCAACAAGCAAATATCTCAAAGAATGCAACTAAATCGAAACAGAGCTCGACTAAGTTCCCGTATACTAACAATACATGACAGAAATGTGCGCGTGTGCAATGCTCATCAGATATACTCCTAACACTAGACCAAAATCATACATTTTCTTCGCCAAGACAATCACAGGTTTATAAATAGAATAGACTGTAAACACTTCATAACCTAGGAACACCTCCATCATCATTCAAGTTAGACAGGAATTCATGCTTTATTACTAACAACTACTATTAAGAAGAAGGGATTGATTTTGATGAGACCTTTGCACCTGTAGCAAGGTTGCAAGCAATCAGAATCTTCCTTGCCTATGCAGCCCATGCCAATTTCAAAGTCTATCAAATGGATGTCAAGTGTGTTTTTCTAAATGACATTTTGGAAGAAGAGGTGTATGTGAGTCAAACTCCTGGGTTTGAAGACCCAGAGTTTCCAAAATATGTCTATTTTCTTCTTAAAGCACTCTATGGCCTGAAGCAAGCACCTAGAGCCTGGTATGACACTCTCTCACGGTTCCTTATAGAGAATCACTTCACTCGAGGCACTGTCGATAAAACTCTCTTTTATAGAAATTTCAATGGCTTTATAATAATACTTGTACAAATTTATGTAGTCGATATAATTTTTGGGTCTACTGATGAGAAGCTTTGCAAAAGGTTTGCCAAACTTATGCAAAGTAAATATGAAATGAGCATGATGAGAGAACTAACTTATTTTCTTGGTCTACAAGTAAAGCAAGTTAGTGATGGTATTTTCATTAGCCAATCCAAGTATGTGTATGATCTTTTGAAAAGATTTAACTTGCTAGATTGTGCTTCTGCAAAAACACCCATGACCACTGCCACTAAACTTGAGTTGAATACTAAGGAGAAGAAAGTGGACATCTCAAGTTATAGGGTCATGGTAGGCTCACTTTTATATTTAACAGCAAGCAGACATGATATTATGTTTTCTACTTGTTTATGTGCTAGATTCCAAGCTGATCCCAGGGAATCTCATTTAATAGCTATTAAGAGGATTTTCAGATATCTCAAAGGAACACCAAACCTTGGCATTTGGTATCGTAGAGAATCTGGTTTTAATCTAACTAGCTATTCAGATGCAGATTATGCAGGTTGCAAAATTGATAGAAAAAGTACCACAGGCACTTGTCAATTCTTGGGGAATAAGCTGGTCTCATGGTTTATCAAGAAGCAGAATTCAGTTTCCACTTCTACTACAGAAGCTGAGTATGTTGCAGCTGGGAGCTGTTGTGCACAAATTCTATGGATGAAGAATCAACTTCTTGACTATGGATTAAGAGTTGATAGAATCCCAATTTTCTGTGACAACACTAGTGCAATTGCCATATCTGAGAACCCAGTTCAATATTCCAGGACCAAGCTGTTAGATATTGATTCAAGTGATGATCAGGATCTGGGTATTACTGATCAGATACTGATGCTGACGTCATCAGGAATACAACGTCAGTATTGGATTATCATCAGGATTAGAAGCTGGTCAGGATTTCATGAAGATTCTCATCAGACCAGAGATCAAGGAAGATTGATATGTCGGTTCCTAATTTGTAGGAATGCAGCTATCATACAAGATATTCTTTCAGAGATATATGTAATTGATTTATAATATCTTGTAATTGATAGTGTAACTGTGTACTCTATATAAACACAGTTTAGGTTTTACATTATGTAATCGCTTACATGAGTTATATTGTAACCTAGCAGCTCTTAAGAACATAAGAATTTCTTAAGAGAGTTTTGTAACAGTTTTATATCAGAATTAATAAAGCTATTATTGATTCATACTTGGGTTATTTGTCGAAAATCTTATACAATTGTATTCAACCCCCCTTCTACAATTGTTATTTACTGGGCAATAATTGGTATCAGAGCTTAACTGATTAATATAAATCAGAAACGATCTTAAGATGTCGACAAGCAAGTATGAAAGCATCAAAATTCCAATTCTCAAGAAGACTGAGTATCCAACCTGGAAAGTGAAAATAATGATGTATCTGGAAGCAACTGTTCCTGACTATCTTGACAGGATCAATGATGGACCATTTCTTCCAACAAGACTAGTTGCAAGAACAGAGACTGTTGCTGAACACTATGTCATTAAGGCAAAGAGTGAATGGACGACAGAGGAAAAGGCTCAAGTACTCAAAGATGCAAAGGTAAAAAATATTTTGCATAACAGTCTTGATAATGTCATGTCTAATAGGGTAATAGCATGCAAGACTGCAAAGGAAATTTGGGACACTTTGGAAACTCAATGTCAAGGTACTGAATCTATCAAAAGAAACAGAAGGGCTCTGTTGATTCAGGAGTATGAGCAATTTGATGCTAAATCTGATGAAAGCCTTACTGATATGTATGATAGATTCTTGACTTTACTGAACAATCTATCACTGGTTGGCAAAGAGTATGATCCAGAGGATTCAAATACCAAGTTTCTCAGAGCTTTAACTGAAGAGTGGGATACTCAAGCTTCAATCATAAGGCATCAATATGATTTGAAGATGCTGTCTCTTGATGAAGTCTATGGGATGCTAAGAACCCATGATCTTGAGGTTCAACAGAGGAAGAACAAGAAAAATGTCAAAGCAAAAGCTGTTGCTTTGAATGTTGAATCAAAATCAAAGGGAAAAGCTGAGGAGGTTTTTAACAGAAAGAGTAGAGTGGAAGAGTCAATTCCTGATGACTCATCATCAGATACTGATACTGAGTCTGATCCTGATACTGATGATGACTCTATTGATTCTGATATGATGGAAATGGTTGCTATGATAGTCAAGGGCTTCAAAAAGATGAAGTTCAGAAAGGCTAGGAAGCAAGGGAAATTCCAGAAGAAAACCTTCAATGTTGACAAAGACAGGTACAAGAAGAAAGAAGGAAAAAGCAGCAAATTTGACAAGTCAAAAATCAGATGCTATAACTGTGATGGAATGGGTCATTTTGCAACTGAGTGCAAAAAGACCAAAACCAAAGCTCTCATTTCTTCAAGCAAGGATTGGATGGACTCATCATCTAACTCTGAAGAAGAAAAAGTGAATTATGCTTTGATGGCTAAAACTGATGAGACTTCTGCTGGTGAAAATAAGGTATCTGAAGTTTTATTTGATTTTGACACTAATAGTGTGTCTGAGCTAAGATCTTTCTTAAAATCTCTGCATATTAGTTTTAGGAGTCAATCTCTTGAAAATACAAGAATAAAATCTGAAATGGCAGAGGTTGTTAAGAGAAATGATCATCTAGAAGCTGAGTTAATTTTCTTGCATGAAGTTCAAGCAGAATGTGATAATGCTAAACACATGAAACTTGAAACAGAGTTTAAATGTAATGAACTTGAAATGCAACTTAAAGATGCAAATGAAAAACTCAGAACCTGGACACATTCTGGTACAAAAACTCATGAAATTATTACTGATAAAAACTGGAAAGAGTGTCTAGGGTATAAGCTAGAAAATGAGAAAAAGGACAAAGGAAAGGTTGTTTCATCTAATCCTGGAAGAGTTATAGTTGATGACTCAACAAATCCAAAAACCTACAGATATGTTACAGACAGTACTAAAACCAAATTAAAACCGGTTAATTATGTGTATCCAGAAATTCCCAAATCTACTTCAGAAAAGGGATCTACTTCTACACATCATTCTGAGTCTAGAACTGTCAAAAACAAAAATGTAGGTCTTTTGTCCAAAAAGCAATTAAGGGATAGAATCTATGATGTAACAGATAGGAAGAGAGTTCCAACTGTCAAAAGGAACAGGAATGGTAAAGTTGGAATAAACAAGGAGAATAATTATAAGTATATTCCAAATGCACCGAGAAAAGTATGCTTTAACTGTGGTAATTCTAATCATCTTGCTATTGATTGCAGGAGGAGTAAAAAGAAGCCAACTGTAGTTCCTAAGTCTGACATTAGGAATAAATCAGTATTCTATAAACCACAGAATCCTTGTTTCCATTGTGGCAGTAAATGGCATTCTATTTATACATGTGAAGAATACCATAATTTGTACTATAATTATTATGAGCCTTTGCCTAAGTTCAATAAAAGTGCAAATTTTGGAAAAACAAAGAACTTGAATACTAATCATGCATCAAGAAAATCTTCTGCTGATAAAAATGTTAAATTGCATGAAAAGAGAACCCAACAAGTGTGGGTTCTTAAAAACTCTAACTGAGTTCTTTGTGATTCTGATTGCAGGGTAAAAAGAAAAATGTGTTAGTCATGGATAGTGGATGCTCTGTGCACATGACTGGAGACAAAACCTTGCTATCAGAATTTGAGGAGAAGGCTGGCCCAACTGTGTCTTATGGAGATGGCAACATTGGACAAACTTTGGGATATGACAGCATTGTAATTGGAAATGTCATCATTGAAAGAGTAGCTCTGGTGAAAGGACTAAAGCACAATCTGTTGAGTGTTAGTCAGATCACAGACAGAGGTTATCGTGTCAACTTTAATGATACTCATTTTGAAGTTATCAGCAAATCTTCAGGAAAGATTGCATTAACAGGTCAAAGACATGGTAACATTTATGAAGCCAACATTTACACTAATACTGAAAATCCAACTACATGCCTCATCAGTAAGGCGTCTGTAGATGAAAGTTGGAATTGGCATAAGAAGCTTTCTCATCTCAACTTCAACAATATAAATGAGTTGGTAAAGAAAGATTTGGTAAGAGGATTACCAAAGGCTCTATATACTCCTGATGGACTCTGTGATGCTTGTCAGAAGGCTAAACAGAGAAGGACATCATTCAAGAGTAAATCTGAATCCTCAATTGATGAACCATATCACATGCTACACCTTGACTTGTTTGGACCAGTGAATATTATGTCCATCAGTAAGAAAAGGTATACTCTAGTTATTGTTGATGAATATACTAGATTTACCTGGGTTTATTTTCTTCACAGAAAAGATGAAACTGCTGAAATACTGCTGGACCATGTTAGACTTATTGAAACTGGCACGGAATACAAAGTCAAGATTCTGAGAAGTGATAATGGGACTGAATTCAAGAATTCAGCAATGGAAGAGTTCTGCAAATACAAAGGAATAGTTTAACAATTCTCTGCTCCTGGCACACCTCAGCAAAATGGAGTAGTTGAAAGAAAGAACAGAACTCTTATCGAAGCTGGCAGAACTATGTTGGAAGAAGCTAAACTACCTACATATTTCTGGGCAGAAGCAGTCAACACAGCATGTTACACTCAAAATATTACACTAATCAACAGACATGGTGTAACTCCTTATCAGATGATTAAGGAAAAGAAGCCAAGTTTGAAGCATTTACATGTGTTTGGCTGCAAGTGCTTTGTTCTAAGACCTCATCCAGAACAGCTAGGAAAATTTGAAACAAAAGCTGATGAGGCCATCTTTATTGGCTATCCAACAACAAGAGCCTTTAAAGTCTACAATCTGAGAACAAAGACGGTCATGGAGTCTATTAATGTATCTTTTGATGATAGAAAGCTAACAGGAATAAAAGAAGACTCTCATGACAGTTTGACTTTTGCAAATGAAGCTACCAACAATTCTGATGAAGTCACGTCAGATACTGATATTCTGTCAGATCCTGATGATCGATAAATTTCTGATCAAACACCTGTTACTGATGATGACTCAAATAATGCAAATGTTGAGGGGGAGCAAGAGCGAGACATCACCAGTACTGATACAACTCAAACATCAAGTAGAGATTCATCAGAAATAGACTCAAGTGACAATCAAGACAGTATATCATAAGGAGATAGCACTATCTCAGGGGGAGCTTCTAGCAACTCTAGTTCTTTTGAAGAAAACACCAATCCAGGGGGAGCATCCAGTTCAAGAAATGACTTACCATCAGCAAGGAAATGGACTAAAAGTCATACTCCTGATTTAATCATTGGGAATCCTGAAGCAGGTGTTAAGACAAGAAGTGCAACTCAAAATGAATGTTTATATAATAACTTTCTGTCAAAGGAGGAGCCTAAGAAAGTTGAAGATGCACTTAAGGATGCTGATTGGGTAACAGCTATGCAAGAAGAACTGAATGAGTTTGAAAGAAATGAAGTCTGGAAACTTGTACCAAGGCCCAAAGGAAGGTCTATTGTGGGTACAAAGTGGGTATTCAGAAACAAGATTGATTCAGATGGCACAATTGTGAGGAATAAAGCAAGACTAGTAGCAAAGGGGTATTCTCAACAGGAAGGAATAGATTATGATGAGACTTTTGCTCCTGTTGCAAGACTGGAGGCCATCAGAATTTTTCTGGCATATGCAGCCCACAAGAAATTCAAAGTATTCCAGATGGACGTAAAAAGTGCATTTCTCAATGGAGAACTGGAAGAGGAGGTATATGAAAGGCAGAGTGTATTAACTTGTAACACTATAACTAATGTAACTCAATTAAAAGAAAAGATACTTAACCAGAAGACAATCAAGAACAAGAAGTCACAAGAAATCAACACCAAATGAAGACAAGGTAATTGATACAATTGAACATGTTAACTATGATCAAGCCAAGAAGAAATCATTGAGAGAAGTTCAAGTCAAAGTTGTTCAGGCCTCAGTGATTTGAGAATTCAAGATTCAAGATCATAACTATCAGTATCAACAAGACCAATTGATTTCAAGTGAACAAGAAGGAAAGCAAATATTGGAAAGCCAAGTTACTAAGTGAATATGGTAATTTATTCAAGAAGCAGAAACACTATCAAGACTAGTCACTTATGAACCAGACCAGTGCATCAAGTGTCAGGACATTGATAGCAAGTTTATGTCAGTAATAAAGATCCATGTTCAAGAGCTTGTAGAAGAACAAAGAAGAGATGAAGATATCACAAGCTCAAGATGTGCATTGTAGTTTCAAGTTGAAGACCAGAATATTTTCTAAGTATTAAATGTTCTAGATGGCTAAGTCGAAATTCTCAAGTAGAAATTCTACTTAGAATTTCGAGATGGCTAAGTAGAAATTCTCAAGTAGAAGTTCTACTTAGAGTGCAGCTTCAACATGACACATGGCATCTTCTGATTGGCAGATTTCCAAGCTTTCAAGATAAGACAAGATTTATGTGGACATCATTGGGCCACGTACATCTTAGTCTTTGAAGACTACAGGTCATAGATTACATGTAGTATAAATAGAAGCACTTGTGTAATGTTTTAGTTAGTGAGCAATATTGAGAAAAACACAAGAAAAAGAGAGAGAGTATTCACAGAGCTTAGAATCATTCACTTCTCTCTCAACTTCTGTTATACTTTGTAATGAATGTTGTAGCAACCTTTTCAAGTTATATATAAAGAAATATATTCCTTGAATCTGTGTGTTCATTTATTGCATCGTATTTATTGCTTCTCAAAATCGAAAAGTTGTATTCACCCCCCCCTCTACAACACATTTGGACCTAACAATTGGTATCAGAGCGGATGTTTAACATACAAAACATAGATCCTTGTGTTTGGTAGAAGAATCGTGAGTTTTCATTTTCTAGATCTACTTTTCATTTTTTCGAAAAGTGTGCTTTAATTCGTTTCCAGTGAAAACTCATCCGGGAAAAATTATTTAAATACTCCAGGTGTGATTATTTGGCTTGGGTGCATTTTAATTAATTTTTGTGAATTAATCTGGGTTCATTGATATTTGGTGTTCTTGAGTGTTCATCATCTGTTCTTGTCAAAGAAGATAACCCAACAACTTTTTGATCTCCTTTTTCAAACAAACAAAGATAGTCAAAAAGGTGTTTTTGTACTTTTGATTTGATTATTATTCCTTGGCTGAAAGCAAAAGAAAGTGTACTCAGTGCTTAGCAAGTGGGTTAGTCACTTTCGGTGTGTAAAGTAATCAAAAGTCAAAAAGGTGATATTGTTTATTCAATATTGAATTAATCTGCAGAAAATTATTCTAAGGACAAAAGTTCTACATAGAATTTCTACTTGAGATTTTCTACATAGAATTTCGACTTGGACAATTTCTACTTGGTGAATTTCGACTTGGACAATTTCTACTTAAGAGAAATTTCGACTTGAGCAAAATTTCTACTTAGAGAAATTTCGACTTGGCAGAAGTTCTACATAGATATTCTACATAGCCTAGTCTTGGGTACTTAGAATTTTTTAGTGACAAGATTTGAAATGGCTCCTAAAAATTCTTTCAAGATCCCAATGTTCAACCGAGATCACTATGAAGAATGGGTTTTCAGAATGAGACTCTACTTAGAGACTATTAACCCTGAGTATCTGGAAGTCCTTGAAAAGGGTAAATTTGTTCCAATGAAAGCTATTCCTGAGCGTACGGAAGGAGAGGAGGTTATACCTGCTCGGTCTGAGCCTAAAAAGGAAGCGGACTTTACGGATGCTGACAAGGAGCAAATAGCTTATGATACTTCTGTAAGACAAACCTTGATGGAATCTCTTGATCATGAAATGTTCAACATAGTCAAGGGTTTGAATACAGCAAAGAAGATTTGGGACAAAATAGAAGTTGTCATGGAAGGATCTGCAGAGGTCAGAAGCAACAAGACACTTATACTCAAGATGGAGTATGACACCTTTAGAATACGAAAGGGAGAAAGCATAACAGATGTCTACCTACGATTCAGTCAGTTGGTATTGGATTTGAATCTGAGAGGTGTTACTCTCCCCATGGTTGAAACCAATACAAGATATTTGAGGAACCAGCCAAAGAGCATTGAACATAGAGTCTACGCAATCAGAGAAACCAGAGATTTGCATACAACTTCTCTTGAAGAATATTATGGAATTCTGAAGACCTATGAGCTGGAAACACTTCAAGATCAAGCATGGGACAACGATTCAAAAGGAAAAGAAACTGCATCAGGATTAGTTGCTGATGAGGAAGAGTCTAAGAAGGCAATGGTTGCAGCAAAGCCTAAATCATCACCTGCACCACATCAAGTTGATAATGATGACGAGTGCGCATCCAACAGTGATGATGACTACTTCACCCAAGAAGAGCTGGACAACATGGATGATAGTGTCGTGGCATACATGGCAAGGAAGTTCAGCAACATGAGATTCAGAAAGAGCAACCGACCACAAAGAAATTCTTCATCTTATTATCGGGCTGCTAAGGGTGGTGGTAGTTCGTCAGGCTACCAAGGTAAAGGCAAGAGTACCAGCTACAAATCTCCTTTGGATTTCAAAATGAAGTTCAAATGCTATAACTGTGGAGAACCTGGACACTTTGCCTCGGACTGCAAAAAGCCTAAACAGACTTATCCAAAAGAGACATTTGAAGCCCTCAAAAGCAAGTATGAATCGCTGGTGAAAGAAAAACATGGTAAAAGAGCTTTAGTAGTAACAGAAGGAAGAGCTTGGGATGATTCAGATGATGAAGATGTTACTCATGTAGCAAACTTTGCGCTCATGGCTGAGACATCAGAGGAACCAGAGGTACCAGTTCTAACCCTTAAAGTAGAAATGTCTATTGATGATTATAAGGAACAGAACGGGGCTCTTAGCGAAGAGATCTACATGTTGTGCAAAAGCCTAGACACTTCTCAAAAGGAACAGAAAACACTTGTCGCCAAAAGCAGAATGCTTGAGGCAAAAGTGGAAGAGTTAGAGGCTGCTTGCACTGTAGATACTTCCCTAAGAGATTTTATTAAATCTTTGGAACACAAGCTCGTCCTTAAGGAAGAAATAGAATCATGTTTAAGGAACAAACTAGCTGAGTTAGAAACTAAATGTGAAGCTTACAAACTAGCTGCTAGTAAAGTGTATGTAGATAATGACGTATTTAAGAAGATAACTGGAGTAGGTGTAGGACTTGATTATTCTAATCTTTCTAAGAAAGATGGGAAGAGACCTATTGACTCTAGTTCCAGTGACATTAAAAATGAAATTCCTAGCATTTTTAAACCTTCTGTCAAACCCATCTACAAACACCTTGTTCCTAGAATAGAAGAAGAAGAGACTGAATTGATAGCTAGATATGAGATTGAGATGGAAGATCGTCAGAACGCACAACCTATAACTCCTATTAAACAAGTTAAAATCAATTTTCCTAGTGATGAATCTAGACTAGGAATAGGAGCTAAGGCTGTTAAACAACAAGGGAAGAAAGGCATAAAAGAGGTTAAGGCTGAACGAATAAAGAAAGCATGTTATCACTGCAAATCTACTGAACATCTTTCTTATGCATGCAAAGCTAACATAAATGTTCCTGCTGCACATGCCATGCCTGTCACACATACAATGAATAATCTGCATCAGAATCATGCACAGTGTGGTCAACCTAATTGTATGCCATGCACTTTTAATGTCATGCAAACTTTTGTGAATTTAATGAATGCATCTAGCCAGTCATGCTCAAATACTGCTGCTAGTTCAAACAACAAAAAGAAGTTTGGGAGAGCCAAGACTGTCAGTCCTCCTAAAGTTAGGAGTGACAAACCTTCTCCTAGGACTGATAAATATGTCAAGTCTGAGAAAGGAAAGGAGGAAGTCGAAAGCTCTAGTTATGTTAAGAAAAGTGCATCTCCTGTTGTTAAATCTGTTGATTCTAAATCTTATCGAAAAGCCGGGCCCAATCAAAGTTGGGTTCCGAAGAAAGTCTAATCAATCTGTTATTGCAGGGCATTAAGCAAAAGAGAAATAAAGTTATATGGGTGCTAGACAGTGGAGCATCGAGGCATATGACTGGAGACAAGTCCCTGCTTACAGAGTTGGTTATGAAAGCTGGCCCTTATGTTACCTTTGGAGATGACAGCATAGGTGTGACAAAGGGATATGGCAAACTGAAAACTGGCAATGTCATCATTGAAGATATTTCCTATGTTGAGGGATTAAAGCATAATTTGTTGAGTATCAGTCAATTCTGTGACAAAGGTTACGAAATTGTCTTCAACAAGAAAGGTGTATCAATCACTCACATCAAGGAAGGTTCACTGGCTTTGAGAGGAGTTCGAAAGGCAGATCTTTTTGTTGCAGACATGGATTCAGCAAATCAGAATGAAGTCACCTGTTTCTACAGCAAAGCTTCGGATGATGAAAGCTGGTTATGGCACAAAAAGTTATCTCACTTAAACTTCAAAACGATGAATGCTCTCGCGAGGCGAGAATTGGTGAGAGATCTACCTCAAATGGAGTTCGCTCCGAAAGGACTCTGTGAAGCCTGTGAAATGGGAAAGTCGAAGCGAGCCTCGCATAAAAGCAAAGAAATTTCTAGTATCACTGAGCCTCTGCAACTTCTTCATATGGATTTGTTTGGCCCAGTGAATGTCCTATCTTTGTCTAGGAAAAGATATGCTTTGGTAATCGTGGATGACTTCTCTAAGTATACATGGGTATTGTTCGCAATGACGAAAGACGAAGTACCTTTCCTAATCATTGATCACATCACTCAAATTGAGAATGTTTCAACACTTACTGTGAAGACGATTAGATCAGACAATGGCACTGAATTCAAAAACGCAGTGCTAAATGACTTCTGTGTATCTAAAGGAATACGTCGTCAGTACTCAGCCCCGAGAACTCCACAACAAAATGGAGTGGTTGAAAGGAAGAATAGAACATTGGTTGAAGCAGCAAGAACTTTGTTGTGTGATTCGAAACTTCCTCTGTATTTCTGGGCAGAAGCAGTGAGTACCGTGTGTTACACTCAAAATCGATCCTTGATTATAAAAGATAAAGAAAAGACACCATGTGAGCTAATGAACGGCAGAAGACCAACAATCAAATATTTTCATGTATTTGGAGCAAAATGCTATGTACTTATAGATGATGAAAATCTAGGTAAGTTTGCAGCAAAAGCTCGTGAAGGAATCTTTGTTGGTTACTCCACAGATGTGGTAGCAGCTTATAGGGTGTTCTTAGTGAATGATCGAAAAGTGACTGAAAGCTACAACGTCAGATTCGACGATACCAAACTCTCATCAATTTCAAGAGATTCTAGTGAACCTGAGTCCCTAAAATTTCAGAATCTGGACTTAGAAGATCTTGAAGATGAACCTGAGTTGGTTGTCCCATTAAATGTTCCAAGTGTACGTGAAGAACCTGAGTCTAGTGAACAAGCTAATTCTACAAGATCAGGAGAGACTTCTTCAGTACGAACCGGCAACAACTCAGGGGGAGTAAATAGCAGCTCAAGGACTACTGTTCAAGGCTCAAATCGAGTTGACTCTAGTTCTGTAGGAGCTGGCACTAACTCAGGGGGAGTTAGTGAAAGTAATCAAAGTAGTCAGCACCACAATTCAGAAAGTCATGCTGAATCATCAAGACAATTTCCAAGAGAACGGGTATGGAATAGAGACCATCCGTTTGAATTAATTATTGGTGATCCAGATGCTGGTGTGTCTACTAGAAGAAATACAAGAGCTGACCTGGCTAATATTTGCTTATTTTCTGGGTTCTTATCCAAGCTTGAACCTAAAGAAATAGAAGAAGCTCTTGGTGATGCTGATTGGGTGATTGCAATGCAAGAGGAACTCAATCAGTTTGAAAGGCAGAAAGTTTGGAAGCTGGTACCCCGACCAAAGAACAAATCAGTAATTGGAGCAAGGTGGGTATTCAGAAATAAAATGGATGAAAACGGACTTGTAACACGAAACAAGGCTCGTTTGGTTGCAAAAGGTTATTCTCAGCGAGAAGGAATTGATTATGATGAGACCTATGCACCAGTTGCAAGACTTGAGGCAGTCAGGATGTTTTTGGCATTTGCAGCACATAAGAACTTCAAGGTTTTCCAGATGGATGTGAAAAGTGCCTTCCTGAACGGAGAGTTAGAAGAAGAAGTGTATCTGGAACAGCCGCCTGGCTTCATTGATCCAAAACTTGTAGATTTTGTGTATCTTCTCTTCAAATCTGTCTATGGCCTCAGGCAATCCCCAAGATGTTGGTATGAAACCCTATCTGTATTCTTAATTGAAAGTGGTTTTACTAGGGGAGTAATTGACAAAACATTGTTCTATAAGAATGTGAAGAATGATCTAATACTTGTTCAAGTATATGTGGACGATATTATCTTTGGGTCATCGAATGAGCGCTTGTGCGAGAAATTTGCTAAGCTAATGCAAGACAAATACGAGATGAGCATGATGGGAGAGCTGTCCTTCTTCCTTGGATTACAGATCAGTCAGAGAAAAGATGGTATCTTTATCTGTCAATCCAAGTACGTCAGAGATTTACTCAAGAAGTATAATCTAGAAGATGCATCAGCAGCCAAGACTCCCATGGCAACAGCCACGAAGCTTGATGAAGACAAATCAGGTAAATCAGTTGACATCACAAGCTATCGAGGTATGATTGGCTCACTTCTCTATTTAACTGCAAGTAGACCCGATATAATGTTCGCGACTTGTTTATGTGCAAGGTTCCAAGCGGATCCTAGAGAATCACATCTCATAGCCGTCAAAAGAATTTTTAGGTATCTCAAGGGCACACCAAATCTAGGAATTTGGTACCCAAGAGATACAGGTTTTAATCTAATTGGCTATACGGATTCAGATTATGCAGGTTGCAGGATTGATAGGAAAAGCACATCTGGTGCTTGTCAATTTCTTGGCAGAAGATTGGTGTCCTGGCAAAGTAAAAAGCAACATACAGTATCTACTTCTACTGCTGAAGCTGAGTACATTGCTGCTGGAAGCTGTGTAGCTCAAATACTGTGGATGAGGAACCAATTGAAGGATTATGGCATGGAGCACAAGAAAATTCCAATTATGTGTGACAACACAAGTGCCATTGCCATAACCAACAATCCTGTAGATCACTCAAGAACCAAGCACATCGACATCAGGTATCACTTCATAAGAGAACATGTCGAGGAGGGGACTGTGGAGCTACATTTTGTGCCCACAATGCAACAAATTGCAGATATATTCACCAAACCTCTTGATGAAGTAACATTCAATAGGTTGGTTGGTGAATTGGGAATGCTTAACACAAGTTAGTAAAGCCTTCTATCTGTAAAATCCATGGTTATGTTGGTATATGCAAGATATTTAATCATTATGTGTTTAGACTTTAAAATGCCTAATTAATGATTATTATAGGATGCATATAGTGTGATTTTGCATGAATTCAGTGTGTTTTAAGTGTCTTTTATAGCACAAATCTGTGAATTTATGCTTGTTAGATTGCATGAACATAGGGGGAGTTAAATTCATAATATTCTAAATTTTGCATGATTTTTAGATGAATTTACCTGTGTTTTTCATGTAATTAGAGGCCTTAGAATTATCAAGGAATGTTTTAATTATGTCATATATTAAAATCCTTGAATTGATATTTATATTAATTTGACAAAATTAACTGTTGTGTTTTTCAAAGAAAAATTGTCAAATTAATCTAAGTATCTTCAAAATTTCGAGTTAGTTTCTATCTCGAAACTCATCTAGAAATTCGACTTGAATTTCGAATTGAGCTTCCAGAGTGAAGTTTTTGAAAATTCTAAGTCTGGGAAGAATTTCGAGTTAGCCTCTATCTCGAAATTCAACTCGAAATTCGACTTAGATTTCGACTTAGAGTTACCAGTGTGCCTATTTATTTATTTTTCAAAATATTCGAGATAAAGTCTATCTCGAACTTCATCTCGAAATTGAGATGTGGTTTCCATTATTGGGGATATTTTGATATAAACTGAGAATAACTTCGAGTTATTGAATAATTTCGAGTTGACTCTATCTCGAAACTCAACTCGAATTTCGACTTGATGTTCGAGATAGAGCTCTCAGTTGGTTTTAAAGGGAATTTTCGAGTTAACTCCTAACTCGAAGTCTATCTCGAATTTCTACTTGAATTTCGAGATAGGTTTTCCTAGTAAGGCTGGTGTGTGCTGTTTACATGGTTATTTACAAGATAAATGGTAAAGGTTTTCGAGTTAACAGCTATCTCGAACTCTATCTCGAAGTTCGACTTAGAAAGTTCGAGATAGACTTCGAGATAGACTTCGAGATAGAATTTCGACTTGAGTGTTCCCTGTATGTACTTGATGTTTTTCACATTTTTTAACAGGGACATTTTAGTCATTTCACAGTAATGTCTATATATACATCTTTAACTCGATATTTTCTTTCACTTTTACCTAGTTCAGTTTTACAGCCGCACATATACATACAGGCGATTTCATATTCTCAATCACTGATTCGTGATTTTTGTGACAAATCTCTTACGGACAACGAATTGATGCCCATTTTTTGACTGATATCTTCTGTGTGTCATCATTAATCACTGTTTTTGTGTGTTTGTGTAACGGTTCATCGTTCTTGATATATATATATACACACGTATATACACACAAAAGTTACCAGATCTGTTCAAAAACGATTTTACACACAAACACTTCATTGTTAAAGCAGATTTAATTAGTGGTTCGAAATTTGCCTTCCATTAACTGTTTGTTGGAGCCCGTAGTTTGATTTTTCAAAAAGGAACTTTTGTGTTCTTGATAAATTAAAAGGGTTCTCACGGTTAATTGTTTAATTAATTGTTTTTCCAAAATTAAAATTTAAAATTCACATCTTTTTAAAGAAAAACTTTTAATTAAAATGGCTCACCAATTTTCACTTGCCAAAAACAATTTTTATAATATTTCTACGGAAATTGGTGATCAACTCCCGCGCTTTAAGTCTTGGATACGATTTCTAAATTTGTATTCCAAAGCTAGCGATGCTTTTTCTGCTAAACCTACACTAGTGCATGATGCTTTACAGCAATTATGGACTAGTGCGGTTTCTTTTGGGAGCAAATCAACCCCCTTTGGTTTCAGGTTTACCTTAGCGGGTCAGGAATATGTGGTGACTGAACAAATTGTCAACAAGGTTCTTGGATTCCCTGTTAAAGATGCTTATGATCCAGAACCTACAGCTGCAGATCGCCTCAAATTCTTTGAAGAAATAGGGTGTTATCCTCCGACTGGCCGGATCACTGGAAACATCCAAAAACAATTTCTTCATGTGGAATGGAATTACTTTTTCGAGGCCATAACAAGATGTTTTCGGGCACGAGAAAGCGATTACCATCAAATTTCCATTCCCATGCAAAACCTTGGAATTGCCCTAGCAAGAGAGCTGGATATAAATTATGGACGAATAGTTCTCTCTGAGATAGTGGCTGTGATGGGATCTCCTGCAAGCAGAGACCTCAACACCACAGATGTTGTTTGCTGGTTTCCTCGGTTCCTACAGATGCTGATAAATGGTTTAGTACCGAAGGATGCTCTTGCAGTTAGACGGAGTTTTGCCAGTGGTTCATCATCTGCACCGCTAGGGATGGGCACTAAGTCACTTTCAACAGTTGAAAATCAGGATAAACATCATGGAAAACCGATGTCTATTCCTGATACCTTACAAAAGTGGCTTACATATGATGAGGGGGTTACCACTTTGATGGAATTCTCGCAAGCTTCATCACATGCTCAGAATCGGTCTGCTCATGCTGAGGCATTTGAAGCGATTCCTGATGAACAAAGCGGAGACGAACAAGGTAATGAATCAGGTAATCTCTCTCGACATTCTACTCATTCCTCTTCCTATGTTTCTGATTCCCAGACCCAAGAGACTGCTAGCCCGCAGGATCTATCCCAGGGTGAGAGCTATATTTCTAATTCCTTGTCACCTAAGTCACCGGAATCCAAACAGCCAGCACATATAGATGTAGGAAATGATGAGGAGAGTGACCCCGAAGAGCAGCCTCTTACTCGAAAGAAAGCCAAAATTTCTCATGCTGCTACTTCTAAACCTCAGTCAAACCCTAGAGTGTCACACGCAACCACTCCACCTCACGAGAGTGGTTCACCCCTTGAACAATCTGCACATAGGGATTTTGATTTTGATGATAATTATGTACCTCTTGAAGATGCTGTTACTTCAAAAGGACATGAAGCTTTAAAAACTTCAGCCGTACCTTCACCGGTACGTACTGATGCTACAAAGAGGATCGGTTCTGATGTTGTACAAGAACACTTTGTAGCCTCTCAGCCTGAGATTCCAACTCAGGAACAAACAGCAATTGATCCCGTAACTGCAAATTATATTTCTTATCAAGTTTCTGCAGGTACTGCTTCATGTTTTGGATCAATTATTGAAGACATACACGAGCGTGAGACAGGGAGTGTGGGTGAGAGGTTAGGGAGAGAGGGACCTTCATTTTTAAGGCCCGAAACCGAGCGCCAAATACCAACAGAACTAGAATTAGAGCGAGGTCACCTAAACCAAACACCGTCCCTTAATGCTGAAAATCTTGAATCTCGGTTGTCTTCTATGGAAAATCAAATGAAGCAGTTTGGGCAGTCAATGGGGCAGTTAGGGATGAATGTTGGAGATAATCAAAGGGCACTTGACGACTACGCAGCACGAATGGCACTTCAAGCTTCAGCTTTTACTGATTTGAAAAATCAGGTAAATGACATGGGCCATGCTGCTGGTGTCTTGGGAAACACCCTGAATGACAGGATGGGAGCAATGGAGCTTACAATGGATACTCTGGCTGTGGAGATAAGCAGAGTTATGTTCGCAATCAGAAGTTTTGTGCCCCAGGAATGTTTCACGCCGCAACAACCTCCCCCCGATGCTGGTACAGGTGGTGCTAGTGGCGCAGGAGCCTATGGTTCCGGGTTTGAAGATTTTGATGCAGCTGGTGGATCTGGAGACCAGGGTGGAGTTCAGGATAACTCACCTAAGGGGGAGAGTATAAAGGAGACGAGACAGCAGGGAGTTCAAATCGAAGAAATTCAAGAACATGCTGATCTTGTCAGAGAAATTGAAGTTGAGCCGTCTGTTGAAGAAGAGGCTCTGAGGAGGAAAAAGGGTAAGGCAATAATGGTTGAGCAAGATGAACCATTCATTGACCTAAGTCATCAAGAAAAAGTACAGGAGGTAATTGATTCAGATTCTGATATGGAAGACGCACCTTTGAAACATGCTATAAAGAGATCATTGAAAGATCAAGGTGGCAGTGCTGGGATGTCTGTCGGAAAGCCTGAAGAAATTACTGTTGATGAAGAAACCCTTGAAGCTCAACAGTTAGCCTTAGATCAAGCTGAGTTCTATAAAATGAAGGCAATGCAAGATCGTGCTGCTTTTCAGGAAAAGAAAGCGGAGCTACAAGGGAAGCAGTACGATTATGAGCTTGCAAGGCTAGCTGATCCTCAAATTGATCTGGACAATAGAAGGATAGGGAAGAAGTGGGATGATGCAAGAAAGATATTGATGGGACCATGTACAAAAGGAGATCATAACAAGGAAGCAGATGATCTGTTCTACAACCTAAATTTGCAGAATCCAATGGCTGCTGACTACATAAATGCTTTAAAGAGATTAATTTCTAAAGTCAGGGTTGGATACAATTCAACGCAAAAGGAGTGGCAGGTTGTTTTGTCTTTCACAGAAGGAGTTCCGATGTCTTTCATGTATGTGGATGATCAATTCATGACGAGAAGATCTGCATCAGAGTTGTTCTTGCTAGCAACAAAAATTCAATACTCTCATTCTGAGAATCTAAGCATTCTGTATAGGGATCAGTTAATGCGGCTAGCAGAGGACAAGGGTCCAGAATTCTCAGCATATCCAAATGTTGTCCGGATGGTGGTTGACAGTAAATTGAAGAGGGTGAGCCTGGAGGAAAATGACTTAATGGAACTTTCAGTGGAATCTCTTAAGGCCGTCTGTAGGCAGATGATGGGTAAGGGATTCGCTTCTGTGCTTAAAGATAAATCAGTGAAGACCATTGAAAGTGTCATACTAAAGAAGAGCAATGAGGTGTGGAAGTATGATGTCATTGCTCCGAACCCTCTTGATAATGTGAAGATTGAACCAGAGCTGATAGAGAGGAATTGGAATATTCTTCAAGCAATGAAGAATGTTGATGAAGCTCTGAATCTTCCTTCTGGAGCACTTGAACAAGGAGAGATAAGGGAGGCAGTTGGTGTTCCAGGAAGAGACAGCGTATACTGGATACATTCTTTTGCTGATAATACAGCTGATGCCTTAGTATTCATAGATGCAGACCAGAAGCAAACACTCTTGCATATGAGTAGAGAATGGCTGAAGCAGACTCAAGATGCTGCATTTCTGGAGAAAGTGTTATATGTGTTCAAATGGGAAGATGTGGATGTTAAGTATGTAAATGAAAAGCAGAGACTCGTGAGTTACCTATCTGATGTAGTAGTGGAAATGAAGCGATTGGAGCGAGATGCGGCTAGTGTCCACAATACTAACCGTGTCATAGGCTATCCCAAAATGATCTACTGTCAGTTTAAATCTGATAAAACTCATAGGAAACCTCGGCTTATAATGAAGAAATTTGAGGACATTCCAGAGATCAGAACTACTCAGGAGGTGGACAAACTCAGAAGGCTTTTTAAACATCCTTACCCAGAACCCAGGAACCCTCTAGAGATGGAAGCAGTAAGTTTGTTGAATACTAGGTGGACGCAACTTCATAATCCAGTATATAAGAAACAAAAGCAGCAGGAGGAGAAGCGCAGAAGGCAAAAAGAAGAAAAGGACCAAGCTGCTGAAGCTAGGAAGAGGAAACGGAATTAGGGTTAAAGGTCAGAGTGGTGTGAACTTGAAGTTGGAAAAACTTCATGTCTTTCGGTTGCTTTAACTCACTTGAGGAAAATTCATCTTAGAATGAATCCAATAAGGTGATATAAGTTTGACTAAAAGATATGAAATAATCCAGGTGATAGGAATCATTCAAATGATCTTTAATTCGAGGTTCGAATTCTGTTTCTAGTTTAAGTTCTTTGTATTGTTTTCATGTACTTGTAAATTGTATATTTTTCAAGACTGTAATGTTAATTATCTTTTCTCGTCTCTTGTTTAGTTGAGTTATCCTTCATTAATTTGAATGTCATTGTTAGACAATCAAATTGGGGGAGATTGAAAGGCAGAGTGTATTAACTTGTAACACTATAACTAATGTAACTCAATTAAAAGAAAAGATACTTAACCAGAAGACAATCAAGAACAAGAAGTCACAAGAAATCAACACCAAATGAAGACAAGGTAATTGATACAATTGAACATGTTAACTATGATCAAGCCAAGAAGAAATCATTGAGAGAAGTTCAAGTCAAAGTTGTTCAGGCCTCAGTGATTTGAGAATTCAAGATTCAAGATCATAACTATCAGTATCAACAAGACCAATTGATTTCAAGTGAACAAGAAGGAAAGCAAATATTGGAAAGCCAAGTTACTAAGTGAATATGGTAATTTATTCAAGAAGCAGAAACACTATCAAGACTAGTCACTTATGAACCAGACCAGTGCATCAAGTGTCAGGACATTGATAGCAAGTTTATGTCAGTAATAAAGATCCATGTTCAAGAGCTTGTAGAAGAACAAAGAAGATATGAAGATATCACAAGCTCAAGATGTGCATTGTAGTTTCAAGTTGAAGACCAGAATATTTTCTAAGTATTAAATGTTCTAGATGGCTAAGTCGAAATTCTCAAGTAGAAATTCTACTTAGAATTT
Source organism: Kitagawia praeruptora (assembly GCA_037693485.1). Lineage (NCBI taxonomy): Eukaryota > Viridiplantae > Streptophyta > Magnoliopsida > Apiales > Apiaceae > Kitagawia > Kitagawia praeruptora. Next base: position 101,191,992 of record CM075352.1, on the reverse strand, counting down.
CGAGATGGCTAAGTAGAAATTCTCAAGTAGAAGTTCTACTTAGAGTGCAGCTTCAACATGACACATGGCATCTTCTGATTGGCAGATTTCCAAGCTTTCAAGATAAGACAAGATTTATGTGGACATCATTGGGCCACGTACATCTTAGTCTTTGAAGACTACAGGTCATAGATTACATGTAGTATAAATAGAAGCACTTGTGTAATGTTTTAGTTAGTGAGCAATATTGAGAAAAACACAAGAAAAAGAGAGAGAGTATTCACAGAGCTTAGAATCATTCACTTCTCTCTCAACTTCTGTTATACTTTGTAATGAATGTTGTAGCAACCTTTTCAAGTTATATATAAAGAAATATATTCCTTGAATCTGTGTGTTCATTTATTGCATCGTATTTATTGCTTCTCAAAATCGAAAAGTTGTATTCACCCCCCCCTCTACAACACATTTGGACCTAACAGTATATGTTGAGCAACCTCCTGGCTTCATTGATCCCAAACATCCAGATCATGTCTATAGACTGGATAAAGCACTTTATGGACTAAAGCAAGCTCCAAGAGCCTGGTATGAAACCCTAGCTCAATTCTTACTGGAAAGTGGATTCAATAGAGGTACAATTGATAAAACCTTGTTTTATTTGAATCATGGTAAGGATTTGCTGTTAGTTCAAATATATGTTGATGATATCATTTTTGGGTCAACTAATACTAAGCTGTGTGAGAAGTTTTCAAAGCTAATGCAGTCTAGATATCAAATGAGCATGATGGGAGAAATGAGCTATTTCTTAGGTCTTCAAGTTAAACAGACTGATGAAGGGATTTTTATCAATCAGTCAAAGTACACAAAGAATTTATTAAAAAGGTTTAACATGCAAGACAGCTCTACAGCTTCAACTCCTATAGCTACAACTACAAAGCTTGATCCTGATCAAGGAACTGAAGTAGATGTAACCAACTACAGAGGAATGATTGGCTCACTCTTATATCTAACTGCTAGCAGACCAGATATCATGTATGCAACCTGTCTATGTGCAAGATTTCAAGCAAATCCTAAGGAACCACATCTCATTGCAGTGAAAAGGATTTTCAGATATCTAAAGGGCACTTCTACTCTTGGCCTTTGGTATGCTAGAGAATCAGACTTTAGTTTATGTGGTTATTCAGATGCTGATTTTGCTGGATGCAAAATAGACAGGAAAAGTACTTCAGGCAGTTGTCAGTTTCTTGGAGGAAGACTAGTTTCTTGGTTCAGTAAAAAGCAAAAGTCTATCTCTACATCAACTGCAGAAGCTGAGTACATTGCTGCTGGAAGCTGTTGTGCTCAGATCATGTGGATGAGAAATCAGCTAATGGACTATGGTTTGTCATTTTCAAAAATACCTATTTATTGTGATAACCAAAGTGCTATTGCTATGACAGGAAATCCAGTTCAACATTCTCTTACAAAGCACATCAGCATCAGGTATCACTTCATAAGAGAACAAGTACTGGAAGGAACAATTGAACTTCATTTTGTTCCTACTGATCAACAGTTAGCTGATATATTCACCAAGCCACTACCTGAGGCTAATTTTACAAAGTTGGTGAATGAACTTGGAATGGTAAACTATGGCAGTTCCTGAGAGAAAGAAGTCATCAGATACTGACTACTTGCAAATACTGATGGAAAGTCAATCCTGACAGTGGTCAACGTCGAATCCTGATTCAACGATTCGATCATCAGTATTTTGTTCAGAATCTAACTGTCTTCATTTTATCTCAATTTCCTGATTAAAGCTATTATTAATGTTATTGAATTCATGATAATGTGATCACTTTAATTAGTCCTCATATTTATTTTCAGTTAACATGTTAAATCAGGAAAAACATTGAATAGAATAGAATAACTAGATTTTTCATTGATAATAAGAAAGAGGTTACATTCAAAGATTACATCTTTTGTGTTCTCTATCTACTAATCTATTCAACAGGAAATAAAAGACCAATCCACTCCATTGTTAATAGCCATCCCAGATCCCATCTTTGCCACTTTGTTTGGGTGGAAGTTGACAGGGATAAGGTTATTTTTGGTGACATATTCATTAACAATGGTTGATGGAGTTGGATGAAGATGCCTTAGATGAAAGCCATGTGAATGCTGTTTGGAGGGCAGCATCAATGTCGATCACTTTTGCAGGTTTTTCCTTCTCGATTTCTTCGAGACCTGCATCCATCTGCAACTAGAGAGTCTCCAGTTGTCTTTCCCAGTGGAAAGCATCAAACTCTTCACGAGTATAACTGAATATATCTCTTTTCTCTAAGAGATGGAGGTTTTTCTCAATGATGGTAAGGTTCGACATTGTTAAAATTTTTTATGTGAAGGGTTTTTCTTATTTTTCTTTCAGGAGAGAATGAAGCGTTATAGAAGTAAGTGGACAAGTATCTGAGATTAAATAGAGAAGGGTGGAACAAGAATATGAAACGATTCATATTACTGGTGCAAGTACCAGGTATTATTCGATTGTGATGTTTTAAATTTCTTTATTTAAAACAAAATTACCATGTTTTATTTTGGTCACAATTTTATTTCTCGAATAAATCGAAGCGCGTGTGTTTCACTCAATTATTACTTACAGTTACAGATGTAAGTCATGACGCGTGTAATCCTCACCACTCTCTCACGTAATTTGGTCCATTACTTTAGCATAAACGAATGATTTACTGACACCTGTTTCTGAGAAGTTACAAGCATTGTCTAATATCAATTTAGTTTACTAATTGATTTGTTATTCTCAAACTATCAGTAAAGCATCGTCTCTCTCTGTCTTTGCACTCTCAAACCCTAATTTCAAAATTAACACATCTTATGTGTTTGAAATTCCAATGGAGAATTTATTCATGAACAGCAAGGTGGTAATCAATGGAGTTACTTTTAATACTAATAACTTCACTGCAGTTCTAGATCATCAGGACTTGCCAAATGATTTCCACATTATTCAGGACTTTTTGGCCTCAAGCCCAATCAATTATGCACTAACCCAACCTGCCAAGATATCTTTTAAGTCTGTTATGCAGGTTTGGAACACAAGTGTTTTTGGGAAAGGTCTTCCATCAGAAAATCCTCAGATGAGCTTTGAGTATGACAATGTTACATACTATGTGACTCCTGAGATTGTCACTGAAGCCCTACACTTACCATCAATCATTGGTAAGCCTGTATTCAAAGTTCCTGATGCAAAACTTCTTGAGTATGTTGTAAGCTTGGGTTACAATGGAACGCCAAAGAAGTTTGGAGAGCTCTACAGGACAAAGCTTAAGAAGGAATGGAATTTCTTCTTTGACACTATCAGCAGATGTTTCCTGAATAAAGTGTCAAACTTTGATGCCTTACCCACAGGTTCAGCCAAAATTGGGTACTCTCTAATTCATGATCTCTCATTTGATTATGGTTCTTTTATACTAAAGGCATTAAGTGAAAGAAAAGCAGATAAATGTGGTTATGTTTGCTTTCTTAGATTTTTCCAATTAATATTCTCTCACTTATGTCCTCATGCTGTTTTTGAGAATGATACAATTTTACCTATATGTAAAATCTCAGAAAATAATATAAAGAGTCTAATCAATTCTGATAAGGCAAATAAGTTTGATGGAACTCCATACATTCCTGATGAAGTATGGTCTCTTTTAAGAGAGAGAATGCCTATTCAATATGGCCCAGCAACTGGTGCTATGGAACAGGACCTTACACATCCTATTCCTGACACAAGCACACAACCTAAACACTTATCTAAACAGTCAACCACCTCTGGTGTCTCACAAAAGGCATCAGTTGTAAAATCAAAGAAATCAGCTAGATCTGATGTGTCTAAGAGGCAATCAGGATCAAAGGATTTCTCCACTCCAACTCACTCTCAAATGAAGTCACAAGGGGGTGAACAAAGGGTTCTTGAAACATCTGGTCTGAATAAAGAAACAGGAGTGAAGAGGAAAGTTGATCAAAGAGTTATTTCTGATTCTGATTCTGATGATGACACAATGCCTATATCAGTCTTGCTGAAAAAGAAGGAGATTGATGTTGTTGATACAAGAGAAGTGGCTGTCTCTGAAAAGCCAAAGAAAAGAAGAAGATTAATCAGCAAAGGAAAATTTGTTTATCACACAGAATTTCTAAATCTTACTGATGCTATGGAAGGCAATCCTGATGTTGTTAATCAGGATGGATCATCAGTTCCTGACGCTACTGCTAATCCTGACATCTCTACTCCTGATAATTCACCTATGAAGACTGTTGAGATTTCTGATTCTCCAGCATCTACATCTCCAAAGAGAAGAATTATTGAGATGTCTGTCGATCAAGTAAATGCTATTGCTGCTCAGTTGGGTGTTAAACCCTCACCACTTGAAGTAAAAGCTGCTGAAGCAAATGTCTTTCACAGAAAGAAGAAACAGAGGACTACTATGTCATCTCTGAGAGGATCTAGCCCACAAGAACCTGAACTTCAAAGGAGTTCAGAAGCTATTGCAGATCCAGTCACACAAGAACCGCCTACTCAAAGTGTAGGTGCAGACATTACTGAAGGAATAGTCACACAAGAACCATCTTCTCAAAGGGAAGGTGAAGACAAGAATATTCCTGCCCCACAAGAACCATCTTCTCAAAATGAAGATGCTGGCAAAATCACATCAGCAGGGGAGTTACCTGACAATGCTCAAGGGGCTTCTGAAATTGAAATTGAACTTGCTAGAAGTCTGGCAGATAAAGCTGCTCATGATTTGCACATTGCTGAATGTGATAAAGTGATTGCTGACACTGCATTTGAGGGAAGCACACAAGAACCTTTAACTCAAAGTGTTGAAGAAGCTTCAAAACCTCAGGCTACACAAGAACCATCAGTAGCAAATACTGATGCAAGTCATGCTATAGTTGCAGTGGTCAATCCTGATGAAAGTACTACTGATCCGCATATTCCATTACTTATTGAGCCAATTTCAGCAAGGCCAATGGATTCTTTAACTACTTCATCAGGTAACATCTCTTTCTCTACTTCCTTTACTACTGATAGTATGATTACAGATAGACCTGATAAAAGGGATACCTCTATTTGTATGACTTCAGACCACTCTTCTCAGTCACCTCTTATTTCTTCACATTTAATGAGCCAGAACCTTTCTTGTGAGATTGAGAGTGAACATTTAGAGAAAAAGAAGAGTGATGAGAGGCAGTCTCCTGAACTGGCAAAAGGAGAGGTAGAAAAGAGTGAGAAGTTATTAACTTCTAGTGAGGTAGAAGTTGCTATTGAAAGTAACTTAGGTAACATTGTGAGAAGTGATGAGATCACTTTAAAAGAAACGAGAGATTTAGGAAATGTTACTAATTTGCTTGCAGGGCATCAGGATTCACCAGCTGTATCTACTGGTGTTTTGAAAATGAAAGGTGTTATGCTTCCTGATGACAATGTTGAAAATAAACTTCCTGAGGCTGGTGGTGGCTCAGATGATGATGATGATGATAATCATGCTGACCTTGAAACAAAGCAAATGCAGGCAGCTATAAAAGCAAGTCTTCAATCTACTTATGGGTCTTCAAGTAGATACATGCAGTCAATGACTCAAGAAGAATTCAGAGGGGAGTATAGTTCAATTCTTCCTCCTGATACTCGAGCTGCAAGGGGATATGAATGGGATACAGAATGGAATGTACCGACTACTGAGATGAACTTTCAAAATGCTCTTTTTCATTCTGGTCATATTGCTACGAGGATGCAAACTCCTGAACTCAAGGCTCTTCTCAAAACAAATGCTCTTCTAGCTAAGGGATTGAAGAGTGAGCTTGACTCTATGAAGGCTGTAACTGATAAATTTCAAGCGGGTATTCAAACATCAGTTTCTATATCTGATACTGCTTCTCAAGCACGCCTTCTTGCTGATGATATTAAAGCCCTTGATAAGAGAATGGATTCTAGAATGACTGTCTTGGAATCAAAAGTTGATACTATTGATGAAACCCTCAAGCTTATTTTGTCTTTCTTCATTGCGGAAGATACTGATGTCAAAAAGGGGGAGAAGGTAATCAAAACAAAATGCTCACCTAATCCAGTTGTACAAAAGGATGATGATAATTCTGGAAATGATGGTGGTGCTAAGTCACATCATAAAGTTGAAACCTCTGATGCTACTTTAGTAACAAAGAGAACTAATACTCAAACTAAGCAGTCAACTCACGTTTCTAGATCTGGAAAGAAGACAGTGACAACAATGATGCAATCTCAGAATCCAAAAGAAGAACAGTTTGTGACACCTGGTCAAACTCTGTCAACTATTCTTGAGGATGATGTGTTGTGGAACAGGATGAAGATGTTGCTAATCTGTTTCATGAACTTGACACTGGGGATGGTCGTGTTCTTAAACTATTTTATAAAGACAAAAGAGTTCAACAGTATCATGCTGAGAAAGCACTTGTCTTATCTACTGGAGAAAATCCAAACATGACTACTGATGAGTTCTTAGAAGAACAGAACAGGATCTTTGAAGAGTTTGCAAAACAGAATGAAGCTCCTGCTGCAAGAAGAGAAAGAGGCAGAGGAGGAAGATACAGAAGTAGAGGAAGATTATCTGCTCAAACAAGTACAAGGCAAACAAGATCTAGTGGAATCAAATTGAAAGATGTTTCTGAAAATGAAAAGAAGAAAACTCCACTATCTCTTGCATCAACTCCAGACAACATATTCAATGCTCCTGAAGAAATTGAAGAGGAGATTTTGCCTTTGAAAAGAAAGAGTAAGGTAGCTGTTTGTAACGCCCCAAATCCGGGGTCAGGGATTTGGTCGTCACGCGGAAATCCTTAACATCAAATTACCTGTTTAACAATATTAAACCATCTGTAATCGTTAAAACTGAAATATAACTCTGCGACCCCAACCACCAAGCATCTTTTAGGTCATAGGGCTAGAAACAAGAACTAAAATCTTTACATCTTCATTACACCCATTTTATTACATCGCACTATGTCTTACAAATCTTATACTACTAGTATAGCTTCGTTGGGAAGTACACCAGCAACTAGTACTACTCAATACAAAATAATATATATTACACATCAATACACTTATATATAACTTACTCCAACTATCTATGTTCTGGATCATAGCATCTTCACAAGGGCGTACTGCCTGCTTCTCCTGAGCCATGCAGATAAGCCTCAATCATCTACCTTCCTCTGAAAGGTTAATATTTAAAACAAGCAAGTATGAGCGAAAGAATTGCCCAGCAAGTATTAATAGAGCACAACAATATATATATCAATATACACATGGAGTTTTCAAAATATAACAATACTCAATATCGATTTCGAAATATTTACAACAATGAAACTTCAATAAAGAAAATATGACGTTTAACGAAACATCCAATGAACAGATAAGTTATAATAATCGTAGTAATCCTCATATCTTAGCGAAATAGTGTACACTACAGTATTGCTAATCTTTTAGAAGGCTTTTCAAAATACGCAGTTCAATATGCTGCTAAGACAGTTGCTTATCATCATATACAAACCAACCATTAGAAGATCTCATTTTTTTAGTATTTCTCAATCTGAAAGTATATACATATAAGTTTGTCATTTCCATCAAACACCTTACAGAACAACATCATGTACCGGGTATAAGTTCTTTAACCACTTGATAAGTCTAAACTCAGAAATAACTGATAGGAAGAGAGTCAAAGCTCTTGAAGCAAAACATTTGGGATTTAACATCAATAACCGATGAACCATTCATCTTTTGAATAATTGCAAAAGTGCACAAGTACGTGCCATTATTGTTAGAATAATCTTGCAGTTCTAGATACTGCATGAATTCATCATCTTTCAAAATTGAAAACAACACTATCGGCTACTTGGCACTTAGGCCTAAGAAGCAGTGTTTGAGTATTTTTCCAAAGTGGAGGATGGGACTTAAAGAAAACATAAAAACCTGACAAGGATTGACGATGATCAGTCGCCACATCCAAGTCCAATAATCCGCGGGTCTTCTCTACCGGTAGAAGGATAGAAACTACATCCGTAACTATCCCTGAGTGAAAACTACATCCGTAATCACCCTCGATGAAAACTACATCCGTAATCATCCTTCGGCAACACATGGGCCGGAATAATAATTGATGGACCGCCTGGCTCACGGCCGCTTACACATCCCGGGAATCGTTCGTCAACGATTCCCACACCTGCCAGAGTCCCCTTTTTCTTTTCTTGTCAAATTCATTTTGATAGAAAACTTGAGTAGTTGAAGTTCGACTTCAGTCGACCGATAATTTCTTGAAAAACGAGTAAGAGAGTAAAACCTGACCGGGGGTTTTCGAAAATGTTTTGAGTTCAAAAGAGTTCAAGTATAGATATACACTTGTACTGATATCAATCTCGACACAGGGTTTTGTGATCACACATGGAAAATGGTACGCATAAAGCTTGTAACCACAACAGGGTAATTCCGTATATATATAAGTTCTTGAAAAGTAACTTACCTAGATAGATTCAAAATATAATATTTTAAATGACTATGAAAGTCCTTAGACAACCTTTAAATGGTGTTTTATAACCTTCAAAACACTTAGAGTATTTAATAAATATTTGACTACGATGTAACAAATAATAAATATTCAATAATCCCTTTTTCAAAGAATACTCAAATTAACATTCATTTATTAAGTAATATTCAAATAATACTTACTATTAATACTGGAATATTTAATAACCTCAAAACACCCAAATACAACTCTTGGAATGTTTCTAATCAAAATCAAGACACAATCTGTCCAGCAGTCTCCAAACTTTAGCCACTTTATCAAATAACTACTACTGACTCTCGGTCAATAAGAAATAATTAATAAGCATTCAAGTAACATATACCGACATCAATCTAGCTGGTTTAAGCTGAAAGTATCCAATTTATAACCATTGGAATATCTTTAATCCGTATTGAAAATAAAATATCTCCGATAAATAATATACTAGATAGAATCACTCCATTAAATTGTTTTATTATTTCTCCGGGACAAAGTGATTTTAAGAAAGCGTTTTGAAAATGATATTCATCTAATTAAATAAATTTAATTAGGCGAATGAGGTTTATTTAATTAGTAAATGCTTTCTGGAGCATCTATTAATTAAATAAACACCGGTTTATTGGTGATGTTGCCTTTAGGTTAATTATTGCGAAATTCTTTTTAAAAGCTTTGCCCGGGTTTTCGAAAACATACAATACAAAATAGCCCCGACACGCGGGCTAAGCTCGATAACTCAACACACGCTCTACCCTTGGAGCCTTTCTTATTCCGATACATAAATATATACCTCATAACATATAGTCCACTTCCGTTGTACGAAAAGTTTATAGATATATATATATACAGTATAAATCAAGATATTAGAGACATAAAAATATCACTGCCCATCAACAGTATTATAAGCCATGGGGTTTTGGTTATTGCACGAGCAGGATTTAACATTGTTGGCAAAGCAAGGAATACAATGATTTGGGAGAAGAAGTACAAGGTTGGAAAGCTCGCGATTATGGATTGAAAACTTATTTAACACATTTCATATATTTAAAATAAATATACTCTGAACAATAGAGTATGCATAGTAAACTTGCCTCTGATCCTTAGCAGAAACCGCGAATAAACCTTTCGCACTCCGTCCAAGAAATTCCCTGGAGGTAACTTACCTTTCTTTATACGGCACCTCAATTTTCCCTTTTTGATGCACGTCATTCCAACTCGATTATGCCCTAATGGTACTGAAATAGTTACGTGTACGTGTCAGTCATACCACGTATATCGAGTAGACACAACTCGGGATTATCACTAAATAATCATAAAGTCAAACTATAGGTGTCCTCCCTATAGTTGACTACTCTAATAGCACTTAATGCACATAAGACATTTAGTAATAGCAACAACACGGGAATAGTCCTCTTATATAAAGTGAACATTTCCTAGTACTAACACATCATAACACTACACAGTTATAACACTTAGTCAAAACTCCACTTAGCACTTTTGACCATAATACTATTGACATACTCTTGTCACAAGTTAATTAACAAATAATCCTCAAAACATACTTAGCCCTCGATAAAGACTCATAATACCCATTTAATCTTCAAGACACATTTAATCCTCGAATTAATTAACTTAACACATATGCACATAAACAGTTAACACCCAAATCATACCTTTAAACCCTCGAAATCAAATAAGTTAATTAAATTAAAACGCAGGGGATTTTTAGAAAATTTCGGCATGTAGTATTCGTTTATCGGACTATGGGCTCAGCCCCTCCATGCCAACAAAACAATTTATAACCCTGCTTTTGATAAAATAAAAGCTGCCTCAACTTGCAGCAACATAAAAGTAAACATATAAGAAAAGTACCCGCCCAGACATGCGGCAACTAGCACATAAGGAAAAGTACCCGCCCAGACTTGCGGCAACTAGCACATAATGATTTACACTACTACTTACGCTACACCAATGATCGTATTTCTCACGCATTTTACTGATACACGTGACAACCAATCATTGATGTTCGTAAGCCCTAGGGAACAACCCCTAGCACTAACTATTACTTACGCTATATCGATGATCACATCACTCAAGCATATTAATTATACTCGTGATAGATAATCATGGATATTCGTAAGCCCTAGGGATTAGTCGAAAAGAATTACACAAGTCCTTTAAATATTGACATTTAAAAACTTGTGATCTTCTCATAACCCCTAGCACAATTCTAATTATTATAAAATTCTAACATTTAACATATAGACATTTACAACTAGTCAACTATTATAATCATGCATTATATATTACTAACGATTGGCACTTAGCGATTACCAATTACAATTACTAATTAACCATTAATAACTACCAAATAACAATTAACAATTAGCAATTAGCTTTCAACAATTAACACTTAACAATTAACCTTTAGCAATTTGCACTTCGCATTTAACGACCATGAACTCGAACACTTATAACCAACCAATATTGACCTTCCCGAATTAAATCACGTAAATTCAACTAACATTCACGATTTAGCATACAAGCTAATTTCGACAACTAACCATATCCATCTCGCGACTTAAACTAATTAAATCCCAACAATTAACCTTGTAATTTAAACTAACTAATTACCACAATTAACTAATTAAAATTACAACACTAACCCATACATTATAATTACCAAATTCAAATAATACTCATAATTTAGCATACTAAGTTAATTACGAAATTTAACACATCTAACTCGCAATTTAATAACTAATTAAATCGCAATTATAATCTCGCAATTAATCATGAAAATCAACAATTAAACTCGCAATTTAAATAAAATTAAATTACAACAATTAAATATATAATTTAAAGATACAAGTTTATACCCTTCGATTCCGATTCGAGTCGCCCAAAATCAAGTCACCGGAAAAACTTTCCACCATCTCTCTCCCTTCTCTCTCTCTCTCTCTCTCTCTCTCTCTCTCTCTCTCTCTCTCTCTCTCCTGCAATCTCTCTTCCACCTCCACCACGACCTCCTCCCCTGGGCTGACCGTGCACAACGCCGCCACCACCGCCGGCGAAGCCACGGTCGCGCGGTGGCGGCCTCCCCTGTTCTCCTCCTTCCCTGCTGCAACAGTCACGCACGAATACACACACATACACACGCGGTTTACACACACACACACACACTTACATTCACACACTAATTGATTTAAGAATCAAACCCCCAATTGAAATCCCCCAATCTCTAACTCCGATGTTTCTCTCCCCCACCCCCGATTTGTTTTTCTCCGTGTGTGTATTTGCCGCCGCTGCTGTTCCTGTGTGTATATGTGTGCTGGGTTCATGTTTTTAACCTAATGGGCTTTTGGCCCAATACTATTTGAAACCACACATCGATTTAAACCCGCAAAATAACACTCGGGAAAACAATATTTTAAACCAATAACTCTAATTTGTAAAAATAAAATTTCTAGCATAATTAAATACTAGAATATTTTTAAAGACTTTTGGAGAAAGAATTGGAATTAAATCTCAATTTTCTAAATTGATATGCATTTTACAAATTTTAATAATTTATAAAAACAAATCATAAAAATAATAATTGTGATTCATAATTCACAATTTACAGGGCTTTATAAAAATACTACAAACAATATTGTTTTAGTAAAATCTCAAATTCTTGATGTTATATATTAATCAAGTAATTTCTGCAAATCCTCGAATAATTAAAATAATCATTTTCTAAGGATTTTAAAATCTCTAAATTATTCAATAATTTAAAATAAAATCTTTACTAAATAATTCCACATTCCAAAATTAAATCTTTATCCAAATAATTTATTGACTCGAGATATCTACTTGGTCCATAAAATTTTAAAATGGGACCCGGTTCCACTTAACCGAAAATAATTAAATAATTGAATAATAAAATAAATAAAATAAAAAAAAAAATTCCTCCTCATTTTAGGAAAACATTATCATTATTGAAATAATAATAGAATCATTTCTTGAAAAATCCGGGTTATTACAGTCTACCCTCCTTAAAAGGATTCCGTCCACGGAATCAGCTAAGGCAACTACTGGGGTTCCTTAACTCTTTTATCATCAACACTTATTCTGCAAAACAGGAGATAGTGTCTCTTCGTAAACAACTTCTCCAATATCTCAATTCAAACCTCGATTCTCTATCTGACACTATTATCGCTGGAGTCTTATAACCCACCATTATTCCTTTCATATATACGTCTTGCCCAACTTTCTATTATTATACTGTCCTTAAGAGAGAGAGTTCACTGACTCTATTCACATAACATTCTTGAGAGAGAGAACGAACCAATTCTAGCTATACCTCACTGATATTCTATTCGTGTTGGGATTCGCTCTTACTCTTGGCGATCCCGTTCGAATCCAGCTTTGATCAGCAATTTATGACTTGGCCGACCTGGTTGGCATCCCCTTGAAATTCATTAAAGGTAATAAGAATCAGGGACCTTTGAAAAGACAGCTGTCATATCAAGGCAATTGTTACACACTGGTGATCATAAGGTTATGAGTATTAAAGTAAACCTTATTTGAAATAAGAGAATTTACTGAGAGATCAATGTGATCATAAGAACTTACGTTGCGTGTCTCAGTTAAGACATTACTAAAGGTAGTTAGCCTTCTTGTATTTCACAACTCACAAGTGACGGCGTCCCGTCAGACTTCTATCACACAGACAGATAGTCCTTGTGGCCCCTATAAATATAGGGTTGTTCGTCTCAGTGGAAGCTGAGAAGTATGAAAGCAATTCGAAGTGAAGATAATAATTATCGTCTTTCGACAAATAATTCTCAAAGGACACCTTGGAGTTGAATTGAACGGATTCCAAAGGTGTGATTTCCAAAGAAAAGGATAACCAGAAAGATACTGGTATTCAATAAGCAAGTGGTGCTATATCACCATAGAATCATCCACCATTGAAGGAAAGTGGAAGTTTGAAATAACATCATTTGATAGGGCTTCAGAAATCTGAAGGCAGGAATAATGACAGCTTCTGGCACAATCGAAATTAAACATGGTTTAACACGAGTATTGAAGAACAACTTCGAAGAGGGAGTATATTCTTTATCAAAATTCTCTCTTGGAGAGATGTCAGGATAGATAATGGATTAGGGAGGTAATCAAAACAATTTACACATGGGGAGATGTCAAATAATTCATATATTGGGGAGGTAATTAAAATAATTTATGCACGGGGATGTGTCAAATAATTCGTCGATTGGGGAGGTAATAAACATAAGTTGCAAATGGGGAGATATCAAATAATTCAGACTGGGGAAGTAATCGAAATGATTCATAATTGGGGAGGGTAATGCCAAGGTCTCCACGGATGCCTTTCATGTCGGCTCCTCTGACGGATAATTATTCGATTATAGCGCTCTTCTTTTCCACGCACACCCTAAGGTGCTCGATAACCGACGTCATCGTCGACTCGTAATAGTCGCTAGACATTCAACCATCGGCATTTTACGATATTAAGGAGTTCTATTCGACTCGACGCAAGCATCTCACGCAAGCGTTCTATTCTTCGAGAAGACTTCGATACCGGTGTCGCCCCTAGCAACGACGAATTCCACGTGTCGAATGGGCGATATTCTGGGACATTGCTGGAAATACCTACTTAGATCCAGTCACCATTATAACCGTATTTATACAACACGTTCTTGTCCTCATGACAATTCCGTGCGCAACTTAAGCTTATCCCTTTTTGGCATAACAACCTTCGTACTAGTCTCTCTCAGACTTTCTCAGTCCGTCTTGATTCTTAAAACATTTCTCGTCTTTATCGACCAAGCACCACTTCACCATTTTCTCTACGTAATCATTTGAAACATTCGACGTCCGTCCACCAATCTATTTCTAATATTACCTCAAGCTCTCTTAAACTCGAGAAGATTTAAATACCCGCAACTTCGGCTAATACTCTTTCATAGGGATCTTGTTTTGCTTCCCTTTTTGGAATTTTAACAGTACGGATGCTATCTCAACTCATCATTGTCATAATACTGGATGCCAGCTTTCCATCCTTCGTCATCATATTGAATTTTCCTATCATTTGGGGAATACATAACTTCATCCATGAACCCCTAAAATCATCTTAAATTTAGGCCTCGGGCGCTCTATGCCCCTGCCAACCAACACTTGTCTCTAAGAGTTCTTTAGCAGACATTCATCACCACAAGAAGTGAAGTCTGTATCCACATATTCCTTGACATAGCCTTCCAATCTTAACTTAATCATTGGTACTATATCCAATAGCCCAACAAGAACTCTATATGAGTTCTGACGTTCTCACATAACTATACACACTCCTACTCACTCTCGTTTCTAGTTTACTATAACCTAAGCTCTGATACCATTTCTGTAACGCCCCAAATCCGGGGTCAGGGATTTGGTCGTCACGCGGAAATCCTTAACATCAAATTACCTGTTTAACAATATTAAACCATCTGTAATCGTTAAAACTGAAATATAACTCTGCGACCCCAACCACCAAGCATCTTTTAGGTCATAGGGCTAGAAACAAGAACTAAAATCTTTACATCTTCATTACACCCATTTTATTACATCGCACTATGTCTTACAAATCTTATACTACTAGTATAGCTTCGTTGGGAAGTACACCAGCAACTAGTACTACTCAATACAAAATAATATATATTACACATCAATACACTTATATATAACTTACTCCAACTATCTATGTTCTGGATCACAGCATCTTCACAAGGGCGTACTGCCTGCTTCTCCTGAGCCATGCAGATAAGCCTCAATCATCTACCTTCCTCTGAAAGGTTAATATTTAAAACAAGCAAGTATGAGCGAAAGAATTGCCCAGCAAGTATTAATAGAGCACAACAATATATATATCAATATACACATGGAGTTTTCAAAATATAACAATACTCAATATCGATTTCGAAATATTTACAACAATGAAACTTCAATAAAGAAAATATGACGTTTAACGAAACATCCAATGAACAGATAAGTTATAATAATCGTAGTAATCCTCATATCTTAGCGAAATAGTGTACACTACAGTATTGCTAATCTTTTAGAAGGCTTTTCAAAATACGCAGTTCAATATGCTGCTAAGACAGTTGCTTATCATCATATACAAACCAACCATTAGAAGATCTCATTTTTTTAGTATTTCTCAATCTGAAAGTATATACATATAAGTTTGTCATTTCCATCAAACACCTTACAGAACAACATCATGTACCGGGTATAAGTTCTTTAACCACTTGATAAGTCTAAACTCAGAAATAACTGATAGGAAGAGAGTCAAAGCTCTTGAAGCAAAACATTTGGGATTTAACATCAATAACCGATGAACCATTCATCTTTTGAATAATTGCAAAAGTGCACAAGTACGTGCCATTATTGTTAGAATAATCTTGCAGTTCTAGATACTGCATGAATTCATCATCTTTCAAAATTGAAAACAACACTATCGGCTACTTGGCACTTAGGCCTAAGAAGCAGTGTTTGAGTATTTTTCCAAAGTGGAGGATGGGACTTAAAGAAAACATAAAAACCTGACAAGGATTGACGATGATCAGTCGCCACATCCAAGTCCAATAATCCGCGGGTCTTCTCTACCGGTAGAAGGATAGAAACTACATCCGTAACTATCCCTGAGTGAAAACTACATCCGTAATCACCCTCGATGAAAACTACATCCGTAATCATCCTTCGGCAACACATGGGCCGGAATAATAATTGATGGACCGCCTGGCTCACGGCCGCTTACACATCCCGGGAATCGTTCGTCAACGATTCCCACACCTGCCAGAGTCCCCTTTTTCTTTTCTTGTCAAATTCATTTTGATAGAAAACTTGAGTAGTTGAAGTTCGACTTCAGTCGACCGATAATTTCTTGAAAAACGAGTAAGAGAGTAAAACCTGACCGGGGGTTTTCGAAAATGTTTTGAGTTCAAAAGAGTTCAAGTATAGATATACACTTGTACTGATATCAATCTCGACACAGGGTTTTGTGATCACACATGGAAAATGGTACGCATAAAGCTTGTAACCACAACAGGGTAATTCCGTATATATATAAGTTCTTGAAAAGTAACTTACCTAGATAGATTCAAAATATAATATTTTAAATGACTATGAAAGTCCTTAGACAACCTTTAAATGGTGTTTTATAACCTTCAAAACACTTAGAGTATTTAATAAATATTTGACTACGATGTAACAAATAATAAATATTCAATAATCCCTTTTTCAAAGAATACTCAAATTAACATTCATTTATTAAGTAATATTCAAATAATACTTACTATTAATACTGGAATATTTAATAACCTCAAAACACCCAAATACAACTCTTGGAATGTTTCTAATCAAAATCAAGACACAATCTGTCCAGCAGTCTCCAAACTTTAGCCACTTTATCAAATAACTACTACTGACTCTCGGTCAATAAGAAATAATTAATAAGCATTCAAGTAACATATACCGACATCAATCTAGCTGGTTTAAGCTGAAAGTATCCAATTTATAACCATTGGAATATCTTTAATCCGTATTGAAAATAAAATATCTCCGATAAATAATATACTAGATAGAATCACTCCATTAAATTGTTTTATTATTTCTCCGGGACAAAGTGATTTTAAGAAAGCGTTTTGAAAATGATATTCATCTAATTAAATAAATTTAATTAGGCGAATGAGGTTTATTTAATTAGTAAATGCTTTCTGGAGCATCTATTAATTAAATAAACACCGGTTTATTGGTGATGTTGCCTTTAGGTTAATTATTGCGAAATTCTTTTTAAAAGCTTTGCCCGGGTTTTCGAAAACATACAATACAAAATAGCCCCGACACGCGGGCTAAGCTCGATAACTCAACACACGCTCTACCCTTGGAGCCTTTCTTATTCCGATACATAAATATATACCTCATAACATATAGTCCACTTCCGTAGTACGAAAAGTTTATAGATATATATATATACAGTATAAATCAAGATATTAGAGACATAAAAATATCACTGCCCATCAACAGTATTATAAGCCATGGGGTTTTGGTTATTGCACGAGCAGGATTTAACATTGTTGGCAAAGCAAGGAATACAATGATTTGGGAGAAGAAGTACAAGGTTGGAAAGCTCGCGATTATGGATTGAAAACTTATTTAACACATTTCATATATTTAAAATAAATATACTCTGAACAATAGAGTATGCATAGTAAACTTGCCTCTGATCCTTAGCAGAAACCGCGAATAAACCTTTCGCACTCCGTCCAAGAAATTCCCTGGAGGTAACTTACCTTTCTTTATACGGCACCTCAATTTTCCCTTTTTGATGCACGTCATTCCAACTCGATTATGCCCTAATGGTACTGAAATAGTTACGTGTACGTGTCAGTCATACCACGTATATCGAGTAGACACAACTCGGGATTATCACTAAATAATCATAAAGTCAAACTATAGGTGTCCTCCCTATAGTTGACTACTCTAATAGCACTTAATGCACATAAGACATTTAGTAATAGCAACAACACGGGAATAGTCCTCTTATATAAAGTGAACATTTCCTAGTACTAACACATCATAACACTACACAGTTATAACACTTAGTCAAAACTCCACTTAGCACTTTTGACCATAATACTATTGACATACTCTTGTCACAAGTTAATTAACAAATAATCCTCAAAACATACTTAGCCCTCGATAAAGACTCATAATACCCATTTAATCTTCAAGACACATTTAATCCTCGAATTAATTAACTTAACACATATGCACATAAACAGTTAACACCCAAATCATACCTTTAAACCCTCGAAATCAAATAAGTTAATTAAATTAAAACGCAGGGGATTTTTAGAAAATTTCGGCATGTAGTATTCGTTTATCGGACTATGGGCTCAGCCCCTCCATGCCAACAAAACAATTTATAACCCTGCTTTTGATAAAATAAAAGCTGCCTCAACTTGCAGCAACATAAAAGTAAACATATAAGAAAAGTACCCGCCCAGACATGCGGCAACTAGCACATAAGGAAAAGTACCCGCCCAGACTTGCGGCAACTAGCACATAATGATTTACACTACTACTTACGCTACACCAATGATCGTATTTCTCACGCATTTTACTGATACACGTGACAACCAATCATTGATGTTCGTAAGCCCTAGGGAACAACCCCTAGCACTAACTATTACTTACGCTATATCGATGATCACATCACTCAAGCATATTAATTATACTCGTGATAGATAATCATGGATATTCGTAAGCCCTAGGGATTAGTCGAAAAGAATTACACAAGTCCTTTAAATATTGACATTTAAAAACTTGTGATCTTCTCATAACCCCTAGCACAATTCTAATTATTATAAAATTCTAACATTTAACATATAGACATTTACAACTAGTCAACTATTATAATCATGCATTATATATTACTAACGATTGGCACTTAGCGATTACCAATTACAATTACTAATTAACCATTAATAACTACCAAATAACAATTAACAATTAGCAATTAGCTTTCAACAATTAACACTTAACAATTAACCTTTAGCAATTTGCACTTCGCATTTAACGACCATGAACTCGAACACTTATAACCAACCAATATTGACCTTCCCGAATTAAATCACGTAAATTCAACTAACATTCACGATTTAGCATACAAGCTAATTTCGACAACTAACCATATCCATCTCGCGACTTAAACTAATTAAATCCCAACAATTAACCTTGTAATTTAAACTAACTAATTACCACAATTAACTAATTAAAATTACAACACTAACCCATACATTATAATTACCAAATTCAAATAATACTCATAATTTAGCATACTAAGTTAATTACGAAATTTAACACATCTAACTCGCAATTTAATAACTAATTAAATCGCAATTATAATCTCGCAATTAATCATGAAAATCAACAATTAAACTCGCAATTTAAATAAAATTAAATTACAACAATTAAATATATAATTTAAAGATACAAGTTTATACCCTTCGATTCCGATTCGAGTCGCCCAAAATCAAGTCACCGGAAAAACTTTCCACCATCTCTCTCCCTTCTCTCTCTCTCTCTCTCTCTCTCTCTCTCTCTCTCTCTCTCTCTCTCTCTCTCTCTCTCTCTCTCCTGCAATCTCTCTTCCACCTCCACCACGACCTCCTCCCCTGGGCTGACCGCGCACAACGCCGCCACCACCGCCGGCGAAGCCACGGTCGCGCGGTGGCGGCCTCCCCTGTTCTCCTCCTTCCCTGCTGCAACAGTCACGCACGAATACACACACATACACACGCGGTTTACACACACACACACACACTAATTGATTTAAGAATCAAACCCCCAATTGAAATCCCCCAATCTCTAACTCCGATGTTTCTCTCCCCCACCCCCGATTTGTTTTTCTCCGTGTGTGTATGTGCCGCCGCTGCTGTTCCTGTGTGTATATGTGTGCTGGGTTCATGTTTTTAACCTAATGGGCTTTTGGCCCAATACTATTTGAAACCACACATCGATTTAAACCCGCAAAATAACACTCGGGAAAACAATATTTTAAACCAATAACTCTAATTTGTAAAAATAAAATTTCTAGCATAATTAAATACTAGAATATTTTTAAAGACTTTTGGAGAAAGAATTGGAATTAAATCTCAATTTTCTAAATTGATATGCATTTTACAAATTTTAATAATTTATAAAAACAAATCATAAAAATAATAATTGTGATTCATAATTCACAATTTACAGGGCTTTATAAAAATACTACAAACAATATTGTTTTAGTAAAATCTCAAATTCTTGATGTTATATATTAATCAAGTAATTTCTGCAAATCCTCGAATAATTAAAATAATCATTTTCTAAGGATTTTAAAATCTCTAAATTATTCAATAATTTAAAATAAAATCTTTACTAAATAATTCCACATTCCAAAATTAAATCTTTATCCAAATAATTTATTGACTCGAGATATCTACTTGGTCCATAAAATTTTAAAATGGGACCCGGTTCCACTTAACCGAAAATAATTAAATAATTGAATAATAAAATAAAAAAAAAAAAAAAAAAATTCCTCCTCATTTTAGGAAAACATTATCATTATTGAAATAATAATAGAATCATTTCTTGAAAAATCCGGGTTATTACACTGTTCAATCTACTGTATCTAATGAGAAGTCAGTCGTTGGTTCAATTCCTGATGTTGTTTCTGATTCTGAAGAGGCTGAAATTTTAAAAGAACTTAAGATTATGATTCTTAAGGTTGTGGTTGAATTTCACAATATAGAAGTTTTTGAAGATACACTGGAGTATGAACAAGAAAACTTCAAAAGATTTGAGAGAGAAAGTGAAATCAGAACTAAAGCCAGAGAAGCAGAAAGGATAACAACCAGAGATTACTTAAGAAATGTTCATAGATCAAACAGGAAGTTATGGTATGATAAAGATAGATCTGTTCCTGAACATCAGCAGGATTATCCAACAAATGAGAAGAAGAAGAGTAAGAAAAAGGAGGAGAATAAGGTTGATTATAGGAAACCAGTTGTGTTCAAATCAGCTGGACTGATAAAAGAGTCTTCTTTGATCAATGAATTACTGATTGTTAAATCAGAGTCTACTACATTTATTGCTGAAAGTCCACCAAAATGGGTGAGTATGCAATCTGGTTTGAGAGGATGGGAACCTGGCACTAGAGGAGGAATTGGATATAGTCATGCACTGGTTATTTTCATTGCACAAACTGATCAACATGCTCTAGTTGACAAGATTGGGGATGAGTTAACTGTAGATCATCTCTGGAAACTTGAAGCTGTTGCTATCATTGCTGATTGTCATGCTGATGCAAAGAAAATAGAAAAGCTGGTGTACTTCATGAAAGATGGAAGTGTGAAGAAGATTCCTATTCATGAATTGTTGTGTAAATCTGCAAAAGAGCTGAAATATGTTCTGTATCTTCTCAGAAGTAAAAGAATAAATGTTAGTGAAAGAGAAGTTTACCACAATTGGTGTGTCATGATTTACAGGAAGATTAGACAGAGATTCATGGATGGAGGAACGAGGTATGATGGCAATTATATTCCCATGTACTTAAATTTAAGAGATATAGAGATTGAAATGAAGAAAGGTACAGCTGTTAGAGAAGTGTATCTAGGCATGGAACAACTGTCTCTAAATCCAGATGGGAAGGAAATTGCTTATGTGTTGCTAGGTGACTTAGATCTTCCAAGAAGCTCAATTCAGAATCTCAGGGCAGCTATCTATCAGATTAATGAGGAAGATGAAGAACTAAAAAATCTGAATAAGAAACTGATTCAAGTTCTTGAAAGCAAGGAAGAAGAATTGTTATCTGAATTCTTGAGACTGAATCTATTTTATCAAAGAATTTCTGAAACTGTTCCTGATGATTTTTAGAAGGTATTTTGTTTTGAGTTTTTGACATCTTGAATCAAGGAATTTGTGCTTTGTTTTATAAAGAACAAATTGGGGGAGATTGTTAGATATTGATTCAAGTGATGATCAGGATCTGGGTATTACTGATCATATACTGATGCTGACGTCATCAAGAATACAACGTCAGTATTGGATTACCATCAGGATTAGAAGCTGGTCAGGATTTCATGAAGATTCTCATCAGACCAGAGATCAAGGAAGATTGATATGTCGGTTCCTAATTTGTAGGAATGCAGCTATCATACAAGATATGCTTTCAGAGATATATGTAATTGATTTATAATATCTTGTAATTGATAGTGTAACTGTGTACTCTATATAAACACAGTTTAGGTTTTACATTATGTAATCGCTTACATGAGTTATATTGTAACCTAGCAGCTCTTAAGAACATAAGAATTTCTTAAGAGAGTTTTGTAACAGTTTTATATCAGAATTAATAAAGCTGTTATTGATTCATACTTGGGTTATTTGTCGAAAATCTTATACAATTGTATTCAACCCCCCTTCTACAATTGTTATTTACTGGGCAACACAAGCACATAGACATTAGATATCATTTCATCAGAGAACATGTGATGGAAGGCACTGTGGAACTTCATTTTGTTCCAAGTGAGAAGCAACTTGCAGATATCTTTACCAAGCCACTTGATGAATCCACATTCACAAGGTTGGTAAGTGAGCTAGGTATGCTGAATTTTTCCTAATTATCTAAGATATTTGCATGGCTAAATAGGCAGCCAGAAATTAGTTTGAATTTTCTTTTACAAGAAAAGGTGCAAAATTCTGTCTAAGTCAGAATTTACCCATCAACGGATGTGTCAAATATCCGTTGATGTTCAAATAATATATGGATTTTAATTTTATTTAATTCGGTGGATATTTAGTTTCCTTTGTGTGTATTGTCTCGATAATACATATGAACGGGAAACTCGCTTCTCGAGGATCTACTCGTTTGTCCACTGGGTAATTTTCTTTTACTTTGGTCATGACTGTGTTATCAAACCTTTATTATCATTTCATGACCGAATATTTGTCTTGAGATGTGGGATTGTATGCTTATGTGCTATTTGTGCTAATTGATTTCTTTGAAATTATCTTTTGATTCTTGCATATTTCTATTAACATGATAAATAGGATTAATCATGACACTTTCTAGGGAATCTAAGAGAGAGACTGTTGGTATAGCCTAGCCCTGCATGCATTCATAACTGGTATCTATAGGTGTGTCCCTTCATCGATTCATATTCCAAGACCATCTATATATATATATGTATATGTATATAGCAGCCAGTTACAACTACTATCATTTCTTCTAAACTCTACTCCAACTTATTCCCTCAAATCCTCATTTCTTCAATTCTCTCTTCAACTCCCCCATGGATTTCTTCATGCACTTCCTTTATGTAGACGAGATTCTTTTTGACTATCGGTCATCGTCCATGGTTGTCGATGGGATTAGTTATCCTGCGGATAATGTTCCAGTCGACATCCTCAAGAAACTTACCTACGAGCAAGAGGTGGAGTGGAGTTTTTTACTGATGAACCTGGTCATAGAGGAGGAGTTGGAAGCCAAGGAGAGAGCTAGAGAAGCTGAAGAAAGAGAGCAGGAGCGGCTCCGGGCGCTGGAGGAGCAGGAAAGAATCATTGGCCTTGCTGTCACAATGTCAAGGATCTTCTCTCGCAGGGCTGCTGCTGCTAAAAAGGAGAAGAACCCAGAAGATCCTCCTAGTCCTTAGATTATTTAGGGAATTTTTTTTTGTATCAGTTTATGTAATCGTTTATCGAATTTTAATGAAAGTTGTCCAATTTCCTTTTGAATCCATTATTTTCTTAACTCTCTGCATATGTGATAACATGAACTGAATGTGCATGTACTGAAATTATTAATTGACTAATTGAAATAATTATACATGATGTTTGACCTGTTCATGAATTAGCACTTTCAGGAAAATGAAACTCATCTTCATAGTACATCACATGTTAACAGTGACAATTGTAATTGCTCATTGATTTAATGAAGTCAAAGGAAAAGTTACTTATTCAACAATCTGATCAATTGTTTGTATCATTGAGGTAACAATTGCTAACCCTCTTCCTACTGCTCAATTTCAAGGTTCTTTGCCATTAAGTGTTGCCATGGAGACTAAGTCTGAGAACCCACAGTCTTCTACCCAAGCAACCAAACATAAATCAGAATCCAAGTCAAAGAAACCAACCTCAAGTGTTTCCCAACAGGCACTTGTTGTAAAACCTACCATAACCTCTGAGGGGAGTGTTCTGGTGGTAGTGAGTGGTGAGGGACAGGGTGAACATCAAAGAAACCCTAAGGATAAGGTTGGAGAGGTAAGTGAGTCCCAGCCTAGCCACATTGCAATCTCCCAAAAGACTGTTGATGCTGAAAAGGATTTAAACACATCCCTAGCAGCAGCATCTCAACAGGGTGTTGTTATTGAAAAGAGTTCCCAACCAGGAACATTGAACAAGAGGGAAAGGGACACCACTATCCAAAAAAATCACCATCCAAAACCTTTGTCAAAAATAAGAAACCTAAAGTCACTTTGGGTGCACAAGGGTCACACACTGTTCAATCTTACTTGATTGAACCTTTTCAAATTCAGTTTGATGTGGCTCCAACAAATGTGGAGTCACATCCCAATTCTCTATCTACAATCACACCAACTACTCAAGATTCACCATCTCTATCTCTGGATGTGGACATGATTTCCACATCACAAGCAAATTCTCCCTCTTTACATCTAAGGGAGGAGCCCCACTCAGATCCTGAAGGTCATCATCTTTTATAT
Source organism: Kitagawia praeruptora (assembly GCA_037693485.1). NCBI lineage: Eukaryota > Viridiplantae > Streptophyta > Magnoliopsida > Apiales > Apiaceae > Kitagawia > Kitagawia praeruptora. The sequence continues at coordinate 101,167,154 of CM075352.1, read as the reverse complement.
GATTTGTTGGACCAACAGCCATTTCTTTATGAAACTAAGACTGAAACTGTGTCACCTTCTTTAAAATCATTCTGCAAAGATTCTACCATAGTTTCTCTATCAACTGCTATTCCTTCTACTTCATCGATGGATATTTCTCATCCGTTGATAAGTGTTTGTTCACCGACGGATATGTTTAGCAGCAGTCATCCGTTGGTAGCTTCAACTACAGGATTAATGGATACATCAAAATCATTGATCAATGTGTTCCCTGCATCAACAACAGAAGTCGCACTTGTAGTTCAAACACTTCTAGGATTGAGGGAAGGGAGTGACATCTCTGAGAGTGAGAGGCTGCTTTGTGAGCAGGCAAAAGGAGAGAATGTGAGTGAGGGTTTGGCAATTTCATCCTGCCAGGAAAAAGGAGAGTCTGAGAGTTCCACCTTAGTAGGTGACGATGAGGGTGTGAGAGGTGTGAGCTAGGGGGAGCCCCTGATGCAAAAAGAGAGAGAACATGAGAGAAAAGCTGGTACAGGAGACATAAGGGTGGATGAAGCCATTGCTTGTGAGTTAATGGAGGTTGAGGATGTTCCTAGAACAAGTCTATATCAACAGACATCTCAAAACGTCATTGATAGACCAGTTCTTGGGGCTGAAACCTTTACTCACCCTGTCTTCGACCTTAACTCTTGGGCTGAACAAGGCAATGTGGAGGCTGAGCAACAGATGAACTTGGTACAGACTTCAGAATCCATGCAAAGAGCTACAGATGCTTTTACCAAGCTGCCTCCAAATGCTACTGAAGTGAATCAGTCTGATTCTGAATTCACTGATGAAGGTAAAGATGCAGAACCTTCACAACAACCTGGAGCACTACCAGAATGGTTAGTCTCTAAAGATTATATCTCCAAGGATGCTTTCACTGAGCTAGTAGTACAGTATGAGAAGACTGTAGCTACTCTACAAGATGCTGAACCTGCACTGAAGCTTGTGCAAGAGAATTTTCTGGCTACTCTCAAACTGCACAACTGTCTTCTCAACCAAAGGGTGATAGATAAAGATGACTTCAAGCTCGAAATTAAAAATGCTCTGGAATCTCAAAACAAGAACTTGGAGCTACTTTTACCACCCCGAACGTTGCAACAGCAAAAACAAAAGCTGAAGAAAGATGCAGACACAGATAAAAAGGTTGAAAATCTGTCTGCAAAGGTTGATAAGTTAGAGGATCAAATGAGCACCATGCTTGCAAAACAAGAGCTCATTCTTGAAGCCCTCTGTGACAGCCCTAGATCAGGGGTCAGGATTCCAGGTCATCACGGTCCAATTTTCATTTAATCATATTATACCCTTGTCAATCTGAAGATTTTAATAACATTTTATACTCACACTATTGACCCCACACTTGTATATTACACGCTAGTCATATGCTCAGAGAACAACATCCATCAGTAATAATAGTTAAAATAAAATTATTATTACAAACCCAGAATGTCATTTAGGTAGCGTTGCTGAATGTTACTTCTACATGAAGCACATCAACAACCAAAAGTATATTACATCATCCTTCTTAATTAACTTACAGACTAATACTCATACCCTGAACATATATAGATAAGCTACCTCAGAAATGATAACTCTCTATCATATAGCTCTCCCCTTACCCTCTTTCGGGGTGTAAGTCGACGTACCGGCGGCATCTGATAAAGCTGTTATATAAACATAAGCAAGAGTGAGCTATAATAGCTCAACAAGATAGACTTTTTAAAACATTAATAAATAAAACATATTATCATTTTGAAATAATCTTGGAAACATTTGTTACCCATAAAATGAACAGTATTCCAACATAATATAAAAGATGACGTTACAAGGTAATTAAATAAAATATTACCATAAGTAGATATATCTTGTTTGCACAGAAATACACCAACATAAACTTGCTTGTCATTTATTGAGAAATCTTTTTTCCATTTATCTTCATATAATATCAGTTTCTCTTCTAAACATGTAATACGTTCCATTTCCATTTTACCTTCATTATAAATTCTGAATAAATTTCAGAGGTAAGATTTCAGCAATTAATCTGCTTTGAAAGAGTTTGACCAGGGAAACTTGTATATTGAAGGGACCCGTGACTTTTAAGATCACATATGTTGTACCTTTTAATATCCTTTAAAACAATTGTAAGAAAATGTCCTTTCTATGTATATATATATATATATAGCATAGCCCTTCTTGTCCATAAAGTTTCTTGCACTATCCATATCCATACCAAGTAATAGCAAGAATCAGGGAAACATGTCCCTAGCAGTATAATATTATTCACAGAACCATATATTTATCTAGAAAAACCATTTTTCCATGAACCTTATAATAAATCAAAGTAAATATTTTAAGAAATCTTGTCTTGGTCTCTAGGTCGAGTAGAAGCGATCCGAGGTTCGTTTCGAGTTTCTATAAAACGAAAAGGATCACTGTTAGAAATATATCCCATTATAATTTAATAATACTAATATAAACACCTTAACCATTTTGCTCACTTAATCCCCTAATCCTTGTTTAACCATACCAAAGACATTTAAATATAATGTCCACGAATTCACAATTAGCACCTTTATGGATTCTCGGTTATCTCCTTATATGTTTTAGCTTATTAAGCACATTCTAACATAACTCTTATTGACACCATTGCTTAATGACACTGGGCTTATCATCAAGGCATACTCTTGCACTTTATACTTAGTAGGTACTCGAGTCGTAAAGGCTTTTAAGTCGGTCTTTAACTCGAGAAAATGGTCCTTTGTATGTTTAAGGGGTATTCCATTAACGTACCCTTGACTTAAATATTTTTATAAAATCGAAAAATTATCCTATTGACAGAGGTTTCCTCTCACTCCTTCATTTTGACCTCTACTATTTAATTATCAAGATTTGTAACTTAATTACTTAAGCTAAGGGAGTTCAATTGAAGTTACAAACTTGCACTTACGTTTTCGAACCACTTTTACGATTTTAGCCATATCTCTTAAATCGTTCATCAGATTTTTACGTACTTTAAATCAAAACGATCTACGAACCAAGATCTACCTTATCATGACCAGTTGGTATGTCCTACTGATCTTGAAAGATTCGAGATTTTCTGCCTATAACAAGGTAATTCCTGTTTTAACGAAAATCGGGCATTATAACGGCTATACTTTCATACTTTCCAAATTTTCTCTCCTCCAAACTCATCATCCAACACATATCACAATCCACATACCATGTGGTCATCATACCAGCCATGGTTACAAGCACAATACACTTCCATAATCAATCAAAACACTTGTAAACACTTATATAACCATAATTTTACACTTTACACATGTTTAACTTAAAAACTAACCATAAACTCAAGATTCAAGCTAGGGTTTCAAGTGGTATACCTTCCTTGGAGTGTGTACTAGCCTTAATAAACCTTTTATAATCCTTGTATCACCTTAATATAGCTTAGATCTTTCAAAAAAAATCAAGAAAACAAAGTTAGTTCTTGAAAGTTACTATTCATCCATTCAAAGAACTGCAAAAACGAGGGCCTTAACATGCTTTTCTGGTCAAGGCTCCTAAAGAAGAGTTTTAGAGAATCTCAATACCTTTCCAACAAGATATAGAACACAAAATTTCATTGAGAAATGAGGGATATATGCATGATTTACTGACCTGTTGTCTTTTTGGCCGAAAATAAGAAAAGTGTGGAAGATGGAGAGATTTTGTGTTGGTTGGTGATTATCTAGAGCTTGGTAGATATTTAGTGACTTATATATATAATTATCATGTGATCTCTTGAATAATCCTTGGTAAATGTGTTAGTGGAAGTTACCTAACTTGATGATGTCATGAATGATGTCTTTGTAGATAATCTTGTAATTTTATTTTGATTTTCTAACTAATATACTAATGGTTTTGGTAAATAATAATGTGGTGTGTATATCTTTGTCACAATATTAACCTTGGTTGTTTGGTTTCTCATACTCGTTTAATTACAATTCGTTTATCAATCCAAGTTCCGGTGGTAATTCTCTTGCCTTTTTCATTTCTAGGGTTTATTCTCATTCCGTCTAATTCCTTGTACTTAGAAAATGTTCTCACGCTTCCTCGAGCGTTCCCTAACCCTTTTACGGAACCATTGGACTTATACCAGATATTGATTTGGATGACATGAGAATAGCTTCTTTTTAGAATACCATAATTCCCTTTTTGGACGATAGATTATTCTTATCTATCTTGTCAACCATTCACATCATTCATTGCATATAAACATTCGAATCCATCTTCATTGAAATATTTATTCATTAAACCATTTGTACATTGTAGTCGTAACCATTATTTATTTACATACCGATTCATAACAAAAGTTTTAATTCCTACCAAAATCTAGGGTTCTTACAGTCTCCCCTCCTTAAAAGGATTTCGTCCCGGAATCTTGCTGAAAATAGCTGTGGGTACTTCTCTCATATAGCACTTTCTAATTCCCATGTGTCTTCTTCTATTCTTCAATTCTTCCAGAGCACTTTCACTATTGGAATAGTCTTGTTCCTCAGCACTTGTTCTTTACGATCAACAATCTCTACTGGCTTTTCCACATTAGATAGATTTGGTTGTATATCCTCAACTTCATATTCCAAGACATGACTGGAATTAGGTCTATATTCTCTTAACAGAGACACGTGAAACACATTATGAACATGTTGCAAGTTTGGAGGTAGTGCTAATTCATAGGCAACCTTTCCTATTCTCTTAAGAACTTCAAAAGGGCCAATAAATCTAGGACTTAACTTTCCTTTCTTGCCAAACCGCATCAATCCTTTCCATGGGGACACCTTTAACATAACGTAATCTCCTACTTCATACTCCTTATCCTTCCGTCTTAGATCTGCATATTTCCTTTGTCTGTCCTGAGCTGCTGCCAGACGTCCCTTGATTAACCTTACTGTATCTTGTGTCTTTTGAACCAATTCGGGACCTAAAATCTTTCGTTCACCTACTTCCTCCCAACATAGAGGAGATCGACATCTCCGGCCATACAAAGCTGTATATGGTGGCATCCCTATGCTCGAATGATAACTATTATTATAGGCAAACTCAATTAATGGCAGATGATCATCACAACTTCCCTTAAAACCCAAAGAACAAACCCTTAACATATCCTCTAATGTTTGAATTCTCCTCTCGCTCTGCCCATCAGTTTGTGGGTGATATGCAGTACTCATGTTCAATTTGGTTCCCACACATTCCTGAAAACTTCTCCAAAATCTATAATTAAATCTTGGATCCCTATCTCATACAATGGTTACAGGAACACCATGCCTTACTATGATCTCTCTCAAGTATATATCTACAAGCTTGTCAACCGAATACCTTTCATTGATTGGAAGAAAATGGGCTGATTTGGTTAATCGATCTACAATTACCCATATAGCATCGTGGTTGGTTTTAGTCCTTGGTAATCCGACTACAAAATCCATGGCTATATGTTCCCATTTCCATTCAGGAATCTCTAATGGCTGCAACAATCCACTAGGTCTCTGATGTTCCGCCTTCACTTTTTGACATGTTAAGCATTTAAGTACCCATTCCCTAACATCCTTTTTCATATTTTGCCACCAATATAACTCTTTCAAGTCCCTAACATCCTGTAAAATTTCATCTTTCAATTATTGAACATTAGGAATCCATATTCTTGATGCATGTCTCATGATTCCTTTTTTGTCTCTCTCACATTTGATCTCTTCTCCTGCCATCATCTCCTCAGAGGACTTCTCTTCGTCTTCCATCATCTTTTCTTGACATCTCCTAATCTTTTCCAACAACGGTGATTGGACACTAATTTCCATTAAACACTCCTGACCTTCTTCTGGTAGTTTCACTTCAATTTCCAATCTCTCAAGATCTTTAATTAACTCTTCAGACGCACTTAACATCTTAAGTCTTTCTTTTCGACTAAGGGTATCGGCCACCACATTGGCCTTTCCGGGGTGGTAGTGAATCTCACAATCATAATCCTTAATCAACTCTAACCATATTCTCTGTCTCATGTTTAATTCTTTTTGAGTGAATATGTATTTTAAGCTCTTATGATCAGAATAAATCTCACATTTTTCCCCGTATAAATAGTGTCTTTAAATTTTCAAAGCAAATACTATGGCAACTAACTCTAGGTCATGGGTAGGGTATCTTAGCTCATATTCCTTCAATTGTCTTGATGCATATGCAATTACCCTACCATGTTGCATAAGTACACATCCTAAGCCCTTATGGGATGCGTCACTAAAAATAACGAAGTTCCCTTTTTCATCTGGTTAAGTTAGTACTGGAGCTGTCACTAACCTTTTCTTTAGCTCCTGAAAACTCTCCTCACATTTATTAGTCCACAAAAACTTCTCAGTTTTACGAGTAAGTCGGGTTAATGGTGTTGCTATCTTAGCAAATCCTGCTCAAATCTCCTATAATATCCAGCTAGTCCTACAAAACTTCTTACCTCCGTTAGAGTCTTTGGTCTTTCCCAATTTGAAATTGCTTCTATTTTTGCGGGATCAACTAGCACTCCTTCCTTACTTATCACATGTCCTAAAAACTGGACTTCTTGTAGCCAAAATTCACACTTTGAAAACTTAGCATACAATCGCTCTTGCCTCAAGATTTCTAAAACTATCCTCAAATGTTCCTCATGCTCTACCTTAGTCTTTGAATAAACCAATATGTCATCAATGAAAACTATAACAAACTTATCCAGATATTTCTTGAAAATCCTATTCATCAGGTCCATGAAAGCTGCTGGCGCATTAGTTAAACCAAATGACATTACCAAAAACTCATAGTGCCCATAACGTGTGCGAAATGCTGTTTTGGGAATATCCTCAGGTTTAATCTTTAACTGGTGATATCCGGACCTTAAATCTATTTTTGAAAAATACTCAGCACCCTTCAATTGGTCAAACAAATCATCTATCCTTGGTAATGGATATTTATTCTTGATCGTCAACTTGTTTAACTCTCTATAATCTATGCACAGCCTCATGCTTCCATCCTTCTTCTTAATAAATAAGACAGGTGCTCCCCACGGAGATACGCTAGGTCGAATAAAGCCCTTATCAAGTAATTCCTGCAGTTGGAAAGCTAATTCCTTTAATTCATCTGGGGCTATTCTATATGGGGCTTTCGAAACTGGTGCTGCTCTAGGCGCCAGGTCTATAGCAAATTCTATCTCTCTATCAGGTGGCAATCATGGAAGATCTTCTGGAAACACATCCGTAAACTCATTGACTATAGGAATCCCACTTAAGTCAGGTACTTTCTTATTGACATCTATGACATAAGCTACATACGACTCACATCCTTGGCGTATCAACCTTTTTGCCTGTATACTGGTCAGAAATTGTTTATTTTTCCTTTGTCTTCTAAAAACCAATTCTTTACCCTCAGGTAGTTTTATCCTTACTTTCTTTCCCTTGCAGTCAATATTAGCTTCATTCTTTGAAAACCAATCCATCCCTAGAATAACATCAAACTCTCCTAATTTCAGAGGAATTAAATCTACTTGAAGCTGACATCCTTCGAATTCTAGGTCACAATTTGGATATACTTGCTTAACTGGAATGACTTCCTGATTAGCTATTTCTACCCGTAAGGGTTCTTGTAATGATTCTGCCTTAAGTTTCAATTTATTAGCAAAGTCTTGGGATATAAAAGATTTGGTTGCTCCCGAATCAAATAAAACATTTGCACTTAAGGAGTTGAGTTGGAGCGTACCGACAATTACATCCGGATGCCTTACTACATCACTCAAAGTCATATTAAATGTCCTGGCAGTAGGAGATCTATTCGAAGCAATACCACTTTTCCTTGTCGCAGACGAGCCACCAGAACGTCACTCTTTCGCCATATGTCCCAATTTTCCGCACTGGTAGCACTTGAGGTTCCCCTTGGTATTAGGGTTAGTTGATGGGCACTTGTCAGAATAGTGCCCCTTCTGTCCACACTTATAACAAATTATGCTTAATAGCCGACAGACTCCCGTATGCTTCCTACCACAAGTCTTACAGTCAGGTAATGGTGGCCTTGATTGATTAGACTGGGATGCTCCTAACTGCTTACCACCCTGATTAACCGTCTCACTCTGACTTCTACTAAATCCTGGATTTTTCACAAACTGAGACCCTTGTCCTTTACTAAATTTGCTAGGAAAGCTTCTTCCAGTTGAGCTTCCCTTTTGACTTTTGGCCTTTCTTTTCTTACTCTCTCGGTCTCTTTGCACTTGTTCACTCCATGCCTCTATTATCGATGCCTTCTGGACTACCGCAACATAATCAGTCAATTCAAAGGCTGCCACTCTAGTCTGTATCCATGGTTTCAATCCCAGTAAAAATCTCCTTGCTCGCTTTTCCTCAGAATTCACAAACTCTGGCATAAACCTAGACAACTCAGTAAACTTAGATTCATATTCAACCATTGTTAGATTATTCTGCTTTAGCTCTAAAAACTTTGTCGCCATTTGATTTTCAATATACTTAGGAGAATATTTATCTAGAAATATTCTGGTAAATCGCTCCCAATTTACTACTCCTGCTCCTTCTAGGTTCTTTTTAGCTTCCCACCAATAATTAGCTTCTCCCTTTAGGAGATAGGTAGCAAAGATAGTTTTCTGACCCTCATCTACATTCAATATCTCAAAAGCTTTCTCCATTTCTTTTAGCCATGACCTAGCCACCACTGGATCAGTAGTTCCTCCAAACTCTGGGGGTTTTAGGGACTCAAAAGCACGAAATGCATTAGCTACCGGATTAGGTGGAACTGGTGGTTGTGGAGGGTTTGGTTGATGAGCTAAATTCTACCTTAATAAGTCCATAAATTGGTTTAAGGGATCTTCCCCCTGGTTCCCTTCTTGGGCAGTTGATTCATCTTCCTCTTCTTCATAATCTGATCCCTCCATAGCCCTTTCATCCTGTCTATAATTTTCTAGATTATCACTCCCTTGATCTCCGGCATTTTCCCTTGCATTTGCTCTGGTATTTCTTCTAGGCGGCATGATTCTGTGCATAACAATATTCTCCATTAATTACCCAATTTAGGCACAATATCCATTATTCCCATATTCAATAAACATATCACTAGTTAACACATTTATATGCCACCATTTCATTTATATCAAGATATAAAGTATCTTAGACAGAATATAAATAATATGCACTAATTTAAAATTAATACATCACAACTTGCGGATAACATTCTTCACTACTATTTACATATATGCTTCATTAAAATACATATTTTGAAACCTTACAAAATACTAGTACATGCTAATCCGATACAATAAAAGTACTACAAACAGTCCTCTAATCAGACTAGGATCAATACAGTAAACAACTACACTAATCCTCCAAAATGACACCACTAAGGTGACTACAGCCTGATTAGTGACTGGAAACCTGTTGGGATTTATGGGTGATAGCATAGAGACAACTTAACTATATTTCCCTGTACTTAGTTTTTACTAAGTTGAACATACTGTCACAGCCAGAGTATGTCTTTGTAATCGAATAATTGTTGTCATGTAATAATTGTATGATTTGGGAGAAGTTCATACATTTGTTCAAGCCTCAAGGAATACATCCAAAAGACAGCAAGAATAAAAGTTACTGTCATGTCCTTGACAGTAAGGTTACAAGAAGACAAATGTTGCAAAGTCACGACAAAGCCACATCTGACAGCAACATTGGCTGAAGCATGGGACAGTAACATTCTCACACATGACAGCAAGTCTGGAGTTCCGACAGCAACATTGGCGGGAGCTCGTACTGTCAACTACTGAATATTCCTTTGACAGTAGACTCGGCAGTTAAGGTTACTATCACATTGAATTATTTGATTTGGGTATTTTTCTCAGTCAAAGCCCGTGACAGGTTACATGTTCAAGAAACAGATTTGTTGCAACACTCTATCGTTTGTAGCAGACCTGCAAAGACTATGACAGAAGCTTAAGAGATTCACAAGACAAGGCTGGTCAATTCGATGTGTATGTAATATCCACATCTACTAGAATTGTATTAGCTAGAAATAGAAAGAATCTAGGTTGCTTTACTTGTAAGGTTTATCCTGTTTGTATAGCAATTTAGGAAAGTCACATGGGTGTGCAAATTGTAATAAGCTGCCACTTGAAAACGACAACAGCTCAACACCCCATGCGATAGAGACAACAGAGTATCTTAGTCTACTTAGATACACATCTCAGATTCTTTTCTATACACATGTACGTACACGAAGCAATCTTGTAATCTCAAGAGACAACGAAGCTGGAGAACATTTTCTCTAGGTTGTAGCAACACTTCACACAAGATAAATAAAACATTTATTTTGTGAGAAATCTTGTTTCACTTATTACTTGCATACATCTACTGATAACTTGTAATCTTTATTATCGTTGTTGTTTTAAAGATTGAATTTTATCAGTATTGCATTTAACCCCCCCCCCCCCTTCTGCAATACTCCAGGACCAACAACTGGTATCAGAGTGACCAGATTGATATACAAATTTGAAGATCATGACGAGTGTTCAGAAGTCAAGTGGAATCAAGATTCCAGTCTTTGATAAAGAGAACTACAATTTCTGGAAAAAAAAGATTTTGTTATTTATCAAAGCTGCCCATCCACTGTACTTGGGAATCCTTGAGAACAACCCATTCATACCTCAGAAGGAAGTAGCTACTGCTACTGTGAATGATGAACTCATTCCAGCCCACTGGGTTGCTAAGAAGCCTTCAGAGTACACAGAGACCGAAAAGGAGAAAGTAGTTTTGGACAACTACTTACAACTTATCTTACTCGATTTTCTTACATTATACAAAGCCATGTGTGGTAATGTCATGGGATGTACGTCTGCAAAAGAGATATGGAGTAAGATAGAGTTACTGTGTGAAGGAAGTGAAGAGGTTCGTGAAAATCAAAGGTAAATTCTTGTGTCACAATATGAAGCCTTTATGGCTAAACTAGGCGAAGAACTTACACACATGTTTGAGAGGTTCAGTAAGCTAATAGCTGAGTTACAAATTCATGGAAAGTTCTATGATAGAAAGGAGATTAACATCAAATTTCTGCTCACTCTCCCTGAGCATCTTGAGCACAAGGTCACAGCCATAAGAGAAGGAAGAAACTTGAATGATGTTTCTCTTGAAACTCTTTATGGTGTGCTCAAATCATATGAACTCGAGCTTTTTCAAAAGAGAGCTATTCAAACTGGAACCAAAGGAAAAGTAGCAAACATGTCAGGAGTCCTTGTAGCTCATGAACCACAAGTAGCTTGTCTAAGTGAACCATCACAAAGTTCACAACCAACACAGATGCCATCTTTGAAGATAGAGGAGGTGTTGGATGACGAGGAGAAGGTGGTTCTGCAACTGAAAGATGTTGAAGATGAAGACTTCTACACAGTAGAAGAGATTGAAAGCATGGATAATCCAACCATGGTTTATATGGCTAAGAGATTCAAGAATATTAAGTTCAGAAGGGACAAGTCATACAATACACAGGGTCAATCATCTAAGTTCAACAAGGGAAGTTTTTCAAAGGCCACTGGTGGAGCCACAAGAGGAGGATACAAGACCAGGATGGTGGATAGGTCAAAGTTCAGATGTTACAGCTGCAACGAGCTAGGTCATTTTGCTACTGAGTGCAGAAGACCAAGACAGAATCAGGGAAAAGGATCTGGAAATCAGTTTAAGAGGAAGCAAGGAAGAGCCTATGTGGCTGAAGGAAAATGCTGGGATGATTCTGAAGAAGAAGAAGAAGAGGAGTTTGTGAACTTAGCCCTCATGGCCAAATCTGATGAAGAAGCTTCAAGTTCATCTAATCAGGTACCATCTCTAGTTTTACTTGATATGTCTAAAACTGAGTATAAGCATACCATTGACGATTTAAGTGCTGAGATGTTTAACATTCATGTTAGTTTATCTGTTGCTCACGAAGAAATTGCTAAGTTAACTAAACAGAATGAAACTCTCAAATCTGAAAATGAAATGTTGTTGCTTAGAACCAGTCTCCTAGATTCATTAGCTCAAGAGAATGCTGGGTTGAAAAATGATATTGTCTGTGCTAAGGAAATAGAAGAATTTCTCAGGAATCAAATTGCAGAAAATGAGTTTAAACTCAAAGCATTTAGAAACTCTTCTAAGTTAGTCCAGGAATATCATGATAATCACACTGAGAATCAGAAGGTAGGAATAGGTTTCAAGTATGGTAGAAGGCGTGGAAAAGCAATTGCTCTTAATAATAGTGATGCTGTCAAACCTCATATTCTCAAAACAGTTTACAAACCGATTTTCAAAAATCTTCAAGCTGATTTTGATGAAACCTCCTTGTTCATCAAACAAGAGCTACTTGATGAAGATGAGTGCATTGACAGCACACTAAACAAAGGAAAAGATACTATCAAGTCTCCTGTGATAGAAACTCTACCAAGCAATCAGACAGAATGTTCTAAAGTAGCTGACAACAAGGATGAGATAGAAACTTCAAAAGATACTGTCAAGAGAGAACCCAAGATAGCAACTTTCAAACCTGCTGTCAAGACAGAGGCAAAGAAAGGTACTGTCAAAGGTAGCTCGACAACAACTTCAGAACATACTGTCAAGGCAAATGTCTACAAGCCTAAGAATAGGAATGGCAAGTTAGGGATTGACAAGAAAAATGGATATAGTTATGTTAAGGATGCCCCTAGGAAGCTTTGCAATAATTGTGGATCATCTCAACATTTAACATTTGTTTGTAAGAAACCCAAACAGGATAAGGTTATGCATCCAATGTTAGTGGTAACTTACATAGAACCCCCATTATGCAAAGAAATATGGATGTCTGTAATAACATTGACTGTATGCAATGCAAAATTGTTGTTATGAGTACTTGTTTCAACTTGCCTATTCTATCTACTGAAAGATGCTCCTATTTAGAAACTGCTGAGACTTCTATGCCTGCCTATGTTGGTAAAAAGGCTACTTCCACTAAGAGAAAGACCAAGTCTAACTCTAGAAAGAAGTGGATAGCAAAAGAAGTCAGACATGAGGATTCTAGTGTTGATTTAAATGTGAAGCAGAATGATATGAACAATGATGTTGTAACTGCAAGACCCAATAGAGTTTGGGTACTAGATGCAAATTAAAATCATCTGTTTTGCAGGGCAAGAAGCAGAAGCAGGTCATGTGGATCATCGACAGTGGATGTTCCAGGCACATGACTGGTGATATAGCCCTGCTATCACATTTTGTGGAGAAAGCCGGCCCAATCATAACTTTTGGAGACAACAGCAAAGGTTACACTGTGGGATATGGCTATTTGGAAATTGGAAATATTGTCATTGAAGATATTGCTCTTGTTGATGGATTGAAGCACAACCTACTCAGTGTCAGCCAGTTCAGTGACAGGGGATTTAAGGTTGATTTTGATATGATGGTTTGTAATATCTATCACAAGAAGGATGGAAGCCTCTCTTTGAAAGGAGTCAGGAAAGGAAGCTTGTTTGTTGCAGACTTAAATTCTGTCAAGAAAGACAAGGCTTACTATTTTTACAGTAAAACATCAGTTGGTGAAAGCATTCTTTGGCACAAGAAGCTCTCACATCTAAATTTCAAGAATATGAACATTCTGATAAAGAAGGATTTGGTGAGAGGACTACCTCAACAGGAATTCTGTCAAGAAGGACTATGTGAGGATTGTCAAATGGGTAAATTGAAAAGATCTGTGCACAAGTCAAAGCAAGTGAATACCAACACTGAGCCATTCAAATTAATTCATATGGATTTGTTTGGTCCAATAAATGTTCAATCTCTTGCAAGAAAGAGATATGCCCTGGTAATGGTGGATGACTACTCAAGGTACACTTGGGTGAAGTTTTTGGAGACAAAGGATGAAGCTGCTCAAGAAATCATTGATCACATAAGAGTTCTTGAAAGAACCCCTAATGCTCAATGTAACACCCCCAGATCCGGGGTCAGGGATCTGGTCGTTACGGTCTCAATATCCATCTACAAAACCAACATAATCTAAATTACAACCTTGTGACCCAAAACAACAACATAAATCACACCCGTTATAGTCCCAGAGATGAAATCAGAGTAACCATCAATATTATTAATCACAAGTTTGATTTCTTACAACCTAAAGAATTACAATTAACCCTTACATACTCTTTGCCATCCATTTGCATATGCCATATAATAATTACATTTGATACTCAAATGCTAACAACTAGCCTACCAGTAGTTGCCTCTTCAGCAATGGTAGCTATGATCTCAGCGGTTATTCCTCTGACGACTATCACCTGCTTACGCTGAGTGCGCCTTGCGTGACCATCTGATCTAGCTGTTGTTGTGATATAGATAAATAAAGCAAGGGTGAGCAATAGCCCACCTAAAAGAATATAACTGAACAGTAATAATATATAACAGTTCAAAATATCTTTGATATCATATGCCATGCATTAACGATAGTATTACCAATATAAGGTATGAGATGTAGTTACAAGGTAACTTAAAATATAATTGTTCCGAAGAAATATCTGCTATGGCAAAGATAAGCAAGATATTATCAAATTTTCATGATAGAGGAACTTGCTGGAAGAATATTGCAATTCCAGTTCAAGCACTTTTCAAACCTGCCAACAATGGTAATGTTGCAGAAAATTTCCCAATTTGGAAGAAGAACTAATACGGGAGCTTGCCGCGCCAGGAGCCACAACATTTACGATGATCAGTCGCATGTCATGCTCCCCATCATTTGTTCTCTACATGTAGAAGGAAGCACCGACGGATCGCCCGCCCTCTGGAACCCCCCGGCCAACGGTTGGGCCATTGCTGGACCGGCGCCACTCGGCCACTTACGCGTCTCCTAGTTCGAATAACATCCATAACTCTGAAACATAAAGTTCGTCCCCCTTTCCCCAAGTATAGTACTTGTTGATAGGACTCCACAAAGTAGTCGTATCTAATTGGAAAGGAAAATTTCACCAATATTTCCCAAGCTGATGCTTGTTAATGGATATAAACTTGTTCCGTCAATCTTACCCCTCGAGCGTTGAGGAGGTAACCAAACAGACTCATATCGATGTTTGAAAAAATCAAGATGTGAGTGAAAAGATAGTTTAGCAAGTATAGGACCGGGCAGTCCAATAAATAACATCACTCAAGTGAGGTCCCCTTATATATTTTTGGAAGTTGAGCGAGTATTTAAATCTTCTTATAAGATGGATTTAAATGGAAATAAAGTTTTGGGAACCTCCCCTTGATAAAAATAGTCATAAAATACTCCGAAATATTTTACACCATATCTGAAGATGAAAGATAATCTTTGAATAATATGAATTATTATAAAAAGAACTTAAAAGAATTTAAATAAATATTCCAAGAATATTTATTAAATCAATAATAATTAAGGAATGTGATTAAATCATAATATTGCTCGTAAGTAATCCTCGAATAAATATATAGAATTATTTACTAAATAACTCTCTTCTTTAAATGAATATTCAATAATTAAATAGACTCAAATAAATATTTAAAATAATATTCACTAAATAAATCAAACCTTAAATGAATATTTGAAAATAATATTCATTTAATAAATCATATACTAAATGAATAGTCAAATAATATTCTTTTCGTAATCAAAACTTTAAAGGAATATTCAAAGCAATATTCCTTAAGTAAACAAAACCCCAAATGAATATTTTAAAATAATATTCATCAAGTACATAAAATCTTAAATAAATATTCAAAATAATATTCATTTAATAAATAAATCCCAAATGAATATTCAATTGATATTCATTAAACAAATAATGTTCTAAATGAATATCCAAATAATATTCATTTAACAAATAATATTCTAAATAAATATCCAAATGATATTCATTTAGTAATCAAAACCTTAATATTCGAAATAATATTCCTTGAGTAATTAGAACTTCCAAAGAATACTTTTAAAAATAATATTTATCAAATACATAAAACTTAAATGAATATCCGAAAGTGATATTCATTTAGTGAATAAAATCCCAATGAATATCAAAGTAATTATTCATTAATAATCAAACTCTAATGAATATTCAAAAATAATATTCATTTAATATTTCTCGACTGAAATAATTCTCAAATAACATTTCTCGAAAGATTTCCAAGTATTTGATACTTTTATGGAAATATAAATAATGTTTAATAATAACATTCCTCAAAATGAATACTACTCTGTCGCTGGAATCCCTCCGGGTTTCCACGACTATCTATATAACACAAAATACCGACTCCCGGTCTCATATTTAAAGAATAAATATCATACGCCCTTCACTAAGGGTCCTAGCAAAACAATCCTGCTTATAACTGATAATCCATAACTAGTCTATAAGCCAATATTAATTCAGGAAACAAGTATTCCAATATACTTTGAAAACAAGCATGCATGCTATGGCATATGTATAACCACAATTATATATATTATCACAACAACAGTTCCAAGGTATTGGAAACTTGCCTGGTAATCCTGTAGGGGTAGTGTGCCTCGTGTCAATCCAGTGATCTATAAATAGTCACAATAACCGAGGTCAATCACTTAACACTTTTTAAAAGGCTAAGTATAACTTAACTTAAGTTGAAACACGTTTTCGAGTTATCTCGTTGGACACCCTTTAGTGCAACTCTCTTTATTATCGCTATGACCTGTCATTCATTCGCTACTAAGACACGTCGTCATACTTACACTTGGTATATACTTAAGTCGTATAAGTTCTAAGGTCGGTCATTTACAAACCAAGGTTATACCTCGAGTTTTATCGCTCGTTTTCTAAGTGATTTACCAAAGTTTTAACCAAGTGTACTTTTAAGGGTTCGTTCGCGCTTAACCTTGATTCGAACATTTTTATAAAATCGGAAAACGATTCGTTTGACATGTGGTTTTCTTTCACACATTCCTTTTTATCTCTAGTAATTAATTACCATGATTAATCACTGCATAACTCATTTTAAGAAGGTTCAATTTCAGTTACGAACTTGCTTTTACGGTTTCGAACCACTTTTACGGTTTTGACCATAACTCTTAAACCGTAAGTCCATTTCACATGAGCCTTATATCAAAACGAATCTTGTAACATAATCTATCTTGCCATGGCAGAATATGAAACTGGACAGTGAGTTATAGCTACTGTCAAACATGGTTTCGTAAGGTCTAACGAAAATCAGGCATTACGACGGCTATAATTCGGACGTTTCCAAATTTATTTCAATACAACCAAGCCACACCGGGCATACCATCAATCTTCCACACATAATACTCATCTTAACAGTCCAAGAACACCTCTCATATCCATAATTTGAATCATGGTTTTATAACTACTAAAACTACTACATAATCTCATAAACATGCTTGTACTAACATCATCATCATATATCATCTAAAACCACCAAAAGTTAAAGTCAAAGCTAGGGTTTCAAGAGATGATTACCTTCCTTTGAGTGTATACAAGCTCTAATAATCCTTATATAGTCCTTGTATGGCCTTAATAAAACTTAGATCATCCAAAGAAAACAAGAACTCAAAGTTAGTTTCTAAGATTTACTATTCATCATCAATCTTGTAAAATTCATAACAAATCGAAAAATAGGAGTTTGGTTCTCAAATTTTTACCACATCAAGGCCTCTCCATAAGCTTTGTTTTGAGTCCTAGTTCATCAGATTTGAAGCTTCCTAGCTCGGGTTTTGGGCCCTCTTTTTCCGCTGGACAGAAACTGTCAAGATCCTGGACAGTTTGGTTTCTTCACTTGGGGAGGATATTTGACTAGGCTACACTCATTAGAATGCCATGAAATTTTGAGAGAATATTGTCCATGGAGTGGAGAGGTTGTGGTTAAAATTTGGTGATTTTATCATGGTTGGAAATGGAGTTATGGATTTTTCTTTGATGGTTGCTCCTGCTGAGCAGTTTTGGGAGAGTTTGTGTTTTTGCTTGCTTCTTGATCTCATCTTGCACAATCTGAATTATTGTGAATAATATCTTGTATAAATCTACTTTAATAAAGTGCTTTGGTCATCCCTGATGTAATTCAAGTGGCCATGTGTTGCATTTTTGTGGTTGGATGATGTAATGTAAACTAAGCATTTGGTTGGCTTCTAACGTTACGAGTTAACATTGTAACTAGCTTGGTTACTTGGCCATATCCACTTGCACATGCACCTTGACTCTCTACTTGTTTCTTTGTCCGGTTATTGCTCAATTTAATTGATCGTTCGAAAAAATATCTCAAAGATTTCTAATAGGGTTTTACCGGAAACCGCCTTAATAAATATACTACCATTCTCAATCCTCCTTTATAATCCTTGAATTTAAATTCCTCAAGTCTTTTTATTAAATCCTTAAATATTTTTAATAAATCCTTCGGCCTTACAATGACCAGGGAATTCTTAGAGAAAATAAAAGTGCTTTTTTTCTGAATCTGATATCGTTTACATACACTTATTTCGTCCACTGATCATCGATTCGAAATCAGAAATCTGTTCTGGATACTTCTATATAGTGTCGTCTAATAATATTCCAATTTTCACCGAAAACACTATTCATTACTGATTCCCTATTTAATCCTTATAATCAGAAAAATGTTCTCGCGTTTTCCCGAACGTTCCTTAATCCTTTTACGGAGTTACTTAACTTATCTTAGATATCGATTTGGATGACATGAGAATATTTCCTCTACTTGGAATTTCCATATCTTATCTTGCTAGGAGATAGATTATTCTAATCTAGGTTGTCAACCCGTTGCATTCTTCCTAACATATAAACCTTGGAATCTATATCCATTCAACACTCATTCATTAGAACTGTTACTACCTTGGAGTCGGAATCATTGTTCCTTCTTTTCTCAACACTTAATAAAAAGTTTTAATTCTACCAAAAAATTGGGTTCTTAAAGTCTCCCCTCCTTAAAAGGATTCCGTCCCGGAATCAGGTAGAAGACAATTGAGTACTTGTTGGTTATTTCACTTTCCAGTTCTCCAGTTAATCCTCAATCAATCCCAATCCTTTTTCAGCACATCTTACTAGTGCTACAATACATCCTTTATCCTTTTTCATTAATCTTTGCTATTTTTCGTACAACACACTATCCGGGTTATGCTCTTACCCAGTCATATACTATTTTTCCTTATTGGTATCTATAGTGACTTTGGTATCACTATCGCACTGCGAATTCGGAGATAACCTCACTCGTAATTACGCATTTCCTGATCGCTTTTATCTTCGCAATCTCGATCAACACATAAATAGAAGAATTTATTAAGAGATCACTATGATCAATGAACATTTGTCCTATTGCATAGTTAGTACAGAAGGTGGCCAGCCTTTAGTACTTGACAAGCAATTTAGACAAGTTATGGTATTCCACTTAGACTCCTATCACATAGACAGGTAGTCACGTAGCAGTACCTCCCCTCCTTAAAGGGTTGTTCTTCTCAATGTAGAAGAAGATAAATAAGAGAGAAGAAAAGAAAAGAATTTCAGAGAATTATAGAAATTTTTCATGATTTTCAAATATCATACTTAAAATTTACCTTTAAACTATAGAGGTTTATCAGAGAAGAAAAATAATCGTAATCGTATCAAATACCATTATATCGTAATCTCACGTGTCAACATATCCTCGCTGCTCGGTCCATCATTCTATGGACCTATGTTCTTGTTCAATCTTAGCAACACTCATCGTCGGAAAATCTTTCAACCTCTCAGGTTAAATCTTAGATTTCTTGCTTGACATCATAGTTAATGACATTCTATGCCACTCTACTGACTCTTTCATATTCACAATACTAACACTATCATGTTGTCATCCCGAGAGTTCATTAGAAAGTCCATTCATAACATTCCTTGCTCAATACGCGTTACCTCAATACGCGTCACCTCAGTGTTGAGACCCTCGTCACCTTTACTCAATACGCGTTACACGTTTGGGTCCAACTTTCCTTTGTTCAACCATCTAGATTTCACTTTCTCATTCCATGAGTCTCTTTATTACTCAGTCAATTTATTTCAAATTTCCTCGACTTCCCCCAACCTAAAAGGGTCAATTTGTATGTCATTTATGCTTCTAATTTCCGACTTTCCATTTAGGACAATAACTTTGCCATGACAATTCCATACTTTTCTTGCTTCATTACTGGAGCTTCTCATGAGTCCGCCTATCTGACTCTCTTATTAATTCTCAACTCTATTTCCATCTCTATCGGTCACTTGTCTTTATTTCTACTATAATCATTTTATGAACCATCATAGCCTAATCATTTATTTCAAATTTCCCGTCGTTCTAAAGTTAAACCATCCGAAATAAACCTGGACGATTTCTCTAACTTAGATTCAATTCGACATTTCCACAGTCGTTATCACCTAATTTCTCAGAAGGATCACCATCGTTTATCATTTACGCAGTGCTTTAATAGCTAAACATACGGGTTTCATAATTGTCAATTCAAGATCCTCTAGGAGGACAAAATAATCACTATTTCTTATCTATAATGAATACTCTCCTGAAATTGATGTTGATATTACACGAAGCAGATAAAATTGAAGAAGAGCTTCAAGCATCGTAGCTATGCCAAGTTGACAAAATTATCAATCATATATCTTCAGTAGAAGACTGGAAGCTAACGGTTTACTTAGTCAATTTCGTACCAGGTCCTGGTTTACCTCAACATAGGACCTCCTAACGCATGTAATATGCTTAAGACGATATCAGGAATCGAATCTTTACTTAAACTACTCTTATGGTTGATTCTTGCACAATCATTAGAGGGAATGTAAATTCCTCCACCACGTTTGACCTTCAAAGTCCTTCTCAATACCATTCCGTTTCTTTGGTATGAGCATTCATAATTACTCCTCAATACTTAAAGTGTCGGCCACCTCATTGGCCTTTCCTGATAATAATTTCTTGCAATCAATGTTTTCTTGATCTATTCAACTCAACTTTTTCTACCTTATTCCCATCACTACTGGGTGAAAGTATTCTTCCTTAAATTCTGCTGAAGGAGAAAATATCCATCAGTCTTTTTCCATAAGTTATTGCCTTAATCCTTAAATGTGACTTTTATCACGGCTAATATCCTCATCAGGTCTAGGATATCTTTTGTCTCAGGTCTTTCTTGCTTTAAAACAATCTCAACCTTATTGGTTCAATCCATACCTTCTCATGGTTTCTTACATGCCTCATTCGGCATCATTATTATTATGTCATACATTCTCTACCAAACTTCCATTTTGAAACTCAGAGTATTACCTTTTTCCTTGTAAGGTTTCTTAGGTCATCCTCATCATTCCTCCTGTATTTTCTAGATACAGGGTATCTCACAGTATTATTGATCAATCCTACAACAATTCTGCCTATGTACCTTTCGAGACTCTTTTCAACAAATCCTTACAGGTTATTGTTACCTTAGTCGGTTCAACTTATATCATCTGGATTCACAATGTCTTTATTAGGGGTAATGCTATCCTTCGTGCATTCCGAGGGTTCGTCTTAATTTTATGGATATTATATCCTCGATCCTATTTTCAAGAAATACTTACATCCTTTAGTTGACAATCCAGTCCTGAATCCTTAATAAGGGTCTCTTTTCTACCCTCCTCATCTTGATAATCTATCGGTAGCTTAATGCTAACTTTTTCTTTCAAATGAATGTCAGTCTATATGACCTTCCAAAAGACAACACCTGTCTATCTACTATTTCTTACAGAACTTGGTACTAGTAGCAAGGATGTTCTAGAAGATATTGGTCGTGTTCAACATGAATCTCTTGGTACCTATTGCTCTTCTTGAGGACACTAAGCTTCAGATAACATTTATGCATCATACTGCACTATCTTTGATAATCTTCGTAACTCTTCATTGGTCACTACCCTCAATCCTAATACGTCCATGGTATATATAAAATCCATCATCCTATATCTCAATTCATTTTATAACAAAAGTCCTGGCGGTGGCGCTTAATTAGAAGCAACCCCGCTTTGTCCTTTCATTGCTGGTCTAGTTACTTGCTAATCCTTTGTGACTTGGCCTCCCCTGGCCACAATAAAATATGTGAGTTTAGGGGTTGGCTAATAGCATTACTTTTCTAGCAATTTCTGGCATAGTGCCCTCTTCTTTGATACCTTTTGATTTTTTTCAAAACTTTACTCCATATAAATCTCAATCGACTTCTCGGTACCGTCTCCGGTCACCTTTCCTTTACTTTTATTCTTTCAACTATTCTTATTAATCCCACGTGCCACAAAAGCTTAACACTTCTAGCATAACAACCTTTTCATTTAAGTCAATCCCGGAATTTCTCAGTCCGACTTGTTTCGTAATTACATTTTCCTTTTTCTGTCAAATCTCAACTTCATAATTTTATCCCTACATTCAACTGTAATAATCGGGGTCTGTCTACCAACCCGTATAGCGGCTACCTTACCCAATCCACAGGGTTCGCTCCAATTTCCACTCTTTTCGGTGACGTCTTCTGATAATCAGAAAGACAAGGTTTGCCAAATTTTTTGAAGTTCTTTCCAGAATCAGGGAAATTTCAGTCAATCTATCCACCCACTGGTAATACTAAGAAGATCCATTTCGATACCCGAAGAATATTTCTAGGAACATCCAAGCGGGTGGAACCATAAACAGTTATAATAATGAAATGATTGACATAAAGTTGGGAGTTTAACCATTGGAAAGAAACCAAATATAAATACCTCCCCTAGAAGGGAAAATCAAAGTTTCCAAACTGAAACATACCACATCTTTCTTGTACATATTCGTCCTAATAGTCGATACTACCAAATACTAGTCTACCTAACATCTAGTCTCAGAAGGAATACTACCGTCGAAGTTAGTCATTCCACAAAACTAGCACTACTAGGGCATTCCGAATCTGATGAACCATGCTGTCTGAATGCATCCGCAATTACCCTGCCATGTTGCACAAGCACAGCACCTAAACCTGTACGAGGTGTATCCTAATAAATTCCAAAATTTTTCCTTCCTCCATTAGGTAACGCCAATGCTGGGTCGTCACCAATTTTATCTTTAGCTCCAGGGAGATTTTCCCCCCATTTATCTTGTACATTCAAAATTTTAGTCTTACTAATAAGTCGGGTTACGGGACTGCACTCTTTGTAAAGTCCTGAGCAAATCTTTGGTAATACCTCGTGAATCTTATGAAATTTCTCACCTTTGCCGGTGGGGTTGGCCAGTCTCCATTTGAAACTGTCTTTAACTTGGTGGGGCCGACCAACACTACTCCTATTGATCATATGTCCTATTAACTGGACTTCATTTTGCCAAAACTCTTACTTCGAGAACTTGGCCTACACTTGTTCTTTCAGGTTTCATCTAAAAGCATTCTCAATTACATCTTAACCACTGCTCACCTTACCTAATCCATTTACGATTCAGTGTCAGAATAAACTAAAGGTAACTACCATAATCCATTCAAGGAAAAGAAAGAATTTAATATTCCTTTGAATCACATGCATCTAATGTTTCTGGTTTATCATTTCACTGAATTGAACTAAACTTATACTTGGTTCCTGACGATAGCCTCATTACTAGTTTATTATAGACTCACTGGTCTTCTCCTCTTGTAGGTTCTGAGATCATTGTCTCGCTTACTACTTCCTTATATACTTTATCCAATCTTACCATCACCTTCCAATGTCTTTAATTTCTAGGTTGATCTATTCATAAAATGGACATTTCCCTGAACCAAACCACCTCATCAATCTCAGTTTGACTTTATAAATTATAACCTATGAAATCTGCCTTCTCATGGCGAATTATCATTAACAATATTCACACTAATCCATTTATCAAATGATATGGCACTTGCTGCCTCTATCTTAACTGCTCATGGAGACTCTGCTCCCTGTCCTCTATCGTTGTCTTTGATAATCATGTACCACTCTAACTCTTTTTTCATTAATCTGTAGGTCTCTAAGGATCTTTATCTATCCCCATATAAGACCTCAAGTAATCCTTCCAATTCGTCTTAATTGCTGGTACTTCATCCGGCAGTCCGGCTATGAATCCAATACGCATCTTTAGTTCTCTTAATAATACCTCAGTTCCTTACACTCACTTCTCTTAGCACTATACCTTATCTCTTACAGTCTCTCTGGCTGCAGCCTTTATTCCCTCAAGGGTAAATTCCTTATTCCCAACAGGATTCTCTTCTTTGGCTGAAACCTCCTTCTGGTTCTCCGTAGGGTATTCTATCGAATCTACCATTCGATCGTCAGCATATAGTCAAGCATCATTGCGCTGCTGCTCGTATGCCTCAAGGTCTGTCGCCTTACTAGTCGGTACGAGAACGAGCTTAAGTTACTATCATGATACTTAATAGTTCCCATAAGGGTTTTATATGTCAGTACTACATTATGTAGTCCGACTATGAACTTGGCAAGAGTTCTTATTATCTTAATGAATTTATTGTTTTAACGTCGCATCATCTCTGGGATTTATAACGTAACTCTCTGATACCATTTCTGTAACACCCCCAGATCCGGGGTCAGGGATCTGGTCGTTACGGTCTCAATATCCATCTACAAAACCAACATAATCTAAATTACAACCTTGTGACCCAAAACAACAACATAAATCACACCCGTTATAGTCCCAGAGATGAAATCAGAGTAACCATCAATATTATTAATCACAAGTTTGAGTTCTTACAACCCAAAGAATTACAATTAACCCTTACATACTCTTTGCCATCCATTTGCATATGCCATATAATAATTACATTTGATACTCAAATGCTAACAACTAGCCTACCAGTAGTTGCCTCTTCAGCAATGGTAGCTATGATCTCAGCGGTTATTCCTCTGACGGATATCACCTGCTTACGCTGAGTGCGCCTTGCGTGACCATCTGATCTAGCTGTTGTTGTGATATAGATAAATAAAGCAAGGGTGAGCAATAGCCCACCTAAAAGAATATAACTGAACAGTAATAATATATAACAGTTCAAAATATCTTTGATATCATATGCCATGCATTAACGATCGTATTACCAATATAAGGTATGAGATGTAGTTACAAGGTAACTTAAAATATAATTGTTCCGAAGAAATATCTGCTATGGCAAAGATAAGCAAGATATTATCAAATTTTCATGATAGAGGAACTTGCTGGAAGAATATTGCAATTCCAGTTCAAGCACTTTTCAAACCTGCCAACAATGGTAATGTTGCAGAAAATTTCCCAATTTGGAAGATGAACTAATACGGGAGCTTGCCGCGCCAGGAGCCACAACATTTACGATGATCAGTCGCATGTCATGCTCCCCACCATTTGTTCTCTACATGTAGAAGGAAGCACCGACGGATCGCCCGCCCTCTGGAACCCCCCGGCCAACGGTTGGGCCATTGCTGGACCGGCGCCACTCGGCCACTTACGCGTCTCCTAGTTCGAATAACATCCATAACTCTGAAACATAAAGTTCGTCCCCCTTTCCCCAAGTATAGTACTTGTTGATAGGACTCCACAAAGTAGTCGTATCTAATTGGAAAGGAAAATTTCACCAATATTTCCCAAGCTGATGCTTGTTAATGGATATAAACTTGTTCCGTCAATCTTACCCCTCGAGCGTTGAGGAGGTAACCAAACAGACTCATATCGATGTTTGAAAAAATCAAGATGTGAGTGAAAAGATAGTTTAGCAAGTATAGGACCGGGCAGTCCAATAACTAACATCACTCAAGTGAGGTCCCCTTATATATTTTTGGAAGTTGAGCGAGTATTTAAATCTTCTTATAAGATGGATTTAAATGGAAATAAAGTTTTGGGAACCTCCCCTTGATAAAAATAGTCATAAAATACTCCGAAATATTTTACACCATATCTGAAGATGAAAGATAATCTTTGAATAATATGAATTATTATAAAAAGAACTTAAAAGAATTTAAATAAATATTCCAAGAATATTTATTAAATCAATAATAATTAAGGAATATGATTAAATCATAATATTGCTCGTAAGTAATCCTCGAATAAATATATAGAATTATTTACTAAATAACTCTCTTCTTTAAATGAATATTCAATATAATATTCATTAATTAAATAGACTCAAATAAATATTTAAAATAATATTCACTAAATAAATCAAACCTTAAATGAATATTTGAAAATAATATTCATTTAATAAATAATATACTAAATGAATAGTCAAATAATATTCTTTTCGTAATCAAAACTTTAAAGGAATATTCGAATCAATATTCCTTTAGTAAACAAAACCCCAAATGAATATTTTAAAATAATATTCATCAAGTACATAAAATATTAAATAAATATTCAAAATAATATTCATTTAATAAATAAATCCCAAATGAATATTCAATTGATATTCATTAAACAAATAATGTTCTAAATGAATATCCAAATAATATTCATTTAACAAATAATATTCTAAATAAATATCCAAATGATATTCATTTAGTAATCAAAACCTTAATATTCGAAATAATATTCCTTGAGTAATTAGAACTTTCAAAGAATACTTTTAAAATTAATATTTATCAAATACATAAAACTTTAATGAATATCCGAAAGTGATATTCATTTAGTGAATAAAATCCCAATGAATATCAAAGTAATTATTCATTAATAATCAAACTCTAATGAATATTCAAAAATAATATTCATTTAATATTTCTCGACTGAAATAATACTCAAATAACATTTCTCGAAAGATTTCCAAGTATTTGATACTTTTATGGAAATATAAATAATGTTTAATAATAACATTCCTCAAAATGAATACTACTCTGTCGCTGGAATCCCTCCGGGTTTCCACGACTATCTATATAACACAAAATACCGACTCCCGGTCTCATATTTAAAGAATAAATATCATACGCCCTTCACTAAGGGTCCTAGCAACACAATCCTGCTTATAACTGATAATCCATAACTAGTCTATAAGCCAATATTAATTCAGGGAACAAGTATTCCAATATACTTTGAAAACAAGCATGCATGCTATGGCATATGTATAACCACAATTATATATATTATCACAACAACAGTTCCAAGGTATTGGAAACTTGCTTGGTAATCCTGTAGGGGTAGTGTGCCTCGTGTCAATCCAGTGATCTATAAATAGTCACAATAACCGAGGTCAATCACTTAACACTTTTTAAAAGGCTAAGTATAACTTAACTTAAGTTGAAACACGTTTTCGAGTTATCTCGTTGGACACCCTTTAGTGCAACTCTCTTTATTATCGCTATGACCCGTCATTCATTCGCTACTAAGACACGTCGTCATACTTACACTTGGTATATACTTAAGTCGTATAAGTTCTAAGGTCGGTCATTTACGAACCAAGGTTATACCTCGAGTTTTATCGCTCGTTTTCTAAGTGATTTACCAAAGTTTTAACCAAGTGTACTTTTAAGGGTTCGTTCGCGCTTAACCTTGATTCGAACATTTTTATAAAATCGGAAAACGATTCGTTTGACATGTGGTTTTCTCTCACACATTCCTTTTTATCTCTAGTAATTAATTACCATGATTAATCACTGCATAACTCATTTTAAGAAGGTTCAATTTCAGTTACGAACTTGCTTTTACGGTTTCGAACCACTTTTACGGTTTTGACCATAACTCCTAAACCGTAAGTCCATTTCACATGAGCCTTATATCAAAACGAAGCTTGTAACATAATCTATCTTGTCATGGCAGAATATGAAACTGGACAGTGAGTTATAGCTACTGTCAAACACGGTTTCGTAAGGTCTAACGAAAATCAGGCATTACGACGGCTATAATTCGGACGTTTCCAAATTTATTTCAATACAACCAAGCCACACCGGGCATACCATCAATCTTGCACACATAATACTCATCTTAACAGTCCAAGAACACCTCTCATATCCATAATTTGAATCATGGTTTTATAACTACTAAAACTACTACATAATCTCATAAACATACTTGTACTAACATCATCATCATATATCATCTAAAACCACCAAAAGTTAAAGTCAAAGCTAGGGTTTCAAGAGATGATTACCTTCCTTTGAGTGTATACAAGCTCTAATAATCCTTATATAGTCCTTGTATGGCCTTAATAAAACTTAGATCATCCAAAGAAAACAAGAACTCAAAGTTAGTTTCTAAGATTTACTATTCATCATCAATCTTGTAAAATTCATAACAAATCGAAAAATAGGAGTTTGGTTCTCAAATTTTTACCACATCAAGGCCTCTCCATAAGCTTTGTTTTGAGTCCTAGATCATCAGATTTGAAGCTTCCTAGCTCGGGTTTTGGGCCCTCTTTTTCCGCTGGACAGAAACTGTCAAGATCCTGGACAGTTTGGTTTCTTCACTTGGGGAGGATATTTGACTAGGCTACACTCATTAGAATGCCATGAAATTTTGAGAGAATATTGTCCATGGAGTGTAGAGGTTGTGGTTAAAATTTGGTGATTTTATCATGGTTGGAAATGGAGTTATGGATTTTTCTTTGATGGTTGCTCCTGCTGAGCAGTTTTGGGAGAGTTTGTGTTTTTGCTTGCTTCTTGATCTCATCTTGCACAATCTGAATTATTGTGAATAATATCTTGTATAAATCTACTTTAATAAAGTGCTTTGGTCATCCATGATGTAATTCAAGTGGCCATGTGTTGCATTTTTGTGGTTGGATGATGTAATGTAAACTAAGCATTTGGTTGGCTTCTAATGTTACGAGTTAACATTGTAACTAGCTTGGTTACTTGGCCATATCCACTTGCACATGCACCTTGACTCTCTACTTGTTTCTTTGTCCGGTTATTGCTCAATTTAATTGATCGTTCGAAAAAATATCTCAAAGATTTCTAATTAGGGTTTTACCGGAAACCGCCTTAATAAATATACTACCATTCTCAATCCTCCTTTATAATCCTTGAATTTAAATTCCTCAAGTCTTTTTATTAAATCCTTAAATATTTTTAATAAATCCTTCGGCCTTACAATGACCAGGGAATTCTTGGAGAAAATAAAAGTGCTGTTTTTCTGAATCTGATATCGTTTACATACACTTATTTCGTCCACTGATCATCGATTCGAAATCAGAAATCTGTTCTGGATACTTCTATATAGTGTCGTCTAATAATATTCCAATTTTCACCGAAAACACTATTCATTACTGATTCCCTATTTAATCCTTATAATCAGAAAAATGTTCTCGCGTTTTCCCGAACGTTCCTTAATCCTTTTACGGAGTTACTTAACTTATCTTAGATATCAATTTGGATGACATGAGAATATTTCCTCTACTTGGAATTTCCATATCTTATCTTGCTAGGAGATAGATTATTCTAATCTAGGTTGTCAACCCGTTGCATTCTTCCTAACATATAAACCTTGGAATCTATATCCATTCAACACTCATTCATTAGAACTGTTACTACCTTGGAGTCGGAATCATTGTTCCTTCTTTTCTCAACACTTAATAAAAAGTTTTAATTCTACCAAAAAATTGGGTTCTTACACTCAAGTTCAATATCTGAGAAGTGACAATGGTACTGAGTTCAGAAATGCCACATTAGGAAACTTCTGCAAGGAAGAAGGCATTGTCCAACAATTCTCCACTGCCAGGACACCACAACAAAATGGAGTTGTAGAAAGGAAAAAACAGAACTCTCATTGAAGCTGCGAGAACTATGTTGAATGATTCTAAATTACCAACATATTTCTGGGCAGAAGCTATTAACACAGCTTGCTACACACAGAACAGAACCTTGATCAACAAGACTCATGGAAACACTCCTTACTATCTGTTAACAGGAAAGAAACCTACTGTCAAATATTTTCATGTATTTGGGAGTAAGTGTTTCATGATGATTGACAACCATAAAAGGAAAGCAAAGTTTGATGCAAAAGCTTATGAAGGCATTTTCATGGGATATGGATTGGAAAGGACTGCCTACAAAGTCTATGTCATTGATCAAAAAGTCATTGAAGAAAGTGTAAATGTCATATTTGATGAAACCAAATTCCCAGGACTGCAAGAGGATGGTCAAATGGAGCCTCTTAGATTTGAGAATCAAGGGTATTTGGAAGAAGAAGAAATTGTTGCTGATGAACCTACTTGTACTCAGGACATTGAGTTTGAGAGAAATGCTATCAACGTCAACGATGCTACTCAAACTCCAGCTCAATCTCAAACTATATCAGCTAATCATCAGAATGAGAATGATTCTGGAGATGTTGAAGAACATGAAGGAGAAAACATCAATGGTGGAGAATCAACCCCTCAAAGAGGAAATGATCAAGCAGATCAAGAAAGAAGCTTGCCAAGAACCACTAAGTGGAATAGAGATCACACTAGCAATCTAATCATTGGTGATCCCACTACTGGTATAAGGACAAGGAGAAATGTTTCTGCTGACAACATGTTTTTATGTTTTCTATCTCAAACTGAGCCAAAGTCAATTGATGAAGCATTGTTGGATTCAGATTGGGTGATAGCCATGCAAGAAGAGCTCAACCAATTTGAGAGAAACAATGTTTGGAAGCTGGTCCCTAGACCTAAAGGGAAGTCAGTAGTTGACACAAAGTGGATTTTCAGAAACAAGTTGGATGAAAGTGGAAATGTGACAAGAAACAAAGCAAGGCTAGTAGCTAAAGGTTACTGTCAACAGAAAGGGATTGATTATGATGAAACATTTGCACCTGTTGCCAGACTTGAAGCTATTCGGATATTTTTAGCCTATGCTAGGGCTGGCAATTTTGGACCCGTGACACGAACCCGACCCGAACCCAACCCGCATGGGTCGGTTTCGGGTTTATATTTTTCGGGTTCGGGTCGGTTTTGGGTTGATCCTAACTTGACCCAAAAAATTCGGGTTAGGTTCGGGTTACCCGAAACTGACCCGAATAACCCGAACCCGACCCGAATATATATATATATATATATATATATATATATATATATATATATATATATATATATATATATATATATATATATATATTTAATATATATATATATATATTTTTAATATATATATATATATGTTATTTATATTATTTTTAATATATATATATATATATATATATTATTTTTAATATATATATATATATTATTTTTAAAATTTTAAAAAATTAAATTTTCGGGTCGGGTTAGCCGAAACCGACCCGAAACCCATTCGTGTCGGGTTCGGGTTGAGCACCTGTACCCATTAATATTTCGGGTCGGGTTCGGGTTGGGTCAAAAATGCGACTCGAGTCTGCTGACCGACACGAACCCGACCCGAAACCCGAAATTGCCAGCCCTAGCCTATGTTGCACACTGTAACTTCAAGGTGTTCCAAATGGATGTCAAAAGTGCCTTTCTTAATGGAGAAAGAGGTGTGGTGGACAAGACACTGTTCTACAAGCACCATGGCAAGGACATCATTCTGGTTCTAATGTGTGTTGACGACATAATCTTTGGTTCTACAAATGAGAAGCTGTGTGAAAAGTTTTCATCTCTTATGAAGAGCAAATATGAGATGAGCATGATGGGAGAACTGTCATTTTTCCTAGGTCTACAAATTCATCAAAAGGATGATGGCATCTTCATAAGCCAATCGAAATATGTCAAAGAACTTCTCAAAAAGTTCAACATGGAAGATGCATCACCTGCCAAGACACCTATCTCTACTGCAACCAAGCTGGATTTGGATCCTAAAGGAAAGAAAGTGGATTCTAGTACCTACAGAGGCATGGTGGGATCGTTTCTGTACCTAACTGCTAGCAGACCAGACATTATGTTTGCTACATGTCTCTGTGCAAGGTTTCAAGCTGATCCAAAAGAATCACACTTAGTAGCAATCAAGAGAATCTTTAGATATCTCAAAGGCACTCCAAACCTAGGCCTTTGGTATCCTAAAGATACTGGATTTGACTTGATTGGGTATTCGTATTCAGACTATGCTAGATGCAAGATTGACAGGAAAAGTACAACAGGAAGCTGTCAATTTCTTGGTGGAAGATTAGTGTCATGGTTTAGCAAGAAGCAGCATTCTGTATCTACTTTAACTGCAGAAGCTGAATACATTGCAGCTGGAAGTTGCTGTGCTCAAATTCTTTGGATGAAAAATCAGCTAATGGATTATGGTTTAGAGTTGTCCAATATTCCTATTTATTGTGATAACATTAGTGCCATAGCTATCTCAGATAATCCAGTTCAACACTCCAGGACAAAGCACATTGATATCAGATATCATTTCCTAAGAGAGCATGTTGAAAAGGGAACTGTGAAGCTGATTTATGTTCCAACAGAAAAGCAACTTGCAGATATTTTTACGAAGCCACTCGACGAAGCAACCTTCAATAGGTTGGTAAGTGAATTGGGAATGCTAAATCTGGTATGTTAACTTACTAGTTTTTACATTTTCAATGTGGTTAAATTGCAGCTTGTGACCGTAGCTTTCAATGTTACTGTCATGAGAAATTACTGCCTTATGTGCTACTTGTTTATTTGACAGCATGTTTGCTATGACTATGCTAAATTCAAATCACATGCTTGTTCTAATTTATGTAATGAGTAGTCACGTGACATTAACTTATTTCATACGCGTGCTAGTGATAAGTATTCGCGTCATTTGAAATGACCCCGGGTATTTGTCAGTCTTTTTAATTTAAAAGTTTAATTACTTCATTAAAAAGAGGCAGTTGGAAGCTGTAAAGTCACTTAATGTGTTATAAATAAGACCGAGACCAAACCCTTAGTTCTCACTTAACACACTAAGAACTTTAGAGATAATGAGCAAGAGGAAGGCTGAGGAAATCTACATCAAAAGCACAAAGTGCAGGAGGTGTGCCAAAGCCACAGGAGGTGGCTGCTACTGAGCATCCCCTTGAGCCATTCTTTGATAAGCTTCAAGCTTATCTGGATGCAAAAGGGATCAAAGAGGAGAAGGAGATTGAGAAAGTTGTCGAACAGCTGCTAGTAGAAGCTCTTGATGAGATTAATAAGAAATGATGTTTAGTTCTTAAGAACTATTATGTATTGTTTTTAAGTTTTTTTTAATAAAAGTTCATCGTTTCAACTTCCCAGTGTGTTGCATGTTGTTCTTCTCTTTTACTCTCAACTATCTGTGAATGGTTATCTGTTTACTTGTTTACTTGTTTGTGTGTATGGATGATTGTGGATGTGTGCTAAACTAACAAATCCATGCTTAAAACGATTAAAATGCTAATTGGTAATTTTCGCTTAAGCAATAGGCAAAGTCGATTAAAATTCATGACACAAATTATTTCCGCTTAAGTTGCTGTCAATAAGTGAAGATGCTGTCACGATGTGCCTTGACAACAAGTTTCTTAGACGACACAATGGAAAAAGTCTCTGTCATGAAATTTAAAGGAAATTGTATAAATTGCTTAATGATGCCAGTATGTTCTTGCGACGATGTTACTGTCAAGAAAAACCTGCTGTCATCCTCTCAAAATTACTAATGAATTTGTTACAGCGCACAGGTTACTGTCAAGATTAGTGGACTGAATTAATTTGGATTTTACCTCCACGATTTACAGCCACTAAAAAGTAACTACCCACGACACCACGTGACTGATTAATGGGCTAAGACATTGCTACATTCCCTTTTTCTCAGTAAAACATTTGCTATTTTCATGTAAGCAACTGTCAAACACACAAACACTTAACTCTCAACACAACCTCTCTATCTCAAAAGCAAAAATCTCTCTCCAAAGCTCAAAGCAAGAAATGGCACCCAAACAATCCCCTTCTCAAACAAACTTTGCTGGTATTCTCACTGCTGGAGATGCTGGTGAAGGTTTTAAAGGACTCGTATCCTTTATCAACAAGTCCTATCTAGGTCATGCTATAACATCTACACCATCTTTAAACCTAGAAAGACTTGAAGAATTCTGGAACACTGCCCATGTTCCAGGAGGTGCAGGTAATGACACCATAAATTGCTCAATCAAAGGAGTTACCCGCACTCTCACAATTAAAGGCATCAACGAAGCTTTCGGAACTAGACTGCAAGCTAAAGAATCATACAAGGAACTTGTAAGTGATGAAACCCTAAAGAAGTTTTTCTTCAAAATTTGGTATTCTGGTCCTGTTCTTGAAGAGGGTACAACAAAATGGTACTCGACTGGTGAAATGGACAGAAAGCATTTGAGAAAAGAATGGAGCATGGTTTTTGATGTCATGGTGAAGGTTTTCTCAACCAAAACCACTGGCTGGAATGGAATTCCCTCCTATATCAAGAAGCTCACTCACTCTTTTGTCCATGGATACAAAGTGGATGTAGGAAAGTTGCTTATGAGCCAACTCAAGTCAGCTCTGAGCAGGAAGGTACATGTCTATCCTCGCTTTCTTACAATGTGTTTGAATTCATTATGTGGTATTGATGATAATGCATCTCTCACTATAGAATGCAATGTTTTGAAAAGAAATACACACACATCACTCAATTCACAAAATTCAAATGCACATATTCCACTCTGTTTCACCAAGCACATGGCTGATCAAGAGCCTAAGCTTGATGTTTCACTACCCTCTGGGTATGTTATCTTTTCCCTTGAGAATGAAGCTGAATTAGACCCAAATTCAGTTAACCCACATTCTACTCAATACATTCCTCTCAGATCATCTAGACAACCAAAGACCATAAAAACAACTCTGCAAGAATCCAAGAAAAGACCCTTGGAAACTGGTGTTGGTAGTAGTTCTGAGAATGTTAAGGGAGAAACTGCACATGATGCAGCAAATAAGGTTGTTAGTGAAAGTGAACCCACAGTGGTTCCTCTTGAGCCTAAGAAGAAGAGAGCTAAGAGGGGCAAAGCCACTGTCAGCCACCCCACAGTCTCACAAAAGGCTGTGGAGGATAAAAGGGAATCAAACACATCCCTAGGTGCTTCTTCTCAATAAGAAGTATCTATTGAAACTGGTCTGTCTCCCAAGGCATCCTGTAAAGAGTCAGTACAACCTCATGTACTCACTCATGAGGAGCCTACACTTGCAGAAATGCACAAAGAGTTAGGGCACAGTGAGGGTCATGAAACTTCTACTCTTGATGTTCCACAAGTTACCCTTGTGGAACAGTCAAAAATCTCTTCTATACCATCATCTTCTTTATTCTCTAATCCATCAATTATTTCTTCTCAACAACCTAGAGAAGGGGACAGTCCCAACCCTTCAGGTTTTGATCATCCATCTCAAGTCATGGATGAGCCCCTATCAAGTGGTCCACAAGAACCCATTTCTCAAATTAAAATGGATACTACTCCCTCAAACACTGAGCTAGATCAAGATGGTACTCTACTAGAAAATGAAACAGCCAACATTTTGGTCGAACTCCAAAGAGCAACTAACCTTCAGGAAGTTGCTGTCACAGCCTCAGTTGCTATCAAAGACACCACAAAAGTTGCTGTCAACCCACCTGTGGACAGTAACATTTTGGGTAAAGATGTTGTCACCTCTACACAGCTTGATCATGATACAGTAATTGTTGAAGATGCTTCTGATGATGATCAAATGACTATCTTTGCTTTGAAGGTACAATCTAAACTTTCTACTTCTTCAACTAAAATGCATGCAAGTACTGCTCATACCCATGCATCTAGGATGAGTGAGGGAGTGAAAAGAAAAAGAGAGATAAAAAAAAGAGGTGAGCATAAAAATGAGAGGCAGCCAAACGAGCTGGCAAAAGGTGAGGGACTTGAGCATGTCCAGAGTGAAATTGAGGGAACCCCACACACAAAGGCACTAGGCCTTGAGCGTCATTCTGTGAGGAGTGATGAGATCACTCAAAAAACAATGAGAGTGTGAGAAACCCTATAGCCTCCTTGCCCCAATCTCTTTCTTTGCCATCAAAAAGATTGAGAACTGGTGGTCCTTCTAAACAAGCTGAATCAAGGTTGGAATCCCTTGAGGGCAGATGTGCATCCATGGAAGCTAAACTTGATGCTCTGTCCACTATGGTAGCTACTGGATTTGCTGAGATTCAACAGACTTTTCTTTCATTTTCTGCTATCCTTGGTGCTACCAACTCAACTGAGGGGGAGAAAGTGGTAGATCAGAATAAGGGTGGAGAGAAAGTGGTAGATCAGAATGAAGTGGTAAATCAGAATGAAGCAACCCTGGTAGAGAAGAAGAAACAAGGTGGAGCTACAGGTGAGGGGAGCAAGTTATGGAAGAAGATGGAGATAGAAGTGAGGGGGAGCAAGAGGAAGAAGAAAGAAACTTTGGTGAAGAACTAAAGGAAGCTGGAATTGGTGAGTTGATTAAAGGAGAAATAGATGGTGAGGCAGTGTTGTTATCTAAAGAAGTATTGGAGTAATTAAAGAAGACTCAAAAGTCTGAGAGAACAGTACTACCACCACTGAAAATCAATAAGCCAAATCCTGAAGAAGTCGAAGCTCCATTCCAGAAGTTGCAGAAGGAATGGAGAGAAAAAGAAATTCAAAATGCTCTGGGTAAAGGCAAAGGCAAAATGCCTGAGTATGTGAACATATCTACTGGAACTACTTGGTCAGATGGAAGTGAATATGCCCTTGAAGATGCAGAATTGATGATGGTTGACCATATGGAGAGTACTTTGAACAACAAAGATGAAGATTTTAGTAAGTTGGTGGATGAATCAATTAGTGAAGCAGGGGGAGCTTTTACAAAATTGGCATCAACACTGAAAAGCAAAGTAACAAGTATCTCTGTGAGAATCAACTTGGAAAGAAGGTGGGTTGTTCAAGTTTATCTGAAGAACCGTTTAACCATATTCATGACAATGCAATTTTTACAAAGTATGCATGCTAGAGTACTCCAAGTCCTTGGAACGTTGGTAGTCAGAAATTCAACAAC
Source organism: Kitagawia praeruptora (assembly GCA_037693485.1). NCBI lineage: Eukaryota > Viridiplantae > Streptophyta > Magnoliopsida > Apiales > Apiaceae > Kitagawia > Kitagawia praeruptora. The sequence goes on along the minus strand of CM075352.1, from coordinate 101,130,278 downwards.
CTTCAATGATAGTCTGATAGCACAAATTAAAAGGATGGTTGAAGACAAACTCCCTGAGGTGATTCAAAATCCTTATGGTGTGTGTTTCAGAAGGATCACAAAGACAGGAGCAAGAAGGTTGGATTTCTTACCATTGGATAAAGTTTCAGGACTAAGCACTGAAACAATCATGACAGTGCTGAAGAAAATTCTCAAATCCAGTATCACCAGTGACAAGGTTAAAGCTATCAAGGATATTCATAGGCTATTAGCAAAAAGAGATGAGGAAATTAGCTCAATCATAAAGAAGCTGATCTCTGATGCTAATGCCAAGATAGGAGGAAGCTGCACCTATGATGATACTTTGGATGATGATGAGGATGAAATTGGAGGAAGTGGTGGACCTGGAGAAATCAAGAGTTCTAGAAGAGAAGCCTCTGAGAATGTTGCTACACAAACACAGATGGATGCTACCCAAGAAGAGCAAGAAACTCCCAGTACTGAAAAGAAAGATGCTGTCAATGATGAAGGGGAGTTCAAAATTCTTGAAGCCTTGGAGGCAAGTATCTTGAGATTAGTAATTGAATGTTTTGATGCTGAAAAAGATACTGTCAACAAGGATACTGTCAAAATGGCTGGAGACACCCAAGTGAAAGATGTTGTCAAGAGCCAAACAGAAGAAGCTGTCAAAGATGCTGTCATGAAAGATGCTGTCAAGAGTCAACCTGAAGAAACTGTCAAAGTTCGAAAGCTTGTTAAGAATTTCACATCTAACAGAAGAAAGACAAGAGCACAAGCCTATCGTACAACCAAGATAAAAGGAAAGACAGTTGCAGCAGCAAGGAGCATTACATCTGTCTCAGTAGATGGAAGCCCATTGACAAGAGAAAAGTAAATAGTTTTGAACTGTTGAAAAACTCAATAGATGGGAGCATTACATCTGTCTCAGTGGAACTGGACCCAATCAATAACAAAGTAGGCAAGTATGATCTCAAGGACTGTGGAACTACATTCATAACTGTAGAACCAGATTTCACTATGGAGATAGTTTCACATGTGGTAGGTATTCGTGATCTTTCATGCAAAACAGTAAAGGTAAGGAGAAGAATTGATTTCTTCGTTCTGGAAAGGATGATCACTCTCATGGAAACAGACCAAGATGTTTCCGGCAGTATCTTAGAGCATGTCAAAGAATACTATGCTAAAATATATGCAGAATTTTATGAGAAGTATGGTGATTGGAGAGCACATGATGATGCAGATCTGGAAGTTAGTTCTGATGGGGAACCAATGCCTGATGTGAGCCTTACAGAAGCACATCGTCCTTTTACAAAGGCTGGCATGGTTGAATATGAAGCAGAACAAGCTTTTCAGGCTGCTAGAGCTAAATCAACCCAACCTACCAAACCTGCCAAACAAAGTGCTGAAGACCTAGAAGCTCTACTGAAGGAAAGCCACAAGAAAATCAACAAGCTATTCAGTAAGGAAGAAGGTTATCAGCCCTGTGTACTGGATAATCCTCTAAGAATCAAGGATGATAAGCAAGAAATCTATGTTGATAGTTTTCACAAACTGAGGACCAGTATACTGAAGGATCTCTACTGGAAAGTTGTTGGATCAGTTCATAAGCTCGAAATGCTAGTTTCTTGGGAAACTAGAGGCTATATTTGATCAAAGGAGAGATGAAGATCCAAAGCTAGACAGAAAGAGAAGAGAATCTTTGAATGCTTTTCCTGGAAGGAGATTCAAGATCATCCAAGGAATTCTGAAGTTCAGAACATACACTTATGATTTTGAAACTTGGTTTGATCTAAAAGATGCTGAAGTATTTCCTTCTCGAGTGATTCAAGGGTACATTGAAGACATTGAAGATGATGCCAGATCACTAGAAGAAAAAGCTTTAGTTGAAGACCTCAATAAGGCAAGAAATGAAGCTCTCAGTAGAGAGGGAAAAATCTGAACAACTGGAGACTGCTAAAATCAAGCTAAGTTAATTTCTGATTTGCTCATTCAATAGGAGCAATTGATTTGCTGTTAATTCATAAGCTTCATGTTCTAGATTTTTCTTAACATTTTTCAGATATGGTATTTCAACTATTCTGATCTATGTTAGTTAAGTTGTCAACACGTTTTTTTTTTTTGCTAAAAAGTTGTCAACACGTTTTGATTGTAATTTGTTGTTATTGTCCATAAAAACAAATTGGGGGAGATTGTTGGGATTTATGGGTGATAGCATAGAGACAACTTAACTATATTTCCCTGTACTTAGTTTTTACTAAGTTGAACATACTGTCACAGCCAGAGTATGTCTTTGTAATCGAATAATTACTGTCATGTAATAATAGTATGATTTGGGAGAAGTTCATACATTTGTTCAAGCCTCAAGGAATACATCCAGATGACAGCAAGAATAAAAGTTACTGTCATGTCCTTGACAGTAAGGTTACAAGAAGACAAATGTTGCAAAGTCACGACAAAGCTACATCTGACAGCAACATTGGCTGAAGCATGGGACAGTAACATTCTCACACATGACAACAAGTCTGGAGTTCCGACAGCAACATTGGTGGGAGCTCGTACTGTCAACTACTAAATATTCCTTTGACAGCAGACTCGGCGGTTAAGGTTACTGTCACATTGAATTATTTGATTTGGGTATTTTTCTCAGTCAAAGCCCGTGACAGGTTACATGTTCAAGAAACAGATTTGCTGTAACACTCTATCGTTTGTAGCAGACCTGCAAAGACTACGACAGAAGCTTAAGAGATTCACAAGACAAGGCTGGTGAATTCGAGGTGTATGTAATATCCACATCTACTAGAATTGTATTAGCTAAAAATAGAAAGAATCTAGGTTGCTTTACTTGTAAGGTTTATCCTGTCTGTATAACAATTTAGGAAAGTCACATGGGTGTGCAAATTGTAATGAGCTGCAACTTGAAAATGACAACAGCTAAACACCCCATGTGATAGAGACAATGGAGTATCTTAGTCTACTTAGATACACATCTCAGATTCTTTTCTATACACATGTACGCACACGAAGCAATCTTGTAATCTCAAGAGACAACGAAGCTGGAGAACATTTTCTCTAGGTTGTAGCAACACTTCACACAAGATAAATAAAATATTTATTTTGGGAGAAATCTTGTTTCACTTATTGCTTGCATACATCTACTGATAACTTGTAATCTTTATTATCGTTGTTGTTTTAAAGATTGAATTTTATCAGTATTGCATTAAACCCCCCCCCCCCTTCTGCAATACTCCGGGACCAACAAAATACTAACAACTACTCCTGGTAACCCTGCTATGATGATGTCTCTCAACTGGGCCATAGTAGATGTGATAACCATATCTACCTCTGCTCTCCACTCTGGATCACCCCTCCCCTCAGTCAGCTCCCTAAGGTGTGCAAGTGATCGCATATATATACCAATCAATCCCACTGCTATCCCATCCGGAATCTGGCCTGACCGGCCCGAGGGTCCTGCTAACCTCTGCAAAATCATATCCACCATCCGGCGGGACTCTACCAACTGACCCTCTAAAAGCTTATAGTCTGACAACAAGGTAACATGAATAGCATCTCCTGCTGGTGGAGGGGCCACTGGTGGGGGTGCCTCTACTGGTGGGGGTGCAGCATCTAAAGGAGCTAGTCCTGCATCTGCATCTGCGTCTGCATCTGAATCCTCCAAAGGGTCTGTATCCTCAAAAGGGTCCACATCCTCCTCAGAATCATCTAAGGGGTCTGGGCTCGGTATCGGTGATGGAACAGGTGAAAATACTGGAACAGGTGGAACAGTAATCATATGGATATCCCTAAACACAGGCTACTCCTCAACTACAGTCTCTAATCTAGGCTGTTTAGGTGCTGGAACATCCTCCTCCGGAATCTCTACCCTCACCCTAGAAGGACCCGCCTCATCCAATCCTGATGATGGTATCTGTCTCTCCACATATGGTACTAATGCCATAGAAAGGTCTGCCTCATCCGATCTGTCTCTGACCTTCTACATGTGATACTGATGTTATAGCATCCCTATACTGCTGCCTATACATGACTCTGGCTCTCCTCCTCAGACCTGACACAACATGTGATGGAATCTCGACACCGGCCTCCTCTAACTGAACAGCTTCCTCTTCTGATATCCCTATCCATCCTCGATCATGACTCGCCTCACCCCTCTCCTCTCCGTATAATAAAACTTAAACTTTTATTAGCAATAATCTAAAAAAATTTAATCCCTACTTAGGGCCAGTGCTATGTCCGATAGACCGACCTTGAACTCGATATGAGTTCACACTTTATATTGTATGTATATATATATATATATATATATATATATATATATATATATATATGTTCTTTCATTATTAACACTCTTGTTCCTGAGCGATATGACTCTGGGCTCTGATACCATTTCTGTGACAGCCCTAGATCCGGGGTCAGGAATCCAGGTCATCACGGTCCAATTTCCATTTAATCATATTATACCCTTGTCAATCTGAAGATTTTAATAACATTTTATACTCACACTATTGACCACATACTTGTATATTACACGCCAGTCATATGCTCAGAGAACAACATCCATCAGTAATAACAGTTAAAATAAAATTATTATTACAAACCCAGAATGTCATTTAGGTAGCGTTGCTGAATGTTACTTCTACATGAAACACATCAACAACCAAAAGTATATTACATCATCCTTCTTAATTAACTTACAGACTAATACTCATATGTCCCATTATAATTTAATAATACTAATATAAACACCTTAACCATTTTGCTCACTTAATCCCCTAATCCTTGTTTAACCATACCAAATACATTTAAATATAATGTCCATGAATTCACAATTAGCACCTTTATGGATTCTCGGTTATCTCCTTATATGTTTTAGCTTATTAAGCACATTCTAACATAACTCTTATTGACACCATTGCTTAATGACACAGGGCTTATCATCAAGGCATACTCTTGCACTTTATACTTAGTAGGTACTCGAGTCATAAAGGCATTTAAGTCGGTCATTAACTCGAGAAAATGGTCCTTTGTCTGTTTAAGGGGTATTCCATTAACGTACCCTTGACTTAAACATTTTTATAAAATCGAAAAATTATCCTATCAACATGAGGTTTCCTCTCACTCCTTCATTTTGACCTCTACTATTTAATTATCAAGATTTGTAACTGAATTACTTAAGCTAAGGGAGTTCAATTGAAGTTACGAACTTGCACTTACGTTTTCGAACCACTTTTACGATTTTAGCCATATCTCCTAAACCGTTCATCAGATTTTTACGTACTTTATATCAAAACGATATACGAACCAAGCTCTACCTTATCATGACCAGTTGGTATGTCCTACTAATCTTGACAGATTCAAGATTTTCTGCCTATAACAAGGTAATTCTTGTTTTAACGAAAATCGGGCATTATAACGGCTATACTTTCATACTTTCCAAATTTTCTCTCCTCCAAACTCATCATCCAACACATATCACAATCCACACACCATGTGGTCATCATACCAGAAATGGTTACAAGCACAATACATGTTTGAACTAAATCACACAAGCGTACGTGGTCACAAGTAATATAGATATAAGTCAAGTTCGTTCCCACAGAGATCTGGTTTAGGTTTTAATTCAGTTAATGCACCTGTACAACAATGTATGGTTTTTATTCACTGCTAAGACAATTAACAAGATTGGGTTTTGATTATTTAAAATTAACTAAGATGCAAATTATTAAACTAAGAATTAATTAACTAATGAGAATTAAAATTGAATTACTTATATGAGAATAAACATGGGATCCTAACTTCATTAAATACTTCACTTAGAGTTGATGCCTTCAATCAATGCATATGATGGTTTTGATATCTGATCAGACAACACGAAACAAGTATACGTTACTTCTCATTATACGAATACCAAACTAAACATACATCCACAAAAGAGATAGAAGATGAATAGTCACCAATTATGCTTAGACCCTATATCTCTATAAGATTTGAAAACATAACGGTTGAAGAACAAGTTGTCTATTAAGATCACATAGGGTAGCATAATATCTCTATTTACGCTACAAATCATGATGTTAAAACATCAACCTATCCTATGCTAGCATGGCAAGTTCTAAATCTCAAGATCCACTCTCGTTTCGCAAGAGATTAACAAATTAGATGTTAGCTACGCATCTATCAATTAAGCATAACCATGCAAGGATATCAAATATACATCACACACAGATCTTTAAAGCATCAAGATACTAAAGCTTCATAAATAAATCCGTTAGAATCCCATGACAATGATTAGTTCGTAATTGAACCTCTCGTCATCATGGGATCAAGTGAAACCATGATAATGAAACAATATATGAATTCTATGTTATAATATTCTAACTAATTATACAAATTACAATAGTAGGATGTGTTTAAATAGGCTCTAGAAGTCTTGCCCAGCAAGAAATTTCCCAAAATAGAGTTAAAATAGAATTTCTGCAGTTTAGCACAAAATACGTTTTCTAAACAGATTCTGTTTTTAAGGAAAATTCGTAGATGACTTTTCTTCAGTATTTCTGGGCCGTTACAGTTGTAATTGGACATCTGGACCACTTTATAATGATAGAGAATTCCGTTATCTTCGCGTGGACTGTAAGATCGTCCAAAACGGACTTATAGAACTCAAGATATGGCCCAAACAGTGAATCAAAATTTTTAGGACAAATTTCGGGCTGGACAGAATGCTTCCCGCGCTGCGCCGCGTCTATGACACGCTGCAGCCTAGCATGGAACCTATTGGAACAGATCCGGCTTCTTCTGAGCTTTCCAACGACTGCTTACGGGCCTCAAACGAACTTGTAGAACTCCAGATATGGCCAAAATAGTGAAGACTGCGCAACCTACCCTGAAAATCCGAATTTTAATCAATTTGCTTCTTTATCCTCCGTTTTCCTTCGTTTCTTTTGCAACTTGTTATGCTTTACTTCTTGAACTCAAATCCACCATAAAATATGCAATTTATTATATCTTCCAACCTCAAGTTAGCAACCCTGCACAATCTCAATAAAACGGATCAAAAATACGACATACTTGAGGTCAAGTCAATCAATTTAAGCCGATTCGAAGCGTTCCAAGTGGATATAAAATCCACTTATCAATACACTTCCATAATCAATCAAAACACTTGTAAACACTTATATAACCACAATTTTACACTTTACACATGTTTAACTTAAAAACTAACCATAAACTCAAGATTCAAGCTAGGGTTTCAAGTGGTATACCTTCCTTAGAGTGTGTACTAGCCTTAATAAACCTTGTATAATCCTTGTATCACCTTAATATAGCTTAGATCTTTCAAAGAAATCAAGAAAACAAAATTAATTCTTGAAAGTTACTATTCATCCATTCAAAGAACTACAAAAACGAGGGCCTTAACATGCTTTTCTGGTCAAGGCTCCTAAAGAAGAGTTGTAGAGCATCTCAATACCTTTCCAACAAGCTATAGAACACATAATTTCATTGAGAAATGAGGGAGATATGCTTGATTTACTGACCTGTTGTCTTTTTGGCCGAAAATAAGAAAAGTGTGGAAGATGGAGAGATTTTGTGTTGGTTGGTGATTATCTAGAGCTTGGTAGATATTTAGTGACTTATATATATAATTATCATGTGATCTCTTGAATAATCCTTGGTAAATGTGTTAGTGGAAGTTGCCTAACTTGATGATGTCATGGATGATGTCTTTGTAGATAATCTTGTAATTTTATTTTGATTTTCTAACTAATATACTAATGGTTTTGGTAAATAATAATGTGGTGTGTATATCCTTGTCACAATATTGACCTTGGTTGTTTGGTTTCTCATACTCGTTTAATTACAATTCGTTTATCAATCCAAGTTCCGGTGGTAATTCTCTTGCCTTTTTCATTTCTAGGGTTTATTCTCATTCCGTCTAATTCCTTGTACTTAGAAAATGTTCTCACGCTTCCTCGAGCGTTCCCTAACCCTTTTACGGAACCATTGGACTTATACCAGATATTGATTTGGATGACATAAGAATAACACCTTTTTAGAATACCATAATTCCCTTTTTGGACGATAGATTATTCTTATCTATCTTATCAACCATTCACATCATTCATTGCATATAAACATTTGAATCCATCTTCATTGAAATATTTATTCATTAAACCATTTGTACATTGTAGTCGTAACTATTATTTATTTACATACCGGTTTATAACAAAAGTTTTAATTCCTACCAAAATCTAGGGTTCTTACACCCACAATCAACAAAATGCCCTCCTTCAAAGACTGTTGTCTCTGCCTACTACTCAAGCCCCTGATGCTAACAAAAAGGGGGAGAAGTTTGGAAATAAGAGGACAACAAGTGAGGGGGAGCAACTTCATTCTACTCTACCTCCAATAGCTCCAGTGATTTCATCTAGTAGGAAGAACCAGCCATTCAACCTGAAGCCTCTATAGCCATGAGGCTGGCTGCTAATCCTCAGATTTCTCAAGTACAAATTCCTCCCATAACCACATCAATCAGACAAGTACTAATTCCAGATTTTGTGCTTCCTAGATCTCTAGCTAGAGGGGAGCCATCCTACATGTATGAATTCAAGCCCGTGCTCAAGCCTAAGAAATCACCTGTGAAGAAGAGTGGTAAAAACACCATGAGAGTAGACTTTCCAATGCCAAAACCAGATGAATTCAAGTTGATGAGCAAGCAACTTGCTGAATTAAAATTGAAGGCTAAAGTTGATGTGGGACTCAAGGAAAATCTAGTATTTATCTACAGAGAAGGAGTAGAAATTTGTGTTCCTGCAGGTTACCCTGACTTTGTTGCTACCAAAGCTGAAGAAACTGCAAGGTTACTTCAACCTGGTCAGATTGTAAGACAACATGCAGAATCCACTGAGAAGGAAGCTAGATTGGCTGATGAGCTTGTAAAAGAGTTAGAGAAAGAGATGGAGCAAGAGGCTGAAGAAGAAGAGGCCAAATTTAAGAAGAAGAAGATGATGATGATGAACACAAAGTCTGCGTGCAAGAAAAGAAAAAGCAGAGTTAAAGTTCCTGCTAAGAGATCTTTGAGCCCAGAACCAGTAGTTCAAGTTGAATCAGTACCACCTCAACCTACAGAACCTCCTACATAAGACTCTCATGCATCCAATACCTTGGAACTCTTAAAGGAAGAACCTATGGAATTTGACTTTGACATCAACAGTTTGTAATTTCCAAAGGTCAGGCTCTCACCTGAAAGGAGGAGAACCAGAAGAAGGAAACAACATTTAGCTAGACCAATTCAAATTGCTAAGGTTCCTCAAGTTGCAAAGGTTGACACCCAGAAAGAAACTGAACTATACATTGTTGACATTGAAGAATATTCAAAAATCAATTTCTTCTTGGATGATGTAGATAATGTGAGTGCTGCATAAAGGACAGCCAGGCTACCAAAAAGGTTGATTTTCACCTATAAAGGAGGAAACAGTGTAACCTGGCCACTACACCAAGTGTTAAATGAAGGATACAGCAAACTCTGGAAGATTTGGTCTTTGATGAAGAAATCTAGAGGATTCACTCCAAAGGCAAAGAAGATAATATTCAACAAGGCCAATGAATTGAGGAATAGCTGGACTTCAAAGGAGGGTTTGCCTAAGAAGCTGAACATTCCATAGGAACCTGGTAGGAAGGTTCACTTTTTTCCCTACTGGATAATTGAATTCAGAGATGAACACAACTGTAGAAGATTTTTCAGAATTGAAGATCAATTGGAAAAGGCTAGTAATGAGTACTTGCAACACTTATTATCTATGTTGGATCCAAGTCACTCAGAAGAAAAGATCATCTACAAATCTCTGGAAAATCAGCTTGAGGCAAACAGAGAGAAAATCCATGGTATGAGGATTGCAAGGGAAAGAAAGCAATGATATGCTCAGTCTAAAGGAGCATCTCTTGTGGAAGTATGATTCTCTCACTTGACTCTGTTCACTTCTTTAAAATTTTGTAGCATGTACATTTCATATGTTTTTACTGAATTTTATGATCTATACAGAGGTGTTTTGTTATCATCAAGGCTCTTAATTTATGGCTACAATTCTATCAGTCATAAATTGGGGGAGATTGTTAGGAATTATGTTGTCCTTGATGATAAGCACTCATAAAGCACTTTGAAAAACATATGTGTACAAGATTAAGTTTTGTAACTTATCAATGGATATCCATGCTATATACATCCGTTGATGTGGTAGCTTGTCAAATGATAAGTTTGTAGCATACCTTGTCTCTAAGTTTCAGATTGTTTGTTAATACCATGGTTACTAGAATTTCTAAGTCATGTTGACTATCATTAGATATGCAGAATAGGTTAGCTAATTGTATATAGGTTGTGCTATGTAATTCTGTATATAAGTGAAGTGATGATCAACGGATGAAGATTCTACGTCAACGGATATGGTATTCTCAACAAGCATCTATTAACCTATCGATCTATGTTTACATCAATGGATAAAATGCTTCAACCAATAATGTCTTGGAATTAGAGGTTGATGGCGACTTGACATGCCTGACAGATCACATGGGTTGATAAACTTAAGAGAGGTATGGAAACCAGTATTGGAAACGAAGAAGAAAAAGAAACATTCCTTATTCTCACAAACAATCTAGCTGGTAAATCTAGTGCATATCTGTCCAAGACAACCAGAAAAATTGTATCACATGGAGAAAAGGAGTGGCAGCAACCCTGCAGAATACTTTGACTTGTAAGATTCGTTTATTTTGTAGGGTTTGTAAACTTGAAGTATATATATACTTCAAGTGTAGCACAGCTAAGTAAGAAGAGAAAGACAGAGCTCAAAAGCAAAAAGCATTAGGTTCTCTTGTAATAACTTAGCCTTGTATTTGCAGCTGTGTACTCGTTTACACAGAGAAGTTTCTTCAATACAACCCTCGGGTGGAGTCGAGAAAACCCCACGTGAAATTTTTAAGTGTGGTGTTTGTTTGTTCGTTTTTACTTTACGTTGTAGTTTTCAATTTATCCATCTGTCTCCATTGAAGCTTAGTTGTTGTCTTGTTTTAAAAATTGAAAGAAATTAACAAGATTGTATTCAACCCACCTTCTACAATCTTGAGGTGTGCAACTGGGAAATGACAAAGATTGTATGCAATTTCTTATGAAGAGTGAATTACACATGAAACATTTATGGTTTACGCCCAAATAGTATAATTGTAATAGCCACAAAACTAAAAGAAAGAGTAAAGGAGGATAGTATTTAGAGTTTTTTTATCTGGATTAAGATCAAAGTGGTTTTAAAAGTTTCTACTTTATGGGTGGAATAAATGTTGGATATTTTAGTGTAATTGGATTGACTGGTTGATCAATGTAATCGTAATGTTACATCAAACAAGTCGGGAGAGTGTGGAGTGCATGCTCTGTTCGAGTTCGTTATGATTTCAGAATTATTGCTAATGAGACATGTCTATTGGCATCAAACACATCTGTTAGAATGAGATGTGTCTATTGGGAAAAGACACATCTTGAGATGTGTCTATTAGCATTGGACATGACTGTTGGAAATGAGATGTGTCTTTTGGCAAAAGACACATCTTGAGATGTGTCTATTGGCAAAAGACACACCTGTTGACATCTATAAATAGGCGTTGCATTGATCATTTTCAGTAAGGGTTCATTTGAAATTCACAACAAAACACATTATCTCTTCTTGCAGAATTTCTGACTTTATCCGATTGAATTATTTGGGTGAACCACAAATAACTTCAATCTGAAAGTGTTCACACGACTTCAGAAAAATCCAAGTAATTAGCCATATTCCCCTACGAAGATTGAAGTTAGCTATTTTCTGAAGATGGCGAACGTAGAATCTGCAAAAGATATGACAAGCAAGTTTTCAAAATTGGACAAGTTTGAGGGTCAGGATTTTAGAAGATGGTAGAAGAAGATGCATTTTCTATTGACGACGCTAAAGGTTGTATATGTTTTGAGTACCCCCATTCCAAAAGTGATTGAGGATGAAACCGCTGAACAAACAAGGAAGCGTTGCAAATGGGAAAACAATGACTACATCTGCCGCGGTCACATCTTAAATGGTATGTCTGATTCCCTTTTTGATATATACCAAAATGTTGAGTCGGCGAAAGAATTGTGGGATTCTCTTGAATCCAAGTACATGGCAGAAGACGCTTCTAGTAAGAAGTTTCTGGTCAGTAATTTTATGAATTACAAAATGGTCGATTCTAGATCGGTGATGGAACAATACAATGAATTGTTAAGGATTCTGGGACAGTTTGCCCAACACAATCTGAAGATGGATGAATCTATCTCAGTTTCTGGTGTTATAGACAAACTGCCACCATCATGGAAGGATTTTAAACACTCCTTGATACATAATAAAGATGATATGACTTTGGTTCAACTTGGAAGTCACTTCAGAATTGAAGAGGCTTTGAGGGCTCAAGAAATTGAGAATAATCCTAAGGGCAAGAACCAAGTCGGTAACTCTTCTGTGAATATGGTTGAAGATGGTGGATCTTCTAAGAATTCTAATTATGGCAAGGGTGATAAACGAAAGTTTAAAGGAAACAACAACAATTCTTCCAACAAAAGGCCTAAGATGGCATGTTGGAAGTGTGGCAAACCTGAACATTTTAAGAAGGATTATCGGGTTGGTAAAGGCAAGGAAGAAAAGCAAAATGCTGGTCCAAGTGGATCCAAGGATCCAGAAAAGCAACAAGGTCAGATTTTAATACAAAATTATAATTCTGGTCAGAATTATGTATCACTAATATCTGAGGCATTTTATGTGCAGGATGACAATGTTGCTTGGTTGATTGATTCAGGAGCAACGAGTCATGTATGCAAAGATCTTCGTTGGTTCATAGACTTTCAACTAATCGAAGATGGATCTATCTTAAAGATGGGAAATGTTGCAACTGAACCGATCAAAGGACTAGGAAATGTCAAGATAGTTTTTACTTCTGGCAAGTTTATTTTGTTAAATAAAGTGTTGTATGTTCCTGGGATTCGGAAGAATCTCTTGTCTGGTGTTGTACTGAACAATTGTGGATATAAACAAGTTTATGAAAGTGACAAATATATATTGTCAAAACATGGCTCTTTTGTTGGCTTTGGATATTTGTGTAATGGTATGTTTATGTTGAATGTAAATACTCCATTTATTGATGAATCTGCTTGCATAGCTTCTACTAGTACTAGCAATAATTTGAATAAACCAGAATTATGGCATGCTAGACTAGGACATGTACATTACAAAAGAATAAAGGATATATCAAAAATGAGTCTCATACCTGCTATTGATTTAGACAATGAAAAATGCAAAACATGCATGTTAACAAAGATAACTAGAACGCCCTTTAAAGAGGTTAATAGGGTGTCTGATGTTTTAGAACTAATACATAGTGATTTGTGTGATTTCCATTCTACACCATCACTAGGAAATAAAAAGTATGTAGTTAATTTTATTGATGATGCTACTAGATATTGCTATGTATATTTATTGCATGCTAAGGATGAAGCTCTTGACTTCTTTAAAATTTATAAAGAAAAAGTAGAGCTACATCAGAGTACCATGATTAAAAATCTACATACTGATAGAGGAGGTGAGTATTATGATCTGGTTTATTTTCAATCTACTGGTATAATACATCAAACCACGGCTCCTTATACACCATAGCAAAATGGTGTGGCAGAGCGAAAGAATAGAACTTTGAAAGAAATGGTTAATTTCTTGTTATCCTACTCGGGTTTGAGTGAGGGATTTTGGGGTGAGGCTATCTTGACAGCCTGTCATTTATTGAATCGAATTCCTAGTAAGAGGAATAAGATTACCCCTTATGAACTTTGGTATAAAGAGTAACCAAAATTAAGTTTTCTGAGAGTTTGGGAATGTAGAGCAGTTGTAAGACTCACTGAACCCAAAAGAAGAAACTTGGGTGAACGAGGTATAGATTGCATATTTGTTGGTTATGCTGAGCATTCCATAGCATATAGATTTTATGTGTTAGAATCTAATGACTATGTATCTGTGAACTCGATTATCGAGTCAAGAGATGCTATATTTGATGAAAACAGATTTACATCTATACCTAGACCAAGGGATGTGCTTCAGAATTCATCTAGTAGGAACTCAGTTTCTACTGAAGATGTGAATGGACCGTCTGAATCAAGGAGAAGCACTAGAGCTAGAAAAGCAAAGTCTTTTGGATATGACTTTCATCTTTATCTAGTAGAAGGCTCTAGAGATGAAATTGAATATCAATACCAATTTTGTTTTGTTATTGAGGAGGATCCAAATACTTTTAGCGAAGCTATGAAATCTAGGGATGTTGCATTCTGGAAAGAAGCTATCCAAGATGAAATGGATTCTATCATGGATAATAATACTTGGGAATTGAGTGATCTGCCCCCTGGCTGTAAAGCATTAGGAAACAGATGGATCTTCAAAAGGAAAATGAAGGTGGACGGTACCATAGATAAGTTTAAAGCCAGATTGGTAATCCAAGGTTTTAGACAAAAAGAAGGGATTGATTACTTTGATACTTATGCTCCTGTTGCTAGAACCTCCACTATTAGGTTGTTAATAGCACTTGCTGCTATACACAACCTTGTCATTCACCAAATGGATGTGAAAACTGCATTCTTGAATGGTGAATTAGATGAAGAGATTTATATGAAACAACCCGAAGGGTTTGTTATGCCTAGTTGTGAGAACAAGGTGTGTAAATTGAAGAAATCAATTTATGGTCTGAAACAAGCACCGAAGGATTGGCATGATAAATTTGATACTGTGGTCTTGTCTAACGGTTATTTTCTCAACCAAGCAGACAAGTGTGTATATAGCAAATTTGATGCTTCTGGTAAAGGAGTTATAATTTGTTTATATGTGGATGACATGTTGATTTTTGGTACTGACCAAAATCAAGTGGATAAAACCAAGAAGTTCTTGTCATCTAATTTTGATATGAAGACATGGGGGAGGCTGAGGTGATTCTTGGTATAAGGATCAAGCGTGAGAACAATGGTATTTCAATTTCTCAATCTCATTATATTGAGAAGATTCTGAAAAGATTTAACTTTAAGGATTGTTCTCCTGTTAGCACTCCTCTTGATCCTAGTATTAAACTCCTACCTAATACAGGTGTTGTAGTATCTAAACTTGAATACTCAAGGGCTATTGGTAGTCTCATGTATGCCATGATTAGCACTAGGCCAGATATTGCCTATGCTGTTGGAAAGCTTAGTAGGTATACTAGCAAGCCAAGTTCACATCATTGGCAAGCCTTAAGCCGAGTGTTCAAGTACTTGAAAGGAACCATGGATTATGGTTTGACATATACTGGATTTCCTTCGGTTATTGAAGGTCATTCAGATGCAAGTTGGATTTCCAATAAGGAAGATCATTCTTCCACAAGTGGATGGGTATTCCTTCTTGGGGGAGGTGCTATCTCTTGGGCATCGAAGAAACAAAGTTGCATTACTGATTCAACAATGGAATCTGAATTTGTGGCATTGTCAGCGGCTGGTAAAGAAGCTAAATGGCTAAGAAATCTGATTTATGAGATTCCATTGTGGCCTAAACCGATATCACCCATATCTATCAGATGTGATAGTGAGTCTGCCTTGGCTAATGCTTATAGACAAGTGTTCAAAGGCAAGTCTAGACACTTAGGTGTTAGACACAGCATGATTCGTGAGCTTATCACACATGGTGTTATATCAGTGGAGTTTATAAGAACTCAACATAATTTAGCCGATCATCTAACCAAAGGGTTGAGTAGAGATCTTGTGCACAAGTCCGCTGTAGGGATGGGATTAAAGTCCATCAAAAACCTCTCATGTTGAGATACCCAATTCCCACCTAATATGACATTAGGTGCTGAATTCAATGTGGAAAGCTTAACATTTAGATATTGGAACACATTAAAGCATCATCCCAAGGTATGTGTTCAGACCTGCAAGTTGAGGAGGTTGAAGTTTGTCTTCTTAATAGTTCTTTTGAAAAATTGCATATGCAGGTGCGAGAATAAAAGAACTACCTATATGAGCATGAAGTTTAGCCGCTTCAAGAAGCTTGGACTTGGCTTTGATATGCTTATGAAGGATTAGGACACTAGGCTAGTAAAATATAGTGTCAAGTAAGAACATTTGAGAATGTAAATTTATGTGTATATTATCTTCATGTATTCACTATGAATAGTAGAGGTTCAATCCATAGTGATACCTTGATATTCGAATATTTGGAATATGTAATATACTAATGTGAAATTAAATCGTCACGATATTTCATTTATGCATAAATTTGTCGTTTGTTGTGATTTTGTTTAGTTAATCATGGATTACGCTAAAATGGGGGAGGATTGTTGGATATTTTAGTGTAATTGGATTGACTAGTTGATCAATGTAATCGTAATGTTACATCGAACAAGTCGGGAGAGTGCGGAGTGCATGCTCTGTTCGAGTTCGTTATGATTTCAGAATTATTGCTTATGAGACATGTTTATTGGCATCAAACACATCTGTTAGAATGAGATGTGTCTATTGGGAAAAGACACATCTTGAGATGTGTCTATTAGCATTGGACATGACTGTTGGAAATGAGATGTGTCTTTTGGCAAAAGACACATCTTGAGATGTGTCTATTGGCAAAAGACACACCTGTTGACATCTATAAATAGGTGTTGCATTGATCATTTTCAGTAAGGGTTCATTTGAAATTCACAACAAAACATATTCTCTCTTCTTGCAGAATTTCTAACTTTATCCGATTGAATTATTTGGGTGAATCACAAATAACTTCAATCTGAAAGTGTTCACACGACTTCAGAAAAATCCAAGTAATTACCCATATTCCCCAACAATAAATAATTGAGTTGTACATGCTCTTAATAACGTAAGGGCTTGGCAAGCAACTTCTTAAATGGAAAACGACCTCTAAAGAAGGTTGGGTTATGTATAGTATTAGCTATGGACATGTCCTTAGATACAGTTAACACTCTACACTAAGAAGGAAAAATAGCTTTCAAGCTAGATGAATTATGTAAATTTTTGATTCATAACTACATATAGCCTCGCAATTATAATAATTTAATAACGTAGATGGGTAATGTTTAGATGCGTGAAAATCAAATATTAGAATTAATCCAATAATCTAATTATGCAAGAAACATAGAAACCAGTTGCAATACGCCCCGTATATGTTAGGAAGCCTCATACATCTGTTAATAACTTTATCAAAAATTTTGAAAACTAAAAGCTGCAAGGAACATATATAGTCTACGGTGTACCTAGATTTGTTTTTCTCCAACGTGGCTTCTAACTCGCTTTTCTTCTATTAGTATAGACGGGATGTTTGCTGTAATTGTGAACCGTGATATCTTGCGGGATGCACATTTTAAAAAGCATCGCCTATAGGATGGGTAAATGTTGGTTGTGGTATCACTATAAAGGGTTAAGGTGTGTTTTGATTTTGTTTTGAAACTATAGAGGCTGTGAATCATAGAATAAATAAAGAGGAAAATACATAATCAGAGTCAAGGATAAGCAGCTACCCATCAAATTGTACTACATCGCTCAAGTTATCAATCACCTATAACTATGTATCAAGTATCAACATATAATCCATCCGAAAAACATAGTTTTTTCAATTGCAAGATGGAGGTTGGGATAAACATTGAAAGATGCAAACACACAAAGTGAAAGAAGTAAAGTATAGTTGATGCACATTGTAGAGTTTGTGCCTTAGTCTCGGTATGAAATAAAATGAGAAATAGCAGTCAGGCGCATGTATACCCTTGTGTGATAAGTGTTCTGATATAAGATATGGTGTGTTTTCAACTTTATAAATATGATGTGATAAGTGTTCTGATATGACAACCCAGATGACTAGACAGGTTGTTGACATTGGTAAATAAACAGTCAATCAATAGGTTAATTATGTTATATTGACATTAACCCACTTATTTGAAGGACAGAGACAACCAGATTCACTTTGTTACAAACATGTCATCTATACAATAGATATAGAAAAAGGAGGCATAAACATATTTGTCCAACGGTGTCGGCCAGTAACTAAACAGAAGGAGGTAAAATTAATAAGCTAATAGAGGAGTTCAAAGAATAAGGAATAACAAAAATATGAACAACAATTCTGTTTCCAGCAACAAAGACTTGAACACAAAATTTATTGCATATTTCGTTTCAAGATGCTATTCCCATATGACGAGTTTGTGAAATTATTTCATTGCAAAATTTTCAACTTGTCACCTGGAGGCTTTATAAATTGTGGAAACAGGTTCTCTTATGTATCTATATTTGTACGTGTATTCAGCATTTAAATAGGCAACTAAAATTTTGTAATTAATACACTTGTTATGCAAATGTTGTGCTGCATGTTTAACTTTCATAAAATCTCTTTCGTTTTGCTTCATAGACCACATTCAAGATATTGTAAGCTAAAATCTTATGTTTCCTTTTTGTTTCTCTTAATTGGGGAGCAGATAAATTTATTGCTTCAATTTATTTTAGACGATTTATGCTAGGCCGTGCTAAAGATTGGTGCCTTATGTGCGAATTGGAGAAGCATGCAACTATGTTGATGGAAAGTGGAGGTCTATTGTCGCCTAGCAGAATCCTTACAAGTAACAAACATGCATATTATAATTAGTTGCCAAATTGGTCATGGTAATCAGGAAGATGCACACGATTTCTTATGGTATGAACATCTTGTATCTGCTCTCTTTTTACACGCGAGTATTTCTTTTGAACTTTGAGCACTAAGAAGGTCACATTATTTTATGATTGTTGACGATCTTTGTTTCATGTACTGACTACAACAATTAGAACTTTTTAAGTATGTGTGTGTTGTAAAGAAACGTACCCATGTGAGGTAGCACAAAAGTCTATATGCGAGATGAGTTTGTGAATTAAAATTTTACATATATTTATAATTTATCACACCGAATTCTTTGTGATTAGGTTTTTGGTTACTTCGATGCAATATATAGGCCTAGAGGGTTTGGATGGAGAAAATATGGAAGATGCTAGATTGTAGGAAATGACATTCATAGATCATACTTTTGGTGGACTCCTTAGATCGGTAAAATTGCCTTTACTCCTTTACCTTTTGGCCTTTTGGCATCTTTCAAATTCAAGTTATAAATGATATGGTTCTGTATTAGATGACTGTAATGACTTACAAGTCAACCTATTTGCATTCAACTGTCAAGAGAGGTAGGGACCTCAACGAAAGGTTTCATAAACATTGCATTGTAAAGCTAATGATTTGAAAATTGCTTTTGGAAATATTTCCAACAAAAATTCCCCTAATCTATGCATGAAGATAACATAAATGTTAAAATTTAAGGAACCATAAATAGGATAACACCAGTCACAATGGGTTGAGTATATGGTTGCCATATTTTTCCCTTTGGTCTTTTATTGTGATCCTACAATTGTCCACACCAGTCGCACATGCCACACTACCACAAAAAAACCAAGTGCCATAAAATAATGGTATAGCTATCAAGTAAAAAGAACAAAGGTTACCATCTTTTTCTCTTATATTATGAATCTATTATGCATTACCAAGTTCAAGAAATTTCACTGTTATTATTAGTCTATATATCTCACAAGAGATATATATCCAATATATATAGCCAATATCCTATAAGTGATTTTTATAGCCAATATATCTCACAAGCGCTCAAGTTTATACTTCAGTAGAGGTTTGTTAATTCAGATAAATATTTACATTTTGGTATATCCTTAACTACCTATGCAATCGCACTGGTTAAAAGAATTACGTTTCTTGGTTACAGAATATAACTATTGCACCTGAAAGAGATATTTGATATTTGATAACAAGAGCATCTACATTCGGTCTTAACGAAAAACCATTTTTCAGATTTTAATTGTAGTCCAGCAATTTAGATCATGCTGCAATATTTTGAGAAAATCCCTGTGTGTGGGGCATTAAGCCATTAATCTTGAAATTTTAGACATCAGGCATGTTGGATATTGGTTCATACTGGTTCATACGAAGGTAGCAACTGCCGGGAACACAAATTTGTTTAAAATTGGTCGATTCTTGTGAATTGTCCCATCTCCCGAATCTAGATTCCTGTTAGCGGTAAATCTGAAGTTGTTTTGCCGAATTATTCCTGTGTTGAGCTGATAATGAAATTATTACTTATTTCAAAGGTGTTTTTTGGTTAAATGTCAGGTAAAAAGGGTCATGTCAGACTTTTCCTTTTGTTGTAGTATGTTGGTAGTTTGGCAAATTTTTCACTAAAACATAAAATCATTTATCAAGCTGGTGAAGAATCTAATACAGTACACTCCATGTCAATAATTTGAATTCTTACAAAAATGATTTATTTCATATTAATAAAGAATAGAGGATAGGTATACGTTTGAGTCGAATTGAAAAAATAGATTTATTGATATTCTTATATATGTAAACTTGTCGATCGCTTTGTGCCTAATCTCGTGTCTTTGATATAGTTATCTGTTAGGTGGCAACAAATTGGAGCAATCAGTATGCTACCTTTGTTCGATGGATCAGACTCTGAAAAAGAGAGGAATACTGAAACTAATTCTCTGGAAGAGCGCAAACTATTGCCCGTGGATGTTTAAGACTTTAGGCTTATATTTACTTTCAAATATCTTTCCATGTCACTACGTGTTTCGAAGGAATAAATTTATCTGGTTTCTCTTTAGAATAGAAGCAACCGAATGCCTATCCAAGAGAAATGAGTTGTTGGTATGATGTTTATTGAATTATAGTATGCACTGACATAATTGGGAGGCATTGTAGAATACAAAAAACAAAGTATCTTCGTTTATAAAGAGTCTCACATAAGGGTATATGTGTTCACTTGTTTTTTTCTTGCTTAGTATTGTTTTGGCTTCACCGTATCTTGCTTGCGCAGAAGCTACTGATAGAATATATTTTTATATATATTTTAGATGATTTTATTCTCATATTTATTGTGTTTTGCATTTATTTGGATTTTTATTTATTAGATTTTATTGTTTTATTGTAGGAAATAAGAATTCATGACTTGGAAGGATTTGGAGCAAAAAGAGCTATTTTGGAGATAAAATAAGAGAAAATTCGTATTATTGGGCTACACGGGCTGTTCTACACTGTTTTGGCCATATCTTGAGTTCTAGAAGTCCGTTTGAGGCCCGTAAGCTGTCCACGCGAAACTTAGGAAATTATCTTTAATTCAGAGGTGGTCCAGTAAGCAAAATCCAACTGGAAGAGCCCAGAAACAGAGGAGAAAAAGAAGTGACGAATTTTACAAGAAAATCCTATTCAATTATGGATATCTTTTTATAAATTGATTAGAATATTAAAAATACCTTTATTAGGAGATAGAAATCAGATTTTATTATGAGGTTTTTATTTATTAGAAGGAAGAGAGAGAGAGACGGGAGAACTTTTGTAACTCTTTCTTCTGGAGACTTTTTGGGGAGATTAATTATTTTCTTCAAGATCGAAGATTAAAGGTTTTTCTTCTATTCTTACAATTATGTGTTCAATTAATTATTCTTGTTTTGTTAATTCAATTATGAGTGAGTAGATTATTAATCTAGGGTTAAGTTGAACCCTAGTTATGATTGGTGCATGATTTTCCCAATTCCCCCAATTTGGTTATGATAATTGCTCTTGCTTATTGAGTTGTTTTAATTAGCAATTACATGTCAGACGTGATTATGTGTATTGTTTGAGCCAATATCTAATTATCAGCGAGAGTTGGATTTAGATGGTTGTGATTTATCCAATAAGAACATGAAATTCTCCATGAGAATAGGTAGAACGAATTGTTAGGAAGTTAGGATGCCGTGTTTAATGTCTCTAAATTGCATGATACCATGAGAATAGGTTTGATTGTAAGTTAGAGAAGCCATTAATACTCGAGAGAGGTTATTGGTATTTATAGGGCGCATCTTTCCTCTTGAGTAGTACATGATTAATTGGGACGGGAAATCGTAATTGCATTGATTCATGCTAGTGGGGATACTTAATTCTGGATGTTTTTAATATTTGATTAATACAAACACAATTCTCTTTAGTATAAAATTAGTTTAATAATCTCTCAATATTTATTGTGTTACTTGCTTAGCCGAATTAAATCAGAAACAACTAGTGATTGATACGTTTGTCTCTGTGGGATCGACTCTGACTTACCCTACTACATAGTTAGAAGGATTTGTTAGATTTATAATTTGATAGGCACGCGACGGCCTTGTCAAATTTTTGGCGCCGCTGCCGAGGACAAAGCAGTGTTAGATTAGTTAATTTTGAATTGATTTAGCTAAGTATTTTAGTTGAGTTGCTTCGGCTATTATTCCCTTGTTAATTGATCATCGTTTCTAGTTCTCTTGTTGCATGCACACTCGAAGTTCAGGTACTGAAAACTTAATTGAAATTGATCCTGAAATTGAAGCTACAGCAAGAAGGCAAGCAGGCAAGCGAAGGAAAAACAAGGATAAGGAAATTATGACTGATACAACAGCTAAAGCTCTCAGGGAGCATGGTATGCCAGATGCTACAGGCGTACTCTCCAGTATTGTCAGACCAGCAGTCACAGCTACACACTTTGAACTAAAGCCTCAGTTCATCCAATTCATCTCCAATGATTCTTTCGCAGGACTGTCCACTGAAAATCCTGTTGATCATCTTGAGAGTTTTCTTGAAAAGTGTGATACAATAAAGCTGACCAATGTTAGTGATGATGCTATAAAGCTGCGCTTATTTCCATTCTCTCTTCGAGATACAGCAAAAGATTGGTTGAAAGATGAAGGACCAAATACATTCACTACTTGGGATAGTCTTGCGAAGGCTTTTCTACTAAAATTCTTCAGTCAGAAGAAGACCTCTAAGCTCCGGAATGAGATCTCTAATTTCCGTCAAGATGATGACGAGTCACTTCATGATGCTTGGAGAAAATTTAAGCGACTTCAAAGACAATGCCCTCACCATGGAATTCCTGACTGGTTGTTGATCCAAACATTCTATAATGGGTTGACACAAGAGTTTCGAAACTTTGTTGATGCTTCTTCTGGTGGTTCTATTATGAAGAAGAGTACTGAGGATGCGAAAGTGTTGTTAGACGAGATAGCGTCTAATGATAATTATCCATACAGTGATCGAAATCATCCTAAGAAAGGTGGTAAGTATGATGTTGATGCTTTAACCATGTTGAATACTACTATGCAGGCTATGGTCAAAAAGATTGAGCAATTGGATGCCAGAAGCACTTCATCTACTGTTGCTTCATGTGAGATATGTGGTGGTGTTGGACACACCAAACTTGCTTGTCAATACAATCCTTCTGGAATGGCAGTTGAGCAAGCTAATGCTCTTTACAATCAGAATCAAAGGCCGCAGTATAATCCTTACTCCAACACGTACAATCCAGGTTGGAGAGATCATCCAAATTTCTCCTACAGGAACAATCAGGGTCAAGGACAATCTTCACAAAATAATTTTACTCAGCCTCCTGGTTTTCAGCAAGCTCAGCCACAAAAATCCAACTTGGAAAGTCTTATGGAAGGATTTATCTCTACTCAATCAAAGAAGAATGAGCACTTCGATTCAAGCATTAATGAGATAAAGGCTCACAACAAAATGATGGAGAACACGATCACTCAAATTTCTCAACAGTTGAGCCAACTTAATAAGTCTTCAGGCCAACTTCCTGGTCAAACTGAGCAACCGCCAAGGGGCCATATCAATGCTATAACTTTGAGAAGTGGTAAAGAATTGAAGGAGCCGGAATTGAAAGTGAGCAAAAATGTTGTGAATGCTAAGGAAGGTGAAGAGGAGATTACAACTGAGAAACCGGTAGAACCAGAGATCGGGGAGAAAGAAACTAAAGAATCAGAAGCTGTTCCTCTCAAACCATATGTGCCGCCTGTTCCTTTTCCACAAAGGTTGGCACAAGCGAAGCTAGAGAAGAAGTATGGTAAGTTCCTTGAAATTTTGCAGAAGCTACATATCAATATCCCATTCATGGATGCTATCACTGAGATGCCATCTTATGCAAAATTCCTGAAAGATATTTTATCAAGGAAGAGAAAAATTGAAGAAAGCTCTACCATCTCATTAACGGCAGAGTGCAGTGCCATCTTGCAAAATGATCTTCCAAAGAAGTTAGCAGATCCAGGTAGCTACTCTATTCCTGTTCAGCTTGGGGATGTCGAAATTAAAAGAGCTTTGTGTGATCTTGGAGCAAGTGTCAGTTTGATGCCTTTGTCGATTTGTGAAAAACTTCAGATGGGTGAACTAAAACCCACACGTATCTCTCTACAACTGGCAGATAGAAGTGTGAAGTTTCCATTGGGAATTCTTGAAGATGTGCCCCTTAAGGTAGGAAAGTTTTATATTCCATGTGATTTTGTTGTCATGGAAATGGAAGAAGATGCAAATATTCCTATCATTCTTGGGAGGCCTTTCTTAGCAACAGCTGGAGCTATCATTGACATGAAAAATGGAAGAATTTCTTTCGAAGTAGGCGAAGAGAAGATGGAATTCAAACTACAAAGTACAATGGGACATCCTTCTACGGATGAGTTTGTAAATAGGGTGGATGCACTAGAGGAAGTGATCGACATGAAAGCCAAAATTCTATTATCTGAGGATCCACTTCAAGCTGTTCTTGAGGGTAATGTTGATGAAGAAAATGGAGAGTGTCAGGGTTACGAGAAGCTTTTGGATGCAGCACCTACATATCAGCATGAACATTCTAATGTGCTACAGCATGAGGAAGTTAAGGAGAGTTCCACGCCTCCTAAGGTAGAACTGAAACCATTACCTGCATCTTTGAAATATGTGTTTATGGGCCCTAATGAATCATATCCTATTATTGTTAATTCTGAGCTTGATGACATTCAAATTGAGCAATTGCTCACTGTCCTAAGGAAATACAAAAATGTTATTGGGTATTCCATTGATGATATCAAGGGCATTAATCCATCATTCTGCATGCATAAGATTATTCTGGGAGATGAGCAAGCTTCTTCTATTGAGCCTCAACGGAGACTCAATCCTAATATGATGGAGGTGGTCAAAAAGGAGGTTTTAAAACTTCTTGATGCAGGTATAATCTATCCTATCTCTGACAGCAAGTGGGTTAGTCCTGTGCATGTTGTTCCAAAGAAAGGAGGAATGACCGTGGTGAAGAATGATAAGGGTGAGATGATTTCTACTAGAACTGTTACAGGGTGGCGCATGTGCATTGATTATCGAAAATTGAATAAGGCCACAAGGAAAGATCATTTTCCTCTCCCTTTTATTGATCAAATGCTTGAAAGGTTGGCGAAACATTCTTACTTCTGCTTCTTAGATGGATATTCAGGTTTTTTCCAGATTCCTATCCATCCGAATGATCAAGAAAAGACGACTTTCACATGTCCCTATGGTACATTTGCGTACCGCAGAATGCCGTTTGGTCTATGTTGTGCTCCTCCCACTTTTCAGAGATGTATGATGGCAATTTTCTCAGATTTCATTGAAGACATTATGGAGGTTTTTATGGATGACTTCTCAGTTGGTGGAACTTCTTTTGATGCATGTTTACATAATTTGGAGAAGGTGCTTCATAGATGTCAAGAAGTTAATCTCATTCTTAATTGGAAAAAGTGCCACTTTATGGTACAAGAGGGAGTTGTTCTGGGTCATGTTGTTTCGAAGAGAGGCATTGAAGTTGATAAAGCCAAGGTCGAGGTTGTTGAGCGCTTGCCACCCCCTACTTCAGTCAAGGGGATAAGAAGTTTTCTTGGTCATGCGGGATTCTATCGCCGTTTCATCAAAGATTTTTCGAAGATTGCTCGACCTCTTACTGAGCTCTTGGGTAAGGAGGTACCTTTTGTGTTCACTGATGCTTGTGCTGAGGCTTTTGAAACATTGAAGAAAGCTCTTGTCTCTGCTCCAATTATACAACCACCGGATTGGAGTCTACCGTTTGAGATCATGTGTGATGCTAGTGATCAAGCTATTGGTGCAGTCCTAGGCCAAAGGAAAGATGGAAAGCTGCATGCTATTTACTATACAAGCAAGACCTTGGATGGGGCTCAGATTAATTATGCAACAACGGAGAAAGAATTGCTAGCAGTGGTGTATTCTATGGAAAAATTTCGATCTTATCTCGTCGGTTCGAAAGTTATTGTTCACACTAATCATGCAGCTTTGAGATACTTGATGAGTAAGAAGGATGCTAAACCTCGTCTGATTCGTTGGATTTTGCTTCTCCAAGAATTTGACTTAGAGATTAAAGATAAGAAAGGGGCTGAGAACGTGGTTGCTGATCATCTTTCACGCCTTACTCTTGATGAGGATGATGGTAAATCTACTCCAATTGATGATTCTTTTCCTGACGATCATCTACTTTCTCTTGCAAGTCTAGAAGTTCCTTGGTATGCTGACATAGCTAATTTCTTAGCTAGTGGAACTGTTCCTCATGGTTACTCATCGCAGCAAAAGAAGAAATTTTTCTATGATGTGAGGAAGCACTTTTGGGATGATCCTTTTCTTTATAAATCATGTGCAGATGGAGTCATTAGAAGATGTGTTCCATATAATGAGATTGCCTCTATAATCTCACATTGTCACGATTTGCCAAGTGGTGGTCATGCAAGTACTACGAAAACTGCTGCAAAGATTCTTCATTGCGGTTTTTATTGGCCAACTCTTTTTAAAGATGTCCACCAATATGTTCATTCTTGTGATCGTTGCCAAAGAACGGGGAATATTTCAAGACGCAATGAGATGCCTCTCAATGGCATTCTTGAAGTGGAGCTTTTTGATGTTTGGGGAGTAGATTTCATGGGACCATTCCCTCCATCTTTTAAGAACAGGTATATCTTGGTAGCTGTGGATTACGTCTCGAAATGGGTTGAAGCCATTGCATCTCCCACTAATGATGCTCGTGTTGTGAGCAAGTTCTTTAAGAAGACGATTTTTCCCAGATTTGGAGTGCCAAGGATTTTAATTAGTGATGGAGGAAAGCATTTTCTAGAAAATCGTTTTGAAGCAATGTTGAAGAAATATGGAGTTTATCATAAGGTGGGACTTTCTTATCATCCCCAAACCAGTGGTCAGGTGGAGATCTCTAACCGTGAAATAAAGAATATCTTGGAGAAGACAGTCGCAAAATCAAGGAAGGATTGGTCTATGAAGCTTGATGATGCACTTTGGGCTTATAGAACTGCGTTTAAGACACCTATTGGGACAACTCCGTATAGATTGGTTTATGGAAAAGCATGTCATCTTCCCGTTGAGTTAGAGCACCGTGCATTTTGGGCTATCAAAGGTCTGAATTTTGATATGTTAGCAGCGGGTGAGAAGAGACTTCTACAACTTAATGAGCTAGATGAGCTTCGTTTTGAGGCTTATGAAAGTTCTAAGCTTTACAAGGAGAAAACAAAGAAGTGGCATGACAAAGGGTTATTACGAAGAGAATTCAAGGAAGGGGAGCTAGTTCTTCTGTTTAATTCAAGGTTGAGACTTTTTCCCGGAAAACTTCGTTCTAGGTGGTCGGGTCCGTTCAAGGTACGCAAGGTATTTCCGTATGGTGCAGTTGAATTGTTGAATGCCCATGGAGAGTCATTTAAGGTGAATGGGCAAAGAGTGAAACATTATAGAGCTGGTGAACCAATTAACGAGGAGGTGAATATTCAGCTATCTTCCCCTTCTACAGAATGATTGATGAGACGGTGTCGGGCTAACGACATTAAACAAATGCGCTTCGTGGGAGGCAACCCATGCATTAGTGTAAAAAAAAAAAAAAAAAAAATTGAAAAAATTGAGCAGGTTGCATGTCTGTAACGCAGGCTGCGCCTGCGTTTCTGCATTCGGGGCAGTTTGCAGGCGTGTAACGCAGGCTGCGCCTGCGTTACTGGAAGAGAGGCAGTCTGCGAGGTAGTAACGCAGCTTGCGCCTGCGCAACTGCTCTTGGGGCAGGTTGCTGGACGCGCGCGCAAGCTACGCGTGAAGCAGAGGAGAATTTTTTTTTCCTGATTGTTGTCAGCCTGTGTTGTACGAGTGTATATTTATAAAAAAATTATTTTCACCCTCTTTCTATTTATACCCCCATCTCTCCAATTCTAAACCTATTTTAATTCCAAAACCTCCCACCTTTTCTTCAAAATTCTAAACCTATTTCTATTCTACTTCTTATTTATTATTATTATTATTTATTATTATTATTATTATTATTATTTATTATTATTATTATTATTATTATTATTATACACCCCTAGACATACAAATCCAATTCCTCTTCTATTTCTTTTAAATCTCTAAAAATTCAATTCTAAAGAGGAATTAATTGCAAGTTCACCTCTTTGATTCGTATTGGGTACATATTTTTTTTCTCTAATCTAATTTTTATTACGAATTTGTGTTCTTGTAAATTGGGGTTTTGTAGTATTCAGGCAAGGTGGCCAGTCTATGGAGCTCGTACGCAATACTCTCCACCAGATTCAACCGAGGAGGATGAGGACTTAGACAGTTCGGTTACTTCAATATTCACTAGGGGAGTATTTTTCACCTTTCTTTGTATCTTTATTGTATTTTTTTTTTCCCTTTATTATTTTTGTATTTTTATTTAGGAATATTATTTCTGTATATCTGTTTCTCTCTTTTCTTTTATATATTTGCTCATTGAGGACAATGAACCACTTAAGTGTGGGGATGAGTTCTCAATGATTAAAAAATTCAAAAAAAAAAAATTATATATTATAAAATTCAAAAAAATTGAAAAATTGAAAAATACCAAAAATAATTCTAGCCATGCAATTTGATTAGTTGTTGTATTTTGCTTGATACACCCATGCATGCGTAGAATTCTGGTGTTTATGGATGCTTTTGATTGAGAAGTGACGTGCTTTGTTCTTGTGCACACACTTACACTAGCAAGTTGAAACTGGTAGACTTAATTGAATGTGGTAAGTGATTAGAATGACATGAATATGTGCAAGATGACTTGGTTTCCATGCTTTGAGTACAAGTAGGTGCGTTAGAGAGTCTTGTTACCTGGGATTGATTATGTTTTGTCACACCAAGCGAGTTTTGAGCCTATATGCATATCTTTTGCATGATCTTTCGTTTGCTTGAGTGTCCACATGTTGTTTACATTGCTAGCACTTACTTGAGATCTTTCTTGAAATGCATGACATTACTTGATGATGAGATGATAAAGGCACTTAGGTTTAACCTCGTATTTCCCATATTTCCACACCCTTTTAAACATGATCAATTAGTTAACCCGTTGAGCTTAATCCTATTTTTTCGGTGACACACCACATTACTTGCCATTATCCTTTTTATTCTATTGGCCTTACATTGAATTTGAACCTAAATTGTCAAAGGCTAGTATTGTGCTTAAGGGAGTAATAAGGTGTGCAAAAGGGGGGGTTTTTATTGATGATCATACCATTGGGGAATATTGATTTTGGTTTATGCTTGTTAGTCGAAATTCATAATAATATCTATGGATCATTGTGCTTATTCCTTAGCTCTCAGAAAAAAAAAAGAAAAAAAAAAGAAAAAAAAAAGAAAAAAAAAAAGAAAAAAATTTGAGAGCATTCTTATGTTTGTATGATCCTTTTTCATTCGACTAGTCAAGTTATTATGTAAGGGTTATTGAAAAATCCAAGTGTGGGGAAGTATTTGTTTTAATAGAAAGGGAATTAAATAATGATTATTGTTGGGTACTAGCTTTTGGCATATTAACCTGTTTTAGCTTTACTTGACATAACTTGTCCCTAGCCCCGTTACAACCCAAATAAAGACCTTTTGATTGTCATCAGTGATGTATGTTGTGTTGAGAGTGAGATTGATTGCGAGTGTCAAGTTGTGTTTATGATTTTGTTGGAATTGAGTGATACACTTAACCTTGTTCTTGAGTGAATATTCGTTTGTGAGTGAAAGGTGAGTTATTACTTGTTTTGGCATAGGAGATCTCAGGTTTTGACTTAAAGATGTATTTCTTGTGGGCTTAGCATGATTACCAACGATTTTTACACTTGACATGAATTTTTATGACCTTCTGCATGTTGGTTGAGTAGACTACGTGAATACTTGCACTTTCGACACCAAGACATCGTATGTTTGCTTTGATTCTTAAGTTGATGTGGCATGAGAGGACTTGTGTGTGTGGTGTTGTGTTAGCATTGATCTTTTGCATGGTTAGATGAATTTTGTGGGTACATTCACTATAAACCCTCACGAGACAACACTCGTCCTACTAGGGCTGCCTAGGGGTTTAACGGCTTGTTGCATATGCTCAATGCAATCGTGTCATCTACGAAAGTGATGTTTGTTAGGACTTAGTTTTTATTTCACTTATTTGCCCGAGGACGTGCAAATGCTTAGTGTGGGGATGTTTGATAGAATATATTTTTATATATATTTTAGATGATTTTATTCTCATATTTATTGTGTTTTGCATTTATTTGGATTTTTATTTATTAGATTTTATTGTTTTATTGTAGGAAATAAGAATTCATGACTTGGAAGGATTTGGAGCAAAAAGAGCTATTTTGGAGATAAAATAGGAGAAAATTCGTATTATTGGGCTACACGGGCTGTTCTACACTGTTTTGGCCATATCTTGAGTTCTAGAAGTCCGTTTGAGGCCCGTAAGCTGTCCACGCGAAGCTTAGGAAATTATCTTTAATTCAGAGGTGGTCCAGTAAGCAAAATCCAACTGGAAGAGCCCAGAAACAGAGGAGAAAAAGAAGTAACGAATTTTACAAGAAAATCCTATTCAATTATGGATATCTTTTTATAAATTGATTAGAATATTAAAAATACCTTTATTAGGAGATAGAAATCAGATTTTATTATGAGGTTTTTATTTATTAGAAGGAAGAGAGAGAGAGACGGGAGAACTTTTGTAACTCTTTCTTCTGGAGACTTTTTGGGGAGATTAATTATTTTCTTCAAGATCGAAGATTAAAGGTTTTTCTTCTATTCTTACAATTATGTGTTCAATTAATTATTCTTGTTTTGTTAATTCAATTATGAGTGAGTAGATTATTAATCTAGGGTTAAGTTGAACCCTAGTTATGATTGGTGCATGATTTTCCCAATTCCCCCAATTTGGTTATGATAATTGCTCTTGCTTATTGAGTTGTTTTAATTAGCAATTACATGTCAGACGTGATTATGTGTATTGTTTGAGCCAATATCTAATTATCAGCGAGAGTTGGATTTAGATGGTTGTGATTTATCCAATAAGAACATGAAATTCTCCATGAGAATAGGTAGAACGAATTGTTAGGAAGTTAGGATGCCGTGTTTAATGTCTCTAAATTGCATGATACCATGAGAATAGGTTTGATTGTAAGTTAGAGAAGCCATTAATACTCGAGAGAGGTTATTGGTATTTATAGGGCGCATCTTTCCTCTTGAGTAGTACATGATTAATTGGGACGGGAAATCATAATTGCATTGATTCATGCTAGTGGGGATACTTAATTCTGGATGTTTTTAATATTTGATTAATACAAACACAATTCTCTTTAGTATAAAATTAGTTTAATAATCTCTCAATATTTATTGTGTTACTTGCTTAGCCGAATTAAATCAGAAACAACTAGTGATTGATACGTTTGTCTCTGTGGGATCGACTCTGACTTACCCTACTACATAGTTAGAAGGATTTGTTAGATTTATAATTTGATAGGCACGCGACGGCCTTGTCAAATTTTTGGCGCCGCTGCCGGGGACAAAGCAGTGTTAGATTAGTTAATTTTGAATTGATTTAGCTAAGTATTTTAGTTGAGTTGCTTCGGCTATTATTCCCTTGTTAATTGATCATCGTTTCTAGTTCTCTTGTTGCATGCACACTCGAAGTTCAGGTACTGAAAACTTAATTGAAATTGATCCTGAAATTGAAGCTACAGCAAGAAGGCAAGCAGGCAAGCGAAGGAAAAACAAGGATAAGGAAATTATGACTGATACAACAGCTAAAGCTCTCAGGGAGCATGGTATGCCAGATGCTACAGGCGTACTCTCCAGTATTGTCAGACCAGCAGGCACGCGACGGCCTTGTCAGCTACTGCAACTAATAAACTTTAATTTGTTTGCTATACTTAGTCACATAATGTACATTATTTATTAAACAAGATGGCTGTTAACTCGAATAACTTGTAGAAGGGGGGGTTGAATACAAGTTATATAATCGTGTCTTATTTTTGCTTGGTTATATGAACAAGAACAAACAAATGAATCAAACTCTGTTTGTATTAATAAGATCAAATACAAACTCTACCAAAGGTGTACAATACCTTTAGCAGCTGCTAACAATACAAATCCCTCTCTTTGTTTGTACTCTCGTATACTTACGATTACAAACTTTATACAGAGCTACGCACATTCGCACACGAACTCACGTCATCTTTTTACAATGATATAGAGAGAGTATTTATAATGCTACCTATCAACTAATTACAGAAAGATAATTTATACATGACAATGTTCTGCCGTCCAGTTGATAGTTTCCATCAATAGAAAATTCTTTCCTTCATAAAATTTTCTTGCTTGTTCCTCAAACAAAGATCCTGTTTTATAGCACTTGCCAGTTTCTGTAGCATCCATAATGACATCATCAGTAACACGATTGATATCAGGATTCCATCTTGCATCAGGATCTGACCATCCCATCAGTACTTGATCAGTATTTGACTTGACGTATCAGGATTCAATCTCAGTTCCTGACATGTAGTACTCGATGCACTGTTCATTCCTGACTAAACTTTACAGATAACTGTCTAACACATATTTCCTGTACAAAGTGCTAAATCCTTTATAAATCAGGAAATACAAGAAGTATAAGTAAAATTCTATTCTTGACATCACAACTCATGAATTATTCCTAACAATCTCCCCCTATTTATGCTTTAAAATCTGAAGCATAAATCTGAGTTGTTGATGTCAAAACATATAACAATACAATCAGAATAGAATTTATGAATTCAAAAATCATGAAGTTAAGTACCTCCTTCTTCAGATATAGACATAGTATCCAGTACTTAGAAGAAAGAATTCAATAATTTGATGCTTCTTTTCCTTTACCACTTCCCTGATAAGATTCACCTATGTCATCCTCAGTTCCTCTTTTATTTCTCCCAGTCTGTTTATCTCCTCCCCCAGTCTGTTGCCTTTTAACCGTTTTTATCTCCCCCTTTTTGACATCAGCAACATTAATTCCAAGAGATTCAGTAACAGAACAAATGAGATTCATCAGAACTGCTTGATTTTCCATAATAGTGACTTGGTTATCTTCAAGTGTTTGAAGTCTTGATTGAATTTCAACTTGAGATTTCTGAATGTCTTGTAGAACTTCAGAATTGACTTCAATGTTGGAAGTGTTTGGAATATCTTCAGATTCAAGTCTTGTAGAAGAAGTTGCCTGTGTAGAATGATATTCAAGTAATAAAACTCGATTAGAGTTACAAACATCTTCATCTTTCTGATCTGAAGCTGCAATATGATCATCTTGTCCTTCACCAGTATTCTGTGTACTAATATTTACAAAACATGACTCCTCCTTAGATTGATCAGATACTGTTAATGTCTCAATTCTGGCTGATATTTGTAGTAAGGAATACTAGGATCATTAGAAATATCTTCTGGTACTGATGTTGTAGAAGTTTGTCTTAGCCTTCCACCTCTTCTGTTTATAATTCCTGCAAGCCTTTCTTTTTGCTTCTGAGCTTTAACTTCTGGCTTTGCATTGTGCTTTGCTAAGTCATTCTTCTCATACATCTTGATAAAAGAATAAGTACCAGCATCCATACCAAGATTATCAGACCAAGATTCAGGAAAAACCTGATCCCAGAAATCAAACGATGGTAGTTTCCTAATTTTCTCTCCCTCACTATGGAGTTGATCATCCATACCCTCATTCTCACTTTGACTATCTAAAGTCAACACTCTTTCTACCTCTCCTTTTGCCTGGTCAGGAGCCATCCTCTCTGATTGTTGATCAATATCCATCTTTTCAAGTGTATCACTCAAATTTGGATAAGTGCTCTCATGACCTACAGAAAAATAGAGTTTAGAAGAAGTTTTTATACATGAACTCACATGGAGAGAGGGTTCCTCATTTGGCATGGGGCTTGAGGTTTTCTCCAAGGAGTGAGCTGCTATAGTCTCTGAACCCTCACAAACATCTTCTTTCCTTCCAGACACTACAAGCTCCAGTATACCACTTTCAGGTTCTTTACTAGACTCTGATGTCTTCAGTAATACTTCATTAGACACCATAGTTAGTACATCACCGTCTTTAAGTGTTGTTTGCTGAGACTCACCCTCAAGGTGGATAGACTCTGACTGAATAATATTTGTTTGATCTTCAAGAAAACCAGTCAAAGTTATTCCTCCCATATCATAGGGTTTCTCACTTGCAATTTCAGTCATCACGGAAGACCTTTCAGCATCAGCTATCACAGCTCCTGAGTCATCCAACCTCTGACTAGATGGTTCTTGTGTTGCAGTGACTGTGATCTGATCTTTCCTACTATCCACCACTGGTGCAATAGTATCTTCTGTTGACTACATTCCACTATCTACTTCCTCCAGTTGTTCACCTTGAGCTGAAGCATCTTCAATAATGACATCCTTGTCAAATAAATATGCATGAAGTGATTGAAGTGCAACATGCTTCGAGAGTCCAAATTTCTTGACTAATTGTCTTCTGACAGATACATAGAAATACATCTTCATTAAGTCAAGTCTTTGATGTAAAAGTCCATATTCATCTAGAAATAAAAGTTTTGGTACTCTTTCAACCAGAAAATCTAGAACAGGCCTTGACAACTTCACTTTGAGAGAAATTAGTCCCATGGCCAGTCTGTATGATAATGTAGTTTCCCATGAAGAATCAATATCCAGATCTCTATAGTCATTTGCTGACTTGATTGTTGGTTCATTTGTAGAGACCTGCATGATATTAGTTGGACTAGACTCTGTGTGTGTAGGTGACAATTGAACCTTTCTCCTTGTTCTCCTGGTATATTGAGCAAAAGATTTATCCTGAGAAGACTCAAGAGGTGTAGACACAGAAGTGATCTTGGGATGAGATCCTTTTTCAATAGACACAGTCTTTTGAGAGACAATATCAGTAACTGTTTTCCCTTTTTAAGTACTACAGTCTTTTGAGAAACTGCAGCCTGGCTGTGACTAGGTGCTTCATCTCTTTGTCCTAGCTTAGAAAGTTGAACTGCAGCCTTCAATTCTTCTCTCTCAGCAAGAGATATATTATCATCATCTTCACTAGAACTACTACTACTTGACACAACAAATCTTCTCTTCCTCACAACTGATGTCTTTTGAGAAACACCAGAGGTTGGTTTCTTTGAAACAATAGGTTGTGGATTAAAACTTTGTTCTTGAATTGTTTCAGAGACTATAATGTTTTGGGCTACTTGGGTAGACACGGGTGGGTTCTCCTCCAAATGAGATTCCTGAGCCATTTCACCACAAAAGAAAGAAGAATTGTAGAGAGTAGGAAGATGAGTTTTAAGAATTACCTGAACATGATGTGGATAATGAATTGCAGGTATTTCATCTAGATTCTTTTCATTGTCCTTCTTTGTAATGTTAGAAAAAATTCTCTTTTGCTGTACATAAGAAGAAACACAATGTTCTCTGCCAAATCTAGCTTCAACATCAGGAATAAAATGGTTAATAAACATTTGCATAAATCTATGATAATAAACAATTTTCCTGTTTTGATCTCTTAACCCAAGTTTAATACTCATCTGATTTAAGATAATGTGACCAATGTTAATTACTCTGTCATAAAGCAAACTGTAAACAATATGTGAAGTAACAGAAGTGATTTGATCAAAAGAACTACATTTACCAGTAAAGCATTTAGCTAATTGATCAAAGAAGAAAGACCACTCTTTCCTAAGAAAAGATCTTCTTAACTGGCTCATGTTATCTAAAGGTCCATTATAACCTAATGCAGATAACATAGTTCTAACATCATAATCAGATGGTACATTATCATAATTCAAACTAACAGGTAAGTGAAGTATTGAATTAACAACAGATTCAGTAATATCAAAAGAATCTTGTCCTAAGTGTAGAACAAGCTTACTTGATTGACTTTGAGTAGAATCAATTACCTCAGCATTCTCCCAAGCTTGTAGCTGTGGAGATGCTGTCAATGCATAACTTAATGGTCCATACGCCAGAAAGTCCATGATTGGGTGAAAATCAGTTGACACTCCTTCCTTGTTGGTGATAGCTGCTACATGATTGTTCGTCATAAAATCGAAGTCACCAAACTTGAAGGCTACTGATTTAATTAATCTTCTTTGAGCTGCCATTGATTTTGATCTGAAAAGAACTTGAAAAATTCTTGAAATGGATTAGTGATTTTGAAAACTCGAGAGTGTTTTTGCTTTAGAGAATGTGAAATTAGAGAAAGCAATTACACGATTAGAGTTTCAAAACAAATATATTTCACAAATCTTTCAGACCACTATCCCACGTCGACACGTAGATTGACAGGTGTCAGTCCCTGAAAAGTGCGGTTACCCACGATTTTTGGAAAATAAAATCCAAAATTGATTTTCATGAAATAAATCAGAGTATTATCAAGATAAAAATCAATACTGATCAGCTTCATTTTCCTGTTGTGACCTCCCATCATAATAATCACAAAATGCAATGTGATCTAAAAATAATAATTCTCAAATCCTGATGGTCACACTTGAAATTCTGATTAGTATCATCCTGATTCCAGAGACTTAAATGGAGTTTCCACGTGGCATTTTTTTTTTTCTTTTATCTAAAAAAGAAATAAACAATTAATCTGAACAAAATCAATTGGTTAGATATATTCGACATTTCTTGAAAATACAAGTAATACAGTCACACGCGATAATTAACGTCTGACTTCATTGATAGTTCCAAGTGACTGTTCAGCTTCTCACGCCTTTCTATAAAAGAAACAGACACCTTATGCCATTCTCCATAAACCTTTCAATTTCTTTTCTTCTCAACAATGATTCTCAAACCAAAACTCCATTCGAACCCATTCTTTAGGTTTTTCACAGTCGATGAACATCCTGTTCTTGATCATCTCTTTGAAGAGACAACTTTTCTCATCGAACTAGTCATGGATGGAGTAGTTTTAGATAATATCCAGAGGTTTCTCCTAGAACATCCATCTGTTGGATACAATCTTCCCCTAACCTCCTCAAAACTTGAGGATGAAGAATTTGGCCGAGAGTCTGAGGTTGATCTTGATGAGGATGCTATACATTTAAGTTAGCTACTCTCATTCAAGTCACCCAGACAAGGAATCCAAGAGCAGACGAGGCTATTCAAATCCCCTGATGGATTTCTTGAGATGCTCCTTGTCCTGTATCTCAAAATTCATTTAATTAGACAAGTATAGGATTATCAGTAGAAGTTAGACAAAAAGATGTTGTATTTCATTTCCATGTATGTAATGCTTTCAATTAATGAAAATACAATTTCTTATTATCTACTTGTCTTTTGATTTTATTGACTGAATTGAATGATAATATAAACTATCAGTATGAATGAATTAAAACTTGCTTGCCTAGACTTAACACATCTCAGAATTAGATTGCTATATAAAGTAAACGTCAGGATCTGAAACACTTTTCACAATCCTGATACTGACATAATACTGATGACGTCAGCATCCTGATAACAATTCTAATCCTGATGATTATTAACAAGTCTATCATACTGAAATTTATCAAGGCAAAGTGTTATAGCTAAAGTATTTAACAATCAAATATAGATCCCGACAAAATATCAAGTCTATAAGCTAAAAACAACATACCTTGCTACTTTTGCAGATGTTAAAGATCTAAAAATTTAACATTCCTAACTCACTTACTAATCTACTGAATGTAGTCTCATCAAGTGGTTTAGTTAGAATATCTGCAAGCTGTTTGTCAGTAGGGACAAAATGAAGTTCCACAGTACCATTCTCAATATGTTCTCTAATAAAATGATACCTGACATCAATATGCTTAGTCCTTGAATGTTGAACTGGATTTTCTGCAATTTTGATAGCACTAGTATTATCACAAAACATAGGAATATTACTAAGTGTCATACCATAATCCATCAACTGATTTCTTATCCAAAGGAGATGTGCACAACAACTGCATGCTGCTATGTACTCAGCTTCTGCAGTTGAGGTTGAGACAGATTGTTGCTTCTTGCTTGCCCAAGAAATCAATCTGTTTCCCAAGAATTGACATGTACCTGTAGTGCTTTTCCTATCAATTTTACACCCTGCATAATCAAAGTCTGAATAGCCAATTAGGGAGAAATCAGATTCTCTAGGGTACCACAAACCAAGATTTGGAGTTCCTTTGAGATATCTAAAAATTCTCTTCACATCAATTAAATGAGATTCCTTAGGATTACTTTGGAATCTAGCACATAAACAGGTAGAAAACATTATATCTGGCCTACTTGCAGTTAGATATAACAATGAGCCTATCATGCCTCTATAACTAGTATTATCCACACTCTTTCCCTTAGGATCAGAGTCTAGTTTAGTGGCTGTTGCCATGCATGGGTGTTTTTGCAACTGCACAGTCTTGAAAGTCAAACCTTCTTAAAAGATCTTTGATATACTTTGACTGATTAATAAAAATACCAGTCTCAGTCTGTTTGACCTGCAAGCCTAAGAAATAATTTAATTCACCCATCATGCTCATCTGATACTTAGACTGCATAAGCTTGCTAAACTTAGCAATTCACCTTTTATCTTTCTAAAGAATAGAGTTTTGTCAATTGTACCTCTTGTGAAGCCATTTTCAAGAAGAAATTTAGATAAAGTCTCATACCATGCTCTTGGTGCCTACTTTAGTCCATAGAGTGCCTTGTCAAGTTTGTAGACATGATTTGGAAACTTTGGATCAACAAATCCAGGTGGCTGTTCCACATACACTTCCTCATCAAGTTTGCCATTTAGAAAAGCACTCTTTACATCCATCTGGTATACCTTGAATTTTGAATGAGCTGCAAATGCAAGAAACATTTTGATTACTTCCAATCTTGCTACAGGTGCAAAGGTCTCATCATAATCAATGCCTTCTTCCTGAGAATAACCCTTGGCCACCAGTCTTGCTTTGTTTCTTACAATCATACCAGATTCATCTAGCTTGTTTCTGAAAACCCATCTTGCACCAACAATAGATCTATCTTTAGGTCTTGGTACCAGTTTCCAGACTTTGTTTCTCTCAAACTCATTTAACTCCTCCTGCATTGTAATTACCCAATCAGGATCCTGTAAGGCTTCTTCAACCTTCTTAGGTTCATTCTTTGAGAGAAAACAACTATACAAGCATTCATTTTGAATTGATCTTCTAGTTCGAACACCACTATTTGGATCACCAATAATCAAATCTTCAGTATGATCCTTTGTCCATTTTCTAACAGGTGGTAGATTGTCTCTGCTAGTCTCTCCCCCTAAGTTAGTGGTATCTCTTGTAGAAGAATTCTCTCTGCCTTCAATAACTCCCCTTTGATCAATCGAATTAGTAGATTCCATATTGCTGCTAGTTACTGATCTTTCCTCAGTAGACTCTGAAAGATCAGTTCCTGATGGAGTAGACTCTGAATAGCTAGTCTGTTCCTGATGATCACTATGTTCTCTTGATTCATTTGATAGCTTAAATTCTGATGAAATTAGATCTATCCTTGCTGAGTTTAAGAATCTTATGACTAATTTTAGAATTCTTACTTGTGAAAGAGATTAACTTAAGGTTAAGAATGATAAATTAGTTGATAGAAATAATTTTCTTGAATCTGAGTTAATTCAAATGGAAGAATATAAGTTAAGTTCTGATAAAGCTAAGCATGATTATAGTGTTATTCTTGAGGCTTATGACTATGTCAGAAAAGACCTAGAGGAAGAGAGAGATGTGATTAAGACCATTAACATTTCTGGTAAAAAGACACAAGAAATCATCGAAAATGGAATTCGTGGTAAGGTTAATGGTTTAGGTTTTAATAAGGCTAGACAAGAAGAAAAAGTAGCTATTGTCAATGATGATAGTAAAATAGAAGCTAGCACATCTAAATCTGAAGGTAAGAAAATTGTTTCTGAACCTATTCATGTTAAATTTGTTGATTCAAAAGGTACCCCTGTTGTACATAAAAGGATTAACAATAGTAATTCAGATGAGAAAGTGTTAGAGAAACCTAAGAATGTAAACATAGGGTTTCTGTCTAAGTCTCAGTTGAAACAGAGATTAGATGGTCTTTCAGAGTCTAGCAAGATCAAGAGAAATAGGAATGGAAAAGAAGGTATTAACAAAGAGAATAATTACAAGAATGTACCTGATGCACCTATGAAAAAATGCTATAAGTGTGGAAATCATAATCATTTGGCCCTAGACTGCAATCAAAAACCTTCTTGGAAAACTGAGTCCTTCATTCCTGACTAAACTTTACAGATAACTGTCTAACATATATTTCCTATACAAAGTGCTAAATCCTTTATAAATCAGGAAATACAAGAAGTATAAGTAAAATTCTATTCTTAACATCACAACTCATGAATTATTCCTAACAATGGCGCTTCTCATATACTGTTTAGGGCTGGGAATAATTTCATATATATTTGGATATATTGATTTTGCAAAAATGATGATCAGCAACAAGATTAGGTAGTTTCGGATAATCACTACAAGAAAAAGTTCAATAGACATCACACATTAGACATCAGTTACTAATACCACTGATGTTAAAAGATGTAATAACATCACCCCGCGTTAATCTGATGTCTTTGTTGTTTTAAGACATCGCTTATTTTACAATTGATGCCTAAAGTTCGACTAAAAAAATTCACGCACGCCCAATTCAATTTATTTCCCTCTTACACACAAATATTTCCCCCCTTTATACCCAAATATTTCCCACCCTTAACTAATTTATCCCCTTCTAAATTATTTTTGCTTCCCCCTTTTTCAGCTCTCTCTTGCTTTTTCTCTTTTAACATCTTAAGAACCCTAATTTCTCTCTTGACACACACTCGATGCACTTGACGCTACGCTCACTCACTCTCTATCTCTCTTTCACGCTCGAACCCCCAAAGAGCTTTCTCTCTCTCTCTCTCTCTCTCTCATACTGGAACCTCCTAAATTCTGTCTCTCTCACACTCAAATCGATATCGATTTGTTCGAAGGTTCAAAGCTCGAAATAGTTTGATTTGTCAGTGGGTAAGCCTAAGTTTGATATGTTCAAGCTTACAAGTTCGATTAGTTTGATTTTACAAATGGGGGTTTAAAATTGAAACTCTAAGTTTTAAATTGTTTACATTTATGCTCTTGTATTTCACTATTTCTATTTTACTTCATGGTAAGATAATTAAAATTATTTTCCAGTTTTAACTTTACAAATTTCCGGGTGAATCATTTTCCTTCTAATACATGGTAGATACAAAATGTCAAAGATCTCTTTATTACTAGTTATTACTAGAATGGTTGATGGTGTGACCTTCAATTTTAATTGATTTATTTTGGTCCAAATGGTTTGAGGAATGACTGGTGACTGAGGCAAGAGTGTCTTGCAAATCCAGTTGTAAAGCTTGAAATATGTTTACACCTTCGATTTTTCTTACATTTCATGTACATGTATATCAGGACCTATATTTGATCAAAAGATATTGATATTCATAGATATGCACCTCTAAGATTACCTTTCTACCTCTTTCTGGCCTTGCATGCTTTTAAAGATTACTGATTCTATTTGTAGTATATTACTCACCATGGGGCTCATTTCTGATAGTAAAATTGTAAATTTATTTGTTCCGGATAGATATCTGCAACTAAAAATTACTATGTGCCCTCTAATATTGACAAGCTTGGAGTTATTTATGTGAAGGCATAAGTAACATAATTGTCACTCTTTCAGCTGCAGCATTAGATGTGATCTGCTGGAGATGGATGTCATGATCTCCATGAATGGGAGTAGCATTACTAAGCAGCTTATTCCAAAAAAGCATTTTCTTATCCGTGAGTATGGGTATCTAGCGTGAGATCCGCCTCTATCTATGACATGTTTGTGTTTGTTGTTTATGGCTTTAACTAGTTATAATATAGAAGACTTAAAGGAGGAGGTCTAGGGGGAATGATATTATATTAGAAGGGAGGTGGGGATCTGACCATTAAAATCAGCATAACAGGATTTAATGTTGTGCTATCTTCAACTCTATAAGATTCCGTCTTATTGACTTGTTGAATGGACAGTTGAGGACCCCTTAGCTAAAGTGATATTTACTTCTTATGAAATACCTTACTCTTTGGACTTGTTAAGGTATCTTAGCATACCAGATGAGGGTTTGTTACTAAATAGTGTACTCAAATGTTTGCAGGCATCCATAAATGATTCATTTCGAAAGGTAGAGGATGTTTTTAGCAGCATTCTTGCAAAGGGTTATGTATTAAGTAAAGGTGCTCTTGACAGAGCTAAATCCTTTGATGAGAGACATCGACTGACTCGCTCAACGAGCGAAAAATTGCTTCAATTGACAAAAGGATTGGTCTTAGTGAGAAGGTGATTTTTGGAGCTTCTATTGACAAAAGTATCAGCTGTAATGGACAATAAGTGTATAAATAGTCACTAGTGCAATTACGAATATTAAATATTGATTGATGTTTTTGTGGTTGGATGTATTTTATGAATGGTGAAATATAAATGGTTGGATATATATTCTGAATAGTCCAGTTTTTAAATTTTTTTACGCTTGGAATGACAACGGATTATTTAATATAGGCTCAGAAACTATTGTCTAATGGTAACAAATTACAACGTAATAAAGATATACATCACATTTTTTTATGAAATATCTGATATCTAAGAAACAAATATAAATCATTTTTTATTTATAAAATCTGATGTCTAAAACCAAAACAGACAACGGGAAAAAGTGATGTCTAAGAGGAGAATATAAATTAATTTTTTTCCGTAATAACTAATGTTTATAAGTTCATTAGACATCAGTATAGGATGCTATCTAAGATGACAATAGACATCAATTTATTTAAGTTATAACCAACGTGTATTTAAGTATAGACATCGGTTCCTGGCCAATGTCTAGAATAGACATCATCGACAAAGACATCGGTTGGCAAACAACATAGACATCGGCCAGAAACCGATGTCTATTGACCCTTTTTTTGTAGTGAATTCCCAGTACTATCATATTCCAAGTAAAAATTTTGCATTTTGTTTTAGTTTTTGTCTTATCAGAATTGATCAGGGCCTTTGATCTGAAGCATCCAAAAGTAATAGATATGTTGGATGAAGGTGGGAGGACAAACTATTTGGAAATTTAATAAAGTCAAGCCAGACAATCAATACCTATGCAAATTCATTCCAGGAAATGATAGGAGTGAAATTCGATTACATCATTGTTACAGTAATGTAGTGTTGCAGTATTGTAGTTTGATTATGATGCTTCTGTAATATTTAATAGATTACGCTTGATCACTAATTCGCAGGGCCTGACAGAGTACAAGGATCACACCATTTTAACCGCTCTAACATTTTGTTAAATATTATGTCCTTTTCAATTGATATTACTTGGAGTTCTAAGATTTGTTTGATGGTCGATTATTTAATAATTTGTTATATTATTTTCAGATTGTTAATATTTTCATGGTATGAGTTGACTTTCTTTTATCTACAAGTGTTTGGTTGGATCGTACTTTTATGTAACGAAAACTTAAAAGCATAAAGTTCTTAGCTAAAGGAGTATTGCTCTCTAACAATTCTGCTACAGCTCGATGAC
This sequence comes from Kitagawia praeruptora, assembly GCA_037693485.1. Taxonomy (NCBI): domain Eukaryota; kingdom Viridiplantae; phylum Streptophyta; class Magnoliopsida; order Apiales; family Apiaceae; genus Kitagawia; species Kitagawia praeruptora. Next base: position 101,086,421 of record CM075352.1, on the reverse strand, counting down.
CATTGGACATATTATTGTTTTGCAAATTTGTTATATTCCTGTTTCCTTGGTGACAAACAAAATACACCCCCTGTCTCAGTGTCATTAGTAACGAATTGAGGCTCATATCTTTATAGTCGCAGTACCTCTCACGCTGTTATATTCATGGTTCAAAGTGTATAATGTTATGTTGTTGTTATGGTGATTATTACTATATTAACAGGATTTGATGCTCAAAATCAAACTCTCGGAGCCCCTTGCAAAAAAATTACTTGCGTACAAATTCAGGCCCGTGCCTTGCACGGGTTTCTACGCTAGTTTAATTTTAATATGAAAATTTATATGAGATGTACGAGAAAACCAAAATAGGCACACCCTATTTTCTTAAATAGTGAAAGAGTAGGAATTAAATTTATTCCATACAAATTAGTTTTACGATCTCAAAGGTAACATCCCACATCGATTAGAATAAGAGTATTTGAGGCCTTTATAGATACAAGTCAACTAATGTGTACCAATTTGCTAGCATTTTTGGACTGACCTGTGGTGGGTTATTGGGTCCGGTATGCATTCGGTTGTGGGCTTGGATATTATAAATGGTATAAGAGCTCTGCCCGGCCGGAAGTGTAGAGGCACTGCCCGGTTTTAGTAAGTTTATGTGTGGGCTCGACGAGGACGTCGACCCTATAAGAGGGGGTGTTTTTAACATCCCGCATTGATTAAAATCAGAGTATTTGAGGCCTTTATAGATACAAGTCAACAACTAATGTGTACCAATTTGCTAGCATTTTTGGACTGACCTGTGGTGGGTTGTTGGGTCCGGTATGCATTCGGTTGTGGGCTTGGATGTTATATCAAATGTTTAAACTGGAAGAAATGTCCATGTATTATTATTTATTAGTACATATAACTGAAGAATTGCCTCTTTTATTTTGAATGAAGAATTGTCTATCTTTAATAGTTAGTTTGTTAACTACATAATTTGTTCGTCTAAATTGTTATGCTAAATTTAATTTTATAAAATAATGTTAATTTGGTTAGCATTAGATAATGAAGTGATAAAACTTTATAATTTCATGTTATCCTCGTGATCAAGGACGGAGGCGGGAAAATTATCCTAGGGCTACTAAATAAATTGCATGCCATTGTTAATGTATACTGAAAATATTTATTTTAAGTATATGCATTTATTTCTGGCCCGGTTTTATTGAGAATCATTTAAATGTTTACATGCTGTCCAATATTATATATTGTGGACAATCTAGTATCAAATGGGATACAGAATATTAGATTGTTAAATACGGTTTATATAATATAATAAGGTTCACAGCACAGGTGGTGTTGGACAATCCACTGGTATGGCTGTAGTATTATTTAGATTAGTTTATATTGACTAATAAATAATACTAGTATACTTTGTGTATATTGAACAGGAACAAATTTAGAATTGTTCCCTTATACTGATTAAGAAGGAGAACTAAGATTCTATGTTATTATTAATGCTTAGGTTCTTAATCCGGATATAGTAATTGACACGTGTATATTATTTACATGCTTTGATTTATATATGAAATAATTCTTTTGAATTATATCATTATATTTTGGGTGATGGAATTATATACATGGTGAATATTATTTATAGAAGGAATCCATGTCCTGATAATATTCGGGTTAATGATGTCCCCTTGAAAGCTCAAAAAGATTTAATTATGTGAAACCCTGCAGGTGGATTTATTCCGGCATAATTAAATAAAGGTTGAGTGGATAATCAAGGATAAAAGATATTAATTAAATAAATTATCAGTAATTTATTTAATTAATGGGCATGCGCTATTTTAAACATGGGGAATTTAATAAGCAAATAATATTGGAACCCAATTAAATAATTAAGTTGCGGTATTAGGAAAGGTAGTGCAAATATTAATTCTTTAGTGGATTGAATTAATATTTAATTACATTGGGCTAGGCCCAAGATGTAATTAGAAGGCCTAACCTAATTATCCATGATCCCTATTGTAGCCCTATATATATTCTTATTCTCTTCTTGCTAGGGTTGGTCTAGAAAAATTTTGTAGCCACCTAGGAGCAAGAAGAGAGGTTAACTTGAGGAGACGAAGGCCACACTTCGCTAAGGGAATTTGGGAATACAATAGAAGAGCGTGGAATCAACCGTTAACAAGGTGACTTTTGTATTCATACTCGTTAATTTATTGTATCAAAAAATCGCAGGGCCACGATCTGATTGTCCCAACAATTGGCATCAAGAGCTAGGTTCTATGGTTCTGCGATTTTTGATACGATGTCCATGTCGTAATTATATATGCATGTATATAGTGGTAGGCTTGTATATTTTGTTTTGCAGGTTGTTATCCACTATTATGGCCTTGTATATTTAATTATGTGTTTGGATCCCACGTGGTTTAATCGTGGTTGTAATTTACACGAGGGTTGATCGTGTTAGAATAGATTTACAAAATTAGTTTTGTATTAGATCTATTTTTTATGTAATTGTTTGATGAATTTTGTAAAAATCCGGATATCTTGTAACAATTATATTCGGTGGCGTTGAAAATCAAAACCGGATATTTTATTCCGCTGCGTACTGCTACGAAACTCGGATGAGACTGCTGGTTTTATTTTTCTGCGGCGGCTGAAATCGTTCAAGAAATTGTAAGGAGAGGCGATTGTATTTGTAAGGCACGCACCAATTCATTTAGCGCGTGGACTACAGCCGCGGTCCTTTTCCTGGAAGACCAACACGCCTGGATGATTTGCTGAAAAGTGAAAAAAAGAAAAAAAAAATGGCAGACATTAATTTTCTTTTCTTCATTCAGCTGTTACTTCGAAGTGGCCAACGTTAATTCGAAAAAGGGAGCTTCAACAATTAATTTTTTGGGGCCATAATAGTGGAATTTGTTTTATTTTAATTCCGCAATTTAATTTTTTAATTATTGCTTTAAATAATTATATGTGTGTTGCTAATTATGTGTGTAATTTTTAATTGCATGTTTAACATAATTAGGACGACATGGACATAGATTTTTTATTTATTGCTTTTATTAAATGTTTTATGTTATTAAATTATGTGTGTATTTGGAATGCATGTTAGACATAATTTTAATAGCATAGGCCCCATTTAATTTTAAAATTCCTCAATTTATAATAAAAAAAAAATTCTAAGTGGGTGAGGGAATTAATTAGGAATTAAATCCCATGGTCTCCATTATTTTGTATGTAATATAACCTTTTAAATATATAATGTAGATGGTATATATGATCACCTAACGTGGCGTACTATTTACGGTATTATTAAAAGGTTGTGGAAATTACTAGATCAAAATTCTTAAATTAAATTATGAATATTGAAAGGTATATATGCCACCCAACGTGGCGTACCAAGTTTCATAGAATTCGATTAATTAGAAGGGTACCAATGATTGAATATAGATTTTCAATATTGAGAGAAAGGATGATTCTGTCTAGAAAGGGGTCTTAAGTGACGCCTCTTGACAATGCTCCCCCCGATCTGGGAATTATCCTATTATCGATTATTGATTTGAAATATTTAATGGTGGCATTCGATCTTATTGTTATTAATTTAAGATTTAATAATTGTATACACTTAGCTATGAAAAATAATATATAGTCCACCCTAACGTGGCGTATTATTTAGTAATTGGACCGAAGTAATATTTAAACGAATTTAAGTGGTATATATGTCACCCATCGTGGCGTACCAGATACTTATGGTGTTTAAATATTAATGCATTAATTTTAATTAATTGTTAGAGGAAACCAATAGGTTTTAAGATTTGTGCAACTCTCTGATTATGTGTTACATGTATGATTCTCAGGATTAGATCACTATGTGCTTTAATCCACTATTCACCTTAAGGATAACAAACTTACGGGACCAAACTATATTGAATGGAAACGTAATTTGGACATAGTGTTGACTGCTGAGGAGTACAAATTTTGCACTTATGAACCCATGTCAGATCAGCCTGCTGAAGATGCTCCTAAAAGTGAAAAGGAGTATTATAAGTGGTGGCTTAAGGCTGATGAGATGTCGCGATGTTACATTCTGGCAGCAATGTCAGGTGTTTTGCAACATCAGCATCAGGCTATGGACACAGCTTCAGATATGCTCTTTAATCTCAAGGAACTTTTTGAAGAACAGAATAGGGCTGCTAGGCAAGTAGCAATGAAGGCTTTAATGAACACTCAGATGAATGAAGGAACACCTGTAAGGGATCATGTTCTCAGGATGATGTCTCATCTGAATGAGATGGAGATCCTTGGTGCTGATATTGATGGGGAAACCCAGATCGATATCATCCTTATGAGTCTGCCGAAAAGTTTTGAACAGTTCCGCTTGAATTACACCATGAACAAAAGGTTGTATAGTCTCGCAGAACTTCTGACAGAACTTCAGGCAGCTGAAGGACTCTTTAAACAGAATGTTCAAGTGAATGTGGCTGAGAAAGCTTCTTCCTCTAAGCCGAAAGGCAAGAAGAAGAAAAAGGTTCAGACACAGAAAGCTGGAAAGGTTGATAATGCAGTGGGAGTTCAAGGTGGTGTGAAAAAGCCTAAGGGCAAGTGCTTCAGGTGCAAGCAGTCAGGTCACTAGAAACAGGATTGTCCTCTTCCTAAGAAGACAAACAATACTGGTATGTCTCTTTCTCTAGTTACAGAAACATATATAGCGGCTATATCTACGAGCACTTGGTGTGTAGATACAAGAGCCACTGACCATGTTTGTAACTCTATGCAGGGGTTCCAGCAAACCAGAATGCTTAGGGATGGCGAGATATATGTGTTCATGGGAGATGCTACGAAAGTAGCAGTAGTTGCAGTTGGAATAATTACATTATCTTTTGGAGATGATAGGATTTTGGTTTTGAATAATTGTCTTTATGTACCTTCGTTTAGAAGGAATTTGATTTCGGTTTCTAAACTTGCCATGGATGGTTATAATGTTTGTTTGGATCGTAATGTTTCTATTATGATGAATAAACGAGTTATATGTTCTGGTACATTGCAAGACAATTTATATATTATTAATCATATCCAACCAATGCTGCAACAAAAGGAATCTAATAATATTCTTTCTAGCTCAAACAAAAGAAAGAAACCTTCTGAATTGAACCAAACATATCTTTGGCACTTAAGATTAGGTCATATTAACTTGAGGAGGATTCAAAGACTGGTAGTAGATGGGCCATTAGGCTTGTTGGCAGTGGAGCCATTTCCAGTTTGTGAATCTTGCTTGGAAGGTAAGATGACTAACAGGCCTTTTAAAGCAAAGGGGAATAGAGCCAAAGAAGTATTAGAATTGGTTCATACTGATTTATGTGGTCCTATGAGTATCCAAGCAAGAGGAGGTTATGAGTATTTTGTCACTTTCATTGACGATTATTCTAGATATGGATACATTTATTTGTTGTGCCGCAAGTCTGAGTGCTTTGAAAAATTCAAAGAGTACAAAGCAAGTGCGGAGAAACGACATCTTGGAAAATGTATCAAGTCACTACGATCAGATCGTGGTGGCGAATACTTGCTTGGAGAATTTAGGGATTATTTATCAGAAAATGGGATTACATCCCAGTTGTCTACACCTGGCCCACCTCAGCAGAATGGTGTAGTAGAGAGAAGGAATCGAACTCTTTTGGAGAGTGTTAGATCAATGATGAGTTATTCAGATTTACCTAAGTCGTTCTGGGGATATGCTATAGAAACAGCGACTTACCTTCTGAACTTGGTACCTTCTAAGTCGGTCCCAAGACTCCAATAGAATTGTGGACTGGTAGCAAACCAAGTCTAAGACATATTCGGATTTGGGGTTGTCCAGCACATGTGCTTAACAAGAACGCGACTAAGCTAGAATCTCGCACAAAAGTAAGGCTGTTTGTAGGCTATCCCATGGGGACGAAAGGTTATTCATTTTATAGTCCTAGGGATCGAGATATCATTGTTAGCACCAATGCTAGATTCTTAGAGGAAGACTATATAATGAACCACAAACCCATGAGTAGTGTTGTTTTAGAGGAATTAGTGGGAGGGACAGATAATCCCCAAGTGCCAATAGTACAAGTAGAACAACCACAAGAAAATGCACAACTTGACACTAGTACCGTACCAGTGCCTCGTCGTAGTGGGAGGGTTGTTCGATAACCTGAAAGATTCATGTTTTTGGGAGAGTCTTCAGACTTGGTCTCTGGTGAACATGATGAGGATCCCAGGACATACGAACAGGCAATTCTAGATAAAGATGCAAATCTTTGGCAAAAGGCAATGGAATCTGAGATGGAATCTATGTATTCCAATCAAGTTTGGGAGCTCGTGGAACCACCCAAAGATATAAAACCCATTGGAAGTATGTGGATCTACAAGAAGAAAAGAGGATCTGACAAAAAGGTGAAAGCCTGGAAAGCACGACTTGTTGCGAAAGGGTATACTCAGAAAGAAGGAATCGATTATGAGGAAACCTTTTCGCCAGTTGTTATGCTTAAGTCGATCCGGATTCTTTTATCTATAGCAGCTCATCTCGATTACGAGATTTGGCAAATGGATGTCAAGACAGCTTTCCTTAATGGAAGTCTTGAGGAAACCATCTATATGCAACAACCAAAAGGATTCATTAAAGAAGGCCAAGAGCATCTGGTTTGTAAGCTTAAGAGGTCTATTTATGGACTTAAACAAGCTTCTAGGGACTGGAATATTCGTTTTGATCAGGCAGTCCAGTCATATGGATTTGATCAAAGTCCAAGCGAGTCATGCGTGTATAAGAGAAGTGAGGGTAATGCAGTGGTTTTTCTAGTACTATATGTAGATGACATTTTACTCATTGGAAACAATGTTAAGATGTTGTCATCAGTAAAGGCATGGTTGTTCAAACAATTTGAAATGAAGGACTTAGGTGAAGCGGCATACATCCTTGGGATCAAAGATATAAGGGATCGTAAGAAAAGGATGTTGGCTTTATCTCAAGGGCCCTACATTGATGAAGTATTAGCTCGTTTTAACATGCAGAACTCTAAGAAAGATTTTCTACCTTTTAAACATGGAGTTGCTCTATCCAAGGAGCAGTGTCCTTCGACACCTAAGGATATAGAGAGCATGAAAGCGGTTCCTTATGCCTCGGCATGTGGAAGCTTAATGCATGCTATGTTATGTACGAGGCCTGACATCTGCTTTGCTGTAGGCATGGTTAGTAGATATCAGTCGAACCCAGGTCAGGAACATTGGAGTGCAGTAAAAACTATACTCAAGTACCTGAGAAGGACTAAGGAGTATATGTTAATTTACAAGGCCTCAGATCTATTTCCTTTGGGATATACTGATTCAGATTTTCAATCAGATAGGGATAAGAGGAAATCAACCTCGGGATATGTTTTTTACTTTGGGAGGTGGAGCCATTATATGGAGGAGTGTAAAGCAGAAATGCATAGCAGACTCCACCATGGAAGCCGAGTATGTGGCGACCTCTAAGGCTGCAAAGGAGGCTGTATGGTTCAGGAACTTCCTTTTGGACTTAGATGTGGTACCTAATTTGCCTAGGAGTCTGACAGTGTATTGAGACAACACTGGTGCTGTGGCAAATTCAAAAGAACCGCGAGACCACAAAGCAGCTAAACATATTGAACGCAAGTATCATCTCATACGTGAAATCGTAAAACGAGGAGATATAGTTGTAGCTCACATATCATCAGAAGACAACCGGGCAGATCCTTTCACGAAGAGCTTGCCAGCCAAGGTTTTTGACAGGCATGTGGAAGCGATAGGAGTCAGATGGATGGACACATAGTTTTCAATGTAATAGTGGATTAAATAAACACTGATATACTCATAGAATATTTTGAGTATAAGTGGGAGATTGTTAATGTATACTGAAAATATTTATTTTAAGTATATACATTTATTTCTGGCCCGGTTTTATTGAGAATCATTTAAATGTTTACATGCTGTCCAATATTATATATTGTGGACAATCTAGTATCAAATGGGATACAGAATATTAGATTGTTAAATACGGTTTATATAATATAATAAGGTTCACAGCACAGGTGGTGTTGGACAATCCACTGGTATGGCTGTAGTATTATTTAGATTAGTTTATATTGACTAATAAATAATACTAGTATACTTTGTGTATATTGAACAGGATCAAATTTAGAATTGTTCCCTCATACTGATTAAGAAGGAGAACTAAGATTCTATGTTATTATTAATGCTTAGGTTCTTAATCCGGATATAGTAATTGACACGTGTATATTATTTACATGCTTTGATTTATATATGAAATAATTCTTTTGAATTATATCATTATATTTTGGGTGATGGAATTATATACATGGTGAATATTATTTATAGAAGGAATCCATGTCCTGATAATATTCGGGTTAATGATGTCCCCTTGAAAGCTCAAAAAGATTTAATTATGTGAAACCCTGCAGGTGGATTTATTCCGGCATAATTAAATAAAGGTTGAGTGGATAATCAAGGATAAAAGATATTAATTAAATAAATTATCAGTAATTTATTTAATTAATGGGCATGCGCTATTTTAAACATGGGGAATTTAATAAGCAAATAATATTGGAACCCAATTAAATAATTAAGTTGCGGTATTAGGAAAGGTAGTGCAAATATTAATTCTTTAGTGGATTGAATTAATATTTAATTACATTGGGCTAGGCCCAAGATGTAATTAGAAGGCCTAACCTAATTATCCATGATCCCTATTGTAGCCCTATATATATTCTTATTCTCTTCTTGCTAGGGTTGGTCTAGAAAAATTTTGTAGCCACCTAGGAGCAAGAAGAGAGGTTAACTTGAGGAGACGAAGGCCACACTTCGCTCAAGAGAATTTGGGAATACAATAGAAGAGCGTGGAATCAACCGTTAACAAGGTGACTTTTGTATTCATACTCGTTAATTTATTGTATCAAAAAATCGCAGGGCCACGATCTGATTGTCCCAACAGCCATAATATAAAGAAAGTTCATAAAGTTTTAGACTATCATGTGCTCTGTACCTGCAAAAAACAGTATGACAATCAGGTCCATAAAATAAAAGCAACATGATTCTTCTGAATTTCTTCTAAATTTTGGGCATTAAGCACTTTATCAATATGTCCTGTAACTTTCACTAATTCTTGAACACATTGCATTGCATTACTATGTGATAAAGTTAGAAATTTCAACATGCATTATATAAAATCCAAGCCCATAACCGAATGCATACCGGACCCAACAACCCACCACAGGTCAGTCCAAAAGTGCTAGCAAGTTGGTACACATTTGTCATTGACTTGTATCTATAAAGGCCCCAAATACTCTTACTCTAATCGATGTGGGATGTTACAAACACCCCCTCTTATAGGGTCGACGTCCTCGTCGAGCCCACACACACTTACGGAACCCGGGCAGAGCCTCTACACTTCCGGCCGGGCAGAGCTCTGATACCATTTATAAAATCCAAGCCCATAACCGAATGCATACCGGACCCAACAACCCACCACAGGTCAGTCCAAAAGTGCTAGCAAGTTGGTACACATTGGTCATTGACTTGTATCTATAAAGGTCCCAAATACTCTTACTCTAATCGATGTGGGATAACAACCCGACTTTTCGGACTATTAATTCTAAATCGAAAACTAAAAAAAATACAATTTATTAAACCAAAAGTCAACTACAAAGGTATTTATTACAAAAACGCAGCTAACGATGACGGTCTACTTCGAACCTAAGATCCTTGAACTCCAATGCTATCCACTCGATCTTATACGGAACCTGAAAATTGTAAGTAATGAGCTATACAGCCCAGCAAGTAACCAATCGAACCAACTAGTAGGGCCAAATAACACATATAATACAAGATAGTGTAATATTCAATACGATATAATAACGATATACGAAACAATCATTTATGATGCACTTATTCTTAATCGATACAATTCGATAGCACATAACAACAATAACATGAAACGCATAATTCATACCATGACCACTACAACCCGGTGATAACGGTCCTAAATTTTCAGAAAACTGCCACTACAACCCGGAGACTCGGTCCTTATTCTTATTTTCGCAAACCATGACATAAATCAGAATTCCAAAATTATCGTATAGACACCACACAGATACACAAATACATGTAACTTCAAATATAATCACTTATCCCAAATTTTGATAACAAATATGTACACATAACACATAATTTTGAAAACACTAGAAAGAACGATCAGAAACTTACCTCTAAACGGAAAAACAAGAATCCAAAACACAACCACTCCTGATCAGATCTGTATTTTGACTTTTTGACCCTCTAAACGATGTTTTCTTGAAAAACTTAATGAACGAAAGTTGTAGAGCACTAAAATATCTTTCCGAAAAGTCCAGAATCAACAAATTCTGACTTACGATGAATTTTCTACGAATTTTACAAGATTGCTGAATTGTGTGTGAAAAAGCCCTACGAATTTTGTAAAAAAAGATAGAGAAGGAGAATATGATGTATTTATAACATCTCGCAACCCTAATTCTAGACCTACTAGTTATTCGTATTCAAATCCGATCCATATTTTAGGCCCACTATTCTAATCCAATTTTAAATCCTATTTATTATCTAATTTTAATCCTTTTATTCTCTTACTCTTTATTATTATTATTAATCTAAAAATTACGGGATGAGAAGGAGAATATGATGTATTTGTAACATCTCGCAACCCTAATTCTAGACATACTAGTTATCCGTATTCAAATCCGATCCATATTTTAGGCCCACTATTCTAATCCAATTTTAAATCCTATTTATTATCTAATTTTAATCCTTTTATTCTCTTACTCTTTATTATTATTATTAATCTAAAAATTATGGGATATTACATACTACCCTCCTTAAAAATAATTTGGTCCCCAAATTCACAACAATCCTAAACTCCAAAAAGTTCGTGATACATCTTCCTAAAGTCTAGTCCTAAGGATCGCATCCTAGAGAATGTACTAGTCCCATACCTAATACACTCCAAAGGAAAACCTGCTCTGATACCAACTGTAACAGCCCGACTTTTCGGACTATTAATTCTAAACCGAAAACTAAAAAAATTACAATTTATTAAACCAAAAGTCAACTACAAAGGTATTTATTACAAAAGCGCAGCTAACGATGACGGTCTACTTCGAACCTAAGATCCTTGAACTCCAATGCTATCCACTTGATCTTATACGGAACCTGAAAATTGTAAGTAATGAGCTATACAGCCCAGCAAGTAACCAATCGATCCAACTAGTAGGGCCAAATAACACATATAATACAAGATAGTGTAATATTCAATACGATATAATAACGATATACGAAACAATCACTTATGATGCACTTATTCTTAATCGATACAATTCGATAGCACATAACAACAATAACATGAAACGCATAATTCATACCACGACCACTACAACACGGTGATAACGGTCCTAAATTTTCAGAAAACTATCACTACAACCCGGTGACTCGGTCCTTATTCTTATTTTCGCAAACCATGGCATAAATCAGAATTCCAAAATTATCGTATAGACACCACACAGATACACAAATACATGTAACTTCAAATATAATCACTTATCCCAAATTTTGATAACAAATACGTACACATAACACATAATTTTGAAAACACTAGAAAGAACGATCAGAAACTTACCTCTAAACGGAAAAACAAGAATCCAAAACACAACCACTCCTGATCAGATCTGTATTTTGACTTTTTGACCCTCTAAACGATGTTTTCTTGAAAAACTTAATGAACGAAAGTTGTAGAGCACGAAAATATCTTTCCGAAAAGTCCAGAATCAACGAATTCTGACTTACGATGAATTTTCTACGAATTTTACAAGATTGCTGAATTGTGTGTGAAAAAATCCTACGAATTTTGTAAAAAAAGATAGAGAAGGAGAATATGATGTATTTATAACATCTCGCAACCCTAATTCTAGACCTACTAGTTATCTGTATTCAAATCCGATCCATATTTTAGGCCCACTATTCTAATCCAATTTTAAATCCTATTTATTATCTAATTTTAATCCTTTTACTCTCTTACTCTTTATTATTATTATTGATCTAAAAATTACGGGATGAGAAGGAGAATATGATGTATTTATAACATCTCGCAACCCTAATTCTAGACCTACTAGTTATCCGTATTCAAATCCGATCCATATTTTAGGCCCACTATTCTAATCCAATTTTAAATCCTATTTATTATCTAATTTTAACCCTTTTATTCTCTTACTCTTTATTATTATTATTAATCTAAAAATTATGGGATATTACCTATAGCCCAGCAAAAAACCAATCGATCCAACTAGTAGGGCCAAATAACACATATAATACAAGATAATGTAATATTCAATACGATATAATAACGATATACGAAATAATCACTTATGATGCACTTATTCTTAATCGATACAATTCGATACCACATAACAACAATAACATGAAACGCATAATTCATACCACGACCACTACAACCCGGTGATAACGGTCCTAAATTTTCAGAAAACTGCCACTACAACCCGGTGACTCGGTCCTTATTCTTATTTTCGCAAACCATGGCATAAATCAGAATTCCAAAATTATCGTATAGACACCACACAGATACACAAATACATGTAACTTCAAATATAATCACTTATCCCAAATTTTGATAACAAATACGTACACATAACACATTACTTTGAAAACACTAGAAAGAACGATCAGAAACTTACCTCTAAACGGAAAAACAAGAATCCAAAACACAACCACTCCTGATCAGATCTGTATTTTGACTTTTTGGCCCTCTAAATGATGTTTTCTTGAAAAACTTAAAGAACGAAAGTTGTAGAGTACAAAAATATCTTTCCGAAAAGTCCAGAATCAACGAATTCTGACCTACGATGAATTTTCTACGAATTTTACTAGATTGCTGAATTGTGTGTGAAAAAGCCCTACGAATTTTGTAAAAAAAAAGATAGAGAAGGAGAATATGATGTATTTATAACATCTCGCAACCCTAATTCTAGACCTACTAGTTATCCGTATTCAAATCCGATCCATATTTTAGGCCCACTATTCTAATCCAATTTTAAATCCTATTTATTATCTAATTTTAATCCTTTTATTCTCTTACTCTTTATTATTATTATTAATCTAAAAATTACGGGATGAGAAGGAGAATATGATGTATTTATAACATCTCGCAACCCTAATTCTAGACCTACTAGTTATCCCTATTCAAATCCGATCCATATTTTAGGCCCACTATTCTAATCCAATTTTAAATCCTATTTATTATCTAATTTTAATCCTTTTATTCTCTTACTCTTTATTATTATTATTAATCTAAAAATTATGGGATATTACACATTAAAAGAGGACATCCGACTCCATCATTAACCCTCGTCCGACAGTTAAATCCATCAATGGTAAATGCATGATGAATAGGTGCTTTATTTTGAAAAATAAAATAAGGAAATCAAAATATTGAATTCTTTTTTGGAAAGTATTCTAACCAAAGGAATTTTTCAAACCACGAGTATTAAAATCTACGATATTGTGTTTGTGACCCATATCTTGTTCTTGGATACTCTACTAATTTAGGTTGATACGGACTCATTTTGATATAACCTCGTCTAATTTCATCTCGTTGATTAACGGGATGCTACCATATAGGAATCCGAATTCCCTCACGTTCAGTATTAATATCAATTTCAACTCTTCGAGATTTTAAAATCGATTCTTCATTTCAGTTTCTTTAATCTCGGCACTAGATGCTTTTTCTTCAATATCAATATTAGATGGGGATTTTACCTCATTGGTAGTAGTCGGAGGTGCACTTGGTTTGGAAAACTACAACAATATTTTTTCCCTCTTTTTTCCTTGAATTTCCATTATGTTTACACCGTAAGCCTGTAAAAAAGAAAAAGAAGGAGATTAAACAAGATTACTCACCGTAAAACCTAATTGAGAAGAGTATAAATGAATAAGAAGATTAATTGATTTCATTAGCTCCTTCTCTCATAGTAATGGTTTGTTCTTCGTTGTATACTTAGTTCATTATTCGGTAACTGTTTTTGTGTAAATTTTATATGCCCTATTTTTCTTTGTGAGCCACATGAGTTGAGTTGTTATCTGCTCTATCTTAGTCTATTCCCAAAAAAAAAAATTAATGGACTGGGTTAACTCTAACATTTTTGGGCTGAGCTATAGAAAAATTTTGGATAGTTTTTTTACCTGGGCTATAGTGCACAACAATCTTGGTTGTGTCTCCGCCCCTGCCCAAGATGATATTTATGAAAAAATAAACATTTTTTATTAACTCATAATTTTATAAAAAAATTAGTACGGATTAGTTTATAAAATATACTAAAAAAGTTACCAACACAAATGTCATAATACCTAATTATTTAAAAATTTTAAGGTGGCGATATTTACACACCCTCAATTGATTGTTGCACATCTTTTATTGTATTTGACCATTATATCCTTAATTTTCCTCTTTACTTTAACTTGTTTTTCAAGTTCTATTACACCTAAGTTCAAAAAAAAAGTTCTATTACACCTAATGCCCTTTTTTTTGCTACATCGCGATACAAAATAAATTTTATTTGAATAAATTATATTAAATTTGTAAATCAAAATTGATTGAAATCCCATATTAAAATTTTCATTCTTTTAATCCTTTTTTTGTTGGGTCGCCAGCAAGCCATAACTTCACATTAGTATGATATTGCCCTTCCCACAAACGATGTGGTACAACTCCCAACAATCTCCCCCTTCACACATCGGGCTTTACACTTGCCAAATCTACCACCATTCTGTGTGATCTGCTCCCATTGACCTATACTGGAAGTTCCTGGGCATCTAGCTCCCCCTAGGCCGACACTGGAAGGCCAACCTGCTCCTCCTTAAGCCCAACCTGGTGAAGGGTTTCGGGGGCAACAAACGCAGCGGAAAACAATAATTTATAACAATAAAATCGAAATCCAATCGCAGAATCCATGCAAAACAAGACGTTTAATTCATAGTTATGAACGTTTACCTTAAAACGAAGATTTAACAAATTGATGACAGATGGAGGTCCAAAGCAATCACCACGCAGCCCTCTCTACGTTGCCAAAGTAGTCCACACGAACGCTTGATAGTCCACCGATCAGCGGAGCCGGTACCGGCCGAAGAACCTGTCTCTCTCTCTAGCCTCTCACACGTTTTAACGAATTGCAAAAAGTATGTTCCTAAACAATACATCATAATGTATTTATGGGGAAGAGATGTTGGGCTAAAACCCTAAATCGAATTGGGCTTCTCCAAACTCATTCTGATTTGGTTTTATTATTAAATTTGAATTCTCTTTAATAATTAATTAAGACCAACTGAATTAATTAATAACCAATTTCGAATTTAATGATTTATTTTAAATTCATAATTTAAATTGAAACTCCTTTTGAACGTTCTTATTGTGTAACCCTTTAGGTTATTATTATATTGGCAATAATTTTAATATCCAATAATAAAATTATAAACAATGAGTGACATCTAGTAATATATCATTACTACCCAAGTAATAATAATAATTGGTGATCCAATTAAACTTTTGGTGATATAATGTTTCTGTGTAATATAATCCATTTAACCAAATATTATAGATTAAACTCGAGGCATGTTATTAATCATCCTCTTCAATGTTTAATCCGGGTTTCCTTGATCAATGAGTAGACTATTAAAGCAAATCAATATTTGAGCATGGCCATACATTTTCATAGTCTTACTCAATCAAGAGGCCAATAATATCTCTCCTAATAATATGAGGGTTAAATCATATATCTATCATTCATATTTCTCATACGACTCATAATATATCCGATGTCCACTTTTTATCATCACCTGGTCAAAGGTAACTTTTAATGTAGTCAAAGTATATTAATCCTCATATATAAATATAATGATCTCAAGTCTAAGGATCATTACACCATTATCACTGTGAGTCTTTCTAATGACATTATCAACATGTAGAATCTCAGTCTGGGTTAATCTAGTACCATGTAAAATATTACATGCACCTATTTTCTTGACTTTAGTATCACTATACCTATGACCAATGAGATGTAGTCATCCGTCAACAAACATACTAATCGTTATGCATTATAATTGTCCCATATTAATAATGCTCGATTAGGGATATTTAGGAATATAAACACTATTCATATAATCTCATTTTTAAGTCACATACTTAAAGATATATAATACGTATTCTATATTCCAAGGACATTTATTACTCTAACATTTATATCGAAGTAAATTAAGAAATAATAAATTAATGTAGAATAATCCATAGAACATAATCATCAAATAACAAAATAGTCTTTCCTAGAAGCACAATAACATTGTCTCCAGGGCACTAACACTATCACCTGGGATAGCCCATCTGCCTCTTCCTTGGCCCATCCTGGGAACCCGTACGAGATTATTATGGATCGTTATAACCGGGCTCTGATACCACTTGTTGGGCCGCCAGCAAGTCATAACTCCACATTAGTATAATATTGTCCGCTTTGAGCCAAACCCGCATGAATTTGTTTTTAGGTCACTCCCAAAAAGCCTCATACTAATGGAATTATCTGGCTTCTTATAAACTAGTTATCTGACCTTCCCACAAACAATGTGGGACAACTCCCAACATTATTTTCACCAAATAGTTTTTTGAGTTAAACTCAAGTAAATATATAAAATAATAATAATAATAATAAATTAAGCATAAAAATCTGTATTACATTTTTTATAATTTTTCTAGATATCTTATAGTTTTTGATTAATGAATATTTTTAAATTTTCACTTAAAAAAAAAGTAAATCAAACATATGATCTTGGTATGATCATTTGAAATTACAATCTTTATTTGTGTTATATTTAAAAAAAACCTAGCTATGATTTAAAAGAAATTGCAATTTCGTTGTTTCATATTTTATTAGAATTAATGTTCAATATGATAATTAATACAACCTCTCTAATTTTTTCACTAAATTTTTGGTAAAATCAATTTTTTCATGTTTCATATTTGTAATAGAGTTATTGACCTTTTAGCCCTTCAAGTTTACACACTTATACCCATAAAACCCTAATGTTTAAACTCGTTCCTTTTTGCCACGCCAACTTCACAAATGTACCTCTCGGCCACTTTACCGCGTCAGACTCTGTATCGGCTTAAAACGTTACTGAACAGCGGGGGTATAATAGATATTTCACTAATAATTTAATTTAGCAATTAAAATTAGCAATTAATTATAACAACAAAATTCTTATTTCTTTTTACAAGATTATAAAAACATATGTTTTTACTTTTTACCCAACTTTCACCCAGAACAACTTAAACAAAATAAAAAGAAAAAATCAAGAACATGTTGAATGTTTTTCCCCAACTGCAGAATCCGGCACCATCTATCTAGAATCCGGCCAAAGTCTAGATTCCGGCCGGTGGGTCAAAATCCGACGACCACGAATCACGCATGGACACACTTGTTTCGCTGTTTTCTGGCAAGCAACTAATGCCAAACAACCGGACAACACATCACCACAATACGATCAAACAAGATCAAAACAAACCCATTTAACCCATTTAATTCATATAATGTCTCTACACACTGTAAATTCACCTTCAATTCACACTCCTTTAACAAAATCCCTCGAAACCCCTTTAACAACCTCCGAATCCGACCTCAACGTCCCATCCTTGCCATCAATCACAAGCTCAACCCTCTCATCAACCTCAACAACCTCCTCATAAAGATTTGAAGGTTTCGCAACCGTCAAGTCAAAAATATTGGGACGAGCCTGATTCCCAATCTGCAACAAATCCTTAAACCCTCTCATCACACACAACGCAATCCTCTCTCCTTTTCTCTCCGACAAGGCATTCGTCGCCATAGTCGTCCCCATCCTAATCCACTCTATCTTATCCGTTGGAATCTTCCCACTCCTCAAAATCTTGTCCCCCGTAAATTCCTCTAAAATCCTACGAATACCCTCAACTGGAGCATCATCGTAATTCGAGGGGTCAACAGACAATAATTTCATAACCGGCGTGTGGGTGGTGTTTTAAGGTGGCGGTGGTAAAGGTGGAGGGAGAGAGATTGGGAGAGAAAAAGGGTGGAGGGAGAGAGACTAGGAAACAGGGGTGGGTTATGGAATTAATAAGAAAGAAAAGAATTTTTTCTTGTTTTAAAGAACTAATTTGTGGGATTATGAAATGTCTGTTCTATCCCTCAATTCTGTAACGTTTTTTACCCGATATGTACTCTGACGCGGTAAAGTGGCCAAGGGGTACATTTGTGAAGTTAGCGTGGCAAAAAGGAACGAGTTTAAACATTAGGGCTTCATGGGTATAAGTGTGTAAACTTGAAGGGCCAAAAGGTCAATAACCCTTTGTAATAAGATAAGAAAAATCACAATATAATTTGCACGAAATTAATTAAATAAAAAATAATTCCTATTGAGCAAATGTTTTAATGAGAGAATAAACTTAATAATATAAAATAAAATAAGGTAATCCAATCAAGTAAGAAATTTAAAATATGCAAATATTCACCCCAAATTTTATTATTGTACTCCCTCCGTCTCATTAAACCTTTCCTGTTTGACTAAAAACACGGGTTTAAGATAGTGGGATAATGAATATTGTTTTTTAATGGAGTAGTGGGTATTGAATATTGTTTTTAAGGAGTAGTGGATGGAGTAGTGGGTATTGAATATATAGTTTTTAAAGAATAATGGGTGGAGTAGCTGGTATTGAATATTGTTTTTAAAGAGTAGTGGGTGAAGTAGTGGTTATTAAATATTGTTTGTATGGAGTAGTGAGTATTGAATATTGTTTTTAAGGAGTAGTGGGTGGAGTAGTAGGTATTGAATATTGTTTTATATGGCTTAAAATAGAAAAGGGAAAAGTATTTTGAATGTCCCGAAATAGTAAATAGGAAAAGTTTTAAGAGACGGAGAGAAAACTTTTCGGTGCTTTGGCCTTTTTCACCATAGGAACGTACAATGATCACATAATAATTGGTGGCATCATGACGTGGCTGCATCTGAATGGCTTCTACAGGATAGCAATCCTACACCCCACCACATATCATCTTCTCTCTAAAAGTCAAACAACTACTACTAGTACATTGGTTGAGCTGCTTTAAGCAAAGGCAAAGGAAAGCATATAAAGGGCAATATGGTAATTAGCAGATCCCCGTGGTTGCGTAACGCGTTAAACCGTGTACTTGAACAAATCTATCTCATTTCTCACACTTGAATTCTCTCTCACACACTCAAACACATAGTGGGAGAGTAATATTCCCTTACATTAGTAATTTTTATTTTACGACTTTTCAATAATAATATTTTTCTATTTTAGTTTAATAAATTAGGGATTAAAATATGATAATAATATTATAACAATTGTAAAATATTATGGAGTATTAAGTGCATAATACTTTCATTTCTTAAAATCAAAATGGTGGTTTATTATAGTAATTCTAAATTTAAAATAAATTTTCTATGGAAGCATTTATTTTGTTATTTTTCCCAATTGCACTTTAAATTATAAAATAAATACATATGTTTACAAAGACGCAAGTAATATGTAAATTTATATAGAAAATAAAAGAGATAAAAATTTATTAAGGGGGTGGTATTGTATCATGAGTTTTAAATACTTTTAAAGACTTTAGAAGTTTAGGGGTATTCAATTAATACTTTTAAATACTCTTTAAAAGTAAGGGGGTATTGTATCAGGATTTTATAAAAATCTTTAAAAGTTTAAGGTATTCAATTACAATTTTTAAAGAGTTGTTAAAAGTATCGTGTTATTCAAAAAGTCAATGACTTTTAATGAGAATGACTTTTAATGACTTTTAACAAAAATTATAACTACATCCCTTGAAAAAAAGTCATGAGCTTTTTGATAAGATTTGACATGACTTCTAATAATTCTATTAAAATCATCTTGAATAAAATTGTTTCATTACTGTCAATAATTTCCTTAAAATTTCTACTGTCAATAATTTCAAACTTCTCTTTCTTCCTCTTCTTCCATCTCTTTTTCTTCCTCTTCTTGGTTTTTAATTTCCATATTTATATTCATTTTAATAAACAATATTATTGAGGGTGCGATCTTTTGCAATTTTATAAAACTAGATCATCTTTTGCAATTTTGTAAAACTAGATCATAACATACAAAGTAAAATAAGAATCCATCAAACATCATAGTAATTCATGGGCTTCTAAAAATTTTGTGCTTGCATAAATTCACATAAAATATCAATAAAATAGTTTTGTATCATAAAAATATTGATGGCTAATAACATAGTTCTGCATCATCATTAGCTATGAATAGTGATAAATATATAATTCTCAGATAAAAATATGCAACAAATACTCAATTTAACAAGAAATATACATTGTACTCAATTTTTTGGTGGCCGGATTAATCAGAGAACACATAATCGAAATTGTATTGCAATGAAAAAAGGTTAAAGGATTTCATAGCATAGGCTAATATATGATCTTTGTACTTAGTCTAGTAAACCACAAAATCTATCAAAAAGTATATGAAAGTTTTTAGAAGTCATTTCATTAGGAGTCATCAAAAGTATTTCGAAATTTTAATGACTCAATAATAATCATTAAAAATCGTTAAAAGTCTATAAAATCCATAAAAGTCATTATCCCAAAAATTATCATTAAAAGTCATAATACAATACCACCCCCTAAATTTCAAAAATTTGTTATACATCTAGAATACAAATTACGAAAATTACGAAAATTCAGATTTTTTATTTTTTTTGAAGTAAACGAAAATTCAGATTTAACCGGTTAGTTTAAAATTTTGGAATTAAATTGAAGCTGGTTAAAAAAATAATGGTATGACATTTAACCCCTTGGTGAATAACGAAATTTACCAGAATATGAGACAAACCTTCACCAAATAAATAAATGAATATCTGGCAAAAAAAAAAATGAATATATTAGTAGTATAAATGTATCTATCTATTATACATACAAAGGGGTGCTCTGTTTGTGCAATAACAATTCATCTAATCGTCTCTCTGGTGCCTCATCCTCATCACAGGTTCGTTTCTTATACATCCTCTCTCTCTCTCTCTCTCTCTCTCTCTCTCTCTATATCTATAATTTCATAAATTAAATTTCAATTATTTGCAGATTCAAGCTCTGGTTTATATGGGTTCTTTGTAAAGTTCCAATCTTTATGTTCTTGAATTTTCAACTTTCAATTTTTATCATGTTTTGACACTGTTTACTAAAAACCCATGTCGAAATTGATTGTAATTTTATGTTTCTTGTTTTTTTCTATTTTTTTGACATGGGTTGTGTAGATTTTTGAAGATTCTACTGATCTAGGGTTTTAATTTGTTAGCTGTTTATGGTTTATGCACCTTGATGATATAGTAGATCAGTATTTATGGTTTCTTGATCTGTGTCTATATTGGGGTTAGTTAAATTTCGAAACTTTACTGTTTGATTTATTTATTTAGTGGGTTTTGATTCTTTATTGAATTTGGAATCAAAGATTGAAACTTTCTTTATTGATTTGCGATTTACGATTGAGGGATTTCATTTTTGTAAAGTGACATCTGTAGGGGTTCGAATTAGTTGATCCGGTGTTGAATTTTGGATTTTCTTATTTTGTGCACTTAATTGTCTTGTTGATTCAGTATCGATTTGTAGCAAATTGTGTTATTTAAAAGGTTAAAGCGATCTAAATCTTCTATTTTGACAATCTTGTGAATCGTTAGTATCTTTTGTTCCTAATTTTTTCACCTATTTTTTTCACCTGATATATATCTAGCTTGTAAGTTGAGGTCAAGATGGAAATAACAAGCTTTTGAGTAATTTTTGTTTGATAGGTTTGATACGGTTCCATAAATTGTAGTATGTGGACTGTTATTTGATTAAGTTTGACTGAGTGTTTATTTTTGTAATTTGATATGATAACAGATGGTGAGGGATGACAAGTCTGGTTCCAAGTGTGGAAACGCTAGGAGAAAAGCACGATCGAAAGATCAGGGTTCTGATGAGTCTGATGAAGATTTTATAATTTCTGAAGAAGAACATGATTCGGATGAGTATTGTTCTTCTTTAGATCCAGATGAATCGGAGGAGGCTTTAGGGGAATTTTTATCTGAGGAAGATGAGATGAGAATAAAGGCGAAGAAGCCAACTAGATCTAAGACTCGTAAAAGTGGTTCAGCTAAGAGGAGAAAAGGGTCTATAAAGACGCAGAAGAAGAAAATTAGGTTTTCATATAAACAGGACGATGATGAATTTACTGAGGGTGACGATGATGTAGAATTTATGCCAGATGAGTCTGATTATGTAGATTCTGAAGATGAAACTCCGGTAAAAAAGAAAAAGAGGGCTTCTTATAAAGAAGACTATGATGATGGTGAAAATGAGGAGGATGACGACATCAAAGGGGATGATCGTGAATTTACCCTGGATGATATTATTGTTGACGAGGAAGATGAGGATGACGACATTAAGGAGGATGATCGTGAATTTACCCTGGATGATATTATTGCTGATGAGGATGATGACATCAAGCAGGATGATCATGAATTTACCTTTGATGGAGTTTTTGTAGACGAGGAAGGTGAAATGTCAGTGCATAGGAAAAAAAAGGTGAGAAAGCCTCGTTCATGGGGGAGACAAATTGTCAGAGGACGGAAAAGGGAAAAAAAATTGAGGGTGATGAAAAAACCAAGATCAACATCTAACAAGAGAAGAACAAACCGCAGGCTGGTGCGGAAAACCAGCTGCTCTGGTATCGGTGAAATTCCTAGGTTAGCACAGACACCATGTTCAGACTCTGATGACGACTTTGCTAACAAGTGCTTAGTGGCGGAAGACATGAGTGAGAAGATTCCTGTTCAGAGACGAAGAAAATTAGTGGCAGATTCAGATTCAGATTTCCTCTGCTCTTCAGCATCTGATGATGTATGCACTAATCTTAAGGAAAAAAGGTTTGATCATAGGCTGGTCGGTAATACCAGCTCTGGTAATTTAGCAATTCCTAGTTTAGCGAGAACACGAAGTTCTGGCAACGATGGAGAATTTGCAAACAAGAGCTTAGTGCTGGAAGACAGGAGTAAGAAAATTCTTGGTCGGAGGAGGGGAAATTTTCTGCCATATTCAGGTTCAGAGTCAGAACCAGAGTTTTTAAGATTTGAATCATCTGATGATGACTACACTATTCCCAAGGAAGAAAAAGAACATCAAAGGCTGGTGGAGCAATCCAGCTCCATTGTTGCTCCAATTCATAGCTCAAGGAGAAAAAGAAGTTCTGGCTCTGATGGAGCAAACAAGAGCGTAGGGGTGGAAGACACAAGTAAAAAAATTTCTTTGCGGAGGAGAAAATATGTAGCAGTTTCGGATTCAGATTTCATATACTCAGCATCGTCTGATTACGAGTACACTATATCCGAGGAAGAGAGAGAACATGCGAACGAAGCTGTTGAACTTGGCTATAGTTTGAAAACTAATTTGAGGAGTTCATCCTCCTTGAAGAAAATCAAGGAAGAGAAAGACATATGTAAGCAAAGAAAAAGGCCTGAAAGAAAAGGTAAGGAGAAAATGGAGGAGATCGAAAAAGTTTTAAAGCAGGTTTGTGGAATATGTTTATCAGAAGAAGGAAAGAGAACTGTACGAGGGACGCTAGATTGTTGTAGCCATTTTTTTTGCTTTGCATGTATTATGGAGTGGTCTAAGATTGAGTCTCGTTGTCCTTTATGCAAGCAAAGATTTGTGACCATAAGCAAGCCTGCATGGTCAGACATGAAGTATGATTTGAGGACTGTAGAAATCCAGATTCCTGAACGTGATCAGGTATGTAATTGCAATTTTAACTTTTATTTTGTGAGCAAAGAGCCAACCTTTTGTTTTGTATTGGTTTTATTGTTATTTTGTAGTTTTCCTGATTCGAAGAAAACATTACTCTGCAGGTATATCAACCATCTGAGGAAGAGCTTAGGGGATTTCTTGATCCATATGACGGTGTAATATGTACTGAATGCCTGCAAGGCGGGGATGATGCTCTCATGTTATTATGTGATATATGCGACTCACCTGCACACACTTACTGTGTTGGTCTTGGGCGTGAAGTACCTTCTGGTGATTGGTTTTGTGAAGGCTGTCGACTAGGTGCTTCTAGTGTCCCACATTCACATGGTCTGAACTCTGTGCTTGGTCAAAGGGAAAGTAACAACTTATCTGGCATGTCATCTCCTGTTCACAATGTTGGGGAATTAGATCTTAACTCATTATATGTGCCTGAAACACCACTTACCCAACAAGCTGGACCTTTTCCTATTCCAAGACGTTTTGGTAGCGAATTTCAGGCTGCTTCTCCAACATCTGGATCGGGAGCATTTACTGTATTTGATAGACGAAGGATACAACGTCAAATACACAATCTTCTCAGCAACAGAAGGATCCACCCTAGCATTCAACCCAGCGGGATGCCATCTACAACTTCAGGAATTAGATTATTTGGCTCTCAAATCGATGGAGGTACAGGACTTGCAATCCAGAGAACTTTAACACCAGAAACAAGTGCATCACAATATGCATCTCGTGACGAAAGGTTTCAGGATAATACCACCAGTACACTGCCTAATATGGATGCTTCCTCTGCAAGATCCATTCAACTGAGTGAACTAGGAGGACAACATCCTGAACATGTAGGTGGTAGTATGTCATTCAATCCATTTAATTCAAGATTAGCTTACGATCACGTTCATCTCTGCAGTAGCAGATCTAATATCGATTCAGATGGCCCGTCTCATGCATTTAGAGAGGTAAGCCACTTTACTTTAGACAAGGGACAAGTGCAATAAATTGTTAAAAGTCACTTGAGAATTTTGTCTAGATAAATTGAGTTTATAATTTAGATGATAGTTAAGATTTCAGATTAAGTTGTAATGTTGCATGACTTAAATTGCATAGTTAAAATTTCAGAATGTAAGTGCATGACGTAACACATGGTGTAGTTGTTAGCGAGTCAAGTACATGTCAAATCAGTCGCTTGGTATTAGTGTATTAATATATAAAATGATAATATGCAATATCCAAGAATTGAATAGTTTCAAAGGGAATGTGATGCTAAATAAAGCCCTAGTTGATTTAACATCCGGGATCCCTTATGTGAATCTAGCACATACAGTTCCAGATATTTAATTATCCCATCCATATTTAGCATGTTCAAATATAGCCTTCTGAAGCTAGCAAGTCATAGCTTGCCGCATGTTAGAATAATACTCTAGAGTCTAGTGTGTATCAGCAACATTGAGTTCTCTTTACATATGATCTTAGTATAATATATTCTTGAAACTTTGTGATTGGTTATGAAGTTATTTGATAATCTTGCTGCAGACCACAATTCCTGCAAGGACATCACAATGAACACCACACCCCATCTTTAAGCTGCATGGGCCATGCGGGCACAAATATAGGGCAAACAAAGTCTACCCTGTGCAGTGATCTTGAACCTCCACCCATATTAAAAGACTGGAAGGTGAGCTGATGCGTATAGTTGGATCTGCTTGTTTCAGTTTATTGGTGAAGGTTGCAGCGGGAGAAATCATAAATCCGGGCTCTAGCATTTAGGATTAGATATTGATGCAGCAGATTAGTTGTCATACCATTGTTTCTGATTATTAATGTTACAAGAGGATGTTTCATTATTATATTTGTTCTTATACATTAATTTTATTTGTTATCTGGCTGACTGGCTCCACCAGACAAAGGAAGCATTTTCTAATTTCTAATATATTTTCTTCAGTATCTAGTTATTTAGTTTGAACGGTAACATATAGCATGAATTTGTAACATTCACCTTTTTGATTGAGAGTTTATCCACTTTGAAGCAGTGACTGTGTTGGTAGCAGTGTTCCAGAAATCGCTAGGCGGCCCAGGGCGGTCGGGGTACCGCTTAGCGATTAATCGGTTAGGCGGAGATTAATCGGACGGATTAATCGGAGCATTAATCGGTTGTATTTAAATATTATTTTTAATATTTTTATTTATTATATATTTTTGTCAAATATTTTTGCCGGCTTTTGAATTTTTTAACGTATTTTACTGATTTTTTCCGATTTTTTACCGCATAGACCGATTTTTGACCGTCTAAACCGATTTTTTGCTAATTTTTAACCGCTTAAATCGATTTTTTGCCGATTTTTGACCGATTTATTCAAAAAAATGTTTTTTTAACCGCCTAGGATCGAGAAGGCGCCCGCCTAGACCATTTTTACAATAGAGGCTCGTAGAGGTAATAGAAGTTTATGTGTGTACTGACACATCAGAATATCAGGAAATTTGTGAAAATTTGTCTGTAAAGTTGTAGGTTTGTCTTGGAATAAAAGTAAGTGGATATTCCACATCTAGAAGCTGTTATATGTGTCTATTAAAAGGGTCCGATCTATAGCAAACGTATGTTACAGCATATAGTATTGCATAAATTTACTGCGGTACGTGTACAGTAGAGTTTTTGGTGTGAAAACAGGGGGTTACGTACCGCAGATTTACACGTACCGCAGAAACTTTCTGCGGTACCTACTAAACTTTTTGTTCTAATCCTGATCGTTGATGACTTGATCCAATGACTGAAAAGTCGTATGTTTTGTAAGACGTCCCTGACATACGTTTGTCTGGGACCGGGAATCCTATTAAAATACCGATTGTTGTATGATTGGATTATACATCGTTTGTTTGACCTGGCAAATGTGGAGTCCAGCCATGTACTGCATCTTTGATTCCTCTTTCTAAATTTTTTATGGAAAAATGTTAGAACTTCTAGAACCGTTCTTAAATAAATTTTCATATTTCAATGGATAAGGTCCGATATTTTTTATTTTCACCATCAAGATAATTATGTTTAAATTCTAAACCTTCCCTTTGACAAATTAAATCTATCTAATCAAAGGTTTATTTTCATCAAAACCAGAAATTTGTCTTCCCTTCTCTCTCTCCTTCACCCTAGCAGTTGACTAGAGAACAAGGAAAGAGAGAAGACATGGCAAACATATCGTCGAGGTCGAAATTGTGGTTTGATTGTCGAGGTAGAAGAAAAAGGATTGAAAAGTAAAGAAAACTTTCGGGCGAGGGATTCGATGGATTAAACGCAAGATTTCGAATATTTATGACATCTAGATTTGTATTTTAGAATATTGTTGCATGTTAATATCATCAATTTCTTGACATTATCATCAATTTCTTGACATAGTTTGTGAATGTAGGTCACTTTTTATCAATAGTTCATAGAAATTACATATATAATTCTTCTATTTTTCAATGTAAAACACAAAACATCTAAAAGTTTTCTAATTTCATGTGACTTGGTATAAATGCATTCCGTGAAGTCTTAGTTTTTTGTGCCCAATAGCATGAGCTGGAATCCTTTGTCCCCTTCCTCCGTGTCTCCTTTGTGTTCCCTGTTGTTTTTAATACAAAAAAAATGCTCTTGTGGAGCCCATTTTTATTATTTATTAAAATGGGCCCCGCAGGGGCACTCTTTTTGTATTAAAAAGAGCAGGGGACACAAAGGAAACACGGAAACACGGAGGAAGGGTACAGAGGATCCGGACCCCAACAGCATACTTGCGTATGTTATTTTTAACATTATTCATTTTAACATTTTTTTTTTGTGAAAAACATTATTCATTTTAACATTATATATTTAACTTATATAATATTTAACTTATTTCTTTGGTTGAGACAAATATAATAAAGGAGGTGCTGCACTTGTATGAGGTTTTCTCAGGACAAGCAGTGAATTACCAAAAGTCCGCTATTTTCTTTAGTTCGAATGTCAGACGTGATAAACAAGAGGAGATCAAAGATTTGCCTGGAGTGTTTAATGGCATTGAACAGAGTAAATATCTTGGTCTTCCATCTCTTATTGGTAAATCAAAGAAGATTGTTTTTCGTTACTTGAAGGACAAAGTGTGGCAGAAAATTCAGGGTTGGAATACAAAATTATTGTCTAGGGAAGGTTGTTTTAATATAAAATGTTGCTCAAACAATCCATGCGTACACGATGTCTTGTTTCTTGATCCCTAAGACGTTGTGTCAGGAAATCGAAAATATGATGAATGCCTTCTGGTGTAAGTATAATTCTTCGAACAACAAAGGTGTCAAATGGCTGTCGTGGTCTAGAATGAGTATGTCAAAGGCTAATGGAGGATTGGGCTTTCGAGATTTGCATGGTTTTAATTTAGCGATGCTGGGCAAACAATGTTGGAATCTTATCAAGAACCCGAGTACTTTAGTAGCTAAGCTATTAAAGGCCAGATATTATCCTAATTGCAATTTGCTGCAAGCTTGTAGGACAGGAGGGTCAAGTGTTACTTTGTCTGGAATCTGGGCAGCTAAAGAAAACATGAAGGAGGGTTTACGATGGGTTATAGAAGATGGAAAATCTATTATTATTAAGTCTGATAAGTGGCTAAGAGGGAAGTCTGATTTTTGTGTTGATCCTGGAGAAAATTGTAGTCCTGATTCGAAGGTGTGTGATTTCTTTTTGCCTGGACAGAAGGTGTGGGACAAAGATAAGATCAGAGCTACGTTCAACAGTGGTGATGCAGACGCTATTTTATCAACTCGTATTCCACAAAATAGTACTCAAAACAGGTTAGCCTGAGTCCATTCTACAGATGGCCAGTACTCAGTGAAATCGGGTTATAATCGATGGCAAGTGAATCATATGGGGAATGTAGAGGTACAACAATCTGATGGGTGGAAGAAGCTCTGCTGTGTATTCCGCATAAAATTAAAGTGCTTATGTGGAGACTTTGTAGAAATAATGTTCCTGTTCGTAACCTTCTAAGGGGCAAGGGTGTTCGAGTTCCTATTAGTTGTGTAATGTGTATTGGTGATGTTGAGCATTTAATGCATTTGTTTCTTGATTGTGGTTTTGCAAAAGCTTGTTGGTAGCGGATGGGCCTCAATTATGATACTTGGAATGTTGAGAACGCGTTTTGCTTCTTGACAAACTAAGCTATGAGTCGAGCGAGAACATTATCAGAATGGCTACGTTTTGTGGGGTGTGTGGTGGGCTCGTAATAAAAGGGTGTGGGATGGTAAAGTAATATCATCTGAGGCTGCTATGACATGGAGCATGAAACAAGTTGCAGATTGGAGGGAAGCTCATAAGAGAAAGTTGGTTTCATCACCCAATCTGAGGAACAATGTAGTACAGAAACCAAAGAAGTGGAAAGCTCCTGCAGAAGGACATCTAAAGCTTAATGTGGATGCGTCAGTTTTTGATGGTGCAGGTTTCTTTTCTGTTGGTATGGTAGTGAGAGATCACCAAGGTCAGTTTGTTCGGGGTAGAACAATGAAATTCTCAAGCTATGTCTCAGTACTAGAGGCAGAATTGGTGGGTATTTTGGAGGCTTTAAAATGGCTTGCTGTTTTGCCAGATCAGGTCACCATGGCTGAAAGTGACTCGTTGTTAAGTGTCACTGCGATTAACAAAATGGAACAGAACAGGTTGGAACTAGGTGATGTTATTGAGCAATGTCGATCCATTATTAGAAATAAGGCTGGTGTTTCAATTGTCCTTGTTAGGAAGCATGCAAACAGTTACCTTGTACATTTAATAGCTTCGTTGATGTTTCATCTTCTCCATTGTGTGTGTTGGAGACACTATTCTAGGATGTTCAAGTTTAATGAAATTTCCTTTATTAAAAAAACATTATACATTTAATTAATATTTTATACGTAATACATTTACCTTATTTTTTTAAAAGTACAACAATAAATAATTTAATTATTCATATTCTATTTCATGCATGTATATATATGTATTGTATAAAGTATGTTATTTTTAACATTATACATTTAACTTATATTTTTTACATAATACATTTACCTTAATTTTTAAAAAATATAACAATAAATAATTTAATTGTTTATATTCTATTCCATACATGTATATACATACATTGTATAAAATATGTTATTTTTAACATTATACATTTAACTTATATTTTATACGTAATACATTTAACTTAATTTTTGAAAAGTATAACAATAAATAATTTAATTATTCATATTATATTCCATGCATGTATATACATGCATTGTATAAGTATGTTATTTTTAAAATTATACATTTAACTTATATATTATACATAATACATTTAGCTTAATTTTTGAAAAATAAAACAACAAATAATTTAATTATTCATATTCTATTACATGCATGTATATACATGCATTGTATAAATTATGTTATTTTTAGCATTGTACATTTAACTTATATTTTTATACATAATACATTTATCTTAATTTTTGAAAAACACAACAATAAATAATTTAATTGTTCATATTCTATTCCATGCATGTATATACATGCATTGTATAAAGTATGTTATTTTTAAAATTATACAGTTAACTTATATTTTATACATAATACATTTAGCTTAATTTTTGAAAAGTACAACAATAAATAATTTAATTATTCATATTCTATTGAATCAAATTGAGAAATTAATACATATTATACATAATACATATGGATGGATGGGATGCTCCTCTGATGGCTAAAATTGAGAAATGGAAATCTATACGTGAATGTTAATATGTAATTTAATCATGTGTATATGTGCCTTCTTAATATATCTTTTAAATGCTTTTATTGTGTAAAATTGAAACATGAATTCTATTATTAATTAAGGGATTCATGTGCCTGAGGATGAACTCAGGCAGAACCCTGAGGTTAAAAGGTTTCCAATACAATTTTAAGGGTATTTAGGTAAATCTATTGATAAAAAATTTGCTATTACAAAAATGCCCCTGCGGGGCCGCTTATTCTATAGGTTATTTGTCTTATAACCTCAGGAGAACTACCTAAGGACATCCTCAGGCCCATTTTTCTCATTAATTAATTAATATTTCAATTTAAAATATTTTTATTCATTTTTTAAAATAAACATACTTTGGAAATAGTTTCTATAAAATAAATCATATAGTAAATAAACTTTAAACATGAAAATAATTAACTGATATAAAATAAAAATGATTGTTTTATAAAATTGAAATGGTGAGTTATTTTATAAAAATTTAAATGGTTTGTCATTTTATAAAAATTTAACTATTAATAAAATATAATATCACATCACATATATATAACATAATATCACATGTTTTTAAGACACAGCAACAATTCCATGACAATTAGCAACATGTGTATTTATTAGGTTTCAAACATTTAATAGATATAAGGGTTTTTAGGTAATATAACCAAAAAGAAATGCTAGAGCTTCCTAATCTATTTCCAAAATCGTTCCCGAATGCTGAGTTGTCAACATATAATTGGTTATCATTTCATTTATGAGATGAGTCCTCGTGCATTAATATGAATTCCATAAATAAAATGATACCACATGATTTGGGAACCTTTTTGAATACATAGCATCGCTCATAACTAAATTGTTAAATTGCATTTGGTAAAAATGAGCTGCATTTGGCACCATCCTTTCTTGATTGTAAGCTTCTTTCTTGATTGTAAGCTAAATAGAGCCGGTTGTTGGGGGAAGTATAGTTAGATTCTTGGGCCACCAACTTTTCAGGACTTCATATTTTAATCAATAATAGCTTATAAGTTATAACCGTATAATGCATTAATTTTTTTTATATGTAATAAATTTTATTTTATATTATAATTATATTTTAATATAATTTACTTTTAATAATTTATTTTAATTTTTATAATTTAATATAAATTTAATTAATGATATGCATGATTTAAAATTCTAAAATAAATATGTCGTTGATGGAATTCAAACCTTGAAATTTTAGTTAATTAATTTAATTATATAATATATCAATTTAGTAAAAAAAATAATTTAGCAAAAAATTATATAATATATCTAAACTGTTGAGTATGAATACACACACTAAAAATACGGGGGGTGAATGTATTCTTAGAACTTTCTTGATTTTCTTCCTTATACAATCTATTGAATCTGTAGTGTTTGTGTATGTAGTTTGAAAGAGTGTTTAACAAATATAGAGTGCGTAAATAAGATTACAATTTCACTTTAATCTACTACCTCTGTCTCAGTCAATACTTTACATTGTGTCTGGGCACGGAGACCAATGATAGTGGATGTAATATTGTTAAAATAAATGAAGTAGTGGGTGTAATAGTGATTTTATTGTTAAAATATGGGAAGTAGTGGGTGTAATAGTGTAAAGTGTTGAAAAAATGGAGTGAAGTAACGGATGTAATAATGTATTTTATTATTAAAAGTTACTATTTTTAATAATGTAAAGAATTGGTGGGACGTACCAAAAAGGAAAGTGTAAAGAAATGAGAGGGGCAGAGGGAGTAATATTTTATTAGTTTGAAGATTTGCTACAACCTGGAAATACAAATGTTAATATTCTCAGCTTCGTTTCTCAAAGAGATATTTTCTATGAAATTACAATGAAAAACATAAATGCTAAAAAAGTGATCGAGGATGTGCACTTATAGAACATGTGCACAGTCCACTTGCTACAAACTTAGTAATTGACAAATTCGCTTTCCTAGTTTGTCTCCAAGCTTCTTTGTAGACTTTCCATTCACACAATACAATGATATGTCACTATAAGTCTCTTTTATTGGATCGAACCCTTATCGGATCATTAACGGATCAGATTTTTTTTTGAAAAGATTCATACCCATTAATTTAGTTACAGATCGAATTGAATCGGATCAGATATCCAATCCATTCACAGGCCTACTTCAAAACATGTCAACAATGTAATCAAATTGAAATGCTAATTCAATTTTTTTCAAAAAATATGTAGGCAATTGTTCTATAGAGAACCATCTTACACTACACCATATATGGCCTTCGGTAACCAAAAAATTATGTTACCTTAGGGTGCTAAAATGTTACTATAGACCCATTTTTGGGCTAAGGTAACATAAATTATAAGTTACAATTTTCGATGTTACCCTAGGGTACCTAAGGTAACATATTTCACCCCTAGGGTAACATGCCCTATCGGTTACCTTAGAGGTCTACTGTAACATAAAAATGACATATTGCAACATAAAATTCGGTTACCTTAGGGTGCTTCAATTTTTTTAAAAAAGTGGGGCCACCATTGGGCCCACTACTGGGCCCCACCTGTGGACCCCACCTGTGCCCCTATTTTTTAACCAGGCTAATGTAACACTTTAACAGGCTAATGTAACACTTTAACAGGCTAATGTAACACTTTAACAGTCTAATGTAACACTTTAACAGAAAACAATTGAACAGCACCTCTTTTAAAGTATACAATCCCAAAATACCATTCAACCACAATGAACCACAAAGAAATCAATCTCAACATCCAAACAAACTTATAAATTCTGATTCAACATCCAAACAAAACAAACTAATTTAACATCCGAATTAGAAGATAAAAACTAGTTAACATCCATAAGTACTTTTACATCCCAATTCTAAGTTAAATAATGTACTAGAAGCTTAAACTTAGAAAGCAGTGATACTAGAAGCTACTGCCTCCAGTGATAGGTGTACCATCATCTGCTTCACTTGTAGCAATTGCACACAACTTCTCGACATCAACTGTGATGTCCGGGTTGGCCTCTCCAAAATTTTTAAGTGCAAATGTCAAGTTCCGTTGCATCTTCTGTTCAAAATCAGACTCGACTTTCTTCATTTTCTCCTCCACCTCAGAAGCGAGGCTTTCCTTAATCCTTGTGGTCACCTCTTTCACATATGTTTCTGTTGGTGGATTAGAACAACTGCTCATTCCTGACTTAAAGCATCTTCCTTTTAGCCAATTAGGACCATGTTTTGCACCAAGCTCATCCGAAGCGGCATCTCCGGTGGTGAGTTTTTTGGTAATATTGTCCTACAAAAGAAAACATAAAAGTCAACTAGTTAAACATGCATAAGATTACTTGAGTTAATTATAATATTCTCCTGGTTAAACATGCCAAGTCTCCTAGTTAAACATGCCAAGTCTCTGCAGTTGAAATCTAAATTCTAGTTGAAACAAACAAAGACCAAGAATCAGGTGTGTTCGGAAATTCACACTTAATTTATTTTAGTCTACAGAGTACCTGATTTTCTGTGTGTAGGAAGACTACTATAAGAGACTTGTGTGGTGAGAACTGGGAACAGGGTAGGAAACTATCAAATATAGAAACAGTTCCAGATTACACATTATTAACAGAGACTTAAGTGTGTGATCTTTTAAATAAAAAGAAAATATTTCTTTTCAACTAGAATTTAGATTTCTACTGCAGAGACTTGGCATGTTAAACATGCATAAGATTACTTAGTTAATTATAATATTCTCCTGGTTAAACACACCTGGTTAAACATGCAT
The DNA here is from genome assembly GCA_037693485.1 of Kitagawia praeruptora. Lineage (NCBI taxonomy): Eukaryota > Viridiplantae > Streptophyta > Magnoliopsida > Apiales > Apiaceae > Kitagawia > Kitagawia praeruptora. Next base: position 101,052,005 of record CM075352.1, on the reverse strand, counting down.
AAAAGAAAACTTGTGTATATATAGATGGGCTAACAGACAACATTTAAAGCCCTAAGCCACACACAGTAATATCCACTTTTCTTACAGAACACAGATAATGTCAACCATATATATAGACAACCATATGTAATGTTACCATGAAATACTTACAATTTTTTTTGTGATTATTTCAGGATTGGTCTCGTAGATATGTCCTTCAACTCGCTTCCGAGTTTCAACAAAAACCTCTGCATCACCTGGTTCAAGCTCATCTGCCACAGCTTTTTTTTTTCTAGTAAAAAAAATCAACACGAATAAATGAGCAACATTGTGGTATTACTTTGGACATAAACAAGAACAAGTTAAATCGAACAAGAAAATCCAGTAAACAAATAAAAACCTCTGCATCACATGGTTCAAGCTCATCTGCCACTGCTTTTTTTTTTCTAGTAAAAAAAATGAACACGAAACAATAAGCAACATTGTGGTATTACTTTAGACAGAAACAATGAACAAGTTAAATCGAACAAAAAAATAATGTTAACAAAAAATTTAAATAAAATAATCACATACCATCTTATACCGACATTGTGCAAAACTTTTTGGACCAAGAGTGTGAGTGTCAACATATTTTTTACGGCTTGCTGCATTTTTCTTCGCTCTCTCCTATAAAAAATAATGAAAAATGATGTAATTATGTTTTCGAGAGAGCCTAAATGCTTAAAATCGGTATATATACATGAACACTCTCATCATTCCAATATTCCAAAAGCAGTTTGAAAGTCTCGAGTGCAATGTCATCTGGTCTATTAGCCAACCTCATTTCATCATTTTCATACGCTGTAAAATGACTTTCCTTGATTCGACTCTTGTACACCTTCCAACATGAATGAATTGTCTCGAGCGCCCAATTTTCCAACTCATCAGGAATTATATATCGTTCCTTACAAAAATCGATAAGAATAAATAAATAAAACCCTCAAACCTAATCAGTTTTTAACAAATTATCCTCACCTAATTAAACAACAAGTAACGATAAAAATCGATATGTGGTCATAAATTACCTTGACATGATTCCACATAGCCTGCCTCAAGTTTTTCGAAACATGGCGCCAACTAACATAACTTAGCGACACACGACGCTTAGCAAGTGTTCCAAGGTAGGAACTTCATTATGATAGTACTTTGTCATTTTCTGCAATAGGCTGGAAATCGTCATTCATCCCGATGACAACTCTCTTGTCAAAGCTTCTCATGTGAACATCATCCATCCTGGTTTTTCCTCTCAATTTTTTAGGAACTGGATCTGCAAGATTTTGTGAATGTAAAATAGATATTCTTCTGCTTAAATGAAGATATAAATAGATATGCAACGAATAATATATATTAGGCTAACCTTCCATATCGCCTTCCTCAATACCAGGCAAGATATTTTCCTCGACAACCTTCTTACTTGCACTTGCTCCTGTTTTTTCTTGTCCTGCTTTTTTTTGTCCCCGAGCTTTCTCCTTTTCAGATTGTTCTCTTTGGCGTTTCCGCATAGCCCTCCAAGAATCCATTGAACCTTGTCCTTCATCTGGATGTGGAGATATCTCAGATTCCACAAATTGACATGTCTCATCCTTCTCCTTTGCTTCTTCATTTGCAGGCTTTGGTGTTGAATTGGTTCGGGAACGTGTTGTTGGTGCCCGTCCCCGAGCAAGCTTTTTCTTGTTTGTCTTCTTTCTACCCTGCAAAATACAACCACTTAGGTACAAAATAATATGATTCTAGTTATAATGCAGGAATAAATACAAACATCTAGCTACGACACACCTTTGGTGGAGTCACTGATGCATCACCGTCACTATTTGCATCATGTCCTGCATCCTGTCCCGGATCATAATCGGCACTAACATCTTGGGCCACATCATTTCCATTGCCCTTCGGTCCATTATTGTTTTCTTTCGCTGACAGTGAAGGTAACAGCTAGTAAAGAACTTGATTATTATGTTGGATTCTTACCATCCTTTGTTTTTCATAATCTGTTATAGGTGGAGGGGGTGGGATGATGGTCCTCTTGCTCTGCATATAAAGATTGGAAACAATTATATAAGGTAAAATTTTTCTGGAATAATAAAATTGAACAAGAAAGGTAAAATTGAAGACATCTAACCTGAACCTCATTTTCTCCCATTGTTTCATTTTCCCGTGGACTGGAACAATACAATTTTCTTTTGGCAGTCATAGGTCTCTGCATCACAGGTGTATCAATGGATTTTCCTAATTTATTCAGTCGTGGTGACTTTCGAGTACCATCTTGTGGCCACTTCTCTGAACCCATCTGCTTCACTGTGTGCTTCCTCTGCTATTGTAGTTGATGAGCCGTTGTGAATTGGCGCTTAGGGGGTTTTTTAGCTACAAAAGTGCAAGGGTAGTTACACAATAGTTAAGTGAAATAAATTAGACAATATGCAAGAAGTTACCAGTACCAAGAAGTTAACCATATAAACATTGTACCTGTAAGTAGATTTATAGGTCTTGGCCTCATAACCACATGCGGCTGCATTTTTTTGATTGGATGCACACTCATGTCAATGACATTATCAATGTAAAAATCAATATGGTCATTGCTTTTAGTTTGGTCAATTACTCGATTAAGTTCCAAGTCACTTGTCAGCAACTTCCAATCACCAGAATTCTCTGCCATTACATAAATTCCTCCAATTTCTGAATATTTAAGGTCATCGTGGACATGCTCCATGAGTACGGTATATGAAAATTTTTCAGTATCGACACCACGTACAACAGTCTCTGTCCCAACAGTATATCGTGTACTCTGGAATTCACCTTGATGGTGGAATCTGAGATGAATAAAATTTTCCATATATCCTGAAAAATAATTAAGAATGGAAATTACATTAGAGTAAAAATAGAGTGCACATAGCTAATAAGAAAAAAAATAAGTAAATGTCAAGTTAACATAGCAAGTAATCGGTTACCACATGGTGTTACATAAATAATTGAACATAAATAAGTAAATGTTAGGAATGCTAGATAATTAACTTAATTAATTAAAGGTTCAGTGATTACAAAATACAATTGAACATTAACATATTGCATAAAAACATCTAGATTTAGAAAATTATACAGGTTTTTCCACTACGTCGATCTCGATAAGACATGTCTAGTTGGAACATCATCCCTAGCCCATGTATCGTTCTCCATATTTACATCCTCGTCATTACGTGCACGATCAGGGACAAGATGTTTTGAAACTTCTACAATCCAGTTTGAATACAGGGAAAAAGGACCGCTGCATATAAGATGATCGTAGACAACATCTTGTACATGCCACTTGATGTTCTTACAGTTCTTGCAAGGGCATAGCATTTCGTCACCTACAGCCACTTGGGGGAATGCATTTTCTATAAACGCTTTTATCCCTATCATATACTCTTGACTATACTTTGGAAGGTTTATCCAAATATTTGGCATGTCGTCCATCACTACAGTTATGACAACTCAAAATGTCATAAAATATAAGTACACTCTAGGCTTACAAAAGATTAGGCAATTGGTTTTACCTTACTACTTAAACTATATTAATGATAAAAATAGTCAAAACTGAAAATCATAGCAAAATGACAACACTAGCAAACTTCAGCTTTCTCGTATTGAAATCTACCAATCCGATTAAGCAACAATTATTCAACATAAACGAAAATCGCAACGGAGCATAGATCTACTGGACAATATAACAAACATTTACGATACGAAAAAGTTAATAATACAACAAAAAATCATCAAAACTCAGTGTTTAAGTTCACACTCACCGATTCAATTGCAAAAATGAACAAACTAGAAACCCTAAGTGTACTTGCAGAAAATATACAATCTTACCAAATTCAACCACATATATAATCAAGTTTATCAAGTTAATTAACACACACACACACACATGCACATAATAGTTAATTCATACACACACACATAATAGTAACAGAACATATAGGCTTACACAGAGGCTTACAAAAACACATAGGCTTACAAAAATAGAGAACAAACATAGAGGCTTACACACATAGGCTTACTAATAGAACAAAAACACCAAATCAAAATTAAAAAACAGAAAATACCTAATTGGAGGAAGCCTAATTGCTGGGTGGAGAAGAAGCCCTAATTGGAGGAAGCCCTAATTCTTCTTGCAATCTGAGAAGAAGCCCGAAGAATTGCTGAGAAGTGCTGAGAAGTGCGTCGTCTTTGGGTGGAGAAGTCGGCTACTCTTGTTAGCCTTTGCTGAGAGAAAGTAAAGTGATTTGGGTAAAGTAAAGTGACCTAATCTATATCCCGCTCAACCGAAACAAAAACATCCCGCCCAGCCCAACAAAAATCCCCCCAAAACCTCCCGCCCAGCCCAACAAAAAATAAAGTAAAGTGATTTTTTTTTTGTTTTTTTGTTTTTTTTTTGAAAAACTGTTTTTTTGTTAATAATATTTTATTAAAATACTTATAATTTAATATAAAAAATTTACTACACAAACGTAAAGTATTTATTAAAAAAATAATAATTTTGATATTTTTTTATAAAAACTTTTTTATTCGATTTTTTTAAAAAATTCGAGAAAAATTTTAACAATTTTAAAAAAAAATCTTTACAAAAAAATTGTGAGCAGGATTTTAAAAAATTTATAATTTCTAAAAAATATTGCAATTTCTGAAAAAAATATTAATTTTAAAAAATAAAATAATTTTCCAACTCATTTAATAAAAATGTTAAAAAAGTTTAAAAACTAAATTTATTTAAAGAATTTAAAAGAAATTTAAATTGGATGAAAAGAGTTGGCATGGTCAACTCTAATGTAACACGTACATATTTATGTTACATGCTTTAACACTTTCTAGCTAATGTAACATCATAGTTTTGGCTAAGGTAACATAAAAAACACAATATTATCTCAGGATGTAAGTAGTATAGCTAAGGTAACATATTGGGGTAACATTTCTCCAGTAGGGGTTACGGTAGGCCATATATGGTGTAGTGTTACGTAGAGAACCGTGGAGAACCACTTATTATATACTAATTTTTGATTCTATTATCGAACCAAATTTTTATTTTTTTGGATCTACAAAAAAAATTGGTTCTAAACATTTTTTTTGGATAGATGCTGACATGATAGTGCCACATCACTTACCACGTCATCAGTGCTGACGTGGCAGTGCCACGTTATCGATGACATCATCATTGATGATGTGGCACTGCCACGTAAGCACTGATGACGTAGCACTGCCACGTCAGCACTAATGACGAAGCTAAGGCTAATGAATTGAGGGCTATGGGTCTGTGTAGAGTCAAATTTAATCCCTACATCATTGAATACAAGAAATATGGAAGAACTGTAAATATTAGAATAAACTACATCAGTTCCTACTCTGAGAAACAGCTGAATGAAGTACTCAAGAATTTATCAGACTCCCCTCTAATTGAAGAACTCACTGCAATGGAAGACATTATTCTTGCAATGGAAGAAAATGCAAAGAAGAAGGCTAAAGAAGCTGAAGAAAAGAGAAAAATGAGAATCTGCAAGCCAAAGCTCAAGGGATGAATCCAAAAGAATATGGCTAGTAATTCTTCATAACCTGTAAGGATGTCTGTTTGCAATTTTTTGTTAATCAAATTTCATACCTGTACTTTCCAAGTCTTATCTTTATATATGTTAGGCTTGTTATCAGACATTAAATTGTGACTAAGGGTCTTACTCACAATTTGGGGGAGATTGTTAGTCACAGAGGCATGTCTGTATACATCTAATAACAAGCCTAATTGTTTGTAATGCTTTGCATTACTTACATGACCTCTTAACTGAGGGAACCTCTAGTTGTAGAGTTTCTACTTGTTTAGTACTTGTAATAGGCATCAATTCATATCTGTGTAATTGTACTTAAAAGTCAGAGAATAATGCTTGAAAGAAGTTCCAAGGTTCATGCCTCAAGCTTGAAGAACAAGACTATCAAATAATCACATTTGGGATTTGAAGAAATAAAGAATTTGTCTAAGTACCAATTCGAGAAGTATGTTTGTTATATTCGAGAAGTCTAGCCTTCGAGAAGTCAGGGATTCGATATCTCAAAAGACACTATTTGATATCTCTGAATACACTGTTCGATATCTCAGAGATTCGATATGTCTACTACTCTATTCGAGAACTCAGAAAGTCAACAAGTCAAAGCATCATTCGAGTTCTCTAGGAGTCAACAAGTCAAGGTCCATTCGATATCTCAAGGACTCAGAAAGCTATTCGACATCTCAGGGATTCGACAAGTCAAGTGTTCTATTCGACAACTCAAGGATCCCTGGAGAAAAGAGTTATTCGAGAAGTGATTCGATATATCAATTATACAGTATTCGAGAACTCACAGTTATCTAATCCTAGTTCTCGAATCAATCACTTAGCCATTTCTCGAATACATTCTTGGAGACAAACTACTGGAGAAATTGTACAAGTCAGAAACCTGTAGCAAGCCAAAGCACTTTATGGACCACAATTTGTAACGTGCTCTGGAAAGCCTACAAAGAAGCTTGGAGAGATGTAGAAGAGACAAAGAGCTAAAGAAGTGGATCTGAACAAGTTTCACAAAGTCAAATCTGTAGCCGTTTGGATACTTACTCAAAAAGGATAGACATACAAGAAAGTAATTTATCCTGTAACCTTATTTGTAGTAAGCAGGTTGTATTCATGTTCTATAAGAATACAATCTCACTTCTTTAGATAAGTTTTTCACACACATTGTAAGAGAACATCCCTCTGAGAAAAACGAAGCTTAGAATACTATCATTTGTATTCACAGGTTGTAGCAAATCTTTATATAATAAAATATTAGATTAAAGTGATATTTTGCCTTATGTTGTTCATAATCCGCACTTACACATCTGCATACACAACCACATATCGTGCTACACAGATTCAAGAACAAGAAAAGTTCAAGAATTCATTCACCCCCCCTCTGTATTCTTTAGTCGTATTCAACAAGTGGTATTGGAGCAGGTTGTTGATCAAAACAGAAAATGATCATGAGTTCGAATACACCAAAGACAACAGGAACGGTGAAGGTCCCTAGGTTTGACAAAGAGAATTTCAACCTCTAGAAGATAAAAATGATGTTGTTCATCAAAGCTTCACATCCTCTGTATCCTGAGATTCTTAAGAATGGTCCCTTTGTTCCACAACAAGAAATACCTGAAAAGACTGTTGGAACCACAACCTATCCAAGATTTTATATGGCCAAGGAACCATCCAAATGGAAAGAATCAGAAAAGGAGATGGTTGCTCTTGATAGTCACCTCATGCTGCTAATCATAGACTCAATGGATATGTCAATGTTTGCAAACATAGCATCTTGCACTTCTGCTAAAGAGATGTGGGATCATATTGAGGTTCTATGTGAAGGAACAGATGAGGTCAAGTAAAACAAGAAACAGATACTGGTCGCACAGTATGAATCTTTCATGGCACTGCACAAGGAAAGCATTACTGATATGTTTGAGAGATTTCACAAGCTGGTTACTGAGTTGCAGATGAATGGAAAGGTTTTCAGCACTAAAGAACTGAATATGAAGTTTCTATTGTCTTCTCCAAACCACCTAGAGTAGAGGGTCATTTCTCTAAGGGAAAGAGATTTGAAGAAAATCACATATGATGCACTCTATGGGGTTTTAAAGACTCATGAGCTTGAGTTGCTTCAGAAGAGGGCTATCCAAGCCAACCAATGCAGGATGGTAAACACATCATGTGCCTTGATTGTCAACAAATCTGTTCAAGACCTAGAAGCATCTACAAGTCAGCTGAGAATAGAGGAGATAGTAGATGATGAAGAAACTGAAGCTGAAGTGAGTGAACCTGTTGAAGAAAAGGAAGAAGAAGAGTTCTATACTCTTAAAGAGCTAGATGGCATGGAAAACACATCATATGCTTTCATGGCATGGCCAGAAAATTTCCAAACATTAGATTCAAGAGAAACCAACCCTTCAAACCTAAACCCCAAAACCATTCATTCAACAAGAGTAACCTTTGAAGCCAAACAAGAGTAAATTCAAAACTGGCTATGTGGATAGGTCATCTGTGAGATGTTATAGATGCAATGACCTAGGACATTTTTCTAGTGAATGCAAGAAGCCTAAAAAGAAGGATAAAGAGTTTCTAGAGCTTGAAGCTAAGTATGAGGCCCTTCTCAAAAAGCAAACACCAAGCAAGGCCTACATAGCTGAAGGGAAGTGTTGGGATGATACTGAAAGTGATGAAGAAGAGCAAGGATTCTGTAACTATGCCTTAATGGCTAATTCCAAGGATGAAACACCTTCATCAGACTCTCAGGTACCATCTCTCACTACCATAGACATGTCTGTTTCTGAGTACAAGAATATGATTGAACAACTATCTGTTGAAATGTTTAATATTCATATTAATATGACTACTGCTAATGAGGAAATTGCTAGACTATCTGCTAAAAATGAATTGTTACTCAAAAAGAATGAGGAACTTGAGCTAACTGCTATGCAAGTTGAAAACCTTAAGAAAGAAGTTGAATATCTACAGAATAAGGTTCTATGTGTTAGTCAGATTGAAAAGGCTCTTAGGGATGAACTAGCTGAAAATGAATTCAAAATGAAAACCTTTAAGAATTCATCTAGTCTATTGCAGTCCTACCATGAGAAAATCCTAGCCAAACCCAAGGCTGCCATTGGGCTTGACTATGACACTCTTAAACAGAGGAAAGGCTATGCTGTCATTGAAGATGACATAGTTGTTCAGGAGGAAGTGCCTCATATTTTGAAAAAGATTGAGTCTCCAATTTTAAAAGAATCAACATTTGAAATTGATGAGGATGCCTTACTCATTAAGCAAATGTTGAATGATGAGGATGAGGCACAGTCTAGTGAACAACCAGCATCCTCTAAGAGGGAGAGTGTCAAGCCAAAAGCTAAGAAGCATGTTGGAAGTAGACCTAGAATTGAGAAGTTTGTGAAGTTTGTTCTAGCTAGGAAGAATGAATCTGAGAAGAAAGTGACTAAGAAGAAACAGAACAGAAATGGCAAACTATGGATTAAGAAAGATAATAACTATGCTTATATGCCTAATGCCCCTAGGAAAACCTGTCAAAATTGTTTCAGTACCAATCATTTAACTCATGTATGCAAGAAACCTGTTCGTAGTGTGCCTAAACCTTTCTATGATTGCTCTGTGTCTTTAAGACATAGAGATGCTCCATTCTGTGATAAATTTGACTGTATGCCATGCAATATGAATGTTATGACTAGCTGCTTCAATCTGAGAAGGCAATTCATTGATGATTGTATTAGTCACAATTCCACACTACACAAGGTCAAAGTCTTCAAGTCCTCCTAGAGCTAGGAAGGTACCTCTGTCACCTAAGTCTGAAACCTCAGGTTCTAAGACTTCTAACAGTGACAAGAAGACTAACACCAAGAAAGTTAATAAGCATGTTGTTAATGATAAAACTGTTTCTAAGTCAAATGGACCCAAACTTGTTTGGGTATCAAAGGAGAAGTAATACCTTCGTGTTTGCAGGGCAAAGAAAATGAAAAGAAGGTCATGTGGATTTTGGACAGTGGATGCTCAAATCACATGACTGGTGATATGGCCCTGCTATCACAGTATGAGGAGAAGGCTGGCCCAATGGTTGCTTTTGGAGATGACAGCATGGGTAACACATTGGGATATGGCAAGTTGAAAGTTGATAATGTCATCATTGAAGATGTAGCACTAGTCAAGGGACTCAAGCATAATCTGCTAAGTGTTGGTCAGTTTACTGATAGAGGATTCAAAGTGAATTTTGACAAAGACGAATGTTTGATCAGCCACAAGAAGACTGGTGATTTTGCTCTATCTGGAGTTAGGAAGGGAAGCCTGTTTGTAGCCAATATGGACTCTGCAAGCAAGGATAAAATCTGTTGCTTTTATTCAAAAGCATCAAGTGAAGACTGTTGGCTGTGGCACAAGAAGTTATCACACTTGAACTTCAAAACCATTAATTCTCTAGTTAAAAAAGAGTTAGTGAGAGGCATGCCCACACTTGAATTCTGTCAAGAAGGAGTGTGTGAGGCTTGTCAAAAAGGAAAGATGAAAAGATCAAGCCACAAGTCAAAAACAGTGACATCTATAACCAAGCCCCTGCAACTAATTCATATGGATTTGTTTGCGCCTGTCAATATTATGTCACTAGGAAGAAAGAAGTATGCTTTGGTGATGGTTGATGACTTTACAAGGTATACATGGGTGGAATTTCTGGCATTAAAAGATAAGGCTCCACAAGTAATCATTGAGCACATAAAGAAAGTTGATAAGGAAGCAAAAGCCAATAATGCAAGTGTGATTGCATTGAGAAGTGATAATGGAACAGAGTTCAGAAATGCCTTACTTGAAGCATTTTGCAAAGAGAATGGCATTTCTCAACAATTCTCAGCTCCAAGAACTCTACAACAAAATGGAGTAGTTGAGAGAAAGAATAGAACTCTAATTGAGGCTGCTAGAACAATGTTGCTTGTTGCAAAGATGCCTACATGTTTTTGGGTTGAGGCTGTGAGCACTGCATGCTATATCCAGAACAGAACCCTCATCAACAAAAACCACTACGCCATAGATGGGCGTCCGCAATGCTTTTCTATTGTAACGCCCACTTTCTGTTACATTAGAGGTACCTTTTTTGACCTACTACAACACTATTGAGATTGTGTTACATTATCTGTGAATGTACTGTTGCAGTAGAACACGTACTGTTGCAATAGCTTCGTTGTGTTACAATAGCGATTAAGCGTTGCATTTGCTATATTTTTAACATTTATAAATATAAAAATGAATAAACATGTGGGTCCCACATAAGTGTTGCATTTTCAAGAAGTAGTGTTACATTTGGTGTAATCAGTGTTACATTTGAATGCTACAAGTGCGACGTGTAACAATTTGCCACGTGTCATGTGGGTCCCACTGCCACGTGTCACGTGGGCCCCATTGACACGTGTCACAGGACCCACAAGCTGTCACGTGTCACGTGGACTCCACTGCCACGTGTCACGTGGGTCCCACAATGCCACGTGTCACGTGGGCCCACTCTACCACGTGTCACGTGGGCCCATTCTGCCACGTGTCAGTGGGGGGCTCACTGCCACGTGTCAAGGTGGGGCACACTGCCACGTGTGAGTGGGGGCTCACTACCACGTGTCAAGGTGGGGCCCACGGCCACATGTCAATGTGGGACCCACTACCACGTGTCAAGTGGGTTCCCCGTGCCACGTGTCACTAAGCCAAACCTGCCATGTGTCCATGGTCCCATTGCCATGTGTCACTTTGAAAGCATGCCACGTGTCCCAGAAATTTGTAATGTAATTATGTAAATGGCTGTTACTTGAAAAAAAGAGGTGGAAGGGATTTGAACCCCCGACCTCCTCCCTAGTAGTTCAATTGCTTAACCACTCCACCAAACATTGCAATGTGTTAATTTCGTCACTCACTAATATATAAACTATGCACTTAGATTTAATTACTATTATAAACCAATCTATTACTATTATATAATTAGAATGAAAATAATTTTCGTTTTCTATATATTATATTATTCACTGAGGGGAAGAAACCATTCATGTGTGGGGAAGTTCTCCCAATATTAAAAATATTTATATAATTTAAAATTGAATCATTATATTATATTATTCCGGTCAAAGTACTAGTTGACCGTTGAATTACCCGATAAAATAATTTTTTTTTTCTAAAATTTTGGGAATAACATTAAATATGACGGATCTTGATTCCCGTACGGTTGGGTGGTCGAGAAATATTTTTTTAAAAATCGAATCTTTAAACCCTGGAGAAATCCTATTTAGGGGTTCCGGTAAAAGTACTAGTTGACCGTTGAATTACCCGATCAAATAATTTTTTTTTTTCCTAAAATTTTGGGAATAACATTAGATATGATGGATCTTGATTCCCATATGGTTGGGTGGTCTAGAAGTATTTTTTAAAAAATCGAATCCTTAAACCCTGACGAAACCCTGTTTAGGGGTTCCGGTCAAAGTGATAGTTGACCGTTGAATTACCCGATCTAATTTTTTTTTTCTAAAATTTTGGGAATAACATTAAATATGATGGATCTTGATTCCCGTACGGTTGGGTGGTCGAGAAATATTTTTAAAAAAATCGAATCCTTAAACCCTGACGAAACCCTGTTTAGGGGTTTCGGTCAAAGTGATAGTTGACCGTTGAATTACCCGATCTAAATTTTTTTTTCTAAAATTTTGGGAATAACATTAAATATGATGGATCTTGATTCCCGTATGGTTGGGTGGTCGAGAAATATTTTTTAAAAAATCGAATCCTTAAACCCTGACGAAACCCTGTTTAGGGGTTTCGGTCAAAGTGATAGTTGACCGTTGAATTACCCGATCTAAATTTTTTTTTCTAAAATTTTGGGAATAACATTAAATATGATGGATCTTGATTCCCGTATGGTTGGGTGGTCGAGAAATATTTTTTAAAAAATCGAATCCTTAAACCCTGACGAAACCCTGTTTAGGGGTTCCGGTCAAAGTGATAGTTGACCGTTGAATTACCAGATCTAAATTTTTTTTTTCTAAAATTTTGGGAATAACATTAAATATGATGGATCTTGATTCCCGTACGGTTGGGTGGTCTAGAAATAGTTTTTAAAAAATCGAATCCTTAAACCCTGACGAAACCCTGTTTAAGGGTTCCGGTCAAAGTGATAGTTGACCGTTGAATTACCCGATCTAAATTTTTTTTTTCTAAAATTTTGAGAATAACATTAAATATGATGGATCTTGATTCCCGTACGGTTGGGTGGTCGAGAAATATTTTTTAAAAAATCGAATCCTTAAACCCTGAAAAAACCCTGTTTAGGGGTTCCGGTAAAAGTGATAGTGACCGTTGAATTACCCAATCTAAATTTTTTTTCCTAAAATTTTGGGAATAACATTAAATATGATGGATCTTGATTCCCGTACGGTTGGGTGGTCGAGAAATATTTTTTAAAAAATCGAATCCTTAAACCCCCCTGTTTAGGGTTTCCGGTCAAAGTGATAGTTGACCGTTGAATTACCCGATCTAAATTTTTTTTTTCTAAAATTGTGGGAATAACATTAAATATGATGGATCTTGATTTCCGTACGGTTGGGTGGTCGAGAAATATTGTTTAAAAAATCAAATCCTTAAACCCTGAAGAAACCCTGTTTAGGGGTTCCGGTAAAAGTGATAGTTGACCGTTGAATTACCCGATCTAAATTTTTTTTCTCTAAAATTTTGGGAATAACATTAAATATGATGGATCTTGATTCCCGTACGATTGGGTGGTCGAGAATATGTTTTAAAAAATTGAATCCTAAAACCCTGACGAAACCCTGTTTAGGGTTTCCGGTCAAAATGATAGTTGACCGTTGAATTACCCGATCTAAATTTTTTTTTTTTTATAAAATTTTGGGAATAACATTAAATATGATGGATCTTGATTTCCGTACGGTTGGGTGGTCGAGAAATATTTTTTAAAAAATCGAATCCTTAAACCTTGAAGAAACCCTGTTTAGGGGTTCCGGTAAAAGTGATAGTTGACCGTTGAATTACCCGATCTAAATTTTTTTTTTTCTAAAATTTTGGGAATAACATTAAATATCACTATACCAAATATGGGCTATTGCAATGCCAAACAAGTGTCATATTAGACGCCAAATGCTTTACAATAGAGGTTTTTGCAACGTGTTTGTCAAAATTGAGCGTTGCATCTGCTGCTGTTGCAATAGACCCCTATAACAACGTTTTACCTACTTATTGTAACATTTTTAAAGTATTACAATATCCCCTTTAGTGCAACACTTTTGTCATGTTTAGTGACACTTTTATGATGTTGCAATAGACTATTGCAACACAATTTTGTAACATATTTTCGTTAAAAGTGTTGCACAGTCAATTTATTGCAACATTTTTATGTAAAATTTTATCCCCTATTGTAATGCTTTTTGTTTTTTTAGCAACATTATTGTAATCCATTTTTATACTTATTGCAACATTTATTTGCAACACTTAGTCCAATTTGAAATATATATCCTGTTTGAACTGTCAATAAACCAATACAAAAGATATCACACCAGAATCACATTTCCCATTCAACAAAATATGCCATAAAGCCCAAACATAGTCGGCTTATACCATAAGATAGGAAATCCAACAGAATATATGTCGAAAGTACATAAATCCTAAGTCGAAACACATAGTCAACTTACACACCAAAATATCTAAATAAAACTTGGTCTAATTTACTGTTAAAGTACCAAGCTACCAAAAGTACGCACACATGCATATAAAATAAAAGTACTGATCATCAATCATCATGATTTTCGTTCAGATCGTCCTCGTGATTGCCATCCTCACTATCATCATCCTCTTGATCTACAAGAAATATGGGCTATTGCAACGCCAAAAAAGTGTCATATTAGACCCCAAACGTGTTACAATAGAGGTTTTTGCAACGTTTTTGCCAAAATTCAGCGTTGCATCTGCTGCCGTTGCAATAGACCCCTATAGCAATGTTTTTCGTACTTATTGCAACATTTTTTAAGTATTACAATATCCTCTTTAGTGCAACACTTTTGTCTTGTTTAGTGACACTTTTATGATGTTGCAATAGACTATTGCAACACCATTTTGTAACATGTTTTAGTTAAAAGTGTTGCAAAGTCAATTTATTGCAACATTTTCATGTAACATTTTCTCCCCTATTGTAATGTTTTTGGATTTTTAGCAACATTTATGTGCAACACTTTTGTTCCTATTGTAATACATTTAGATTTTTTTAGCAACATTTATGTGCAACACTTTGTATTAGTCCAATTTGCAATATATATCCTGTTTGAAATTTCAATAAACCAACACAAAAGCATATCAAACCAGAAATCACATTAGGTCAATAAAACCCAAACAAAGTCGGCTTATACCATAAGATCATTTTACATCTAGTACATAAATCCAAAGTCGAAACACATAGTCGACTTGCACACCATAAATCTAAATAAACACACATAGTCCGGTATCAATACCCTGAAGTCATAGTATGTAAGGCAGAACTTTCTTAAAGCAGAAGCAGTATCGTCATCGAGTACTTCAACTTTTGAAGATATATTCTTTACTCGCAAACTTTCATGCAATAGATGAGTAGCCTCAGTACTGATCTGCTTTCTCACTTCTTGCATAGATTTCGCTCTTGCATCCAAAGCTTCTCTCAGTATACCGGCTGAAATAACTTATGCATCCATCTGTGGAATTCACTATATTAGTAAACTTTTATAACAGCAAACTTTTGTTTTTACCTTATGTAAGCACTACTATGTCCATCAGGAAGACAAGGAAAAGTTCAAACTACTTGCAAATTACTTCGAATACGAAACTATTTTTCGTATTTCAATTGCAATTAAAGGGGGAGAACTTCAAGAGAAACAAAAATTTTCTTCCTAACAGTGCAACAGAAGAAAGGGCACAATATGTCGTTCAAATCACCTAGTTAGTAGTCTTGGCAAAAAAAAATCAACAAAATAGACGTAAGAGACGAAATATGTATATAGCAACAACTTATCATGCATACGTAGAAAATTTCATGTTGAAACTTTTTAACAAGAAACTCCATGCAGAATCAATCCTTAAATCAGTAAGATAAAGTAAAAAAAATCTTTCAAATTTAAAGCACCAACTGCTCTACTAGAAAGTAAAAACCAATCCTTTTTTTCTTATACAATATTGCTCTACTAGAAGTAAATGCCCCAAAGAAGAATTCAGAGCACATAATTATAACACGACCACACTAAGGTAAGTGAGGGCATGTAAAAAAAATCTTTCGAACAACCATATAATCTCCATTTGACAAAGTCAATTCTACATCAGACTCGGCCCGATATGGATGAATGACCTGCATCAAGATGAAAAAATAGACGTGAAATACAATAGGCAGAGAAATTAAAACAAGGTACAGTTCAAAATTTTAAAAGTGAAACAAAAATAACACTTACCTCTCCAAAGAAGTATTCCATGATATCTGCTGATAGAGAATCTGTTTAACTGGTTTCAGTAAAAAGCACAAAAATTTGTATAACTTTTAGTAACAAGTCTAGCACATTATATAGCCATTTTTGGCTGTTAGATCAACTGTTTAACCGATTTCAGTAAAAAGCACAAAAAAGGATATACTTTAAACTGGGAAAAAAATTGTTATCAACAAAACATTTCTATTTTGCCAATAATTGCTCAAGAAACCAAGTCATCATAATGAAAATGAAAAATATCTATTATGCATTATGATTCCACTACAGTGCACAATTTTGATGCCAAATGTTAGTCCTTGGACTCAATACCTCAATCTCTAGCTGGTCAAGTATACTTTAAACTTTCTTATGATAATTGCGCTCTGCCTCAACCAATCCTGCTGTATATGAGAAAACACAATACTACTGTATATGAAAAAAATGAAATTAAGGGCATAGTGGGAAAAATGAAACTAGTTTACGAAGATCTGGAACCAATCTTCAGAACTCCAGTCCTAGTTCTTCTGTTGTGCTTGTCTTGCTCTCCTCTTCCCTACATTTGTTTTAACTGCTTCTAAAATTGATATTTACCAAGGAAACCAAGACATGAGAATCTATATTACTTTGCATTAGCATAATTTTGACAGGAAGGTACCTATACCTGAACAAATTGATTTATTTCCCGAATATGATTAGCGGTGGGGCCTTGTCTCCCTTTTACTTCGTTTCCTTGAGGATACCATCAGGAAACACTCCCTGGCCAAATATATGTTAGTTAAAAAAGACATGTTACATCATGGAAATATGAAGACATGGTATATTGAATTACTGCAAGACAAATCCCAATGATCTGTCACAGTGTGCCATTTATTTAAGTTACAAAATAAGTTCAATGGATGATTCAAGGTCAAGCAAACATATATCTTATATACCCGCTATCAGGTATATCCAAAGCCAAACCCATAGTGCTAAATCCTTGTTTTCCTTGTTCTTCAAGCTCATGACTGAGACAAGTGGTTGAGAACTTGAAATAGAGAAGAAAGCCCGTACAAGTACGCCCCCTGAGACAAGTGCTATGTATATGGTCTCACAGAAACTTTGAATGTGGTTAGCCCACAAACTAAAATTGTTGGCAATGACACAAATACAGCTTATTAGCTTAAGCACTGCAAGTGTAGCAACCAGCACATTGTACTCTGCAATAAAAAAATCGCAACTTAAATATCATATTAGATATTCATTACTAACTTTAAGAAATTGAGAAAAAATGAAACTTAATATGTCACTAAAAACAACCAAAAAAGGGGCTTCAAACACGCACATTAGGACAATACTTAGCAATTGTTCACTATAAAAGAACAGAGCTTGAAAAACAACAAAATTAACACATGTAATTAATTAACAAAAATATCACAGCTTGAGAAAAATCTCCAAACTATGAGTATATAATTAATTTTTAACAAAATTAAAATAATATTAACACATATATCCAACTAGTTAACACAAAAATCCAACAAATTTGACAGATACAAGCTTTAATCCAACATACAATCGAAAAAATTCACATACATACATATATATACATTTATAATTCATTATAATCGGAAAAGGATGGGTATTTTACCTCTAATTGAAGCTTTACTCAAATCTTTGCTCAATTAGGTTTGGGGTTCTGGCCTTTTACTGAATCGATTAAATTTGAGATGAGAGATGTGTATTTATGAGAGAGAGAGAGAGAGAGATAACAGAGAGGCAGAGAGTGGTGAGGTGGAGAGAGAGGAGCGGTAGAGAGACCGGTGAGTCGAGAGAGACAACGGTGAGATGAGAGAGATAGTGGTGACTGGTGAGATGTGTTTTTGGGATTTTTTTTTGTTTTAATCGTGTATGAAATATTTTGGTACTCTTTTTATCGCGCCCAGCCAAAAAATCAAATTCTCGCCTATAATTTTGGGCAAAGTGTAATGTCTATTGTAACGTTTTTGCTAAAGTATTGCAATTGTTCTACAATTTCAAAATGATCTTTTTGCTTGCAACACTTTTCGTATTTCTTGCAGCATTTTTAAAAATATTGCAATAGACTACCAAGTTTTGTGTCTATTGTAACACTTTATGTAACACAAATATATATTGGGCTTGCAATAGCCCATATTTCTTGTAGTGATTGTTGTCCTCACTTTCATCACCACTGCTAGCACATAATTCTTCAAGATCTAGGTCTTTGAAATCTGGATTGATTTCTCCCAGTTTGACTATTACCTTTGTCATTTTTTCAGACACCTTTCTGTCGACCATCTCCTGCATCTCAGACATGATTTCTTCCCTTAGCGTCTTTTTCAAATCATTCATATCAGTAGGAGTACCGGAGCTAAGAAGTTTCTGTTGCTGATCTTGATTTGTTTTTCTACATTTGCCTGATCTACCCAAAAGCCAATTGGGACCATGTTTTGGTTTTTTAACTTGCTCACCACTGCCATCTTGAACATTTGGAGTCTACCAATAAACATGATTCAACAAAAATAAAAACACATTAATACTGAAAAGGACGGAAATACATAATCTTTTTTTTGCCAAGTGAAATACATAATCTTTTAAAAATGAAAAGGACTGAAATACTTAATTAATTGCATCATTACCTTGTATTGTCGGCCTGGCTTCCGTTTACGGGTTTTCGCATAAATATCATCTTTTGGAGCTAGTTCTTCAGGATCGATTTTCTTTTCGGATTTCTGTGAAGAAAATGCAAGAAATGGGATAATGTTAAACCAATATAATGCAAGAAAATATGTAAGTGTGGATTTATAAACACATAGCAAAAGAAAATATGCAAGAAAATATGTAAGTGTGGACATACTATTTTCTCGCCAATTTGCGCAAAACTTTTACGACCCGCTGTGTGTGTCTCTACAATCAATTGACGATTTTCTGCATTTTTCTTAGCTCTCTCCTGACCATTCAATAAAGTGCAAAGAACATAAAATCACTTCCAACAAATTTTCAAAAAAAAAATTGCAATAAGGTGAAGTTCTAGCTAACTAATCTTAATAAAAATGTATATACCTGAACTTCTGCATCCCCCCAGTATTTAAGCAGCACCTTGAATTCTTCGACTGGAATGACATTGGGCTTATTTTTTAACCTGTCCTCATCATTAATATATGGTTTATAATGATCGTTCTTAACCTGGCTTTTATGCTGCCTCCACGCAGCACCAATAGTCCGCAATGTGTACGTTCTTCCTTCCTCGGGAATCTCATATTTAGTCTAATTAAATTAGTTAAAATTATTAGGTGCAATTTACATCTCATGGACATACAAAATTTCTTTTAATTAGACATATACTATAAACTTGCAGTCTATAAGTATTCTACACATATAACTTGCAGTCTATAATTAAAGTCATTGACTATACGATTTTGGTTTTACCTTTACAAAACTCCATAGCTCCTCCTTTTGTTGTTGAGGAAATCTATGCCAGTTTATGCAATCAAGTGGGACAGATTGCCTACCCAATGTCCCCAAAAAGTCCTTGAATTCAGACAAGACCTTGTCATCATCAGCCAGGGCCTGCAACTCGATGTTCAGCTTAATAATCTTCTTTTCATCAGCCCTCCTTGTGTACACAGCATTCATTAATGTAGGTCCTCTATGCTTCCTTTTTTTCTGTACCTAAAATTAGTAAAAAAAACTGAAGTACTACACAAACCCAATTTCCTCTTTAAGACAATATCAGTAAAAACTACAATTACCAGCTGGAATTTGTGTTTCCTCATGAGTTTGTGAATGAACTGTCTGACCACCATCATCCACTTGGCTTTTTTCCTTTTGTACTGTTTTCTTACGATCTTTCATTATCAAATAAGCCTCCATTGAACCAATTCCTTGATTGGTCAACTTTTTGGCTAGTGCCACTATCTCAGGAAAGGTGGCTGGTGCCACTCTCTCAGGAAAGGCTGGTGTTATAACTTTAGGCAAGGGAGGGGGAGGTGGTAAAACAGGGGATGATGGTTCAGTTACGAGAGGGGTTGATTTCCGAGTTTCAGAATGGGGTGAGTATTCAGACTGCTTACAATTATTAACACAAATAAAATTAGTACAAACAGAGTTGCTAAACAGTTATTAACACAAACAAAATTAATATACCTATACCTGCGAAGATGAAGGACCTACGGCCCTTGAACGTGTTATCGGTCTGCGAACAGGATTGGTCACCTTCTTCACCTTTTTTCTTTCATCTTGAGCACTTGTTTCTTTCTAGTTTCTTTCTTCGCATCGATCTCTTCGTCTTCTTCTTCGCAGCTATATTGTCCAGGAACGTACTCCTCATCAAATTCCAGTTCATCACCCGCATTAACTTTTTTCTTGACAATGCCCATATTAAGACCATCAGCAAGAGTTTTTATTCCCAACTCTTTCACCTTCTGTTTATTTTCTAATACTCGCATTAACTTTCGCTTCCCATACTCTGTTATCTGATATGAAAAAGATGGACAAAAATCTTAAATGATACCCAAGGCATATTAGAAATGTGTAACACAAAAGACTTGAATTAATTACCTTTGGAAGCACTTGTTTTGAGTTTTCCTATTTAGCCTCAGCTTCAGGATGATCAGTAGCTGACTTTTCAAGAACCAATCGACGATTTGTTCTTTGCTTTTGCAGCCCGTCTATTTGTCACAAACTTACGCTTTGCTTGTAAACCTGTTGATGCAATGATTGGATGTAAAATCAGTTTAACACCACAATCTACATGTCAAGTAATAAACAAAAACAATGAATGCAACTCAACTGTTGATGTATTACCTTCAAAAAATTGAGTTCTTGGTTGTACGATCACATGTGGCTACATCGGTGTCTTTGGCTCTATACAGTTGTCAACTACATCATCAACATAAAAATCCAATTTCTCTCCTTCAATTGTCTTTACAAACTCTTGTAAAGACTGATCACTATCAATAAGTTTCCAAACACTTGGCACATTCTTCACATAAAGGCCACCTATTTCTTTGTATTTCAGATCATCCTTCACGTACTCCATCACCACCGTGTACGAGAATTTGTCAGAATCAACATATTCCGGAATCTCAGTACATGTCCCACCTACATATTTTGTTTTTGTGAACTGTCCCTTGTGAAAAAATTTGATAATTTAATCTTTTTCTGCCATCCTGAAAAAAAAGCAAATAAGAAAAAAAAGTTAGCAATGGAAATGTGCACAATAATAAAGAAAATATACATTCAAGTCAGCAAAAAATAAAGAAAGCACTAAAAATGAACTAAATTAAAAAAAGCATTAAAAATAAACCAAATATGCAGTTACAACACAATGAACTAAATACGACTAAGAGAAATACGACTAAATCCATGAATGCACTTTAGTTGGTAAAGCCTAACTATGAAACTTAATCGAGTAAATTTTTTAGACTCGGGATATAAAGGCTGCCCACCCTCCTTAACATGCCTATAAAAATTCCTAGCATCATCATTCAATCCCTTTCTAACTCCATGTTCACTAGCATAATTACCAATTCCAAATGCATTTTTTACCATCGCCTCGAAGTCAGATCCTAAACCCAAACCTATATCAGTATCCATCTCATCTATCTCATCAGCAATGCTATCTATCTTAAGGGTTGAGACTTCGTAAATCCATTCAACATAATGGGGACAAGGACCGTTGCATACGAGATTCTCATTTATACCCTTGGCATCACTCCAGAAACAATTTCTACATGTTTTACAGGGGCACGTGATTTCTGTTCCTACGGCATATTTAGAAAATGCTTTCGTAACAAAATCTTCCACCCTCTTCCTATATTTATCACTGTACTTAGGAAGCTTTATCCATTTCTCTCCTTCAACATCCATTTTCTACATAAATTATTTGAAAAAAGAACACAGCACATCAATAAGGAACACAACACCTCATTACAACATTAACTTGTTGTTGTACTTAAAAAAATGAACGACCTTGTGGTACTCAAATTTCACCAGTACATTAGAATTCAGAGACAGAGCACATGTTTCATAAGAAAAACAGGGCACATATTTCATATATATTTCAGAGACAAAGATAAAATTAGAGCTAAATGAAATATTAATACACTACTAAAAGATGCACAGCTCAACCTTTAAACCTTAACAACAAGATGAGAAAAACCATATACCCATGTAATTAACACAGCTTCAAAAAACAACAAAGTTAACACATGTAATTAATTAACAAAAAAATCACAGCTTGAGAAAAACCTCCAAACTATGAGAATATAATTAATTGTTTACAAAATTAAAACAATACTAACACATATACCCAACTAATTAACACAAATATCCAACAGATCTGAAGAATACAATCGAAAATATTCACATGCATACATATATAAAGATGTATAATTCATAATAATCGGTAAAAGATGGGTATTATACCTCTAATTGAAGCTTTACTCAGATCTTTGCTCAATTAGGCTTGGGGTTTTGGGCTTTTGTTGAATCGGTTATATTTGTGAGAGAGAGATAGAGAGAGAGAGAGAGAGAGAGAGAGAGAGAGAGAGAGAGATAGAGAGAGTGTGAGAGAAAGGAGAGAGGCAGAGAGTGGTAAGGTGGAGAGAGATGAGCGGTAGAGAGAGTGGTGAGGTCGAGAGAGACAGTGGTGGAGAGAGAGATGAGAGAGACAATGGTGGAGAGAGATGAGTGTTCAATTTGGGGGAATATTTTTGTAAGAGATGTAGTGTATTTTTGTTATAATTTTATGTTAGAAATATTTTGGTACATTTTTATCCCGCCCAGCAAAGAAACCGAGTTCCCGCCTACAAATTTTGGCAAGTTGACTAAAAAGTGTATCCTCTATTGTAACGCTTTGCTAATGTATTGCAATTGTTCCAATTATCCTTTTGCTTGCAACACTTTTAATATTTAATGCAACGTTTTCTAAAGTATTGCAATAGACTACCAAGTTTTGTGTCTATTGTAACACTTTATGTAACACAAATATATATTGGGCTTGCAATAGCCCATATTTCTTGTAGTGAATTATACTTAAAAGTCAGAGAATAATGCTTGAAAGAAGTTCCAAGGTTCATGCCTCAAGTTTGAAGAACAAGATTATCAAATAATCACAGTTGGGATTTGAAGAAATGAAGAATTTGCCTAAGTATCAATTCAAGAAGTATGTTTGTTATATTCGAGAAGTCTAGCCTTCGAGAAGTCCGGGATTCGATATCTCAAAAGACACTATTCGATATCTCTAAATACACTGTTCGATATCTCATTCGATATCTCAGAGATTCGATATGTCTACTACTCTATTCGAGAACTCAGAAAGTCAACAAGTTAAAGCATCATTCGAGTTCTCTAGGAGTCAACAAGTCAAGGTCCATTCGATATCTCAAGGATTCAGAAAGCTATTCGACATCTCAGGGATTCGACAAGTCAAGTGTTCTATTCGACAACTCAAGGATCCCTAAAGAAAAGAGTTATTCGAGAAGTGATTCGATATGTCAATTATACAGTATTCGAGAACTCAGAGTTATCTAATCCTAGTTCTCGAATCAATCACTTAGTCATTTCTCGAATACATTCTTGGAGACAAACTACTGGAGAAATTGTACAAGTCAGAAACCTGTAGCAAGCCAAAGCACTTTATGGACCACAATTTGTAACGTGCTCTGGAAAGCCTACAAAGAAGTTTGGAGAGATGTAGAAGAGACAAAGAGCTAAAGAAGTGGATCTGAACAAAGTTTCACAAAGTCAAATCTGTAGCCGTTTGGATACTTACTCAAAAAGGATAGACATACAAGAAAGTAATTTATCCTGTAACCTTATTTGTAGTAAGCAGGTTGCATTCATGTTCTATAAGAATACAATCTCACTTCTTTAGTTAATTTAAATTTTCACACACATTCTAAGAGAACGTCTCTCTGAGAAAAACGAATCTGAGAATACTATCATTTGTATTCACAGGTTGTAGCAAATCTTTATCTAATAAAATATTAGATTAAAGTGATATTGTGCCTTATGTTGTTCATAATCCGCACTTACACATCTGCACACACAACCACATATCGTGCTACACAGATTCAAGAACAAGAAAAATTCAGAAATCCATTCACCCCATCTGTATTCTTTAATCGTATTCAATACTCAACATGTATTTATCGTTAGTTGAAAAAATTTTAACCATCCGATTTTCATAAATATTTTAAAGCCTTATCAATATTGTAAAAATTAGTAGTCAGGACCAGTGAACAAGGCGATCTTGTTTTAATAAAGGGTGTTGTTATTTGTACCTCCTAAATTATTTACTTATTAAATTATTCTTATTTAATCTCATAATGTTCACTTTATCCTCTCACTTAAGCATGCTCGATTAAAATCATTTACTCGATTTAGTAAAAAAATAAAGAGGTGACATTAATTATCATAGAAAATATTAATTCTAATAAAATATTGAAATCTTTTACAATTAAAAATTATAAATACATATGATCATATTTAAGTTCTATAGATACCAACATTTTTAGTGGAGACCGGAGACCAATATCAATCAAAATATTGCAAAAACTTATTTATTGAAAATCATGTTCTATGAAAATCACTATACCATCTATTTTATTGAAAATTTTGAAGATCATATATGTTTTACATGCAAATTTCATTAAAAATCTTGAAAATCATGTATGTTCTGCAAACAAAATATTACTGAACATATTGTTCTCCAAAACATGTTCTGCTTGCAAATCATATAAGATTTTTAAGATTTTGAATGAAATTATAATGTTAATTGAACATTCTTTGCAAATATATATGTTTTGCAATGTTTTGAGTGCATAACGTATATGGTCTCCACGGTCTCCACTCAAATGGTGGTCTCCATAGAACTTAACTCTATAAGACAATATGCTTGATTTACTTTCTTTTTTTAAAAGTAAAAATTCATTAATCAAAGTACATACAACATCTATAAAAATAATCAAAAAATGTAATATGGGTTTATATGATAAAACTTTTTTATTATTATATGCTTGATTTTATTGAGTGTAACTCAAAGAATTATTTGCCGGAAACAAAGGATTAATAGAATGAAACTTTTATACGGTTTTCAATCAATTTGATTTAAAATTTAGTATAATTATTTAGTCACAATTTATTTTGTATCACGTAAAAGATTAAGGTGATTTAGCAACAAAAAAAATCAGGTGTAATAGAATTTGACAAACAAGTTAAAATAAAGAGGAAGATTAAGGATATTATGATCAAATATAATAAAAGTGTGTACAACAATCAAGTGAGGGGTATGCAAACATAAGCACCCATATTGAATTCATTAAAAAAAATGATATAATGATATTTTATTCTATTAAACTTATTATGTTAATTTTTAATTATTTAAATTTTGAAAATAGAAACAACAAAGTACTTCTATTACTATCTATTAAACTTCAACAAGGGCAAAGTTTGTCATTAATGGTTATGAAGTGTTACGATTTTAGTCCTATAATTTCAAAATGTCATTCTTTAATAATTATATAAAAAAGTAGAGAAATTGTGTTAGTGTTCAGATTCGAACATAGACCTTCTTCTATTATTGTCTCTTGCTTTTTTATTTTTATTTTTGATTAAATAAAATATTGATTTATATTATTTTTAGAATATTGGTTAGATAAAATTACAAAAATATTCTAATTGATTGAGTATATTTTACAATTTTCTTTTGCCATTTTAGATAATTGATATAAAGACAAAATTTTAGATTATACATAATGTAATCGAGTATAAAAAAAATTATTTTCATGCGTCTCCGTGTAGATTTTAAATTCTTGAAATAAAAAATAAGATTTGATTTTAAGAAATATGTAAATTTTAGTTATCAAATTATACATAATTAATTATTGCATCACTTTAGTTTTAAGTATTTAAAAATTTAAATATACGAGTTACATTAGGGGGGTTTTGGTCGACCAACTATTTAGACCTTTAACGATTTAAATATACTAGCTTATAACTCGTGCAACGCACGATTTCTTTTATAATATTTATAATTATATTAACGTTTTTTAATATTTATATATATATATATATATATATATATATAAGATTTTACACGTTCAATTTAATATTTTTGCTCTATCTTGAATTCTTAAAATTTTGATTTGGAGGATTTTACAGCCCACATGAAATTAACAAAATAATCTTTAATTTAGTGATGGTTTAACAATCATTTTTCAATTAAAACTACGCAGAAACAAAAAAGAGAAGAAATTGACAATTTTTTACGTTAAAAAATCTGTTCGCTTTATGAAATCTACTTATATTTTGTTTTGATTATCAAAATACTATTCTTATTAGTTGAAGATAGTTCTACTAACAATCAAATACGGTTTTAACAATGAGTGTAAGAGTGATTTTGTCCAAAATTTTGGTAGCGGGTAGTTTGGTTTTCCAGTACGAAATATTAAATAAGAATCGTTAGATCATAAAATAAATAGATGAAAAATGATAGATCTAGCATAAAAAATATTTTATTTTTTAACATGTAAACTAAAAAGTGTATTTATATTGAAATACGAAAAAGTGTATGTCAATAATTTGAATCATATAATTTGGTTTTCTACATTAGATAAGATTATCAATTTAGGTCTTCTGCGCTAAATATGATTAATATAATAATTCATAATTTGGTTTTCTACATTGAATATGATTATCAATGTAGGTCTTCTACTCTGAATAGGATTAATGTAAAATTCCTAATTATATTGTCTCTTGATAGTAGGAGTGTTTTCATTTCTATAATAATTGTTAAATCATCACTAAATTAAAGATAATTTTGTGAGCTTCGCCTGGGCCGTAAAATCATCCAAATCTGATTTCTAGATCTCAAGATATAGTCTAAATAATAAATATGAATTTTATTAATATTAATAAAATAAATAAAATTCAATTGTATCCGTTTAATTATATCCTTTGCATATTATAATTTTATTTTTAAAATTCAGTTCTAATACAAACTTCTTTAATTATATCCTTTTTATATTATAATTTTTATTTTAATATGATATAATCTTGATCGTCTATTTTTAAAAATATTAGATTTGACGGTTGAGATTATTTTGGTAGTACAGCGACTAAACCAAAATTATGGATAAGATCCCTGTTACGCTTATTACATACTAGCTTATAACCAGTGCGAAGCACGAGTTTCTTTTGATAGGTTATAAAATTTATTTAACATTATAATTATGCTTTTATATAATCCTTATTTTTAATAATTTTTTTAATTTTAATTTAATATAAATTTATATAATGATATGCATGGTTTAAAATTTATTTTGTAAAATTATAAATTAAAAATGTCGTTGACGGGTTCGAACTTTGAATTTTTAGTAAATTAATTTAATCATATAATATATCTTATTATTAGATCTAACGATTCTTATTTATTACTAAAAATAATGATTTGAATATAGGGTGATGGCCCTGTTTAATCTATTTTAAAAAAATAAATGTCCAAAATATCTTAAAGCAAAATTAAGGCCCTTTATGCCCACCAGTTACGCAAAATCGTGTACCGTGTTAAATGACTACGACATACATATACCTTCAGTTCAATTTTTATAAAAAAAAAGCACAGGAGTGAGGAGCAAAGTCTTCCCCTGCGGGGCCATGTCTGATGTCACAACAACGAGTAATTAATCAGTTGGTTTTAGAAATCAATTGGTTTTTAGAATAAATACTTAATTAATAGTGCTAGTATCAAGTTCCACAGGTGGTTGTTGCTGCTGAATAGTGCTAGTATCAAGTTCCACAGGTGGTATCAAGTTCCACAGGTGGTTGTTGCTGCTGTCCAGGTTCTTCTAATGGTGGGGTCAGGAAGTCGTTAGACGGTAACAACCGAAAGCTAGGAACCCAATCTGACGGTGAGGGCTAAACAGTACTTGTACTAGGAAGTTTTGATGACGGTGGTAACTGAAAGTCAGTAGCCGGGACTAAGTCAAATCTGGGATGAGAAGATGGTGCTGACAGATCCACATTCGGAATTTCTGTGTTATCGTGATGACCAGCCTCATCGTCCAAATAAACATCTTCACCCACATCCACATGATCACCGCCTTCATTGCCAATATCCATTTTGCGTCTCTTTGGGGCATTAATCCCTCCACGACCTCCTTTATGACCGACCTTTTTTGGTTTTCCCCTTAAAGTCTCTTCTATAACACGCCGATCATCCACGGGAAAATCCTGAAAAAGGCCACGACTGTATTGATATTCCAATACACCTCGTCCACGAGTAGCAAGTGAATCTATAAGGCTATAACCCCCGCCTGAGACTTCACCCCTGGCTATAGAAGATATGCGATCAAGTATATGAATCTGCAATGATATAGAAAACAAGTACACATTAATAAAGTAAACAATTAAATGAACGTGCAATTAGAACATGATAAATCAGGAACATTACCATATATGATCCCGCAGTAGCCATGCGTGTATGATATGGACGGGTAACATCACTATACCACAAAGCATAGCGATCAGTAACCCCAGAACCAACATTATCAGCAACAAAAACATGCTCCAATCGGCTGTCCCAATATGATATGTGGTCCTTGTGTTTCTTTCCCCAATCAACATCCCACTTGCTCTTTAAATTCATATTATGGAGCTCTTTTGAATATTCAACAGCTGCTGAGGGGGTATCCTGAACCATACCAAACTGACGAACACATCTATCCGGCTGATGGTGCTCCACAACCTAAAAACAGATCAATGGACCTCTATAACACCAAATAGCCCTACCCTCCCTACAATGCTCATCAAGGGTCTCGAGAACATCATTATATGGCATCCATATGAAGTGTTAGGGTACAAGAACATCCAAAGAAAGACGATGAACGCACAAAACATGCGAACTAACATCAGCATAAGACTTGGGACCAGACCACTTATTTAACACAATAACATAATCTAAATTAGCCTTGATTCGAATAAAAAATTGTAAACCTAATAAATATGAAATTCACTACAAAACAAGAAAAGATGGACAAGCATATAGGTAAAATTTGCGAAAAATATTAGAAAACTTATAATCAAAACAATATTAAAAAATTGAATCCGACGGCCTGATTTTTAAATGCTAACGCGTTTAAAAATCAGGAGAAGTTAGGGTTTAGAAACAACCCTAAACCCTAAACCCTAAGTCTGTATACGGGTTATTCTTTATTCTTCATATTTCTAAAACCCTAAATGAATCATTGAACCCCTAAGGTTAACTGTTGAACCCTCAACATATTTCTTAAAACATAGTTCAAGTCCGGCATCCTGATTTTTAAAAAATTGAATTCGGCGTCCTGATTTTTAAACAGGAGAAGTTAGGGTTTATGGTTGTTTATGGGTTATTCGTTATTCTTCATATTTCTAAAACCCAAAATGAACTATTGAACCCCAAAAGTTAACTATTGAACCCTCAAGGGAACGGTTAAAGTAAGGTGGCATTATATATTAAAAGAATTAAAATTTAAAACGCTGCATTGTGTAACTTTATAAAGTGATATTTGGGGCATTTTTTACACTATGTGCTATTTGGGGCATTATATCTTAATTGTGTAGGGGACCGTTAAAAAACTAAATTACTAGTGAAATACCGTGAAATACCTCAAACCATATGGGCCTGCAAGATCACCCCATATATCCAAAGTATCCAAAGGAGGATGACTCGGGATGGGAGCCAAAATAGGTAACCTCGTCCATGCCCACAACTGAACTAATAGCACACATCCTGCTATCTCCTCCACGCCAATCTTGTAAGACTTGCATAACTCCTTATACAAGTAAGCAAGTACACCCGAACCCCATGAAAAGCTCTCACAATGATCAAGATTCTCCAAGAGAGGCATAAACATACAATGAACTTGCGAACCCTGATGATCGGTGAACAATACACCACCAAGCAACTGCAGTAGATATGCCTGAGTATACCGAATTAGCTCTCTATCGTCTGCATCATCAGGAAGAGCCTTAGGAACAACAGAATCTAACCAGCTCAACTTTAACCTTCCATAATATAGTGCTCGGCTTTCAGGAGTTGGTGCTGACCCAAACATTTTCTTTATAAGCTCCCTCCAACCACCCTCAGAACCCTCAGCATGTCCAGAACCAGTAACAACAGCCCCATCTATCCGCAAACCAAGTAGCATGCTAACATCTGGCAAAGTAATTGTGCACTCTCCAGTTGGTAGATGAAAGGTGTGCGTTTCAGGTCTCCAACGCTCCACCATAGCAGTGACTAGACTCCAATCTATTCTAATACTAACAAGCCTAGCAACCCCATCAAATCTTAATTTCCTAAGAATTGGCACCATCTTAGCATGTAATGCAGGAAGCTTACAACGAACTCGGGATCTTTGGTTGTCCCCACCACTGGCATTCCACACACTAGTTGATCTATGTTCCGGCTGCAAATACAAGATAGAAGGATCTCTTGGTCCGGGCTGAAGCTGAAAATCATCTGAAATTGTATCATCCGATACCTGTTAACATATACACAATACATTAGTTGAACGCATAAAATATGCATGTCTACTGGTAATATTTGTGACCCATCAGATAGTACAAAAGCACAGCCTTAAGGACACTTATATGTGAATATTAACTTATGTACTGCTACAAATGCAACGAAAAATCAGCATAGTTTGGGGGTTTGTTTACTTGAGGTAATTTAAGATTACGTAAGTTACTTTGCTTGTAATCAACAATGCTGAAAGATGAAGCATTGTTTCAAAAGGATGCGAGCAGACATGCTTGTTCCGTCATAACAGATGAACTCTATTTTTGGCTCTCCATAAGAGCATTATAGAGATTATGCGTGGAACACTAACAGGGATTGAACAAAGAGAACAAAAGCAAGCTGCCAATTAACTATTTGTGTCTGTCTTTTACAAATAAACATACAATCTTTTATCCCATTTTGATTTACTTTACAATTTAAAAAGGCATATGAACCACTTGTTTTCTATATATACACATGTAGCAGTGAAAATGACATATAAACACTACTGCATCACTCAATAACTGGTAATTTCCTCCATTTACAGTGAGGCTAATGGCAAAACTTTTCTTACTTATTCTCATCTGTAATAGTATCAAATGAGTACCAAACAAACGAAAATAACTATAAAGCCAAGAGGGAAAAAACAGTGTGAACTGTAAATTGTAAACTATAAAATGCTAGAATTTTATGTAGCCTCCTAATTCCTATTTGCAAAATTATAATCATAATCTTATTCCTATTTGCAGCTTCTTAACAGCTCTACATTTTCCAAAACAGAAGAGCCTTCAATTAATCTATGCAACTTCACTCAAAGCTACTCTTCTAACCAGCCCCAACTCCACATCCTACACAGTATGCCTATATATATATATATATATATCTCCCTCTCTCTATCTCTCTCTTTCTCTTACTCTCTATCCATCTCTCTGTCTTTCCCTCCCTCTCTCTCTCTCTGTATATATATATATATATATATATATATATATATATATATATATATATATATATATATATATATATATATATATATATATGTCTCTCCCTCTCTATCTCTCTCATCAAATTAAACAATATTTAACCGTGAATAGTATATCTGAGCTTAGAAATGTAACCACATATAGACATAAGTTATACAGAAATCAAACAAGAAGCTATAAACTAAAACATAAACAAGAACACTTACATTAGAATCAACCCTGATATGCATAATTAGATGATAGCAGGTTGAATTTGAGTGGGTTTTGTCCAGAAATCGCCCAGAATATCGCCAAGTAATGTGCGACTACAAGAGATTAGGATGGGTGTGTGTAACTGTGGGTAATTTGAGCGTGAATATTAGTTTAATTAGGCGGGTTGTAATTGGGTCGGGCTTTTTTGTTATTACGCATTTTCAGGTGACTTAATAGAAGGGCAGTATTGGCCATGTCCCTGGAATGTGTTAATTTGGTAATTGAAGTTAAAAAACTATGATAAAAATGTCATTTTTTCATTAGTATACGATAAAATCAAAAAATTTGATTTAAGATTTCATATACATGCACATGTCATTAAGGTCGTTTTATCATATTTAACATTGATAAAAATATTTAGAAAATCTTAAAATTGGGTTAAAAAATAATTTAAAATATATTATAAAAAATTGGTAGGCAAAATTACAAAATAATTATGAACACTAGATTAATTGAAATCTTATCAATTATCATATTTTTATTTACAAAATTATTTGAATATATATATAATTTTGGATGAAAAATACGTGCTTTTACGGTAATATACAAATTAATTAGGATCTTCACTTCCAAAAAAAAAAAGAGAAAGGGGGTGTTTGGGAGAACTTTTTTCCAGAATAAGTCAACTTATTTTAAGACAAAGTTAGAGATTTCTAACATTTTAACTTATTTTCCAACTTATTTTTGCAACTTATTGAATCTCAAACATACATTAAATACTAGCCTAAAACCTGTGCGATGCACGGATTTTTTTATATTATATAAAAAAAATTCATTAATCTCAATTAATTTTTTTAAAACATGAATTTTGGAGGTTTACATATTTATATGAGATGATTTGTTAATAAATATATAAATATTATCCGTGATATTTTCGGAAAATGGGGGATGTTAGTTAGAAAATATAGAAAAGATGATAGGTTTTAGTTAAAAAGAGTAATCCATTCATTATTAGTAATTATAAAATTATTACTTCATTTTATTAAATATAATGCACGTGATATTAGTTACAGAAAATTAAAAAGGTAACATGTTCTAGGTAAAAAAGGTAATTGATTAGTTTATACTATTTATAATTTAATTACGTTATTCTAGTAAATACAATTGTTCGTAATGTTTTTAGAAAAGGAGAAATTAATATTATCCGTGATATTTCTAATATTTCTATTAAAAGAGGAATTTTAGTTAGAAAATATAGAATAGATGCTACGTTTTAGCTGAAAAAGGTAATCAATTAATTAATAATATTATAATATTTTTAGTTTATTTTATTAAATATAACCGCCCGTGATATAATTGAAAAAATAGAGATTTTAGTTAGAGAAAAAAGATAGGTAACGTGAAGATGACATGATTTATGTGAAAAAGGTAATTGATTAATTTATAGTAATTATAATTTAATTATGTTATTTTACTAAATAAAATTGTTCATAGTTTTTAGAAAGTGAGAAATTAATGTTGCCCGTTATATTTTTAGAAAAAAGGGGATTTCATTAGAAAAAATAGAAAAGATGATATATTTTAGTTGAAAAGGTAATCGGTTAATTATTAGTATTATTTATAATATTTTTATTTTATTTTTATTAAGTAGAAACGTCCGTGATATAATTGGAAAAGTGAGGTTTTAGTAAGATAAAAGAAAAAAGGTAACGTGTTTTGGCTGAAAAAGGTAACCGTCCATGATATAATTGGAAAAAGAAAGATTTTAGTTAGAGAAAAGAGAAAAGGTAACGTGTTTTGACTGAAAAAAGTAATTGATTAGTTAATAGTAATAATAATATAATTATGTTATTTTATTAAATAAAATTGCTCGTAGTGTTTTTAAAAAGGAGAAATTTTAGTTAGATAAAATGTAAAAGATATTCTATTTTACCTGAAAAAGGAAATTATTTAGTTATTGAAAAATAGAAAAGATAATATGTTTAACCTGAAAAAGGAAATTGATTAATAAAGGAGAAATTTTAGTTAGATAAAATATAAAAGATATTGTATTTTACCTGGAAAAGGAAATTATTTAGTTCTTGAAAAATAGAAAAAGATAATATGTGTAACCTGAAAAAGGAAATTGATTAGTTAGTAGATCTGTAATTGAGTAAGGGTAAATAAGTAAAATCAACAGGTACCGTACCGACCGACCAACCAAACTTTTAATGTTTCGGCTTTTATAT
Source organism: Kitagawia praeruptora (assembly GCA_037693485.1). Classification (NCBI taxonomy): domain Eukaryota; kingdom Viridiplantae; phylum Streptophyta; class Magnoliopsida; order Apiales; family Apiaceae; genus Kitagawia; species Kitagawia praeruptora. The sequence goes on along the minus strand of CM075352.1, from coordinate 101,018,021 downwards.
AATAGTATAGACTTGTATAAAAAAAATTATCAAAATATAAAATTTTTACCCGAAAATAAGTTCATAAGTCCATAAAAAAAAGTTTTGGCAAACGGGCCTAAAGAGATTAGGATTTAATCCGTGAGATTGGGAATTTAGAACCAGGCCTGCAACACACGGAGGGAGTCGAACTCGGACAGACCCAAGGCCTAGTATTGACTGACCCCTAGGCCCAAACTTTAAAAAACAAGGCCACCTATTTCACCGTCAAAACCCTAGAAAATACTAATACTCTACAAATCACCCGTCGGAGCTCCGGCGACCCGAAACATCGCCTCTATTCAACGAAAATTCTCAGGTATTAATTAATATATACATGGTTATGCTTGAGTATTCATATATTTATTATATTTTGTTTAATGTTGCTATGTGTTGTTAAGTACTGCTATGTTAACTAGTGAGTGTATACATACATATGCTGTACAAACACTCGCAGTTGAATTATGTTAATGTGTGCAGTTTTCAACACAAGATCATTTACTTTGTATTGATGTGTTTATTTTCTTAGTAATCCAACCAATTGTACTTGTTCAGTTGAATTGCACACGGAGGGTAAAATGTACGTAGACCTAAAAACTTTCGGTCAAGACACAAAACAAGCAAACAAATGCAAACATTTTAAAAAGAATTTGAAGCTAAAAAAATGTGCATGTTTTTTTGAAATGATTTGTTTTTTGGGGTATTTGGTTTTGTATACCTTAATCGTAGTATTTACTCTGATAAGATGGATTATTTTGTGACAGTTTGGAACGATGTGGAGATCAGTGTCATTGGTTAAATTAGTGAAGCGTGTGAGTCAACTTGACCTTGTTAGTGCTCAAAACTTGAGGTACTGTACAATAACGCAGGGTAGATATCCTAGTTTGGATAATGGAAGCAGAAGAATGTTATCGGATGATGAACGATTGAACGGTAACGTTATGTCTCAGAATCCAGGAAAGGATATTAAGCACAGAGTAGGGAAGAATGTTCCTAAAAAAGATAGGGTCAGCTTTTTGGTGAACACACTTCTTGATGTCCAGGACAGTAAAGAAGCTGTTTACGGGACGCTTGATTCGTGGGCTGCTTGGGAACGGGAGTTCCCTATTGGACATTTGAAGCAGGCTCTTATTAATCTGGAGAAAGAACAACAATGGCATAGAGTTGTTCAGGTAATCAAATGGATGTTGAGTAAGGGTCAGGGGACAACAATGAATACGTATGGGCAATTGATAAGAGCATTGGATATGGACCACAGAGCGAAAGAAGCACATGAGATTTGGGTAAGGAAGGTTGGTGATGATCTGCATTCAGTGCCGTGGCAGTTATGTAAGCTTATGATAGGTGTATATTATCGAAACAACATGTTGGATAATCTTGTGAAGCTTTTCAAAAGTATGGAAGCTTTTGATCGTAAGATTTATGAAAAATCCGTTTTGATGAAAATTGCTGATGCATATGAGATGCTGGGCTTAGTTGAAGAGAAGGACCGCGTATTGGAGAAATACAGTGATTTGATTGATGAGACGGCTAAAAGTCATACCAAGAAATCTCGAGGGACACCCTCCAAGAAAAAGTGAGGATCGGAAGTGCAAGCGGAAGCATGGATTACTGTTTCTTCAACTAATTTACCTTAACCTTCAGAACTATTGGTTGTTGTAAAATTAATTGGAAGTGACGGTCATGTTTATTATTCAGCTAGTTTTTTTTAATTATGAACTGTATCTGTGCATAACATATATTTATAAGAAAAAAAATATAGGGTTGGCCTTCTACTCTTTTTTTTTTTGTGCAGAAATGAGTTTTGGATACGAGGACAGAGCAAGAAAAATTGGAATCTCTAGATTTCAAAGTAGTGCCGATGACTTGTATTCTTGTCAACACTAATGTATATGGTTTATTTTGTAGATATTTTTGTGCAGTTTTACTTAATTCTTGGCTTTCCTGTAATCTTCCAAAAAATAAAGTGCTAATTATTTAATATCTTGTATCTATTAAAATTTTCCTGCTGTCCTTGAATTTTATAATGTGAGCACATTGACAGTCCTTGTAATGGGGAAATGTGGTATTTGGAAATCACCAACTGTGAACTTCATATTGGGGGAGAGAGCTGTTGCTATCAGTCGTATCTAGTAATGCTTGGACCTATACTCCGACAACTTGGAGGAACACTATTGTAATAAACTATACAAAATTCACACATTGGCAGTTGCATTTGCAGTCACAAGCACCATCCATGGCAAATGATGGTTACCAGATATTCTTCTAGAAATGCACTGAATATTCGTGATGCTAAAAGATCCAGTTTCTGCATTTACTTTACATACACTCCAGGGCTTGTTGAAGCAGGGGCTGTGATTTACGATGTTCTTGACATCATTAAAAGGTCCATATTTCTGCAATACAGTATCGGATTTATTTTTTACACAACACTATCTGTTATTTAAGATGCTGAAGTACGTACGATAGTAATTCAATGTTTATATGGGGCTTAATGATTAGAGATCTTTTGGAAAGGACTATAGATGCGTTGCTATATGTGGACCGCCTGGATCAGTACAGTGTGGATGGGCAGATAGTTGCTTCTATAACTAATAGTTTTGGTAAAGTAATATGGCGTAAAGAAATAGTCAAGATCAAAAGACTAGAAGTCCAGGTAAGAATGATTATGCATACCTTTTTTACTGTCAGAATTTTCTTTTCATTACAAGGATCGGAAATATATCTACAATTACATGTTCTATAGGCTTTGGTTCATATGAGAACTAATTTTAGCCTATGAGCTCCTGAGTCCTGAGCACCATTCTAAAAAAATTGAAAATCAATGATCGTCATCATCCAGTGGCTCATGTCTTTATATCGGAGTTTCTATTACTTGGTTCCTGATAATTCTCACGGCCGATTAATGGCTTCCGATCACTGTTCCGAGCACTGTTCCGGGGGTACTTCGCCTGAGTTTGGGTATCTGCAAAACAATGCTTGCCCGGGGGTGGTGGCCGTCAAGCACCTCCAGTGTGAGAATCAGTAATCGAAATAATAATAATCGAAACGGGTGAAAATGTATTTGTGTGAAAGGAGAGAATGAGTAATAAGTTTTTGCTATTGAAAAAATATCTACCTCACCTTGTGTGTAGAATGAGGGTATTTATAGGTTGGATCTTCTAATCACTGTTCACCCACTTGGTGACCCACTTGTTATGCCGTTAAAGCTATAGTGAGCCACTATTGGAACAGTGATTAGTGTCTCTTTCCCACATACCTCGATTCTAACACTGCCGCTTTTGCTATAGTTGGATGTTTCTGTGTTCCCCAAAATACCTTTATGGTCCCCTGCCTTAGTGAGCAAGATAACAAGATATTTTTGCACAAGTATTTATGTAAAGATATTTGTCTGTCAAGTGGAGCAATTTAGTAAAGATAATATGAAATGACACATGTGTAATTGGTGAATATTTATTACAGGTGGAGCAATAGCGGGTAGGGGTTGGTTAGCGTTACAGCGAGAGCCCGCTGAAAGCTTATAGCGGCGGCCTATCTGGTTTCATCCAAAAGGTCAAGATTTGTCTTGAGTCCTTGAGTATTTGCCTCTTCTTCGAAATTAATGGCACGGTAAGACGGCGAGCCAATTTCGATTGGTGCAAGTGCTTCTGTGCCAAATGCTAGTTTGAAAGGGGATTCTCCAGTACTTGTCCTGGGTGATGTGCGATAAGCCCAAAGAACGTTGGGTAACTCATAAGGCCATTTCTTTTTTTGAAGTAATCAGTCTTTTCTCTAGACCTCGAACGATGATGCGATTAGTTACTTCAACCTGTCCGTTGCTTTGAGGATGGCAAACGGATGCTTTCTTATGCTTGATCCCGTGGTCGGATAGGAATTTAGTAAATTTTGACCCCACAAACTGCGTACCGTTGTCAGATATAAGTATTACTGGGATTCCAAATCTTGTGATGACTTGCTCTTCAACAAAGCGAATGGCGTCATCTTGTGTAATGTTCTTAAGGGCTTTCGCTTCTGCCCACTTTGTCATGTAATCAATGGCGACCATAACGTACTGCAAGTCACCTTTGGCTTTTGGGAATGGACCCATGATGTCGATGCCCCAAATTGCAAAAGGTATAGGGGATAGGATGGCCGCCGGAAGTGCTGGTGATTTTCTGGACATATTGCTAAATAGTTGACATTGGTGGCACCTTTGAGTGAAATTTTTGCATTCCTTGTGCATTTTTGGCCAATAATAGCCTTGTCTGAGTATTTTGTGTGCCAATGCCTTGCCGGCCATGTGATCGCCACAAATGCCTTCGTGGACTTCTCTTATGCAATATAGGGCTTCTTCCTCGTCGACACATTTAAGTATAGGGGAGTCAAAACTTCTCTTGTATAAGTTGCCCTCCTGAAGAAAGTATTTTATTGCTTGTGATTTGACTATTTTTGCTTTGAGTCTGTCATCTGGTAGTGTGCCATTTTCCAGATAACGGATGTAAGGGGTCATCCAACTATCCCTTGGCGGGTTTATTTCCAGGATATCCAGTTTGCTTATACTTGGGACGGTTAATTCTTCAAAGTAAACCGTGTCCGCTTCTACTCTTTCACCTTGAGTTAACTTAGATAACATATCCGCAACTGTGTTATCCATCCTGTCTATTTGTTCAAGAGAGTATTCTTCAAACTGAGTTAGCATTGTCTGAACTAATTCCTGATATTTGCTGAGATTGCTATCTTTTGTTGAATAATCCCCTGTTGTTTGTCGAATGACCAGTTGTGAGTCGCTATAGATGGTTATATTTTTTACTTGTAAGTTTTTTGCTAATGCTAAACCGGCCAACAGTGCCTCATATTCTGCTTGATTGTTTGTGGCTCTGAAGTTTAGCTGAATGGCTTGTTTGACTTGAAAACCGTCAGGGCTAGTCAAAATGAGCCCTGCTCCGCAACGAGTGTTTGTAGAGGAACCATCTATATACAACTGCCAATTGCTGGCCGCGGCTGTGGTGGTCTTTGCGGGTGCTTCTTTTTCAGTTGTCAAGAATGAACATTCGACCATAAAATCAGCCAATGCTTGTGCCTTGATGGCGGTTCTTGGTATGTATTTAAGATCAAATTGACCACGTTCTATCGCCCAGTTGATCAATCTACCTGATAAATCTGGTTTGTGAAGTATTTTTCTTAGCGGTTGGTCTGTGATGATTCTGATTTGTCTCCCTTGAAAATAGTGTCACAATTTTCTGCTTGCCATGACCAAAGCTAGAGCAAACTTTTGGACATTGGGGTAGCGGGTTTCCGCATCTTTGAGCACTTGGCTGACATAATAGACTGGTTTTTGTTCCCCATTTTCTTCTTTGATAAGTACCGCCCCTACAGCTTTATCTGTTGCGGACAAGTAAAGCGATAGCGGTTCCGAAGGGGTTGCGACCGCAAGTAATGGAGCGGAAGAGAGATAAGTTTTAAGGTCTTCGAAGGCCTTTTGGCATTCTGCCGTCCAAGATATTGTGTTGGTTTTTGTTGCCCCTTTCAAGGTATCAAAGAATGGAAGGCATCTGTCTGCTAGTTTTGCTATAAACCTTCTGAGGGCAGCCAACCTCCCCGTTAGTTTTTATATCTCTTTTAAGATTTTGGGGGGTTGCATGTCGACTATGGCCTTTATCTTCTCAGGGTTGGCCTCGATGCCTCTGTGAGACACCAAGAAGCCAAGGAATTTGCCAGCGTCCAGTGCGAATGCACATTTATCTGGGTTGAGCTTCATGTTGTGTTTTCTGAGGGTGGAAAAACATTCTTCCAAGTCTTGGAGGTGAGAGGTCGTCAAGAGGGATTTTACTATGAGATCATCCACATATACTTCCATATTTCGGCCCAACTGTCCGCTGAAGATTTTATTCATGGTTTTTTGGAAGGTGGCCCCGGCATTGATCAATCCGAAAGGCATCACCTTGTAACAATAAACCCCCCTATGTGTAACGAAAGCTGTTTTCTCCCTGTCCTCTGGAGTCATTTTAATTTGATTGTAGCCCGAGTAGGCGTCCATGAAACTTAGCATTAGATGACCCGCTGTGACATCAATGAGTTGGTCTATCGAAGGAAGAGGATATGGGTCCTTTGGGCATGCTGCATTTAAGTCTGTGTAATCAACGCATATCCTCCACTTTCCATTAGCCTTCTTTACTAGCACCACATTTGCGACCCACTTTGGGTAGGTGACCTCGTAAATCAAGTCCGCATCCAAGAGTTTGTCGATTTCAATATCAATGGCTCGCTGTCGCTCTGGTGCAAAGTTTCTTCTCTTCTGTATTTTTGGTGCTTTGTCTGGATCCACATTTAACTTATGGATTGCCACGGACTCATCTAATCCTGGCATATCCTTTGGACTCCACGCGAAGATGTCCGCGTACTTTCTCAAGAGATCAGTGAGACCCTTTTTAAAGATTGAATCCAAACCTGCTCCTATATTGACAGTCCTGTTTGTGTCTCCGGGTATGATTTCTATTTTCTCTATCTGCACCGCAGGGGTTATTGGCGGTTTTTCTTCTCTTTTGAGACACTTCATTAGATTAGAATCTATCCTTGGTGGATCTTCTGTCAACGGGTCGTGCCCGTCAATAAATTGTACCTCTTTTCTCTTTTTGTTGTTGGCACGTTGGTTTGCATCGTGCCTTTATCTTTTTGTTTGCCTTCTTTTTTGAGCTCTTTCTCTGTTGACATTGCTGGGTTCGGATTTTCCCAAGGTGAGTGCAATGCCGTAGCACCTTTTGGAGGTTTCAGAATCCCCTTTGATTTCTCCTATTCCGTTTAAAGTAGGGAATTTGATTTTGAGATGAGGAGTGGAAGTAACTGCTTTTAACAAGTTTAATGTGGGTCTTCCCAGAATCATGTTGTAGGAAGAGGCTGTGTTAATGACATAGAATTTGATGATTCTGCACACTTGTCTGGGAGATTCCCCAAAGTAGACAGGGAGCCTAGCAATGCCCGCTATTGGGACGGCATTGTGGCCGAACCCATAGAGAGGTGTCTCGTCATGACATGTTTCTAACTTTTCGTCACTTAGCTTGAGTCTATCCCAAGTGTGTTGGAAACAAATGTCGACAGAGGATCCGTTGTCAACTAAGACCCTTTTGACTTCATTCTGAGCAATGCCCAAGGATATGACTAGTGCCTCGGTGTGATTGGGATTAATGCCCTCATAGTCGGCATCCGTGAAAGTAATGACATTTGGCGGGCCCTCAGATATGGCATAGACGGACTGTTCCTCTCTAGTTGGTGAGACATGTCCGCCAAACACGGTATGTACTATGTTTTTGTTGTGCCCTTGGGAGGAGGATGAGCCAAGTATTTGTCTGGGCAAGTATTGAGATAAGTTGCCAGCCTTGACTTGTTTTTCCAGAAAGTATTTGAGAGATAGGCAGTTATCTGTAAAATGCCCATGTGTTTCGTGATAATCACAATGCTTGTCCTTGGGCCTGTCATCAGGTGATGAGTGCATTGGAGCTGGTGGAAAGTAGAAAGGTTTTCCTTTGATTTCTCTTAGGATGGTTGCTCTTGGGAGAGTAAATTCGGTCCATTTTGGCTCAGGACGCCTATCTGATCTTTGCGGGTTTGAGGGCCCTTGGCGGTCCCTGACTGGTGTTGATGATTGGATTCTTTGGGCGGGCAGCGGCCCGTGAGTAGTTTGTACTTGATGCAAAGCGGGTGCTTACCTTTGGTAAGGCGTGTATCTTTCTTTCTGAAAATATGGTGTGGGAGCGGGTGGAGCCCTGGATTGTTTGAGTACGTTGAGAGATTCGATTTCGTTGATGGCTTGAGATGCCAAGTCATATGCCTTTGCTAGAGTGGTAGGTTTAATTTCCATGAGACGGCATACATATTTCTCGCATTCGTAAGGGTTGAGTCCCCTTCTCAAATGGACCAATGCCTCTGTCTCATTGACACAGACAACCTTGTTGACGGCTTCCTTGAAGCGGTCGATGTAGTTCTGCAAGGTTTCTCCGTTGCGCTGTGCAATGGTTTCGAGGAACACGGTATGAACCTCATGTTGCTGATTTGCTTTGAACTTATTAAGGAACAGTTTCTTAAATTCCAACCAAGTATCTATGGACCTGGTGGATATTCTGCAGAACCATCTTTGGGCGTTGCCGCGAAGAGTTGCGGCGAAGAAACGACACCGTGTTAAATCGTTATACTCATAATGGAGAGCCAGTTGGTCGAAATAGCTCAGGTGCTCTTCCGGATCTCCAAGGCCGTCAAAAGAGTTGAAGCTGTGATGTTTGATATTTTTCTGTCGTGGTTCGGCTTCTAGCCTTGCTGTGAAGGGTGTTCCACCTATATCTTGTTCATTATTTCCCTCTATCTTATTTTTGAGCTCCAATATGGTTTGCAACATTTCCACGTTTGATGGTTGTGTTACTTCGGGCTGCTTTGAGCGGACAGGAGGTTGCTCTTGGTGCTTGTGTGCTTCATACTCAGCCACTACCTTGTCGTAGGCGGCTTTCTTGTCAATGATTATTTTTCTCAAGTCTCTATGCCTTCTGTTTTGTTCCCACACTTCAGGGGGATGGTGACTCTTGTTGTGCCTGTCATGCTTCGTATTTTGAGACGAACCTAGGCGAGAGAAAGCAGAGTTCGCCTCGCGAGGTTGGCTGTTTGCCTCATCATGATTGTCATGCGGGTTCACGGGTAGGCTCGCTTGTTTTGTCAATGATTTTGGTCCGGCCTGGGGGAGGGTTGCGGCTATTTGCATGATTAAGTCAATTTGTTGTTGGTTACAGCCTGTGAGATTGAGACTAAGGATTTGTTCTCGCCCGTCATCTCTAGGCGGGTTTACTGGCGGGTTGACCGGCGGGATGCCAGTTGTATTTCCTTCGTGTTCTTGTTCGTCTGGGTGAGGGATTACAGTTTCCATTTAGTGTGTTTGAGGTATTCTGGTTTGTATTGTGTTTTGAGTGTGTGAGTAGCTACTGTGTTGGTAGAGCAGGCGGTGGGTTTTTCTTTAAGAAAAAAGCCCCCTCCTTCTAGCGCCAAATGATAATTCTCACGGCCGATTAATGGCTTCCGATCACTGTTCCGAGCACTGTTCCGGGGGTACTTCGCCTGAGTTTGGGTATCTGCAAAACAATGCTTGCCCGGGGGTTGTGGCCGTCAAGCACCTCCAGTGTGAGAATCAGTAATCGAAATAATAATAATCGAAACGGGTGAAAATGTATCTGTGTGAAAGGAGAGAATGAGTAATAAGTTTTTGCTATTGAAAAAATATCTCCCTCACCTTGTGTGTAGAATGAGGGTATTTATAGGTTGGATCTTTTAATCACTGTTCACCCACTTGGTGACCCACTTGTTATGCCGTTAAAGCTATAGTGAACCACTATTGGAATAGTGATTAGTGTCTCTTTCCCACATACCTCGATTCTAACACTGCCGCTTTTGCTATAGTTGGATGTTTCTGTGTTCCCCAAAATACCTTTATGGTCCCCTGCCTTAGTGAGCAAGATAACAAGATATTTTTGCACAAGTATTTATGTAAAGATATTTGTCTGTCAAGTGGAGCAATTTAGTAAAGATAATATGAAATGACACATGTGTAATTGGTGAATATTTATTACAGGTGGAGCAATAGCGGGTAGGGGTTGGTTAGCGTTACAGCGAGAGCCCGCTGAAAGCTTATAGCGGGTACCTCTCTGGTTTAAGCTTATAGCGGGTACCTCTCTGGTTTAAGCTTTGATTATCAGAAGGTGGTTTAAGCTTTGAGCTGCCTTGAAATGGGGTATATCAATTAGGCGGGATGTGGATGCTAAAAGGATGGCATGGCCTCTTTATTTTGATTTCTAAGCTTGGTCACCTTCTCAACTTCCCTTAGAACATCTTTCAAAGGAAGGCTGCATATCTTGCAATGTTAGTTTCCCCCTCCGGCAACAAATGCAAAGAAGGGTTCTTGTTTATTTAGTTACTAGTCTCAAGTAAAATGTTGGTGTATTTATCTTTGTAGTTCTGTTGAGTAATGAAATAAATTTCTTAGAGCTAAATGCTGGCAGCTGAATCCGGATATTTATTTTTTCCTTCATCTGTTATTCAAAGCTTCCAGACATTAGCTTCGTCTCATACTCCGATTCACAAAAGCAATACTCAGAAATCACAATCTGCATTTACTGTATCAATGCGAATCAAATTTATCCTCAAAAAATGTTCATTATATAACCTTTATCATCACATAAATCATGTCCTTTGAGAAACTAATGCAAAGTATAGATTGAGAAACAATGTCTGATGTAGTTGTGCTTAGGATTGAGGGATAAATCGTGTGTGATTCATATTCATATTGTGTAACACTACCATCCAAATTTTTCCTTAATGTATGAAGCTTATTACTTGAGCACCCCAGTCCACACAAGTGATGACAGGTACGAACTAAAAAAAAAAATTAATTAACCCAAAATTGACAAAATGCTTTCATTGAGAGTTGAACTCAAGACCTCCCGCTTACTAAACGGGTGCTCTAACCAACTGAGCTATGAAAGCCTGCGTTGAATTTGTTCTTTAAAAAATATAAGAACGTTATCATAAAATTTCTGAACACACTTAAAACATCATCAGAAAAAAATGGGATTAAAATGCTTCAAGGTTGAATCTTTAAATATGAGAGTTCTAGAAAGTTAAAACTTTAGTTGTCAATTTAATTGGTACATACACATAAATTAGAAAAATATAATAAAGGAGGCCATATGAATATTACAAAATCTGCCAGGGAACAGAATCAAATCCTGCGACCCCAATATGTCATAAAACCAATTATAGCAATAACTTTTTCTATACATGTCCCTGGAACAATAGTCCTCCAACTAATATAAGCCCTCCTATACAAGGATTAAGAAAAAGTAGGGCATAACCAAAACTCTTCTGGAAGTAAAAAAAACGGAAATGGAATTCACTGTATCTCCAGTGGTTTGAAACGCCACTTCTTTTACTAAGGTAAATCCGCACATAGCGTGTGTATAAGTTGCATGAAAGTGTCGAATGAATGAGGTTGCAAGCAAGATTCATGTTGAAAAATCAAAGAAGTATCTCCTTGAAAATGAGGAGGACCAACATTACGAAACACATGATAACAAGTATTGTAGCACACTTCACCATACCACCTTTCTTCTGACTTCTTTCCGCCTGCAAGTTCAGTTTGAAAAAAACAAGATTACATTAAACAATAGTAGTAGTAGACAAGAAAGGAAGAAAAATAGCCAGGGGAAGATTTGGCAAAAAGTTTTTATTCAATTTAAAGATGAGGAAGAGAGGACCTTTTGCAGCTGTTTAAAGCCCTCTTCAACTGAAGCAGCAACATTTTGTATGTTGTAGTCTATTCTATCAACAATAGTGCCCTGCAAAGAGATGGTACATTAGTCAACGGACATGCATTAGAGCTAGTGATAGAATCATATCAGATTGGCCATGAAGCCACAAACCTGGTCAATAACAAGCACTGATAGATCCTTCATAATTTGAGCAAGCTCACCCACTGATTCGGCAACCTAGCAGAAGCAAATTAAGGTCGTTTACATCATCAGTCATTAGGAAACTGGTATCAAGGTAAACAGTGTACAACTCTACACTTACCTGTTGAATCTCCTGCTCCCTTGCTGCGGTAAAAGCTTCGCTTTTCTTTACTCTAGCCATTTGATGTTCATTGAACACCTATATACAGTTTGTTTTATATGTATATCCGAACGAAAAGAATGTGCAAAAGAACATACACAATATAGTTTTAATCAAAACGTAAAAACGTCAAGCCCCTCCCTCACCGATAGCATATTAAAGTCTCCAAAAAAAGTCAACAAAAAAGATAGAGAACAATTGTCACAAGAACGAAATTAGTGAACGACTCATGAGAAGAAAGGGCTTGATCACCATTTAGTATTAGAATATCTATTTCTTATTCAGCAGTTCAGAAACTAAATCTATACTACCAAAACCTCTCCCTGACTAACAATAAAGAAATGTTATGCTACACGTGATTAAGTGTAAATATGAGTAAGCAAATATCCAAAATTTTAGTTCACATCGAAAGTTTTAGACTGGATTTAAAATCACATGAAACAATTAGCATTACATCCACAATGCTGGGTCACGCTCTATGGAGAACCACACTAAACTAAGAACCTGAGAACTCTAATAAGTTCAGTAGCGGAACTTTAAGTTCAGCAACAGAAAATTTGTCGAAAAAAGTAAATTCAGTCGTAGAACTTTGTAGAAAAAGCAAGTTCGGTTGTAGAACTTTTAATGTCATGTGCAAAACTTTGAAAAAAAAACAAGTTCAATTGTAGAAATTTTAATTTCATGTGCATAACTTTGAAATTCAATAGTAGGATACTATTTTTTTATTACGAAACAAAATAGGTTCTACAGTAGGATCCAATGGTTCTCCGGTTCTCTTTTAGATAGTGGTTCTCATTTGAATCAACCCCTATATATATATATAATTTTCAAGATTTTCAACGAAATAAATGAAATAGTGATTTTCATAGAACATGATTTTCAATGAAAAAGTTTTTGCAATGTTTTGATTGATATATGATCTCCGGTCTCCACTAAAATTTTGCTCTACATAGATTCTTACTCTAATAGAAACCACTCTTAGACTAGAAACTAGAAACTAAATAAAAAAAAAATTCAAATTCGCGTTGGAATATAGCACATATGGTATGCAAACTGATCATTGGGAGATGGAGAAAAATACACTGAAATCGGATTTCAAAAAAAAAACTCACCGAAAAATACAGTGAAGTCGGATTTCAAAAAAAAACTCAACGATTGACAAGAAAAATCAAATTAAAAACGAAGGGGATTAGTTGGGATTGTGTATATGAGGGTGTATTGGATTTGTGTGTGGTGCCCTTAGCGGAGCCATTAGATTAGATAGATCTAAGGATTAAGATTAGTTTCCATTTTAATTTTGGTTTCTATTATGTATGTAACTTAATAATATAGAAATGATTAAAGGGCTCACTGGAAAGCGGGTTAAGTAGATAATCTTTGTTTTATCACTGAATCGAATTTATGAGGAATTATTTGATTACTAAGACCACTTATTCATCAACCTGTAAACAACAAATATGACGAACAATACTTCCACCGTGTAGAAGAGGTGAGTCTGTTACAGTTGTCAATATATTTACAACAACAAATGATTGTCTATCCCTATCTAGAAGGAGTGAATAGACTATACGCTAATATGGCATTTACGAAGAAGGCTTAATTACGTATATTTGCAAACTAAATATTTAATGATCAAAATATGAAAATCCTAGTTGTGTATATGACTGTTTGTTTTTAACATTTCATTTATGCTCACCATGTATCGCCTACCAAACTCAAATCCTTTTTCTTCGAGAACTGATCAACCATTAACACATACTCTTTTCTATTTAATAGAGAAGTTCAACAGACAATTAATAAAAGAACTTTTAAATATTTCTTGATAACAGTGAAACAATATTCATTTATAAAAAATTGCCACTTTCTGTTTAACTGTATGCGACAAGCATATAAACAGCGGGGAAAAAGCTAAACGATTTAACAGAATGATTGCAGGAAGTAAGGGTACCATGTCATCAGGGGAAAAGAAAAACAGTTAAATAACATGATTGCAGGAAGTAAGGGTACCATGTCATCCAGATCCTCATCCTCCATTCCAGATTGACTTCTATTCAAATTCATTTCTAAATCATCCCCATCCGGACCCTACACCAGAAGTTCAATTTCTTACGACACATTATAATAAAAGCATTGTTCAGAAATAAGGAAAGTCGACTAAGACCTCTTTCTGCTGCTTTAGGCGCTTTAAGTAAGTAGACTGTTTCTTGCGAAGTTCCATTGAAAGGCTCTGAAGGTCAGTGGCAAGAGAGCGCTGGCATAAAAATGTTAGGGCATAAGTGCAGCTCATCAGAATAGCAACAGGCTTGATTATCAAAATTTCCACTAAGCATAACTTTCTAGGGCTGTTCATAATTTATAGAAGATCACACAGAGTTTTCCTACGAAAGAATCTTAAAGGGTGGCATAAAGAAAATATCATTTCAAATTTACTTTCGTTATATAGGTATGATGTATAAGAAAGTGGGTACATCCCTAACCCCTAATAATTATCCAATGCTGATTAAATACATCAGGTTTTGGCAAGGTACATATAAATATTACTCCCTCTGTCCCAACCAATTGTTTACACTTTCCTTTTTGGACGTCCCAACCAATTCTTTACGTTTCCTAAAATAGTAAGTTTTAACACTATTACACCCACTACTTCACTTATTTTAACAATACTTTACACTATTACACCCACTACTTCACTTATTTTAACAATAAAATCACTATTACATCCACTACTTCCCCCACTACACTTATTTTAATCATAATTCTTGGTCTTTGTGCAAAAAGCAAACGTAAACAATCTGTCGGGACGGAGGGAGTAATACAATTAATGAGAGAAATTTTAGCCAACACTTTTGCCACGGAGAAGAACGGAAAAGGTTGACAAAACTCCTAAGACACCATGAAAGCCTCCACAGTCCACACACACTACACAGGCAAATGAAACTTACTATTAAAGGAAACCAAAGACTACAACTGGAGGAGGACATCAAAACTAATGTATGAAGTAGAAATGCTAGTGCACCTTTGATCAAGCCCTATGCTAGTGGAAACATCTTTATTCAGAAAGCTTGATCAATTGTCAACTCCACATAATTCACAGTAATGTAACATACACAAAGTAGTACCTGCACGTTTTTCCTAATATTTGAATCCTCGGAAGGCCCACCAGCAGACAATTTACGTAATCTGTTCTCTGACTTTCTCAAAAGACTTGTTATCTCTTGAGTAAGAGACTCAATTCTGTGTTGATCTTCTTTGCCATCCCCAAACGATGGCATTAATGCTTTGGCATGAGCTTTTGATAGCTCACCCATTTTACCTCGTGCACGTTGCACATTCACTGCTATTTCTTCAGACAAATCCACCCAAGCTGGAGGTAGACCTACTGTAATTGCACCTCTACTGCAGAAGAGTCGTATTGGTTAGTAGCTTAAAAAAGGTAACAGATCAATCAGAAAATAACAAAATATTAAGGAAATTATTGTTTGCAAAAGTATGGTATCCCCAAAAAATATTTAGACAGAGGAAGTGCATATTCATTAGGGTTAAAAACAGCTTAATGCAAAGCAATTGGTTTGTTTCTGATATTTCTATTGACTTCCATTCCATTAAAGCTGGTTCTACATTATCCAATACTAAATACTAACCAGCCTCATATATAATC
This sequence comes from Kitagawia praeruptora, assembly GCA_037693485.1. NCBI lineage: Eukaryota > Viridiplantae > Streptophyta > Magnoliopsida > Apiales > Apiaceae > Kitagawia > Kitagawia praeruptora. The sequence continues at coordinate 101,002,726 of CM075352.1, read as the reverse complement.
TTGTGGTCTACCTAACAAGAAGAATATGAATGTGATCGATAAAACCTGTAAAAAATGTAACAGCATGTTACTATGTGCACCAATTAGAATGCTTGAACTAGTGTGGCACCAACTTCAACTTAGACAAATACTTGACTAAGATCAACTCAAAAACAATTCTGAACCTAATCACAGTTTTGCAAAATTACACCTTTTGTACACATTGTGAAACCAAGAAGCAGTCACAAGCCATAAACAAATAAAAATAACTTAATAAGCCTAATCCACCATACTTTTCGATTTGGAGTAAATACAAACAATTCGAACGAAAAAATTACAACATGACACAAATTAATTACATGTTAGATATTCAAATATAAACAAATTGGGAATAAAAAAACAAATACATATACACACAAATGTTTGTACCTAGAAGTTCCAGGATCCTCAGTACTGAGAGGAGCATAAGATCGATTAGGGTTCATCAAAGAAGTGGTTGCCATTTCAATGACCGGACCGGCGGCAGATCTCGCCGGAGACTGGGCCGGAGAACGGCCGGATTTTAAAGAATCTCTATACTTTTTAAACAATAATGTTCTGTTTCTCGTCGCCATCTGATGAAAATTTTAGACAAGAAATGGTGAATTAAGCAAAGATCAGGGGTAAAAATCCAAGCTTTGATCCAAAATATTTGATTAAAAAGGTGGAGTGAGTTGAGATTGGAGGATGGGGGTGAGTCACAACCGAGTTCGGTAAGAAAGGGAGAGTGAATTGTTGTTGTATTTAGTGGATCGGATATCCGACTTGGGTATGAATTTTTCTAAAAAAAAAAATTATCCATTAACGATTGGATTTTTTTTTTATATATAATTCGGACCAGTTTGCGCGCACCTCGATTAATCCGGAGGGCATACTAGCACACTCATACCCCGAGCATGGTAGCCCACTTAATCCCGGAACGCCCCAGGGAGCATGGTAGCCCACTTAATCCCGAAACGTCCCAGGGAATCGAACTCGTGACCTCAAGACAGCAAGTCTTAAGCGCCACTGTCCGAGCATCTGAGACACCCGTGGGGTATTAAGGATTGGATTCGATATGATACGGAGGGATATGAATTTTGAATTTTGTATGATTCGATTACGCTTCGATATGAATATATTATATTTGTTATAATAGATGAAATTTTATATAAATAATATTATTTTGAAATATAAATTTGGATTTATCAATGTCTATGTTATAATTTTATTTTATTAAAAAAATTTAAATTATTATTTTTTAAATTAAAAAAATACAAAAATTATAATTTTAAAAAATATTAAACGGATTGAAGATCCGATCTACTCCCTCCGTCTCGCAAAACATTGCCCGTTTGACTAAAAACACGGGTTTTAAGAAAAAGTGGGTATTGAATATTATTTGTAAGAAGTAGTGGGTATTGAATATTGTTTTTAAGGAGTAGTGGGTATTGAATATTGTTTTTTTGGAGTAGTGGGTGGAGTAGTGGATATTGAATATTATTGTCAAGGAGTTGTGGGTGGAATAGTATGTATTGAATATTGTTTTTTTGGAGTAGTGGGTGGAATAGTGGGTGTTGAATATTGTTTGTAATGATTAGTGGGTGGAGTAGTAGGTATTGAATATTATTTTTAAGGAGTAGTGAGTGGAGTAGTGGGTATTGAATATTATTGTTTATGGCTTAAAATAGAAAGGGGAAAAGTATTTTGATAGTCCCGATTTAGTAAATGAGAAATGTTTTTAGAGACAGAGGGAGTAATAATACGAAATTCGAATAAATCATATATGAATTGATCCGAAATTAATTTTTTTTAATGAATTTTAATATGAATTTAGGATGTTTCGATTCGAATTTGACGGTTGTAATCGTATTTGGTTGAGTTGGCTTACTGCTTTTGTCAGTAGGTCCTACACTCCTACTATAGAGTTATTTCTTGGGTCACCATTGGATACAAATACAATTTTATTGCTCGTACGGTGGTTTGAAAATTAATATGTACCTTTATTGCTTAGTAAACAAGTGTGAAGGTCCAGAATACCTCTTTTTTCGGTCCACATGATCAAAATACCTACCGTTAACTTGGGTGGCCTTAAATACCCACGGGAATGCGTTACTAGTAAAGAAGTGTCTTGCAGACACGCTACTGGCAACACAGTAACAAGCTGAGATACGCATTCAGGTAATGTGCATCAGGTGATACGCATCGCTGAACAGCTTGATGACGTCATCTGACGTCATCTTCACGCTGGAAGTGGAAGCTACAGTAGATAGAGATACGCATTTGCAACATGCGTATCATTAAATACGCATGTTGGAACGGCGTATCTTTCGTCGTCTTTGTCGTCTCCAGATCTCGATTTAATGGCGATTCCGGCGATAGTTTTGTTTCTCTTCCTTCGTCCACATCACGAATTTTCCAATCACGTTCTACATATTAATAGAACCGCCAGTCGATTCTCTACACATCCATAATACTATTTTTATGTTTTCATCCCCGGATTTGAAATTCCCAATTCAAACCATTATTCCGATTCAATTTTCCGGTAAAGCTCGTTCATGCCCCTGTGGGGCTGGAGGAGATAAACAGATATTGGGATGATGAAGGAGACGCTGTTGGTCATGTCGTGATGATTTGGAGGTTGGTTGATGCTGAACCGATGACAAACTGAGATCTCTTCAATTTCCGTCCAAGTCGCCGGCAACTAGACCTCAACATTTCTGACAATTGTTTGCATTTTCTGGCAATGAACAGTTCCTAGGATGCGCTACACCGAACAGCGCATCCTGTGGATAGATAGGACCACACTTCAGAAAAATGGTATTTTGGACCATGAATATCCCATTTTGAGGTATTTTGGTCATTTTCTCCAAAAACAATACATAAGTAATAAACTGTAGCAGTAAAAAGTAAAAAAAATTGTATCAATAATTTTTTAGAAAAAAAGATATTTGTTTCACAAAAAATATAAATTTTCAATTAAATACAACTTTAGGAACAACATTAATACCACATAAAATATTAATATAATTTTACAATTAAATTCAACTTTAGAAACAACATTGATACCAAATAAAAATATCAATTTTATCCCATTTGCATCGAAAATAATTTTTCAAAAATAATTTTTAATTAATTTCTCAAAAATAAAATAATAATAAAAGTTATTTAATAAAACATATTATAATTATTATTTCTTAAAAAATATTATAATATTCAAAAGCATTTACAAAATTGTTCCCAAATGATGAAATATCATTATATTATTGAATATTTTATTATAAAAATAATAATTTTTTGGTATATAAATATGAACCATACGATGAAATTCACTATATTATTTAATATTTATATTTTCTCACGAATAAAAATACAATCTATACTATTATATAAATTTCGAAACATTGAAAGTTTTGGTACCTGTTTTTTGGTACTAAGTGAATTTACTTATTTACCCTTCATTATCAAGAAAAATAAACACACCTAAAATAAATAATAACATAATATAATTCATGGTAATTGGTCGAGATATTACCTTTTATAAACACCTAAAAAATCAATCGTATCATATCTTTGCATCATTAATATTTCCTTTCGTATTAAAACACGTTATCTTTTTAATTTAAAACAAATCTTACCATCATTAATATATACTCGAAAATATCACAACATAATTTTCAAGAAAAATATTACACCTAAAATAAATAATAACATAATATAATTAAGGATAATTAGTCGATTAACATAATAAAATTAATGGTAATTAGTCGATTGTCTTTTTCACATTAATATAATAAAATTAATGGTAATTAGTCGATTGCCTTTTCACAGTTACTTTTAGTTGAAGATATTAACTTTTATAAACACCTAAAAACATTCGTATCATATCTTTCGACCATTAATATTTCCTTTCGAATTAAATCACATTACCTTTTTAATTTAAAACAAATCTTACAATCATATATACCCGAAAATATCACACCATAATTTTGAAGAAAAATATAACACCTAAAATAAATAATAACATAATATAATTAATTGTAATTACTCAATTGCTTTTTTCATATTTACTTTTAGCTGAAGATATTACCTTTTATAAACATCTAAAAAGATCAATCGTATCATATTTTCAATCATTAATATTTCCTTTCTAATTAAAACATGTTATCTTTTTAATTTATAACAAATCTTACAATCATTAATATATATCCGAAAATAACACACCTTATTTTTCAATTATTAACACAATATATTAAAAATCGTATACATTGTTTATAATAAGGAAGTACTAATATAATCTGTAAACATGAGTATATTAAATTATATCAAATTAAAATTAAAAAAATTATTAAAAGTAATGATTATATAAAATATAATTATAATATTAAATAAAATTTATAATATAATATAAGAAACCTGTGCATTGCACGGATTATAAGCTAGTATAATGTCATTCAAAAATATACTTACTTTTCCTCGTTATATCTTATATTTAAATTCTTAGTAAAAGAGGCTATTTGGTTTTTGTATGTCCCTGAATTTCTGGCCAAGTGCCCAATATATTCTTTTGCTCTTCAAAAAAAAAGATTTCGGCCTCGTTTGTTTATCAGGATATATGGTAACGTAGGTAACTTAAACTTCCCTGGAACTAAATTACAGTTTAGAGTTCCTGTGTTAATGAAAAGTATGTGTTTGGTTGTTTTTTTTAACTTTCATTCATTTTTGTAACTTCCATTAGATTTAGATACATATAAATAAAAATAAAAATTATTTGTAAACTATTATAAAGATATAAACTATTAAGAATAATTTGTAAATTATTATTGAGAATTATAAAGTAATATAAAGATTGATTAAAATTTAAAATAATTATTAAGATTAATAAAAAAAATATTATAAACAATCATAAAAATTTGTAATTTAGAAAAATATATACATTTAATTCCTTTTAATGACTACATCAGTTATATTGATATCAAAAAGAAAAAAAAACTAATTATAATTATCTTAAAAATGGTATATTAAAAGTTAAAAATACATTGACAAAAAAAAGTTAAAAATACATAAATATGAATGGGCTATATGAAAATATTTAATTAATTTAATAATGGGGAAAATGGAGTTGTTTAATAAAAGAAAATTAAAATTCATAATAAAATATTAAAAATTAAAATTGATAAACAACTACGTAACTTGAGGTGACCTGGGTAGGCTAGGTAACTAGGTTACCATGATTTGTAGTAACTCTAAACACCCGGGAAGTGGAGGTTATTTTGTCCATTTAAAAAATTGCACAATCAAACAGTGTAACTTTTTTATCTTCCCAGTACTTCAAGTTACTTAGTTGGGTTACACCTAACCAAACAAGGCCTTCATGAATCTAAAATACAGATACACTACACACAAACAAAAGAATACAATAAAATACAGAATTTTATTAGAAGGAAACTCTACTCCAATAAATGAAGAAAAATTTATAAAAGCTGAATATCAGACAACTCTCAATTTCTTTCGGTAATTCACCTGAAAGCCTTTTCTTCTTATCATCTCTCTCCTTCATTTCTCACTGCTCAAACAACAATTTCAATCAATACCCATCATTTTTCTTGCTCTACAATCCTCTAATTTTTCTGGGTTTTTTGTAGAATCACATCAAGATCATTTCTTGATCTCTTCAAACCCTAAAAATTTGATCTTTATTCACCCCTTTAATCTTCAAACCATGGACGCTGATTCTTGGAGCGCTCGTCTTTCTTCAGCTTCTAAAAGATACCAATCTGCTCTACAATCTCGATCTGGTGAGCTTCAGTTTTCTTGAATCAATCTGTGTTTTTATTAAAGTTTTTATTTCTGTGAAAAAGATTGAATTTTTGGTGATTAATGAGGTGAAAGTTTTGATTTTTATGCAGATATGTTCATGGGGTTTGAAGAAATTGAGGCAGATGATGATATTAGGGATGAGTATCCGTGCCCGTTTTGTTCTGAATATTTCGATATTGTGGGCTTGTGTTGTCATATTGATGATGAGCATCCTGTAGAGGCTAAGAATGGGGTACTTTCTTTTAGATTTTTGAGTAGTTTATGTTGATAATCACTTTATGACATGATAAATTGTAAAAAAAAAAAATTAGTTCTGTAAAAATCTAATTAGCTTTAGAGTTTGTATCTGTCGTATTCAAAGAAAATGGAATGAACTAACGAAACTTGAATCTGTATGTTTGTGTATTTGGGGGGTAACTAGTTCGGAGTGGTAAGGCATAAATGTTATAATTTGTATCTATGCTTGCGTATCAAATGATGTCTTTTTGGTGCATCAACAAGCAGGATATAAGAGGCAGTGTGTCCTCCGTTTTGCCTGCTTTTCACCTCTCCAAATTCCAGTAGTTCTCCGAGCAATAGTTAGCCTGTTTGTTATGTCTCTTTCTACCTGAATATTTAGCATTACGTGGCAGCAACCTTATGTAAAAGTTAGTGCGAATATTTTACACCTTCCTGATAGAATTCTCCCTATAGAGACATTGCTGAGCTTACCTGAATTGTAGAATTCAATTATCTCTAAAAGAGAGAAGCTATTTCATATGTGTTTCAAGTTTTATGATAACTTTTTTGTAATGCAAATATCTTTAAAACTGGACTTTAATATTAGTGCTCACACAGGATACTAGATAAGGCCCCAGGTTAATACGTGCATTCTTGCACACACGACGCATAATGTTATATATTACTGATTATTAGAAGTTTTTGGTACAATCTTCAGTTTAATTTCGTAAGCTGTGTCAAAATGATCAGAAATGAATTCATTAATTTGAAGTGCGATGATTTTATGTGTATCATCTTTAAATAGAAGTACAAAAGTCCAAGATGCTTAGCATATCAAGAATTAGCTTTAATCTTAAAGGTTTAAGTGTTGTGGGTTGTTTTAGATTACCTTATTTGGCATAGTTTCTGGTACAAGAATCTATTTTAACATCTGTACTTCTGTTGTATTTTTTGTGGCTGCTCTTTAATGGGTGCATCTTCTCTTTTACAGGTATGTCCGGTTTGTGCTATGAGGGTGGGAGTCGACATGGTAGCGCACATAACATTGCAACACGGAAATATATTTAAGATATCCTTTTCTTCAGATTTATTTTGGTTCTTGTTTTGGTTATTTGTCCATTCTCATATCTTTGTTTATTGCCCAACTAAGAATGTTAGCATGTTGTTTGCTTATGCCTAACTATTATACCGACTCTCAGTGGTTGTGGTATTTTACTTTGTAGTCCTTTACAGAAATAAATTACCCTTGGTTTTCTCCTGTAAAATATGGTTGCATGCCCAAATTGAGGATAATCTATCTGCTATGAATTTCTTAACTAGACTTACATGCAGCGCAAGAGAAAATCGCGTAAAGGTGGATCACATTCAACGCTTACTTTGTTGAGGAGGGAGCTGCGAGAAGGAAACTTGCAGTCCCTTTTTGGAGGGTCTTCCTACCTAGTTCCTTCAACCAATGTGGCACCTGATCCATTGCTATCTTCCTTTATTATGCCAATGGCTGATGATTATGGGAGTGGTCAGTCTCATTCTGCAGCTGAAGTAACATCTCTCAAGAAAAGCACAACTGACAGTGTTCCTGAAAGGTATGAATTGCATTCCTACTTTCTTACAATGAGCTGCTTTAATGTATATCTTTTATGACTGTACTGTGAGTGAAGTCTTGTATGAACTTCTCGTGTAGTAAAAGACAGATGATAAGCTATAACTCGTAAACAAGTATTTCTTTGAATTATTTTTTCGAGATAGGCCAAAATTCTTTATTTAAGAATAGGTATATATGTCAGGCCTGTTTTTGCACTGCTCGTGTAGTAAACGACAGATGATAAGCTATAACTCGTAAAAAAGTATTTCTTTGAATTAGTTTTCAAGATAAGCCGAAATTCTTTATTTAAGAATAAGTATATATGTCATGCCTGTTTTTGCACCTTTCAATATACTCTCCTTGTTTCAAAGTGGTTGGAAGGTTTGTTTTAACTACATAACTGCTTTGACGTACGACTGCTTTGTTGCTATTCCGCAGGACAATCCTCAATATCTCTTTTCATATAGGGGTAGCCTAATCTGTATAATGTTGATAATTGATTTAAATCGTATAGAAGCGGAAGGGGATTAAATTGACTAAGAAAATGTGGTTTTGGGGGTTAGTTTTAAGTTTTAACTACATGCAGAGCAAAAATTTATTAAGGGAAAAATGCAATTTTTATAGAGGAGTTTGGCGACTGTATCATAGTTGTCTGTTGGCATTATGTTCAGGCCAAATCTAAAATTTAGTCTCTTGTGTAATCTCTGTATTCTGCTCTAAACATTGTACGTTGTAATGTATAAGTTTCAACCTTTAAGAGATGAAACTATAAAGAACAATATTGTGAAATAGTTATCCAATCCAGTCCAGTCCTACACTGGTTGAGTCATCGGGTGGGACCTGTAAACTATATATTATGTGTACTATATTTAGACCGAGGGTAGTGAATGTAAAATCTTTTTATCTTGTAGTAATAGTTCACATAAGAGTATATTGTGTTTGTGCCCGTGTGTGCGCTCACATTTGTGTTTGTGTTTCGTGCCTGTAATGTTTGACAGTCTGACATTAAATTAAGAATGTTCCTATGTGTTCTGTCTTCATCTTAAATAACTTAACTTGAAACAGCACTTAGGGTCTGTTGACCAGCCATCCTAGTTAAATTCGATAGCTTTGTTAATGTATAACGTCTATAACAGTGCAGGCAAATAGTCTTATCACTAGAAAATGTAAGATTCATAATCTTGTTATGACCCCTATGGCCTATACTGCAACCATAACTTTACCGTTTTCACACAAAAAAAATTTGTTGCTACCTGGCCGTCTTTCAGATATAAATTGTACTAGGCCTGGCTGTACTTATTTGCATCTTTGAAATTACTGCATAAATATATAACGTGTTAGAATAAAATATAAAGATCCAGTTGGGCCTTCCTCTAACACCTTAAGGTTTTAGATGAGTTGGTTACTTGACATGGTATCAGAGCCCAGGTTGGCGGGAGACTCAGGTTCGATGACGTATTTAATAGTAAGAAACAGGCTTCATTTTTAGGGACATCGATATTTTAACTACACCGTAAGGCTGCGTTCCTTTGGATCGGATGAAATTGGGAGGGAATGGAATGAGATTTGTACTCTTTTATTGGGGGAATGTCTTGTCTGTTATTATTCTTTCTTCCATTCCTTTCCGAACAATCTAACTAAGAACTCTAACCCACTAAAGCTTATTCTCCAGACATAATTGTTGAATAGTTTATTGTGTATGTTCATTTAATTTAACATGGAGAACCTCTGTAAGAATTATTATCAGAGTTAGAATATAGTGGTAATTTTGATACAAAATTTATTTATTTTGATTATTTCACATAAATTTGAAGTACCTGTGGGCCTCAGTACGGGCTTTTGAATCCTATGGTCTATCATTTTATAGTTTTATTTCATAAATCCTTTTTCTTCTTATCAAGATAAGTTGAAGTGGCGGTTTATTTGGATTGGTAGACCCTCCCTGTATGACTTTGTAGTTTAATGGACTTTTTTATATATATATTTAACTACACTGTTGTACATGTTAGAGAACTACTTAGAGACTGATAACCCTTGATGGATGTCCAGTTCAGTTATCCCATGGGTTGGAATATGCTTTTGTTTTGTGCTTTTTTTCCCTAAAGCATGTGAAATTTGGTTATGTACGAATTCTCCTTTATTGAATCTGCTACAGCTACTTTTGGTTTATATGATTTGAAGTTTGAAACTGTTGTATGTCCCATCCAATTTGTTTGGTAGAACTCCCTTATGTATGTTGTGGCTGTGGAATGTGTCATTGTAGTGTGTGGTTAAGCTTTCAATATCATGCCAGTATTATCATAAAATCATCTAATTATGTTATGTTGATTTCTGGTAATAGAATCGTCCAGTCAGCTCCCTTGTCAGTCAAAGACCACGAGGAGAGGACAAGAAGGAGCGAGTTTGTTCAGGGGATGTTGTTGTCCACAATTCTTGATGATAATTTATGAAGTTGTGGTGTGTGTAGCATCTCTGCTTTCAGGTTTGCAGCCAAGAGCCCCATGACATGGGTGTTTTTTCATTGGTTTCCTTATGAGTATGCAGTTGTTCCAAACCAGAGAGCGAAATAAGATGGAATAAAATGTAATTTAAGTTGCATGTAGAGATGAGTAGTTAGGCTGAAGCAAAACTCTTGTATTACATTTTTATTTCAGTTCATGTTTTCTAAATAATGGTAATAAAAGATTATATAAAACTGTTTCTTGTCCTTTTTACGGAGTTCTGTCTATTTATATTACTGTTTTATTTTTTAATCCTAAGTGCGGCAAATTTATGCCATCGTGAAGAAAGTTGGTGAGTCAGGAATTCATTTTCATTAACGGAATCACAAAGATAAATACACTATTGCACTCGAGACTGATAACTAACTGTATGAACAAGAACCCTTCTTTGCATTTGATGCCAGAGGGAATAACTAAAAATTGCAAGATGTGCAGCCAAAGGCTGAACTAAACTACCATTTGAAAGATATCTAGGGATGGGCATCTTATCCGCCCTGTCCGATCACGATCCGATCCCCACCCCGAACAAGAAGGGGACTGAAGGATTTTTTCAGGTTCGGGATGGGGAACGGGAAATGACATAAAATTTTTGGGGAATGGGTTACGGACTTACGGGGCTTGGACATCATAATAAAGAAGCCTTGCCATCCTTTTAGCAGCCACATCCCGCCTAATTGATATACCCCATTTTAAGGCAGCTCGAAGCTTAAACCACCTTGCTCCTGGTCTTCCATTTCTTGAAACATGATAACCTTGATCTGAGGAAACAAAGTTGAATGATTGATTGCTTGGAGAAGGAAAATATTCGTTCCCTTGCCACGTTGCCATTTCACTGAAGTATATGTCATCATTAGGTAGACTTTCACTTGTCGAGACTGACCCCAGAGAACCATTTGGAGCTGCATTATTCCCTTCCCTGTACGTGTCATAGCAATGATCTTTTGTCACAGTACCGTCCGTTGTTGCAGGAGAAAATGCGTGCATTGAATGCCAATTAGGTGCCGGAGAAATATCCAGTAGACAACTATTGTCTAATTCAAATGTTGATGATGAACTTGTCATGCAATCAAAACCTGGAAGCATTGGCGGTTGACCTGTGCACCAAAAAAACACACACTTGGAACATTAGAAAGAGTAAACGACAACATTCTATTGCCTCTGTATCCTAAAGACTGACGAGGGAGAAGATTACAAACTACTTTAAACTTTATGATTTTCATAATTTAACTTCAGAAGAAAATGTCCCTTGATATGTCAAATCTTTTGCAGTGACAAAGTATATATGGTTGCTTTCCTCTTTGGTTATCCAGTAGTAAAATGTAGAGTTAATTGCAAAAAAGTGGCCAGATTTTACACTCATTTTCAAAAAAGTGGTCAGATTTTCAATTTTGCAAAATGGTGGCCAGACTTGCCTTTTTCCTTTCAAAAAAGTGGCTGGAGATGATTTTCAGCTTATTTGGCAGGGATAAAATGGGAATATGTTATTTTACTAAAAAATAATGCTAAAAACGTACCCCAAAATTTATCCAAAAAATCCCCAAATTAATATGTGTCACCATATGATTGGTTATATTCGTAATAATAATAATAATGCCCTCTACATGCATGCACATAAATTGACTAATTAAATCTTGACAACTCATATTTGTGGATTTTTTTTGTGAATTGATGTGCATACATGAGGACATTATTATTATTACGAATATGACCAATCATATGGTGACACATATTAATTTGTGAATTTTTGTGGACAATTTTCGGGATCTCTAGCATTTTTTTTCCCATTTTACCCCTGTAAAAAAACTGAAAATCGCCTATAGCCACCTTTTTGAAAGGAAAAAGGCAAGTCTGGCCACCATTTTGCAAAATTGAAAATCTGGCCACTTTTTTGAAAATGAGTGTAAAATCTGGCCACCACTTTGAAGTTTACTCTAAAATGTATCAAGAATGTAACAATTAGGAAAGCCTGCACTATTGGGAAGCCCTTACAGGGCTATGATCCATTAAGCTGCCACTTATTTTTATGTTTTTTGCTAGGGTAAATATCTTTACATAGATCATACATATTATATACAGAAATTTGGACAAAAGTAAAGGACAACTGATTTGGTAAGGGCTTATCTCTTGTCTTCCCAGTTTCTAGGTTCGATTCTCGCTTAGCTCGAAATTTATAAGAACAGATATTGTAAGCCATTTACGCCTAAATTTTAAAAAAAAAAAAATTTAATCCTTTGACAGTCTGTGTACCTTCATTGGCAGTAAGGGTGTTAACATTCTGTTGACCTACAGTACGACTGTTTGACATCTCTGCTTGCAGACTTGACAATAGCAGTGGGGAACCTATAAAAGACTCTTCACTAAATAGCACTAGCTCATGCAAATTTTTATAAGCCTGCCTCTTGACATCTTCAACCAAACGCTGCAAACAAAACAAACGTGATCGTTAATCACATCTAAATGAATGATCTCACAATTAAGATTATATCGAGAAACACCAAGAGTAAAGATCAATTACTAAGAGCCATTCAAAATAAGGTATTTATCCAAAAATATATATAATCAGGGTAGGAGCACAAACCATATGGAAGTGAGTGAGTTTATCCAGGTTCTGACAATTTTGGCCATCAAATATTGCTCCAATCGCTTTCCAGATGGAATTAAAGACGAGCACAACCTTTTCTGCAGCTCCACGGTAGATATAGATTCTATCATCTAGAGTGCAATTCATAGCATGTCCAGTGATTGTTTCCCATGTTCTGTTAGAGATTCTACCACCAAGTACCTGTAGGAATCAGAATGGGGATTATACAGACATGTCTACAATGTTTCTTGATACAGTTTACATCATAAATGAGTTGCGTATTTTAGAACTATAAAATATTTATCTTACATTCCGTAGCAAGGAGGGATTAGTGACATATAGACGGAGGAAGTCCTCCACAGTAAAGATTCTAGCAGATGCCAATCGTTCATGGAAGACACCATCTTTTGCTATTTTCTTCAAGCGCCAGACTTCATCAGCCAGTGATGGCTGAAGGTGCTTCTTGTATGCTGGATCAAAAGTACTAGTTAGTTCAGATTTTAGCATCAGTTGCCATCTATATCTAAAATTTTTATGACCATACAAATGCCACATGAGCATCTGAAGAGGAAAAAAGTACACGACGAAGCAACATATGCTATATTGGGCCTGTTTGGCTGGGCTATAAGCCGGCTTATAAGACAAATAAGTCAATAAGTCCTTATCTTGAAGTGTTTGCCTACCAACTTATTTTAAGAACTTATGATCTTATAAGTTCATAAGTTGAAAGTTAGAAAGTCCCAACTTTTTTCCAGCTTATTTACTATTCACTGATCTCTCCGTTTTTAATTGGATTTTTGCCGTCAAGCGGCGATATTTTTTTCAAATCTAACTTCACCATATTTTTCTCCATCTCCCAACGATCATTTTGCATACCATATGTGTTATATTTCGACGCGATTTAGGAAATTTGTATAAAAATATTTGTTCTACAGTAAACTTATAATTTCTGATTTACCAAACACTTTACTAACTTATGAGCTCCTTATGAGCTCCACCAAACAGACGTTTACTTATCACTTATAATCAACTTATGGGCTTAAAGTCATAAGTTACTTTTTTTAAGCTAAGCCAAACGGGCACATAAGGAGAGTGGTATCACCACGGTCTACAAAATAAAAGGGTGAGTTCAAAAGTAATAGAAAGATGATATTAGAGTAGAGAAACTTACTCTCTCCACGTTGGTCTTTTACAATGAAGGGTTCACTTTTTGCTTCTTTAACTCTTACCTCAGGCATACCTTGCATTCTTGCTCCTAATCTGAATTTCCTACTTTTAATCCAGCTAGAATTATCAGTAAAACAGATGTTACCCAGCTCACCAACTCCATTCCTCAATGTTAATGTCAGATCCCCAGTCACCAATGGCCTTTTGCCTTCTCTTTCTCGTATAACACAAGCATCAAAGTCCTTCTTTGTCCAATTTTCCCCATCACGGGCAACAAAATCACCGTTAAGAACAACAATTTGGATCTTTATTGTAGACATTGGTCCAGATGTAATTCTCTTATTGGAAATGGTGTCCACTAAGACTATTTTTATAGGCTGACAGTCTTCGGATTGGACCTTGCTGCTAGTAAACAAAGTAGAGGGCAACCTATTGTGAAAGAACAACTGCCAGGCACATGCGGCAGATGACTCAATTTGAGTAAAAGATGATCTGCAACAATTATATAAAGAAAACTAAGACTTCCACAAGAATCATTGCTAGCAATGATTTAAACATATAAACATGAAACGGTTTAACATACTACAATGAATAAGGTAGGAACTTATAGGCAAGGGCAGAAGAAGAATTCAGCCAGGTGGTTTTGTATTTAGCTAGGCACAACCTTTAACTTTCATTAAAATTGAACCAAATGTGGGATCTCTTAAATAATAATTACGACAAACCTTGGAGGCGAGGGGAGGTGCCGTTGAATTGCACAGCTCACCTCCTCCTGCACCTGGAAACAACGAAAAAGAAATTCTTAGCACATAAATTTGTTTGAAAGGTACTTGGTCAATACCAAAATGTACTTCACCACATTAGTCCAAGTATTTCAAAACCAGTTTATAAAGTAATTCCTTTCCTATACCATGAGATTCAGCCATATGACATTTGAGATGATCACGTACAAATATTGTCATATATAACATGAATTAACTGCCTAGAACATGCATGAAGAAAGTGATATATCTTACCACTCTGCGGATAAAAGGTTCCAGTCTTGGCCCAAATTCATGATGTGATATTCCACTCATCACATTTCTCAAAACACTGCACAGACGTCACACGGCCACATGCATTAGGTATATGAAACAAAAAAAAAATGGTTATAACTTACTAAGTGAAATGAAAATTCTTACGTTGCAGATACAAGTGGCCGTTTTGTTTCCAATTCACGAATTTCAGGATCATCTGCACCACCCTGATCGAGATGTCGCTTCACCATCAAAACACAACTGATTTGCCTAGTTGTAGGCGTTGGTCTTTAATTCGTGTTGATCTCCGGGGTATGGCCTGAGTACTTGTATGAGTTTTTGTCTATCTTTAAAGTACTTACTAGCAAGAAAAAAAAAAAAGAATTGCCTGATACAGGAGCAATGTGCTAACTAGAGCTTAAGAACATGACAAGTGCTTAACTCAAAACTGCCCAACTAGTGTGGTTTATATAGCAAAATCTAATGTAACAATCAAAGAAAGTACAAGGAAGCTTCAACAGAGTATCAAAAACTAATACTCAAACTATTACCAAAATAACAAATACCTAGAACTATTAGATTCAACTATATTAAAAAGAAGCTTAATTCTTTAACTGGCAAAAAAAGGGATTATTCAATATTAGTACTAAATAGTGCAAGAGCAACGCATCATAAAAAATGGTCTATTTCGCCACTATCTTTATCAAAATCATTAGACAGAGTACGAGCACAACACACTGCGGAAAATGATCTATTAGGTCTTTCACACAATTTTTGTAAATACATTTATATGACATGCATTATTGAAAAAACTCACTTGTACGACATTTTTCGGATACTAAAAATAGGCTAACCTTTTGGTACATATTAATTTGGGGACAATAATCCCCTGTTTTGGTGCTATGCATGAGATCTCAACTAAACTAACCGCGTAGTTGTGGAAATATTGCAAGATCTTGATAATGTGTAAAAGTTACTGCACATTATATATTAAAAATCGATAGAAAAGAGAAGCAACAGCGTGAAAGAGACACACTCAAAAAATCAAGGAGAGAGTAGAGACAAGGATAACGCGTACATGCTTTAGAAGAAGGTTGTTGGAACTTTCAGTAAAACACACACTCAAAAAATCAAGAACGCGCAACAACTTAATGAAAATATATGTCTACTTTGATTTTTTTAACTCCCAAGTCGTCGCTGCAATTTGCTTAATGTAATGTTGAGTACTTCATTTGTGTATCATTTTGCAAAACACTAGTACCATTATTATTTGTTAATATATAGTATAGATGTATTCTAATTAATCAAATTATATAAAACTCAGATAATATTGGATTAGAGGTTATGGTTATTCAACCCATATCCTACGATAACAAGAAAAATTGTCCGATTAGCTAAAACGGACAACATCATACAATCTAACACACTCAACAATCTTGATGGATTACTTAAAACACATGTATTTCATCTATAAAATTTGAATTACTACCCGATAAAAATATATGGTAATTTCAAAGCATTTTTTTTTAAATATAAAAATCCAAAATTTAACCATACAACTCCTATATGTATCAAGAAAACATAAATTTGGAATTTAAATAAACTGTACTCTGTCACAATCATGTCTCTCCAACACCTTAAAATGGGGGACTGATGTTGGACGGGTGGGTTGTTTGGTCGGAGTTGACATTATTTCAATTTTCCTCATTTGGCTGTGGCTACAATTTATTCAACTTAAGCAAATACTACAATTTAGCTCTATTTTAATGTAATCGAGTTATATGTTATGATGAATTAGCATAAACACCAAATTTTGTTGTAGTTTCATGATATTTTACTCACATTTTTCATCTATTGTGTTTTACCAACATGCAGAAAGAAACATAGTTTACTGTTTATCATGAATTTTCATCTTTTTTAAATGGGATCAAATTGATGAAAATAATAATTTGTGACCAAAAACAATATCCACCAAGTTTCTAAACTTGTTCAGCAGAACAACTAAAATTTTAGAATGTAGACAACAGAAGCAAACAAGTGTTGGTATACACAAGCCTTGAGTCAACAATAATGAGCCTACCAACAGTTAACAACCATGAAAAACAATCAGATTTTTAAACAGGGAGCTCAAAGAGGAACTGTGCCGAGCATTCAGAACTATCAGGTTACTTGTGTGCTTTCCGCTCGGCTTCTGCATCGGTTTCAATCAACATTTGAAGAGGCACGACAATGAAGAAGTACTGTCCAGAACAAAGAGAGTGCAATCAATAGTTATTACAATTTATATGTAAATAAAAGAAATTCTATGCTGTCAAGGTTCAGAATCTGACTTGGAATGCTGCAATGAAAGGAATAAGCCATTTTCCTCTTTGATTTGGATTTGGCCCATCAATCAACTTTTTGTCGACCTTAATACCTTTGCTTCCATTAGAAACTACTTCTGTTATAGTTTTCATCAAGTCTGGAATCCAAGCAATCCCGGTAGGAATAATCTGATTCAAAAAAGAATTGCACCAATAAAAGATGAATCTCCTGGAAAAATTGTTAATAATTAGGAAAAATAACATTTATACACATTAAAAGAGATATTACTAACCTTCTCATCATTTTCATTCCTAGAACATCTTGTACTGTTTTCAACCAAAACAACCGGGATTGCACCCTACAAGAAATAGCAACATTTTACAAAAGAGAAAAAGAGCTTTATTATAGAAGCCTTGCTACCATAGTATATGTAACAAGTTTGACTGCTTAGGATGCAACTGACCACTACTGATGCTAGTACTGTTTACAAGTATATACAGCATCTACCTCCTCAGTTGATGATTGAAAGTACATGATATTATGAGAGCTAAGGATCACATATTTACTCTCTCCGAGACTAACAGAGTAAAACACACAAAATCTATCTGGCATAGATATACATTAGTTACTCTCCACTTTCAGAACTCCCAACATTACACTGAGATCCCCCCAATTCCACTATTTTCGATGTGAACTTGTTCATTCTGAAAGATTTAGTTAAGAGAGTAAGTAAAAGATGCCATCAGACAGCAAACATAAAACAATTGCGGAGTAAGTACAGTCTACTTCTGCACTTCTGCATGCTCAAGCTTAACACCACAATCATTCTTAAATTAATTTTAATGGGGGAACGAAGTGAATTTTTTTTTATATATGTTATTAATTAGTTATATACAATATATATTCAGTGTAGAAAAAATTAAAGTTATTAAATTTTAGGTTTTATGTGGTGCTAGTAGTTTAATAAATTATTAGCTTATTCAAAGTAAGCCATGTGGACCTTAGTCCATTATGTTATTCATTAGGGTTTTGATTCCTTGTTAAAGACTTGGTTCATATCCAGTGATGTTTATATCAATACTGAATTGAGTCTCTTCTTAGATTGCGATCCATAACTTTTCTCCCTTGTGCAATTGGGGAATTTTTGGGGTGGTGGATTTCTTGCACTAAATCCACCCAAGCTTGTCTTATCATCATTTTCGGTTCATATATGTTCATATTTTATACTATCTCATGTATTATTGTTTCTACAAGATGTCGTGTATTAAATATAAGGATCATAGCTCTAGCATATTATAACAATATATTGTATACAGGAATCAAGTAACAAAAGAATTTTAGGAACTCCCCATATGAGGACCTGAGCCACTGGGTGATGACAAAAACAGTTTAGTTAGATAGACTTGATCACTGATTTTTAATTTTTTTGAATGGTTCTCAAGAGCTCTTAGGCTAAAATTAGATCTCATTTGAACCAAAGCCAATAGAGTATGTAATTGTAGATATATTTCCAATCCTTCTTATAACAAGAAATGTTTTGAAAGTAAAAAAGGTATACATATTCATTCTTACCTGCACTTCTTGTCTTTTGATCTTAGCTCCAGCGCCCACAACTTCCAAGAGAGCCTCTGATCTTTTGGATAAAAATTCATTATAGCCCAATCCATCTGGTGGGTTAAGCAGAGCATGTGTGAGGACAACTATTCCTCTACGCCATATTTCTTTACCAAAACTATCAGTTATAGCAGCAATTATCTGCCGATCCAAGCTATCCACCCTATACTGATCCAGGCGATCCACATATAGCAACACATCTATAGTCCTTTCCAAAAGATATCTAATCAAGAAGCCCCATACAAACATTGAATTACTGTCTTACTTCAGCATCTTAAATAGAGATAGGGTAATGTAAAAAATTGATCTGATGCTGTATTGTGGAAATATGGACCTTTTAATGATGTCAAGAACTTGGTGATTCACAGCCCCTGCTTCAACAAGCCCTGGAGTATCAATAATATGTAAAGTAAATGCAGAAACTGGATCTTTAGCATCACCGATATTCAACGTATATCTAGAGGAACATCGTGTAACCATCACTGGTCGTGGTTGTATCTGCAAAAGCAACGTGTGAACATTCAATTTGCATAATTTTTTACAATAATGTTCTCCAAGTCGTCAGGGTATAGGTTGAAGCATTACTTGATACGAACTGGTAGGAACCGCTCTCTCCCCCAATATAGAGTTCACAGTTGAAGATTTTCCGACCCCACCTTTCCCCATTACAAGGACTGTCAATGTGCTCACATTCTAATATTCAAGGACAGCATGCAAACTTTAATAGATACAGGATATTAAATAATTGACATATTATGTGTGGTGATTTAGAGTAAAGCCAAGAATAAGTAAAACTGCATAAAAATATCCACAAAATAAACCACACACATAACTGTTGACGAGAATATAGTCATTAGCACTATTTTGAAATCTAGACATTCCAACTTTTCTTGCTCTTTCCTCGTATCCAAGACTCATTTCTGCACACAAAAATGAAGAACCGTACCTCTTTCTTTAGCTGTTTCAACGAGTCAATCAATTTGGTTCGCGTGGCAGAAGGGAAATGCTGAATTGTAGGCCAATCTCGAGATGCCATGGAGTGCTGAGATAGTAAAGAATTCCAGTATAGAACAACGAAAAATCAATAAAAAAAAAAACACATAAACTTCGTACGTGCAGCTGCACAAAACCTCAAAATTACCACAATTTTTTATTAAGAGGTATTAAGAGGCTGGTTCCGGGCTAGTCATAGAACCACACAATTACATAGGCAGGGGGTGTATGTACAAACATGTTGCACACACGTAAATCATAATAATATACCACAACGACAAGTATAGTGTTAAGTAACCAACTCATTTAAAATCTTAAGATATTAGAGAAAGGCCTTACCAGGATTCTTAGTTATTACCAGGATTCTTAATATAAGATCCTAGTAAGGCCTTCCTCTAATATTTCAAGCTTTTAAATGAGTTAGTTACTTAACACTAGAAACTTAAGGGTGCATAATCTTAGATAGTTAGATGTATACATCATACATGGCAACATATGGACTGTACGTGGTCTGTGGAGACACTCTATAGACAATTAGTTACAAGATTATTAGCCAAGTTAGCTTGGAGAAGACTTGATTCATCGGTTAACGAGTACAAGCATTAGTTTAAGCCATTCAACCATGGTAACAGTTTTTGACAAGATAGTCGGATGTCTACTTGTTTTATGGTAAAGTCGAACTTGTGCAAAATAAGGCTAAAATGACGGTCGCAAGTCAGGGCGAGGGAGATTTGTGCAACAAAAACGTAAAACCAGACAAATATAAGTAAAATTATTTTTACATAGTTCGAACAAATAAAAAAGGTAATAAAGAAAATGAAGTATACGAGAAGAATGGCTTACCGGCAGTTGCTTTGTGTTTGTGCAGAAACAAGGAAGAAGGGTTTAACAGGATCCTTCTCTCTCTTTTTTTTCTCGATTGACGTACTTGTAAATTGTTATGTCTGTATCTTTGGGTCCATTCACTTTGTGTACCGGCCCATTTTGTAGAATCTTTTTTTTTTTTCCTTTTCTGTTGGGGAAATACGTTATACACAACCAAGGTTGTAAAAATCGGAAATCGAACCAACTCGGTTTAGTTGGTCCAGAAAAATGAGTAATCGGAAACTCGGCGAGTACTCGGAATGAGTACTCGGACTACTAATCGGATATTGTTTTTTAACTATTTTTTCCTCATAATTTAATATGTATTTATTCTAATTTTAGTGTACATGTGTTAAACTTAAAACTTAAAAATAATATTAATATTACTAATAATATTATTATTACAACCTTGCTAACAAGTAATAATATTAATATTACTAATAATATTTATTATAATTTTAGTGTACATGTGTCCAAGTAATAATATTAATATTACTAATCTATACTATCTTATAATAAGTAAAATGGGGTATAATTTGTAGTTTGGTTATCCCCCATTTTTGGTTATCCCTCATTTATCACCGTTAGATCAGCAACTCAAATAGATCATGAATGTTAGATATAACAATACTAAAAGTTGTTATATGCAGAGGTTCAAGGTTCGATTCCCGCCAATAACATATTAATTTATAATTAATACTAAAAATTATTATATACAAAGATGTAAGGTTCGAATCAATAACATATTTAAATTAATATTTATAATATTATATTATACTATAAATAAATTATAAAAAATTAAAAGTCACCCGTGCTTTGCACGGGCTATAAGCTAGTAATATTAAAACGTGATATAAGTGTATGTGTAGAATCTTTGAGAGAGAGGATTTTTAATTGGGCCGAATCTAGATTATAACTATAGTCTATAAGTTGAGCAATAAAATTATATTTTAGTACTTACCAAAAAAAAAAAAATTTAGTCAAACCCGAGTTTGATCCCGATTACTCGGAGTCAACCCGAGTCTTGACCGAGTTATAGCAAAAACCGGTTTTTAGTCCGATTAGTCACTATTCGGATCGGTTTAGGGGTCCAAAACGAGAACTCAGCCGAGTACTCGGCCCGAGTTACCGATTTTTACAACCCTGTACATAACCGTGTTGTTTTACATATTTTATTTCATTTTTTTGTAGGGATTGATGTAGTAGGGATGACAACGGGTCGGATCGGATCGGGTTTGGCCAAATCCAAATTCAAATCCAAAGTTTTCGGATCGGGTCGGGTCTGGATTTGGGTTTGAAAATCAAAATCCAAATCCAAATTATCGGGTTTCGGATCGGATTCGGGTTTAAATCGAATTTTTTCAAAATTCAAAAATTAAAATAAGAGAAAAATGGACCTGAGGTTGTCCTCAGGGTCCTCTCCTAAGGTTATAACAATTTCTACTTATAAAGTAAGGGCCCCGCAGGGGTATTTTTGTAATTACAAAATTTTTTCCCAATGATTTACATAAATACCCTCCTATTTGTATTGTAACTGTTTTAACCTCAGGGTCTCTCCTGAGGTCATCCTCAGGCACTTGAAGCCCTTCAAATAATCACAATAAGCAAAACATAAAGTACAAATCTATACTTTCTATACTATTATATATAAAAGCCGAAATATTAAAAGTTTTGGTACCTATTTTTTTGTACCTGTTTTTTTTACCTATTTTTTGGTACATGTTTTTTGGTACGTCGTGAATTTACCTATTTACCCTCATTATAAAGAAAAATATATATGATATCTATACTATTAAAACTCTTAAAACAAATAATAACATAATAAAATTAATGGTAAATAGTCGATTGCCATTTTTCACATTTACTTTTAATTGAAGATATTACCTTCTATAAATACCTAAAAACATCAATCGTATCATATCTTCCAATCATTAATATTTTCTTTCGAGTTAAAACACGTTATCTTTTTAACCGAAAATATCACATCATATTTTACAATTATTAATAAAATATATTAAAAATCTGTATACGTTGTTTATAATAAGGAAACATTAGTATAATCCGTAAACATGAGTATATTAAATTATATTAAATTAAAATTGATTAATTAATTATATAATAGTCGAAACATTAAATATTTTGATACCTCTTTTTTGGTATATTTTTTTAGCATTTCGTAATTTTACCTATTTAACCTTTATTATAAAGAAAAATATATACGATATCTATACTATTAAAACACCTAAAATAAATAATAATATAATATAATTAGTGGTAATTAGTCGATTGCCTTTTTCACATTTACTTTTAGTTGAAGATATTACCTTTTATGAACACCTAAAAACATCAATCATATCATATCTTCCAATCATATCATATCTAGAAATAATTAATATATACCTAAAAATATCACTTCATATTTTCTAATCACTAACAAAATATAATAGAAATCTGTATACTATGAATAATGACCGTTATATTTTTAGTAAAAAATTAGAATCGTTAGATCTATTGATTAAATATATTATATAATTAAATTAATTTACTAAAATTTCAAGGTTTGAATTCTATCAACACATATTTATTTAAAAATTTTATAATGAAAGTTTTAAACCTTGCATATCATTAATTAAATTTATATTAAATTATTAATATTAAAATTAAATAAAATATGAAAAATAATAATTATATAAAATTATAATTATAACATAAAATAAAATTATCATATCTAGAAATAATTAGTATATACCTAAAAATATCACATCATATCTTTTAATCAGTAATAAAATATGATAGAAATCCGTCTACTACGAATAAAGACCGTTATATTTTTAGTAAAAAATCAGAATCGTTAGATCTAATGATTAAATATATTACATAATTAAATTAATTTACTAAAATTTCAAGGTTCGAATTCTATCAACACATATTTATTTAAAAAATTTAAAATATAAGTTTTAAACCATGCATATCATTAATTAAATTTATATTAAAGTATTAATATTAAAATTAAAATAAAATATTGTAAATAATGATTATATAAAATTATAATTATAACATAAAATAAAATTTGTTACATATCAAAAAATATCCGTGCATATAAGCTAGTATATTTAAAATATAAAATATAAAAATATTTTAGTTGCATAAAAAATATAGAATTTTATAAATAAAATTTAAAAACTATAAGAAAAATAAAGAATATATATATATATATTAGAATTTTAATAAAAAAAATAAGATTGTGATTTGAATAAATAAATCAAAATTGTGGATATATATATATATATATATATATATATACACACACAAAACTTACATACCGCAAAATTAAAAAAAAAATAATATCACGTTATTTAAGATGTCTCAAATATATAAAATGATATAATAAATACTAATAATATTAAATGTAATATATATATATATATATATATATATATATATATCTGGTTTTTATCGGGTTTCGGGTTTAGATCGGGTTCGGATCGTGTTTCGGGTCGGGTTTCGGGTCAGGTATCGGTTCGGGATACATAAGATCCAAACGGATCGAAACGGGTTGGGTATCCGTCGGGTCGGATTTTTCTACCGTCCCTATACCTGAGGGTCACCTCAGGGTTCTACCTGAGGTTAAAAGATTTTTGGTACAAATTTAAGGGTATTTAGGTAAATTACTGAGAAAAAATTAATATTTACAAAAATACCCCTGCGGGACCACTTATTTTATAGGCTCTTTGTGTTATAACCTCAGGAGAGATCCCTAAGAACAACCTCAACCCAGTTTTCTCTTTTTTGTATCATATTTTTATACCCTACCTAGAAAAATCAAATCCCGCAAAATCAGAATATTTTTTGCTGTAAAATTTTAATTTTATAAATAATGGCAAATTTAACTATATATATTTTGGAGATTGGTAAAGGAAAGACAAAGAAAATATATATTTTCAATATAATTCGAAGACTTTTTAATGCATTTGAAATGTCCAATTTATCTCTCATTTCCTGAAATTACTAATTTATCATACCACTCGGCTAGACATTCATTTGTGTCATAAATCATACAAATAATATGTGAATATGTGTGCGACTTGAATGAGAAATAGTTGGAACATACAACTTCTTCGTTAAAACAACATACAAAATAAATATGTAAGATTAATTGTTTGTAAAACTAATTTACCAACAAGCTTTAAAATTCATGTGATATTTTATTCATGATTTAAAATGACTAACTCATCCCTTTATTGTTGTTTTCAAATAAAAAAAAATCATTTTTAGTGAGAATCAAACTTGGACCAACAAGTTAACTTGTGCATCTACTTACCACTAGGCCACACTTTCACATATATTTTATATCATACACACAATACAGTTAAACCTCTTTAAAGTAATACTGTTGGGACCGGGAAAAAATATTACTTTACCGAATTTATTACTTTATCGATATAATAATATTTTATTACTTTATCGATAAAGTAATATTTTATTGCTTTACCGAATTTTTATGTTTATGTATTACAATACTTTATGTTTAAAAACAAGAATCAATCACATGCAATGTATTTGATCTAAAATTACTTTTGTTATGATTAATTATATCTAAAAACTAGATTCATGCATATAAAAAATTGCACCATATACATGTAACATGTGTTGTGTACATCGTATAGAAACTCAATCATCTAAAGTTTATTATAATTCTAAAATATAAATTCATGAACATACAACATAATATTAAATGATAATATTAACATGATAGAATTTCATCAGCACTTTGAACAATTACTTGTTAAAACACGAGCAAAACATACCAGGAATTATTTATGCTTTACATAAAGTCAAGGATGAGGCTAATTTTGGTTTTGGTGGAAAGAAGAAACAAGCTACTATAAATTAATATTTTAAAAAGAATTAAATTTTGTAACTCATATACATTATATATATATATATATATATATATATATATATATAATTCTGAAATTATTACTTTACATATTACTTGGGCCCTTAATGATTTTCTAATTTTTTATTATCTTATGCTTTTAGCGAGAATATTACTTTACAACATTGGCCCAAGTTGGGACCGAAGAAATTTATTACTTAAGCGAGGTTATTACTTTATCGAATATTACTTAATCGAGGTTTAACTGTATATATGTGCATGATATCTGAAATATTTTGATTAAATATTATTAGATTTCAAATGAGATTTGGACTTTTTCTTGGTTTTCATTTATTGATTAAAGAACTATATAAAATATATAATTGGGTTACAAAATGATATTATAATTAATATTATGGATACTATCCAACAATATATTAGAATGAAAATATTGAGGTGTTAACGTAATATGAAAATTGTATATTATTACACAAGATACAATAATTTATCAGTCAAATTCTTCGAGTAGTAAAAATATTTGGCCTCGAATAGACGAATCTGTTGGGATTTATGGGTGATAGCATAGAGACAACTTAACTATATTTCCCTGTACTTAGTTTTTACTAAGATGAACATACTGTCACAACCAGAGTATGTTCTTGTAATAGAATAATTGTTGTCATGTAATAATTGTATGATTTGGGAGAAGTTCATACATTTGTTCAAGTCTCAAGGATTACATCCAGAAGATAGCAAGAATAAAAGGTAATGTCATGATTCTTGACAGTAAGGTTACAAGAAGACAAATGTTGTAAAGTCACGACAAAGCTACATCTGACAGCAACATTGGCTGAAGCATGGGACAGTTACATTCTCACACTTGACAGCAAGTCTGGAGTTCCGACAGCAACATTGGCGGGACCTCGTACTGTCAACTACTGAATTTTCCTTTGACAGCAGACTCGGTGTAAGAACCCAGATTTTTGGGTAGAATTAAAACTTTTTATTATGTATTGATGTAAGAGTGAACAGTGGTTACAACTACAATGTAATACTGGCCTTAAGGGATGAATAATGGAAGGATATATATTCCAAGGTCATATGGCCTGAAGGATGCTATTGGGTGATAACTTAGATTAGAATAATCTATCTCCTAGAAAGTTAAGATAAGATTCCCTAGGGAGAAATAGATACCCTCATGTCATCCAAATCAATATCCATTATAAGCCCAGCGGTTCCGTAAAAAGGTTAAGGAACACTCGAGGGTGAACCAGGTTCATTTTCCTAATTATAGGAATTAAATAAAAAATAAGTGATGAATAGTGATTTTGGTGGAATTTGGAATATTATTATAATAATGTTATACCCGGTATTCGGAATGGATTTCTGAGTTCGTATTAGTGATCCAGGAGGAAAATAAGTGTATGTAAAAGCTGTCGGATTCAGAAACAGAGCACTTTCATTTTCTCTGAGAATTCCCTGGACACTGCCAAACTTAAGGATTTATTTAAGGGATTTAAGGAATTTAAATTCGAGAAGTACTAAGAAAGATGAGGAATAGTATTATAAATATTAGAAAGGTTTTCGGTAAAACCCTAACTAGAAACGAATGAGTTATTCCCTCGAACGATCAACGAATTAAGCAATAAACGGACAAAGAAACAAGCAGGGAGCCAAGAGATAGTGATGTGCAAGAGGATAAGGGCAAGTAGCCAAGATAAATATCTAGTAACTAGCAAGGAACTAGATCAATTAGAAGGCAACCAAGTACTTAGCACATAAACCACTTGGTTAGCCTTAAACCACCAAAAGATCAACACATGGCTTGCTAAAAACCTCATCTAGTGCATCATCACTTTAATAAAGCCACTTTACATGAGATATTATCAAACCACATCACTTTATGAATTATTTTTCAAGAGCAAAGCAAGCAACCAACTCCATTTCCTCTCCAAAAAGCCATTCGGCTTTTCTCTAATTCAAGAACAAAAATCTCACTTCCAACCATTGTTTGATCTCCAAATTTTTATCATAGATCCTATATTTCATAAAAATGATCTCCTAGAAATTTGAAGCCCAAACTCCTTTGTTTCCATTTTCAAACAAATCATCAAAGCCTAGGGTGAATAGTGATTTTCAAGAACAAAACTTTTGGATCTTGATTTTGGGTGATGATCCAAGCTTCATGGAGGCTATACAAGGACCATACAAGGTTTAGTAAGGCTATATCACTCTATAAGGAAGGTATAACCTCTTGAAACCCTAACTCTTGTTTGAGATTTAAGCATGTTTATGATGGATATAGCTTAGTTATGGTTATGTTAAGGTTAAAGCATGATTAGCTAAGTGATTTAGTGATTTTGGTAGCATGATGGTTATTATTATAAAGCATGATGTTCTTGGACTTGTTTAGATGCAAATCATGTGTACAAGTTGTTTAGATGCCCGGGGTGGCTTGGTTTGATTGTGGTAATTTTTAAAACGTTCGATATATAGCCGTCGTAATGCCGAATTTTTGTTAACCTTAAGAAACCATGTTTGATAGTAGCCAAAACTCACTGTCCAGTTTCGTGTTCTGCCATGACAAGTTAGATTATGTTATAAGCTTCGTTTTGATATAAAGATCGTATGAAATGGACTTACGGTTTAGGAGTTATGATTAAATTCGTAAAAGTGGTTCGAAACCGTAAACGAAAGTTCGTAATTGAAATTGATTCCCTTAAATGTCGTTTAATCAGTGGCGAATCTTATTAATTAAATATTAGAGGTAAAAAGGAAGGTGTGGGAGAAAACCACATGTCGAATGGATCGTTTTCCGATTTTATAAAAATGTTTGAATCGAGGTTAAACGCGAACGAAACCCTTAAAGGTATGACTTTGGTTATAACTTAGAAAACGGGCGATAACACTCGAGGTATAATCTTGATTCGTAAACGACCAACCTTAGAACTTATACGACTTAAGTATATACCAAGTATAAGCATGATGACATGTCTTGATAAAGAACGAATATCGGATCGTATCGGTGATAAAAAGAGTTACACTAAAAGAGACGTAACGAGATAACTCGAAAGCACATTTCGATTTAAGTAGAGTTTATACTTAGCCTTTTTAAGAAGCGTTAAGTGATTAATATTAAATATTCTGATTGTTTATAGATTGTCGAGCTGACCCGGGACACATTACCCCTACCCGCACTCGATTCCCAGGCAAGTTTCCAATACTTGGAACTGTTGTTGTGATAATATATATAATGATTGTTTTATACATATGCCATAGCATGCATGCCTACTTTCAAGTTAAGATTGAATTACTTGTTCCCTGAATTGATATCGGCTTATAGACTATATATGAAATATCAGTTATAAGCCGGATTGTTTCGTTAAGACCCTTAGCGAAGGGCGTATGATATTCATACTTCAAATATAGACCGGGAGTCGATATTTTGTAATATATAAATAGTCGTGGAAACCCGGAGGGATCCCAGCGACAAATTTATTACTTCGAGGATTTTTATTCGATTACGAATCTTTCGAGGAACGTTATTTGAGTATTACCTCAGTGAAGGAATATTTAATGAATATTATTTTAATATTCATTTAGAATGTCATTTATTTAATGAATATTATTTTGATCATTCATTGGAGTTATTTAGTTAATGAATATTATTTTGAATATTCATTAGAGTTATTTGGTTGACGAATATCATTCCCAAATATTCATTTGGCTTATTCATTATTATTTGGAATATTCATTTGATCTTTATTTATTTAATGAATATTACTTTCGAATATTCATTTAAGGTTGGATTTACTTAATGAATATTATTTTAAAATATTCATTGGAAGTTCTATTTACTCAAGGAATATTGCTTCGAATATTCCTTTAAAGTTTTGATTACTAAATGAATATTGTTCGGATATTCATTTAGAATATTATTTGTTAAATGAATATTATTTTGGATATTCATTTAGAATATTATTTGTTAAATGAATATTATTTTGGGATATTCATTTAGAATATTATTTGTTTAATGAATATTATTTTGGGATATTCATTTAGAATATTATTTGTTTAATGAATATTATTTTGGGATATTCATTTAGAATACTATTTGTTTAATGAATATTATTTTGGGATATTCATTTAGAATATTATTTGTTTAATGAATATTATTTGGATATTCACTTGGAATATTATTTGTTAAATGAATATTATTTTCAAATATTCATTTAAGGTTTGATTTATTCAGTAAATATTATTTTAAATATTTATTTAAGTTTATTTATTTAATGAATATTATTTTAAATATTCATTTAAGAAGAGATTTATTTAATAAATAATTATATATATTCATTCGAGGATTACTTACGAGCAATATTATGATTTAATAATATTCCGTAATTATTATTGACTTAATAAATATTCTTGGAATCTTTAATTAAATTCTTTTGAATTCTTTTTGTAATGATTTATATTATTCAAGGGTTATCCTTCACCTTCAGATATTATGTAAAATATTTCGGAGTCTTTTATGACTATTTTATCAAGGGGAGGTTCCCAAAACTTTAATTTCATTTAAATCTATCTTAAAGAAGATTTAAATACTCGCTCAACTTCCAAACGTATATAAGGGGACCTCACTTGAGCGATGTTATTTATTGGACTGCCCGGTCCTATACTTGCTAAAACTATCTTGTCACTCACATCTTGATTCTTTCAAGCATCGATATGAGTCTTTTGGTTACCTCCTCAACGCTCGAGGGGTATGATTGATGTAACAAGTTTATATCCATTAACAAGCATCAGCTTGGGAAATATTGGTGAATTTTCCTTTCCAATTAGATACGACTACTTTGTGGAGTCCTATCAACAAGTGCTACACTTGGGGAAAAAGGGGAACGAACTTTACGTTTCAGAGTCATGGATGATATTCGAACTAGGAGACGCGTAAGTGGCCGAGTGGCGCCGGTCCAGCAATAGCCCAACCGTTGGCTGAGGAGTTCCAGAGGGCGGTAGATAAGTAATTCCGTCGGAGCTACCTTCTACATGTAGAGAACGACTGATGAGATGCATGACATACGACTGATCATCGTAAACGTCAGGGCATCTGGCGCGGCAATGCTCCCGTATTAGTTCATCTTCTAAAAGTGAGAAATTTCTGCAACACTGTTGGTGTTGGCAAGGTGAAAAAGTGTTGAAACCGGAATTGCAATATTTTTCCTGCAAGTTCCTCTTTTATGATAATTGAGAATATCTTGCTTATCTTTTACATAGCAGATATTTATTCAAAACAAATATATTTTTGAGTTACCTTGTAACTTCATCTCATACCTTATATTGGTACTACATCGTTAATGCATGGCATATGGTTTCAAAAGATATTTTGGACTGTTATATATTATCACTGTTCAATTATATTTCTGGTGGTCTATTGCTCACCCTTGCTTTATTTATTTATATCACAACAACAGCTAGATCAGATGGCCGCGCAAGGCGCACACAGCGTAAGCAGGTGTCAACCGTCAGAGGTTTACCGCTAAGGTCTTGGCTACCATTGTTGAGGATGCAACTACTGGTAGGCTAGTTGTTAGCAATTGAGCCTCAAATGTATTTATATTATGGTATCTATTAATGGATGGCAAAGAGTATGTAATTGTACAATTGTAATTCTTTGGGTTGTAAGAACTCAAACTCGTGATTAATAATACTGTTGGTTACTCTGATTTCATCTCTGGGACTATAACGGGTGTGTTTTATGTTGTTGTTTTGGGTCACAAGGTTGTAATTTAAATTATGTTGAATTTATGGTTGGATATTGAGACCGTAACGACCAGATCCCTGACCCTGGATCTGGGGTGTTACAGTCGGCGGTTAAGGTTACTGTCACATTGAATTATTTGATTTGGGTACTTTTCTCCGTCAAAGCCCGTGACAGGTTACATGTTCAAGAAACAGATTTGCTGCAACACTCTATCGTTTATAACAGACCTGCAAAGACTACGACAGAAGCTTAAGAGATTCACAAGACAAGGCTGGTCAATTCGAGGTGTATGTTATATCCACATCTACTAGAATTGTATTAGCTAGAAATAGAAAGAATCTAGGTTGCTTTACTTGTAAGGTTTATCCTGTCTGTATAGAAATTTAGGAAAGTCACATGGGTGTGCAAATTGTAATGAGCTGCCACTTGAAAACGACAGCAGCTCAACACCCCATGCGATAGAGACAACAGAGTATCTTAGTCTACTTAGATACACATCTCAGATTCTTTTCTATGTACATGTACGCACACGAAGCAATCTTGTAATCTCACAAGACAACGAAGCTGGAGAAACTTTTTCTCTAGGTTGTAGCAACACTTCGCACAAGATAAATAAAACATTTATTTTGTGAGAAATCTTGTTTCACTTATTATTTGCATACATCTACTGATAACTTATAATCTTTATCATTGTTGTTGTTTTAAAGATTGAATTTTATCAGTATTGCATTCAACCCCCCCCCTTTGCAATACTTCGGGACCAACAGAATCCTAAAAATGACACATTACATTTTACATATAAATTAACTCTTTTTGATTTAAAATATGACATTTGAAGGAAAAATGGATCACATAGAGTATATGTTGTGTTTTTTATAAAGGTATACAGGATCATGTATAATATACTATATGATTTGCGGATTTTATATATCTTAGAAGACAAAGGTTATATACGTATGTACAAAGGTTCGTGTAACAAAATATGAGATTTTAAGTTATGATGGTCAATAATTTTTTACAAAATTAATATTATCATCGGTTAGTCAAATCCATGTCATTTAAAAATAATTGTGTTTCATAATTTAGTAGCAAAAACAATAAAATTTTATACTGTATGTGAAAATTAATTAAATATGTGTATAAAATTAATATTGGCGATAGAATGAAATATTCAAAATAAAATCATATATAATGCATATTAAAATTATTAAATTATAATATATAGTTTATTTGATAATTTAGAATGCAACATCTTAAAGGCTATTTAGTTTTTATCTTAAATATTGTTAAAGATCAATCTAAATGGATGCTTCATTTTTGAAAAATTGGGAAAAAAATTTTAGGATTGTAAATGTTCTGAAAAGTCATTTTAATTAGACAACACCTATTGAACACTCAGATTCCATTCAATGATCCACAATAACATTAAAAATTGATATGATTGCTTTCGGTACTACTTATATTAGTTTCCAAATTACAAATTTAAACATATTTAAGTAAGTACGCAATGGTCACATATATACCATTAACAAGCAAAACTTTATGAAACTCAATTTTATATTTCAGATGACACTGATCATACACAATTTAATTAAAAAAATAATCTAAGCTAGCGGTCCGTGCCTCGCACAAATTTTTATGATAGTTATATGTTTAGCCACAACGTGCTTCTTACAATTTTGTTATGATGAAATATTCTTATTTTGATTACCACTCTCAAATAAATTTGAACATTCTGTTTGTAGTTTTGTTTCAATTCCATATTTCCATCCATGCCAGCATCAGTAGGAGCTATATCACATTAACAAATCATGACCATTGTTACATTAGTCAAGCTCAAAAAAGTTGCAAGAAACGAAGTCTAGAAGATAAATATAACAAAAGAATCTATATGATGTACCTGGATCATCGCCTTTATCTTCTATCACATAGTATGGTGTTATAACATCTCCTTTCAATAGTTTACTCCACCATTTACTCTCTGCTTTCTCCAAAATACATGAAATGTTCCGTGGGCCAATTTTTGTTTCACTTTTTTTCTATTAAAATTTAAACCAAGTAAAAGTAAGAATAGTAATAAATCATTCCAACTATAATGTGAAATAGCCAAACACCCAAAAGATAAAATAAAAAATCAACTGTAGATAATGTCAATCTAGACAAATCTTCCATGAATAACACTGAATAACACAGTGAAATAACATAGCTCAAGAGCAGGGACAAATAAAGAGTCGATTTATGTTTGGTAATTAAATTTCACACACAGGATAAGAAAGTTTCTGCAAATAATATTCATCGAACATACATAACAAGTACAGGCCTATAGGGTAAAAGTACTCCAAAAAAATAAGAATACCTCTACGATAATCTTATCAAACAGCTCAAGCATCAGTTCATAATGAATGTCTGCACCAACAGTAGCAAAAAATTTGAAAACATCTTTAGGCTCCACGTTAACTTTGGAGTCTTTTAAGTCTGCCAAATCGACAGTAATGAAAATTTTGTCCTCCCTTTGGGCCCAGTTGACCACAGAATATCAACTACAAATTGACAATATTGTTGGTGTAGTATGTTTAAGTAATTTTACAATAGTTGTGTACATTAACAATATACAAGCACACAAATTACTTGTGAAATTCAAGACCACACAGTTTGAAGAAGCCAACGGGTATTGTGCGCGCCTCCGGGTGGTCAATCAATTGCATTATATTATCGAAAGCAATTTCGATCGAAAGCAATTCCGATCTCTAAAAGGCAGGTATCGTTGTTGAACTCTATGAAAATTAGGTACA
This sequence comes from Kitagawia praeruptora, assembly GCA_037693485.1. Classification (NCBI taxonomy): domain Eukaryota; kingdom Viridiplantae; phylum Streptophyta; class Magnoliopsida; order Apiales; family Apiaceae; genus Kitagawia; species Kitagawia praeruptora. Next base: position 100,968,633 of record CM075352.1, on the reverse strand, counting down.
CATCAGCACCCAACCTCTTTTTAAGGTCTTCACGAACTTTACGAGCCTCATAAAACTGACCAAATCTATACCTGTTAAGAATAGCACTAGTACATAAAAACACAAAAACACCAAAATACAGAAAAGTAAAAGGTTAGTTCCTGACAATACCCAAGTGATACAAGGGCCTCAATTATGTCGTCCCGTCCACCCTTTAGATAGGTTGATGCGAGGTTGTCCGTCACTTTGAACTAATCCACTAAATAAGAGCTTCTGGACATAAAAATATGCATAATGAATTCATGAGCCCAAAATTCACTGGGATCCCACATATCATTATACCAAATTTTTTCTAGATGCTTTATGTATTCATCTTCAAAAGCTTCAACTACCTAGTCAACACATGTAATCTAGGTAAAAGAAACTATACAAATATACAAAACCTTCCTAAATTAATACTCGATTAATTAATAACCTCTCTAACTTCATAACTTTTTTCGGTCCCAACTTGGGACCAGTTCAAAAAATGAGCAATTTTGATAAGGTAATAAAATAATAATTTTTCGAAAAACCTATATACATTTATGGTCCCAATAATATTATAAATTAATAATTCCTTTACAATCTTAAAAATATGTGTATTACACTTTTGTAAAATAAGATTCTATCATTTTTAAATTTAAATTCCAAACATTTTTTTGTTGCATCAAAATGTTCGAATGTAGTGTTTTCGTACTGCATAGAAAAGTTAAAAGTTAATAGTTAATGTTTTAATGTCTTGAGTGCATATTTACGTGCAACAGATTCTAAAAATGTTGTACTATCATTGATACTATCTAGATATGCATGAATTTTTACTTTTAATCATGTTAATACATAATGTAACGGTAAACTAATGTACTAAATATAAAACATAAATTGTACTATTCATTCAATTTAAATTTATATAAAAAGGTTAATTTTGTTTGATGTCGATAATCTTCTATAAATTAATAATTATTAATTTATTGATTATTATATATCTCTAAATCAATACAATTCTCCAGTCCTGACTATATTAATTTATAGAGGTTTTACTGTCATTTTATTTTAAAGTTGAATAATGTCTTCAATTACTTGTTTGGCTTCATATTTCGAATACGTTTGATATATTCATGGTCGTTTTCAATTGCAAGCGTTCCGGTCCATAAACTATGAATATTTAGTAATTTACGATCCGCGATGTTGCAGTTCATAGACAATGTCACATGGTCTCGGTTTTCGTACCCGGACCATAATTCTCGAAAAATCACGAAACTTTTACCATGCATAGAAAATATTATTTAAGTGACCAATCTCAAGTTTTTTATTTGAATTTAAAATGATTAAATCAGGTTTCGGTTTTGAGTAAAATATAATTGGTCTTTTTTTAAAACATATAAATCTTTTGACCAATGTTTTGACTAAAATAAATACATAAAATATATGTCCTAAAATCTAAAATATTTTGAGAGTGTAGAAAATATTTTTGAGTGATAAAAATAATTTTCTTCGAAAAATATTAAATTTATGAAATGGGAGAAAAAATTCTTTAATTATTTCTGTCAAGAGATAAAATTAAGCATTAATATTCTATCAATGAATATTAATATAGTTGTGTGTAAAAAAAATCTTTTCTATGATGTGAAGATGTTTTGAGTGCACACATAGAATATTTATTGAATAAAAACTGATCGTTTTTAAGTGTAGCACGAGTTCTCTAAGGAATATTAAAACTCTAATATTCCTTCTTTAAACTTTTTGCCTTATCAATGTTGCAACGAAGATTTAAGATATATCAAATCTCAATATTTCTTTTTCGATCTTATTGCTTTTGTAACGCCCCCGAATCCGGGGTCAGGAGATTTGGTCGTTACGCGAAAATCCTCAAAATATAATCATCTTTTTAATACCACAATATCCCTTGTAATCATACAAAATTTAAATGTAACATCTGAGACCCCAACTATCCAAGATCTTTTAGGTTATAGTGCTAGAAACAAGAATCAAAATTCCATTAAATAAAAACTTTCATCTTTACAACATTTTCTTTAATCAAATCTTAAATCACTGGTATAACTTCGACAAGAAGTATACCAGGCCAACTAATCTAATACATAATAATAATTATTAGAGCCCAACTATATATAATAAATCTTACACTAAATCTAGACATCCTGAGCCAAGTCATCTTCGAAACAGCGTCTGTCTCTGATCTTTCCGAACTGTGCGGATAAGTCTCGCCAAACTACCTTACTGAAAAGTTAGAATTTCGAAACAAGCAAGTATGAGCGAAAGAAATGCTCAGCAAGTGTGTAGTAAAACAGGAATTGTAATAAATCATTGCTAGTAAAACATATATCTTTTGTCAAAAGCTCAAATCACAAGATAAGTATTTTAAATCTAAAAGCTTTCATCACATAATGAATTAAAAGAAAGTATGAGATGGGTATTCAGTCATGATAGGGTCGATGTTGTACTAGTGGGATCCCGACTAGCTAAACAATTGGTTTAATTTTACTTATTCAACATCATTTGTATCACAATTAAAGAATTAACTCACTTGAACGATAAGTGAGGATAATAACATTTGCAATAAAAATATAGAAACAATCAAATCATCAACATAATAGTTGCACAAAATATTTCACTTGAACAATAAGTGAAGGGATATAGTCAATTGCCTCTAGTCCTTAGCTATTACGTAACGTTGCAGCAATACTACCTTTTCTTCTATCTTACGGCACCACAATCTTCTATTTCAATCATTCGTTGGTATGACGCTCTTACGACTGCCACGAGTCTGATCCGCTAATATCGAGCTCGCGCGTCAACTTCTATAGTCAAACATAATATGGTAATTCAGTCTTCTAACGACAATTCTGACATTCTATAAACGTTTATAAACTCAAATCAAACGCAGTAACCATACTTCAATTAAGAACTCTCGAATCACTATGTGTGTAACATAGACAACTAACATAGTGAATATCTAAACAAAAATTGTTATCGTCGATACCTAACATTTTAATATGTTCTCTCCTTTAAAACATGGTATTCTCTTCAGAATCTCTGAATGAAATCCACCTGATTAAATAGTACATCTCGATACGATCATGTCCATACTTTATACGTAAATTTCCGAGTTGAGGAAGTATTTTAATTAATAAAAATACTCCTGGCTCCTTAAAAAATGACCATTTAATAATCCATTTTCTAGTAAAATCCATAACTCCACTGATCTTCATCATTAAAACAAAATAAAAATCTCCATAAAACTTCTAATATTATCCCAAAGCCAAATAAAATTAGTTCCTCCAAAAATCAAACCTCCCACCATATATGATCGTAAGAGCAGAGACCGTGATTATAGGTACGATCGAGAACGTGAAAGAGAGAGGGACCGTGATGATGAAATGAAGGACAACGAGCAGGAGGATGATGATCCTGAGGCTCACAATCCGGACGGCAAAAGTGATATTGATGATCAATACTTTATTTTGTATGTGCATACTTTTGGTAGTAGGTTGGTATTTTGACATGAAAGACCAAGTTCAATGTAAGATTGTGGTGTAATTCGATATGTACGTGTTTCAACTTTAGATTTAGGTACTATACGTAACATTATATTGTGGTACAAGCCGATCCTTTTTGGGCTTTATTGACATATATGTTGTTGGATTTGCTATCTGTTAAAATTTGAAATGTAATTCTGGTTTGATATGCTTTGTATTGGTTTATTGACATTTTAAACAGGATATTGCAAATTGGACTAATACAAAGTGTTGCACATAAATGTTGCAATAAGTATATAAATGTAATACAATAGAAACAAAAGTGTTGCATATAAATGTTGCTAAAAAAACAAAAAAAACATTACAATAGGGGAGAAAATGTTACATAAAAATGTTGCAATAAATTGACTTTGCAACACTTTTAACTAAAATATGTTACAAAATGGTGTTGCAATAGTCTATTGCAACATCATAAAAGTGTCACTAAACATGACAAAAGTGTTGCACTAAAGGGGATATTGTAATACTTAAAAAGTGTTGCAATAAGTAGGAAAAACGTTGCTATAGGGGTCTATTGCAACGACCACAGATGCAACGTTGAATTTTGGCAAAAGCGTTGCTAAAACCTCTATTGTACACTTTTGGGGTCTAATACCACACTTTCTTGGCGTTGCAATAGCCCATATATGGTATAGTATATGTGTTACAGATAATACTAATAAATGCAGGGTCCTTCATATATACTCCCTCAACATTGCTTTCATTTCATAGATTGTTTCAACAATTCATTTCATTTCACAGCCTAAAGAAGCATATATTAATTACCTTCACTTAAACTTCAATGGCAAGTTCGAAAACATACAATGTTGCGAAAACATCTGTGTGGTGGGACATGAAGGAGTGTGAACTCCCAAAAGGATTTGTTGTTGATGTTATAATTAACAACATTAAGACATCCTTGATGAAAAGCAATTACACTGATGTTGTTAATTAAGACAACCTTGATGAAAAGCAATTACTCCCAAAAGTAATAGCTTTTCATCAAGGTTGTCTTAATGTTGTTAATTATAACATCAACAACAAATCCTTTTGGGAGTTCACACTCCTTCATGTCCTACCACACTTATGTTTTCGCTGCATTGTATATTTTCGAACCTGCCATTGAAGTTTAAGTGAAGGTAATTAATATATGCTTCTTTAGGCTATGAAATGAAATGAGCTGCTGAAACAATCTATGAAATGAAAGCATTGTTGAGGGAGTATATATGAAGGTCCCTGCATTTATTAGTATTATATGTAACACATATCTACCTAATATCCAACAGATATAGATAGTAGATTACATTTATGGAGTAATATCCAACAGAAACAAACAACAATCACATTTATAATGTACATAATCTTCACGATGCATTTGGTTGAATGAATTTCAAAATTCAAATGCCTGTAACTCGAGTTACCGGCCAGGATTTTGTAATTGTTTCAAATAACGTAAATTTAAATACCCATATTTCCAGTATTTCCTAATAATTGCAAGAGGTTACATAATCCATCATAGGAGGATTGTTAGCCAGTTCTAGATAGAACCACTCAAAATTAGAAATCTTAGAACTACTTAATATATTAGGCTAACATTATACATTTTATTTTAATATTATTTTAATAATTATCAAATAATTTTTTAAACATATTATAATATGATGAAATATAAGTTGAGTTACGTGAAATTTAATTTAGTTTTTAAAAAAATTATGTATTTTAGAAAACAAACTATTGTGTTATTTTTACTCCAGTTTTTCTTTTCTTATAAGCACCGAAAAAAGCTCAGATGCAATCAATTCTTTGTTCATGTTTTCCGTAACACAAAGAAATGATTTATGTCTTTGAGTATAGAAAATTGAAAAAAGGCCCCTACTTTAGGGAATTTCCTAAAGTTATGGATTTTTTGTTTAATATAAAAGGGTCTCGCAGGAGCATTATTGATTGTGCATATGTGTCACAATCTTAATGGTTAACTTTAGGAGAATTTCCTAAAGTTAACTATAGGAACATATTACCCTTTTTGAAGAAACATTTTTATCAATATCGATATCAATCAATATAATCCTAATGTCTGCTAGTATTACATTTCGGAAATTACTACTATTGTCCTTCATTTTTTTAATCTTCTTTATTTCTTTGATTTATTTGATGTCCTTTTTTGTCATTACACAGTATTTGGAGCGACCCAATTTAGATTGGATCGATCCAAATCAAAACCTCTACTATTTTGTGTCATTACATAGCATTTGGAGCGACCAAATTTAGATTGGGTCGACCCAAATCTAAACATCTACTATTATCCTCCATTTTTTTATCTTCTTTATTTCTTTGATGCTTATTTTTAAAAAATAAAAAAGAGTTTTTTTTAATTATGGAGCCAAAACAAGAACAAAATAACTAAAAAATATCTTTATTTATAATTTTTAGTATACACGGCATCATCTATGATCATTGTTTTGAAAATTTTGGATTTAATCAATGAAAGCACCGCCTGGTTACTAATAAAAAAATTAATCGATATAATAATGGAAGACAGCTTAATATTATTAATTATTTAAATTTAACACACACACACACACACACACACACACATATATATATATATATAGGGAGGTGCTTAAATGAGAACTTTCTTAAAATGAGAATTTAGTTCACACTAAAATATATATACATATATATATTTCATTTATTCTAAGGGGCGCCCCGCCAGGGGCACCTTCACTTCTACCCTCTATCCATTAATAAAAAACAATCGACCCAAATCAAAACCTTTACTATTTTTTGTCATTACACAATATTTGGAGCGACCCAATTTAGATTGGGTCGACCCAAATCTAAACCTCTACTATTATCCTTCATTTTTTTTATCTTCTTTATTTCTTTGATGCTTATTTTTAAAAAATAAAAAAGAGTTTTTTAATTATGGAGCTAAAACATGAACAAAATAACTAAAAATATCTTTATTTATAATTTTTAATATACACGATGTTGTGCCCAAAATCTCCATGGGCTAGATTTAGGCCCATTAGGCTTAAGGATCCAATCCGTATGATTAATATGGGTTATGATTGAGGTCCCTTAAGTTAAATGGGGCTAAATAGCACGTGAAATGGATCTAGACAGGTTCAGGTTCCCGAAAGACAGCTTCCTGTAGACAGCTTCCCGAGAGACAGCTTCCTGCAGACAGCTTCCCGAGAAACAGGTTCCTGCAGACAGGTTCCTGAGAGACAGCTTCCCGTGCGAAAATAGATTTATTCCAGCAGATTTATAGTACGATAAAGCCTCCTATTCTTTAGGAGCAAGTCATGAACATCAACTCCTTATTGGAATGTATTCCTTGGGCGCATATGATCCTTGAATACATCTAATAGGACGAGAACTTGTAAACATACTCCTAGTCGGACTAGAACTCGAGTTCTATTCGACTTAGGTCGCCTATTCGTGGCTGAAATCTGGAGAAAAGGAGGTCCCCACGAATTAGGAACTTAGAATATTGCCGCCTAACCAGACTTCTAGTCTAAAAAGAACTACGTGAACTTGATCCCTATATATACAAGGGTACGTAGGCACCTTGAGAACACGGTTATAAGCCTTGCGAGACACCTATGAGATTCTGGCTAACATGTTTTTGCAAGCCTCGCAATACACCTACGAGATTCTTGAGAACACACGACACAAGCCTCAAAGGAACTCGCGAGATTCTTGTAAACGCTCTCGAGCTCAGTTCAACCCCTACAAAAAACCTCTATTCTCCATAGATTAGTTGATCGTTAGCCTTTACAACTCATCATAAACCTCTCAAAAGTTGTTACGAAATCCACTCATCAACATTGGCGCTAGAAGGAGGGGCCAGAGTTATCATCTTAAGAGTGGAAAGATGGCAGGCAGTTCTAATAGCGAAGCAACACAATCTGTAGAGAAAGATCAAACCCCGAAAACGAAGAAGATTACTCCTGCTGACGTCCTAGAGCATCTAAAGTCGATTGAAGAAAGGCTTACAACCCTCGAACAAATAACACCGAAGAAGAAGAAGAAGTCGAAGTTAGCAACTGGTAAGAAGGATAAAAAAGCTAAGATTAATCCCAAGCAGTTAGGCGTCGATGAAGAAGAACGTGAAGAAAAGGCTGAGGAGGAGATCGAAGACCCAAAGAAAGATACTGAAGGTGAAGAAGATGGTGAAACGAAGGATAAACAACCTCCTGTTAAGGAACCTTCCATCGAGATAATTAAAGGTGATTCAAGTTCAGTCGAGACCACGAACGATTCGTGTATAGCAGATTCACAGGAAGCCGATGATAAAGATAAGGAAGCAAAGGACGGTGGAGCTAGTGATTTGAATGCTGAAGACATCAAGAAGATTCTAGTGAAACTCAAGGAAGAAAAGCAGTCAATAACGGGTGCGATGACCTCATCTCCATTCACCAAGAAGGTTAGAAAATCCCCGTTACCTAAATCCTATCGTATGTCAAACGAGTTTAAATTTGATGGCACTACGGATCCTGTGGAGTATCTGGGTCGTTTCAATACTGAGATGGATGTTTATCAAGTTAAGGAGCCAACAAGGTGTAGATTATTGGCTGCAACCCTTTATGGTGGAGCTCATCAATGGTTTAAGAGGTTACCATCAGATTCTATAAATTCCTGGGAGAATATGGGAAAACTCTTCGTTACTCAGTTTAGAGCTTCCGTCGCTTTTGCACCCCCAACCAATACCTTGGCCAATATCAAGCAGAGAGCAGATGAGACCTTGACAGAGTACCTTAAACGTTTTAATGCAGAGGTTCCCAGAGTTAAGAAAGCTCCTGACGAGGTCATTATGAGCTTCCTGATTGCTGGAGTTAGAGCTGGTTCAGACTTCTGGAAGGAGTTACAAGTACGTGAACCCGGTACACTAGTTGAGTTCTACAAACAAGCTGAACTATATAAATGTGTGGAAGAATCCTTGTTGAAGTTGAGAGAAACAGAAGATCTTGGAGACGAAGCTAGTCATAAAGGAATCAAGCGAGAGAGGTCTCCAAGCCCGCAAGCATATGTTATTGGGGATCGAGCTTCCTCCAAAAGAAGTAAAGCAAAATTGAAGACAAAGTGCGACAATTATACCTCTTTGGTCGCTCCAGTAGACCACATCTTCATGGTTTATGGGAAAGAAGGAATATTTGTGAAGCCTACACCTTTACCTGTAGGAGCAAGGAAAGATCTGAAGAAATATTGTGACTTCCATGAGGATAATTGCCATGATACTTCTGAATGCAGAGCACTGAAAGACCAAATTGAGGAATTGATTAAAGCCGGGAAGCTCGCGGAATGGATAGCTCGAGGTGACCAGTAGTTGAAAGTTTGAGAGCTTCCTTAAAGTATAGTTGAGAGACCTTTATTTATATATGTATTTCCTTCTTAGAACTAGGGGTAGTGCATGTATACCTTCCTAGCAAGTAAACCTATTTCTTTCTAGTAGTTTTCAACGAAATTATGAGTAGTTCTTTTCCTTGTATTACGTCATACATTTAGCTTGTAAAACAAGGAACATACCTCATTCAATTCAGTGATCTACGAGAAATACCTCACAAGTAATCTCTTTAAGTATCTCTTGTTTCTTACAATGAGTTAGCTCGCGTAAGCTTAGAGGTACTGTATTGGGATATTTGTATAGAGGTTCATTCTCAGCATGTTTCGTAAGAAGATAAAGAAGAAAGGAGAAGACATGTTAAAGCTACAAGCAAGAATGATGTGAAGAGGTTATAGTATTTATTCGAGCGTTAAAGAAAATTCGACATAGTTGAAGATTTTGATGAAGAGTATCTACAAGAATATGATATGAGCATCTTGAAGAAAACACACAGCACTCAACTTCATGGATGAATATTCAACGACTTACTAGAAATTATCGAAGATTTGTGAAGCTTCTTGGAGTTAGTTCTTCATCAAAGATAAGCTTCCCTGAAGAACTGGGGGGTAGTACAATTACAATTACTATAGCACATGGTACTTTGAAAGTTGAGGATTTCAAAGTTTTGAGAATTCAGGTCCAGGAACCTCACGATCAGTTCCAGGAAGTTCACGATTTGGTCTAGGAACCTCACGATCAGTTCCAGGAAGCTCACGATTTGGTCTAGGAACCTCACGATCAGGTCAATGAGTTTTCAAATCTTAGCGGAGGTTTCCACTTCACATCTGATCAGTCTACAGAAAGATCCAGGTGATACCTCTCCTTTTATGCTCACATATTCGTAGAAAACCTCCCAGGTACGCGCAACAAACTCTTACTATACATAAAGCATGCTTAAACATTTATGCTATTATGGTCTTATGTGCGATAAAGTTATGATTATGACTTGATTATGTTTCTAGATGTTAGAATGCACATGTACCTAACATATTACAGGTTCCTTGATATTTACATGCACCTCGCAGGTTCCTTGATATTTACCTGTAGCTTACAGGTTCCATGTATTTACCTTTAGTTAACAGGTTTTATGTTACTCACCTGAAGCTCATAGATAACAGCTTCCAGGTCTAGTTGCATTTATATGTGTCTAGTAGATTCCTTGTTATTTTCCTGTAACTGACATCTTGCAGATTCATTATTATATACCTGAAGCTTGTATGTAACAGCTTCCAGGTTCATTGACATTTGTTAGAAGCCAATTGTTAGTTTATGATTAGCAGCTTCTTGCATGAGGTTCACAGCCAGCTGATACCTGAATAGAAGAAAGTGTACTTACAGCAAGAGCTCCATACCTGTAGAGGATTAATCTAGTGCCCTTCTGGATTCTCTTTGTGCTCCATCTAAGAATTCACTTAGAGCCTAGAAGGACTTACTAGGTTCCCTGAGCATATCCATGTATTGACCTAGTGCCCTTATGGATTCTCTATGTGCTCGTATAAGTTCACTTAGAGCCCAAAAGGATTCAATTGGTGCTTCATGCATCCACGCGTATTTGTTTGGTATCTTAATGGATTCTCTTTGTACCCTTTTAGGGATTCATTTGGTGCCCAATTGGTTACGGTTTTTGTCCTAAGCAAAGGTTCACGTAAACAACCAGTTGGATTCACCTTATGCCCTTATAAGGATTTGCATAGAGCCCAGAAAGATTCACCTAGAAAAGCCCTGTCAGCTACATGCACTCGATAGCCAGAAAAGACTTGCAAGCATGAAAGATTCATCTCGAAAAGCCCTATGAATCGTAGGCACGCATTCAAAAGTCCCATAAGCATGTGGGCACCTAGTTATGGGTTTTGGGAACCTAAGCATGGGTAACCTAACCTAGAGTTTGCTTGTACTTGAAAAGCCTTTGAAGGGATTCACCTTGTGCCCTTACGGATTCACTTGGTGCCCCTAGAGTTTGAAATGATTCATCATGTACCCTATAGATTCTCTTTGTTCCCTCTTCAGGATTCACTTAGAGCCTATAAGGATTCACTTGATGCCACAAAGGAATTCACTTAGTGCCCAACCAGATTCTCTTCGTGCTCTTGACATGATTCACCTAGAGCCTGGATGGATTCACCTCGTGCTCCCTAAAGCCAAAAAGGATTCATTTGATGCCCAGTCGAATTCTTTAAGTGCCCTTCTCAGGATTCACTTAAAGCTCAACTGGATTTGTCTTATGCCCTGTCAAGGATTCACTTAGCGCCCAATTGAATTCTCTAAGTGCCCTTTTCAGGATTCACCTAGAGCTCAATTGGATTCGCCTTGTGCCCTCATCAAAGCGATACAAAGATGAATACTCCCACTTATAAAGCTTGTATATGATTGAAATAGTCAACCGCTTCAACAAGCTATAGGAGGTTCACGCATCATGACGGCTCGGGGGGTGGCTCAATTCCCCTACGTTTGCACAGAGAAGAGCTTCCATCTTCCAGTTTCAGTAACGGAACCTCAATCCGAACCGGCACAATGAAACACAGATAAGTTTTACTTTCATGCCTTTATATCCTTAACTATCATGCACATTTTATGTCAACGAGATCTTATATTCTGTCATGCTTAGATGCATAAAGCTTTTAACGCACATATTGCATGATCTTTAGAAATGAAATTTATGTGAACTTGTACTTAGGATGTTGTCATGCCCTATAGGTTTGCAGTTTACGTAACATATATGCTTAATTTATGATCTCGAACGTGTTAGTTGAATCAGTCAAGTAGATAATTGATATGCCACTTGAGAAGATAGCAACATATATAACGTAAATAATCATTCATACATGCATACATGCATCACTTGTATGTGAGCTCTTCAGCTCGTATTACTAACCTATTTTTTTAGTTTTCTTGGTGTTGTACCCAAAATCACCATGGGCTAGATTTAAGACCTATTAAGTCGTAGGTTCCAATCAACAAGTATTGTATGAGCGAGGAGATAGATCTAGTACGAGATATGAAGACCTAACGTGGAGAAATGAGCATTAGTTGAGAAGACAGTCAAGAGATTATGAGTATCAAGACGTTCCTGATGAACCAGAAGCTGAGCAGATTACGAATGAACCAGTTTCCTCCCCGCAGAAGAGCCCGAATTAGCCTAGCAACAGCAATGAGAACAACAAGAAGTACATGGGAACTACAGAAACGCTCCCGAGACTAACAAATTTGTTATTTGTGCAGGTACAGTTTCCTGTAGAGAGGTTCCTGAGAACTAGATTTCGAGACATAGGTTCCTGAGCACCAGGTTCCTGAGCATAGATAGCAGAAAGATCTAGAAGCCAGCCAGATAGATGCCGACTTATTATTGGAGAGTACTCCTAGGACGCAGCTGATCCTAGATTACCTCTAATAGACAGCATGCACAAGACAGTCAGATGAAAAGCAGCTTATCAGATAAAGCAACCTCTCGAGCAATTAAGTTATGATTTTCAAGGTTAACCTCGTGCCCTTTTAAGGATTCATTTAGTGCCCTATTGGATTCGTTTTGTGCCCTCAACATAGGTTCACATAACGCCCAATTAGGTTCACTTTATGCCCTTATTTGGATTCACATGGTTCCCTTGACAATCTTAAGATTCACCTTATCCCTTTTAAGGATTCATCTAGTGCCCAGTTGGATTCGTTTTGTGCCCTCAGCATAGGTTCACATAACGCCCAACTAGGTTCACTTTATGCCCTTATTTGGATTCACTTGGTTCCCTTAGCATTCTTAAGGCTCACTTAGTGCCCAATTAGATTCGCTTTGTGCCTTTGTCAAAGGATTCACTCAGCGCCTAATTGGATTCACTTTGTGCCCTTGTCACGATTCAAGCAAGAAGATAAAGACCTGCATGGTTCACTCAGAAGAAACATGGGAGCGCTGAAGGGATTGGACCTTAAAATATCAAGCTATTTAGGTTCCTCTCGCATCCTATGACTTCGAGGAACCGGGGGGTACTTGTTGTGCCCAAAATCTCCATGGGCTAGATTTAGGCCCATTAGGCTTAAGGATCCAATCCGTATGATTAATATGGGTTATGATTGAGGTCCCTTAAGTTAAATGGGGCTAAATAGCACGTGAAATGGATCTAGACAGGTTCAGGTTCCCGAAAGACAGCTTCCTGTAGACAGCTTCCCGAGAGACAGCTTCCTGCAGACAGCTTCCCGAGAAACAGGTTCCTGCAGACAGGTTCCTGAGAGACAGCTTCCCGTGCGAAAATAGATTTATTCCAGCAGATTTATAGTACGATAAAGCCTCCTATTCTTTAGGAGCAAGTCATGAACATCAACTCCTTATTGGAATGTATTCCTTGGGCGCATATGATCCTTGAATACATCTAATAGGACGAGAACTTGTAAACATACTCCTAGTCGGACTAGAACTCGAGTTCTATTCGACTTAGGTCGCCTATTCGTGGCTGAAATCTGGAGAAAAGGAGGTCCCCACGAATTAGGAACTTAGAATATTGCCGCCTAACCAGACTTCTAGTCTAAAAAGAACTACGTGAACTTGATCCCTATATATACAAGGGTACGTAGGCACCTTGAGAACACGGTTATAAGCCTTGCGAGACACCTATGAGATTCTGGCTAACATGTTTTTGCAAGCCTCGCAATACACCTACGAGATTCTTGAGAACACACGACACAAGCCTCAAAGGAACTCGCGAGATTCTTGTAAACGCTCTCGAGCTCAGTTCAACCCCTACAAAAAACCTCTATTCTCCATAGATTAGTTGATCGTTAGCCTTTACAACTCATCATAAACCTCTCAAAAGTTGTTACGAAATCCACTCATCAACACACGACATCATCTATGATCATTGTTTTGAAAATTTTGGATTTAGTCGACGAAAGCACCGTCTGGTTACTAGTAAAAAATTAATCGATATAATAATGGAAGATAACTTAATATTATTAATTATTTAAATTTAACACATATTTATATTTATATTTATATATATATATATATATATATATATATATATATATATATATAGGGAGGTGCTAAAATGAGAACTTTCTTAAAATGAGAATTTAGTTCACATTATATATATATATCATTTATTCTAAGGGCCCCGCCAGGGGCACCTTCACATCCACCCTACATCCATTAATAAAAAAAATTAAAAAAAAACTGTTGCCATGTCATCATTTTTTATAAAAAAAATCTATTTTTTAAATTTTTAAATTTTTATTTTTGAGAGCATAATTATTAAAAACAATAAAAAAAAAACACCAAAGACCAGTTTTATTTTACTTTTTTTAAATTTGCCTTGGAAAAATGTTTGCATAAATAATTTCATTTAACAAAAAGTTATTAAAAGCAAACTTAACACATATTTATATGTATAGAGGGGTGCTCAAATGAGAACTTTCTTAAAAATGAGATTTTTTTGACACAAACGTACTTACTTTCATTAAATCGAATAAAGAAGTAAAACATCAGAAATAATATCCGGAGCTACATCAAACCACTCCTGGACGTCTGACATGGAATGAGTAGCTCTAGCAAGTGTATGAGCTACAGCATTCGCAGACCTATTAACATATTGAACTTGCACATTATCAAAGTGCTTAAACAAATCAAGAAAATCTATGACAATTGTGTGAAAAAACGATCGACCGTTCACCCCATTACAAGCATCTGCTAACATCTTGGCATCTGTCTCAAAGATACATTTTTTAAAACCAAGCTCTTTAGCCCATGTAGGGATGGGCGTCGGGGCATTTCGGGGTCAGGGAGTGCTATCCCCGCCCCCATCCCCGAATTCAAACCCGATCCCCGTCCCCGGCCCGATCCCCGTCGGGGACCATTTTTCATTCCCCATCCCCGGCCCAAACGGGTAACGGGGATCCCCGCGGGAAATCGGGGAATTTTATTTAAAACTAAAAATAATATTAAATAATTTTAAACACTAACTAGTGAGCTCAATTGCACTAGATTAAGATAAAAAAAAGTATTACTTGAAGAAACAATTATAAATAAGATGGAAATGAAGTTATTTAACTATTAGAAAGACAAACATATAAAATTAAAATATCATTTTGTTTCCAATATGAAGTATTGGAAATTCGTTTATATTAATATATGGTTACTAATATATATATATATATATATATATATATATATATATATATATATATATATATATATATATGTATGTATTTAGTCGGGATTGAAAATCGGTCGGGTAGAGAAAATCGGGGCGGGGTCAGGGATCGGGCCGGGGACACATAAAAACCCGGCCCCGGCCCGCTCCCCAATTTTTTTGGAAAATTATCCCCGCTCCCTGGCCCGTACCCGAAAAAATCCCCGAATCCCCGCCCCGTTCGATGCGGGGATCGGTTCGGGATCGGGCGGGCCGGGATGAATGCCCATCCCTAAGCCCATGACAACGCCTCCTTCAACCCTACTGCTTCTGCCTCCCTTGGTTGCAAAGTCGCTGAAATACTATGAGCCCTGGCACAAATAAAATCTGCACCTTCATTTCTAATCACACAGCTTACGCCTACCCTGTCCATCTCTGCAAGAGTTGCTGCATCAATGTTAACTTTCAGCCATCCACACGGAGGTGGTGACCACTATCTTGATACTTGATTTGCTACTGGTAAAATGAGAATTTAGTTCACACTAAAAAATATATATATTTCATTTATTCTAAGGGCCCCGCCAGGGGTACCTTCACTTCCACCCTCTATTCATTAATAAAAAAATAAAAAAAAATTGTTGTCACATCATCATTTTTTTAAAAAAATATTGTTTTAATTTTTTTTAAATTTTTGATTTTGAGAGCATAATTATAAAAAACAATAAAAAAGAAAAAAAACACCAAAACACCAGTTTATTTTACTTTTTTGAAATTTGCCTTGGAAAAATGTTTGCATAAATAATTTCATTTATCAAAAAGTTATTAAAAGCAACAACATAAAACTCAAATTATGCGTATCCACCACGCAAGTTGTTTGAGAACTTAGCATATTACTGGTGACCCGTATTTGCATAAAGCGGGTCCAAAATCTATATATATATATATATATATATATATATATATATATATATATATATATATATATACACTGCACACCCAAATCTTAATAATACTTTAATTTTATTTATATTCATCCAATATATTGTAATTGTAAATTAATATTTATAAAATATAAAATTAGTCACTGAAATATTAATTATTATTTTAATGTTGCTACACAATTTTTAAATTTTTTTGAAATAATTTCACTAATTTCAACATATTTTTCTATTCCGAAAATAGATGTGCTCATGATGTGATTATATGGGAAGATCTTACATCATCAGTTAAAAGGATGATTGGTGTCGATGATTCATAACAAAAATTTTTAATTCTAGCCGGTACGAAAGTCGTGACCTGGAAAGATATGCAATAATAATGTCATTTCATTTATCCTTTATTATATATATTATATGCCAAAAAGGTCTTTCAAGGTTATTTAGTAAATTACGTGTTTACCCCTTATTTAGTAAATTACGTATTTTTTAATTCTAGCCGGTACGAAAGTCGTGACCTGGAAAGATATGCAATAATAATGTCATTTCATTTATCCTTTATTATTATATATATTATATGCCAACAAGGTCTTTCAAGGTTATTTAGTAAATTACGTGTTTACCCCTTATTTAGTAAATTACGTATTTACCCCTGACAATTTTAATATATTAAAAAATGTTGGCACCAAGGTTTGAACCCATGTTCTTTGGATTAGAAAAGAATTATGTTCCCATCTCCAACCACTACACCAAAGAAGAATTTATGTTACCTTTTTAAAAATCATTTACTACATACACAAATAACTCCCATGTTCTATTTTATTTAATATTACTACCTTGCTGGGAATTAAAAAATTTAATCAAATGAATTATGTTATCTATCTATTATGTTTAGTATAAGCATCAAATAAATTATGTTGTTTGTGTATTATGTTTAGTATAGGTCAAAATGATTTTTGACGAGTTATAAAAAATTCAATATACCCGTTATAATAATTTAAAACATAATTTTGTGATCAGTTAAATAACTTAGATATGAGATACAAACACTGTATTGATTTTTAATTAAATTAAAAAGTGTAGTTGGACTTGGGTAAAAAATTTAATCAAATGAATTATGTTATCTATCTGTTATGTTTAGTATGAGCATCAAATGAATTATGTTGTTTGTGTATTATGTTTAGTATAGGTCAAAATGATTTTTGACGAGTTATAAAAAATTCAATATACCCGTTATAATAATTTAAAACATAATTTTGTGATCAGTTAAATAATTTACATATGAGATACAAATACTGTATTGATTTTTAATTAAATTAAAAAGCGTAGTTGGACTTGGTTAGGACACGACATTATAAATTAGATTATAAATGCAATACAATTAATTATGAAATTAAGATGTATAGTTATGTTAATGAAAGATTGATATTAAAAAAAAAACTAAATTGTATATATAATACATAAAGTATAACGATCAGTTAGTTGAATTTAAAAATTAAATTCAAAAAATTAACCAATTAATTATATAGTATTTAAAAGAAATATAAAATTTTTGATTAAAAAAGGTGAATTTTTAATATAAGACTACGCGTATACACATTTATATAATTATTATTGGTTACTTATGGAGTTTCAAGGAAGAATTAACTATAAAATTATAAATAATACGTAACTAAAATCATAAAACATATATTTCATATTATCGTTCAATTTTTAAGAATATATATATATATATATATATATATATATATATATATATATATATGTATGTATATGTATATATATACGTTTATATAATTATTATTGGTTACTTATGGAGTTTAAAGGAAGAATTAACTATAAAATTATAAATAATGCGTAACTAAATCATAGATCATATATTTCATATTATCGTTCAATTTGTAAGAAAAATATATGTATATAAGTCATGTGTTTTCTATGAATACATGTATCATTATCAATATCAACACTAACAACACATCGCTAACACCACTATTACCATCACCATCACGGCCATACCACCACCACATCGCCACCACCACACACAATCGCTAGAATCACAAATGAAATCACTAAATTTTTACTGCAATCAAATCAATATCAGGCTCTACACCACTAAAAATCAAAATGATAGTAGAATGACCGAACATTCAACTTAAATCACTAAAATTTGAATCCAAATCACTAAAATTTTGAACGCAATTACCAAAATTTCCAAAATCTGAAAATCTAATAGTGTTCGAAGGTGCTGGTATGATGGTGGTAGAGTGGGTGAATGATCTTATAAACTCGGATCTTATGTGAGAGGATGAAAAGTGAGATGAATGAGCGATCGGAGGTGTAGGGTGGTTGGAATTCGTGACAAACGTGTTTACAAGTTATTTCTAGAGTGTTGGTCGATTTGGTGACATTAAAGAATTGTCGAGTGATAATAGTTTATAGATGTATACACACAATGTATCATACTTCAAATATTTTATGAAATGTATCACACTTTTTATCGATTATATTTCAAAAATTACGAATCATCTATCTTAATAATCATAACAATTAAATTAGATGAATTTAAATGGTGCCCGTGCTTTTCACGGGCTATCATGATAGTTATTAATTATATTATAACAAATTAACATGAATTTCTAACATTTGTCAGGTGTTGTGCAAATTAAATCATTGTCATCCACTAAAATATATTTGAATATTTATGACGATACCACTGAAATAATGAGATAGAGGTATTTTTATACACCATATATGTATTTCCATTTACATGTTACAATGGAAAAAACAAACTACTCACATTTTTTAACCTTAATATAGACTTAAAGAAGTTGGATATGTGGCATCTCAATCTACAATCATTGAGGAACAAGCTGACAACACTCAAACTGAACTCTACACTTTGAATGGTCTCTGTAATTTAAGATGTTGAATTGATCGATGTTGTGTTATAAAAATTTGAATTTCAGTATACCTTCATTTCAAAATCTAAGTTTTTAATATAAAACATAGAGTAAAGTGCACTTTGTGTACCTGTACTTTGGCGATAACACCACTTCGCATACCATAGTTTCAAAACTGCCACGGGCAATACCAAACAAGCTAACTACTTAAAATTTGTGTACTACCATCTATTTTGCTTATACGATGTTAAAAGGCCCAGGGGTATTACTGTCCATTCAAGTACCATTTCTGCGCAGGCTTTCAGTGTTCTCTTTGCCTCCTTTTTTCTTCCACGACTTTAATCAACATGGTACCTTAACCCTACTTTAATCATACTCACTTTAATCAAGGGAAGAAAAGAAGACGATGGCTTGGGATGTTCAACCTAGAGAAGAAAGAGACGCATTCGCTCCAAATGAGGTCCCACAATATATCTGTAAGCATCCTTTTCGCAATTTGGGGTTTTATATAATTAGGTGTGATGTATATTTAATTAAGATTTTTAAATGATTGTACTGTTTGATCTATGTTATTGGGGGTTTTATATGATTTTAGATTAGGGTTTCATTGGTGTCTGTAATGATTTAGGGCTTTTTATGTTTGTGGTCCCAATTGAATTGTTTAT
Organism: Kitagawia praeruptora; assembly: GCA_037693485.1. Taxonomy (NCBI): domain Eukaryota; kingdom Viridiplantae; phylum Streptophyta; class Magnoliopsida; order Apiales; family Apiaceae; genus Kitagawia; species Kitagawia praeruptora. The sequence continues at coordinate 100,949,080 of CM075352.1, read as the reverse complement.
CTAGTTGTTTATTTGCTATTCGAACTGTTTTCAATACCCACTTGTGTTTGTTTTGTTTGTTAATGTTCCAGCATCTGAATTCTTTACTATAAAACTGTATCATGGGGGCGTATTGACTGAGAATCCAAGGCAGTATGAAGGTGGTGAGTTTGACTATGTGGACTTCTGTGATGTAGACAAGATGTCCATGTTAGAACTGAGTGGTATGTTAAAGGAGTGTGGGGTTCTTGGTTGTCAAATGTACTACTACAAGTTTCCTAGAATTGATTGGATTAATGGTCTCTGGACCTTAGACAATGATGGTGATGTTTTTGAGATGTGTGAACTGGTGCCACCTTCTAGATTGGTGTTAGTTTTTGCAGTTGAAGTTCAGCCTCTATGTACAGAAAGCCAAAAAGCATCACAAAGCTATATTTTGAGATGTGTGAACTGGTGCCACCTTCTAGATTGGTGTTAGTTTTTGCAGTTGAAGTTCAGCCTTTATGTACAGAAAGCCAAAAAGCATCACAAAGCTATATTCTACCTCAAGATCCTGACTTGGAATTTGTTGAGGCTGAATATGATAGAGATTTTGTTAGAGAGATGTTTGATGACCAAGATGGTGGAAACTCTGAACATGATGAAGACTACAATGAATATGGTGGCTACGATGAGAATGCAAGCTACAATGACAGTGACTCATAAGATGAGGACTTTGTGGTCAACCAACAGGATGAACTGAGTGATGATTCATTCCATTCTGACTCTTCAAATGAGGATAACACAGATGAAGATGTGGCTTACTATAAGAATGAAAGAGCAAAAAAGAAGGTTGCCAAAGAGACTGCAAAAGCTGTTAAGGAGAGCAAAAAAGCTGCTAAGAAGAGTAAGAAAGCAAGTAAACAAAGTGAAAATGCTACTAAGGAGAGTAGGAAAGCTACTAAGGAGGGTACTGGGAAGGATGATGAGAAAGCTGGCTGCAACACAGAGAAAGAGAAAGAGAGTGCCACAAAGATGGGGACAGATGAAAATGCAGGTTATTCTAGTGACTCCATATTCTATGATAGTGAAGATGAGAGGATGGCTGCCAACTCCACTGATGAAGATAAGATAGGATGGCTAGTATTTGATGCCAAAAGTGAGATGGACAATCCATAGTTTAAGTTGGGTCAATTGTTTCCCACATCAAAGGTGCTTAGAGATGCTATCAAGAAGCAAGCTATCAAGGACAGGAGAGGGATAATTCAGAAGAGGTATTATGGTTCAAGAGTAAAATTTGTGTGTCATGGAGGTTGTAAGTGGAGTATCTATGGGGCAAAAATGCCAAACTCTGACACTTACCAGATAAGAGTCTACCAGCCAAAACATACATGCATTCAAACCTTTGAACAAAAGCAGATTAAATCAAGATGGATAGCCAATCATTATGAAAATGATGTGAGGATAACCCTACTGGGCCTTTGGCTTCATTCTTAAAAAAGGTTGTCAATGACTGGGGTTGTCATGTAAGTATCTATGCAATTGTAAGGGCTAAAAAGATGGCACTGCAGAAAATTAGAGGGAAGCATAATGAGCAGTATGGTCAGGTTTGAGACTATGCCAATGAGCTTCTAAAGGCTATGCCTGAGAGAACAGTTTTAGTAATGACAGAAGACACAGCAGATCCTGAGAAGAAGATATTCAAAAGATTCTATACTTGTTTTGGGCATATTAAGAAGGGATTCAAAAGTGGTTGCAGACCACTAATTGGACTTGATGGGTGCCATCTAAAGGGACCTTATGGAGGTCAACTCCTCACAACCATTGGGACAGATGCTAATGATGGGATGTACCATGTGGCTTGGGCAGTGGTAGAAGCAGAAAATTCTGAGAGCTGGAATTGGTTTTTAAAGAATGTGGTTGAAGATTTGCAGATTGTTAATGATGGTAGTTGGACATTCATTTCTAACAGACAGAAAGGCTTAATCAATGCTCTTGAGAACATAGTGCCTAATGCAGAACATAGGTTCTGTGTCATGCACTTGTACAGAAATATGTGGAAGGACCACAAAGGAATTGGTGTGAGGCAGTGCTTGTGGAAAGCAACAAGGGCCACCACTGATTACACCTACAACAAGCACATGGAGGAATTAGGAAAGGTATGTCTTTTAACTTTGTCTTTTCAAATAATTTTCAATTACCCCACTTTGTTTGGCAATTACCCCACCTTGTCTTTTATTTTACAGTTATCCAAGAAGTGCTATGACTGGTTGGCTGAAAAACCTAGAACTCAATGGGCTAGAAGTGCATTTAGGATGACTCCAAAATCTGATCAGTTTATGAATAACCAATGTGAGGTCTTCAATAGTAGTATTGGTAAGCATAGAGATCTTCCTATACTGTCTATGCTACAAGCCATACACATAGATGTCATGACAAGAATCTAAAAAAGAAGGGACAAAATGATTCATAGTTATGCTTTGAACCCTATCTGTCCAAATGCTATGAGGAGATTAAACAAGTAAGCTTTTTCCTACCATGTCTAATGTCTATTTTATTGTACATTAAAAGCATGTATAATGTCTATTTTACCATGTCTTTTAGGGCTGTTCAAATGACTAAAGGGTGCCATGTGATCTGGTCAGGGGGGCAAAGTACTTGGTGACCATGTCAGAAGGGGGGTATCAGATGGTAGTGGACCTGGATGCTAAACAAAAAGTGGGAATTAAGTGGAATACCCTGCTACCATGCATGTGCTTGCATTGCATGGTCAAAAAGGAAGTATGAGGATTTTTTCCATCAATGCTATTCAAAGGACACCTTCATTGCTTGCTACAACCACACCCTTGAACCCATATGTGGTGAAGAAGAATGGGTTAGGTCTGATTATCCCAGGCCACAACCCCCTGTGGTCAAGGTTCAGACAGGAAGGCCAAAAAAATCTAGGAATAAGGCAAATGATGCAACAACACCTGGTGCAACTAGGTTAAAAAGACAGAACACAAAGGTGAAGTGCAGTTATTGCACTGAATATTCTCACAACACAAGGACTTGTCCAGCTAGGGTATGGTTTTCAATTTCTTGTTGTCCAGCTAGGGTATGTTTTTCTTTTCTTTGATAACGTATAATGGTGCTTCTTTTTTCACAGGCACATGACAGGGCTAATGGATGTGAGAAACAGACCAACAAAAAGACCAAGAAGGCCAAAAAGGATCACAATGGAACTGAAGGGAATTTCACAACTCCTGCACAAGTCAATGTAGAAAGCTCAACATTAGGGGAAGGCAGCCAGGGAGGGGTGTTTACCAACTCAAACACTTCTGAAACAGCCAACACTTCTCAAGCTGCCAACAACCCACTTGGTGTGCAACCCCTCAGCTTTACAACTAAGAACAACACCCAAGTTAAAGAACCTGGAGTTAGCAAGAAAGAGAAGAGAAAGTAGGCTCAAACAGAAGCCAGTTTGGAAGCTTTGATCTTTTTAACACATTAGGGTTCTTTTGATAATGATGTATTTTGGTACTAGTATAAGCCATTTTGCAGTATGGCTCTTTTGTAACCTTATGATGGTATCTTTTGTAACCTTATGATGGTATCTTTTGTAAACTTATGATGGTCTCTTTTGGAACCTTGTAATGGTCTCTTTTGGAACCTTGTAAAGGTCTCTTTTATGATTATTAGGTGCAATGTTTAAGCACTTTAAACAACACATTGTCTTTTATTTACCAATTTATTGTCACTTACATTTGGATTTTATGTGCAAAGAAGGTACAACACAACGACATACAATAAACTTAAGAACATGGTTCCATTGCAGACCAAAGCTTAACAAGATTAACATTCAACAGACAATACATGACTTAACAAGCTTAAATCCTAACAAACCTCTGCCATAATACATAACAAATCTTAACAGACAATGACATTCAATAAACCTAACAGTCCTAGGACAACCTAACCAAAGCTTCACTCATCAACAAAATCGTAGTCATCATCCTCAACTTCAGTGTCATCTCTCACTGTGTTCATCATCAAATTGACAAGCACATACAGCCCAATAATATCTACAAACTGTTGCTTCTTCTTCAATTGCAAGATCTCAGCTTGATGCCTCTCTCTCATACGATCCATCCTGCGCCTATACCTTTCCTCCCTCTCCAGATGTGACTCCTGCAACTCCTTAATAATCTCTAAGGTGCAAGGGCCAAGTTCCTCATCAATCCATTCTTGGTAGCCACAGAAGTTGCTCGGACATGCCCTGAATCTCCTCCCTGCATTTGGCCCAAACCACTGAGTCTTCATTACACTCATCTGGTCACAGTAGCAAGCAAGATCCAAGATGGCATCGATTTCTTCATCCGTACGAGGTCTGGCAGCCATTTTTCAGTTTGTGGAATCAATTAGGGTTTGCAATTAGAAGAGAAGAAGAATGAGGGCTGCTCCTGTGTATATATAACTGCAATTCCCGCCTACTTCGCTCAAGCCGCGCCGAAAACAAGATTGAATGGACAGTAATACCCCTGGGCCTTTTAACGCCGTTTGAGCAAAATAGATGGCAGTACACAAACTTTAAGTAGTTAGCTTGTTTGGTATTGCCCGTGGCAGTTTTGAAACTATAGTATGCGAAGTGGTGTCATCGCCAAAGTACACGTACACAAAGTGCACTTTACTCTAAAACATAATCTATATATGCATCTAAAAATTTATGCGCAGAAAGAAGTTATTTGTCATGTTAAGATTAGCAAGGTCAATGAGGAGTACAAATGGTATTACAATTACTGCCCTCAGTGTGAAAGAGAAGTTATTAAGATTGATGTCACATTTAAATGCCTACTTTGTCCAAGAAGTTTCTTTGTTCCTGATAAGAGGTATTTATAGTAATTCTAACTCACTAATTGCGTCGTATATATGTTTATTTTTTAGAAAAAAATATATATTCGTTTAATTATATATTTAATATTATAATCCCATATAATTAAATTTCAGATTTAAGGTGCTAATGTTGGTAGAGGATGAAACTGCAACATCAAACATGATCCTCCTTGATCTACCTGCAAAAAGAATTCTTAATACCACTGTAACGAATTTAAGTCGAGTCTTGAAAAAGGTATAATTTACAAATGTATTCTTTTGTTGTAATACAGACTCTATTAATGTCATCAAATAACTTTTTAAACTTAACTATATTTGTCTTCATATTTTGTAGAAGAAAGCAGCTGATACATTTCCAGAAGAGCTCAAAGATATTGTTGGGAAAGAATTTACCTTCACCATAATTCTCAATAAAGAAAATATTTTGAATAATTCTGACATTTTTTTATGCATCTGATCTTCATCAACAAGTATCTAACCTTGATTCAGAATCTCAATGGGAAAAATATCAAAGTCCTCATTTTCTAGTTCAAAATGTATCAGTATCATCATGAAAGAAAATTTTGACTCACTTAAGTCACTAACTAATTAAAAACGTACAAGCCGTCAAAGTCAAAGCTATATGTAGTCATACTAAACGTTTTCTGTCAACAATTCCGTTAACTACTTAATTGATTGCTGACTAGAATCCACGTTGGTTGCTCCAATTAGGGTTATTAACATAAAGAAAAACATAAGAAATAACATACATATCTAAGACCCCCCTTTTACCTCCTATACTCCTCCTCCGTTCACCTCCTCAACCCCACCCAACAAGTGATGTCGCAGGGGCTGGGTTGTGCAGGTGGTGATGTCGCGAGTTGAAGTCGAGGTGGCTCGCGAAGGGAGATGAATGTTGGTTCGTTGGTGAAGGAGGAAGGTCAGTGGTGGGGGTTGAATTGGACGAACAGAGGTTGATGGAGGTTATTGGTGATAAGGCTGGTGGAGAAGGAGGTGGGTGGTGAACGGGAAAGGGAAGGGGGAGAATGGGCGCTGGTGATGTTGCTGTTGAATGAAGAGGGATGAGAACAGCGGAGATGGTGATGCAGTGGTGGAAGGAGAGGAGAAGGGGGAATGAGGGTGGAGTGGTGGGCGGCTGTTGAAGAAGGGAGTGGAGGTGCTGTTGTTGTAGAAGGAGTGGGGTAATGTTGTGTTGTTGGCGCTGGAGGTAAACGGGAAAAGGGAGAACGGAGGTGGCTGGACAGTGGTGGAGAATGTTAGAGGAGGTGGGTTGTTCAGTGGTGTGGGCGGAAGAGAGTTCGCAGGCGGTGAGTGAAATAGAGGCGCGTGGAGTTGAAGAACGGAGGAGAAGATGTGGGTTGGTGTTGCTGCAGGCGGGAGGAAGGATTAGTGGTGAGTGTTGAAGGATGGTGATGTGGGCGGTGGTGTTGAATTGCTGCGATTCAACACCACCTTCATCTTCATCCCTCAATCCCCTCTGAATTCTACGCCCCTCAATTCAATAAACAAATTTACGTTTGTTTATAAACATGAGAAATATATAGATAGCAGTGATGCCAAAAAAAAGAAATAACAGTAAAAAGCCATGTCAGAGTCCAGATGTGCAAAATAGCTGTTACTGCCCACATCACGATTTTGACTGTTAAATGTAGCGTTGACTTTAACGGTTTGTACGTTTTTAATTAGTTAGTGACTTAAGTGAGTCAAAATTTTCTTTCATGATGATATTGATACATTTTGAACTAGAAAATGAGGACTTTGATATTTTTCCCGAATCTCAATCTTATGTCACAATCAATCTAACAAAATTTCAAAAATATTTATTACTTAAATTGGAATTTTTGATGGATAGAATAAATTTTTAGTATTGTTAAAATAGAATTGTATGCTACTCAGCCTACTCTTTATATAAATTTTTTCATAACACTATTTCATTAAATAATTATATAATTGTATAATTGAATGGAACATGTTTGTAGGTGATCAATCAAACTCCAAAAATTATTTAAAATGACATTTTAAATTAAATGAATGCCGTGTACAAAATGCTAGTTAAACAAAAAGATGTAGAACAATTATTTTCTTAAAAAAAGAAAAAAAATCAAAATTTAACGAAGAGGATAAAAACAGTACGATGTCGTACACTCATAAAAAAGCCAAGAGATAAATATCACCGCGCCTCCGTCGAGTAGTAGTAGTACTACAGTACTATTTAGACCCAAAACACACACAGGAAACAAAATATTTATTAGGCTTTTAGCCGCAAAGCATACATACAGCGTGAGTGTGTCTATGTACAAGTGTACAACACATTCATACCCTGCTGAATATACATATATAAAGTGATTTTAGCCTCTAGGCACTGTTTGGAGAAAAGGGGTTGTACTTTTCTTTGAATCAAGAAACCCCATCAAAACTCTCAGGTATATTTGCACCCATTCTTGCATTGCTCACTGTTTCTTGATTATTTTTATGATTCTTTGTTTTGTAAGTATACTTATCCATGTAAACAGTAATCTTGATAGTGCTCCATGTATTTATTTTTACAATATTCATCATTTTTTGGGTTTGTTGTTGGACTCGTTGAGTAAGTAATAAAAGTGACTTATAAGTGGAAAATATGTGCTTGGTTTTCTTGTTTGTTTGTTTTTACCTTGATGTTATAGATATAGCACAAATGTGCTGCATTTGATGACTCTTGTAATAGGTGCCAGTTTATATAGTGAAATTTGTTAGGTTTTGTAGTCTTACGGTTACGGGAGCTGTTCTAATGTCAAGTACAATTATGTATTCTTTTGATTTTGTGTTGTTTTCTTTGGAAACAATTTATTCGAATTAAAGATTTAAGAGGAAAATTAGAACAAGGAAAGATAATGTGTGTTGCCATTATGTCAAAAGCACTGATGCCTTATCTCTGTTAAGAAGAGGATCTCATTTCCTTTTGGCTCCAAACAGAATATAATTCTACCATATGTGACCTTTAACCAACATTCAAATAACTGCCAAACAGCTCCAGCATTCATTCGTTGATTTGTATAATGACTATTAAAGTAAAATCATAATAGTTACTTTTTTCGGTTGTTAAAATGATCTTTACATCTTGTAGAATAAGGGAAAAATCGTGAGTTACTCCTTGCAGCTCGGAACTGATTTTAACTCTCCGTAATGTTAAATGCCTAAAAGTTTGATTACCTGAGAAAACTGAATGCAAACAGGAGAAGGGTCTAGAGAGTGAAATAATTACAGTGAAAGTTATTGTTTCCTCTATATCTTATGATTTTTATTCTCAGTATTTAGGTGGAAGTGTACCTACTCTAATCTAAATAATGAATATGGATAAATTTTTGTCCAGTAGTATAGTTCTCGAATCTTGACACTTGTTAACTGCACATGATTAAGAAAATTGTACCAGAAGGTTTCTGTTCTTTTAGTTAAGCCACATGATTAAGTGGCATGTCTTGTCTTCACACAACTCTTACATTTCAGTTTTTACTCCATACTCCATTTGTGAGCCTTTTTTTCCCGTTCGACACGCATCATTAGGTTTTTATGAAAAGCAGCTTTTCACAAATGTTAACCCATATGAATCAGACTTGCGTCTTAAGACACGAAATGAACATCCCTACTGACTCAACTCTGATGTTAACTGCTTGTTGTTTATTAGTTCAATGAGAAAATGAATTTTTGCGGATTATTGCAGTACTTGATAAAATTCAGAAAACAATATCTTATGTTATTGAAATCCTCTTTCTCTGTTCAATATGTTTTATGTGTGTAGGTTCTTAATTCTATCGCCATGGCTTTGGATGGAAGCATTCTGGATCACAACAGTGACGCAACCCATCAGTTATTGACCATGTGCATGCATTCATATTTTGATCTTACCCATGTTTCTCCTGTGGTGTTTCTGTATCTATTAAAAGAGTGTTATGTTCGAGGTATGGTTTTCTTTATCCTCTCTGGATATCGCATCTTGAGTGTATCAGCCATAAGTAGGTTATTCATCAAGAGCATGTTTGTAATGAAGATGATACTTTGTAATGAAGTGTAAGAGTAACAAAAGATGTTTGCTGTTGTATTTTGATTGATAAATTGAATTGATCAATATTTGATAGGTTTTATTATTAAAAGTATGCAACAACATAAACTAAATTATCAAGTTTCAGTGTTTGGCAGAGATACTGAAGTGTAAGAATAACAAAATAGTTCCCTGTTCCACTTCGCAACTCCTTTTCTGTTTTTCCATATGATTATACTTTATTGAATTAATTAGAACATATTTTTCCATTGTTCTAAATTCTCAATTATACATAAAAATTTGGGACATCATGCAACTTGATATGCTAATAGTATGTTGCAAATGAAGTGTCATGGAAGCAACATGTAGATAGTAGTTACTGTCGTTAGCTGAATAGCAGATACGTAAAGTTTTTCTAGTAATGTTTTCATTTGACAGGCAAATGCAAGGCAACAGCGAAATTTCGTTCTCTTCAGCAAACAGTCCATCTAGTTTTATATAATGCTCCTAGACCTGGCCCAGCTATATTTGTTGCTCGCTGCCTTTTTGTCTTGCCTATATTTGAAGCACATTGCGAAGGATTCAGTCACTTAATAATATCTGCCCTTCGTCGTTTCCTCAAAACTGAAACAACCAAAGAGGATTTACTTGAAGCAAAGTCCCTTGCTGCACAATTGTTTCTTAAAATTGTCGGGGGAATGGGCCATGACGAAAGGGTTCTTGTGAAGATTCTTGAAGTGTTCAATGTTAAGCTGGAAGATGTTGCAAATGTCATCTGTAATTCAGATGTGAAGGATGAAAATGATTTGAATGCAGCAAAAGAATTTATTGAGCAATATATCTTTAAATTGGTAGAGTCCAAGTCATATATGACGGCTGTCACATTGCTGGAACATTTCTGTTTTCGCAAGTCCGGAGAGTCATTTTTGCTTAAAATGATGGAGCATAAAGAATATATAGCAGCCGAAAAGTGGGCAGCTTTTATAGGAAAGCCAATGTTATGTGTCCTTGTCCAACAGTATATGGATCGGTCAATGTTAAAAAATGCATACAATGTTATAAGGAAAAACAGTCTGAAAGATGAATTTCCAGAAGCCTATCACAAGGGAAAAGAAAGGTAATTAAAGTCTCATATTGCACTGTGTGTTATAACACTTTCATGTTTTATCACCTGCTGTTTCATGTGTTGATTTTAAAACTTTCATGTTTCAGTCCTAATTATGTATCTATCGAAATGCAGCTCCATAAAGAAATTCGCTGAAAAGGGATTGTGGGACATTGCAGAGGAAAGGACAAATAATAATAAGCAACATCTTGAGTATTTGGTATTTATCTCTAACCTTGCCAGCTTTTCAGCTTTGCTTCCTTTTGTTCTCTCAGTATCAGACTGTGGTAACTCTTTTATAAGTTTTATTAAGTGAAAAGCACGAGTTCTGTAATTTGTGCATCAAAAGTATATGTCTATATACTTCTTATTAAAGTGCACAACAGCACAAGTACATTGAGAATTACAAAGAAAAGTCTGTATTCATCTCCAAGTAATATTTCTAGAGAACTCTGAAGATGAAATATATGAAGTTTGTGTGATACTCCTTACTGAGAAATTTGAGGTGATGTATAACTCAAAAGGACAGCCTTTAGTTTTAAATAATTCATTTTCAACAAAAAGTTAGGATTGCATTGTAAAGGCAGTGTAAAATATTTATACATATGTGTATAGTATTAAGTGACTTTTTTGTTTATTAATTGCAAATATACATAATATTTATTTTTGCAATGGGGGCAAGATGTTCTACGCCATTTTTTTTTGTGTTATGATGCCATAACATGGATTAAAGATGTGTCATATATCTGAAAATTTGAATATTGGAAGCAATTCAGAAATACTAAAAATGCAAATAAAGTGGTGATATTTACTTAGATTTTACTCGGCCAGGGTCATGAGTTTAATTTTCGTCCGTCTCAAGCTTGCTGAACATTTCTAAGTTCAGACAAGTTGATGACGCTCCCAATCTGTCAATTTCTTTATTAGCAGTTTTAAACTTTAGATAAAAGTTCAAATGCTTGTGTGTTGTTAGGTGGATGACTCCTTACAAATATTTCTTTCTGTCTTAAATACATAAAAGTTTTTTTACTTCACAAAGTTTGGAGAACAGTTGATTTGCTTGTTTGTTTGTTGTTTGCTGAGTTGCATGTGGTAGTTTTTACTGGTTTATCACTCAACTAGGATTATAATTATTTGCAGGCTCATTCTCCCCTAGTATATGGCTTCAAATGAACTTTTCTATGCATGTTAGTTTACAATTTTGCTTGATCCAATCACTACTTTTGTAGTTAACCACCGTACAATAGCGCATAATTATTGAAATCAATGTTGGTAGAAAATTTGGGAACCCGGAAGGTTCTTTATATCGTCACTGTCAATTTGCCGACCATTTTAGTGTTAAAAAAAGGTTGGAGATAACTGAACATAAGTTCTGCTGTTTTACATAATGTTTCTGAAAAATGGTGCTATGCGTAGAGAGTAACTCCCACTTTTTCCATTCAAAAACTACAATGAAAGGTTTATTTGGCAATGGAAGCTGGTTACTTTGAGAAAGTTGAAGAGCTCTGTGAGCGCCACTCCCTTGAAGGTTTTGCAAATGTTGGAGGTATGTTGGAATTTTCCTTGTTCTTGCTATACCTGCATCTTGGAACACTTATATTGCATCTATCACTCTCAAGAGAGTTTCATTTGGATAAGTCCTAGTCCCAATAGTTGACTTCAATAACCCCAATTCAAAAGGGTAGCTAAAGTTTACCCCCGTGAACACCTCCAAGACTCACCCGCAGATACCTTTGTTCGCAATCTGTTCTCTCCATCTAAATCATTACCACCATTTTCATGGATATAATGACGTTAGGTGAAAATGTAGTAATCAGCAGGCATGCCTACTAAGCCAATTGGTATTTACCACCCTTTTCAGTACGTGATGATAAAGATACATTCTGGTGTCTAAATTGGTAATTTTGATCCTTTGTTGAACGATGCTGGTTTTGCCATTCAGATCCTTTTCTTTGAAGAAATTCAGTTAACTGCTAAAATAGCCCAATTATATGTGAAGTAATCAAAGGTTAGGAAATAAGGCATGCATATGTCCTTCATTAGTGATATTGATCCTCCATTAACGATTTGGGTTGTACCTATGTGACCTCTCTTTCGCTTTAAAGAAATATACTAAATCACTAGAAATAACCCATTTATAGTGAAGTATACAAAGCTTAGGAAGAAGGCACGAAAATGCGCCACAAAGCCAACAATCTCCCACAAATTGGATATTCTGCCATTAGTAATAGCTACTTTCATCTATGTGTTCTTATTATAGATTGATCTTCTTTGTGTTGGGAGAAGGGAAGAGAAGGTTCCTTTTCTCAAGTTCACTTAGAGGTCATTTGGCAAATCTGAATAAAAATATCTGAATGATTAAAATATCTGAGTGATTAAAATATCTGAATTCTGAATGAATAATATCATTTGGTACATACATAAGCGAAATTTCTGAATGATATTATTTTCTACTTTTTCCTCCCGAATGAAATTAAATTATTTTAGAAATTATTTGATAAGATAATAATGCGTTATCTCATAATATTACATTTACGACAAATGTTACAGGATACAAAATTTAAAGAGTTCGATATTATTCAATAACATTTTTTGAGTATTATTGAACAAAAAAAATAAATTTTAAATTAAATAGATAAGAATTATATCTATAATATAAAGAATAATAGTGCATTGCACGAAGTATAAGTTAGTATTTTTTTTAAGCTAAAGCTTGCCATTTAGCAAAAAAATAATTCTTTATAATAATTATATTGAATGGTTTTATACTAGAATAAAAAATATATATATAAATATTTATTAATTTTCATTTAGTAACACAATAAGATTATATATAAAGAATTTTTTATATACACACAACATATGTAAGAAATATAATAAATCTATAATAAAATTAAGGTAAAAAAAATAATAGAAAAATAGAAAGTACTTCGTATTCATTTTATCTTTATGCAAAGCAAAATACATTTTTGATGTAATAAAATCGTGATAGTGACGTTACAATATAGAAAGGCAGGCTGGGTGCATATTTCTTAATGATTGAGTTTAGTTTTTCCATCTTACCGATTAAGACATATTTTAACGATTAAGAAGTAGAAAAAGTGCAACCAAATGTTCTGAATTGTCTTAATCGTTAAAATAAGTGCCATTAAGCTACATTAAGAAGTAAACAAATGGGGCCTTAATTATATTGGCGTGCTCTTATTGGGAGGAGGGAAGAGAAGGTTTCTTTTCTCAAGTTCACTTAATGATATATTAGTGTTAGAAATAAGAATATATGGTGAGATTATAAAGAGAGAAGAGAGAAATCAGTTGGGGTAGAAGAGAATTGTATTCATACTTCTCCAAGTATTACAAATGAGGTAATTGCCTCTTATATAGAACTATATTTTAACACTATTTCAACAACCCCCAACAACCATCTCTATTACAACAACCCCTAAGATGTCATGCATGATGTCATACCCCCAACAACTCTTTGACACGCCCCCTCACTCGAAATCCCATCTTGGGATAAAAAACCTATCTTGGGATTGAAGAGTGGAACACTTAGAAGCACTTGTGCATAACCTAAGCTTCCAACTAACCCATCTCTAGGATTGTAATTGAGATTTTTGGGAATACCGGGACTCGACTTACGACCACGTAGTACATTTTAGGCAATGTCAAAAAATATTGAAAGTGCCGCACGTGCATATTTTAGGCAGTGAACTGTGTTGTTTGAAATGCAACTACTTCTGCTGCTTTGTCGTCATGGCCACCAATCAGCCCTTGAACTGATTAGAAGTTTCAACAGAATCTGACCAGAGCTGAACCACACGCCAACCATTGCCTGGCAGCGTGTTTTCTGGCTGTTCTTGTACTGGTAGAGGTGGCCTGGTTGTTCTCTGGAATGTGTTGATGAAACTGAAGAAAATAGGCAGCCTGTGTTTCCCTTGAAAAACAACAAAGCTTCAACTGAAATGCTCTCAATCTCTCTATAGATCGACTTGCTCTGATACCATGTTAGAAATAAGAATATATGGTGAGATTATAAAGAGAGAAGAGAGAAATCAGTTGGGGTAGAAGAGAATTGTATTCATACTTCTCCAAGTATTACAAATGAGGTAATTGCCTCTTATATAGAACTATATTTTAACACTATTTCAACAACCCCCAACAACCATCTCTATTACAACAACCCCTAAGATGTCATGCATGATGTCATACCCCCAACAACTCTTTGACACGCCCCCTCACTCGAAATCCCATCTTGGGATAAAAAACCTATCTTGGGATTGAAGAGTGGAACTTAGAAGCACTTGTGCATAACCTAAGCTTCCAACTAACCCATCTCTAGGATTGTAATTGAGATTTTTGGGAATACCGGGACTCGACTTACGACCACGTAGTACATTTTAGGCAATGTCAAAAAATATTGAAAGTGCCGCACGTGCATATTTTAGGCAGTGAACTGTGTTGTTTGAAATGCAACTACTTCTGCTGCTTTGTCGTCATGGCCACCAATCAGCCCTTGAACTGATTAGAAGTTTCAACAGAATCTGACCAGAGCTGAACCACACGCCAACCATTGCCTGGCAGCGTGTTTTCTGGCTGTTCTTGTACTGGTAGAGGTGGCCTGGTTGTTCTCTGGAATGTGTTGATGAAACTGAAGAAAATAGGCAGCCTGTGTTTCCCTTGAAAAACAACAAAGCTTCAACTGAAATGCTCTCAATCTCTCTATAGATCGACTTGCTCTGATACCATGTTAGAAATAAGAATATATGGTGAGATTATAAAGAGAGAAGAGAGAAATCAGTTGGGGTAGAAGAGAATTGTATTCATACTTCTCCAAGTATTACAAATGAGGTAATTGCCTCTTATATAGAACTATATTTTAACACTATTTCAACAACCCCCAACAACCATCTACTATTACAACAATCCCTAAGATGTCATGCATGATGTCATACCCCCAACAACTCTTTGACAATTAGCCGTATTCTTACTGATTCTACAAACTCTGGTTCTCAAGTGTTTAATTATATATATAATTTACCACTTTCTATAGTTCCATGGTCGTTGCGAATATTGAGGTTCATATTAAAAGAGAAACACATCTCATCAGTATGTTTTGCTGTTGTGCAGAACTGCAGGCAAGCCTTCCAAAGAAAAGTTTTTTTGATCTTAATGAACTGGCACTAGACGGCATAAAATGGGTTGATGATGTCAGTGGTTTGCGTGATGCCACCTGCCACATTGAGGGATGCAAAGTCATTGGCATTGATTGTGAATGGAAACCTGTTTATGAGAAAGGCAAACAGGCTAAGGTACATTTATACTTGTTAATTGCCAGTACCTATATATAATTGTTCTTGGCATTATTTACTTTTTTTAATCTTTGCTTGACTTATTTATTATATTTCATAATTTCATAATGCCATGACATCACTTCTTCCTCGTAAAAAAAAGCTTACAGAAGTCCCTAATCTGGCAAAAAAGAAAAATAACAAATACCCGTTGCACATTCATAATGTATCTACACATATCTACAATTTATAATTTGCCATCAAACTTATCCCATCAGTCTATTCTTGGTATAGCTGATCTCCGTCCATCTTCTGGTGATGCTTAATCTATTTGGTTTGCTTAGGTTGCTTATCAGCTTGGTTCCGTTTTTTCCCACACTTTGTTATGCCTTATAGCACTTATATTCACGGCGCTTCTTATGCGAGTAGCTACAATAGTAAAATATAGTATGCCATATTGTACTTTATCTCCTTATGCTTATTACCTTCTTTTAGTGGTTCATCTTTTAAGTTTGGCTTGTCAAGCATCTTCTTTCAACTAATTATTGTGGGTTGAATCTGCAGAATATAGTTGTAACTAAATCTGCAGAATTTAGTTGTGTAACTTTATTTCAGAATTTAGTTGTTAACACTTGATCATGATCATATGTTTCTCTTCTAAAGTAAGCCTTACTTTTCAAGTCTTTTTGTGCTATTTACCACAAATTATCATGCTTTATGTTACAGGTTTCCATTATTCAAATTGCTTCTGAAAAGATGGTCCATATCTTAGACTTAATAAAATTGTTCGAAGATGTACCTGAGGTTCTGGACAGCTGTTTGACTCGAATATTTCGTTCTTCACAAGTTTTGAAGCTTGGTATATATAGCAATCTCCACCACCCCCATATAGATAACTGTTCTTCTTATAACTTTTGAACATTCATTGATTCATTTTGAGATCTAGAATTCATATTGTTTTACTGAATTTCAGTTCTATATGTTTTATAAACTATAATACTGAATCTTTATGAATGTGACACTGGCAGTGGCAGAGAGATAGACAGTTATAGTCGTAAATATATTAGTCACATTACTTCTTTGCTTATTTTCTTTCAATGTGTAGGTTATAATTTCCAGTGTGACGCGAAGCAACTAGCCCGCTCTTATGAGTCTCTAGAGTGTTTCAAGCACTATGAGATGCTACTGGATGTTCAGAATTTGTTCAATGAACCTCGGGGTGGTCTTTCTGGCCTGACAAAGGTAACTTTTAAGTGCACAGCTGCTTCTCATAGTCCGTCTTTAAAGTGCTAGCAACTTATGTTCCGGGTATTCGGCTAGAAGTGGCCAACACAAATACGTGTTTAACGATAGTTTAAACAAAATGCATGTTTTTTGCACAAAGTAAAGTGTCCAACGTACTCATGTACGGAGTGTAGAGTGTCAGACGTGTACTCATGGTGGTATAAAGAATCCTTACAACATAGCTGGCAACAGAATTATTTTCTTTTTAGTTATAACTTCATGATATCTACCATCTTCCTCTATAAACTGGTTTTGTTTTATTATTATACTGGCATTTCTCTGGTTTTCTTATGTTCTTTTATATTTGGATAAATCAGAAAATACTGGGAGCTGAATTGAACAAGACAAGACGAAATAGTGACTGGGAGCAACGCCCTTTAACTCCGAATCAGGTACTGTCATATTCTTATAAGTTGATTCCATAATTGCTTAGGAATGACATGAAAATATGAAGTGTAGTCTAATTAACAGTCAAGTTCCTTTGAAGCCCAGAAGAAGTCCATGGTGAGTAGGAAAACAGAAAACTAGGGTTTGTGATGCTGTAACTTGTCAGGTTTATGGACCGATGGGTTTGACCAATATCTAGACCCTTATGACTAGTTCTTGTGTAAGCTGTATTCATAGTTGAGGGATTTAGTGTTCTTCCTCTGTTTTGTGTTGGTGCCTTCCTGTATTCATTTTGATAAGATTTGCTGTGACAGTGTGCAGTTCTGTGATTGTCGTAGTTCTTTCTTATTGAGGTGATCTTGTTTATTTTCTTTTCTATTGGCAAATAACTTGCTTATATACAAAAATAGAGCTTTCAAGGACAGCACAATGGAATATATAAATTCCATAATTGTGAAAGCATTCACAGTTCCTTCTCCCTATAAGATATGTTGGCTAGATTTTTAGCAGAAGGGTTAAATACATTGTTGATAACTAAATAGAAACCCCAATTTATAGTGAATTCTGAGACTAGTTTTCTTCTGGAAAGTGCGGGTTTCGGTAAGAGTGGAATTTAATTTTGTAAAGTTTTTTTGTAAAGTTAATCTTTAAATAACAACACTGTTTTCTTGACTTTTTGTCAGCTGTTTGCAAACTTGCATCACTGTTTACTTACTTTCCTAATGATATATTTATTTTTTCACGTGAATGGTTTCAGTTGGAATATGCTGCTCTTGACGCTATTGTGCTCATTCATATATTTGCACATTTTCGGGGCCATTCACCACTGGAGTGGAAAGCACACATTGTAAGTAGAATTTGTTGAGGTCCTTGGTTACTCGGACTCGCTTGGAAGTGTCGGATATGTGTTTAGTATCGGACTCGACAATAGATTGAAAGTTATGCATGTTTTAGTGCAATAAGCGTTGAATGTCTATGCACGTCTGAGTGTATGACATGGGTACTCAACTTGATATGAGGCTAAAATACATAGTATTGGTTTATATTCACTAATTAGGCTTATAGTTTCTATGTTTTCTTTAAATAATTTGTTTAGGGACTCGTAAAGGTACATCACATGGACAAAGCAGGGAAGCATGTGGAGTCAGCTTGAAGAATTGAGGAACCTACAAGCTAAGTTAGATATATATAGTGAATTAGGATACATAGGCTTCTTAATCCTTTATCTTGCAGCTTTTGTTTCTTCATCCGTAAAAATCTTAATTTGCCCAGAAGACAATTTTCCGAGAATACATGGCACTTCTGTATAGAATGATCATTTGCTTTGTCAAAATTTTTGGAATTAAAGATCATATGTCCTTATGCATATCTAGTCTTAGCTCTTTTCGAATGCAGTAAGATCATAGATGTAAGTTCTGCTGCAAGTAGTGTAATTTGCAGATTACTGTCTTTTCACTTGTGCATGGTTCAACTTTAGAATACGTATTAATGGTTCTTGAGTAGGTCTACACCAATTTTTATCGGCATAAAATTATCAACCTGCGTGCAGACTACTACACTTGCTAGGTATTTGCCTGTGCTTAAATGAATGATACTGCTGGCATTAACAGTTGTCATGTACATAAATTTAAAATAATTTGATAATAAAATTGTATAGTATTTACTCGAAAGAAGTTTGGATTCTTATTTTTTAGCATTTCGACTTGATCACATATTTGACATGTTTTGAACCATCAACCTCCTAACCACTGACGATGGAGGAAATGATGCTTCCAAACAAGGGCCGCTTAGGTACTTGGTTCGTTTGCATAACAAACTCTGATATCATTATCACAAATTCACAAAATAATTGTAGAGAAAAATGTACTAATTTTAATAATGTATTATGATTTATGCCTAGTGGGTTGAAGAAGGTATGTTAGTATGTTAAGAATTTTGGTTGGATAGCTCAAAATTATAATGTAAAAATAGAAGAAAGGAACAAAAATACAAAATTTGCATGCATGAGTACAATCAAGAAATTGACAATATTACCATGCAATGCAACAATCTAACGCTCGCATACATAGACAAATTTAAGATTCGAAATGATGCACAATGTTGCTGCATTTTCTTTTAATCCATCGAATTCCTTGCTTGAAAGTTGCCTTAACTTTCCCTTGCTTGGCATACATTTTGTACTTTGCAATTCTTTTTCTTCTATCCCTGTCTCGAGAATCAGATTTGGACCTCCAGGAGGAGGCCTTGGACCCCGTTGCTCGCGATGTATTTGTCATGTCTTCTTCTCTCTTTCCTTGTTCCCTAATCAAGTGCTAGGGTTGAAGGAGAGAGAGAGAGAGAGAGAGAAGAGAGGGGGAGACAAATTTCAGGCTCTGAAAAATTAACTCGATTAAATGGATCTTTCAAAGGAAAGGTTGATACTTGAGAATGTAACTAGGTTGACCATAATTAGTATGTGGTTATGGTTAATTAAACACATTTATTCAATATTTATTTTTTTAAAATTATAAATTCTGCTTTCATATATTTTTCTGTAATAACAAGAACGTGGTTATTTGGTGAGAAAATGATCTAAATATCACAATTTTAAATTAAATGATCCAAAATGTCATAACTCAAAAATATGATCCCAAATATGACACTGAAATACTACATCATGAACGTTTTTAAATTTATTTTTTTTATATACAACGTTACATCGTGTAGCGTTTATGGACACGATGTAGCGTTTTGGGTTGGTGGGTGTGGTGGGAGGGGCACTATAACATCCAAGCCCACAACCGAATGCATACCGAACCCAACAATTCACCACATGTCAATCCAAAAGTGCTAGCAAGTTGGTACACATTAGCTATTGACTTGTATCTATAAAGGTCCCAAATACTCTTATTCTAATCGATGTGGAGTGTTACATGAACGCTATAGGTAGTAGCTTTTGGGGAAAACTCTAGTTAATATAGCGTTTTGGGTGGGTAGGGTGGGTATTTTAAAATTAAAATATTAAATTACATATACTATTTTTTTAATTTAATATTTTAAAATTTTATAGATATTTTTTTTGGGGTTTAACGAGTTTCATTTGGGGTTTAGAAATATTCAAATTTTTAATTAAAATTTTTAAATTTTATTTGTATTCCCTTGGGTTCAACAGTTCTATTTTGGATTTTAGAAATATTCATAATTACAAATAAATCGTATACGAACTTAGGGTTACAACCGTAGACCCTAATTTATTCTTATATTTAAAAAATCGGGGTTGATCCCCAATTTTTTAAAAATCAGGTCGTCAGATTCAATAAAAAAAAACAATTTAAATTGACATTTTGATTATAAGTTTTCTAATAATGTTTGCAAATACATTATTTAGCAAAAAATATAAAAAATAACACCATATTAAATAGAGTTTTGAACCTTAAACTCTACTTTAAGTAACGTTTTGTAAAAAAAATAGCATATCCTCTAGCATTTTCAGCTCTTAACAAATGATAAAATAGCGTTTTATTTTTTGATCCAAAACTACACTTGTAGCAACACTTTGTGTTAGCATTTTCAGCTCTTAACAAATGACGCATTTTCAGCTCTTAACAAATGATAAAATAGCGTTTTATTTTTTTCCCCAAAAACTACACTTATAGCGGCATTTTGTGTGCTACTAACCATTTTTTTTCAACTAGCGTTTTACTAAAAAAAGAAAAAGAAATATGCTTTTGGAATGGCAGACGGTCTAGCATTTTGTGTGTTTCACTGTAAACGTTTCTTTATCTAGCATTTTATTATGATATTTGAGACCACATATATTGTGATATTTAGGGCATTTTAGGTTGAAATTGTGATATTAGGGGCCAATACCTTCGTTTGGCGGGGACAATTGAACAATTGACAAATTTGTCTACAATTAAATTTTCAAAATTTCCAAAATAAAATGGTGATAAAAAAGAGTGTTGATTTATGTACACTTAAAATTATTCATACACACACACATATATATATATATATATATAGGGGGCTACTCAAATGAGACCCTTTTTATAATGAGAACTGCACATTGGAACACAAACCAGGCCCAATAAACCAAACACTACACGCGCCTGAACAACCAGCTTTTCTTTTTTAAAATCAAAAGAAAGGTATTTCAATCAAAACAAACACAACCACTATATCAACCACTGCTACATCCTAACTTCCAAAACATCCAGTATGACCAAAAATTTATCGAATGATTAACTACAATGTATTCTAGAAAAATCACCAATATCAAGCACAATTTACCGAATTTCAACACAAATCACCGAATTTCAACTCAAATCACTAAAAATTTAAAAGCACAACACCAAAATTTTAAACAGAAATTACCAAAAAATTTAAATCATCAAAAATCTAAACGTAAATTCAAAGCAAATCACCAAAAAATTCAATACAAATCACCAAAAATTCGAGCATAAAACATCAAAAAAATTCCAGATCTGAGACGAGACAATCACAACACCACCATCTCCGGTCGCCATCACCACCACTAACCACCTACTCATTTCAGATTTTCAATCAAGTCTCCACTCTTCTTCATCTTCCAGCAAATCGACTTCCATGGATTTAAGCTCACCGGAGGAAGAATATGGAGATGGTGCCCCTACGGAGATAGACACAAATCACTAAATTTCAATACAAATCACGAAAAAGATTCAAACCAAAGCACCAACAAACTTAATCTATACCATACCTAACATCACCATATACTTTGTCCCCACACCTTCATCACCATCATAACCTCCATAACCACCTTCTACGAAAACACTAGTCTAAATCTGATGAGTGTCGAATCTGAAACAAGTCATACATGATATGTATTTCTTCACAAACAACATCGATTGAGTATAAGGATAGGAGAAACGACAATGGCAGATTGAAGTAACACCGACATAATAAACAAATATGGAAGTGCAGAAATTACACAGATCGGAAGTGATATAGCAACGATGATGACAATTAAGTTTGTTTATGATGATGTATTTTCGATGATGACAATTAAGTTTGTTTATGATGATGTATTTTCGATGATGACGGTGGTACGACGGTAAGGTAGGAGTGGTCGGTGCTTGGAGATGTAGGGAAGAGATATGGAAATGGGGTGAGAAGAGAGACAACAGAAAGAAAATAAAAAAGATTATTTTGTGTGGTTAAGATTTAATATTGATTAAAATATGTGGGGCTGAGAGGGGGTCTCAGTTCTCATTTTAAGGGGGGTCTCATTTGAGCACTTGCCTATATATATATATATGATCAAATAAAAACCAAAATTAAAATAAAAATCAGAAACTAATCTAAACCCTTAGATCAATCTAATCTAATGGCCCCGTTAGGGGCACCACACACAAACTCAATGCACCCTCATACACATAATCCCACCTAATCCCCTCAATTTTTAATTTGATTTTTCCCGTCAATCGGTGATTTTTTTCGAAATCCGACTTCACTATATTTTTTCCATCTCCCAACGATCATTTTGTATACCATATGTGCTATATTTTGATGCGATTTAAGAAATGTTTTATTTAGTTTTTAGTTTCTGGTTTAAGAGTAGTTTTTATTAGAATAAGACCATATATATATATATATATATATATATATATATATATAGGGTTGGACTCCATAAAGAACACTTTAAATAAAGAACAACAAAGAACACCTCATATCTAATAGATCCATTGCCCCTGGCGGGGCCAATGGATCTATTGGAATAAATGATTTTATAGTGTTCTTTATTGTTCTTTATATAAGAGTGTTCTTTATGGAGCAAAGGCCTATATATATATATATATAGGCTAGTGATCAAATAAAAACCTCCCTCAAAATAGAAACTAGAAACCAACACTAAATATATTATATTTCATTTATTCTAATGGTCCCGTCAAGGGCACCTTCACAAAAAGTGTTTAAAATTATTGGCTCCTTCCAGCAAAAAAAAATAATAATAATACTGTTCACGCTGATGTCACTGCCACGTCAGCAGTGAATAGTATTTTTTTTTTAACTGAATGGAGCCTAGAATATTATAAACTTTTTGTATTGGGGTCCCCCTAGTTTGGTCATTAGATTAGCTTTAAATATTATATTAGGGTTTAGTTTCTAGTTTTTATTTTAATTTGGTTTCTATTTGAGTAAGACTATATATATAATATAGGCCTATGATCAAGGGAGAACCTTCTTATACAAGAGAACTGAAAGACCACCTTCTTAGCCACTGATTACAATCTAATCCGATGGTGGTCAAATAATGACATTTTAATTAGTGGTATTTGTTGGGTCTTATATTTTTAGATTTTTATTGTAACTGTCAATACTTAATATTTATTTATTTTGTGTTGACCCTGTAATTGTCGTAATTATAGTAAACAGTTTATTGGATTGAAAAATTATTTGTTGGCAAATTAGATTTTAATTTTTTATTGTTTAAATGTGTTCAGCATGGTGATGGTGGTAATATCGTCAACTGTTTTTTTATTAAATTTTGTTTAATTAGTTTTAATAGCATTAATGAGATAATTGAAATCAATTATTTTTATTTATTGTTAATTGATTCTTGTTTTTTGATTGAGTTTTAGCGTAATCAGTGGGAGAGTTGATTATGATTTTGACTTTGATTTGATTCTTTTTATGTAAAGATAATTTGTATCATTGTACCTTTTTATATGGTTCCATTTTATATGGTTTTCTTATGGGTTGTTTAGACTCATGGATTGGTTAATCATACCTTTCGGTTAGATGATGAAGCTTTTATTATCTCTTCTGATGTATCATCTTTTTCATGAATGAAATTCATTCCTGATGCAAAAAAAAAAAATAATAATACAAACTTACCTTATTTATAGTAAAAGGGCATTCCTGGGAAACAATTTATTTCATCAATCTTCTTACGTTTTAAATTCCAATCAATCAATGTCATCTTTGCTTTCCAAAATTATTTTCCATGATTCAATCATTCAGTAACTAAAATCTCTTTATGGCAAGTTGTTCTTAATTAAAATCTTATATAAGGTATTTTTTCATAGAATCTTAATAATGACCATATAATAGGATTGATCAATAATATATTCTTTGTGAATAAGATTTTCTGGCCATTTACTCGGGCAATTTGATATAGCATGTGTGTTAAAAAAAATGTTACATAGTCTTTTTATATGATTTCAATACTTTTATTTTAGTTAATAATAATATAAAGGTTCTACAAAGTAGTCTGCTAAGTGTTCTTTTGCCTTGTAACGAATTTGAAATAGCGTCTACCGTCCTTATTTCACGTATAATATAAAAAAAATATTTTTCAAAAAATTTCTTATTTTTAAATTCTTATTTTCTAAAATTTCTTAATAAATAGATTAGCATTACTTTTTTAATAGATATAAAGATATGGAAGACATTAAAGAATCTTATTTCATCAAATAATACTAGAATAATTATTAAATCGATATACAACACTTAAGAGAATCTTACGATTTATAACACCAAGATTCTATTAAGTGATTTTTTGTTTGATTTAGATTTTATTGATTGGGAAAACGTAAAAAAATCTTGGTGTATTATATAATATTTTTATGTATAACTTAAATTTTAAAAAAATTGCGTAATTATTTTGAAAAAAAAAATATAGAACTATTATGTAATACCGAGATTCTCTTAGGTGTTTTGTTAGTTATTTGAAATCATAATATTACTTTATCAAATATTTATATTAATATTCTTTCAAATATTTTATTAATCTAAAATAAGTTTCGAATATAGTTATGTACAAGTACAACATTATAAATAACTCATGGAACATTTAAGAATATTTTTTTGAATTATAATTCAAGTTTTTTATAGATTGCCTTTTAAAACAATTCTCGAAGAAATCTCAAAAAGATAATTAAAGGAAACAAATTGATACATTTAGATGATAATTTTATATGTAATTTAATTTTAAAAGATATAATTGGTTTTTTTGAAAGAAATATATAAAAATATTATTTAATACACCAAGATTAATCTCTTAGGTGTTTTGTTCATTATTTTAGAATTGTGCTATAATTTAATTAGATATTTACATTTAAATTCTACTAAAATATTTTATTGGAATAAAATAAGTTTCGGTATAGTTATGTACAAGTAGAGCACTATAAATAATTTATCCAACATCTAAGAAAATTGAAATAATATTTTTCCAAATTAAAATTAAATTTTTATAGCATGTCTTAAAACAATTCTCGAAGAATCTTAAAAAGATAATAAAAGTAAATAAATTGATATATTGATTTGAAACACGTAAGAGAATCTTGATGCATTTTATAATATTTTTACATGTAGCTTAATTTTCAAAGAAATGTATAAATTTTCTTTTGAAAAAATAAGTATATAAAAATATTATTAATTACACCAAGATTATTTTAAGTGTTTTTTTTAGTTTTATTTGGATTTTATTGATTGGGAACACGTAAAATAATCTTGGTGTATTACATAATTTTTTATATGTAACTTAAATTTTAAAAACAATTGTGTAATTATTTTTAAAAGATTCTCTAAGGTGTTTTGTTAATTATTTGGAATCATAATATTATTTTATCAAATATTTATATTAAGATTCGTTTTAAATATTTTATTGATCTAAAATAAGTTTCGAATATTAGTTATGTACAAGTACAAAATTATAAATAATTCATGGAACATTTAAGAATATTTTTTCTAATTATAATACAAATTTTTTTATAGCTTGCCTTTTATAACAATTCTCGAAAGAATCTCAAAAGAATTATAAAAGGAAACAAATTGATACATTTAGATGATAATTTTATATGTAACTTAATTTTAAAAGATGTAATTGGTTTTTTCGAAAGAAATATATAAAAATATTATTTAATACACCAAGATTAATCTCTTAGGTGTTTTGTTCATTATTTTAAAATTGTAATATAATTTAATTAGATATTTACATTTAAATTCTACTAAAATATTTTATTGGTATAAAATAAGTTTCGGTATAGTTATGTACAAGTAGAGCACTATAAATAATTTATCCAACATTTAAGAAAATTGAAATAATATTTTTCCAAATTAAATTTCAATTTTTATAGCATGTCTTAAAACAATTCTCGAAGAATCTTAAAAAATAATAAAAGTAAATAGATTGATATATTGATTTGAAACACGTAAGAGAATTTTGATGCATCTTATAATATTTTTACATGTAGCTTAATTTTCAAAGAAATGTTTAAATTTTCTTTTGAAAAAATAAGTATATAAAAATATTATTAATTACACCAAGATTATTTTAGGTGTTTTATTTTGATTTTATTGATTGGAAACACGTAAAAGAATCTTGGTGTATTACATAATATTTTTATATGTAACTTAAATTTAAAAAAATTGCGTAATAATTTTTAAAAGATTCTCTTAGGTGTTTTGTTAATTATTTGAAATCATAATATTACTTAATCAAATATTTATATTAAGATTCGTTTTAAATATTTTATTGATCTAAAATAAGTTTCGAATATTAGTTATGTACAAGTACAAAATTATAAATAATTCATGGAACATTTAAAATATATTTTCAAATTATAATTTAAATTTTTTATAGATTGCCTTTTAAAACAGTTCTCGAAGAAATCTCAAAAAGATAACAAAAGAAAATAAACTGATACATTGAAACACACAACAAAATCTTGGTATATTAGATGATATTTTTATATGTAACTTAATTTTAAAAGAAATTTTAAGAAAAGAAAAATATAAAATATTATATAATACACCAAGATTCTCTTATATATTTTGTTAATTATTTTAAAATTGTAGTATAATTTTATTAGATATTTACATTTAGATTCTACTAAATATTTTATTAGTATAATATAACTTTCGATATAGTTATGTACAATTAGAGCACTATAAATAATTTATCCAACATTTAAGAAAATTTCAAATTAAAATTCAATTTTTATAGCATACCTTTTAAAATAATTCTCAAAGGAATCTCAAAAAGAAAATAAAAGTAAATAAACTGATATATTGATTTGAAACACAAAAAAATTCTCTTAGGTGTTTTTTTACACCAAAATTCTCTTAGGTGTTTTTTTAGTTTTATTTAGAATTTTTTTGATTGGAAACACGTAAAAGAATCTTGGTATTATTAATTTAAATTAAGTTACCGTTAAGTGTTTTAATTAATTTGTTAAAGATTCTGTTAAGTGTTATTATTAATTTATTTAAGATTAGGTGTTTTATAAAATTAAACCAAATAATAAACACAAAGATGAGCCAAGTTATATATGAGCCACCCCGTCCAAAACTGGTATACACAAAGATGCAGCTCTTCGAATCACATTGAGACTTCATGTGGAATACACAATTGGCGAAGTTAAACAACAAATCTCTTCTCTCAGAACATGGATTTTGACTAACAAATATCATGTTGCAGATCCTTAGATGTAATAGATAAACTAGTCATCACTTTAAACAGGAAACAACAGTTTTAGTACAACTTAATTAGGTAATGTAGAACTATATATGTATTACTTAAACAAACTCAAGCAAAGTTAGCAGGCTAAAGTCCTCCCATATTACAGTGGGGTAGCAGATTCCTAAACCTAGAATTTCCTCATTCAGGTAGAAGTAGGGGCCTAAAGATACCAGGGGTAACATGTAATAATCTCCACCAATAATACCAGGGAATCGACCTGGAAATGCACCAGGAATTTGTCCAGGAAACGGACCAGGAAATTGTCCCAGAAACGGACCAGGCATTACACCAGGGAAGGGATGACGATCCCTCCACATTAAAGAAGTACCAGCAGCTATTCTCCTTCTTTTCCGCTTCTCTGAAGCCTTGGCAAACTTCTCCTTCCAAAGAGCCCCTCCCTCAGATGGTTCTGCATCCCCATACTGCTCCACAAACTTCTGCTTCCACAAATCATCGCTCGAGCTCAAGTACCTTAACTTTGAACATGTACATCCGTCCCACTTTCCTAACATCCACACCAGGAAGACATGCCAATATCTGAAGCTTAAGATCAGTTGGAAGTCGGATGAAACACGGTGGAAGTTCCAAACCAGCCTTCTGAAACAGATCAATCAATAGGGGTAACACAAGTTTATCCTTCATATATAGTTCTCCAAAATGCAAAAACTTCACGTGCATGGTCAGTAAATAAAACTCCCCCGTTCTCATTAGTTTCACTCACAGACCCACAAATCACCCATATAAGATTCAAGAACGACACTAACTGATCTTCATTCACGCAAAAACAATGCGTCCCAGAATTTGTAGAAATCGACTCATAAATCTTAAAGAGCTTTCCAATACTCTGAAACTTCACAGAAGACGACCACTTCTCTGGAAAATTAAAACCTTTAATCACCAAATCTGTAACAGGATCATAACACACAAAACCAGACTCTAATAAAACAACATGAATCACAATCACCAATAACTTATGATGAGTACCACACAAAATTGTAACTTTGTTTTGTACATAAAAGAATTTTTGATATATCAAAATTCGTAGTAGAACACACAGAAACACACTTTTAACCTATATACATAAAAAGCATGATTAGTGAAATATAAGAAATTGTTAGAATACATAACAGAATCTTCGAAATATGAAAAAACGTAATGGAACACACAGAAACACACTTTTAATCTATATAATGATATCCATAACCATTAAAGTAAAAAAAAATCTGGTTCCTTACTCAGTCATTGTTGCCGCTTTCTTCTCCATTTTTTCTCGGAGTATATACGTGTTTATAATGTATTATAAACATTATATCAGTGTTTACTGATCTTTGATATGGAGAATCATTTTCTTAATTGAACAAAATCAATCATCCTGTCAATCTAAAATTGATGATATATGTTTCCATGATTATAAGATTCTGCAAAGTATTCTGTGTAATTAGTCAAAAGTGTTGTCCATATATTTCATGATAATAACAGATTTGCCATTGGATTTTCCTATTTTCTATTATTAATATTTGATAATAATGTATGGTATAAGATTGGATCTCCTGGTTTTCTTGATAGTGAGGTTCTCTCTCGAACTCTACTATATATATATATATATATATATATATGTATGTATGTATGTATAGTTAGGTATATATGTGGTCTGGGATGTGGTTTTAAGTGTATATCAGTTTATTATAATTGATTATTGACTGCTTCGTTTTCAAGATGGGAGGAACCAGAATTAGCAAAAAAAAGATCGGAGGAACCAGAAAGACTATAACTTTAACAATTTACATATTTTGCTCTTTTGATATGGGTAGCCTAAACTTTGTTTGTGTGTATATTTGTGTATGCTCTTTTGATATCGTTTTTCCTTGATTATGTATATTCTATAATTATTTTTTATTGATTCAAATTGGATTGCTCAACAATTCAAATTTAAGCTCTTATCACAGTTCATCTCCCAAGGGAAATTCTTAAGAATTTGAGTTGTAATCACAATTCATCTCAAGAAATAGGTATACTTTGATTAATCTTTCTAACCCATTTCCTGCTGCTTCTTCGTAATTTGATTTATGATAATTTGAGGGTAATACTCACGGCAAATCCGATTTTTATGATAATTTGATTTGACCAAAGTCAATGCAACACAATGATGAAATATTGTCAGATGAATTCTTAAGCAAAATATATAGGCCAGGGTTGCGTATAAAGTAAGAAAGGAAAAGGGTTGAGAAATTTACCTAGCTGCTAGACCACCACACACAGTGGAAACATCAGGTTGAATATGCCTCATTATGTAGAATATGGCCATACCTACGGTAACCGGCTTCCCGACCACAGCATGATCATTTACATCAAAAGAGAAATTGCCAAAAATATCAACACCAATTCAATGATAGTCGATTTCGTTTTCTGAAGAACGTAGAGCGCAACTTTAATTTATTTGTAAGTTATTTTCTACTATATATAAAAATAGTGGCGGCTCTCTCTAAAACTATAATTTTGATAATGTTATAAGTTAATAATTTTATGTTAAGATTGATCAGTAGGGAAAAGGGTTGAGGAGTGAGTAACACATATTGTCTAAACTTTCTGTTACATATATTTTCTCTGTAAAGCGTATAGCTAATAGAGTTCCTCAAAATCTTGTGAGACACTCTGTATCATGTGATAAATAGAAGTATGTTCCTGCTGAGGTTATTGCTGCTATTGCAGCTGATAGTCAATTGTTTAGGAACTCTTAAGTACAAGTGTGTGTTTATGTGTTTTTAGGTATTTTCTGTATGTATAAATGCAGTAATCAACAAATAAAGCTGTAGAAATAGAGAACCAGAATAGAATTGAGAATAGATAGCAATGAGAGAGAGATCAGATAGAGAGAGAGATAGAGACAGAGTTTGTTATAGAGAGAGAGAGAGAGAGAGAGAGAGAGAGAGAGAAGTTAGAGAGAGAGAGAGGATTGGAACAAGTTCCACTTTTCTGTATTTGATTGATTATCCCAGCAATACAAAGATATCAACTATTTATAGTCTCAGTTACTGATACATAAAATGACTGATATACCCTTACTCTATTAATACTAACTGAACATACAACTATTTATTATTACTATTATTACTAGTAATACTCTGTTCCTGACATCATTCAACAGACAACAATTCTAGAAACTAGATTTGTTCAAAAGTACTGGTATTATGTTCTAAAGTCATTATAATCATAAAAAATAAGTATAATATCACCTTATGCCTAAAGCATTGAGATAAATATACTACTAGAACTTAACAAAAGAACAACTAGATTCATTCTAAAGATCAGGGTGGTGAATAGGTGGTGAATAATACAAAGATGAACAGAATCGAAAATTACAAAAAACTGGCCAAGTTTTTAGGTGACTGTAGAAACTTAGATATGTGTGTATATAGGTTATGTTTAGCCCTCTATTTTCTATTTGTGTATACTATAGGTTGGTGCTCTCCAATTTTAAGAACAAAATTGATTTGTTTTAATACTTTCTCTATATCTTTCACCCCAAAATTGCATCTTGCATCAGTTGAAGGGCTGCAAGTACGACATCAGTTCAAGGGCTGCAAGTAGTACCGCCATCGTAGCTACTGCATAGAACAATTGTAGGTAATTCTTCAATAACCTTTTTCTAGTTGTTAAGTAATTGTGTTAATTTTGATCCCAAAACATTCACTGAATTAATATATGACATTGTACTACATGATACTAACAGTGATGACAGGAAACTTAAAGAATGAAAAGATTACATTTGATGCTTTGTCAATTTGGTGAGTACCTGTTCTCTCACTCATATATGAATATATTTTTCATAAACAAAACACAATTCGATAACACAAAACAAAACAAACTAGGCTTTGGTAACACAAAACAAAATTTGCATGAAGATTAGGATGAAGCTTGACTCTCTACACCATCTCCTACACCAGCCCCAAAGCCTCCAACACCACCAGGCCCACCACCACCACACCCACCTCCACCGCCAAGCCCACCACCAGCACCACCACGCCCGACTCCAGCAGCACCAGACCCATCGCCACCACCGCCACGCCCATCACCAGTACCACCACGCCCACCACGCTAGACTCCAGCAGAACCAGGCCCACCTCCACCACCACCACGCCCATCACAAGTACCACCACCACCAGCAGCACGCCCGACTCTAGCAACACCGGCCTACCTTCAAAACCACCAGGCCCGCCTCCGTGATCACCACCAATTAAGTCTCCAAAATCACCAAGTAAGTCTCCACCACCAAGCCCTCCTCCATCTCCACCAAATAATACTCCTCCACCACCAATTAAGCCTGCATTACCTGTTAAACAATCTGTGAGAAATAACAATATGTGTGCGAATAACAAATCGGTGTATAACAGTGAATAAACAAATAAATAACAGAACAGAAGGATATAAGAGAATCTCGAGTCCAGCGGAAGAGCTGTCTCCTTAAAGCTATTTCGCCTATCACCGTGTGTGTAAAACGATAGCCTCCCAGGATAAAACGAGAGAACGATGGCGTTGCAGAGAACGGCACCTTCGGCGAGCAAAAACAAGCAAGAAACTATCACCAGGGAGAGAGAGGTATTGGATGTGTTTAGGCTGCGAATGAGATGATTAAACCTAGACCCTAAGGGGGGTATTTATAGGTTTGACAAACCTTGCTTGCTACACAACTGCCTAAAATAATTAACGCGTTAATTAAAATAGGCTGTAATGATAAGGTTAGAGATAAGACTTGTGCACTACTCAATATCTGCAATTAAATCATATCTCGGATTTAATCAAATCAATCAAACCGATTCTGATTTATTCGAATTAATCAAAACAGATTTTGATCGTATTAATCAAAATAGATTTTAATTTATTTATTTTAAACCCAGTGGAAATAATAAAAAATACCAAAACTAGTCCGGCCCAATTTTCTGCTGCATTCGTGTCCGCAGGTCGCACACGCGAAAAGCCCGAAGGCTTACGAAGCCTCGGTTTTACCCTCGAAAGCCCACAATTCGCACCCCCCCCTGCGCGCCCGCGTAGGAGATGGAGCAACATTTAGCCAACACAAGTGAACACTACTCAAGTGTTGTACTATATAAAGTCATGGAAACTCTTTTTCCATTTCAATGTGGGACTTCCATTATCTAAACAAAATTTCCACTCTTAAGGGACCATCTTTGAGCTATCATATCTCATTCATCCCTTAACCATTTTGAGTAATTAAACATGCCTCGGAAAGCTCTCTCGGAGGAGAACATAATCCAAGCATCACCCATTGCGCACACGCAATATACGACCACTCAAAACTAGGCTCAAAATGACTAGTCAATGTGGGGCTATGAACCCACATTTTCCAACAATCCCCCACATGGATGAGATTGATAATGTAGTAGCACAAACCAGACAGACAGACACGGAGTTTGGTTTGGTGATAGAATTCTTCGATCAGATATAGCATACGATAGGTAGAGAATGCTCCTTGAACCTTCGCTTGAGTAAGCATACCGACTTTACTTGTAGACAGTAGAGGTGCTTGTCTTTGAACTGTTCGACCGTTTGTGTAAACGATGATATACTTATCACTATACCCTTTCTGACTCGTTCAGCTCTCATGATTATGTCCATTTTGGCCATGGAACATCGTCCTGGTTCTGCAGGAGTTTCTAAAGAATTGTACCTCGCAATTCTCCTTTGAAGCGGCCCCACTTCTCTCCCACATAGGTGATCTTTATCTTATAGAGTAACCCGCGTTTACTCAACTGAATTCCATGCGTTCAAATTTTGAACTCCATGTATTCACCGAAAGGTCATTAAAAGCTTAATAGCTTACCCTCGTACCTTACGGGTCTCACTGTTTCTCATCATAGGAATAGGCCAGGGGTTACCCCCACAGTGATTTGGTCATCATGATTTAGTTGGCCCATTGAACCAAGTTCTTGGGACCTCCAGTCAGCAATGGTTGGGTGTCCACCATGACGCCGTTAAGCAATAGGCTTAAGGCCCATCCCTCTCGATGATTTGTCAACCAGTTCTCTAGATAACCCTTTGGTTAGCGGATCCGTGATATTATCCTTTGACGGTATAAAGTCAATAGTGATAATTCCGGTTGACATTAACTGTCTAATGGAACTATGTCGTCGTCGAATGTGACGGGACTTTCCATTATACATTGTGCTCTATGCTCTGCCAATAGCAGACTGACTATCACAGTGCAGTCCTATTGCAGTCACAGGCTTCGGCCATCTCGGAATATCCTCCAGAAATTGGCGTAAATATTCAGCTTCTTGTGCGCATTTATCTAATGCCACAAACTCAGCTTCCATTGTGGACTGAGTTATCACAGTTTGTTTGGAGGATTTCCACGACACTGCTGCTCCAGCTAGTGTAAACACATATCCACTCGTAGACTTCATTGCCTTTTTGCTAGATATCCAGTTTGCATCAGTATAGCCTTCTAGTACTGCTGGATAACTGCCATAATGCAAACCATAGTCTCGAGTTCCCCTCAAGTACCTTAGTACTCGTATGATCGCTTTCCAGTGATCAGCTCCCGGATTACTCGTAAACCTACTCAACTTACTAATTGAGTACGCAATGTCTGGTCTAGTACAACTCATCAGGTACATCAGACTACCAATTATCCTTGAGTATTCCAGTTGGGAGACTCCTACACCTTTGTTCTTGGATAGATGCAAAGTCATATCCACAGGTGTCCTAGCTTTCTCATAATCATCCTTCAGAAACTTCTCAAGGATCTTGTCAACATAATGTGGTTGACTCGGTGCGAGACCCTCAGATGTTCTAGAAATTTGAATTCCTAGAATTACATTTGCTAGTCCCATGTCTTTCATATGTCAAATCTCGATTTTAACATATCCTTTGTAGATTTGATCACTCTATCATTGCTACCAGCAATAAGTAGATCATCTACATACAATGTCATCATAACATATCCACTCTCGTCATCCTTGTAGTAGGCACAACTATCACACTCATTGATCTTGAAGCCACTGGCCAACACGACCTCATCAAATTTTTCATGCCACTTCATAGGCGCTTGCTTCAAGCCATACAGTGACTTTACCAATCTACAAACTTTCCTTTCTTGTCCAGGAACAACAAACCCTTCAGGTTGTTTCATATAGATTTCCTCATCTATATCTCCATTTAGAAAAGCTGTTTTCACATCCATTTGATGCACTGTTAATTTTCGCATTGCAGCGATAGCAAACATCATCCTTATGGACGTTATTCTCGATACTGGAGAATATGTATCAAAATAGTCAAGGTCCTTTTGTTGCTTGTATCCCTTGATTACAAGTCTAGCCTTGTAATTATCAATAGTACCATCGGGTTTCAACTTCTTCTTGAACACCCACTTGCTTTCTAGTGATTTGCATCCGGCTGGCAAATCCACTAACTCCCAAGTATGATTCTGTAGAATAGAATCAACTTCACTTTTGATGGCCTCCTTCCACATAGGACCATCAGGTGATGTTACCGCTTCCTTATAGGTTTTCGAATCACCTTCTTCGAGCAAATAAGTTAGAAATTCTGATCCAAAGGATTTCTCCTTTCTTTGTCTTTTGCTCCTTCTTACTACCCCCACATTTTCGTCTACACTTTCATCACTCTCATTATCGTCAACAATAGATTGATGAGTTCGTTTAAACGTAGTCGGGCGGTCAACACCAGGATTACATGGAAATATCGTCTCAAAGAATGAGGCATTCCTAGACTCCATAATCGTATTCTTTT
The DNA here is from genome assembly GCA_037693485.1 of Kitagawia praeruptora. Taxonomy (NCBI): domain Eukaryota; kingdom Viridiplantae; phylum Streptophyta; class Magnoliopsida; order Apiales; family Apiaceae; genus Kitagawia; species Kitagawia praeruptora. Next base: position 100,913,918 of record CM075352.1, on the reverse strand, counting down.
GAATTTCAGGAATCTTCGAGTCATATACAAAAAACCGATATGCAGTACTATGTGGTGGATATCCGATGAAGATACAATCCACAGTCTTTGGACCAATCTTCACCTTCTTAGGTGCAGGGATTAGTACCTTTGCAAGGCACCCCCACACTTTCAGATTTTGGTAACTTGGTTTCTTTTCCTTCCACATTTCATAAGGACTTGCATCCTTGTTCTTGCGAATCATCATATTCAAAAGATGATTTGCACTCAAGATGGCTTCCCCCCATATCGACTGCGGAAGTCCAGAGCTTAACAACATCGCATTCATCATTTCTTTGAGAGTGCGATTCTTCCTCTCAGCCACTCCATTTGACTTAGGGGAGTATGGCGCAGTAACCTCATGGATTATACCATGTTGTGAACAGAATTCCCCAAAAGGTTCAACATATTCACCCCCACGATCACTACGTATTGTCTTGATTTTCTCATTTTATTGTGTCTCAACTTCTTCCTTATAGATTTTAAATTTATTTATAGCTTCGTCTTTGCTTTTAAGCAAATATATATAACAGTATTTTGTACAATCATCTATGAATGTAATAAAATACTTGTTTCCTCCTCTAGTTGGAGCGAATTTCAAATCACATATATCACTATGTATTAGGTCTAGCACTTTGGTGTTTCTTTCCACACGTTTAAATGATGATCTCGTTAATTTGGCCTCAACACAAGTTTCACACTTATGTTTTGAATCAATATTCAATTTTGGTATGTATTCTTTCATACTCAATCGTCGTAAAGTATCATAATTCACATGTCCTAATCTAGCATGCCATAAATTAGGAGACTCAAGCAAGTAAGCAGAAGAGTTCTTTATTTCATTATCATCTTTAATAGACATCACATTGGGCTTAAAGAGCCCATCAGTTACATAACCCTTGCCTACAAACATACCACTCTTAGACAAAATAACCTTATCCGACTCTAAAACAATGCGAAAGCCATGCTTATTCAACAAGGAACCAGACACAAGGTTCTTGCGAATATCAGGCACATAAAGTACATTTTTCAAAGTCAAATTCTTCCCAGAGGTCATCTTCAGAATCACCGTGCCTTCCCCTTCAATGGTTGAAGTTTCTGAATTCCCCATGTAAAGCTTATCACCAGCATCAGAAGCTTTGAGGCTCGAGAAAATCGCCTTGTCTGAACAAACATGCCTTGTAGCTCCTGTATCAATCCACCATTCCTTTGAGTTGGAGCCAACCAGGTTCACCTCAGAGACCATAGCACATAGGTCTATGTCACCTATCTCCTTTGAGATATCATCGACCATGTTTGCTTCCTTCTTCTTGTTGGGCTTCTTGGGCTTCCAACAATCAGAAGACCTATGACCCACTTTGTCGCAGTTGTAGCACTTCCCTTGAAACTTCGTCTTCGAAATTCCTCCATTGGGTGCTAGCTTCGTCCCTTTGCCGGAATTGTTCTTCTTGGTCTTATGTTCCACCATGTTTGCCTTTTCAGTGGCAACATTCATCTTCTTTTTGGATCCCCGGTTGTCTTCTTCAATGCGAAGTCTAACGATCAGATCCTCCATAGACATCTCCTTACGCTTGTGCTTAAGGTAGTTCTTGAAATCTTTCCATCCAGGTGGTAGCTTCTCAATCACAGCAGCAACTTGGAAAGACTCACTTATGATCATCCCTTCAGCATGAATATCATGGATGATCACCTGTAGCTCTTGCACCTGACTGACCACAGTCTTAGAATCCGCCATCTTATAATCAAGAAAGCGGCCAACAATCCACTTCTTAGCCCCAGCGTCCTCGGTTTGTACTTATGGTCAAGTGACTCCCATAAGACCTTAGCTGTAGGCTTAGTACTGTACACGTTATACAACGAGCCAGCCAAACAATTAAGCACATAATTCTGATAGATATAGTCGGCGTGCTTCCAAGCATCAACAGCATAAACTGTTTGTGTGTTACTCTCAGCAGTGAGCAACGGTGGATCCTCTTTGAGATAACGATCCATATGCATCGTGGTCAGATAGAACAACATCTTCTGCTGCCAACGTTTGAAGTTCGTCCCATTGAACTTCTTCGGTTTCTCAGCATGTGCAGCAGGCACAGTAGGAACCGTAGGCATAACAGGTGCCATATGTGCGGTAGCCACCCCAGTAGGCGGTACTACCGTCGATCCAAGCGGAACACTAAACTGTCCAATGACAGTATGTCCCAAAGGCACATGTCCCATAGGCACATGTCCAACCGGCGTCGCACTCACATCAGATGTTATAATCTGTGCGTTAGAGTTTGGCGGCGGTTGGTGATCCCCATCGGATGTTACAATCCGTGCGTTGGGATCAACCACCATATTTGCGTTGTTCACGTTATCACCCATTAATCTGTTATTCACAGAAACAAAGAGAGACATATGTATTAGTCACAGAAATATATATAAAAGGTAGCTTTAAGATTGTTAAACAATCTATGAGAAATAACAATATGTGTGCGAATAACAAATCGGTGTATAACAGTGAATAAACAAATAAATAACAGAACAGAAGGATATAAGAGAATCTCGAGTCCAGCGGAAGAGTTGTCTCCTTAAAGCTATTTCGCCTCTCACCGTGTGTGTGAAACGATAGCCTCCCAGGATAAAACGAGAGAACGATGGCGTTGCAGAGAACGACACCTTCGGCGAGCAAAAACGAGCAAGAAACTATCACCAGGGAGAGAGAGGTATTGGATGTGTTTAGGCTGCGAATGAGATGATTAAACCTAGACCCTAAGGGGGTATTTATAGGTTTGACAAACCTTGCTCGCTACACAACTGCCTAAAATAATTAACGCGTTAATTAAAATAGGCTGTAACTATAAGGTTAGAGATAAGACTTGTGCACTACTCAATATCTGCAATTAAATCATATCTCGGATTTAATCAAATCAATCAAACCGATTCTGATTTATTCGAATTAATCAAAACAGATTTTGATCGTATTAATCAAAATAGATTTTGATTTATTTATTTTAAGCCCAGTGGAAATAATAAAAAATAGCAAAACTAGTCCGGGTTTAGCCAGCCCAATTTTCTGCTGCATTCGTGTCCGCAGGTCGCACACGCGGAAAGGCCGAAGGCTTACGAAGCCTCGGTTTTCCCCTCGAAAGCCCACAATTCGCACCCCCCCTGCGCGCCCGCGTATGAGATGGAGCAACACTTAGCCAACACAAGTGAACACTACTCAAGTGTTGTACTATATAAAGTCATGGAAACTCTTTTTCCATTTTAATGTGGGACTTCCATTATCTAAACAAAATTTCCACTCTTAAGGGACCATCTTTAAGCTATCATATCTCATTCATCCCTTAACTATTTTGAGTAATTAAACATGCCTCGGAAAGCTCTCTCGGAGGAGAACATAATCCAAGCATCACCCATTGCGCACACGCAATATACGACCACTCAAAACTAGGCTCAAAATGACTAGTCAATGTGGGGCTATGAACCCACATTTTCCAACATTACCAAACCCACCGCCATCAAGTCCAACTCCACCACCAAGCACATCTCCAAGACTGCCATCACCACAAATTAAGTCTCCAAAATCACCAAGTAAGTCTCCACCACCAAGCCCTCCACAACCACCAAATAATACTCCTCCACCACCAATTAAGCCTGCATTACCAAGCCCACCCGCACCGGTGCCGCCCATACCGCTACTTGCACCCTGCACAAATTTATTTGAAATTTAATAATGAAATGCATATGGTTCTGTGTTCTATCTAACATGTAAAGTACTATATTTTAACGAAAAATGGAATCTTATTTAAATGGTATTAAATGTAAACAAGGTATACATGTACATGCTGCTGATTATCTCCACCAAAGAATCCTCCTCCACCACCAATTTAGCCTGCATTACCAAGCCCACCCGCACCGGTGCCGCCCATACCGATACCTGCACCCTGCACAAATTTATGTGAAATTTAATAATGAAATGCATACTGTTCATCATTTGAAATGATTCTGCGTTCTATCTAACATGTAAAGTACTATATTTTAATGAAAATCTTATTTGAATGGCCTTCAATGTAAACAAGGTATACCTGTACATGCTGCTGATTATCTCTACAAAAAAATCCTCCCCCACCACCAATTAAGCCTGGATTACCAAGCCCACCCACACCGGTGCCGCCCATACCGATACCTGCACCCTGCACAAATTTATTTGAAATTTAATAGTGAAATGCATATTTTGTTAGTCACAGAGGCATGCCTGAATTCATCTAATAACAAGCCTAATTGTTTGTAATGCTATGCATTACCTACATGACGTCTTAACTGAGGGAACCTCTAGCTGTAGAGTTTCTACTTGTTGTAGTACTTGTAATACGCATCAATTTCTATCTGTGTGACTGTAATTAAAGTTAGAGAATAATGCTTGAAAGAAGATCCAAGGATCATGCCTCAAGATTAAAGAACAAGGCTGTCAAAATAAACACAGTTAGATTTTGAAGCATGAAGATTTGCCTAAGTAATAATTTGGGAAGTGTTTTGCTCTAATCGAGAAGTCTAGCATTCGACAAGTCAAGGATTCGATATCTATAAAGACATTGTTCGATATCTCTTGAAGTCAACAAGTCAAAGTCTCATTCGATAACTTAGAGATTCGACATGTCAAATACTCTATTCGAGAACTCAAGAAGTCAACAAGTCAAAACAGCATTCGAGTTCTCTAAGAGTCAACAAGTCAAAGCTACATTCGATATCTCAAGGACTTAGGAAGCTATTCGACATCTCAAGGATTCCATAAGCTAAAAGCTCTATTCGACAAGTCAAGGATTCCTGAAAAAAAGACTAATTCGAGAAGTGATCCAATATGTCAATTATACAGTATTCGAGAACTCAGAGTTATCTATCAAGTCAATTCTAGTTCTCGAATCAATCACTTAGTTACTTCTCGAATGCAGTCTTGGAAACAAAATACTAAAGTTTGTACAAGTCAGAAACCTGCAACATGCCAAAACACTTTCAGGACCACAGTACTGCAAAGTGCTTTTGGAAAGACTACAAGAAGATTAGAGAGATGTTTCAGGAGACAAGCTGCTAAAGAAGTGGATCTGAACAGAGTTAAAGAAAGTCAAATATCAAGCCGTTTAGATGTTACTCAAAAAGGATAGACATATTAGAATGTAATTTTGTATGTCACCTTATTAGTAGCAAGTAGGTTGTACCCATGTTTTATAAGAGTACAATCTCAATTCCCTAGCAGTTAAGTTTTTCAAGAACATTTTCTCTATATATCTCTCTGTGAAAAACGAAGCTGAGAATGCGACCATTTGTATTCACAGTTTGTAGCAAATCTCTATCTAATAAAATATTAGATTAAAGTAAGTGAACTTGTTCTAGTGTTTATATTCCGTATTTACACATTCTGAAAAACACGAACACACACACTTGCTACACAATCAGATTCAAACACTCAAACCTGTAAAAGTATGATTTAGTTAAATTTGATAGTTTATAGTATAGTATATGATGTGTGTGTGTGTCTATGATATGACTGATTTCAAAATAACCGCACCTTCACAAGTGTAGGTGCACCATCATTTGGTACACATTCACAGTTGCACCATCACCATCAGCTGTTACAATGGCTATAAGTTTGCACTTGTTGGTGCAATCCCCCTTGGTCTTTGTGGCACATTTAACAGCACCAGCCCGTAAAAGTGTGATTTAGTTAAATTTGATAGTTTATGGTATAGTTTATGATGTGTGTGTGTGTGTCTATGATATGAGTGATTTCAAAATTACTGTAACTCCACAAGTGTAGTTGCACCATCAGTTGGTACACTCACAGTTGCACCATCACCGTCAGCTGTTACAATGGCTTTAAGTTTGCACTTGTTGGTGCAATCCCCCTTGGTCTTTGTGGCACATTTAACAGCACCAGCCCGTAAAAGTGTGATTTAGTTAAATTTGATAGTTTATGGTATAGTATATGATGTGTGTGTGTGTCTATGATATGACTGATTTCAAAATTACTACAACTCCACAAGTGTAGTTGGACCATCAGTTGGTACACTCACAGTTGCACCATCACCGTCAGCTATTACAATGGCTTTAAGTTTACACTTGTTACTGTAATCCCCCTTGGTCTTTGTGGCACATTAAACAGCACCAACCTGTAAAAGTGTGATTTAGTTAAATTTGATAGTTTATAGTATAGTATATGATGTGTGTGTGTGTCTATGATATGACTGATTTCAAAATTATTGTACCTCCACAAGTGCAGGTGCACCATCAGTTGGCACACTCACAGTTGTACCATCGCCATCAGCTGTTACAATGGCTTTAAGTTTGCACTTGTTGGTGCAATCCTCCTTTGTCTTTGTGGCACATTTAACAGTACCAGCCTGTAAAAGTGTGATTTAGTTAAATTTGATTGTTTATAGTATAGTATATGATGTGTGTGTGTCTATGATGACTGATTTCAAAATTACTGTACCTCCACAAGTACAGTTGCACCATCAGTTGGTACACTCACAGTTGCACCATCACCATCAGCTGTTACAATGGCTTTAAGTTTGCACTTGTTGGTGCAATCCCCCTTGGTCTTTGTGGCACATTAAACAGCACCAACCTGTAAAAGTGTGATTTAGTTAAATTTGATAGTTTATAATATAGTATATGATGTGTGTGTGTGTGTGTGTCTATGATATGACTGATTTCAAAATTACTGTAACTCCATAAGTGCAGTTGCACCATCAGTTGGTACACTCATAGTTGCACCATCACCATCGGCTGTTATAATGGCTTTAAGTTTGCACTTGTTGGTGCAATCCCCCTTAGTCTTTATGGCACATTTAACAGCAACAACCTGTAAAAGTGTGATTTAGTTAAATTTGATAGTTTATGGTATAGTATATGATGAGTGTATGTCTATGATATAACTGATTTCAAAATTACTGTAACTCCACAAGTGTAGTTGCACCATCAATTGGTACAATCACGGTTGCACCATAACCATTAGCTGTTACAATGGCTTTAATTTTCCACTTGTTGGTGCAATCCCCCTTGGTCTTTGTGGCACATTTAACAGCACCAGCCTGTAAAAGTGTTATTTAGTTAAATTTGATAGTTTATGGTATAGTATATGATATGTGTGTGTGTCTATGATATGACTGATTTCAAAATTACTGCAACTCCACAACTGTAGTTGGACCATCAGTTGGTACACTCACAGTTGCACCATCACCATCAGCTGTTACAATGGCTTTAAGTTTGCACTTGTTGGTGCAATCCCCCTTGGTCTTTGTGGCACATTTAACAGCACCAGCCCGTAAAAGTGTGATTTAGTTAAATTTGATAGTTTATGGTATAGTATATGATGTGTGTGTGTGTCTATGATATGAATGATTTCAAAATTACTGCAACTCCACAAGTGTAGTTGGACCATCAGTTTGTACACTCACAGTTGCACCATCACCGTCAGCTGTTACAATGGCTTTAAGTTTGCACTTGTTGCTGCAATCCCCTTTGGTCTTTGTGGCACATTAAACAGCACCAACCTGTAAAAGTGTGATTTAGTTAAATTTGATAGTTTATAGTATAGTATATGATGTGTGTGTGTGTCAATGATATGACTGATTTCAAAATTATTGTACCTCCACAAGTGCAGGTGCACCATCAGTTGGCACACTCACAGTTGCACCATCGCCATCAGCTATTACAATGGCTTTAAGTTTGCACTTGTTGGTGCAATCCTCCTTTGTCTTTGTGGCACATTTAATAGTACCAGCTTGTGAAAGTGTGATTTAGTTAAATTTGATTGTTTATAGTATAGTATATGATGTGTGTGTGTCTATGATGACTGATTTCAAAATTACTGTACCTCCACAAGTACAGTTGCACCATCAGTTGGTACACTCACAGTTGCACCATCACCATCAGCTGTTACAATGGCTTTAAGTTTGCACTTGTTGGTGCAATCCCCCTTGGTCTTTGTGGCACATTAAACAGCACCAACCTGTAAAAGTGTTATTTAGTTAAATTTGATAGTTTATAATATAGTATATGATGTGTGTGTGTGAGTGTGTGTGTGTCTATGATATGACTTATTTCAAAATTACTGTAACTCCACAAGTGCAGTTGCACCATCAGTTGGTACACTCACAGTTGCACCATCACCATCGGCTGTTACAATGGCTTTAAGTTTGCACCTGTTGGTGCAATCCCCCTTGGTCTTTGTGGCACATTTAACAGCAACAACCTGTAAAAGTGTGATTTAGTTAAATTTGATAGTTTATGGTATAGTATATGATGAGTGTATGTCTATGATATAACTGATTTCAAAATTACTGTAACTCCACAAGTGTAGTTGCCCCATCAATTGGTACAATCACGGTTGCACCATAACCATTAGCTGTTACAATGGATTTAATTTTCCACTTGTTGGTGCAATCCCCCTTGGTCTTTGTGGCACATTTAATAGCACCAGCCCGTAAAAGTGTGATTTAGTTAAATTTGATTGTTTATGGTATAGTATATGATGTGTGTGTGTGTGTCTATGATATGACTGATTTCAAAATTACTGCAACTCCACAACTGTAGTTGGACCATCAGTTGGTACACTCACAGTTGCACCATCACCATCAGCTGTTACAATGGCTTTAAGTTTGCACTTGTTGGTGCAATCCCCCTTGGTCTTTGTGGCACATTTAACAGCACCAGCCCGTAAAAGTGTGATTTAGTTAAATTTGATAGTTTATGGTATAGTATATGACGTGTGTGTGTGTCTATGATATGACTGATTTCAAAATTACTGCAACTCCACAAGTGTAGTTGGACCATCAGTTGGTACACTCACAGTTGCACCATCACCGTCAGCTGTTACAATGGCTTTAAGTTTGCACTTGTTGGTGCAATCCTCCTTGGTCTTTGTGCCACATTTAACAGTACCAGCCTGTAAAAGTGTGATTTAATTAAATTTGATTGTTTATAGTATAGTATATGATGTGTGTGTGTCTATGATGACTGATTTCAAAATTACTGTACCTCCACAAGTACAGTTGCACCATCAGTTGGTACACTCACAGTTGCACCATCACCATCAGCTGTTACAATGGCTTTAAGTTTGCACTTGTTGGTGCAATCCCCCTTGGTCTTTGTGGCACATTAAACAGCACCAACTTGTAAAAGTGTGATTTAGTTAAATTTGATAGTTTATAATATAGTATATGATGTGTGTGTGTGAGTGTGTGTGTGTCTATGATATGACTTATTTCAAAATTACTGTAACTCCACAAGTGCAGTTGCACCATCAGTTGGTACACTCACAGTTGCACCATCACCATCGGCTGTTACAATGGCTTTAAGTTTGCACTAGTTGGTGCAATCCCCCTTGGTCTTTGTGGCACATTTAACAGCAACAACCTGTAAAAGTGTGATTTAGTTAAATTTGATAGTTTATGGTATAGTATATGATGAGTGTATGTCTATGATATAACTGAATTCAAAATTACTGTAACTCCACAAGTGTAGTTGCACCATCAATTGGTACAATCACGGTTGCACCATAACCATTAGTTGTTACAATGGATTTAATTTTCCACTTGTTGGTGCAATCCCCCTTGGTCTTTGTGGCACATTTAACAGCACCAGCCCGTAAAAGTGTGATTTAGTTAAATTTGATAGTTTATGGTATAGTATATGATGTGTGTGTGTGTGTTTATGATATGACTGATTTCAAAATTACTGCAACTCCACAACTGTAGTTGGACCATCAGTTGGTACACTCACAGTTGCACCATCACCAACAGTTGTTACAATGGCTTTAAGTTTGCACTTGTTGGTGCAATCCCCCTTGGTCTTTATGGCACATTTAACAGCACCAGCCCGTAAAAGTGTGATTTAGTTAAATTTGATAGTTTATGGTATAGTATATGATGTGTGTGTGTGTGTCTATGATATGACTGATTTCAAAATTACTGCAACTCCATAAGTGTAGTTGGACCATCAGTTGGTACACTCACAGTTGCACCATCACCGTCAGCTGTTACAATGGCTTTAAGTTTGCACTTGTTGGTGCAATCCTCCTTGGTCTTTGTGGCACATTTAACAGTACCAGCCTGTAAAAGTATGATTTAGTTAAATTTGATTGTTTATAGTATAGTATATGATGTGTGTGTGTCTATGATATGACTCATTTCAAAATTACTGTACCTCCACAAGTATAGTTGCACCATCAGTTGGTACACTCACAGTTGCACCATCACCATCAGCTGTTACAATGGCTTTAAGTTTGCACTTGTTGGTGCAATCCCCCTTGGTCTTTGTGGCACATTAAACAGCACCAACCTGTAAAAGTGTTATTTAGTTAAATTTGATAGTTTATAATATAGTATATGATGTGTGTGTGTGAGTGTGTGTGTGTCTATGATATGACTTATTTCAAAATTACTGTAACTCCACAAGTGCAGTTGCACCATCAGTTGGTACACTCACAGTTGCACCATCACCATCGGCTGTTACAATGGCTTTAAGTTTGCACTTGTTGGTGCAATCCCCCTTGGTCTTTGTGGCACATTTAACAGCAACAACCTGTAAAAGTGTGATTTAGTTAAATTTGATAGTTTATGGTATAGAATATGATGAGTGTATGTCTATGATATAACTGATTTCAAAATTACTGTAACTCCAAAAGTGTAGTTGCCCCATCAATTGGTACAATCACGGTTGCACCATAACCATTAGCTGTTACAATGGATTTAATTTTCCACTTGTTGGTGCAATCCCCCTTGGTCTTTGTGGCACATTTAACAGCACCAGCCCGTAAAAGTGTGATTTAGTTAAATTTGATAGTTTATGGTATAGTATATGATGTGTGTGTGTGTGTCTATGATATGACTGATTTCAAAATTACTGCAACTCCACAACTGTAGTTGGACCATCAGTTGGTACACTCACAGTTGCACCATCAACATCAGCTGTTACAATGGCTTTAAGTTTGCACTTGTTGGTGCAATCCCCCTTGGTCTTTGTGGCACATTTAACAGCACCAGCCCGTAAAAGTGTGATTTAGTTAAATTTGATAGTTTATGGTATAGTATATGATGTGTGTGTGTGTCTATGATATGACTGATTTCAAAATTACTGCAACTCCACAAGTGTAGTTGGACCATCAGTTGGTACACTCACAGTTGCACCATCACCGTCAGCTGTTACAATGGCTTTAAGTTTGCACTTGTTGGTGCAATCCTCCTTGGTCTTTGTGGCACATTTAACAGTACCAGCCTGTAAAAGTGTGATTCAGTTAAATTTGATTGTTTATAGTATAGTATATGATGTGTGTGTGTCTATGATGACTGATTTCAAAATTACTGTACCTCCACAAGTACTGTTGCACCATCAGTTGGTACACTCACAGTTGCACCATCACCATCAGCTGTTACAATGGCTTTAAGTTTGCACTTATTGGTGCAATCCCCCTTGGTCTTTGTGGCACATTAAACAGCACCAACTTGTAAAAGTGTGATTTAGTTAAATTTGATAGTTTATAATATAGTATATGATGTGTGTGTGTGAGTGAGTGTGTGTGTGTCTATGATATGACTTATTTCAAAATTACTGTAACTCCACAAGTGCAGTTGCACCATCAGTTGGTACACTCACAGTTGCACCATCACCATCGGCTGTTACAATGGCTTTAAGTTTGCACTTGTTGGTGCAATCCCCCTTGGTCTTTGTGGCACATTTAACAGCAACAACCTGTAAAAGTGTGATTTAGTTAAATTTGATAGTTTATGGTATAGTATATGATGAGTGTATGTCTATGATATAACTGATTTCAAAATTACTGTAACTCCACAAGTGTAGTTGCACCATCAATTGGTACAATCACGGTTGCACCATGACCATTAGCTGTTACAATGGATTTAATTTTCCACTTGTTGGTGCAATCCCCCTTGGTCTTCGTGGCACATTTAACAGCACCAGCCCGTAAAAGTGTGATTCAGTTAAATTTGATAGTTTATGGTATAGTATATGATGTGTGTGTGTGTTTATGATATGACTGATTTCAAAATTATTGCAACTCCACAACTGTAGTTGGACCATCAGTTGGTACACTCACAGTTGCACCATCACCATCAGTTGTTACAATGGCTTTAAGTTTGCACTTGTTGGTACAATCCCCCTTGGTCTTTGTGGCACATTTAACAGCACCAGCCCGTAAAAGTGTGATTTAGTTAAATTTGATAGTTTATGGTATAGTATATGATGTGTGTGTGTGTCTATGATATGACTGATTTCAAAATTACTGCAACTCCATAAGTGTAGTTGGACCATCAGTTGGTACACTCACAGTTGCACCATCACCGTCAGCTGTTACAATGGCTTTAAGTTTGCACTTGTTGGTGCAATCCTCCTTGGTCTTTGTGGCACATTTAACAGTACCAGCCTGTAAAAGTATGATTTAGTTAAATTTGATTGTTTATAGTATAGTATATGATGTGTGTGTGTCTATGATATGACTGATTTCAAAATTACTGTACCTCCACAAGTATAGTTGCACCATCAGTTGGTACACTCACAGTTGCACCATCACCATCAGCTGTTACAATGGCTTTAAGTTTGCACTTGTTGGTGCAATCCCCCTTGGTCTTTGTGGCACATTAAACAGCACCAACCTGTAAAAGTGTGATTTAGTTAAATTTGATAGTTTATAATATAGTATATGATGTGTGTGTGTGTGTATGTGTCTATGATATGACTGATTTCAAAATTACTGTAACTCCACAAGTGCAGTTGCACCATCAGTTGGTACAATCACGGTTGCACCATAACCATTAGTTGTTACAATGGCTTTAATTTTCCACTTGTTGGTGCAATCCCCCTTGGTCTTTGTGGCACATTTAACAGCACCAGCCCGTAAAATTGTGATTTATTTAAATTTGATAGTTTATGGTATAGTATATGATGTGTGTGTGTGTCTATGATATGACTGATTTCAAAATTACTGCAACTCCATAACTGTAGTTGGACCATCAGTTGGTACACTCACAGTTGCACCATCACCATCAGCTGTTACAATGGCTTTAAGTTTGCACTTGTTGGTGCAATCCCCCTTGGTCTTTGTGGCACATTTAACAGCACCAGCCCGTAAAAGTGTGATTTAGTTAAATTTGATAGTTTATTGTATAGTATATGATGTGTGTTTGTGTCTATGATATGACTGATTTCAAAATTACTGCAACTCCACAAGTGTAGTTGGACCATCAGTTGGTACACTCACAGTTGCACCATCACCGTCAGCTGTTACAATGGCTTTAAGTTTGCACTTGTTGGTGCAATCCTCCTTGGTCTTTGTGACACATTTAACAATACCAGCCTGTAAAAGTGTGATTTAGTTAAATTTGATTGTTTATAGTATAGTATATGATGTGCGTGTGTCTTTGATATGACTGATTTCAAAATTACTGTACCTCCACAAGTACAGTTGCACCATCAGTTGGTACACTCACAGTTGCACCATCACCATCAGCTGTTACAATGGCTTGAAGTTTGCACTTGTTGGTGCAATCCTCCCTGGTCTTTGTGGCACATTTAACAGTACCAGCCTGTAAAAGTGTGATTTAGTTAAATTTGATTGTTTATAGTATAGTATATGATGTGTGTGTGTCTATGATATGACTGATTTCAAAATTACTGTACCTCCACAAGTACAGTTGCACCATCAGTTGGTACACTCACTGTTGCACCATAACCATCGACTGTTACAATGGCTTTAAGTTTGCACTTGTTGCTGCAATCCCCCTTGGTCTTTGTGGTACATTAAACAGCACCAACCTGTAAAAGTGTGATTTAGTTAAATTTGATAGTTTATAGTATAGTATATGATGTGTGTGTGTGTCTATGATATGACTGATTTCAAAATTACTGTACCTCCACAAGTGCAGGTGCATCATCAGTTGGCACACTCACAGTTGCACCATCACCATCAGCTGTTACAATGGCTTTAAGTTTGCACTTATTGGTGCAATCCTCCTTGGTCTTTGTGGCACATTTAACAGTACCAGCCTATAAAAGTGTGATTTAGTTAAATTTGATTGTTTATAGTATAGTATATGATGTGTGTGTGTCTATGATATGACTGATTTCAAAATTACTGTACCTCCACAAGTACAGTTGCACCATCAGTTGGTACACTCACAGTTGCACCATCACCATCAGCTGTTACAATGGCTTTAAGTTTGCACTTGTTGGTGCAATCCCCCTTGGTCTTTGTGGCACATTAAACAGCACCAACCTGTAAAAGTGTGATTTAGTTAAATTTGATAGTTTACAATATAGTATACGATGTGTGTGTGTGTGTGTGTGTGTGTGTGTCTATGATATGACTGATTTCAAAATTACTGTAACTCCACAAGTGTAGTTGCACCATCAGTTGGTACAATCACGGTTGCACCATAACCATTAGCTGTTACAATGGCTTTAATTTTCCACTTGTTGGTGCAATCCCCCTTGGTCTTTGTGGCACATTTAACAGCACCAGCCCGTAAAATTGTGATTTATTTAAATTTGATAGTTTATGGTATAGTATATGATGTGTGTGTATGTCTATGATATGACTGATTTCAAAATTACTGTAACTCCACAACTGTAGTTGGACCATCAGTTGGTACACTCACAGTTGCACCATCACCATCAGCTGTTACAATGGCTTTAAGTTTGCACTTGTTGGTGCAATCCCCCTTGGTCTTTGTGGCACATTTAACAGCACCAGCCCGTAAAAGTGTGATTTAGTTAAATTTGATAGTTTATGGTATAGTATATGATGTGTGTGTGTGTCTATGATATGACTGATTTCAAAATTACTGCAACTCCACAAGTGTAGTTGGACCATCAGTTGGTACACTCACAGTTGCACCATCACCGTCAGCTGTTACAATGGCTTTAAGTTTGCACTTGTTGGTGCAATCCTCCTTGGTCTTTGTGACACATTTAACAGTACCAGCCTGTAAAAGTGTGATTTAGTTAAATTTGATTGTTTATAGTATAGTATATGATGTGCGTGTGTCTTTGATATGACTGATTTCAAAATTACTGTACCTCCATAAGTACAGTTGCACCATCAGTTGGTACACTCACAGTTGCACCATCACCATCAGCTGTTACAATGGCTTGAAGTTTGCACTTGTTGGTGCAATCCTCCTTGGTCTTTGTGGCACATTTAACAGTACCAGCCTGTAAAAGTGTGATTTAGTTAAATTTGATTGTTTATAGTATAGTATATGATGTGTGTGTGTCTATGATATGACTGATTACAAAATTACTGTACCTCCACAAGTACAGTTGCACCATCAGTTGGTACACTCACTGTTGCACCATAACCATCGACTGTTACAATGGCTTTAAGTTTGCCCTTGTTGCTGCAATCCCCCTTGGTCTTTGTGGTACATTAAACAACACCAACCTGTAAAAGTGTGATTTAGTTAAATTTCATAGTTTATAGTATAGTATATGATGTGTGTGTGTGTCTATGATATGACTGATTTCAAAATTACTGTACCTCCACAAGTTCAGGTGCATCATCAGTTGGCACACTCACAGTTGCACCATCACCATCAGCTGTTACAATGGCTTTAAGTTTGCAGTTATTGGTGCAATCCTCCTTGGTCTTTGTGGCACATTTAACAGTACCAGCCTATAAAAGTGTGATTTAGTAAAATTTGATTGTTTATAGTATAGTATATGATGTGTATGTGTCTATGATATGACTGATTTCAAAATTATTGTACCTCCACAAGTACAGTTGCACCATCAGTTGGTACACTCACTGTTGCACCATCACCATCAGCTGTTACAATGGCTTTAAGTTTGCACTTGTTGGTGCAATCCCCCTTGGTCTTTGTGTCACATTAAACAGCACCAACCTGTAAAAGTGTGATTTAGTTAAATTTGATAGTTTATAATATAGTATATGATGTGTGTGTGTGTGTGTGTCTATGATATGACTGATTTCAAAATTATTGTAACTCCACAAGTGCAGTTGCACCATCAGTTGGTACACTCACAGTTGCACCATCACCATCGGCTGTTACAATGGCTTTAAGTTTGCACTTGTTGGTGCAATCCCCCTTGGTCTTTGTGGCACATTTAACAGCAACAACCTGTAAAAGTGTGATTTAGTTAAATTTGATAGTTTATGGTATAGTATATGATGAGTGTATGTCTATGATATAACTGATTTCAAAATTACTGTAACTCCACAAGTGTAGTTGCACCATCAATTGGTACAATCACGGTTGCACCATAACCATTAGCTGTTATAACGGATTTAATTTTCCACTTGTTGGTGCAATCCCCCTTGGTCTTTGTGGCACATTTAACAGCACCAGCCCGTAAAAGTGTGATTTAGTTAAATTTGATAGTTTATGGTATAGTATATGATGTGTGTGTGTGTGTTTATGATATGACTGATTTCAAAATTACTGCAACTCCACAACTGTAGTTGGACCATCAGTTGGTACACTCACAGTTGCACCATCACCATCAGCTGTTACAATGGCTTTAAGTTTGCACTTGTTGGTGCAATCCCCCTTGGTCTTTGTGGCACATTTAACAGCACCAGCCCGTAATAGTGTGATTTAGTTAAATTTGATAGTTTATGGTATAGTATATGATGTGTGTGTGTGTCTATGATATGACTGATTTCAAAATTACTGCAACTCCACAAGTGTAGTTGGACCATCAGTTGGTACACTCACAGTTGTACCATCACCGTCAGCTGTTACAATGGCTTTAAGTTTGCACTTGTTGGTGCAATCCTCCTTGGTCTTTGTGGCACATTTAACAGTACCAGCCTGTAAAAGTATGATTTAGTTAAATTTGATTGTTTATAGTATAGTATATGATGTGTGTGTGTCTATGATATGACTAATTTCAAAATTACTGTACCTCCACAAGTACAGTTGCACCATCAGTTGGTACACTCACAGTTGCACCATCACCATCAGCTGTTACAATGGCTTTAAGTTTGCACTTGTTGGTGCAATCCCCCTTGGTCTTTGTGGCACATTTAACAGCACCACCCCGTAAAAGTGTGATTTAGTTAAATTTGATAGTTTATAATATAGTATATGATGTGTGTGTGTGTGTGTGTGTGTGTGTCTGTGATATGACTGATTTCAAAATTACTGTAACTCCACAAGTGCAGTTGCACCATCAGTTGGTACAATCACGGTTGCACCATAACCATTAGCTGTTACAATGGCTTTAATTTTCCACTTGTTGGTGCAATCCCCCTTGGTCTTTGTGTGTGACGCCCCCAAATCCGAGGTCAGAGATTCAGGTCGTCACATCACCATCCAACCATATCCTACATGTATTAACTTTACAACTCAATAATACATCAATCCAGACCTCAATCTTACGTACATACAAGTTAGAGCCTCAGAAACGATAATCAAAAGTAACACTAAATATTACAATTCATCTGTACAATCCGGAATCTTATGCACTTCCACTTATACAACTACACTTGAAGACGAGTCTTACTATTACAGTTGAAAACCTATCAGACTTACTCTGTAGTATTTATCTGGAACTAAATCATCTCGGGGTAAATCTTCTACTCCTCTTCTGCTGGTGCGGAGTTAACTGACCAAATTCTTCTCTTTCTGAAAAGTTTTTATAAAGCAAGAATGAGCTACATAATGCTCAGCAAGTTCGCCATTTTGAAAAATAATAATGTGGTTTATTTCGAAAACGTTCCCAACTGTATGGGTATATATATCTCAGATTTCAAAACATAATTCGACAATATATATGTCCGAGTTTGAATAAAACGTTTATACTCGCTAAGGAGCTTTAAGAATAACATATGAGTCCTTTATAAGGTTCCCATTTCAATATATCTCAGGTTTGAAAATATATACATATTAGTATATCATTTCCGGCAAAATACTCTACGGTTAACATACTGTACAGGGAATGCGTTGATGCAAAACCTCTTTCCTTCCATTAGCTTAGAAGGTTTCTCATTCAAAAACATTTCATTCTTTGAAACAATTGCAAGAGTGCACTAACACGTGCCAATCTCTATAGAAAATCTTGCAGTTCTAGATACTGCATGATGTTAATATTTTTCTTATCAAAAACCACACTATCGGCAACTTGGCACTTAGGCCCAAGAAGCAGTGTTTGAGTATTTTTCCAAAGTGGAGGATGGGACTGGAAGAAAACATAAAAACCTGACAAGGATTGACGATGATCAGTCGCCACATCCAGGTCCAATAATCCGCGGGTCTTCTCTACCGGTAGAAGGATAGAAACTACATCCGTAACTATCCCCGGGTGAAAACTACATCCGTAATCACCCTCGATGAAAACTACATCCGTAATCATCCTTCGGCAACACCTGGGCCGGAATAATAATTGATGGACCGCCTGGCTCACGGCCGCTTACACATCCCGGGAATCGTTCGTCAACGATTCCCACACCTGCCAGAGTCCCTTTTTTCTTTTTTTCTTTCAAAACTTGTTTTGATTGAAAATCGAGTAGTTGAGGTCCGACATCAGTCGACCGATAATTCTTGAAAAACGTGCAAGGGAGTAAAACCTGACCGGGGGTTTTCGAAAACATTTTAAGTTCGAAAGAGTTCGAGTTTAAAAGCGATAGACGTATCTTGGATTAGTTTTATTTAAAAATAATAAATAATTAATGAATAGTAATTTAGGATTTAATAAGAATTAATAAATTAATTATTTAATTAAATTAATCTTCTAATCCAAGATAAATATTTTCGAGTATTTTTAATAATCGTATAAATAATAATTACTTAAGTATACGACACTTCCCGAACGCTTCTTCGGGTTTTCACAATTTAATCACAATAATATACCGCTCCCCGGTCAATAGTATATTTGGACTGCTACGACCTCTATTGCTAGAGTCGTTGTCCGAAGAACATTTTTCATTCTAAGTCCAAGGGTATAAACACATTTACATATATCTCAATCTCGACATAAAGTCTTGTCAAAACATAGAACATAACACGTATAGAATCTACAGACACAACAGTGGAAAACTATATATAGGAGTTTTGAAAAGTAAACTTGCATAGGTAAAATCAAGAATATAATCTTCTGAAATTAAATACTTAGGGTTGGAAAACTTGCCTTGGTGGGGTTGGGGTGGTCGGCTCGCGAAGTGGAAATGGAAATCTATTCATAATCAATATTTGTACGTTAGTACCTTAACAACGCTACTTAATCATAAGGTTTTAAAAATCGTAAGACCAACTTAACGACTCCACTTGTGACCACTAACCCTCTCATATGACCATGTCGTCACATTATCACTTCCGTTACCCATTCGACTCAAATCCATTCCTCAAACTCGAAACTCAAGTGAGCATTCTTAAAACTACTTTAAACTAATCCCCTAAGTGGTTTTTCACTTGCGCATACCTCGCTCCAACATTTTTATAAAATTAAAAAATACATATTTTAATCCAATTCTTTTTGGACAGCCTTTCCACTTGTTTAATCTGTATATCCTCAAATTTCCATAACATTTTCATAATTTTAAGGGGTCCTAACTCAGTTCACAAGTGGACAACACAGTGCAGTCCGAATTCCAGAACCACACTGCACTAATCCGGCCATAACTCAAAATCTACACATCTCCTGGGTGTGAGCCTTATATTTCTAGAAACTACATTCAAATACCTTTCTAACCATATGTATTGGGTCTTAAGGAGACAAGTTTAAGGGGTTAAAAACCCTCCTACAAGACAGTACATGCTCCCAGAATTTACAACAAGCATCTTATCAACTTCAACACTTCACAATAACACAATACTCTCTTTACAACCATTAACTCCACCAAGATTCATCTCTATAACATACATGAGACTACATACTCTAATCACATGCCTTATTATTACAACAACAAGCATAAAACTTCAAGATTTCATCATCTAAAGCTCAAACCATCAAGATTCACTCCAATACTTATAGATCTAACAATATAAACTATAAACTTGTCATGGCTAAGGGTTGAGAGATATTTATACCTTCCTTGAGTCTCTAGTGACCTTGTATGAGCTTTCTAACCCTTGGAGAAGCTTGATCTATCCTTAATAACCTTAAACTAACAAGAACATCAAGAACAAAACTTAGAAATTTTCGGAGTCAATATACCCCAGCTGAAAGAACTGGAAAAACGAGGTCCTTACCTTGCTTTTCTGGACGAGGCACCTAAATAATAGTTGTAGATCATCTCAATATCTTTCCAAAAAGCTATAGAACGCAATATTTGGATGAGAAATGAAGGCGCTATGGCTGTTTGAATCTCCCCTCTCTGTCCTGGCCGAAAATGAAGAAAAGGGAGAGAGAAATGTTTTGTTTTGTTTGGTTTGAATAATGTGAGATGTATTATTGATATGTGTTGTTATATGTGTATAAGTCACATGTTGCAAGTCTAGTGATAGCCTACTAGGTTAGACCATACTTCCATGTCTCCTAAAGCATGGTGCATAACTTTATGCTTTTTGCTTTTTACATTACTAGTTTGCTTTTCTAACTAGCTACTTGCTTGATAATTGCATGTAATATCTCCCTTATTTTATTTCTCCACCAATGTTTGTCACTTAATCCTTAATCCATAACGTATCTTAAATAAACTCCTCGTAATAACATTTTGTCGCGTAGAGATTTCCTTCGTAATTCCTTAAGTACTTAATTGTGTAATTCCCTTGAATATCCGTAACTCCTTGTCTTAGGCTTTTAAAATCTTTTAATACTCTAATAATCTTCAAAGTCCCAAGCTTTTATGTAATTTAATAGAAGTGGATTTCTTGCTTTCAATAACCTTCCTTTTTGCTCACACATCTTATGCCACGAAATTTAATACTCGGAAAATTAAAATCCACTATATGTCATTGGTGGCTCCAAAGTGTCCATCATCCATAATATCATACTTCATTAAATTTTAAAATATTACCAAAAATTAGGATTCTTACAGCCTCCCCTCCTTAAAAGGATTCCGTCCCGGAATCAGGTTGAATACAGTTGGGGGTACTTTTCACGCATTGCGCTTTCTAGCTCCCAGGTTGATTCCTCGACATTCTGGTTCCTCCACAAAACTCTTACTAGTTTGACAACCTTATTCCTCAGCACCTGCTCCTTCCTATCCATGATCTCCACGGGTTGTTCCACATAGGTCAAGTCTAGTTGCAGCTTTACCTGGTCATATTCTATGTCGAAAGTCGGTATGATAAGGTCGTAGCATAGACACGTGAAACACATAATGAACTTGCTACAAGCTTGGGGGCAAGGCTAGCTCGTAGGTCCACTTCCCGATATACGCCTCAAAATCTCAAAAGGTCCAATAAACCTCAGACTTAGCTTCCCTTTCTTACCAAACCGCATCAATCCTTTTCAGGGGGATACCTTTAGCATCACGAAGTCTCCCACCTCATACTCCTTTGATATCTCATAAAATTTGACCATTCGAAATAATGGGTTTCGTAAAAACTAATGACTTTTACATGCACTCGTCTGCACCGTAAAGGCGTAATATCAATTCGAAATCTTCATTTAATAATTCGTACATATCGTGATTGCAAAAACTTCTCATCCACCCATAAAATTAATTTTCATCCAGGTTCGAATATTAATGAAAATTAGGGCTATTGCAGTCTCACCAACGCTTTAATGTTGCTTCTCAATGCATGCTCTCCTCGACCTGTATTCCTTATCGGTTGTTCTATGAATGAAAATTTTTATCCCACTACTTATACGTTACTCTTCTACCTTGTTCATAGTATCCGTGTTGAGTCCTTGTATCGTTGGGCCGTGAATACTTTGTGGTCGTGTTCTATAATCTGAGACATCGTCAATACGCATGGTATTCCTCATTTTCCTTGGCTTGATTAGTACGCATGTGTTGCCTCCCGTCGGTCGTTACCACTTGCTATGGATACTATATAGTCTTCGGTATACGTCGAACCAGTTCAGCTACTATATCCCTCGTTCATTGACTTCTTCGTAACGCAAGAAAAGCGAAACTTCTTCTTTCGTAGTACGCTTTACAAGAGACGTCCTTACGTCCGCATGGTGCCGATCGTGATAACAACATTCGTTTCATGGATAAGTTTTTATTCTCGACTGCCCCGTGAAATCTAAGGCACGACACTAATTATAAATTCGAACGTCTGGACAATTCTTCTTCCCTGTCCGTCAGCCACAGATCAAATTAGTACATACGCTCAATCTCTTCGTTAAATATACTTGGAAGCACCTTCAATATTCGTAGTTTAATCTTAAGTCTTTATCTGACGTAATCGCTGCAGAAGTTTAATACTGCACCACCATCTTTTCCGTATGTAAATCGATAATCTTCTAAATGGAAAGTCTTTCGTAGGTAAATCACTTGGTTCAACAATTATAAATCAACTAGGGCCATCTCTTGGCTCGGTCTTCGGCGACCTACTTATGAAATTCATTATAATTCTGTCCACGTTCAAGATTTTCTACAGGCGGAATTAATCCACTAGATCTCTATCATTCTGCTTTCGACATGTCGCGTTTGTACTTAATAGTTTGCCAATGCCATTCTTCATACCTGTCTGCCGAACATTCTCTTAATTCTCTATACATCTTTGTTGTGACACCCCCCAAATCCGGGGTCAGGAGATTTGGTTGCCACGCAAAAATCCTCAAAATAAAACATCTGATTAATAATAATCATCCATTTGTGATTGTTCAACACTGGAAATATAATATCTGTGACCCCAAACCTACCAAGATCTTTTAAGGTTATAGGGCTAGAAACAAGAATCCAAATTCCATTAGATAAAAAAAACATTTATTCTCAACATTCTCTTTGATCAAATCTTAAATCACTGGTGTAACTTCGATAAGAAGTACGCCAGGCCAACTAGACTAGTACATAATAATAATAAATATTAGAACTCAATTATATAAAATAAATCTTACACTAAATCCAGACATCCTGAGCCAAGTCATCTTCGAAATAGCATCACGCCTCTTCTCTTTCTGAACTGTGCGGATACGTCTCGCCAAACTACCTTACTGAAATGTTAGAATTTACAACAGCAAGTATGAGCGAAAGAAATGCTCAGCAAGCGTATAAAAATTTTTGATATAAAACCAGGATAAGTGGGGCATAAAATCAACTGAAATGTAAAGCAATTTATAGAGAAACTGAATCAACAACTGTGATATCATTCAAACCATAACTGAAATCATTTGGCATGTCATAAAAATGAATCATCTGCCAATTCACAATATATAATAGCCATTCTGGCGATATGGATTGGATATATATAAAAAAACAAAACCCATTGCCCCCTGATCAGGTTCAAAAGCAATGGGACCCTTTATACTACCACCGGTACATTTCTATACCCGTGTGTATAACCCGGATTTCAATGAGGGTACCAAAATAGGCAAGTAATGTTAGCCTATAGGAAGATGGTATGGTTACCATATCCTCCTTAAATATTGCTGGACCATAGTAGCAACCATGGCCTCCTACGCTTTACCAATAAACATTGCTGGACCATGATAGCAATCATGGCCTCCTACGCTTTACCATTTTCCAATCCAATAGAGCAATTTCCGAATTCAACAGGAAATGCTTAGTTTCACATACAGTTCACATCCATATTATTTACTACGATAATAAGGATATGAAGAGTTTATCTTAAACAATTCCCCACATCAAAGGTACCAATATCAAGCAACTGTATTCGCACAAAAATATTTAAGAATCACGAATAGCTCTGAACAATAGCTATTCGTCATGATATGAATCAATGAACATAAAATAAACAGTGTATAAGATGATCAAGGGAAAAGAAAATACTTGCCTCTGGTCCTTAGCTATTGGGTAACACCGAAGTAATACAACTATCTTTTCCTTTTATCTCACGTCATCATGTCCTCTATTGATCATTCGCTGGTTAGACGCTCTTGCGATTGCCACGAGTCTGATCCGTTGACATCGAGCCCGCGCGTCTACTTCTATAGTTAAACATAAGCTGGTACTTCAGTCTTCAGACATCAAGTTCTACTTTTATAAACACTTACAAATTCCATTCGAATGTATTAACCCTGCTTACCAATGTCTCTGTCGGAAGAAAATAATTGGAAATGTCCCCTTTGAACATAGACGTTTTCCCGGTGTTAAAACACCTCACAATAAATCCAACAATCCACAAACAATGCCTTCATCTCAACCTTCTTCATTACAATCCACAAACAATACTGCATCCATCTCTAACCTTCCTCATAACCCAAAAAGAATATTACATCCATCTCCAACCCTCTTCATTATATCTACATATCTCCGCTGACAACCTAAATCAATACTTACCAATTAATCCTTGAAAATAAACGATATCGTCATCGTTGCCAGTAAATCAAAGAAAACGTCGTTTACTCTTAATGACATCTTATAATATAAACCACCTAAACAATTAACACACATTAACTATCTATATCGATCAAAACTCGATTTATATCATAACTCTCGATACTTAATACCTTAATAATTCACATTGCACGTAAAGAGACTCAGTAAATAGATCACATAATCACATAGCACGTTGATCAGATCATAAAAAGATTTTATCCAATATTTTTAAAACAGAAAACGGTTCAAAATCCTAATTATCGGATATAACCGACTCAATAAAAAGGTTTGGTAAAAAGTCGATCCAAATTTAAAAGTTGAATTTTAACTTAAAACTATTTTTATAAGAACCGGGTCATTTTTCTAATTTCCAGAAATACTTTTCTCGTTGAAAACGGACAAACGGTTTAATTAATACGCAATTAATAAGAATAATTCAATTAATAATTAAATTAATTGAATATTCAAAATAATTATTTATTAATCAACTCAATCGATAGATAATCCTCAAAACATTTATCTTATTCTTCGATAAAGAAACATGATAATCAATTAATCCTCAAGACACGATTATTCCTCGAAACAATAATTAATCCTGGAGATACATCATTAATCCTCAAATCAAATACATATATACTTGTCACGTAACCAATCAACATATAGCACGGATACGACTCACCATTAAAAGAGCACTCAAATTATTATTATAATATTTAAAAGTATTTTTAGAATAATTAAAAGAATTTTAAAAGATTTAAATAACCCTTCCCGAATCGAAAAGGATCATTAATAAACCCTCTGGGTAATTATTGAATCTCCAAAATATTTTTATGAATATTTAATCCGGGTTTATAAATAATTTTACAATTTTAAAACTATTTTTATCGCTCCCGGATTATTTTTTAGAATTTTAAAACAATTTCTTTCTATTTTAAATCACTTTTAAACAGAAAATTGGTTAATTAAAAATTAAATAATCCTAAATAAATTAATTAGAGTCAAGTAATAATTAATTAATGAAATTATCTAATAAATAATTACATTTATTAGATAATCAAATTAATTAAATCATTATTTGAGATTAATTAATATAATTAAAAGTATTTAATTCTTAATTATTTTTGAATTAAAAACAATTAAATAAAGAAATAAAGAAAAAATAAAAACAGAATTCAGAAATAAATTCTGGATTTATAAAACATTTTCAGAAAATAAAATTTCTGAAATTTATAATTAAATTCAGAATTATAAATTAATTAAAGTAAATAAAAATAAATAAAAGTAATTAAAAGTAAATAAAAGTAAATAAAAGTAAAAATAATTGGTAAAAAAAGTAAAAATCAATTCCAAAATCACTTTTCAGAAAATGTTAACAGATTTTGAAGATTAAACTGGTACTATTCATCACCACCTTCACTGTTCTTCGTATGAATGCTCCAAGAACATTCATCAGCTTTAATGGCAGTTTCCAGAAACCGGCGACCGGAAAAATATTCCGGCGAACTCCGGCAACCTTAAAAACGTACCATTCGCTACGTTTTAAGGCTCCAACTCGTTCCAAATCAACTTCTAAACACAACCATATCATCCAAACAAACCCAGATTCTACCAAACTAAAAATCCGGCCAAAACCGAGATAAATCCGGCGAACTTAAAATCAAAACCGACGAACTCGAAATCGGACACCAAAACACACGTTCTATATATCAAATCGAAGCCCAGGAGTTCAATGACTCATATCAATCATCAAAATCATCAAACAATCATCAAGAAATCCGGAAATTCGAAAATTATTCTCACCCCCACAAAATTCGATTTCGAGTTCTAGGCTACTAAAAATCAAACAAAAATTATCATGATACTCCTGGGATCATAAGCAATCTATAGACACTAACTACATCAACAACAAATCAGTGAACAAGCCACAGCAAATTAAACAAGTTCGAAAATTAAAATTAAAAAAAACAAATTTTCGAATCAGACAATTTTGGTTATGAACACCTACATAAACATGTAGTAGAGATCAAGAGCTTCAGTTTGGTTACCCATATGAACGATTTGGATGCCGGAATCACTGTCAAAAGTGTGTTTGATCTCCAAGAACACCAAGAACAATATTCAAAGAATTTTCAGAAAATAAAAATCAAAAATCTGATTTTTGATTAATTTTAACAATTAAAAATAAAATTCTGCTATTTATATAAATCTGAAAATTAATACCCCAAAAATATTTTTAGCCCCTAATTAAAATTATTAAGCCCTAAAAATAATTTTTATGGGATAAAAATGTAAAAATTTTATTTTTAAACAAATATAATATAAATGCCAAAATTCCCCAAAAATTATGAATTTTACAAAAATTACAACATAATACATTTTTGAACATCCCATTATTATATAAAAATAATTTTATGAAAAACAGGGCCTCGAATTCAATACAGGGGCTGGGTCCGGAATTTAAAATGCAAAATAACTGTATTCTAAAAATATAAAAATTACAGAAAAATAGAATAAAATATTCTATGATACACAGAAGTCACATAACACATATGGGATAATTTTCCTATTTAATAAAAATCAAAACGTGTTTAAATGCATTAAAAATAAACTAACACACATTAAAATCAACTAAAAATATATTTTAATATAATAAATTACACGTAATTTTCCGGGTCGTTACAGACTTCCCCCCTTATAAGGATTCCGTCCTCGGAATCAACTAAGGCAACTAGTGAGGTTCCTTAACTCCTTCATCATCAACACTTGCTTTACAAAATTGGGGATAGTGTCCATCCGTAAACAACTTCTCCAAAATCTCAATTCAATTATAGGGTCTCTATCTGACACAGTTATCACTGGAGTCTTACAACCCATCGTTATTCAATTCAAATATGGCTCGACCAACTTTCCATTAACATAATGTCCTTGATAGAGAGAGAGAGAGAACTGATTCCATTGATATGTCACTGATATTCTAATCATTTTAGGACTTGTTCTTGCTCTTGGCGATTCCGTTGCGAATCTAATTTCTATCTGCGAATTTCGCTTATTCTGACCTGACTGGCATAATCTTGAAATTCAATAGAGATAACAAGAATCATGAAATTTTGAAGAAAAAGGATTCCATATCATAGCAAATGTTCCACAATTGTGGTTATGAATAAAGCAACTTGATTTGAAATGAAAGAATAACCGAGAGATCAATATGATCACATGAACCCGACGTTGTGTGTCTTAGCTCCGACATTTACAATTAAAGGTGATCAGCCTTCTTGTAATACACAACACACCAGTGATGGCGTCCCATCCAACTTCTATCACACAGACAGATATACCTGGTGTCCCCTATAAATAGGGTTGTTCGTCTCAGTAGGAGTAGAGAAATATGAAAGGAATTCCAAATTTGTTATTTTCCGAAAAGAAGAACCAAGAAGAAAGTACCGAACAAGTGGTACTATATTGCAAATAAGGTTATTAATCATTGGAGAAAATAAAAAGTTGAAAGTCTCAGAAATTTAAAAATAGGTTTCATAGTAACCACTGAAACAATTTAGATTCAAAATGGAGATTGAACACAAGTATCAAAATGTCACTGTTTAGAAGAGGAGAAATATCTTTTAACGAATACCTCTTTAGGAGGGATATCAAAATAATTCATAGAAAGAAAAGGTATTGCCAAGGTCACTACTTATGCCTTCTTTGCCAATCCTTCGATAGCTCGTCATTCGAATTTAAGCTTCTTCCGTTCCACGTTTTAAAAATATCGTTATCGTATGTCATCGTCAACTCGTAATAATCTCTGAAGATTCCACAGTAGACATCTCCATTCGCCAGGCGATCTATCCAATTCAGCACAACTATCTCAAACGAGTACTCCAATCTTAACTTACTAATTGGTACTATATCCAATAGTCCAACACGAACTCTATATGAGCTCTGACGTTCCTTACTTAACTATACACACTCCTACACACTCTCGTTCCTAGTTTCCTATAACCCTGCTCTGATACCAACTGTGACACCCCCCAAATCCGGGGTCAGGAGATTTGGTTGCCACGCAAAAATCCTCAAAATAAAACATCTGATTAATAATAATCATCCATTTGTGATTGTTCAACACTGGAAATATAATATCTGTGACCCCAAACCTACCAAGATCTTTTAAGGTTATAGGGCTAGAAACAAGAATCCAAATTCCATTAGATAAAAAAAACATTTATTCTCAACATTCTCTTTGATCAAATCTTAAATCACTGGTGTAACTTCGATAAGAAGTACGCCAGGCCAACTAGACTAGTACATAATAATAATAAATATTAGAACTCAATTATATAAAATAAATCTTACACTAAATCCAGACATCCTGAGCCAAGTCATCTTCGAAATAGCATCACGCCTCTTCTCTTTCTGAACTGTGCGGATACGTCTCGCCAAACTACCTTACTGAAATGTTAGAATTTACAACAGCAAGTATGAGCGAAAGAAATGCTCAGCAAGCGTATAAAAATTTTTGATATAAAACCAGGATAAGTGGGGCATAAAATCAACTGAAATGTAAAGCAATTTATAGAGAAACTGAATCAACAACTGTGATATCATTCAAACCATAACTGAAATCATTTGGCATGTCATAAAAATGAATCATCTGCCAATTCACAATATATAATAGCCATTCTGGCGATATGGATTGGATATATATAAAAAAACAAAACCCATTGCCCCCTGATCAGGTTCAAAAGCAATGGGACCCTTTATACTACCACCGGTACATTTCTATACCCGTGTGTATAACCCGGATTTCAATGAGGGTACCAAAATAGGCAAGTAATGTTAGCCTATAGGAAGATGGTATGGTTACCATATCCTCCTTAAATATTGCTGGACCATAGTAGCAACCATGGCCTCCTACGCTTTACCAATAAACATTGCTGGACCATGATAGCAATCATGGCCTCCTACGCTTTACCATTTTCCAATCCAATAGAGCAATTTCCGAATTCAACAGGAAATGCTTAGTTTCACATACAGTTCACATCCATATTATTTACTACGATAATAAGGATATGAAGAGTTTATCTTAAACAATTCCCCACATCAAAGGTACCAATATCAAGCAACTGTATTCGCACAAAAATATTTAAGAATCACGAATAGCTCTGAACAATAGCTATTCGTCATGATATGAATCAATGAACATAAAATAAACAGTGTATAAGATGATCAAGGGAAAAGAAAATACTTGCCTCTGGTCCTTAGCTATTGGGTAACACCGAAGTAATACAACTATCTTTTCCTTTTATCTCACGTCATCATGTCCTCTGTTGATCATTCGCTGGTTAGACGCTCTTGCGATTGCCACGAGTCTGATCCGTTGACATCGAGCCCGCGCGTCTACTTCTATAGTTAAACATAAGCTGGTACTTCAGTCTTCAGACATCAAGTTCTACTTTTATAAACACTTACAAATTCCATTCGAATGTATTAACCCTGCTTACCAATGTCTCTGTCGGAAGAAAATAATTGGAAATGTCCCCTTTGAACATAGACGTTTTCCCGGTGTTAAAACACCTCACAATAAATCCAACAATCCACAAACAATGCCTTCATCTCAACCTTCTTCATTACAATCCACAAACAATACTGCATCCATCTCTAACCTTCCTCATAACCCAAAAAGAATATTACATCCATCTCCAACCCTCTTCATTATATCTACATATCTCCGCTGACAACCTAAATCAATACTTACCAATTAATCCTTGAAAATAAACGATATCGTCATCGTTGCCAGTAAATCAAAGAAAACGTCGTTTACTCTTAATGACATCTTATAATATAAACCACCTAAACAATTAACACACATTAACTATCTATATCGATCAAAACTCGATTTATATCATAACTCTCGATACTTAATACCTTAATAATTCACATTGCACGTAAAGAGACTCAGTAAATAGATCACATAATCACATAGCACGTTGATCAGATCATAAAAAGATTTTATCCAATATTTTTAAAACAGAAAACGGTTCAAAATCCTAATTATCGGATATAACCGACTCAATAAAAAGGTTTGGTAAAAAGTCGATCCAAATTTAAAAGTTGAATTTTAACTTAAAACTATTTTTATAAGAACCGGGTCATTTTTCTAATTTCCAGAAATACTTTTCTCGTTGAAAACGGACAAACGGTTTAATTAATACGCAATTAATAAGAATAATTCAATTAATAATTAAATTAATTGAATATTCAAAATAATTATTTATTAATCAACTCAATCGATAGATAATCCTCAAAACATTTATCTTATTCTTCGATAAAGAAACATGATAATCAATTAATCCTCAAGACACGATTATTCCTCGAAACAATAATTAATCCTGGAGATACATCATTAATCCTCAAATCAAATACATATATACTTGTCACGTAACCAATCAACATATAGCACGGATACGACTCACCATTAAAAGAGCACTCAAATTATTATTATAATATTTAAAAGTATTTTTAGAATAATTAAAAGAATTTTAAAAGATTTAAATAACCCTTCCCGAATCGAAAAGGATCATTAATAAACCCTCTGGGTAATTATTGAATCTCCAAAATATTTTTATGAATATTTAATCCGGGTTTATAAATAATTTTACAATTTTAAAACTATTTTTATCGCTCCCGGATTATTTTTTAGAATTTTAAAACAATTTCTTTCTATTTTAAATCACTTTTAAACAGAAAATTGGTTAATTAAAAATTAAATAATCCTAAATAAATTAATTAGAGTCAAGTAATAATTAATTAATGAAATTATCTAATAAATAATTACATTTATTAGATAATCAAATTAATTAAATCATTATTTGAGATTAATTAATATAATTAAAAGTATTTAATTCTTAATTATTTTTGAATTAAAAACAATTAAATAAAGAAATAAAGAAAAAATAAAAACAGAATTCAGAAATAAATTCTGGATTTATAAAACATTTTCAGAAAATAAAATTTCTGAAATTTATAATTAAATTCAGAATTATAAATTAATTAAAGTAAATAAAAATAAATAAAAGTAATTAAAAGTAAATAAAAGTAAATAAAAGTAAAAATAATTGGTAAAAAAAGTAAAAATCAATTCCAAAATCACTTTTCAGAAAATGTTAACAGATTTTGAAGATTAAACTGGTACTATTCATCACCACCTTCACTGTTCTTCGTATGAATGCTCCAAGAACATTCATCAGCTTTAATGGCAGTTTCCAGAAACCGGCGACCGGAAAAATATTCCGGCGAACTCCGGCAACCTTAAAAACGTACCATTCGCTACGTTTTAAGGCTCCAACTCGTTCCAAATCAACTTCTAAACACAACCATATCATCCAAACAAACCCAGATTCTACCAAACTAAAAATCCGGCCAAAACCGAGATAAATCCGGCGAACTTAAAATCAAAACCGACGAACTCGAAATCGGACACCAAAACACACGTTCTATATATCAAATCGAAGCCCAGGAGTTCAATGACTCATATCAATCATCAAAATCATCAAACAATCATCAAGAAATCCGGAAATTCGAAAATTATTCTCACCCCCACAAAATTCGATTTCGAGTTCTAGGCTACTAAAAATCAAACAAAAATTATCATGATACTCCTGGGATCATAAGCAATCTATAGACACTAACTACATCAACAACAAATCAGTGAACAAGCCACAGCAAATTAAACAAGTTCGAAAATTAAAATTAAAAAAAACAAATTTTCGAATCAGACAATTTTGGTTATGAACACCTACATAAACATGTAGTAGAGATCAAGAGCTTCAGTTTGGTTACCCATATGAACGATTTGGATGCCGGAATCACTGTCAAAAGTGTGTTTGATCTCCAAGAACACCAAGAACAATATTCAAAGAATTTTCAGAAAATAAAAATCAAAAATCTGATTTTTGATTAATTTTAACAATTAAAAATAAAATTCTGCTATTTATATAAATCTGAAAATTAATACCCCAAAAATATTTTTAGCCCCTAATTAAAATTATTAAGCCCTAAAAATAATTTTTATGGGATAAAAATGTAAAAATTTTATTTTTAAACAAATATAATATAAATGCCAAAATTCCCCAAAAATTATGAATTTTACAAAAATTACAACATAATACATTTTTGAACATCCCATTATTATATAAAAATAATTTTATGAAAAACAGGGCCTCGAATTCAATACAGGGGCTGGGTCCGGAATTTAAAATGCAAAATAACTGTATTCTAAAAATATAAAAATTACAGAAAAATAGAATAAAATATTCTATGATACACAGAAGTCACATAACACATATGGGATAATTTTCCTATTTAATAAAAATCAAAACGCGTTTAAATGCATTAAAAATAAACTAACACACATTAAAATCAACTAAAAATATATTTTAATATAATAAATTACACGTAATTTTCCGGGTCGTTACATTTGTCCTTCCCCATAATTTAGTCATTTTCCTCTAACATTATTCTTTATTGTATATACTCTATTTTCTTGGTCAATACTGACTGAATTCCAATTTCGAATAATCCCTTCTATAAGTATCGGCCACCACACTGGCCTTTCTTGGGTCATAACAAATTTCTCCATTATACTCCCTGCTCCCTTTCATCACCTTCTCTTTCTTATGTTTAGTTCTAATATGAAGATATACTTAAGGCACTTGTGGAAAAAAAAATTCACACTTTTCTTATAAGATAAACGTCTCCGTTTTATGCGTGAATGCTATCATGACTAATCCCCGACTCACGGTTAGTATATCACATCCCGTAACCTTTACGTTGTTTAGAAGTATAGGCTATCATCCCCTTTCTACTGCATCAGCACACCTCTTAAACTCTTGAAAGATGCATCATCGTAACTCTCAAAGTCATCTTTTTATCATCAAGTACAGCTAACAACGAGGTTGTTGCTAATATCTCATTTCATTCCAAAACTTTGTTCATTAATCAATAAAGGCTTCTGACTCATTAATCAACTCAAATGATACTACCATAATTTTATAACGTTTATATTAGTGTGAAATGCCAATTTTTGGCACAGTACAGAGGTCGATCTTGAGTTGGTAAAACCCGCTTTTCAACCTTATCTTTGAAAAACTACTACGCGTTTTAACCGGTCAACAATTCCTACATCTCCGGTTAGGGGTATCGATTCTCGATAGTATATGTAAGATGTCATACGCTCGTCCTCTTTCACAACTGGCACCAATCAGCCCGAGGCCTGTATGCTGCTGCGATTCCCAATAAACTTGATTAGGTGGTAATCTCGAAGGATCATTGGGATATATCCATGCATCAATTTGCTATTAGGGGCCTTTTAAACTTTATGTCTCGCTATGTGCATCAATCCCTTTTAGCTAAGTGAAGCTTCACATTCTTGCCACGATATTTCTTCCTTTCTTGTCCATCTCACTTCCATGTTAGTTTCCTCTAAGGATATGTCTTACATCGCAATCGATTTGAATTTCTTGGATCAGGAAAAGGCTTGGTAACTCCAGAATTCATTACTATAACATCCTGACAACGGTTGGTAGGAACGTACTCCCAACCACCTCATCATTTCCTATAACTTTCCTCACACTAATATTAAAGGTCTTGTATTATGCCCTGACATGTTATTCCTACTTTAAATAATTACTCGGCATCACGCTCTGGCTGCACAATTATAACATTTGGTTTTTGATCTCATATTGGTGCAACGGTTCACAATTGTACCTCCCGTTCACCTTAGAGTAATGACTTTTGAAAGGAATGGTTTCAAAATAACAAGGTCCAATAGATGATTTCAATAAGAATTCCACATTGGATGTTCCAAGAATGTTGATGATTCCAAATACTAGGAGTCTCAATTTTCGGAGATGTAAGGATGGACAGAAAGAATACAACAAGGTTTATTCCTTCATGTCCTGATAATTTTGTAATGTGATATCATAAAGAATGTTGCACGAGGGCAATGATTGTTGGATACAAAAGTCATAAAGACGGTCTTTATACGATTCTTACATCTGGTGAATACTTTTCCTCTTGAAAAATAGAGGATCTAGAAAGTCCCATTGATAAAGGTCAACCGATCGAAAGCAATTCTACTCTATGACAATAAAAATGAAGCAGTTTATCATTCAAGTAATCTATGGTTTCAAATGAATCTTCATTATATGAATGAAAGAACAGAATATTCAAGTGACATAAAGTCTGATACGAAGATGGGTAGAATTCAAGTTGAGTGGGCGACCTCACTAGGTCTCAATCAAGTTATTCGTCAAAACTTTCATTATCATACTTTACCACATGCAAAATGCATTGAGGAATTGCTGAATGAATTAAATTGGGAGTTGGACCAGTGAAACAATAACTAGTCCTTTTCAAGAAACACTAGCAACTAGCTAGACAAAATTTGCTAGTTCACTTGTTTGAGGCATCACCACTAGCTAGGACAATTAGCTAGGTGTTCTTCACAACATTACAATTTTGACTAGTTAGAACAATCCACTAGTCATTCATATTGACAAATCGACTAGCCGGTTTCAATTGGCTAGAACAGAATTTCAACATCGTAGCCACTGAAGAAACTTTAGGCTACTCGGACAACGAATGGAAATAAGAAGTTATTAAGTTTGAAAAAAAGAAAACTATAAAATCTGAAGAGAATGTTCTAGGTATCAAAACAATCGATAACCTCTCATCAAATATTACCTACCAGTGAAACGGTCCACCCAAGGGTGCCTCCGTACACATGCTTTATCAGATCCTACAGTAGAATTAAATTCAGAATACCAATATCAAAATGATATCCTTACTATGATTTCAATGTACGATGTACAGTCTCATCTTGAATAGAAGAAAAGAATTCATGAAGGATGTCTGGATGTTAGATCATCCCTGTTCTCAACAAATTGATAAATATTTATGGGCTCGACTGAAGAGTGCAAGTATGAAAGAAGTAGTCAAACATCAATATTCGTTTAGGAATATTCATTGATTAATTTAGGAAACAATTGTTGAACATTCCTTGGATAATTGAAAGAAGGTGTAAATAGGCCTGAGCAGAACGAAATAATTATAAACTTCAAATAAAATACTCGGGGATCAAATAAGATGCTTTGGATGAGTCCCGGTTTAGAGAAAGTATATCACTGGTGGTTATTCCACAAGTTTGAAGTAGAAAGCTAGAAGGATTATCTGATATAAACTAATCGAGGTAACATGGTTAATGAAAAGTTTAAAATGAAGTAGTGCACCAGCCGGTAGTTACCAAAATAAGTTAATGATCATTCGTGCATCTCATTATCACCACTATGAGGATAACTCCATCTCTTCGTCTTCGTAATACAAGACACCAACTAGTGCGTCTCTCAATCTTCATCTTAGAGTCAATTATCGAGTTAGGGTTTCACAAATATATCTATCATCTTCGTGCTTTATCTTGAAGACCAAGCTTCACATCATTCCGGGGACACCTGCTAAGTCCATAGGGTCCTACTTCATGCCTTCCGACAAGAATCACGAGTGGCCAGTTCCCCCTGGGAACAGATCAAAGAGATCTCTCAGGGATCTCAGTGCAGTCCACAGGTTCAGTGGCGGGTGTGTGCATGTGAACGTATACCAAAAATATTGAGGTCTACAATACATATATACGTAGTCCCTGATAAAATCTTTATCAAAGTATCCCACTCTAGACCCATTGGTCTTTTCTTTTGGTAGACTCTGAGATCACTGTATCGCTCGATGCAACCATATTCAACTTCACTTGAGTCCCTTTGTTAATTCTACTTGTTTGTTCACTAAGTTGAACTACCATGCTTTAGCGTCCGAATCATGCGTGGAATTATCTAGCACGCTCGTCTTATGATAACATTCTCGTATAACACATGTAAAATTCGCCATCAAGAGTGATGAAATCCACAATGGCATAGTAACCACCTTTTAGGTAAACCCGTTACCTATCGAAAATTGGATCTTATAGCCAAAGTAAAAGACTTTCATTATTCCAAGTACTAAGTACCCTTAATTATGTAAGGAAGTCTAAACTTATCGATTCTTAAATTGCCGCCTCCTTATAGGCAAACTCTGAAGGACTACGGGCAACAAAATTTATGCCAGCCAAGTCATCCAATCATATTGGCAGTATCGCCTCTTCCTCAACTACTCTTGAGGTTTCACTCCGCTTCCTACATCGCTACATCTGATAAGTCAGGTACGACTCCCAACTCTCAACTCATCATTCTGAAGGCCTCTAAGGACTCTAGCGACCCTAGTATAATACCTCCGGTAAATACTCCAGTCCATTCTATTCACCGGTACCTCTCCCGGTAGTCCAATAATAAGTTTACTATGATCTCTTATGTCATTCTCCTACTTAGACTTAACTCTCAACACTCTCGTTTCTGAGTACTGTAACTTATCTCTTTGATACCATTTCTGTGACGCCCCCAAATCCGAGGTCAGAGATTCAGGTCGTCACATCACCATCCAACCATATCCTACATGTATTAACTTTACAACTCAATAATACATCAATCCAGACCTCAATCTTACGTACATACAAGTTAGAGCCTCAGAAACGATAATCAAAAGTAACACTAAATATTACAATTCATCTGTACAATCCGGAATCTTATGCACTTCCACTTATACAACTACACTTGAAGACGAGTCTTACTATTACAGTTGAAAACCTATCAGACTTACTCTGTAGTATTTATCTGGAACTAAATCATCTCGGGGTAAATCTTCTACTCCTCTTCTGCTGGTGCGGAGTTAACTGACCAAATTCTTCTCTTTCTGAAAAGTTTTTATAAAGCAAGAATGAGCTACATAATGCTCAGCAAGTTCGCCATTTTGAAAAATAATAATGTGGTTTATTTCGAAAACGTTCCCAACTGTATGGGTATATATATCTCAGATTTCAAAACATAATTCGACAATATATATGTCCGAGTTTGAATAAAACGTTTATACTCGCTAAGGAGCTTTAAGAATAACATATGAGTCCTTTATAAGGTTCCCATTTCAATATATCTCAGGTTTGAAAATATATACATATTAGTATATCATTTCCGGCAAAATACTCTACGGTTAACATACTGTACAGGGAATGCGTTGATGCAAAACCTCTTTCCTTCCATTAGCTTAGAAGGTTTCTCATTCAAAAACATTTCATTCTTTGAAACAATTGCAAGAGTGCACTAACACGTGCCAATCTCTATAGAAAATCTTGCAGTTCTAGATACTGCATGATGTTAATATTTTTCTTATCAAAAACCACACTATCGGCAACTTGGCACTTAGGCCCAAGAAGCAGTGTTTGAGTATTTTTCCAAAGTGGAGGATGGGACTGGAAGAAAACATAAAAACCTGACAAGGATTGACGATGATCAGTCGCCACATCCAGGTCCAATAATCCGCGGGTCTTCTCTACCGGTAGAAGGATAGAAACTACATCCGTAACTATCCCCGGGTGAAAACTACATCCGTAATCACCCTCGATGAAAACTACATCCGTAATCATCCTTCGGCAACACCTGGGCCGAAATAATAATTGATGGACCGCCTGGCTCACGGCCGCTTACACATCCCGGGAATCGTTCGTCAACGATTCCCACACCTGCCAGAGTCCCTTTTTTCTTTTTTTCTTTCAAAACTTGTTTTGATTGAAAATCGAGTAGTTGAGGTCCGACATCAGTCGACCGATAATTCTTGAAAAACGTGCAAGGGAGTAAAACCTGACCGGGGGTTTTCGAAAACATTTTAAGTTCGAAAAAGTTCAAGTTTAAAAGCGATAGACGTATCTTGGATTAGTTTTATTTAAAAATAATAAATAATTAATGAATAGTAATTTAGGATTTAATAAGAATTAATAAATTAATTATTTAATTAAATTAATCTTCTAATCCAAGATAAATATTTTCGAGTATTTTTAATAATCGTATAAATAATAATTACTTAAGTATACGACACTTCCCGAACGCTTCTTCGGGTTTTCACAATTTAATCACAATAATATACCGCTCCCCGGTCAATAGTATATTTGGACTGCTACGACCTCTATTGCTAGAGTCGTTATCCGAAGAACATTTTTCATTCTAAGTCCAAGGGTATAAACACATTTACATATATCTCAATCTCGACATAAAGTCTTGTCAAAACATAGAACATAACACGTATAGAATCTACAGACACAACAGTGGAAAACTATATATAGGAGTTTTGAAAAGTAAACTTGCATAGGTAAAATCAAGAATATAATCTTCTGAAATTAAATACTTAGGGTTGGAAAACTTGCCTTGGTGGGGTTGGGGTGGTCGGCTCGCGAAGTGGAAATGGAAATCTATTCATAATCAATATTTGTACGTTAGTACCTTAACAACGCTACTTAATCATAAGGTTTTAAAAATAGTAAGACCAACTTAACGACTCCACTTGTGACCACTAACCCTCTCATATGACCATGTCGTCACATTATCACTTCCGTTACCCATTCGACTCAAATCCATTCCTCAAACTCGAAACTCAAGTGAGCATTCTTAAAACTACTTTAAACTAATCCCCTAAGTGGTTTTTCACTTGCGCATACCTCGCTCCAACATTTTTATAAAATTGAAAAATACATATTTTAATCCAATTCTTTTTGTACAGCCTTTCCACTTGTTTAATCTGTATATCCTCAAATTTCCATAACATTTTCATAATTTTAAGGGGTCCTAACTCAGTTCACAAGTGGACAACACAGTGCAGTCCGAATTCCAGAACCACACTGCACTAATCCGGCCATAACTCAAAATCTACACATCTCCTGGGTGTGAGCCTTATATTTCTAGAAACTACATTCAAATACCTTTCTAACCATATGTATTGGGTCTTAAGGAGACAAGTTTAAGGGGTTCAAAACCCTCCTACAAGACAGTACATGCTCCCAGAATTTACAACAAGCATCTTATCAACTTCAACACTTCACAATAACACAATACTCTCTTTACAACCATTAACTCCACCAAGATTCATCTCTATAACATACATGAGACTACATACTCTAATCACATGCCTTATTATTACAACAACAAGCATAAAACTTCAAGATTTCATCATCTAAAGCTCAAACCATCAAGATTCACTCCAATACTTATAGATCTAACAATATAAACTATAAACTTGTCATGGCTAAGGGTTGAGAGATATTTATACCTTCCTTGAGTCTCTAGTGACCTTGTATGAGCTTTCTAACCCTTGGAGAAGCTTGATCTATCCTTAATAACCTTAAACTAACAAGAACATCAAGAACAAAACTTAGAAATTTTCGGAGTTAATATACCCCAGCTGAAAGAACTGGAAAAACGAGGTCCTTACCTTGCTTTTCTGGACGAGGCACCTAAATATTAGTTGTAGATCATCTCAATACCTTTCCAAAAAGCTATAGAACGCAATATTTGGATGAGAAATGAAGGCGCTATGGCTGTTTGAATCTCCCCTCTCTGTCCTGGCCGAAAATGAAGAAAAGGGAGAGAGAAATGTTTTGTTTTGTTTGGTTTGAATAATGTGAGATGTATTATTGATATGTGTTGTTATATGTGTATAAGTCACATGTTGCAAGTCTAGTGATAGCCTACTAGGTTAGACCATACTTCCATGTCTCCTAAAGCATGGTGCATAACTTTATGCTTTTTGCTTTTTACATTACTAGTTTGCTTTTCTAACTAGCTACTTGCTTGATAATTGCATGTAATATCTCCCTTATTTTATTTCTCCACCAATGTTTGTCACTTAATCCTTAATCCATAACGTATCTTAAATAAACTCCTCGTAATAACATTTTGTCGCGTAGAGATTTCCTTCGTAATTCCTTAAGTACTTAATTGTGTAATTCCCTTGAATATCCGTAACTCCTTGTCTTAGGCTTTTAAAATCTTTTAATACTCTAATAATCTTCAAAGTCCCAAGCTTTTATGTAATTTAATAGAAGTGGATTTCTTGCTTTCAATAACCTTCCTTTTTGCTCACACATCTTATGCCACGAAATTTAATACTCGGAAAATTAAAATCCACTATATGTCATTGGTGGCTCCAAAGTGTCCATCATCCATAATATCATACTTCATTAAATTTTAAAATATTACCAAAAATTAGGATTCTTACATTGTGGCACATTTAACAGCACCAGCCCGTAAAATTGTGATTTATTTAAATTTGATAGTTTATGGTATAGTATATGATGTGTGTGTGTGTCTATGATATGACTGATTTCAAAATTACTGCAACTCCACAACTGTAGTTGGACCATCAGTTGGTACACTCACAGTTGCACCATCACCATCAGCTGTTACAATGGCTTTAAGTTTGCACTTGTTGGTGCAATCCCCCTTGGTCTTTGTGGCACATTTAACAGCACCAGCCCGTAAAAGTGTGATTTAGTTAAATTTAATAGTTTATGGTATAGTATATGATGTGTGTGTGTGTCTATGATATGACTGATTTCAAAATTACTGCAACTCCACAAGTGTAGTTGGACCATCAGTTGGTACACTCACAGTTGCACCATCACCGTCAGCTGTTACAATGGCTTTAAGTTTGCACTTGTTGGTGCAATCCTCCTTGGTCTTTGTGACACATTTAACAGTACCAGCCTGTAAAAGTGTGATTTAGTTAAATTTGATTGTTTATAGTATAGTATATGATGTGCGTGTGTCTTTGATATGACTGATTTCAAAATTACTATACCTCTACAAGTACAGTTGCACCATCAGTTGGTACACTCACAGTTGCACCATCACCATCAGCTGTTACAATGGCTTGAAGTTTGCACTTGTTGGTGCAATCCCCCTTGGTCTTTGTGGCACATTTAACAGCACCAGCCCGTAAAAGTGTGATTTAGTTAAATTTGATAGTTTATGGTATAGTATATGATGTGTGTGTGTGTCTATGATATGACTGATTTCAAAATTACTGCAACTCCACAACTGTAGTTGCACCATCAGTTGGTACACTCACTGTTGCACCATAACCATCGACTGTTACAATGGCTTTAAGTTTGCACTTGTTGCTACAATCCCCCTTGGTCTTTGTGGTACATTAAACAGCACCAACCTGTAAAAGTGTGATTTAGTTAAATTTGATAGTTTATAATATAGTATATGATGTGTGTGTGTATGTCTATGATATGACTGATTTCAAAATTACTGTACCTCCACAAGTGCAGGTGCACCATCAGTTGGCACACTCACAGTTGCACCATCACCATCAGCTGTTACAATGGCTTTAAGTTTGCACTTATTGGTGCAATCCTCCTTGGTCTTTGTGGCACATTTAACAGTACCAGCCTATAAAAGTGTGATTTAGTTAAATTTGATTGTTTATAGTATAGTATATGATGTGTGTGTGTCTATGATATGACTGATTTCAAAATTACTGTACCTCCACAAGTACAGTTGCACCATCAGTTGGTACACTCACAGTTGCACCATCACCATCAGCTGTTACAATGGCTTTAAGTTTGCACTTGTTGGTGCAATCCCTCTTGGTCTTTGTGGCACATTAAACAGCACCAACCTGTAAAAGTGTGATTTAGTTAAATTTGATAGTTTATAATATAGTATATGATGTGTGTGTGTGTGTGTGTCTATGATATGACTGATTTCAAAATTATTGTAACTCCACAAGTGCAGTTGCACCATCAGTTGGTACACTCACAGTTGCACCATCACCATCGGCTGTTACAATGGCTTTAAGTTTGCACTTGTTGGTGCAATCCCCCTTGGTCTTTGTGGCACATTTAACAGCAACAACCTGTAAAAGTATGATTTATTTAAATTTGATAGTTTATGGTATAGTATATGATGTGTGTGTGTGTTGGTACGTCTATGATATGAGTGATTTCAAAATTACTGTAACTCCACAAGTGTAGTTGCACCATCAGTTGGTACACTCACGGTTGCACCATAACCATTAGCTGTTACAATGGCTTTAATTTTCCACTTGTTGGTGCAATCCCCCTTGGTCTTTGTGGCACATTTAACAGCACCAGCCCATAAAAGTGTGATTTAGTTAAATTTGATAGTTTGTGG
The DNA here is from genome assembly GCA_037693485.1 of Kitagawia praeruptora. Lineage (NCBI taxonomy): Eukaryota > Viridiplantae > Streptophyta > Magnoliopsida > Apiales > Apiaceae > Kitagawia > Kitagawia praeruptora. The sequence goes on along the minus strand of CM075352.1, from coordinate 100,871,393 downwards.
TATAGTATATGATGTGTGTGTGTCTATGATATGACTGATTTCAAAATTACTGCAACTCCACAACTGTAGTTGGACCATCAGTTGGTACACTCATAGTTGCACCATCACCATCAGCTGTTACAATGGCTTTAAGTTTGCACTTGTTGGTGCAATCCCCCTTGGTCTTTGTGGCACATTTAACAGCACCAGCCCGTAAAAGTGTGATTTAGTTAAATTTGATAGTTTATGGTATAGTATATGATGTGTGTGTGTCTATGATATGACTGATTTCAAAATTACTGCAACTCCACAAGTGCAGTTGCACCATCAGTTGGTACAATCACGGTTGCACAATAACCATTAGCTGTTACAATGGCTTTAATTTTCCACTTGTTGGTGCAATCCCCCTTGGTCTTTGTGGCACATTTAACAGCACCAGCCCGTAAAAGTATGATTTAGTTAAATTTGATAGTTTATGGTATAGTATATGATGTGTGTGTGTGTCTATGATATGACTGATTTCAAAATTACTGCAACTCCACAACTGTAGTTGGACCATCAGTTGGTACACTCACAGTTGCACCATCACCATCAGCTGTTACAATGGCTTTAAGTTTGCACTTGTTGGTGCAATCCCCCTTGGTCTTTGTGGCACATTTAACAGCACCAGCCCGTAAAAGTGTGATTTAGTTAAATTTGATAGTTTATGGTATAGTATATGATGTGTGTGTGTGTCTCTGATATGACTGATTTCAAAATTACTGCAACTCCACAAGTGTAGTTGGACCATCAGTTGGTACACTCACAGTTGCACCATCACCGTCAGCTGTTACAATGGCTTTAAGTTTGCACTTGTTGGTGCAATCCTCCTTGGTCTTTGTGGCACATTTAACAGTACCAGCCTGTAAAAGTCTGATTTAGTTAAATTTGATTGTTTATAGTGTAGTATATGATGTGTGTGTGTCTTTGATATGACTGATTTCAAAATTACTGTACCTCCACAAGTACAGTTGCACCATCAGTTGGTACACTCACAGTTGCACCATCACCATCAGCTGTTACAATGGCTTTAAGTTTGCACTTGTTGGTGCAATCCCCCTTGGTCTTTGTGGCACATTTAACAGCACCAGCCCGTAAAAGTGTGATTTAGTTAAATTTGATAGTTTATGGTATAGTATTTGATGTGTGTGTGTGTCTATGATATGACTGATTTCAAAAGTACTGCAACTCCACAACTGTAATTGGACCATCAGTTGGTACACTCACAGTTGCACCGTCACCATCAGCTGTTACAATGGATTTAAGTTTGCACTTGTTGGTGCAATCCCCCTTGGTCTTTGTGGCACATTTAACAGCACCAGCCCGTAAAAGTGTGATTTAGTTAAATTTGATAGTTTATGGTATAGTATATGATGTGTGTGTGTGTCTATGATATGACTGATTTCAAAATTACTACAACTCCACAAGTGTAGTTGGACCATCAGTTGGTACACTCACAGTTGCACCATCACCGTCAGCTGTTACAATGGCTTTAAGTTTGCACTTGTTCGTGCAATCCTCCTTGGTCTTTGTGGCTCATTTAACAGTACCAGCCTATAAAAGTGTGATTTAGTTAAATTTGATTGTTTATAGTATAGTATATGATGTGTGTGTGTCTATGATATGACTGATTTCAAAATTACTGTACCTCCACAAGTACAGTTGCACCATCAGTTGGTACACTCACAGTTGCACCATAACCATCGACTGTTACAATGGCTTTAAGTTTGCACTTGTTGCTGCAATCCCCCTTGGTCTTTGTGGTACATTAAACAGCACCAACCTGTAAAAGTGTGATTTAGTTAAATTTGATAGTTTATAGTATAGTATATGATGTGTGTGTGTGTCTATGATATGACTGATTTCAAAATTACTGTACCTCCACAAGTGCAGGTGCACCATCAGTTGGCACACTCACAGTTGCACCATCACCATCAGCTGTTACAATGGCTTTAAGTTTGCACTTGTTGGTGCAATCCCCCTTGGTCTTTGTGGCACATTTAACAGCACCAGCCCGTAAAAGTGTGATTTAGTTAAATTTGATAGTTTATGGTATAGTATATGATGTGTGTGTGTGTCTATGATATGACTGATTTCAAAATTACTGCAACTCCACAAGTGCAGTTGCACCATCAGTTGGTACAATCACGGTTGCACAGTAACCATTAGCTGTTACAATGGCTTTAATTTTCCACTTGTTGGTGCAATCCCCCTTGGTCTTTGTGGCACATTTAACAGCACCAGCCCGTAAAAGTGTGATTTAGTTAAATTTGATAGTTTATGGTATAGTATATGATGTGTGTGTGTGTCTATGATATGACTGATTTCAAAATTACTGCAACTCCACAACTGTAGTTGGACCATCAGTTGGTACACTCACAGTTGCACCATCACCATCAGCTGTTACAATGGCTTTAAGTTTGCACTTGTTGGTGCAATCCCCCTTGGTCTTTGTGGCACATTTAACAGCACCAGCCCGTAAAAGTGTGATTTAGTTAAATTTGATAGTTTATGGTATAGTATATGATGTGTGTGTGTGTGTCTATGATATGACTGATTTCAAAATTACTGCAACTCCACAAGTGTAGTTGGACCATCAGTTGGTACACTCACAGTTGCACCATCACCGTCAGCTGTTACAATGGCTTTAAGTTTGCACTTGTTGGTGCAATCCTCCTTGGTCTTTGTGGCACATTTAACAGTACCAGCCTGTAAAAGTGTGATTTAGTTAAATTTTATTGTTTATAGTATAGTATATGATGTGTGTGTGTCTTTGATATGACTGATTTCAAAATTACTGTACCTCCACAAGTACAGTTGTACCATCAGTTGGTACACTCACAGTTGCACCATCACCATCAGCTGTTACAATGGCTTTAAGTTTGCACTTGTTGGTGCAATCCCCCTTGGTCTTTGTGGCACATTTAACAGCACCAGCCCGTAAAAGTGTGATTTAGTTAAATTTGATAGTTTATGGTATAGTATTTGATGTGTGTGTGTGTCTATGATATGACTGATTTCAAAAGTACTGCAACTCCACAACTGTAATTGGACCATCAGTTGGTACACTCACAGTTGCACCGTCACCATCAGCTGTTACAATGGCTTTAAGTTTGCACTTGTTGGTGCAATCCCCCTTGGTCTTTGTGGCACATTTAACAGCACCAGCCCGTAAAAGTGTGATTTAGTTAAATTTGATAGTTTATGGTATAGTATATGATGTGTGTGTGTGTCTATGATATGACTGATTTCAAAATTACTACAACTCCACAAGTGTAGTTGGACCATCAGTTGGTACACTCACAGTTGCACCATCATCGTCAGCTGTTACAATGGCTTTAAGTTTGCACTTGTTCGTGCAATCCTCCTTGGTCTTTGTGGCACATTTAACAGTACCAGCCTATAAAAGTATGATTTAGTTAAATTTGATTGTTTAGAGTATAGTATATGATGTGTGTGTGTCTATGATATGACTGATTTCAAAATTACTGTACCTCCACAAGTACAGTTGCACCATCAGTTGGTACACTCACAGTTGCACCATAACCATCAACTGTTACAATGGCTTTAAGTTTGCACTTGTTGCTGCAATCCCCCTTGGTCTTTGTGGTACATTAAACAGCACCAACCTGTAAAAGTGTGATTTAGTTAAATTTGATAGTTTATAGTATAGTATATGATGTGTGTGTGTGTCTATGATATGACTGATTTCAAAATTACTGTACCTCCACAAGTGCAGGTGCACCATCAGTTGGCACACTCACAGTTGCACCATCACCATCAGCTGTTACAATGGCTTTAAGTTTGCACTTGTTGGTGCAATCCCCCTTGGTCTTTGTGGCACATTTAACAGCACCAGCCCGTAAAAGTGTGATTTAGTTAAATTTGATAGTTTATGGTATAGTATATGATGTGTGTGTGTGTCTATGATATGACTGATTTCAAAATTACTGCAACTCCACAAGTGCAGTTGCACCATCAGTTGGTACAATCACGGTTGCACAGTAACCATTAGCTGTTACAATGGCTTTAATTTTCCACTTGTTGGTGCAATCCCCCTTGGTCTTTGTGGCACATTTAACAGCACCAGCCCGTAAAAGTGTGATTTAGTTAAATTTGATAGTTTATGGTATAGTATATGATGTGTGTGTGTGTCTATGATATGACTGATTTCAAAATTACTGCAACTCCACAACTGTAGTTGGACCATCAGTTGGTACACTCACAGTTGCACCATCACCATCAGCTGTTACAATGGCTTTAAGTTTGCACTTGTTGGTGCAATCTCCCTTGGTCTTTGTGGCACATTTAACAGCACCAGCCCGTAAAAGTGTGATTTAGTTAAATTTGATAGTTTATGGTATAGTATATGACGTGTGTGTGTCTATGATATGACTGATTTCAAAATTACTGCAACTCCACAAGTGTAGTTGGACCATCAGTTGGTACACTCACAGTTGCACCATCACCGTCAGCTGTTACAATGGCTTTAAGTTTGCACTTGTTGGTGCAATCCTCCTTGGTCTTTGTGGCACATTTAACAGTACCAGCCTGTAAAAGTGTGATTTAGTTAAATTTGATTGTTTATAGTATAGTATATGATGTGTGTGTGTCTTTGATATGACTGATTTCAAAATTACTGTACCTCCACAAGTACAGTTGCACCATCAGTTGGTACACTCACAGTTGCACCATCACCATCAACTGTTACAATGGCTTTAAGTTTGCACTTGTTGGTGCAATCCCCCTTGGTCTTTGTGGCACATTTAACAGCACCAGCCCGTAAAAGTGTGATTTAGTTAAATTTGATAGTTTATGGTATAGTATTTGATGTGTGTGTGTGTCTATGATATGACTGATTTCAAAATTACTGCAACTCCACAACTGTAATTGGACCATCAGTTGGTACACTCACAGTTGCACCGTCACCATCAGCTGTTACAATGGCTCTAAGTTTGCACTTGTTGGTGCAATCCCCCTTGGTCTTTGTTGCACATTTAACAGCACCAGCCCGTAAAAGTGTGATTTAGTTAAATTTGATAGTTTATGGTATAGTATATGATGTGTGTGTGTGTCTATGATATGACTGATTTCAAAATTACTGCAACTCCACAAGTGTAGTTGGACCATCAGTTGGTACACTCACAGTTGCACCATCACCGTCAGCTGTTACAATGGCTTTAAGTTTGCACTTGTTGGTGCAATCCTCCTTGGTCTTTGTGACACATTTAACAGTACCAGCCTGTAAAAGTGTGATTTAGTTAAATTTGATTGTTTATAGTATAGTATATGATGTGTGTGTGTCTTTGATATGACTGATTTCAAAATTACTGTACCTCCACAAGTACAGTTGCGCCATCAGTTGGTACACTCACAGTTGCACCATCACCATCAGCTGTTACAATGGCTTGAAGTTTGCACTTGTTGGTGCAATCCTCCTTGGTCTTTGTGGCACATTTAACAGTACCAGCCTGTAAAAGTGTGATTTAGTTAAATTTGATTGTTTATAGTATAGTAGATGATGTGTGTGTGTCTATGATATGACTGATTTCAAAATTACTGTACCTCCACAAGTACAGTTGCACCATCAGTTGGTACACTCACTGTTGCACCATAACCATCGACTGTTACAATGGCTTTAAGTTTGCACTTGTTGCTGCAATCCCCCTTGGTCTTTGTGGTACATTAAACAGCACCAACCTGTAAAAGTGTGATTTAGTTAAATTTGATAGTTTATAGTATAGTATATGATGTGTGTGTGTGTCTATGATATGACTGATTTCAAAATTACTGTACCTCCACAAGTGCAGGTGCAACATCAGTTGGCACACTCACAGTTGCACCATCACCATCATCTGTTACAATGGCTTTAAGTTTGCACTTATTGGTGCAATCCTCCTTGGTCTTTGTGGCACATTTAATAGTACCAGCCTATAAAAGTGTGATTTAGTTAAATTTGATTGTTTATAGTATAGTATATGATGTGTGTGTGTCTATGATATGACTGATTTCAAAATTATTGTACCTCCACAAGTACAGTTGCACCATCAGTTGGTACACTCACAGTTGCACCATCACCATCAGCTGTTACAATGGCTTTAAGTTTGCACTTGTTGGTGCAATCCCCCTTGATCTTTGTGGCACATTAAACAGCACCAACCTGTAAAAGTGTGATTTAGTTAAATTTGATAGTTTATAATATAGTATATGATGTGTGTGTGTGTGTGTGTGTCTATGATATGACTGATTTCAAAATTATTGTAACTCCACAAGTATAGTTGCACCATCAGTTGGTACACTCACAGTTGCACCATCACCATCGGCTGTTACAATGGCTTTAAGTTTGCACTTGTTGGTACAATCCCCCTTGGTCTTTGTGGCACATTTAACAACAACAACCTGTAAAAGTGTGATTTAGTTAAATTTGATAGTTTATGGTATAGTATATGATGTGTGTATGTGTCGGTACGTCTATGATATGAGTGATTTCAAAATTACTGTAACTCCACAAGTGTAGTTGCACCATCAGTTGGTACACTCACGGTTGCACCATAACCATTAGCTGTTACAATGGCTTTAATTTTCCACTTGTTGGTGCAATCCCCCTTGGTCTTTGTGGCACATTTAACAGCACCAGCCCGTAAAAGTGTGATTTAGTAAAATTTGATAGTTTATGGTATAGTATATGATGTGTGTGTGTGTCTATGATATGACTGATTTCAAAATTACTGCAACTCCACAACTGTAGTTGGACCATCAGTTGGTACACTCACAGTTGCACCATCACCATCAGCTGTTACAATGGCTTTAAGTTTGCACTTGTTGGTGCAATCCCCCTTGGTCTTTGTGGCACATTTAATAGCACCAGCCCGTAAAAGTGTGATTTAGTTAAATTTGATAGTTTATGGTATAGTATATGATGTGTGTGTGTGTCTATGATATGACTGATTTCAAAATTACTACAACTCCACAAGTGCAGTTGCACCTTCAGTTGGTACAATCACGGTTGGACAATAACCATTAGCTGTTACAATGGCTTTAATTTTCCACTTGTTGGTGCAATCCCCCTTGGTCTTTGTGGCACATTTAACAGCACCAGCCCGTAAAAGTGTGATTTAGTTAAATTTGATAGTTTATGGTATAGTATATGATGTGTGTGTGTGTCTATGATATGACTGATTTCAAAATTACTGCAACTCCACAACTGTAGTTGGACTATCAGTTGGTACACTCATAGTTGCACCATCACCATCAGCTGTTACAATGGCTTTAAGTTTGCACTTGTTGGTGCAATCCCCCTTGGTCTTTGTGGCACATTTAACAGCACCAGCCCGTAAAAGTGTGATTTAGTTAAATTTGGTAGTTTATGGTATAGTATATGATGTGTGTGTGTGTCTATGATATGACTGATTTCAAAATTACTGCAACTCCACAAGTGCAGTTACACCATCAGTTGGTACAATCACGGCTGCACAATAACCATTAGCTATTACAATGGCTTTAATTTTCCACTTGTTGGTGCAATCCCCCTTGGTCTTTGTGGCACATTTAACAGCACCAGCCCGTAAAAGTGTGATTTAGTTAAATTTGATAGTTTATGGTATAGTATATGATGTATGTGTGTGTCTATGATATGACTGATTTCAAAATTACTGCAACTCCACAACTGTAGTTGGACCATCAGTTGGTACACTCACAGTTGCACCATCACCATCAGCTGTTACAATGGCTTTAAGTTTGCACTTGTTGGTGCAATCCCCCTTGGTCTTTGTGGCACATTTAACAGCACCAGCCCGTAAAAGTGTGATTTAGTTAAATTTGATAGTTTATGGTATAGTATATGATGTATGTGTGTGTCTATGATATGACTGATTTCAAAATTACTGCAACTCCACAAGTGTAGTTGGACCATCAGTTGGTACACTCACAGTTGCACCATCACCGTCAGCTGTTACAATGGCTTTAAGTTTGCACTTGTTGGTGCAATCCTCCTTGGTCTTTGTGGCACATTTAACAGTACCAGCCTGTAAAAGTGTGATTTAGTTAAATTTGATTGTTTGTAGTATAGTATATGATGTGTGTGTGTCTTTGATACGACTGATTTCAAAATTACTGTACCTCCACAAGTACAGTTGCACCATCAGTTGGTACACTCACAGTTGCACCATCACCATCAGCTGTTACAATGGCTTTAAGTTTGCACTTGTTGGTGCAATCCTCCTTGGTCTTTGTGGCACATTTAACAGTACCAGCCTATAAAAGTGTGATTTAGTTAAATTTGATTGTTTATAGTATAGTATATGATGTGTGTGTGTCTATGATATGACTGATTTCAAAATTACTGTACCTCCACAAGTACAGTTGCACCATCAGTTGGTACACTCACAATTGCACCATAACCATCGACTGTTACAATGGCTTTAAGTTTGCACTTGTTGCTGCAATCCCCCTTGGTCTTTGTGGTACATTAAACAGCACCAACCTGTAAAAGTGTGATTTAGTTAAATTTGATAGTTTATGGTATAGTATATGATGTGTGTGTGTGTCTATGATATGACTGATTTCAAAATTACTGCAACTCCACAACTGTAGTTGGACCATCAGTTGGTACACTCACAGTTGCACCATCACCATCAGCTGTTACAATGGCTTTAAGTTTGCACTTGTTGGTGCAATCCCCCTTGGTCTTTGTGGCACATTTAATAGAACCAGCCCGTAAAAGTGTGATTTAGTTAAATTTGATAGTTTATGGTATAGTATATGATGTGTGTGTGTGTCTATGATATGACTGATTTCAAAATTACTACAACTCCACAAGTGCAGTTGCACCTTCAGTTGGTACAATCACGGTTGGACAATAACCATTAGCTGTTACAATGGCTTTAAGTTTCCACTTGTTGGTGCAATCCCCCTTGGTCTTTGTGGCACATTTAACAGCACCAGCCCGTAAAAGTGTGATTTAGTTAAATTTGATAGTTTATGGTATAGTATATGATGTGTGTGTGTGTCTATGATATGACTGATTTCAAAATTACTGCAACTCCACAACTGTAGTTGGACTATCAGTTGGTACACTCACAGTTGCACCATCACCATCAGCTGTTACAATGGCTTTAAGTTTGCACTTGTTGGTGCAATCCCCCTTGGTCTTTGTGGCACATTTAACAGCACCAGCCCGTAAAAGTGTGATTTAGTTAAATTTGATAGTTTATGGTATAGTATATGATGTGTGTGTGTGTCTATGATATGACTGATTTCAAAATTACTGCAACTCCACAAGTGCAGTTGCACCATCAGTTGGTACAATCACGGTTGCACAATAACCATTAGCTATTACAATGGCTTTAATTTTCCACTTGTTGGTGCAATCCCCCTTGGTCTTTGTGGCACATTTAACAGCACCAGCCCGTAAAAGTGTGATTTAGTTAAATTTGATAGTTTATGGTATAGTATATGATGTGTGTGTGTGTCTATGATATGACTGATTTCAAAATTACTGCAACTCCACAACTGTAGTTGGACCATCAGTTGGTACACTCACAGTTGCACCATCACCATCAGCTGTTACAATGGCTTTAAGTTTGCACTTGTTGGTGCAATCCCCCTTGGTCTTTGTGGCACATTTAACAGCACCAGCCCGTAAAAGTGTGATTTAGTTAAATTTGATAGTTTATGGTATAGTATATGATGTGTGTGTGTGTCTATGATATGACTGATTTCAAAATTACTGCAACTCCACAAGTGTAGTTGGACCATCAGTTGGTACACTCACAGTTGCACCATCACCGTCAGCTGTTACAATGGCTTTAAGTTTGCACTTGTTGGTGCAATCCTCCTTGGTCTTTGTGGCACATTTAACAGTACCAGCCTGTAAAAGTGTGATTTAGTTAAATTTGATTGTTTGTAGTATAGTATATGATGTGTGTGTGTCTTTGATATGACTGATTTCAAAATTACTGTACCTCCACAAGTACAGTTGCACCATCAGTTGGTACACTCACAGTTGCACCATCACCATCAGCTGTTACAATGGCTTTAAGTTTGCACTTGTTGGTGCAATCCTCCTTGGTCTTTGTGGCACATTTAACAGTACCAGCTTATAAAAGTGTGATTTAGTTAAATTTGATTGTTTATAGTATAGTATATGATGTGTGTGTGTCTATGATATGACTGATTTCAAAATTACTGTACCTCCACAAGTACAGTTGCACCATCAGTTGGTACACTCACAGTTGCACCATAACCATCGACTGTTACAATGGCTTTAAGTTTGCACTTGTTGCTGCAATCCCCCTTGGTCTTTGTGGTACATTAAACAGCACCAACCTTTAAAAGTGTGATTTAGTTAAATTTGATAGTTTATAGAATAGTATATGATGTGTGTGTGTGTCTATGATATGACTGATTTCAAAATTACTGTACCTCCACAAGTGCAGGTGCACCATCAGTTGGCACACTCACAGTTGCACCATCACCATCAGCTGTTACAATGGCTTTAAGTTTGCACTTATTGGTGCAATCCTCCTTGGTCTTTGTGGCACATTTAACAGTACCAGCCTATAAAAGTGTGATTTAGTTAAATTTGATTGTTTATAGTATAGTATATGATGTGTGTGTGTCTATGATATGACTGATTTCAAAATTACTGTACCTCCACAAGTACAGTTGCACCATCAGTTGGTACACTCACAGTTGCACCATCACCATCAGCTGTTACAATGGCTTTAAGTTTGCACTTTTTGGTGCATTCCCCTGTAAGAACCCAGATTTTTGATAGAATTAAAACTTTTCTTATGTAATAATATGGAGGCGAATAGTGGTTACGACTACGCTGTAACGGTTGTTCTAGTAAATAAATAGAATGGATGTGGGTTCAAATATTATATGTCATGAAGAATGCGGTGGTTTGACAGCATAGATTAGAATAATCTATCTCCTAGGAAGTTAAGATATGAGAATTCCAAGTAGTGGAAATATTCTCATGTCATCCAAATCAATATCTGTTGTTAGTCCAGTGGTTCCGTAAAAAGGTTAAGGAGCACTCGAGAGTAAACCAGGTTCATTTTCCTAATTATAGGAATTAAATAAAAATAAGTGATGAATAGTGATTTTGGTGGAATTTAGAATATTATTATAATAATACTATATCCGGAATTCGGAACGGATTTCTGAGTTCGTATTAGTGATCCAGGAAGAAAATAAGTGTATGTAAAAGCTGTCGGATTCAGAAAAAGAGCACTTTTATTTTCTCCGAGATTTCCCCGGACACTGTAAGACATAAGGAATTATGAAAGGGATTTAAGGAAATTAAATTCGAGAAGTATTAAGTAAGATGGAGGATGATATTATAATTATTAAGAAGGTTTTCGGTAAAACCCTAACTAGAGACGAATGAGTTATTCCCTCGAACGATCAACGAATTAAGCAATAAACGGACAAGAAACAAGCAGAGGGCCAAGGGGCAACCATGTGCTAGTAGATAAGAGCAAGTAACTAAGTTAGTTACCAAGGAACTAGCATCATTAGCAACTAAACCAAACTAGTTACAAGTTTATATCATTTCCACCACAAGAATTCAACACATGGCAAGAGGTGATACATTGGATGACCACACCACTTTACTAAAGCCACTTTATGCCAAGATATTTTCTAAACATCACAATAATTCAAGAGAATCAAGCAAGCAAGGCAAGAACTCATCTTTTCTCTCAAAAATAGCCATTCGGCTATTCTCTAAATTCCAAGATCAAAACCAAGCTTCCACCCCTTGTTTCATCTCCAAACTTTTTATGTGAGTCCTATAATTCATAAAAATGATCTCCTCAAAATCCTAGCTTCAATCTCTTCTTTTTCCATTTTCAAAAAAATCATTAAAGAAGAGGATGAATAGTGTTCTTCAAGAACTAACTTTGATTTTCATGTTTCTTTGGTTGATCTTAGGTTTGTTAAAGCTAGACAAGGACCATACCAAGCTTTGTAAGGCCATATCACACCCTCAAGAAGGTATAATGATCTTGAAACCCTAGGCCTACTTTGAGTTTTTGCATGTTCTTGATGGATTTAAGTGTTAGGAGCATGTTAGTGATGTTATAATCATGATTATGTGGTAGATCTAATGGATTTAAGAGATGATGATTATGTTGGTACAATATTGTGTTCTTGAGCTTGTTGAGATGAGAATCATATGTATAAGTTGTATTGGTGCCCGGTGTGGCTTGGCTTTAGTATTACGATTAGTAGAACGTTCGATTTATAGCCGTCGTAATGCCCAATTTTCGTTTAATCTTGAAATCCGAACTTAACAGTAGATAAAACTCACTGCATAGCTTCCACTTATGCCATGATTAGCTAGATCATGTTACAAGCTTCGTTTTGATATAAAGTTCGTATGAAATGGACTTACGGTTTAGGAGTTATGATTTAATTCGTAAAAGTGGTTCGAAATCGTAAACGAAAGTTCGTAATTGAAATTGATTCCCTTAAATGTCGTTTAATCAGTTGCGAATCTTATTAATTAAATATTAGAGGTAAAAAGGAAGGTGTGGGAGAAAACCACATGTCGAATGGATCGTTTTCCGATTTTATAAAAATGTTTGAATCGAGGTTAAACGCGAACGAACCCCTTAAAGGTATGACTTTGGTTATAACTTAGAAAACGGGCGATAACACTCGAGGTATAATCTTGATTCGTAAACGACCAACCTTAGAACTTATACGACTTAAGTATATACCAAGTATAAGCATGATGACATGTCTTGATAACGAACGAATGTCGGATCGTATCGGTGATAAAAAAAGAGTTACACTAAAAGAGACGTAACGAGGTAACTCGAAAACATGTTTCGATTTAAGTGGAGTTTATACTTAGCCTTTTAATAAGCGTTAAGTGGTTAATCTTAAAGATTCTGATTGTTTATAGATTGTCGAGCTGACCCGGGACACATTACCCTTACCCGCACTCGATTCTCAGGCAAGTTTCCAATACTTGGAACTGTTGTTGTGATAATATATATGATGATTGTTTTATACATATGCCATAGCATGCATGCCTACTTTCAAGTTAATATTGAATTACTTGTTCCCTGAATTGATATCGGATTATAGACTATATATGAAATATCAGTTATAAGCCGGATTGTTTGGTTAAGACCCTTAGCGAAGGGCCACTACGCCATAGATGGCCTATCGCAACCTTTTGGCATGGGTGTTACCACTACGGGTGTTACCATAGCTATCAAATTTTTTACCTATCGCAACCTTTTGATTGTGGTGTTACCATAGGCACAAAAGTATGTTACTTTAGTTATGAAAGGTGTTAACAGTGGGTAACACCATGAGGTGTGTTACCATAGAGTATTCATTAACAAAATTTTTATTTCATTTAAAATTAATGATTTAATAATTATTTGACTTTAAAAATAATTAATTTTAATAAAATCTTTGAAATAATCATTTTAAAGCGTAATGTTCCATCAAATAATTAAATTATTGATTTTTCATAAATATTAAAATTTTGTTTATAAATTTCAAATAAAAAGATTTTAAAATAATGTAATATCCAAACATTATTAAATTTTAACTAAATTCATTAAAAGTTTAATAAAGAAATATTTTTATAAAGGTTAAAATATTTTAAGATAAATAATTTTATTTTTATGTTCATAAAATATTATTAAACAAAATTTTAATATGATTTTTTTCTATATATATTATATATTTTAATATAATAATTTTATTTTTATGTTCATTATATATATATTGATTAGCAGTGCTGAGCGGCAAACCAAAATAGAGAGCGGGCAAACGAAAATTCAGAATTGGGGAAAAGCAAGTAAACCCTCACTTCTCTCCTTTCTCTCATTCATTTCTCACTTTCATTCCTCTCACCCTCACTTCTCTCGCCTCTCTCACAGATTCAATTAGGGTTCGAGCAGGGTCAATCGAAGCTTCCTTCCACGATTCAATTAGGATTCTAGCCGGGTCAAAAACTTAGAAAACGAGGAGGAGATTGTAAATCTCTCTTTGCCTCTCTTTCCGTCCCTCTCTCTCTCTCTCTGTATCTCTCTCCCCCCTCTCTCTCTCTCTCTCTCCCTCTGTCTCTCCCTCCCTATCTATCTCTCCCCTACTCTCTCATGTATGTATGTTTTTTTTTAATTTACTATGTCGTGTTTCTCAAATTTGTGTACACAAGGGTCGAATTATATTACACGATTCTTGTATATATGCCTTTTCTGTGGATTACTTGTATTTCTATTTGGTGGCTTCATCTCTGTGATATGCATAATTAATTTTGATTAACTTATTCATCTCTCTCCAGACTATGTTCACCGGAAGGGTATATCTGCTTTAACTTTGGTACTTTTCTCGGTCTCTTAAACTTCTTGAAATTGGATTGCAAACACGTTTCTGTCAATACGTTGAATTTAATAAGTCTATCTCGTATCAAAATGCTGTCAATCTACTGGGTGCAATCAAACTAAATGTCTAATGTCTGTAGGCGTTTCAAGAAAATCTTAGAATCTTCTACTTAATAATGGTACCATGTTAAACTTTATATACAGAGGTGTTAATGCCATTCTCTCGTTTCTCTTGTCCTGAATTTGATTACATACTTCCTGTTTTTAACTGAAGCTACTATAGTGTTATCGGCATGATCATGCTGGTTCCTGGCACACTCTTCACTGTACTTTTTCTTCTTATATGTGCAACAACCTGTGCTACTTTTTCGGTAGAGGTAAATGTTAGATGTGCCTTTACAGGGAAAATGGAGAGAAGGTAGGTTAGTCGGACGTTACACTTTATAACTAGATCCATCAGATAGTTGTCTGTCAGAGTAAATATTTTCTTTATTAATAAATGTGTCTATTGACTTATGAGCTATAAACATGGTATTCTATAGCCACAAATCAAGCTTCTTGATTAGAAGTCATTATATGAAGATTGACACTTTTAATTAATAATGACTGATATATCAACGTCCAGCATTTAAACCTTTTACTTGTGATTGGTTTTCATTCAAACAAGTAATTTTGCACTGTCGCCTACTTTTTGTTTCTAAAGCGTGACGCATGACTCTGTTTTACGTCTTGTTTGCAGTTGTCTTACGTATGCTAAGCTTTGGTCACGACTACCATTGGGCAAATTGCAATCGTTTTGATCAAAAGGTATCTTCGCTATATCTTCCTTGAAATCTTTTGAAATGCTGCACCTGTTCTGCTCAAACTGCTTCATATGGCGACCTTTTTATTAAGTCTGTTTGCAGATATATTGTATGCTATTGTTGAATTGATTTCGAAAGATTACATTCCTTTCTGTTCTGGGGGTCATGAAATCTAGTTTTAGAGCGTTGCACCTGACCTGGAAGTAAAAAAATCAAATAAGATTATCTTCTTTGGTAGAGGTAGAAGACTAATTACAACTGTTTGAGTTGCTTCTATTTTAATAATGTATCACAGAATGCTTTATGCAATACCGACTTGCATAAGCTCTTCTGAATATATAAATCATCAGAGGAAGCTAACTTTTGCAGAAAGAATAGATGAAGTTAAACTTTTATCAATCCTTTCGTAGTGGGTTTTTTTAAAAGACACAAACGAAATACTGTGGATTAGGTGCGACCTTCATTTGAGGCAAGATGCGGTTAGAAGTATAGTTGAATAAATTATTGTGAAAACAATGTTGTTTTCTTCTGTAAGGCTATAAACTACTGTTCACTGGATTCTTGATTTTTAGGTAAGTATATCTATAGGGGACTAGCATGCTAAATACGCTATAATGAATGATGTTAGGGTTGCTTATAGTTGGGGACTCTTGAGAAATTGAAGCGCTATAAAGCTAAATATTTCTTCAAGATTGTTAACTGCATGTACAAACTAAGGTTACTGAAATAATTGTTGAGCTCAACGGTGTTATTTGAACAGTACTGATTCTTGGTCCACGCTATTTTAAATAGCTAACATGTGAAGAACAACAAAGTTGAGTGTCCGTAAATTTGCTTGAGTTTCTGTATTCATATTTTCGCGTCCTAGTCCTGGATAGAAACTATGCATACCCACTTTAATATTTTTACACATTGATTAGAATCGTAATGTAATTTTGTTATATATACTATGTTGGCATGTTGCTTGTTTGGGACTAAGGCTCTGTAGTCTGGACAAAGCCAAAAAGCCATTTGTACTTAAACTTTAGTAATAGAAAATGCATTTTCTTTACAAAAGGTCCTCAATTGGCTGCAAGTGCCTGTTGCTTTCCAGCATAAGTAATTTTGTAGATAATACACTTGTAGTCATAGAATGCCCGATTCTCTTGGCAACGAGGAAAAAGATGCCAGAACCTTTGTTGAATGGGTACATTTCCCCCTTTTACATATGATAAGACTTTCTTATCTATCCTGCTATGATTTTAGTACTATGTACTAACTATGAGTGGATTTGTTTATGCAGAATATCGATTATTTGAAGTATAACTAACAATGCTATAAGTGTACTTTATCTCTTCATTTCTCTAATTTTGCATTTGTCTGATGGATTGGCTAAGGGTGTAAGTTGCATAGTACTATATACATGTATTATATACATGTGTCTCGTTTTTCCGAAAAGTCGTTTTTAGCTGTTTACAAGAAGCTCACGTAGATTAAAAAAGCACCCTAACACATAGTTCTAGTTTACGCTGTTTTAAAATAAAGCACATGATCTACGATTATAGGTATCAACTGATATACCATCTCTTAAGTCTGGCTTGTAGTTTTGAAAAACAAGCTCTATTTTCTATTGCACAATGTGTGGCTGTACTTTACCTTGCTGCAGGTGATCAGGAATGTTCATCCAGGATTCTAGTGTTGAGAAGATAATTAGTCTTCTTTTTAACCACTGTGAAATTGAGGATGAAGGCATCCACAATATTGTATCTGAGAGCCTAGGTAAAATCGCCCTTATGATGCCGGCAAAACTTGTTCCCGAACTAAAGGTATTATCTGGAATGGTGAATATCTTTCATAATGTTTTCTTGACATTTATTTTTTATCTGAGGAGACATAACTAAAGTATATTTTGTAGGCGAGATTAACTAGTCCGGCAGCTTTTACCAGTGCAACAGTAGTAATCGTAGTAAAATATTCTATAAATAAGTGTCCAGAGAAGATTGATGAGATTATGTACCCTGTGATTTCTTCTTTCTTGATGCTTATCAATGATCAGGATCTATTATAATTATCTTTACTAGTCCGGAAGTTTTTAGGTGTATGCTTATAATTATCTTGTGTTCATCTATTAGTTGTCATATTTTTTATTTGCTGTATGACTTTGGCTCCTAGCACTACAAAACTACCGCACTGGTCTTGGGGCTCAGATTGCACGTGATGTTTCCTTTTCTGCAATCTGCTGGTCAACCCTTGAGCCTGTAAGACATCATTCTCTAATGAATTCAATAGTAAATCTCGACATGAAATAATGTTTCAATTGAGTGTATGAAGCCAATTGTATGCTTCTATTATCAGCTCAGGAGACAGATTATAGGCCTGGTAGGTGATCAAACAAGCATAGCCACAATCCTTGGAGCAAAGTTTTCTGCTGGTTTTGTTGCAGGAAGCATTGCAGCTTTTGTCACATGTCCTCTGGATGTCGCAAAGACCCGACGACAGATTGAGGTAATTATTTTAATCAGTATACTTCAACTGTTAACATTGGCACCACTATCAAAACCTTTGCTTGTGGTTAACATTGGAGTTCCTACAAGTAATTCTGCTAACCATAATATACTGAATCTATGCTCAAATGAGCCTTCAACCTGTAAACTCTGTAAGTTAATATTTTAAGCAAATCTGATCTAGTGGATTATAGATATCCATGTCTAATTAACTGTAGGACAAAATTTCACCCGACCGAACTCTGTTGCTGACTTTTAATTCATACTGTCCTATAAGTTAGGAAAAAGATGTCTTCCCTATACCAGATCTTAGTCTCAAGTCCAATAAAAAAACCAAGTGAGTTTTTCTGCAAAACTCTTACTGCTAGTGATACAAGCACACACGGTGGATTTTCAGTGCCACGTAGGGCAGCAAAAAAGCTTTTTCCTCAATTGGTAAGACTTCATATGCTCCCACTTTTTAAAGATAATACTTCACTAGTTGGTAGGACGATGGACCTTTATAGACATATAAGTCCTCCCCACCCAAAAAGATTAATAAAGAGTAGAGATACAGGTCCTCTATTTATTTTCTCGATTTGTTTCAGGACTTCTCAATGCAGCGTCTGACTCAAGAGCTTGTCGTTTGCGACTTGCAAAATAATACCTGGACATTTCGCCATATGTACCGTGGTGAGATGCTTATCAGTTCTCTTAGATTATGTCTTCTTCATTAAGCTGTTTATAATTGTTCTTCATTATGCCTGAGGGTTTGTATTATCTAACACCATAATAAGTGTTGTGAACTGAAGATAGAAATGTAGGTTTTCTTTCTTAGTCAGCCCCCAATTTGACCTGTCTTGCAATATGTCTCGTTCTTATGATGGTTACTTGGCTGAAGTATTATTTCATTTTTGTGAATTTATTGACCTGTTCAACTATTATTATTAATTTTCCTTTTTTGCAGATTTTGAAGCCATCTTTTACAATATTGGTAGACCACAGAACAAAATATTTTTTGTTATTGATTCGTAAAACTCACAGTAGTAAGGATACTCTGATAGCCAGGAGCAGTAGTTCAATGTTTAAATATTACTGTTGAGACACGTGCTTTTGTGTTATCTTTTCCTAACCCTCCTATGCTGATCCCATGTCCTGGTCCACAATTGACATTGTGAATATATACATTTGAACATCCAGTCTGTAATGAGATACAGTCATCTCCTGCACACACACAAAAAAAGAAGGCATTAAAATTCCTACACAAACTACCCTAATTTGTATATTTGGTTGATACGATGTACAAATATAATTTTAGGAACTTTCAGTATTTTTGATTCTGATTCTGTAATATGTTGTTGACATCTGCTGATTGATGACAATTAAATCATCTTAGGGTTAAGAGTCTATCCAAAGGAACCAGCAGCTTCAAGAAAGATACACTGTCTTCATCACTAAACATTAGAAGCTCAACAACTTTGCCCGTGTCTTCAGTTTCGACAACTACATAGTGCACCAAGAGGAGGGCTGTACAGTTAAGGAGGGCTATAATGGCTACCATAGCAAAAGATGTACCAAAGACTTTGGAAGCTGAGTTTTATTTTTTTTTGTTTCTTATATTGGTAGAATTGTAAAGATGGATCAAATGATGTAGTTGCTGGTGGATTTGAATTGTTGTTGGTTTGGATTTGATGTAGTTGCTTTTGGATTTGTATTGTTGGTTTGTTTTATGGCAATTCAATATTCTGCTGGTGAATCTTTATTTTGTTTCATTTATGGTGTTACAATAGGTAAAATGTGTGTTGCAGTAGGTAATATTAGGTGTTACAATAGGTTAAAGTAGGTGTTACAATAGGCCTTGCAGGTGGGCCCCACCCAGAAGTGGGTCCCACAAGTGGGCCCCACACGTGGGTCCCACATGTGGGCCCCACACGTGTGGGCCCCACGTGTGACACCTGTGCAAAATTGTATTATCTGTTGTAACACACAAACTATGTTACTATAGAGTGTTTAAAATGTTGCTATAGAGGTTTTTGGTAACCACATTTGCTATGTTACCTTAGGCTATGTTTTGATGTTACCTTAGATACCTGTAGTTACTGCTGAGAACCTAACACAGCTCAGGTGTTACCATAGCCCTATTTTGGCCTATGGTAACTTCAAAATGGGGTCTATGGTAACACAGTTTGGGGGTTGCTATAGGCCATCTATGGCGTAGTGGGCGTATGATATTCATACTTCAAATATAGACCGGGAGTCGATATTTTGTAATATATAAATAGTCGTGGAAACCCGGAGGGATCCCAGCGACAAATTTATTACTTCGAGGATTTTTATTCGATTACGAATCTTTCGAGGAACGTTATTTGAGTATTAACTCAGTGAAGGAATATTTAATGAATATTATTTTAATATTCATTTAGAATGTCATTTATTTAATGAATATTATTTTGATCATTCATTGGAGTTATTTAGTTAATGAATATTATTTTGAATATTCATTAGAGTTATTTGGTTGACGAATATCATTCCCAAATATTCATTTGGCTTACTTATTATTATTTGGAATATTCATTTGATCTTTATTTATTTAATGAATATTACTTTCGAATATTCATTTAAGGTTTGATTTACTTAATGAATATTATTTTAAAATATTCATTGGAAGTTCTATTTACTCAAGGAATATTACTTCGAATATTCCTTTAAAGTTTTGATTACTAAATGAATATTATTCAGATATTCATTTAGAATATTATTTGTTAAATGAATATTATTTTGGGATATTCATTTAGAATATTATTTGTTAAATGAATATTATTTTGGGATATTCATTTAGAATATTATTTGTTAAATGAATATTATTTTGGGATATTCATTTAGAATATTATTTGTTTAATGAATATTATTTGGATATTCATTTGGAATGTTAATTGTTAAATGAATATTATTTTCAAATATTCATTTAAGGTTTGATTTATTCAGTAAATATTATTTTAAATATTTATTTAAGTTTATTTATTCAATGAATATTATTTTAAATATTCATTTAAGAAGAGATTTATTTAATAAATAATTCTATATATTCATTCGAGGATTACTTACGAGCAATATTATGATTTAATAATATTCCGTAATTATTATTGACTTAATAAATATTCTGGGAATATTTAATAAAATTCTTTTGAATCCTTTTTGGTAATGATTTATATTATTCAAAGGTTATCCTTCACCTTCAGATATTATGTAAAATATTTCGGAGTCTTTTATGACTATTTTATCAAGGGGAGGTTCCCAAAACTTTATTTTCATTTAAATCTATCTTATAAGAAGATTTAAATACTCGCTCAACTTCCAAACGTATATAAGGGAACCTCACTTGAGCGATGTTATTTATTGGACTGCCCGGTCCTATACTTGATAAAACTATCTTGTCACTCACATCTTGATTCTTTCAAGCATCGATATGAGTCTTTTGGTTACCTCCTCAACGCTCGAGGGGTATGATTGATGTAACAAGTTTATATCCATTAACAAGCATCAGCTTGGGAAATATTGGTGAATTTTCCTTTCCAATTAGATACGACTACTTTGTGGAGTCCTATCAACAAGTGTTACACTTGGGGAAAAGGGGAACGAACTTTACGTTTCAGAGTCATGGATGATATTCGAACTAGGAGACGCGTAAGTGGCCGAGTGGCGCCGGTCCAGCAATAGCCCAACCGTTGGCTGAGGAGTTCCAGAGGGCGGTAGATAAGTAATTCCGTCGGAGCTACCTTCTACATGTAGAGAACGACTGATGAGATGCATGACATACGACTGGTCATCGTAAACGTCAGGGCATCTGGCGCGGCAATGCTCCCGTATTAGTTCATCTTCTAAAAGTGAGAAATTTCTGCAACACTGTTGGTGTTGGCAAGGTGAAAGAGTGTTGAAACCGGAATTGCAATATTTTTCCTGCAAGTTCCTCTTTTATGATAATTGAGAATATCTTGCTTATCTTTTGCATAGCAGATATTTATTCAAAACAAATATATTTTTGAGTTACCTTGTAACTTCATCTCATACCTTATATTGGTACTACATCGTTAATACATGGCATATGGTTTCAAAGATATTTTGGACTGTTATATATTATCACTGTTCAATTATATTTCTAGTGGGCTATTGCTCACCCTTGCTTTATTTATTTATATCACAACAACAGCTAGATCAGATGGCCGCGCAAGGCGCACACAGCGTAAGCAGGTGTCAACCGTCAGAGGTTTACCGCTAAGGTCTTGGCTACCTTTGTTGAGGATGCAACTACTGGTAGGCTAGTTGTTAGCAATTGAGCCTCAAATGTATTTATATTATGGTATCTATTAATGGATGGCAAAGAGTATGTAATTGTACAATTGTAATTCTTTGGGTTGTAAGAACTCAAACTTGTGATTAATAATATTGTTGGTTACTCTGATTTCATCTCTGGGACTATAACGGGTGTGTTTTATGTTGTTGTTTTGGGTCACAAGGTTGTAATTTAAATTATGTTGGATATTGAGACCGTAACGACCAGATCCCTGACCCTGGATCTGGGGGTGTTACAGAAATGGTATCAGAGAGAGCGTTATATATCCCAGAGATGACGTGACGTTAAAACAATAAATTCATTAAGATAATAAGAACTCTTGCCAAGTTCATAGTCAGACTACATAATGTAGTATTGACATATAAAACCCTTATGGGAACCCTAAAGTATCATGATAGTAACTTAGCTCGTTCTTGTATCGACTAGTAAGGCGACAGACCTTGGGGATTACGAGAAGTAACTCAATGATGCTTGTTTTGATATTGAAGATCGGATGGTGGATTCGATAGAGCACCCTACTGAGGACCCGGTTGAGGTCCCAGCAGAGGAAGGAAATATTGATAAGTATAAGGAGTTTACACTTCAGGAAATGAGGGCTACAGCCAGAGAGACTGTAAGAGTTAAGGTATAGTGCTCATAAAAGTGAGCATAAAGAACTGAGATATTATTAAGAGAACTAAAGATGCGTATTGGATTCATAGCTGGACTGCTAGATGAAGTACCAGCAGGTAAGATGGATTTGAGGAATTACTTGAGATCTTATATGGGGATAGATAAAAAAACCAAAATCCTTAGAGACCTACAGATTAATGAGAGAAGAGTTAGAGTGGCACATGGTTATCAAAGACACAGATAGAGGACGGGGAGCAGAGTCCCTAGGAACAGTTAAGACATAGGTGGCAAGTGCCATATCTTCAGATAAATGAATTAGTGTGAATGTGGTTAAGGATAATTCGCCATGAGAAGGCAGATTTCATGAGTGATAATTTGTAAAGTCAAACTTAGATTGATGAGGTGGTTGGGTTCAAGGAAATGTCCATTTTATGAATGGATCAACTTAGAAAATAAAGACATTGAAAGGTGATGGCATAATTGAATAAAGTATATAAGGAAATAGTAAGCAAGACAATGATCTCAGAACCTACAAGACTAAACGACCAGTGAGTCTATGATAAACTAGTAATGAGGCTATCGTCAAGAAACCAAGTATAAGTTCAGTTCAATTCAGTGAAAGGATGAACCAGAAACATTAGTTGCATGTGATTCAGAAGAATATTAAATTCTTTCTTTTCCTTGAATGGATTATGGTAGTTACCTTAAGTTTATTCTGACACTGAATCATAAATGGATTAGGCAAGGCGAGCAGTGGTCGAGATGTAATTGAGAATGCTTCTAGGTGCAACCTGATAGAACAGGTGTGGGACATGTTCTCGAAATAAGAGATTTGGCAAAATGAAGTCCAGCAATAGGACACACGATCAATAAGAGTAGTGTTGGTCGGCCCTACCAAGTTAAAGACAGTTTCAAATGAAGATTGGCCAACCACACTGGCAAAGGTGAGAAATTTCATAAAATTCACAAGGTATTACCAAAGATTTGCTCAGGACTTTACAGAAAGTGTAGTCCCGTAACCCGACTTATTATAAGAATAAAAGTTTGAATGGACAAGATAAACGTGAGAAGATCTTCCTGGAGCTAAAGGTAAAGTTGGTGATGACCAGGGTTGGCGTTGCCTAATGGAAGAAGGAAACTTTGGGAGATATTATGATGCAACTCATACAGGTATAGGTCTGCGCTTATGCAGCACGACAGCGTAATTTCGAATACATTTAGACAGCGCAGTTCATCGGATTCGGATGGCCTTGGTAGTGCCAATGTTGAGGAACGACTAACCCCGACGGTAGTGTTCCTTCTGAGACTAGTTGTTAAGAAGACTGGTATTTGGTAGTATCGACTAATAGGACGAACATGTATCGGGGAGGTATGGCATGTTTAGTTTGAAACTTTTGATTCCCTTCTAGGGAAGATGTAAATTTGGTTTCCTTCTAATGGTTAAACTCCCAGCTTTATGTCAATCATTTCGCTACTGTAACTGTTTATGGTTCGACCAGCTCGGATGTTCATAGAAATATTCTTTGGGTATCGAAATTGATTTTCTTAATGTAACCAGTGGGTGGATAGATTGACTGAAATTTCCCTAATCCTGGAAAGGAATTGGACAAAATTTGGCAAACCTTGTCTTTCTGATTATCTGAATACATCACTGAGGAGAGTGGAAACTGAAGCAAACCCTATAAATTGGGTAAGGTAGCCGCTATACGGATTGGTAGATAGATCCCGATTATTACGATTGATTCTAGAAATAAACTAATGAAGATAAGATTGGATGGTAAAAAGGGAAATGTAATTAAGGAACAAGCCGGACTAAGAAAGTTCGGGATGGACTTAAATGAAAAAGTTGTCATGCCAGAAATGTTAAGCTTTTGTGGCACATGAAATTGATAAGAGTAACTAGAAGAATAAAAGAAAAGGAAAGGTGACCGGAGATGGCACCGAGAAGTCGATTGAGACTTATATGGAGTGAAGTTTTGAAAAGATCAAAAGGTATCAAAGTAGAAGGCACTATGCCAGCAATTGCTAGAAAAGTAATGCTATTAGCCGACCCCTAAACTCACATATTTTAGCATGGCCAGTTGGGTCCAAGTCACTAAAGATTATCGAGTGACAGAACCAGCAAGGTAAGGACAAAGCGGGGTGCTTCTAACTAAGTGCCAACCGCGAGGACTTTTGATATAAAATGAATTGAGGAACATGATGATGGATTTTATATATACCATGGAAGTATTGGGATTGAGGATAGTGACCAATAAAGAGTTTCGAAGATTGTCAAAGATGGCGTAGTATGATGTATAAATGTTATCTGAAGCTTAGCGTCCTCAAAAAAAGAGCATTAGACACTAAGAGATTCACGTTGAACACGACCAATATCTTCCAGAGCATCATTGCTACCATTACCAAGTTCTGTAAGAAAGACAGATAGACATATGTTGTCTTTTGGAAGGTTATATAGACTGACATTCGTTTGAAAGAAGAGGTTAGCATTAGGCTACCTATAGAGTATCAAGATGAGAATGATTGAAAAGAGACCCTTATTAAGGATATATGAGTGAATTTCCAAGAACATGATGTATGTATTCCTTGAAGATAGAATTGAGAATAGAATGTCCATATATTAAGACGAACATTGGGGGATGCACAAAGGATAACATCACCCCTAATAAAGACACTATGAAATCAGATGATATAAATGAATCGACCAAGGTGTCAATAACCTATAAGGATTTGTGGAAAAGAGTCTCAAAAAGTACATAGACAGAATCGTTATAGAATTGGTTAATGATGTTTGATATACCCTGTACCCAGAAGATATAGGATGAATGATGAGGATGACCTAAGGAACCCTATAAGGGAAGAGGTAATGTTCTGAACTTCAGAAAAGGGAAGTTTGGTAAGGAATGTATGACATAGTAACAATAAGGCCAACGAGGTGGCCGACACTTTAAGTATAGGGGAGTAAGTATAAATGCTCATACCAAAGAAATAGAATGATAATGTAAGGACCTCGATGGTCATAATGTGGTAGAGGAAGTTACATCCCGTCTAATGATTGTGTCAGGATCAACTATAAGAATAGTTTAAGTAAAGATTCGATTCCTGATGTTGCCAGTAGCACATCATCGACATTATGAGGCTCTACGACAGGCCAGACCAAATTCCCCAAGGGACTCGCCTTTCCTTTGGAATGAGTGGGGGAAAGTTAAGTAACAACGAATTGGTAGTAAACGACCAGAAATAGAGAGGGTACAAATACTGATAAGCCAAATGGCACGATGATGAATGACAAGCGAGTTTATGTTGGTGTATTTCTGTGCAAACAAGATAGAGAATTATGAGATTGGCAAGCGATTAAGCAAACCGATAAGCTTTTAGTCTTCTATCGGAGATATATGATTAATAATCTCACCAGCCTGTTCCAGCTGCGATGCTGGAAGCTTTCCTGCAATTTTATCTGCTTCATGTTATATCTACGTCAAGTTCAGGAAGCGTTCCTTATGGATAGGAAATAGTGATTATTTTGTTTTCCTAGAGGATCTTGAATTGATAATTATGATGCTTAGTTACTAAAGCACTGCGTAAACGATAAGCGATGGTGATCCTTCTGAGAAATTAGGTGGTAACGACTGTGGAAATGTCGAAGTGAATCTAAGTGAGAGAAATCATCCAGGTTTATTTCGGATGGTGTAATTTCTGGAACGACGGGATATTTGAAATGAAGAATTAGGTTATGATGGTTCATAAAATGATTATAGTGGAAATAAAGACAAGAGACTGATAGAGATGGAAATAAAATTGGGAATTAATAAGAGAGTCCGATAGGCGGACTCATGAGAATCTCCAGTAATGAAGCGAGAAAAGTATGGAATTGGCAAGGTAAGGGTTTTGGCCAAAACGAAAAAAAAAATGGAATTAGGAGCATAAATGACATACAAATTGACTCCTTTTAAGTTTGGAAAATTCGAGGAAATACGGAAAAGATTGATTGAGTAATAAAGAAACTCATGGAATGAAAAAGTGAAATCTAGATGGTTGAACAAAGGAAAATTTGGCCCCAAACGTGTAACACGTATTGAATAAAGGTGACGAGTGCCTCAACCCTGAGATGCCGGTGGAGATAAACAACAAAAGTAAATAAGAATTAGATAATAAGAAGGATGTGATTGATAAAGAAAAGATTGGGAAATAACTAAGGAAGCGATGCAAGGAATGTTATGAATGGATTGATGAATGGGTTTTCCTAATGAGCTATCGGAATGACAACCTAATGGTGTTAGAATTATGAATATGAAATGGCTAGTGTCGTGGCATGAAATGCCAGTATTAATTATGTCAAGCGAGAAATCCATGATTTTAACCTGAGAGGTTGAAGGATTTTCCAAAAGTAGTTGATACTAATATCGAACAAGAGTATAGGTCCACAGAATGATGGACAGAGCAACAAGGACATGTGATATGTGAGATTACGAAAAAGTGGAATTTGATACGAATATGATTATTTCTCTTCTCTAATAAACCTCTATAGTTCAGAGGTAAATTCTAAGCATGATATTTTGACAATCATGAAAACTTTCTTATATGATTCTTTGAAATTCGTTCTTTTCTTCTCCCTTATTTATCTTCTTCTAAATTGAGAAGAACAACCCTTTAAGGAGGGGAGGTAATACTACGTGACTCTCTGTCTGTGTGATAGGAGTCTAAGTGGAATGCCATTAATTGTTTAATTGCTTGTCAAGTACTAAAGGCTGGCCCCCTTCTGTACTAGCTATGCAATATAACAAATGTTCATTGATCACAGTGATCCCTCGATAAATTTTTTTTTTTTCTTTTTTTCTTTTTCCACCTAAATATATATACATCGAGATTGCGAAGATTAAAGCGATTAGGAATTGCAAAATTACGAGCGAGGTTATCTCCGGACTTCGTAGCGCGTTAGTGATACCGAAGTCACTGCCCGTACCAATAAGGTTAATAGTATAAGAACGGACAAGAGCGTATACCGGATGATGTGTTATGCGAAAGTATCAAAGAATTGGTAGAACGGATAAAGGGTGTGTTGTAACACCAGTATGATGTGCTTTAGAAAGATTGGAATGTGTAAGGATCGACCAGAGAATTGGAAAGCGAAATAACCAACAAGTACCCAATTGTCTTCTACCTGATTCCGGGACGGAATCCTTTTAAGGAGGGGAGACTGTAAGAACCCAGATTTTTGATAGAATTAAAACTTTTCTTATGTAATAATATGGAGGCGAATAGTGGTTACGACTACGCTGTAATGGTTGTTCTAGTAAATAAATAGAATGGATGTGGGTTCAAATATTATATGTCATGAAGAATGCGGTGGTTTGACAGCATAGATTAGAATAATCTATCTCCTAGGAAGTTAAGATATGAGAATTCCAAGTAGTGGAAATATTCTCATGTCATCCAAATCAATATCTGTTGTTAGTCCAGTGGTTCCGTAAAAAGGTTAAGGAGCACTCGAGAGTAAACCAGGTTCATTTTCCTAATTATAGGAATTAAATAAAAATAAGTGATGAATAGTGATTTTGGTGGAATTTAGAATATTATTATAATAATACTATATCCGGAATTCGGAACGGATTTCTGAGTTCGTATTAGTGATCCAGGAAGAAAATAAGTGTATGTAAAAGCTGTCGGATTCAGAAAAAGAGCACTTTTATTTTCTCCGAGATTTCCCCGGACACTGTAAGACATAAGGAATTATGAAAGGGATTTAAGGAAATTAAATTCGAGAAGTATTAAGTAAGATGGAGGATGATATTATAATTATTAAGAAGGTTTTCGGTAAAACCCTAACTAGAGACGAATGAGTTATTCCCTCGAACGATCAACGAATTAAGCAATAAACGGACAAGAAACAAGCAGAGGGCCAAGGGGCAACCATGTGCTAGTAGATAAGAGCAAGTAACTAAGTTAGTTACCAAGGAACTAGCATCATTAGCAACTAAACCAAACTAGTTACAAGTTTATATCATTTCCACCACAAGAATTCAACACATGGCAAGAGGTGATACATTGGATGACCACACCACTTTACTAAAGCCACTTTATGCCAAGATATTTTCTAAACATCACAATAATTCAAGAGAATCAAGCAAGCAAGGCAAGAACTCATCTTTTCTCTCAAAAATAGCCATTCGGCTATTCTCTAAATTCCAAGATCAAAACCAAGCTTCCACCCCTTGTTTCATCTCCAAACTTTTTATGTGAGTCCTATAATTCATAAAAATGATCTCCTCAAAATCCTAGCTTCAATCTCTTCTTTTTCCATTTTCAAAAAAATCATTAAAGAAGAGGATGAATAGTGTTCTTCAAGAACTAACTTTGATTTTCATGTTTCTTTGGTTGATCTTAGGTTTGTTAAAGCTAGACAAGGACCATACCAAGCTTTGTAAGGCCATATCACACCCTCAAGAAGGTATAATGATCTTGAAACCCTAGGCCTACTTTGAGTTTTTGCATGTTCTTGATGGATTTAAGTGTTAGGAGCATGTTAGTGATGTTATAATCATGATTATGTGGTAGATCTAATGGATTTAAGAGATGATGATTATGTTGGTACAATATTGTGTTCTTGAGCTTGTTGAGATGAGCATCATATGTATAAGTTGTATTGGTGCCCGGTGTGGCTTGGCTTTAGTATTACGATTAGTAGAACGTTCGATTTATAGCCGTCGTAATGCCCAATTTTCGTTTAATCTTGAAATCCGAACTTAACAGTAGATAAAACTCACTGCATAGCTTCCACTTATGCCATGATTAGCTAGATCATGTTACAAGCTTCGTTTTGATATAAAGTTCGTATGAAATGGACTTACGGTTTAGGAGTTATGATTTAATTCGTAAAAGTGGTTCGAAATCGTAAACAAAAGTTCGTAATTGAAATTGATTCCCTTAAATGTCGTTTAATCAGTGGCGAATCTTATTAATTAAATATTAGAGGTAAAAAGGAAGGTGTGGGAGAAAACCACATGTCGAATGGATCGTTTTCCGATTTTATAAAAATGTTTGAATCGAGGTTAAATGCGAACGAACCCCTTAAAGGTATGACTTTGGTTATAACTTAGAAAACGGGCGATAACACTCGAGGTATAATCTTGATTCGTAAACGACCAACCTTAGAACTTATACGACTTAAGTATATACCAAGTATAAGCATGATGACATGTCTTGATAACGAACGAATGTCGGATCGTATCTGTGATAAAAAAAGAGTTACACTAAAAGAGACGTAACGAGATAACTCGAAAACATGTTTCGATTTAAGTGGAGTTTATACTTAGCCTTTTAATAAGCGTTAAGTGGTTAATCTTAAATATTCTGATTGTTTATAGATTGTAGAGCTGACCCGGGACACATTACCCTTACCCGCACTCGATTCTCAGGCAAGTTTCCAATACTTGGAACTGTTGTTGTGATAATATATATGATGATTGTTTTATACATATGCCATAGCATGCATACCTACTTTCAAGTTAATATTGAATTACTTGTTCCCTGAATTGATATCGGCTTATAGACTATATATGAAATATCAGTTATAAGCCGGATTGTTTGGTTAAGACCCTTAGCGAAGGGCGTATGATATTCATACTTCAAATATAGACCGGGAGTCGATATTTTGTAATATATAAATAGTCGTGGAAACCCGGAGGGATCCCAGCGACAAATTTATTTATTTGTATCACCCTTGCTTTATTTATTTATATCACAACAACAGCTAGATCAGATGGCCGCGCAAGGCGCACACAGCGTAAGCAGGTGTCAACCGTCAGAGGTTTACCGCTAAGGTCTTGGCTACCTTTGTTGAGGATGCAACTACTGGTAGGCTAGTTGTTAGCAATTGAGCCTCAAATGTATTTATATTATGGTATCTATTAATGGATGGCAAAGAGTATGTAATTGTACAATTGTAATTCTTTGGGTTGTAAGAACTCAAACTTGTGATTAATAATATTGTTGGTTACTCTGATTTCATCTCTGGGACTATAACGGGTGTGTTTTATGTTGTTGTTTTGGGTCACAAGGTTGTAATTTAAATTATGTTGGATATTGAGACCGTAACGACCAGATCCCTGACCCTG
The DNA here is from genome assembly GCA_037693485.1 of Kitagawia praeruptora. NCBI lineage: Eukaryota > Viridiplantae > Streptophyta > Magnoliopsida > Apiales > Apiaceae > Kitagawia > Kitagawia praeruptora. The sequence continues at coordinate 100,840,676 of CM075352.1, read as the reverse complement.
GATCTGGGGGTGTTACATCCCCCTTGGTCTTTGTGGCACATTAAACAGCACCAACCAGTAAAAGTGTGATTTAGTTAAATTTGATAGTTTATAATATAGTATATGATGTGTGTGTGTGTGTGTGTGTGTGTGTGTGTGTGTGTGTGTGTGTATGATATGACTGATTTCAAAATTATTGTAACTCCACAAGTGCAGTTGCACCATCAGTTGGTACACTCAAAGTTGCACCATCACCATCGGCTGTTACAATGGCTTTAAGTTTGCACTTGTTGGTGCAATCCCCCATGGTCTTTGTGGCACATTTAACAGCAACAACCTGTAAAAGTGTGATTTAGTTAAATTTTATAGTTTATGGTATAGTATATGATGTGTGTGTGTGTCGGTACGTCTATGATATGAGTGATTTCAAAATTACTGTAACTCCACAAGTGTAGTTGCACCATCAGTTGGTACACTCACAGTTGCACCATCACCGTCAGCTGTGACAATGGCTTTAAGTTTGCACTTGTTGGTGCAATCCCCCTTGGTCTTTATGGCACATATAACAGCACCAGCCTGTAAAAGTGTGATTTAGTTAAATTTGATTGTTTATAGTATAGTATATAATGTGTGTGTGTCTATGATATGACTGATTTCAAAATTACTGTACCTCCACAAGTACAGTTTCACCATCAGTTGGTACACTCACAGTTGCACCATCACCATCAGCTGTTACAATGGCTTTAAGTTTACACTTGTTGGTGCAATCCCCCTTGGTCTTTGTGGCACATTAAAAAGCACCAACCTGTAAAAGTGTGATTTAGTTAAATTTGATAGTTTATAATATAGTATATGATGTGTGTGTGTGTCTGTGTGTCTATGATATGACTGATTTCAAAATTACTGTAACTCCACAAGTGCAGTTGCACCATCAGTTGGTACACTCACAGTTGCACCATCACCATCGGCAGTTACAATGGCTTTAAGTTTGCACTTGTTGGTGCAATCCCCCTTGGTCTTTGTGGCACATTTAACAGCAACAACCTGTAAAAGTGTGATTTAGTTAAATTTGATAGTTTATGGTATAGTATATGATGTGTGTGTGTGTCTATGATATGAGTGATTTCAAAATTACTGTAACTCCACAAGTGTAGTTGCACCATCAGTTGGTACACCATCAGTTGGTACACTCACAGTTGCACCATCACCGTCAGCTGTTACAATGGCTTTAAGTTTGCACTTATTGGTGCAATCCTCCTTGGTCTTTGTGGCAAATTTAACAGTACCAGCCTGTAAAAGTGTGATTTAGTTAAATTTGATTGTTTATAGTATGGTATATGATGTGTGTGTGTGTGTCTATGATATGACTGATTTCAAAATTACCGTACCTCCACAAGTACAGTTGCACCATCAGTTGGTACACTCACAGTTGCACCATTACCATCAGCTGTTACAATGGCTTTAAGTTTGCACTTGTTGGTGCAATCCCCCTTGGTCTTTGTGGCACATTAAACAGCACCAACCTGTAAAAGTGTGATTTTGTTAAATTTGATAGTTTATAATATAGTATATGATGTGTGTGTGTGTGTGTCTATGATATGACTGATTTCAAAATAACTGTAACTCCACAAGTGCAGTTGCACCATCAGTTGGTACACTCACAGTTGCACCATAACCATCGGCTATTACAATGGCTTTAAGTTTGTACTTGTTGGTGCAATCCCCCTTGGTCTTTGTGGCACATTTAACAACAACAACCTGTAAAAGTGTGATTTAGTTAAATTTGATAGTTTATGGTATAGTATATGATGAGTGTGTGTCTATGATATAACTGATTTCAAAATTACTGTAACTCCACAAGTGTAGTTACACCATCAATTGGTACAATCACGGTTGCACCATAACCATTAGCTGTTACAATGGCTTTAATTTTCCACTTGTTGGTGCAATCCCCCTTGGTCTTTGTGGCACATTTAACAGCACCAGCCCGTAAAAGTGTGATTTAGTTAAATTTTATAGTTTATGGTATAGTATATGATGTGTGTGTGTGTCTATGATATGACTGATTTCAAAATTACTGCAACTCCACAACTATAGTTGGACCATCAGTTGGTACACTTACAGTTGCACCATCACCATCAGCTGTTACAATGGCTTTAAGTTTGCACTTATTGGTGCAATCCCCTTGGTCTTTGTGGCACATTTAACAGCACCAGCCCGTAAAAGTGTGATTTGGTTAAATTTGATAGTTTATGGTACAGTATATGATGTGTGTGTGTGTCTTTGATATGACTGATTTCAAAATTACTGCAACTCCACAAGTGTAGTTGGACCATCAGTTGGTACACTCACAGTTGTACCATCACCGTCAGCTGTTACAATGGCTTTAAGTTTGCACTTGTTGGTGCAATCCTCCTTGGTCTTTGTGGCACATTTAACAGTACCAGCCTGTAAAAGTGTGATTTAGTTAAATTTGATTGTTTATAGTATAGTATATGATGTGTGTGTGTCTATGAAATGACTGATTTCAAAATTACTGTACCTCCACAAGTACAGTTGCACCATCAGTTGGTACACTGACAGTTGCACCATCACCATCAGCTGTTACAATGGCTTTAAGTTTGCACTTGTTGGTGCAATCCCCCTTGGTCTTTGTGGCACATTAAACAGCACCAACCTGTAAAAGTGTGATTTAGTTAAATTTGATAGTTTATAATATAGTATATGATGTGTGTGTGTGTGTGTCTATGATATGACTGATTTCAAAATTACTGTAACTCCACAAGTGCAGTTGCACCATCAGTTGGTACAATCACGGTTGCACCATAACCATTAGCTGTTACAATGGCTTTAATTTTCCACTTGTTGGTGCAATCCCCCTTGGTCTTTGTGGCACATTTAACAGCACCAGCCCGTAAAAGTGTGATTTAGTTAAACTTGATAGTTTATGGTATAGTATATGATGTGTGTGTGTGTCTATGATATGATTGATTTCAAAATTACTACAACTCCACAACTGTAGTTGGACCATCAGTTGGTACACTCACAGTTGCACCATCACCATCAGCTGTTACAATGGCTTTAAGTTTGCACTTGTTGGTGCAATCCCCCTTGGTCTTTGTGGCACATTTAACAACACCAGCCCGTAAAATTGTGATTTAGTTAAATTTGATAGATTATGGTATAGTATATTATGTGTGTGTGTGTGTGTCTATGATATGACTGATTTCAAAATTACTGCAACTCCACAAGTGTAGTTGGACCATCAGTTGGTACACTCACAGTTGCACCATCACCGTCAGCTGTTACAATGGCTTTAAGTTTGCACTTGTTGGTGCAATCCTCCTTGGTCTTTGTGGCACATTTAACAGTACCAGCCTGTAAAAGTGTGATTTAGTTAAATTTGATTGTTTATAGTATAGTATATGATGTGTGTGTGTCTTTGATATGACTGATTTCAAAATTACTGTACCTCCACAAGTACAGTTGCACCATCAGTCGGTACACTCACAGTTGCACCATCACCATCAGCTGTTACAATGGCTTTAAGTTTGCACTTGTTGGTGCAATCCTCTTTGGTCTTTGTGGCACATTTAACAGTACCAGCCTGTAAAAGTGTGATTTAGTTAAATTTGATTGTTTATAGTGTAGTATATGATGTGTGTGTGTCTATGATATGACTTATTTCAAAATTACTGTACCTCCACAAGTACAGTTGCACCATTAGTTGGTACACTCACAGTTGCACCATAACCATCGACTGTTACAATGGCTTTAAGTTTGCACTTGTTGCTGCAATCCCCCTTGGTCTTTGTGGTACATTAAACAGCACCAACCTGTAAAAGTGTGATTTAGTTAAATTTGATAGTTTATAGTATAGTATATGATGTGTGTGTGTGTGTGTGTCTATGATATGACTGATTTCAAAATTACTGTACCTCCACAAGTGCAGGTGCACCATCAGTTGGCACACTCACAGTTGCACCATCACCATCAGCTGTTACAATGGCTTTAAGTTTGCACTTGTTGGTGTAATCCTCCTTGGTCTTTGTGGCACATTTAACAGTACCAGCCTGTAAAAGTGTGATTTAGTTAAATTTGATTGTTTATAGTATAGTATATGATGTGTGTGTGTCTATGATATGACTGATTTCAAAATTACTGTACCTCCAAAAGTACAGTTGCACCATCAGTTGGTACACTCACAGTTGCACCATCACCATCAGCTGTTATAATGGCTTTAAGTTTGCACTTGTCGGTGCAATCCCCCTTGGTCTTTGTGGCACATTAAACAGCACCAACCTGTAAAAGTGTGATTTTGTTAAATTTGATAGTTTATAATATAGTATATGATGTGTGTGTGTGTCTGTGTGTCTATGATATGACTGATTTCAAAATTACTGTAACTCCACAAGTGCAGTTGCACCATCAGTTGGTACACTCACAGTTGCACCATCACCATCGGCTGTTACAATGGCTTTAAGTTTGCACTTGTTGGTGCAATCCCCCTCGGTCTTTGTGGCACATTTAACAGCAACAACCTGTAAAAGTGTGATTTAGTTAAATTTGATAGTTTATGGTATAGTATATGATGTGTGTGTGTGTGTCTATGATATGAGTGATTTCAAAATTACTGTAACTCCACAAGTGTAGTTGCACCATCACCGTCAGCTGTTACAATGGCTTTAAGTTTGCACTTGTTGGTGCAATCCTCCTTGGTCTTTGTGGCACATTTAACAGTACCAGCCTGTAAAAGTGTGATTTAGTTAAATTTGATTGTTTATAGTATAGTATATGATGTGTGTGTGTCTATGATATGACTGATTTCAAAATTACTGTACCTCCACAAGTACAGTTGCACCATCAGTTGGTACACTCACTGTTGCACCATCACCATCAGCTATTACAATGGCTTTAAGTTTGCACTTGTTGGTGCAATCCCCCTTGGTCTTTGTGGTACATTAAACAGCACCAACCTGTAAAAGTGTGATTTAGTTAAATTTGATAGTTTATAATATAGTATATGATGTGTGTGTGTGTGTCTATGATATGACTGATTTCAAAATTACTGTAACTCCACAAGTGCAGTTGCACCATCAGTTGGTACAATCACGGTTGCACCATAACCATTAGCTGTTACAATGGCTTTAATTTTCCACTTGTTGGTGCAATCCCCCTTGGTCTTTGTGGCACATTTAACAGCACCAGCCCGTAAAAGTGTGATTTAGTTAAATTTGATAGTTTATGGTATAGTATATGATGTGTGTGTATGTCTATGATATGACTGATTTCAAAATTACTGCAACTCCACAAGTGTAGTTGGACCATCAGTTGGTACACTCACAGTTGCACCATCACCGTCAGCTGTTACAATGGCTTTAAGTTTGCACTTGTTGGTGCAATCCTCCTTGGTCTTTGTGGCACATTTAACAGTACCAGCCTGTAAAAGTGTGATTTAGTTAAATTTGATTGTTTATAGTATAATATATGATGTGTGTGTGTCTTTGATATGACTGATTTCAAAATTACTGTACCTCCACAAGTACAGTTGCACCATCAGTTGGTACACTTACAGTTGCACCATCACCATCAGCTGTTACAATGGCTTTAAGTTTGCACTTGTTGGTGCAATCCTCCTTGGTCTTTGTGGCACATTTAACAGTACCAGCCTGTAAAAGTGTGATTTAGTTAAATTTGATTGTTTATAGTATAGTATATGATGTGTGTGTGTCTATGATATGACTTATTTCAAAATTACTGTACCTCCACAAGTACAGTTGCACCATCAGTTGGTACACTCACAGTTGCACCATAACCATCGACTGTTACAATGGCTTTAAGTTTGCACTTGTTGCTGCAATCCCCCTTGGTCTTTGTGGTACATTAAACAGCACCAACCTGTAAAAGTGTGATTTAGTTAAATTTGATAGTTTATAGTATAGTATATGATGTGTGTGTGTGTCTATGATATGGCTGATTTCAAAATTACTGTACCTCCACAAGTGCAGGTGCACCATCAGTTGGCACACTCACAGTCGCACCATCACCATCAGCTGTTACAATGGCTTTAAGTTTGCACTTGTTGGTGTAATCCTCCTTGGTCCTTGTGGCATATTTAACAGTACTAGCCTGTAAAATTGTGATTTAGTTAAATTTGATTGTTTATAGTATAGTATATGATGTGTGTGTGTCTATGATATGACTGATTTCAAAATTATTGTACCTCCACAAGTACAGTTGCACCATCAGTTGGTACACTCACAGTTGCACCATCACCATCAGCTATTACAATGGCTTTAAGTTTGCACTTGTTGGTGCAATCCCCCTTGGTCTTTGTGGCACATTAAACAGCACCAACCTGTAAAAGTGTGATTTAGTTAAATTTGATAGTTTATAATATAGTATATGATGTGTGTGTGTGTGTGTGTGTCTATGATATGACAGATTTCAAAATTATTGTAACTCCATAAGTGCAGTTGCACCATCAGTTGGTACACTCAAAGTTGCACCATCACCATCGGCTGTTACAATGGCTTTAAGTTTGCACTTGTTGGTGCAATCCCCCTTGGTCTTTGTGGCACATTTAACAGCAACAACCTGTAAAAGTGTGATTTAGTTAAATTTGATAGTTTATGGTATAGTATATGATGTGTGTGTGTGTGTGTGTGTGTCGGTACGTCTATGATATGAGTGATTTCAAAATTACTGTAACTCCACAAGTGTAGTTGCACCATCAGTTGGTACACTCACAGTTGCACCATCACCGTCAGCTGTGACAATGGCTTTAAGTTTGCACTTGTTGGTGGAATCCCCCTTGGTCTTTGTGGCACATTTAACAGCACCAGCCTGTAAAAGTGTGATTTAGTTAAATTTGATTGTTTATAGTATAGTATATGATGTGTGTGTGTCTATGATATGACTGATTTCAAAATTACTGTACCTCCAAAAGTACAGTTGCACCATCAGTTGGTGCAACAGTTGGTACACTCACAGTTGCACCATCACCATCAGCTGTTACAATGGCTTTAAGTTTGCACTTGTCGGTGCAATCCCCCTTGGTCTTTGTGGCACGTTAAACAGCACCAACCAGTAAAAGTGTGATTTAGTTAAATTTGATAGTTTATAATATAGTATATGATGTGTGTGTGTGTTTGTGTGTCTATGATATGACTGATTTCAAAATTACTGTAACTCCACAAGTGCAGTTGCACCATCAGTTGGTACACTCACAGTTGTACCATCACCATCGGCTGTTACAATGGCTTTATGTTTGCACTTGTTGGTGCAATCCCCCTTGGTCTTTGTGGCACATTTAATAGCAACAACCTGTAAAAGTGTGATTTAGTTAAATTTGATAGTTTATGGTATAGTAAATGATGTGTGTGTGTGTGTCTATGATATGAGTGATTTCAAAATTACTGTAACTCCACAAGTGTAGTTGCACCATCAGTTGGTACACTCACATTTGCACCATCACCGTCAGCTATTACAATGGCTTTAAGTTTGCACTTGTTGGTGCAATCCTCCTTGGTCTTTGTGGCACATTTAACAGTACCAGCCTATAAAAGTGTGATTTAGTTAAATTTGATTATTTATAGTATAGTATATGATGTATGTGTGTCTATGATATGACTGATTTCAAAATTACTGTACCTCCACAAGTACAGTTGCACCATCAGTTGGTACACTCACAGTTGCACCATCACCATCAGCTATTACAATGGCTTTAAGTTTGCACTTGTTGGTGCAATCCCCCTTGGTCTTTGTGGCACATTTAACAGCTCCAACCTGTAAAAGTGTGATTTTGTTAAATTTGATAGTTTATAATATAGTATATGATGTGTGTGTGTGTGTGTGTCTATGATATGACTGATTTCAAAATTATTGTAACTCCACAAGTGCAGTTGCACCATCAGTTGGTACACTCACAGTTGCACCATCACCATCGACTGTTACAATGGCTTTAAGTTTGCACTTGTTGCTGCAATCCCCCTTGGTCTTTGTGGTACATTAAACAGCACCAACCTGTAAAAGTGTGATTTGGTTAAATTTGATAGTTTATAGTATAGTATATGATGTGTGTGTGTGTCTATGATATGACTGATTTCAAAATTATTGTACCTCCACAAGTGCAGGTGCACCATCAGTTGGCACACTCACAGTTGCACCATCACCATCAGCTGTTACAATGGCTTTAAGTTTGCACTTGTTGGTGCAATCCTCATTGGTCTTTGTGGCACATTTAACAGTACCAGCCTGTAAAAGTGTGATTTAGTTAAATTTGATTGTTTATAGTATAGTATATGATGTATGTGTGTCTATGATATGACTGATTTCAAAATTACTGTACCTCCACAAGTACAGTTGCACCATCAGTTGGTACACTCACAGTTGCACCATCACCATCAGCTATTACAATGGCTTTAAGTTTGCACTTGTTGGTGCAATCCCCCTTGGTCTTTGTGGCACATTTAACAGCACCAACCTGTAAAAGTGTGATTTTGTGAAATTTGATAGTTTATAATATAGTATATGATGTGTGTGTGTGTGTGTGTGTGTGTCTATGATATGACTGATTTCAAAATTATTGTAACTCCACAAGTGCAGTTGCACCATCAGTTGGTACACTCACAGTTGCACCATCACCATCGACTGTTACAATGGCTTTAAGTTTGCACTTGTTGCTGCAATCCCCCTTGGTCTTTGTGGTACATTAAACAGCACCAACCTGTAAAAGTGTGATTTGGTTAAATTTGATAGTTTATAGTATAGTATATGATGTGTGTGTGTGTCTATGATATGACTGATTTCAAAATTACTGTACCTCCACAAGTGCAGGTGCACCATCAGTTGGCACACTCACAGTTGCACCATCACCATCAGCTGTTACAATGGCTTTAAGTTTGTACTTGTTGGTGCAATCCTCCATGGTCTTTGTGGCACATTTAACAGTACCAGCCTGTAAAAGTGTGATTTAGTTAAATTTGATTGTTTATAGTATAGTATATGATGTATGTGTGTCTATGATATGACTGATTTCAAAATTACTGTACCTCCACAAGTACAGTTGCACCATTAGTTGGTACACTCACAGTTGCACCATCACCATCAGCTATTACAATGGCTTTAAGTTTGCACTTGTTGGTGCAATCCCCTTGGTCTTTGTGGCACATTTAACAGCACCAACCTGTAAAAGTGTGATTTTGTTAAATTTGATAGTTTATAATATAGTATATGATGTGTGTGTGTGTGTGTGTGTGTCTATGATATGACTGATTTCAAAATTATTGTAACTCCACAAGTGCAGTTGCACCATTAGTTGGTACACTCAAAATTGCACCATCACCATCGACTGTTACAATGGCTTTAAGTTTACACTTGTTGCTGCAATCCCCCTTCGTCTTTGTGGTACATTAAACAGCACCAACCTGTAAAAGTGTGATTTGGTTAAATTTGATAGTTTATAGTATAGTATATGATGTGTGTGTGTCTATGATATGACTGATTTCAAAATTACTGTACCTCCATAAGTGCAGGTGCACCATCAGTTGGCACACTCACAGTTGCACCATCACCATCAGCTGTTACAATGGCTTTAAGTTTGCACTTGTTGGTGCAATCCTCCTTGGTCTTTGTGGCACATTTAACAGTACCAGCCTGTAAAAGTGTGATTTAGTTAAATTTGATTGTTTATAGTATAGTATATGATGTGTGTGTGTCTATGCTATGACTGATTTCAAAATTACTGTACCTCCACAAGTACAGTTGCACCATCAGTTGGTACACTCACAGTTGCACCATCACCATCAGCTGTTACAATGGCTTTAAGTTTGCACTTGTTGGTGCAATCCCCCTTGGTCTTTGTGGCACATTAAACAGCACCAACCTGTAAAAGTGTGATTTAATTAAATTTGATAGTTTATAATATAGTATATGATGTATGTGTGTGTGTGTCTCTAATATGACTGATTTCAAAATTATTGTAACTCCACAAGTGCAGTTGCACCATCAGTTGGTACACTCACAGTTGCACCATCACCATCGGCTGTTACAATGGCTTTAAGTTTGCACTTGTTGGTGCAATCCCCCTTGGTCTTTGTGGCACATTTAACAGCAACAACCTGTAAAAGTGTGATTTAGTTAAATTTGATAGTTTATGGTATAGTATATGATGTGTGTGTGTGTCTATGATATGAGTGATTTCAAAATTACTGTAACTCAACAAGTGTAGTTGCACCATCAGTTGGTACACTCACATTTGCACCATCACCGTCAGCTGTTACAATGGCTTTAAGTTTGCACTTGTTGGTGCAATCCTCCTTGTTCTTTGTGGCACATTTAACAGTACCAGCCTGTAAAAGTGTGATTTAGTTAAATTTGATTGTTTATAGTATAGTATATGATGTGTGTGTGTCTATGATATGACTGATTTCAAAATTACTGTACCTCCACAAGTACAGTTGCACCATCAGTTGGTACACTCACAGTTGCACCATCACCATCAACTGTTACAATGGCTTTAAGTTTGCACTTGTTGGTGCAATCCCCCTTGGTCTTTGTGGCACATTAAACAGCACCAACCTGTAAAAGTGTGATTTTGTTAAATTTGATAGTTTATAATATAGTATATGATGTGTGTGTATGTGTGTGTGTCTATGATATGACTGATTTTCAAAATTATTGTAACTCCACAAGTGCAGTTGCACCATCAGTTGGTAAACTCACAGTTGCACCATCACCATCGACTATTACAATGGCTTTAAGTTTGCACTTGTTGTTGCAATCCCCCTTGGTCTTTGTGGTACATTAAACAGCACCAACCTGTAAAAGTGTGATTTGGTTAAATTTGATAGTTTATAGTATAGTATATGATGTGTGTGTGTGTCTATGATATGACTGATTTCAAAATTACTGTACCTCCACAAGTGCAGGTGCACCATCAGTTGGCACAGTCACAGTTGCACCATCACCATCAGCTGTTACAATGGCTTTAAGTTTGCACTTGTTGGTGAAATCCTCCTTGGTCTTTGTGGCACATTTAACAGTACCAGCCTGTAAAAGTGTGATTTAGTTAGATTTGATTGTTTATAGTATAGTATATGATGTGTGTGTGTCTATGATATGACTGATTTCAAAATTACTGTACCTCCACAAGTACAGTTGCACCATCAGTTGGTACACTCACAGTTTCACCATCACCATCAGCTGTTACAATGGATTTAAGTTTGCACTTGTTGGTGCAATCCCCCTTGGTCTTTGTGGCACATTAAACATCACCAACCTGTAAAATTGTGATTTAGTTAAATTTGATAGTTTATAATATAGTATATGATGTATGTGTGTGTGTGTGTGTCTATGATATGACTGATTTCAAAATTACTGTAACTCCACAAGTGTAGTTGCACCATCAGTTGGTACACTCACAGTTGCACCATCACCATCGGCTGTTACAATGGCTTTAAGTTTGCACTTGTTGGTGCAATCCCCCTTGGTCTTTGTGGCACATTTAACAGCAACAACCTATAAAAGTGTGATTTAGTTAAATTTGATAGTTTATGGTATAGTATATGATGTGTGTGTGTGTCTATGATATGAGTGATTTCAAAATTACTGTAACTCCACAAGTGTAGTTGCACCATCAGTTGGTACACTCATAGTTGCACCATCACCGTCAGCTGTTACAATGGCTTTAAGTTTGCACTTGTTGGTGCAATCCCCCTAGGTCTTTGTGGCACATTTAACAGCACCAGCCCGTAAAAGTGTGATTTAGTTAAATTTGATAGTTTATGGTATAGTATATGATGTGTGAGTGTGTCTATGATATGACTAATTTCAAAATTATTGCAACTCCACAAGTGTAGTTGGACCATCAGTTGGTACACTCACAGTTGCACCATCACCGTCAACTGTTACAATGGCTTTAAGTTTGCACTTGGTGCAATCCCCCTTGGTCTTTGTGGCACATTTAATAGCACCAGTCCGTAAAAGTGTGATTTAGTTAAATTTGATAGTTTATGGTATAGTATATGATGTGTGTGTGTGTCTATGATATGACTGATTTCAAAAATACTGCAACTCCACAAGTGTAGTTGGACCAACAGTTGGTACACTCACAGTTGCACCATCACCGTCAGCTGTTACAATGGCTTTAAGTTTGCACTTGTTGGTGCAATCCCCCTTGGTCTTTGTGGCACATTAAACAGTACCAACCTGTAAAAGTGTGATTTAGTTAAATTTGATAGTTTATAGTATAGTATATGATGTGTGTGTGTGTGTGTCTATGATATGACTGATTTCAAAATTACTGTACCTCCACAAGTGCAGGTGCATCATCAGTTGGTACACTCACAGTTGCACCATCACCACCAGCTGTTACAATGGCTTTAAGTTTGCACTTGTTGGTGCAATTCTCCTTGGTCTTTGTGGCACATTTAACAGCACCAGCCTGTAAAAGTGTGATTTAGTTAAATTTGATTGTTTATAGTATAGTATATGATGTGTGTGTGTCTATGATATGAGTGATTTCAAAATTACTGTACCTCCACATGTACAGCTGCACCATCAGTTGGTACACTCACAGTTGCACCAACACCATTAGCTGTTACAATGGCTTTAAGTTAGCACTTGTTGGTGCAATCCCCCTTGGTCTTTGTGGCACATTAAACAGCACCAGACTGTAAAAGTGTGATTTAGTTAAATTTGATAGTTTATGGTATATTATATGATGAGTGTGTGTCTATGATATATCTGATTTCAAAATTACAGTAATTCCACAAGTGCAGTTGCACCATCAGTTGGTACCCTCACGGTTGCACCATGACCATCAGCTGTTACAATGGCTTTAATTTTGCACTTTTTGGTGAAATCCCCCTTGGTCTTTGTGGCACATTTAACTGCACCGGCCTATAAAAGTGTGATTTAGTTAAATTTGATAGTCTATAGTATAGTATATGATGTGTGTGTGTGTCTATGATATGACTGATTTCAAAATTACTGTACCTCCACAAGTACAGTTGCACCATCAGTTGGTACACTAGCAGTTGCACCATGACCATCAGTTATTACAATGGCTTTAAATTTGCACTTGTTGGTGCAATCCCCCATGGTCTTTATGGCACATTAAACAGCACCAACCTGTAAAAGTGTGATTTAGTTAAATTTGATAGTTTATAGTATAGTACATGATGTGTGTGTGTGTGTCTATGGTATGACTGATTTCAAAATGACTGTAACTCCACAAGTGCAGTTGCACCATCAGTTGGCACACTCACAGTTGCACCATCACCATCGGCTGTTACAATGGCTTTAAGTTTGCACTTATTGGTGCAATCCCCCTTGGTCTTTGTGGCACATTTAACAGCACCAGACTGTAAAAGTGTGATTTAGTTAAATTTGATAGTTTATGGTATATTATATGATGAGTGTGTGTCTATGATATATATGATTTCAAAATTACAGTAATTCCACAAGTGCAGTTGCACCATCAGTTGGTACCCTCACGGTTGCACCATGACCATCAGCTGTTACAATGGATTTAATTTTGCACTTGTTGGTGCAATCCCCCTTGGTCTTTGTGGCACATTTAACTGCACCGGCCTATAAAAGTGTGATTTAGTTAAATTTGATAGTCTATAGTATAGTATATGATGTGTGTGTGTGTCTATGATATGACTGATTTCAAAATTACTGTACCTCCACATGTGCAGTTGCACCATTAGTTGGTACACTCACAGTTGCACCATGACCATTAGCTGTTACAATGGCTTTAAGGTTGCACTTTTTGGTGCAATCCCCCTTGGTCTTTGTGGCACATTTAACAGCACCATCCCGTAAAAGTGTGATTTAGTTAAATTTGATAGTTTATGGTATAGTATATGATGTATGTGTGTGTCTATGATATGAGTGATTTCAAAATTACTGTAACTCCACAAGTGTAGTTGCACCATCACCGTCAACTGTTACAATGGCTTTAAATTTGCACTTGTTGGTGCAATCCCCCTTGGTCTTTGTGGCACATTTAACTGCACCAGCCTGTAAAAGTATGATTTCGTTAAATTTGATTTTTTATAGTATAGTATATGATGTGTGTGTGTGTCTATGATATGACTGATTTCAAAATTACTGTACCTCCACAAGTGCAGTTGCACCATCAGTTGGAACACTCACAGTTGCACCATCACCATCAACTGTTACAATGGCTTTTACACCGACAGGTGCACCATCTTTTACCATAATGTTTGTATCAATAATTTAATTCAATAATTCATTAAACAAACAATTACAGATCTCAAATTCATTTCCTTCATAATTTCCAATTTAGTGTTTCATTAAACAACTAACAAATTTTCTCAGTCAACATCTATTAAATTTAATAATCAAATCTACTATAAATTTTAAATTAGTGATTCACTAACAAATAATAATAGATCTAATCAATAATTATTGAATTTAACAGTATAATGCATATATACATGGAATATGTAACTACAATCGAACGACATCGAATATACACAGAATAATTAGTGATTCACTAAAAATAATGATAGATCTAATCAATAATGATTGAATTTAACAAATAATGATAGATCTAATCAATAATTATTGAATTTAAACGCACACCACCGAAGAGCATCATATACATCATACATACGTCATATAGACATCATAATTATTGATCCATATATACATCATATACATCGAATATATAATAGAAGAGCATTGAAGAATATATAAGAGAGAATATACACACACCATAGAAGAGAGAGAATATACACACACCGCGTGTATGTATAGTTCACAAGACGGACATTGAGTATAAGTGTTGACGGACCTTAGTGTACGAAGGTTGTGTTTACACTTGTATAATTTTTGTATCTCTTCTATTCTTCCCCTTCCCTTTGTTGATGATCCTTTTATATATCCTTACAGGTTGTTGATAATCCTTTTATATATCCTTACAGTTGGTGACCTGGCTGTAAATGGGTTAGAACTTAGAAGATTGAGGAGGCCCAATGTCCAGGTTAGTCTTTAATTTTTTTTATTTATGATTTGTGAATTGTAATATTTTTGTAATTGAGAAAAATTATTAAAGTTTTTATGAGAATTATTTGTTTGCGTTGAAAGAATTATTAATTTCTTCCATTTTAACATGTTGTAATGATTTATGCTTGATATCAAATTTATTCCATTCAAAGCTACTTTGGACTCCCTTATTTTTGCATTTTCTGCCTTAAGCTCCTTTATGCGTGTTTTTGCCTTTTCCAATTTTTGTTTCAACCCATTTTTAGGATCAAAGATAAGATGTTGAACATGTTCCTTCAAAGTTTCTTTGCACTTAATCACTTCCTCATCATTTTTGCAGGTGCCCAGCATTTGTAGCAGTGACGGGATTGAGTAGAACCTTAGCTGTTTATATTCCTGAGAGGAACCAGGGGGAAAAACTCTTATATTTGCAGTTGTCGGTGCATTCCCCCTTGGTCTTTGTAGCACATTAAACAGCACCAACTTGTAAAAGTGTGATTTAGTTAAATTTGATAATTATAGTATAGTATATGATGTATGTGTGTGTCAATGATATGACTGATTTCAAAATTATTGTACCTCCACAAGTGCAGTTGCACCATCAGTTGGTACACTCACAGTTACACCATCACCGTCAGTTGTTACAATGGCTTTAAGTTTGCACTTGTTGGTGCAATCCCCCTTGGTCTTTGTGGCACATTTAACAGCACCAGCCTGTAAAAGTGTGATTTAGTTAAATTTGATTGTTTATAGTATAGTATATATGACTGATTTCAAAATTACCGTACCTCCACAATTGCAGGCGCACCATCAGTTGGTACACTCACAGTTGCACCATCACCATCAGCTGTTATAATGGCTTTTGCACCGACAGGTGCACCATCTTTTGTCATAATGTTTGTATCAATAATTTAATTCAACAATTCATTAAACAAACAATTACAGATCTCAAATTCATTTCCTTCATAATTTCCAATTTAGTGTTTCATTAAACAACTAACATATTTTCTCGATCAACATCTATTAAATTTAATTATCAAATCTACTATAAATTTTCAATTAGTGATTCACTAACGAATAATAATAGATCTAGGCAATAATTATTGAAATTAACAGTATAATGCATATATACATGGAATATGTAACTACAATTGAACGACATCGAATATACACAGAATAATTAGTGAATTAAACAAACAATTACAGATCTCAAATTCATTTCCTTCATAATCTTCAATTTAGTGTTTCATTAAACAACTAACAAATTTTCTCAGTCAACATCTATTAAATTTAATAATCAAATCTACTATAAATTTTCAATTAGTGATTCACTAATAAATAATAATAGATCTAATCAATAATTATTGAATTTAACAGTATAATGCATATATACATGGAATATGTAACTATAATCGAACGACATCGAATATACACAGAATAATTAGTGATTCACTAACAAATAATGATAGATCTAATCAATAATTATTGAATTTAAGCACACACCACAGAAGAGCATCATATACATCATATACATCATACATCATATATACATCATATACGTCATATAGACATCATAATTATTGATCCATATATACATCATATACATCGAATATATAACAGAAGAGCATCGAAGAATATATAAGAGAGAATATACACACACCACAGAAGAGAGAGAATATACACACACCGCGTGTATGTATAGTTCACAAGACGGACCTTGAGTATAAGTGTTGACGGACCTTAGTATACCAAGGTTGTGTTTACACTTGTATAATTTCTGTATCTCTACTATTCTTCCCCTTCCCTTTGTTGATGATCCTTTCATATATCCTTACAGTTGGTGACCTGGCTGTAAATGGGTCAGAACTTAGAAGATTGAGGAGGCCCAATGTCCAGGTTAGTCTTTAATTTTTGTTATTTATGATTTGTGAATTGTAATATTTTTGTAATTGAGAAAAATTATTATAGTTTTTATTATAATTATTTGTTTGCGGGGAAAGAATTATTAATTTATTCCATTCTAACATGTTGTAATGATTTTTGCTTGATATCAAATTTATTCCTTTCAAAGCTTCTTTGAACTCCCTTATTTTTGCATTTTCTACCTTGTACTCCTTTATGTGTGTTTTTGCCTTTTCCAATTTTTGTTTCAGCCCATTTTGAGGATCAAAAATAAGATGTTGAGCATGTTCCTTCAAAGTTTGTTTGCACTTAATCACTTCCTCATCATTTTTGCAGGTGCCCAACATTTGTAGCAGTGACGGGATTGAGTAGAACCTTAGCTGTTTATATTCTTGAGAGGAACTAGGGGGAAAACCTCTTATATTTGCAGTTGTCGGTGCAATCCCCCTTGGTCTTTGTGGCACATACCCCACATTTAACAGCACTAACCTGTAAAAGTGTGATTTGGTTAAATTTGATAGTTTATAGTACAGTATATGATGTGTGTGTGTGTCTATGAGATGACTGATTTTAAAATTACTGTACCTCCACAAATGCAGTTGCACCATCAGTTGGTACACTCACAATTGCACCATGACCATCAACTGTTACAATGGCTTTAAGTTTGCACTTGTTGGTGCAATCCCCCTTGGTCTTTGTGGCACATTTAACAGCACCAGCCTGTAAAAGTGTGATTTAGTTAAATTTGATAGTTTATGGTATAGTATATGATGAGTTTGTGTCTATGATATAACTGATTTCAAAATTACAATAACTCCACAAGTGCAGTTGCACCATCAGTTGGTACACTCACGGTTGCACCATGACCATTAGCTGTTACAATGGCTTTAATTTTGCAATTGTTGATGCAATCCCCCTTGGTCTTTGCGGCACATTTAACACCGGCCTGTAAAAGTGTGATTTAGTTAAATTTGATAGTCTATAGTATAGTATATGATGTGTGCGTGTCTATGATATGACTGATTTCAAAATTACTGTACCTCCACAAGTGCAGTTGCACCATCAGTTGGTACACTCACAGTTGTACCATGACCATCAGCTATTACAATGGCTTTAAGTTTGCAATTGTTGGTGCAATCCCCCTTGGTCTTTGTGGCACATTTAACAGCACCAGCCCGTAAAAGTGTGATTTAGTTAAATTTGGTAGTTTATGGTATAGTATATGATGTGTGTGTGTCTATGAT
This sequence comes from Kitagawia praeruptora, assembly GCA_037693485.1. NCBI lineage: Eukaryota > Viridiplantae > Streptophyta > Magnoliopsida > Apiales > Apiaceae > Kitagawia > Kitagawia praeruptora. Next base: position 100,822,530 of record CM075352.1, on the reverse strand, counting down.
ATGACTGATTTCAAATTTTTGTACCTCCACAAGTGCAGTAGCACCATCAGATGGTACACTCACACAATCACCATCAGTTGTTACAATGGCTTTAAGTTTGCACTTGTTGGTGCAATCCCCTTTGGCCTTTGTGGCACACTTAACAGCACCAACCTGTAAAAATGTGATTTAGTTAAATTTGATAGTTTGTAGTATAGTATATGATGTGTGTGCATCTATGATATGACAAATTTCAAAATTATTGTACCTCCATAAGTGCAGTTGCACCATCAGTTGGTACACTCACAGTTGCACCATCACCATCAGCTGTTACATTGGCTTTAAGTTTGCATTTGTTAGTGCAATCCCCCTTGGTCTTTGTGGCACATTTAACAGCACCAGCCTGTAAAAGTGTGATTTAGTTAAATTTGATAGTTTGTAGTATAGTATATGATGTGTGTGTGTCTATGATATGACTGATTTCAAAATTACTGTACCTCCACAAGTACAGTTGCACCATCAGTTGGTACACTCACAGTTGCACCATCACCATCAACTGTTACAATGGCTTTTGCAGCGACAGGTGCACCATCTTTTGCCATAATGTTTGTATCAATAATTCATTAAACAAACAATTACAGATCTCAAATTCATTTCCTTCATAATTTCCAATTTAGTGTTTCATTAAACAACTAACAAATTTTCTCGATCAACATCTATAAAATTTAATATTCAAATCTACTATAATTTTCCAATTAGTGATTCACTAACGAATAATAATAGATCTAGTCAATAATTATTGAATTTAACAGTACAATGCATATATACATGGAATATGTAACTACAATCGAACGACATCAAATATACACAGAATAATTAGTGAATTAAACAAACAATTATAGATCTCAAATTCATTTCCTTCATAATTTTCAATTTAGTGTTTCATTAAATAACTTACAAATTTTCTCATTCAACATCTATTAAATTTAATAATCAAATCTACTATAAATTTTCAATTAGTGATTCACTAACGAATAATAATAGATCTAGGCAATAATTATTGAAATTAACAGTATAATGCATATATACATGGAATATGTAACTACAATTGAACGACATCGAATATACACAAAATAATTAGTGAATTAAACAAACAATTACAGATCTCAAATTCATTTCCTTCATAATCTTCAATTTAGTGTTTCATTAAACAACTAACAAATTTTCTCAGTCAACATCTATTAAATTTAATAATCAAATCTACTATAAATTTTCAATTAGTGATTCACTAATAAATAATAATAGATCTAATCAATAATTATTGAATTTAACAGTATAATGCATATATACATGGAATATGTAACTATAATCGAACGACATCGAATATACACAGAATAATTAGTGATTCACTAACAAATAATGATAGATCTAATCAATAATTATTGAATTTAAGCACACACCACAGAAGAGCATCATATACATCATATACATCATACATCATATATACGTCATATACGTCATATAGACATCATAATTATTGATCCATATATACATCATATACATCGAATATATAACAGAAGAGCATCGAAGAATATATAAGAGAGAATATACACACACCACAGAAGAGAGAGAATATACACACACCGCGTGTATGTATAGTTCACAAGACGGACCTTGAGTATAAGTGTTGACGGACCTTAGTATACCAAGGTTGTGTTTACACTTGTATAATTTCTGTATCTCTACTATTCTTCCCCTTCCCTTTGTTGATGATCCTTTTATATATCCTTACAGTTGGTGACCTGGCTGTAAATGGGTCAGAACTTAGAAGATTGAGGAGGCCCAATGTCCAGGTTAGTCTTTAATTTTTGTTATTTATGATTTGTGAATTGTAATATTTTTGTAATTGAGAAAAATTATTATAGTTTTTATTATAATTATTTGTTTGCGGGGAAAGAATTATTAATTTATTCCATTCTAACATGTTGTAATGATTTTTGCTTGATATCAAATTTATTCCTTTCAAAGCTTCTTTGAACTCCCTTATTTTTGCATTTTCTACCTTGTACTCCTTTATGTGTGTTTTTGCCTTTTCCAATTTTTGTTTCAACCCATTTTGAGGATCAAAAATAAGATGTTGAGCATGTTCCTTCAAAGTTTCTTTGCACTTAATCACTTCCTCATCATTTTTGCAGGTGCCCAGCATTTGCAGCAGTGACGGGATTGAGTAGAACCTTAGCTGTTTATATTCTTGAGAGGAACTAGGGGGGAAAACCTCTTATATTTGCAGTTGTCGGTGCAATCCCCCTTGGTCTTTGTGGCACATACCCCACATTTAACAGCACTAACCTGTAAAAGTGTGATTTGGTTAAATTTGATAGTTTATAGTATAGTATATGATGTGTGTGTGTGTCTATGAGATGACTGATTTCAAAATTATTGTACCTCCACAAATGCAGTTGCACCATCAGTTGGTACACTCACAATTGCACCATGACCATCAACTATTACAATGGCTTTAAGTTTGCACTTGTTGGTGCAATCCCCCTTGGTCTTTATGGCACATTTAACAGCACCAGCCTGTAAAAGTGTGATTTAGTTAAATTTGATAGTTTATGGTATAGTATATGATGAGTTTGTGTCTATGATATAACTGATTTCAAAATTACAATAACTCCACAAGTGCAGTTGCACCATCAGTTGGTACACTCACGGTTGCACTATGACCATCAGCTGTTACAATGGCTTTAATTTTGCAATTGTTGATGCAATCCCCCTTGGTCTTTGCGGCACATTTAACACCGGCCTGTAAAAGTGTGATTTAGTTAAATTTGATAGTCTATAGTATAGTATATGATGTGTGCGTGTCTATGATATGACTGATTTCAAAGTTACTGTACCTCCACAAGTGCAGTTGCACCATCAGTTGGTACACTCACAGTTGTACCATGACCATCAGCTGTTACAATGGCTTTAAGTTTGCAATTGTTGGTGCAATCCCCCTTGGTCTTTGTGGCACATTTAACAGCACCAGCCCGTAAAAGTGTGATTTAGTTAAATTTGGTAGTTTATGGTATAGTATATGATGTGTGTGTGTCTATGATATGACTGATTTCAAATTTTTGTACCTCCACAAGTACAGTAGCACCATCAGATGGTACACTCACACAATCATCATCAGTTGTTACAATGGCTTTAAGTCTGCACTTGTTGGTGCAATCCCCTTTGGTCTTTGTGGCACACTTAACAGCACCAACTTGTAAAAATGTGATTTAGTTAAATTTGATAGTTTGTAGTATAGTATATGATGTGTGTGCATCTATGATATTACAAATTTCAAAATTATTGTACCTCCACAAGTGCAGTTGCACCATCAGTTGGTACACTCACAGTTGCACCATCACCATCAGCTGTTACAATGGCTTTAAGTTTGCATTTGTTAGTGCAATCCCCCTTGGTCTTTGTGGCACATTTAACAGCACCAGCCTGTAAAAGTGTGATTTAGTTAAATTTGATAGTTTGTAGTATAGTATATGATGTGTGTGTGTCTATGATATGACTGATTTCAAAATTACTGTACCTCCACAAGTACAGTTGCACCATCAGTTGGTACACTCACAGTTGCACCATCACCATCAACTGTTACAATGGCTTTTGCAGCGACAGGTGCACCATCTTTTGCCATAATGTTTGTATCAATAATTTAATTCAATAATTCATTAAACAAACAATTACAGATCTCAAATTCATTTCCTTCATAATTTCCAATTTAGTGTTTCATTAAACAACTAACAAATTTTCTCGATCAACATCTATAAAATTTATAATCAAATCTACTATAAATTTCCAATTAGTGATTCACTAACGAATAATAATAGATCTAGTCAATAATTATTGAATTTAACAGTACAATGCATATATACATGGAATATGTAACTACAATCGAACGACATCAAATATACACAGAATAATTAGTGAATTAAACAAACAATTATAGATCTCAAATTCATTTCCTTCATAATTTTCAATTTAGTGTTTCATTAAATAACTTACAAATTTTCTCATTCAACATCTATTAAATTTAATAATCAAATCTACTATAAATTTTCAATTAGTGATTCACTAACAAATAATAATAGATCTAATCAATAATTATTGAATTTAACAGTATAATGCATATATACATGGAATATGTAACTACAATCGAACGACATCGAATATACACAGAATAATTAGTGCTTCACTAACAAATAATGATAGATCTAATCAATAATTATTGAATTTAAGCACACACCACAGAAGAGCATCATATACATCATATACATCATACATCATATATACATCATATACGTCATATAGACATCATAATTATTGATCCATATATACATCATATACATCGAATATATAACAGAAGAGCATCGAAGAATATATAAGAGAGAATATACACACACCACAGAAAGGATATACACAGACCACAGAAGAGAGAAAATATACACACACCGCGTGTATGTATAGTTCACAAGACGGACCTTGAGTATAAGTGTTGACGGACCTTAGTATACGAAGGTTGTGTTTACACTTGTATAATTTCCGTATCTCTACTATTCTTCCCCTTCCCTTTGTTGATGATCCTTTTATATATCCTTACAGTTGGTGACCTGGCTTTAAATGGGTCAGAACTTAGAAGATTGAGGAGGCCCAATGTCCAGGTTAGTCTTTAATTTTTGTTATTTATGATTTTTGAATTGTAATATTTTTATAATTGAGAAAAATTATTATAGTTTTTATGATAATTGTTTGTTTGCGGGGAAAGACTTATTAATTTATTCCATTTTAACATGTTGTAATGATTTATGCTTGATATCAAAGTTATTTCTTTTAGTTGACCCAGACCTGTTATCTTTGACATGATTGAATTGTTAATTTTTTTGTTCTTGATTTGGTCGATGAGCTGAAATTATGAACCAGTGTGATTTGTGAAAATAATTTATTTCACGTGTTAAAAAAAAATCAGGCCGCCGGATTCAATTTGTTAATTAAAAATTTTAAATTTTATCTGTATTTCCTCGGGGTTTCAACGGTTAACCTGTTGGGTTTCAACCCAATATGATGTTATGGGATTGGGTGGTCTAAGATATATATGGGTAAGATAATAATTGTATGTGTAGACAATTATTATATATGGCATGCCTTGATCACTAAGTTGGGTAATTAGGTGCCAAGAATTGGAAGGCTTGTATAACAAGTATGGTAAGACTTGTAGAACAAGTATGGTAAGTCTTGGTGACTAAGTTTTGGATGGCTATATATACATAGTCATATTATATTTGTTTGAGAGGTGAAAGCTTAAGAGATGTAGTCTTAAGTATTGTTTGAGAGATGCTTGAGCATTGTTGGCTCAAGTATCGGGGTTGGGACACCATTGAGGTGTTATTGTTTTGATGTATTATTGATAACCGTTTTGATTAATAATACGAGAGTTGGGACGTGGGTGTTTCCACGTCAAATATTGTTTGTGTGTTCTTGTTTTGCTAATAGTGTTTGACCGCGCTTTGGTGGATCTTGTCAACTAATCAATTGGTTGTGTGTGTGCTCTGTATTGGTGTTTGTGAATCTCGGATTGTAAGTCCCCTAACCTAACATAACCTTTGGGGTTCAACAATTCCATTTTGGGTTTTAGAAATATTTCGAACGACGAATAAACCGTATACGAACTTAGGGTGTAGGGTTTGGGATTTAGGGTTGTTTACAACCCTAAACCCTAACTTATTAGGCCGTCGGATTCAATTTTTTAATTAAAATTTTTAAATTTTACCTGTATTACCTCCTTGGGGTTTCGACAGTTAACCTTTGAGGTTCAATAATTCTATTTTGGGTTTAGAAATATTCGGAACGACGAATAAACTCCCAAAACACATTATCTAGTGTTTACCCCCCAAAACACAACACCATCTAGCGTTAATAAACCCCAAATGAAGTCACGGTGCTATTTTTTCCCCCCAAAATGCTACATTAACTTTTATTTTTTTTCCCCAAAACGCTACATTTACTTTTGTTTTCCCCCCAAACGCTGAACTAGCTAGCGTTTTTTAAAAAAAAAAACCCCCCAAAAAACGCTAGATGACATAACGTTATAAAAGAAAACTCAAAACGCTAAATAATCTTGTGTTTTGGAATGATATTTGGAGCCAATATTTTGAGTTGTGATATTTAGGATCATAATTGTGATAGATAGGCCAAAGCCCCGAATAATTTAGGCTTAATGACCTTTTGGCCCTTCAAGTTTGCACATTTATACTCATAAAGCCCTATAGTTTTAAAACGTTCATTTTCTTCAGAAATGTACCTTTTTGCCACAAACCGTCGTCTATTCATTCTAAAAGATGACGATTTTGTGGCTAAAAGGTACATTTCTGAAGTTCGAGTGGCAAAAAAGAACGGATTTAAACATTAGGACTTTATGGGTATAAGTGTGCAAACTTGAAGGGCCAAAAGGTCATTAAACAAATACAATTTAACCACAAAATAAACATTTATTTCCCTCTCTTTTTACAAATCGAGTGAGCGCTTCTACTGTTCTCTCTCTCACACACACACTGACACACAACAGAGTAAGAATCGCGGGAAGATAGAGAAAGCAAGATGGATATAGAGAAAGCTCGATTGATAAGTTTGGCACTTGATTTCGGATTCGATGAAGAAACTGCTAAGAATGGTTTGGATCGTCTTGTTGAGCTCTACGGTTAGTCTTTTCCCAATTAAAACCCTAAATTTCACTTACCCATTTGTTTTATACATCCTTTCAATGTTTTTGTGTTCTTGATTTTCTTGTTTGAAGATGATACATTTTAGTGATTTTACTACTTCTGGACAGCTGGGCTGTGTTCTTTTCTCAATTTCATTGCGAAAATATGATTCTGAAGCTAAACAAACTCCGGAAAATCATAAAAACATTTTCCCGGAAAATATTTCTGTGAAACAAATGGAGCCTAAAATGAGATGTCTAGTCTTTTGATTTTTTAAAGTCATATGATTAATACATGTGTTGATTTTGAAACAAAATGGCTTACTCTTGGACATGTCAAAATGGATAATGAATGTCCTACGAAACGGGCATATGTCCTATGTTTTATATCTAAGTTCCCAAATTACACTGTATTGATTGTTATAATAACACCCCATAAGAAGAGATGAAAGTGATTCATAAAATTTCAATGTGATTTAAAATGGACTAGATATGCTAAAATGAGTGCAAATTGTCAATAATCCGGGGATTATAATGCTTTCAAACTAATATATCCTCAGTTTTCTGTGTTTGTGTAGTAGTCTTGAAGATCTATAAAAGGCCATTTAAGTTTTTTCATTTAGACAAGATGACTGTGTGGCTCAATTAAAATTATTGTCCATGGTAGTTATATGTTGTCCACTAGAGATTCAAGTTTTCCTATCAAGTCTACCTGTTAACATGTTAACTATGCAAATCAATAAGGACTGTAACCAGATGTCCTTGCAAGTCTTGATGGATGGAACTTTTCTAGGTGTACTTTATTAAGTATACTAGCTGATTTCCTTAGTTTTACCCATCATGACCCTTACTTTTACTTTTTCTAGGTGATGACGGTCAAGAATTTATCACTGTAGAGCACTGTGGGGATGATTTTCTTGTGGCACTTGCTGAATCTATGCATGGAAATGAAGATTGGGATGATTTACAAACCCTTGAATCACAAGCATGTGGAACTTTGGCTGACATGTTTGACAAAGATGTCCCCAACAATCATGTACCAAGTGCTGATGCAAAGGCAAGAAAAAATATCCATGTTATAGACGAGTCACCTGAACCTCAGAAACGACAAAACTTTATGCATTTGGATTCTTCAAGCGAGGAAGATGATGGTTTTACAATTTTAGAGAAAAGTAGCATCAGATTTCCCCCATCTAGCAGCAAGAGGGCCAGCCAGGTGTTTCTTTTAGCCAATAGCCTTTCAAAATGAAAAATTGTGTGCCTTTTAGTATCATTCTAAATTTGATTGTTAAATTCTAGCCTCTATACTTAACCAAAAAAAATACATTTAGCCTCGGTCAATTCTAACATAATCGATAAGATTAATTTTAATCGACATGTAACCGTTAAAAAGCAGTCATGTTACACGTAGCATTGAATATATGAATGTGTCTGTTTGTAGTGGAGATACAAAGCAAATTAGATCGGCTACTCTTCCCCGTGCATTTCACCCTTATGCACCAAATACAGTGCTTGTTTGTATATAAATTTAATGTAGTAGAAGTTTGATTTTTTGAAGGATTATAAGAGCAGCACTACTCGAGGTCCAGTTCCATCCAGTTCCAACAAGAGTGCATCCTTCAGGACATCAAATACTGATGGAACTTTGAGTTATGAAGAGTTACAATCTTTAGATGACATTGAGTTGGCAAACGTTGTCATCTTTGGTAACAGGATCTTCCGTCCATTACAGCATCAAGCTTGTTCAGCATCTCTGGCTAACCGTGATTGCTTTATTCTTATGCCCACTGGAGGTGGAAAAAGTCTTTGTTACCAGGTCAAATTTCTGTGCTCTTTCTACAATTTTCTGTTATAAAAAAATTCTCGTTGTCCATCTCTTGTAATTGATCTGCTTTTTATATGTAACCTCCGCTGTGCATCTAAATGACTAAATCTATGTCAATTGCCTGTGATGCAGCTCCCAGCTACCATGCGACCAGGTGTAACAATTGTTATTTCTCCCTTACTTTCTCTTATCCAAGATCAGATAATTACACTGAACCTCAAGTTTGGTATCCCAGCAACCTTTTTGAATTCTCAACAATCTGCCTCCCAAGCAGCAGCTGTGCTCCAAGAGTTGAGGCAAGCGGTTATGCCTTTCTTCTATTGCATCTGTTGGCAACTTTTTTCTTTTCATTGGTTAACTTCCTGCAGTAAATCAACAGATTACCCAGAGACCCCTAACATATTTACAGAAATATAATGCGAAAAAATAAATTCTAGTCAAAATTCGTTCACTGCTTTATGCTGTCAGCAGATGTACATATTTTCTAGTTTATTACTGACCAGCTTGCATTGTATTTCATGTTTCTAGAAGTGATAAACCATCTTGCAAACTCTTATATGTGACTCCTGAGAGGATTGCTGGGAACCTTTCATTTCATGAGGTTCTAAAAGTTTTGCACCTGAAGGTAACACATTAGCTATATACTTAAATAATGTACCTAACCTAATAGTCAATTTTGAACACAAGTTAAACATACTGACGTGTGTTGGTTTACTGCACAAAATAGGGGCTTTTAGCTGGATTTGTTGTTGATGAAGCACACTGTGTGAGGTATGCCCTTTATGTGGTAACTAGTTTTGCTTTAAATTTTTTGTGTTGTTGGACTTGGATAATTCGTGTACTTAAGATGGAAATGAATTTAATTAAGTGGCATTGTGAATCTTAGGTATGAATATTAAGTTTTAATTTTAATCATATGGAGTGTTTGAATGGATTTTTTTAAAGTTAGATAGCCTTGAAGCTATTATAAAAACAAGAGTTGAAGAGTCAGCTGTAATTGCATCCATTTAAAAGCAATCTTGTTGACACATTTAGATACAAGTGCATCCATTTAACAGAAATCTTGTTTACACATTTAAATACAAGTGCTTTAACAAGGGACATCCCAAATTTATCACTTTGTTTCATATGCTGCTCAGCCAATGGGGACATGATTTCCGCCCAGATTACAGGATTCTAGGATGTCTTAAGCAAAATTTCCAAAATGTTCCGGTTATGGCTTTGACTGCCACCGCAACACAGTCAGTTCGTCAGGTAAAAATATGAAATAATAGTGTTTTCCTGTTGAACTTGATTTCTTATATTCGGTTGATCATTATGAGTTACTAAATCTGCAGGACATTCTGAAAGTCCTGAGGATCCCCCATGCTACTGTCCTAGAGGCAAGTTTTGACAGACCCAATTTGAAGTATGAAGTGATGGGAAAAACAAAAGAACCACTTAAGCAGCTAGGAGAATTATTATTAAGTCGGTTTAAGAATTTGTGTGGAATAGTGTACTGTCTTTCAAAAAATGAATGTGTGGAGGTCTCTAAGTATTTGAACGAGAAATGTAAAATTAAAACAGTATATTACCATGCTGGGTTAGCAGCTCGCCAGAGGATGGCTGTTCAACAGAAATGGCATACTGGAGAAGTCCATGTTGTTTGTGCTACAATTGCTTTTGGGATGGGAATAGACAAGCCTGATGTTGTGAGTCCAACTAAACCTGAATATATTACCTCTTTCTTTAATTAATTTCTAAGTTTTTGCTGCAGATAGAGACTGTTTAGTAGGAGTAGCAGTCTTTAGAATTACAGGGATCCTATAATTGTCAGACACTATAGTTTGTTTGTTTATATTTTTCTCTATTTTATCATATTCAATCTTCAATCTTCATGGAGATCTGATAAGATGTTGTTGCCTATTTATCCTCGAAAGTGCGAAATATATGGGGTGTTTGGGTTACTGTTTGTACCTTTTGTAAGAGGTGAAAGTACCTCCAAAGGTACTTATCCTTTCATATGAAGTTTATACGGTAATCCAAACTAGAGCATATTGGTTTGGAGTCTGGACTGCGTCAAGCCGTCAACTGACTGTTTCTCATGGATGGAGACTATATAAGCATTACCTAGATGTTTTCTTTTTGAAAGGAAATTGTTTGACAAGCAAAAAGTATATTCCTGATGTTGATCTAATATTTACCATATGCCTACTTTAAAATTTTTGATCTATCATTTATTTGCGGTACCTGTCTACTCTGCAGCGAATTTCCAAGTCTTAATATTGACATACTGATTTACTTGCAGCGGTTTGTTGTTCATAATACAATATCAAAATCAATTGAAAGCTATTACCAAGAATCTGGAAGGGCTGGCAGAGATAATCTTCCATCAGTATGTACTGTTCTCTATCAGAAGAAAGATTTTAGTCGAGTTGTATGCATGTTACGTAGTGGACAGGGAAACAAAAGCCAAAACTTTAAGTTGGCGATGGAGCAAGCTAAGAAGATGCAACAGTACTGTGAGTTGAAGGTGAGTGAATTAGCAGCATCATACTCATACATCGTAAAGATTGTGAATGGAAATAGTCAACAATACATGATTTTCTTATGATGAAAATATTTGCTATCAAAGAGATTAAAGCTTGATTTACTAAATGTTTTATACAATTACTACAGACTGAATGTCGCAGAAAAAACCTACTCGAACATTTTGGAGAAGCCTTCGACAGAAGTGTGTGCAAAAATGGATCCAGTCCTTGCGATAATTGTCTTAAAGCTTCCTCATGAAGGCATCTTATATAAATTTTACACTGATTTGGAAGTTGGGTATTGTAGCTGAAAATCATAATTTCAGGGTCTCAGGGTAATTTTCTTGGTCCTATGACGAGCTTACTGCATGTGAATGTGAAGTACAAAAAACACATATAATTGCATGCAACTAGATGGAATGCTAACTGACTGTTCGCGTCAGTTACCCAGCAGTGAATATGTCTAACAGGAAAGTATATCTTTAATAGGTCCTGTTACTTTATTATGAGTAATGCTAGAGGTACCAAAATAGGTACCAAAACGACATGACATTGGTAACATGATAAAATGATTGATTTTAATTGGTTCTATTAATGTGAATACAGGGGGTTCATAATGCCACATCAATTTTGAGAATTATTTTGGGTGATATTTTGGGAGCTCTAGCATTTTCCTAAGATTATTATCCATTTTGCATGCTGAAAATTTAAAAAATGAAATTTTATTTTTTAGTTCAAAAAATGAAATTTTATTTTTTAGTTCAAAAATGATATTTTGGGAGCTCTATCATTTTTTAGTACAAAGATTTCTCGGCATCGCCTTCGGCGATACCTCGATTTTTAAATAAAATATTTAAATATTAAAAATTATAATATAATAGTTTTGTGACTTATTCTTTTTTTTTGCACATAATTTAGCGTGCATAAAAATGATAATCTTGTTTGCTTCACATCATTGATAGTTTATTGCTCGCTTCACATGGTGAATTAATTTTTTTATTTATCAAAATTATCTTTAAATTAATACTTTTCATTAATGTAAAATATATATGTTATACCAAACTTTTATTTAAGTTAATTTAATGACATAATGACAAAACACTATTACGAATTAGTTGGTTTATATGTTGACTAATGTTGGTAAAATGAGACACATATATGGGATATTTTCACATTTTACGATAACAACTATTCTATGTTGTCCATATAATATATTTGGATACTTATAAAAAAACAATTTACATTAATAAATATATAAATATATTAATTAGATAATTAATTATCATATTTCCAATTAATGTAATTATAGTAATATATAAGACACACGCAGGATAAACATTTCAATAGTTGAAAGATATTAAAAATTGCCTATATGTCAAGCACTTGGCAGCAAAATGAAGACATACTAAGCAAATTGAAGACATACTAAGAAAAGGGTGCTTTCAGCAGGTCTACAAAAGATGTGGCTAATGTCAGCCAATACATTGTCGAATGAAACATTCTGGATACAATATTTTGTACTTGAACTTAGAATGGGAACATAGAACTCGAGGACAAAACAAACCCTGCAAATCCTTGATTCATAGTAAATAAGCAGTGCTAGCACTTTCCTCATCTTTAGTTGACAAATTTAAAATTATTTCCAAGCAAGTCAAAATGGATTTTGAGAAAGTACAGAAGAATACTTTAATATACCTGCAATATACCCTGAAATAGAATACTTGCAACATAATACTCAAAAGAAAATTTCGAATATACCTGCAAGGTTGCGATATAATCATACACTGGATATGGTTCAAATTCTTACCTCATCTTTGCGAACTCTCCGGTGAACATCGTCCACGAAATCAGTTTCCATTTAGAGAAGTTTCCTTGCTGACTTTGAACATGTACTAACAGAAACTTTCATCGTATTATCAACAAATACTTCTATAATAATTTCAATGTTCTTTACGGAAACTCCCGAGGGGATTCTCTGATTTTTCCCTTCAGGTCAATAGAGCTCTCTGCGCCTACAGGAATTAATTCCTCTGATTGTGGGATCACGCTATGCATTATGCATCTTTATCAGATTTCTTAGAATCTGTTAGCACAAACTAAATTCATTGGAAATATAGGACTGTAAATGGTAAATGTGACCCTATACAGGAACAAAAAAATTGTAAGCTATACTAACCAGTTTGAAGTACTTTTCATAATAAATACTAAATTACAATGCATGACATCTCCAGACTATTTCCACTTCAAGCATTAAGTTTAAAGAGTGCAAAACACTAATATAGCTTTACTATATGAAAAGTGCAGTACACTGTTACTAAATTACTAAGGCTAGGATTTTCAAGGCAAAACACTAATATAATTAAAATTTCTTGGAGGAAAACATATATAAAATAGTTTGGATTATATAACCCCTGATAACATATTTTTTAATTGGATAAAATAGGTTGAACAGAGAATTACCATAGAGAATGAAGTTCCGTAATGAAGGAAGATTGTTATTGTAGTGTCTTAATCCAGAAAAGTCGATAAGAAGATAAATCAAGATTTGTAAACCAAAAATATATAACCTTAAAATAATCACGTTCTTATCAATAGTTAAGATACACAAAACATAAGGGCTCATCATGTACAACTAAAGTTGAAAACACATTCTTGCTATAATTTTGGATAGGGTATTTGACATGACATGAAATTTGTAAAAGCAAAAAAAAAAGGGCAAATAAAATATCAAAAGGGAACTCCTACAAAAATCCAACTCCACAAACCTCACAATACACAAAAGAAAATAGTAAGAAAAAGGGAGAATTAATGAAAAAGCCATCGAGACAGCTGGTTGTCAATTGAAAATGATAAATAAAATGAAATGAAGTATAGGGAAGAACCTCGATATCTGGATGCGATTATAAAAAATGTGTGCATTACTTACTTTGTACATGTATAGAGACAATTTTGGAAATTAAAAAACAATTACATGAATCGTATATTCATATGTGAAAATATGTGATTGTTAGTTTCTCCCTGCAACATGTAGATATAGTTGTAATCTTCAACTACTTTACATTCGAAGTATAGTTTGTTGTAATGCATGAAAATCAAATGCTTTGTAACTCATGGGAAATTTTTAATATTTGTATAAAATTATAAAGTGGCGTGCAAGAGATAGGACCCTGTACCTTTTTTTCTTTTTCAAAATTAGACAGTGTTCCTTTGATTTAAATTTCGAATCCCTGTTCCAAGCAACCAATACATCATTGTAACAATGTCACACGAAAAGCTATAATAATGCAAATTCTTATTATAGTGGCCTAAACCTAGCAAACAGTTGCAGCTTCAGCATCAGCTCATGCTTCTTATTAACAAACATAGGCTTTGTAATAGTCATCTCTAAGCTGAATCCAAACTGCACATTATAAAACCAAGTGAGCTCTCATTTTAAAAAAAAATTAATGAAAACATAAACAACCCACCATCAAAATCATAAAACCAATCACCTGATTGTGCATCTCAATTACCATAAAAGATCATCCTTTTCAATTTAACAATCGCTTCATTTTTCCAATATCTCAATTCCTCCAACAGAACTCCATGAGATACAAAGCTCAAGCACCAGGACTCCAGGAGATAGAGATATACCTAACCAAGAGCTGCAAGCCTGAAAATTAATAACATCGCAAAAATAGTCAGAAATGTGTTTACTCAAATAACTGGTCCAAATGAGTTTACTCAAACACCAAAACTAACTTCATATATATAAGATTTTTATATAAATCTTTTCACAAAAATGTTTGTAGGCAATCGAGATATCCCCCAACAAATTAAGGGGAAAAGTATACTATGTCATAGTCAGATGAACTTACCTTGTGAAAATTAAAAATTAAATCCAGCTCGCACACCTACTGATCACAGTTGACATCAGAATCACTCACATAGTAAATTAAGCAGTTATTAATTAATTACAATTAATTAAGCAGTTTAAAAATGATGGATAATTTCAAGGACTTCTGTATAGTAAATACGATAGACTTGAGGAGGTATTATAGTAAAACACAGTGCAAATAGCCTCCAAGCTTTATAAATTAAATAGATTAAATAGATAACTTTCCAGAAAAATAAAAAAAAGTTGCATCTAGTTGCATTTATTTTCATATCGTATTTTCGCAATTTTTTTCAAAAAGCCTCCAGGCTTTATCATTTAAGTAGATAAAGTCTACTATGAACGCAAGAATCACCTATAGAACTTAAAACATCATGGATATGATAACACTTCGAATTATGCAACCTTGGAGAATCTATACTCACAAGAGCCACATTCAGTATCGACATTAAGACAACTCATTTAAAAGAGTATCTTGGAAGATGATTGATCGTAAGAGACTGCAACTCTTTCCAACTACAGTCATCATTCTTGTGTTTCAGTCAAAGTGTCATCCAAGTACCATGGCATTTTTAGACCATTGTCGGCATTGCCTACAGACCACAATTGATCGCAAGTTAGAACATCTACAAACATCTTTCATGATTGATAAATAGAAATTACAGATTGTAAAAGATGCAAGCATGACCGATATAATAAGCACCTGACGAAAAAGATATGGTTATTAAATGTCAGCCCATATGCATATGATTGTAAGCAGTAGTTGCACATCCATCAGATTATGATATCACATTCTCATCTTGAGGTTACAGGGTCACCTTAGATTACAGGGTCACAACTCAGTTATAAATCATAGAGAAAACACTACTCACATTTTCAGGAAAAAAAGTCAAACACCTCTCACGACTTTAATCAAACACCCCAGTCATTGATAAATCATAGAGAAAATACTACTCACATTTTCAGAAAAAAAGTCAATCAAAAACTGATTAATCTTTTTATAAATAAATTACTCAATTATCATCATGGTCAACCCTGTCCCTAATCTCATCTCAAGCAACTCCCTCCCAGTCAGTCAACTGAATTGGATGGACTTATTGAATCCATTAATAGTCTAAATATACTAACATCTTAGTACATGGAATGCAAGATACTATTACAGTGTTAGTTCAGGACTTCCTCAGAATGACTGCAACCAAGCCATATTACTGAATGCAATAGTTAAAACTGAAGCCATACCTTGATATACTTCCTCAATAGACTTAGGAAAGCAGCCAAGAAAATTGTTCAATATCTTAGACTCTTTAATGTAAATGATAGCAGTCATTTGGTTCAAAACATGTAATGCATTTCCGAGATAGGACTTCACCAAGTGGTTGTGATTCTTCCATGGTCTCGTGTTCACCACATCTAAAACAGTTTTCTTTTTTCCACCAGAAGAAGGGAGCTTCAATAATCCTGGAAGAACTCCATCTATTTCATTGAAAACAAACAACATTATTTTGTTAAAAACATGGCTAGGCATGACACTTAACTTCGATAAATTTTCATTCTCGCCATCATCACCATAATGGCATGCAGTACTTCATCAAGTTCTCTTCTCTTGGACAAATCATCAAACACATCATCAGCAAGAGCTCGAACTGCAATAAAATCAAAATAAATTATTATAGTTATAGTGCATGAATTTAATCAAACACCTTGTGTACGACAAACAACAATTATCAACATAATCAATCAAGCACTTGAACAATTGGACTCACTGGATCTAGGTAATCATAACCGAACTTGCATCTACATCCAAAAATTAGAATATTTAAAAATAAGTATCCATTACTGTAAAAAAAGATTAATTATAAAAACACTTTCTCAGCAAATTTCAAGCTGAAATTGAAATAAGATAATTTTTTTAGAAAAGTAGTAGCGCATATGAGAGAAACATAATACAAATTATAAGAGAGGGAGAGAGAGAGAGAGAGAGACGGTATAAGAAACTCACATATAAATTAACAGAGACAATATCAAGATACTTATCGCTACTTTTCTTTGAGACAAATCATCAAACACTACATATTCTTGTTTGAACTGCAATTATAATACAAAGAAATCATTAGATGTGCAAATATCATATGTAAATGACAGAGAAATAGAGAAGAAGAGAGAGTGAAATAGAGACGGAGAATCCCAATGGAGGAGAATTCAAATTCTTGTAAAAGATCAAAGGAGGAGATGTTTGAAATGTAAGATAGAAATAAGAGGAGATGTTTGAATTTTGAAATTTGAATTTGATCAGAGGAGTAAAGAGAGAGTATTTTGTCAAAAAAAAATTAAAGAGAGAGTATTTCAAATGGGAAGCACACATGCAGTGAAAATGAAGCATGTGGAATGGCAATTCTTATAAATACTGAAAATGTATAGGATAGTCCGGTAAATAGGAGGGCAAAAAGCCTTCAGGCTTTATATATTAAGTAGATAATGATATTTGTCTAATGCGCAAAGGTACTTTTCCGAATTTAAGATTCATTCAGTAGGAAATTATGACCAAAACGAATTTGGAACAAAAATAATCTACATTTCAAAGGAAGCGGACCAAATTCGTAAATGCAGACGTCTCAGGTTTATGGGGACTCGTAAATGCAGACATCTCTGGTTTATCTATCCCCGTATAAGATCAATATGCTGGAACAGAAATCACACGTATACGGAGCACAGAAAAGTCTGGTAGAAAAACAAGTAGACATTTCACTGACGCATAATACTGATTCATAAGCTGTAATATGACATTTGGAACAGATATATGGAAAGGATTCTATAATTAAAGAGAGTCACAATGTAAAACTGATGCAACGAGTCTCTAATGAAATTATAAACTTTAGTATTAGTTTATACAGCAACTTTGAAATATCTCCTATCCCTCTTCTAAGATTACAATTCAGGTGCAAAAACTTGCAGCAATGACTGTGTAAGTAACTCTAGAAATTATATTTCCCACACCCGGATGGTACCAGAAGACGTGTCTTTTGTGCTGCTACACCAAAAACGCATTTATTTACCCATCAAGCAAAGGCAGCCAGAATATTCTTCTTGAGGGTGAACTGATCAGCTTTCACGGCATTAATTGACTGCATATCAATACACAATGGTTATATCTCCAAATATACAAGTAAATGAATGGTATTGATTATTACAGTTATTTAGCAGGAAAAAAAACTATCAACATATTAAAGCAGAAAAGAGTTGTAGTATGCATGAAAGGAAATGGAAAACCATAATCATGGTTAGGCTTAGTTTGAATAACTTTTTCACTCCCGTATTAGAATCCTAATTCCTAAGAGAGGTTACTTTGATTTAGGCACCGGTGTCTTGGACAGATAACATATGATAGACTATTTCGATTCTACCAAAGACAAATTATTACCATATCTGGATGATAACTTGTATTGAACAGTTTAAAAGATTAGAGCAGTTATTACAAGGAAACAACTGACCACATTCAATACTGCAACCATTTTGCCTCACGAAGTCATGATACATCTCTTCATTTCTATTTGTCGACTTAAACTAGTGTAACTAACTCATGGCAGGTTACATGAGATGTATAAGGGGGATACCTTTGCAAGGATACGATCTAAACGCTGAATTTCATTCTTAGCGTAATCAGCACCTTTATCCATGCAGCTCTTGGCAGATTTCAGATAAATCTCACCGTATCTACAGTGGCAAAGAGATAAAAATATCAGAATGCACGTTCAAGTGGATATAATGATTGACCATACAAGCACGAGTAATCAGATATTTCAACAAGTGGCACTGGCACACAACTCTGATTACCTTGAAGAAGGTCCTTCAAGCTTCTTAACTTCCTCCTGCAAACGGTCAAAAACTACTTTCTTTTCAACATCTCCGGCACTCACAAACTCCTTCACCAAGTTTTCTAAAGCCGCAACTACACCAGCCTGTATTCAAGAAAAAGAAAATGTCAATAACACATAGGATCTACGCGTGGCTAATAAGTGCGAAGTATCCCACTAACCTTTGAAGTAAGTTGTCCTTTCCCATCCCGACTAGTACCACTCTTCTCATTTATAAAATTTACAAAGTCATCTAAATCTCTCCCACCCTCGTATTCTTCACCAGCCTTGTTTCCCTTGGGAAAGAACTTTAGAGTAGGAAAGCCACTCACACCATACCTACATAGAAAATGTACACCAGATGTCGGATTTCAGAAGGTGGCTTTGTGGTCACAAATCAAAATTGTAAAAATCATACAGGATGCATTTTATAGAAATTCAGGCGTAGGCATTTTTTAAATTCGTTGGTGATTGAGAAATCAAAAATTAAAATAAAGCACTTCTTGCCACAAAGTTTGTGAGACTTACTTTTCTCCAATATCCTTGTGGATGTCAGCATCTATATTAGCAACAACTACGTCTTTCTCCAACTTAAAGGCCGCTGCAACCTTTTCATAAATCTACAATTGACAAGAATAAAAACTCAAAATTTAATAATATAATCAACACTTTATATATCTAGAAGTTTCATCGGTAGGGATGTTTTTACTTACAGGAGCAAGACTTTTGCAATGGCCACACCTATAATATGTACAGCCACGTTAGGAACATAGAAGGTGATCAGATAAGATATAATAGAAAAGTCTTCTACATAGAGAGAACTAAATGCTATTTTTTTTCCAGATATTTGCAATTCAACAATCTAAGCTACTAATCACTCAACAGATAATGTCCAAAACGGAAAACTAGAAAGATCATGAATAGGTACCATGATGCATAGAACTCCACAAGGACATCCTTAGTTGTATCCAAGACAATCTCATCAAAGTTATCAGAATTAAGTACGACAACACTTGAGGGAACTGCAGCTATCTTGACATTAGTACCTGAACAAAACAAGTTAATGCATGTCAGCATCATTTGAAGAGTTCTGGTTGACCTAGTTACTAGAGACAAATCAGATTAGGAACTTTTAACTGAAAACTTTATTACTTGCCAAGCTTGCAATGCAGGAAAAAAAAACTACAAGTAAAGCACCACTAACTTCACAAGAATAAAGAATGCCAAAAATCCTAAAACGCATGAAGAGTCAAAAGGTGAGAAGATGGGTACTAGAGACAGCAGATTTAGAAATTTATAAACTGTCCTGGAAACCAACCTTCACGTTTTAATTCCACTTACTCCTTAAATAAAGACATCTAGCTCTTTATATGACACTGTCTATCTATGCTTTTTCTTTATCATAGGGCATGGAGCTACTTTGAAGCAATAGAAACAAGAAGGCTACTTAGTTTCACATGCGAGCATAATGCAGGTCAAGAAGAACATCACTTAGGTCTTCGTCAGCCTAATCAACCATCGGGTGAGGGGCAGGAAAGCGGTAATAGATGGCCATGATACTTAATCTAACGACTACTCAATTAGTAATTCTAATTTAAGCCTTTTTCTTGATACAATAAAAGATCTTTTTTTTTTCCTAAAAATTATTTGAATGTTGTTAATTGTATATTAAAAAGGAGAATGCTTAGTTCCAGAGAAAAAGAAAATACTGGTTAAAAAAATATGATATCAGTGTCATGCATATAGTCGATTGGGTATGTTTTAGATGACTGCACACAGTCCATGTGGTTGTCCGGAAAATGTCTAGTAACACAACACAGCCACAGGGCTTATCAAAAACATAAGGACATCTACAAGATACAACATAAGTATTACCTCCTTCACTATTCACATATTCAACAAGGGCTTCGGCAGTGCGTGCACCATCATACCTTTTCAGAAAAAAAAACATTAATAGGATAAAATTGATAACTGCAAAATCATGCACGAGTAACAAATTTAGATAACTTAGATGATAGTACAGGAGCTTACGATTTGGGCTCCAATGACCCCTTAGGAAACCATTTAATGGTAGGGTACCCAGAAACTCCAAATTTATTGCAAGTCTCCTTGTGCTCATCACAATCTACCTGCTCAACAATGATCCAATTATAACGCAAGACAAATTACAATCAGTTTCATGTTTAACACGGAGAGTGAAACATAGTTGACAGTTTAGACATCGGATCATTGTGAATAACACAAAAACAAACCTTTCCAATTAAAACAGATTTTGCTTTCTTAAAACTTGTAGCAAGCTTCTCGAATTCAGGAGCAAGCTTTTTACAATGCCCACACCTGCAACAATACACAAATAAGATTTTTAACATAATAACTCAAAAGTATGTGCCATAGTACCTGATCTTCCCCTGCGTGGGGAGGAACGAGGAGAGACTGAGTCACTGAGAATATCTAACTGCTCAATAGTATCTAACTAGATCATACTAATATTACTCCAAATGAAAGACATAAATGCAAACAAGTTACGCAGAAAAGCAACTTAATAATATCCATTAACTTATTGGTAGAGGAAAAGACCCAATAAAAAAAAGAGCCTACAACACAGGTCGTCTGATAATTGTTTTCCATTATTAACATAATCATATTCCTAGATATATATTTGTAAATCGTTCAACAACAGGCCTCGAATTAATGCAGATATCAATATGAAGTATACTACATATCAGGTGCAATGACGTCCCGAAACAAAGTACAATAACACGATTTCTTCCAGAACCCAAAAATTATATAAACTAATAAGACTAGTCATAAGTCCAACAAAATGGAAGATGATAAACTAATCTAGACCATAAATTAATCATTTGGAATCAGCAATGTTCCAATAAATAAATAATCATTCACCCAATTTACAGATCCCGATCAGTCAAACCAGCAATTCGATAGCTGAAGCAAACAAAGTCAACCCAACAAACACAGCTAAAAATCCATAACTACAAACTCATGAATCACAAATAAAAAAACCAAACAGATACACACACACACACATATATATATATATATAAGGGTATGGAGGGATTTATACCAAGGAGCGTAGAACTCAACGAGAGCAGCACGATCTTGACCAACCTCCTTTTGGAAATTTTCATCAGTCAATACAACTACTTCATCTGCTAATGCGGAGCTTATTACAAACAAAGCTAGGGTTGCAAAGCCTAGACAGATCCGAGATGTAGCCATCTTTGTTTTCTATGTATGTATATATGTGTTTGTGTTAGGTTTTATGCAAGACAGAGAGAGATTTCAGAGGTTTTTGTTACACAGGTGGGGGGATTTGTTGGTTTTATAACATGGGCGGTCAGCTGAAATATAAGAAAAAGTGTCATTTTCGTAATCTAGAAGCATTTTTTTTTTAATAAAAGAAAATATTAGTGAATTATGACACCTTCCCACCAATCAGAAGCTGTTATACATGCCAGTAATTCAACCAGTCCACAATTCAAAACCAGCATCCATGTGTTGAGATTATCAAGGTTAAACTCGGTAATTCGGATAATCGAATTAATTTTAAATTAGATCGGATTAATTTTTGATTATGATATATTTGAATAAAATTTAGAATGGATTGGATCGGATTGGATTTGATTCGATTTCGGTTTGAATCTAATTCGAATTAAAATCGGATGACATGTGAATTAAAACTGGACAAAATTCGGTTCGGATTAGAATTTCTTCGGATCCTTACTCATTCATTATTTTAATTATGAGATTTTAAAATGTACCTTAATATGAATATAATATTTGGGCTTTCGTCCTAAATATTCACTTTTTATTATTTGAAACTCAAAATATCCATTTTGCGCGCGCAATAACCTAAATACTTACGGGATACGCCAATGACTGAGGAGGATCCTAAATCACCCCATATAAGAAACGCAAGTTCTGGGTCATGCTAACACAAGAAATGCATGTTGATAGTATACGCTATGGCGATTGAAGGATGAATTTTTCGAAGAAGTATTTTCTCTCCGTTTAACCCTCTCCAGTTATTTTTCGTTCATGTCCTATATACCATTAGATCCGTCTTTCAAAGATCTACAATTCTATACCAAATTTAAATCAGTTCTATTGTCGGATTGTAAATCCCTAATCCTACTATGCTATTGATTTCCTGACCAACTCTATTATACTTCGTTCGCGGGTTAATAGGCACTTTCATCACTGAAGTGACACATAACTTAAACTACCAAGCGAAAAAAGCTCTCAAGCGAATCATAAAATTAATTAGGGTTTACAATTAAATTATTGAACTAATTAAAATTTTCATGATTGTTAAATCGTATTGTTTTTTAACGGAGGAACGTTAGTCAACGCCACGTAGGATGCCATGTAACTGCCACGTAGGATGCCATGTACTAAACCTACATTGATTAGAACCCATAACCCGATCCACCCAAATTACCCAAAACCCGACCCGCCCGAATTAAAATCATAACCCCAAATAATATGGGTTTTATTACATTAACCCTAAATCTTACAATCCCTAACTGAGAGAGGCGACAATTGAGCGAAGAAATTGAGGCGAACGGAGATGAAGTGCTGGGAGATTAACAATAAACAATGAAAACGATCGGTAAGTTTAACTAATACACCTCATACATGTGTCTATCGTGTGTATTGTTGGTATATATGTGTATAGTTTAATTATATGGTTGTATACATGTGAATTTTTTTGCAATTGAAAAAGAAAATGAAGAGGAATGATGGTTGGGTGGAACTTTTAAATCTAATGGGCTGAAAATACCCAAATCTGACAATGCAACCAGATTAGCAAGCCTTGTCATGTTTCCGTTAGATTTCTAACGGGTCTGACGGAGGAAACCTAAATGAAAGTTATATAATACTTCATGATTCGTTTGAAACCCAAATGAAAGTTACATAATACTTCATGATTCGTTTGAGAGTTTTTTCTGCTCAGTAGGTCACTTGAAAGTTATGCGTCATTTCAGTGATGAAAGTGCCTATTAACCCCTTCGTTTGCCCATTTTCGAGCATTTTTTGTTGACATTCTATAGACCATTAGATTCAACGTTCAACGATCTACAATCCTATACCATTTCGAACAAATTCGAATGCCAGATCTTAAACCCCCAATTGGAGATATTTCGTTGAAAAGAAAGAGAGGGACGGGAGAGAGAGATGGAGGACTTGCGCATTATGAAGAGGCGTGTTTGGTGAGTAAAAAAGACAATCTAAGCGAGATTGGGTATTATGAGATGTCTCATTATAATGGTTATTTTGGGCAATTTTTCATAATATTTTTGGAATAAAATAATTTAATGCTTCAAAAAAATGATTAAATAGGCTATTTAAAATTTAATTTTTCATAATATATATTTTTGATATATTTGACATAAAATTAGTTTAAATATGCATTTTGTTTATTAATGGGTAAATATTGAATGAAATGCGCGTAAATTTATATAGGCTATTCGTTATAACTCGTTATAATTTTAATTACTTAACTAGCTTATAGCTCGTGCGATGCACGGGTTTCCTTTGATATGCTATAAATTTTATTTTATTCTATAATTATGTTTTTATATAATCAATAATTTAAAAAATTATTTTAAAATTAATTTAATAAAATTTGAAGTAAATTTATTAAATGATTTAAATGATTTAAAATTTATATAACAAAATTTTAAGTTAAATATGTCGTTGACGGGATTCGAACCTTGAATATTTAGTAAAGTAAATTAATCATTAAATGTACTATATAATTACATTTAGGGTGATTGCCCTTTTTACCCACTTTTTAACTTTCTCTCACCAAAATACCCAAATTCGGTAAGTACCACCCTAAATGCCCACCACATACGCGTTTCTCACAGGCGTATGTGCTGACACGCCTTACTCACCAGCGTATTTGCTGGAAACGTTTTTCACACAGGCGCAGCAGGCGTATGACACTGTAACGCCCCCAAATCCGGGGTCAGGGATTTGGTCGTCACGCGGAAATCCTTAATAACAAATCACCTGCTTAACCACATTAAACCATCTGTAATCATTAATAATTAAGTTACAACATTTGAGACCCCAACCACCAAGCATCTTTTAGGTTATAGGGCTAGAAACAAGAATCAACTCCTTAGTACTAGTATAACTTCGTTGAGAAGTACACCAGCAACTAGTACTATATTATGCAAAGTAACATATATATTACACATCAATATACTTACATATAATTTACTCCAGCTATAAACTTTCTAGATCATATCGTCTTCATAAGGGCATACTGCTCGCTTCATCTAAGCCATGCAGATAACCTCGTCCGGCTACCTTCCACTGAAAAGTTAATATTTGAAAACAAGCAAGAATGAGCGAAAGAATTGCTCAGCAAGTTATTACTGATTACTCAATATGAAATCACTTACTTATTGATAATATAATGTCAATTCTTTTCTATAATAAGATAATAATCAATACGTCATCTTAGTATAATATCTCAGGGTAATATAACATTTAAAATCAAGCTCTCAATATAATCTTTCCATTTCCTTTTATACAGCAATTATGTATAAAAGTAATATAAAATCAGTTTCTCTTCTTACTGTAAAACAATT
This sequence comes from Kitagawia praeruptora, assembly GCA_037693485.1. Lineage (NCBI taxonomy): Eukaryota > Viridiplantae > Streptophyta > Magnoliopsida > Apiales > Apiaceae > Kitagawia > Kitagawia praeruptora. The sequence goes on along the minus strand of CM075352.1, from coordinate 100,797,123 downwards.
CCATCACTTCATACCATTTTCATTTTTCATTACACAACTCTGAAAACCATTATCAATTCTTTCTTTTAAGTTTTGGGGATTTTCACTGTTGCCGAATACGTGAGGCACGATGATCAGTCGTCCTCCGTACCCGTCCCTTTTTACTACCGGTAGAAGGAATGAAGGCCACCTGCTAACATCATCCCTGGAGGAAGGCCACCTGCTAACATCCTCCCGGAGGAAGGCCACCTGCTAACATCCTCCCTTGGCATCTTCGTGCCGAATCATATAATGAATGCTAGACTATGTCGCACACAGCCCTGACATAGCCTCTTACGCAAGTTTGTTGCTAATCCCCCTTTTTCAAGTCATTTTATCATTATCAATACCATTTCACATTTTTCCACTTTTCCGTTTCCATTCGCATTTCCATTCACATATACTATTTTCATTTCCATTTCACATTTTACCTTTCCATTTTCATATCCGTATTAATCATTTGAAAACATATATACAGGTATATCAATTCAAGACATACATTCATTTCACTATGAAATTTTTTAAACAACCTTTTAACAATATATAATCACCCTTAGAACACTTAGAATATCTAAAGAATAACTATTCAATAGTCCCTTTTAAATGAATATTATAATTAATATTCATTGAATTAAATAACCATTAAAATAAAGTTTATCATTATCATTCCAGACATTTTTAACCAAAAATGTCTCATTTATAACCATCAAAATATCTTTATTATTATTATTCCGGAACAAAGCGATTTTAAGAAAACATTTTAAAAATAATATTCATCTAATTAAATAAATTTAATTAGACGAATAAGGTTTATTTAATTAGTAGATGCTTCGAGAGGTATCTAATAATTAAATAAACACTAGTTTATTGGTGATGTTGCCATTAGGTTAATTATTGCGAAATTCTTTCTAAAAACTTTGTCCGGGTTTTTCGAAAATATACCTCTCAAGATAACCCCTTCCACTTTTCCATTCATATATCAATACCTTTAAAATACACCAACTAAAATACTTTACATGTAAGTCCCTTTTTAAGAAAAATCTGTAGATATCAACTGTTGTCCCCTTATATAACAAAATATTTATTAATAACGTCTGAAACAGTTTAGAACTCAATATCCCCAATTTACACCTAATTATAATATCATAAAATAACTTTAGATAACAACTGATACCATAATGTCGTAAGAATAACCATAAATAACAACTGATATCATTCCCTCCCATATCACTTTACTCCTTATAGTATATCACTCTCTCCATATCACATATATTTCCAATCAACTCATTTTACTTAAAAGTAAACAATTTATCAAGATAAAGATAGAATAAATCTTGCAAATATGGACTGAGGTCTTATTCTACACATTTCATATATTTCAAAATAAATATACTCTGAACGATAGAGTATGTATAATTAAACTTGCCTCTGGTCCTTAGCACCAGACAGAACAGCGCGAATAAATCCTTGGCGTTTCGCCCAAGTAGTTCCATGAACTTTACACGACGCCTCGATCCTTCCTTTTTGATACACGTTGCTCCACTCGATCACGCCCTAACGGTACTGAAATTGTTACGATTACGCGTCAGTCCAACCTCGTATCTCGAGTAGACCCAACTCAGAATTACCATTGAGTCACCTAAAGTCGTACTATAGTTGTTATCCCTATAGCTGACTACTCAAATACCAATTAATGCACATAACACATTTAGTCAACTTCACTTAACATATACAATTATAATACTAGTGTCATTCTATGACAAAACTAAGTTTATAAATAATCCTCAAAACGTATTTAATCCCCGAAACACATAAATCCTTGAATTAAATCACTTAGCACATAAATCCTCGAGAAAACAATTACCCTCGAATTAATTCACTTAACACATATACACATAAACAGTTAACACCCAAATCATACCTTTAAACCCTTGAAATCAAATAAGTTAAATAAATTAAAATGCAGGGGATTTTTAGAAAATTTCGGCATGTAGTATTCGTTTATCGGACTATGGGCACAGCCCCTCCAAAGCAATTCATAACCAATTCAACCCTGTTTTTCAATTCACAATCCAACAACATCAATCGATATCCAACACAATCTCCAACCACAATTCATCTTTCATTTTAAACTATAACACCTTAGTAATTTTACCATAAAACAATTCAAAAACATAAAATGCTACCGCGCATACTTTACTCCAACATTTTTAATAAATCCAAAACTTATTCATAAATCACCAAATTTTATAGGCTTCTTTCTGAATACCAAATAAAGATCTCATAAAAGTTTCCCATTCAATACCATTTTCTAACTAGGTGAATCACTAATCCAAACTCAACACATAAACTATTCATTAAATCTGCGCAACTTGTATTCTAAAAATTCTCATAAATTGAAAAATTTATCTTTGCCTACAAGACCTCTGGGATTCCAAAACTGAAGATAATATCTTCACACCATAAAAATATTAGTCTGAAAAACATAGTTCATCTAGGACAATTACCCATCCAAATACAACTCAAAAACAGAGCAGTTTCTTCCAACACAGTGACATTCAAACATTTTTAATAAATTGAAAAATCAATATTTTTACCCAAATCTTTTTCTGAAATCTTTATAATTCCTTCCTTTATCCTCAATAAAAGTTTCAATCCAATTTACAGATTTTAACTAGGTGAAACATAGTTCCAAAGTACGAATCCCGAGAGGTTCGGGTGTACTGCACAGGTTTCACTAAAACGCCATTTTCTCCTTACTCGTTAACCCAAACGACGCACCGTTTTCTCCTACACAAACTAGACTCCGAATAGAACAAGTTTCATGAAGACACTACTGCCCAGAACAGAGCACAAATAGTTCGAATTTCACTGGCAAGAACAGGCAGTAGCTGGACAGATTTCCTGGACAGTTTTTACTCTTTAAACAACATTCATCTTTAATCCATCATTATCATTAACTAATTACTATCAACCAAGCAATAATACACTCATCAAGAACCATAAAATCTGATAACTACAAACACATATGCTCATCAATTAAATTACAAAATCAAAGCTTGAAACAAAGATTTTATACCTCTTTAATCAACCAAAACTCAAGAACACCACTATTCATCATCTTCTCCACTTTTCTTCCTCAAAACCCATCTTGATTTCCTTCCCTTCTTTCTCTCCCATGGCTGATTTTGGAGTGTAGAATGGAGAGGATGATCCTCCTTCATCATCTCCTTCTCTCTCTCTCTCTCTCTCTCTATATCTCTCTCTCTCTCTCTCTTTCTCTCTTCTTTCTTTCTCCCTAGATTTCTCTAGACTCCTCTCCGTGTTTTGTTTCTGCGTGTGTGTGTATTGTGGTGTTATTGGGTTTGGCCCAATCCTTTATTAACTGATAACACTACTACTCGACCCAATTATAACTAATAAACGACTAAAAAAAAATCACAATTAAATAAAACCTCTGGAAAAGTACACTTTTCATTTTTAAAATAAAGAATATAAAATTAGGAGCACCCACATATTTTCAAAATATTTTTCGGATCAAAAATGAATTAAATATGAATTTTCAAAGTTTTGATCCTTTAAATACAATAAAACTCTTTAAAATCATTTTGAAATACCACAACTCCCAAATTAATCCACCCAACAATTTTAAAAACTAAATAATATTATAAAGATAATATTACAAAAGATTTCATGATTTTTAATTTCTCCGATAATTTTATAAAATTAAAAGAGGATCAAAATGCATGATTTAAATATATTTAAATCCTCAAAAATATAAAAAAAATACATCAGCCTTCACAATTCACACAATCATCATATAAACACATAAACACAACTTCACATACATTCCACCTTCCAACAATAATCACATAATATAGTTCATAATTATACTGAACCAGACAATAATTAAATAATTCGCTTTTGAAATTCCTTGAACTGGAATAATGAACAATAAAATAAAATAAAAATTTCCTCCTCATTTTAGGAAAACATTAATAATACTAAAATCATTTTCTGAAAATCCGAGTTATTACAGTCTACCCCCCTTAAAAGGATTCCGTCCACGGAATCAGCTAAGGCTACTACTGGAATTCCTTAACTCCTTCATCATCAACTCTTATTCTACAATATCGGAGATAGTGTCCCTTCGTAAACAACTCCTCCGAAACCTCAATTCAACTATAGGGTATCTATCTGACACATCACTATTCCTTTCACATATATGTGTCGACCAACTTGCCATTATCATCCTATCCTTGAGAGAGAGCAAACTAATTCTATCGATACGCCACTGATATTATATTCGTTTTGGGATTCGCTCCTGCTCTTGGCGATTCCATTCGAATCTAACTTCTATCGGCGAATTTCGAGTTGACCGACCTGGCTGGCATCCCCTTGAAATTTATTAGAGATAACAAGAATCATGAAGCTTTGAAAAAAGATAGCTGTCATATCAAGACAAATGTCACCGACTAGTGAGCATAGGATTATGAGTTTTGAAACAAACCTTATTGGAAATAAGAGAATTTACTGAGAGATCAATATGATCATAAGAACTCACGTTGTGTGTCTCTGATAAGACATTACTAAAGGTAATTAGCCTTCTTGTATTTCACAACTCACAAGTGATGGCGTCCCATCAGACTTCTATCACACAGACAGATAGTCCTTGTGGCCCCTCTATGTATAGGGTTGTTCGTCTCAGTGGAAGTTGAGAATTATGAAAGAAATTCAAAGTCAAGTCAATAATAATCATCTTCTGACAATTAATTATCAAAGGGACACCTTGGATTAAAATCGAACAATTTCCAAGGCGCGATTTCCAAAGAAAAGGATAACCAGAAAGATACTGGTATTCAACAAACAAGTGGTGCTATATCACCATTGAATTATCCACTATTGAAGAAAAGTGGAAGTTTGAAATAATATCATTCAATAGGGCTTCGAAAACCTGAAGGTAAATATAATGAAAGCCCTTGGCACAATTGAAATTTAATATGGCTTAACACAAGTAAAAATAACTTCGAAGAGGAAATATATCCTTTATCACAATTCTCCCTCAGAGATATGTCAAATAATTCATAGATTGGGGAGGTAATCAAAAAGATTCAACAATGGGGATATTGCCAAGGTCTCCACGGATGCCTTTTATGTTGGTTCCTCCGACGGATAATCCTTCGATCCCGGAGCTGTTCCTTTCCATGCACACCCAAGGTGCTTGATAACTTACGTCATCGTCGACTCGTAATAGTCACTAAGGATTCAATCATCGACATTAATAATCGCAGGGAGTTCTATTTCAACATATCCTTCAACATAGCATTCAAATCTTAACTTAATCATTGGCACTACACCCGGTAGTCCAACATGAACTCTGCATGAGCTCTGACGTTCTCACATAACTATACACACTCCTACTCACTCTCGTTTCTAGTTTACTATAACCTCAGCTCTGATACCAACTGTAACGCCCCCAAATCCGGGGTCAGGGATTTGGTCGTCACGCGGAAATCCTTAATAACAAATCACCTGCTTAACCACATTAAACCATCTGTAATCATTAATAATTAAGTTACAACATTTGAGACCCCAACCACCAAGCATCTTTTAGGTTATAGGGCTAGAAACAAGAATCAACTCCTTAGTACTAGTATAACTTCGTTGAGAAGTACACCAGCAACTAGTACTATATTATGCAAAGTAACATATATATTACACATCAATATACTTACATATAATTTACTCCAGCTATAAACTTTCTAGATCATATCGTCTTCATAAGGGCATACTGCTCGCTTCATCTAAGCCATGCAGATAACCTCGTCCGGCTACCTTCCACTGAAAAGTTAATATTTGAAAACAAGCAAGAATGAGCGAAAGAATTGCTCAGCAAGTTATTACTGATTACTCAATATGAAATCACTTACTTATTGATAATATAATGTCAATTCTTTTCTATAATAAGATAATAATCAATACGTCATCTTAGTATAATATCTCAGGGTAATATAACATTTAAAATCAAGCTCTCAATATAATCTTTCCATTTCCTTTTATACAGCAATTATGTATAAAAGTAATATAAAATCAGTTTCTCTTCTTACTGTAAAACAATTCCATCACTTCATACCATTTTCATTTTTCATTACACAACTCTGAAAACCATTATCAATTCTTTCTTTTAAGTTTTGGGGATTTTCACTGTTGCCGAATACGTGAGGCACGATGATCAGTCGTCCTCCGTACCCGTCCCTTTTTACTACCGGTAGAAGGAATGAAGGCCACCTGCTAACATCATCCCTGGAGGAAGGCCACCTGCTAACATCCTCCCGGAGGAAGGCCACCTGCTAACATCCTCCCTTGGCATCTTCGTGCCGAATCATATAATGAATGCTAGACTATGTCGCACACAGCCCTGACATAGCCTCTTACGCAAGTTTGTTGCTAATCCCCCTTTTTCAAGTCATTTTATCATTATCAATACCATTTCACATTTTTCCACTTTTCCGTTTCCATTCGCATTTCCATTCACATATACTATTTTCATTTCCATTTCACATTTTACCTTTCCATTTTCATATCCGTATTAATCATTTGAAAACATATATACAGGTATATCAATTCAAGACATACATTCATTTCACTATGAAATTTTTTAAACAACCTTTTAACAATATATAATCACCCTTAGAACACTTAGAATATCTAAAGAATAACTATTCAATAGTCCCTTTTAAATGAATATTATAATTAATATTCATTGAATTAAATAACCATTAAAATAAAGTTTATCATTATCATTCCAGACATTTTTAACCAAAAATGTCTCATTTATAACCATCAAAATATCTTTATTATTATTATTCCGGAACAAAGCGATTTTAAGAAAACATTTTAAAAATAATATTCATCTAATTAAATAAATTTAATTAGACGAATAAGGTTTATTTAATTAGTAGATGCTTCGAGAGGTATCTAATAATTAAATAAACACTAGTTTATTGGTGATGTTGCCATTAGGTTAATTATTGCGAAATTCTTTCTAAAAACTTTGTCCGGGTTTTTCGAAAATATACCTCTCAAGATAACCCCTTCCACTTTTCCATTCATATATCAATACCTTTAAAATACACCAACTAAAATACTTTACATGTAAGTCCCTTTTTAAGAAAAATCTGTAGATATCAACTGTTGTCCCCTTATATAACAAAATATTTATTAATAACGTCTGAAACAGTTTAGAACTCAATATCCCCAATTTACACCTAATTATAATATCATAAAATAACTTTAGATAACAACTGATACCATAATGTCGTAAGAATAACCATAAATAACAACTGATATCATTCCCTCCCATATCACTTTACTCCTTATAGTATATCACTCTCTCCATATCACATATATTTCCAATCAACTCATTTTACTTAAAAGTAAACAATTTATCAAGATAAAGATAGAATAAATCTTGCAAATATGGACTGAGGTCTTATTCTACACATTTCATATATTTCAAAATAAATATACTCTGAACGATAGAGTATGTATAATTAAACTTGCCTCTGGTCCTTAGCACCAGACAGAACAGCGCGAATAAATCCTTGGCGTTTCGCCCAAGTAGTTCCATGAACTTTACACGACGCCTCGATCCTTCCTTTTTGATACACGTTGCTCCACTCGATCACGCCCTAACGGTACTGAAATTGTTACGATTACGCGTCAGTCCAACCTCGTATCTCGAGTAGACCCAACTCAGAATTACCATTGAGTCACCTAAAGTCGTACTATAGTTGTTATCCCTATAGCTGACTACTCAAATACCAATTAATGCACATAACACATTTAGTCAACTTCACTTAACATATACAATTATAATACTAGTGTCATTCTATGACAAAACTAAGTTTATAAATAATCCTCAAAACGTATTTAATCCCCGAAACACATAAATCCTTGAATTAAATCACTTAGCACATAAATCCTCGAGAAAACAATTACCCTCGAATTAATTCACTTAACACATATACACATAAACAGTTAACACCCAAATCATACCTTTAAACCCTTGAAATCAAATAAGTTAAATAAATTAAAATGCAGGGGATTTTTAGAAAATTTCGGCATGTAGTATTCGTTTATCGGACTATGGGCACAGCCCCTCCAAAGCAATTCATAACCAATTCAACCCTGTTTTTCAATTCACAATCCAACAACATCAATCGATATCCAACACAATCTCCAACCACAATTCATCTTTCATTTTAAACTATAACACCTTAGTAATTTTACCATAAAACAATTCAAAAACATAAAATGCTACCGCGCATACTTTACTCCAACATTTTTAATAAATCCAAAACTTATTCATAAATCACCAAATTTTATAGGCTTCTTTCTGAATACCAAATAAAGATCTCATAAAAGTTTCCCATTCAATACCATTTTCTAACTAGGTGAATCACTAATCCAAACTCAACACATAAACTATTCATTAAATCTGCGCAACTTGTATTCTAAAAATTCTCATAAATTGAAAAATTTATCTTTGCCTACAAGACCTCTGGGATTCCAAAACTGAAGATAATATCTTCACACCATAAAAATATTAGTCTGAAAAACATAGTTCATCTAGGACAATTACCCATCCAAATACAACTCAAAAACAGAGCAGTTTCTTCCAACACAGTGACATTCAAACATTTTTAATAAATTGAAAAATCAATATTTTTACCCAAATCTTTTTCTGAAATCTTTATAATTCCTTCCTTTATCCTCAATAAAAGTTTCAATCCAATTTACAGATTTTAACTAGGTGAAACATAGTTCCAAAGTACGAATCCCGAGAGGTTCGGGTGTACTGCACAGGTTTCACTAAAACGCCATTTTCTCCTTACTCGTTAACCCAAACGACGCACCGTTTTCTCCTACACAAACTAGACTCCGAATAGAACAAGTTTCATGAAGACACTACTGCCCAGAACAGAGCACAAATAGTTCGAATTTCACTGGCAAGAACAGGCAGTAGCTGGACAGATTTCCTGGACAGTTTTTACTCTTTAAACAACATTCATCTTTAATCCATCATTATCATTAACTAATTACTATCAACCAAGCAATAATACACTCATCAAGAACCATAAAATCTGATAACTACAAACACATATGCTCATCAATTAAATTACAAAATCAAAGCTTGAAACAAAGATTTTATACCTCTTTAATCAACCAAAACTCAAGAACACCACTATTCATCATCTTCTCCACTTTTCTTCCTCAAAACCCATCTTGATTTCCTTCCCTTCTTTCTCTCCCATGGCTGATTTTGGAGTGTAGAATGGAGAGGATGATCCTCCTTCATCATCTCCTTCTCTCTCTCTCTCTCTCTCTCTATATCTCTCTCTCTCTCTCTCTTTCTCTCTTCTTTCTTTCTCCCTAGATTTCTCTAGACTCCTCTCCGTGTTTTGTTTCTGCGTGTGTGTGTATTGTGGTGTTATTGGGTTTGGCCCAATCCTTTATTAACTGATAACACTACTACTCGACCCAATTATAACTAATAAACGACTAAAAAAAAATCACAATTAAATAAAACCTCTGGAAAAGTACACTTTTCATTTTTAAAATAAAGAATATAAAATTAGGAGCACCCACATATTTTCAAAATATTTTTCGGATCAAAAATGAATTAAATATGAATTTTCAAAGTTTTGATCCTTTAAATACAATAAAACTCTTTAAAATCATTTTGAAATACCACAACTCCCAAATTAATCCACCCAACAATTTTAAAAACTAAATAATATTATAAAGATAATATTACAAAAGATTTCATGATTTTTAATTTCTCCGATAATTTTATAAAATTAAAAGAGGATCAAAATGCATGATTTAAATATATTTAAATCCTCAAAAATATAAAAAAAATACATCAGCCTTCACAATTCACACAATCATCATATAAACACATAAACACAACTTCACATACATTCCACCTTCCAACAATAATCACATAATATAGTTCATAATTATACTGAACCAGACAATAATTAAATAATTCGCTTTTGAAATTCCTTGAACTGGAATAATGAACAATAAAATAAAATAAAAATTTCCTCCTCATTTTAGGAAAACATTAATAATACTAAAATCATTTTCTGAAAATCCGAGTTATTACAGACACGCTCATGTGACAGGCGTATCTTATGATACGCATTTTACATCGGCACATCATATGTCATCATCATCTTCCCCGATGTCGCGACTGGGAGGCGATTCCGGCATGTTTTTTGTCGATCTCCGTTCGTCCACATCCCATAGTTTCGAAACACATACCATATATCTTTGGAACCGCAAATCAATTCTCTACAAGGCCATATCAATTTTATAACGTTTGGTTTGCCGGATTGAAAACGCCCAAAATGGCGATTTCAATGATGTCGAACGTTCCGACGTTCTCTTTCACGCCTCTGCGGGGCCGGAGGTGACAAACGGAGACTAGGATCTGGATCGGCAGGAGCTTGTGATTCATTGGTGTTCATTTGGGGGGTGGAGGAGCCTCGTATCGACGATACGAGTCGAAATGGAGAAATCGTCGGCGACATGAGCTCTAGATACCACCTGAAATTTACGTGTTTTCTGGCGATGAACAGTACTTCGGATGCGCGTTCCCAAACAGCGCATCCCGTGGGTATTTCGGTCGTTGTTTCCGCATCTGGGCATTTTGGGCAGTGGGTAGGGGATTTTTGGATATTTAGGGCATTCTTTCTACATTTAATGGTTCTTATTAATTATTAAAAATCTAACGGTAACATGGTGTCATATTTTTGGGTATACATTCATGATTGTAAATTTATGTTTTCAATTAAAAGGTAGTGTATTAATGATTGGAAGATACGATATTTTAGGTATGTATAAAGGGTAATATGTTCAATTAAAAGTAAACGTCTTTTAAATTAACTGAAAGTAAGATATTTTAGGTATTTATTAAATTTTAGTTAATAGTATAATTATGTTATTATATAATTATCAATTTAATAATTTTTTAAATTTTAATTTAATATACTCATATTTAAGTATTATATTAATATTTTCTTATTATAAACAAACGTACAGGGATTTTTAATATATTTTATTAATAATTGAAAATATGGTGTGATATTTTTGGGTATATATTAATGATTGTAAGATTAGTTTTAAATAAAAAAGGTAACATATTTTAATTAGAAATGAAATATTAATGATTTGAAGATATGGTACTATTGATGTTATTATAAAAGGTAATATCTTCAACTAAAAGTAAATGTGAAAATGACAATCTCTAATTACCATTAATTATATTATGTCATTATTTATTTTAATAATTAGGATAACTAAACCGACAAACTTTCAATCTTTCGGCTTTAATATAATAATATATATGTCATTATTTATTTTAATAATTAGGAAAACCAAATCGACAAACTTTCAATCTTTCGACTTTAATATAATAGTATAGATTCATCATTTTTATAATTAGGATTTTAATCGGATCCAATATTTCAAATCATATTCGGTTCAGATAATTTATTATTCAATTTTGCTCTGTATTAGTCTATTAGATCATAATCGGGTATAGTATTTCTATTTAGCTTTGGTTAAATTTCCGATTCAATTATTTTTCGGATCAAATCAAATTGGTTTTTGGATAAATATCAAATTTTGTAATTCGGATATAAATCGAATTTGATTCCATGAATTTTGATTTGGTTTCTCGGATCCAAACCTTTCAAACCTATTTTGCCAAGACTAATTTACGCCAAAGTTAATATCAAAATAAAAATTATTAAGTATGTAAGTAAAAAGAAAATCAATTAGGGAATATGTAGGTCAAATAATAGGCAATATCAAATAGGGCTGAAAACGAATCCGAGTAATCCGGGTTCGAATCCGGATTCGATTCGTTAAAAACGAATATCATTCATATTTGTACAATAAACGAGCGAATTCGAATCTTGTTTAATAATTCGAACGAATATCGAGTCGAATCTCACCACTTCGGTATTCGTTCATTTTCATACAGAATAACTCGAATAATTTTAGAGTACTCGATAATATACGTATTCGATTAAAATTCGTAAGTTATGTGATATGGGCTAAATGTAAGCCCTAAAGACACATTTAATGTGGCATTAATTAGACCTAGAATGGTCCAAACGTGGGGCCCGCCAGATGGGCCCAAACCCTATTTATAATATTAATTTCGTAATTAATATTAGGGGTAATAACCAGCTCAGCAATAAGAGTCAAACAAGGATATTACCCTTGCCTGACTTAGCCTCCAAGATACATATTTCAACATGGAAACTGGCTCCTACATACTAGGATCTGGAACCTTCTTCTAGGCGGTGACTTGCCCACCAAGTCACCTAACCCTACTACGATTTTAGGGCTTCTCAGCCTATATAAAGGGTCTGACCCCTCATTCTCAGAACTACGTTTTTTGGCTTGATCTTTGATACACATCAAAGTACGTAGCCATCTTGTGAAGGCAGATTCAGCCACGAGCACGAGAGCAGCCATTAAAGCACGAAGCTCCCGAACCCTAGCCTTCATAATCATAGCCTAGTTTTTATTCCACAACATTTGGCGTCGTCTGTGGGAAAAAGACATCAACCATGGTTCAAACACAAAGAACTATACCAGTTACAACCGAGGCTATACCTCTCAACTCTGTTCTACCTGCCACCGAACAGGTACCCCCAACATCAGGGGCGATCATCCAACAGGCTCCTCCAACATCAGGGGTGATCACCCAATCTCAAGTTTCTCAACAATCAGGGGTGATCCCCCACGTTGAGAGTACACTACTTGTGGGCGACCGAGCAAATCGAGAAGCCAACCCTCTCGAGATGGTGGTTCCTCCTCTTTTCAATCCCGACGATCCACCACCAGGGGTACAGATCCACACTACGGATCTTCCTTTGAATACTAATCCAAGGTATGGTCTTCCTAACTACCCTCCGACTACTCAAGGTGCAGGACCAAGTGGTTATGCCTTGTAGATCCGAGATCGAGAATATGACGACTACTCCGGCCCCTATACTGATGATTCGACATCTGAAGATGACGATGATGATCGCGACGAAGCCCCAAGGAAGCGAAGTGCTAGTAAAGAACCTCAAAGGAATACCCAAAGAATCCATGATGGACCTCCACAAACGGCTGCGGAAAGGATTAAGGCTCATGAGGCTGAGATCCAAAGGCTACAGGATGATATTGCCAGGGAGCAGGCAAGACAAAATCTGATTCGACCCCCTCCAGTCTCAGGAAGGATTCCCGTTATAGATTTGGAGAGGTCCTCGAGAAGACAGAAAAGGGCTGATGCCCCAATTGGAAACACAACAAGGGTGGAAACCCCTAGGGGTAACCCCAAGGATTTGATGCCGCTTGGAGATCCTGATGATCCCACACCTCCGTTTACTGAGGAGGTGATGAATGCTCGTATCTCAAAGAAGTTCAAGATGCCGACAATTAAGACTTATGATGGAACGGGTGATCCCGCAAACCACGAATAGACGTTCTCAAATGCACTACTGCTACAGCCTGCAAGTGATGCCCTGAACTGTAGGGCATTCCCTCAAACTCTATCGGGCATGGCTCAAAGATGGTATAGCCGGTTACCTGCGAATTCGATTAGCTCCTTTAAGGACTTGAGCGCTGCTTTTGTCAGCCAATTCATTAGTGGAAGAGTTCATGAGAAAAGCTCTGCATCTCTTATGTATGTGGTGCAAGGGAAGAATGAAAATCTGAGAGATTACCTCAAGCGATTCACTAAAGAAACACTGAATATCACTACCTTGAAAAATAAGGTGGTCATGGTAGCCCTTGAGCACGGAACCACTGACCACTTCTTTAAAAGGTCATTAGCGAAGCATCCCCCTGAGAGCATGGCTGAGCTCCAACGAAGGGCTGATAAGTACATTAAAGCTGAAGATAGCATGAAGAAAGAAGCCACAGTAAGTGGAGGAGGAGGTAACAACGACTCCAATAAGCGAAAGCAATACCAGGAGCATGATGATCATGAGTATGATGCTAGGGACAAGTATCCCCGGACTAGCAAGGACTCCGACTCTGCCCCTAAGAAGAACCAAGGACCACGGTTCACTGAGTATTCAAGGTTGAATACTCCTAGGAGTCGAATCTTGTTGGACATTGAAAAGGATAAGGATTTCCGATGGCCGAAGCCACTCAGGGGTGATCCCGCAAAGAGAAACAAGAATCATTATTGCAGATTCCACAGAAATGTGGGGCATGACACTGATGATTGCAAGCAACTCAAAGATAAGATCGAGTTTTTAATCCGTAGAGGGAAATTGAGCCACTTCACTAAGGGTGAAGATCGTGTTAATCAAATTAGAGATTATAATAGAAGGGATGACGATCAAGATTGTAACCCACAGCCCCGAGGGCCAGTTATCAACATGATTTGGGGAGGCCCGACAGCGGCCGGCACAACTCGAAACTCTCGAAAGGCATATGTCAGAGAGGTGATGCACATCGTGGGAGAGGCCCCGAAACGTGCCCGGACTGAAATCGCAATTTGTTTTGATGACTCTGACCTTGAAGGGGTGAAGTTCCCCCATGATGACCCATTGGTCATAACTCCCGTGATTGGAAATTCAGAGGTGAAGCGAGTCTTGGTAGACAATGGAGCTTCTGTGGATATCTTGTTCCATGATACATTCGTGAAGATGGGATACAACGACTCTCAGTTGACCCCATCTAACATGCCTATATACGGATACAATGGAGTAGAGTGTAAAGTTGAGGGAACTATTCAGTTTCCCATCACGATCGGACAGAAGCCAATAGAGGCCACACAGATGCTGAACTTTTTGATTACCAAAACATCTTCCACCTACAATGTCATCCTTGGGAGGACTGGACTTCACGCTTTTAAGGCTGTGGCCTCAACTTACCACATGAAGATTAAGTTTCCAACCATGAATGGTGTAGGAGAACAAAAAGGTGACCAGAAAATGGCTAGGAGCTGCTATGTAGCCGCGTTAAGGCCTGATGAAGTCGGGGGGCAGGTCCTTCCGATTGAAGACATGGATGTCTGCAGTGATAAGGAACACCAAGAAAGGCGAGCAGAGGACATCACATATAAGCCTCGGACAGCCATTAAGGCTAAGGCATTAACTGACTTCGTGGTTGAATGTACCATTGACAACCAAGAAGTCGGGGGGCAGGAGGTAGTACCCCAAGAAGGAAAAGAACTTCAGAATAAGAATGAGGAGATCTGAAGGAGTGGTGAGTGCTCTATTTTGATGCCATTAAGGCTAAGGCATTAACTGACTTCGTGGTTGAATGTACCATTGACAACCAAGAAGTAGGGGGGCAGGAGATAGTACCCCAAGAAGGAAAAGAACTTCAGAATAAGAATGAGGAGATCTGAAGGAGTGGTGAGTGCTCTATTTTGATGGAGCATCAAAAACAAAATCAAGCCATGCAGGCCTAGTCTTGCAAAGTTGGATTTAGCTTCATATTTATCTACTAGAAGTAGAAATAAGGTTCGATGAAACCACGTAGAGCATGTCGCTCCGAGTAGGACAGTAGTACTCTATGTAAGGGTTGAACCCATTTAAGTTATTAATGTAAGTTTGCTTTTCGTTCTATGATTCTATTTATGTGCCAAACACCTGATGTGTGTAAGTCAAAGATGACCAAGTACCGAAAATAAAAGAATACATGAATGGAAACAAACAAACGCATAAATAAAACTCTGAAGGGTCAAGAGTTAGGTTACAGCACAACCAAATAAGTGTTTCAAGTACTTGAAGGACCCGAGATAAAAGACATGTGGCAATCAAATCCATGCAAGGCTGTCGAGGCTAAGGACTAGCCACTCTTCAATGTTTTCAAAAAAGACTTGGATGGAGAATCTAAGGTAGAAGACCAATAGAGAACCTTAATCAATGATCAAGAAGTTCAAGCAAACTCTCGTTTTAAAGAGTTTAAAAGGCGGGAAGCCCACATGATTGTCTTATTTGAAATCTAAATCGAGGAATCAACCTTGAATCCTTGACCTAGAATCAAGAACATCAAGAAACAAAGATGGAACCAAGACAAACGTTGAAGTCCTGATGGACCACCCGTTGAAGAAACATATTGCATAGCCCGAAAGCCAACTCAAGGAACCCCTTGAAGGGCAAGTTGACAGCATTCTTACAAGAGAACAGTGATGTGTTTACTTGGACAGCAGCTGATATGCCAGGGATTGATCCCCAACTCATAACTCACGAATTGAATGTCAATTCTAAATGAAAGACAATAAAGCAGAAGAAGAGGAACTTTGCTCCTGAAAGGCAAGATGCCATTAAGCAAGAAGTTGACAAGCTCTTGGAAGCTGGTTTTATTGAAGAAATTCAGTTCCCTGGATGGTTGGCTAACCCTGTGATGGTCAAGAAGGCAAATGGGAAGTGGAGGATGTGTATAGACTTCACTGACTTAAATGATGCATGTCCTAAGGATTGTTTTCCTCTACCAAGGTGTTGAGTATTGAATACGGTAAAAGAATACAGAGGGGGGGTGAATGGATTCTTGAACTTTTCTTGGATTGAGTCTATGTAGCAGATAAGTGCCTGTGTGTGTATAAGAGAAGGTGCGGATAAAGAAACAACACAAGACACAATATCACTTTAATCTAATGTATTATTAGATAAAGGTTGCTACAATCTGTGAATACAAATGGTAGTATTCTCAGCTTCGTTTTTCTCAGAGAGATATAGCTTACAGTGTTAGAAAAACTTGACTCACAAAAGTTTTTAAGTTATGAAGTGAGGCTGTGTCCTTATAGAACATGGATACAGCCTACTTACTATAAATAAGGTAGCTAAACAAATTACTTTCTAGTCTGTCTATCCTTTTTGAGTAAGTGTCCAAACGGTTACAGATTTGACTTTGCAAAGCCTGTTTAGATCCACTTCTTTAGCTCCTTGTCTCTTCTATATCTCTCCAAGCTTCCTTGTAGGCTTTCCAGAGCATGTTACAGATTGTGGTCCATAAAGTGCATTGGCTTGTTGCAGGTTTCTGACTTGTACAATTTCTTCAGTATTTTGTCTCCAAGAATGTATTCGAGAAGTGACTAAGTAAGTGATTCGAGAACTAGAATTGACTTGATCGATAACTCTGAGTTCTCGAATATTGTTATATTGACATATCGAACCACTTCTCGAATAGCTCTTTTCCATCAGGATTCCTTGAGTTGTCGAATAGAACATTTGACTTATCGAATCCTCGAGATATCGAATAGCTTTCTGAGTCCTTGAGATATCGAATGAAACTTTGACTTGTTGACTCTTTGAGAACTCGAATACCATCTTGACTTGTTGACTTCTTGAGTTCTCGAATAGAGTAGTAGACATATTGAATCCCTGAGATATCGAATGAGATATCGAATAGTGTATTTCAGAGATATCGAATAGTGTCTTGAGATGTCGAATCTCTGACTTCTCGAATGCTGGACTTCTCGAATAGACAAATATACTTCTCGAATTGGTACTTAGGCAAATTCTTCATTTCTTCAAATCCCAACTGTGATTATTTGACAGTCTTTAACTCCTTGCTTGAGGCATGAACCTTGGAACTTCTTTCAAGCATTATTCTAGACTCTATTTGTACAATTACACAACTAGGATTTGATGCCTACTACAAGTACAATACAAACAGAAACTCTACAACTAGAGGTTCCCTCAGTTAAGAGGTCATGTAAGTAATGCAAAGCATTACAAACAATTAGGCTTGTTATTAGATGTGTACAGGCATGCCTCTGTAACTAACAATCTCCCCCAAATTGTGAGTGAGACCCTTAATCACAATTTCATGTCTGATAACAAGCCTAACATACATAAAGATAAAGCTTTTAAAAGTACAGGTATGAATTTGATTGAAGAAATTACATAGAAGTATTCTTACAAGTTATGAGGAACTACTTAGCCATCTCCTTTTGGATTCATCTTTTGAGCTTTGGCTTGCAGATTCTCATTTTTCATCCTATCTTCAGCTTCTTTGGCTTTCTTCTTTGCAATTTCTTCCATGGCATGAATGATATCTTCCATTGCAGTGAGTTCTTCAATTAGAGGAGAGCCTGATAAATCCTTGAGCACTTCATTTAGCTATTTCTCAGAGTAGGAACTGATGTAGTCCATTCTAATCTTCACATTTCTACCATATTTCTTGTACTCAATGATGTAAGGATTAAACTTGACTCTGCACAGACCCATAGCTCTCAACTCATCAGCCTTAGCTTCCATTGCTGCAAACTCCTCCTCCCTTTTCTTTAGTAGCTTTTCACTGTTCTTTCTCATTTCTGCCTGGTGATCTCTTTTCATCTTGACAAAGTCAATTAACTCCAGCTTCCACACCCTTTCCACTCTGTCTTCAGAATCCAACATTGCAATTATCCTTTCTATGTCATACAGCCTGCCCTAGTGTTGGCATGTTCCTTGTCTGAATTTCTTCTGTCTTCCATCAGAATACTTAACTTCAAGAAACTCATCAACAATGGCAACATGATAGATTCTTTGAGCCCATAGAAACTGCAGTTGGTCTTCATCATAGCTTTCATCCAGAGGTGGTAGGTTTAATCCTGGGATAATTGTCAGTGCCTTAGATTTGGATAGCTTCACCTTTCTTGCAACATGTTTAAATTTCATTCTCTTGACATGGTTGCTTGGCAGAAATCTTTGACCTTTGTTGGTAGACCATAGTAGTATTCCATTAGCAGTTTGCTTTCTGAAACATACACATGGTTTCTTGACTTGAATCTTCTTCTCTTCTTGAGGTGGCAAGACAGTTGTAGAAGCCATAGATGTAGATTTTGCTAGGTCACCACTAACAGTATTCACCCTAGACTTAGAGTCTTGTGATGTGGTGAGGTTACTGCTAGCAATGCCTAAGGCTTGCTGTTTTCCAATCTTCCTCTCATAGACTCTTCCCTGGTCATCATCATTCTTCTTATCTTTGTCCCCCTTCTTCTTGTCTTCATCACCCTTATCTCTCCTGTGATGTCTTCTCCTCCCATCACCTTTGTCTTCAGAATCATCATCCTTATTTCTCCTAGGTTGAGCCATCTCTGGAATTTCACCAGTTGCAATATAAGTTCTGAGGATGTGCAGTGCCTCAGTTTCTTCAGCATTTCTGGCTCCAACCTTCTTCTGTAATTGATCAATGATGGCAATGATCAGTCTGTGATTTCTAGTGGTGAGATCATGGGGAATGACCAATTGCTTGATATCTTCAATTCTGGTGCCAGATTGATAAATGATTGTCCATGGCTTCTTGATCACTTCTGGTAGCCTTGAAGGTTGGTCATTCCTCAAGTCATCAAACAGACTTTTGTTGTTCTCATTCTTCTTCTCAATAAGCTCAAGTATGGCATCTATCTCTGAGTGTTTCAGTTCTTGTAGAGTCTTGTATGTTAGATGCCATATCTTCAATTTAGATATCATCACTATCTCCTTAATCCATAGATTATTGACTTTCTTAGGAATGACAGTGATGCAATCAATCTGCTTCTTCAGCTCCCTCAGATAGAACTGAGTGTCACCAACCTGTTCCCTTGTGGCTTTCAGAAACTCCAAGAAGGCTTTATCATGATAAACATTGGAGTTAGCAACTTCTTGTAGCTTGGCCTTAGTAACAACTTTGACTTCTACAGGCTTGGCACTCTCAGGTAAGGAGGTTGGAGATTTGTCAGATGGCATACTCCCTGCAACCACTGTAGTAGTTATGGATTGCTTTTGTCCTCCAGGAGTAGTGATGTGCACAGTTGGTAGAGTGACAACTGACAAGGTAGATGGAGGCTCATCCACTTTGGATTTTCCTTTGCCAGGCACATTTGGTAGAGATTTTGAAGAAGCTCTTTGTTGACCACCCTCTTTTATTATTATGCCTTTCTCCCCCTTTGTATTTGAGTTCCCTTTCTCCCCCTTTGGATTTGAGTTCCTTGTCTTCTTCTCCCCCTTAGGCTTGTTGTCAGGCACTGAGGCTGTAGAAATGTCCTTTGGGATTGAAGATTCATCAGGGAGAGGGAGACCCATATGCTTCATCATAGCAGCTAACATGGATTGTTGATACAGAAGGACATCAGCTGTGGTGGATGCTTGAGTGTCCAACTGATCAGTTAGAAGTGCAACCTTTTCTGTAAGATGAGCATTGGACTTGGTGAGAGTAGCCACCTCCGTCTCAAGTACATCCACTTTGTTGAATAACTCAGTAGACTTGAAGCCAGATAGGGATTGTTCTTTGAGTCTCTGCACTTCAAATCTAGTCATGTCATGTACTGGGACTTCAGTAATCAGTCTGTCTCCATATAGATTTTTGAACATGGTCCTCAGCATTGCATTGGCATCTGTGGTATGATCAGATAGAATTTGAAATTGATGCCCCAGACCTGTGACAGTATCCTTTAGCAGAGCTAGCCCATTATCCATCTTGGTGCAGGTGGTGTTGCAGTGTTTGATGTCCTTGAACACACTGTCTAGCTGAGGGAATTTGGCATCAAATGTCCTCTTGATTGCTTCTACTGTGGTGGTGGTCTTATCACACACTCTATTGACCTCAGTTTTGACACCTTTTCCCAGATAGTGTGCAGCCTTGAGGAATCCCTTGTGTGAATCATTCATAGCCTCATACACTTCACCAGGGGTCAGAGATTTGGCATTGGAGCCCAGTGAAGTGAGGTATTCCTCCCTGAGATACTGAAGTGCTGCATCGAGAGTAATATCATATTTTCCTTGCAACCAGGCATCTATGTTGCCATCTCTCTCAGCATCATCAATGATCTTTGTCTTCTGCAACTCCACATCATCCCTATGGCATAACAGTATGGCCTCATAGTCTGGATTAGGCATGTCTGCAGTGAGAAGGTTCTGAGCAATCTTTGTGAACTCAGGAATCTGATCCACAATTAAGCTTTGAAGTGCTTCAACCGTCAATTGTTGTGGAACAGACCCTGATCCTGAAGCACTGTCATGTTGCACAGGCTTCAGCCATTGTGACATAAAGTCAGAGCTAGAGCTAGGCAAGCTAGACTCCTCAGTTACAGATGCAACTTCTGTAACCGGATGGATTGACTCTACTACTGGTGTCACCACAGAAGTGGGATGAATTACACCAGCAGTTGACACAGGCACAGAGTCTCTAGTAAAAACTAGTGGAACCTCTGTGTTTGTGATGGTGTCATCAGGAGATGCCTCAGCATGCATTCCCTCACCATCTAAATGTGGGTTCTGAGTGGTGAGCAAAGTGTCATGCACTAAGTCACTTGAAATTATTGGCTCATCAAGAGAAAATAATTCTTGATGATCAATGCCTTGCATCTCAGTTGCCTGAGTTGCAGGTTCCAAAGAAATTTCAGAGTTAGATTCTGGAAGAGAAGTGTGTTTAAGAGTAGATTTTGGCAACTCCCCCTGAGAGATAGAGGGAGTTTCAAATGTGATGTGCTCTCCACTCAGTGTTGTGCCAGCCTTATCACTCCCATGTGCTGACTCTATACAAGAAGGTGCATTGGGGAGGATGCTTGATTCTATAGGTGCACCCTGTTGAGAGGATACACCTAGTGAGCTGTGTGCCCCTGATTTTACAACTTCAGCCATTTGTGTGACTGAAGAGGTGGTCTTAGTTTTCTTCTTCTTTGTCCTGTGTAAGGGTGACTCAGGTTCCTCACTTCCTAGACCTAATTCAACAGCTAATGCTGCTTCAGATAAGATATTTAATAGTGCAGACATTACTTCCTTTCTCTTCTTTTTACTAACATCACCCTTTTGAGAGGATGATGCAGTTGGCTCAGTATGTGGTAGAGTGTTTGGTTGAGAGGGTTGGTTAGCAGGCCCTGTGTTAGCATTTTGTTCTACTTGCTTGGGCTGTGCTAACTTAGATTTTGCATCAAATGTTGGCATGTTGTGGGGATAAGTCCTAAACAAACTCTCCATATGGGGAGTTATGTTCAGTCTTACATCCACATCATTCCTAGTCTCCAAATTACCAAAAATGAGTTTGGTCATGGACTTAGGATAGCCTATTTTATTTTTATCAATCCCAGGCAATTCAATCAATGAAGCATTTTTATAATTAAGTACAGATTGAATAAAGCGAGGGAAGAAAATATCAGTACCTCTCTTGGTTGTGTTCTTACCAAGTCTCCCATATAGTTCTTGGAGGATGATTTGGCCAACATCAATCTTCTTTCCATAGGCCAAAGCATATCCAATTTGCTGCACAGGTGCACTGATTTGATCAAAGCTTGATTTCCTGGCAGTGAAGACTTGGAGAAGAGTTGCAAACACATAGCTCCACTCCTTTCTCAGATTCTTCCTGTTTAGCTTTCCAAGATTGATCCCATCTGAGTAGTTGATGAACTCAAACAATTCCTCTAACTCTGCATTAGTGGCCATTCTGTCAAATGACTCTTGTTGTAGGCCCAGTGCTTGGTTCATGTCTGCAGTAGTGATAGTGATTTCCTTATCTTGAATCTTGCAGTAGATGATATATGAAGTGATTGCGTTTTCCGGGGCTACAACCTCTACAATAGCAGAACCCCAAAACTGTTCCAGGATATCTAGATACAGAGTTGGGTTGGCAGAGAGTGCATCCTTGATATATGACTCCGCCATCCATTTCACAAAGCACTTGAAATTGGCATTGGGTGCTTCAACATCACTAGTGAGAGCGATGAAGTTGGTGTTGAACTTTACTGTTGTCATTTGTGTAGAAGAGAGAAAAGAAATTGAAGGTTGAAGAAGAAATTTGGCTCTTCGTAGCTAGGGTTTCAGGGGTTTAGAGAGTGTAGATGCTTGAGAAATCGAATGAAATGAATCGAATAGATGTGAAATTGTGTAAGTATGAAGTACTTGAATTGTCGATTAGATGAAAGTTTTGTATCGACAAGTCAGGCATTCGAGAAGTAGAAAACAACTATTCGAGAAGTCAAGAAAGGCTTAATCGATAACTCAAGCAGATAGAAACTCACAGCTGGCAGTTATCTAACTTAGAAATAATTCTAAATTAAATAAAATGTGTTTTTATGAGTGAATTAAACTTTTAGACAAAAGTCCAAAATCGGTTAAAATTCAGCGAGAATTCAGCCTTTTCAAATGATTCGAGAACTCAAATATAGTGTTCGAGAACTCAATCATTCGAGAACTCAGTTACTATATTCGAGAAGTCAAGAATACCTCTATTCGATATCTCAGAAAGACTCTATTCGAGAACTCAAGAGTACTCTAATGAGACTTGTTAGAGATGTCGAATAGTGAATCATTCGAGAAGTCTGACTTATCGAACTATACCCATCACTCATAGAAATTTGATTTTCACTATCTTTTAAAATTTACCAGACATATTCATTGAAAAATATCCTAGCAAATTAAATAGTGATTTTCTCAAAATTTCATAGAAATTTTAAGTTAATAGAAATATGATTTTCAACATGTGCAACAGATTGGAAATATTTATAAATCATATTTCAGCCAACACTTACTCCAAAAATATTGAGAATTTAAATAAAGTAAGTGTTTACTGCTGCAACAATCTAGATGGTGTATTCACTTAGCCAGAATCTGAAGAATTCAGCATTCCAATCTCACTTACCAACCTTGTGAAGGTGGCTTCATCTAATGGCTTAGTGAATATATCAGCTAGTTGTTTATCTGTAGAGACATAATGCAACTCAATGGTTCCATTAGTTGCATGTTCTCTTATGAAATGATATCTGATGTCAATGTGCTTTGTTCTAGAATGATTGACAGGATTGGCAACTATAGAGATTGCACTTGTGTTGTCACACATGATTGGAATTCTTTCCAACACAAGTCCATAATCTCTAAGTTGATTTCTAATCCAAAGCACTTGAGCACATCAACTTCCAGCAGCTATGTATTCAGCCTCAGCTGTAGAAGTTGACACAGATTGTTGCTTCTTGCTATACCAAGAAACTAACCTTTGTCCAAGAAACTGGCAGCTTCCTGAGGTGCTTTTCCTATCCACTCTGCATCCAGCATAATCAGCATCAGAATAACCAACCAGATTTAACCCTGTGTCCTTAGGATACCATAATCCCAAGTTAGGAGTGCCCTTCAGATATCTAAAGATCCTTTTTATTGCAATCAAATGTGATTCCTTTGGATTTGATTGAAACCTTGCACACAAGCATGTAGCAAACATGATGTCTGACCTACTTGCAGTGAGGTAGAGTAGAGAACCAACCATGCCTCTGTAGACTGAGATATCTACTTTCTTGCCTTTAGCATCTTCATCCAGTTTAGTGGCAGTGGCCATGGGTGTCTTGGCAAGTGAACAATCTTCTAAGTCAAACTTCTTCAATAAATCTTTGATGTACTTGGTTTGACTGATAAAGATACCATCCTTCCTTTGACTGACTTGCAACCCTAGAAAGAATGTCAACTCTCCCATCATACTCATCTCATATCTGCTCTGCATGAGTTTAGAGAATTTCTCACACAGCTTCTCATTTGTAGAACCAAAAATGATATCATCCACATAAATTTGTACTAGGATAATATCATCACCATGCTTCTTGTAAAACAGTGTCTTGTCCAATGCGCCTCTAGTGAATTGATTCTCAAGAAGAAATTGGGATAAAGTATCATACCATGCTCTTGGAGCTTGCTTAAGTCCATACAGTGCCTTAAGCAATCTGTAGACAAATTCTGGGAAATGTGGATCCTCAAAGCCAGGTGGTTGTTGCACATAAACCTCTTCTTCCAACTCTCCATTTAGAAATGCACTCTTGACATCCATTTGATAAACTTTAAAGTTTGAATGAGCAGCAAATGCCAAGAATATTCTAATGGCTTCCAATCTAGCAACAGGGGCAAATGTCTCATCATAATCAATGCCTTCCTGTTGAGAGTATCCTTTTGCAACCAAACTTGCTTTGTTTCTTATTATTACACCATCTTCATCCATCTTATTCTTCAGAACCCATTTTGTTCCAACAATGGTTCTATTCTTTGGTGCAGGCACAAGTTCCCATACTTTGTTCCTTTCAAATTGATTCAGCTCCTCTTGCATGGCAATAATCCAATCTCGATCCAACAGTGCATCATCAAGTTTCTTAGGCTCAACTTGTGATAGAAAACATCCATAGAGGCACTCATTTTGAGTTGCTCTCCTAGTCCTTACTCCTGCATTAGGATCTCCAATGATTTGCTCTGCAGTGTGTGATCTATCCTATTTCCTCGAGTGTTCAGCCTGACTTCTCAACCTTGATGTTGCTTCATCTTCCACATCATGGTCATCCTCATTTCCTCCCCCTGTGAAGTTGCCATTACTCACAGGTGTGTCTTGGATGCTTGTTTCTCCACTATCGATTGGCACAAATTCTTCTCTTGTATCATCAATCACTTGAGTTTGTTGAACTTGAGTTTCAACTCCAGTTTCAATCTCTTCATCAGAATCATCTAGATTATCAAACTTCAATGGATCTTTGTCTTCATCATTGGCTTCTTCTAGTCCAGGTAGTTTGCTGTCATCAAATGTTACATCTGTGCTTTCCATAACTTTCTTTTGACTGATGACATAAACCTTGTATGCAATTCTTTCCATAGAATAGCCAAGAAAAATTCCTTCAAATGCTTTTGCATCAAACTTTCCAACATATTCAGAATTATCCTTTAGTACAAAGCATTTGCTTCCAAAGGTATGAACATACTTTAGAGTAGGCTTCTTTCCAGTCATCAAGTTGTAAGGTGTCTTTCCAGTGTTTTTGTTGATGAGGGTCCTATTCTGAATATAGCATGCAGTGCTCACAGCCTCAGCCCAAAAACATGTAGGCATTTTTGCATCAAGTAACATTGTTCTAGCAGCCTCAATTAGAGTTCTATTCTTTCTCTCAACAACTCCATTTTGTTGTGGAGTCCTTGGAGCTGAGAATTGCTGAGAAATGCCATTCTCTTTGCAGAATGCTTCAAGTGTGGCATTTCTGAACTCTGTTCCATTATCACTCCTTAGTGCAATCACACTTGCATCGTTTGCCTTTGCTTCCTTGTCAACTTTCTTTATGTGCTCAATAATTACTTGTGGAGCCTCATCTTTTGATGCCAGAAATTCCACCCATGTATACCTTGAAAAATCATCAACCATTACCAGGGCATACTTCTTTCTTCCAAGTGACATTATGTTGACAGGCCCAAACAAATCCATATGGATGAGTTGTAATGGCTTGGTTACTGATGTCACTGTCTTTGACTTGTGGCTTGATCTTTTCATTTTTCCTTTTTGACAAGCCTCACACACTCCTTCTTGACAGAATTCAAGTGTGGGCATGCCTCTCACTAACTCTCTTTTGACTAGAGAATTAATGGCCTTGAAGTTCAGGTGTGATAGTTTCTTGTGCCACAGCCAACAATCTTCATTTGATGCTTTTGAGTAAAAGCAACAAATTTTGTCCTTGTTTGCAGAGTCCATATTGGCTACAAACAGGCTTCCCTTCCTTACTCCAGATAGAGCAAAATCACCAGTCTTCTTGTGGGTGATCAAACATTCATCTTTGTCAAAATTAACTTTGAAACCTCTATCAGTAAACTGACCAACACTTAACAGATTATGCTTGAGCCCCTTGACTAGTGCTACATCTTCAATGATGACATTACCAACTTTCAGCTTGCCATATCCCAATGTATTACCCATGCTGTCATCTCCAAAAGCAACCATTGGGCCAGCCTTTTCCTCATACTGTGATAGCAGGGCCATATCACCAGTCATATGATTTGAGCATCCACTGTCCAAAATCCACATGACCTTCTTTTCACTTTCTTTGCCCTGCAAACACAAAGGTATTACTTTTCCTTTGGTACCCAAACAAGTTTGGGTCCATGTGACTTAGAGACAGTTTTATCATAAACAACATGCTTGTCAACTTTCTTAGTGCTAGTCTTCTTGTCACTGTTGGAAGTCTTAGAACCTGAAGTTTCAAACTTAGGTGACAGAGGTACCTTCCTAGCTTTAGGAGGACTTGAAGACTTTGACCTTGTGTAGTGTGTGTGAGAATTGTGACTGATACAACCATCAATGAATTACCTTCTTAAATTAAAACAACTAGTCATAACATTCATATTGCATGGCATACAGTCAAATTTATCACAGAAAGGTGCATCTCTATGACTTAGAGGCACAGAACAATCATAGAAAGGTTTAGACACACTACCAACAGGTTTCTTGCATGCATGAGTTAAATGATTGGTACTGAAACAGTTCTGACAAGTTTTCCTAGGGGCATTAGGCATATAAGCATAGTTGTTATCCTTGTTAATCCCTAACTTGCCATTTCTGTTCTGTTTCTTCTTAGTCACTTTCTTTTCTGATTCACTCATCCCAGCTGAGACAAACTTAACAAACTTCTTAGGTCTTGGCCTATCAACTACTGGTTTCTTGGTCTTTGACTTGACACTCTCACCCTTAGAGGATGCTTGTTGTTCACTAGATTGTGCCTCATCCTCATCATTCAACATTTGCTTGATGAGTAAGGCATCCTCATCAACTTCAAATGTTGATTCCTTAAAAATTGAATTTTCAGTTTTTCTCAAAATGTGAGGCACGTTCTCATGAACAGCTGTGTCCTCTTCAATGACAGCATAGCCTTTCCTCTGTTTGAGAGAGTCATAGTCAAGTCCAATAGCTGCTTTGGGTTTAGCTTCAATTTTCTCACAGTAGGATTGCACTAAACCAGATGATTTCTTGAAAGTTTTTAGTTTGAATTCATTCTCAGCTAATTCATCCCTAAGAGCCTTCTCTACTTGACTAGCACATAAAACCTTGTTCTGCAAATATTCAACTTCTTTCTTAAGGTTTTCTACTTGCATAGTAGTTAGCTCAAGTTCCTCATTCTTTTTGGTTAATATTTCATTTCTAGTAGACAGTTTAGCAATCTCCTCATTAGCAGCAGTCATACTAGTATGAATATTAAACATTTCAACAGATAATTGTTCAATCATGCATTTGTACTCAGAAACAGACATGTCTATAGTAGTGAGAGATGGTACCTGAGAATCAGATGAAGATGAGTCATCCTTGGAGTTGGCCATCAAGGCATAATTGCAGAATTCTTGTTCCTCTTCATCACTCTCAGAATCATCCCAACACTTCCCTTCAGCTATGTAGGCCTTACCATGTGTCTGCTTTTTCAGAAGGGCCTCATACTTAGCTTCGAGCTCAAGATAATCTCTATCCTTCTTTTTAGGCTTCTTGCATTCACTGGTAAAATGCCCTAGGTCATTGCATCTATAGCACCTTACAGATGACCTATCCACATAACTGGTTTTGAACTTATTTCTGTTTGGTTTCACAGGTGCCTTGTTCTTGTTGGTTGAATGGTTTTGAGTTTTTGGTTTGAAGGGTTGATTTCTTTTAAATCTGATGTTTGGAAATTTTCTGGCAATGAAAGCATATGAAGTATTTTCCATCCCATCAAGTTCTTCCAGAGTGTAAAACTCTTCTTCTTCTTCCTCCTTTTCCTCAACAGATTCACTCACCCCAGCTTCAGTTTCTTCATCATCTGCCACCTCCTCTATCCTTAGTTGGCTTGTAGATGCTTCTAGGTCCAGAATGGATTTGTTGACAATCAAGGCACATGATGTGTTTATCATCCTACCTTGGTTGGCTTGGATAGCCCTTTTCTGAAGCAACTCAAGTTCATGAGTCTTTAGGACTCCATAGAGCACATCATAGGTGACTTTGTTCAAATCTCTCTCTCTTAGAGAAATGACTCTTTGCTCCAGATGATTTGGTGAAGACAACAGAAATTTCATATTTAACTCCTTGGTGCTGTAAACCTTTCCATTCATCTGCAACTCAGTAACTAGCTTCTGAAACCTTTCAAACATTTCAGTGATGCTTTCCTTGGGCTGTGCCATGAAAGCTTCATACTGTGTGACCAGTATCTGTTTCCTGTTTTCCTTAACCTCATCAGTCCCTTCACACAACACCTCAATGTGATCCCACATCTCTTTAGCAGACGTACAT
Organism: Kitagawia praeruptora; assembly: GCA_037693485.1. Classification (NCBI taxonomy): domain Eukaryota; kingdom Viridiplantae; phylum Streptophyta; class Magnoliopsida; order Apiales; family Apiaceae; genus Kitagawia; species Kitagawia praeruptora. Next base: position 100,768,083 of record CM075352.1, on the reverse strand, counting down.
GATGCAATGTTTGCAAACATTGACATGTCCATGGAATCAATGATAAGCAACATGAGGTGGCTGTCAAGAGCAACCTTCTCCCTTTCTGACTCTGTCCACTTTGATGGATCCTTGGCCTCATAAGATCTTGGGATAGTTGTGGTTCCAACAGTCTTCTCTGGTATCTCTTGTTGTGGAACAAAAGGACCATTCTTGAGAATCTCAGGATACAAGGGATGAGAGGCTTTAATGAACAACATCATCTTTATCTTCCAGAGGTTGAAGTTTTCTTTGTCAAACTTAGGGACCTTCACCGTTCCTGTAGTCTTTGGTGTATTCGAACTCATGATCGTTTTCCTGTTTTTGAATGAACAGCCCGCTCTAATACCACTTGTTGAGTATTGAATACGGTAAAAGAATACAGAGGGGGGGTGAATGGATTCTTGAACTTTTCTTGGATTGAGTCTATGTAGCAGATAAGTGCCTGTGTGTGTAGAAGAGAAGGTGCGGATAAAGAAACAACACAAGACACAATATCACTTTAATCTAATGTATTATTAGATAAAGGTTGCTACAATCTGTGAATACAAATGGTAGTATTCTCAGCTTCGTTTTTCTCAGAGAGATATAGCTTACAGTGTTAGAAAAACTTGACTCACAAAAGTTTTTAAGTTATGAAGTGAGGCTGTGTCCTTATAGAACATGGATACAGCCTACTTACTACAAATAAGGTAGCTAAACAAATTACTTTCTAGTCTGTCTATCCTTTTTGAGTAAGTGTCCAAACGGTTACAGATTTGACTTTGCAAAGCCTGTTTAGATCCACTTCTTTAGCTCCTTGTCTCTTCTATATCTCTCCAAGCTTCCTTGTAGGCTTTTCAGAGCACGTTACAGATTGTGGTCCATAAAGTGCATTGGCTTGTTGCAGGTTTCTGACTTGTACAATTTCTTCAGTATTTTGTCTCCAAGAATGTATTCGAGAAGTGACTAAGTAAGTGATTCGAGAACTAGAATTGACTTGATCGATAACTCTGAGTTCTCGAATACTGTTATATTGACATATCGAACCACTTCTCGAATAGCTCTTTTCCATCAGGATTCCTTGAGTTGTCGAATAGAACATTTGACTTATCGAATCCTCGAGATATCGAATAGCTTTCTGAGTCCTTGAGATATCGAATGAAACTTTGACTTGTTGACTCTTTGAGAACTCGAATACCATCTTGACTTGTTGACTTCTTGAGTTCTCGAATAGAGTAGTAGACATATTGAATCCCTGAGATATCGAATGAGATATCGAACAGTGTATTTCAGAGATATCGAATAGTGTCTTGAGATGTCGAATCTCTGACTTCTCGAATGCTGGACTTCTCGAATAGACAAATATACTTCTCGAATTGGTACTTAGGCAAATTCTTCATTTCTTCAAATCCCAACTGTGATTATTTGACAGTCTTTAACTCCTTGCTTGAGGCATGAACCTTGGAACTTCTTTCAAGCATTATTCTAGACTCTATTTGTACAATTACACAACTAGGATTTGATGCCTACTACAAGTACAATACAAACAGAAACTCTACAACTAGAGGTTCCCTCAGTTAAGAGGTCATGTAAGTAATGCAAAGCATTACAAACAATTAGGCTTGTTATTAGATGTGTACAGGCATGCCTCTGTAACTAACAATCTCCCCCAAATTGTGAGTGAGACCCTTAATCCCAAAAGTATCTTTCATAACTGACTTTGGTGTTTTCTGTTATCTTGTTATGGCTTTTGGTCTAAAGAATGCAGGAGCTACTTACCAACGATTGGTGAATAAGAAATTTGCCCATCTAATTGGAAAAACCATAGAGGTCTATGTTGATGATATGTTAGTCAAGAGCCTATTCACGGCAGACCACATTAAGCACCTCAGAGAGGCATTCGAAGTGCTGAGGCACCATAAGATGATGTTGAATCCAGCCAAGTGTGCTTTTGGCGTTGGATCAGGAAAGTTTTTGGGTCTAATGGTTTCAAATAGAGGAATAGAAGCCAACCCCGATAAGATCAAAGAAATTTTAGATATGGAGCCCCCACTCTCAATAAGAGATGTGCAGAAGTTAATGGGCCGAGTAGCAGTGTTAGGAAGATTCATCTCCAAGTCTGGTGATAAATGCTTACCTTTCTTTCAAACATTGAAAAAGGTGAAGAACGTTGAGTGGACACCCGAAAGCCAAGAGGCCTTTGAACAATTGAAGAAATACATGGCTGAAGCCCCGTTGTTGGCCAAACCTAGTCCTAGGGAGACTCTTTACTTATATTTGGAGGTATCTGAACAAGCACTGAGTACCGTCCTCATTTGGAAGGAGAACAAGGTTCAAAAACCCATCTACTACGTGAGCAAGGTGTTGCACGGGGCTGAGTTAAATTACTCTCCCATTGAGAAGTTTGCATTGACATTGATAACATCTTCGAGGAAGCTACGACCATACTTTCAGTCACACAAGATTGAAGTCTTGACGGACCAGCAGTTGAGAAATATTTTGCACATCTCGAAGGCCAGTGGAAGGCTAGCCAAGTGGACGATCGAACTTGGAAAATTTGACATCACATATAAACCTCGGACAATCATCAAGGCTCGAGCATTGGCTGACTTCATGGTTGAATGTACCATTGGCAACCAAGAAGTCGGGGGGCAAGAGATAGTAACCACCCCTAGAAGTGAGGATAAAGATGAAGAACTTATACCTGATCAGAAGGAATATTGGGTGCTCTATTTTGATGGAGCATCGAAAACAAAATCTAGTGGTGCGGGTTTGGTCTTACAAAGCCCTGATGGGTTCACAGTTGAGTACGCTTTGAAATTGGACTCTCCAATAACCAACAACGAAGCTGAATATGAAGCCTTGATAGCCGGATTGGGCTTGGCCAGAATCATGAGGGTCAAGAATCTCAAAGTTTGTGTGGATTCAAGACTAGTAGTATCGCAAGTGAATGGTAAATTTGAGGCCAAGCATGAAACTATGGCAAAGTATTTGCGAGTTGTGAAGGCTATTATGACTCAGTATGATGAGCGCTATGAGGAGCACATTCCAAGAAATGAGAACATTAAGGCCGATGCCCTATTTAAGTTCGCCTCTTCTGAGATAGAAAATTATGCGGAGAGTTTTTACTTCCAGGTCCTGAAGACCCCACCCTCGATTCGAAATTGGTAGCACCAGTTGGTGTAAGCTGAAGGATAGACCCTCTCAAAGCTCATCATGAGACTGGTTGGCTCCCTGATAATGCCTTGAAAGCACAGAAACTATTAGTGAGAATGTTGAGATAAGAGGACCTTTGTCATTCCATACTTAAAATCTTGAATCTCAAATCCCGACACAAAATTTAAGCCTCGATGGCCAACAAGGCTGTTTGCCTCCAATCGAGCTTGTCGTTTGAGTTTAAGGACTCGAATCAAGAGTCGTCAGTCAAGTTGAGACCTAAGAAAGGTTATATGAGCATAAGAATAAGGTTGGAAACCTAGAATCAAGCTAAAGGGTTGAAAACCAACAAAGGCATACCAGGCCTAAGGTCAAGCGCTAAGGAGCAAGTGAACTACCTGAATGATCAACCGAGAAGAAAGACCTCCTCCATGAGAAACAAGGATGATGTAAGAACTAAAGAACTTCATCACAAGAATGAGAGTTAAGGGTTGATGATAACCTTAAGACCAAGGATTCAGCAAACAAGTTAAAGCCCGGAAGGTCACGAAGATTAAGAAACAAGTCGTTTGAGTTCAAGGTTCACGAAAACCTTCAAGGCATAGCAAACACCTCCATCAACATACCAAGACTGATTTTCAATTCTGAGCCAAGGCATGAACGAAGCCGAAATTAAAATTTAGCACCATTTAGTGCCGTTAGCGTCGACTCCGTTTAGTGCCTTTCAGCGCTGTTCAGTGCCGTTAGCACCATTTAGTGCTGTTAGTGCCGTTTAAGCACATATTAGTGCCGATTAGCACAGATTAGTGCCGATTAGCACAGATTAGTGCCGTTTAAGCACAGATTAGTGCCGATTAGCACAGATTAGTACCGGTTAGCACAGATTAGTGTCGTTTAAGCACAGATTAGTGACGTTTAAGCACAGATTAGTGCCGATTAGCACAGATTAGTGCCGTTTAAGCACAGATTAGTGCCGATTAGCACAGATTAGTGCCGGTTAGCACAGATTAGTGCCGTTTAAGCATAGATTAGTGCCGATTAGCACAGATTAGCGCCGATTAGTGTTGTTAGTGCCATTTTATGCCGTTTAACACTGTTTAAACGTTGTTTAAGGCTGACTAGCGCTGTGTAGTGCTGTTTAACACCGCTTAGTGTCGTTCAACATCGTTGTAAATGCGTCGGTCACTCCACGCTTTACATTAAGATGAAATTGTTGAAAGTACTCGCGTAAGAGCAATAAACCCTGACCCAAGTCTCGGAAAGGCCGTTAAAACTTCAAGGAAAACCTGATCAGTTTTCCTAGAAGTTGGGGGGCAAATGATATGGGCTAAATGTAAGCCCTAAAGACACATTTAATGTGGCATTAATTAGACCTAGAATGGTCCAAACGTGGGGCCCGTCAGATGGGCCCAAACCCTATTTATAATTTTAATTTTGTAATTAATATTAGGGGTAATAACCAGCTCAGCAATAAGAGTCAAACAAGGATATTACCCTTGCCTGACTTAGCCTCCAAGATACATATTTCAACATGGAAACTGGCTCCTACATACTAGGATCTGGAACCTTCTTCTAGGCGGTGACTTGCCCACCAAGTCACCTAACCCTACTACGATTTTAGGGCTTCTCAGCCTATATAAAGGGTCTGACCCCTCATTCTCAGAACTACATTTTTTGGCTTGATCTTTGATACACATCAAAGTACGTAGCCATCTTGTGAAGGCAGATTCAGCCACGAGCACGAGAGCAGCCATTAAAGCACGAAGCTCCCGAACCCTAGCCGTCATAATCATAGCCTAGTTTTTATTCCACAACATTATGTATGTATTATATATTGTATATGAAATATATATATATTAAAGTAATGTTCTACAAATTAACATATTTTGGTATTTTGTAAATAATTATTCCGATATGCTTAATTTTTTAAAATTATTTTGAACGAATTCGAATTCGAATTCGAATATCGAAAAACGAGTAGCTCGGTACTCAATCGAGTCGAACCGAATCAAATATGAACATTTATATTCGAATTCGAGTCGAATCTGAGCAAAATATAAACATGTTAATTCGAATCCGGACCGGATCCGAACGAATAATTATAAATTCGAGCCGAATCTGATCATATTAGTGTTGGCACATATTCGACTCGTTTTCACCCCTAATATCAAAATAAAAAACAGTAAGAAAATGTTATGAGTAACAAATATTAAGTTAGGCCAGTATCAAAAAGTAAATAGTCTATCAATTAATTCTTAAATTTGTAATGTTTTGAATTTATTACTGCTAATTTAAAAATTGAGCAATACATAGATTTTCTTTAATTGTATATAATTTTTTTATTTGAATTAAAAATTTTAAAACATGAATTTTGTAAACTTAAATTTTAAACGTTTTGATAATAATTATATTTATATTTTTCAGAGAAGTACAATTTTATTTTGAAAATATAGAAAAAGTAATACCTTTTAGATGAAAAAGATAATTATTTAGTTTTAATTATTTTAATAATATTATTTTATTTACTTAAATAAAATTGTCTGTGAAATTATTGAAAAATAATAATTTTCTTTTAAATAACGCTTTACTACTCCCTCCGTTCCAATTTATTAGTCTAGTTTGACTTTTTACAGGTAAATTGACCAATCTTTGATTAAAATTTTCATATAATATATAATCGAAAACAATTATGAAAGTTATATTATTAAGAAAGTTTATGTAATCTACTTTAATATGTATTTTTTAATTTTTGAAAATAATAAAAACAATTATTTTTAATTTACGATCAAAATTGGGTCAATTTGACCACAAAAATTCAAACAAGACAAATAGATTGGAATGGAAAATTATAAAAAAGAAATGTTGTATGAATCGCCTTTTCATTAAAACTAGGGAACTTTGCCCGCGCTACGCATGCTAACCCTCTCGTAAATTTTTTATAAATAAAGTATTTTATATTCATATATAATTTTAATGTTAATTGATTTAGAACTCTATATATTATTATATTAACCATTTCATTTGTAATAAAAATTGTTATTATGAATTTAGTTTTATTTTTTAGTTTTAATTTGACGTAACATCCAATAGCATAATATTAGTTTTAATTTATTCAACAACATAATATTAGTTTAAACCCGCGCTACGCATGTTAGTGAAAATTTAAATAAATTTTATCTAAAATTAATAAAAGAAATTAAGACAACTAATAAAATCCAGTTTTTGGATAAATTACAAAAGTTATATATATTGATATAGGAACAATCTCTCTCATCCATCTCTCTTCCTACCTAAGAATAGTAATGTTGTTTATAAGTTGTCATTAGACTTTTGTTGATTATAAACAATACTTTTTTGTTTTCTCTTAATATTAACTATTTTCAATAAATTTCTTTTTTATTTAAACTACTCATTTTCAATAAATTTCTTTTTTATTTTAAAGTTTTAGTACCTTCGTGGATTTTTTTCCTAGATGATTTGTTCTTTATTATAGTTAGAGTTGGTTTGTTCTGCAATCCGAATTGAATTTGTAGAAGTTTATATATTTAACAGAAAATTCTATGCATATATGAACTGTAACTTGAAGTCACCACCTTACGTTTTGTTTTATGAAAATTATTATAGAAATTGGAACAAAACTTTAATTATGTTCAAATTAAATTATTGAGAAATAGATTTAGAAAATTCTTATTTGTTATATCATTAGTAAATTATTTGATATTTCAAATTTTGCAAGTTTTCACTTCATGTGAAATCATTTAATTATGTAACAAAAGTTTACTCGACGTCGCCTCACGGCGCCGTCTCGCATTTTTTGATATTAAATTTATTATGATCATTGGATAAAAATTTAAATTATTTAGAGTTTTTGTGCCTTCGTGAATTTTTTTCTACCCGCTTTGTTCTTCATTTTTATAAGAGAGTTGACTTTTTCTGGTATCCAAGCTTAAATATTTAACAGAAAAATCTCTTCTTACATTAATTGTAACTCGAAGTCACCATCTCAAATTTTATTTTATGAAAATTATTATAGATATTGGAGCAAAACTTTAATTATGTTTAAATTAAATTATTGAGAAATAGATTTAGAAAAGAAAAAATTGATTATATTATTAGTAAATTATTAGATATTTCAAATTTGCAAGTTTTCATTCAATATGAAATCATTTAATTATTTAACAAAAGTATACTCGACGTCACGGTGCGTCTCGTATATTTTTATATATTTAAAATTTATTACTATCATTGGATAAAAATTTAAATTATTCAGAGGTTTAGTGCCTTCGTAGATTTTTTTCTACTCGATTTGTTCTTTACTTTTATGAGAAAGTTAATTTTTTGTGGTATCCAAGCTTATATATTTAACAGTAAAATCTATGCACACATATATTGTGACTCGAAGTCCTCATCTTACATTTTGTTTTATAAAAATTATTGTAGACATTCGAGCAAAACTTCAATTATATATGTTTAAATTAAAATATTGAGAAATAGATTTAGAAAAAAATTATTTGTTCATATTATTATTAAATTATTAGATATTTCAAATTTTGTAAGTTTTCACTCCATATAAAATCATTTAATTATGTAACAAAAGTTTACTCGACGTCGCCTCACGGCGCCGTCTTGTATTTTTTTATATGAAATTTATTATTATTATTGGATAAAAGTTTAATTTTTTAGAATTTAGTGCCTTCGTGGATTTTTTCGAACCCTATTTGTTCTTTATTCCTATGCGAGAATTGGTTTCTTCTATTATCCAACCTTATATATTTAATAAAAAAATCTCTGCATACATAAATTGTAACTCAATATCACCATCTTACATTTTGTTTTAGAAAATTATTATAGATATTGAAGCAAAACTTTAATTATGTTTAAAATAAATTATTGAGAAAAAGATTTAGAAAAAAAATTATTTGATTATATAATTAGTAAATTATTAGATATTTCAAATTATGCAAGTTTTCACTCCATAAGAAATTATTTAATTATGTAACAATAGTTTACTCGACGTCGCCTCACGGCGCCGTCTCACATTTTATTATATTAAATTATTATTATCATAGGATAAAAATTTAAATTATTTAGAGTTTTAGTACCTTTGTGATTTTTTTTCTACCCAATTTTTTCTTTATTCTTGTAAGTGTTGGTTTGTTCGTATCGCAAGAGCTTATATATTTAACAGAAAAATCTCTGCATAAATAAATTGTAACTCGAAATCACCTTCTTATGTTTTGTTTGTATAAAAATTACTATAGATATTGGGGCAAAACTTTAATTATGTTTAAATTAAATTATTATTATTAGTAAATTATTACTATAGAAAAGAAATAATTGATTATATTATTAGTAAATTATAAGATATTTCAAATTTGCAAGTTTTCATTCAATATAAAATCATTTAATTATGTAACAAAAGTATACTCGACGTCACGGCGTCGTCTCGTATATTTTTATATATTTAAAATTTATTACTATTATTGGATAAAAATTTAAATTATTCAGAGGTTTATTGCCTTCGTAGATTTTTTTTCTACCCGAATTGTTCTTTATTTTTATGAGAAAGTTGATTTTTTGTGGTATCCGAGCTTATATATTTAACAGAAAAATCTATGCACACATAAATTGTAACTCGAAGTCATCATCTTACATTTTGTTTTATAAAAATTATTACAGATATTTGAGCAAAACTTCAATTATATATGCTTAAATTAAAATATTGATAAATAGATTTAGGAAAAAACTATTTGATTATATTATTATTAAATTATTAGATATTTCAAATTTTGTAAGTTTTCATTCCATATAAAATCATTTAATTATGTAACAAAAGTTTACTCGACGTCGCCTCACGGCGCCGTCTCGTATTTTTTATATAAAATTTATTATTATTGGATAAAAGTTTAAATTTCTTAGAAATTTAGTGTCTTCGTGGATTTTTTTCGAATCCTATTTGTATTTTATTCCTATGAGAGAATTGGTTTTTTTTAGTATCTGAGCTTATATATTTAACAGAAAAATCTCTGCATACATAAATTGTAACTCGATATCACCATCTTACATTTTGTTTTATGAAAATTATTATAGATATTGAAGCAAAACTTTAATTATGTTTAAATTAAATTATTGAGAAACAGATTTAGAAAAAAAGTTATTTGAATATATAATTAGTAAATTATTAGATATTTCAAATTATGCAAGTTTTCACTCCATAAGAAATTATTTAATTATGTAACAATAGTTTACTCGACGTCGCCTCACGGCGCCGTCTCGAATTTTATTATATTAAATTATTATTATCATAGGATAAAAATTTAAATTATTTAGAGTTTTAGTACCTTGGTGATTTTTTTTCTACCCAATTTTTTCTTTATTCTTGTAAGTGTTGGTTTGTTCGTATCGCAAGAGCTTATATATTTAACAGAAAAATCTCTGCATAAATATTGTAACTCGAAATCACCTTCTTATGTTTTGTTGTATAAAAATTACTATAGATATTGGGGCAAAACTTTAATTATGTTTAAATTAAATTATTATTATTAGTAAATTATTACTATAGAAAAGAAATAATTGATTATATTATTAGTAAATTATTAGATATTTCAAATTTGCAAGTTTTCATTCAATATAAAATCATTTAATTATGTAACAAAAGTATACTCGACGTCACGGCGCCGTCTCGTATATTTTTATATATTTAAAATTTATTACTATCATTGGATAAAAATTTAAATTATTCAGAGGTTTATTGCCTTCGTAGATTTTTTTTCTACCCGAATTGTTCTTTATTTTTATGAGAAAGTTGATTTTTTGTGGTATCCGAGCTTATATATTTAACAGAAAAATCTATGCACACATAAATTGTAACTTGAAGTCATCATCTTACATTTTGTTTTATAAAAATTATTACAGATATTCGAGCAAAACTTCAATTATATATGCTTAAAGTAAAATATTGATAAATAGATTTAGGAAAAAATTATTTGATTATATTATTATTAAATTATTAGATATTTCAAATTTTGTAAGTTTTCATTCCATATAAAATCATTTAATTATGTAACAAAAGTTTACTCGACGTCGCCTCACGGCGCCGTCTCGTATTTTTTTATATAAAATTTATTATTATTGGATAAAAGTTTAAATTTCTTAGAAATTTAGTGCCTTCGTGGATTTTTTTCGAACCCTATTTGTTTTTTATTCCTATGAGAGAATTGGTTTTTTTTAGTATCCGAGCTTATATATTTAACAGAAAAATCTTTGCATACATAAATTGTAACTCGATATCACCATCTTACATTTTGTTTTATGAAAATTATTATAGATATTGAAGCAAAACTTTAATTATGTTTAAATTAAATTATTGAGAAACAGATTTAGAAAAAAAGTATTTGATTATATAATTAGTAAATTATTAGATATTTCAAATTATGCAAGTTTTCGCTCCATAAGAAATTATTTAATTATGTAACAATAGTTTACTCGACGTCGCCTCGTCTCGCATTTTATTATATAAAATTATTATTATCATATGATAAAAATTTAAATTATTTAGAGTTTTAGTACCTTGATGAATTTTTTAATGTAGAGAAAATCTTTTTTAGGTTCTCAAAAAATATCTGAAACTAAGAAATCTATATATTATAAATTAGTGGATAACCCATACCTTAGGTTCGGTATCTATATTCAGGTTTGGATTAAATTTTTTAACTTTATTTAGATCCATGGACAATGAATATTTTTGGTTTGGTATCAATTTTTGGTTTGTAGAAGATCCATATGATTATTTGACCCATTTTTCATTATGAAAAGTTTGTATCTCAAATTTAAATATCATTAATGCGATATATATTATCTATGGTAAGTTTATTAATATAGACTTGAATTAATCTTTTAAATTTTGGTAACTTGAGTAATGCAAATGATCTCATAACATATATAATAAATATAATAAAATATTATTTATTTAAATGATCTCATAACATATAGTATAACAAATATAATTAAATATATAATTAAAAGTAATTTTGAAATAAATTATTATAATAAAATAAAGAAATGCACTTATTATACTAATTATATTTTTTTACAATTAAATTATTCAATTTTTAAATATAAAATTATATAATTTATTATAATTATTAATTAATTTTTAAAATATCCGTGTGCGTAAGACGGGCTATAATCTAATTCTTTTAATTTATGCAGGATTACCCTATTTTGATCTGGGTGCACTCCATATAAAAACATGTTAACGGTGCACCGAATGTCCTCGAAATGATTTGCATAAAATCTATTAATTACAAAAATTTATGTACATAATTTAGTGATTTGAATTTGAAATGAAATGATTTTCGTCATAATAAAGAATAATATTTACTTGTAACTTTTTACTTGGCTCTATCCAATTAATATAGAAGTTGACCTTCCATCTCACGGTTTAAATATTCAAAATATGAAAACTTCAAATTATTTAATTTGCTACTTGAGGGAGTTTGTTCCTATAATCAACTTCATGTACATAGTAGATATGTAATCGTCCTTTGCCACAATTCTATAAGATACACAAAGCTTGTGACTGACAACATCTTTAAATCATCAGATACACATGAAACACTCATATACTCTTCAAAGGTTGGAAAGTAGATGACTTAACACATTTAGCTTCCTAGTGATATGATCCTGTCAACCTTTTAAACTGAAAATGAAATCTGAAGCCTTAAAAATATTAAAAACTAAAAAAGTTTAATATATTTCGTCAAAAAAAAAAAAGTTTAATATTTGTCTTTGTAGTAAGTGAATTAATTAAATATTAGTTTTCTCCAATTTAAAATATACGGAATCTTTTGCATAATCGAAGCCGTACGTTGGTCCTCACTCCTCCCTCCTTTACCATCCCTTCTTCTGCTCCAACAAAGACATCAAGTAAATCTTGATAACAAAGTCTTATATACTCAGGAATTTGGTCTAAGGTACCGATCTCCCACCTATAAAAAAAAAAGTACATGTACTCCAATTATTTTAGTTGGAAGACTTTTACGGAAATAATGTAAATTATGTTTATAAATTTTTAGTTCAATGTTCTCTGTCTAATTAATCCAACCAAATGTTACGAAATTCAACGATCTACCAACAAAGTTGTAATAACTTCTAAACCATATAGCCAGCAACCTCAGAGTACATACCTTGGGCTGACGACAATTTACAACCTCTGCGTTCATGATTACTTGTATGGTCCTCATAATATCTCCGTGTACCTTAATAGAAACACTTGTATTCAGAGCATCTGCACTGAATTCCTTCAATCTAGTCCAAAACTTTCTAGCAATTATACTAACTACCGCCTTTTTTTGTAAAGCAAGTACATCAAGTATTGATCACAATTCAGGTCCTAGCTTAGGTATATTAAGTTTAACCTTAGTATCTATACCAGTAGCTTCAGTGCAAGCGAAAAGATAATTCAATGGATCCCTTATTCTTATAGTAATAGAAAGAGTCAAGCCATTTTCCTCTACTCTTTCGATATAGTCTATACAATCTTGGCAGCCCTCTAAATCTTGTAAAACACACAGCATGTAACAAAGATTGTAAAACTTATTTAGATTCTTGCTTTAGGAGAAAAGAAGCAATGTCTTATTAGTCAAGTTCTCGCAGAATTACTGGTATAGTAGTTATAGTGTCCTTGTCTACCAGCTCACAAAGATTGATTTACATGCTATTAAGTTCTTATCCAATATCCTTTTTTGTTCGTAAAGTTTCACACTTTTCAGCAGAACCATCATTTCATTTTAGTCCCAGCTAAGTGTAATATATATAATATTTGGCCAGACAACTCCTGGAGGAAATTACAGTACAGTAATTGTGCTTATCTGTTCTTTAGATCCTACTTCGTTGTAAAGGTTCTGCACCTTGCTATTTAACCAATGTTAATCAAATTTAGTATAACTTCTATGCCAATGTTACGACTTGCACGCTATTGTTATATGTAGTAATTCCTACCAGATAATTATTCTTTAACGTAGTTGCCACCTGATTTCAAAGTACACTTCTAAACTCAACTAATATACATGAACATAAATAAACCTCAATTCAAAATAATCTTAAAACTAAAATTAATCGAATAATAGCATATAAAATAGAAACCAATACATAAATAAAGAGTGAATATTTTTAGGATATTGTTGTGGTTGCTGATTTGATTTGAATCGGCGGAAAAAATAGAAAATATATAATATAGATAGTGTCAAATCGGAGAGCTTCTACTTACCCTTATAATTCCTCCTTTCTTTACTTGCTTCTTTATTAATCAGAAAGCTTTGCATATATCAGCACAATTTCATCTGTTAAGAAGAAAACATCACTCATTAAATCAATATCCGAATAATCTATAATTACATGACAAACAGAGCACATCTATATTAACTCAAAGAGAAATGCAAACACAACATAGATTCATAGAGAGAGAATAAAACAGGAGAAACTCTTATTTTGTCCATAATATTTAAGAGCTTTGAAAATTGTAGAATTTGTACTTGATGCACATCAGAATGCTTAGTCTCTGGAATGTGATCCTTCCACGCAAGGAGTAACTCTAGCACTAAACCAAGTCTTGACCTATGCTCTTAAACCAAACTGGAATTAAAAAATGTAGAAGTCAGCTAAGTGCCTCTGTCAAGTAATGTCAAGTAAAAGTGTTTTTGGTGGAAATAAGAATATTATTAGAAGAGACATATCATATATCAAGATTAAGAAATGTCAGCAAATCAGAACCAAGTTGCTTACATGCCGGGATTTCAGAAAAATCATAGAACTCATATTCCTATCTTCCTACATCACATCATGAATCTAATCTCATCAACTGGATTTTCAGCACCAAGCAATCCCACATTCATCAACATACCACCAGCAAAATGAAGAGAGAGTGTTGGTAGTGCATGGGCAGAATACAGATGAAGCAATATACAGATGAAATCATACCTAAAGCATGAAAAATAAAAGCAGTACCTATAATCAAAACTTTGCATTAAGCTTCATCAAAGACCTGGGATCACCGGGCGAAAACACAAACCTCTCTCTCTTTTACACAACAACAACAATTCAAACAAAAAATAATCAATATTTAATTCAATGTATAAAATAAAAAACTAATTACAAAATTACATACCATTGTCAAGACACCAGGAGTACCAGGATCTTTAATACATGATATGTCAGCGACAATCAATTCAAACAATATAAGTAAGCAACAATACATATATGATCACATACAAACATAAAACCAATACAACCATGAAAAATAATGGAAAGAGAGAGAAGACGATGAAGGAGGAAAAAATGGAAAAAACAGGTAAACAATAATTAGGGCAATGCATACACGCGAAGAGCTATAAAATTAAGATATACAAAATGATCAATAAAAAATCTGAATGTTTGTGTAAACATGACCAAATTTATTTTCGCTCGTAAACATGACCAAATTAGCTATCTAATCAATTTCTTTTCATAAACATGACCAAATTGTAGAAACTCTAGATGATTTTTATTAGTTATTCATTTAGACATTATATCAAACATATATGGAGCATTCTAAAAACACCAATTAGGATGAATAACTAACTTGCATTCACCATACATCCATAGTAAACAATAATTTCAAAAATGTATTAAACAATAAATCAAAAAAACAAAATCAAAATAACATTGCGGTCCACAAAACTACAACTTAACTACAAAAACTAAAGATTTAAATGGGATAGTATGGAGACATTTATCCGAATAAAAGAGATTACCTTGAAATGCAAAATGAGTGATGCTCCATACTTTCAAGTGATAGAGTGTATATTTATATGCACTTTAATAGGATTTTATTCTCACATTTTTATGATTTTGTAAATAATTGGTTGTTTATTAATTATTTTTAGTGTTTAATGGCAGGAAATAAATATTCTTAAAGTTGGAGGAAATTGAGCACAAGGAGCTTAATTTGGGCTTAATCATGTGAAAATTCGGATTTATTTACAGCTTGCGCAGCAAATCTTGTTTGGGCCATAACTTGAGTTCTGGATATCAGAATTGAGTGATCTTACAGCCCACACGAAGGTAACAGAATTTTCTACAAGTCAGAGGTGGCCCAACACTTTTAATCCAACTGGAGCAGCCCAGAAACAGACCTGAAAGTCAGAGGCTTATTATTAAAAAGGCGTGTATTTTGAGAGAGAAGAACAGAGGGAGAATAGCAGCAAAGAGAGGACAAGAGCAAGAGAAAGGATTGAAGCCATCCAAACTTTACGAGATTCTTCAAGTTGTATTTTCTTTATTCTAAACTCTTGTAATCATGATTTTACCCATTAATTTATGCTTGTTTTCTTTATCTATCATGGGTAATTAATTTTCTAATCCGAGAATTAGGTAGTATTCATTGGTGATACATGTTTGTTTGATTGTGTGTGAAATCTCTACTTTGCTAATCTATCATTGAGGGCTTAACCCAATTAAGGGAGTAGCTAACCTTTAATTGTATTCATAGGGATTATGATGAATTGGGAGAGGAGTCATAATTCTTGTTCATGATTTGGTAGACATAGTTTGATTATTGAATCGGAAGATTAATAAGAGGACTATGAAATTTATAATCCTCGGGTCTTAATAGTTTATAGTTGTATGTCAATTGATCATGGGAGTGACTTTTGAGGTATAGTTGTAGGCATTATATTGTATCTTGGGAGAGAACATTATAAAATTTAGAAGGATTGTTTTTAGCAAAGTACGAGAAGTAGATATTGCATTACATCAATATCATTGAACCAATTGAAGAACCCTAGTTCTCGGGTTATTTTTCCTCATCGTTAAACCTTAGTTTTACTTGCTTATAATTATTCTATTTTAGTTAGTAACAAACACACCCAATTATTCTTCTCACTTCTAGATTTTAAGAGGTAACAACCTGAACTTAAATTAATATAATTAGTCCTTCCCTACGAACGAACTTATACACAAAATTACTATCAACATCAAGCAGAGAGATGTTTCTGAAATCAAAGTCCCCCAATTAAAAATGAATCAAATATCATAGTATATATAATTACACAATAAACACACACACACGCATATACATATCTATGCACATATGTATGATACAAAAAATAAATGATTAGAAAGATACAAAAAGAGAGGAGGATGAAAATCCATGGATATGAATTCTTTGCCTCTATCCATATCAATACCTCTGTAAAAGGTGGACAATACACAATACTTTCATAATTGTATCAATAGCTTATGTCCGATTGTATCAATATTTCAATATTGGTACCGAAGCACGATGCAAATTTCCATCGTTAAGGATGGAGAAACTGATATTATAAGCATTTAGAATTTTGAATTCTTGTTGACGTGAAAAATGGATCTGTGATTTGAGTAGGTTGTTAGCATTCAATTCAATTATCGTACTGATTGTGTAATTTGTTGTAAATTTTGAATATTTTAATCTAAAAAAATGTAGTTTAGGAATTAAAAAATAGGAAAAAATTAGCTAAACGGGTCGACCCATTGGTTATTTTAAAATAACCAGTAAAGTGAATTGACTAAAATGCCCAAATAGTATAAAAAAAGTGAGTCTTCACTAGTGCTCATTAAGAATATATTGATATTTTTTCATGAAAGTTTTTAAATTACAACAAATAAAGAAATAAGAACAACGTTAAAAAATCTTTAAAAAAATTCCAAAAAATTATTGATAATGATGTAACATGATAAATTTTTTAAATAAATGAAACAATATGAATGCACCTAGAATCATTTCAATTAATTATATTACAACCAATCGAAGAAAAATATGTAAGATCTGGTAATTTTTTGGGAGTTATTTTTTTGTTCCTTAAACATTTTTCAAAAGATAAATATGAAGTAAATTTTACTATATTAAAAAAAGAAAATGAAGTAAATTTTATAGTTAAAATTGGCAAAACAAATTGATGCAAACAGAGAAGTGGTTCAAATTTATAAGTTACTAGCATAATAACCCGTGCGGGTACGGGTCATCCTCATTGATATAAATTTTGTATGATTTTACGATTTAAGGATATTTTTGAATATAATTGTACCTTTTATGTTCATACATATTATAATATTAATATTTTAATTTATGTATTATTTTATTTATGTATAGATCGTATGAGCACTAAAAATAGTTTTTTTTGAAACACTAAAAATAAGATGTTTTGTAGCATATAAATATATTGTATAGTTTATAACACAATTTCTTTTAGAACAATGATAAAAGGACATATCATCAATGTGAATAATACTCGTCATATAATACTTTCCAGATAAAATTAGTACGCTCCTTAATATTTATTTATTTAAATATCTCATCAAGATATAAGTCACTATATTTCCTTATTTTCGAATAAACTTCTTAAATAACTTATTTTCTTCGATAATATTGTCAACACGGCAAGATCTTCACTTACATTATTCAGATTTTCAATAATCTAAAAGGAGTCACCTTTCAAAACAACATTTGTTAAATTAAAAAATCTAACAAATTGAAGGATTACAACAATTGCCATAGCTTCACGATTTTTGGAAAATATTATCTCTTTAATTTCATTGAAAAATTTCCAATGAACTCACCTCAAAGTTTTTTTCTTTCAGAAAGCAGCTTCATCACAGTTAATTTTGTATGAAAAAGGTAGAAGTAATCACCTGATTTGATTCAAAAATAAGTTTAAACTAATACAGCTTTTGTCCTAAATCTCAAAAATATTGCTTTAAAAGATCAATAGCTATACCCACAAGATCCCTAAATTTTGAGATTTTTTTCACGATTTTGATAATCTTTATATCATTAAAATAGTAAGAATAACAATTGTTGGGATTTATGGGTGATAGCATAGAGACAACTTAACTATATTTCCCTGTACTTAGTTTTTACTAAGTTGAACATACTGTCATAGTCAGAGTATGTCTTTGTATTCGAATAATTGTTGTCATGTAATAATTGTATGATTTGGGAGAAGTTCATACATTTGTTCAAGCCGCAAGGAATACATCCAGAAGACAGTAAGAATAAAAGTTACGATCATGTTCTTGACAGTAAAGTTACAAGAAGACAAATGCTGCAAAGTCACGACAAAGCTACATTTGACAGCAACATTGGCTGAAGCATGGGACAGTAACATTCTCACACTTGACAGCAAGTCTGGAGTTCTGACAGCAACATTGGTGGGAGCTCGTACTGTCAACCACTGAATATTCCTTTGACAGCAGACTCTGCGGTTAAGGTTACTGTCACCTTGAATTATTTGATTTGGGTATTTTTCTCAGTCAAAGCCCGTGACAGGTTACATGTTCAAGAAACAGATTTACTGCAACACTCTATCGTTTGTAGCAGACCTGCAAAGACTACGACAGAAGCTTAAGAGGTTCACAAGACAAGGCTGGTCAATTCGAGGTGTATGTAATATCCACATCTACTAGAATTGTATTAGCTAGAAATAGAAAGAATCTAGGTTGCTTTACTTATAAGGTTTATCCTGTCTGTATAGCAATTTAGGAAAGTCACATGGGTGTGCAAATTGTAATGAGCTGCCACTTGAAAACGATAGCAGCTCAACACCCCATACGATAGAGACAACAGAGTATCTTAGTCTACTTAGATACATCTTAGATTCTTTTCTATTCATGTACGCACACGTAGCAATTTGTATCTCTTGAGATATCGAAGCTGGAGAAACACTCTCAACACTTCGCACAAGATAAATATAACATTTATTTTGTGAGAAATCTTGTTTCACTTATTGCTTGCATACATCCACTGATAATCTATAATCTTTATCTTCGTTGTTGATTTAAAGATTCAATTTTATTAGTATTGCATTCAACCCCCCCCTTTCTGCAATACTCCGGGACCAACAACTGGTATCAGAGGAACCAGATTGATATACAAATCTGAAGATCATGACGAGTGTTTAGAAGTCAAGTGGAATCAAGATTCTAGTCTTTGATAAAGAGAACTAAAATTTCTGGAAAAGAAAGATCTTGTTATTTATTAAAGCTGCCCATCCACTGTATTTGGGAATTCTTGAGAACGGCCCCTTCATACCTCAGAAGGAAGTAGCTGCTGCTACTGTGAATGATGAAGTCATTCCAGCCCATTGGGTTGCAAAGAAGCCTTCAGAGTACAAAGAGACCGAAAAGGAGAAAGTAGTCTTGGATGACTATTTACAACTCATCTTGCTCGACTCACTTACATTAGACAAAACCATGTGTGGTAATGTCATGGGATGTACATCTGCAAAAGAGATGCGGAGTAAGATAGAGTTGTTGTGTGAAGGAAGGGAAGAGGTTCGCGAGAATCAAAGACAAATTCTTGTATCATAACATGAAGCCTTTATGGCTAAACCAGGCGAAGAACTTACACACATGTTTGAGAGGTTCAGTAAGCTAATAGCTGAGTTACAAATTCATGGGAAGTTCTATGATAGAAAGGAGATTAACATCAAATTTCTTCTCATTCTTCCTGAGCATCTTGAGCACAAAGTTACAACCATAAGAGAGGGAAGAAACTTGAATGATGTCTCTCTTGAAACTCTCTATTGTGTGCTCAAATCATATGAACTCGAGCTTTTTCAAAAGAGAGTTATTCAAACTAGAACCAAAGGAAAGTTAGCAAACATGTCAGGAGCCCTTGTAGCTCATGAACCACAAGTAGCTTGTCCAAGTGAACCATCACAAAGTTCACAACCAACACAGATGCCATCTTTGAAGATTGAGGAGGTGTTGGATGATGAGGAGAAGGTGGTTCTGCAGCTGAAAGATGTTGAAGATGAAGACTTCTACACAGTAGAAGAGATTGAAAGCATGGATAATCCAACCATGGCTTATATGGCTAAGAGATTCAAGAATATCAAGTTCAGAAGGGACAAGTCATACAAGCCATAGGGTCAATCATCTAAGCTCAAGAAGGGAAGTTTTTCAAAGGCCACTGGTGGAGCCACAAGAGGAGGATACAAGACTGGGTTGGTGGATAGGTCGAAGTCCAGATGTTACAACTGCAATGAGCTAGGTCATTTTGCTACTGAGTGTAGAAGACCAAGCCAGAATCAGGGAAAAGGATATGGAAATCAATTTAAGAGGATTCAAGGGAAAGCCTATGTGGCTGAAGGAAAATGCTGGGATGATTCTGAAGATGAAGAAGAAGAGGAGTTTGTGAACTTAGCCCTCATGGCTAAATCTGATGAAGAAGCTTCAAGTTCATCAAATCAAGTACCATATCTAGGTTTACTTGATATGTCTAAAACTGAGTACAAGCATACCATTGAAGATTTAAGTGCTGAGATGTTTAACATTCATGTTAGTTTATCTGCTGCTCACGAAGAAATTGCTAAGTTAACTAAACAGAATGAAACTCTCAAATCTGAAAATGAAATGTTGTTGCTAAGAACCAGTCCCTAGATTCATTAGCTCAAGAGAATGCTAGGTTGAAAAACGATATTGTCTGTGCTAAGGAAATAGAAGAATTTCTCAGGAATCAAATTGCAAAAAATGAGTTTAAACTCAAGGCTTTTAGAAAATCTTCTAAGTTAGTCCAGGAATATCATGATAATCACACTGAGAATCAGAAGATAGGAATAGGTTTCGAGTATGGTAGAAGGCATGGAAAGGCAATTGCTCTTGATGATAGTGATGCTGTTAAACCTCATATTCTCAAAAGAGTTTACAAACCGATTTTCAAAAATCTTCAATCTGATTTTGATGAAACCTCATTGTTCATCAAACAAGAGCTACTTGATGAAGATGAGTGCATTGACAGCACACTGAGCAAAGGAAAAGATACTATCAAGTCTCCCGTGACAGAAACTCTACCAACCAATCAGACAGAATGTTCTAAAGTAGCTGACATCAAGGATGAGACAGAAACTTCAAAAGATACTGTCAAGAGAGAACCCAAGACAGCAACTTTCAAACCTGCTGTCAAGATAGAGGCAAAGAAAGGTACTGTCAAGGGTGGCTCGACAGCAACTTCAGAACATACTGTCAAGGCAAATATTTACAAACCTAAGAATAGGAATGGCAAGTTAGGGATTGATAAGAAGAATGGATAGTCATGTTAAGGATGCCCCTAGGAAGCTTTTCAATAATTGTGGATCATCTCATCATTTAACATTTGTTTGTAAGAAACCCAAACAGGATAAGGTTAATGCGTCCAATGTTAGTGGTAACTTACATAGAACCCCCATTATGCAAAGAAGTATGGATGTCTGTAATAACATTGATTGTATGCCATGCAAAATTGTTGTTATGAGTACTTGTTTCAATCTGCCTATTCTGTCTACTGAAAGATATTCCTATTTAGAAACTGCTGAGACTTCTGTGCCTGCCTATGTTGGTAAAAAGGCTGCTTCCACTAAGTGAAAGACCAAGTCTAACTCTAGAACCAAGTGGACAGCAAAAGAAGTCAAACAGGAGGATTCTAGTGTTGATTTAAATGTGAAGCAGAATGATATGAACAATGATGCTGTAACTGCAGGACCTAACAGAGTTTGGGTACCAGATGCAAATAAAAATCATCTATTTTGCTGGGCAAGAAGCAGAAGCAGGTCATGTGGATCATCGACAGTGGATGTTCTAGGCACATGACAGGTGATATAGCCCTGATATCACATTTTGTGGAGAAAGCCGGCCCAATCATAACTTTTGGAGACAACAACAAAGGTTACACTGTGGGATATGGTTGTTTGGAAATTGGAAATGTTGTCATTGAAGATATTGCTCTTGTTGATGGATTGAAGCACAACCTACTCAGTGTCAGCCAGTTCAGTGACAAGGGATTTAAGGTTGACTTTGATATGATGGTTTGTAATATCCATCATAAGAAAGATGGAAGCCTCTCTTTGAAAGGAGTCAGGAAAGGAAGCTTGTTTGTTTCAGACTTAAATTCTGTCAATAAAGACAAGGCTTACTATTTTTACAGTAAAGCATCAGTTGGTAAAAGCATGCTTTGGCACAAGAAGCTCTCACACCTCAATTTCAAGAATATGAACATTCTGATGAAGAAGGATTTGGTGAGAGGACTACCTCAACAGGAATTCTGTCAAGAAGGACTATATGAGGATTGTCAAATGGGTAAATTGAAAAGATCTGTGCACCAATCAAAGCAATTGAATACCAATACTGAGCCATTCAAATTAATTCATATGGATTTGTTTGGTCCAGTAAATGTTCAATCTCTTGCAAGAAAGAGATATGCCCTGGTAATGGTGGATGACTACTCAAGGTACACTTGGGTGAAGTTCTTAGAGACAAAGGACGAAGCTGCTCAAGAAATCATTGATCACATAAGAGTTCTTGAAAGAACCCCTAATGCTCAAGTTCAATATCTGAGAAGTGACAATGGAACTGAGTTCAGAAATGCCACTTTAGGAAACTTCTGTAAGGAAGAAGGCATTGTCCAACAATTCTCCACTGCCAGGACACCACAACAAAATGGAGTTATAGAAAGGAAGAACATAACTCTCATTGAAGCTGCGAGAACTATGTTGAATGATTCTAAATTACCAACATACTTCTGGGCAGAAGCTATTAACACAGCTTGCTACACACAGAACAGAACCTTGATCAACAAGACTCATGGAAACACTCCTTACTATCTGTTAACAGGAAAGAAATCTACTGTCAAATACTTTCATGTATTTGGAAGTAAGTGTTTCATGATGATTGACAACCATAAAAGGAAAGGAAAGTTCGATGCTAAAGCTTATGAAGGCATTTTCATGGGATATGGATTGGAAAGGACTGCCTACAGAGTCTATGTCATTGATCACAAGGTCATTGAAGAAAGTGTGAATGTCACATTTGATGAAACCAAATTCCCAGGACTACAAGAGGATGGTCAAATGGAGCCTCTTAGATTTGAAAATCAAGGGTATTTGGAAGAAGAAGAATTTGTTGCTGATGAACCTACTTGTACTCAGGATATTGAGTTTGAAAGAAATGCTATCAACACCAATGATGCTACTCTAACTCCAGCTCAATCTCAAACTATATCAGATAATCATCAGAATGAGAATGATTTTGGAGATGTTGAAGAACATGAAGGAGAAAACATCAATGGTGGAGAGTCAACCCCTCAAAGAGGAAATGGTCAAGCAGATCAAGAAAAAAGCGTGCCCAGAACCACTAAGTGGAACAGAGATCACACTAGCAATCTAATCATTGGTGATCCCACTACTAGTATAAGGACGAGGAGAAATGTTTCTGCTGACAACATGTTTTCATGTTTTCTATCTCAAACTGAGCCAAAGTCAATTGATGAAGCATTGTTGGATTCAGATTGGGTGATAGCCATGCAAGAAGAGCTCAACCAATTTGAGAGAAACAATGTATGAAAGCTGGTCCCTAGACCCAAAGGGAAGTCAGTAGTTGACACAAAGTGGGTTTTCAGAAACAAGTTGGATGAAAGTGGAAATGTGACAAGGAACAAGGCAAGGCTAGTAGCTAAAGGTTACTGTCAACAGGAAGGGATCAATTATGATGAAACATTTGCACCTGTTGCCAGACTTGAAGCTATTCAGATATTCTTAGCCTATGCTGCACATTGTAACTTCAAGGTGTTCCAAATGGATGTCAAAAGTGCCTTTCTTAATGGAGAATTAGAAGAGGAAGTGTATGTTGAACAGCCACATGGATTTGAGGATGCTGAGTTGTATGACTTTATCTACAAGCTGTTCAAAGCGCTCTATGGATTGAAGCAAGCCCCTAGAGCTTGGTATGAAACTCTCTCTACTTTTCTCATTGAGAATCAATTTACAAGAGGTGTAGTGGATAAGACACTGTTCTATAAGCACCATGGCAAGGACATCATTCTGGTTCAGATTTATGTTGATGACATAATCTTTGGTTCTACAAATGAGAAGCTGTGTGAAAAGTTTTCATCTCTTATGAAGAGCAAATATGAGATGAGCATGATGGGAGAACTATCATTTTTCCTAGGTCTACAAATTCATCAAAAGGATGATGGCATCTTCATAAGCCAATCGAAATATGTCAAAGAACTTCTTAAAAAGTTCAACATGGAAGATGCATCACCTGCCAAGACACCTATCTCTACTGCAACCAAACTGGATTTGGATCCTAAAGGAAAGAAAGTGGATTCTAGTACTTATAGAGGCATGGTGGGATCGTTGCTATACCTAACTGCTAGCAGACCAGACATTATGTTTGCTACATGTCTCTGGGCAAGGTTTCAAGCTGATCCAAAGGAATCACACTTAGTTGCAATCAAGAGGATCTTTAGATATCTCAAAGGCACTCCAAACCTAGGCCTTTGGTATCCTAAAGACACTGGATTTGACTTGATTGGTTATTCGGATTCAGACTATGCTGGATGCAAGATTGACAGGAAAAGTACAACTGGAAGCTGTCAATTTCTTGGTGGAAGATTAGTGTCATGGTTTAGCAAGAAGCAGCATTCTATATCTACTTCAACTGCAGAAGCTGAATATATTGCAGCTGGAAGTTGCTGTGCTCAAATTCTTTGGATGAAAAATCAGCTAATGGATTATGGTTTAGAGTTGTCCAATATTCCTATTTATTGTGATAACACTAGTGCCATAGCTATCTCAGACAATCCAGTTCAACACTCCAGGACAAAGCACATTGATATCAGACATCATTTCCTTAGAGAGCATGTTAGGAATAATTCATGAGTTGTGATGTTAAGAATAGAATTTTACTTATACTTCTTGTATATCCTGATTGTATAAAGGATTTAGCACTTTTAATAGGAAATATGTGTTAGACAGTTATCTGTAAGGTTTAGTCAGGAATGAACAGTGTATCGGAGACTACATGTCAGGAACAGAGAGCAAATCCTGATAAAGGTCTAATACTGATGATGATCAGATACTGATGCAAGATGAAGTCCTGATATCAGTCGTGTTACTGATGATGTCATTATGGATGCTACAGAAACTGGCAAGTGCTATAAAACAGGATCTTTGTTTGAGGAACAATCAAGAAGATATTATGAAGGGAAGAATTTTCTATTGATGGAAACTATCAACTGGACGGCAGAACATTGTCATGTATAGATTATCTTTCTGTTATTAGTTGATAGGTAGAATTATAAATACTCTCTCTATATCATTGTAAAAGGGTGAATAAGTTCGTGTGCGTAGCTCTGCATGAGGTTTGTAATCGTGAGTATACGAGAGTACAAACAGAGAGAGATTTGTATTGTCAGCAGCTGCTAAAGGTATTTGTACACCTTTGGTAGAGTTTGTATTTGATCTTATTAATACAAACAGAGTTTGATTCATTCGTTTATTCTTGTTCATATAATCAAGTAAAAATCAGACACGATTATATAACTTGTATTCAACCCCCCCCTTCTACAAGTTATTCGAGTTAACAATTGGTATCAGAGCAGGTTGATTTCGAATAATCATAAAGATCTGCAATCATGTCTAGTTACAAGGATGGGAATACTAAGATTCCTATGCTCAAGAGAAACGAATATGCTCTATGGGAAGTAAAAATGTTGCATCATCTGGAAGCAACAGATCCTGATTATCTTGACAGAATCAGAGATGGACCTTTTGTTCCAACAAGGGTCGTTGGACAAGCAACTGTTGATGGTGTGGTTGTTCCAGAACATACAGCAGAGAAGCCTAAATCTGAGTGGTCAGATAAGGACAAGGAGAATGTTCTTAAAGATGCTAAAGTGAGAAACATATTATTCAACAGTCTTGATTCTGTTCTCACTAACTATGTTCTCTCTTATAAAACTGCTAAGGATATATGGGACAATCTTAAGGTTCACTGTGAAGGAACTAAGCCTGTCAGGAAGAATATGAGGACACTACTTATACAACAGTATGAGTACTTTGAATCCAAGTCTGGTGAGTCACTTACTGATACTTTTGATAGGTTTACAAAACTCATCAATGAGATGGCCATGCATGGTAAATATTATGACTTGGAGGATATGAATACAAAGTTCATGAAAGCTTTGCCTGATTTCTACAATGAGAAGATATCTGCGATTGAGGAAGCTAATGATCTGGATGAGATATCATTAGAGGCAGTGTATGGAAAACTAAGAGCTTATGAACTTGACAAGCAGCAGAAGAAGAGCAGGAGTGAAGGAAAGATGAAGACTGTTGCACTTTCTGCTCAATCTGAATTAAAGAAGCTTCCGGAAGAACAGCATGAAGAAATTGTTGTAAAGAACTCAAGGAAGAAGAAAAGCAAAGAAAGTTCTGAGTCAGAGACTACTGATATGGACTCTGACAACGGTGATTCTGAATCAGAGATGCAGGAACTCTTTGCTATGTTTGCTAAAGCTTTCAAGAAAGGAAGATTCAACAGGAGAAGATTTAGCAAAGGATCTTTTCAAAAGAAAGAGGAGAAGAAGAGTGACAAAAGCAAAAGTACAATTGTCAAGCTTGATAAGGCCAAGATCAAATGCTTTAATTGCAGTGAGCTTGGACACTTTGCTAGTGAGTGTAAGAAGCCAAGGAATACAGGAAAGGGCAATGCACTTATGGTCACACAGAAGGATTGGGCTGACTCCATTGATTCTGAAGATGAATTGGATTATGACAACATTGCATTGATGACAAATGTTTCAGACAAACCTGGATCTCCAAAGAAAACTTCTCCATCTTCTGTTAAGGTATCACTTCACTCTCTTGATTCATTTGATAGCTTAAATTCTGATGAAATTAGATCTATCTATGCTGAGTTTAAGAATCTTATGACTAATTTTAGAATTCTTACTAATGAAAGAGATGAACTTAAGGGTAAGAATGATAAGTTAGTTGATAGAAATAATTTTCTTGAATCTGAGTTAATTCAAATGGAAGAATACAAGATAAGTTCTGATAAAGCTAAGCATGATTATAGTGTTATTCTTGAGGCTTATGACTATGTCAGAAAAGAACTAGAGGAAGAGAGAGAGGTGATTAAAACCATTAACAATTCTGGTAAAAAGACTCAAGAAATCTTTGAAAATGGAATTCGTGGTAAAGTTAATGGTTTAGGTTTTGATAAAGCTAGACAAGAAGAAAAAGTAGCTATTGTCAATGATGATAGTAAAATAGAAGCTAGCACATCTAAATCTGAAGGTAAGAAAATTGTTTCTGAACCTAGTAATGTTAAATTTGTTGATTTAAAAGGTACCCCTGTTGTACACAAAAGGATTAACAATAGTAATTCAGATAAGAAAGTGTTAGAGAAACCTAAGAATGTAAACATAGGGTTTCTGTCTAAGTCTCAGTTGAAACAGAGATTAGATGGTCTTTCAGAGTCTAGCAAGATCAAAAGAAATAGGAATGGAAAAGAAGGCATTAACAAAGAGAATAATTACAAGAATGTACCTGATGCACCTAGGAAAAAATGCTATAAGTGTGGAAATCATAATCATTTGGCCCTAGACTGCAATCAAAAACCTTCTTGGAAAACTGAGTCCAGATTCCCCAAGACTCAGAAAATTCAATACCAACCACAAAAAGCTTGTTATCATTGTGGTAGTTTACTTCATTCCATTTACATGTGTAGAGAATATCATGAACCGTATTATGACTATTATTCTTTGAAATCTAAAACTCCTAGTCACAAACAGTTTGTGAAATCAGAGTCTAAGGTTGACTCTGCAACAGGTAAAGTAAAAGCAAAATCTTCAAAGCCTGTTGTTTCAAAATCTAGTAAGAAAGGATCCAATCAAAGTTGGGTCCTAAAAAATTCTAACTAGTTACTTTTTGTTTGCAGGGCACAGGAAAGAAGCATTCAATTATCTTGGACAGTGGATGCTCTGGACATATGACTGGAGAGAAGTCCCTGCTTACAAAGTTTGAGAGGAAAGCTGGCCCAGTAATATCTTTTGGAGATGGCAACAAAGGAGAAACACTGGGATATGGCTCAATTGTTTTGGGGAATGTCATCATAGAAAATGTAGCACTGGTTGAAGGCTTGAAACATACTCTTTTAAGCATAAGTCAACTGGGTGATAAAGGTTACAAATCAATCTTTGACAGAGAAGGATGCAAAATCTTGAATATGCAGAATGGAGACATTGTTCTAACTGGTCAAAGACATGGTAACATATATGAAGCCAGCTTAAGTGACACATCTAAAGGAATTGTTAGATGTCTCTACAGTAAAGCAACAAATGATGAAAGCTGGAATTGGCACAAGAAGCTCTCACATCTTAATTTCAAGAAGCTTAATCAACTTGTTAAGCACAATCTGGTGAGAGGCCTACCTCAGGCAAATTTTGTGCAAGATGGACTTTGTGATGCATGTCAGCTTGGAAAGCAAAGAAGAACCACTTTCAAGAGCAAGACTGAGAATTCAATTACTGAACCATTTCACATGCTACATCTTGATCTGTTTGGTCCAGTAAACATTATGTCTAGGGTTGTAAATGAGTCGATACACTCACGAACAGTTCGGTGTCCGGTTCGAAAAAAGTTTGATTCGAGTTCGATTCGATTTGTAAACGAGTCGAACATGAACACGATTTTGAGGTTCGTCTCGTAAATGAGCTGAACCCGAACACGACATAGTTCGGCTCAAAAGTTCACGAACAAGTTCGATTATATAGTTCATGAGCAAGTTCATTAATATAGTTCGTGAACCTTGTTCATAAATATGGTTCATGAATAAGCTTGTGCATAAACTTCATATATATCTGAACATATTTCTTTAACATTTAACGGGAGTTCTTGAATTCACTATAATTTGTAAATAATTGTATAAGTAAGTGTTACGAAGTATTATGTTAGTTTATTTTATCTATTCATTATATTTTCTTTGTTTAAATTTATAAATTATTTTTATTAATAATAATTAAATTATACATAAGTTACATTAAAAATTATAACATTAGTTCGTTATGTATTAACTAAACTTGATCCAAATTTGATTCCTTGATAAGTCTAAATTCGAAGCATTTCTCGAATTTTCAATGTTTCATCCACCAATTTTATTTTTATTTTAATTACATTAAAAATTTTCTAGAAAAGAAAGGTTGAAGTGTTCATGAACACGAAATCATGAACACTATTTATGAGATGTTCGTGAATAGTAGCTCGTTAGACATGTTCGTGAACTGTTCGCGAACATGTTCGTGAATAAAAATTTTCTTAACGAGTCGATACACAAACGAAAATATTGGCTCGATCAAAGTTCGAGCTCGAGTTCGAGTTCGATGTATTTATAACCAGCTGATACATGAACAATTAAGAGTTCGGCTCGGTTCGACTCATTTACAGCCCTATGTCTATCAGTAAGAAAAGATTTGCTCTAGTAATAGTGGATGATTTCACAAGGTTCACATGGGTGTTCTTTCTACACAAGAAGGATGAAGCTCCTCAACAAATCATTGAACTTGTCAAGAATATTCAGAATAACTCTGAGTACAAAGTCAAAGTACTTAGGAGTGACAATGGTACAGAATTCAAGAATTCTACAATGGAGGGGTTTTGTGCAGACAATGGAATTACTCAACAGTTTTCTGCACCTGGTACACCTCAGCAGAATGGTGTAGTGGAAAGAAAGAATAGGACTCTCATAGAGGCAGCAAGAACCATGCTTGCAGATGTAAAACTTCCAACCTATTTCTGGGCAGAAGCTATTAACACTGCATGTTTCACTCAAAATTTTACTTTAGTAAACAGTCATGGAAAGACTCCCTATGAGATGATCAAAGGAAAGAAACCAAGTGTGAAATACTTTCACATCTTTGGATGCAAATGCTATGTCCTAAAAGTTCATCCAGAACAACTTGGAAAATTGGAAGCCAAATCGGATGAAGCAATTTTTCTAGGATATTCAGCATCTAAGGCCTTCAAAGTTTATAATCTCAGAACTCACATTGTTATGGAATCAATTCATGTTGCATTTGATGATAAGAAATTTGGAATTCTGCAAACTGATGAAAGCCATGACAAATTGGAATTTGAAAATTTGAAGAATTCTGAGATACTCTCCAGTGATGATGAAGGTTCTCCAAAAGGAATTTCTATTGCTTCTCAAAGGAATGCTACTGTTGAGGGGGAGCAAATAAATCAAAGAGAACACAGTGATCATCAGGAGCAGACTAGCTATTCAGAGTCTACTCCATCAGGAACTGACTTTTCAGAGTCTACTGAGGAAAGATCAGTAACTAGCAGCAATATGGAATCTACTGATTCTATTGATCAAAGGGGAGTTATTGAAGGAAGAGAGAATTCTTCTACAAGAGATACCACTAACTTAGGGGGAGAGACTAGCAGAGTTAATCTACCACCTGTTAGAAAATGGACAAAGGATCATACTGAAGATTTGATTATTGGTGATCCAAATAGTGGTGTTCGAACTAGAAGATCAATTCAAAATGAATGCTTGTACATTTGTTTTCTCTCAAAGAATGAACCTAAGAAGGTTGAAGAAGCCTTACAGGATCCTGATTGGGTAATTGCAATGCAGGAAGAGTTAAATGAGTTTGAGAGAAACAAAGTCTGGAAACTGGTACCAAGACCTAAAGATAGATCTATTGTTGGTGCAAGATGGGTTTTCAGAAACAAGCTAGATGAATCTGGTATGATTGTAAGAAACAAAGCTAGACTGGTGGCCAAGGGTTACTCTCAAGAAGAAGGCATTGATTATGATGAAACCTTTGCACCTGTAGCAAGATTGGAAGCAATCAGGATGTTTCTTGCATTTGCAGCTCATTCAAAATTCAAGGTATACCAGATGGATGTAAAGAGTGCATTTTTAAATGGCAAGCTTGATGAGGAAGTATATGTGGAGCATCCACCTGGATTTGTTGATCCAAAGTTTCCAAATCATGTCTACAAACTTGACAAGGCACTCTATGGACTAAAGCAGGTACCAAGAGCATGGTATGAGACTTTGTCTAAATTTCTTCTTGATAATGGCTTCACAAGAGGTACAATCGACAAAACTCTATTCTTTAGAAAGATAAAAGGTGAATTGCTTTTAGTTCAAGTTTATGTTGATGATATTATTTTTGGTTCTACTAATGAAAAGTTGTGTGCTAAGTTTAGCAAGCTTATGCAGTCTAAGTATCAGATGAGCATGATGGGTGAACTAAATTATTTTTTAGGCTTGCAGGTCAAACAGACTGAGACTGGTATTTTCATTAATCAGTCAAAGTATATCAAAGATCTCTTAAAAAGATTTGACTTTCAAGACTGTGCAGTTGCAAAAACACCCATGGCAACAGCCACTAAACTAGACTCTGATCCTAAGGGAAAGAGTGTGGATAATACTAGTTATAGAGGCATGATAGGCTCATTGTTATATTTAACTGCAAGTAGACCAGATATAATGTTTTCTACCTGTTTATGTGCTAGATTCCAAAGTGATCCTAAGGAATCTCATTTAATTGCTGTGAAGAGAATTTTTAGATATCTTAAAGGAACTCCAAATCTTGGTTTGTGGTATCCTAGAGAATCTGATTTTCCACTAATTGGCTATTTAGACTCTGATTATGCAGGGTGTAAAATAGACAGGAAAAGCACTACAGGTACATGTCAATTCTTGGGAAACAGATTGATTTCTTGGGCAAGCAAGAAGCAACAATCAGTTTCAACCTCAACTGCAGAAGCTGAATACATAGCAGCAGGTAGTTGTTGTGCACAGCTCCTTTGGATAAGAAATCAGTTGATGGATTATGGTATGACACTTAGTAATATTCCTATGTTTTGTGATAATACTAGTGCTATCAAAATTGCAGAAAATCCAGTTCAACATTCAAGGACTAAGCACATTGATGTCAGGTATCATTTTATTAGAGAACATATTGAGAATGGTACTGTGGAACTTCATTTTGTTCCTACTGATAAACAGCTTGCAGATATTCTAACTAAACCACTTGATGAGTCTACATTCATTAGATTGGTTAGTGAGTTAGGAATGTTAAATTTCTAGATCTTTAACATCTGCAGAAGTAGCAAGGTATGTTGTTTTCAGATTATAGACTTGATATTAGTATCAGGATCTATATTTGATTATTAAATGCTAAGCTATAACATATTACTTTGATAAATTTCAGTATAATAGACTTGTTATTTAACATCAGGATCAGGATTGCTATCAGTATGCTGATGTCATCAATATTGTTATCAGTATTGTGTCAGTATCAGGATTTTTGAGATATCTGTTTCAGATCCTGACGTTAAATTTATGCAGTGATTCAATTCTGAGTTATGTTAAGTCTATTCTAGAAGTTTTCATATGGACATACTGATAATTTATACATCACTCAGATTAGTCAATAAACAACAAAGACAAGTAGATAATAAGAAATGGTATTTTCATTGATTAAAAGCATTACATACATGGAAATGAAATACAATATCTTTTTGTCTAATTTCTACTGATAATTCTACTCTTGTCTAAAGTTGTTGTTGTTCTAAGTCTTCAGAGATCTACTTCAGGACAAGGAGCATCTCAAGAAATCCATCAGGGAATTTGTTCTTGGATTCCTTGTCTGGGCGACTTGGATGAGAGCAGCTAACTTAAATGGATAGCATCTCCATCAAGATCAACCTCAGACTCTCGGCCAAATTCTTCATCCTCAAGTTTTGAGGATGTTAGAGGGTGATTGTATCCAACAGATGGATGTTTTAGGAGAAATTTCTGGACATTATCTTCTTCAACGAGATGATCAAGAATAGGTTGTTCATTGATTGTGAAAAATCTAAAGGTTGGATTCAAATGGCGATGTGGTTTGAGAATCATTGTTGAGAGAAAAGAAATTGAAAGGTTTATGGAGAATGGCATAAGGCGTCTGTTTCTTTTATAGAAAGGCGTGAGAAGCTGAACAGTCACTTGGGACTATTAATGAAGTCAGACATTAATTATTGCGTGTGACTATATTTCTTATTTCAAGAAATATCATATATATCTAACCAACTGATTTTGTTCAGATTAATTGTTTATTTCTTTTTCTTTTTCAGATAAAAGAAAATGCCATGTGGAAACTCTATTTAAGTCTCTGGAATCAGGATAATATTGATCAGGATTTCAAGTGTGATCATCAGGATTTGAGATTTATTATTTTTAAATCATATTGCATTGTATGATTATTTTGATGGGATATCACAACAGGAAAAGGAAGCTGATCAGTATTGAGTTTTATCTTGATAATACCCTGATTTATTTCATGAAAATCAATTTTGGATTTTATCTTCCAAAAATCATGGGTTACCGCACTTTTCAGGGACTGACACCTGTCAACCTACGTGTCGTCATGAGATAGTGGTCTGAAAGATTTGTGAAATATATTTATTTTGAAACTCTAATCATGTAATTGCTTTCTCTAATTTCACATTTTCTAAAGCAAAAACACTCTCGAGTTCTCAAA
Source organism: Kitagawia praeruptora (assembly GCA_037693485.1). Classification (NCBI taxonomy): domain Eukaryota; kingdom Viridiplantae; phylum Streptophyta; class Magnoliopsida; order Apiales; family Apiaceae; genus Kitagawia; species Kitagawia praeruptora. The sequence goes on along the minus strand of CM075352.1, from coordinate 100,734,548 downwards.
ATCTCTAATCCATTTCAATAATTTTTGAAGTTCTTTTTCAGATCAAAATCAATGGCAGCTCAGAGAAGATTACCTAAATCAGTGGCTTTTAAGTTTGGTGATTTTGATTTTATGACTAACAATCATGTAGCAGCAATCACCAACAAGGAAGGAGTATTAACTGATTTTCATCCAATCATGGACTTTCTGGCAAATGGACCATTAAGTTATGCATTGACAGCATCTCCACAGATTAATCAAGTAGCTGTTTCACAAGCTTGGGAGAATGCTGAGGTAATTGATTCTACTCAGAGTCAATCAGGTTACAATGGACCTCTAGATAACATGAGCCAGTTAAGAAGACCTTGTCTTAGGAAAGAGTGGTCTTTCTTCTTTGATCAATTAGCCAAATGCTTTACTGGTAAATGTAGTTCTTTTGATCAAATTACTGCTGCTACTTCTCACATTGCTTACAGCTTATTATATAACAGAGTAATTAACATTGGTAACATTATCTTGAGTCAGATGTGTCTTAAACTTGGGTCAAGAGATCAAGGCAGGAAATTGGTTTATTATCATAGATTCATGCAAATGTTTATTAACCATTTTATTCCTGATATTGAAGCTAGATTTGGTAGGGAACATTGTGTTTCTTCTTATGTACAGCAAAAGAGAATTTTCTCTGACATTACAAAGAAGGACAATTAAAAGAATCTAGATGAAATACCTGCAATACACTATCCACAGCATGTTCAGGTAATTCTTAAAACTCATCTTCCTACTCTCTACAATTCTTCTTTCTTTTGTGGTGAAATGGCTCAGGAATCTCAATTGGAGGAGAACCACCCTGTGTCTACCCAAGTAGCCCAAAACATTATAGTTTCTGAAACAATTCAAGAACCATGTTTTGATCCACAACCTATTGTTTCAAAGAAACCAACCTCTGTTGTCTCTCAAAAGCCCTCAGTTGTAAGGAAGAGAAGATTTGTTGTATCAAGTAGTAGTTCTAGTGAAGATGATGATAATCTAACTCTTGCTGAAAGAGCAGAATTGAAGGCTGCAATTCAACTTTCTCTGTTAACACCAAGAGATGAAGAACCTAGTCACAGCCAGGCTGCAGTCTCTCAAAAGGCTGTAGTACTTAAAAAGGGAAAACAGTTACTGGATACTGTCTCTCAAAAGACTGTGTCTATTGAAAAAGGATCTCATCCCAAGATCATTTCTGTGTCTACACCTCTTGAGTCTTCTCAGGATAAATCTTTTGGTCACTATACCAGGAGAATAAGGAGAAAGATTCAATTGTCACCTACACACACAGAGTCTAGTCCAACTAAAATCATGCAGGTTTTTACAAATAAAGCAATAATCAAGTCAGCAAATGACAATAGAGATCTGGATATTGATTCTTCATGGGAAACTGCATTATCATACAGACTGGCTATGGGAGTTATTTCTATCAAAGTGAAGCTGTCCAGGCCTGTTCTAGATTTTTTGGTTGAAAGAGTACCAAAACTTTCATTTCCAGAAGATTATGGACTTCTACATCAAAGACTTGACTTAATGAAGATGTATTTCTATGTATCTGTCAGAAGGCAATTAGTCAAGAAATTTGGACTCTCAAAGCATGTTGCACTTCAATCACTTCATTCATATTTATTTGACAAGGATGTCATTATTGAAGATGCTTCAGCTCAAGGTGAACAACAGGAGGAAGTAGCTAGAGAAAAGTAGTCAACAGGAGATACTATTGCACCAGTGGTGGATAGTAGGACAAATCATATCACAGTCACTGCAACACAAGAACCATCTAGTCAGAGATTGGATGACTCAGGAACTGTGATAGCTGATGCTGAAAGGTCTTCTGTGATGACTGAAATTGCAAGTGAGAAACCCTATGATATGGGAGGAATAACTATGACTGATTTTCTTGAAGATCAACCAAACATTGTTCAGTCAGAGTCTATCCACCTTGAGGGTGAGTCTCAGCAAACAACACTTAAAGACGGTGATGTACTAACTATGGTGTCTAATGAAGTATTACTGAAGACATCAGAGTCTAGTAAAGAACCTGAAAGTGGTATACTGGAGCCTGTAGTCTCTGAAAGGAAAGAAGATGATTGTAAGGGTTCAGTGATTATAGCAGCTCACTCCTTGGAGAAAACCTCAAGCCCCATGCCAAATGGGGAACCCTCTCTCCATGTGAGTTCAGGTATAAAAACTTCTTCTAACCTCTATTTTTCTATAGGTCTTGAGAGCACTTATCCAAATTTGAGTGATATACTTGAAAAGATGGATATTGATCCACAATCTGAGAGGCTGGCTCCTGACCAGGCAAAAGGTGAGGTAGAAAGAGTGTTGACTTTAGATAGTCAAAGTGAGAATGAGGGTATGGATGATCAACTCCATAGTGAAGGAGGGAAAATTAGGAAACCATCGTTTGATTTCTGGGATCAGGTTTTTCCTGAATCTTGGTCTGATAATCTTGGTATGGATGCTGGTACTTATTCTTTTATCAAGATGTATGAGAAGAATGACTTAGCAAAGCACAATTCAAAGCCGGAAGTTAAAGCTCAGAAGCAGAAAGAGAGGCTTGTAGGAATTATAAACAGAAGAGGTGAAAGACTAAGACAAACTTCTACATCATCAGTACCAGAAGATATTTCTAATGATCCAAGTATTCCGTTGTATGTACTTCCAATATCAGCAAGATTTGAGACATCAACAGTATCTGATCAATCTAAGGAGGCGTCAGGATTTGTAGATCTTAGTACACAGAATACTGGTGAAGGACAAGATGATCATATTGCAGCTTCAGATCAGAAAGATGAAGATGTTTGTAACTCTAATCGAGTTTTATTACTTGAATATCATTCTACACAGGCAACTTCTTCTACAAGACTTGAATCTGATGATATTCCAAACACTTCCAACATTGAAGTCAATTCTGAAATTCTACAAGATATTCAGAAATCTCAAGTTGAAATTCAATCAAGACTTCAAACACTTGAAGATAACCAAGTCACTATTATGGAAAATCAAGCAGTTCTGATGAATCTCATTTGTTCAGTTACTGAATCTCTTGGAATTAATGTTGCTGATGTCAAAAAGGGGGAGATAAAGACAATTCAAAGACAACAACAACAACAACAGACTGGGGATAAAAGAAGAACTGGGGGAGATAAAGATTGTGACAGAGGTGAATCTCATCATGGAAGTGATAAAGGAAAAGAAATATCAAATAGTTGAATTCTTTCGTCTAAGTACTGGATACTATGTCTATATCTAAGAAGAGGAGGTACTTAACTTCATGATTTTTGAATTCATAAATTCTATTCAGATTGTATTGTTATATGTTTTGACATCAACAACTCAGATTTATGCTTCAGATTTTAAAGCATAAATAGGGGGAGATTGTTAGGAATAATTCATGAGTTGTGATGTTAAGAATAGAATTTTACTTATACTTCTTGTATATCCTGATTGTATAAAGGATTTAGCACTTTTAATAGGAAATATGTGTTAGACAGTTATCTGTAAGGTTTAGTCAGGAATGAACAGTGTATCGGAGACTACATGTCAGGAACAGAGAGCAAATCCTGAAGAAGGTCTAATACTGATGATGATCGGATACTAATGCAAGATGAAGTCCTGATATCAGTCGTGTTACTGATGATGTCATTATGGATGCTACAGAAACTGGCAAGTGCTATAAAACAGGATCTTTGTTTGAGGAACAAGCAAGAAGATATTATGAAGGGAAGAATTTTCTATTGATGGAAACTATCAACTGGACGGCAGAACATTGTCATGTATAGATTATCTTTCTGTTATTAGTTGATAGGTAGCATTATAAATACTCTCTCTATATCATTGTAAAAGGGTGAATAAGTTCGTGTGCGTAGCTCTGCATGAGGTTTGTAATCGTGAGTATACGAGAGTACAAACAGAGAGAGATTTGTATTGTCAGCAGCTGCTAAAGGTATTTGTACACCTTTGGTAGAGTTTGTATTTGATCTTATTACACTAGTACAAAAACTGCCATATGCGTCTGTTAAAAAGGTCATTTGCGTCTGTTTTCAGCAGACGCGTATGGAGAAGTCACATAAAGTATAAAGTATTTGCGTCTGTTCTGCAACAGACGTATATAGGTATTTGCGTCTGTTGAGAACAGACGTATAAAGTTAAAGAACAGACGCATAAAGTATAACTTTATGCGGTTGCTTAGGATTAACAGACGCATAAGGTTATTTGCATCTGTTTGGAACAGACGCATATTGATTTAGAACAGATGCATAAACACAATTTTTTTGCGTCTGCTGTGAATGACCAGATGTATATAGTATATTTTATGCGTCTGTCTTTAGAGAACAGACGCATATTGTATTTTTTTTTTAATTCAGCAATATTTTTTTTTCCTGCCACCTGTTTATACATCTTAAACACTAAAGGCTAAAGCTCATGCATAAAGTAAAAATGCAAATTGACAATAAAATGCTTCATAATAATTTTAACATCTAAAAATTCTTAATAATAATTATTTTCATTGAAGTTAAAATCAAGTCACATCATGTTTTACATTACAATTTCTAAAGTAGTGAAATAGAACAACACTAGTCTAGCTAGTATCCAAAATCCAACTCGGATCAACAACAAACCGAAAGACATCAAGATCAATAATGCGGTAGTAAACCATGCCAATCAGTAGGTTTGAGCCATGATTGCGGAATATGCATATGATACCTGCAAACACATTAACGTACTCATAATTAATCTTTCAAACTAACATAAGTAACTCAAAGACATCTATTACTACTTTATAATTAAACTTAAAATAATCTATCAGTCCTTGCATGTAACTATAAATTGTAATAATAAATACAAGTGATAAACTAGCACTTGAATAGGTATATCAATTACCGACCATGCTATATTTTCGTTAGCTGCGAATGTGCTAAATGCTGCACCTTGGCCAAAAATGGTATAGTATACGGTAGTTGGCTGCATAGTAGAACCCTGAGCTCTACGGAAATGATCCAATAAAGGAGACGGCAATCCATAGTGGAATATTTCATGATTCTTTGACAGCCAAGTACCCCATTGCTTTATATCTCTTTCTGAAAATATAATTATGTGCTCATCACCATTAACAGTAATAACTCTTGAGTAACAATTTAGCTGCAATAATTGAAAAAGGAAGTTCTTAAAGAGAGAACGCAACCATATAAAAGTAACGGAAATCCAGACGTACCATAATCACAATTGTGTCTAATGATATATTGAGGTCAAATATAGTTGCTGGTATTAACTCAAGTTTCTATTTTATTAAAAGTATTCACGGTTTTGCAAGTTACATCAAAGTACAAATAACTTGTCATCGCAATAAAATTAGTTGTACCATGTCTCCGGCTACATGTTGTTGCTTGGCAAATATTCCATATCCCTGTCCAACATTTTTACATAAAAAACATTCAAAAAACATATTTTTTTGTCACTCGTAGGATCAATATGCAATAGTTTGATCAACAGAATTTTTAGCACTAAATTGAGTTGCCAGCATACATAAGAGTTTGTAGTTAATTTTTTATGTACTAACAATCACATTTGTAGAAGTAAAATTCATATATATGTTACCAAGCTGCACTATAATCAAGTATAGAAGAATAGTATGATAAAACAAAGGCATTATGCTCATTGTTGTTACAACTTAGTAGCAGAATCCATAAATTGGACAATGAGAATTCATGTATTTTTCTTGAATTTACCATGTATCATTTACAGAAGAAGAACTAATTAAAGGGCTGCTTAATTGAGAAGATTGTGAACCCTACTAAGCAAGCACTTTGTAAGTTAAAGATTATGCACCTGCTTAAACGGTAAAGGTATAACTATCTGGGCATTTTAATATAAATGTAATCAGTTCTTGAACTATTAAAACCTTAACTAATCTCGATTTAATCACACTTCAATCAATAGCATTAGGAATGATCATAGTCTGCAATTGATAGCATTAGGGGAGATCACGGTCCAGCTTGGTCTAGAACAAATTATCAAACTTGGTAGACCTTATATTTTCCTTGGATAAATTATTTATTAGACCTTGTTGCATTAGTTAACTTCTTTATTGTAATGTAGGTGGGTAAATTAAACATATGTCAGTAAACATCTGGAAAAACCATCTATACTCCTAGTAGAAGAAAGAAAAAGTATTATTACTCCTAGTAATAATGCAGCAAAAGCAATGATAAAAATTTTACAGGAAAGGTAAATCAAGAAGACTTGCACTAATGTTTATATCAGTTCTTATTCAAATAAGTTGTCAGGTGAAGTAATATTTACCTACATGAAAAAATGAAATAGTAGTAATTTATAAGATTATCTTATATGATCAATTCAATATTCTATCGAGAATCTTTTTATCAGATAACTTAATTGTCCCCTATACAAAAAGGTTTAGTTTTTTATTTCCACAGCTAATCTACAATATAAGATATGTAATTTGCACAAAGAACAGAGAATACACAGTCAAAAATTTAATGATCCATATTGATTTACCACATACTTTAATGATCCATTACTATTTCTCAACAGATTGTCGAAGAGGCTGCCAAACAACGAGAGTTCAAAAATTTAAAAGGAGGAGATTTCACCTTTGTAAGATTGATATTTCTCATAGCAAAAACAGCTAGAGCCTTGAAAAGCACTCCTGGCCCTTCCTCCAGGGAGAATACAATGCTTGTCAGGAATTAATAAGTATAACCAATTTGATTAATTGAACACCTGGAGTTCAACGGGAGAATGTAAGGTAAAAGTGAAACTAGATATATGGAATAGACCAACATCTTATCAGAGCAACAAAAGGAGTTCAGAGCATGCAACTAGAGTCAACACAGAGCTGAGAATGAAGATTAGTCTTTTACCGAAAAACCAGCAAAAATAAGTTCACTCTCCACCATGTCTCTGTCCAGGCTTCTAGCTTCACTAACCTGTAAACATTTCGTAAACTGAAAGTAAATACCATTCAAATAAAAACTTAGACTATTAGAAACTAAAGGGATATTAGATATAGATACACTGTAAAATTTCTATTTACTAAAATTAATATTCATGCGCAACTATTAATAAATTTAATAATTGCCCAAAAGCAGAAGGCTTCTTTCAGAACAAACACATAGATATACATATATTTGTAGATATATATTGATATATAATATATGTGATGAGGTACGAAAGGACATATAAAGACTTTAATGACCACAATTCTTACTGTCATGTCAGGTAGCGACTTGAATGCCAGTGCCAAAACACGAGAACCTTGAAGAGTATATTTCTTGTAGGTATTTACATAAGATACAGGCACATTGATTAGTCTTTCTTGTATGGTCTTTGGTGCACCTTGAAATGCAGGAGTGTATATAATTATCAGAGTGACGTGGAACAGAATATATATAACTTAGGAATCAAATGGAATGGCAGAAACATGTGATAACTGGATATGAGGTAGCATGACTCACGAAAAGTAAGAAAACATTATACGGAAACATTACCCTACAAAAAGTGGTTCGAATTGAATTTACTTCGAACAAGTAAATTCTTTAATTGTAACCAAAAGAAATGCAAGTGCTTAATTTATTCAAGAGCACGAAAGAGTCTTTCTTTCTTTTCCAAATAGATTAGCAAATTGATTCTTAAATCAAAATTATAATGATTTCAGATATATTTGAATGTAATTTAATTGGCGTTTAGAAGCATTTAAATAATGTCAATTTTGAACTTCAAAATTGTCATTCAATTCGAAACAATTTGGACGTTCCTGCAATGATTTATAAGCCAACACCTTCTGAAGAATCAAGATCCATTGCATATACACTTTGTGACTTATTTTTACAACAAAAAAGAAAATAGCACATACAATTTTCAAAATTTACAGGAGGGAAGGTGCAACTAGGTACCTTAACAAAAGCAAGGAACTGCTCCTCAATATGAACAACAACAGCCATCCTCTTTAAATGATAAGCAAAATGGTGCCTCTGCACAATCTGACGAAATTTCCATTTCCCCTGAAGATGCCAAAATGATATAAATGTATTAACTAAATCTGCATTTTTCTACCTAGCTACAGTATACCGTGATTAAATCTTCCACTTTCTGATCCGTGTAGCCTCGCAAACGGGTAAGTTGCTTGACCCAAACTACAACAATCTACAATGGAACAAGGAAAGTCAATGTAAAAGAGGACAAATAAGAATGGTTTCTCAATCGATTTAGATAGGCTTCTAATTAGGTCTTCTCAATGGAGCTAGATGGGCTTCTCAATCATAGTGAATCGTTGAAGATGAAGCTTGAATCTTCTGAATTGTAGTGATGGAGTGGGAATTAGGGCTCCAAGCGTATTTGATGATTGTAAACCACAAAGATAAATTAATACATGAGATTGAATCACTGATGGAATTAGGGCTTGGAGATTAATCCTAGAATTAGGGCGTGTAGATTACCTGCTTCTTGAAGATTGAAGATGCAATTAGGATGGAATCACTACGTATTTTAGAGAAGAGAATCGTGGGTTTGTAGATGAAGAGGTACTTTTAACTTTTTTAATGTTATATTTGTTTAATAATTTTTTTATTTACCTTTACACGTTTGTTTTAAAAGGTAAGACATATATGGTTGAATTATATACATCTGTTAATTTATAACAAATGCAAATGATTTTCCAACAGACATATAAAATTACCTTATACGTCTGTTCAAATTAAGAGATGCAAATAATTTTCCAACAGACATATAAAATTAAGTTATACGTCTGTTCAAATTAACAGACGCAAATGATTTTCTAACAGACGTATAAAATTACCTTATACGTCTGTTCAAGTTGAACAGACGTATAAACATGTCTCTTTTTGGTATATACGTCTGTGTCGTGCTCGACAAACGCATAAAACTACTTTATGCATCTGTTTCTTCTACAACAGACGCAAATGAGGAGACGCATATGCCAGTTTTTGTACTAGTGTTAATACAAACAGAGTTTGATTCATTCGTTTATTCTTGTTCATATAATCAAGTAAAAATCAGACACGATTATATAACTTGTATTCAACCCCCCCTTCTACAAGTTATTCGAGTTAACAGAGCATGTTGAAAAGGGAACTGTGAAGCTGATTTTTGTTCCAACAGAAAAGCAACTTGCAGACATTTTTACGAAGCCAATAGATGAAGCAACCTTCAATAGGTTGGTAAGTGAATTGGGAATGCTAAATCTGGTATGTTAACTTACTAGTTTTTACATTTTCAATGTGGTTAAATTGCAGCTTGTGACCGTAACCTTCAATGTTACTGTCATGAGAAGTTACTGTCCTATGTGCTACTTGTTTATTTGACAGCATGTTTGCTATGACTATGCTAAATTCAAATCACATGCTTGTTTTAATTTATGTAATGAGTAGTCACGTGACATTAACTTATTTCATACGCGTGCTTAGTGATAAGTATTCGTGTCATTTGAAATGACCCCGGGTATTTGTCAATCTTTTTAATTTAAAGTTTAATTACTTTATTAAAAAGAAGAGTTTGGGAATCTGAAACGTCACCTAGGGTCCTATAAAATGTGCACGAGACTAAATATTATTTCACACTCAATCACTCACGCCTTGAGAAAGAAAAGGAGGATATCTACAATGGAGAACAAGGATGTCATTTCTCAGAAGCCAAAAGTCTGGTGTGAACCAGGTCACGAAGAGGAAATAGAGGAGCTCTTCAAGGTAATGGACGAAGTGCTGGAAGAAGATTTGGCAGAGAAAGAGAAAGCTGCCAAGGACAAGGTCGAGAAGGATCTTGAAGACTGGTTGGAAATGCTAGTCTTCGTCGAGGTTCTTCTTCAGGCAGAAGGGCTAACTGATAAAACAGTTCAAGTGGAACTGTATGAACTTGCTTCTGATGATGAAGAGGATGTATATTATTTTTAATGTTTAATAAAAAGAATCTTTACATCTTTTGCACTGTTCATGCTTTTTCTGCTAGATTCCCCTACCTTGGTTATCTGCTGGGTAATGCATGTGTCTGTTTACTTGTTTGCGTGTATGGATGTCTGTGGATGTGTGCTAACAAATACGTGCCTAAATCGATTAAAATGCTATTTGGTAATTTTCGCTTAAGCAATAGGCAAAGTCGATTAAAATTCATGACATAAATTATTTTCACTTAAGTTGTTGTCAATAAGTGAAGATGCTGTCACGACGTGCCTTGACAACAAGTTTCTTAGACGACACAATGGAAAAAGTCTCTGTCATGAAATTTAAAGGAAATTGTATAAATTGCTTAATGATGACAGTATGTTCTTGCGACGATGTTACTGTCAAGCAAAACCTGCTGTCATCCTCTCAAAATTACTAATGAATTTATTACAGCTCACAGGTTACTGTCAAGATTAGTGGACCGAATTAATTGGGATTTTACCTCCACGATTTATAGCCACTAAAAAGTAACTACCCACGACACCACGTGACTGATTAATGGGCTAAGACATTGCTACTTTCCCTTTCTCAGTAAAACATTTACTATTTTCATGTAAGCAACTGTCAAACACACAAACACATAAATTTCAACAGAACCTCTCTCTCTCTCTCTTTCAAAAGTAAAATCTCTCTCCAAAGCTCAAAGCAAGAAATGGCACCCAAACAATCCTCTTCTCAAACAAACTTTGCTGGTATTATCACTGTTGAAGATGCTGGTGAAGGTTTTAAAGGACTCGTATCCTTTATCAACAAGTCCTATCTGGGTCGTGCTATAACATCTACACCATCCTTGAACCTAGAAAGACTTGAAGAATTTTGGAACACTGCCCATGTTCCAGGAGGTGCAGGTAATGATACTATAAATTGCACAATCAAAGGAGTTACTCGCACTCTCACAATCAAAGGCATCAACGAAGCTTTAGGAACTGGACTGCAAGCTAAAGAATCATACAAGGAACTTGCAAGTGATGAAACCCTAAAGAAGTTTTTCTTGAAAATTGGGTATTCTGGTCCTGTTCTTGAAGAGGGTACATCAAAATGGTACTCGACTGGTGAAATGGACAGAAAGCACTTGAGGAAAGAATGGAGCATGATTTTTGATGTCATGGTGAAGGTTTTCTCAACCAAAACCTCTGGTTGGAATGGAATTCCCTCTTATATCAAGAAGCTTACTCACTCTCTTGTCCATGGATACAAAGTGGATGTAGGAAAGTTGCTTATGAGTCAACTCAAGTCAGCTCTAAGCAGGAAGGTACATGTCTATCCTCGCTTTCTTACTATGTGTCTGAATTCATTATGTGGTATTGATGATAATGCATCTCTCACTATAGAATGCAATGTTTTGAAAAGAAATACACACACATCACTCAATTCACAAAATTCAAATGCACTTATTCCACTCTGTTTCACCAAGCACATGGTTGATCAAGAGCCTCATCTTGATGTAGCACTACCATCTGGGTATGTTGTCTTCTCCCTTGAGAATGAAGCTGAATTAGACCCAAATTCAGTTAACCCACATTCTACTTCATACATTCCTATCAGATCATCTAGACAACCAAAGACCATAAAAACAACTTTGCAAGAATCCAAGAAAAGACCCTTGGAAACTGGTGTTGGTAGTAGTTTTGAGAATGTTGAGGGAGAAACTGCACATGATGTAGCAAATAAGGATGTTAGTGAAAGTGAACCCACAGTGGTTCCTCTTGAGCCTAAGAAGAGGAGAGCTAAGAGGGCCAAAGCCACTGTCAGCCACCCCACAGTCTCACAAAAGGCTGTGGAGGATAAAAGGGAATCAAACACATCCCTAGGTGCTTCTTCTCAACAAGAAGTATCTATTAAAACTAGCCTGTCTCCCAAGGCATCCTGTAAAGAGTCAGCACAACCTCATGTACTCACTCATGAGGAGCCTACACTTGCAGAAATGCACACAGAGATAGGGCACAGTGAGGGTCATGAAACTTCTACTCTTGATATTCCACAAGTTACCCCTGTGGAACAGCTAAAAATATCTTCTATACCATCATCTTCTTTATTCTCTAATCCATCAATTATTCCTTTTCAACAACCTAGAGAAAGGGACAGTCCCAACCCTTCAGGTTTTGATCATCCATCTCAAGTCATGGATGAGCCCCCATCAAGTGGTCCACATGAACCCATTTCTCAAAGTGAAATGGACACCACTCACTCAAACACTGAGCTAGATCAAGATGGTACTCTGCCAGAAAATGAAACAACCAACATCTTGGTCGAACTCCAAAGAGCAACTGACCTTCAGGAAGTTGCCGTCATAGCCTCAGCTGCTGTCAAAGACACCACAAAAGTTACTGTCAACCCACCTATGGACAGTAACATTTTGGGTAAAGATGCTATCACCTCTACACAGCTTGATCATGATACTGTCATTGTTGAAGATGCTTCAGATGATGATCAAATAATTATCTCTGCTTTGAAGGTACAATCTAAACTTTCTACTTCTTCAACTAAAATTCATGCAAGTACTGCTCATACCCATGCATCTAGGATGAGTGAGGGAGTGAAAAGAAAAGGAGAGATAAAAGAAAAGAGATGTGAGCATAAAAATTAGAGGCAGCCAAACGAGCTGGAAAAAGGTGAGGGACTTGAGCATGTCCAGAGTGAAATTGAGGGAACCCCACACACAAAGGCACTAGGCCTTGAGAGTCATTTTGTGAGGAGTGATGAGATCACTCAGAAAAACAATGAGTGTGTGAGAAACCCTATAGCCTCCTTGCCCCAGTCTCTTCCTTTATATCCAAAAAGGTTGAGAACTGGTGGTCCTTCTAAACATGCTGAATCAGGTTGGAAGCCCTTGAGGGCAGATGTGCATCCATGGAAGCTAAACTTGATGATCTGTCCACTATGGTAGCTACTGGTTTTGCTGATATTCAACAAACTCTTCTTTCATTCTCTGCCATCCTTAGTGCTGCCAACTCAACTAAGGGGGAGAAAGTGATATATCAGAATGAGGGTAAGGGAGAGAAGGTGGTAGATCAGAATGAAGCAAACCTGGTAGAGAAGGAGAAACAAGGTGGAGCTACAGGTGAGGGGAAGCCAAGAAGTGAGGGGGATCAAGTTTTGGAAGAAGATGGAGATGAAATTAAGGAGGAGCAAGAGAAAGAAGAAAGAAACTTTGGTGAATAACTGAAGGCAGCTGGAGATGGTGAATTGATTGAAGGAGAAATAGATGGTGAGGCAGTGTTGTTATCCAAAGAAGTGTTGGAGCAATTAAAGGGGACTCAAAAGTCTAAAAGAACAGTATTGCCTCCACTGAAAATCAATGAGCCAAATCCTGAGGAAGTCGAAGCTCCATTTCAGAAGTTGCAGAAGGAATGGAGAGAAAAAGAAATTCAAAATGCTCTGGGTAAAGGTAAAGGCAAAATGCCTGAGTATGTGAACATATCTACTGGAACTACTTGGCCAGATGGAAGTGAATATGCCCTTGAAGATGCAGAATTGATGATGGTTGATCACATGGAGAGTACCTTGAACAACAAAGATGAAGATTTCAGTAAGTTGGTGGATGAATCAATTAGTGAAGCAGGGGGAGCTTTTATAAAATTGGCATCAACACTGAAGAGCAAAGTAATAAGTATCTCTGTGAGAATCAATTTGGAAAGAAGGTGGGTTGTTCAGGTTTATCTGAAGAATCGTTTGACAATATTCATCACAATGCAACTTTTACAAAGTCTGCATGCTAGAGTACTCCAAGTCCTTGGAACCTTGGTAGTCAGAAATTCAACAACCTTCAATGATAGTCTGATAGCACAAATTAAAAGGATGGTTGAAGACAAACTCCCTGAGGTGATTCAAAATCCTTATGGTGTGTGTTTCAGAAGGATCACAAAGACAGGAGCAAAAAGGTTGGATTTCTTACCATTGGACAAGGTCTTAGGACTAAGCACTGAAACAATCATGACAGTGCTGAAGAAACTTCTCAAATCCAGTATCACCAGTGATAAGGTTAAAGCTGTCAAGGATATTCACAGGCTGTTAGCAAAAAGAGATAAGGAAATTAGCTCAATCATAAAGAAGCTGATCTCTGATGCTAATGCCAAGATGGGAGGAAGCTGCAACTATGATGATACTTTGGATGATGATGAGGATGAAATTGGAGGAAGTGGTGGACCTGGAAAAATCAGGAGTTCTAGTAGAGAAGCATCTGAGAATGTTGCTACACAAACTCAGAAGGATGCTACCCAAGAAGAGCAAGAAACTCCCAGTACTGAAAAGAAAGTGAAGGAATTTACGGACGAGCGGAAGCATGATATAATAATTATTCCGTAAAAACCATGTATCGTACATATAGAAAAGCATATAAAAATTAGAGAGCGGAGGAATCGAAACCTTACCTTGAAAAATCGAAGCTTTATAATCTATGGTTGCTAGCAGTTGCTTCTCAGAGTGTGAAGCACTCTACCGGTATCCACCAAGATTGATTCTTCGATGAAGCTTTTATAAAACTCGAAGCTTTATAAAAATGGAGTTTTTCCTTTTGAGAGAGAGAGAGATGAAGAAGATGGAGGCTAGCTCCTTTTAGGTTTTTCACAAAAACATAAAATGCCCACACTTCTCTTCTCATCTCTTTCTATTTATATGGCTCATGTAGGTTTAGTATAATTAATATATCATGTATATATTAATATATATAAATCCCACAAAATGTTTAAATAATAATTAAAACTATTTTAATCATTATTAAAACAACTTGCTCTCTCAAAATACCTTCATCAATAAATTAATCTTTTTTATGGTGTGACCCTGTAGGTTCAATATTAAGCCGGTAGTAGAAATAAACAATAATAAACTTTTTATTTATTATTTATATGAATTCTAAAATTCATTAAATATAATTAATAGAATAATTATATTTATTCTACATCGTGAGTGATGCTTCTCAACATATCGCGACTATCCGGATAATATGAATTCACTGCTTAGAATACCAAGAACTTGTCAGTGACTAGTTACCGTACAATCAATTCCTTCTACCCTACAATATCCCGATTAAATACAAGGCATGGAACTCGTGTCAAGCCTATCAAATTTAATCATATGATTTCTTATTCATAATGCAAAGTTCATATTAATGCAAATTAGAAACTCCTTTCTAATTTCATACACTCTGGCCAGAGATTCCAGAACTCGCATACTAAGAATAACATAGGATATTCACTTCCTTACTGGAAGGGGTAGATCCTTTATTGATCGTTAACTATCTCCATACACAAATCCCTATACCCAGAATAGACCTAATGGATGTCCTTGAGACTAAGGACTAAACCAAAGCATAGTTCATTATATACAAGATTACTCTAACGATCTCAAATCTAAGGACACTTGTACAACTATCACTCAGTGAACAACTATCGACACGTGAGTAAACTCCATTAGTTGTTTAACTTATCGAGTCATGTTCAGTGAACTTATTCCCTAATAAGCACCTACATACTAGCTATAGTGTCACCACACAAATGCCTATGAGAACAGACATCCTCTTTAAAGGAGCAAGCATAGTATGTACCAATCTTTGCGGATTCACTAACTTCCGATTAGTTATCCTATGATCAGGAACTGTTTAAGTCTAGAGTTATCATCTTCTAGATCTCACTATTATAATCTCATTATAATTCTAGAAGCTTTACTCTAAACTATGGAACATCTTATTTAAGACACTTTAAATAGATAAAGCCCGTAATAAAAACAAATAAGTCTTTTATTAATATTAATGAAATCAAATAAGAGTACAAGAAAGTTCTTCCTAAATCATCATACATGATTGGATTTTAGGACAAACTCTTTCAATCTCCCACTTGTACTAAAGCCAATCACTCTGGTATCTAATACCCATTCACTCATTATGATGATCGAAGTGAATCTGAGATAGCGGCTTAGTGAGTAGGTCTGCTATGTTGTTATGTGTGTCAACTTTTCAATGTTGATCGACATCTTTACTTTCAATGATCTCCCTAATCAAAAGAAAGCTCCACAAAACAGTTTTGCATCGTCACTTGCATCTATAAACTCTGCTTCCGCTGTTGAGTCAGCCGTTGTAGGCTGTTTGGAACTCTTCCAACTAATCGCTCCACCCTTCAGAGTAAACATGTACCCTAACATGGATTTGTTATCATCACTTTCTAATTGAAAATTAGAGTCAGCATAACCCCCCTTTTTTCAACTCAGATCCACCAAAACCAAGAAAAATATCCTTAGTCCTTCGCAAGTACTTAAGGATGTTCTTCACTGTTTTCCAGTAGTCTTCACTTGATCGGACTGATATCTGCTTATCACACTAATTGAATAAGCGACATCAGGCCTAGTACATAACATCGCGTACATGATAGATCCTATTGTTGAAGCATAAGGAATCTTACTCATACGCTCTCTTTCCTCAAGTGTCTTAGACATCTTCTCGGAAAGGGATACTCCATGGCTCATCGGTATGAGGCCTTTCTTGGAGTTTTCCATGCTAAACCTTTTAAGCACTTTCTCGATGTATGTACCATGGGTAAGACCTATCATTCTTCTAGATCTATCTCTATAGATCTTCATCCCGAGAATGTAGGATGCTTCACCCAAGTCCTTCATAGTGAAGTTCTTTGATAGCCAAACTTTGACTGATTGCAGCATCGGTATATCATTTCCTATGAGAAGTATGTCATCCACATACAATACAAGAAATGTTACCGCGCTCCCACTAAACTTCTTGTAAACACATGGTTCATCTATGTTTTCGATAAAATCAAACTCTTTGATTGTCTCATCAAAATGGATGTTCCATCTACGAGAAGCTTGCTTCAATCCATATATGGATCACAAGCAAAATCTGAATTGATTTGAGTAGGGCTTCATGCAAAAAGTTTCATTAAAGTCAATCCCTTGCCTTTGTCTGAATTCTTTTTCCATGAGCCTGGCCTTATAGGTCTCCACCTAGCCATCTACTCCAATCTTTCTCTTGTACACCCTTTAGCACCCAATAAGTCTAACGTCCTCAGGTGCTTCAACCAAGGTCCATACTTGGTTGGCATACATAGAATCCATTTTGGATTTCATGGCACTCTGCCATTTCTCAGAGTCAACACTATGTCACATAAGGTTGTTTAGTTTGAACAGGAGTTTCCTCTTGAACCGTAGTAGTTTGTGTTTCATGAACTTCTTTAAGTTCAATCTTGCTCCCACTGTTCCCTTCAAGGATAAACTATTTTTCTAAGAAGGTAGCATGTCTAGAGACAAACACCCTATGATCGATGTAAAAGTGATACCCTAAAATCTCTTTAGGATATCCCACAAACCTACATTTTACGGATCGAGATTCCAGCTTATCAAGGTCAACTTTCTTGACATAAGCCGGACATCCCCAAATCTTAACGTGTTTAAGACTCGGTTTCCTTTCTTTCCATATCTCATATGGAGTTTGAGGAACAGATTTGGAAGGCACCTTATTCAGTAAATATGCCGAGGTTTCCAATGCATAACCCTGAAGTGATACTGGAAGATCTGCATAGCTTATCGTGGATCGAACCATGTCTAACAAAGTTCGATTTCTCCTTTTATTAGTATGTTCAATTTGTAGTAAATTATGCTCTACGTCACATACATACAGACCATTATTTAAAATACCACTACCATAAAGAATGTTATCTCTCAGAATTGAACATTTATTATTCTGAATAACAAACGAAAATCCAGCCAAGTCTACCATGGGAATAGAAATAATATTCCTCACAATCGAGGGAACAAAATAACAATTATTTAAAACAATAGTCTTGCCCGTAGGCATATGTAAATCAAATGATCCTACAGCTTCAGCAACAACTCTTGCTCCATTATCCATCCGTAGAATCACCTCCTCTTCCTTAAGAGTCCTACTTCTCCTTAGTCCCTGCAACGAATTGCAAATGTGAGAACCATAGGTGGTATCCAATACCCAAGTAGAAGTTTGATTTAATGACATATTCACTTTAATCATGAACATACCTGAATCAGAAGCGGCAGTCTCACTACCCTTCTTCTTCTTCAACTCTGCAAGGTAAACCTTACAGTTCCTCTTCCAGTGCCCCACCTTGTTATAGTGGAAGCAAACAGCTTTGCTCTTGGGGTCTTCAGCTTTTGGTGGAACTGGCTGTTTCTCACCTACTTTCTTCTTCTTGGGAGGGTTCTTCTTCCTTTTCTTAGGATTGGAACCTTCACCAATTAGAAGAACAGAACTCTTCTTAGAGGGAAAATTCGATTCCGCAGTCTTCAGCATGTTGTGGAGTTCAGCCAAGCTGACGTCCAGCTTATTCATGTGAAAGTTCACAACAAACTGTGAAAACGAATCTGGGAGCGATTGCAAGACCAGGTCTTGACTTAGCTCCCTATCCATGACAAAACCAAGTTATCCAAGACATTCAATCAAATAGATCATCTTAAGTACATGGTCATTCACAGATGATCCCTCAGACATCCTACAGCGGAACAGCTCCTTCGATATCTCATATCGAGCTATCCTCTCTTCCACATCATATAACTATTGTAGATGCGTTAGGATAGTGTGAGCATCCATAAGCTCATGTTGCTTCTGTAGCTCAACGTTTATGGAAGCTAGCATGATACATTGAGCAACATTTGCATCATCTATCCACTTACGATACACTTCATGTTCATCATCATGTGCATCGTCAGCAGGTTCAGCGGGCTTAGGTGAGTCAAGCACATATTCCTTCTTCTCAACCCTGAGAACAATTCTCAAGTTTTGAAGCCAGTCAGCATAATTCGGACCAGTCAATTTGTGAGCATCTAGTATGCTCCGGAGTGATAGTGCAGAAGACATAATGTATATATTAAATCTGTAAATGATAAACACATAACAACACTTAGCAAATATTCAATTTCACTTCAAAACACTATATGAATCGGGTCTTTATTCATAAGTGGCTCCCACTAGTTTATCTAATTTATACAACCCCCTAAGTGAAAAATTAAGCATTCATAATGCTAGTGGGAATAGGGATCCTACATTCCATCACACAACCTCGGCTGTAGCACGAAACGCCATGTGATGTTCAATAGGCGGACAACTCTTGTCAGTTACATCTCATGTTATTCCCTAATAAAACTTTAGCCTCTTGAATAATTGAGTCACGGCTGTAGCATGACAAACTCAATATTCTAAGTCAAGTCTAACCCAACATTTCGTACAATTGAATCAGTCTCCAACAGCCCACGGCTGTAGCACGTAACGACCATTAGATTCTAATTCATTGTACACATCTCTATGTAATAGACAAGTATTTCTAATTTCGAAATCAAAGCCCTCGGCTGTAGCACGAAACGACAATGATTTAAAAATGAGAACTACTTTCTACCATGTTGGAAGGCTATGACCGACACAAGCCCGTTGTGTCATTGGCCAATTACTACTTGATATTATTAAGAGGGATTTTATTATAAGGTTTATAATTATATATATTTATAGACAAAAATTTCAAATAATTTTTTCTATAAAGTTTCATAATTACTAACCAATTAATTAATAATTAAAACTGTTTTAATCATTTAAATTATTTCTAAACCTTTTAGAAAATAATTTTTTTGTTATTAACTAATAATTAAAACTCTTTTAATCATTAATTCTATTTCTAAACTCTTTAGAAAACTAATCTCTCCCTTAATATAATTTCATAAATTAAATAAATAATTAATAATATTAAGATCACATCTTAATTATTTTATAATAAATTAAATCTCATTTAATCAATTAATAAAATTGCTAACTAATTATTTATTTCATAAATAAATAACTATCAATCATTATTAATTAACTAATATTATTTAACAATCATAATCATATTATAAAGAGATTCTTCCTTTTAAATTAAATATTTCAAATCAATAATCGATAATTGGATGATTCCCAGATCGGGGGGAGCATTGTCAAGAGGCGTCACTTAATACCCCTTTCTTACAGATCGAAATCCGTTTTTGACAGAATCATCCTTTCTCAATATTGAAAATTCATATTTAATTACGTGTTTCAAAAACACAAGAATCTCATAATTGTATTCATAATATTATTGTTAAGGCAAGAAACGATTCCTATTCTAGATTTTCTAGAGCACGCCTTATTTTGATTTAAGTTCACCTAAATCTATCATCGCATGGTAAACATAGGCATATATCTCATATATAAACATAAATAAATAAGTAAGCATGCAAGCAATATCATGTCACACATTGATATAATGATGTATGGATTTATTATAGCATTTAAAAGCAATTGAAAACAATTAAAACATGTTTTAAAACACTTCCGGGAATATAAATATTTCAAAAATATTATATAAAAAATATTTGACCACTCCATTAGATCCGTCTCGGAAATACGAATCCAACGATATATTGCACGCCCAAAACGGAGTTACGAAACTCCCAAAAAATCAAATTTAATAGAGTTAAATATCAAATTGCCCACTGAATAACTTGACATATCTCAGAATGCACACTGATAAATTTGGGGTCTCATTTAAAACACTTTTAAAGACATAAATATCAAACGGATACCTTTAAAATGTACTCGGGAACTAAAAATAATTGTTCATTGAGTTCTAAACATTTTTTTGAATGCTACCATAACCAAATGAAAGGTTAATAATTCTAGTATTTTTGATAATATATTTAGATTTTAAGAAAATTTTATACTATTTATTTTTAATTATATAGTTATTTTCTTTGATTTAATTAAAATTAAATAGTAAATAAATTTCTTAAAATCTAAATATATTATCAAAAATACTAAAATTCATAATATTTCATTTGGTTAAAGTAGCATTTAAGAAAAATGTATAGAGCTCGATGAAAAATTAATTTTACTTTCGGAGTACATTTTAAAGGTATCCGTTTGATATTTATGTCTTTAAAAGTGTTTTAAATGAGATCCCGAATTTATCAGTGTGCAATTTGAGATATGTCAAGTTATTCAGTGGCCAATTTGATATTTAACCCAAATTTAATATGGATATAAGGCTATAACGCATTCATGATATGCGTTACAATAATTAAAACTATTTAATTGTGTAACGCATGACAGTAATGCGCAACAGGGCCTGTCACGCATTCCGACATCCCTCCCCGCAGTTGTCCTACATGCGCGCGGGATAGTAGTAGTTTTTTTTTCTTTCTGACAACGGCAGTCTGTGATTGGTGTTGCAACCGTTACAATTCCAAAGGAACTGACGAGAGTAATAATGAATCAAAACAAAACAGCCACTTTAATAACAATAATAACTTTTATTATTATCTTTAAAATTTTTAATATTAATAAATTAATTAACAATTAATTAATAAAAAATTATTTGGACATGATTTCTGAAAATCAACAGCAGTATAATGATCAGATCACCCAGGGGTCCATGTACAAAATTCAATTTCATATTATTCATATGCATAATTATTTTATGAATTTTAATTAAAACAATTTTTAAAAATTCATAACAAATAATCTACACATCACAGAATTATGAAAAAATACCTAGATGATCCACAACACTTGTAGAACCCAGATCAGTAGTCAAAATCTCATGCAAAGAATATTTCGAATTAATTCATAATTAAATCCAAATAAACTTGCAAAAATCATAATAAATTCATACATGCACAAAAAAATCTGAAATTTTTTTATATGAATCTCTATATGCATAACCTGGCTCTGATACCATTGAAGGAATTTACGGACGAGCGGAAGCATGATATAATAATTATTCCGTAAAAACCATGTATCGTACATATAGAAAAGCATATAAAAATTAGAGAGCGGGGGTATCAAAACCTTACCTTGAAAAATCGAAGCTTTATAATCTATGGTTGCTAGCAGTTGCTTCTCAGAGTGTGAAGCACTCTACCGGTATCCACCAAGATTGATTCTTTGATGAAGCTTTTATAAAACTCGAAGCTTTATAAAAATGGAGTTTTTCCTTTTCAGAGAGAGAGAGATGAAGAAGATGGAGGCTAGCTCCTTTTAGGTTTTTCACAAAAACACAAAATGCCCACACTTCTCTTCTCATCTCTTTCTATTTATAGGGCTCATGTAGGTTTAGTATAATTAATATATCATGTATATATTAATATATATAAATCCCACAAAATGTTTAAATAATAATTAAAACTATTTTAATCATTATTAAAACAACTTGCTCTCTCAAAATACCTTCATCAATAAATTAATCTTTTTTATGGTGTGACCCTGTAGGTTCAATATTAAGCCGGTAGTAGAAATAAGCAATAATAAACTTTTTATTTATTATTTATATGAATTCTAAAATTCATTAAATATAATTAATAGAATAATTATATTTATTCTACATCGTGAGTGATGCTTCTCAACATATCGCGACTATCCGGATAATACGAATTCACTGCTTAGAATACCAAGAACCTGTCAGTGACTAGTTACCGTACAATCAATTCCTTCTACCTTACAATATCCCGATTAAATACAAGGCATGGAACTCGTGTCAAGCCTATCAAATTTAATCATATGATTTCTTATTCATAATGCAAAGTTCATATTAATGCAAATTAGAAACTCCTTTCTAATTTCATACACTCTGGCCAGAGATTCCAGAACTCGCATACTAAGAATAACATAGGATATTCACTTCCTTACTGGAAGGGGTAGATCCTTTATTGATCGTTAACTATCTCCATACACAAATCCCTATGCCCAGAATAGACCTAATGGATGTCCTTGAGACTAAGGACTAAACCAAAGCATAGTCCATTATATACAAGATTACTCTAACGATCTCAAGTCTAAGGACACTTGTACAACTATCACTCAGTGAACAACTATCGACACGTGAGTAAACTCCATTAGTTGTTCAACTTATCGAGTCATGTTCAGTGAACTTATTCCCTAATAAGCACCTACATACTAGCTATAGTGTCACCACACAAATGCCTATGAGAACAGACATCCTCTTTAAAGGAGCAAGCATAGTATGTACCAATCTTTGCGGATTCACTAACTTCCGATTAGTTATCCTATGATCAGGAACTGTTTAAGTCTAGAGTTATCATCTTCTAGATCTCACTATTATAATCTCATTATAATTCTAGAAGCTTTACTCTAAACTATGGAACATCTTATTTAAGACACTTTAAATAGATAAAGCCCGTAATAAAAACAAATAAGTCTTTTATTAATATTAATGAAATCAAATAAGAGTACAAGAAAGTTCTTCCTAAATCATCATACATGATTGGATTTTAGGACAAACTCTTTCAGAAAGATGTTTTTAATGATGAAGGGGAGTTAGAAATTCTTGAAGCCTTGGAGGCAAGTATCTTGAGACTGGTAGTTGAATGCTTTAATGCTGAAAAAGATACTGTCAACAAGGATACTGTCAGAATGGCTGAAGACATCCAAGTGAAAGATACTGTCAAGAGCCAAACAAAAGAAGCTGTCAAAGTTGCTGTCATGAAAGATGCTGTTAAGGATCAACTTGAAGAAACTGTCAAGGTACGAAAGCTTGTTAAGAATTTCACATCTAACAAAAGAAAGACAAGAGCACAAGCCTATCGTACAACCAAGATAAAAGGGAAGACAGTTGCAGCAGCAAAGAAAAATAAGCATGGAGCAGTTTTGACAGAGAAACCCATTGATAAGAGAAAAGTAAATAGTTTTGAACTATTGAAAAAGTCAATTGATGGGAGCATTACATCTGTCTCAGTGGAACTGGACCCAGTCAACAAAAACGTACGCAAGTATGATCTCAAGGACTGTGGAACTACATGCATAACTGTAGAACCAGACTTCACTATGGAGATAGTTTCACATGTGGTAGGCATGCGTGATCTCTCATGCAAAACGGTAAAGGGAAGGAGAAGAATTGATTTCTTCGTTCTGGAAAGGATGATCACTCTCATGGAAACAGACCAAGATGTTTCCAGCAGTATCTTAGAGCATGTCAAAGAATACTATGCTCAAAGATATGCTGAATTTTATGAGAAGTATGGTGACTGGAGAGCACATGATGATGCAAACCTTGAAGTTAGTTCTGATGGGGAACCAATGCCTGATGTGGACCTTACAGAAGCACATCGTCCTTTTACAAAGGCTAGCATGGCTGAATATGAAGCAGAACAAGCTGCTCAGGCTGCTAAAGCTAAATCATCCCAATCTACCAAACCTGCCACATCTGCCAAACAAAGTGCTGAAGATTTAGAAGCTCAACTGAAGGAAAGCTACAAGAAAATCAACAGGCTATTTAGTGAGAAAGCAGGTTATCAGCCCTGTGTACTGGATGATCCTCTGAGAATCAAGGATGATAAGCAAGAAATCTATGTTGATAGTTTTCATAAGCTGAGGACCAGTATACTGAAGGATCTCTACTGGAAAGTTGTTAGATCAATTCATAAGCTCGAAATGCTAGTTGCTTGGGAACTAGAGGTTATATTTGATCAAAGAAGAGATGAAGATCCAAAGCTAGACAGAAAGAGAAGAGCATCTCTGAATGCTTTTCCTGGAAGGAGATTCAAGATCATCCAAGGAATTCTGAAGTTCAGAACATACACGTATGATTTTGAAACTTGGTTTGATCTGAAAGATGCTGAAGTATTTACTTCTAAGGTGATTCAAGGGTACATTGAAGATATTGAAGATGATGCCAAATCACCAGAAGAAAAGGCTTTAGTTGAAGCCCTCAAGAAGGCAAGAATCGAAGCTCTCAGAAGAGAGGGAAAAATCTGAACTACTGGAGACTGCTAAAAGCAAGTTAAGTTAATCTCTGATTTGCTTATTCAATAGGAGCAATGGATTTGTAGTAAACTTATTAGCTTCATGTTGTAGATTTTTTCTTAACATTTATCAGATATGGTATTTCAACTATTCTGATCTATGTTAGTTAAGTTGTCAGCACGTTTTGATTGTAAATTTGTTGTTATTGTCCATAAAAACAAATTGGGGGAGATTGTTGGGATTTATGGGTGATAGAATAGAGACAACTTAACTATATTTCCCTGTACTTAGTTTTTACTAAGTTGAACATACTGTCACAGCCAGAGTATGTCTTTGTATTCGAATAATTGCTGTCATGTAATAATTGTATGATTTGGGAGAAGTTCATACATTTGTTCAAGCCTCAAGGAATACATCCAGAAGACAGCAAGAATAAAAGTTACTGTCATGTTCTTGATAGTAAAGTTACAAGAAGACAAATGTTGCAAAGTCACGACAAAGCTACATCTGACAGCAACATTGGCTGAAGCATGGGACAGTAACATTCTCACACTTGACAGCAAGTCTGGAGTTCCGATAGCAACATTGGCGGGAGCTCGTACTGTCAACCACTGAATATTCCTTTGACAGCAGACTCTGCGGTTAAGGTTACTGTCACCTTGAATTATTTGATTTGGGTATTTTTCTCAGTCAAAGCCCGTGACATGTTACATGTTCAAGAAACAGATTTGCTGCAACACTCTATCGTTTGTAGCAGACCTGCAAAGACTACGACAGAGGCTTAAGAGATTCACAAGACAAGGCTGGTCAATTCGAGGTGTATGTAATATCCACATCTACTATAATTGTATTAGCTAGAAATAGAAAGAATCTAGGTTGCTTTACTTATAAGGTTTATCCTGTCTGTATAGCAATTTAGGAAAGTCACATAGGTGTGCAAATTGTAATGAGCTGCCACTTGAAAATGACAGCAGCTCAACACCCCCATGCGATAGAGAAAACAGAGTATCTTAGTCTACTTAGATACATCTTAGATTCTTTTCTATTCATGTACGCACACGAAGCAATTTGTATCTCTTGAGATATCGAAGCTGGAGAAACACTCTCAACACTTCGCACAAGATAAATAAAACATTTATTTTGTGAGAAATCTTGTTTCACTTATTGCTTGCATACATCTACTGATAATTTATAATCTTTATCTTCGTTGTTGATTTAAAGATTCAATTTTATCAGTATTGCATTCAAACCCCCCTTCTGCAATACTCCGGGACCAACAACAATCATAATCAAAGTATTAAAAAATTTAGAGTCATTCTATCGTTAAAATAATAAGATTGCAGCTAAAATAAAAAATATTCAAAAATTTGTATGTCTCACATACAAAATCAAAGGAACGGACATAGTTTATAAATAGTTTCATCAAACCACTCACTTGCCAAATTTTATGCGAATAATTTAAATGATATAACACAATTCGACTAATTCGCAAAATGTGTTCAAAGTTTTGTTACATGTATTAAATATCTAACTAGTTCAAATGAAGTATAAGAAAGTAATATAAAGATATAAGACATATTTCAATTAACCTTATACGTAAGAAACATTTATTTAAGTAAAAGAAAGATTAATGTACATCATACATGATACTGTTATCAAAATTTGATATTAAAAATCTGTAAAATTGGTTTTATAAATAATCATATATGATATTAATTTTTGATAATAAATACAATGTTTTATAAATAATATAAGTCATCATTAACTTATTTACTCAAAAGTTAAATTAATAGTAAAAATAGGAAAATGGAGAGATCGGATTTATGTAATACTACTTGAGAATCAAGTTTAAGTGTCAATTATACAAGGATGTCATATTTATTTGTATATTAGTTATATTTTGAAATTCTCGGTACCACAACAAATCTACGCAATGATGAAAGAGATTGAGGTGATGTATAATCAATATGCGAAAAAATTACATATTCTAAATTTTTATCTTTTTTGGCATACAATTTGAAAAGACTCGATGTGTATAATGTAATTGTCCGATCCTAATATTTTGTCTACTTGGATATTATGCAAAATCCCATAATATAATTTATCGACCTTTATTGATTGACTTTGGATTTTAATCCATCTATATATATTATAATGCCTGGAGATCGGAAATGCACCAGAACAGTTTAAGATATTTTTCTTGAATTTTTGTTTTTTTGATTTTTTTATTAAAATTCTTTATTGCATTAAATATCTATTAATGACAATTTTAATTAGTCATTAACTACACCTATTAAACATCTATTAAATTTACTCTATTTAATTTTTTTAAAAATTAGCAAACTTTATTTGAACATTATAGTTATTATTTCAATGTTAAATATTAATTATATATAGTTAAGTTTATTTTTAGGTAAAATGATGATTAACAATTGTTATATTGCGTTATTTTTTATTCTCTATTCAAGATCACTATAATTTCTTTTCGGATGATTATAGGCAGACGGCCTTAACTTCTCAGTCAATTTTTATTATCAATTATTGTGAAAATCGTAATAAATTATGGAAGTACAAGATATTCACTTAATATCTGGAATTGTATACAAACAATACAGACAAATGCACAAAAATAAATTATACATGAGTTATGATCAAATTGATTAAATTTAACAAATCTTGCCTTTTATCGGAAGATAAAATCGATAAAAAAGCTATACACCCATTGCTTCATTATATTGTGTTGAAATAAATTTTTATCCTAATTTAAACAAATTCATACACTATTATTGAATATGTATGTTTTGAGAGGGGTGTCGGCTTTAAAAAATGTTATTAACCTGAACTTTTCAAGCAATCGTTATTATCAACGATTGTGGAGTCATAATAAATTATGAAGTACACTCATCTTTACTTAATGTCTGAAATTTGTAAACAAATAATACAAACAGATTTTTACTTTTTGCACATGAATAAATTAAACATGAGTTATGACCAAACTAATTAAATTGAATAAACCCAACCACTTTATCGGAAGATTGAGTTGATAAAAAAATTATACACCCGTTATTTCATTATATTTTTTTCAAAATAAATTAATATCAAATTAAATAAATTCTTACACAATTATTGAACATAATATATGTATATTATGATAGAGGTGTCGGCTTTAAAAAACGTTATTAAGTTATATTCAATATTTGTAACTTTTGATCGTAAATATTACGTTCATATTGTAATTTTTAGTTTTATATGTTCGTGATATTTTTACGATTATCAAAATTTTAGATATTTAATGAAAGTATTTTCCAACTAACAATTCATGTAAATTATTTTTAAATTATTTTTTTTAGAAAATTCATAAGAGACCAATCAATTTTTTAAGAATAATAGAAATTAATTTATATATCCATTTTTAATACTTTAAAATAAAAATTTATAAACCACGCGAAGAAAAATTAATATAATTTCTTAATTTATATTTATATATAATTTAAATATTAATTATATATAGTTAAGTTTATTTTAGGTAAAATGATGACTAACAATTGTATATATTGCGTTATTTTTTATACCCTATTCAAGATCATTATATTTTTTTCAGATGATTATAGGGTAGACGATCTTAACTTCTCAAGCAATTTTTATTATCAATGATTGTGAAAGTCGTAATAAATTATGGAAGTACAATATATTTACTTAATATTTGGAATTGAATACAAATAATACATGCATATTTTTAATTTTGCACTTGAATAAAGTATACATGAATTATGATCAAATCGATTAAATTTAACAAACCCAGCCATCTATCGGAAGAAAAATTGATAAAAATTCTATACACCAATTGTTTCATTATATTGTGTCGAAATAAAATTTTATTATAATAATACAAATTTTTACACTATTATTGAATATCTACATTATGAGAGGGGTGTCGTCTTTAAAAAAAGAATTTCTCAAGCAATCTTTATTATCAATGATTGTGAAGTCGTAATAAACCACGAGATTGGAGATACTTTCACTCAGAAACTTCAAAATATTTTTCTTGATTTTCACATTTTTTATTTTTTTATTAAAATGATTTTCTTGCATTTAATAACATCTTAATTAGTCATTAATTGTACATATTAAACTTATATTAAATACACTTTATTTACACTTAATATAAAATTTTAGCAACTTTTATTAGAACATTATAATTATTATATTATAAAATATTAATTATCTATCTAAAAGTACAATTATTTCAAGGTAAAAGGATAAAATAAACTTATTTATAACGTCCATTTCTAATCCTTATTCAAAATTGATGCAATTTTTTTCGGCAATAATAAATAGACGATTTTAACTTTTTGATTAATTCATAATCAATGA
Source organism: Kitagawia praeruptora (assembly GCA_037693485.1). NCBI lineage: Eukaryota > Viridiplantae > Streptophyta > Magnoliopsida > Apiales > Apiaceae > Kitagawia > Kitagawia praeruptora. Next base: position 100,705,451 of record CM075352.1, on the reverse strand, counting down.
CCGTGAGAATCATGACAAGATACGAAAATATATAAAATTTTCAATTAACATCCACAATTTAAGTAAAAGCAATATTGTATAATTCACTTTTACACATGAACAATTTACACATGGAATGTGATCAACTCGATTAAATTGAACCAACCTTTTTTCTTTACTGATTAAATTAATGAAAAAGTTATACATTCGTTGTTTCATTATATTGTGTTGGATTAAATTAATATTCTAACTACATAAATTCTTATACCATTACTAATCATTATACCATTACTAATCAATTAATCGTGCATGTATGTTATGAGACGGGGTAAGTCAATCACACCTCTTATCACATTTACATTTTGCTTTTTTTTTTTCATCATACAAACAAATTTATTAACAAGCTAAGCAATCAAGTCTCTCATAATGCCATTGACAGCAAAAATGGTACAAAAATGTTACTTTTAATTATCCATTGTTGAACTTTACAAATGTTTATCAATATTGGATTTCAAATGCATTTTTTTATGTAACAAAATAGGTGTTGTCAATATCTTCGAAAATATTATTATTGATACTTAAAAGTTTAACTGAAACATGTTTTCTATCTACTAATTATTTTCTCTATAATTCTTTAACATTCAAATTTAGTTACGTTTTACACAAGTTTCAATTCATCATATCAACTTTCAAATAATAAAACTCAACGAATAATGATTTTAAAAAATGTTTTCATGCCGCGCGTAGCGCGGCTTTGTTACCTAGTTCTTATTTTTAATCCAAAAGTTAAATTGATAGCAAAAATAGGAAAAGGGTGAGACAAGAGGTTTAAGTAAAAATAGGAAAGGGTGAGATTAAGTAAAAATAGGAAAAGGGTGAGATTAGAGGTTTAAGTGATATGTTTTTTTAGTTTAAACTCAAAAATATATTTAGCTCAACTGTTATAATGATGAGTTTTTTTGATGAGGACATGAGTTCAATTTTTCACATGAACATAATTTGTTCAAATTTTTTTTTTGGATAAATGAACCGATTTCATTTAAAAGATAGAATTTACACAATCCGGAAGGAAATGAGACATTCTTTCATCCACAAAAGCTCATCATCTATCCGAAAGGTATGCTTAACCAATCCATGGGTCGTAACCTGAATTGCGACTGACATGAGAAAGAGATTCCTCCGGAAGTTAGATAATAAAACCTCTATAACAGAGAAGAAGACTCCATACATGGGAAGACCTCGTTAAAAATCCCGCAAGAGCAAAATCATATGGGGAAAAACTCAAGGGGAAAAAAGAGCGCCCCACTTAATACAACCATACATCGATATACATAAGGCTATAAGCAAAAAACCAGGGACTACTTGTTGTTTCCATTACACGCCCAAGATTCTAGTTCCCTCCATCTCCTCTTTGCACTTCTTCTCACCCAAGGAAAAAAAACTTCATCTTCTCTTTACACTTCTTTTCACCCCAAAAAAACTGAAAGATTATCAAAACAAACACCGCAAATAAATCATGTCAATAAACCATTAATTTAAATTACTTTAACAATCAATTATATACAATCTACTAACTAAAAAAGAACAGTTTTATATATCTAACCAAAGGGGACCCCTTTGGTTAGGCATATTAAACGTCGAGTTCTCATAAAACTAAAAATCATCCAAAAAAACAAAAACAGTTCATGAACTGACGATAGATCACAAAAATACTAACAAAAACCAAAAGGAAAGTAAAATTAATATACTAAATTATTAAATAAAATAGAAAAAACTAACCAAAGGGAAGTTTTTTGGTAAGACACAATATAAAATCAGTATAAACGGATACTAACAATCATTAACGAAAACAGCCATCAAATATGGCACTACCCGTATAGTCACTCAAAACCATCATATATGGCACAAAGTCCAAAACAAAACAATAATCATCTATTATGACCCAAATCGTCAAAAAAACGATAACAAAATTATCTCAAAATTGGTCCAACACAGCCACATTATATGGCACACCCACAGAGGTACAAAAACCATATAAAATGGTACATTAGTACGATTAAATCCTTAAATATTTGGATATATTTAAACAATTAATACCAGATTTGCCAACAAACAATTTTCAAACCAATAAAATTGTTTACTATAAATATGACAATTAATGGGTCAACACACAAAAATAAATATTTAATATGAACAATTACAAAATTAAAAAATCGCGAAACAAATATTAATCGTTAGATCTACACTTTAATTAAGGGTCTAGATTATATCCTATTAATTTTAAAACTTAAATAATAATTAATAAATAATAATTATTTATATCCTATATATAATAAGCATAAGGTGGATATTAACCGTTAGATTTAAATTTAATTAAGGGTCTAGATTATATCCTATTAATTTTAGAACTTAAATAATAATTAATAATCAAATGAGACTTATTTTAGAAAAAAAAACACCTAAGCGAAAACATGTCCTGTCCTAAATGATGTAGAACAATAATAGACGTGGCCTAATGTAGCAACTATTAGGATTCCTAACCAACGTAAGTGAAGCAAAATTCCATATATACAAGGCGAACGGTCCCTGGCAAACATTTGCCAGGGAACTGTTACACAACAAATGGTTCCTACACCGTTGGATCGTTGATCCAACGGCTGGGGTTTAAAAAAAAAATTACACCGTACCGCAAAAACTTTCCGCGGTACGGGGTAATTACAAAACCGCCCCCTGTTTTCACATCAAAGATCTACTGTTCACCGTACCGCAGAAAGTTTCTGCGGTACGTGAATAGTAAGGGCATTTTTGTAATTTCTCCGTACCGCGAAAAGTTTCTGCGGTACGGTATAATATTTTTTTTTAAAATCAGGACCGTTGGATAAACGATTCAACGGTCCTGGAACCATATGTTGGGAAACAGTTCCCTAGCAAATGTTTGCTAGGGAACGGACCCCTATATACAAATAGTCTAATTTCGTAAAACAATTTATATACTTAAATATGCTGGAATTAATATAAAATTATTCACAATTTTATAAACATCAGGTTATAATTTAAGAGTATGCTAGGTACCCCAAATTGGTACTCAAATATTGCTCCCAAATGATGTGGCAATACGGAAATTTTTGATTGGGTGATTGGTGTGAATGCAGGGGGTCCACTATTATTACAACCAATTGAATTGTTACACTTGGCATTTGAGAAATTTTTTGAATAACAATTTGGGTTAACTAGCATTTTTTATAATTTAAATAAGAGAGAAGTGACAAATTCATATAATTGTCTAATATTTAAGGACAAAATCATACTTTTATACGGAGTTTATTGGCTCACTTTGCTCCCCTCTTGTTTCCCTTTTTTTGAAGTCAATAATAAAGTAATATTCTCCCCGAGAGAAGTTGCAACATTCAAATAGGCTTGGTGAATCAAAATTGGAGTTGAAATCGAAATTAAAATTAGGGCTTCATTTGGTTTTTACTATTTACACACACATCTGTATCTATACAATCATAATTCATATACACCATACTCGAATCTAATTAACAAATCCCTCACCCATAGTTTAGCTCAAATTAATTAATGGCTGAGCCCGGTAAAAGTGTAAGCTTTACTATACTTTTCTCTCTTGTTTGTATTTTTTTACTGTTAAAGATTCAATCTTGATGCAGTTTACATATACTTACATTCATATATATGCAGGGTGCTGGAGTTGATAATACTTTCAGGAAGAAATTTGACAGAGAAGAGTATTTGGAACGTGCCCGAAAGCGTGAACTTAAGGTTTTTGATTTTTTTGCTTAACCTTTTCAAGATTTATTACATTTGTTTCAAGAATGTGTTTAATTTTTTATATTTTGTTAGCAAGTTGTAATTTTTTCGCTTTTGTGTAGGAGGAGGAAGCTAAATTGAAGGGCAAGTGTACGTAAAGTTTTGATTTCGGAATCTGTTTTGCTTCATTAGTTATAGATTACTGCATTTACTTTAACATATTTTGAATTTATTGAATTTGCTTTCTTGCAGCCAAAGGTCCTCCTGTACAGAGGAAACCTTTGAAGCATAGGGATTATGAGGTGGACCTTGAATCTCGATTGGGTAAAACTCAGGTAAGCCGTCTTTTGTTGCTCTTACTGTAATCATGTACTGGATTTTTAGCTACTACTTTGGTTAGTTGTGAAATGTGCTTAAATGCTTATCATCTTTATAAGATAATTTTTACAAATCAAAGAACAGAGTACTCACTCTTTGGGATTGTTTAGTAATTGGTGCCATAAAGCTTTTATTAGTTTATTATGTTACTTATGAATCACCTTGATGTTGCTATTGTTGCGATAAAGCAAGTAAATATTGGATATCACATGTAGTTTGATTTTTTGATGGTTCCATATTAAGGGTGTAGGTTTCACAAAAAAAGAACAAATTTCAACAACACCCACACTTAGGGTAAGTAAAGTTTCATAATAATAAAGGACAATACAACCGTTTTTTCTTTTGTTAATTGACGATACAACTGTTATTGATGAGATTTGAACATGTTATGTGACCAATTGGCTGCGGGGTGTTAGTTCTAACCATTGGGTTAACATCTTGTGGCCTTGCATATCGTTTGAATGTTTAATGAGTAAATTAAATTATTTAGAAGCATTAGGTCCACATGACTTTTCTTGCCAATTATCTGCCATGTAGTAAAATTATTTTTTGTTTCAGAATGTGTCAATGTGAGTATCTTGTTGTGTGCTAGTGTCATATCCGTTGGTTAATATGTCTCTATTTTTTTAAACTAAGTTCTATCAGTGTGCACTAAAGTTATGCATACTGAAGACATATTGGGAATCATATGTCATATTTCATAGTGTATCGCAGTTCCCTTGTGACTTGCAGAAGGTATTAATATTTATTATTTTTTTTTTTGGCAGGTTGTTACACCCATAGCACCTTTAAGTCAGCAGGTATTGCTCTATTTTCTTCGTTATATAAGTATTATTATCATATGACGTCTAATTGTAATTTTCTGATCAAAGTGAGTCTGGAAAACCATCTCAATTCAGATGTAGGCTATCATGTATATGGTAAATGAGCTAGAAAAATGTACCAGCTACATAGCATGTACATTGTAGGCACATCCTTTTTTTCTTTTGGCAATGGAGGGGTCAAAGGATGTCTTTCTAGACATCCTAGTTCTCTTTTTGCATAGATACCTGACAAATTTTTGAGCACGGAATACCGGTTATAGCAAGGCATGAAGTCTTTTTTGTCACACATACTATTGTTATGGAATCGTTAATCAGATGTTATTGTATCTTATTTCCCCCTCAAACCACGGGACTTCTTCTCTTCTTTTAGTAGAAAATTTTTGTTGTTTTTCGTTTAGACATTTACCTCTTGTGAAGGCTGTTGTGTAGCTCAGTTTTCAACTCACTTGCTTTGTCTGTCACCAGTTTTCAAAATGAACCCTATTGCCGGTAATTGCTTTAGTACTTGACTCCAATATGCATTTCATCTTTCCCGGATCCTGCTATCATGCATTTTCCTACCCCTCCCTTTTCAGTTTTCACTTACGTGCCGTATCATTTTTTAAAATTGTAACTGTTGTACTCTGCTCTTCCCATTTGGTACAGTATTTTGGTTTTTCTACTACAGACCAAATAATATTAATTTCATGTCTTTTGGTTGGTTCTAATTCTACTAGTTTTCTTATCTTTTCACAATGCATCTAAGAAGTTTTGCCGCACGGACCTTAGCAAATAGCAAATCTTTTTCCAAGGTCGTGCTCTATGCTTTGGTCAATTGCGAAGGTCGTGCTCTATGCTTTGGTCAATGTTTGAACCTTGTAACAGCCACTTTATGATAAATAGGGGCAAGGCTGGGTGCAGACTTTATATGTTAAGCTAATGTTATTTGGCTAAAAAGTTAATCCCTTTTTATTATATAGTTAAATTTTCAGTTCTTATTATGACATACTTTCACTTTATGGATTAAAGCTAGTGCAGATAATATTGATGACTTTATAGTACCTTCCATTTACAATGTCCACTTTGTCATTTTATTATGGTACTGCAGGCTGGCTATTTTTGCTCAGTATGTGAATGTGTAGTGAAGGATTCTGCAAACTATCTGGATCACATCAATGGAAAGAAACGTATGTAACCCCCCCCCCCCCCCCCCAACCCCACCACCCCAAGTAAAATATAATCATTCTGCGTCCTAGTTACTCTACTCATGTGTCTCTCTTTTTTCTACAGATCAAAGAGCCTTAGGTATGTCGATGCGGGTAGAAAGAGCATCTCTTGAGCAGGTTAGAAACATGCAATTGAATGTTTTTATCTTTATTTTTTTCCCCAGTGTGCAAGTATTAGATTTTTTTTATTATTATTCAAAATATAAAAACGTAATTTATTTTTAGTGTTCATGCTAATTTGTGTACCAATTTCTTTTTAAAGATATACAAAGGAAAAATGTGATATGCTTTACAGAATGAAACAATTTTTAAGTATGATCATTTGAAACCCTACATACATACATCAAATTTAACAATTGCTAAAGTGAGAATTCTGTCATCTTTATTTCTTCAGACTTGCTCTGTTTTGGTTTTAGGTATTTTTAATATGTTTTTGGAACATTTAGCTGTTTATGTGTTTGATATTATCTGCTTCCCTCTCAGAAAAAGCCTGGGAAATGTATTTAGCTTGCACACTAAGTCTATATATGTATGTAAAAATTGCAGAAGTACCAAGTAATGTGTTGCATGCATGCCAACTATATAATTGTTTAATTTTTTGTATTTTTTACTTTTTAAGTATTAAAAAACCATGTCAATATTAAGTATCAACAGCTCAAAGCATATTTTTGTGTGTTATAGGTTCAGCAGCGGTTTGATAATCTCAAGAAGAGAAAAGATCCTGGAACCTTTACTGAGCAAGGTATGAAATAGAAGAAAATGTTTTTAGAATACGTGCGTGTGTGTGTGTATAACCTTTGACACAATGTATAATCTTGTCTTTTATCGATAACCTTTAGCAAAATTGAACTACACGGCGTGCTGAACTAGTTGTTAGCCCAATTAAATCAGTTTTTAGTTACTTTACAGGCATTAAGTTAATAAAAACTGAAATTGACTAGGCTTTTATGTTTGCTAATAGATTTGGATGAACGGGTCCTCAAACAACAGCAAGAGGAAGAGGAAAAGAAGCGCCAACGTCGTGAACGGAAGAAAGAGAAAAAGGTCAGTTTCGTAGGATGTTTGTTGGATATAAAATTGTAAGTTCTTCAGTTGCCTAATCTATCAGTTACCTAAAAGAGAAAAGTAAAATATGCACCATACTTGGATTGTCTAGTTCCCTTCATTTTGGATATTAATTTCATTTTATGTGTTCTGCTAGCAAGTTATGTATGATGGTTGATTTTGTTGTTTCTGTGGTTTAGAAGGAGAAGGCATCCGAGGAAGAGGTTGAAATAGACCCTGATGTTGCAGCTATGATGGGTTTTGGGGGTTTTGGTTCATCAAAAAAGTAACTGTATTTGACTTTTAGGTTTCATTACAACGTTTGCATGTTGAATCAACTATTCGGCGAGACCTGGAGTGCTGGAAAGAGTGAAGTTGTAGGCTCTATGCTTTACAGGAGTACGAATGCAGCCAACAATCAGAACATCAAACCAACATTAACTGTTTCATTAGAAACTTATAGTAATCGAAACATACATATACTACTAAAACAGAGTTTTTAACTTATCATATTGTCTGCCGAGTCTGTTTAAACAATGCTTCATTACATAACCACATGAAAGTCCAAACTCCATTTTGTTGCCAAAAATTTATGTTGAAACTGGAAACTGAAAATGAAGATGAATGTAGTTTACAGAATAACAGAACTGATGAATGGTTGCAGCCTTGAAGAATCTAATTTTTGCTGCAATGCTAAATGCTCTCCATGGAATTTAAAATGTACAATGTTTGATATTTTTTCCATGGTCTCAACAAGAATTTGTATATCAGAGATTCAGAACTGAAAACAGTCACTAAAAACTGATGGCGCAATATTACGAAGTCCGACTCAGTAACACAAATAATTTGTATATGTAACTTTTTTAGGATCCCATATGTTGTTCAGTCTTCTGTATTACAAATATGTGTATTGCTTATGTGCATCACGGATATATGCGAATCAAGCACATCTTTTAGATTAAAGGAAACCAGCTTTCTAGCATGTCACAACTCACGACTATAATGCAGGCTCAGTCCATTATATATTTATAGTTATACGAGCAAAAATATCAAAAAACAAGTCAGGCAAGATTAACACCGTGCAGGCTGCTAACAATACCTTTGATCTTGTACTGGGAAATGTAAATTTTACCTAATTGAATAGATTAGATATTAAAAAAAAAAAACAAATGGTACTAAAGAAAGTCGATACATTTTAGAAGAAAGGTGAATCATCCTATGCTACACAGGTCTCAACGATTTAAAATAACATTAAACTTCATAACTACGACTAAAACAAAGTTTGGTTTTTGAAAGGCTACAATTTAGAACCACTTGAACAACAATCCCCCATGAGCTGCGAAGAATGGTGCAAACACTAACGACTCGACGGCCATGAGCTTGATCAGGATATTAAGCGATGGACCGGACGTGTCCTTAAGCGGGTCTCCAACTGTGTCACCTATAACCGCAGCCTTATGAGCATCAGATCCTTTAGGCCCTAATGACTTGGCATGTTCAGAAACACCGGCCTTCACAAACCACATAAAGAATGTGACCATGGATTAGAAGCAAAGACTAGACAACCTAGTTCTCTATTAAAATCAGACTACAACTACTTTCATACTTCCTCCATCCCTCGCATTTCCTTACAATATTTTTCACTGGTTGGCACACATTTTAAGGTGTGTATAAATTATAGTTCCATAACTCATTTTAAAATTTCCTTTTATTGAATAAAAATTTAATTTAAAAATGAGTTATGGAACTATACTTTATAACACTAAATGAGAGGAACGGAGGGAGGATGATTTTCTAACACTTTCTATCACTAATATCAAATTTAAAAGAACAGACTTGTACCTCAATATACTTCTTGGCATTATCCCATGCCCCACCTGTGTTGGAAGCCGAAATTGCAACCTAGAAATAGAAAAGAAACAGAAGAACACAAATATAAAATTCAGGTAAATAAGGGCTGCTGTAGAGTATATATGCAATAAACGAAGATAATGCTTAAGGTTTATGCAAGCGAGTCCTTCACATTTAAGCATGCCATATTTTGGGATATGGTGCTTCAGAAACAACAGTTATAACCTATTATAGGAGCAACTAAAAGTCTAAAACTATAAAATCTTCAAATCCAAGTGTGTTCAATTCTGCGAACGTGCATCATACCTGAACACCAGAAACAAGTGCGCCAGCAAGTAAACCGGCAAGAGTTTCCACTCCGAAAAATGTTCCGGCAATCAGTGGTGAGAGTATAACCAAAGCACCAGGTGGGATCATTTCTCGAAGCGAAGCATCAGTTGATATCTTGACACAGGTCGCATAGTCTGGTTTTCCTGTTCCTTCCATAAGACCTGGTATAGTATTAAACTGCCTACGCACCTCTTCTACCATCTTAAGAGCTGCCTTTCCTACACTCTTCATTGTCATGGCTGAAAACCAGTAGGGAAGCATGGCGCCTACGATAAGCCCAATGAAGACTTTCGGAGTCAAAACATCGACAGTTTTAATCTCTGCCCTGCTTGCAAAGGCACCAAATAAAGCGAGAGAAACTAGAGCAGCAGATCCTATTGCAAAACCCTGATACCAAAGATCTAATGATTAGAGAGGTTTATTGTTTTACAGTAATGGAATATAACAGCTATTAAACAAACAAAACCATGTAAAAGCAAAAAGAGTATACAATTTCTGGAAACAAATTTTCAATTTTTATTCCAAAAGCTCAAAGGGAAAAAACACTGAAACTGTCATTTAGAAAAAAGAGAAAAGAAAAGAGAGACAAGCAAGCACTGATACTGCCTGAATGACCAAAGATTTAGAAACAGGATGATTTTAACTGTGAAACTTCTGGCAAGTACTGAACTTAGCACATTATTGTGTAATGACCGATAAAAGATGAAAAATTCATCTTTAAAAGTTGGTCCACTTGCAAATGTCTGAATAATATGGACATCATAGCATGCAAGGGAAAGGAAAATTAAATTCTATTGGGACTTCGTTTGTCTATTTTAGGTATTATAAGCTATTTTAGTAGGGTGTTTCAATAGCTCCCTCAAGTAGTTTATGTAAATAATACCAGGCATCCATCCTCCTTGCCTTCTATAGTGCCCTCTGAATAAATAAATCATACCCAGACAAACACTAATTAACAGTAATAACAACCGTGCTTGCTGCTTCTGCTAAATCATATACTTTTCCTATTAAAAGTTACCTTTCCAATTGCAGCAGTGGTGTTACCAGCAGCATCCAGAGCATCTGTTCTCTCACGTATTGTGCGACTCATTCCGGCCATTTCTGCAATCCCGCCAGCGTTGTCGCTTATGGGGCCATATGCATCAATGGCTAGACCAGTAGAAATGGTGCTAAGCATTCCCAAAGCAGCCACTGCTACTCCATACATGGCTGCCAAGCTGAAGCTCACGTAAATAGCAATGGCTATAGAAAATATGGGAAGTATTACAGAGTTATATCCCAGGGCCAAGCCAAAGATTACATTTGTTGCAGCACCAGTCCGGCAAGAATCTGCCACATCTCGCACTGGGCTGCCATGTTTGAAAAATATGACATTAAGAGAATCACTACAATAAAAGGGAATGTACATCCGTAGAAAAACAGAAATCAGCTGAAGACAACAAATTTCTGGCTTGATATAGAGAAGGAGCTACAAACCTGTATGCATTGCTAGTATAATACTCAGTAGTGTATCCGATAGCAAGACCAGCCCACAAGCCAATGGAAACACAAAAGAATATGTGCCTGCAGCATATCATCGAGTTATCTATTTGTAATGCAACATGAATAACTCAAACCTTACCGATGGGTAGTGGGAGTTTATATACATACCAATTTTTGACAATTTTCTGGTCCCCGAAGTCAAAGATTGTAAACTTTGTTGGTAAAGCAACAAAGGTGACAATGGCAATCCCAGCAGTCATTAAGACAGTTGAAATTAGTAGTTGTCGCTTCAAGGAAGGTTCAATCTCACTCACACTCTTGACTTCAAAGAAGTCGGTAGCAAACAGTGTTGTAATCACGCAAACTATAATTCCCATTGCACTAATAATTAATGGATAAGACATGGCTGAATAGTCATGATTGATTCCGAAGGATGATATTGATGCAACAAAGAGTGCTGCGCAAGACGACTCAGCATAAGACCCAAACAAGTCAGATCCCATCCCAGCAATGTCTCCAACATTGTCACCCACATTATCTGCAATCACCTGTATTTGAAAACAAAATTTCTAAGTATTCATACTCTATAGATGCTACATAAGGAACAAAAGATGGAGCTCCAAGTCTCATCATAGAATGCATTCTTTGTAAGTGGTTGTATTTCATCAACTTTGTTTTAGATTTCGTGTAAAAGCTATCATTTACATTTTTCCAAGAATAAGGCCCAATTACAATCTCTCTTTCAGAAAGATCTATTACATTTCTAATTGCAAAATATCCCCTTCCTCGTCCATTACTATCCCCATGTTGTAAAATGTCTGTTGAGCATCAAAAGAAATATGGCATGCAATTTTTTAAAATATGCGATTCATTTATTACACAGATTAGCCTAGAGGTGTAGTATAAGAACTTACAGCTGGGTTTCGAGGATCATCTTCTGGAATATTTTGTTCAATCTTTCCAACAAGGTCAGCACCAACATCAGCTGCTTTTGTGTAAATACCTCCCCCAACCCTGCCAAAAAGTGCCATTGAAGAACCTCCGAGACCATAGCCAGTAATAGATTCATACAGTCCCTCCCAGTCATCTCCATAATATAGCTTAAATACATTAATTGAAATATAAAGAACCAGAAGGCCGTTGGCAGCAAGAAGGAATCCCATTACTGCACCAGAGCGGAAAGCTATCACAAATGCCTTGCCAACACCTTTCCTTGCTTCCAAGGTAGTTCTTGCATTGGCATAAGTTGCAATCTTCATTCCAAGGAAACCAGACAGGACTGAAGTGAGAGCTCCAAGTAAAAAGGCTACTGTGGTAAAAAGGGCATTTGCCAAAGCTGGTTTGCATTGTTCACCCTTATTATAAATGCAGGTTTGACTTTTGGTGCTGAAGCTGTTAACTGATCCAAGGAAGAGGAAGATGACAACAGCAAATACAACCGTGAAAACGCCTAGGTACTTGTACTGTGTAAAGAGAAAAGATGTTGCCCCTGCAAATGTGGAATTTGGCAAAACAAGTATACACAAGTCACGAGTGTTATGGTACAGCCGGTTGAAAGAAAAATCAAACTAATGCTGCAAACCCAAAAAATGCAAAGTTGAGAGTAGTATTAAAAATCTGACCTTGTTAGCAAAAGAATACATATATTAAGATCTGCGAGTTTGAATCATAGTGTGTACTATTGAGTTAAAATCCTGTATTTGTTGTTCAAAAGATTTTCTTGTAATGTGAAACATACTTTGGCAGGTTTGTCATCGTCTACTTAATTTGTAGTAATAATTATTCTCAAACATATACTTTTAACCAGAAAAACATGCTTAAATCTTTGCAGAATACTTTTGGAAAGCTTAAACATATGAAAATTAATTAAGTCTGGCTTAACAAACTTAGATGGATTACAATTGAAATAGTAAATGTTTTGACGGTTACTGCATTTCTACTAAGACCCTGTTTGGGATTTGTGTGATTGTCCATTCACGAACAAAATTCAATGTCAGGCGTATTCTATTCCATATAAGTACAAACTTTTTTGTTGTCTTTAAAAGTGCATGGATGTAAAAGTAAAAAATGTCCCAGTTAGAACAGTTGTAACGCAGAGAAAGAAATTCAGGAAAGAAAATACGCTACTATGAAAAATCATTAACAAACTTTGCCAACACGTGTTGTGTGCATTTGGCTTATATACCGACCCATATGCAGGAAAATGCTGGGATCAAGCTGGTACTAAAGTTGCATTTACTGCTGACGACAACACAATTCTATAAAAAGTATAATTTTCGTAACCGAAACTAACTTTAAGTTGCAGACAAATAGGTAAGATGCAAAGCCACGTAAAATACGTCAGGTCACAAAGAAAAAAGCGGACGCGGATGTTCATGATAAACATGGAAGTTTTATTAGCAGACTGCATACAGTTGTCGGCAAAATCAAACAATTTTAATCCATCAACTTAACAAAGAAATCATATGAGATCAAAGCAAAAATGTTTTTGATTGTCTTACTAAAATATATAATAATTGATGCAATTGACAAATTCTGCAGTTCATTCTACTTCACTTTGGGAAAATTATATCAGATGGAAAGTTCAAGACAATAAATACGTGAATGATTAGATCCTTTAAAGCAATAAGATTTTTCTATCTGTAAATGTTAGAGAGAGCGCTCACCGACAGAGATGGCATTCTGAATCTCAGCACACTTTGCAACAGCCTCATGACTGTCAACGCCTACCTCTTGATCATCTTCTTCAATCAGCCTGTCACCTATCCTGTGATCATTTCCAGTTGAAATTCTAACCTTCGAGACCAGAAACCACTGGAGCAAAGCAAAAGCAATCCCGATAAAGGCTGCAAGAAGGATGAGAACCTGTGATAATGCTTCACTCATCAAGCCCATCTTAGGAAATCAAAATTAGTATTTTTGTAAAAATTCTGAGTAAAAAAGTTTTAGCTACTAGAAAGAATTTGAGAGAATGATGGTTTTTTTGGATATATGCAGGGGTTCTAGGTGTTCTACTATAGAGAAAATGTATTTTGGTTTTGGGTTTTTGAATGTTTATTGCATGAGCTAGAGGAAACTTTGTACCTTCTTGACAGGTGCCTAATGCCTGGTAGTTTGTTAATTGGGATAAACTTGACACAGTTATCCTTTTAAAGTTTGGCTACCAGCTGAAGACTTTGACTTTCCACATCCAGAAGTATTGCTCCCCACCATCTTTTTTAGAAAATTTTTAAGCTAATTATTCTGATTACTTTTAAGTAGTCAATTTGCTACTTTTCTTCACCAAGCAAGTAGCAGAACAAGCCATTTTAGAACTCAGATCTTGCAAAAATATATGTACAAATTGCATTAATATGAGTACATGCTTTTTGGGAAGTAAAATTTAAATTGTTAAGAAACTGATTTACTTTATTACTATTTCCAAGAAGCAGATCTTAAACTAATATATTTATCTTTGGTACTGATTCTGTTAGTCGTATATTTGAATGGTTTATTGTTAATTTTACTGCAGAACTGATTTATAATTTTCAGTTCTACAATATGCAAATCATGGTAACTTCCATTTTGAGGATGTTTAGTTAGAGGTTTTATTTGAAACAAGTATCTACTGACTTGACTTTGATCTAATGCTTATGATATTTGACACATGAAGGTAATGATACAATATTATATATCATAATATTCAGGTCAAACACAAATTGTTAGCAGTTAGCACACGTTCATTATCTTCAAGATCAAATCACATAGAAAAATTACTATACTATATTCAATGTAGTTCCTTGCACATGAAGCATGAAGGAAGCAAAGTCAGTTGACTTGATCACAATTTGAATGTTTCTTAATAAAGAAATACACAACATACCATGAATTAATAACTAATTATTATACAAATCTGTATACATGTACAGAGTCAAGTTAACTAAAACTACAAAATCAGCAAGATTCAACATAAGAAACATCGAAAATTCACTAAATATACAAATAAGATTTATGATAATGTCCACATTACACATAAACTATTCACCAAAAAAAATTATAAAAATAACTAAAAATATAATAATTAAAGTTTGCACCATTCAGAACTTGTAACAAACCCCAATGAATCTAGGTTTTCAAATCACTTTACTGAATCTTTAATCTAAATCATCACAAATGTGTAATCACTTTACTAATTCTTTACAGAAAAAATAAAGTAACCGCTGTTATAAATTCAGATCACATGTGTAATCAGAAAGAAACAGACTAAAAAGACTAAGAACCTGACACGAAGCATACATAACACTAAAACTAGGCAAGAAGCCAAAAACATTTACAACACATTCTACAAATTGCAAATATAATCGCTAACATAATAAAAGGAATCAACACATTCGAAGGTATTGAAGTCATGGATCAAGGATGAGGGACCCTCACTTGAGAAGCCAAGGTTACAATGCTTCGCTTGCCCACAAAGGCAAAGGTGCATGAATCACTACAGGCAAACCAGTTACCGGATGCTCAAAAGTCAAACTTTCTGCATGAAGCTCGTGATAGTCATACACCTTCCCCTTCCATTCATAGACACCTTCGTACTTGACATCCCCTCTTATAGAAATTCCAAGATACTGGCAATGCAAGCGAATTTGATGTGTCCTTCCACTTTGAGGATATGCTCTTATGACAATCTCATCCTTTCTCTCCCCAAAATCAATTACAGATTTCTCCTCCACAACCATAATTTTTTCTTTAACCTTTTCCAGTCCAGATGAATCTTTAGTGCAGCATTGTCCATTAACTGACAATACTTCAAATATAGTAGCCATGTCTCTAACAACAGATCCGCCTGGCAATTTTCTACCTACATCTGACGTAGCATACACACGCCAAGCTCCAAACTTTGACCGACCATGACCTGACTCAATATTGATGCGTTGCCAATTTGGAGCTGCTCCTGTGCAAGAGGCAATGTAAGTTTTCTTAACCTTGTGATCAGTAAAAGCTTTCACGAGCTTAGCAGCAACTTTATGTGATTTGGTGATTAACATTACACCACTTGTGTCACGATCAAGTCTATTAGCAAGATGGAACTCTGGCTGCTTTTTCTGGGTATCTGAAAATCAACATCATGGACTTGAGTTGTATTCCGATTAACGAAAATACTTTTAAAAACTGTGAAAATCACATCAAACTAACAAATATGATTTGCTTACATATACTACATCCCCAACTAAAATCTAGTTAGTAAGATGGGAGGGTGTTGAAATTATTCTCATTGCAATTTCAGCATATGTTTGATCTTTCCTTACATGTAGATGAACCGGTTCTAGAACTTGAAATCAAATATATCTACAATGAAAATGTAACTTTTTTCTTTCTAAATTTTCCAATGAATGGTACAAACAAAGTGGTCAAAATTCTAAATTCTAAATCCTACAAGCCTCTTCTCTTGTAGGATCTATTTCCACCTCGCTTTCACTACAAATCAATTGCATTATTTCCCAGCTTCCCTTCCAATGATCACCCAGTTAAACTTGTCTTACGCCTTGCTCCCGAGTATTTTTAAGGAAGGAAAGCAAGTGAAAAGGAAGTAAAGTAACATAATTTACCTCTGTGTTTGTGCTCCCGAGTTTTTTTTAGGAGCGAAAGCGAGTGAAAGGTAAAGCAAGTTTTGTAAACTTTCATCCCAAAACTTTCATCCCAAAATTGGGATGAAAGTGAAAGCAAGTGAAAGTAACTTAACTAAAAACATTTGATATTACATGTATACCCTTATCATTTAAATGAAACATTTTATATCTAAGGATAGAATTGTAATTTGACAATTATTTACATGCTTTCCTTCCTACTCGGGAGCACGTGAATGAAAGTAGTTTCACTCATTTTTTATTTACGCTCCATCTAACTCGGGAGCAAGTTGATGAAATATATTTCACTTGCATTCTTTTACTTCCACTTACATTACCTTGCTTTCTCTCTCTAAAAAACTCGGGAGCAAGGCGTTAATCTTTCCATTATACATTTTTATACCCTTTCATTTCTTTCTGTATCTTCTTCATAATGAATCAAAACAGGACCATTAGAAGTCCATTTCCACTATACAAATTACCAACACTCCTCTACCTCTACCTCCATTGCCAACTGGTAAACCAAACATTAATTCTAAACCAAAATAAAAAGCATCGACCACATAAACTAATGATCAACACATACATTCACACAAAAATCATTTTCATTCCTACCAAAGAAAAAAAAACTAGGCTATCAAATTAAAGACAATCTACATATCTCAATCATCAAGAAAAAACATCAAAATTCTTCTTTAAAAAAATCAAAATCCAAAATTTTAAAAAATAAATCAAACACATAACTTCGAACCCATCACTAACTCACCGAGTTGACCCGAGTCAAGTGAATGAGTGCGTAAACTGGGTACAGAAGCCAATACAGCCTCACAATAAACACCTTGGGGTTTAGAAACAGCAATCAACCAATCATCTTCAAACAAAACATGGGTTCTAGAGAGACAAAAAAGACTTGATTTTGAAGAAGCAGTCATGGCTCTGCTAAGCTCAATGTCCTTTGATATTAATGGAAGTGGTGGGGACAGTGGCACTGGGTAATTATTTGCACTTTTAAGGTCATTTTCTATATGGGTTTTTGGTGAATTAAAATGGGTTTCATCTGCCATTGAATATAATCTAAAGTTTTTCAAGAAAATTGAACAAGGAGGGCGGAGGAGGGTAGGAAGAACAAGAGGGAGGAGGAAGGGCATTATTGTCCTAAAAGGTTAACATTACTCTTACTGTAAATCTGTAATCTATTTTATCAATGCTTTTTTTTTTTTCTCAATAAAAATTTGTTAATATATTAAAAAAACAGATTACAGTATTTTTTATTTTTTAAGGGGTTTTTTCTATAAGATTAAAAAAAGGTTTTTCCTAAAAATTTAAATAATGTCTCAACCAATTGTACTCCTCATTTTTAAAAATATGTAAAAAATATTATTTAATATATAAAAAATCAAATTAATAAAGATAAATAAAAATTTCGATTTGCCATTCTTAATTATCTTAATTTTTTTAGAAAACAAAAAAATTGAACTTCCCAAATATTTGTTGGCAACTGATTCTTATTATCGAGATTCTCTTGGGAGAGTACTGACCATATGATATGATCCATCTAATGCTATTGTATTCATCACAAGCAATTCAAATAACTCAAGAAGATTAAACAAAATAAACTTGGTTACTTCCCATAAATGTAAATGTATGATGAGATCTCAGTTTGACATACGATTTTATAAATGCATGTTGATAGTTTAATATTCACTGGAATAACAAGTTTAATTAATTGTAAAAAGCAGCAGCTCCTCCACTGCCTACATTAACCTTCACATCCTCTTTCTTGACAGTTGAAGTTCCAGTCTCTTTCTTCTCAGTCTTGACAGCATTCACCTCGTGATCATCAGCTTTCTTTAGTGGCTCTGGCTTTGTCACCGTCTCTTTCTTCGGAGTAATCATAGCCCTCGTAGACGATGGGCAGCAGCTTCTCCGTGAACAACAGCTCCTCTTGTCCATTCTATGCTTTTCTTTTGCAGTAACACAATATATTTTACTATGGTTTATGTTGTGGATGAATTAAGAAGCAAATAGAGCTATTTATACATGCATATAGAGTTTGGGCTAATGCAATGCGTCCTTTAAGTTCTATCATTATGTATACAGATACACTGAACTTGTTAATGTACATGCATGTAAATTCATAACTTAATTTTGAGTTCAAATGAGTGCATGTATCATCTAACTGTTGTAATTGCCATAACAAATCTGCCTTTCTGGTTTCCTTCGAATGATAATAGAAATACGATATCTGTTTTCTGCCTTGGTTGATTTCGAACGGGCTAGAGTGTCAATGCCAAAGGGTAGTATAAATTAGAGGTATAGGTTATTTGAATCATGATGAACATAGTAACTCTCTGTAACTCAATTTGAGATACAAGAATTTATATGCTGATTTTTTTTCAGAACAAACATCCATAATAAAGTTCTTGGATGTCAGCTAAAGGGGAGCTACCATTGGAACCTGTCTGTTGACAAAGTAAAGTCTATCTCCACACACATAAAAACAGGCTTTATACACTCATATGCATGCAGTCTGCTCTTCATTTTTCATCCCCTTGGCACAACCAAAAACTTATCTCTCTAAAAAATCACCTGGCAGGCTGGGCATAATTTGATGAACACATTACACATGAATATATAACAATATGTATATGTAGAATTAAATTACTATTTGCAATGAGGCAATGATACTACTGTTGTACACCGTTAAACTTGACTAAAATCTCTAAATTTAAATGAATGAAACTAGACCAAGAATCTTTGTATCTCGCAGAATAAAGAATAAATGTTAACTCAAAAAAACACAAAACAAAAAAGAAAGAAAAATCGATTGAAGGATCAGAGAGTAGCCTCCGGCCAGTGTTAGGCAATACGGACTTAAAGGGTATTAAACTTGCTGATCGCCTAAGCAAGCTAGCAGCTAGCCTATCAGCGGACTGCCCTGCCTCTCCCTCACAAACGCTGGCGGTATATTCTTAACATAGTACAAATGGTATATATATGAAGAGAAGCATACACTGCACCATGATGACAAAATAAATCAAAATGTTTTTGTACTGCATTTTTGAAGCATCTAGAAAAACAGCGCTTTTGCAGAAAGCTGATATGTAACTAACAACCCACAGGAACTAAGCAAAATAAACTACCTTGAGAAGCTATATGCATCTTCATACTACCAGCCCTACCCTAACTAGGCTACAATGGTACAAAAGAGGTTGCATAATTATTACCATTCACACGTCCACCAGTGAGTTAACATTCCTGTGTCACTGAAATAATTCATAACGAACTTTTTAACTCATGATTTCCATCACTAAGTAATTCACAACTAACCATACCTGTTTCACCATATGAATTATCCCCAATGATGAATCAGACTTCGATTTGGAGTTTCTACATTTTGCTCAGTTGGTTCTTGAACATGATAATGGTACATTGATTGGTTTCTTGATGGAACCATTGCGCCAGTTGCATTCATATCTTGAGGAGATAACCAAGAGAGTGGTTTTGGCATAAGTCTTGAACCATTTGCTTCACAATTCTGGTTCATAGCATGATTCGAAACCTGTTTACTCATCAACTGGTTTGCAGAAATGTTGTTGGTGTTGGGGTTCGTTCCTTCTAGTTCTATAAGTGAATTAATGTCATCCAACAATATTTGGTTATATGCATCATCATCAGCAAATAATAATCCACTAGTAATAGGAGTATTACCAATGCCTGATTCCTCCCCATCAAAGTTTTGGTAGAGAATGTGCATCGAAGATGGCCCTTGACTAATGCAGGTTCCTTGACCCAAAAATACAGTTCTTTGACTCTCAACCATGTAGTTCTCCGCTGCTCTTTCATCTGCATAAGAATTATTAGGCAATAATTAATCACAACATATATTTAGAATATACAAAAAAATATGAAAGTGTTATGATGAATGAAGAAAACATGAGAAACTTAATTTCAGTAAATATCTTCATCATGCTGAAATCTCATGAATCTCTTTCTCAAAGGTATCACAACGCATGCATAAATGTTTTTGAGAACATAAAATCATTTCAATTCCAAAATAACAATAAAATAGAATCACTATTAAATTCGATCCATAAGATATAATCACCTTTGGCTAAATCCGCAAAACATCCTAAATCCTTATATCTCATAAACATCCAAATTTACACATATAATCTCATTTAACCTCTATAATTTTTACCAAATTTTTCCGACGACAAAATGCGTATTATTTTAGGCACAACCAATAAAGAAAATGTCAATATTTGTTTTACTTATTTAAAGCTGTTGAGCTTAAATCCACTTTACCTGTATGTGGTTTGGGTGTTAGCAAGCTCTGAGAATGACGAGGAAGACCAATAGGTGCGCCAAAATTTTGGACATATGGGAGTTGCCGAACAACCCCTGGTGTGATTGAATCCACAGTATAACAAGGATGACGATTATTTGTTGTTGCTTCAATATTTTGAACATGATGAACGTGGCTAGATGGTATGGGAAACTTTTGAACATGACATCGATGCATTTGAGGAAATTCATTGGCATTCCTGTTGAGATCGCAACAAGGGTGTTCTGACCTTCCACAAAAGTTATTTGAGTTGAAATATGGGCTACTTAGAGTTGGAAAAGGTTTTTGGCTCAGATTAAACAATCTTTGATCACATTGCAGAAGCTTTTCATAGTGCTTATCAAGAATTCCCGGAGGAAATGTGATCAAGTGCCTCCTGTAAAACAAATAATCATAAACCTAATAAAAAAGCGTGAATTATTATCACAAATATAACTAATTACATTGAAAGAAAGGACATGCTACAACAAATATTTTTTGGGAAAGTGGATTCAATATTAATCGATGAGTGAGTTCATTTTGAACTCAACTTGCAACAACCCAAACTTGTTCATTGCAAGTTCGCAAAGCTAATAACTAATATGCAACAAAATTATTCATATGCAGAATGATTCTAGGTGCAATCAAACACATTAATAATTATGCTAAATTATGATTATGTAGAGTGATTTTGGGTGCCAATAACTATGTTAAGGTTGCTTTGACGATACATCGTAAAAAATAAAGCTTTTTAACAAAGTAAAGAAAATGTTTCTTATATAAATAGACATCGATAGTTAGAAAACTCTAATAGTTTCGTAATTCAAGTCCTTTGAGTGTTGGTTTCCCAAGTAGACATTATGCAGTTAAGTCTTTTAGTAATTTTCTCGACGAATAGTTTTCAAGGGATCAAGACCGAAAACAATTAGATCTCCGACCTAACTAGTACACGATGTATAATTTCACTAGGATCTAGTCTAGCCCGACCCAATTCATTTTTTATTCATATCTGACCCAAACCAACCCATATTTAAGTTACAAAGAATATTTGGCATGTTATTGATAATGACTAAATCCTTTACAAGTAAAACCTTGACATCCAATGATCTAAAGAGAAAAAACAAAGAGAAAAAAAATAACTCACATAATGATGCACTCCAAATAATGAAAATGTTAAGCATAATGTAACATAATATGTAATAGAAGATTAATAGTTCAACACTGTAACAAGATAATGAATAATTTTAACTGAAGCACATGAATCCAAATGAATAGAAGACATGGTAAAAACAAATAATCAAAATACAAGAAGTATTTCTGAAATCCATAAACAGGTCACCAAAAAAAAGCATCTACATGTTCATGCCTATGTGACAAATAAAGAATAAAGACTTGCAGAAGTATTCCGTATTAGAACCAAAAGATTCCCGTGATTTTTTTTTATTTGTTATACTAATTTCTAAAGACAAAAATAATATAGGTAAGTATATATTTAAATCTTATACACAAAAATTTATGATAAGCATAACAAGAAAAGGAGTAAGCTACCTGTTTTCCATTGTGTTGTATACTGCCTTTCTAAAGCCCCACACATATTAATATATTACAGATTTTCACACAGTACACTTGTAGCTTTCTATTAAGTTATCCCAGCTACCCCTACCTTAGTATAGAGCTATATAAAAAAATGATTAGACATAGCTCTATACTAAGGTAGGGGTAGCTGGGATAACTTAATAGAAAAGCTACAAGTGTACTGTGTGAAAATCTGTAATATATTAATATGTGTGGGGCTTTAGAAAGGCAGTATACAACACAACGGAAAACAGGTAGCTTACTCCTTTTCTTGTTATGCGTAGGATACGCAGATAGGTTGTTCTTTAGGGTAGTCATTATTGGGTAGACAACTCAACAGAAGTAATGGAGCTTTATCTGTGGTGGCCGGTGAAGGGGGTCCTGACCCCCATGGAGCCCCCTAGATCCGCCTCTGCCCGTGACTCATTGATTATTTTTAATCAATATTGAAGCATCAGGTTATGCAAAATTGACTTATGTATAGTACACCAAGATGAAGATCACAAAAATTGTTAGTCACTTGTGAACAGACCAGTGCACTAAGTGTTGAACAATATCAGGGGAACGATCGTCATCAACATTTCCACCGAAAGAAATAAAAGAAATATTTTTCTAAGTGACGATACAATTTTACATGTACCTGTTCTAGAATTGGAAGGATGAAAGTTTTTAGTTTCTAAAGTCTAAGATTTGAAATTCATACTAAAAGTTGGTGATCAAGTGGTAACTTAACCTTTCATAACCATTTAGAATTTCAGCGTAACCGATTAGAGTTGCATTTAGTTATAATAAATTCATTTTATTTGATTTATAACCATTTCTAGTTCTAACTAATTATAGTCGTATTTAGATTTATTTGTTTATGCGGTTAGAATATTACGTTAGAAGAATTCCATAAACAATTACAATGTTAATTGGTTATGAGAATTAATTTTATTTAATTACCTCGTAACCACTGGGATGAATAACCATTTAACCTATAAACAATTAGCCTGCACAATTTGTGTTTGAAACTTGGTTATACTTGAACTATAGCAGGCCACGTCAACCAAGAAGCCTACAACCACTCGATTTATTTTCAGCAGATACAAGAGAATGCTATGTGCATGATTTGCATTTTATCTATCTTCTTTGTGAAAACGCCAAGCTCCATAAATGCTCTGTATTGAAAGCTCTTAAAAGCTCTCTGTTTAATTTTCCGTATGGCAAATCATTGAAGCTCGTGTATTTATTTCACGAGGTTGTGGAAACACTCAAGATTATATATAAACATATATTCTTGGAAACTTGTGTGTTGATTTGAATCACGTTAATATTCAAGAACGAACCGTAAATATTTGTTATCGGCAAAGAACTTGAAAAATCGAGTGTATTGTATTCAACCCCCCTTCTACAATACATTTTGCGACTGATATAAAATGATGTACTGATGGTAATTGTGGTGAATACCAAGTTCAAGTCAAAGTCATCTTACAAATAAAGATATTAGCGTTCTTGATAATTTATTTACTAATAGTTACTTAATTTATTTTTTCCTTGTTATGTGTTTTGTGATGATTTTAAGTTCTATAATGTGTATATATATATTAGACTTATTTCATCTACTTAAATTTATCGTTAAAGTAAAATTATATTTATCTTATTTTATTGTTAAATATAAAATATAAATGTTTGTATATATTAAAAATTAACAATGTATAAATTTAACATCTAATTTGTCTATTAGTTGTCTAAACTTGATTTTACTCCTCGAAAAGTATGTTTTTATGTATTCATGTTTTTGGTTGCTAAAACTAGTTAGTTTTAGATTTGTCACAATATTTTATCTTGGTTGTTCACTTTTTTTTGAATCTTTTTCTCTACTTTCATATCATTTTCAGTGATTTGAACTTTCGGTGTTAATAAATTTGATGTTTTGTGTTTCGGATATATTTGAACTTAAAAATATGCAAACAACATGACAGGTTCATCAAGCAACAAACAACACAACAATTGGGGGACAATATATATATATATATATATATATATATATAACCAACAATAAAATAATTAGATAAGTCTTTTTCTTTTTCCTAGAAGCTTTATATTTAATAAATATATGTGTGTGTGTGTGTGTGTGTGTGTGTAATCAACCCTAAATGACATATATAAAGCTTAGTTGTATGTAGTCGTAAGATACAAACCCAATCAATCACTTGGCATATTCTTGAGAAGCAATTGTTAGCTAATGTTAATTATTTTGTATGTTTAAGTGTTTTGATTGGTGGTTTTCAAGTGTCATGCAAAGTAAGTTTTTTTGGTTATTAATTCATTATTTTACCGGATTATGTTTGTGTCACAAAATCTATGTAGTTTTAGGTTTGTGACATTATTTATACTTTGGTTATGTACTTATTCTGAGTTTCTCTCCCCGCTTCTACATCTTTTTTAGTTGTTTTAACTCTTAGTGTTTCAAATAAGTTTGAAGGAAATAAAAAACAATATTTTAATCATACGAATTTAGATCCAGCCATCCTCATCATATGTAAACTTGTAGTTGATAAAATTGGTCGTTTATATACTTGGTGTGAGTGAAGTGTAATTGAATCGTAATTCCAATATTCACCCTTCATTTCATCATATTGAATTGAATTTTTTCATGTAACATATACAATATGTTAATTTTGATTTGATGATTTATTTAATTTCTGAAATGCATTCTTCTTCTTATTTTGTCATCATTCTATAATCCATTCTATGTTAGTATGTTTGAGTGAATTTCTTGAGTTTGGACTTAAATGTTTACTAAGCCCCACTAATGTTAACTTGTTAGGTTATTGATTACCCAGTATATATAATTTTATTAAAGAACTTAAGAGTTACTTGAACATGTCAGAGATGTAACTACACACGCGGGTGCTTGAGTAATGTAAACGCAGTGTATACTAATATAATCTTTTATTTTTTTATGGTGAATATGTATATTTTTATTGTCTTGTGAATATTGGTCTCGTTGTCCGAACCACGTTAATATTGTGTTTTGTGTTTAATTTTGTTTAAATTATTCTTTTCTTGTGTGATTTCATTTACGTAATTCTTGTATAAGTATCTATTTGATATTACAATCTTTTAAGGTAGTTAAATAGTCTGAATTTTAACAATCGTTGGTCGAAAGTGAAGAACGTACCAATCTCCGTCCACCCCCTATCCTAATTTCTTATAGGGATGACTTATGAAATTTCAAGATTTAAAAACATTAAAACAATCTCTTCGTGAGCTTGGTTTATGTCTATTGATCGAACTACCTTTCTGACACAAAATCAAAACATGAATGGGGCCAAAATTTTGTAGAAAAACTATTTTACCAAGCCTAACTCTTTTAAATTAAACCTTTTGTTCTTTCAGTTACTTCTTTTGGTTTATTGACCAACAATCCACTTCCTTATTCAAATTACAGAATAATCCACTTCCTTATACAAATTACATAAAAATCATTCCTTTTATGCAGTTGATCTATTCTAGAATTACATGTTGGACTATTGCATTCTGATTTCTGTTCATTTGTTGCTATTTGGATAATTGGCAATATATGTGGGTCATTTTAAATTGATGAGAGGGGTCAAATGGGAAAATAGGTGTTATTGAAATTATCAAAATTTAAATTACAATATTAGCAAGGCTGTCGGATAGCTGAGAACATAACCACCCTTGGTCGACTCCATTCCTGTAGTGCCCATCTTTTACGTTTGTTTTCCCACATTACCCACCTTTATGTTCAACTTCCCATTCTACCCACCTGTTTTAATCTCCCAGCTTCATTTAATCTTCCTTTTCACTTTTAATCTTCCTTTTCACTTTTCTCCTTGTTTTTTTTGCGAGCTGAGTTAATGAAAGAGATTGGACAAACATGTGGACCATGTTTATTTTTATAATTCATACTCAATTTTTATATTTTAGAATCTTTACTTTCTTAATCATAGATTTTATATTATATCATCCTCTTAAGTAACTATTTTATATTTAAAAATCACTTAATTGATTTGAGTTGTCAAATGAATATTACACTAATTTTATTGTTTTAAATTAAATAATCAATAAACAATGATCATAAAACAATATTTATACTATTTTAATAATTATTTCTTTTTAATAAATTATTAATAAATTTGAATTACAATTATTACAACAATTTGTATGAATTGTAAAGTCCAACTTTTCAGGGAGTTGTTAACTCAAACTTTTCATCGAGCTATCAATTTCAACTTTTTAAGAAATTATCACTTTTAACTTGTCAGTGTATAGTCACTTCAACTCATTATCCAATTGTATAAAATCATTCTATAAATAACTTCCACTGAAATTTTATAATCTAGCTAACAAACTCACCAGGGTTGCTTTCTAAACTTTTACTATTGTGAGTTTCATGTACTTATCACTAGTAATTATTTTTTTTGTAAACAGATGGCTAATTCTAATCTTCTCAAGGAAATTACAAGGTCAAATGTAATATATAACTTGAGTGGTGCTCATGATGATCAAGACTATCATCATGGGGTAAAAATGGATGAATATGAATGCAATGAAAATAGACAATGACGAGCAAGATAATTCAGACCACCCATAACGATGATGAACCTATTCCAATTACATAAGATTGTCCATGGATAATTAGGTTTATGAAATAAGAGGGATTTGGTGTTTTTGTAATCACTAAACTACCGGCTGAACATAACTATTTTTTGAGGACACTTCATCGAGATC
Source organism: Kitagawia praeruptora (assembly GCA_037693485.1). Taxonomy (NCBI): domain Eukaryota; kingdom Viridiplantae; phylum Streptophyta; class Magnoliopsida; order Apiales; family Apiaceae; genus Kitagawia; species Kitagawia praeruptora. The sequence continues at coordinate 100,678,345 of CM075352.1, read as the reverse complement.
ACAAGCAACTTACATCTAGGATGATTGCAAACGTAATTAAAAAACAAGAAAGTATAATAATTAGTTTATTATACATATATTCGTATTTACTTTATTTTGCATTATATTTTTCCTATATTTGTATGAATCAAGTTACCAAGAGTCCGTGTCTGAAAGTAAATGACCTCATGAATTAAGTAAATAACATCCTATAATAAACTTTCTACATTTCTTAGTGCTTTGATGCATTTTAATCCGGGCACAACGCACAACTAGTATAATTGATGCTGAAGTTGATGTTACAAATCCCAACACATCTCTGTGCAAACGTGTTTGAGTGGCATTCAAACAAATGATTGACGGATGGCAGCATGCACGATCTGTTATCAGCATTAATTGTACCTTTTTAAAGAAAAATACAATGCGAAGTTATTAGTTGTAATGGAATCTGATTGAAATAATCAAAAATATTCCATTGCCTATGGCTTAGTTCATGAAGATTCAACTATTAGTTAGTCATGATTTTTGTATCACCTTCGAATTTGTGTGTGTCAAAATAGGGTATGTGTATTATTTCTGAAGACATTCCGGAATCATCAAAGACATGAAAAGGGTAGAAAGTGGCTTCGACGGTGAGTGCAGAATACATTGATTTTGTTTGTTGCATGTACTTAGCAATTTTCGTTCGACTTTTCCAGGTCAACATCTGAAATTTGAGGTAGCAATGACGCAAACTAGAGAGCTTAATCCCGATGCAAAAGGATGGTTACAAAAGATTCTGGTAGAGATGTGGACTACGTGTCTCATGATGAAGGTTATCGTTATGACCAAGCAATAACAAATATGACTGAGAATTTCAACGGATTTTTACGTTTTGCTCGATTTCAATCAGTGACAGCAATGGTGGACATATATTATCGATCTGTGCAGTTAGTTGCACAAAGACGAACTTAAACTTTAGGTGACCTTTAAGATGGTCAAGCTTACTGCAAAAAATCAAGGGAGATATTTGAAAATATTGAGCAAAAGTATCTAAGCATGAAGTTATTCCCTACAAAGAACAAACGGGTGTCTTCGAAGTCATTACTGCACAATACAGAATCAAAAATGGATCTTGAAAAGGTGGTAACAAATATAATGTGGATTTGCGTGGAGGTTTCTTCTCTCGCAGAAAATGGAGTCGATATGATTTTCCATGTTCACATATTGTGGCCAGTTGTTTGACTTGCAACCTAGATTGGAAGCACCACATGAATCATATCATAATATATAAACGCTCTGTGAAATGTGGAAGTACAAGTTTAATCCAATTCCTAATGAAGCATATTGGAAATTTTCACTGGTGGCAAACAATTGGGAGATGTACGGGTTCTTATTGCTGATAAAGCCACAAAGAAGAAAAAAAAATAAACGTGGACAGAAGTGTCAAAGCTCACGTATTCGGACCGAAATGGACAACCCTCGAAAAGTAATAATTTATGAAAGATGTGAACAAGAAGGGCATACAAGACGTAGTTCACGATTCTCTGAATATGGTCATTAGCATTTGATGTCTATTAATTATTCATATTTCAATTGTTTTATGATGTTTTGTATTTTTATGTAATATATTTTATTTTGTTGAATACTCCCTTCGTCTCATTGAATTGTTAACATTTTGATTGGGCACGAAGATTAAGAAATGAGAATAAAGTAATAGAGAAGTGTAAGAAAAATGGGGCAAAGTGGTGGGACCCATTTATATTTAAGTGATAGATTAGAAAGATAGTAAGAGTTAGTGGGAAATAGTGGGACCATTTGAGTTTTTAAAGTATTAAAAATTAACTATTTTTAGAAAAGTTTTAAATGTTAACAATTGAATGGGACATCCAAAATAGAAATTATTAACAATGGAATGAGACTGAGGGAGTAATATTTTTTGTAGGGCCTTCCTCTGACACCTTAATGTTTTAGGTGGACTAGTCACCTAACATGGTATCAGAGTTTAGTTAAGGGAGCGTTTAAGTTTTGAGTTCTCCCACCCACGTTTATTTAATTTTAATATTTGTTGGTATTGCTATTAATATTAGTATTGGTAGATGTCTGATCTTGATGTTCAGTCTTACGATTAAGTGGGCGTATTGAATAATATTTGGTGTAGTATAAATTATGTTGGAGTCTTCCTCTGGTACCTTAAGATTTTAGACGAAGTGTTCACTTAACATATTTGATGTTTATGTAATGCATTTGTTAATGTTTATTTAATGTAATTTTTAATTTTTATGTAATATGTTTACTTTAATATAAAATGTTTAATCTCATTTTTATTTAATTTTAGTGAAAGTTTAAATTATAATCACAAATAAATAAAATGGTATTATCGAGTTTTTATAATTATATCCGGGAAGTTGAATGTAAGGATGGGTAGTGTGAGAAAACGAAAGTAAGAAATGGGCATTAGAGGAACAGAGTCACCCTTGATCATATGGTGATGGGCATTACAGGAGCAAAGTCACCCTTGATCGTACAGTGAGCAGGGCAGAATCTAGCATATGACTAGTACGGTTTACCTCCGGCGAACTTTTAAATATGCTCTTTTTTCATTAATTGAAGTTATAATCATTATTATAGCGAAGAGTCAATTCTGCAAATTTGTTCTATAAAAAGTGAATTATAGCCTACCAAATTAAACGAATGAACCAATATATGTAATATTTGTTGGCCCGCCCTGCTCTCTAGGATAGCAGAAAATTATAATGTCGAGAAAGCAAGACTACCTGTAGTTGGGAGCTTGGCCTCCAGTAAAATCTGATGCAGTTTGCCAAAGAGTATGCTTTCGTGACTGGGGATTAGTTTCGAGGAAGTACGTTGGCGGATTACCTAACTAGCTAGCAGCTTGGTTGTAGGAGTCTTTGCTTAATTCTAGCTAGCAGTACTTTTTATTTATTGCTTAGTTCTTAGAGTACTCTGGCTTGTTCATATCAGCTTCAGCTTTTCTTCTTGTTTATTCTTCATTTTTACTGTTCTAGTTGTTATGATTATGTTATGTTTTTAATTCAACAGAATCTAGCATATGACTAGTAAGGTTGTACCTCTGGCAAACTTTTAAATATGCTCTTTTTTCATTAATTGAAGTTATAATCAATATTATAGCGAAGAGTCAATTTGGTCAAAACGTGTATTGTCAGGACACGTTAGCCTGCCTGGATTTGTCCCAGGACCGGCCGACCAGCTCCACGGCCAACACCGGCATGTAAATCTACTGACCGTGCGGTAAGACCCAGTGGCTGGGCTTCCCTGCGATACGCAAGATACACCACACCCTGTCTTGGTCAAAGTTTCAACTATCTCTCCAACACGGCTTTGCATAGGGAGCGGGTGAGGTTCGAACCCGTGACCCTTTGGATCAACGCTAGGCCTCGTTTCCACTGAGGCAGCTTTGCAAATTTGTTCTATAAAAAGTGAATTATAGCCTACCAAATTAAACGAATGAACCAATATATGTAATATTTGTTGGTCCGCCCTGCTCTCTACGATAGCAGAAAATTATAATGTCGAGAAAGTAAGACTACCTGTAGTTGGGAGCTTGGCCTCCAGTAAAATCTGATGCAGTTTGCCAAAGAGTATGCTTTCGTGGCTGGGGATTAGTTTCGAGGAAGTACGTTGGCGGATTACCTAACTGTAAAAGCACACACATATATTGTTAAGCACTCAAATTTATTCACTTAGAACAAACAGAACATGCCCTTGATTATCATTTAGCAAAGATAGTATGCAAATATGGTTTCAACCTCGACTTCCAAGATTCCAGGTTCATCATCACGTATAATAGCATTAATCCCAATAATATCAGACCACTGGATTTCAATCTTTCTCTTTAGAGCTCCCTCTAGAATTTCCCATACAATTTTCTTTTTCGCATAATAGCACTTAGCTATTAGATCGCCTTCATGCTTACATAACCGCTGCACATGAGAACACAAAGTTAAGCTAATCAAATAAAAATTACAGTGAATTAATTATATCTCATTAACATAAACCTACCTCCCAAGTGCCGATTCTGAGGTGTGAAGCACCAAAATTTGACGCCTTCAACTTATCGTGTTCCATTTTTGAATCTTGTGCAGCTTTTTTCTTTGCTAATTCAGATAACTTCAATTGTATTGAGTTTATAAACGACGGACTTTTATCTAATTTCAAACCAAGCGGTCCATGATCTTTCCAAAAGCTAATATCCTTCTCCTACGAAACAAAATTATTTTTAACACATAACACAAACAAAAAAACCCGAAAGATACACCGTTTACAATCGGAAAAAATAAACTAAACCTTAGGATATGTCCCTGTATGTACTCTGCTTCTTTTACATAAATTCGTCGTAAATTGTTCACAAGGACTGGCATTGCGCTTGTTAATGTTGCTGTATTGCTGTCCGGTAGCTAAAATCTGTTCAACCCCATGTTTATCTTGCACAATCGAAACGTAAATATCATTAGAAGCATCATCAGGCGGGCTTGGAAACATGATCATAACCATCAAGAGTTTACCTAGTGACTTCATATTCTTTGTGTTGCATCTCTCTTCTAGCTGTTTTTTCCTAACCTAACGCCGTGTATATTTATTTATATTAAACCCCTAGTCGTAGGGTGCGGAGAGATACCTATGCAGAAGAATGTTGGCTTGAAAAATAGTCCAATCATAACAACGTTCATGTAGTCTGTTTTGAGGAGGACTCCTCTCAACCTAACTTCCTAGAAACTTACTTAAACAACTCCTACTTACATAGTGACAAAGCCCGAATTATTTATTTGTTAGATTTTATTTTGTGGCTTTCAGAAATAAAGAAAAAAATATTTGGATTTGGTTTTAGGTTTATTATTGGCAACATTAATTTTGAATTTGGACCGTTCAGATATAGAATGAAAGTGAATTAACATCTACACTTTTCATGCATGATGGAACCGGTACTTGCACTTTAATCCTCCGTATTATAATATACTAGGTAATAAAGCCGCGCTACGCGCGGCACGAAAATATTTTTAAAAATTATACACATAACATTATTGTTTGTTAAATTTTATTATTTGAAAGTTAATATGATAAATTAAAAATTATGTGAAATGTAATTAAATTTGAATGTTTAAAAATTAAAAAGAGAAAAGAATTAGGTGAAAAAAAACAGGTTTTAGTTAAATTCTTGAATATTAATAATAATTTTGAAGATATTGACGATCCTATTTTGTCGCATAAAAATACTTTTGAAATCCAATATTGACAAACATTTGTAAAGTTTGACATTGAATAAGTAAAAATAACATTTGTGAATCTTTTCTATTGTCGATGGCATCATAAAAGACGTGAATCGTGATTGCTTAATTTGTTATTAAATTATTTGTTAGTAAAATTGATTGTACGATGAAAAGAATTAGAATGTAAATGTGATGAGAGGTGTTATTGATTTCACTTGTCGATATATTTGGTTTTATGACGAAAAAAGGAAAATTCAAATGCATATTGTAAGTCATGCTTCATGTTTTTTTGGAGTGATCCGACACCCGTATCTCTACATTTAATTAATTTTTCAGAGCATTTTATAAGAACTGTTTTGTTTGTAACATTAAAATTAAATTCATGGACACATCAAAGTGATACTCACATATTCTAATATTCTTTTATTAAATTTTATAATAAATTTGTACATATAATTGTTTTCAAAGCCGATGCTCGTTTTATAACACCCTTACTTAATGCTCAAAAAGTGAGAATTTGTTTAAAATAGCAAAAAACAACTCCTTAAACACCTTTTACTTTTTTCCATACCAAACTACAATGTCAACATAATTCCTATAATAAAATTTGTACATATTAAATATAACTAATTAACGATTTTAAACACCGTCTCCTATCTCATAACATACATGCATGATTAATTGATTAGTAATAGTATAAGAATGTGTTTAATTAGAATATTAATTTTTCCAACACAAAATAATCAAATAACGAATGGGTAATTTTTTTATTGATTTAATTGACGAAAAAAAGGGTCCACTTGATTCAATTTAATCGAGTTGGTCACACCCCGTGTATAATTTGTTCAGGTATAAATGTAAATTATACGATATTACTTTTATTTAAATTGTGGATGTTAATCGAAAAATATATATACTTATGTATCTTATCATGATTCTCACGATCATTGATTACGAATTTATCGAAAAGTTAAAATCGTCTATTAATTACTGCCAAAAAATTTGCAATGATTTTGAATAAGGATTAGAAATGACGATAAAAATTATTTTATTTTATTGTTTTACCTTAAAATAATGGTATTTTTATATAAATCATTAATATTTGACAACAAAATAATAATAATAATAATAATAATGTTCTAATTAAATTGTTAAACTTTTATGTTAAATATGAAATAAAGTGTATTTAATATATATTTAATAGGTATAATTAATTATTAATTAAATGCAAGAAAATTATTTTAATAAAAAATAAAAATGTGAAAATTCAAGAAAAATATTTTGAAGCTTCTGAGTGCAAGTCTCTCCAGTTTCCTGCTATTATAATAAATTTTTATATAAAAGTACTGTAATAGATAAATTAATTTCTATTATTCTTAAAAATTGATTGGTCTCTTATGAATATTCTATTAAAAATTAATTTAAAAATAATTTACATGAATTATTAATTGGAAAAATATTTTCATTATATATATCTAAAATTTTGATAATCTTAAAAACATCATAAACATATAAAAATAAAAATTACAATATGAACGTAATATTTACAATCAAAAGTTACAAATACTGAATACAACTTAATAACGTTTTTTAAAACCGACACCCCTCTCATAATATACATGTTCAATAACACTTTAAGAATTTATTTAATTTGAATATTAATTTATTTTGACACAATATAATGAAACAATGGGCATATAATTTTTTAATCAATTTAATCTTCCGATAAAATGGTTGAGTTTGTTCAATTTAATTAGTTTGGTCATAATTCATGTGTGTATGCGCATGATTTGTTTACAAATTTCAGATATTAAGTAAAGATCCATGTACTTCCATAATTTACTACGATTCCACAATCATTGATAATAAAGATTATTTGAGAAGTTGGTTAATAATGTTTTTTAAAACCGACAGCCCTCTCATAATATACATATTCAATAATAGTATAAGAATTTGTTTAATTACAATAAAAAATAATTTCAACACAATATAACGAAACAATGGGTGTATAGTTTTTTTTATCAATTTTATCTTCCGATAAATGACTGAATTTGTTAAATTTAATCGATTTGATCATAACTCATGTATTATTTATTCATGTGCAAAATTGAAAATCTATCTGTACTGTTTGTATACAATTCCAGATATTAAATAAATATCTTGTACTTCCATAATTTATTACGATTTTCACAATTATTGATAATAAAAATTGCTTGATAAGTTAAGGTCGTGTACCATATAATCATCCGAAAAGAAATTATAGTGATCTTGAATAGGGAATAAAAAATAACGCAATATAAATAATTGTTATTCGTCATTTTAACTAAAAATAAACATAACTATATATAATTAATATTTAATATTGAAAAAATAACTATAATGTTCAACTAAAGTTTGCTAATTTTTAAACAAATTAAATAGAGTAAATTTAATATTTGTTTAATAGGTGTAATTAATGACCGGAAGCCCGGCCGACCGGCCTCCGGGGAGCCCTTCAGCCGACCGGGATTGATCACCGGTACGGGAAATTTCCAGCCGACCGGAAGCCCGGAAGACCGGCCTCCGGGGAGTCCTTCAGCCGACCGGGATTGATCACCGGTACGGGTTTTCGCGGTTTTCGCCTTCGTTTCGGAAAAAAAAAAAAAAAGAAGGGGTGTGAAAAAAACAGCCGACCGGAAGCCCGGCCGACCGGCTCTAATTGGTATGCTCCAGCCGACCCGCACTGATGGTCGGTACGGGTTTTACCCGGCTGACCGATAGCGATGATCGATTCGGGTTTGCAAAATTTCGTTTTTTCTTGTTTTTGTTTTTCTGACTTTGTAAGTTAAGAAAAATGGAAACTTAGCACAGATTAGTGCCGTTTAAGCACTATTTAGTGTCTATTAGCACCGTTTAGCGCTGATTAGTGCCGTTTCTATGCCATTTAACATTGTTTAACACTGTTTAGACATTGTTTAAGGCTGAATAGCGCTGTCAAGTGCCGTTTAACACCGTTTAGTGTCGTTCAACATCGTCGTCGGTCGCTCCACGCTTTACATCAAGATGATATTGTTGAAAATGCTCGCTCAAGAGTAATAAACCCTGACCCGAGTCTCGAATAAGGCCGTTATAACTTCAAGGAAAACCTGATCAGTTTTCCTAGAAGTTGGGGGGCAAATGATATGGGTTAAAAGTAAGCCCTAAAAGACACATTTAATGTGGCATTAATTAGACCTGGAATGGTCCAAACGTGGGGCCCACCAGATGGGCCCAACCCCTATCTATAATATTAATTTCGTACTTAATATTAAGGGTAGAAAAACACCTCAACAAATAAGAGTCAAACAAGGATATTACTCTTGCCTGACTTAGCCTCCAAGATACATATTCCAACATGGAAACTGACTCCTACAAGGAAGGGGTCTAGAACCTTCCTCAAGGCTGTGACTTGCCCACCAAGTCACCTAACCCTACTACGATTTTAGGGCTTCTCAGCCAATATAAAGGGTCTGACCCCTCAACTCAGAACTACGTTTTCTTGGCTTGATTCTCTAATACAGAGATACGTAGGCATTCTGTGAGGACCGCTTAGTCTCGAACGCAGAAGCAGCCATTAAAGCTCGAAGCTCATAAACCCTAGCCGTCATAATCATAACCTAGTTTTTATTCCACAACATATATATAATGTTGAAATAATAGTTATATGCTCAAACAAAGTTTTCTAAATTTTTAAAAATGTGAAATAAAGTAAATTTTATATAGATTTAATAGGTGTAATTAATGACTAATTAAAAGGTCATTAAGAGTTATTTAATGCAAGAACATATTTTTAATAAAAAATCAAAAAATTGAAAATTCAAGAAAAATATTTAAAACGTTTCTGGTGCATTTCTGATCTCCTGGCATTATAATATATATAGATATATGGGCCGAGTTTTTTAATGTACTTTTGTAATTTTTAACAAATTAAATTTATTTAAACTTTTTCAATAATCTTTTTTTACTCATTTTGTATATGTTACAACATTACAAAGACTGACCACACGTACCTATAATCACTACTTGAGGCTCAATTGCTACCAAGATGCCGGAGCTGCAATAGTGGATTTTGGGTAATAGGCTTCTAATCACCAGCTAAAGACCAGAGATGACATGGGATTTATGCGAAATTAATGTGGAAGAAGTTCAAAATCATACATGGAGACCTGTTTGCCACATGCCATTGCACCGTACTGCTGCAGAAATAATAAAATCCCACAATTAGATCGTTTTTCATATATATCCACGACAAGCTACTGAGCAGTTCGATGCTGATGTATACTGGAACAAGGACTGGTTGAAACCAAACCATCCTCTTTTCTTGTGGTCAATAACAGATATATGCTCCCACGCTAAGGCTTTTAACCTTCAACCTCTTTTTACTGGTAGGGAAAGGGTACCCGTAAGGCTAAGCCTCGCAGAGAGTTAAAACCAAAACTTTAGTGTCAAATTAATTATGGGACAAAGCCATTCCAAGCATGTCTTGGACATTTGGATAGTCCGGGATCCAACATTTCAGCACACTTGTACAAAGGCCCTTACAATCAGTTCGTAAATGAAAGCAACTGTCCACCGTTGTTCCAGACGTCAATATATTTAGACTGGCTACTTTCTTATTCTTTTGCCAGTTTCAATTAAATATCGTATATGTTATCTAACTTGGTTGCCACAAGCTCGAAAACTAGCAGCTCACTAAAATAACATCATACATTATAAAAAATTGATGATCTTACACTGATCAAATTAATAATTAAAATGATTAACAATGGGTTACTAGTTACCAAAAAGGCATTTGCCTACCCTAGACTTTGCTGTCCTTCAATGTCGTATTGCAGAAAAATATTTAAGTTTCGAGAGTGTCTCATTGTTCTTCCTGCTTGTCTTCAAAAGCCAATTCAAAAATTTGGCTGTAATCGTCTACGAAATGCGCCTCCAGGCCTTCCTTAACATTGGAAGCAAGCTCGTCAAAATCTCGTTTATTTGCTGCAGGAAATATGAGGGTCTTCACTTGACTTCGTCGTGCTGCTATTGTCTTCTCCTTGACCTTTTACACAAGACAGTTACATAAGATCAGGCTCACAACCAATTCTAGATAAGGGAATAAAATAATAAATATACAATTACATTATGACGAACAGATAGATCATAATAATTAATGCTGAAAGAGAAATCTTAAATATCGATAAAGTAGAAATAAGTTCATTATTCATACCCCGCCAATTGGAAGAATTCTCCCTGTCAGTGTCACTTCACCGGTCATTGCTATATCCTTCCTCACTGGCTTGTTCATGGCAATAGAAAGCAATGACGTGATCATGGTGCAACCAGCACTAGGGCCATCTTTAGGGGTTGCACCTGCAGGAACATGGAGATGAAGCTTGGTATTTGCGAAGTAGGATTTCTCAGGTTCTTTTTCCGCCAGTATTGCTCTGGCAACTGTGTGAGCAATCTGTGCACTTTCCTTCATCACATCTCCAAGTTGTCCGGTAAGTTGGAGGCCCCCTTTCCCCTCACCTTGCTCAACATGAGTTGTTTCGATATACAATGTGGAACCACCCATTGACGTCCAAGCAAGACCCATCACAACTCCAACTGGTGTGTTTTCATATATGCGCTCTGCATGGAAAACAGGTTTTCCAACAAAGTCCGATAGATTTGAGTCATCAACCAGCACTTTCTCCACGGGCTTTGTTTCTTCTACTTCGGGTTCCATTTTTGTTTCATCATGGTTCTGCCAAGACGATCACAAATAAATAAATTTCTTAACTGCTATAATGAAGAACAAACAAACACTTTAAAACATTATTTACCAAACTACTGCAAACTTATGACTTTCAACTATGAAAATATATTTACGTTTTTCTCTTGAATGGGTTACCAACTTGTATTGATAACCATTAATGTATACTAATGTTGCAAGATTATAAAACTTCAATTCCAGGATAGAAAAGATTGATTATCTAATTACCCCTGAGTTGGAAACCTGATCAGCAGAGATCTTCTCTTTCTCATCTGATGGAACCACATCAACTATTTCGGCTTCTTCAGCAGTTGAGACAACCTCTTGAACCTTTGCATCAGTGCTATCATCTGTTGATTCAACTTCAGCCTGAGCATCAACACTACCTGTAGTGTCATCAGTTCCAGATTCTAATTTTGCAGCAGTTGGAGGATCATATGTCGCTCCTTGTCGAACAAGTTGCAGAGCAATCTTGCGGTAGATCTTCTCAATATGCTTCTGGAGATTCCTTACTCCGGCTTCGCGGCAGTAATTTTCTATTAGAGCAAGAAGAGCTGCATCCGTCACTTCAACTTGTTTAGGGTTGATACCACATGCTTCACGGGTGGCTTTCTCTAGATAATCTCTTGCAATGTGTGTCTTTTCATCAGTAATATAACCGGCAATAGAGATTATCTCCATTCTGTCCAGCAGCGGATTAGGTATCATTTCCACAACATTTGCAGTGCAGACAAATAAGACCTTTGATAAGTCAATTGGAACATCAAGATAGTGATCAAGAAAATTTGCATTTTGTTCAGGATCAAGCAGCTCCAACATAGCACTAGCTGGGTCACCTGCATGGCCTCTTCCCAACTTGTCAATTTCATCGATTAAAACAAGAGGATTTGCCGTACCCACACTTTTCAGACATTGCACCATTTTTCCTGGCATTGCACCAATATAAGTTCGACGATGTCCCTTAATTTCAGCCACATCAGACAACCCTCCAACAGAAAATCGGTAAAATTTACGATTCAAGGCACGAGCAATTGAACGGCCAATGCTCGTCTTACCCACTCCAGGAGGGCCAGAGAGACAGATGATTTTTCCTATCACAATTGAAAAAAGATTTGATTTACAATCAAACAGTTCAACATACATTCATAAACTCATAGCCAGTACTACCAGCTCACACCACCTTCAAAAAAAAAATTTAAGTACAAATCAGCAGATTCTATCACAATCAAAAAACTGAAGTAAACCAACCTTGAGAACTTCCTCTTAGTTTTCCCACAGCTATAAATTCCAGTATTCTTTCCTTAACATCACTTAATCCATAATGGTCCTCGTCGAGAATCGTTTGTGCCCGTATAACATCAAAATTTTCATCACTGCATATAAATTTTAACAATATGTTTCCTTAGGTCATAGAATTGTGTACTGCAAGTTCCAAATGCCACCACTTAGAAGTTAGAAGCAAATACATATAGACATGTGACCTAAGAAGCATAGCATTATTCCCAAAAAAGAACTCTAAGGGTAAGAGATGTGAAATACAATCTAGCTACGTAACTAATTATTCTACAATCTTAAGTCTAATAAAATTAAAAGTACATGAAAAGAAGGAAGAGTAAGATTTCTTTGAACTTCAAACCACTCTGAAAAATAATTACATTCAGAGTGCTAACCACCATATAATGAATCCCAAAGCAGAAGTATCATATCAAGATAATTATCATAAAGACAGGTACCAAGCCGTGACATAAAAAGTTATTTAGGCTGGCATTTTGGAGTAAAGTTAAACACACATAAGTATGCTTGACACCCCAAAAGACAAAAAAACAATGTCCAATATTTTGACTGAATGTATTAGACTGTATTAATAAAAGTTAAATGAAATTGAATTGAATGTAAAATTAAAATAAATTTAACGACTTTCAATTCATGAATAGATGGCAAATAAGTCAGCTTAAAAGGTTCGTACTCATAATATTTTTTTTTAGGTTCATAAATCTACTAATATAATTATAACATATAACTATCTGAATTACAATATTAAATATATTTTGTACTGTCACACTATTAGAAACTAGCGATATATCGTTTAAGGATAATTGAATTTTAATAATATTTCTAGAAATTTAAACTACATCTTTTTAGAGTTCGTAGGTAAATTTTAAAATCAATAATTCAATTTTCAAATTATTAAAAATATAAATTATGCTTAAAATTATATTAGTCAGACAGTATTATATATTTATCACTGATATGGAATTAAAATTTCTACTGATAGGAGAAGTAAATGTAAGGAAATAAATGAAAAGGTAATCAAGGTTTGCCGAGTCCAAATCTTCTACACCACTTTAGGTGTGCCACTCCATGTGCCATTGTTTTTGATTGGGTGGTTGGTGTGAATGCAGGGGGGTCCCATTCATTAATATAAATGGGACCCCCTGCATTCACACCAACCACCCAATAAAAAACAATGGCACATGGAGTGGCACACCTAAAGTGGTGTAGAAGATTTGAACCCTAAGTGTAGATGCACAACATAAAATTTCATCCATCCCAGCTCCTTAAATGTTTAGGTAGAATACAAAAGCTGGCCAGTTAAGCTCATATTAGGTCCAATTCAGTTGATTTCAACAACAAATTACCGTTCAAATTCATTTCATAATAAAATACTGTTCAGCATCATTATATAATAGAGTACTGACTGATTTGTAATAAAATTACTGTTTAGCTCCATTCAGGCATTATGAAATGGCCCCTAAAAGAAAGATCGTCGACAGAGCCCAATCCAGCATCTGAAGCAAACAATCTACAAACTTCATGCAATCCCTCCCAAAATAAAAGGAATTTAAATACAATAAAGCAAGGTAGCCACCCAGCAAAACCGACTTAAGAGTGAGTTAAGAATTATTATAAGCTACAAGACATAAGTTGATATATAATAGTGAGTTTAATACCTGTTTAACAAGTGACGAATCGGATAAAATAGTTTTCAGGGGTTTGGCCTATAACTTGTAAGTTGAAACAATATTACAAAATTACTGAGAAAAACTTGATGAGGTAGGCTATAAATGATAATTACACATAAGATTAGGCAGGTTGGATAATCATTTAGGAAAAGATGTAGGACACATATCTAATAACTTTCGTCAAACCAACTTATTTTTACATGACTAAAATTGTCATGCCTACGGAAATATATAAAATAGATAAAACTACTCATAAGCCAATGTTTAAGTTATAAAGTAAGAAAACATGCTTTATTCCACAGCCCCAAAACTAAACATACTCCCTCTGTCCCATCCATTTCTTTACAATTTCCTTTTTGGGACGTCCCACCAATTCTTTACATTACCAAAAATAGTAACTTTTAACAATAAAATACATTATTACATCCACTACTTTATTCCACTTTTTCAACACTTTATACTATTACACCCACTAATTCACTTATTTTAACAATAAAATCACTATTACACCCACTACTTCATTTATTTTAACAATATTACATCCACTATCCTTGGTCTCCGTGCCCGATCCCCATGTTAAGAACCTATCGGGACGGAGGGAGTACTTTTTTAGAGAACTAATGCACTCATTGAACTTAAAAGTTAATTTGCTTAAGCAAACAGGCCGATGTACCAAATTCCTTCTAAAAAAGTTATGTTTAATCTAAGCTTTAAGCACAAATATGCATCACAACAGTAGAGAATTTTTCATTTAGGCTTGAAGCAGTAAGAAATATAAAACAAAATAAGCAAAATTAAGTTGTCTACCTGTAATTACCCCAAGGCAATGCAGTCAACCAATCAAGATAATTACGTGTTACATTAAATTCGCTTGAACTAGCTTCTAGCAACTGTAGTTTAGTCAATTCTTCTTCAATGACTTGCAGAACATGAGGTGGACATTTCTCCTTATTTGGCTCGAGTCTTTCTCTAAACTTTGCTGAATCATAGACAAGTCATCAGTCACAACAACACTACTTGAAGGCTAGGAAAAAAAAAACAAGTTTATAAACTATGAACGTATGAGCTAGTGCCAAGTTGGTAGGAGCACATCTAACCCAGGGATCAAGACAAAATACAGTAACACGAGGTCATAGAACATTTAGCTCAAATATATTGCACCGTCTCAACAATACGCTAAGGGGGACATACTACGTTGTGTTTGAATATCTTGGCCACTAAGGGGGGATCTGATAGATGATTGACGCTCTAGACTTTAGAGCTTGTATCTTGGCTTCCGAAGGGTTGAAATCAAGGAATGTGAGTTAAAAGGAGCTAAGCCATAAAACCAAACCATACTTAATTTTGCTTTGGACCATACCTCATCAGTTTTTTAAGTTGCAAGTACCTTTTTCTAAGTACTACACTGTTTTCTTAACCTCTTTTACTTCTGACCAATCACTAACCGACTAGAAACTTAACCTGTTAATTATGTTGCTTTAGTTTTTGATATAAACCAGGTGGCTTTATTTCTTAAGAGTATCGGGAAGATTATATACTTTTTTTATTGCTAATTAGATATAATTTGCTTTTATTTTTGCTAATCAAATATAATTTACTTCTTGATTGTGTTCATGAAAATATTACATAATTCCATGTCATACCTTAAAAATCAAGGATAGTTAATATTTTTGGATGATAATTTTTTGGGGAAATAATAAACTAGCATGTCAACCTTTTTTAGGTCTAGTTATTAAACGAACAACAGACTTTGCAACAATTATTGCAATATCATGTCAAGTGCATGAACTTTAACGGCTAACTCTGCAAACCTACACCCTCGGTCAATCAACGATTTCGGCCATATCTAAACCATACAGCATGCAAAGCGAACAATCTTAATGACTTACTCGGTCAGCCAACATGTAATCAAGGCCCCACATTTACTCGTTTTCAAATGGCCAATAAGTATAATAAACCTCTAAACAAATAAAGCAGTACTAATTCATGAAACAAGCCTCGAGGCCCTAAACTTATAGAGGCTAAGATCCACTTTGAGGACTTGATAACTTTTGGTAGCACAATTTATTTCTCGGTGTGCACGGGCTACACAGTTAAGAGATGAAGACATCCAACTGTACTAAACATATTTCTGTCAACTTTAATAATTTAATACCATTTCCTAGCTTAGGTAGCACAATTTATTTCTCAGTTAGCACCGGCTAGAAAATTAACATCCAACCTTACAAAACATATATTTGCCAACTTTAAAATTAGCTGTAAGAGAACTAACCAGAGAGTGCTGTTTTGTCATCAGCCTCTAGACCCAATTCCTGCATAACGAAAGCCAATCGATTGAGTTATACAGCAATTATACACACATTCGTAGAACAAAAGATAATTATCTCCAATGGAGAAAAGGATGAAGTACAGATAGTTCCTAAAACTATAAAAAAAATTAGAAGTCACCTTTTTTATGGCCTTGAGTTGTTCATTCAACAAGTAACGCCGCTGCTCGCCGCTGATCTTTTCTTCGATTGCTTTTGCTATCGATTCCTAAAATACAATGGAAATAAAAAATTACCAAGGGAAGTCTACAGCTCTAAGAAAAAAAATAAAGTGTACAGTTATTTACCTGAATCTTACTAATCTCCATCTCTTTCTTTACCAACTCCAGTGTAAGCTTCAATCTTTTGTACACCTGAAATAAACAATGTTTGAAGTCACTAGATTCATATAGTAGCAAGAACCTTGAAACGATATGTATTAAATTTACACACTTTACAATTTCCAAAAGCAAATGTCCAGTGATAACTGTATGTATCTTCTACTTTATTTAACCTTGATGTTGCTTTCAATTAATTTTAGCTATATGTAAAGATCGTTTATTAAGATAAATATGACTTCATAATGCTATACTGGCATATAGTGTTGCTCTCAATTATTACCATAAGATCCACTGACCGTTTTGTGAACTGATTACATCAAATTACATGATATTGTGGTATAATGGAACTTTATAATATCTGGAGGACAGTAAGTTTAAAGATCAAGATACAAGAACAGAATATCTAGATTCTTTAGTGCTACTTACATCTAGCTCTTCGAGCACTTCCTGGCATTGAGATTTGTTTGCACCAGATATTGCAGCTCCAAAATCTGCTAATCGTGGATAATTGAAATCACCAATATGCTGCATACATATTGAGGATTTTAGTTGCATAATGACATAATGTTGTCTATGGGACTACTGCATTATCAAAAGACTGATTTAATGTATTTACGGGCATGGTACATTTCAAACTAGTACACACGGGCATGGTGCATTTCAAACTAGTACACATATAGGACTCTTATTTGTGTTAACAATAACATGTGCAGAAGTAGCAGACACATGCAAATTAATATTGGGAAGTGAAGATTGTAATTAGTATCTCTTTAATTTCAGATGATGGAAAAGAGTGCAAAATCAGTGGTCCCAGCCAATGCCGTGTGAGCAGAGGTGCAGGTACCAAACAGCTGCGACAGTTCATTGTCAGTGTACTAGCTGTACGGGCTTGTTTAGGCTGACAATTGTGCTTTTGTTAAAAGAAATATATCATGGAAGCCAGGAACTACATGCCTCTTTCACTATGATTCATTCTTATCAGAATAAAAACAATTTTTCTAACATGTTATAGCTCGACTTATATAAATCCTTCTTCAGAAAATTAAAATCATATCAAGAGCGAAAGAAACACATCATGCACTCAAAAAACGAAATGACTACAGTAAAGTCTTGACAAATAATGAGAATAATATAAATATACTGATCCACAAATTTTAAGCAGTTCTAAGAAGATAATCATTAATCAAATGCACAGAGCAGCTTATGCAATAATCAAGCATAAACAATAGTTACAGGAGTATACGCGCAATTACTGAATACACTTTAGTAAGAGGGCTTGTGCACCTGAGTATAAGTTTGAACATGATCTCTCCAAAGCGAACTTGTCTTCAAAACATCTCTCAGCGTTGAAATAACCTCAAATGATGTAGCTTTTATAACATCGTCATCCTTATTATATGGCTTATCCTGAAACATAATTAAGGTAATAAGAGAGCATAACATAGTTGAAATTTGTAATCACGCAATCCAAAACTTTTAGAACAAAATAATTAATTTCAATCTAAACATACCTTGAGATGATCAATTTTGACTGTAAGAGGATCTTCACTGACCTGCAGTTACTTATCTTTGCATTAATAGGAGTTACATAACTTAAATATGAGAACAAAAACCTCTCAGCATATCATCAGCTCTCACTCACCATCTCAGTTATTCGAAGACGCCGATGACCGATAAGAACAACCTGGTCTCCCTGGATGCTTGTTATCTATTTCACAAAACCATAATTATCTCGAGTTAAGAACATATTTTCTTGGACATTTAATATTCAAAGCAAAATAAAATACGAATCCGCTTGGATTTAGTTACCTGAGCCAATGTTCCAACTTCATGAAGACGATTAAGCAATTCCTTTCCTTTAAGCTCATATATGCTCTTCTCAGTATCCGACCCAGATGTCACACTAGAGTCGGTTCCTGGCTCATCTTTGATAAGGAAAGCACCAGCATACGGGGCATGTCGTTTACGACTTTCTACCAAAGCAGCTAGTAATTTAGGATCCTGTAAAATAACAAGTATATAGTATCTCACTCAAATTTACTAAAAATAAATAAATTGGGCATTAGCATTGCTTCAATTGCAAGAATCATATGATCTGCTTTGGTTATGTGGGTTAATGTCATCATAGATTGAAAAAAAAAACTATCTAAAAGTCTCTATTTTTTCTTTGATATAGTTCTCATAGGATTAAGAAAACAGCAGATTTTAAAACTAGGTAAACTTGATGTTGTATATAACATTATGCTGTTGTACCTTTACGTATATAGGCATATAGAAGCCTGGAAATAACGGTCTATGCGGCAACGGAAGCGCAATAACCTGCACACATCAAAGAACTGTTTAAATAATCTATCCAAAAAATAATCATCAGTCCTGTCATGCATATACATCACTTTCCAAAAAAAATAAAGGTACTTGAGAGGTAAATGGTGATAAATTTAGTGAGCAGTACTCAAAAACATGTGTATTGCACATGAATATGATGCCTCCAACTCTCACTATCTGATTGTAATAAAGTTTACGTATATTGCATAACATACGAGTTGCAATAGTTTACGTATGATAAATCAGGACATGAGTAAAACATATAGCTTCCATTTTACCAACAATACAACCTAAACATTCTCGACTTTTTCGTTTTGGAGTACTTAATAGCCCGGCTAAACTAGAAGTACACTTACAATCACGATAAATCAATATCGTACAAGGAAGAACAAATAACATCTTAAACTACACAAAATATATACACTTATAACATCAGGCAAATAAAACATAACACACAAACTTACAGCTGAGAGAAAAATTGCATCCTAAACCACACAAAGTTCCATTTCGTCGAGTAAAAATGGGAAGAAAATAAATGATGAGAAAACAAAACAAATAAAAAGCTAAATACTTTAAAGGGCAAAAAAGTTGAAAATGTCTCATCTTCCAAGTAAAATAGCAATTTCACACTTACACACATACACACATTACACAAGTACAGAGGGAGAGAGGGGGGGGAGAGAGAGAGAGAGAGAGAGAGAGAGAGAGAGAGAGAGAGAGAGAGAGAGAGAGACTCACAGTAAGATAGTCCTCTGGCTTAAAAACAGTGGGCACCATAGCAGAAGAAGACTTAGAATCAGCTTCAGCAGCACCCTCTTCAACCCCTTTACTCTCCATCAAAATATTCGACCCATCACTTGAATCCGTACAAAAATAAACCCTTTTACTCAAATTAGGGTTTACAACCCGGTTAGAATTCACCAATCTCAGCCACGGAGAATTGATCTGAGACGACCCATATCTCAAATTAGTCTGAAACGGCGTCGTAAATCCAAGCAATCGAGCTTGCACACAAGTAGATTTCAAAGCTTTCAACATGGGTTGGGGCAAAATTGAATCTTTTTGGGAAAACAATTAGGGGTTTTAAGTGGGGTGATTTAATTAAGTAAAATAAGGATTAAAAAGGGGTGTGAAACGCCATGGATGAACTTGAAGAAGAAGAAAGCAGTTTTTTATGACTTTTTTTTTTTTTTAAATTTTCTAGTGGTGGACTTAAAACCCCTGCTGCTGCTGCTTAAACCCTGCTTTTTGACTAGAGTGAAAATATGGACCCAAATTTGTTAAGGTTAAGGTATGGTTTATTTATCATTTTTAAATAATGGAAATACAAGAAAAGATATTTAATTATTATAGGAATTTTTTTTCTTTTAGAAAATGATTTTATTATTTGGAATATATTTGAGGAATACTCATTTTTGACATAGTTTAGATAGGTATGATTCAGTTGAGATATTTGCACATTTTCATTATTGTATTGTTCAGTTGCATAACAATTATGTTTTTTAATGTTCTTACACTAATCTGTTCTCAGCGACGCGTGACCCTAATTTAGATTTTAGAGCTAAGATAAATTTATTTTAAGGTTTATAAACATATTTATAATTTGCGTTTATAATTCATTAGATGGAAGTTAGTTTTATGGCATAGTCCATGTTACAAACGATGAAGTTACAGTTAAATCTTGATAAATGAATATGTTCGAGACCGAAAAATTTTATTTATTAATTGAAATTATTCATTTATCGAGTTCAAAAATACACTATTTTTATTATGTCGGGACCAGAATAATTTATTCATTTGATGAGATTATTCGTTTATCAAATATTCATTTATCGAAGTTCTACTGTATTAAACAAAACTTAATCGATAAATTAGTATGATTAAGTGGATTATTAATTGAAATGAATTTTATGTTAATCTTTTATATAATGTTCTATCTTTTATGTTTTATATGAGCCACTTTTCTTTTATGGATGTCAAAAAAATTGAAATTTTTGTAAAATCATAAATTCATTATTTTTTCAAGTTGACGGTCACCAGCAAACCGTTATTGCCACCGTAGAAAAATTTTGTGTTACGTAAACAGATGGAATTCCCCTACTTTTACATTAAAAATCCTACTACTGTATACACTTATCACAAAAAAAGTTTATACAGTACGTATTTTTACCATTTGGTATGGTAAATGTTTGTTCCTAATTAGACCCCTCTTCTTTTCATTTGTTAGGATCTTAACTAGCATTTTGCCCGTACTTCGTACACGGCATCTTATTTAATTTAAAAATGATAATATCAAAAATTTAGCAAATTTAATTGATTTCTTAAAACATCTTATTTAATTTAAATTGACAATACCAAAAATTTAACAAATTTGATTGATTTCTTAAAAAGATATTGTATGCAAATATATAAATAATCAATTTTTAGAAAGATATTATATACAGTTATATAAGTATTTAATAAAATAATGATATGCTAAAACTTATATAAAAAAGTAGCATACAATTCATATTTTAACAATGTTGAAAATTTATTTAATCCATCAAAATATGCAATAAAAGTATTAAATATTTTTACAAATATTGTTCTCTAATTGAAAACAATAATAAATTGTCTTCATTATTCAAATGCGGAAATGATAATCCCTTCACCCCCAATGGATCCAAAACATTAAATGGTTCCAAAACATTAAACCTCATATAATATCAAGAACATATTATCTTAACTATGAGACCTCATAGTTAATATAATATGTAAATGTTGCAGAACAATGAGACCACATTTCAAGCAATTTTTAATTTTTTTTTGTTAATTTTTTTTATGAATGGGTAGAGGGTAGAATTATAAGACTTTTGTGTGAAGATGCCCCTAGCGGGGCCCTTTAAAATAGCTTGAATATGTGTGTTCTCACTGTTCTCATTTTAATTTTTTTTTTGTTAATTTTTTTTATGAATGAATAGAGGGTATAATTATAAGATTTTTTTTGTGAAGATGCCCCTAGCGGGGCCCTTTAAAATAACTTGAAATGTAGTGAATATGTGTGTTCTCACTGTTCTCATTCTCACCAGAGCGTGACCATTAAACTGTATTAGTAAATTCATGTATGAAAATACAGTGTATATATATTATTAATATAAATTCTTTTATTAAAAATAAGTAAATTATACAATTAAATAAGCAAGCCAAAATATCAGATAAATATTCTAGTAGATTTATAGTTTATGTTCAAATTAAGGTCTTTCACCATGGCTCTCGTTTTCTGAAATTGTTGAATTTTTATTTTATTGACTTCATTATATTAAAAGTATGTTCTTACTGAAACGAATATAATAATTGGAATTTAAATATATTTTTAAACTACTTATTTTGATGGGTTGTTAATTTTTTTGTGATTAACTTAGAGGGGTGACCAAAAATAAAATTAATGGGAATATATAAACCCATTACCCACGTTATGATAAACAATACCTATAAAATGGAAGTTGCTTATGTGGTTCAGACTTGTTAATTACTTCAATACTTCATTAGATTGATCATCATGTGAACCATCTTTCTTTTTATCACTTATGTTGCTGCTATGTAGTCTATCTGTAACTAACATCTTTCTTTTTATCACTTATGTTGTTGCTATGTAGTCTATCTGTAACTAAACATCTCTCTCTGCTTGTAATCTATATTTATAAATGCAAACTTCTTCTTGTATTGTATTTTGTTTTCAATATTTAAAATTATGTAGCTGGAGGAGAAGAGAAAGGCTGAAGGTGCAATCGTAGTACTACAACATTACTGAAAATAAATACAATATCATAATATAATTTTTTGTTCCAATCTAAATTGGGTCGCTCCAAATGCTGTGTAATGACAAAAAGGGGAATTAATTAAAGAAATAAAGAAGATTAAAAAAATGAAGGATAATACTGTTTACCAAAAACACAGGTCTCCGCAAGAAGCTCACTTATTCACTTTTATCTTCAAATAATGTATGATTACAAATTATAACAATCACATTTTCCACTACCTATTTTCTCTTAAAAAGCAAACTAAACTGAAAAAGGGAAAAGTTAGTTCTTTTATATTTTAATATGGAGCTCAGGTGAAAGTGCTAAATATGAGATCATATATGAAGTGAAATTGAACGCGAGTAAAGAAGATATTTAGAGCATAAATAAGAGCAATGTTGCCTGACCCAGAGGGTGAGGCTTGTGACGTGAGTCTTAGCTTCTAAGTATGCTATTCCGTAGTCCCTTCGGAGACATCCGATAATAAGTATGCTATTCCATAAGACCTTCTGGTACGTAGCATGTCTACCCATGAACCTTAAGTTGAACAAATCCATAAAGAACATAAATTTGCTTGAAAACAAAATAATGTCTATAAGTATCAAATTGAGATCAGCTAATTATCATTAATTATATTATTAATAATAAATGAAGGATAATAGTAGAGGTTTAGATTTGGGTTGATCCAATTGGATCGCTCCAAATGCTGATTAGAGAGAAAAAAATTATTGATTGGAAGATATGATATTTTAGGTATTTATAAAAGGTAATATCATATAAATTATAAGTAAACATCTTTTAATTGAAAAAGGCAATCGGCTAATTATCATTAATTATATTATTAATAAAAAATGAAGGATAATAGTAGATGTTTAGATCCCCTCGTTTCTCCTTTATATAAGTATATAATAGTTCTAATTTTAAACAAAAAATCTAACGGATATTATTCGTTGTATACGAATTTTTATTATATTTTGTTAGTGATATTTAATTTTCA
This sequence comes from Kitagawia praeruptora, assembly GCA_037693485.1. Lineage (NCBI taxonomy): Eukaryota > Viridiplantae > Streptophyta > Magnoliopsida > Apiales > Apiaceae > Kitagawia > Kitagawia praeruptora. Next base: position 100,654,669 of record CM075352.1, on the reverse strand, counting down.
CTATTAGTAAAATTTAAAATGCAATTGAGTTGTATATTTAATTTTCTCGATTAGTAAAAATTTAAAATGCAATTTAGAGAAATTGATAATTTTAATATGTTTTACTTGAAAACGGAAATTGATTAGTTATTAGGAGAAATTTAATTTATAATTAAGTAAGGGTAATTAAGTAACAATAGGTACCGACCGACCAACCAACCAACCAACCGACCGGCACCATATAATTGGAAAAATATAGATTTTAGCTAAAGGAAATAGAAAAGGTAACGTTTTTTTAAAGAAAATTGATTATTTTAATATTTTTACTTGAAAAAGAAAATTGTTTAGTTATTGGGAAATTGTTTATTTATAATTAAGTAAGAGCATCATTTAATTGGAAAAAGAGAGATTTTAGCTAAAGAAAATAGAAAAGGTAACGTATTTTAGAAGGAAATTGATTATTTTAATATGTTTTACTTGAAAACAGAAATTGATTAGTTATTAGGAGAAATTTTATTTATAATTAAGTAAGGGTAATAAAGTAAAAAAATAGGTACCGACCGATCAACCAACCAACCGACCGACCAAAATTTCAATGTTCTAAAATGAAATTTTAAAGGTAAGGATATTGAAATTGTATATTTAGTTTCCTCGATTAGTAAAAATTTAAAATGCAATTTAGATATTTACTTTACTTCATTAGTAAAGATTTTATAGGTAAAAAATAATGAAACTATATATTTAGTTTCCTCTATTAGTAAAATTTTAAAATGCAATTGAGATTTTTTTTAATCATTGGAATTATTAATTCAAAAATTTGAGAAAATTAAAAAAATTAGAACCGAGCTATTTGATGCACGGATTTTTTTAATATTTTATGAATTTTTCATTAATTTAAGTTAATTTTTTTTAAATATAAATTTGGGAAGCTTAAATTTTTATATGAGATGATTTGATAATAATTATATAAATGTTATTCGTGATATTTCTAGAAAATGAGGGATTTTTGTTTAAAAAAATATAGAAAAAATGATAGGTTTTACTTGAAAAAAGGTAATCGGCTAATTATTAGTATTTATATAATTATTATTTTATTTCATTAAATAGAAGATGATACATTTTAGATAAAAAAAGATAATCGCTTAATTATTAATATTATAATATTATTAGTTTATTGTATTAAACGGAACCATCCGTGATATAATCGGAAAAAGAGAGATTTTAAAAAGGTAACTCGAAAATTAAAAAGATGACATAATTTATATGAAAAAGATAATTGATTAGTTTATAGTAATTATAATTTAATTATGTTATTTTACTAAATAAAATTGCTCATAGTTTTTAGAAAATGAGAAATTAATGTTGCCCATGAAATTTATAGAAAAAAAGGGAATTTAATTAGAAAATATAAAAGATGATACATTTTTGTTGAAAAGGTAATCAGTTAATTATTAGTACTATATTATTATTATTTTATTTTTATTAAATATAATTGCCCGTGATATAATTGGAAAAAGTGAGATTTTCGTAAGAGAAACGAAAAGGTAGCGTGTTTGAAAAAGGTAACCGTACATGATACAATTGGAAAAAGAGAGATTTTAGTTAGAGAAAAGAGAAAAGGTAACGTATTTTGGCTCAAAAGGTAATTGATTAGTTAATACTAATTATAATATAATTATGTTATTTTATTAAACAAAATTGATCGTAGTTTTTAAAAAAGGAGAAATTTTAGTTAGATAAAATGTAAAAGATATTGTATTTTACCTAAGAAGGAAATTATTTAGTTATTGAAAAATAGAAAAGGTAATATTTTAACCTGAAAAAGGAAATTGATTAATAAAGGAGAAATTTTAGTTAGATAAAATATAAAAAATATTGTATTTTACCTGAAAAAGGAAATTATTTAGTTTAAGAAAAATAGAAAAGATAATATGTTTAACTTGAAAAAGGAAATTAATTAGTTAGTAGGATGGAAATTTTAGTTAGATAAAATATAAAAGATATTGAATTTACATGAAAAATGAAATTATTTATTTATTGAAAAATAGAGAAGATAATATGTTTAACTTGAAAAAAGAAATTAATTAGTTAGTATGATGGATTTTATTTGAGTAAGGGTAAATAAGTAAAATCAATAGGTTACGATCGATCGACCAAACTTTTAATGTTTCGGCTTTTATAATATAGTATAGATTTTATTAGTGGTTAGAAGATATGATGTCATATTTTTGGGTATGTATTAATTATTGCAATATTATGTTTTAAATTAAAAGTCAATGTGTTTTAATTAGAGAGAAGAAATTATTGATTGAAAGATATGATATTTTAGGTATTTATAAAAATTTGAACCTTGAAATTTTAGTAAATAAATTGAATCATGTAATATATTTAATTATTAGATCTAACAATTCTAATTTTTAACTAAAAATCTAACTGATATTATTCGTTGTATACAAATTTTTATTATATTTTGTTAGTGGTTAGAAGATATGATGTCATATTTTTTGGTATGCATTTAATGCATTTAGTAAATAAATTTAATCATGTAATATATTAAATCATTAGATCTAACAGTTCTAATTTTTAACTAAAAATCTAACGGATATTATTCGTTGTATAGAAATTTTTATTATATTTTGTTAGTGGTTAGAAGATATGATGTCATATTTTTGGGTATGTATTAATTATTGCAATATTATGTTTTAAATTAAAAGTCAACGTGTTTTAATTAGAGAGAAAAAAATTATTGATTGGAAGATATGATATTTTAGGTATTTATAAAAGATAATATCATCAATTATAAGTAAACATCTTTTAATTGAAAAAGACAATAAGCTAATTATCATTAACTATATTATTAATAAAAAATGAAGGATATTAGTAGACGTTTAGATTTGGGTTGATCCAATTGGATTGCTCCAAATGCTTATTAGAGAGAAAAAAATTATTGATTGGAAGATATGATATTTTAGGTATTTGTAAAAGGTAATATCATATAAATTATTAAGTAAACATCTTTTAATTGAAAAAGGTAATCAGCTAATTATCATTTTTTTTTTGTAATCATCAATCATCCACTAAAATGTATTAAGCACAGCTTGTAACTAAAAATGTGTTACAAGAACTGAGATAATTTAATATACCTATGGGCTATGGCTGTGATTTGGGTACATGAACTTCTTTGGCAAAAAGATATATTTACCATAAGACTTGACCTGTACATATGATGCTTAAATATAAATATATAATAGTATAAATTTTTGTTTTTCACTCAAAAGGAATGATCCTTCAGACATTTATGGTGGTGGTATACGCATACTCATATAATGTAGCTCTTTTTCGCTCCCATTCGACGTTTTCTTCTTGGATTAGCACTAAGCATGCAAGAAAAGGCATTTACCAGCTCCGTATCTTCAATGTTCACAAAAATATTTGCTGACAGCTCCGTATCTTCAATGTTCACAAAAATATTTGCTGACAGCTCCGTATCTTCTATGTTCACAAAAATATTTGCTGCCTCCGGTTTAGCAAGGAGAAGTTTGGCCACAAGATATCCTGCAATTGACCAAGTTTGAAAGAGGCGTGCCTGTTTACCGATAAATCTTCCTCGCTTGGTGTCATAATATTCTGGCCACTTATCCCTAGATAAACGCAGTTCAGCAATCTTCACAGCATTTTCAGCAATTCCAGGCCTATTCATCTTTATGCATGCTACAGTAAGCTGCCAGAGCAAAGTTGGCCAGGAACCACCATTATGATAAGACCAAGGCGTATTATTAATAAAAAAAATGAAAGATAATAGTAGAGGTTTAGATTTGGGTCAATCCAATTGGGTCGATCCAAATGTTGTGTAATGATAAAAAAATAGTATAGATTTTAGATTTGGGTCGATCCAATCTAAATTGGGTCGCTCCAAATGATGGGTAATGACAAAAAGGGACATCAAAGAAATAAAGAAGATTAAAAAAGTAAAGGATAAAAGCAGTAATTTTCTTGTATAATGACAAAAAAGGGCATCAAGAAATAAAGAATATTAAAAAAATGAAGGATAAAAGCAGTAATTTTCAAAATGCAATACTAGCAGACATTAAGAATATATTGAATATTGATATTGATATTGATTGATATTGATTATTAGTAGTGTACCGTAACGTTTCCAAATATCGAGTAATGTTAATTATCTCGTATAATTTGGATAAATATTACGTAATGTTAGCTATCTCATATAAATTGAAATAAATAGATATAAACTTAAATAATACAACACATATTAATTTTAGAATTTTATGAGTTTAAATTCTTTTTAGAAAAAATATTGATCGATTAGTCATCAAATAATGATTGATTGGAACAAATTTTACAAAAGACGATTTTAATTTCAAAAGAGCAAAGCTTGTTTGTTAATTTTCTTAGTAGCAACTAATCGCGGATTTTTGGATAATCTCATAAAGGAAAAGTAAATGTTGGAAAAGTAAATTTGAGTGTGAAATATATGCAAAAAAAATATAGAGGGGGTGAATGTATTTTTAATGTTTCTTGATTTATTTAAATCTAAACTCGTTTGAATCTGTGTTTGATTGTTGTAGTTGAATGTGTATGTGTTTAACTGATATTAAATGCGTAAGTAAGAACACAAACAATTCACTTTAATCTAATATTTTATTAGATCAACAATATGTGAATACAAATAGCGTAAATGCCCGTGCAAGGCACGGGCAGTGAACTAATTTCTCGTCCGAAACTATATATATTGAAATAATTTTATAATTAAAAATATGATAACCGGTAGGATTTTGATCTATCGAATATTTTTAAATTTATTTTGTAATATTGCATACCAATTTTTATAGTTAAATATCGAATTTTATGTATTTACTTGCCCTTTTTTGGAGTTCAGTCATGATCTCAGGGGGGTGTTTAGCCAATGACATCTGAAAGTAAACATTCAAGGTTTCATGTTGCAAGGCTATCATAACCACCTTGTTCTCTAGATTGGGGATATTTAATGTCTCTATGGTAAAGCGCTTGAGGTAATCCCTTAGGTTTTCATTCTTTCCCTCTAGCACTTGCATGAGTGATGCAGAACTTTTCTCATGGGCTCTTCCACCAATGAACTAGCTGATAAAAGCTGTACTTAACTCCTCAAAAAAGTCGATAGAATTTGGTTTGCTATACCATATTTGAGTCAAGTCTGCCAAGGTTTGGGGAAACGCCCTACACTTAATAGCATCGTTTACGGGCTGCAATAAAAGTACGTTCGAGAACGTCCTTACATGATTTGCAGGATCACCCGTTCCATTATAGGACTTTATTGTGGGCATCTTGAACTTCCTAGAGATGCGAGCGCTCATCACCTCCTCAGGAAATGGCGATGTTGGATCATCAGCATCCCCTGGTTGCATCAAGTCTTTTGGGCCTGCCCTTAGGATCTTTGTACTTGCAGTTTTTGTTCTAGGGATCTCGGTAGTTTTTTGCCTTTTTGAATGCCTTTCCAAATCAATAATGGGGATCTCTCTTGTCCTTGGATGATTCTACTTTTGTTGCTCTCTTGCCATGTCTTACTTCAAATTTCGAATCTCAACTTCATAAGCCTTGATTCTCTCCATAACCGTCATGGGTGGCCCATCATTAACTCTTCGAGAATGCCTAACAAGGTCCTTGCTTGTACGTCGCCTCCTTGAGGCCTCAACTCGATCCTCCTCCTCAAAAGAGGAATCATTAGTCTAGGACTCAAAATAATCCTGGAATCCTCCTCTTGTATAATCGGGTCCTAGACCTGCAATATATTAGGGATTGTACGACTCATGCAATTGATATACATGACCACTTCTTCCAACACCTCCTGGGTTTAGGGGGATAGTTAGGCAGTCCATAAGCTAGATTCGTGCTTGTAGGGATCACAGAAGTAGAGATCTGTTGGGGTAAGCTATACCCGAGAGGAGAGACAATCATATAAAGAGAATTATTCCCCTAGGCCTGTGAATTCGTCACTATGGTTTATGATCCCCCAACCTGAGTTTCTTAAGGATTTGTCCCTTGAGGTTGAGAAATCGGGACCTACATGCGTGGTTGGTTTTGTTCTAGGAGGTACACACCCTTGTTCTGTGACAACGGGTGGAGTAGTAGTGACGACGGTGGTTTCGGTGATTGGTGTTCTTCGGTTAATCATGGTCGATGTCTTCTTCCCAAATACGGTGCCAAATGTTGTGGAATAAAAGTTAGTGTTGAGATTGCAGTTAAGGTTTGTGCGTATTTAATGTTAAGGTTGAGAGGTTCGAGTTTTAATGGCTACACTTGTATTTCATGACTTAATTCGTGTCCTCACAAGATGCCTATGTATCTCAGAGGTTGAGAAACAAGTCAAAAACGTTGTTATAAGAATGAGGGATTAGGCTCTTTATATATGCGTCAGGAGCCGGCCCCTTAGATTTAGAGTAGGGTCAACTCTCCTCATATGTCGGTGATTCTAGATCCTTCTAATCAGGGATTCAGTTTCTTTGTTGATTTTTGTCTCTCAAATCGTGGGTTCTAGAAGCGGGCCTTATATCGAGCGTTTCCGGTACAAACTGCATTCTTAGCCCAAGTATTAATTACGAATTTAATACTCAGTTAGGATTTCAGGTCACTTTATTGGGCTTCGTTATTGGACCAAGATAGGTCTATGCAATGTTGATTATATCTCTATGACTTATTTTTTACCACATATCAATATGGTTTGGTCGTTAGAGGTAATTATATCATTTCAAAAATATTATTAATAATTACATGCTTTAAATAATATTAAATAAAAAATTAAAAATATAGTTAAATTGCAAAAATTATGAATGAGATTTGAAATATTATTACACAAAATAAAATGAGAAATTTTATTATATAGTATAATAAAATAACTGAGTGAAAATAATGAAAACATGATATTTATTGATTTTAAAATTAGAAAAACATGAAATTACATGCAAAAATTACAACAAAAAATAATGAGTGATAATGTTAATAAAATAAGTAACATCAACTCAAGGAGATTTAAATAAATTATTTTAAATTTTTTGCAAAAAATAATTCAATTTAATATAAAAAATTAAATTTACTAAAATATTTATAAAGCCCATACACGATATAAGCTAGTATCTATAATTATTACATGGCAAAATTTAAAGTAAGTACATTTATAAACTAGACCACCAGAAAATTGAGTACATATTCTGGATCTTCAAATCATATGTTATCAATAATTCAGATTGAATTATATCCTATATATAATTAGCGTAACAAGGTTTAAGTGGTCGTCTGGTCATCAGAGTTAAAAAAGTAGGTTTATTAGAAAATAGAAATGGGCCAGAGTATTAATTTAAAAGACCAAACAAGCAGATTAAAAAGAATGCACTAAAATAACACACGTAAAAAACCTAATTATTAAAAAAAGTTATAAGTCAAGACAAATCAATAAATTAACATTTTATTATTTTAGTAGCACAAAACTTATAAATCATAATTTCATTCTTTATATATAATAAACAAGTAAACAAAGGAAAGAATACCTAAAATACCCAATTTTTCCCTGAATTAATGCCCAAAATACCCACTTTTTGCCTATCCACTACCCAAAATATCCAATTTTCAAAATACCGCCCTAATTACCCACGGGACACGCCCATGGGAGAGGCGTGTCCGGTCTCCTGTAGCACCGCCGTCGGCGTCTGATAGCTCAGTTTGGGGGTTTTGATTCCGGCAAATAAACCGATACAAAAGTGGTATGAATGTATAGATGGTGGATATGTGAGTCGATTGATGTGTATAACATGACTGAACAAGCACGGGAGGGGGATGAACGGAGGGAGAGAAAAAAGCGATCGCCGGAATCGCGAATTTGATTGTAATCGTGAGATCTCGAATTATGGAGTTCGATAGGTGATGAAACTTGTATAGGATTGTAGAGGAGACGGAGGCGATTCGATTGGTGTATAGGATTGTAGTGGACGACCACGGGAGAGAATTCGCGTAATTCTGAGGAAAGTGACGGATGACGTCATCTGGCGTCATCACGCATGTAGCGTATGCGTATCAGCTGTTGCGCCGATACAGATTGCGTATCTCGACTATATGCGTCGATCCTAAAGGCGTATTAGATTGCTTACTCTGTTGCTGTAGGCGTAACTATTGAATTACGCCTCCTCCATGGGCGTCTCTGACGACACTCCTTTGGGATAGGCGTATCCAGTGGGTATTTTGGGCACATGTTCGCGAATTTGGCATTTTGGACAAGAAATAATAAAAAGTGGGTAGAAAGGGCAATCACCCTTTTTCCCTACCCACTTACCAAAATACCCGTTTTTCAAATCGGTGCCCAAAATAGCCACGGGATACGCCGTTTCCACAGGCGTATCCGAAACACTGTAGCTTGCCAGAAAACACAAGCTCATTGCCGGAAAATCTAGAGCTCCTGAACGGAGATTTTTATAGTTCCGTTCGAACCCACTCTCTCAAGCACTTTACACACGATTACAGAACGTCAAAATGACCACAAGCTCATGTACATCATCTTCCCGAACTCCGTTTATCTCCTCCGGCCCCGCATGGGCAAATCGAAGCTCGTCGGAGTTGATTGAGTTGATTGAATCGCCATTTTGGGCGTTTACAATCCGACAACTGAACTGTTAAACAATTATTATAGGTATGTAGAGAATCGAAACCCGATTCTAATGGTATATGGTAGGTGATGGGAAAGTCATGGATGTGGACGGACGAAAAGATCGAAATTAATCACCGGAATCGCCATTGTTGTCGTCCGTTCAGGAGCTCTGAGGTGACGTGTGATACGCATCTTGAAGATGCGTATCTCCTGTTGCGTGACAGCCATAGGCGTATCTCCCGTCGTTTACTCCTTTTGTGTAGGCGTATCCAACACTGATACTACTTTTCAGAAGGCGTATCCAACACTTACGCCAACTCCTCAAGCGTATCATAACATACGCTTCACACAATAACGTGACAGGTGGGCATTTAGGGCGACGTTTCTGAATCTGGGCATTTTGGACAAACCCTAATAAAAATTGGGCATTTAGGGCACTCACCCTCATATATACAGCCTTATAATTTAATTGTTTCTCACTTCTAAAATATATAAATTACTTTTTATAATTGTAAACAATTTAAGAAACAAATAAAATTTTGAGTATTCTTAATTAATAATATTATCTCCAATACTTATCATCAATATGAAATATATAAATAATAGATGTGAGATAACGGAAGTTACCTTATTCTATGCATTCATATATGTATTTTCAGTTAAAAGATTATTCACTTTCCTTGTATATTATACATGCATAAATTTAATATTTACATCTAGATACAAATGCCATGTGTCATATTTTTATTGGTTCTAATACAATTATCTCATATAAGTTTCCTAAATTAAACTCATGAACTTTATTCTCTAAATAATACTTATCTCAGGAACTTTATTCTCTAAATAATAAATACTTATCTCACGAACTTTATTCTCTAAATAATAATTATAACATCAATATTAGATTACAGTAAATAACGTTATTTACTGGTGAACCGTCCTCTCATCGATCAATTGTTCGTTGTTCTCAAATTTAATACATAACAACTTCTCCAATTGAGCCTACTAAACAAATTATATAAGTTATTACTTTATTTTACGACATCATAAAGATTTAATTTAAATATTTTAAAAATAATTTAAGTTATATCATCTTACTATGTTTTAATAAATTATATTTTAGGAAAATATTAAGATGATAATATAAAAGATAACTAAGATTTAATTTAAATTTTAAAATTTGATTTGAGAGCAGCAGCTAGTTAAAATTTGACTTGAATAAAAAATTAAGGAGAATAGTAGGATGGTTTGAAAGAATATGAAAATGATAATTATGACATGAATAAAAAATTAAAGAAAATATTAAAATGATAATTTAATTTAAAGAAAATTTTTAGAAAAATATTAATATGGAAATTTGACCCTCTTCTAAAGAAAATTTAGGATAATATTAAAGAAAAATGCTAATTATAACCCTTAAGATCATGTTTAAGTATTTAATATTATCTTAATAGTCTGGTTTCGCAATTTTCCATAAACATATTTGAATTTTGATGTACATTGAACAACGTAGCTATTTTTTATTTTTTGAAATGGAACAACGTAGCTGTTAGTATTTAGTATTCCTACATTGAGGCACAATGGTTAATAATTTTTTTTATAATTTATAGTTAGTAATAGAAATTAAAAGTATTTTTAATATTAAGTTTAATGTTTTATAATATTATAATTTTTTTAGTCTAATAAGAAAGGTTGGTAATAGCTTCTACTTGTTTAATTAGACAATATATTAAGAAAGAAAATTTTAAAAAAACTGCTATATTTTGTTTAGAGGATAATATTTTATAAATAATTAATTTATTGAGTCATATTTTAAGTTTTCATTGTACAAATATATTAAAAATCCAACTGATGTAAATGCTTATTATAGTTTAATACATTATTAAACTATAATAATATTAGACTATTTATAGATGATTTTGAATTAGTGAATTATTAAGGACGTTTTCTAAAATTTCTGACATGGCATGCGTGTAATTATATAAAAAATGTTATATATTTGTAAATAGTATATAAAGCAGGTAAGCTCGATGGTGAAATTATTGCTAGACGCTGATTATAATTGTACTAGGTACTTTGCGCCAGCTATTTATAATTTTTTTTATATATTATTAAATTAATTCAGTGAACAAACTAATTTAACATATAAATTGTGCTATTATGATTTTTTAATAAATATTCCATATTAATATTTATAATCATGATTTATAATAATCAGTAATATTTTATTGTTTTAATTAATTTAAAAGATTTAATACATGTTTTTGGACATAAAAAATTAAATTTACATTTATTTTAATAAAATACAATTTACAATATACTTTCTAATAGTACTTCACTAAATTGGTTAAGTTGACTTTTTTTTTTTTACGAAAGCCAATTAAAGCAAATTATAACACAATAGAATTATATGGTGAGTGCCCTTTCTACCCATTTTTTCCTTACCCACTGTCCAAAATACCCACATTTCAAAACAGCGCCCAGAATGCCCACTGGACACGCTACTGCGTGTAGCGTGTCACCTGTTACGCCAACACAGACAACGTGTTCCATGGATACGCCTCTAGAATCGGCGTAAATGATGCTGGATACGCATCTACAAATGGCGTATTACATGATACGCCGTTTCAAACGACGTGTCTGACGTCAGCTCAGAGCTCCAACCGGGCGACAACAATGGCGATTTCGATGTCTATTTTCGAGCTCTACGTTCGTCCACATCCCTGACTTCCCCATCACCTACCATATACCATTAGAATCGGGCTTCGATTCTCTACATGCCTATACTAATTTTATACCAGTTCCGTTGCCGTAATTAAAATGCCCAAAACGACGATTCAACCAATTCAAACACTCCGACGAGCTTCGTTTCGCCCCTGCGGGGCCGGAGGTGATAAATGGAGTTCGGGAAGATGATGTACATGAGCTTCTGGTCATTTTGATGTTCTTTAGGCGTGTATAAAGTGCCTGGATTGTGAGTTCGAACGGAATGCCCAAAAGTCGCCGTCAGGAGCTCTCGATTTTCCGGCAGTGAGCTTCTGTTTTCTGGCGATCTACAGTGCTTCGGATACGCCTGTGGAAACGGCGTATCCCACGGGTATTTTGGGCGTTGTTTTGAAATCTGGATATTTTGGTAAGTGGGTACCGATTTTTTGGGTATTTAGGGCATTCTTTCAGAATTATATAGTTTATATAAATTTAGTTTATATAATTATATAGTAGAATGTTACTCGACATCGTCTCACGACGACGCCTCACATTTTATTATATTAAAATTAATATTATCATTAACGAAAAAAATTAAATTAAAGATATTTTAAATTATTAAGAAAACAATTTTTTAAAAAATTGCCCACAATTTTCATCAAATATGAAATACTAAATAATATGTACATTTTTATTTATTAATATTTATTGTATTAGTTAGATATCAACTTTTTGTACTTAATTTAGTTATATCAACTTTAATTGAAAGAGGATTCAAAGATTATAGTTAAAACTGTTGTATAATGATATATATATATAAACTATATATAAATTACATAATTAGGAGATAAAGATTTGGAGAAATAGAAGGGGTTCCGGATAATGTTAAGAACAAGCAAATCAATCTTTTTGTGTGCTTATTCTTGTTGGCTTTCACCACTATATATGGGCATTCATAACATAGCCTCCACCCCGTATTTGTAACTGCCCCATTTAATTACACATTAATCACAATAAATACAATTTGTAACTTCCCAATGCATTCAATACACAATTTATATCCTATTCAATACATTGTATTACTCCCTCCGTCCCAAAATACATGTCCCTTTTCTAAAACAAATTTGTCCCAAATTACATGTCCCTTTTCTCCTTTCAATGCAAATTTAAGTGTAGTTTTACAAAACTATCCCTACATTTATTGTATCAAAAATTTGACTTTTTTAAACTTAACTCTATTCTCACTTTCCAATGTATTAAATAAGGGTATTAGTTGGAAAAATTTAATCAACTAACTTTATCTTAATATGTGTGCTTTTTAGAAAAGGGACATGTAAATTGGGACGGAGGGAGTATTTCTTTTCTTTTATTTGATAAATTAAGTCAAATATAACATCTTCCACTTGACGTATTTATCAAATATTTCTGTTACTCCCACTTTACATCATTTCAAACAATTCACGTGACTCCCACTTTTCATGGAGTCTACGCTCACTCCCACTATTCGTGAGAATAACATTTTCAATATCATGACTTAAAAATTTCTAAATCAAATCAATATGTTTCTCATTCCTTTCTCAACTTCAACTCGATCTAATTAATCAAGTAGGTGTCCCGAAGTTGAATTCTCACTTTCTTTATTACTTTTAAGAATTCATGTCATATTAACCAATAACTTTAAGACACGTGTGCCTTATAAATCAATTTATTTTACTACGTACTATTCAAGTACTTCACCATGGTTCTTCTTTACAGCCTATCACCAGGCTCAATAATAAAAAAACTGATTACACAATTTGCTAATTGAAAGTTGTCACTTTCACTTCTTGCAACACATTCATGCATCTTACTTTCTCAACTTCGGATCCACCATAAAACAATAGGTCTTCTGAAATTGAATTCACATTATCTTGTTACCTTCGAAATCTGCACCAGAACAATCAATAAATTCAGGCACGTCTGCCTCATAACCAATTAGTGGTGCAATATACACTTCAAGTACTTCATTATCCTATTCACAACCTCTCACTAGGCTTTATCAGGATTCATTTCGTATCCATTCACTAGACCAATTAAATATGCCAAGTCAAGTCAATTGATTACACAACATCGAACTTCCGACTACTTGCGCATATGATACATCAAATGCCTTTTTCGCATTAACCATTTTTCCATTACCAATGGGTTGGCGCCGGACTGCAATTTTGCATCCTAAAACGATTAAGCATCTCACTTGGATACCTTTCTGGTTCACACTAAATATTCAAAATATTTAATTCCCTGAACTTATCAGATTTCAATCATATTCTCAACTTTCCCACTAAGTCCGAACTTAGTTTTGTTGAGCATTTCTTTATTAATTACCGAAAACAATATATCATTAACATATACCGATAATATTGTAAACAAACTCCCACTATTCAAAACACAGACACAATTGTCTAATTCATTCTCGATTTCTCAAAAAAAAACTTTTGCAACTAGGCAAACATCAAGTTTTTAAACATCCTAACAACCTTATTTTATTTTCCAAAATTCATTTACACCAAATGAATTTTCTATCTTCGAGTAGTTCACTCTACTCCCACATTCCATTATATGAACCTAATTTAACATCTCATGGCTCTACTCCATGAGTTAACTTCTTTCGACTTCTCGATTCTAAATTACTTTAATACCACGTATAACAACGGGTTCCAACCAAACAAATTATTTTAAACAAGAACACACATTTTCTAGTTCACTTGATATATCAACTTAACCACACCTTGCTGGCGTCATTTTTAAAATACCTTTTAGAGTTTTTAACTATTTAGTCCAACAAGACTAACAAATTATTGTTTATTAAATTCTGGGCACTTGTTCCAATTTTCTTGTAAATTAAATAAATAACTTATTTCAAAATTTTTTATTTCTATATATACTCTCTATTCCGAATATCATAAAAATATTTATGATAAAATATTATCTTTTAAACTGATAAATTTTCTGATTGTCTCCAAACAATCTATATTCCCCTCCTTTTTTTTTCGAGTCCGTTAACAACAATACAAAACACAATTATTTTGACACAATTTCTTTTCCTTGCCACTCTTGATTCTGAGAGCTACACAATTGTTCTCGAACACAGTATCGTCAATTTAAATTGTACCATAACAATTTATATATTATTTCCTAGCTCCACGTATTATAATTGGAACTATTCAATATCTCAACAATTTTTAGTTTAAACAAAGTCAATTTACAAGATATGCTATAACCACAAAAAAAAAATCACGTCGCATGTATGTTTTATAGACAAAACCAATATGTGAATTAACAAATACAATGTGTACAATGTCATCAAAATATAAAACAATGAAGAAGATTTAATCATCTGATTAAAAATTAGAATATGAGATTATAATAAATCAAACAAAACACCAATCAAGCTGTGGAAATATACTAATTTGCATAAGAAAAAAAAAAAGAAAACAAAAAACAAAAATGACAATAAGTATACTTGAACCAAAAATCAAGATTAGGCAAAACAAACAACTATGATGAGTACACACAAATTAATAAAAATATAAAACATGTAATCTATAAATAATCGCTATTCTAAAAATCTAATATTAAACTAGAAGGAACTCTATATGCATGATAAATAACAAAAAAAATGACACATGAGATCTAATTAAAAACAAACACACATCATGTAAAACAAATGAAAAATTGTACCACATGCATGACGATAAAAAAATACAAAAATAATCAAAAAACTATACCAAAGATAAGACAATTAGATACAAGGTTCAACAATACAACAAACATTGAAAATAAGATTGAACACAAGTCTGGATAAAAAATGATCATATAAAGTAATAATATGGCAACAAAAGGCATATAAAATTTATAAACACTAGCTTAACATACGTATATTCTATTTAGACCTACAATAATATACATGCAAAAATGGATCATCCAAACAAAAGCAAACAACATAGAACAACATAGAAACAAAATTAAGCAATCAAACATGTTAGAAATGCGAGGGTACACATAAGTAACCAAAAAAAAAAAAAAACAAGAGTGGACACTTGAGTAAAAGCAACCTGTAGTAAAGACGTGGTGATAAAGATAATCCGAATGAACATGTAGACCACAACCAAAAAGCACTCCCACGGAAGCAACAGGGTTCCGACCAAAAAATGAAAAATAATCCTTGCTCTGATACCAATATTGTATAATGATATATATATAAATTACATAATTAGGAGATGAAGATTTGGAGAAATAGGAGGGGTTCCAGATAATGTTAAGAACAAGCAAATCGATCTTTTTGTGTGCTTATTCTTGTTGGCTTTCACCACTATATATGGGCATTCATAACATAGCCTCCACCCCGTATTTGTAACTGCCCCATTTAATTACACATTAATCACAATAAATACAATTTGTAACTTCCCAATACATTCAATACACAATTTATATCCTATTCAATACATTGTATTATTTCTTTTCTTTTATTTGATAAATTAAGTCAAATATAACAAAAAAAATTCACAATTTTGAAATTTTTTCATTTAGTATGATAAATTTTAATTATTTGGTAGAAGACTCAATATCGCCCACTGTGTCGTCATGTAATAACTTAATTATCAATGAAGGGAAATTTATTGAGTGAATATTATTAATGTTATCTTAATTACATGTCATTATGCATTTTGTCATATGTAAATTTGATCAAAATTATTTGATCACATCTGTATCAAGTATAGAATATTAACTAGTAGAATAATTCACTATTTTTTTTACTAATCTATGTAACATAAATCGATTGCTTCCTTTGTCTCTGAAGTCTGCAAAATTTTAACATAATGTCGCCTCCACTTGAAAATAGAACTCCACAAAAATTGATGGAATGAAAATTAAAAAATATGGGTAAACATTTGGACCTAAATAAGTTGAGAGTCATTGATGGAACTTGTAAGATTCAATATCGATCCTGCACAAATTCAATCCAATATAAGCAAGAAACAAACACATTAAGCGTATATACATACTTACAACATAAAAAAAATTAGATTAAACTGTAAAAATATGCACGCCTAGGTTTACACTTGTCAAAAAAACTTATTCAGATTTATTTTCGCTTTTGCAAAATTCAAATCAAACTTTCAGGTGCGGGTATGCACTTTTCCATGAACGATTTTGGCGATCTTCAGTTCTTCTTCTTACCTGGTGTTGTGAGAGGAATTTGGTACAACACTTCGAGAGAATATCGCTGGAATAATCCA
Source organism: Kitagawia praeruptora (assembly GCA_037693485.1). NCBI lineage: Eukaryota > Viridiplantae > Streptophyta > Magnoliopsida > Apiales > Apiaceae > Kitagawia > Kitagawia praeruptora. The sequence goes on along the minus strand of CM075352.1, from coordinate 100,638,076 downwards.
TAGAACTCGGCGATGGAATCGGGTTCGCACGCCACAGCCGACGTTCGACTGTCAGAATTGGGTGGTGTTTGTGGTTGTTTTTGGGACTGAGTTTGCAAGGTTTCCGGGCATAGGTGACGGAGTAATCCATACCCCAGCCGCCTAGGGTGCCCAGAATCGTGTAGTGCTCAAGTTTCCACATAATCCATGTAGAGTCAAGTGAGATTCCAACCAACCAACCCCTTGCAAAGTGCCTACATACTCTTATATTTATATGAATCAAGTCCCATGTAGTTCTAGGGTTTTGAACTCCTTATTGATAGCTCAGCCACGTTTGTTGATAAGCCTTATTCTCCTGACCATGCTGATCCATTTGTTATTTTGTTGATAAAGAAGAGTCTTAGCTTCTTTAGGACACTGATGAACCCTGATAATAGCTATGCAGCGTATATACGTATACATACACCATGTATATATTGAGTAATTATCCACCAATATGTGTATATATCACACATGTCTTGTATTTATCTTCTCAACTGACGTGTTTATCTTGTTTCCGCCATGTAAATCCATTCAGATAGGTTGTCACGAAGTGATAAGGCGTGCTCCTGCAGTTATGGAGTTATCCAGAAGTCGGTTAGGCTGATATATATCCGTTCTCCTACAATTTAGGAGGCTGTTGTTGAAAGAATTTGAAGAAAAAAATAGAAATTATTTTGGGGATTCCGGTTAGTACTTTGAACAAGCAACTCAATATATTTGGTGTACTTTTTTTTTGGATTACTTCCACAATTTATAGGCATTCAAATAGCTCCTCCATCCCCATTTGTAACTACCCCATTAATTATATCAATCAATACCATTAATACATTTACTATGTAACTTACAAATATATAATTATTTATAATTACTAAGCACATTTATGTATTTGTTCAATTTATTTTATTTGACAAATTAAGTCAAATATAACATCTCCCACTTGACGTATTGTCAAATATTTTTCGTGACTCCCACATTTTCTAGAGTCTATAAGTTAAGTATAAATTTTACTTTTCATTAGAGTTGAATTCCATATTTCATGACTCAAATTCTCGAGTCCAATCAAACCAACATGTTTGACAAAAACTTTCACAGAAATATTTTCTGTTAATCTCTAATTAAGCATTGTCACTTTCACTCCTTGCAATACATTCTTTTTTCTTACTTTTCCAACTTCAACTCTATTATAACTCAGTAGTTCTTCAGAAATTGAATTCTCATAACCTTCAAAATTTGCACCGAAACAACCAATATCTTCAGGCACGTCTGCCTCATAACCAATTAGTGGTGCAATGTACACTTCTTGTATTTTATTATCCTATTCACAACCTTTCACTAGGATTGATTAGGATTTCATTTGCATCCATTCACTAGACCAATTAAATACGTTAAGTTAAGTCAATCGATTACACAACATCAAACTTCCGACTACTTGCGCAAATCATACATTAAGTGCCTTTTCCACATTAACCGTGTTAGGTCCGATAAGATTGTAGAAGGGGGGGTTGAATACAATCTATATCATTTTCTCCAAATTTGTCCTTTAAATAAAATTTAATTCAAATAAATTTGTGCGGAATTAAATAACACAAATTTCAAGTTGAATATAACAATATATTAACTTGATGGGTGTTACAAAATCAGTACAAGTGATTATCAAGAAATTAATAACTAATTAGAAAATTCAACATGAACTTTTCTAATTTAGTTAATAAAAATCAAGATATCAATTCAAAAACTAGGAAACTTAATTCGCTAGTAGTACACAAGTCACAAATAATTAAGTTCCAATGGATACAATTTTTGATACAAAGAACTCAAGAATTTATGGCAATTTAATTGCTTGAAAGATGAAAGAGATGAAATGTTTTTAGCTCTTCTTTTTCTTCTGTGTTGTTTGCGTGTGTCTGTATATGTCATTGTAGTCCAGCCGCCTGCTTCTCTTTATATACAAAAGGAATAAAAAGGCTACTGACTCTTTTTATTCAGCTTTGTCACTTGACTTATCATGACTAGGCAGTCATGATAATGTAATCAGTAATGCTATCATGACTTAGCTTCTTCTGTCATGACTAAGGATACACTGTCATGACTAGCGTGTATACTAACATGACTAGCCTGTCATGACTTAACAATTTAAACTATCATGACTTAGCAGTTTGAACTGTCATGACTTAACAGTTTGAACTGTCATGACTTAACAGTTTGAACTGTCATGACTTAACAGTTTGAACTGTCATGACTTAGCTGTTTGAACTATCATGACTTAACAGTTTGAACTGTCATGACTTAGCTGTTTGAACTATCATGACTTAACAGTTTGAACTGTCATGACTTAACAGTTTGAACTATCATGACTTAAAGACTAAACCTGGCCACTTTTCTTTTCAACCATAACTCACGCCTCTGTTTATAAACAAATCAAATGACTTGCCACCTTTTTCAAAATTAAATGAATTATGTCCCGTAGAAATGCTTTTTAATCCGCACAGCTTATAATCTTTAATTAATAAATAATTAATTTAATTCAGAAATTATAAAAATAAATATCTAATATTATTAGATATTTATAAATATAATTTTTTAATTAAATAAAATATTTATTAATATAAATAAATCCTTAAGCTCTAAGCTGTGGTTACCTGAGCGTCTAGAACTGAACTCCTTTTCCTTAACAGAAAATGAATCCATTCCAACCGGAGTTCCAGCTTTAAGAATATATCACTTTCCATATTCTTGTGATTATTCTATTTTCTCATAACCCGTCCAGGTGCAAGTTACGGTCTCTTGAAGATGTGAAACCGGACTCCTTTTGCTTAGCAAAAAATACAACAATTCTAATCGGAGTTTCAGCAATAAGAATATATCACTTAGAATTTCTTTATGATAATTCTTCTTCCTCATAGCCAGTCCACTTGATAATAAAATCCTTGTGGTAAATGAATTTAGCACTTCTGTTGCTTGCACAATGATTTTCTCACATACCAGTCTTGATAGCTTGAACCACTGAAGTTAATGACGAACAACCACTGTTTAATGTTGACACTCGATGTACTGTCTGGTTCATGAGTGACTAACCGCAATGACTGTTCTTCATATATTGACTTTAAAAACTGGTTCCTTTTCTTTTCTCCTCTCTCTCTTTAATCTTCTGTACTGTCTTTGTCACCTTGAAATCTCTGTCACTTTAAATGAATCCACTTCTTAACGAATACTCCACTGAGGCTTGATCAGATGACTGAGCTTCTTTCAATGTAGTAAATCTTCAAGTCTGTAGATTGACCTTGATCTTTTTCTTCTGACAGATAATACAATCTGAGATTCCTTGTGACAGTCTATATACTATTCACTAATACAATCTTGTTTAAGTTGGGTTGTATCCTCGAAATACAAATAGGCTACATCATATGCCTTTCAATCTCCCCCTATTTGTTTGTTAGACAATAACAAGCAAATACCTAGAGGATAACTCAACTAACTCACTTAAACAAGAAAAAGATTAAGCATTCAACAACTTAGTAAATAGTACATAATAAAAAATTTCTCTGGTTTAGATTTAACAATTCCAGAATCCTCATTTGATGAAATGATAGATGATTGTTCCTCTGGCACTGAACTGATCTTCAATAGATAACTCATCTTCATTTCTGATTCTTCATATCTCTGCCTGATAATCCTTCACATCTTACATTGGTGTTTATCAGCAGTTCGATTTGCAATCACTTCCCTTCTCTGACACAGCTTTTCTCACTTAAGAAAAATAACTGTTCCTACTATATAGACAATGGTGAATCAATACCATTTCTCTAACTTCTAGGAAATCTACTACTCCTCCAGTTAGCCTTTATACATAGTACATTGAAAGACTAATAGAATAGTATTGTGATGTAAGCTTCTCCTTGTATCTCCCCTTTCTTCTCAACTGAATCTCCCTTTACTTCTCCATCTAAGGCTCCCCCTTAGTAACTTAACTTTCTTCTCTTCCAAAGCACGGTCTGTAAATGCTCCCCCTTTCTAACCTACTCTCCTTTTTCTTGTACCCCTTTACTTCTCCCCCTTAGTTGAGGAATCCTCCAATCAACTAGTTGACAAAGTAGTTGTACCAATTATAGAGTTCTTTGTTAGAAAGGAAGTTTCATTTTCTTCCTCACTGTGAGTGTGTGATAGTGTTTAGTGTACCTCACAAGTGTTTCACTCTTCTCTCCACTCAATTGTGTTGAGTGTTTCACTTCTCTCTGTGTTTACACTCTTGCTCACTAGTGTATCACTCATATCACTCATAGCTCCAACATCCTTTAGTGTACCTGCAAGGAAAAATCACCCTAGCCCCTTCAAGAGAGGTCAGTGGTGGTGCAATGGGAGTTCGCAAATCCCAAATCCTCGTTGGACTCATCAGACGAATCTGAGTCATAATCTACAAGTTGCTAATTTCCCTTTTAAAGGTTTTCAGATTTGAATTCTGAGAAGGTAAACAATGATCTAGAAATTTAGCATTGAGATCAATATTTCCTTCTTATGTCTGTGAAGACAATTAGTTCATTAAAGAATCTTTAACTTATAATCCTAACCGTAAAATGGTTGGATTACAGGTTTCCGTCAAATCATCCTTAGTGTGTGCATTCTCACTTTGTGCATATGAAATATTTTGGTTAGTGTATAAGGTAGTGACTCTCCAACTGAATATCCCACACATCCTTATTTGCTGCATCAAGTGCAGTTACTCCCTGGTGACCTCTAGTCTGAAAGGTTACTTCCTTTTAGGGTGTAAGATAGAATGTGTTTGAGTTTGACTGTAGTCTGGAATAAAAGTTGTTGGGTTTACAACCTTATGACTAATCATGTGAGAAAACAAAACTCCATTTAGATGAACCTGCATCACAGAATATGAGCAATAGAGATAGAATGATATACACTTGTGATTTCAAAAGATTTACAATGTAAGCGATCACATCTGTAGAAAGAAATTTTGAGTTATGGAAGATATAGATCTTGAGCTGGTTTTACTAAACAAAAACATAAACAAAAATCCAATTAACAATGAATATTAATCAAATTAATGAATGTTAATGTTTAAACCAATACAAACAAAACTATTTTATCATGTATTAGATCCTGTATGTTAGATACCAACTGTTACCACTTGTTAACACTTGTTAGGTCTTGTCTTCCAATTGTTAGAACCTGAAAATCAAACGTTAGTTCCTAAACAATTGAATTGACATATATCATTTTGATACCAACAATGTTCCTTAATAAGAAATTCTGTTAATAACAACAACACAACAAAGAATTAGAATTAAAACTGCAGGTTATGTGTGTGTCAAACAGAAGAAGTACAAAAGAACCAAGTACAGGGACCTGTTTGTAAGTTTTGAAAGTATAGTGACTAAACTGAAAAACTATACAAACTATTTATAAACACATGAAAAATAATATACAAAAATAAGAAATAATATACATAAAAATAATATTAAATAAAAACTAAAAAGAAAAGAAAATTACGATCCTTTTTTTTTTATTATTCAAAAATAACTGTATTAATAATATTTACAGAATATTAAAAATAAAAGAAAATAATTTACAAAATATTTACAACAATATAACTACTTAAAAATGGCTAAATAGAAAATACTAAAAATACCATAGGTTATCCTTTTTACGAAATCAAACATTAATAACAAAAGGCCAAACACTACAAAATATTAAATAAACTATTAACTATTTACATAAATATTTGTAGTAAATTAATAAATCTATATATTTTCTTAATAAAATAACTTTCTTATAGAAAATCATTTAAAAAGAAAATATGACTTATTAAATCAACACAAATATTCAAAAGTAATTTTCAACAAAAATAGATTTCTCACTAATTTCAACTTGTAAAATTTGAGAAAAATATTTTTAGAGAAAATTAAAATATTCTAAAACTAAAAGAAGTTAGTAGGAATATATTAAGAAGATAATGACAATGATTTGAGAATTAACAAGCAAGAAGATAAGTTGATAAAATAATTATACAAGTGATTTTAATAACAAATATTAACAAAGTAATCACTTATAAATTATTAAAGAGCAAACCTCAGATATTAACTAGTTTAATTACTAGGACTATTTAACATACCCAATTCACCAACAATTCTGGTGAATGTGGATTCGTCAAGAGACTTAGTAAAAATATCTGCTGTTTGTTCTTCCGTGGGTACAAAATGTAACTCCACGGTACCATTCATGACATGCTCTCGAATAAAATGATACCTGATATCGATGTGCTTTGTTCTCGTATGCTGCACAGGATTGTTGGAGATTGCTATGGCACTTGTATTGTCACACAAGATAGGAATTTTGTCAAGTACAAAGCCATAGTCCCGTAGCTGATTCCTAATCCACAAGATCTGAGCACAACAGCTTCCAGCAGCTATGTATTCAGCTTCAGCTGTTGAGTTGGAAACTGTTTGTTGCTTCTTGCTGTACCAGGAAACCAACCTGCCACCTAGGAATTGACAACTCCCAGAGGTGTTTTTCCTATCTACAACACTTCCTGCATAATCTGAATCTGTATATCCAACAAGATTAAAACCAGAATCTTTAGGGTACCAGATGCCTAAGTTAGGCGTACCCTTAAGATATCTTAAGATTCGTTTAACAGCAATGAGATGAACATCTCTAGGATCCGATTGGAACCTTGCACACAAACATGTAGCATGCATAATATCTGGTCTACTTGCAGTAAGGTAAAGTAATGAGCCTATCATACCTCTGTAGCTTGTGATATCTACCTTAGCAGAATTTTCACATGCTCCAAATTTAACAGCTGTAGATGATGGTGTTCTTGCTGAAGACGAGTCCTCCATTTGATATTTCTTGAGGAGCTCTCTGACATACTTGGATTGACAGATAAATATACCATCTGTCCTTTGACTTACTTGCAATCCAAGAAAGAACTTCAGCTCACCCATCATGCTCATTTCAAACTTACCCTGCATTAACTTAGCAAATTTCTTGCAAAGAAGATCATTAGTAGACCCGAATATTATATCATCCACATAGATTTGAACTAATATTGTATCATTTTTATGTTTCTTTGTGAAGAGAGTTTTGTCTATGACACCTCTAACAAAACCATTTTCAATTAAAAATTCAGAGAGAGTGTCATACCATTTCCTTGGTGCTTGCTTAAGACCATAAATAGCCTTGAAGAGAAAGTAGACATAGTCCATGAATTCTGGATCTTCAAAGCCAGGGGGCTGTTCTACATATACCTCTTCATCTAGCTTACCATTCAGAAAAGCACTCTTGACATCCATTTGATAAATCTTAAAGTTTGAGAATGCTGCGAATGCCAAGAATATTCTGATAGCCTCAAGTCTTGCCACTGGAGCGTAGGTTTCATCATAATCAATGCCTTCAGCTTGTGAATAACCCTTTGCTACCAGTCTTGCTTTATTTCTTGTCACTGTACCATCTTCATCTAGCTTATTTCTGAATACCCACCTTGTGTCAACCACTTTCCTGTCTTTGGGTCTGGGTACCAGCTTCCATACTTCTTGTTGTTTGAATTGATTGAGTTCATCTTGCATAGCAATCACCCAATCAGGATCAGAAAGAGCTTCCTCAGTTTTCTTAGGTTCCATTTCAGATAGAAACCCTGAATAATTACATTGATTTTGAGTAGCACTTCTAGTTTTCACACCAACATCTGGATCACCAATGATTAGCTCAAAAGGATGAGCTCTATTCCAAACAGTCTGTCTGGGAAGATTTAATCTTGATGATTCGCCTTGTTCTTCATTGTGATGTTGAGTATGACTAGTTGATCCTTCATTATCTCCCTCTGAGTTGTTGCCAGGTTGACTAGATGAATGTTCAGGAGTGTCAGGTGTATCTCCAGTATTATCATTGTTTTCACCACCATTACCCTGATCATCATCATCATTATCATTATCATTGTTGTCATTAGCATCAGCAAAAACAACAGGTGGATTATCATCATCTGAATCTGGATCTGTCATATCATCAAAAGATAGCTTTTCAGATGGATCCTCAGTTTGGATACTAGGGAGTTTAGTGTCATCAAATGTTACGTTGACACTTTCCATCATCTTCTGTTCATCAATCACATACACCCTGTATGCCCTCATTGAATAACCAATAAAAATTGCTTCAAATGCTTTGGTATCGAATTTACCACCTTGATCATCACCTTCTTTAAGCATAAAGCATTTTGCCCCAAATACATGAAAGTATTTGAGTGATGGTTTCTTATCAGCCATAATTTTATAGGGTGTCTTCATATGGTCTTTATTGATTAGAGTTCGATTCTGGGTATAGCAAGCAGTGTTGACAGCTTCAGCCCAAAAGTACAATGGAAGCCTTGAATCACTTAACATAGTACGTGCAGCTTCAATCAAGGTTCTATTCTTTCTTTCCACTACCCCATTTTGCTGAGGAGTTCTTGGTGCTGAATATTGTCTGGTTATACCCTTCTCAGTGCAGAAGTCATTTAGAACTGCATTCTTGAATTCAGTTCCATTGTCTGATCTTATAGCTCTCACTGGATACGTAGAATCTCGCTCAATTAATTTGATGTGATCAATCACCAGTTGTGGAGTCTCATCTTTAGAATTCAAAAACAGGACCCATGTGTATTTCGAAAAATCATCAACGATCACTAGAGCATATCTCTTCCTTGACATAGACATCACATTAACTGGACCAAACAAATCTATATGAAGTAATTGTAATGGTTCAGTTATTGAAGATGTGTCAGTGCTCCTGTGACTTGCCCTTTTTAGCTTGCCTTTTTGACATGCATCACACAGTCCTTCTTGAGTGAATTCCATTGAAGGCAAACCTCTCACCAATTCTCTTTTAACTAGAGAATTCATTGTCTTGAAATTAAGATGAGAAAGTTTCTTGTGCCATAGCCAGCTTTCATCTATGGATGCTTTAGAATAGAAGCAGTTGATTTCTTCATTGCTTCCAGTGTTCATATTGGCTACGTACAAATTGCCTTTTCTAACTCCTGTCAGTTGTGGCTTTTCATTTCTCTTGTGTGAAATTAGACAATTCTTCTTGTTGAAATAAACTTCATATCCTTTGTCACAGAATTGACTAACACTGAGCAAATTGTGCTCAAGTCCTTTCACAAAAGAAACTTCATCAATGATAACATTTCCAGCTTCAAGTCTGCCATATCCATCAGTTCTACCTTTGCTGTTATCTCCAAAGGTAACTACTGGGCCGGCCTTCTCCACCACATTTGTCAGCAGGGTTCTGTCACCAGTCATATGCCTTGAACATCCACTGTCCAAGATCCAGGTCACTCGTTCAACCTGCTCAACACCCTGCAATGACAAACGGATTAAACCTTCTTCGGAACCCAAATTTGATTGGGTCCAGAATATTTAAAGAATTGGCCTTTGTCAGGCAAAACAACATTTTTCACCTTAACACCAATTTTACCATTAGTCAACAAGCATTTTACCCTATAAACAGATTTTACAATCTTTTGTTTAATTTTGGGTATCCATGTTTGTTTACCAGCAATAACACTTGTTTCATTCACTGGACATTTGACCTTGTAAACAGCCTTAGTAAAACTTTGTTTAGGCTTAGGTACAAATGTCTCTCTCCTACCATGAGGAAGACTAGCAGTCTTTGATCTAACATTATTATTCCTGTTCATGTGTTGTCGAGGAGCAGTCTTATTAGCACATGCATGATTACCATTAAAGTAAGCAGACATTACATTAAAATCACAAGACATACAATTGACAACACCACATGCTTTATGAGAAGTATCAATAACAGGCATGGTATTCATGTTAGACATGTTATTATTCTGCTTCAACTTGTTATCACCTAACTCAATTTTAGATGAACTGGGAACAAACTTCACTGGTTTCATAGAAACAACCTTATTAGATTTAACATTTTTGGTTGTAGGTGTCTTAACAGATTTTTCATTAAGTTGGACACTTCCACTAGCAATGTCCTCAGTACGCATCTCCTCTTGAATAACAAGAGAAGTCATATCTAGAGGCTCTGCAACAGACTTCTTAAAGAGTGGATCTTCAACATTCTTAAGCACATGTGGTATTCCCCTTTCTTTAGCACTAACAGGATTAGGGGAATTTATGCCTAACATTCCAACAGCTTCGTTGTAGCCAAACCCTATTCCTACGGTTTGTTCTACAGCTTGTTTATTGAATAACTCTTTAGAAATTTTCACAGAATTAAAGCAAGCAGATAATTTGACATTCTGTTCCTTTATCTTAGTTTCAAGTTCAGCAACTTTAGCAATTTGTTTATGCATGTATTCTGATATTGACTTTTCTCTGTAGTTAAGTCGAGCTATTTCTTTTATTTGCTGATCTTGATTATCAGGCACCTTTTTTAACTCTAACACTTCATTTTCAAGTTTAGTGTTTAATAGAGTTATTCTTTCAATTTGTTTCTTTGCATTACCCATGGAATTATATAAGCTATCAATCAACTCAGCGTCAGTAAGAATTACCGGTGTGGTGTAATAAGTTGATGACTCAGCATTTGCCACCAGTGCAAAGTTTCCATATTCCTCATCTTCGCTATCTGTGTCATCCCAGCTTTTACCAGCAGCTACATATGCCCTTCCAGTCTTCTTCTTTTCAGAAGCATAATCTTTCTTCTGTGCTTGCTTAGGTTTGTGACACTCAGTAGCAAAGTGTCCCAACTCATTACAGTTGAAGCAACGAATCTTGCTTCTGTCAACAGTTCCAGTTTTGTAACCTCCCCTGTTACTAGAGGATGAAGAACCTCCTCTCTGAAATCTGAAGTTACTGAATTGTCTCACCAACATAGCCATAGATTCATCTTCTAATTGATCCAGCTCTTCTAGTGAATAGAATTCACTACCATCCTGAGTAGCTGGTGTTTGGCCATGTTCAACTTCAGTTTGTTCCTTGTTGAAGCTTTTAGGTTGAACAATTTTATCTTCCACTTCCTTAGGAACCTCAACTACCAGAGCTGTAGAAGAACTTGCCACTCTCCCTTTGCCAGAGAACTCCTTCTGCTGTACTTGTTCTAATTCATACGTTTTCATAACACCAAACAGCCTGTCAAGAGCAATCTTATTTAAATCCCTGGATTCTCTGATGGCAGTAATTCTATGCTCCAGGTGAGTAGGCATAGTCAGTAGAAATTTCATGTTGATCTCCTTCTGAGTATATTGCTTGCCATGAACTTGCAAGTTGTTGATTATTTTGTTATACCTTTCAAACACTTCCTGAATGCCTTCATTGGGGCCAGCTCTAAAGTGTTCATATTCAGAGGTCAAAATTTGAAGTCTGTTTTCCCTGACTTCATCAGTCCCTTCATTAATAGTCTCAATAGTTTCCCAAATGTGCTTAGCAGTTTTACAATTCATCACATGACTATACATCACAGCATCCAGGGAATCTATCAGAATGAGTCTCAGATTTTTGTCCAATCCAGCATCCTCCTTTTCATCAGGAGTATAGTTCTTAGGGTCCTTTGGATAGGATTTAGCAGGTATTGTTACAACTCCATCAGTAACAACTTGTTCTTCATGAGCCATAGGAATTTTAGGTCCATTTTTCAAAACCCACAAATAATTTGGATTTGTAACATCAAGAAACAATTCCATTTTATTTTTCCACATGTCATAGTTATCTTTATTAAAGATAGGAATTTTAACAATGCCTTTGGAAGACATGATGAATTTTTAAGTGAGTTAAAAATTCGAGATAAATTTTTGATTGAATAAAAATAGGATCTTGATTTGTATATCAATCAATAGGCTCTGATGCCAATTGTTAGGTCCGATAAGATTGTAGAAGGGGGGGTTGAATACAATCTATATCATTTTCTCCAAATTTGTCCTTTAAATAAAATTTAATTCAAACAAAATTGTGCGGAATTAAATAACACAAATTTCAAGTTGAATATAACAATATATTAACTTGATGGGTGTTACAAAATCAGTACAAGTGATTATCAAGAAATTAATAACTAATTAGAAAATTCAACATGAACTTTTCTAATTTAGTTAATAAAAATCAAGATATCAATTCAAAAACTAGGAAACTTAATTCGCTAGTAGTACACAAGTCACAAATAATTAAGTTCCAATGGATACAATTTTTGATACAAAGAACTCAAGAATTTATGGCAATTTAATTGCTTGAAAGATGAAAGAGATGAAATGTTTTTAGCTCTTCTTTTTCTTCTGTGTTGTTTGCGTGTGTCTGTATATGTCATTGTAGTCCAGCCGCCTGCTTCTCTTTATATACAAAAGGAATAAAAAGGCTACTGACTCTTTTTATTCAGCTTTGTCACTTGACTTATCATGACTAGTTAGTCATGATAATGTAATCAGTAATGCTATCATGACTTAGCTTCTTCTGTCATGACTAAGGATACACTGTCATGACTAGCGTGTATACTAACATGACTAGCCTGTCATGACTTAACAATTTAAACTATCATGACTTAGCAGTTTGAACTGTCATGACTTAACAGTTTGAACTGTCATGACTTAACAGTTTGAACTGTCATGACTTAACAGTTTGAACTGTCATGACTTAGCTGTTTGAACTATCATGACTTAACAGTTTGAACTGTCATGACTTAACTGTTTGAACTATCATGACTTAACAGTTTGAACTGTCATGACTTAACAGTTTGAACTATCATGACTTAAAGACTAAACCTGGCCACTTTTCTTTTCAACCATAACTCACGCCTCTGTTTATAAACAAATCAAATGACTTGCCACCTTTTTCAAAATTAAATGAATTATGTCCCGTAGAAATGCTTTTTAATCCGCACAGCTTATAATCTTTAATTAATAAATAATTAATTTAATTCAGAAATTATAAAAATAAATATATAATATTATTAGATATTTATAAATATAATTTTTTAATTAAATAAAATATTTATTAATATAAATAAATCCTTAAGCTCTAAGCTGTGGTTACCTGAGCGTCTAGAACTGAACTCCTTTTCCTTAACAGAAAATGAATCCATTCCAACCGGAGTTCCAGCTTTAAGAATATATCACTTTCCATATTCTTGTGATAATTCTATTTTCTCATAACCCGTCCAGGTGCAAGTTACGGTCTCTTGAAGATGTGAAACCGGACTCCTTTTGCTTAGCAAAAAATACAACAATTCTAATCGGAGTTTCAGCAATAAGAATATATCACTTAGAATTTCTTTATGATAATTCTTCTTCCTCATAGCCAGTCCACTTGATAATAAAATCCTTGTGGTAAATGAATTTAGCACTTCTGTTGCTTGCACAATGATTTTCTCACATACCAGTCTTGATAGCTTGAACCACTGAAGTTAATGACGAACAACCACTGTTTAATGTTGACACTCGATGTACTGTCTGGTTCATGAGTGACTAACCGCAATGACTGTTCTTCATATATTGACTTTAAAAACTGGTTCCTTTTCTTTTCTCCTCTCTCTCTTTAATCTTCTGTACTGTCTTTGTCACCTTGAAATCTCTGTCACTTTAAATGAATCCACTTCTTAACGAATACTCCACTGAGGCTTGATCAGATGACTGAGCTTCTTTCAATGTAGTAAATCTTCAAGTCTGTAGATTGACCTTGATCTTTTTCTTCTGACAGATAATACAATCTGAGATTCCTTGTGACAGTCTATATACTATTCACTAATACAATCTTGTTTAAGTTGGGTTGTATCCTCGAAATACAAATAGGCTACATCATATGCCTTTCAAACCGTTTCCCCATTACCAATGAGTTGGCACCGGATTGCAATTTTGCATCCTAAAATGATTAAGCATTTCACTCGGATACCTTTCTGATTCACACTAAATATTCAAAATATTTAATTCCCTGAAAATATCATATTTCACTCATATTCTCAACTTTCCCACCAAGTTCCAACTTAGTTTTGTTGAGCATTCCTTTATTAATTGCCGACAACAATATATCATTAACATAAACTGATAATATTGTAAAAAAACTCCCACTTTTCAAAATACAAACACTATTGTCCAATTCATTCTCGGTAAAATTTTCTCAATTTCTGTGTAAAACCTTTCACAATTGGACATACTTTTAGACACATTTTTCTTAACTTTTCCTTTCAAAAATTCATACATAACCTATGAATTTTCTATATTGGGGGATTGATCACACAACTCCCACACTTGATTCTTTCAAAATTGATTCAAAATCATTTTTCATTATTTTCCTTTGATAATTTCGATTCTTGCGAAAAACAAGATTATGCACTATTAAATTCAATAGCTATATTCAGATCATGATCATAATATTCATTTCTATCCACTTCAAACACATGTCACAATATTTTTAAAAAAACATCATTGTCATAATCACATAAACGACAACTAAATGTCTTGTATCCTCAAATACAGTTTCTTATTCCTCGAAATATTTTTGAAAATAGCTTTTCTATTTTCAATCAGTTAACAATTTTCCTATCTTTCCCACTTCTAGACGGGTGTCAATGATCATTCCCTTTTCAAGGCACTTGCCCTTATTCCTTATTCCTTTCTTGAGTTCCTCTAACTCAGTCAAAAAAAAAAATATTTGTCAGCAAATTAATATTTCACATGCTCTCTATTATGAGCATCACTAAAAATTTCCCTTTTCGAGTGCCATTTTTCTTCAACAATAATTTCCAAATTATCTCGAAACAATTTATTTCTTAATTTCTGACCTCATACATTATTATCCGGTCCATTAAAATTTTCATATTCATCGAAAATAATTAAAGCAATGCCTCTGCTTTTTATGCGGAAGGCTTGGCAAAAAGATTAAGACCAGCAAATTAGAACAACAAAACTAATAAAAATTACAAAGCAGTAGACACGCAATATGTTATATAATAATAAAAATCAAATTTTCTTAAAACAATCATTATTAAAAAAAATTATACTCTATTTTCTGAGTATAAAAAAAATCCTCTAACATAGCCTTTATTCAACTATAATTTTCTGATTGTCTTAAAACAATCTATATTTTAATTTTTCCGGCTCCAAATAAATAATATTGCTGCCATTTAATTCTCCAATATTAACGAATTTAGAAGTGACCAACATATTTACCAATTCCGATAAAGTAATTTGTATTCTCGTCATTCCAAATTACTTTAATCTACAAATATTGTTCCAGCTCCAAATAAATAATGGATGCCACTCAATTTTACAATAATGTTCAAATCATATATGCATAATCAGCTCCAGACATGATATAAGAAGCTCACAATGCAAATCACAATCATGAGTACACGCAAGAGATGAACAATATACATATGATATAAGAAATCTAACATGAACAAGATCATAAAAAAAATTAATGACAAGATCATAAAAAGAATTATGTAAATCTAACATGAACAAGTAGGACAATAACTAAAAATATTTAGACGAAAAGATCAGGATATAAGGCTACTTTATTGATGCACACACAAAAAACATGGACTACGGAAAAATTATTAGATCAAGTGATTTTAGTCACAAAAAAAAACGGTTATGCAAGAAAAAAAAATGCAATCCATGGACAAGTAATCAAAGTTATCACATATTTTAGGCTAAGCACATAAATTAAGAAATCAATAAAACTAGGCTAGATAAGTATATAAGGTTGGGAAAAAGAAAAACTAAGATATCAAAAAAAAAATGCATAAACTAGTACAATATACATGCTATTGAGAACGGGAAACAAGGCTGCCAAAAACAACATTAACCACCTAAACATGCATTTCATTCATGTGATATGGATTAAAACCTTAAGACATAAATAGTGAGATAAACAAATAAAATATTCGCACGCAAGCTAAAAAAACAGGAATAAAAGAGGTATATCATGCTATAATAGAAGCAACAAACTCATTAGCCAGATTGGACATGATAAACAACGAAAATTGCAGCTTGTGACAATAAAACCGTAAGGCAGCGGAGGATCTGTGTGCGCTTTGATACCAATGAAATAATTTGAAGAAAAAAATAGAAATTATTTTGGGGATTCCGGTTAGTACTTTGAACAAGCAACTCAATATATTTGGTGTACTTTTTCTTTGGATTACTTCCATAATTTATAGGCATTCAAATAGCTCCTCTATCCCCATTTGTAACTGCCCCATTAATTATATTAATCAATACCATTAATACATTTACTATGTAACTTACAAACATATAATTATTTGTAATTACTAAGCACATTTATGTATTTGTTCAATTTATTTTATTTGACAAATTAAGTCAAATATAACAGTTGTCCAATTCCCGTAGTCCACCGGGGTGCGTACGAAAACCCCTGCCTAGAATCCTTTCAGTTGCATGAACCATTATTAGGCCTCCACACAGCAATACCCCCACCTGGGGTTTAGACACCAGACCCCCGACATGAATGAACCCTAAACAAGATGCAAGAATCCTCATCCTCCAATATATTTCCAAGGCATGTTGGGCCAGTGCACCCATACCTAACCTAGCCTATTCTTCCATATCCACACAGATTGGGCCTATAACCTTAGTAGGCCTTAAATCAAGCCCAAGGTGAATTTTGGGCATAACAACTACTCCCGGTTCCTTGTAGCTATTAAATGCAAAAGGAACCAAAATAAGTCGAGGCCCAATCCTTCCTTATCTTCCTCAGAGAAATACATAGCTTCCACATCATGCTTCCAAGCTTACATGAGCTAACTCGGTGTAAGAAACAGGAAACATAATGCTTCCACATATGTACCCCTTCTGAATCCTAAAATGGAGTCTTCCAAATTCATTAGACCATGTGTGGCGTGCCAGTTTCAATCTTGAGTATCCTAACCTTGTCACTTGAACTTCTTAGCTTCCAGCCTGGTTCCTTGAACAACATAACCCAAATCCTCGAGATGTTCCTTTTCCCTACGAAGTTGGTCTTCATGTGAGAAGGCCTATGAGTAATGTCATGAAACTCCTGCTGTTGAAAATAAGCTTTAATCTTCCATATGCCTGGACTATCAAGACAACTAAAAGAAAAGGTGATTAGTAGCATGAGCTAAGCAGCTCACATATAAAATGTACATAGCGCATACACATATAAAATGCATAGATGCAAGTATGATTGTGCAAGTCTAAATGATTTTGTGTATAAAAACCCATTGCTACTTTCGCACTCAAGTAGGGCCTTGGCGAACGCACTCTTCAAGACACTTGCCACAATATCTAGAGATTTCCACAAACCTATCATAATTGACCTCCCAAGATGTTGCTAAGTATTTTCAGGGCTTCCCCTATGATGCCCAGCATCGTGGGACTTTTTAAACCGTTCCCATAAACCATGGGACTTCGCCAAACCATACCCATAAACTATGGGGCTTTTCCCAAGTGAACCTATAACCCATATGATGTAGATGATCTTATATGCGTACCCCAAGAGGGACCAAGGTAAGGTTATAGAAACCTTCTCAATTGTAACTATGTCTTTTCAAGTGGTTACATTATGGGGCATATAGCATGCCTAGGTACCTACTTGATAGCTTCGACCAGCAAGTTTGAAAACATTTCTTTAAAACCCATGCATGGTATAAGAAAATGTATGTCATGATAACCCTTTGTGTTTAAATTCATACAAGTTTAAACACATGTGATATGCGCATTCAGATAAACATATGTTTATGCATGACAAAAGATAATGATTCATTTAAAAAGATGAGGTTCCTAATGAAGTTTTTAGCTAGATGCTATGAAGATTTCTTTGTATGCACAGAAAACATGCATGATAATGAATATGTAAAAGAATGAAAGTAAAACTTATCTTTGTTTTCATCATGTTGATTCAGGCTAGTGTTTAGCCATTGAACCCCTGTGGTTGGGGCTGCCTCCGTCGAGCTTAAGATGAGAACCTCATTTCCATCTTGCAAGTTCTTCCATAAAAATCTGATATACCCCCCGAGCCATTGGATTTCCTCCCCTCATAACATGTAAGACTTCCACAACTTGAATCCTTGAACCTTTATTCGTGTGTATGTCATGTGCAAAGTAGTCTGCTTAGGGGTACGTTCAAGACCTAGGGGTTCACCCAGTTATACCCTTGAAATCCAACTCAATCCTCCCCGGGGAAGCTCATACCTAAGAGGTTTATACCTAGAAGGTCCATACATCCACTACCCCCTAGTTCCTTAACATATAACTAATAGGCTGTTCATTTTTTCCTACACCTGAAATAGATCTTACCGAATCCCTACCCGAGGATGCCTAATGCGAAGGTTTCTTCAAAATTCCAATATCTAAACCCACCCAAGCCAATTCTATGAATACTTCAAGCATCAAATTCCTTAGAGGTTCACGCAACAGATCTTCAAAATCTCTGAATAAAATCAATGCCCCTACCGCCAGTAGTTGAAGCTGATGAACCTGCAGCTAGTATATGAAACCAATGAACCCGTAGCCAGTAGGTGGAACCAATGAACCCGTACCTAATAGGTGAATTCTAATTAAACTGCACCCGTGGCTGAAAACCAATACTGCTACGACCAGCGGCTGAATTCTAATGAACCTAGAACTAGGAGATGAATTCCAAATAAGCTGTCTGTGTAGTTAAATCTCGCCAAAGAAGCTGTTACAGCTAAATCCTGCCGGTGTGATTTTGGGCTTGGAATGAAACAAATCGTGGGTTTGCCCATCTTCTACCAGTTCACTGTGGGGGTTCCCTTAACTGGCTACCACGTTTCTCGCAATCCTCGTGAGAGCTTCTCATCCAAGAAGATTTCACCCTGGGACTCCTCCGCTTCAACCAGGCTTCACACTCCACTCTTGGGCTCCTCCGTTTCGACTAGGCTTCATACTTCCACTAGGGGTGAGCAAAATAAAACCGAAAAATTGAAACCGAGCCGAAAAACTGAAAAACCGCACCGAAAAAAACCGTAACCGACAAAAACCGAAAAAAATCGTAACCGAACCGACGGAACGGTTTGGTAACGGTTACGGTTTTATCACAATAACCGAACCGAAAATATATTATTTTAATAATTTATAATTTTATATTATATACTTATATAAATATAGGAATTTATATAAGAAGTAAGACAAAAGCTAGTAGAACTTGAATTGCAAAAAGCTCATGTCTTGTGTTTTATGCAACCCATCTTTGGTATGCAATGTCTATCTGATGTACAAATACTGAGCCTTTATCTAGAGTTACTAATGTACATACACAGTTTAAGAAGCTAGCAAAACAAACAAAGAGGTAATCTCCCTAACAGCCAACAATATCGAGAGAATGTGTTGTTGCTGCTGAATTCGAAGCTGGACAGGTTTCTAAAGAAAATGCAATCACAATAAAAGTATTGGATGCTAGATTTTATTGATTTGAGAGACAGCACCGTAAAAAGAACATTTATAAAGGCTCCCATTTAATTCAAGTAGCCATATGTGGTGTTGCATTTAATTTTTACTAGCATGTTATTAAGGTATTAAGTATTAAAAATAAAAAACCGAAAAAAAACCGAAACCGACAAATGGTTAACCGAACCGAAAAAAACCATTCCGAGCAGTTCGGTTACGGTTAATAGGTAAAAACCGAACCGAACCGACATGTACGGTTTGGTAACGGTTTTCGGTAAAAACCGAGCCGAACCGATCCGTGCACACCCCTAACTTCCACCCTAGGACACCTCCGCTTCGACCAGGCTTCATACTTCGACCCTCCGCTTCGACTAGGCTTCGTGCTTCCATCCTGGGACACCTCCGCTTCACCAGGCATCATGCTTCCATCATGGGACACCTCCACTTCACCAGGCTTCATGCTTCTATCCTGGGACACCTCTGCTTCACTAGGCTTCATGCTTCCATCCTGGGACACCTCCGCTTCGACCAGGCTTTATACTATCACCCTGGGACACCTCCGCTTCGACCAGGCTTCATACTTCCACCCTGGGACACCTCCGCTTAGACCAGGCTTCAAGCTTCCATCCTGGGACACCTCCGCGTCACCAGGCTTCATGCTTCCATCCTGGGACACCTCCGCTTCACCAGGCTTCATGCTTCCATCCTGGGACACCTCCGCTTCGACCAGGCTTCAAGCTTCCATCCTGGGACACCTCCGCTTCACCAGGCTTCATGCTTCCATCCTGGGACACCTCCGCTTCACCAGGCTTCATGCTTCCATCCTGGGACACCTCCGCTTCACCAGGCTTTATGCTTCCATCCTGGGACACCTCCGCTTCACCAGGCTTCATGCTTCCATCCTAGGACACCTCCGCTTCACCAGGCTTCATATTGGGAATTCCAACTTGTACGAAGTTTCCTCAGCCGTACACCAATTTGATTACATGAAAGTCTGCCGGCATTACGCCTTTTTAGGGTTCAAATAGGTGAACCCCCAATAAAAGAGGTTCGCGCCCCAGAACCTCAAGAATCTCTTAACCTTTTCCCCTTTTTTGTACAAGAATCCCTTTTGCTTAAAAATCTACCACTTTCAAGATATCATCAATGGTAGTATACCATCCACTACCCCACGGTTCCTTGCAGCCATTAATGTAGGAGGAACCTATTATAACCCGTAATCAGGCCTAATCAATCTTCATCATGAACCTCTAAGCTTACGTGAGCATACTCATTGTAAGAAACAAGGGGTTTCAAACAGATGAACCTTCAACATAAGGGGTTCGTGCAATAGAACCTCAAGAATCTCGTGATCTTTGCTCATTTATTAGGTGAGGGTTCTGTTTTACTTAAAATTTTACCATCTTCGGGATGTCGTTTTGGGTGATATTCCATCTTCTACCCCCCGAGTATTTTTTTTGTTTAAAGAACAATAATACGTAAAGACCTAAAGACAGTATGCAAAATGCCAAGCTTTCTAATTATAAGTGAACGTAGTACGTTAGGCATGACAAACATAAATCTGTACATCACATGAAGCATAAATATACCTAACAATTTATCAAAGCCAAGCAATATATAAGTAAGAGAAAATTGCTATAATTTCATTAAATCAAATGGTAAAATCAATATTAAGAAGTACACACGAATTATTCCCCCCAGGCCTTTACTAACGAATGGTATGGTTTCTCCAAACGTTTATGTGTGTTTATACTACTCGGCCTCTTGTCATCCTTAATGTCGGGGTCCTTATTTGGATTTTGCCCCACGGGTACCTCTAAGCTTACGCGAGCTAACTCATTGTAAGAAACAAGAAGTACCCGAGAAGACGAAAACCTAAACAGGGGTGCGCATGCGTACCCCCTAGCTTGGACGTACCCTATTGGGGCGAGGGGGTGTAACCGTTGTTCCCTGCTTCCGGCTCTTCCCTCTCCCTCATCCTTTTATTGGAAACCCGATTTCGAGGGATATAGGTTTCCATTTCTCTAAAGGCATTTCTTTCATCCCCCGCATTATTGATCCTTGGATGGTGTCTTGCCATGATCCTAGTGTTGGGACCTTCGAATCGAGGCTTTTCATTTACTTCCCAAGGGTTTCCATCACAAAGTCCCTCACTTGTTGAAATATTATACTATCCTCTTTTAAGGGTCGTTTCCACAGGTGCCACAAACTCGACCAAGGTTCCTTTTTTAATGAGCTCTTCGATGTAGTCCCTCAGGTGGCGGCATTCATTCGTTTCATGACTATTTGTATCATGGAACCCACAATATTTCTTCACATCCCTCAGGTGGCGGCATTCATTCGTTCCATGCTTCGTTCATCTTTCCACCGGGAGACTGATCTGGAATCTTGTCAGTGGGCACATACTCCTCATCATTATCTCTTGGGTTCATTCCCCAGTTACTCATAGGCTTAGGGGTACGGTGGAAATCATGATCATGTTCTACCATCCCTTGGGGTTAGTTTCCTCATCAAGGTAACCTCGCAGAATGGGTTCACCTTCATTGTGACAAGCTGTCAAGCCTCCCATAGCCATCTTGTCCATTCCCATGTTACAAGGGGGTACAACAGTCATGAACCTCGAGGTTGTGAGACCGTCCAAACCTGAATGCCATTCTTGGCCGAAAGTTGGCCCCTTGTAGACTATGTGTAATTCATCCACCGAGCCTTGAACGTTGTCCCGGGACTGCCCTTCCCATGCTTTGTCTTTCATTTCCGAATTGTAAAACATATCCTGGGGAGGATTCTCCATTGTTGATCATTGTTGTTGCTGGTCATTTGGGAAATCGAGTTCCTTATTTTGTTCCTCCATGTCTCCTGAATCCTTCTCCAGAAACATGACCTCACTTTGGAGACGTTGGATTTGATCCATCATTTCTTGCCGGGTGACGCCACTTTTGCATTGGTTTTCACGGTCACCAGAGCTATTCATCGGTGTATGGTGATAATCAGACATGTAAAGTATCTTTTCCCTCAAAAGATTAACCAATCCCCTCCTTCTAGCGCCAAAAATGTTATGAGGGAAAGTTGGTACAACACTTCAATGAGAGAATTACTAGAAACCACCAAGAGAATCTAAGAATAATGATTGAATAAACCGAGTTACAAGCCAAATACCCTAATTTCATAAACCTTAATTTGGGTGGAAGGGTAATGATTTGATGGACTGAGTTTACAAGGTTTCCGGGCATAGGTGACGGAGTAATCCATACCCCAGCCGCCTAGGGTGCCCAGAATCGTGTAGTGCTCAAGTTTCCACATAATCCATGTAGAGTCAAGTGAGATTCCAACCAACCAACCCCTTGCAAAGTGCCTACATACTCTTATATTTATATGAATCAAGTCCCATGTAGTTCTAGGGTTTTGGACTTCTTATTGATAGCTCAGCCACGTTTGTTGATAAGCCTTATCCTCCTGACCATGCTGATCCATTTGTTATTTTGTTGATGAAGAAGAGTCCTAGCTCCTTTAGGACACTGATGAACCCTGATTTATATGCAGCGTATGTACGTATACATACACCATGTATATATTGAGTAATTATCCACCAATATGTGTATATATCACACATGTCTTGTATTTATCTTCTCAACTGACGTGTTTATCTTGTTTCCGCCATGTAAATCCATTCAGATAGGTTGTCACGAAGTGATAAGGCGTGCTCCTGCAGTTATGGAGTTATCCAGAAGTCGGTTAGGCTTATATATATATTCGTTCTCCTACAATTTAGGAGGCTGTTGTCCAATTCCCGTAGTCCTCCGGGGTGCGTACGAAGACCCCTCCCTAGAAGCCCTTCAGTTGCATGAACCATTATTAGGCCTCCACATAGCAATACCCCCACATGGGGTTTAGATACCAGACCCCCGGCATGAATGAACCCTAAACCAGATGCAAGAATCCTCATCCTCCAATATATTTCCAAGGCATATTGGGCTAGTGCACCCATACCTAACCTAGCCTATTCTTCCATATCCACACAGATTGGGCCTATAACCTTAGTAGGCCTTAAATCAAGCCCAAGGCGAATTTTGGGCACAACACCTGGGAATTAAAGCCAAACGGGAAAAGAAACATATAAAACATATGTAATACACAAACCCACAAACATACATAATAGATACCAATACAATATTAAAGGTCACAAACAAATGGGGAGAAAGAAAGAGATTATAATTAGACAAAAGAAAATTGAATTCCTATGATGATAATTAAGAGATACATATAATCAATCATGAATGTGAAATTTTGATAATAGATAATGAAAATTAAGGAAACATATATCATATGAGAGAAATTAGTTGATTTGGGTTGTTGAAAAAAAAGTCGCATTTAAAAGTCACTAAGAGCATCTCCAATGCAATAAGGCCTAAGCAAAAAAATCATAGATGGCAAGTATTATACATAACTAGCATGAAAGCCCGTGCAAAGCACGGGCACCATTTAAATTCTTGTAATTCATTTTTTTTTTTGAAGTAGATGACTCGTAATTTCATAATTTTTGAAATATTATACGTTATTAGTGTGATATATTTAATCAAATATATATTTTATGAAGATTAATAGTAGTCGAATTTCTTACCTGAATTTCAGATATTATCGTAATATTTTACTTACACTTAAGAATTCGTATGCATTTTTATAAATAAATTAAAAAATTTAGTTTAGAAAGACAGAACAATAAGTATTTTGAAAAATTTATCCTTGACTTAGGAGACTCACGTATAGACATATATAGGAAAGTGCTCAAATGATAACTCATATTATAATGAGGATTATAATGAGGACTGAGAACTAATCTCATGCTCAAATGTATAATGCGTGCATATATACACCATTCTCACTCAATCATTCATTCGTATCACCAAATCGATCATCACTCTAGCAATAATTTATGAACATTTTTATCACCGAGTTCCAACCACATTCCCGACCCCACATTCGATAGTTTATTCATTCCATTTTTCATCTTCTAACAATATAAACGAGTTTATAAATCCCCGCCGATGTCGTTCTCACCCACTCTACCACAATCAATGCCATCACCAACTCCTTCGAATACTATCAAAATTTCAGATTTGGAAATTTTTGGTAATTTGTATTCAAAACTTTTAGTATAATTTTGGTGATTCAAGTTGAATTTTCTTTGATTTTGGTGGTGTAAGTGGTGGTGCACATTCAAATGTAACCTACATCTCCAACTTTACCCTTCCACCTCTACTATTTTTGAAGATTTTTTTACACCATCTTCGACAATACAACAATGTTATCACCACCTCTTCTCCACTTGTATACATTGTGTGTATACATCTATACACCTTCCTCACTTAACCATTTTTTCATGGCATCAAATTGACCAACACTCTAAAAATAACTTGCGAACACGTTTATCATCGAATTCCAACCACCCTACTCTGCTAGCTCATTCATCTCGTTTGTTGTCCTCTCACATAAGATCTGAGTTTATAGAGCTCCATCGATGTCGTTTTCACCCACTTTACTACCGACCATCAACACCAGCACCTCCGAACACTATCAGAATTTCAAATTTTAGAAATTTGGTAATTTGCATTTAAAATTTTAGTGATTTGGGTTCAGTTTTTGGTGATTCAAGTTGAAAGTAGAGTAATTCTGCTTTCATTTTGATTTTTTTGGTAGTGCAAAGGGTGGTGTTGATGTGATTGCATTAAAAGTTTTAGTGATTTTGCTCGTGATTCTAGTGTTGTTGTGTGATAGTGACGGTATTGTGGTGGTATGGTAGTGATGGTGGTAGTGGTGTTAGCGATGTGTTGTTAATGATGGTATTGATAGTGATGTATCCATCGAGAAACACACGACTTTTATATAGTATTTTCTTACATATTGATTGTTAATATGAAATACATAATCTATGATTTTTTATGTATTATATATAAAAGCTTCATAAGTAACTACTAACAATTATATAATTGTGTATACGTACATTACATGTAGTCTTTTTTTAAAAACACTTTTAGTGACCTATAATTTTGAATTTCTTTTAAATACAATCTAATTAGTTATTTGTTGAATTTATCTTTTTAAATTCAATCATTTTTACAGTCCTTAAATTCAACTAATCGATAATTATAATTTGTGTATTTTATACAATTTAGTATTCTCTTTTTAAATATCTATCTATAATTAATATAGGTATAGATCTTAATCTCATAATTATTTGTATTGAATCTACGAACTAATTTATAATATCGTTTTCTAACCCAACTACAATTCTTTTATTTAATTAAAAAATTAATACAATGTTTATATCTCACATGTAAATTATTTAATTGATCACAAAATAATGTTTTAAATTAGTATAAGAGTTCTCGTCAAAAAATCATTTTGGCCTGTACTAAACACAACACAATTCATTTTGATAATTTTAACTTGATTAAATCTCAAAATAAATATCAAATATAGTAAAGCATGCGTATTATTTGTGCATGTAGTAAATAATTTTTAAAAGTCACCTGTACTAAACATAATAGGTAGACAACTGTACAATTCATTTTAATAATTTTAACTTGATTAAATCACAAAATAAATATTAAATAAAGTAGAGCATGCGAATTATTTGTGCATGTAGTAAATGATTTTTAAAAAGTTGTTGTAAGTTTCTTCTTTAATTGGCTTAGTAAAAATATGTTTTACACCTCATTTATCATTTCTTGTATTAATTTAATAATAAACATATTCTGGTCATTCGACTAATATAGACATAATTGTTAAAAGAAAAATATTGTAATAAATTTTGATATACCTATTTTCACTTCCGCAGGTTTACCTACTTGAGATAAACTTCTACTAATTTTCGGTCACCTACCTCCTCACTTTGAATTTTTTTTTTACCAATTTTCGGCCACCTCAGTACCTTTCATACTTAAAATAAAATATTATACTAATATCGAGTAAAAATATGTTATACACTTCATTCATCAATTTTTGTAACAATTTAATAATAAACATATTCTGGCTATTTGACTAATATATAGTCATAATTTTTAAAATAGAGAAATATTGTAATAATTTTTATGGATCTATTTTCAATTTTGCACGTTTACCTACTTGAGATAAACTTCTACTTATTTTTCGTCACCTACCTCCTCACTTTGATTTTTTTTTGACCAATTTTCGGCCACTCAGTACATTTCATACTTAAAATAAAATATTATACTCTTATCGAGTAAAAATATGTTATACGCTTCATTCATCCTTTTTTGTAACAATTTAATAATAAACATATTCTGGCTATTTGACTAATATATAGACATAATTGTTAAAAGAGAGAAATATTGTAATAAATTTTTATAGATTTATTTTCACTTCCGTCCGTTTACCTACTTGAGATAGACGTCTACTTATTTTTCGTCACCTACCTCCTCACTTTGATTTTTTTGACCAATTTTCGACCACTCAGTACCTTTCTTAATTGACTTTGATGACATCATCTTTGTCAATCTATATTTTCCCTCCCCGACTACCATTTTTTACTATTATATGTGAAAATATTTTAACGATTTTATCCCTAATAAATCTACTGATATCGAGTAAAAATATGTTATACACTTCATTCATCATTTTTTGTAACAATTTAATAATAAACATATTCTGGCTATTTGACTAATATATAGACATAATTGTTAAAAGAGAGAAATATTGTAATAAATTTTTATAGATCTATTTTCTCTTCCGCCCGTTTACCTAGTTGAGATAGACTTCTACTTATTTTTCGTCACCTACCTCCTCACTTTGAATTTTTTTTTTGACCAATTTTTGGCCACTCAGTACCTTTCTTAATTGACTTTGACGACATCATCTTTGTCAATCTATATTTTCCCTCCCCGACTACCATTTTTTACTATTATATGTGAAAATATTTGAACGATTTTATCCCTAATAAATCATAAAAATAAACGTGAGCATAAATTTATGAGTATATGAATGTCATTGTTTTAATTCTTATCAAAATTCAACTTATTAAAATTAGTAAAATTATGTGGGCACTTTTATCCTGAATAAATTAAAAAATAAATATTGCTAATCGGTGGTTATTTGAGCATTTAGTGAATGAGTTTAAAATGTTCAAAAAAAAGTGATTTTGTCTAGTGGTTGGATATGTAAACATAAAGTTATAGTTGTTGGAAGGTTATAAAATAAATATTGCTAATAGGTGGTTATTTGAGCATGATGTAGTGAATGAGTTTCAAATGTTTCACAAAAAGGTGATTTGGTCTAGTGGTTGGACATGTAAACATAAATTTACAGTTGTTGAAAGGTCATGGGTTCAATTCCTTCCAAC
Organism: Kitagawia praeruptora; assembly: GCA_037693485.1. Classification (NCBI taxonomy): domain Eukaryota; kingdom Viridiplantae; phylum Streptophyta; class Magnoliopsida; order Apiales; family Apiaceae; genus Kitagawia; species Kitagawia praeruptora. Next base: position 100,610,366 of record CM075352.1, on the reverse strand, counting down.
TACAATTTTTTTAACATTAACATAAATGTAAGGACAAATTTGTAATTTATTAAATAGGCACAAAACCCATGTTGGCCTATAATATATATAATATAATGGATTTCTATAAATTGTGCAACTCCAACCATACAAAACTCTTAGGTAAAATTATAGCCAACCTCTTTACGTTGGCTATATTTGTTGAAGCTCTCAAGAACTGTAACAAAGCTGTACATATAAATTTTACCATTATAGTCAATCTCATTGGAGCACAACACCTTACAGATTCCCGATAAATATTAGCCAATCATTATTTTAGGTAATTAATTTAGCCAACCCCATTGGAGATGCTCTAATGCCTGATGAATCCCTAATAATCCATTCCATATCATCATTCCATATACAAATCATGATTTTGATTGCATTAACACTGTGTTCCAGAACTTTATAGAGAAAAAAAAGAATGGAAAATGATTAATTTTCTCTTCTTCTCAAATCTTTCCAAAAGTGGGAAAAAAATTTTAGAGAGGAGACAAATATAAAGAGAATTTCTTCCCTAATTTTTAGCTTTCTTTTCTCTTCTTTCCAAAAAAAAATATTCTGGAACAAGATGTGAAAATTACTTATTAATTTTCTTTTCTTTTCTTTCCAAAATACTTTTCTAGAACACAGTGTAAGAATATGTTAATTGATTTAGTTAACAACTAGCTTTGTAGCCCGTGCAAGGCACGGGCATGCTCTAGATTACAAATATTTATGAATTATTCGTGATCACGCAGTATTGGATTGTTGATATCTTCGATTGTTCATATCTTCGCAGCAATTGTTGTGAGTAAATAGAATTTATGCAATACACGATCGTGACATGCAAATGATAATTCTGGTTAAATTAAATCTGTTTATATTTTATGCTATGTTTTGTTTTGTTAAAGCAAACTTGAACGATATGTAATAAATTGGTCAATGTTAAGATCAAAACGGTACTTCGAAATATAAATATATAGAGTTAACATGGATGGATACAGAGATACATTCAAGTATTAATTACATAATAATAAATGAATATTAGTTCATATCAGTTATTATTATATAATAAATATGTTAGTGTTCCAATACCCAAATAGCCCCCGTAAATATAACATAGATATAATTAGTATGGGTAATAACTTTTTATATGAATAAATTTGCTCATGGAACCCTCCCCCATTTGCTCTATTATATAATGTGTGTGTGTGTGTGTATGTGTGTGGGTGTTTGTTATATTGTTTTGTGCGTTTACGTATTAAAGATGTGATTGGTGAGTTTTACGATAGTTAATGTTAATACAAGTTTGTATTATATATACTTATATATACGCATGAAGGTTCTTTTTTGTATTGTGATATTTTTTATAATATTTAATGCGTAAATAATTACAGTAGATCTAAAATGATTAATAAGATATGGTATATGTTAGTGAATATTATAGTACATTATTACATATCCACAAAAATTTATATATGCATGTATTTATGTTTGTACATGTGTATGTATGTATAAATATGCATATTAATTATACAATAATTAATAGATTACAAATAATGAAATATTAATAGATTATACAACATAAATGTCTGTATGTATGTACGTATGCTATATAGTATGTATGTATATAATATTATAGTATATTATTATATATCTACAAAAATTTATATATGTATGTATTTATGTTTGTACATGTGTATGTATGTATAAATATGCATAATAATTATACAACAATTAATAGATTACAAATAATGAAATATTAATAGATTGTACAACATAAATGTATGTATATATTGTATGTATGTATGTATGTATGTATGTATGTATGTATGTATGTATGCATATAATTAATAATTATGTATGTATGTACATATGCATGTATAATTAATAATTATACATTAATATATAATTATCTACAAATATACATTATAATTAATAATTATACATTATCTGAGGTAAGCCAACTGAGATTTATCTACAAATTAATATATATAAACAAAAATATATAGTATGTATGTATGTATATAATATTATAGTATATTATTATATATCCACAGAAATTTGGATATGTATGTATTTATGTTTGTACATGTGTATGTATGTGTAAATATGCATATTAATAATGCAACAATTAATAGATTACAAATAATGAAATATTAATAGATTATACAACATAAATATATGTATGTATGTATCTATGTATGTATGTATGTATGTATGCATGTATGTTATATAGTATGTATGTACGTATATAATATTATAGTATATTATTATATATCCATAGAAATTTATATATGTATGTATTTATGTTTGTACATGTGTATGTATGTATAAATATGCATATTAATTATACAACAATTAATAGATTACAAATAATGAAATATTAATAGATTTTTTAACATAAATGTATGCATGTATAATTAATAATTATGTAAGTATGTATGGATGTATGTATGTATGTATATATGTATGTATGTATGTAAGTATGTATGTATGTGTGTATGTACGTATTCATGTATAATTATTTATGTATGTATTTATGTATGTGTGTATGTATGTATGTATGTATGTATGTATGTATATGTGTATGTATGTATGTATATGTGTATGTATAATTATTGGGATTATACATTATACAAATATTTATGTATGTTGCTAATGATTTTTAATATTAACTCAAATGCTCACACAGCCCAACTGGTTATGGTGTTGCATTTAGTTATGCAAGGTCATGGGTTTAAACCCTTTGAATACCATTATATTTACAAATATTTAGAGTTAGGTTTGGAGTGAGGCTCGGAGGGACCGAGCCTATGAATTAATTTGCTCAGGGAAACCCCTTGTTGGTGTATTAGATATACTAGCATAATAGCCCGTGCGAGGCACGGGCTATTTCTAGCATTGTTGAACATCGCGAAAATGTGTAATATTCACTACAAGAAAAGGGTCAATAGACATCAGTTTCTGGCCGATGTCTATGTTATTTTGAATGTGATGTCTAGGTGGGAGATGTCTATTCTAGACATCAGTCAGAAACCGATGTCTATGCTAACATAGACATCAGTTTTTCATTCAATACACATCAGTTGTTCTACAAAATAGGTTAGATATAATTAATTTTATAAACTAATTACTTTCATTATATTCTAGAAAACATAAAATAAACTAAGTGATTTTTGACATACACATCGATTTCTTTTCTTGAAAGTGATGTCTAATGTATTTATAAACATCAGTTTGTTCAGACAAAAACTGATGTCTATTGGTATCTTAGACATCATCCTAGACTGATGTCTAATGTACTTGTAAACATCAATTTTTACAGAAAAGAACTGATTTATATTCGTCTCTTTGACATCACTTTGTTCCGATGTCTGTTTTGGTTTTAGACATTAGATTTTATAAATAAAAAGTGATTTCTATTTGTGGATGTAATAAGTAATCAAAGCTATTATCTTCGTTAATATATTATATAAAACTCTATAATTCAGTAGTATTCCTTGAAACAGTGTTACAATTACAATTTAACTATAGGGGTATTGAGAGAAAACAATATGAGAAGAATACAAATTGTTACTTGGCAAGAAAAGAATACAAAAATGAGAAGAAAAAATTTCTAATATAGTGTTCTTCACATCACTCCACGCTTCACCTGCTTACGTGTTTGAAGACCTCTTGACACGACATTAATAATTTTTCCACCAAACCTTGGCCAGACTGACCATGTCTACCTGCTTGAACACCAGCTTGAACTGAATAAGAATAGTTTCAATGAGGTGGTGAAGTAATCTTGTCAATACCCTGCCAGTCTGATATGACAAAACCCTGAAATATAATCCACAAAAAATCAATTACTTTATGGACATTCTTCTGGTTTGTTTAATGAGAATGAATCTATCTTCCAATCAAACAAGTTTATTATCCTGAACTATATTTTCTTATTAATATACCCACAATAGTGACCTTAGATATGTAATTTCAACTGGCTCTCAATAAAATTTAATAGTATATAACATCTGCAAATCTAAACCACAAATAATCATTAAGATGGACAAATCACTGCGAAAAATTTCTGCTGACACAACTCTATTTAGTTTACCCTTTACTAAAATGTTATTCCTCTTTTTCTAGCCACAACTAAAAGGAAACACATTTGAGTAAAGGAAATTCACTGGTGTACAAGATACTGATCACTGGATAGGATATAAGTAAGAGTATATTATGCTGAGATTTTCCATGCAAGATATACAAGAGTTTACAAGCAAAGGTCAAGATAATCTTATCTACGTATAGGCTTGTGAATAACTCAATTTACTTTTAACATTTAAATAGACATACCTCTACGTGTGAACCATATATTAATAATATATCAGAACCATGCTTAAAAAAAGATATGACCACATGCTTAAAAAAAGAACTTGTATAAAAGCAGAGAAATCAAAGGAGAGTGTCCTGAGTTTACTTGTTATCCTCTCATATTTGAGTTTCATCTCCTTTTAGACACGAGTGGATCCATTTTTCGTATTCTCTCCAACTGTTCACTACGATCTCTGAAGGATACTATATTTCCATATCGACCAAGCACTATTTGGATTCACTTTTCTCGTGACTTAATAATAATCAGCTGAAACAGTACAAGTAAAACAAATTCATTCGCCCAAGAAGCCTATAAATGATCTGAGATACTTGCAGTATGGCACAATTACCAAATGTATTTAGTACAAGTACACATATGTGGTATATAGACTGTTTTAGTCTCAATAGTCCACTTAAATAATTGTAAGTACTTATTAGAGAAAAAGAGTGATTGGTCTACTTGAGTGGTGTCGGACGTGGGAATTATAATTTAAATTAAAACTCTTTCTATATAATTCAGTTAAATTTTGTGAAGATTTCACTTGTGGGTTGTGCTTTGCCTTCTATAATGCAATTGATCCCGGAAACTGATTACTATTGTCTTCTCTAAATAGAGCCGATAAGAGTGATTTAGTACGCCATTTTCATTTTCCTAGCGATTCCTAAGACATGTATGTTCACCAGGTTATGCCTATTTGTCGGCGATCCTATATGGACTCCTTATAGTCGTCCACATGATCATCTGCCTGCAAGGTACGATTTTGTTAGACTGTTGACAGTTGGATTTGAATCTGTGTTCCTAAACTATGTTTAAAAACTAATTACTGGATTCCATATAGGAAGGAGTATCTTGAATCCTTTGTGCATAAGGCAGCTGCAAATACCTCGGTGGATGCCACAGCTTGATAATATACTCTCAAAGATTGAAGACAAGTAATGTAGCCCTTCTCATCTTATTTGTTAATAGAATTTATACTGTTAGTCTTATTAATTGATTAGTGATTAACAATTGTTATTCTCGGTTGGCCTAAAAACCAATGAAATTCAAGGGTAGCAAACACCAGACATGTTACTACGTTCTTAATTATGAAAGATAGTGCAGAATACTTAACATTAGTGAAGATTCAACCAAGGATTATGCAAACTGTTAGGTGGTTCCTACCCTTATACCATGTTAACACTACTACAGATTTGCACTTAGATAGCGTTTTTTTTAGATAGCATTTTTTTTAGATACTACATAGTGTTTTTAAACCTTAAGGTATTATAAAACCTTAAGGTATTAGAAGAAAACCTTATCAAGGATCTTATGTAATAATACTGACTAGTGTTGTTGCACTTTGTTTTGCAGAATTGCAGTGTGACTGGAAAGGCTGCAAGAGAGGGCTTTGACTCTTATGTGCACATTATAACCGGACAAATTATCTTAAATGTGACCATTGTGTTTGTATTCCAAGGTGTATTTATTTAGAAAACTTCTGCTGCATATGATATGACTTTATATTTCTTGATGCATTTTAAGAGCTTTATATATGTGTGTCATAAGGATAGTATAAAAATAAATATTATAATAACATAATTTCATAAAATGTATTATTTTTGTTAATATGAAACTGCTCTTAAAGGTTTTTTTATTTAATGATTCAATAATAATGTATCAAAAAAATAATAAAATGGTTACACATCAATGATTATCTTGTTAATTTTTATAATATCCAATTATTTTTATCTATATTATAATTTCATAATGAATATAAAATTAATATTATAAGAACCGCTCCTTTTGAGATAGTAACACTCATATCAGCTGGAACAAATCCAAGGACAGTCATGGCTTAAATTATTCTAGTAAACCCACCTCTGGTCTTCTGGAAAAGGATCTTTATCCATAGGTTATTTGTATCAATTTTGGACACCTTCACTTCAGGCTATGTTTTAAGCAGAATAAATTACTTAGACCAGTAGTCTACTTATAGAACCTATGACAAGAACACTACACACACACAGACACATAGACACTTTGTTATGATTGTTCAGAATATAATTAACCTCTATTCCCCAGTCCTTCATTTCTTGTGCAACATCAACCTCAGACCTCTCCAATCTAATTGTCGCCTCCATAACAAGAATTTGATCGCTAAGCTCTTGTACACGGTTCTTTAAAATAAATAAAGAACTGGCTTTGTCATCTGTAAAATAAATGAATCCAACACTAGCTTTAGTTTCATTAAAAATAAAAAAATTTGATATGTTACTAACAAGGGCGAGTTACTAGTTACGTACATTAGTGATTTTCGGAACCTGGGTGACTGGGGCATGATCATCAATAAATACATCCTAGTGCCATGGAAGTTATATGAACCTGGGTGACTGGGGCATGATCGTCAATAAATGGAGCTGCAAAACTTATAAAAGATGCCTCACCAACACCCACTAGCCTGAAAAAACACTTAAATAGACAATGAACAGTGTGACAAATGATTTATTACATTTTAAAAAAAAAAGCTCACACCCCAGATAAGATTAAACAAATGATGTGCTTTCATGCGGCAGACAGCAATAGACCAGAAATTGAATGGTATGCCACAGCCGACAACAACAGTAGTCCAGACTGTCAACCCAACCCCAATCAACCTAAATGGATTAACCCTGCAAAATACATGTACATATAACCACAAACCACATATTAGCATCACAAATTATACCTCTGACATGCTATTTCTGAGCTTTAAATATGCCTTTTTACTCTTTGAAGTACTCTCGTATTAGAACTAAAGCATGAATATTTTCCCGCTACATGTAAATATAGATTAGTAACTGTGCGCCAAAGATGCAAATATTGGGGATGCTAGAAGAAGCCCAACCATGAAAGCAGATGATATAACACCATCTTCAAAGTTGCTCAAGTTAAAATCCCCTCCGCACATGTCAGAAGGATAAAATCAACTTGAAGTGAAGTTGTTTACAAGAATTACCAAAAAGGTATTATCCTTGATAGTTATATGGAAAGAGTTCATATGAGCAATAGAGTGCTAGATATTTTTCCTGATTTGTGTAATTATATTATCTTCTCAACTGTGTTGATAATAGCTACAGACACAGACGTTACCATGGATCGTCATGAGCACAATTTCATGACCAATTTTATAGTGAAATCAATATGATGATTCTCATCTAACCTAAGAAAACTACATGCAGCAGATAGTAACATACTATCACAAGAACCTTGAAACTAAAAATATATACTCGAATCGAAGCCTAAAAAATGACTCACTGAATTCCACTACCAGATGAACAAGTCCAGCCTGTTTCGTAAATCCTTTGACTCCCATTCACTCCATTACTAGCAGCAATTGCTCCACGATCAACGTAGTTTATCAAATTAATCACACAAAATATTACAAGTAACCTGCAAACACACCAATATTCATCATTCCATAATAAACCAACTACATAAATCTTGAAATACATTACCATTTTCAACTACATCACCACTACTACAAAAATACTTCATTATTCAATATATAATGACACGCGCTTCACAACTTCATCTCGAAAATCAGAATAAGATCAGGGTATTCTTGAAAACCATAGCATATGTAACCTTACATTCATTTTAATCGTAGATGTTACTAGGCACTTCCTAGTACACACATGCTCTGCAAATTTTGTAATAGTTATAAATTGGAGAAACTATTAGACTTGCAAAAAATCAGAATGCTTTGCTAGAGTTCTATACCTTAACATATAGAATTCCACAAACTGAGTAATAATAATATAGGAAAATAAGAACCAGTGAAAACTAAAATCCAAAATTTAAACTATGTGAGTATTACCAGTCATTTCAGGGGCGGTCCTGTGAATATAGCTATCCAAGTGAGAATCTTGGGCCTTTTCAACACTGCACACATATGATGTACCAAGTCAAATCCTTCTAAATAGACTAACTGAATCCACCAAAAAATAAAAAATTTAGAATTCAAAAATATAAAACCCATCATAAAACTGACCTTCTTTGATGAATAGAAGCAAGCATATGATGAATTTGCCTCAAAATCTCATACGGGTCATCTTCATTATCCTTGATACCCATGTGCACTACATACACACATATATATATTTGTACATAAATTACAAATAAAATAATTAATACACATACATATATACATAAATTACATATAAATTAAATTAACCCCAAATTAAAACTTAGGGTTTCAATTTTAAATGCCCAATTTGTAATAAAATTGAATTAATCGAACTTGTAAGTTTGAACATATCAAACTTAGGTTTACCCACTGATAAATCAAACTAATTCGAGCTTTAACCTTCGAGCTTTGACTTTCGAAAAATCGATTCCATTTGAGTGTGAAAGAGAGAGTTTCGGGAGTTCGACTATGAGAGAGAGAGAGCTCTTCGGGGAGTGTGAAAGAGATAGAACAGAGGTGAGTAGTGGTGGAGGTGAGTTGTAGGTGAGTTGTGGTGGTGAGGGGAGAGAGAGAGAGATGAGAGTGAGAGTCGAGAGAGATTCAGTCGAGAGAGAGAAGAGAGAAGTGTTTTTTCGTTTTTTGTTTTGTTGTGGGTATAATTAGTTTTGTGTGAATAATTGTTTATGGGGGGAATAATTGTTAAGGGGGGGAAAATATTTGGGGTGAAGGGGGGAAATTTTGACTAAGGGGGGAAACAAATGAAATGGGCGCGTATTGAAATTTTTTTAGTCGAACTTTAGACATCGGTTATAAAATAACTGATGTCTTAAAATAACAAAGACATCAGGAAAATACGGGGTGATGTTATTACATCTTTTGACATCAGTGGCATTAGTAACCGATGTCTAATGTGTGATGTCTATTGAACTTTTTCTTGTAGTGATTATTTGAAAGATTTGATGAAATTTTTATACATTAAAAATATATGAAATAAATTTGGAGCACGTATGTGAGAAATGCACGATCACCAAAAGTGTGGGAGGATACCGTTGTGGATTCTGATGCCAAAACAACATCTTCCTCGACCAGCAATAAGCAAGTATATGTCTTTGCAAGCATTTAAAGGGAAATGACCATGCAACAAATTATTGAATGCTTTCATGTTTGAAATTTTATACATTTTACAATACATTTTAAATATTACAAGACCTTAATTATTATAACATAAGATCTTACTTATTAAAGTTAAACTCTGAGGTACTCCCTTTGTTCTCCTATTATATATAGAAGAAGATACACTGTTATGTAGCACTATATACATAATCTTAATTATAGTATCATCTCATAACTCAACGATATATTTTATTTAGTTATTTATTCGATAACTGATAACCAACATGAAGTACAAATCTCACACACAAATATATATATATATGTTTCAAATTTCCTTTCAAAACTTCATATATTTCTTATTTTGCTAATTAATTTGCTATATTTTGTATAGTATTTTCTCATGCCGTCATATAAATAAACTATATATTATATGTAATTATTAACCAATAATCGATATGTAATCCAAATCGCATTTGTATATTTTTTTTATAAATTTTCTTAAAATTCATATTTTTTAGTATGCCTGTAGTTTAATTGATTCTAATTTGGAGAAAATTACCAAAATGCCTATTTTTCCTAAGTTTTTGCCCAAAATACTGATTTTGAAAAAAATGGCCCGAAATACCGACGGGATACGGAGTTTCGGCCTCCGTATTACCCTAATACGGTACACCGTGTACCGTATTATGCATGATACGGAACACGGTCTTCCGTGTTATGCATGATACGGAACACGGTCTTCCGTGTTAGGTGGGTGCGCAGCACTGTCACGAAACACCGTCCACCGTAACATGCATAACACGGAAGACGGAGCTCCGTATCATGCCCTGTTACGGAGGACGCTTCTTCGCATCACACCTCCTATCACGGTACACGATGTACCGTGTCCCGTCAGTAAAAAGGGTCATCCAGTTTCCCAGGTGATTATTTTGGGCCATCACCCTGACCAACCAATTTTAATTTAGTGCATTTTTTTTATTAAATTTCACAACAAAATTAACCACGAGCACTTCATATGTGATATTGTTAACAAAATAGTTGATCTCAAACAATAATTATTTTATCTATGCATTTCATATATTAGATTATGAACAAAACAATTTATCTCAAAACAAAAATTATTTTCTCCATTTCAAAAATATAAGAAAATTTTCTGTAAAATTTATTTAGATGGGTCTATAAATAATTATAAAAAAATAATGCGCACAAGTTATAATATAAGTAATTTTATCTTAAATGGTAGTTTAATATATATTAAACATGATATAACCCAAAAAGTATTTATGTATGTAGTTAATGAATTCTATTATAAGTATAAATGTCCATATATCCAAATTGGTTGGTGAGTTTAGTTTCATTATGAGAGGTCATGGGTTCAACTCCTTGGAACAACAACATTTTTTAAGTATTATAATTGAATTAGCTTTGGAGTTAGGTTCGGGAGCTAATTTATTTTCTCAGGATGCTGGTTTGACAAGTACATGTTCTCCTATTGTTATAGGGAGAATATTGTATAACAATATTTTGGAGGTTTGCTGGAATCACGGAGCAAAATACGGATATTTTGCTAAGAACACGAAGAACACGGAAGGAGATTGGTGATTTTTTGTGGCCGATCTTGTTTATTGATATTCCAGGGGTGAACTGTCAATCCAACTTTACAAGATGCCTACGTACCCTATTTATAGGGATCAAGCCATACGTAGTTCTTGGAGAAGAAGTTATCTAGACGGGCTAGGGTTTATATGGGCTCGGCTTGACCCAAATCCACTAAGCGTCTTCTTGGACTGATATATTTTACCCATTTATCCTGCTCATGACCCATGGCCCATTAAAGGTTACCTATGGCTAACATGATGCTCGAATCAGGTGGCCTCACTGGCGAGGCTAATGGAGAAGTTACGTGGCCTCGCATGCGACCTCGCTGGGCTAGTCATGCGAGGTGGTCCACGCTGTACGGAGATAATCACACTCACGCGACCTCGCTGGGCCTGACCGTAAGCCTTCATAATACATATGCGCTAGGCCTCGCTGGACCTCTAGCCTTCATAAGAGTATTCTAGGCCTCGCTGGACCTTGCAGAGAGATGTGATAGATGCTATCCCATACTAGGGACTGCTAGCGAACTCGACCCACAGCTTGGGGTCGCAAACTTCCATATTGTGCTTGGGAGTATATTGGACAGACTCCTGGTGGTGGGTTTTAGTGACCCAATCTTTATCTCTAGGCCCATTATGAGTTGTGGACCTCTATTCAAGCCCATTAGGCCTGCTTAGGGCTTATGCCAAGATTTGGGCATAACACCTATTATATATCGAAAGATAATAAATAGATAATAGATAATAAAGAAAAATTAATGGTTAGCATTATCCATAAATTTATACTTAACATAAAACAAAATTAAATCATAATCCTCCAACTAGCATGAAAGCCCGTGCAAAGCACGAGCATCATTTAAATTCATAAAATATTGTTGTTTTGATTTTTTTAAATAAACTATTTATAATTTTTAAAACACTATATATCATTAGTGTGGTATTTTTTATGGATACTAATAATAACTCAATTTGTTTTTACCTAAAGTTCATATATGATTATAACAATACAATCACATTTAACAATTAAAAAAACATAACTTGGTATGATTAAACACTACTTAATTTAAAAATCTAATCACAAGTCAATAGATTCACGTGTTTATATATAGCTAAGTGCTAAATAAGATTTTTATAGATATGAGAATTAATAACTAATCATAACCACACATTCAAATCTAATTTACATCTCAACCTTCACCAACATCCACTCCTATTCCCCCTCCATTTTCGGTGACCTTAGACACCATCACTTGCTTTACATCGCCTTTTGAAACACTATACATCATTAGTGTGGTATTTTTTATGGATACTAATAATAACTCAACTTTCTTACCTAAAGTTCATATATGATTATAACAATACAATCACATCTAACAATTTGAAAAACATATCTTGGTATAATTAAACACTACGTAATTTAAAAATTTAATCACGAGTCAGTAGACTCATGAGTTTATATATAGCTAAGTGCTAAATAAGATTTTTATAGATATGAGAATAAAAAACTAATCATAACCACACATTCAAATCTAATTTACATCTCAACCTTCATTAACATCCACTCTTATGCCCATTCCATTTTCGGCGATATTAGACACCATCACTTGCTTTACACCGCCGTTATCATGACCACCTCATTCCATTTGTCATCATCGTCCATGATATACACACACATATGTATAATGTGTGAATGCGTGAGAGAGAGGGAGTTTGTGTATATACCATCATCACTCAGTGATCTTTTGTTGTCACCAAATCGACCACCACTCCGAAAGTAACTGATGAACATGTTTGTCACGAATTCCAGTCACATCCATGACCACACCTCCACTAACTCATTCATCCCTCTTTCAATACATCTAAGTTTGTAACGTCGATCGATGATATTTTTACTCAATTTACTACCGCCAACACCATTACCAACTACTTCGAATATTTACACAATTCTAAATTTGGAATATTCTTGTAATTTGCGTTTAAATTTTTTAGTGATTTACATTTAAGTTTTGGTAACTTTAGTTGAATTCCTAGTGATTTTGGTGGTGGTGTTCATCTTGTTACAGACAATATTCTGATAATTTTGGTAGTGGTGCATGTCGTGGTCGTGGTAGTGGTGGCGTGGAAGTGGTCGACAATGATTTAATATTCTTGTAATTTATATTAAAATTATCTAAAATTTTAGTTTGTATTCATGTATATTGTGATATGATATCTACTAAGTATCATATTTCAATAATATAGTTAGACATTTTAAATCTATTATTTTTAAAAGAATGTGAATAATCTATTTTTAATAAATATTTTTGACTTAACTATGTGTTTTATCTAAATGTTTATCTAATATATAATATGAAGTTCAAATCTCATTTGCAATAATTTTTATTTTGTTTTCCTTATTTTTTTTCTAGTCTATCAAATATTTTGCCCAATAGCAATGAGAGTGGGATTGTAATCGAGTCGAGTCGAACATTGCCACACTCGAGCTCAAGCTCGGCTAAAGAGTTCCGTCGAGCTTAAACTCAAGCTCAAGTTCAATTGGTCCTTTAATTTTAATCTCGAAACTTGACTCATAAAGATAGAATTCTCGAATCGATTTAACCTATTGTGAAAAAAGTTTGAATGTAAACAATTCGACTTATGTTCGACACGGGTGATATGGGCTAAATATAAGCCCTAAAGACACATTTAATGTGGCATTAATTAGACCTAGAACGGTCCAAACGTGGGGCCCATCAGATAGGCCCAAACCCTATTTATAATATTAATTTCATAATTAATATAAGGGATAATAAACAGCTCAGCAAATAAGAGCCAAATAAGGATATTATCACTACAAGGAGTAGCCTCCAAGGCACGCTGTCATACAAGGAAACAGACTCATACAAGGAAGGAGTCTAGAACCTTCCTCAAGGCGGTGACTTGCCCACCAAGTCACCTAACCTTACTACGATTCTAAGGCTTCTCAGTCTATATAAAGGGTCTGACCCCTCATTCTCAGAACTGCGTCTTGGCTTGATTCTCAATAATGAGATACGTAGGCACTCTGTGAGGACCGATCAGTCTCGAACACGGAAACATCCATTAAAGCAAGAAGCTCCAGAACCCTAGCATTAATTTCAAATTCGTGACCTAGATTTTAATCCACAACATTTGGCGCCGTCTGTGGGAAGACAACATCAACCATGGTGACCACACGAAGAACACCACCAACCTCTACTGAGGCCTTGCCTCTAAGCTCTGCTTCGCCTGCTACTGAGCAGGTACCCCCAACAGCATGGGCGATCACTCAAACTCAAGTTTCTCAACCTCCAGGGACGAATCCCCATGCTGAGAGAACGTTACATGTGGTCGTCCATCCAAGTCAAGAAACCAGCCCTCTTTAGATGGTGGTTTCTCCTCTGGTTGATCTCAATCGCCCGTTACCACCAGGGGTAAAGATCCATACTATGGATCTCCCCATGAATACCAACCCGATGTACGGTCTGCCTAACTACCCTCCAATTACTCAAGGTCCTGGACCTAGTGGCCACGCCTTGCAGATCCGAGATCGAGAGTATGTTGACTACTCTAGCCCCTATACTGATGATTCATCGTCTGATGATGATAGTGATGAAGCCCCGAGGAGGCGACGTACTAATAGAGAACCAAGAAGAAGAACACAAACCATCCATGATGGACCTCCTTTGACAGCCGCTGAGAGGATCAAGGCTCATGAGGCCGAGATCTTAAGGTTGAAGGACGATATTGCGAGAGAACAAGCTAGGTTAAATCAGGCTCAACCTCCTCCAACATCAGGACCGATTCCCATTATAGACTTAGAGAGGTCCTCAAGAAGGCAAAGAAGGGCCGACGCCCCAACTGGAAGAACAACAAGGGCGGAAACCCCCAAGAGCAACCCCAAGGATCTGATGCCACTTGGGGATCCTGATGATCCCACACCCCCGTTTACTGAGGAGGTGATGAATGCTCGTATCTCAAAAAAGTTTAAGATGCCAACAATTAAGGCTTATGATGGAACGGGTGATCCCGCAAACCACGTTAGGACATTCTCAAACGCACTGCTACTACAGCCTGCAAGTGACGCCTTAAAGTGTAGGGCGTTCCTTCAAACCTTGTCGAGCATGGCTCAGAGATGGTATAGTCATTTGCCTACTAACTCGATTGGCTCTTTCAAGGAGCTAAGTGCTGCCTTTGTTAGTCAATTTATCAGCGGAAGAGTTCATGAGAAAAGTTCTGCATCTCTTATGTATGTGGTACAAGGGAAGAATGAGAATCTGAGAGACTATCTTAAGAGGTTCACCAAGGAGACATTGAATATCACTGATTTGGAGAATAAGGTGGCCATGGTAGCCCTGGAACACGGAACTACTGATCTGTTCTTTAAAAGGTCATTGGCAAAGCATCCTCCTGAAACCATGGCCGAACTCCAACGAAGGGCTGACAAGTATATCAAAGCTGAGGACAGTATGAAGAAGGAAGCCACGGGGGGCAATGGAAGAGGTAACAACGACTCCAAGAAGTGAAAGCAAGACCATGAGTATGATGCTAGGGACAAGCATCCCCGAACTAGCGAGGACTCCGACTATGCCCCTAAGAAGAACCAAGGACCAAGGTTCACTGAGTATGCAAGGTTGAATACTCCTAGGAGTCGAATCTTGTTGGACATTGAGAAGGATAAGGATTTCCGATGGTCGAAGCCACTCAGGGGTGATCCCGCAAAGAGAAACAAGAATCAGTATTGCAGATTCCACAGAGATGTGGGGCATGACACTGATGATTTCAAGCAACTCAAAGATGAGATCGAGTTTTTAATCCGTAGAGGGAAATTGAGCCACTTCACTAAGGGTGAAGATCGTGTTAATCAAATTAGAGATTATAATAGAAGGGATGACGTTCACGATCGCAACCCACAACCCCGAGGGCCAGTAATCAACATGATCTCAGGAGGCCCGACTGCGGCCGGCACAACAAGGAATTCTCGGAAGGCTTATGCCAGAGAAATGATACACATCGTGGGAGAGGCCCCGAAGCGGGCTAGGACTGAAATCGCAATTGGTTTTGATGATTCTGATCTTGAAAGGGTGAAGTTCCCCCATGACGACCCGTTGGTCATAACTCCTGTAATTGGAAACTCAGAAGTGAAGCGAGTCTTGATAGATAATGGAGCTTCCGTTGACGTTCTATTTCATGATGCATTTGTGAAGATGGGTTACAATGATTCTCAGTTGACCCCTAATAACATGCCTATATATGGATTTAATGGAGTAGGATCTAAAGTTGAAGGGACTATTTAATTGCCTGTGACTATTGGACAGGAGCCCAAGAAGGCCACTCAGATGTTGAACTTCCTGGTAATCAAGGCGGTTTCAACGTACAACGTTATCCTCGGAAGGACTGGACTTCATGCATTCAAGGCTGTTGCCTCAACTTATCATATGAAGATCAAGTTCCCAACCCGGAATGGTGTTGGAGAACATAAAGGCGATCAAAAGATGGCACGAAGCTGTTATGTAGCCGCGTTAAGGCCTGATGGAGTCGGGGGCAGGTCCTTCCGATTAAAGACATGGATGTCCGTAGTGGTAAGGAACGCCAAGAAAGGCCGTCAGAGGACATCACACAGAAGCCTCGGACAACCATTGAGGCTAAGGCGTTAACTGACTTCGTGGTTGAATGTACCATTGGCAACCAAGAAGTCGGGGGGCAGGAGGGAATACCCCAAGCAGGAAGTGAACTTCAGAATAATAAGGAGGAGACCAAAAGGAGTGGTGGTTGCTCTATTTTGATGGAGCATCTAAAACAAAATCTGGTGCAGGCCTAATCTTGCAAATCCCCGATGGGCTCAAGTTATCCTAGTAGGACTTAGCTTCATAGGACTTAGCTTCATATTTATCTAGTAGAAGTAGAAATAAGGTTCATTGAAACCATTGCAGAGCATGTTGCTCCGAGTAGGATAGTAGTACTCTATGTAAGGGTTGAACCCATTTCAAGTTATTAATGCAAGTTTGATTTCCATTCATTGATGGTGTGATTTTATTTATGTGCCAAGCACCTGATGAGTGCAAGTCAAGGATGACCGAGTACCGAAAATAAAAAATACACGGATGGAAAACAAACAAATGCATATCCCGAAGGGTCAAGAGTTAGGTTACAGCAAGACCAAGTAAAAGTTTAAGTCCGTGAAGGACCCTGGATAAAAGACAAGCAGATAAAAGCCACACGCAACAACAATCAAAGCCATGGAAGGCCGAGGATGTTAAGGACTGACTACTCTTCAATATTTCTTAAGTACTTGGGTTGAGAATCCAAGGATGAAGACTAGTAGAGAACATGCATTATTAAGGGTCCTTGAATAGGGATTAAGAAGTTCAAGGAAGTTCTCGTCTTAGAAGTTTAAAAGGCAAGAAGCCCATGTGATTGCATTTATCAAAATCTAAATCGAGGAATCAACCCTGAATCCTAAGTTGAGAAACACATGTTATTAGCCATGAAGGCCAAGATTAGCCATGAAGGCCAAGATTAGTTATGAAGGCCAAAATTGAGGGGGTCATGAACCTCCAATTAGGATCCAAAGGTTGAAACTTGAAAACCAACATGTAATTTTGAATTCTCGATCCAGAACGCCGACGTAAAATATCTGAACACCAACGTTCAACACTTGAATATTAACCCTGAAATGAAGATTGAAAACCTCCTAGGGAAGGTTCAAGACCTCGTGGGGCTGATCAAAGACCCCATGGCCTTGGACCGGAAGCTCTGATAGATATTTCAATGATTTAAAACACCCTTGAGATTGAAAACCCTTGATTTCAAACATTGACGTTCAACACTCAAGGCCGAACGCATGCTAGCGGAGAGGCCGCCTGAGAAGTCCAAGACCAAGACAAACATTGAAGCCATGACGGCTAAGCGAGCTGAGAAAGTTACTTATATAGGAGCTTCTCTGAAGGAACCCTTGAAGGGCAAGTTGATAGCATTCTTGTAAGAGAATAGTAATGTGTTTGCTCGGTACAGCAGCTGATATGCCAGGGATAGATCCCCAACTTATAACTCATAAGTTGAATCTCGATCTTGAGCGAAAGACAATAAAATAGAAGAAGAGGAATTTTGCTCCTGAAAGGCAAGAGGCCATCAAGCAAGAGGTTGAAAAACTCTTATAAGCAGGTTTTATTGAGGAAATTCAGTTCCCCGAATGGTTGACTAACCCTATGATGGTCAAAAAGGCGAATGGGAAATGGAGGATGTGTATAGATTTCACTAAGCGGAATGACGCATGTCCGAAGGATTGCTTTCCTCTAACAAGGATAGATACATTGATAGATGCCACAACTAGACATGAGATGTTGAGCTTCATGGATCGGTTCAGCGGCTGCAATTAGATTAAGAGGCACAAGGATGACATCCCAAAGGTATCTTTCATAACTGACTTTGGTGTTTTCTGCTATCTTGTTATGGCTTTTGGTCTAAAGAATGCAGGAGCTACTTAACAACGATTGGTGAATAAGATATTCGCCCATCTGATTGGAAAAACCATGGAGGTCTATGTTGATGACATGTTAGTCAGAGCCTATTCACGGCAGGCCATGTTAAGCACCTCAGAGAGGCATTCGAAGTGCTGAGGCACCATAAGATGATGTTGAATCCAGCCAAGTATGCTTTTGGCATTGGATCAGAAAAGTTTTTGGGTCTGATGGTTTCAAAGAGATGCATTGAGGCCAATCATGATAAGATCAAAGCGATTTTGGACATAGAACCACCCCGCTTTATACGAGATGTACAAAAGTTGACGGGCCGAGTTGCAGCCCTAGGAAGATTCATCTCCAAATCTGGTGACAAATGCTTACCTTTCTTTCAAGCATTGAAGAAGGTGAAGAATTTTAAGTGGGCACATGGAAGCCAAGAGGCCTTTGAACAACTAAAGAAATTCATGACTGAAGCCCCGTTGTTGGCCAAACCTAGTCTTGAAGAGACTCTTTATCTATACATGGCGGTATCTGCACAAGCATTGAGTGATGTTCTCATTCGAGAAGAGAATAAGGTTCAAGGACCTATCTACTATGTGAGCAAGGTCTTGCATGGAGCTGAGTTGAATCACTCCACCATTGAGAAGTTTGCTCTGGCATTAGTAACCACCCCTGGAAGAAAGGATAAAGATGAGGAGCTTATACCTGATTAAAAAGAATATTGGGTGCTCTATTTTGATGGAGCATCAAAAACAAAATCTAGTGGTGCAGTTTTGGTCTTGCAAAGCCCCGATGGGTTCACAGTTGAGTATGTTTTGAAGTTGGACTTCCTAACAACCAGCAACGAAGCTGAGTATGAAGCCTTGATAGCCGGATTGGGCTTGGCTAGAATCATGAGAGTCAAGAATCTCAAACTACGACAAAGTACTTGAGAGTCGTGAAGGCCGTGATGACTCAGTTTGATGAATGGTATGAGAAGCACATTCCGAGAGAACAGAACGTTAAGGATGATGCCCAATCTAAGTTTACTTCTTCTGAGATAGAGAACTATGCCGGAAGTGTTTACTTTCAGGTCTTGAAGGCCCCGTCTATTATTTCGAAATTGGTAGCACCAGTTGATGTCCTCTTAAAAGCTCGTCCTGAGACTGGTTGGCTCCCTAATAATGCCTTGAAGGCACAAAAACTATAGCACTGTTAGTGCCGATAGCACCAGTAATGTCCCGAATCTCCTTCGATAGCATCGTTAGTGCCGATAAACACCGATTAAGTGCCGATTAGCACCGTTAGTGCCGATAGCACCGTTAGTGCCGATAGCACCAGTAATGTCGTTAGCACCGATAGTGTCTTCTAGCACCGTTCAGTGTCGTTTAATGCCGGTTGGCGTCACTTAAACGTTGTTTAAGTGTCGTTTAAGGCTAGTTAGTACCGATTAGTGCCGTTTTATGTCGTTCAACGTCATTTAAACATTGTTTAAACGTCGTTAAGGCTGATTAGTGCCGATTAGCATCGAATTAACATTGTCGTAAATGCGTCGGTCGCTCCACGCTTTGCATAAAGACAATACTCGTGAAACACTAGTGTATAAAGATGAACCCTGACCCGAGTCTCGGAAAAGGCCGTTAAAACTTCAAGGAAAACCTGATCAGTTTTCCTAGAAGTTGGGGGGCAAATGATATGGGCTAAAAATAAGCCCTAAAGACACATTTAATGTGGCATTAATTAGACCTAGAACGGTCCAAACGTGGGGCCCATCAGATAGGCCCAAACCCTATTTATAATATTAATTTCGTAATTAATATAAGGGGTAATAAACAGCTCAGCAAATAAGAGCCAAATAAGGATATTATCACTACAAGGAGTAGCCTCCAAGGCACGCTGTCATACAAGGAAACAGACTCATACAAGGAAGGAGTCTAGAACCTTCCTCAAGGCGGTGACTTGCCCAC
This sequence comes from Kitagawia praeruptora, assembly GCA_037693485.1. Classification (NCBI taxonomy): domain Eukaryota; kingdom Viridiplantae; phylum Streptophyta; class Magnoliopsida; order Apiales; family Apiaceae; genus Kitagawia; species Kitagawia praeruptora. The sequence goes on along the minus strand of CM075352.1, from coordinate 100,589,964 downwards.
CAAGTCACCTAACCCTACTACGATTCTAAGGCTTCTCAGTCTATATAAAGGGTCTGACCCCTCATTCTCATAACTACGTCTTGGCTTGATTCTCAATAACGAGATACGTAGGCACTCTGTGAGGACCGATCAGTCTCGAACACGGAAACAGCCATTAAAGCAAGAAGCTCCAGAACCCTAGCATTAATTACAAATTCGTGACCTAGATTTTAATCCACAACAACGGGTTTAACTTGATAAAATATATGAATTTTATAAAATATTGAATATTTACATTGAAAGATATTTATAAATTTTAAATACTAAAAATCCGATTAGTCTCGCGAACCCCTAGAATCGAGTAATTTAAAAATTGAACTTTGCTTGGTAAAGCTCCGATTAGTCCGATGAACAATTCGGCAAATATTGAACATTATAACAAATAAGTTCTTGGAGTATGTATTTAATGAGTTACTAAAAAGTTCTAAAAACTTCTTTGGTGTAGTGGTTGGAGATGTGAAAACAATCCTTTCTTTACATAAAGGTCATGGGTTAATTTTTTTAAATATTAATAGAATTGAAGGACAAATTAGTAAATCACTAAATGGAAGGACAAAATAATAAATTACTAAATAGGCATGAAAAACCTTGTTGGCATATAATATATATATATATATATATATATATATATATATAAAATAAAGGATGGCATATAATATATATAAGATGAATAAAATCTATGAATTTTATAAAATATTGAATATTTACATTGAATGATATTTATAATAGTTATAAATTTTAAATATTAAAAGTTCGATTAGTCTCACGAACCTCAAGAATCGAGTAATTTAAAACTTGAATTTTGCTCGGTAAAGCTTTGATTAGTCCGATGAACAATTCGGCAAATATTGAACATTATAAAAAATAAGTTCTGGGAGTATGTATTTAATGAGTTACCAAAAACTTCTAAAAATTTCTTTGGTGTAGTGGTTGGAGATGTGAAAACAATCCTTTCTTTACATAAAGGTCATGGTTTCAATTCCCATGGCAAACATTTTTTTTAATATTAATAAAATTGAAGGACAAATTAGTAATTCACTAAATGAAAGGATAAAATAGTAAATTACTAAATAGGCATGAAAAATCTTGTATAATATATACTCCGTATAAAGGATGATTGTGACTTGTCTATAAGAACTAGCTTTATAGCCCGTGCGAGGCACGGGCATGATCTAGAATAATAATCAGATTGGTCACACAAATGGTATTGCAATGTTTGTTGTGGCATGTGTGGGAGGCTGTTCTGTTGCATATATGCATGTGAAGTGGTAGTAAGATCACAATTGTCCCGCATGACTCATCCACAATGTCTGTGTCATTCCTAGTAGAGTTCCAAGAGTTGTACCAAGGATGATAAAAAGTTTTTTACATGTGAATGGAAGCAAGGTCGTGGTATTCATATCTTTTCTTGCTTCCATTGGTTTCCTGATAGTTTTGTCCAGCTGTAGGCAGCACGGTTCCATAACAACATTGTTAACATGTAATATATTGTTCCCCGCAGATACCCATTTCTCAAAAGCCTGTCAAATGTTTGCTTCCATTACGTTTCCATTCTGTGGTCAGTCGCATATAGTGCTTCCAGCTTTTAAGCCCGCAAAGAAGTCTGCAACTATAGCAGTAAATATTTAGTTTCTACCTCCTCAAAAGAGGGAGCAGAATCTCACCTCGCCATCAGCATGATGTTGACTGTCAGTTCTAGGCCTTTTGCTTGCATTTTTATTTCCATCCAAGGGCCTCTTGATGTCCATTGCAGCAAACTCTCAGGCTTACCAGAACTGGGTAACTAAATGCATTGGCATGATATGTTCTGAAGTCAGCTGGAGCCGAAAGACTGGGTTTGTGACCTGGTCAACTGCATCTGGACAAGGTTATCCTACATACTAACTATAATTTATATTGAGGATTACATGTACACCGGACTTTTTAAGACTGGTACACTAAAAAATCATGAGTATAAAGTTGACAGCTTAGCTAAGCATGTCCAAGTCAAGAAACTGATTAATTTGTATATTTTAAGCTAATTAAAGCAATAGCTTTACTTTTGGATTATATTACATATGAATTTTTTATTATTCAGTATGGAGGTGAATCGAGTTTAACTACACTATACTTTTGTATAATTATCTTAGTTCTCCATAAACACAATGAAATGAGGTTTAGTACAAATTTGCGTCTCATATGCCTTAAGATGAAACACTGACCTAAGAATATACAAGAATAATTAACCTACTTGAGTTTAGAAAACAGCCCATGGAAGCCAAGAGGAACACCATAGATGTCAGTTAATTAGATACTTATAATCTTCCAAACTTTCAAATGCCAGAAATGCAGGACATCCCTTAACCACTAAGCACCTAAATTATGTGTACACAATATATGTGATATAAATAAATATTAAATCAATTTTGAAAGATATTTGTCTCAGTAGGTACCTTCTCCTATGAAGTAAAGAAATGCTCATTAGTTTCTCCTTTTTAGGCATTCATTCAAATATTGTAATTCTTTCAATCAAAAATTACCCAGAAACGGCTTCTTGAATCCAGTGCTAACATTGGTCCAGATATCCCAGAATTAGCTTATGGTATTGGTATTTCGAGGAAGCTTCCTGAATAAGGTGATTTATGTTAGTCTACTTAACAATTTGTATCAGGTAAATGAAGATTTGAGGAAGAAGCAGCAGAGAGTGACAGGTAGAAGCTGGAGAGATTATGGGAATCATTTACTATGTATCCATATTTATATAATATACAAGGCAAACGGGTAATGTATGAATTTCACATGAATAAAACAATCACTGAACTCTTTGCAACTTGTTGCAGTACTATATATATAATTGATAGATAATATATAGACAGATGATAGATTAGACTCCATAGGTACACCATACAGTGTCCTAAAAAATGTCTGAAACTCGGTCCTCACCTCTTCCTGTCATTTTTTAATTTATCTTCAGGCTACTTTCTACTGGAATCTTGACCAAGTACGTTTCTGATTGCTTTAGCCTAAAAAGTAAAACCTATGATCACATAATATCAACACCAGTAACTAATATGAGGCCATATAACAATATCAAGGGGAAAAAAAGATTGAATAAAAGAAAACCCCCAACTCCCGAGCTGTCTTCTCATTCTACAATTTACACCTCTCAACATCTCCAACTTCTTTCAGGTGCTCATTAGCTTCTGTGAGTTTTGCCTTTTACCTTGGAATGGCAAAAGAAAGATTATAAGTCTAATCCTAATTAATACATTTTTTTTCTTGCTTAAATTCAAAAGGTTGATGAGGCTCATAGGTACAAATGGTTGTCAAGTATTTGATTGTTCATGTGCGCTAACTTCGAAGGTTAGAAACAGCAGAGTTTACAGCGATAATATACATACATTGACATATACCAAGCGAATCCTATTTTATGTAAATCTGAATTAATCAATGCAAATGAAAACGAAGAAAGTGAAGCAGCAATTTCCAATAATACCTTTTGAATGCCACGGGAAACACAAGCACTGTCTAGCTCCTATTTCAACATTCAACTGCAGTTGCTCCAAACCTGTGAAAGAACCAACAAAACTTTTATTAAGATTTTGCTATTTCGGCTACTTTGCAGTTGCATTATTGCGGCTGCTACACCTTTTTTCAATTGTCTTCCATTAAGGCTAAACAATAATTTAGTCAATATAAATGGTATAATGAGTACAATTCTTGGGATGCTCATTTATGTATCCTCTTTTTCCCGTAAAGAAGACATTAAGCAAAGGTACTTACTTAAACGTACCTCATAAATTTCATGAGGAGAAGGCTCATAAAATTTATTGGTGAGATTAATTATCCTCAAATGTTTAATTCTCATCAAGCTCCATAGCCCGTGCAAGGCACGGGCATTTTGCACGCGCATGCCCTAGATATATTTCAATTTCAGATTTTGATGCAGGCATGAGAATACATATCCGTTATTCTCTGAGCACAGGCATCTAAAAAACCCTGCTAACTCATTTATCTAGCATTTTTCTCTTGTGAAGTGGAAGTAGTTTCTGGCCTCTTCAGCGGCGCGACTATTTGTTCCAAGTGTATCTTTTCTCCTTGATTTGTATGCCCAAGCTTTATTCAGCTCTGCATTATCAATTTCAGCCTTGAATGTTGAAATTTTCCTTAAGCGCAGCCTGATTCGATATTTCAACAGCCTGTCCTAAAGTGCCGACTTATATTCCAGCGTGATATGTCTTGAAGTCGGTTGTTTCTAACAGTTAAAACAAAAGTGTAACTGGAATCTGGTGTAGGATACCATAAATAGCTGTTATATACAACAATTGGTATCAACACCAGGAAGTAGTACCGCAGCACTGGACAGTCGAGTCTTATGCACCAACTATTTTTAATGGAGCACACCATGTACATAGAATCATTTTCATCTCAGACCAAGCGACATGTTGAAACAGAAGCTCCTACATCCCTAGAGTGCACACTAATTGTCTCAGAAACATGACCATTTTTTTGATATTATATAATTATATTGTTGTTGTCTATTATGGTAACGACATGACTGACGCTCAAAAGTAATGGTCGTGCAATTTGGTAAGAGGTTTCCTCAGGTCTAAAGTTTTTCGGCATATCATTCCACAATGTCCACAAGGAACAAGAAGCTGCAATTCTATATTGACTACAACTACATTGCTAGTAACAGAAAAGATATGTAACTGAGAAGCAACAAAGACACATGCAGAGTTAATTTGCCAATGGAGATCGTACTTTTTTTGGTTGTGTACATCAACCCAGAACAATGAGTACAAATCGGGCTCTGGTTCACTTGCTATGTTGTCATTAATTGCACAATATGTCTCTGCAACTTCCATTCCGTAGATAAAATATACAGTTTTGTTTACTTTTATTGGTTAATTTATATGTTTTAGCATATTTAGGAAGATATATATAAATTTTTAATGATTACGGAAGCACATTAAATGGAAACTGTATATCCGAAAATTAGATCAACAGAAACAATACATGTTAAAGCAGTATCGGAGGAGCGCTGATCTGTTTTGTATCACGTCCAATTAGCCATTACCGGTCTAAATCTGTAATTCTGATTCAGATATGAACAGAACTCTAGCAAAAGTTCCCAAAATTCAATGTAAAGCAGGTTTAGACCATTGACAGCAAAATGGTAAAACATATGGTAATCTATATAAAATAGTCTAGAAGCAAATTTGGCTAAAGGTTAGTACAATATCATTTTGAACCTATAATTACTCATTTTATGTATTAAATTCTGATCAAAGGGATTAATAACGAAAGGTTAATTTTTTAGAATATATAGCTCAGAACATCCTTAAAAACTTAGGGTTAAAAATGTAAAATTTTCATATTCTAGGCAAAACGTAAATTGTATATATAGAAACTTGCTAGTGTAATAATCATACAAACGCAAGAGAAGGAAGGGTTAAGATTGGTGATTTAACAATGGTGGCAGTGTTGTCCCATGATAATGGTGAACAAGAGTCATAACAGTGAGATTGATGTAATTCTATGCTTTCAAAACAGGAAAGAGTGCTTGCATGAAATATCAATTACAACACCTACACGTTTCTAAAACCATATTTTAAGGATGGTTTTTGAAAAAATCAGCATATCAATTGTAAGAACCCAGATTTTCGGTACAATTAAAACTTTTATTATGTATTAATGTAGAAATGAATAGTGATTACAACTACGATGTAACAGCGGTTCTAATGAACGAATATGGAATGGATTCGGATTCCAATGTTTATATGCCATGAGCAATGCAATTGGTTGACAACTTAGATTAGAATAATCTATCTCCTAAGAAAGTAAGATATGGTAATTCCAAATAGGAGAGTTTTGCTCCTGTCATCCAATTCGATATTTGTTGTTAGTCCAGTGGTTCCGTAAAAGAGATAAGGAACGCTCGAAAGAGAACAAGGACATTTTTACAATATATATAAGGAATAAAAGAGAATAAGGGATGAATAGTGTTTTTGGTGGAAAATTTTATTAGACGACGCTATATAAGAAGTATTCAGAACGGATTTCCGAGTTCGTATTCATGATCCAGGGGCGAAATAAGTGTATGTAAACGATATCAGATTCAGAAAATTAGCACTTTTATTTTCTCCGAGATTTCCCTGGACACTGAAGGATTTAAGGATGTAATAATTAGATTTGAGGAATTTAAATTCAAGGATTATAAAGGAGGAATGAGAATGGAAGTATTATTATTACGAAGGTTTCCGATGAAACCCTAACTAGAAATCCTTGAGATATTTTTTTCGAACGATCAAGCAAATGGAAAAATAACCGGACAAAGAAATAAGCAGAGAGTCAAGGTTCATGCATGTGCAAGTGGATAAGGTCAAGTAACTAAATAGTTACAGGAGTAACTAGCACACTTAGAGAACAAGCCAAGTACTTAGCTTCCTCACCACTACTCTTCAACACTTGTCCATCAAAACACCTCATCCATGACCTAATCACTTTATCAAAAGCTACTTTATGCAAGATATTATCTCAAGACACATCAATAATGCATTGGATGAGATTAGAACAAGAGAAAAGCAAGCCAAACTCCATCTCTCTCTCCTTTCTCTAAACTGCCCAGCAGGAACAACAAGGGAAGAAAAATTCATATCTCCATTTCTATCCATGATAAAATCACCAAATTTTCAGCACAGCCTTTCCACTCCATGGGAAATATTCGCTCAAAATTTCATGGCAATCTAATAAGTATAGCCTAGTCAAATCTCCTCCCCAAATTGATGAAACCAAACTGCCTGTTTTTGACAGTTTCTTTCCAGCGGAAAAAGAGGGCTCAAAACCCTATCTAGGAAGCTTCAAATCTGATGAGCTAGGACTCAAATCAAAGCTTATAAAGAGGCCAAGATGTGGTAAAAATTTGAGAGCCAAACTCTTATTTTTCGATTTGTTATGATTTTTACAAAAGTGATGATGAATAGTAACCCTTAGAATCTAACTTTGATTTCTTGCTTTGTTTGGATGATCTAAGGTTTGTTAAGGCTAGACAAGGACCAAACAAAGATTATTAAGGTTGTAGCATACTCCAAGGAAGGTATAATCTTTAAGAAACCTAGTTCTTGTTTGAGATTTATGCATGTTCTTGATGGATCTAGCTTAGTTATGATTATGTTAATGTTATAAGCATGATTAGCTAGTGGTTTAGTGATCTTAGTATCATAATGATTATGATGGTGAAGTATGAGGTTCTTGGGGCTGTTTGTGATGATTAACATGTGTATAAGTTGTTTGGATGCCCGGTGTGGCTTGGTTTGATTGTAGTAATTTTGGAAACGTTCGATTTATAGCCGTCGTAATGCCGAAATTTCGTTAACCTTAAGAAAACGAATTTGACAGTAGCTTTAACTCAATCTTTAGCTTCGTTTTCTGCCATGATAAGTTAGAGTATGTTATAAGCTTCGTTTTGATATAAGACGCATGTGAAATGGACTTACGGTTTAGGAGTTATGGTTAATATCGTAAAAGCGGTTCGAAACCATAAAAGCAAGTTCGTAACTGAAATTAAACCTTCTTAAAATGAGTTATGCAGTGACGAATCATGGTAATTAAATACTATAGATAAAAAGGAAGGTGTGAGAGAAAACCACATGTCAAACAGATCGTTTTCCGATTTTATAAAAATATTTGAATCGAGGTTAAGCGCGAACGAACCCCTTAAAGGTACACTTGGTTATAACTTTGGAAAATCACTTAGAAAACGGATAATAAATCTCGAGGCGTAATCTTTTCAAGTAAACGACCGACACTAGGACTTATATGACTTAAGTGCCTACCAAGTATAAGTGCAATTACATGCCTTGCTAACGGACGAGTGTCGGATTGTAACGGTGTTAATAAGAGTTATGTTAGGGGATGCCTAACGGGCTAATTTGAAAACGTGTTGTAGCCTAAGTTAATTATATACTTAGCCTTCCGAAGTGTTAAAGTGATTAACCTCGGATATTGTGACTATTTATAGATCACCGGATTGAACCGAGGCACACTACACCTACAGGATTACCAGGCAAGTTTCAAACCCTTTTTAAAAGGCTGTTGTTGTGAATACATATATATGTTTTCTGTTATACATATGCCATAGCATGCATGCTTACTTTTAAAGTCATATTGATATACTTGTTCCTGGAATTATTGTTGGCTTATAAGCTAGATAGTTAATATATCAATTATAAGCCGGATATCACTAAGACCCTTAAGCGAAGGGCATCTGAATCTCATTCCTTGATTATAGACCGGGAGTCGTTATTCCTTGATATATTGATATTATTTTCAGAGGAAAATAATTAGGTAAATATTTCCCATTTATTATCTGGCAAATATTTTTGGAATATTTCCTTGAGATTATTCGATAAATATTATCTGGATTATTCATCAGATATTTATTCGATGAACATTATCTTTAATATTCATCTAAAGTTGATTTATTATTCGAATATTATTTCGAACCCTCAGTTAAGTTATTGACTTAAAGAATATTCATTCTTATTTACTCAATAGATATTATTTTCAAATATTCATTCGAGTTATTTATTTAATGAATATTATTTTAATATTCATTCGAGCCTTATATATTCAAATGAATATTATTTCGAATATTCATTCAATCTCTATTAATTTTATAAATATTAGTTGAACATTGATTCGAACTCCAGTTATTCGACAAATATTATTCAAAATATTCCCTTGAGACGATGAATATTATCTTCGACATTCATTTAAAGTCGATTCAATTATTGAACATAATTTCAAATACTCATTCGATAATCATTTCTTCGATAAATATTATTAAGTTGAATATTCATTATTTATTCAATGAATATTGTCTCAAATATTCAGTCGATAATTATTTCATCAATAAGTATCATCTTTAAGTTGAATATTCGTTATTGATTCAATGAATATTATCCCAAATATCCATTTGATAATTATTTCATCAATAAACATTATTATTAATTTGAATATTCATTATTCGTTCAATGAATATTATTATGAATATTTATTCGAAGATTATTCCAAGCAACACTTTTCCAATATCTGTGACTTAATAAATATTCTTGGAATATTTATTTAATTCTCCTAACTCGTTTCAAAGATGATTGACTTCATTCACATAGTATCATCGACCTTCGAACATTATATAAATTATTACAGAGTCTTATTTTTATTATTATATTATCAAGGAAGGTTCTCAGTAATTCCATTCTTCCTTCGATTCTATTGTAAGGGAACCTTACTTGAGGAATGTTATTTATCTTGTGACTGCCCGGTCATAAATTATTCGTTCACTCGCAACTTGGTTGCTAATAATCATGGAATTGTGTATACCCACTCATTATTCGAGGGGTAAGAATGTTGGAACAAGTTGGTATCCATTAACAAGCGGTAGCTTGGGAAATATTGGTGAATTTTCCTTTCCAATTAGATACGACTACTTTGTGGAGTCTTATCAACAAGTATTATACTTGGGGAAAGGGAGAAGAACTTTACGTTTCAAAGTTATGGATGTGAAATGAACTAGGAGATGCGTAAGTGACCCAGTGGCGCCGGTCCAGCAAAATGGCCCAACCGTTGGCCGAGGGGGTTCCAGAAGGCGGTAGATAAGTAAATCCGTCGGTGCTTCCTTCTACATGTAGTAAACAAGAGGTGGGGAGCATAACATGCGACTGATCATCGTGTAAATGCTATGTCTCATGGCGCGTCAAACTCCAGTATTAGTTCATCACTCAATGTTGGAAATTTTCTGCAACATCATCATTGTTGGCAGAGTTGGAAAGTGTTTGAAAGGGAATTGCAATATTCTTCCTGCAAGTTCCTCTACCATAAAAAATTGATAATATCATGCTTATCTTTGACATAGCAGATAATTCTACAGAATAATTTGAGTTACCTTGTGACTTCATGTCATACCTTATCTTGGCACTATAGTTATTAATGCATGGCATATGGTTTCAAATATATTTTGAACTGTTATATGTTATCACTGTTCAGTTATATTCTTTTGGTGGGCTATTGCTCACCCTTGCTTTATTTATTTATATCACAACAACAGCTAGATCAGATGGCCCGCGCAAGGCGCAGTCGGTGCAAGTAAGTGCTAGCCGTCAGAAGATTAACTGTTGAGATCATAGCTGCCACTGCTGAGTAAGAAGCTATTGGTAGGCTAGATGTTAGCTTTCGAGTATCAATGTATTTATGTGGCGTATACAAATGGATGGCAAAGAGTATTTAAAGGTTAAAAATTGTAATTCTTTTGGGTTGTAAGAACTCAATTTGCAATTAATAATATTTGGTGATTATTCTGATTTCATCTCTGGGACTATAACGGGGGTGTTTTATGTTGTTGTTTTGGGTCACAAGGTTGTAATTTAATTTATGTTGGTTTTGTGGATATAAATTGAGATCGTAACGACCAGATCCCTGACCCCGGATCTGGGGGTGTTACAGAAATGGTATCAGAGAGAGCGTTATAAATCCCAGAGATGACGTGACGTTAAAACAATAAATTCATTAAGATAACAAGAACTCTTGCCAAGTTCATAGTCGGACTACTTAATGTAGTACCGACATATAAAACCCTTATGGGAACTCTTAAGTATCATGATAGTAACTTAGGATGTTCTCGTATCGACTGGTAAGGCGACAGACCGTGAGGCATTTGAGCAGCAACACGATGATGCTTTATTATATGATCACAATCGGTCGTGGATTCGAGAAAGTACCCTATTGAGGACCCGAAGGAGGGTTCAGCTAAAGAGGAGAATCCTGTTAGGAATAAGGAGTTTACCCTTGAGGATATGAGGGCTGCAGCCAGAGAGACTATGAGAGTTAAATGTATTGTGCTCAGAGAAGTGAGTGTAAAGAACTGAGACATTATTAAAAGAAGTAAAGCATATTGGATTCATAGCCGGACTGCCGGACGAAGTACCAGCAAGTAAGACGGATTTGAGGAATTACTTGAGATCTTATATGAAGATAGATAAGAATCCTTAGAGACTTTCAGATTAATAGGAAAGGAATAAGAAGGATGCATGATTATCAAAGACATCGGTATATGACGGGAACAGAGTCCCAGGAACAATTGAGATAGAGACAATAAGTGCCCTACCATTTGATGAATGGAATATTGTGAATATTGTTAATGGTAATTCGCCATAAGAAGGCAGATCCCATAGGTTATAATTTATGAAGTCAAATTGAGATTGGTGAGGTGGTTTTATTCAGAGAAATGTCCATTTTATGAATGGATCAACTTAGAAAATAAAGACATTGGAAAGTGATGGCATGATTGGATAAAGTTATATAAGAAAGTAGTAAGCGAGACGATGATCTCAGAACCTACAAGAGGAAAAGACTAGTGAGTCTATGATAACCTAGTAACAAGACTATTGTCAGAGACTAAGTATAGGGTTATTTTAACTCAATGGAATGATGAACCAGAAGCATTAGATGCCTGTGAATCAGAAGATTATTAAATTCCTTCTTTTCCTTGAATGGATTATAGTAGTTACCTTAAGTTTATTCCGACACTGAATCGTAAATGGATCAAGTAAGGCGATCAGTGGTTAAGATGTGATTGAGGATGTTTTTAGATGAAACTTGGAGAAGCAAGTGTTTGCCAAGATCTCGAAGTATGAATTCTGGCAAAATGAGGTTCAATTATTAGGATATGCGATCAATAGCAAGTAGTGTTGGTTGACCCCGCTGATTTAAATGTAGTTTCAATTGGGAAAGGCCAAACACACCAACAAAGGACTAAGAAGTTTGAATGGATAGGAAAATGTGAGAAAATCTTCCTGGAGCTAAAGATGAAATTGGTGACGACCCGACATTGGCGTTACCTAATGGAAGAAGGAAAATTTTATGATATATTGTGATGCCTCTCGTATGGGTTTAGGTGTTGTGCTTGTACAGCACGACAGAGTAACTGCGAATGCATTCAGACAGCACAGTTCACCAGATTCGGATGGCCTCGGTGGTGCCAATTTTTGTGGAACGACTAACTCCGACGGTAGTGTTCCTTTTGAGACTAGTGGGTAGGCAGACTGATATTTGGATGTATCGACTATTAGGGCGAATAGATATCAGGAAGATGTGGCATGTTTCAGTTTAAAACTTTTGATTTCCTTCTATGGATTCATATATTGGTTCCCTTCCAGCGATGAGACTCCCAATGTTACGTCAATCATTCCGTTATTATAACGACTTATGATTCTACCTACTTGGATGTGCCTAGAACTATTTTTCAGATTCCGAAATTTATCTTCTTGGTGTTACCAGTAGGGAAATAGATTGACAAAAAAAAAAAATTCCTAATACTGGAAAGAACTTCAACGAACTTTGGAAAACCTTGTCTTTCTGATTATCAGAAGACGTCACTAAAGAAAGTGGAAACTGGTGCGAACCCTGTGGATTGGGTAAGGTAATTTAGGGCCAAAATGGACTGAGAAATTCCGGGATTGACTTAAATGAAAAGGCTGTCATGCCAGAAGTGTTAAGCTTACGTGGCACGTGGAATTGATAAGAATAGTTAAAAAGATCAGAAGGAGTTTAAGAGTACGTACGTGAGAAAGAGCATATTGATAAGCGTAACCTATCCCAGATATATTATATTCGCTAGGGACGAGGGGACACCCTGCCATCTACTGCTAGGAAAGTAATGCTATATGCTAACCCCTAAACTCACATATTCTAGTATGGCCAGTTGGAGCCATGTCACAAAGGATTATTAAGTGACTAAACCAGCCATGTCAGGTCAAAGCGGGGTTGATTTTATCCAAGCGCCGACCGCGAGAGCTTGTGGATGTAAAGTGAAGTGATGCATGTGTATATGATTAACTAGTTTATGAATTAGAAAGAGAAGAGAAGTAAATTGAGATACATGATGACAGGATTTTAGAAACACCATGGGTGCATAATGACTAAGGTAAATGATCGATCTAAGTATATAGAAATGGTCAAACCTTATTCGGCATGATACAGAAATTTTGTCTGAAGCTAATATCTTTGATAAAACCAATAGGTACTAAGAGATTCACGTTGAACACGACCAATATCTTCCACAACATCCTTGCTACCACCAAGTTTTGTAAGAAAGACAGATAGACATATGTCATCTTTTGGAAGGTCATATAGACTAACATTCGTTTGAAAGAAGAGGTTAGCATTAAGCTACCTATAGATTATCAAGATGAGAATGTTTGGAAAGAGACCCATATCAAGGATATACGATTTGATTGTCAATAAAAGGATGTAAGTATTTCTTGAAAATAGAATTGAGGTTAGAATACCCATAAATTGGGACGAACCCTGGGGATGCACAAAGGATGGCATTACCCCTAATAAAGGCTTTGTGAATTTAGATGATATAGATTGGAGTGAACCAATAAAGGTTGAGATTATCCTAAGATACGGAAGAACTAAGAGAAGAAATATCCTAGGTATGATTGGGATTAAATGTGACAAAGTCCATACGGAAAGGGGAAGCAATGACTAATGGAAAAAGACTGATCTATAATTTTTTTCCCTCCTTCAACAGAGTTTAAGAGAGAATGCTTCCACCCAACAGTGAAGAGGATGAGATAGAAAAGCCATAAGAGTTAAGTTGGGATAGATCCAAACAACATTGATTGCAAGAAACTATTATTATCAGGAGAGGCCAATGAGGTGGCCGACACTTTAAGTATAAAAGAGTAATTATAGATGCTCATACCAAAGAAATAGAATGATATTGAGAAGGACTCGAAGGACATATTGTGGTAGAGAATTTACATTCCTTCTGATGATTGTGCAAGAATCAACCATAAGAATAGTTTAAGTAAACATTCGATTTCTGATGTCGTTTTAAGCATACTACCTGCATTAGGAGGTCCTATTTTGAGGTAAACCCGGACCATGATACAAATTTGATTAAGTAAACTGTTAAGCTTTCAGCCTTCTACTGAAGATATAAGATTAATAATTTGATCAACCTATCATAGCTGCGATTTATTTGCTTCATGTATTATCTACGCCAAGTTCAGGAAGTATTCCTTACGGATAGGGGATAGTAATTATTTTGTCTTCCTAGAGGATTTGGATCTGACAATTAGGGACCCGTATAATTAGCTATTAAATCACTACAGAAACAACAAACGATGGTGATTCAACAAAGGGCTACATTAATGTAGTGGTGATTTTTCTAAGAAATGCGATGACAACGCAAAGATAAAGATAATGCTGCTATTGATAAGCTAAATGGCATGTTGATGAATGACAAGCAAGTTTATGTTGGTATATTTCTGCGCAAACAAGATAGAGAATATGAGGTTGGAGATTCATAATGCTAAGAGGCAAGTTTGGCAGGAATAGATTATATTGGGTCTAAGTTAGAGAAATCGTCAAGGTTTATTTCAGATGGCTTAGTTTTGGAATGACGTGATGCTCGAAATAAATGATAAGGCTATGATGATTCATAAAGTGATTATAGTAGAAATGGGAGCCAAGTGACTGATAAAAATAGAAATAGAATTGAGGACCTATAAGAGAGTTGGATATACGGACTCTTGAGAAACCCCCAGCAATGAAGCTAGAAAAGTTGAAATTGAAAGCATAATGACATATGGGTTAACTCCCTTTTAAGTTGGGAGAATTCGAGGATATTTGGAATAGATCGGTTGAGTAATCAAGAGACTCATGGATCGAGAAAGTGAGAATTTAGATGGTTGAACAAAGGAAAATTTTGACCCCAAAGATGTGATACTTATCAAATAAAAGGTGACGGGATACCAATAAGAAGGTCTCAAGTACAAAGGATGTCTTACAGAAATGAATAAGAATCAGAAAACGAGAAGGATGTAAATGATAAAGAAAAGATTGGGAAAATAATTATGGAATGTGAGGCAAGGAATGTTATGAATGGATTGATGAATGGGTTTTCTAGCGAGCTCTCGGGATGACGACCTGATAGTGTTAGTATTATGAATATGAAAGAGCTAGTAGTGTGGCGTGGAATGTCAGTAATAATAATGTCAAGCGAGAAATTAAAAATTTAACCTGAGAGGTTGAAGGACTTCCCAAAAGTGAATGATGTTAAGATCGAACAAGGGTATAGGTCCATAGAATGATGGACAAAGCAGCAAGGACATGTGACACGTGAGATTATGATAAAGTAGTATTTGATACGAATACGATTATTTTTGTTTTATAATTAATGAACCTCTATAGTTCAGAGGTAAATCCTATGTATGATATTTTGCAATCATAAAAAAAAACTTTCTATAATTCTTTGAAATTCTTTTCTTTTCTTCTCTTTTATTCATCTTCTTTTTGAATTGAGAAGAACAACCCTTTAAGGAGGGGAGGTACTTCTACGTGACTATCTGTCTGTGTGATAGAAGTCTAGGTGGAATACCATAACTTGTTTAATTGCTTGTCAAGTACTAAAGGCTGGCCCCCTTCTGTACTAACCATGCAATATGACAAATGTTCATTGATCATAGTGATCTCTCAATAAATTCTTCAATTTATATATATTGATCAAAATTGCGAAGATTAAAACGATCAGGAAATGCATAGTACGAGTGAGGTTATCTCCGAATTCGCAGCGCGATAGTGATACCAAAGTCAATGCAGATACCGATAAGGTTAATAATATATGATTGGCTAAGGGCATAGCCCGGATAGTGTGTTGTACGAAAAGTAGCAAAGTTGACGAAAAAGGATAAGAGGAGTATTGTAGCACTGGTGAGATGTTCTGTAAAAGGATTGGAATGATTACGGATGGATCAGGGAACTAGCTTACGAACTAGCATTACCCCAAATCTGCAATAAGCGCACAATGTGTTCCATGTTTCGATGTTAAGGAAGTATAACCCGGATGTTAAGTATATAATAGAATATGAGCACGTAGACATGCAACTAGACCTAAACTATGTGGAGCAGCCTGCGAAAATCATAAATCGAGAAGAGCAAGTGCTCCGAAACAAGGTCATCAAGCTAGTCAGAGTCTTGTGGCAGAAACACAATGTGGAAGAATCAACTTGGGAATTGGAAAGCGCGATGCTAGAAAAGTACCCCCATTTGTTCTCAGACTGATTCCGGGACGGAATCCTTTTAAGGAAGGGAGACTGTAAGAACCTAGATTTTCGGTACAATTAAAACTTTTATTATGTATTAATGTAGAAATGAATAGTGATTACAACTACGATGTAACAGCGGTTCTAATGAACGAATATGGAATGGATTCGGATTCCAATGTTTATATGCCATGAGCAATGCAATTGGTTGACAACTTAGATTAGAATAATCTATCTCCTAAGAAAGTAAGATATGGTAATTCCAAATAGGAGAGTTTTGCTCCTGTCATCCAAATCGATATTTGTTGTTAGTCCAGTGGTTCCGTAAAAGAGATAAGGAACGCTCGAAAGAGAACAAGGACATTTTTACAATATATATAAGGAATAAAAGAGAATAAGGGATGAATAGTGTTTTTGGTGGAAAATTTTATTAGACGACGCTATATAAGAAGTATTCAGAACGGATTTCTGAGTTCGTATTCATGATCCAGGGGCGAAATAAGTGTATGTAAACGATATCAGATTCAGAAAATTAGCACTTTTATTTTCTCCGAGATTTCCCTGGACACTGAAGGATTTAAGGATGTAATAATTAGATTTGAGGAATTTAAATTCAAGGATTATAAAGGAGGAATGAGAATGGAAGTATTATTATTACGAAGGTTTCCGATGAAACCCTAACTAGAAATCCTTGAGATATTTTTTTCGAACGATCAAGCAAATGGAACAATAATCGGACAAATAAATAAGCAGAGAGTCAAGGTTCATGCATGTGCAAGTGGATAAGGTCAAGTAACTAAATAGTTACAGGAGTAACTAGCACACTTAGAGAACAAGCCAAGTATAGCTTCCTCACCACTACTCTTCAACAATTGTCCATCAAAACACCTCATCCATGACCTAATCACTTTATCAAAAGCTACTTTATGCAAGATATTATCTCAAGACACATCAATAATGCATTGGATGAGATTAGAACAAGAGAAAAGCAAGCCAAACTCCATCTCTCTCTCCTTTCTCTAAACTGCCCAGCAGGAACAACAAGGGAAGAAAAATTCATATCTCCATTTCTATCCATGATAAAATCACCAAATTTTCCCCACAGCCTCTCCACTCCATGGGCAATATTCGCTCAAAATTTCATGGCAATCTAATAAGTATAGCCTAGTCAAATCTCCTCCCCAAGTTGATGAAACCAAACTGCCTGTTTTTGACAGTTTCTTTCCAGCGGAAAAAGAGGGCTCAAAACCCTATCTAGGAAGCTTCAAATCTGATGAGCTAGGACTCAAATCAAAGCTTATAAAGAGGCCAAGATGTGGTAAAAATTTGAGAGCCAAACTCTTATTTTTCGATTTGTTATGATTTTTACAAAAGTGATGATGAATAGTAACCCTTAGAATCTAACTTTGATTTCTTGCTTTGTTTGGATGATCTAAGGTTTGTTAAGGCTAGACAAGGACCAAACAAAGCTTAGTAAGGTTGTAGCATACTCCAAGGAAGGTATAATCTTTAAGAACCCTAGTTCTTGTTTGAGATTTATGCATGTTCTTGATGGATCTAGCTTAGTTATGATTATGTTAATGTTATAAGCATGATTAGCTAGTGGTTTAGTGATCTTAGTATCATAATGATTATGATGGTGAAGTATGAGGTTCTTGGGGCTGTTTGTGATGAGTAACATGTGTATAAGTTGTTTGGATGCCCGGTGTGGCTTGGTTTGATTGTAGTAATTTTGGAAACGTTCGATTTATAGCCGTCGTAATGCCGAAATTTCGTTAACCTTAAGAAAACGAATTTGACAGTAGCTTTAACTCAATCTTTAGCTTCGTTTTCTGCCATGATAAGTTAGAGTATGTTATAAGCTTCGTTTTGATATAAGACGCATGTGAAATGGACTTACGGTTTAGGAGTTATGGTTAATATCGTAAAAGCGGTTCGAAACCATAAAAGCAAGTTCGTAACTGAAATTAAACCTTCTTAAAATGAGTTATGCAGTGACGAATCATGGTAATTAAATACTATAGATAAAAAGGAAGGTGTGAGAGAAAACCACATGTCAAACAGATCGTTTTCCGATTTTATAAAAATATTTGAATCGAGGTTAAGCGCGAACGAACCCCTTAAAGGTACACTTGGTTATAACTTTGGAAAATCACTTAGAAAACGGATAATAAATCTCGAGGCGTTATCTTTTCAAGTAAACGACCGACACTAGGACTTATATGACTTAAGTGCCTACCAAGTATAAGTGCAATGACATGCCTTGCTAACGGACGAGTGTCGGATTGTAACGGTGTTAATAAGAGTTATGTTAGGGGATGCCTAACGGGCTAATTTGAAAACGTGTTGTAGCCTAAGTTAATTATATACTTAGCCTTCCGAAGTGTTAAAGTGATTAACCTCGGATATTGTGACTATTTATAGATCACCGGATTGAACCGAGGCACACTACACCTACAGGATTACCAGGCAAGTTTCAAACCCTTTTTAAAAGGCTGTTGTTGTGAATACATATATATGTTTTCTGTTATACATATGCCATAGCATGCATGCTTACTTTTAAAGTCATATTGATATACTTGTTCCTGGAATTATTGTTGGCTTATAAGCTAGATAGTTAATATATCAATTATAAGCCGGATATCACTAAGACCCTTAAGCGAAGGGCATCTGAATCTCATTCCTTGATTATAGACCGGGAGTCGTTATTCCTTGATATATTGATATTATTTTCAGAGGAAAATAATTAGGTAAATATTTCCCATTTATTATCTGGCAAATATTTTTGGAATATTTCCTTGAGATTATTCGATAAATATTATCTGGATTATTCATCAGATATTTATTCGATGAACATTATCTTTAATATTCATCTAAAGTTGATTTATTATTCGAATATTATTTCGAACCCTCAGTTAAGTTATTGACTTAAAGAATATTCATTCTTATTTACTCAATAGATATTATTTTCGAATATTCATTCGAGTTATTTATTTAATGAATATTATTTTAATATTCATTCGAGCCTTATATATTCAAATGAATATTATTTCGAATATTCATTCAATCTCTATTAATTTTATAAATATTAGTTGAACATTGATTCGAACTCCAGTTATTCGACAAATATTATTCAAAATATTCCCTTGAGACGATGAATATTATCTTCGACATTCATTTAAAGTCGATTCAATTATTGAACATAATTTCAAATACTCATTCGATAATCATTTCTTCGATAAATATTATTAAGTTGAATATTCATTATTTATTCAATGAATATTGTCTCAAATATTCAGTCGATAATTATTTCATCAATAAGTATCATCTTTAAGTTGAATATTCGTTATTGATTCAATGAATATTATCCCAAATATCCATTTGATAATTATTTCATCAATAAACATTATTATTAATTTGAATATTCATTATTCGTTCAATGAATATTATTATGAATATTTATTCGAAGATTATTCCAAGCAACACTTTTCCAATATCTGTGACTTAATAAATATTCTTGGAATATTTATTTAATTCTCCTAACTCGTTTCAAAGATGATTGACTTCATTCACATAGTATCATCGACCTTCGAACATTATATAAATTATTACAGAGTCTTATTTTTATTATTATATTATCAAGGAAGGTTCTCAGTAATTCCATTCTTCCTTCGATTCTATTGTAAGGGAACCTTACTTGAGGAATGTTATTTATCTTGTGACTGCCCGGTCATAAATTATTCGTTCACTCGCAACTTGGTTGCTAATAATCATGGAATTGTGTATACCCACTCATTATTCGAGGGGTAAGAATGTTGGAACAAGTTGGTATCCATTAACAAGCGGTAGCTTGGGAAATATTGGTGAATTTTCCTTTCCAATTAGATACGACTACTTTGTGGAGTCTTATCAACAAGTATTATACTTGGGGAAAGGGAGAAGAACTTTACGTTTCAAAGTTATGGATGTGAAATGAACTAGGAGATGCGTAAGTGACCCAGTGGCGCCGGTCCAGCAAAATGGCCCAACCGTTGGCCGAGGGGGTTCCAGAAGGCGGTAGATAAGTAAATCCGTCGGTGCTTCCTTCTACATGTAGTAAACAAGAGGTGGGGAGCATAACATGCGACTGATCATCGTGTAAATGCTATGTCTCATGGCGCGTCAAACTCCAGTATTAGTTCATCACTCAATGTTGGAAATTTTCTGCAACATCATCATTGTTGGCAGAGTTGGAAAGTGTTTGAAAGGGAATTGCAATATTCTTCCTGCAAGTTCCTCTACCATAAAAAATTGATAATATCATGCTTATCTTTGACATAGCAGATAATTCTACAGAATAATTTGAGTTACCTTGTGACTTCATGTCATACCTTATCTTGGCACTATAGTTATTAATGCATGGCATATGGTTTCAAATATATTTTGAACTGTTATATGTTATCACTGTTCAGTTATATTCTTTTGGTGGGCTATTGCTCACCCTTGCTTTATTTATTTATATCACAACAACAGCTAGATCAGATGGCCCGCGCAAGGCGCAGTCGGTGCAAGTAAGTGCTAGCCGTCAGAAGATTAACTGTTGAGATCATAGCTGCCACTGCTGAGTAAGAAGCTATTGGTAGGCTAGATGTTAGCTTTCGAGTATCAATGTATTTATGTGGCGTATACAAATGGATGGCAAAGAGTATTTAAAGGTTAAAAATTGTAATTCTTTTGGGTTGTAAGAACTCAATTTGCAATTAATAATATTTGGTGATTATTCTGATTTCATCTCTGGGACTATAACGGGGGTGTTTTATGTTGTTGTTTTGGGTCACAAGGTTGTAATTTAATTTATGTTGGTTTTGTGGATATAAATTGAGATCGTAACGACCAGATCCCTGACCCCGGATCTGGGGGTGTTACAGAAATGGTATCAGAGAGAGCGTTATAAATCCCAGAGATGACGTGACGTTAAAACAATAAATTCATTAAGATAACAAGAACTCTTGCCAAGTTCATAGTCGGACTACTTAATGTAGTACCGACATATAAAACCCTTATGGGAACTCTTAAGTATCATGATAGTAACTTAGGATGTTCTCGTATCGACTGGTAAGGCGACAGACCGTGAGGCATTTGAGCAGCAACACGATGATGCTTTATTATATGATCACAATCGGTCGTGGATTTGAGAAAGTACCCTATTGAGGACCCGAAGGAGGGTTCAGCTAAAGAGGAGAATCCTGTTAGGAATAAGGAGTTTACCCTTGAGGATATGAGGGCTGCAGCCAGAGAGACTATGAGAGTTAAATGTATTGTGCTCAGAGAAGTGAGTGTAAAGAACTGAGACATTATTAAAAGAAGTAAAGCATATTGGATTCATAGCCGGACTGCCGGACGAAGTACCAGCAAGTAAGACGGATTTGAGGAATTACTTGAGATCTTATATGAAGATAGATAAGAATCCTTAGAGACTTTCAGATTAATAGGAAAGGAATAAGAAGGATGCATGATTATCAAAGACATCGGTATATGACGGGAACAGAGTCCCAGGAACAATTGAGATAGAGACAATAAGTGCCCTACCATTTGATGAATGGAATATTGTGAATATTGTTAATGGTAATTCGCCATAAGAAGGCAGATCCCATAGGTTATAATTTATGAAGTCAAATTGAGATTGGTGAGGTGGTTTTATTCAGAGAAATGTCCATTTTATGAATGGATCAACTTAGAAAATAAAGACATTGGAAAGTGATGGCATGATTGGATAAAGTTATATAAGAAAGTAGTAAGCGAGACGATGATCTCAGAACCTACAAGAGGAAAAGACTAGTGAGTCTATGATAACCTAGTAACAAGACTATTGTCAGAGACTAAGTATAGGGTTATTTTAACTCAATGGAATGATGAACCAGAAGCATTAGATGCCTGTGAATCAGAAGATTATTAAATTCCTTCTTTTCCTTGAATGGATTATAGTAGTTACCTTAAGTTTATTCCGACACTGAATCGTAAATGGATCAAGTAAGGCGATCAGTGGTTAAGATGTGATTGAGGATGTTTTTAGATGAAACTTGGAGAAGCAAGTGTTTGCCAAGATCTCGAAGTATGAATTCTGGCAAAATGAGGTTCAATTATTAGGATATGCGATCAATAGCAAGTAGTGTTGGTTGACCCCGCTGATTTAAATGTAGTTTCAATTGGGAAAGGCCAAACACACCAACAAAGGACTAAGAAGTTTGAATGGATAGGAAAATGTGAGAAAATCTTCCTGGAGCTAAAGATGAAATTGGTGACGACCCGACATTGGCGTTACCTAATGGAAGAAGGAAAATTTTGTGATATATTGTGATGCCTCTCGTATGGGTTTAGGTGTTGTGCTTGTACAGCACGACAGAGTAACTGCGAATGCATTCAGACAGCACAGTTCACCAGATTCGGATGGCCTCGGTGGTGCCAATTTTTGTGGAACGACTAACTCCGACGGTAGTGTTCCTTTTGAGACTAGTGGGTAGGCAGACTGATATTTGGATGTATCGACTATTAGGGCGAATAGATATCAGGAAGATGTGGCATGTTTCAGTTTAAAACTTTTGATTTCCTTCTATGGATTCATATATTGGTTCCCTTCCAGCGATGAGACTCCCAATGTTACGTCAATCATTCCGTTATTATAACGACTTATGATTCTACCTACTTGGATGTGCCTAGAGCTATTTTTCAGATTCCGAAATTTATCTTCTTGGTGTTACCAGTAGGGAAATAGATTGACAAAAAAAAAAAATTCCTAATACTGGAAAGAACTTCAACGAACTTTGGAAAACCTTGTCTTTCTGATTATCAGAAGACGTCACTAAAGAAAGTGGAAACTGGTGCGAACCCTGTGGATTGGGTAAGGTAATTTAGGGCCAAAATGGACTGAGAAATTCCGGGATTGACTTAAATGAAAAGGCTGTCATGCCAGAAGTGTTAAGCTTACGTGGCACGTGGAATTGATAAGAATAGTTAAAAAGATCAGAAGGAGTTTAAGAGTACGTACGTGAGAAAGAGCATATTGATAAGCGTAACCTATCCCAGATATATTATATTCGCTAGGGACGAGGGGACACCCTGCCATCTACTGCTAGGAAAGTAATGCTATATGCTAACCCCTAAACTCACATATTCTAGTATGGCCAGTTGGAGCCATGTCACAAAGGATTATTAAGTGACTAAACCAGCCATGTCAGGTCAAAGCGGGGTTGATTTTATCCAAGCGCCGACCGCGAGAGCTTGTGGATGTAAAGTGAAGTGATGCATGTGTATATGATTAACTAGTTTATGAATTAGAAAGAGAAGAGAAGTAAATTGAGATACATGATGACAGGATTTTAGAAACACCATGGGTGCATAATGACTAAGGTAAATGATCGATCTAAGTATATAGAAATGGTCAAACCTTATTCGGCATGATACAGAAATTTTGTCTGAAGCTAATATCTTTGATAAAACCAATAGGTACTAAGAGATTCACGTTGAACACGACCAATATCTTCCAGAACATCCTTGCTACCACCAAGTTTTGTAAGAAAGACAGATAGACATATGTCATCTTTTGGAAGGTCATATAGACTAACATTCGTTTGAAAGAAGAGGTTAGCATTAAGCTACCTATAGATTATCAAGATGAGAATGTTTGGAAAGAGACCCATATCAAGGATATACGATTTGATTGTCAATAAAAGGATGTAAGTATTTCTTGAAAATAGAATTGAGGTTAGAATACCCATAAATTGGGACGAACCCTGGGGATGCACAAAGGATGGCATTACCCCTAATAAAGGCTTTGTGAATTTAGATGATATAGATTGGAGTGAACCAATAAAGGTTGAGATTATCCTAAGATACGGAAGAACTAAAAGAAGAAATATCCTAGGTATGATTGGGATTAAATGTGACAAAGTCCATACGGAAAGGGGAAGCAATGACTAATGGAAAAAGACTGATCTATAATTTTTTTCCCTCCTTCAACAGAGTTTAAGAGAGAATGCTTCCACCCAACAGTGAAGAGGATGAGATAGAAAAGCCATAAGAGTTAAGTTGGGATAGATCCAAACAATATTGATTGCAAGAAACTATTATTATCAGGAGAGGCCAATGAGGTGGCCGACACTTTAAGTATAAAAGAGTAATTATAGATGCTCATACCAAAGAAATAGAATGATATTGAGAAGGACTCGAAGGACATATTGTGGTAGAGAATTTACATTCCTTCTGATGATTGTGCAAGAATCAACCATAAGAATAGTTTAAGTAAACATTCGATTTCTGATGTCGTTTTAAGCATACTACCTGCATTAGGAGGTCCTATTTTGAGGTAAACCCGGACCATGATACAAATTTGATTAAGTAAACTGTTAAGCTTTCAGCCTTCTACTGAAGATATAAGATTAATAATTTGATCGACCTATCATAGCTGCGATTTATTTGCTTCATGTATTATCTACGCCAAGTTCAGGAAGTATTCCTTACGGATAGGGGATAGTAATTATTTTGTCTTCCTAGAGGATTTGGATCTGACAATTAGGGACCCGTATAATTATCTATTAAATCACTACAGAAACAACAAACGATGGTGATTCAACAAAGGGCTACATTAATGTAGTGGTGATTTTTCTAAGAAATGCGATGACAACGCAAAGATAAAGATAATGCTGCTATTGATAAGCTAAATGGCATGTTGATGAATGACAAGCAAGTTTATGTTGGTATATTTCTGCGCAAACAAGATAGAGAATATGAGGTTGGAGATTCATAATGCTAAGAGGCAAGTTTGGCAGGAATAGATTATATTGGGTCTAAGTTAGAGAAATCGTCAAGGTTTATTTCAGATGGCTTAGTTTTGGAATGACGTGATGCTCGAAATAAATGATAAGGCTATGATGATTCATAAAGTGATTATAGTAGAAATGGGAGCCAAGTGACTGATAAAAATAGAAATAGAATTGAGGACCTATAAGAGAGTTGGATATACGGACTCTTGAGAAACCCCCAGCAATGAAGCTAGAAAAGTTGAAATTGAAAGCATAATGACATATGGGTTAACTCCCTTTTAAGTTGGGAGAATTCGAGGATATTTGGAATAGATCGGTTGAGTAATCAAGAGACTCATGGATCGAGAAAGTGAGAATTTAGATGGTTGAACAAAGGAAAATTTTGACCCCAAAGATGTGATACTTATCAAATAAAAGGTGACGGGATACCAATAAGAAGGTCTCAAGTACAAAGGATGTCTTACAGAAATGAATAAGAATCAGAAAACGAGAAGGATGTAAATGATAAAGAAAAGATTGGGAAAATAATTATGGAATGTGAGGCAAGGAATGTTATGAATGGATTGATGAATGGGTTTTCTAGCGAGCTCTCGGGATGACGACCTGATAGTGTTAGTATTATGAATATGAAAGAGCTAGTAGTGTGGCGTGGAATGTCAGTAATAATAATGTCAAGCGAGAAATTAAAAATTTAACCTGAGAGGTTGAAGGACTTCCCAAAAGTGAATGATGTTAAGATCGAACAAGGGTATAGGTCCATAGAATGATGGACAGAGCAGCAAGGACATGTGACACGTGAGATTATGATAAAGTAGTATTTGATACGAATACGATTATTTTTGTTTTATAATTAATGAACCTCTATAGTTCAGAGGTAAATCCTATGTATGATATTTTGCAATCATAAAAAAAAACTTTCTATAATTCTTTGAAATTCTTTTCTTTTCTTCTCTTTTATTCATCTTCTTTTTGAATTGAGAAGAACAACCCTTTAAGGAGGGGAGGTACTTCTACGTGACTATCTGTCTGTGTGATAGAAGTCTAGGTGGAATACCATAACTTGTTTAATTGCTTGTCAAGTACTAAAGGCTGGCCCCCTTCTGTACTAACCATGCAATATGACAAATGTTCATTGATCATAGTGATCTCTCAATAAATTCTTCAATTTATATATATTGATCAAAATTGCGAAGATTAAAACGATCAGGAAATGCATAGTACGAGTGAGGTTATCTCCGAATTCGCAGCGCGATAGTGATACCAAAGTCAATGCAGATACCGATAAGGTTAATAATATATGATTGGCTAAGGGCATAGCCAGGATAGTGTGTTGTACGAAAAGTAGCAAAGTTGACGAAAAAGGATAAGAGGAGTATTGTAGCACTGGTGAGATGTTCTGTAAAAGGATTGGAATGATTACGGATGGATCAGGGAACTAGCTTACGAACTAGCATTACCCCAAATCTGCAATAAGCGCACAATGTGTTCCATGTTTCGATGTTAAGGAAGTATAACCCGGATGTTAAGTATATAATAGAATATGAGCACGTAGACATGCAACTAGACCTAAACTATGTGGAGCAGCCTACGAAAATCATAAATCGAGAAGAGCAAGTGCTCCGAAACAAGGTCATCAAGCTAGTCAGAGTCTTGTGGCAGAAACACAATGTGGAAGAATCAACTTGGGAATTGGAAAGCGCGATGCTAGAAAAGTACCCCCATTTGTTCTCAGACTGATTCCGGGACGGAATCCTTTTAAGGAAGGGAGACTGTAAGAACCTAGATTTTCGGTACAATTAAAACTTTTATTATGTATTAATGTAGAAATGAATAGTGATTACAACTACGATGTAACAGCGGTTCTAATGAACGAATATGGAATGGATTCGGATTCCAATGTTTATATGCCATGAGCAATGCAATTGGTTGACAACTTAGATTAGAATAATCTATCTCCTAAGAAAGTAAGATATGGTAATTCCAAATAGGAGAGTTTTGCTCCTGTCATCCAAATCGATATTTGTTGTTAGTCCAGTGGTTCCGTAAAAGAGATAAGGAACGCTCGAAAGAGAACAAGGACATTTTTACAATATATATAAGGAATAAAAGAGAATAAGGGATGAATAGTGTTTTTGGTGGAAAATTTTATTAGACGACGCTATATAAGAAGTATTCAGAACGGATTTCTGAGTTCGTATTCATGATCCAGGGGCGAAATAAGTGTATGTAAACGATATCAGATTCAGAAAATTAGCACTTTTATTTTCTCCGAGATTTCCCTGGACACTGAAGGATTTAAGGATGTAATAATTAGATTTGAGGAATTTAAATTCAAGGATTATAAAGGAGGAATGAGAATGGAAGTATTATTATTACGAAGGTTTCCGATGAAACCCTAACTAGAAATCCTTGAGATATTTTTTTCGAACGATCAAGCAAATGGAACAATAATCGGACAAATAAATAAGCAGAGAGTCAAGGTTCATGCATGTGCAAGTGGATAAGGTCAAGTAACTAAATAGTTACAGGAGTAACTAGCACACTTAGAGAACAAGCCAAGTATAGCTTCCTCACCACTACTCTTCAACAATTGTCCATCAAAACACCTCATCCATGACCTAATCACTTTATCAAAAGCTACTTTATGCAAGATATTATCTCAAGACACATCAATAATGCATTGGATGAGATTAGAACAAGAGAAAAGCAAGCCAAACTCCATCTCTCTCTCCTTTCTCTAAACTGCCCAGCAGGAACAACAAGGGAAGAAAAATTCATATCTCCATTTCTATCCATGATAAAATCACCAAATTTTCCCCACAGCCTCTCCACTCCATGGGCAATATTCGCTCAAAATTTCATGGCAATCTAATAAGTATAGCCTAGTCAAATCTCCTCCCCAAGTTGATGAAACCAAACTGCCTGTTTTTGACAGTTTCTTTCCAGCGGAAAAAGAGGGCTCAAAACCCTATCTAGGAAGCTTCAAATCTGATGAGCTAGGACTCAAATCAAAGCTTATAAAGAGGCCAAGATGTGGTAAAAATTTGAGAGCCAAACTCTTATTTTTCGATTTGTTATGATTTTTACAAAAGTGATGATGAATAGTAACCCTTAGAATCTAACTTTGATTTCTTGCTTTGTTTGGATGATCTAAGGTTTGTTAAGGCTAGACAAGGACCAAACAAAGCTTATTAAGGTTGTAGCATACTCCAAGGAAGGTATAATCTTTAAGAACCCTAGTTCTTGTTTGAGATTTATGCATGTTCTTGATGGATCTAGCTTAGTTATGATTATGTTAATGTTATAAGCATGATTAGCTAGTGGTTTAGTGATCTTAGTATCATAATGATTATGATGGTGAAGTATGAGGTTCTTGGGGCTGTTTGTGATGAGTAACATGTGTATAAGTTGTTTGGATGCCCGGTGTGGCTTGGTTTGATTGTAGTAATTTTGGAAACGTTCGATTTATAGCCGTCGTAATGCCGAAATTTCGTTAACCTTAAGAAAACGAATTTGACAGTAGCTTTAACTCAATCTTTAGCTTCGTTTTCTGCCATGATAAGTTAGAGTATGTTATAAGCTTCGTTTTGATATAAGACGCATGTGAAATGGACTTACGGTTTAGGAGTTATGGTTAATATCGTAAAAGCGGTTCGAAACCATAAAAGCAAGTTCGTAACTGAAATTAAACCTTCTTAAAATGAGTTATGCAGTGACGAATCATGGTAATTAAATACTATAGATAAAAAGGAAGGTGTGAGAGAAAACCACATGTCAAACAGATCGTTTTCCGATTTTATAAAAATATTTGAATCGAGGTTAAGCGCGAACGAACCCCTTAAAGGTACACTTGGTTATAACTTTGGAAAATCACTTAGAAAACGGATAATAAATCTCGAGGCGTTATCTTTTCAAGTAAACGACCGACACTAGGACTTATATGACTTAAGTGCCTACCAAGTATAAGTGCAATGACATGCCTTGCTAACGGACGAGTGTCGGATTGTAACGGTGTTAATAAGAGTTATGTTAGGGGATGCCTAACGGGCTAATTTGAAAACGTGTTGTAGCCTAAGTTAATTATATACTTAGCCTTCCGAAGTGTTAAAGTGATTAACCTCGGATATTGTGACTATTTATAGATCACCGGATTGAACCGAGGCACACTACACCTACAGGATTACCAGGCAAGTTTCAAACCCTTTTTAAAAGGCTGTTGTTGTGAATACATATATATGTTTTCTGTTATACATATGCCATAGCATGCATGCTTACTTTTAAAGTCATATTGATATACTTGTTCCTGGAATTATTGTTGGCTTATAAGCTAGATAGTTAATATATCAATTATAAGCCGGATATCACTAAGACCCTTAAGCGAAGGGCATCTGAATCTCATTCCTTGATTATAGACCGGGAGTCGTTATTCCTTGATATATTGATATTATTTTCAGAGGAAAATAATTAGGTAAATATTTCCCATTTATTATCTGGCAAATATTTTTGGAATATTTCCTTGAGATTATTCGATAAATATTATCTGGATTATTCATCAGATATTTATTCGATGAACATTATCTTTAATATTCATCTAAAGTTGATTTATTATTCGAATATTATTTCGAACCCTCAGTTAAGTTATTGACTTAAAGAATATTCATTCTTATTTACTCAATAGATATTATTTTCGAATATTCATTCGAGTTATTTATTTAATGAATATTATTTTAATATTCATTCGAGCCTTATATATTCAAATGAATATTATTTCGAATATTCATTCAATCTCTATTAATTTTATAAATATTAGTTGAACATTGATTCGAACTCCAGTTATTCGACAAATATTATTCAAAATATTCCCTTGAGACGATGAATATTATCTTCGACATTCATTTAAAGTCGATTCAATTATTGAACATAATTTCAAATACTCATTCGATAATCATTTCTTCGATAAATATTATTAAGTTGAATATTCATTATTTATTCAATGAATATTGTCTCAAATATTCAGTCGATAATTATTTCATCAATAAGTATCATCTTTAAGTTGAATATTCGTTATTGATTCAATGAATATTATCCCAAATATCCATTTGATAATTATTTCATCAATAAACATTATTATTAATTTGAATATTCATTATTCGTTCAATGAATATTATTATGAATATTTATTCGAAGATTATTCCAAGCAACACTTTTCCAAAATCTGTGACTTAATAAATATTCTTGGAATATTTATTTAATTCTCCTAACTCGTTTCAAAGATGATTGACTTCATTCACATAGTATCATCGACCTTCGAACATTATATAAATTATTACAGAGTCTTATTTTTATTATTATATTATCAAGGAAGGTTCTCAGTAATTCCATTCTTCCTTCGATTCTATTGTAAGGGAACCTTACTTGAGGAATGTTATTTATCTTGTGACTGCCCGGTCATAAATTATTCGTTCACTCGCAACTTGGTTGCTAATAATCATGGAATTGTGTATACCCACTCATTATTCGAGGGGTAAGAATGTTGGAACAAGTTGGTATCCATTAACAAGCGGTAGCTTGGGAAATATTGGTGAATTTTCCTTTCCAATTAGATACGACTACTTTGTGGAGTCTTATCAACAAGTATTATACTTGGGGAAAGGGAGAAGAACTTTACGTTTCAAAGTTATGGATGTGAAATGAACTAGGAGATGCGTAAGTGACCCAATGGCGCCGGTCCAGCAAAATGGCCCAACCGTTGGCCGAGGGGGTTCCAGAAGGCGGTAGATAAGTAAATCCGTCGGTGCTTCCTTCTACATGTAGTAAACAAGAGGTGGGGAGCATAACATGCGACTGATCATCGTGTAAATGCTATGTCTCCTGGCGCGTCAAACTCCAGTATTAGTTCATCACTCAATGTTGGAAATTTTCTGCAACATCATCATTGTTGGCAGAGTTGGAAAGTGTTTGAAAGGGAATTGCAATATTCTTCCTGCAAGTTCCTCTACCATAAAAAATTGATAATATCATGCTTATCTTTGACATAGCAGATAATTCTACAGAATAATTTGAGTTACCTTGTGACTTCATGTCATACCTTATCTTGGCACTATAGTTATTAATGCATGGCATATGGTTTCAAATATATTTTGAACTGTTATATGTTATCACTGTTCAGTTATATTCTTTTGGTGGGCTATTGCTCACCCTTGCTTTATTTATTTATATCACAACAACAGCTAGATCAGATGGCCCGCGCAAGGCGCAGTCGGTGCAAGTAAGTGCTAGCCGTCAGAAGATTAACTGTTGAGATCATAGCTGCCACTGCTGAGTAAGAAGCTATTGGTAGGCTAGATGTTAGCTTTCGAGTATCAATGTATTTATGTGGCGTATACAAATGGATGGCAAAGAGTATTTAAAGGTTAAAAATTGTAATTCTTTTGGGTTGTAAGAACTCAATTTGCAATTAATAATATTTGGTGATTATTCTGATTTCATCTCTGGGACTATAACGGGGGTGTTTTATGTTGTTGTTTTGGGTCACAAGGTTGTAATTTAATTTATGTTGGTTTTGTGGATATAAATTGAGATCGTAACGACCAGATCCCTGACCCCGGATCTGGGGGTGTTACATCAATACATTAACACTACTAATTGGAGATGACACAATTAAAACAAGACTTCTATGAAGTTAACCTCTGCAATTTGGCAAACAAGATTTTGTCAGATGGATGAGAAAAATGAGAAAGGCTCGAGAACCGGGAAGGTTAATATTATACACCTCGGAATGATATGCCTCAACTAACTCAGTTTGACATGCCAAAAGATGCCAAATGGCGCAGTTGTCGCCTTATTGGACATAACCCATTCATGAACGGGCTTATAAGCTTGCCTACGCAGACAAGCAACACCATTTGTCGCATCCTATTTTTGTCCGTCTCGATGGTTTTTTGTCGGTCAATCACACGAAGGGTAGGCAAAACAAAAGAAAATCGAAAACTGATTAAAAAATCAATTTGATATTTCCCTAACCAACATTTCTGAAATTATCATGAACCTGGTAATGCTTCAGATTTAGTTAAGAGAGAAAATGACGGTGCTCCAAATTAAATAATAAACACGGGGTAAAGGGGGTTGTACAAAAATGACAAGGTTCACCTGCAAGAACAATCCTATATATTTTCAAAAGTCCTGCACTTCTTCTTCAAAAGCTGTGATCTTCATTTTAGCATTAGAAGGTGGCTAATCACATTTGGAAAAATTTACAAGATAGCCTATCTCTTCAAGCCCCTTAAATAATAACATGTAATCACCTAGATCATCAAAACTATAGGAAATATATAAATGTGTAGGTCATGAAACTATCCATATCAATTTTGAGGCACCAAGGAAAGAAAACTAAAATACAATAATCTACAGTGACAAGGTCAGATACTCACCTGGGTCGCCACTTAACAGATGAAAGCAAACATGGTCTTGTAAGTAGATTCAAACAAGTAATCCACCTATATTATGTAATTTAACATGAAGACGCCGCCAATTGTTGAGACTACCGCGACAATTTTATCAGAATAAATTCATCTGGACATTTGGTCAAACATGTTGGCTCAATTCTCATGCCATTGGTACATGTCTGGATGGCCAAGCAAACAACAATTATGGCATATTTCTAGCATTATGGCGTATTTCTGCCATATTCCGTGTTTCTCAACAACTATGTTCAATGCCTGGCAGACTGTTTCAATAGCTTGGATTGGAGGAACGCAGCCTGGCAGGCTGATTGGAGGAACGCAAAAGATCAAATTATAGAGGCATCCAATATAGAAACAGGGGGCGTAGTAGATAACGGGGGGTTAACGAATGACGTTAAGTTGCTTACGTGGAATAAAATGTTTCACGGAAGGGTATGTTGCAGTATTAGATATATAATAGATTTTAAAAGTGTTAGAAGGATGAATCGATTACAAAAGAAACTCCTTATTTTAATATTTTTAAGAACTCAAAATCACCCAAATATATTATCTTGATATTTTGATTATTTTCGCATTTTATATTTCTCATAAATTCAAGCGTGCTTTAACCGTCGAAACTGAACGTCTGACTGCAAACTCCTGTTTATAGCTCTGTCTCACAGGGACTCATTTTCCCCCCTGCCAATATGAATTCCTTGCGCCATTTCCGACTTCACACACCGATTTCACACACTAAACACCCCCAACTTACTCTCTTTCTCCACACCCGAACAACCCCTTGTCAACATTCCAATCCTACACCAACCCCTTCACACAATCTTGACATTCCCAACATTTCTCACCTCATAACAAACCAACACTGGTCACAACTCAAAACCCTTCTTAAACCCACATCCCCAAAGACATTTCTTCAATTATTATTCAATCATGCCACTGATCCTGAGGTAATTTACACTTTCTTGAAATGGTCTCAAGTTCATTATAAGGTTTCACATTCTCTTGAACATTATTGTAGGCTGTTGCATTTACTTGTAAATGCTAAAAAGTATAGAAAGATTCGATCTTTATTGTGTTTTTTTGTTAAGATGGAGAATTATAGTTGTTCTTCTGTGTTTCATACACTTTTGAATTTTGGTGATAGGGTTTCTGATAGTTCTGTGATTATTGATATGTTGATTTTGGCTTATGTTAATAATTGTGATGTGGGTTTGGCTTTAGAGGGGTTTGAGAGAGCTGGGGATTATGGGTTTAGGTTGTCGGTTTTTTCGTGTAATCCTTTGTTGGATTTGGTTGTGAAAGAGGGGAGGTTTCGGGTTGTTGAGTTTTTGTATAAGGAGATGATTCGGAGGAGGGTTGAGCTTAATTTGATTAGTTTTAATATTGTGATTAATGGGTTTTGTAAGGCAGGGAAGTTGCATAAGGCTAGTGATGTTGTTGAGGATATGAAGGTGTGGGGGATTGAGCCGTCGGTGATTACTTACAATACGCTTATTGATGGGTATTGTAAGAAGGGAAGGACGGGAAAAATGTTGAAAGCTGATGCGTTATTGAAGGAAATGGTGGCTAATAAAATTTCACCAAATGAAGTTACGTACAGTATACTCATTGATGGGTTTTGCAAGGATGGAAGTGTATCTGCTGCTGTGAGAATTTTTAAGGAAATGCAAGTACAGGGGTTCACGTCTAGTGTGGTTGCGTATAATGCACTAATTAATGGGCTTTGCAGTGATGGGGAAATTGAGAAAGCTCGTGTTTTGAGGGATGAGATGGTGGCTTCAGGTTTGCAGCCCAATCTCGTTACTTTTAATTCTCTTATAAATGGGTTAGCTAAGAAGAATATGCTGAAGGAAGCTAAAGAGTTGTTTGATGGCATTGCTAAACAAGGTTTGCGTGCAAATGTCCTTACATTTAATACATTAATTGATGCCTATTGCAAAGCTGGAGAACTGGAAGAAGCAATCAAGCTACGTAGTCTGATGTTGGACCAAACAGTCATCCCCAATGTTTCAACCTATAATTGTTTACTTGGTGGTTATAGTAGAAAAGGGCACAATGAAGCTGCTAGTATGCTTTTAGATGAAATGAAGGATAAGGGTCTGAGTCCCAATGTTGTTACCTACAACATACGGGTAGATGCATTATGCAATAGGGGAAAGTCAAGAGATGCAATCAAACTTTTAGATGAGATGTTTGACTTGGGTTTGAGACCATCTCACATAACATACAACATTTTGATGGATGGTTACTGCAGGGAAGGCAATCTGCGAGCAGCTTTAAATGTGAGGAGACGAATGGAGAAACAAGGGCTGCAACCAAATATTGTAACATATAATGTGTTACTTAAGGGCTTATGCGAGAAGGGAAAGCTGCAAGACGCGAATACATATCTTAATCAGATGCTGGAGAAGGGTTTAATCCCTAATAAAATAACCTATGACATTGTTAGAGAAGGGATGATGGAGAAGGGATTTGTTCCAGACATTGATGGGCATCTCTATACTAGTTCCGTAAGCACTTGACCTGCACAGACAAAATGGATTGGTACCACTCAACACAATTAACTGATATATTGAAAAATTGGCGAACTGCCAATTTGTATATGTACCCTGGAGAAAGGAGTATCCAGACAGAAAAAGAAGTTCATGTAAGTGTTTGTCACTTGATACTTTAGTAGTACACTAGTACTAGTCCGCTACAAATATACATTGTTTTCTAGGTCAAAACATGTGAAACCTCTTTAACAGATTTTAAGAATTTGTACATTGTGCTCTTGAGTTGTTTATTCTATGATCAAAGTCATAATCTTTTTGGCAAAAGCCTACTATTAAATGACTTAATTGATGGTCAACGTCCAATTTGTGTTGGTAGAAACTTGAAAACATTAATGGTGGAATTGAGTCTGTAATCTGGACATTTAATTACTTATATGAATGATGAGCTTGAGTATGCTATTGCCTATGGGTTGCTGGATTGAGTATGCTATTTTGTCTTCTAAACTTGGTAAGACTTGTGTGTCTTAAGATTAATGAAGAGGTAGAATTTATGAGATGCACAGAAGGTAGAGAATAGCACTTGACGAAAGGGAACGAACTTATCTCTCTACTATTATTTTTCTTGATCAATAATCTTTATCCACTAGATGCTAAAAAGTTATGTGCTTTAATATTTTGGCCATTTCCATGTTAATTAACAATCATTTACTCTTTGTATTTAGTTCAGTAAAGCACGGATAGTATACTTGCAAACTTATAATACAGGCTGCTGTTTGACCCTATTCTGAGTTATTATGGAACAGTATGCTCTCCATAAAAATAAATGGAGAGAAGGTTAAATGTGAGCTCTTCGAAGTTATCTTCTTTTGTATGAATTATTTCAAAGCTCATTGCTCGACTGGATTGATATCAGTAATTTGTAAGATACAGCATTGGTGAATAAGAAACTCTCTGATGCTCTTTGTGCAGAATTCGAGAAACCTAGTTCCTATGTGGTTGATAATAGGAAGCAAGTTTAATGTGTGGATTACTTGCAGCATTATATATTAGTTATTACATCGGTGAACATCCCAATCGGACCGTGTTTTGAATGGATCACTAAGGTTTGGTTATCATCATACATATGCATGTTAGTATGTTTGCCTGAACTGAGTTATGAGTTTATTTTGAGAATTTTTAATGAAGTTTTGGTTGCTTAATCTTACTTTCATCGAAATCTTTATTGGTTACTGGCTAGTAAGAACCAACCATAGTCAAGTTTGTTGTATTAAATATTTATGATTCATTTATCTTCTTGTCATCCTTGTAGAGACCGCAGAGCTCCATGTTAGGGACAGAAGCAATATAAGTGCTTTGGTATTACATGTTTTTATTCTCAGTGGAAATCAGGTATTACAAAATATACATTTTTTGATAAATAGTTCTTGGCAGAAGTTAGTTTAACCAACATGCAAATGCAAATAGAGCTGGAATATTACTTGGCAAAGAAAAATAAAAATAAAGCTGGGATAGTTACATGTAACTTCATTCTCTTGCATGTAAATACTAAGATGTGTGTAAGCTAATGTTATTTTTTGAATAGGGTATCAAAATGACACCTCCTAATATTGGAAACTGTAGTATCCTTTACTTATACACATATAAATATAGGTTTAATCACTTGATCTTGTTTTAGGATTACTGGGGTATTCGTCATCATAAGAATCTTTGAGGCATTCATTTTAGTCTCTGAGATTTCTTATTTCATTAACATATCAAATTTTGGACTTGTAAATTCCAGATAACTTCCTTGTAAAGTGTCGGAGTTCTCATTTTGTGACCATCGGCAATTTTCTCAGTACAGTAGCATAAAGTTTGCACCAGTCTGGAGCTTAAAAAGATTGACAAGAAAGCGAAGTTAAGGAATACTTTCAGCTAAGTAATTGTGGATAATTCAGCTCTTTTGCTGTATATCAAATTTTGGACTTGTAAATTCCAGATAACTTCCTTGTAAAGTGTCGGAGTTCTCATTTTGTGACCATCGGCAATTTTCTCAGTACAGTAGCATAAAGTTTGCACCAGTCTGGAGCTTAAAAAGATTGACAAGAAAGCGAAGTTAAGGAATACTTTCAGCTAAGTAATTGTGAATAATTCAGCTCTTTTGCTTTATATTTACTACTTCTGAGGAGCGTAGATGGCTAAGTTTCTACTCGTTATATGTCGATCTTTGTCTAGATAATGTTGATGCAGGCTGTGATATAAAATAACAGAGTATTCTTGATTTTGACACACAACCATATTGTAGTGTAGAAGTGTAAAGGTGGATTAATTGAAGACATGTGTGATTTTTATACAAATCAAACTATTGTTTCACTTTGTTCAGGTCAAAATCTTTTTCTTGGTCCATTCCTTCCTCTCAGATTGTTTAGTTGTTGCAAACTGGTTTTACTTTACATGTTTACTTTTAAAATTTAGCTGTTGTCCAAATCAAATCTTTAATCCGCCAGTTTTGTGGGAAAGTTATCACTGTTATTTCATGTTTGCTGATGTGGAGGATAATAAGGTGACATTTCTAGTTCATTCTCGATGATTTGAGGCAAAGGGGGCCTTTAATATTGGGAATAGTTTTGCTTATGTCGAGGTCCGTGTTCAACTTTAGTTGTAAATTTGATTTGAAATTAAATATCTATAAATTCATTAATCATTATAGGTAATTTATTTATAAAGTTTTGGGAACACTGCACGTGTATAAAGCTATTAAATATAATATCCCTTTTGAATTGAGTTGAATTTTAGAAAATTTGATTTAATTATCTATGATACACTTTTTTTTTTTTTTTTGACAAAAAGGAGAATCACTTTCATTCCATTAAGTTATCACTCATACATAAGGACAGCACCTCAGTTGGGGCATTGGCCTCTGTAAAACTACGATGAGAAAGGATATAAGACTGCCTTGCTAAAGCAAGCAATGAGCAACCGTATTTGCTGACCGTTACACGAAACAAAAATCAGCATCTGCGATATCTTGCATTAGTTGTTTACAGTCAGATATAACTAGCCCAAATGGAGAGTTTAAAGTGACTGAACTACGAAGTGCTTGAACCACTTTAATGCAGTTAGTCTCCAATCCATCAACACGTTGTTCCAGTGCTTCGATTTTATCCAACCTGGAGCTTGGGCTAACGCTTCTATGATACACTTAACTACTTTTTTTTTTTTAACAAAACAGCATTGCTTAAATTAAATCATGGTGCAAAACATCGATTAGAAATAATGATACATCACACCATTCCTTACGCTCAGTCAAAGAACCAGCCTCTCGAGCTAGAGTATGAGCTGCTGAATTCGCTGAACGTCTAACAAAATATAAAGAATAGGACCCTAAGTCCTTAACAATTAACTTGCAATCATCTATAATGGAACCAAAATATGAATCATCCTTCCTCTGACTGTCGAAAGCCTGGACAACGACTAGAGAATCAAGCTCGATATGCACAGGTGAGATCCTTTTCAACTTCAACCAAGACAGAGCCTCCTTGAACGCCAATGCTTAACTACTTAAGCATGTGCATATATTAATTTTCGTGTTGGCAGTCTGAATGTAGGTACCCTGAATGGCAAATTTTTGGAGCTCGTGGATGTGTTGAAGAAGCGAAGGGTGGACGTGGCTTGTATTCAAGAGACTAGGTGGAAGGGAGCTCAGTCTAGAGAAGCGAACGGGTATAAGTTGTGGTACTCGGGTCTTGCCAACTCGAGGAACGGAGTGGGTATTCTTTTGGCGAATGATCTTAAAGACAACGTCGTGGACGTGAAGAGGTGTAATGACAGGATCATGGCCGTCAGAGTGGTGGTTGGGGAGAAGGTGGTGAACATGGTGTGCGCGTATGCCCCTCAAGTCGGTTTGGGCGTCTCGGAGAAGGAGGCTTTTTGGGTCTGTTTAGATGAGTTGGTCGGAAGCATTCCGGATGACCAACTTGTAGTGCTGGGTGGAGATTTTAATGGCCACATTGGTGAGAGGTCAGATGGCTATCCCGGCGCCCATGGGGGTTTCGGCTTCGGGGTCAGGAACGTCGGTGGATCAGCGTTGTTGGAGTTTGCTACTGCCCAAGATTTGGTGATTGTGAATTCTGTTTTTCAGAAGAGGGCTGAACACCTCATTACCTTCAGCAGTGGAGGTCTCAGCACGCAAATAGATTACCTTCTTATGCGCAAGAGGGATGCTAGGGCGTGCGTAGATTGCAAGGTGTTCCGGAGTGAGGCGTGTGCTTCTCAGCACCGTCTGTTGGCCATGGATCTTTCCATAGGGGGCCGAGTTGTTCGCAGAACGAGAGAGTCAAGATCAAGAATACTTTGGAAAGACTTGAAGGGCGAGAAGGCGGCCGAATTCAGGGAGTCTTTGTTGAAAGAAGGTTGTTTCGATCTTAGTGGAGATGCTAACTGTAGGTGGTCCAACATGGCGAAGGCTATTCGGTGTGTAGGCGAGAAGGTGGTGGGGGTCTCTTCAGGAAAGTTCAGTGGCCACAAGGAGTCATGGTGGTGGAACGAGGAGGTTCAAAAGAAAGTTAAGGCAAAATGTATGCTATTTAAAGAACTTTTGTCGAGTTCAGGGACGGAGAGGT
Source organism: Kitagawia praeruptora (assembly GCA_037693485.1). Taxonomy (NCBI): domain Eukaryota; kingdom Viridiplantae; phylum Streptophyta; class Magnoliopsida; order Apiales; family Apiaceae; genus Kitagawia; species Kitagawia praeruptora. Next base: position 100,550,477 of record CM075352.1, on the reverse strand, counting down.
CTCTGAAGCTGGAAGCCTACAAGGTGGCGAGACGAGAGGCAAAAAAGGCTGTGGCGAAAGCAAAGAGTGAAGCATACGAGGGGCTGTACAAGCGCCTAGATACTAAGGAAGGAGCGAACGCTATTTTTAAACTAGCTAAAGCTAGGGAGAGAAGGCGGCGCGATCTGGGTTCTGTTAAGTTTATTAAGGATGATTCAGGTCAAGTGTTAATAAATGAAGACGCCATTAAGGAGAGGTGGAGTTCATATTTTCACTATCTGTTCAATGGGACAAGGAGGAATGGTGCCAGTGTGGCACAAGAGGTCACTCTTTCACCCGCTCGCTCCGTCGACCATTGTGATCGTATCTCCAAAGAGGAAGTCGAGGGTGCCCTTAAAAAGATGGCTAGAGGGAAGGCGGTAGGTCCGGATCTGATACCAATCGAGGTTTGGCTTTGTCTTGGTGAGGTTGGCGTTCTATGGCTAACAGATCTGTTTAACGCTCTCCTCTCGGGTTCTAAGATGCCAGAGGAGTGGAGGCGCAGTATTGTCGTCCCTTTCTTTAAAAACAAAGGTGACGCCCAGAACTGTAGTAACTATCGAGGAATTAAATTACTCAGTCATACTATGAAACTTTGGGAGAGAGTGGTTGAATGTCGGATTAGAAGAGAGGTTGAAATCTCAGAGAACCAATTTGGTTTTATGCCGGGGAGATCCACGACTGAGGCCATTCACCTCGTCAGACGCCTTATGGAGAAGTTCCGAGAACGTCGCAAAGACCTCCATATGGTGTTCATCGATCTTGAGAAGGCTTATGATAGCATCCCCCGTGGAGCTATTTGGAAGAGCCTTGAGGAGAGGAGAGTGTCGTCAGCGTACGTCAGGGCGATTCAAGACATGTACTCTCAAGCTTGTTCTTGCGTTCGGACCCCAGTCGGTGATGCTCGTTATTTCCCTGTGGAGATTGGGCTACACCAGGGGTCGGCCCTTAGCCCTCTTCTTTTCGCCCTTATCCTAGATGTCATGTCGCGAGGGATTCAAGATGCCATCCCTTGGTGTATGCTCTTCGCAGATGATATAGTGCTAATGGCGGAATCGAGGGGGGAGGTGAATGAGAAGTTGGAGTTATGGAGATCCACTTTGGAGCCCCAAGGACTGCGTCTGAGCAGGTCTAAAACCGAATACCTCTGGTGTAACTTCAGTGGTGACGCCAGCGAGGAAGGGGTGGAGGTTAAGATTGAAGATCAGACCGTCCCTCGTACGGATAAGTTCAAGTATTTGGGTTCGATCATCCAGAAAGAAGGTGAGATTGAAGACGATGTCACTCATCGTATCAACGCGGGGTGGCTAAGGTGGAGGGCTGCCTCAGGGGTGATGTGCGATAAGAAAGTCCCGGTAAAGCTGAAAGGGAAATTCTATAGAGCAGCTATCCGTCCTGCGATGTTATATGGTTCGGAGTGTTGGGCGGTGAAGAAGGCCCTCGAGTGCAAGTTGGAAGCAGCTGAAATGAGGATGTTGCGGTGGTCCTGTGGCCGCACGATGTTAGATAGAATCCCGAATGTGGTTTTCAGGAGCGAGTTGGAGGTGGCGCCTTTTTCTGCGAAAGTTAGGGAAGGGAGGTTGAGATGGTTCGGCCACGTTCGTAGGAGGCTTCCGGAAGCCCCGGTGAGGAGGATCGAGAGTCTTACGGTTGTTGGGGTGAGGAGAAGAGGCAGACCGAGGAGGTCGTGGGAAGAACAACTCAGGATGGATTTGAAGGCCTTAAACTTGGTTGAGATCTCGACAGCTGATAGGAGTTGTTGGAGGCGCCAGATTAGAGTTGTTGATTCCCTTCTAGGGAGTGGTTCTGTGGTTGAGAGCCTCAGAGTTGGGCTCTCTCGGTTAGCATTAGCTTAGAAGCTTTGGCTTTTCATCTTCTTATTGTCTTCTGTTTTCTGTTTTCTTTTTTTGCAGGCGCAGGGAGCTTGGTCGGAGGTCTTCCTAGATCAGGAGAGGAGTGCCCCTTGCCCGAGTAGGTAAGCCCCATGAGATCCAGGCCATGGGCCCAGGTTCGGTCGACTACTTTACCCACCATTATCATCTTTGTATAATTTTCACTTTGTTATACGGTGCACTAAGCCGGGGGTCTCCACGGAAACAGCCTCTCTACTGTAAAGTAGGGGTATGGTCTGCGTACATCCTACCCTCCCCAGACCCTGCTTCATGCGGGATATACTGGGTATGTTTGGTTTGGTTTGGTTTTATATATTAATTTTCGTTTTCTATTTGAGTATTACATTTTTAATTCTTTAATATTTTCTCACCCATCTGGGGATCTTTTGGTTCCTGACTTTCAGCTATCGGTTTCTTTCATTTCAAATTCGTACATGTTTGGTTGAAAAAACAATTCTTTAAATTCATACTTCAGATCTTCAAGTATGTTCATTTCTATTCTACGGGGAATACGAAACATAAATATATATAATCACACATATTTTAATTATATTCATTTCTATTTATACAATTATAAGTAGGGCTGTCAAACGGATATTTCGGATACGGATCTGCCTATATCCGAATCCGAAATCACTATCCGAATCCGACAGATAATAGAAAATTATATCCGAATTCGAATCCTACGGATATTATCCAGATACAGATAATATCTGAATCCGAATTGTGTGATTTTTTTAAAAAAATTCGAATATCTCCGAAAATTCGAACATCCGAATCATTTAAAACAATTAAAAACTAACAATTTTTTTCCATTCAAACATAGTAAAATAGAATAAACAGAATTTTTTAAAATATAGATATTATGCAACAATCAAAATAAACAAAATAGACCCCAACCACTAGAGAATAATAGGTGTTTCAGGATTCAAATTACCAATTGCAAATAACTTGACATACGAATAGAATTATTTAATGAATTAAATAATTAAATAATTAAATTCTAATACATAAATAATATTTTATAAATATTAAATTATTAATTATAAATTATATATTCTAAAAATTATATATATATATATATATATATATATATATATATATATATATATATATATATATATATATGTTATGCCCGAATTTGGCATAAGTCCTAAACAGGCCTAATGGGCCAGAGTATCAGTACATCTCACATAATGGGCATAGGAATGAGGAATGGGTCATTAAAGTCCGCTATCATATGAAGATTCATTGCGTTATTTTATACAGACGGGGTCGCCAGCGAACCCTAGAGTGGGGGGTCGCAGTTGACGAGGTCCGGTGAGGTCTAGAGGTCCAGCGTGGCCTAGAACATGCTTACTACGAAGGCTTATTGGCAGGCCCAGCGCGGTCGCATAAGTAGTTTATCTCCACAACAGCGAGGATCGCCTCGCATGGTTAGGCCCAGCGAGGTCGCATGCGAGGCAATCCAGTCAGTTTCGTTAATAATTATAATTATAGCATTATGTTAGTTGTGGATTCCCTTTAATGGGTCATGAATCATGAGCAGTATAAATGGGTAAAATATAACCCAGGGAGACGACTAGTGGATTTGGGCCAAGTCGAGCCCGTAGAAACCCTAGCCCGTCTAGATAACTTCTTCTCCAAGAGAACTACGTTGGCTTGATCCCTATAAATAGGGTACGTAGGCATCTTGTAAAAGGATGAGAAACAGTTCACCACTGAATTTCAATAGACAAGAGCAGCCACAAACAATAATCAATCACCTCCGTGTTCTTCGTGTTCATAGCAAAATATCCGTATTTTGCTCCGTGATTCCAGCAAACCTCCAAATATTACTATACAATATTCTCCCTATAACATTTGGCGCTAGAAGGAGGGGAGTCGTTGATTTGGGAGAACAATGACTAAATCGAACAAGAAGAGAAACAGAGATCGGGAGACCCCGGGGTCGCATAAGAAAGACAGAAACGACCCCCAGAGGAATAATCTACCAGAGAGCGAGGCGCGTAAGGAGGGGATCGAGGACGAACATGAGAAGGAGCAAACGCCCCCTGTCGCCCAACAGGTGGCCTTGCCTGGCGAAGTCATGTCATTTTTGAAAGGCCTCGGTGATCAAATGATCGAGGTAAAGGCCTCGGTGGCCAAGATGGAGAAGCGACATAGTTCTAGAGGCTTAAAGAGGAATACAAGGACAGGGGATCGAACTCATCAAGTAGAAAGTAGTAAGGGCCCCACCAAGAAGTTAATTGGGGACTTCGATGATGTGGTGATAGACCAAACAAACCCCGATTGGAACGAGGAGGATGCGACTATGGATAAGGAAGGGTCGAAGGCGAGGCCTGCCTCGTCTGAAGGAAGGTCCGTTAGTGTTTTTGACCGAGTAGGAAAGAAGCTCAGCGAGCACGATCTCCGTCTTAAGTTGGTGAAGCTCAAAACTAAGAAGGATGGAGGATCTAAAAATAAAAGCAAAGGCTCTTCTCCACCTTTGTCTCCTCGTCGAGATCGCGAGCGGTCACATCGCCGCGATGACAGACCCCCCTCTCCTCGTCGAGAGCGTGAGCGGTCCCATCATCGCGATGATAGACCCCCATCTCATCGAGATCGCAGCCGATCCCAACACCGAGAGGAAGAACGTAAGAAGAAGGATCATAGAAATGATCAAGAAGAGTATAGCATACCAAAGAAAACTCAATCTCATCATGCGAGCACTAGAGAAAAGCAGGATGGAGATAAAGAAGTTAGGATTGGGGACTATAAGCTCGAGGAGTTGAAAAAGGCACTGGATGCGATGAATAATGAGAAAGGGATTTTCAGCAATATGGGCTCCTCCTCGCCCTTCACTCATGAAATTCGCACTACCCCACTGCCTGTAGTGTTTCGAGGTCATCACTCTGACATGACCTATAATGGAGAGACTGATCCAGCCGAGTTCGTTATTCGGTTCAATAATGAGATGGACGTGTATCAAGTATCATTGTTAGCGAGGTGTAGGCTGTTCGCAGCTTCGCTAAGGGGAAGTGCCCAACAATGATTCTCGAAGCTAGGGTCCCTAGTTGTCATAGATTCTTGGGAACAGCTCGTGGATATCTTCATCAAACAGTTCCAATCTTCAATGCTTTATGCACCTCCTGTGTCCACATTGGCAAACATAAAACAGAAGGAAGGAGAAACTTTGCATGATTATTTCAAGAGGTTCAATGCTTAGGTACCTCGTGTTCGAGGTGCAAATGACGAAGCCGTGAAGAATTTCCTTATTGCTGGGGTAAGGGAAGGAACTAAATTTTGGGAGAAACTACAGGAGCAAACCCCTAGTACACTTTCAGAGTTGCATCGGGTCGCTGAGCCCTTTAAGCGCGTTGAGAAATCACTAGCAGATCTCAAGAAGAATGTTGGGTCGGGTAACAATGGAAGTAAAGGCTAAAGAGAAGGGATTCCAGAAGCCCCAGGCGAAGACAGGATCGTAGCCCGAGCCCGAAGAGAAGGGACCGCGACCCCCCAAGACGGTCCCCACCTCGGGCCTGTCCGGCTAGAGATGAAGACAAGTTCGTTCCTTTAGTGGCCTCAGTTGATCATATCTATGCTGTCACTACAAATAAAGGGATGTTCACAAAACCTCCTGCCATGGGTGCACAGGGCACTTGGAACACAGCGAAGTATTGTGATTTTCATGAACAGAAGGGGCACGATACAACGGACTGTTGGCAACTTAAAGAACAAATTGATCGCTTGATTCGAGAAGGGAAGTTAACTGAGTGGGCAGTTCGTGAAGTGAAAAAGCATCGAGGGAACTCAGGAAAATCAGGACTAGGAAAAAGGTATGCATGCGAGGCCAATGAGCGGCCTCTCACCAATGTACATCATTTGCAAGAGCGACCCCAAAGCTTTTCAAGGGGGAAGATACAAATATAATGTTCACTGAGGAGGATGCGAAGTGGGTACATCATCCTCACTCTGATGCTCTAGTGGTTCGAGTCCGCATTGGTTCCCAGAATATCTACAGAGTGTTGGTGGACAATGGAAGTGCTGTGAATGTCTTGATGTATGATGTCTACAAGAAAATGGGATACGTAGACAAAGATCTAATTCCTACAGTAGGCCACCTCTATGGATTCACTGGAGCTTCTGTTAGTGTAAAAGGACTCATCAGGCTTCCCATTACGTTGGGAGACGAGCCCTGTATCACTACGCAGGTCGCTGATTTCATGGTCGTGGATCAACCATCTGCTTATAATGCTATTGTGGGGAGACCCATCTTGAAAGAAATGAGGGTGGTGACTTCTATCTATCACCTCTCGATGAAGTTTCCTACCCCGCAAGGTGTGGGATGTGTTAGAGGGATTCAACATGAGTCTCGAGAATGCTATAATCAGACCCTTAAGTCAGCAGAAAAGGGAAGAAATTATATGGAAGGCGAAGAGGATGAGAGGGCTCGCAAGCCGGCCTCGCAACCCTCAGTTGGTTGCAATATAATATCCATCGAAGAGTTGCCCGATGATTATTTTGACAATTTGGGTATCCAAGTAGAACCAGTGCCGGGGGTGATTATGATGGAGACCTCGCAGCCTGTTTTGGTGCTACAAGAGGGAATTGTCGAGGAGGCGAGTGACGACGAAGAAAGTCCAGAACAGGCCGCTGTGCGAGCCCGAAAAGGGAAATGGGTTCGCAAGGAAACATCAACATTGGTAGACTTGCCTAATGGTATCACACGAGAAACAACAGTTGTGGCCGCAGAAGATACGATATCCGTTCTGGTTGATACTAAAGATCCAACCAATGTGTTGAAGGTCGGATCGCAGTTGAGCCCTGATCTTAGGGGGAGGCTCGTTGAGTTTCTTAAAGCTAATTTGGATGTATTTGCATGGTCTCATGAAGATATGATTGGGATCGACCCCAATGTAATGTGTCATAGACTCAATCTTGATCCTAACAAAAAGGGAGTGCGGCAGAAAAGAAGACCAATAAGTGGAGAGCAAGCCGAGGCCCTAAAGGAGGAGGTGGATAGGTTGCTCGAGGTCGGGCTCGTCAGAGAATCATTCTATCCTGATTGGCTCGCTAATCCTGTCCTCGTGAAGAAACCAAATGGCAAGTGGAGGACGTGCGTGGATTTTACTGAGCTCAACAAGCATTGCCCAAAAGATAGTTTCCCACTTCCAAGGATTGATCAGTTGGTAGATGCAATAGCGGGCCATGCACTCCTCAGTTTCATGGATGCTTATTCTGGGTACAACCAGATACTAATGTATGGCCCTGATCAGGAGCACACTTCGTTTATCACAGATAGGGGTCTCTATTGCTACATTGGAATGCCATTTGGTCTCCTCAATGTGGGTGCCACGTATCAAAGGCTCGTTAATATGATGTTTGCGAAACAAATTGGAAAAACAATGGAGGTCTATGTAGACGACATGTTGGTAAAGTCTAAGGAAGCGGGAAATCATGTAGATCACCTCGCAGAAATGTTTAGCATATTGAGAAAGTACAGAATGAAGCTAAACCCTCAAAAGTGTGTTTTTGGGGTCGAATATGGGAAGTTCTTGGGGTTCATTGTTAATCACAGAGGAATTGAGGCCAATCCAGCCAAGATAAAAGCTTTGATGGAAATGAGGTCGCCTAAGAATGTTAAGGAGGTACAAAGTCTAACTGGAAGGATCGCAGCATTGAATAGGTTTGTTTCCGAATCATCTGATAAGTGTCATGAGTTCTTTAAAGCGATCAAGAAGGTAGGCAAAAATTTTGAATGGACCCTTGAGTGCGAGGAGGCTTTTCAGAGAATAAAGGAGCATCTGGGCTCGCCCCACTACTCTCTAAGCCCAAGGAAGATGAAGTTCTTATTGTTTATTTAGTTGTTTCAGAATATGCCATCAGTGCTGTCCTCGTTCGCGAGGAAGGAAAGGTCCAGTTCCCTGTCTACTATGTCAGTAAGAGGTTACTAGATGCTGAGACTCGCTATACTAGTATGGAAAAGCTTGCCTATGCTTTGGTGTTGTCTTCGCGAAAGTTGAGGCCTTATTTTCAGGCTCACAGCATTCAGGTTCGCACTACATATCCCCTGAGGCAAGTAATGCACAAACCCGAGGCCTCAGGCAGACTTTTAAAGTGGACCATAGAGTTGAGCCAGTTTGACATCGAGTACAAGCCTCGAGGTGCAATAAAGGGGCAAACGTTAGCAGATTTCATATTGGATTTCCCTTCCCAATCTGAGGAAGATGCCTGGGCTTTCGTAGCGATCCCAGAAGTGATTGACCCCAAACTTAAAGATGAAAATTCAGCCTCGTGGTGGGAGTTATATGTTGACGGGGCATCTAACAAAGAAGGAGCCGGAGCTGGGATTGAGCTTGTTACACCTGAGGGTCGCAAGTTGAGCAGTGCTGTTCACTTCGCCTTCGAGGCCTCTAATAATGCGGCTGAGTACGAGGCCCTCATCATCGGCCTCAAGCTCGCAATAGAAATGAAGGTGGAGAATCTCAATGCGTACAGCGATTCTATGTTAGTCACGGGTCATGTCGGATGTGGATGGCAAGCTAGGGGACCCCAGATTGAGCTATATTTAAAGTGTGTTCAAAGGCTTATGAAGTCATTCAGGCAAGTATAGGTGGAGTTTATTAGGAGGGCAAAAAATCAAGGAACAGATGCCCTCGCAAAATTGGGCTCGCGACGCGAGGCCACGTTACTTGGGATAATCCCCTTGGAAATTCAAAGTAAACCTAGTGTCCCAGAAGAAAGTGTTATGGAAATGGTTAGCCAAGAGTCGACATGGATGACCCCCATATGGGAGTACGTTAAGAACGGGGCTCTGCCTCAAGAAAAAAAGAAGTGAGGAGGATCAAATATCAGGCAGCTCGTTATGTGATTTATGACGAAGTACTATATCGAAGAGGATTTAACACCCCGCTCTTGAGGTGTGTGGATGGTGAAGAATGCAACTACATATTGAGGGAGGTCCATGAGGGAATATGCGGCAATCACTCGGGGGGTAGTTCCCTAGCTCAAAAAATTCTGCGACAAGGGTACTTCTGGCCTACATTAAAAAGAGATGCTTTTGAGTTCGCTAGGAGATGTGATAAATGTCAAAGATATGTAAATTTCAGTAATGCTCCGGTTGCTCACCTCACCTCGCTGATGAGCCCTTGGCCCTTTGCTATGTGGGGAATAGATCTTATTGGCGAACTCCCTAAGGCTAAGGGAGGAGTAAAGTATGCAGTCGTGGCTGTGGACTATTTCACTAAGTGGGCCGAGGCCGAGCCTCTTGCCACCATCAAGGCCAAAAAATTAAAGGACTTCGTGTACAGGGCAATTGTGTGTCGCTATGGGATCCCATATCAGCTCATTTCAGATAATGGAAAGCAATTTGATAGCAAGGAAATGAAAGAATTCTGTGAGAGTTTGGGAATCAAGAAAAGTTTCTCTGCTGTGAGTCACCCTCAGACAAATGGACAAACCGAGGCCATCAACAAGATAATCAAGCACACCCTTAAAGCTAAGTTGGAGGAGAGTAAGGGTAGTTGGCCTGAGGAGTTGGCAAAGGTCTTGTGGTCATACAACACGACCCCAAGATCCACCACAGGTGAGACTCCATTTTCTTTGACATATGGGTGCGAGGCCATGGTACCAGTTGAGGTGGGCTCAGGTTCGTTTAGAAGAGAACACTACGACCCTGAGGCTAACGAGGTCAATCACAGGCTGTATTTGGACATGATACAAGAGTCAAGGGAGGAGGCCCAGTTGAGGCTCGCAGCTTATCAAAGGCGAGCTGCAAGGTACTATAATGGAAAGGTTCGCGTACCACACCTTCGCGTGGGGGACTTGGTGCTTAGGAGAGTGATGCCTAACACTAAGGTCTCGTCCCATGGGGTCTTTGGAGCCAATTGGGAGGGCCCCTATAAAGTTTATGGTGTCATCAATGAAGGAACCTATTATCTAACTGATATGGATGATAAGGTCATGCCACGAGCTTGGAATGCAGAACATTTGAGGAAATACTATCAATAGAAGCTTCGATCCTGGTGGTCTCTATCTACTACTACTTAGCATGAATAAATTCATACAAAGTACTCGGGGGGGTAGTGATCATATAGACACCTCCTCGTTATGATGTATTGAAATTTGGGCTTCGTCCCTAGTATTTATATATATGAAGTTTGTTCTCCAAAGCAGTACAATTTTATGCTTCTGTCAGTATTTTAAAATTTTCAGGACTAGGCCAGCACAGTGTATGCGAGGCTGAACACTCCCCAGGTCAATGAAGTCGCGAGCGTGCACTTACTGCGACCTGAGGGAATGTCTTCAAAGTTTTTCTCCTTAAAGAACAAAGTAAAAAGAAGTCAAGGTGCGACCCCCATCTCCGGATCGTGTCTGCGACCTCGCAAGGAAGGCATCGCATGTCTTGATTCCAAAGAGATGAGGTACACCTTGAAGTTAAGCAAATTAAAAAGAAAAAGCTACAGGTTCAACAAAGAAAGCCTCGGAGTTACGAGGTCAATCTACTCGCTAGAATTGCAGAGAGCTAAAGCAAATACAAGACATTATATGAAGCTAAAGCAAATACAAGACATTATGAGCACTGTCGTCAACCAAGTTATCAATTAATTCTGGGTCGCCATGCGTGCCCAAAGTTGTCAAGTTATCAACAGTTATCAAAAAATTTAAATATTACAGATTCGCGAGACATTCAAAGGGTGTCCGCATCCCTAGTTCAAAACATCGAGATTAATAAGTCATGCAGCTTGCTCGGTGGGTTTGTTGTGGATAGAAGTCTCAGTGGGCTTCTCCTGACTGGCAATATTTGCCTGGGCAGCCTCGCTAGCGAGCCTAGCCGCCTCCTCCGCATCCTCTTCTGCAATCTCCTTGCAAAGGTCGGCTGCGAACTCAGCGTTACCAGGGCCGAGCTGCGACCAGTCAAAGTTAGGCACTTTTCTTATGAAGCTTTTCATGAACTCTGCTTGGGCAGCCTCTTCGATATCCTCCCGGTTGAGTTGGGTAGCCGCGAGCTCCTTCTTCAATCTGTCCAGCTCCTCCACATGTCTTTTCATCAGCTCCTCCTCGTGCTGCTCCGGTTCAGTTAAGGACTTATGGAGGGCTGCCTTTTCATCGCCAACTTTCTTGAGCTCGGATTGGAGGGTCGTCGTTTCAGTCTGGAGGACTCGCTTGTAGTTCTCCATCAGCAACTTCTTCTCTTCTTCAGCTTTGGCCTTTAGAGACTTCACCTTCTTCACCAGCCTTTCATTGGTAGATACAACGCTTCTCAGTTCTCGAAGATGAGAAGCTTGGCGGATGAAACCCTCAGCCAGACACTTGGAGACTGCCTCGGAGTTTTCTATTAGTTCAGCCCCTACCCACTCGGTACACTCTGCCTCAGTAGCATGAGTATATCCATGATTCGCATATAGATAGTGCACCGGCGTCGGGTCTGCAGATTTTGAGACCTGGGGTAGGGGACCGCTTTTGCGTTTCTTAGAGATGTGTTGTTCAGGGTTGGCTTGAGAAGGTTGAGAAGCGACCCCGGCATTAAATACTGGAGGTGGAGGAGGAGGGGGATCGCTGTTCTTCTTTGAAGGGTTGGCAGCTGGATTCTGAACAGGGGTCTCTTTATTCTTTGCGCAGAAAGGAGGTCTGCGACTTCTGCCTGACATACCTACAAAAAGGAGAGGAAAGCAGTTAAGAGATAATTATTATGAAAGGTGAAGAAGCGAAGTAATAAAGACAGTTAATATAAAGAAGTTATTGAACTACAGTAGTAAATTCTCACTCTCAGTAACTGCAACTTTAGAGAACGAGGCATTGTCTCGTGTTTTTCTTTTTTGCGAAGCCTTCCTCATTTTCGAAGGCCCCGCTTCAGAGGGTAATCTCACTCCTTCTTTTAGAAATTTACACTCGATTAAGTTTTCTATGGTAAGGAGAGTGCGGATATTCCACTCCTCGCGAGAAGTCTTTTTTATCACGTCGTCAGCACGTTGTTTCTCCTCGCCTTTAAGAACAGTTCGCACTTGGCCAACTACGAGGTCGTTGAAGTAAGGTTAGATCATAAAGTAGTTAAAGAAGATGAAAGAGGAAGGTAACAAGATCGCTTTTATACCTGGGAGATAATTGAATGAGGTCTTCACTCGTGGAACCTCGTGTACATAGAGGTAAGGCCCCTTCCATGAGCCCGCATTGCCCGGGGCACTGTGGTATAGGTCCTTCTTATTGAACTCGGGCCAGATAGAAAAATATACATATCCGAAGTCTGAGGCCCCACATCGCTTTAATTGCAAAAAATAGCCCATTGTTCTCGCGTCCAATTTGGGGTATCCAAGTTTGTGGTAGATAATATATAAAGCGATCATGGCCCTGTAGCCGTTGGGGTTGATTTGAATTAGAGCTAAGTGGTATGTCTCACAGACATCTCTTATGAAGGGGTGAAGTGGAGAGGAGATGCCGATTCTCATCATTGCAGATGTCAAAACCATGCGAGGCACTCTGCCACCGTTTTCCTCATAGCTGAAGCGGTAGCATCGCATTGAGGGTTTGGGAAGAACTATTTTTCCTTCAGGTCTAAATATGTTAACAGTCTTCGCCAAGGACTCTGAGTCCAAGGTCGTTGAAAGATCCCTGCAGGCCAGGATGCGAGGCTGGCCTGGTTTCATTTTGGAGCCCGGTGGGATGTCTTCAGGGCGAGGTCCCCCAACAAAAATGGTACCCTCCAGCTCGGGTTGAGGGGTTGGTTTATAAGGTTCTGGAGAGGCTTCAGGCACATAGTTGTAATCTTCAAAATTAATGATTCTGGTTACTTCATCGAGGCCACCGTCATCGGAGGTAGGTTCCTCGTAATCAGAGTCATCAGAATTGGCTTCGTTATCAGCACCACCTTCGATCTCATAGTAGGCATGGGTAAGAGAGTTGATGGAAGATGTGTTGGTAAGTACTATGGGGCTTATGTTGAGAAGGTTCTTATTGAGGGGAGAGAGAAGTTTAGGGACGGTAGCAAAGAATTCCTGCCCTTTCTTCAGTAGTTTGTCGACTTCGCCCTGAACTGAAGAAGGGAGGGCAGTTGTGGATGCTGGGTCTATCAGGTTTGAGGGGATCTCAACGGGTTGACTCTGCGAGGCGGAGGGTCGCCGTGTTCTCCATGTTGTGAGAGGGGTTTCTCCGGTGAATTCCTCCTGCGACCACTGAGGGTCCATATATAGTTTGAAAGAGTTGTCGCTTGCGCTTGCAGCCTTAGCGATATTCGCAGCAGCTTGCTCGCTAATAGAAATGTGTGGAAGAGGTGAAGGAGTCCTTGAGCTATCGCTAGACATCTGAAAAGATTGTGAGGAGTTAGTGTGTGCACTTACAGAATTGTCAAAGGAGATAAAAGAAGAAAAAGAATTTCATAGAAGGCTCTATGTGTTCTCACTTCGCACATGAAGAATAGGGGGGTCTCGCAACTACTCTATTTTTGAGATCGCATATCTACATACTAAGGGGGTCATGTTTTCTAGTTTAGCGAAGCAAGGCTCGCAGTGTGGAATTAAGTGTGTAGGGTCGCAGTTAATTGGGCTCGGGTCGCATATAATTACCAACATATATCTACGAAATTTTAAGTTATACATGCATTGAAATGAAGAACAAGAGAGAGAAACTTACTTTTTTGATGAAGATCTTGGAAGATTTGGGGTCGTCCTTGATGAAAAGCGAGCTGAGTCTTTGTTTGATCTGGGAGCAAATTGGCAGCACTTCGGTATGTTGTTAATAAGGAAAGTGACAAATGATTTGAAATTTGGGGATTATATAGTGGCTAGGAGAGAGAAGGATGCTTAACACGTGTCATCATCTCAGCAGCCATGAACGGATCTCGAGACGTGACAGCTGTTAGTAACTATTCGAATTCATTGGGCCTGCAATGAGAGCCCAAAGGAGTAATTGATAATGGGCCTTGGCCTCGCATTTTATTTTTGCTGGGAAGATACTATGAGTCCACATCGCATTTCTAATGGCAATGTGGTCTCGGGGGGTAGTTGTTATGCCCGAATTTGGCATAAGTCCTAAACAGGCCTAATGGGCCAGAGTATCAGTACATCTCACATAATGGGCCTAGGAATGAGGAATGGGTCATTAAAGTCCGCTATTATATGAAGATTCATTGCGTTATTTTATACAGACGGGGTCGCCAGCGAACCCTAGAGTGGGGGGTCGCAGTTGACGAGGTCCGGTGAGGTCTAGAGGTCCAGCGTGGCCTAGAGCATGCTTACTACGAAGGCTTATTGGCAGGCCCAGCGCGGTCGCATAAGTAGTTTATCTCCACAACAACGAGGATCGCCTCGCATGGTTAGGCCCAGCGAGGTCGCATGCGAGGCCATCCAGTCAGTTTCGTCAATAATTATAATTATAGCATCATGTTAGTTGTGGGTTCCCTTTAATGGGCCATGGATCATGAGCAGTATAAATGGGTAAAATATAACCCAGGGAGACGACTAGTGGTTTTGGGCCAAGTCGAGCCCGTAGAAACCCTAGCCCGTCTAGATAACTTCTTCTCCAAGAGAACAACGTTGGCTTGATGCCTTGATCCCTATAAATAGGGTACGTAGGCATCTTGTAAAAGGATGAGAAACAGTTCACCACTGAATTTCAATAGACAAGAGCAGCCACAAACAATAATCAATCACCTCCGTGTTCTTCGTGTTCATAGCAAAATATCCGTATTTTGCTCCGTGATTCCAGCAAACCTCCAAATATTGTTATACAATATTCTCCCTATAACAATATATATATATATATATATATATATATATATATATATATATATATATATATATATAGTAAGACTCTAGAGAGAACATGCTTAAAAAGAGAACAAGAGAACAACTTAAAATATTGATTTTTAAAATTCAAAAAAATTATAAATATGTTTATATCATTAATATAATTCTAAAAAACACAATTATGAACAACAAATACACGTGTAAAAAACTATTTGTGAGATTCTAAAAGAGATTCTTCAAAACTTGTGAGATTCTAAAAGAGATTCTTAAAAAATTTTGAGATTCTAAAAGAGATTAAAAAAAACAAAGTTCCCATAAATATTTTTTTCCACAAAAAATTATTCAAGTTTGAGAATCATAAAATGCATCTAAGAATATTTATAATTTTTTACAATTTTTAAATTAATTTTTTTGAGATGTTCTCTCGTTCTCTTTTTAAGTATGTTCTCTTTAGAACCTTGGCTTATATATATATATATATATATATATATATATATATATATATATATATATATATATATATATATATATATATTATATATATGTATGTATGTATTAAAAAAATTCAAAAAAAAAATTTCAAAATTTTTTTTTTCAAAAAACCTGTTATGACGTCATAGTGACATCATCATCATCATTATTATTTTTAAAAAAAATTATATATTTTTTTAATGAATGGATAGAGGGTAGAATTATAAGACTTTTTTGTATTGGGTGCCCTTGGCGGGGCCATTAGATCTAATAGATTCAAGGGTTAAATGATGTGTTCTCTCGTTCTCTTTTTAAGGGTGTTCTCTCTAGAGCCTAACCCATATATATATATATATATATATATATATATATATATATATATGTATGTATGTATGTATAAATTTTCGGATATCGGATATTTCGAATACGGATGTGCCTATATCCGTATCCGCTATTTTCGGATACAAATAATATCCATTTTATTTCGAATACGGATATTATCCATTTTTTTCGGATTCAGTATCGAATTTTTCGATCGGATATCGAATTTTTCGAATTTTTTTGACTGCCCTAATTATGAGTAAGTTTTTAATGTAAAATTAAATGAATAAGTTAAAAATATGAAAGTATTAAAAAAGTTAATTTTTAAATGAATAAAAAATAATGATTTAAAAATATTTTACGTCAAATATAATTATTCAATTAAATAGAGAAAATGACCAAAACACTTAATATTTGATATTTATTCATCCAAAATATCCATTTCGATAAGATATATTCTATTTGAAATAAAATATCAAATATGATAATTCTTAAAACGCCTACTCCAGTGAATAACGAACGTTCAGATATTCTATTGCGAGTGGAGTATCGGTCTTGATACTTCATTGTTAGTGCAATATCCAATTCTATACTCCATCGATAATGGAGTATATATCTCTAATATGGGAGTAAGGTGCGTATTAAGGATCATATTTATTGAAAATTTGTATTTTAAATAATTTTGATAAAAATTAGGTATTTTGGATTTTCATCCAATCGAATACAATAAATCAAGAAAGATATTTGATTATTCCAATCCCATGTCGAGCCCGGATCCTCTATCCACTTCTCCATGTTCCCTTCTGTGTCCTCTGCTATTTTTGTATTAAAAGAGTGTCCCTTGGCGGGACACATTTTAAGTAAAATAAAAATAAAAATATTATTCTTTTAAAATGGGTCCCGCCAAAGGTACTTTTTTAATACAAAAAATACAAAAAGAACAGGGAACACGAAAGCAAGCGTGAAGAAGGGAACAAATGATCTAGACTATCCCATGTCACACTCCGGAGACCAAAGTATTAGTTTTGACTAATTGAGCTTATTTTTCCTCAATTAACTATTTTTATAAAAATAATATTTTTCTTATTGCGAATAGTTTTATATTATGTTCCTATGATTTTTAAATGGAGAAAAAAAAGAAAGATATTAATTTTCCGGAAAAAAGATTTAATTTATAATTTTCTTTCTTGTATTTGTGTGTTTGTAAGGAAAGATAGATACAGTAGAGTGAAGATTTGTCAAAATAATCAATTTATTAACTACTGCGGTATATATTTTCATCTATTCCTTTAAAATTTTTTGAAACCACGTTAAAGAAAATAAATAATCAAAAATCTTTTCTTTTCTCTCCAAAATTTATTCAAAGGAAAAGTGGTAAAAGGAAAACAAAAAGACAATGAGAGGAAAAACAGAGAGGAGCACGACGTCGTTGAGCAAAAACTGAAAAAGAATCAACCAATAAGACGACGATCGGATGACTTGGAGTTGTGGCAAAACAGAGTAGTGAAGTCAATCTATTACACATCTGACTTCTGACAGAACCCACACTTGAAATCTACTATTATTACAACCACCCAAGTGAAAAGAAAAGCACATAATTAACATTTTAGTTTGTTAGATTGATTGTTTCCTCTGTATCAACAAAACCCAAAAACAAGAATCAAGAATCAATCACCCCCATCAAGAAACAAAGCAAATCACAGAGAGCAAGAGGCTGAAGCCCCCCATGGATTTACAGAACACCAAACTTCAACTTGTTCTCTTTCTCTCTGCCCTCATTATCCTCAGTTTCACAGGTAACATACATACATACATAACCCTTTTTTTTTATTCTCTATATTTTACTCATTGTTTGCACTTAAACTTAACATTGCCATGTATTAATTTTTACTTCAAGTTTAGGATTGTTATTATTTGAATTCGACTCCGTAATAATCGAATCAAACTCAATTACTTCAAGTAGTTTAGCTATCTCAAGTATCAAAGTGTTCGACTTTGGTTAAAATTGTTCTTTTTTAAAATTGGTTAATCTGATCAAGTTGAATTTATATGGTCAATCCCGAGTCAATTCGAGAGTAATAGTTTGGTGCAGCTGATTCAAGCTTTAAAGCGGAGTTCGAATGCATAAACCTTGATTCGGTCCGAACTTCTAGTTTAATTTTTTTGGCTACATTAAGTTTCGCTTTTTTGGTGATTGAGCTTAGTAGTGGATACCCACTTCTCCTTCTTGGTAGTTCGAGTCTTAGAGGAGGCTTGAATATGTGATTGAATTTCTGCAATTGATTATTCCACGAAGGAAATTGTAGAATTGTTGTGTTGATTAAATTCTACAAAAAATAATTTAGTAAAGTATTCTGTCTATGCCTTTTCGTATGAACATGAAAGAAATTTGATGCGAGTGACGTTTTAAAACATGTACTTCTTTCAGTAAGATGTTCTGCTCTTTGTCTTTGCCTCTATCAGTTTTACATGAGCATGACCTAATTGACACTAGCAAGTACCTTTTAATACTTTCTTCAGTTAGATAAGATGTCATGTTCTTTGTCTACATCAGGACATAATCTGATTAACTGAAGAAAGGGATGATCAAATTATTTAGATGTTCTTGCAAATGCAAAGTTCAACAGTTCACCAATATTCTACATTTTTATTACTTTTTGCCCGTGCCTGTATTTTGACATCACGGATGTAGCACCTCTATATATTTTCAAAACTTGTCCAGACTACACCTAAGAGATAGCATAATAAACTTACAGTTTTATTATACGTATCATATATAAAAACTTACTTGTGCTAACACTTAGGCGTGATATACATATTAAGACCTAATCTTAACACTGTAATTAGAAGAGTTGGTAGCGTAACATGGTACGAGAGCTCTCTTGACCCAGCGGTCTTTGGTTTCAATCCTTGGAATCCTAATATTTTTGAAAGAATTATTTGGACTTTGAGGTTGAATATTGCTATAAACATGGGCTCCAATGATCCACTCTTCAATCGCAAAATGGGAGATTGAGTGGGGGGACATATTAACGTCTCCTCCTATCACCTCAAGGTTTTTGGGAGAAATGGTAACTTAAAAACCTCATTATATATGAAACTTCTCTCTATTAGTTGCACAACCGCACCTTTTCATGTTAATGCTGCTTTTGGTGCTGCTTCGGATTATATAGTTGCACTCATACTATTTTTGAAAAATGTAAGTTTATGTATATTGAGTAGATGTTAGTTATATATATAAATATCCAATTGTACATGCTATATCTCTCCATGTATAAGATTGAAACCGGTCTCCTAAAATATTTGTTGGTTTTTCTCAAAAACATGATTTTTTTTCATTAGCTTTGAAGCTAAACAGTTTTTTTTATATAGTTAGACTATGATTGTCAGCATTTTAATAATTGAAATTGATTAAACCTCTACCGTTAATGGGTTCAAAATTTTTTGACTTCTCTATGTTCTGTAGTGCTCTTCTATATTCAAATGTGCATGTTTATGTCAGTTGTACTTATTTTGTGAAAGAAACCTTAACTTTATATTTGAAAAATATATATATTTTTTATATTTAAGAAGTCTGGTCAAACTTTAATGTGTTGTCGGGCTAACTTGGACACTTAGACATTGTACTCATCTGTGTACCTAGATGTCAGATGTGTCACTGCTTTGAAAGTATCAGTACTTCTA
Source organism: Kitagawia praeruptora (assembly GCA_037693485.1). Taxonomy (NCBI): domain Eukaryota; kingdom Viridiplantae; phylum Streptophyta; class Magnoliopsida; order Apiales; family Apiaceae; genus Kitagawia; species Kitagawia praeruptora. Next base: position 100,531,369 of record CM075352.1, on the reverse strand, counting down.
AAGGCGATGGTGATTAGAGATGGAAACTTCAGCTCCTACTTAATTACTATATAGTACATTAAAAATTAGCTTGGTGTCAAAAATTGGGTATTAGGAGGTTTAAAAATATTTACAGAGTCTTTGCTATTGCTTGTTGTAACACCCCAACATTCAAATATTTAATTTAACTTGAGGTATTACTAGACTATCTCAAAACAACTTCAAAACATATGGACCTTCAATTCATAATCATACAGGGTACAAAACACCAAAAATATAAAATGTTCTGGCCAACTTGGTCTAACATTTTAAGGCCTGACAAAACTATTACATGCTATTCTAGTACCACAAAATCAAAATATAGGTCCTCCTTAATCTTAGAAAATAGATCAGTCCAACGCTTGGAACTCCATATCCTTCTTCCCTTTGTTTAAAGTTGATCCTTTGCTTTTATCAAGCTTAGCTGAACACATAGCATATGGGATGTGAGCAAAAAGAAATGCTCCGCAAGTGGTACTATTCAAAATATAAAGTAAGAAAGAAGCTGGAACCAATACCTTACATTATAATGACACCAAAACAAGATGAACATACTAATTAAGCAAACAAAAGTAATATTCAGACAAGAATAATATTCACACACCCACTCAATGAGTTATTAGAGATTATGGAACTGAGTGATCCTCCGATCATTTAGGACAAAGTATCTTCATAATTCACCACAGGGGATCAGCCTGTAGTGCTCCTCGCTGCATGCAACGCTCCAATTGGTTGCTCCCAACCAATTAAGCCTAATATGGCTAAAACATCCGCAAATATTAGCGGTTGTCCAACTCAGTTTATAGAGACTCCAACATGTATGAAACTTGACTCCATCTATTTTAATAAGATACTATAAAAATCACCAAACATTCTGATAACAAGATTACATAAATTAAGTATATGGCTCCTTTTATTTAAAGAATCTCCAACATGGTATAAGAATAATCAGAACAAAATCGGTTTCAACCATGGAACAAGAATCAATCTTTACGTACTTAACGAAGTAGGCTAAGTACATATCAACAAACAACAAGAGATATGAATAGTAGACTTGCCTGACTCAGTCTTCTTTGTTACTTAGTATAGCTTTTGATTAACACTGTTGTTTTTACCCTTAACACCAAACACCAAAATGAATTCTAGACCTTGATTCCCCTTTATCTTTGAAATCTTCAAGAGTGCCCAATTACTTATTCTTCCATTTTCTTCGTATATGGACCCTGCTTTTCCCCCTTCCCCCTTTCTGTCCAAATTTCCCCTGTTATATCTGGTGTCAAATAACCCTAATAGTCATCACCTAAACATCGTCCTAATGACACGTATAATAATAAAACCACAGATGTTAGATTAGATTATAGTCCCACTATAATTCTCTCCTTAAAATAAAATAATAATAATAATGATAACAATAATAATCCACTACTAAATAAGAGTCTAGTAAACTCAAATATGTGACCTTATATTAAAATATAATAACTAAAATAACATATAAGCTGCTAATTATGAATCCAATCTTTTAATTAATAACAAAATCACTATTAATCAATAATCTGGGTCATTACATTCACCCCTCCTTAAAAGGATTCCGCCCCGGAATCTACTGAATAGCGCTTTCTCTCCTCGTCAACATTATAAATATCAATATATACCTATGCACCACATGCCGTAAGTTTAGAAATCCAAGAACTATAAGCTTACACAAGTTTTGATGGTTACGTGATGAAAGTTAACTTACTGGTGGAGGATTGAAATTAAGCAAATGCACCATTTTGATAAAAACATTTACTGGTAAACTTCAGTTAGGAGGCAGGTTTGTGGTTCGCAGATTGCTTTTACAGGTCCATCAATCTTATTTGTCAATCATAAGAGTTGAGAATTCCTCATTTCTTTTCCTACTGTGCTCATAAGTTATAAAAAACTAGCCAAATTCTCCAGGTTCACTATGGCCAAAAATGCAACACTAAGCTAATTTTATTAAACTCCTGGTTTTCACTATATGCCTCATCAAGATCAAACAAAATAACTAACCGACAAATTTAACAATCCTAGACTAGGGTCAAATCCCAGGCACAATTAAATAACGGAAATACTGAAACTTTAGTTGAGTTAAGCTCCAAATCTCACCTCCTATAATATCTTGAAAATGTTGGTTTTAAAGAAATCAAATATCTATAATATCAAACTACCTTATTCACTTGACGTATACTATAACGTTCATGTTCTAACTAGAGCGATAAAACTGAACACACTACTATACTATAAAATAATTGCACTCATAAAATAATCTCATTGATCACACAAATGATACTAACTTAGATCTGACTCTTCTTTCTCTTTATTATTATTATTTTTTTCACACATTATAATCATTAACAAAATTGATCAGGGTCATTGCTAAGAATCTGCTCAACTACAGAATTTGTCTTTATTAATATATGCAAATACTTGATCAAAATTTAGATACCTGTAGCATTATCCTCGTACACTGCCATTGCATCTTTTACGGTCATGTTAAAAGTTCGTGCTACTGGTCGTCTTGTAGACTTGTACTCTCCGTGCTCTCTTGTCTCAACTTTCTTTTTGTTGCAATCCTTAAGCATGTGCCCTTCCTCCCCACAATTATAGCAATACTTTCCTCTAGGTCGAGGACAATTAAACGCAAGATGACCACTCTGGCCACAATTGTAACAAATTTCCTTTCCTGCAAGACACATATTCCCTCCATGTTTCTTACCACAGGTCTTACATCCTTCATTTGGTACCCTTTCTGTTGACCTGTTTATTCCTTCAGAAATATCATCTGTCCGTCCTTTAAATTCTTCATCCTTGTACTTTACGCCCTTACCAAAATTCCTTACTCTTTCCGCCGTTCTCTTTTTTTCATTTTTGTAATTTTGAAGTATCTCGTTCGCACTTTCTGCAATAATAGCCTTATGCACTAACTCAGCGTAGTTTTCAATTTCGAATACGGACACTTTATTATAGATCCAAGGCTTCAAACCTAGCTCAAACCTTCTTGCCTTACGCTTCTCTGTATCTACTTGGTGAGGTGCAAACCTTGCTAACTTCGTAAATTTGGTCTCATATTCAGCTACTGACATTTCTCCTTGCTTTAATTCTAAGAATTCTATTTCCATTTTGTTGGCCAAGCATTTTGGAAAGTACTTTTCGAAGAATAAATCTTTGAAACGATTCCAGGGTATCACTATGTTGTCTTCCCTGGCCTCCACGGACTCCCACCAGAAATTAGCTTCGCCTTTTAGCATATAGGCTGCATATATCGTTTTCTGATTTTCTGGCACTTGTGCAACTCTAAATGCCTTTTCAATCTCTTTGACCCAGGCTTGTGCTTCGGTAGGGTCTGTTGATCCTTTAAATTCAGGTGGATTGACTTCTTTAAATGCTTTAAAAGAGCTTTTCTGATTTCTTCGGCCCCGATCTTGATTCTCTTGATCATTTCCTTGAATAGCGCCTTTTAATAAATTAACCAACTGCTGCATAGCATCTACCGGTTCACTTATATCAGTACTAGCTGAATCCTCATTGCCAATAATGTTTTGGGTCTTCGATTTCTTTTTAGGCGGCATGCTTCTGTTTAAAAGATATTAGTAATACGCATATGGATCCATGAACATGTATATAAGAAAAGCAAGGGAAATTACCGAAAGATCATTTATATTCCTCAGTTGTAAACATACAAAAGGCTGATTTGCATTACAACCTAACGAATATTTCTTCATACAAAAACACGTGCTACTCTGAATAAAATTAAACCTAGAAACTTGTTGGCATATACCAAAGATAATCCATCCTAAACCTAATACCAACAAAAATCTACCCTACGCGGAACATTACATATATAATTCCATACAACTTCTAAATATATATAACTAGACTTATATGTTTCAAAAGTCTTGCTGTAGACATCTCTACGCTTCGTTGTTGTCAAAAAGTCTTTCAATATTTGTAGTATTCAGGTAAAAATCTTCTTGTACATGATGGATCATCTGCTTGATTCCTTAGATCTGTCTTTAATACTAATGCTACTCTCAGAGTCAGAAGAAAGGTCATACACCATGATTGTAGGTTCATCACTCGATTCCATCTACAAGAATAATTAAACTAATCAGTTCCGGCCGCTAGATATCTACATTTTGTAAAATAAAAACAGCCACAAATTATGTAAATTCAATATTATCTACTATATTCGATACCTAACTTCTTACTCGCCTAAGTAACACCTTCGCCCCTTTATTTAGTCCTAGGCTTCCTAATCCTAAGAACTATAAAGGATGGCTCTGATACCAACTTGTAACACCCCAACATTCAAATATTTAATTTAACTTGAGGTATTACTAGACTATCTCAAAACAACTTCAAAACATATGGACCTTCAATTCATAATCATACAGGGTACAAAACACCAAAAATATAAAATGTTCTGGCCAACTTGGTCTAACATTTTAAGGCCTGACAAAACTATTACATGCTATTCTAGTACCACAAAATCAAAATATAGGTCCTCCTTAATCTTAGAAAATAGATCAGTCCAACGCTTGGAACTCCATATCCTTCTTCCCTTTGTTTAAAGTTGATCCTTTGCTTTTATCAAGCTTAGCTGAACACATAGCATATGGGATGTGAGCAAAAAGAAATGCTCCGCAAGTGGTACTATTCAAAATATAAAGTAAGAAAGAAGCTGGAACCAATACCTTACATTATAATGACACCAAAACAAGATGAACATACTAATTAAGCAGACAAAAGTAATATTCAGACAAGAATAATATTCACACACCCACTCAATGAGTTATTAGAGATTATGGAACTGAGTGATCCTCCGATCATTTAGGACAAAGTATCTTCATAATTCACCACAGGGGATCAGCCTGTAGTGCTCCTCGCTGCATGCAACGCTCCAATTGGTTGCTCCCAACCAATTAAGCCTAATATGGCTAAAACATCCGCAAATATTAGCGGTTGTCCAACTCAGTTTATAGAGACTCCAACATGTATGAAACTTGACTCCATCTATTTTAATAAGATACTATAAAAATCACCAAACATTCTGATAACAAGATTACATAAATTAAGTATATGGCTCCTTTTATTTAAAGAATCTCCAACATGGTATAAGAATAATCAGAACAAAATCAGTTTCAACCATGGAACAAGAATCAATCTTTACGTACTTAACGAAGTAGGCTAAGTACATATCAACAAACAACAAGAGATATGAATAGTAGACTTGCCTGACTCAGTCTTCTTTGTTACTTAGTATAGCTTTTGATTAACACTGTTGTTTTTACCCTTAACACCAAACACCAAAATGAATTCTAGACCTTGATTCCCCTTTATCTTTGAAATCTTCAAGAGTGCCCAATTACTTATTCTTCCATTTTCTTCGTATATGGACCCTGCTTTTCCCCCTTCCCCCTTTCTGTCCAAATTTCCACTGTTATATCTGGTGTCAAATAACCCTAATAGTCATCACCTAAACATCGTCCTAATGACACGTATAATAATAAAACCACAGATGTTAGATTAGATTATAGTCCCACTATAATTCTCTCCTTAAAATAAAATAATAATAATAATGATAACAATAATAATCCACTACTAAATAAGAGTCTAGTAAACTCAAATATTTGACCTTATATTAAAATATAATAACTAAAATAACATATAAGCTGCTAATTATGAATCCAATCTTTTAATTAATAACAAAGTCACTATTAATCAATAATCTGGGTCATTACACTTGTTTTAGCTGCTAATATGAAATGAAGAATTAATCAATAAATTCCAGCAAATGCGTAATAGCTCACTGATCGAGCGCTCTTGCGCTATGCCCATGTAACTACTTATGTTAGTGCTGTTGTCTTGTCGTTTCACTTCATGTAGTTATAAGAGTAAAAGTGAATTTACTTTCGACCAGCAGGTTCCACAGTTATTTTATCTCCATTTTAGGATGTATGTGTATATATATATAACACTAGGGAAACATTGCCTATTATGAAGTTTTAATAGCATTTTATGTACTTGTCTGTAGGATGTATACTTTTATGCTGAATCTTCTTTACATATCCTGGAAAATTGTTCTGACATTCTTTTTACCAAAGCTGAAAAATGTAGGCAGTTGGTTGGTGAAGATGCCTCGTCACAGAGTGGCAAATTTACTTTTTTAAACTGTTTTGATGGGGGCACTGGAACAATGGCGTGTGCAGTGAAGGAGGGTGTGAAGCTCTATGTGTACACCATCAGATCATCTCATGTCGAGAGAGCCAGGCATAAAGCAATTGAGGCTGCACTAGTTGATGCACTATCACAAGGTTTGAATGCTAAAGATGCAGCTTTACAAGCCCAGCAAGAGGGAAAAAAGGCTGCAAAACTTGCAACCCGAAAAGCAAAACGCATTTTAGGGCCAATCATTTCGTCTGGTTGGGATTTTTTTGAGGCAATATATTATGGGGGAACAATAACAGAAGGATTGCTTAGGGGTACTGGTACTCTAATCGGAACTTATGCTATTGGATTTGTCGGCGAGCAGAAGTTTGGAAGAGTTGGTTATCTGGTGGGAAGCGAATTTGGAAGTTGGGTTGGAGGAAGGGTTGGGCTAATGGTATATGATGTGGTTAACGGCGTAGGTGTCCTCCTTCAGTTTACTGAGACGGTGGAGACTACATCGTCTGATAGTATATCAGAATCTGAAGCTAAAGAGTATGTCACATCTGTGCTAGAAACTGCACAGCCACCCGAAGGGGAAAATATCTTGATTGATATAATATCTAAACTAATATCTCAGATATTTCCTGAGACTCCATATGATTCAAACAAGAATCCAGCATCTGGCTCTGAAAGTTCCGAGCCTTCTGAGGATTCCTACACATCCGAAACTCTGGAGGATACCAATGACTACGAGTCTACCACTTATGAGAGCTCTGGAACACATGAAGAACTTTAGGTAACATGAATCCAGGTGAGTCCATTTTATATTTATTGTTAAATTGTGTTTGGTGAATGTAAACTAGATATGTGAGCTCTTGATTTCATTGTAAATAAGATTCAGGATAGTGGTACTGTTAAGATGGTTGAGGCAGGTTGTGAGTACTTGCTTTAAACCATAGGAATATTTACGAAAATTTGACATTCATAAATCTTCATGTGCTGCTTGTAACTTTAAAACTGTCCCAGCTGAAAGTACGTTGAGAGAAATAGATGATTTGTTGCAAAATCTATAAATACAAATGTATGATTTTCAATAATTTAAGCTTCTTTATTATAAAACTTTCTTTATTCGCAAAATGTGTTTCCTCAACAACCCACGTTTACAGACGCTCATAAAGAATCGCTAGATAGATGACTTTGACTAATGCACGAAAGCTGCTAATATTTCTATTTAACTCTTCACCGAGTGGATGAATCTTTTTATGCATTATATATAACATAATCCAGAGATTGATTTATTGTTTTAAGTATTATGTATATGTGCTTGAATTCATATGTCTTTGTATTGAAGTGCCCCAAATATTTGAAGTGTCAATTGTCTCTTTGAACATTGAAGAGCTAGAATTGGATTGAATTGCCTTGTTCTAGTTTTGAATAAGATTAAAATCACTAACAAGGTGATCGTTTGTGATAGAAGTTAAAAACAATGATATGGATAGATTTGGCTCTTTTTTAAATTATTTTATTTTAAATATGTATATCTATACATATCTGACCAATGTGATACATTATAAACATCAATGTCATTGTACTTTTCTGATGGTTTGTAATCTTCTTTGGCCAAGTCTTAAGGCTTCAGAGCACAAAGCTTCCACATACCATTAGAAGTATGTCTTCTGGTTCGGAGAGCGCCTCAAACATGAGGTTTACCTATGATCCGGTAATTCTTTTGCAAGTCAGGTAGTGACTCAAGCAAAAGTAGGCAAGAAACTTGATTATGTAATAGCACAAAAATACGAGAATAAGCTGTTACAAAACGTAATCTAAAACAGGAAGTTCTGTGTTCAATATAAAGCGGGGATTCTGGTGATGTTAAGACTTAAGAGGTTGGGGATACAAGTCTTAGCAGATTACTGTAATGCACTGCAAAAAAAAAAAAAGTGTTCAAACAAATTGCAATATGCATGCAGTGAAAACATTAACTTCATTGCACATGGATTGCATTGTTGTTCTTATTTTGTTTCTTGAATGAGTAGGAACAAAAAATCCTATAGATAGAAAAACCATTCGTAACCACATTTTTATCTTTTACAAAGTTATACAGAATACATATGTTGAGTCCCACTCTATGGAGAACCATCTTACGTGGAGAACCGTGGAGAACCACTTAAAATGCATTAAAATTGTCCTTTATATAAGGCCCATGGCGGGGCCCCTTTACAAAAAAGTCTTATAATTCTACCCTCTATCCATTTGTCAAAGAAAAAAAAAGAAAAAAAAAATTCACTGTTCACGTGATGACGTGGCAGTGGATTTCACTGGTTAACGGTGCTTCGCACCTTCTTGTACGGCGCTTCGCGCCTTTATCATTCTAAAGTTGTAAGGAATGGCAATCAATGGTAAAGGCAATAGACGATTGACGGGTGTGTCGAGAGCCTTCGGCCCTCATGACTAACTAACTCATCCGTTTACAGTCTTAAATGCTTCGCATTTCCACGACAAGTTTTTTTTTTTTTTTTTTTTTTTTTTTTTTTTTTTTTTTATTATGGATAGAGCCAATTATTTTAAGCATTTTTTGTGAAGGTACCCTTGGCGGGGTCCTTATATATAAAGCAATTTTAATGCATTTTAAGTGGTTCTCCACGGTTCTCCACGTAACATGGTTCTCCATGGAACAATGGCCTACATATGTTACCTAGAAGTTGATAGAAAAGCCATTGATAATGAAATTTAAGTGTCCGCCTGTTCTTGAAAAGTTATGTTACCTAGAAGTTGTAAATTTGATGACAATTCTAAGAGTAAACAGATATGCATTGGGATCATTGTTTGCTCCCAACTTCCAAGAAAAAAAAAATGTACTGCACCACTGTACTGCTAGTGGTCCAAAACCCACCTACACAGACTTGTTATAAAACCTCAAAATGCTCAACTTCTTAAAACTTTTATTTAGCAAAAACAATTATTAAAACTTTTAGATAAACACTTGCACCCCTAAAAGATGGATTATTGGCTCAACTTATCAAATTATGTTCAGCCAGCAGATGTGTACTTGTGTACATGAACATACATATATACTTGTTCAAAACAAACCTTGAAAGGGAAGAGGATTATATGACTACAAATTAGTGCTGTATTACCCAAAAGCTAAAAGAAGAAAAATAAAAATATATGATAAACATTGACAAGTTTTATTACTTGGTAAAACCTCAGAACATATTCAAGTCTTGGTCCAGGTTAAATTAATAAACATATACAATGTGCTAGTAGGCCGGGTTGCCGCAAGTTGCATTCCTTGGAATCTAATGTTGCATGAGGGCACACAAGAGTCCATAAATAGAGACAGGGAATTGCTTCGAACAAGAAACTTGCTTCATTACTCCCTAATCTCCTTCGAAAATCTCAACTATAGAATAGTTTCCACTGGAGAGTCGAAACTCATCACCATATACTCATATCCCTGGAGTGTAACATGGGTTGCCAAAATCATCAACCTGTAGTGCAAACAATTTGTGATCTTTATGAGGAAATCTCTAAGCTTGACAGTCTCAAACCTTCTGAAGAAGTTAACACTCTCTTTACCAAACTTGTTCTCACTTGCATCCCACCAAGTTCCATTGATGTAAATAATCTCTGTTCGAGAGTTCAAGAAGTGAGATCTAAGCTCATTAAACTCTGTGGTGAAGCCGAAGGCCTTCTGGAGTCCCATTTCTCTTCCATATTAGGCTCATTTGATAATCCTTTAGACCATCTCGCCCTTTTTCCATACTACTCCAATTACCTCAAGCTTAGCCTTCTTGAGTACACCATTTTAACTAAACACTGCTGTCCCCAAAAGGATGTGCCAAGACGTGTGGCCTTTCTTGGCTCTGGTTCCCTCCCTCTCACCTCAATTGTCTTGGCCTCGTATCATCTCACAGACACTTGTTTTCACAACTATGATATTGATCATCTGGCCAATTTGAAGGCGAGTCGCTTGGTCTCGTCTAATCCTGACCTATCCAAAAGGATGTTTTTCCACACAACCGATGTTATGAACGTCACAAGTGTTTTGCAAGACTATGAGGTTGTGTTTTTGGCTGCACTGGTTGGGATGGACAAAAATGAAAAGGTTGGTGTTATTGATCATCTTGCCAAGTACATGGCTCCGGGAGCGATTTTGATGTTACGAAGCGCGCATGGCGCACGAGGTTTTCTGTATCCAGTGATTGATCCTAGTGATCTTAGAGGGTTTCAGGTTCTATCAGTTTTCCATCCTAATGATGATGTTATTAATTCTGTTGTGGTCGCTCGTAAATTCTTCACTGATCAGGGGAATGTTGGAGGTGTGATGCATACTAGTAAATGTTGTGAGGCGCATGGTTTTTATCCACTCCATCAGATTAGTATGCTAGAGAAGATTACGGTGGAGGACAGTTAGCTTTGTTTAAGGAACACCACTATTCCAAGTTTCTATATATCTAGTATTGTTGTTGTTTGTATTTTTCAAGATGAACTGATGGTTCGCATGCAACTGGAACCGGAACTAAAACCGGAACTAATGGCTGTTTTTATGATTGCAGATCAATATATAGATGTAATGTTTTGATTATTTGCAAGAATTCAGTGTGGTGCTTTTTCATCAAGTTTTTGTTGTGTAACTTGTTGAACTGTAGTAATTAATAAGAGGTTGAGAAAGTATGTGCGTCTCACTTGAAGCAATAAACCACTTACTAATCAAGCAATAATAAAGGCACAGTATAAACCACGAGATTAACACTTGAGTTTTTCGCATGGATTTTCAGCTTTAAAGAAAGAATTAATAAGCAACGAATATCATGTAGCTAGAGAGAAATCTACAGGAATACTTTAAGCAGAACGAAAACAAAAGTCACTGCTCATATTATGGATTTACAGACTAGGAGAGTGTACCAAGAAGAATGGTTGATCATTCAACTCTAGCTGATGAGAAGAAGAGAATGCGACTTTGTTTGGGTGCTGTGTGTTGGAATATGGATTCGATTATAATTTGAATTCATTGATTCGATAAAATCAATTCCGTTTTTACTACGGATTTTTTGCCACCATCTTAACATAATTAATTAACACGGTTAATTAATTAAGGAAATTGCCACCGATTTAATTGATTAGCTCGGCTAATTAATTAAGGCAATTGTGTAGCGCACAAGTTTTCCTATCCTATATATACTCGTGTAGAGCCTTAGGATTATTAACTCGAAAACACATATCCTCCTCTCATATACAGTCTCTTCTTCTCTTCCTCTGGTGATAGTTCTTGCTCGTCTCAAGCTCGCTGAGAGTGACGTTCATCTGTAGCCTCACTGCAATCCGTTTTATCCTGGGAGGCGTTTCGCTCGCACATACGGTAGGGGCTAATACGCTTTAAGGAGACAGTCATGCACTGGACTCGGGTTTTTCGTTTCTTGTCTCCTCTTTTGTCTATTTTAATTATACACATAACTGTTACTCACACAAGCACAAATATTATACTATTTGTATTTATCGCAGATTGTCTAACACTGTGTCATTAGTTGCAGTGTTTACCCAGAATAACTTTACGTCTATATTTCGACAACCAAGAGCAACTCTAGTGGACTAGCTATTTGATTTCCTAAGCTGAAATAGTATACATTGGCTACTGCGTTTGATAAGGTTTTGGCACTATACTTCTATAATACATCAAGGCAGACAGACCAAATAGTTCAACATCCTTGGAATCTGAAACTCTTTATCAAATATCACTAAATTAGTAGTTCAACATCCTTGGAATCTGAAACTCTTTATCAAATATCACTAAATTAGCGTTTTATTCGCACATCATCTACACGTCATAGAATCTAAGGTTGGAGAATCTTTGTCTCATGTACAAGCAAAAGATGCAAGTATACAAGATAATGCAGGATCAACCAAGTAGATTTCATGAATCTATGGCGGAAACCCATTAACAATCTTGCAGAGCTAGCTAAACAAGAATAATAAGAATCCGAAAAATCGATTACTAATAATTAACTTGCTACCATTTTGGTAATACTCCATCGAACTAATTTTGGGATATCGTAATAGGGCCAATCAAGTGCTAGACGTTAGAAATGCAACTTTCAACGCACTCCTATATTTCTTTGGTAGAATTCTCAGACACAATTAGATTCACTTTGGAAAGACTTTCGAGTTTTAAAAATTTCAAAGTCATGTACAAGTATGTGTCGTATTCCACATACTGTACCATAAAGGACGTAATTATAACCATTGATTAAAAATCTAGTATAAAAATCTATCTTTCATTCAAGAACCCAACAAAGACATAATACTAATGGAGCAATTCTACACAACTGTTTTCATTGGTTTGTTGTTATCCATACTGTTGTTCTCTCTTTCACTAAACTCTGTAGTAGCAGTAGAGTAGTAGACATTCTGAGAGCTAACCAAATCATTAAAGATAGAAGTACCATTGTTTCAGCTGGTGGTCATTTCGAGCTTGGTTTCATTAGTCCAGGCAGGTCTGTAAAAAGATACATGGGTATAAGGTACAAGAAGATGCCCGAAAAGACAATTGTATTGATTGCCAATCGAGAAACTCCACTTAATACCACTTCAGGTCTTGTAAAACTTAACAGCGATGGGAAGCTTGTTATTCTCAATGGTTTTGATCATCCAGTTTGGTCATCAAATTCCTCGACGTCTGTGAATAATCCCGTCCTGCAACTTTTAGATTCTGGTAATCTTGTCATTAGAGATGAAAATGACACAGACCTCGAGAATCACCTGTGGCAAAGTTTCGATGAACTTGGAAATACTTTTATGCCCGGAAGTAAATGCGGGTGGAATTTGGAAACTGGACATGAATGGTATGAAAGTTCTTGGAAAAGTGAGGATGATCCATCTCCGGGTGAATATACGGTTCATATTGATCGTAATGGATTTCCACAGCTAATCGTGAGGAAAGGCTCTGCTATACATTTTCGAGGTGGGCCTTGGAATGGTCTTCGGTTTTCTGGCACACCTAATTTGAAACCCAACCTAATTGATAAATTTCGCTTTGTTTCTAATAAAAAAGAGTTATATTTTCGCTACGACCTTGTTAGTGGTACAACATCAAGGAGTACATTAGATCCACGTGGATATATGCAAAAATGGACATGGATTGATAAATTACAAATTTGGCAACTCTATTATACTACCCCCGTAGATGATTGTGATCGGTACGCCTTGTGTGGTGCTCATGGGAGCTGTAACATTAACAATACTCCTCCGTGCCAGTGCTTAAATGGATTTCAGCCAAAAGATAAAAAAGAATGGGATGCCTCGGATTGGTCAGGTGGATGTGCAAGGAAAGAAGAATTGAGTTGTGCAGATGGTGAGGGATTTGTGAAGCATTCGGGGTTGAAATTACCAGATACTCAGCATTCTTGGTTTGATAAGAATATGAGTCTTGATGAATGTAAGAAGGTGTGCTTAAGGAATTGCTCGTGTACAGCTTTTGCAAATACAGATATTAGAGATGGTGGAAGCGGATGCTTGCTATGGTTCAATGACCTTTTGGATATTAAAGAGTTTACTGAAAATGGTGGGCAGTCTTGTAAATTCATTCGATGTTCCACAATCTGGAAAGCATTTTGTAATGTTCAAGGATTTTTGTCGAAGAACTCTTCCAGCAAGACTGCATGTCGATGCTTATCATTTCCGGCCGCTAAATAATTGATAGCCAACTCCTCGATCAAATTTGGGATGTCAGCCACCTCGGTTCGAAACCGAGCCAAAAAATCACGCAAGGATTCATTATATCGTTGTCTGACCGTCATCAACGAAGCGGTGATTTTTCCCCCTTTATAATTACTGGAGAATCGAGCTTGAAATTTTGTTTTTAACGACTTCCAAGAAACGATGGATCGGGGAGGAAGACTATTATACCATCGGAGAGCTGTGCCCTGTAGGCAGGTAGAGAAAAATTGACACCTGGCTATCTCTGAATGGCCAAAAAACGCCATACGACCATCAAAGGTGTTGAGAAAACCACTAGGGTCAGACGTTCCGTCAAAATGGTCTAGAGAAGGCGTTTTAAGTGTTCTGTCTATGCGAGCAATTTCTATGTCCTTTGACAACGGGCTTTCAGTAGTCGTTACCTGACCGGATTGGTTACGCATAAACTCTTTGAATGTGGCGACGTCATCCTGGATTTTAGCAAAGTCCTCGGGTCGGAACGACTCGCTAGACTCGCTACGCCACGACGAGCCACTTGCTGCCGGGGCTTGACGTCGTTTTCGTGGTCGTGGCTGTGAATAAATCGATTCTGTGGATTCTTCGTCCGCATAATCTTCATATCCTTCGTTGAGATCATTGCCTTCGGCATTATTACCTCTTTCATGTGCCAAGATAGAGGTCTGTCTTAGCTCATGTTGTAAACGGAGGATTTCTCGCTGTCGGGTTAATTTTTCTGTCAAATTCTTTTTCTGTCTTTCCAAAATGACTAACTCTTCATCGGAGTCGAAGGCGCCTTCCAAATTATCATTGTCATATATTCTCTGCCTTTGAACCTTCTGGAGATGCAGGCGCATGTCACTGGAAAGAACCTTCTTCCCTGCTGTTGTTGTGACCCTCGTACGGGTGTCAGGCTGTGCTGTCTGACCTTTATGAGTATGAATAATTTTAGTGGGTCGTTGAGATCCACATATTTCATCTTCTATTGGCGGAAACAATTGTCTTGGTTTCAGTGGGGGTGACATTTGGTCCTCTACTCTGGGGGCCGGCGGTATCTCCTGATTTGTGCCAATTTCTTCTATCTACGGGTCGTCGATGTCCATTTTTGGTTGGAATTTCAAATTAGAGAGCTCCTTCTAGCGCCAAATGATAGAGAGATAATTAACTAGGAGATGATCTCGGTAATAATTGCTATAATAATGAGACAATAAATGAAGATCAAAGAGATGTATTGTATTAATGAAATGTTTTACTCTCTCTACAAGTAGGAGGCTCTATCTCTATCCTCAAATTGTCAACCTCTAAACAAGTGGGGTTTGGTTCCTATTTATAGGAGAACCCTCATTTACTTGGCTAGCAAGATTTACATTTATGAGCTACAAAGCCCAACAATACACATAATGCTTTATGGGACTCATACAATTTAAGTGAGCCTTTTAACTAAGTATAATTTACTCTCTTGGGCTTCATGGTTCTAATAAATTTAATCAGAAGTATTTTGCATGTAAAATGAACAAAAATTTGGTAATACCATAAATTTATAGAATTAATTTTTGGATGTCGTAAAAGGTCTAATCAAGTCTAGCCACCAGAAAGACTAAAATATAACCAAAACCACCAACTAAACAAACACAGCCTTGGAAAGACTAATAATTACTAATATGTATTTATAACCAGAAAGACTAATTAATTTTTGGATTTTTATATGTATTTTACTAGTTGAATTATATTTTTGATTAGATTATATTAATTTTAAGTTGTAATATAAATTTAGAGTTAATTTTTTTTTGTTTCAAAAAAAAAAAATAGTCTAGCCACCAGAAATGCAACTTTCAAAGTAGAATTCTGAGACACGACTAAATAGTAAATATGTCGCTTTAGAAAGACTTTGAAAATTCAAAGTCACTGAAATGTTTTGATATCATTCCACATACGTATCATAATGGTTGGACCTAATGCTCCTATATTTCAACGATTGATCAGTGTGAAAAATGCAAATCGAACCTAAGTGGCGGGCATGATTGTTGTCATAAACTCATTTTCTGCACACGGAAGCCACGGAACCTTCCATATATCTGTTTGCCTGCCATTACCAATCTTTCGTCTACAGCCTTTTCGAATAATTTCCTGAGCTGCTGTTGCGTAAAATCTAGATGTGCAAGTGTACACAATCGCAAGCAAGTAATATAGTAGTAAATACCGAAAATCGTTCCTCAAGGACTGCAAATTTGTATCAATCGCAAGTAATATCTAACAACTTGGTTATCGAACAAATATTGTTGTTGATTTTTATAACTAAATTAATTATAAGAACTAAATTAACCAGCTAATTATAATAAAGAAGTGAGTTTAACGAGTTCCAAATATGAGAAGATAAGTCAGGATAATTACTTCCCCCTAACACATGAAAATCGGTAATAAAGTTGCAAAGTACTATGGCAAATTCACAATTTACTAGCTAGAATTCAATGGTCATAGGTTTCTCTCGAAATCACTATGATAAAATTCCTATCAAATAAACTAACATATGTCTATGCCAATTTACTCTTCAGAATACAAGTAAGCACCAATTCACAAAGCTATGCATGGTCACAATATATGTCTATACCGCAACAATATTATAATCAAAAGATTTAAGCATGCACCATTCAAGTTTTATGTCAATTAATTACAACCCTCTCGGTATTATAATTAACTCATTAACCTACTAGAGTTGATCAGACAATAGCAAGTATTAGCAAGAAAATCACTTGAATGAATAAACTGTAGAACTGCATACAATACTCTTTAACAAAACACCAATAATCTCATGCTAGGGTTCCATAAAAATCCCAACTTTATAAAGTTAGTTCATAATGCAAATCTCAAACAAAGCCAAGAATTGATAACACATAAACATGATTAGCAAAGTTAAGGAAAGAATTCTGAACAAAAAGATGAAGAAAAACAAATCCAATTGAACGTCTCCAATGGTTGAATCTCTATCTTCCAAACTTCTTCTTTCTCCCTTCTCTGTGCCTCTTTCTCGTACGACGTGTCTATCCCCCCCAATTAGGTCTCAAGTATATCTAATAATATCTCTAATAAAAGTATTTTTAAATATTTAATATAATTACAAGGAGATTTCCCAATCAAAATTGAATTCCAATAATAGAAATTCGTAACTGCATCTTGGGCTCTGTTTCTGGGCTGGTTCGACTGGATTTTAAATGCAAGACCACTTCAGAAATAAAGCCCTTCTCATAAGCTTTCCGTGGGCTGTTGAATCGCCTAAAACGGACTTCTGGATCTCCAGATATGGGCCAAACAGTGTAGACTGCGCAAGCAACCCATAAAATCCGATTTTTTTATCCAATTAATCTCCAACTCTTGCTATTTAAGCTCCAAGCCCTCCTTTATTATAACTCCTTGATACCTACAATAAAACATTAAAATTTATTAAATAAAAATCCAAATCAATGCAAAATAACCTAAATATAGGGACAATATTATTAATAAATGCACACTTATCACATCCCCATACTTATCATCTTGCACGTCCTCGGGCAAAGAAGAAATAAAAAAAACTAAATCCTAACTAACTAATACCACTTCCGTAGGTAATCACGGTTGCATTTGGCATATGCAACAAGCCCTTTAAACCCCAAGGTAGCCCAAGTGGACGAGTAAGGTCTCGTGAGGGTTTGTAGCGAATTTACCCACAAAATTCCTAATTTTTATTTTGACTGCCAAGTCTCAAACATGAAATATATCATAGCACTCCACACATGCAAACCTACTCATGTAATAGCTCATAGATGTCATATAATGCGATTCCTCAACTTTGCACACCGACACAACTATTCAAGCACGCACACATAGTCTCAAAAGACTAAAATATCATGAATAACATCAAAGTCTCAATCAACAAGAAAATAGCATGCTTAGGATGGAAAATAACCTCACAAACACTCAAGTCACACAAGTGTTTAGGTGCAACTATATCACTCAAATTCAATCAAATGCACATGTGCTACCATAAGCTTGCTTGTCCACCAAAATCTCTAGACTTCGTGTTCGTATAAATCAAAAGGTCTTTGTCAAGGTTGTAACGAGGCTTAGGTGCAGGGGTAGGAAATCAAAGAAATAGGCTAACAAGTGGCTAAACTTGACAACTAATAGAGCATAATGTTCATATACACTTGAAGCACCCAACATGAACTAACTTTGAGATATAATCCCACATACATATGTAAACCCATAAATTTCACATTGCAAGAACCATTGAACATACACTCTCTTTCTTTCTTTTTTTCTCTTTTTTTTTTTTGATTTTTTTTTTCAATTTTTTTTCTATCTATTTTCTCTTGCTTCCTCCTTTATTATTGATTCAAGTGACTTTATTGAGGTGTCACGAAGAAGAAATAGCCAAACCAATCCAATTCCCACCCAAAATTTCACACAATGGAAAGATATCCCCACATTTAATATTTTACCAATCCCTTGTATACATCACAATGCTCTACTAGTCAATCAAGACAAGAAGAAATAAATAAGCTCAAGATTTAAATGGTGATATACGAAGAAAAAGGATATAGGCTCGAGGGGGCTCACGAAGGATTATTTTTAAGGGTACTGTTTGGGACAATACGGTTAATCCTAGTGCCTTTATCATTTTTACACAATACACAATATCAATATGCGCGCGATCTGGTTTAAAGCAAGTTCTAGAGCAACATGACAATGACGAATAACTCATAAAAAAAAATAGATTGATAAAAAAAAGCATCAATCACAAATTAAGGCTCAAGATCTCACATGGTGATAGCATGCCATACTCATCAAAATTGACAGTGACGTACATTCAAGTTTTAAATTTTCGCAAGCACGTACAAGACATCATCATGTATAAGGTATTTTACGCTAAGGAGACATACATACGACACTCGAAAAATAAGTCTACATAGTGTGTACTTATCCTTATTAACATGCTATATTGACAAGGCAATCAATTTTTTTAAATTTTCTAATTTTTTTTGTGTTTTTCTAATTTTTTCTAATAATATCCTAAAATAAAATCTAAAAAAAATTATCTAATGTCCTAAAAAGAACTAAGGAAAAAAAAAAAAATATCATAAATTTTTTTTATTAATGATCCTAATTTTTTTTCATTTTTTTTATGTTGGAAACCCCTCCCCACACTTAAGGGTTCATTGTCCCCAATGAATAATAATATTTACAAATTTATAACTAAAAAGTTCCTAAAATAAAATAAAAAATAAAAAAAATTGGAAACAAAAAAATATATACAAAGAAAGGTTAAAAAAAATACTCCCCTAGTGTTGCATGATGTGCTCTTGAAAAATTGTAGTTGAAGCTTGCAAAAGTTGGAATCCAATAGCATAAATTCACTGGCAGCTTCCCGTTATTATATTAAGAAAACATTTCTAACCATCAACAGCAGCTTGGTGTAGTGGTGTTGTGCATTGCCCTCTACCTGGGAGGTCAGGGGTTCAATCCCCACCACACCATTTCCTTTATAATTTTTGGAAAAATAAAACATGTCCCATGCAATTGACATGGAGGCTGGACTACGTGTGGCAGATGACTTGGGATGGTGTGGATGTTTACATGCCAGAAGCTTGGACAACTGCATGACAATTGGGCTGGGCTTGACATTGTCCCATGGGCTGGACCAAGATTAATGGACTTCAAATGGGTGCTTGAATGTGTGAGTCCAGCTGAGTATGTACGTAAATCACACAAAATGCTTACAGCTGCGGGGTGATACCACGCGCGCCATACGAATCTACCAGGGAATTTCACACCGCAGGAAGTAAAATTGTACCGTGGGAAGACAGAACAGAGAAGCGCGCACCCATATGAAAATTAATGATGCAGAGAATGTAAACCACGGGTTCCAGAATTCTATACCCCGGTATTTAATCTCTGCCAATATTCCTGCGCCCTTAATCAATTTCCCACATATTCGCACGGGCATCACAAGTTCAATACACCCATCAAATTAATTTGTGTTTGAACAGAGAATTACACACGGCCAGCATAGAGGACGCACGCTCATCAAATTATTTCTGTTCTTTTTTTTTTCGATTGCTTCCAAATTGCACAACCAACATTTTTTTTTTCGGCCCCCCATGTAATTCCTTCCCATCTTTTTTTTTTTTTCGCTGAAACACTTCACACAAACTCTTCAAGGCACCTTATGGGAGTAATAAAAATATAAAATAAATTAAAAATATCTAATCTAAAAATAAATACAAAAAAAAAAAATTGAAATAAAAATTTACTAACCATACAAAATCATGGGTTGCCTCCCAAGAAGCGCCTTTCTTTAATGTCTTTGGCTAGACATCATTCTCGATCAAGGCTCCATTAAATCAAGTGAGGTTTTATTACGTACAACCTCACCTCCCCAATAATGTTTCAATCGTTGTCCATTTACTTGAAATTCATCCCCTTGATTATCACATAATTCCACAGCTCCATAGGGATGTACTTTCACAATTATGAAAGGTCCGGACCATCTAGATTTCAGCTTTCCTGGAAATAACTTCAACCTTGAGTTGAATAATAAGACCTGTTGTCCCACTTCAAACACCCGAGATTGAATGTTTTTATCATGCAATTTTCTCCTCTTGTCTTTGTAAAACTCCGAGATTGCAGAAAAATCTTTGACAACCTTCCAATAAAACTTCACCATACGTTTCTTGGGCTTCTTTAAGACATTTGTTGCCCCAAGAGAATTTGCATTCAACCTTGTTGAGCTAAGAATTGGCAAGGTGGAGGAGATATCCATAAGAAAGTGTGGTGCGTGAGAGGGCAAGACTTTTTGCACAGTGTCAGGCGGTTTTTCAATTGATATTTTGGAATCATTCACCTTGCTAGTTAATGATTGTAATGGCTTGACACAACTTGTTATCCCTTCTTCATATTCGTCAAGCTCAGAATTGAGGGGATCACCAATCAAAGTATGTTCTAACTTTTCAGAAGTTAGAGCATCTAATAAAAATAGTTCAGAGCAATCTTCAACTTTATCCAGAGATTTCATGGTTTTGAAAACACTAAAACTCACCATTTCATCTTGAACCCTCATGGTGAGTTCTCCTTTTTCCACGTCAATTAATGTCCTACCCGTTGCAAGAAACGGTCTTCCCAAAATAATAGGAACTTCATGATCTTCATCGTAGTCCAACACAATAAAGTCGACAGGGAATACGAACTTATCCACTTTCACTAACACATCTTCAATCTTTCCTTCTGGGTGCGCAAGAGATCTATCAGCTAGTTGGAGGGTAACAGTTGTAGGACGAACTTCTCCGATCCCCAATTTCTTAAACACAGACAAAGGCATCAGATTTATACTAGCACCCAAATCACATAAGGCCATCCCAGAATAAGAATTTCCAATTGTACAAGGAATGGTGAAACTCCCTGGATCTTTCCGCTTTGCAGGTAATTTGTTTAGTAAGAATGAGCTACACTCTTTTGTTAGAGCAACTGTTTCAAACTCTCCTAACCTTCTCTTCTTCGAAAGAACATCCTTTAAGAATTTTGCATAGTTAGGCATTTGCTCGATAACTTCCACGAATGGGATATTGATATGTAACTGCTTCAAAACATCTAAAAACTTCTTAAACTGGGTATCTTGTTTCTGCTTCTGAAAACGTTGAGGGAATGGAGGTTGTGGTTGGAATGTTGGAACCACCTTAGAAGTCTGGACACCAATATTTTCTGAACTCTTCTCCTCACTTTCAGTTGTACAGGAATCACCTTCTTTGGACTTAGATTTAGCATTCTCCAAGACTTTCCCACTTTTCAATGTCATAGCTTTGCAGTGCTCATTCCCAAC
Organism: Kitagawia praeruptora; assembly: GCA_037693485.1. NCBI lineage: Eukaryota > Viridiplantae > Streptophyta > Magnoliopsida > Apiales > Apiaceae > Kitagawia > Kitagawia praeruptora. Next base: position 100,509,639 of record CM075352.1, on the reverse strand, counting down.
ATCCCTAGGCTTTTCAGTGTCGCTAGGGAGAGTGCCTTGTGGTCGATGTCTTAGCTCATTAGCTAGTTGTCCAACTTGATTCTCCAAATTTCTCAGTGATGCTGCTTGACTTTGGATGAGAGCATCATTACTTGCCATGTATGCTTTAAGCACATTTTCAAGAGAACTAGATTGAGATGCTTGTTGAGAAAATCCAGGCGGATAATTAGGCCTAAAGGTATTTGATGAAGTTCCAGAAGTAGCCCCTTGATTGTTCCAAGAAAAGTTAGGATGTTGCCTCCATGATTGATTGTAGTTGTTTGAATAAGGGCCACCCTTATTTTGATTTCCCACATAATAGATAGATTCAGGATTCAAAGGACAACTATCATAAGTATGCTCTTCACCACAATACACACATGAAACATTCTTGATTTGATTAACCTGTGAACTCGTCGACTGCCCCATAGATTGATTACCTCCCGTCGTCAAGTTCTTGAGCATATTCTCAATGGATGACATTTGAGCTCTCATTGAAGTTACTGCATCAACCTCATAAATTCCAGCCACTTTTTTCCCAGATTGAGCCCTATTAGTTATCCACTGATGATTATTTGTTGCAATTGTCTCAAGAATCTCATATGCCTGATTATAAGATTTGGCCAACAACGCTCCATTTGCAGATGCATCCACCACCAACTTTGTCTGATTATTGAGACCATTATAGAATGTCTCCATCTGAATGTAATGAAGAAGACCATGATGTGGGCATTTTCTCAGTAATGCCTTGAATCTCTCCCATGCCTCATATAAAGATTCATCGTCCATCTGCTGAAAAGAATTAATCTCATTACGAAGCTTTGCATTCTTGGTGGGAGGAAAATACTTCATAAGAAATTTTTCTGCCAAATCATTCCAATTAGCCACAGAACCTGGTGGCAACGAATTCAACCAATCTCTAGCCATGTCTCTCAAAGAATATGGAAATAACTTCAATCTCAAAGCATCATTTGTGACTCCAGTAAGTTTGAAAGAATCACAAACCTCAACAAACAATCGAAGATGAAGATGAGGATCCTCATTAGACATCCCACTGAATTGACCTACAGTCTACAACATCTGGAACATGACTGGCTTCAGCTCAAATTGTGTTGCTTGAATAACAGGGTTGACAATCCCTGAGTTTAAATCACCAACACGAGGTTTCCCGTACTGCCGAATGGCACTATCTCTGTCATCTAACACCATCGTACCATCTTGAACATTAGGTGCCACATTCCGGTTATTAACAGTCTCATCACCCATAACTTGGTTCGCTTCTTTAATTTTTCGTTGCTCTCTCCTTCTTGCTTTGAAAGTTCGCTCAATTTCAGGATCAAAGACAACTAATCCTGAAAGTTCTTCGCTCATACACAAAGACACCTGCTAAGAAACAAATATTACTCCCGTTAGCACAGAAGTAACAAAAACCAAACTGCAAGAAAATTAACTTCGCAATTAACAACTAAAACAGTCCCCGGCAGCGGCGCCAAAAACTTGTTGCGTAAAATCTAGATGTGCAAGTGTACACAATCGCAAGCAAGTAATATAGTAGTAAATACCGAAAATCGTTCCTCAAGGACTGCAAATTTGTATCAATCGCAAGTAATATCTAACAACTTGGTTATCGAACAAATATTGTTGTTGATTTTTATAACTAAATTAATTATAAGAACTAAATTAACCAGCTAATTATAATAAAGAAGTGAGTTTAACGAGTTCCAAATATGAGAAGATAAGTCAGGATAATTACTTCCCCCTAACACATGAAAATCGGTAATAAAGTTGCAAAGTACTATGGCAAATTCACAATTTACTAGCTAGAATTCAATGGTCATAGGTTTCTCTCGAAATCACTATGATAAAATTCCTATCAAATAAACTAACATATGTCTATGCCAATTTACTCTTCAGAATACAAGTAAGCACCAATTCACAAAGCTATGCATGGTCACAATATATGTCTATACCGCAACAATATTATAATCAAAAGATTTAAGCATGCACCATTCAAGTTTTATGTCAATTAATTACAACCCTCTCGGTATTATAATTAACTCATTAACCTACTAGAGTTGATCAGACAATAGCAAGTATTAGCAAGAAAATCACTTGAATGAATAAACTGTAGAACTGCATACAATACTCTTTAACAAAACACCAATAATCTCATGCTAGGGTTCCATAAAAATCCCAACTTTATAAAGTTAGTTCATAATGCAAATCTCAAACAAAGCCAAGAATTGATAACACATAAACATGATTAGCAAAGTTAAGGAAAGAATTCTGAACAAAAAGATGAAGAAAAACAAATCCAATTGAACGTCTCCAATGGTTGAATCTCTATCTTCCAAACTTCTTCTTTCTCCCTTCTCTGTGCCTCTTTCTCGTACGACGTGTCTATCCCCCCCAATTAGGTCTCAAGTATATCTAATAATATCTCTAATAAAAGTATTTTTAAATATTTAATATAATTACAAGGAGATTTCCCAATCAAAATTGAATTCCAATAATAGAAATTCGTAACTGCATCTTGGGCTCTGTTTCTGGGCTGGTTCGACTGGATTTTAAATGCAAGACCACTTCAGAAATAAAGCCCTTCTCATAAGCTTTCCGTGGGCTGTTGAATCGCCTAAAACGGACTTCTGGATCTCCAGATATGGGCCAAACAGTGTAGACTGCGCAAGCAACCCATAAAATCCGATTTTTTTATCCAATTAATCTCCAACTCTTGCTATTTAAGCTCCAAGCCCTCCTTTATTATAACTCCTTGATACCTACAATAAAACATTAAAATTTATTAAATAAAAATCCAAATCAATGCAAAATAACCTAAATATAGGGACAATATTATTAATAAATGCACACTTATCAGCTGCCAGGATGCTTCTCCACATGTAACTGGGATTTGCTCCCAGTTTTGCATTTAAGAAATCACCCTCAAGGAAATATTTTGCTTTCATACATGCTGTAACCAATGGGTTATCGTTATTTAACAATCGCCAGCCTTGTTTAGCAAGCATTGCAATATTAAACGCTTAAGCGTTTAAGCGAATATTTAAGCGGTTTTAAAAGCGGATCATTAATCGGATTATAAATAATTATATATTTATATAAATAAATATAATATATATTTTTTTAAAAGCTAACATTCACATATGATATAACATATTATGATAAAAATTAAAATTAGTAATCTCTACATTCACAAAGTCATACTTAGTCATAATGAACTTAGAAAATACAAATATCGTAATTATCATAATACGATATCCAAAAGACAAAAAGATAGATTGTAGCATTTTTTCAGAAAGACGGAAACATATGCATTCTTTCACCATCCTTTATAATTTTTTATAATTTTAATAATTTTATAATTTTTTTTAATTGACCCGCTTAATCCGTCTTTAACCCGCTTAAACCCAAAAAACGCTTAAAATCCCGATTCTACTATAAACTAGTCATTTTACCTCCGATTCCGCTTAAGCGGCCGCTTAATGCGCTTTTCATAAGATTTAAACCAAAATTGGGTTGGTCTTTTAAATAGTATCAATTTTTAACCAATGTCTATATCAAACACAAACAAATGAATGATTTATAACAGTATATATCTAGCTCTCACTTGAGTTCATACAAGTAACTTAAACACAAAGCTAATGGAGAAGTTCTACACAACTGTTTTTATGACTTGGTTTTTTTCCATCTTATTGTTCTCTCTTTCACTCAGTTCTGTTGTAGCAGTAGACATTTTGAGAGCTAACCAAACCATTGAAGATGGAAGCACCATTGTTTCAGCTGGTGGTTGATAACTCTGAATCTTGATCGGGTACTTCCTCGCCAACTCCTGCCTCGGAAGTGGTGTAGCTGTAGTGGGGTATCTGCAAAACAACACCGGAGGGGGGGGTTTGGCCCCGAGGTGCCTCCGGCGTGAGAATAAGAGTTGGCTTTGGAAGGTAATAATCAAGTAGAGTATCACAAAGTAATAAATGTGTGTAGGTGTGTCATAATGGCTAACCCCTAAACCCTATTTACTAGGGGTATTTATAGCCCTAGGCCTAGGGTTTAGGGGTAGGTTACCTTCACCCCTGACCGTTGGATCTGGGGGACGAGCCGCTGAACTTCCGGGATGTAGGGCACGTGGCTTTGTCTGGTGTGACCATTGACTGGAGTGTGGCCATGTTGTGGTGGGCACGATCTGGCACGTGTCTTCCCTTGTCTTCTAGTGTTGGTCAACGCCACAAATAGGAGTGTGAGCTGAGGTGGGATGCCACGTATACCGAGTGCTACAAATCAGGGGGTCCCCTAGTCCGGGGCGGGGACCACGCCACGTGGTGGTGGCCCCGGGACCGGGGTCCACTACTCTGGGCTGGGCCATTCTTATTCTCATGAGGTGGTTTACTTATTATTTTGGGCTTCTTATTGGGCCTTGGCTGTTTATGGCATATCATTTGCCCCCCACTCCTTCATGCGGATTCTCCGGATGGGGGAGTAGTAAGAGGTGTTCTTGCCTTAAAAAGTGAACTTTTCTGGATTCTTTAGAGTGCTGGACATATGTCCTCGGGGCCGGAGGTTTTTGGTTGCCCCCAGTTTCGGGGTGCGCACTGAGGTACGTATGCCCGGGGCTAGTGGTTGTTTGAATTTGAAGGCAGTGTTTCTTTGGCTGCCCCCCAGGCCCGGGGTTGGTACTGAAGTGTTTATCCCGGGGCTTCGTCTTCCGTAGTTGTGCGTAAACGTACGCATATGAATATATATAATATTCTCTATATGCATCTTTGGACTTCTTCTCCTTTTTTTTTGTTTTTTTTTGTTTTTGTTTTTTTTTGTTTTTTTGTTTTGTTTTTTGTTTTTTGAAAAATGACAGCTGTTACCCACTATCTCCGGGTTTTGGAGATAGTGGGCCGATTTTTGGGCCGCCACGCGTCCATGGCGTTTGGAATTCAGGGTTTGCCTATAAATAGTGGCTGCCTCCCCTCATTCTTTCTTTTACGCGTTTTTGATTTGCTGCCGTTACTCTGCCTCTCTGAAGACCAGTGCTCCGGGCTATCGGTTTTTCTTGCTTTCTCCATTCCGGCCTTTCTACTCTTTGTAAGTCCTCTTTATCCGGACTCTTGTCAATTTTACCGTTTGGAATTCAGGGTTTGCCTATAAATAGTGGCTGCCTCCCCTCATTCTTTCTTTTACGCGTTTTTGATTTGCTGCCGTTACTCTGCCTCTCTGAAGACCAGTGCTCCGGGCTATCGGTTTTTCTTGCTTTCTCCATTCCGGCCTTTCTACTCTTTGTAAGTCCTCTTTATCCGGACTCTTGTCAATTTTACCGTTTTTCTTTTCCGGGGTCCTGGTAGTTCCATAGGTTGCCCTTTGGTAGCTTCTTACGTTTATTCTATCATTGTGTTGGGTAGCCCGGGGTAGAGTCCTTGTATGGTTAGGAGACGTGTGACTGCAAATCGAGTGTTAACCCCTCTCTCCGAGCCCAGTACCTCCGGCGCTAGCGTTAGCTCTTCAGATAGTAGTGTAGAGTTGATAGATCTAGAGTGGTGTATAATGGGGAAGAAGAAGAGTAGTTTGCCCGTACTTAGTAGTGTTGCGACGAAGGATATGGGCCCGGGGTATAGCCTCAGTGAGCCGGATGGTAGTTGGGGCCATAGTAAGTATTATTTCGTAAGGAGGGACCCGGGGATCCCCCATGCTTTCTTCTTCAGGGATCTCAGCACGGAGTTCGCTCAGAATCCAGATGTGGCCGAAATGATTAGGTATGATGAGGCTTTTCTGGATTCCAAATTCGGGGATAAACCGGGTTCTGGGATGGATGTCGGTCCATTCCGGAGTAAGTATGTAAAAGAGCCGGTCGACTGGGACCCCATTTTCCGGGCCACATTCCACTTGGATAACGATGTAGAGTGGAGATGGCCAGAGCCCGGTGAGAAGATTTACCACAGGCCGGAGGGCGGCTGGGTCGGAGTGTGGTTGGAGCACCTAAGGTCAGGGTATGGGCCTAGGTGTCACCAGTTTGTTAAATCTCTATGCTTGTTTGAGTATGGGATTCCCATCACCCAGCTGACCCCGAACGCGGTGAAATGGATCTCGTATTTTCTTGGGTGCTGTGAGAAAGCCGGGGTGCTGCCCACTTTCAAACTTTTTCACCATGTCTTCCAATTGGTGCACTCCAATAATATACCCATGTTCGAGTTTAGGTTCCGGGGTAAAGCATGTGGGTATCCTTCCTCGGCGTCGAAGCCTCTGGTCATGCTCCCCACTTTGAAGGGTTGGAACGGGGAGTTTGTCTTCCTCCGGGGCGTTGATATCCGGTTCATGCCCACCTTTAAGGAGGAGCCTCTTGCCATGAATTTTGAGGTTTTCGATCTTCAGGATGCGGCAATGGACCGGGTTCATACTTTTTGCCGGGGTCTCGGAAGGCAGGTGACTCGGGATGACCTTATGAGTCATCAGTATCTGTTTGAGATAGGATGTAAGTCCGGGTTTTATGTTGCTTTTACTTTTGCTCTTAATGTTTCCTTTTACTCCGGACTAATGTTTTGTTTTCATGATTTCAGGCCTTCCCGGATACAGCCCGGAGTTCGAGAAAGTTGTGCAGATGGGCAAGGCAAGCAAAGCTCTCGGTGCTGCTCTCCGGGGTATTGGTCACGTTCGTGACAATACCAAGGCTCCTGGAGATGCCAGCGGCTCCCAGGCCCATCAAGAGGGGGCTTCTGAGAATAGGGCCCCGCACCCCGAGCCTGCGGACCCGGAGGCCGGGGTTGAAGATTCTAGCTTGATAGCAAGGAAGAGGCCGAGGGTGACCTCGGCTCGGACCGAGCTGTTCGGGACTATGCTCTCCGACTGTGAGGTAGTGCAGGAAGGTTCGGCTGCTGGGGGTCCGAAGAACTTTCGTCCTCACAAGCCGGCTCCCGTGTCCCCGGAGGAAAGAAATTTCATTGGCTTCCTAGCTGACCTCCCTAGCAAGTCGGAGTGGGAGGAGATGAGTAAATCTACCTCCACCGAGTTGCTGCAGCAGATGATGGGGGTCTTCGGCCAGGTATAAGCTTCTCCGGGCTCTTTCTATCTTTGCTTATTGATTCTAAATTTTTCTAACTTGCGTTCCTACCTTCGCAGCTTGGGGTCCGGGTTGCTGGAGCTGCTGCTAAAGCATGCAGGGAAGTGAAGGAGGCCCAAGTTGCCTTAAGCTCGGCCTCGGAGAAAGAGAAGGAGATTGCTGAGCTGAAGCAGCAGCTTGAGGAGCTGAGGGAGCGGACGGATGCCCGGATTGAGAAATTTAAGGGCGGCATCAAGCAAGCCGTTGACGAGAGGGACGCGACCAAGGCTAAGCTGGTTGATTACAAGGCTGAGGTGAAGAGGCTCCGGGATGAGCTGAAGGCCCAGAAGTCCGAGGAGCAGGTTATTTCCGAATTCCGGGAGTCAGAGGCTTACGATGATGATCTGGCAGCCGTGGCGTCCAAAAAGATCCATCGTTGCTGGGTCATCTCTGAAAAGATGATAAAGACTGCTCCTGAGACCGCTACCTGGGACAACTTCATTACGGAGTATCTTGCTGCCGAGGATGCCTTGGCCCGGGGTGAAGGCGAGCCTAAAGCTTTCGGTGCTCCTGATTCCTCCCCTCCTCCTGAAGTTTGATTCATCATATTGGCTGTGTCCATATCTCGGGCTATGCCCTTGTAATCTTTTAATGCTCTGTTGTATAACTTTGAATTTTTCTGTTGTATAACTTCCGGGTGTTTAGGGCTGTTGGTCAGCTCGGCCCGTTTCGTTTTATGTTTGTAATATTTTGTGTTTGTTCGTCATATATTTTGGGTTTTTCCATGCTCAGTTGCTGTTGTCTGTTTATAATTTGTACTGCCCCCCACTCTTTAATTCGGGTATCCCGGATTGAGGAGTGGTGGTTTGTCCCGGGGCTGTTTCTTACTTGGAAAGGATGAAAACTTTTTCAAGTAGGGATTGGGTGCCTATGGCTTCCCGGGCCAAAGCATTGCTAAGGTCCCGGGCTTTGGCCTACTTGGAAAGGATGAAAACTTTTCCAAGTAGGGATTTTGATGCCTATAGCTTCCCGGGCCAAAGCATTGCTAAGGTCCCGGGCTTTGGCCTACTTGGAAAGGATGAAAACTTTTCCAAGTAGGTATTTTGATGCCTATGGCTTCCCGGGCCAAAGCATGGCTAAGGTCCCGGGCTTTGGCCCACTTGGAAAGGATGAAAACTTTTCCAAGTAGGTATTTTGATGCCTATGGCTTCCCGGGCCAAAGCATGGCTAAGGTCCCGGGCTTTGGCCCACTTGGAAAGGATGAAAACTTTTCCAAGTAGGGATTTTGGTGCCTATGGCTTCCCGGGCCAAAGCATTGCTAAGGTCCCGGGCTTTGGCCTACTTGGAAAGGATGAAAACTTTTCCAAATAGGTATTTTGATGCCTATGGCTTCCCGGGCCAAAGCATTGTTAAGGTCCCGGGCTTTGGCCTACTTGGAAAGGATGAAAACTTTTCCAAATAGGTATTTTGATGCCTATGGCTTCCCGGGCCAAAGCATTGCTAAGGTCCCGGGCTTTGGCCTACTTGGAAAGGATGAAAACTTTTCCAAGTAGGTATTGGTAATAACTGTAAGATTGAAGTGCCAGGTAAGAACTAGAACTCTTTTTCATTGATATCAAAGCGGTTACATGATTTCCAAGTACAATTCCCACACTATGCCCATATGTGGGCTAAAGCTATTGTCTTTTACTGGTAGCACTTTCTTAGTCTGAGGCCGTGCCAGGTGTTGGGGACTTCCGTGTTGTCCATGTGGCTGAGCTTGTAGGTTCCGGGGCGAAGTACTTCCTTAACCCTGTAGGGACCTTCCCACTTAGGCATAAGCTTTCCTGTGTTAGTGGGGTCTGAAGCTTCGGCGTCCCGGAGTACCAGATCCCCGATTTGGAAGTTTTTGACCCTTGACTTCTTCCCGAAGTACTCTCTAGTTTTCTCTTTATACTTCTCCATTCTTTGTACTGCTTTGTCCCGGACCTAATCAACTAGTTCCAGATTAACTCGTAACCCATCTTCATTTGCATCTTCATCAAAGTTGATTGCTCTGTGGGAGGGAGAACCTACTTCAATTGGCAACATTGCTTCGGTTCCATAAGCTAGTTTAAACGGGGTTTCTCCTGTTCCGGACCTCGGGCTAGTTCTGTATGCCCACAGCACATTTGGTAGTTCTTCGGGCCATTTGTTCTTGCTCTCCTTCAGCCTCTTCTCAATTCCCCTTAGCAGAATTCTGTTTGTCACTTCGACTTGCCCATTTCCCTGGGGATAGGCTACTGAGGATTTCTTGTGTTTGATTCCCCTTTCCTTCAAGTAATTTTCAAAATTGGAGCCGACGAACTGGGGACCATTATCTGAGACCAGGACCCTGGGAAGGCCGAACCGCATTAGTATGTTGTCCATGAACTTGATGCAGTCTTGTTGATTTATGGTCCTCATTGCCTTTGCTTCGGCCCACTTAGTCATGTAGTCAATGGCTACAAGGAGGTACCTCAGATCACCCTTGGCCCGGGGGAAAGGCCCTACTATATCGATGCCCCACACAGCAAAGGGGATGGGTGATAGAACTGAAGATGGCAGGACCGGGCTTTGCCTTGGTATATTGCTGAATAGTTGGCAGTTTCTGCACTTCTTGACGAATTCTACTGCATCTGAGTGGATTGTTGGCCAGTAGTAACCTTGCCTTATGATTTTGTATGCGAGGGCCTTTGCGGACATGTGGTCCCCACAAATCCCTTCGTGCACTTCTTGTAAACAGTAATTAGCTTCTTCCGGGCCTACGCACTTCAGTATTGGGGATGAGAAGGTTCGGCGATAGAGCTGGTTGTCTTCTATGAAGTATTTTGAAGCCTTGTTTTTCAACCTTCTGGCCTCATTCTTATCTTCGGGCAATTTCCCTTTTTCCAAGTAGAGGATGAAAGGGGTCATCCAGTTCGGGGTGCCGTCTATCTCCATTACCACTTCTTGGTTGATGGCCGGAGTTTCCAATTCTTCGAAGTAGACCAAACTGCCTAGTTCGGCTGAGTTCTGGACTAGCTTGGATAGCTCATCGGCTTCGTAATTTTCTTCTCTGTTGACCTGGTTGACGTGGTACTCCGGAATGGTGGCTAAGTAGCTCTTGACAAGTGCTTGGTATTGGGCTAGCTTTTGATCTTTGGCTATGTATTCGCCTTTGGTTTGCCGTACCACGATTTGTGAGTCACTATAGATGTCCAGGTTTTTGATTTGCAGAGTTCGTGCTAACCTTAGCCCGGCTAGGAGAGCTTCATATTCGGCTTGGTTGTTGGTTGCCAGGAATTTGAATGTTATGGCCTGTTTGATTTGGAAGTCATCCGGGCTTTTCATTATTATTCCTGCCCCGGACCTGTCAGCTGTTGAGGATCCATCTACATGGAGAGTCCATGATCCCGGGGCTCGGTTCTGGTTTGTCACATTTTCAGCTACTTTGGTAGCTTGCTGCGGTTCTGGGAAGGAGCACTCTACTATGAAATCTGCCAAAGCTTGTGCCTTGATGGCTGTCCGGGGTACGAATGTCAAGTGGAATTGGCTTAGCTCAATTGCCCAATTTATCAATCTGCCTGATGCGTCCGGCTTATGGATTATCCTTCGTAGTGGCTGATCTGTTACAACCTTGATTTCTCTGCCTTGGAAATAGTGTCTGAGTTTCCTTGAGGCCGTGACTAAGGCAAAGGCAAACTTCTCCAGATTGGGGTATCTGGTTTCTGCATCTTTCAAGACTTGGCTGATGTAGTACACCGGCCGTTGGTTTCCCTCGACTTCCCGGACTAGGGCCGCGGCCACAGCTAGGGGCCCGGCCGAGAGGTATAGATGTAGGGGTTCCCCGGTTTCAGGCTTCGTTAAGAGGGGTGGTGATGATAGATATTGTTTGATGTTGTCAAGAGCTTGCTGGCACTCAGGGCTCCAAGTGATTTCTTTCTTGTTGCTGGCCCCCTTGAGCAAGGTGAAGAAGGGCAAACACTTTTCTGCCAACTTGGATATGAATCTTCTTAAGGCTGCCAATGATCCGGCTAACTTCTGAATGTCTTTCTGAGTCCGGGGTGGTTGCATTTCCAAGATGGCCCTTATCTTCTCCGGATTAGCCTCAATCCCTCTTTGGCTGATCATGAAGCCTAGAAATTTTCCTGCTGCCACCCCAAAGGTGCATTTCTCCGGATTTAGCTTCATCTCATTTTTTCTAAGGTTTTCAAAACATTCCCGTAGATCGGGGACATGCTCCTTGACGGTTTTAGACTTGGCAATGATGTCGTCAACATAGGACTCCAGATTTCGGCCAATTTGGTCCTTGAAGACTTCCACCATGGCTCTTTGATATGTAGCTCCGGCATTCCGGAGTCCAAAGGGCATGAACTTATAAGCGTAGACAGCTCTGTGAGTGATGAATGCAGTTTTGGCTATATCTGCGGGGTTCATCTTGATTTGGTTGTACCCGGAGAAAGCGTCCATAAAGCTGAGCGTCACATGTCCGGCAGTGGCGTCGATGAGCTGGTCTATACTTGGTAATGGATATGGGTCTTTGGGGTAGGCTTCATTCAGGTCCGTGTAATCGACACACATCCTCCATTTTCCACTAGGCTTTTTGACTAGAACCACGTTGGCTAGCCACTCCGGGTATTTGACCTCGCAGATAATATCTGCCTTAAGTAGTTTGTCCACTTCCTCGTCTATAGCTCTCTGCCTCTCCGGGGCGAAGTTCCTTCTTTTCTGTTTCACAGGCTTTCTTCTAGGATCAACATCTAGGCTATGCATGGCAAGGGATTCTCGGAGCCCGGGCATGTCAGATGGACTCCAAGCAAAAACATCAGCATATTCCCGGAGTAGTTGGATTAGTTCTTGCCTGAAGGCAGCTTCTAGACCGGTTCCGATCTTGACTTTTCTTTCTGAGTTTCCTGGGATGAGCTCGATTGTCTCAATTTCTACGGCGGGTTCTAGCTTGGTTTGATCTTTCACCAGGGATGACTTCTGGACCCGGGCCTGAGAGTTTGAGGCTAGATATTCCCGGGCCTCGGATGTACCTGGTTCCTGGTTCGGGGCACTTGTTGTTTCAATGTTTTGTACCTCCTTTCCGGGGTTCTTGAAGGTTGTGGCTCTGTGTTTCTTTCTGCTTAAATTCTTCTGATAGGAGGAGGCTTTCCTCTTATTCTCCGGGTCTGTTTCTGCCATGACTAGGGCTTGGCCATAACATCGGCTAGCTGTTTCGGTATCGCCCTTCACCTCTCCAACCCCGGAGGCCGTTGGAAATTTGAATTTAAGGTGCGGGGTTGAGGTTATGGCTCGGAGTTTGGTCAAGGCTGGGCGCCCGAGGATCACATTGTAGGAGGAAGGAATATTGATCACGTAGAATTTGACCATATGGGTTATCTGCTTCGGGGCGGTGCCGAACTGAACCGGCAAGTAAAGGGTTCCTTGGATGGGGACCAAGTTGTGGCCGAAGCCGTATAGCGGGTCTTCCCTGCATTCGTTCATTCTGACACTGCCGAGCTGCATTCTATCCATGGTGTGTTTGAACAATACGTTGACAGAGGAGCCATTGTCAACAAGGATTCTTTTTACCTCATTTTCAGCGATGTCTAGGGTCACCACCAGGGCTTCATTGTGGTTAGGATCCACTCCTTCATAATCAGCATTACTGAAAGATATGATTTGTTCTGGGGCCGAGTCTATCATCATTACCTCGTCTCCGGAGCCCGGACTTGCCGGAGGGGAATTGGATCCTCCCAATACCACGTGCACCACATGCTTGGTCTTCTGGGCCCCGGGTCCTTCTCCCCTTTCCGTGGTTCTCCGAGCTAGGTATTGGCCCATATTTCCTTTCTTGACCTGATCTTCGATAAAGAACTTAAGGGAGACACAACTTTCTGTCTCGTGGCCATGAGTTGCATGATAGTCGCAGTGCTTGTTCCGGGGCCTGTTCTCCGGGGCTGATACCAGAGGTTTGGGAGGATAAAAGAAGGGTTTGTTCCGAACTTCTTTTAATATTTCGGCTCTGGGCCGGTTCAATGGTGTCCAGTCTGGTTCCGGCCTCGGCTCGGCTCTCCCCGGTCTCGGGGGCTTGGCTTCGGATTTGGCTCGGGAGGAGTGATCTTTGTCCGGGGTCGCTAGTTGATGACTTGGAATGTAGTTGTATTGCTTGTTGGGTTTAAACTTCTTGTCTGGGTTGTGATCATTTCTAGAGCGATCATCTTTACTTCTTCCCGAGGAGGTGCCCTGCCGGGTCATCCTCATTGCTTGTAGGATATCAGTTTCTTTGATGAATTTGGCGGCCATAGAATAGGCTGCAGCCAGGCTCTGGGGCTCTTTGTTTACCAATTCAATCACATAGCGTTCGCTACACTCCGGGTCTAGGTTCTTTCAGAAAATGCTCAAGGCTTCTCTTTCATCCAGATTCGTGACTTGATTTATGGCTTCTTGGAACCGTTTCATGAAAGCTGAAAGTGTTTCGTTGTCATGTTGCCTAATTGTTTCAAGGTGGCACATGTGATATTCTGGGGTTTTATTGGCTCGGAACCTGCGGAGGAAAGCCTCCCTGAACTCCTTCCAGCTGTGTATGCTCCGGGAAGGGATCCGGCTGAACCATCTCTGAGCCGCTCCTTTTAGTGTGGAGGCAAAGAACCTGCACTTGATTAGGTCGTTATAGAAGTATATCAGGGCTATTTGCTCAAAGTAGTTAAGGTGTTCTTCCGGGTCCTCCAACCCATTAAAGGAGTCAAAGTTGTAGTGCTTGAGGTTCTTTTGCCGGGGCATGGCTTCGAGAGAGCGGCTAAAAGGGGTGAGTGTGTCTTGGATCTCAAACCCGGAGTCATTGTTTACTTTCCTCTGTAGCTCCTGGATCATCTGAACCAGGTTGCTGGGACGTTCTTCATCATCTGAGATAATCTCCGGGCTTACCTCTCTCCGGGTTCTTTTGGATTTGGATTTCCTCATTCTTTCCTCCTCTTCCTGGAGCCTTCTTTGGATTCTGTGCTCCAACTTAGCTTGTTCCTCTTGTCTAATTTTTTCCCGGAGTCTTTCCATCCGTTTTAGCTCGTCAGCCTCATCATCTCTGACCTTACTCCGGGTTGGATGGTCCCTTTCGTTTCTTTGGTCTTGATTCCCGAGGCGAGCAAAGACCGAGGCTCGTGAGTTGTGGGAGTTGGCTGATCCCTCGGAGTTTCCCCCCCTGGTCGGGTTCAGGTTCCGGATGGGGGCGATTTCGGTAAGCCCGGATTGCTTCGGCTAGTTCCGCCGGGGTTAAATTCTCCATCTGGGCAGAGTCAAGGGGTACGTCGGTATACTTGTACCGGTTCACTTCGACTGTGACCCGAGCATCATTCGGACCGATCCCGAGCCTCTCCTGGACCAGGACCTGGTTTTGCGGGATGGGCTCCGGGATCGGATCCAGGGGTTCTTCTCTCGGGGCGCTATTTGCTGGGCGATGGGCGGATTTGCTTGGTCGAGGCATGGCTTTCGATTTTAGGTAGTTCGGGTTGTTTCAGTTCGGCTGTTGGTTCGGGGTTCTGGAGTTCGGAGGTTCCCCCTCCTTCTAGCGCCAATGATAACTCTGAGGTCGGAGGTTCGACCCCTCCTTCTAGCGCCAATGATAACTCTGAATCTTGATCGGGTACTTCCTCGCCAACTCCTGCCTCGGAAGTGGTGTAGCTGTAGTGGGGTATCTGCAAAACAACACCGGAGGGGGGGTTTGGCCCCGAGGTGCCTCCGGCGTGAGAATAAGAGTTGGCTTTGGAAGGTAATAATCAAGTAGAGTATCACAAAGTAATAAATGTGTGTAGGTGTGTCATAATGGCTAACCCCTAAACCCTATTTACTAGGGGTATTTATAGCCCTAGGCCTAGGGTTTAGGGGTAGGTTACCTTCACCCCTGACCGTTGGATCTGGGGGACGAGCCGCTGAACTTCCGGGATGTAGGGCACGTGGCTTTGTCTGGTGTGACCATTGACTGGAGTGTGGCCATGTTGTGGTGGGCACGATCTGGCACGTGTCTTTCCTTGTCTTCTAGTGTTGGTCAACGTCACAAATAGGAGTGTGAGCTGAGGTGGGATGCCACGTATACCGAGTGCTACAAATCAGGGGGTCCCCTAGTTCGGGGCGGGGACCACGCCACGTGGTGGTGGCCCCGGGACCGGGGTCCACTACTCTGGGCTGGGCCATTCTTATTCTCATGAGGTGGTTTACTTATTGTTTTGGGCTTCTTATTGGGCCTCGGCTGTTTATGGCATATCAGTGGTCATTTCGAGCTTGGTTTCGTTAGTCCTGGCAGGTCTGTAAAACGATACGTGGGTATAAGGTACAAGAAGATACCCCAAAAGACAATTGTATGGATTGCCAATCGAGAAACTCCACTTAATACCACTTCAGGCATTTTAAAACTTAACAGCGATGGTAATATTGTTGTTCTCCATGGTTCTGGTCATCCAGTTTGGTCATCAAATATCTCGACGTCTGTGCATGATCCCGTGTTGCAACTGCTAGATTCTGGTAATCTTGTTATCAAAGATGGAGCTGACACAGACCCCGAAAATCACCTGTGGCAAAGTTTCGATGAACTTGGAAATACTTTCATGCCTGGAAGTAAATGCGGGTGGAATTTGGAAACTGGGCATGAATGGTATGTAAGTTCTTGGAAAAGTGAGGATGATCCATCTCCGGGTAATTATACGCTTCATATTGATCGTAATGGATTTCCACAGTTAATCATGAGGATAGGCCCTGCTATACAATATAGAGCTGGGCCTTGGAATGGTCTTAGATTTTCTGGCACACCTAATATAAAATCCAACCTAATTTATAAATTTCAGTTTGTTTCTAATGACAAGGAGTTGTATTATCGTTACGACCTTATTAGTAATTCAACAACGAGGAGTATATTGCAGCCACTTGGATTGCAAAGATGGATATGGATTGAAAAATTACAAACTTGGCAACTTTATATTACTACTCGGGTAGATGATTGTGATCGTTACGCAGTGTGTGGTGCTCATGGGAGCTGTAACATAGTCAATTCTCCTGCGTGCCAGTGCTTAAAAGGATTTCAGCCAAAAGATAAGAAAGACTGGGATGCCTCGGATTGGTCAAGTGGATGTGAAAGGAAAGTACCATTGAGTTGTGCGGATGGTGAGGGATTTGTGAAGCATTCGAGGTTGAAATTACCAGATACCCAACATTCTTGGTTTGATAAGAATATGAGTCATGATGAATGTAAGAAGGTGTGCTTTAGGAATTGCTCGTGTACAGCTTGTGCAAATACAGATATTAGAGATGGTGGAAGTGGATGCTTGCTATGGTTCAATGACCTTTTGGATATTAGAGAGTTTACTGAAAATGGTGGGCAGGATCTTTACATAAGAATGGCTGCTTCTGAGTTGGTTAATGCTGAATCAGGTAACTTAACTTGTCTTCATTATTATCAAAATTTGAAATGCTGATTGCAGACATGGATGAGCTAGCACATATTTGTGGTGGTCTTGCTTATGTATATATTCTTTTAATAATTGGTCTTGCTGATATATGATTTTAAGTTTTTCCCCTTTTTTTCTAGGTAAATCTGCAGCTAAAAAAGGGAGGTCCAAAGTGGTGCTCATTATCATCATTCCTCTGACTGTAACAATGATGGTGGCCGTGGGCATATGCCTGTGGGTAACCAGGAAGAAGAAAAAACAGAAGACAGCAGGTAATTTAATTATCCAGCAAAACATAGGTGTTATCCTGCAATCCTTTGATTAGTTTTTACTGTATTCCTTTATACGTGGTAATTGTAGGTATAGCAAGGCTGTGTACTGAAAATGATGGGGGCAATGGAAATGGTGATGAGGAATTAGAGTTGCCATTGTTTGACTTCACAACCGTAGCTAATGCCACCAATGACTTCTCGACAACCTTTAAGCTGGGTGAAGGTGGTTTTGGCTCTGTCTATAAGGTAAAATTGTCACATGCAGCTGCATTTGTTGTAGGACAAAGATTAGGCTACTATCATGTACAGAGATCACAATTACACTTGAAATGGAGTAATCTACATGATCAGAATGCAGACAAACATTTAAAGTGCATACATATTTCTTTTCAAAGCATTATTGTAGAAGTTAGAGTGTTACTGCCAAAATATAGTCCACGGTCTTGCTTCTTTATTAGAGTTAATTAGTGATTCGCAAGAGAATATATGCCATTTGATTTCACTGCAGAATATAACACTATCACACTGAATTTTAGGGTATGCTTGGTGACAGAAAAGAAATAGCTGTAAAGAGGCTTTCAAAGGATTCAAGGCAAGGTTTAACAGAGTTTAGAAATGAAGTTTCGTGCATTGCTCAACTTCAGCACCGAAATCTTGTGAAGCTTCTTGGCTGTTCTGTGCAGGACGGGGAAAGAATATTGGTGTATGAATACATGTCGAATAAAAGCTTAGACTACTTCATCTTTGGTATACTTATCCTCTTCAGTAATGTTGTCTTTTCATTCTAATCAGACACTCAACCATATGCCTATCACCTTTGTCTCCTTTACTAGTGTAATTTAATTGACCATTCGAACAGATGAAAAACGAAGCAAAGCACTAGACTGGCCTATGTGCTATAAAATCATAAACGGCATTGCAAGGGGACTCCTCTACCTGCATCAGGATTCCAGACTTCGGATCATCCATAGGGATCTCAAGGCCAGCAATGTTCTACTCAATAATGATATGACCCCTAAAATTTCGGATTTTGGCTTGGCAAGGATCTGTGGAGAGACTGAAAATGAAGTGAATACATCTAGAGTAGTTGGAACATAGTAAGAATCTCTACAGTTCTTTTAAAAAATAGTATATCTACTGAAAAGCCAAAATCTGATTCATTATACGCTATTACTTTTTTCTTTGCAGTGGTTACATGTCCCCTGAGTATGCAATTGATGGCAAATTTTCGGTGAAATCTGATGTCTATAGCTTTGGGGTATTGCTGTTGGAGATAGTGAGTGGGAAGAAAAACAGAAACTTTACTCATCCGGATCACAATCTCAACCTTCTTGGACATGTATGTGCCTGTGACATTAAATATACATCTCTTTGATACCTGTATGCTATGGTTCCATAACTGCGCTTATTTCACCTTATTGTTTAGGCATGGATAGCTTATACAGATGGCAAAGT
Organism: Kitagawia praeruptora; assembly: GCA_037693485.1. Lineage (NCBI taxonomy): Eukaryota > Viridiplantae > Streptophyta > Magnoliopsida > Apiales > Apiaceae > Kitagawia > Kitagawia praeruptora. Next base: position 100,491,466 of record CM075352.1, on the reverse strand, counting down.
GTTGGACCTCGTGGATAGGGTTATTGCAAAGTCAAGCCATGAACATCAATTGGAAGTGTTTCGAACTGTCCAAATAGGGTTGTTGTGCGTACAACAATATCCAGCCGATAGGCCAACAATGGCAACGGTGGTACTAATGCTAACTAGTGATATTACCCTGCCCCAGCCTAAAGAACCTGGTTTCTTCGTCGAGAGGAAACAGCACGAAGTACACTCTTCATCATGTTCATCTAACTATTTAAGTGCCACAACTATCGCTCCAAGATAAACATATTATTTATTGTTTCACATCTTTTCAAATCGAGATTGGTACTGTTGTGACAAATAAATTTCAAAAAAGTTAAGTGATTTGTTTATTGTTTCACATCTTTTCAAATCCAGATTGGGTAGTCACTCCTTGAAGACAGCTTTTGCATTCTACTATTCTTGGGGAAAGAATTTATGTACAAGTGTCTTCGCTGTTGTTAGAGCATTGTAAGGATTGCTAAGAGATTGTCAAAATTGATGTTGCATGCCACTCTTAGTTATTTAAATATAATAATTGGTAGGTTGCCATGAGGTTTAAGAGCTAATTAGAATGTAATATAGATGAGGCGCAATTCTTAGGTTTATAATAATTGACCGGCTTCTTAGTTTTACATTAATACTAGCCGATAACCCGTGCGAAGCACGGATTGTGATAAATTATCTTAAATTTCTAATTTTTAAAATGAATAAAATCTTGAATCATCAAGTTGTATATAATAATATATTCTCGACTTTTATTTCGATTGTTAGTTAATAAACTCCTAGTATATAATTTCAATAATAAATTAAATTAATGTTTAATTTTAACTTTTTTAAATGAATAAAATCTTGAATCATTAAGTTGTATATAATAATATATTCTCGACTTTTATTTCGATTGTTAGTTAATAGACTTCTAGTATATAATTTCAATAATAAATTAAATTAATATTTAATTTTATTATTTTAATTAATTAAATTCATATAACTTATCTCTGGTAATATAAGAATAGTTATATTATTAATTGTATTTATTATTAATCTATTATAAATATATTTTAAATATTAATTAATGAAGCCCTAAATCCTATATTCTCGACTTTTATTTCAATTTTTAGTTTAAATTAAACTAATATTTAATATTATGATTTTAATTAATTAAATTAATTAATATGTAGTGGCATACCGCGGTATACATTAATTAATTAATTGGCATACCGTATTTTAATTAATATTTATATTAGTAGTTTTTATTCTTATTGGCCTTCTATACACTTAAAAAACAGTTTTGAAAGTAAGATCAAATAGTAAAATAAGTTATTATTAATTAATTAAATAATTAATTAATTGGCATACCGCAGTATACATGGTATACCATTTAAAGGGGATTTCTGCTTTTAATAAAGAGTATAGATTTCCTGAAAGGCCGGGTTGAAAAAAATATTTTGCACTTGAAATCCTTGGTCAAGTAAAGCAAGACTCTTCCAGATCCTGAGCTTGTAGGTTCTGAAGATCAAGTGACACCAGTTGTTCCACGTCCCTTACAAAACACAAGCTTCTAAATCATTGAAAGTCCTAGTAGCCTGACTTCAGTCCAGTAGGTGCCAAAACATTGATAGTAATAGTCTAGACCAAGGTTTAATGACTCCATATTCAGTCAATATTACCCATATATGACAGCCTTCAAATATGTGATCCACGGAACGAATTCACACATATAAATTAAGATAGTCCATAACGCAAACATCTAATCTCGAACAGTATCAGGCTAAGGTTCTCTGTTGAAACTTTGCTTGCCGTAAAAGATGATAAGTATATCATTCAACTACCAACTTGAGAAATCAAGTAAACCCTCTTTACATACCACAAGCCAACAGTCATCAAAGAGTTACTAAACTGCAATTTTTTTCAATTTCAATTACTACTGCAGATGCTTAAGCTGGAGTTTTCCTCATCTCCTCTATACACTTAGACATATACCACTTAATATTTACCAACTGATCATCTCATCTCTAATTAAAAATTTAACAAGAAAATAATATCCTGCGGGGAAAAGTACAGGAATACCGTAAGCAATTAATGAAAAGGGCCAATTGACTAAATTCTTACCAAGTGCTTCACTAAAACAGAATTCACCAAGAAGAAAGGTTAATCATTCAACTCTAGCTAATGAAAAGAGGAGATTGAGACTTTTTTTAGGTTCTGTGTCTTTAGTTGCAGTGTTTACCCCAGGTGGCTTAACGTCTATATCTCGACAACTAAATCTGGCAATACCATAAATTTATAGAATTAATTTTTGGATGTCGTAAAAGGTCTAGCCATCAGAAATGCAACTTTCAAAGTAGAATTCTGAGACGTGACAAATTAGTAAATATATGTCGCTTTAGAAAGACTTTGAAAATTCAAAGTCACTGAAATGTGTTGATAGCATTCCACATACGTATCATAATGGTTGGACCTAATGATACTATATTTCAACGATTGATGATTTAAACGAAAATTGGGTTGGTCTTTTAAATATCAATTTTTAGCCAATGTCTATATCAAACTCAAAACAAATGAATGATTTATTACTATATCTAGCTCTCACTTGAGTTCATACAAGTAGTAATTTAAACACAAAGCTAATGGAGAAGTTCTACACAACTGTTTTTATTACTTGGTTTTTTTCCATCTTATTGTTCTCTCTTTCACTCAGTTCTGTTGTAGTAGTAGACATTTTGAGAGCTAACCAAACCATTGAAGATGGAAGTACCATTGTTTCAGCTGGTGGTCATTTCGAGCTTGGTTTTGTTAGTCCTGGCAGGTCTTTAAAACGATACGCGGGGATATGGTACAAGAAGATACCTCAGAAGACAATTATATGGATTGCAAATCGAGAAACTGGACTTAATACCACTTCAGGTATTTTAAAACTTAACAGCGACGGTAATCTTGTTATTCTCAATGGTTCTGGTCATCCAGTTTGGTCATCAAATATCTCGACGTCTGTGGATGATCCCGTGTTGCAACTGCTAGATTCTGGTAATCTTGTTATTAAAGATGGAGCTGACACAGATCCAGAAAATCACTTGTGGCAAAGTTTCGATGAACTTGGAAATACTTTCATGCCCGGAAGTAAATGCGGCTGGAATTTGGAAACTGGACATGAGTGGTACCAAAGTTCTTGGAAAAGTGAGGATGATCCATCTCCGGGTGATTATACGGTTCATATTGATCGTAATGGATTTCCACAGTTAATGCTGAGGAAAGGCCCTGCTATACAATTTAGAGGTGGGCCTTGGAATGGTCTTCGATTTTCTGGCACACCTAATATAAAACCCAACCTAATTTATAAATTTCAGTTTGTTTCTAATGACAAGGAGTTGTATTATCGTTACGACCTTATTAGTAATTCAACAACGAGGAGTGTATTGCATCCACTTGGATATATGCAAAGATGGATATGGATTGAAAGATTACAAACTTGGCAACTTTATCTTACTACTCAGGTAGATGATTGTGATCGTTACGCATTGTGTGGTGCTCATGGAAGCTGTAACATAGTCAATTCTCCTGCGTGCCAGTGCTTAAAAGGATTTCAGCCAAAAGATAAGAAAGACTGGGATGCCTCGGATTGGTCAAGTGGATGTGAAAGGAAAGTACCATTGAGTTGTGCGAATGATGAGGGATTTGTGAAGCATTCGGGGTTGAAATTACCAGATACTCAGCATTCTTGGTTTGATAAGAATATGAGTCTTGATGAATGTAAGAAGGTGTGCTTTAAGAATTGCTCGTGTACAGCTTATGCAAATACAGATATTAGAGATGGTGGAAGCGGATGCTTGCTATGGTTCAATGACCTTTTGGATATTAGAGAGTTTACTGAAAATGGTGGGCAGGATCTTTACATAAGAATGGCTGCTTCTGAGTTGGTTAATGCTGAATCAGGTAACTTAACTTGTCTTCATTATTATCAAAATTTGTAATGCTGATTGCAGACATGGATGAGCCATCACATATATGTGGTGGTCTTGCTTATGTATATATTCTTTTAATAATTGGTCTTGCTGATATATGATTTTAAGTTTTTCCCTTCTTTTTTCTAGGTAAATCTGCAGCTAAAAAAGGGAGGTCCAAAGTGGTGCTCATTATCATCATTCCTCTGACTGTAGCAATGATGGTGGCCGTGGGCATATGCCTGTGGGTAACCAGGAAGAAGAAAAAACAGAAGACAGCAGGTAATTTAATTATCCAGCAAAACATAGGTGTTATCCTGCAATCCTTTGATTAGTTTTTACTGTATTCCTTTATACGTGGTAATTGTAGGTATAGCAAGGCTGTGTACTGAAAATGATGGGGGCAATGGAAATGGTGATGAGGAATTAGAGTTGCCATTGTTTGACTTCACAACCTTAGCTAATGCCACCAATGACTTCTCGACAACCTTTAAGCTGGGAGAAGGTGGTTTTGGCACTGTCTACAAGGTAAAATTGTCACATGCAGCTGCATTTGTTGTAGGACAAAGATTAGGCTACTATCATGTACAGAGATCACAATTACACTTGAAATGGAGTAATCTACATGATCAGAATGCAGACAAACATTTAAAGTGCATATATATTTCTTTTCAAGGCATTATTGTAGAAGTTAGAGCGTTACTGCCAAAAGATAGTCCTCGGTCTTGCTTCTTTAATAGAGTTAATTAGTGATTCGCAAGAGAATATATGCCATTTGATTTCACTGCAGAATATGACACTATCACACTGAATTTTAGGGTCTGCTTGGTGACAGAAAAGAAATAGCTGTAAAGAGGCTATCAAAGGATTCAAGGCAAGGGTTAACAGAGTTTAGAAATGAAGTTTCGTGCATTGCTCAACTTCAGCACCGAAATCTTGTGAAGCTTCTTGGCTGTTCTGTGCAGGACGGGGAAAGAATATTGGTGTATGAATACATGTCGAATAAAAGCTTAGACTTCTTCATCTTTGGTATACTTATCCTCTTCAGTAATGTTGTCTTTTCATTCTAATCAGACACTCAACCATATGCCCAGCACCTTTGTCTCCTTTAATAGTGTAATTTAATTGACCATTCGAACAGATGAAAAACGAAGCAAAGCACTAGACTGGCCTATGCGCTATAAAATCATAAATGGCATTGCAAGGGGACTCCTCTACCTTCATCAGGATTCCAGACTGCGGATCATCCATAGGGATCTCAAGGCCAGCAATGTTCTACTCAATAATGATATGACCCCTAAAATTTCGGATTTTGGCTTGGCAAGGATCTGTGGAGAGACTGAAAATGGAGTGAATACAGCTAGAGTAGTTGGAACATAGTAAGAATCTCTACAATTCCTTAAAAAATAGTATATCTACTGAAAAGCCAAAATCTGATTCATTATACGCTATTTTTTTTATTTTTTGCAGTGGTTACATGTCCCCTGAGTATGCAATTGATGGCATATTTTCGGTGAAATCTGATGTCTATAGCTTTGGGGTATTGCTGTTGGAGATAGTGAGTGGGAAGAAAAACAGAAACTTTACTCATCCGGATCACAATCTCAACCTTCTTGGACATGTATGTGCCTGTGACATTAAATATACATCTCTTTGATACCTGTATGCTATGGTTCCATAACTGCGTTTATTTCACCTTATTGTTTAGGCATGGATAGCTTATACAGAAGGCAAAGTGTTGGACCTTGTGGATAGGGTTATTGCGAAGTCAAGCCATGAACATCGATTGGAAGTGTTTCGAGCTGTTCAAATAGGGTTGTTGTGCGTGCAACAATATCCAGCCGATAGGCCAACAATGGCAACAGTGGTACTAATGCTAACTAGTGATATTACCCTGCCTCAGCCTAAAGAACCTGGTTTCTTCGTCGAGAGGAAACAGCACGAAGTACACTCTTCATCATGTTCATCTAACTATTTAAGTGCCACAACTATCGCTCCAAGATAAACGTATTTTTCTTTTCAAATCGAGATTGTGTAGTCACTGCTTAATGACAGCTTTTACATTTTGCTATTTCAGAAAAACAGTACGCACATAATACTATAAATAGCATGTTGGATTGGTATGTATGTACGATACAACCTGAATTTAGTGAATGGTATAATCTTTGTCTGTAATCTTTTGATGGATAATTCTTTAGACTTGGGACTCTATATGTGTGTTCACAAACAAATTTTGACTTTTCATTTGGTAAAGTAAGTAAAATTATAAACAACCGTATCACAGTCACAGGATATAAAGCTAGCATGTACAAGATTTACGGTTAAAGAATCGAATTTCAATTTATGTACCTTGATTTACATAGTTTTCCAGAGTCAAATTCCTTGGTCAAGTAAAGCAAGACTCTACATGTAGGAGCAATCCACAGCATACAAGCTTGCATCAAGTCCCAGATCCGATCCTGAGCTTGCAGGTTCTGAGAATCAAGTATTCAAGTAAAACCAGTTGTTTCTCATTCTTTACTATCATAAGGACCAAACTCAAAAATACCTTAAAATTTATTGCAATACATTGCACTAAACTTTGTACTATATCATCAAAATTAGGGTACAACTGTTGCACAAAATATCTTTGATTATTTAATTATAAAAACAAAGAGCTAACATATCAGTTGTATACAAACTATCTACTACATCATCCTAACTATATGTTTTTTATTATACATATTGATCGTCTTACAACTTCTCTCGAACTGCAACCAAGACAACAATGTCTTTGCAAATCCTCACCAACTTAAATGAACTTCGTGTTATCCCAAAAGATGATTGGAAAATTAATGTAAGGGTACAAAGATTATGGAAAGAGATTAATCATATTACTGGTGATCTCTATGGCGTCAATATGATCTTGATAGACTCACAAGTAAGTAACTTCATAACTATGTACATTGACACAATTATCATCAATATTAATTCATATCAATAATACATTTTGTTCATCTGTATCAATTGAAGGGTAGTAGAATGCATGCTTGGTTGGCTAAACCATTACTTGGTCGGTTACAGAAATGTTTCATTGAAGGAAAAACATGTACAATAGAGTATTTTGTTGTGAAAGCGTACAAAGAAATGCATCGAAACAGATGTTTTGCAGCCAACAGACATATCATCTTCACCTCTATAACAGTAGTTCATCCTCTGCCAGAAACTCATCCTCAAATACCTCAAAGCATTTGGTTGTTCACCAAACTTAGCTCTATTCATAAGTTGAATGTAGATGAAACGCATTTAATTGGTTCGTAGTAACTTTAGACAAATTATCAAATTTAAGTATCATACATCCAACATAACCAACTATTACTAACAAAATTCAACTCTACGTATATAGATGTTATTGGTATTCTATTATCAATTGAACCAGCAACAGAAGATGTTAATCCAAACTCTGAAGTACTATCAAGTTGCAAATTTGTTATAACAGATACAGTGTGAGTTCCCTTCTTCATGAATCTAAATATTACACCTATGACTATGTGGAAATCAATACATTGATTGAATGGCAACAAATGTAGTTGCAATGTACAGGTTCTTCTCAGAAAGGATTTGGCGGCCTTATTTCGTGTTGGATTAGGTCATGCTACAGAAAATTCAATTGTGGTTGTCATAGGGAGCTGCAAAATCCTTTCTATAGCCAATATTTCACTACCAATCTTATGCAGTTTTCCAGCAACAAGGGTTGATATAAACCCTATGTGTAATTTAGCCAGCGATTTGAGAAAAAGGTAAAACGTCTTGGAGTAATTTGTTTTTGGATTAGTCAATTATATAATATTATTGTAATTAGGCTAACATATTCCTCCTTACCTACTTTTTCAAGGTACAAAGAGCTCAACGAAACATAATGTAACGGAAGACATGTAGAAACCAGCTTCTTCTTTCTCATGTTCACAATGTATCATATTTGTCAATTAGTTACATTAAGTTTTCTCTATTCAGTTCATTCAAGTAAATGTAATTAGCACAGTGAATGAATACAATTTTAATGGTTGAATCAAAGTCAACATGTATACACAGCACCAACTGTGAAACACAATATAAAAGTTAACAAACTCCAGCACAATCTACAAAGTTTAGCTTTCTAGACAATATACACTATTTACATCAATCTGACATCTACTTTACAGAAAATGCCAGAAGCTTTTGCTTTCCGTTACATCACAACTTCTCATACATGCCTCAGAACACTTTAAATTAGAATAATAAAAAGTAACCTTCTCTTCTCATATATGCAAACAACTTCACATTATATATGTAGAACCAAAATATTCCCACCAGAAAATTAATAGAAAGGAACAGAAATACCTACTATGACATCTCTTGATTTTGATACCATTTCATCACTACAACCATCTGTTAAGATGAACTGGCAGATTTACGTTAGAGTATCAAGAATGTGGCGACAAGTTAATCTGGAAAGTGGTCAAGTTGTAGCAATCAACTTTATTTTGGTGGATGTTGAGGTAACTCCATACTCAATTTTTAACTTGAATTTTTCAATGTAATTAATCCCCTAACTTTGTATATAGAACAATCGTGTGCATGCTTGGATTCCCTCTACTGTTGACAACTTCTTCATACAGTTCATGCAAGAAGGAGAAACTGTCAGCATTCACAACTTCACGGTGAAAACATATGAGAATCGTGCAAAGAACATATGCTTCAAAAAGGATACATATATAACTTTTATAACTCCCACAGTCATCCTCCCACATGATTTTTTACCAATCGAATTACCATTACATGTTTTCAACTTCACAGATTTGGAAAATGTGCAACACTATGCTGACCATGAGCGTTACCTCATAGGTATTATACAAATGTTTATTTTTATGCCTAAACGGATGACACAATATTACAATGACAATGTTACAAATTGTTTAGATGTTCTTGGAGTTGTTACAAGTGTTCCTACGCAACGTCGCTTCATCAATCGACACAACCAAGAGGATTCAATGATCAACTTTGTCTTAACACATAACAAGTAAGTAAAATTTATTTACTTCATATACATGAATATTGTTCTACATGTTCATTAGCTGCTACATATGTATAAACAGCAACACTGTAAGTGTTGTCTTCCGTAGAGAATTCGGAGAATCCTTCATCAATGAGATGAATAATGCAAATCTACAACCTGTTGTTGTCATCATAGCAAGTTGCAAAGTGAACTTAGTGGAAGGTAAGTTTGATATTTACAGACAAAAGACAATTATCCGAATTCATTTACATCATCTACTAATTTCGAATGATTTACAGATGCAATCTACCTAACCAACTTTCCGGCTACTAGATTCTACATCAATCCAGTGCATGATGCAGCTGTGAACTTACGGAATCAATTCTAAAGTAGTACAACCTCAACTATCCATGACCTTATTAGTATATTACGTCCATTTAAATGTCTTTGTGTAAAGTGTAATCTTATTTAGATATTGTTGTCAATCAACCTAAACTAAAGGCTTCAATCATCTGTAACGTAATTTATTTTTATTTCGACCAGTTTCGAACATGTCACATACTATTACTAGATATATCTTTCAACCGAAATGACCAACTATTTTCTTTTTCTTTTTATTTCTAGATTATATTCATTTCACATATAAAGAATACGATTTTAAAGGTGACTTGCTGATAAATTATATTCCTTTCACAATTTGACTATATCCTTGTGTACTTTATGTTTACACTTTGTATCAAACCATACACTTTTTTTTTACATATGTACTTATTTTTAAAGTTTTATAAACTTGGTTAAGATTAGTGAAATACTGTATTTATTGACAAAACTTAAATGTATTAATAAATATTTTTATTATTATTTCATGTAATAATTCTTTCACTATAAGCACTGTACTTTATTATTATTTTCCATCACTTTTTCCCTTGCTATTTTTTAAAGAACTGTACAAACCATATGAAATAGATAGTACTGCTAATGAAATTTTCACTCTTATCAACCAAACTGTTATGCGAACAAAACTAAAAGCTATTATGTCTTTGATAAGAAACATGTATGAGAGTCTATTTCTGATTGATCATCTATTGCCTCCTTTTAAGTTTTGTTCAAGAGCCATAAATGCTACTGCATTCAACATGTCATCTTCACCACCACTGCAAGAGGATATGCGGAATTCTGTCTGCACTAATGCAGTTTCAGGAAATTACAGGAAGGATGGTGAATATTGAGCTAAATGACTAAAGAAGAAAGATATCTGGAAGTCGAAATACAAGAAGTGTGCTCTACAACTAATTGTCTTCAAAATTCTTTTTCGTACTATGGGATAAGTCATAAACGAACTGCATAGAACAAGCTATACAGCATAAGTTTACAGGACTTTAGCTATAGATGTATGCTATCGTTATTACAAATGTAATTTTTTCGAATTCAATATAAACTACCAATATAGTGCTTCTTTAAATTTTTTTTAGTCAACACAATCCTACTCAATCAGAACAAGCAGAAACAACATACGTTTACATTCAACAATCCGACATCAATAAAAGGAAAATCTTGCAAAAACAGCCTGCGGCAGCGGGCATTATACTAGTTCTTTATAAGCCATAGTGGCTTGACTCTAGTAAGTGCCACAACATTGATAGTAGTAAATAGCTTTGACCGATATTTTATGTAAATAGTAAATATTTTATGACATTCAGTCATTACCATATGTAACAGCCTTCAAATATGTGATCTGCACAACGAAATGGCACATGTAAAGATATTCCTTTGAGTCCGTAACCCAAGCATCTAATCTAGAACAGTAGCAGGCTAAGGTCCTCTGCTAAAATTTTGCTTGCCTTGAAAGATGATACATATATCATTCAACAACCATCTTAAGAAATCAAGTAAAACATCTTATCAAGTGCCAAGAAGTCAGTGTCGTTTACGCTCTGCTAAGCTCACATGACCAGGACTAAAACAGAATTCAACGCTCATCGACTCTGACTCAATCAAGAATTTACACATGAAGTATACCAAGTAGAAAGGTTAACCATATAACTAATGAGAATATGAGAATGAGACCTTCAGGTTATTTGTCATTAGAAACAGATCAGTTCACCCCGGAGTGGCTTTTGCGTAAATATTTCGATAACCAAATATATTGCCACTGCAATTGATATAGTTTTGGCAGTATACATCAAGTGTACCAAATAATCCAACATCCCAGGAATTTGAAACTCTATTAAGAAAAAAAATCATTCACCTAGTGTTTATTTATCAAGTGATAGCAAGTAAGAATAAAAAATCCATGTGACATGTTCAAGTAGTAGAAAGAAGAGAAGTACACAAGATGACCATGCAGAATCAACAAGTTCCTGTCATGAATCCATGGCGTAAACGTACTCACACTCTTGCAGAGGTACACAAGATCAAAATGCATGTGCAAATTAAACATAACTACCAGTACCCTCTCATTTCTCCTGGCACAGAAGGCATACTTTTTATCATTTAACCAAAATGAATAGAGTAGAATTAACAAAGCATTCAGTTAACGAACAAGGTTCCTCGTAAATTACTGATTATGGGCTTTAGCAAATTTTGTTCAAGAATAAACTTGGATGCATATTTGAAACAATAATGAGAGACATCTTACTTAATATGAATTACAAGAGACTTTTAAATGAAAGCATTTATTTACACTGAGAATGTTGTAGAACATATATAGATTTGTATGAAACTTAAAGTTGAAGAAACAAAATGTTCACCTAAACTAGTTTAAACATCAATACATACAGATAGTTTGCCAGAATCAAAATCCTTGGTCAAGTAAAGCAAGACTCTCCATGTAGGAACAATCCACAGCATACAAGCATGCATCAAGTTCCAGATCCTGAGCTTGTAGGTTCCGGACATCAAGTGAAACCAGTTGTTCCTCATCCTTTACCAACACAAGCTTCTCATTCTTCGTAAGTCCTAGTGGCCTGACTGTAATAGGTGCCAAAACATTGACAGTAAATAGCTTTGACCAAGATTTAGTGACACCATATTCACTCATTACCCATATATAACAACCTTCAAACATCTGATCCGTGGAACGAACTGGCACATATAAAGATAATAATTCCTTGAAGTCCATAACGCAAACATCTAATTTAGAACAGTTCAAAGGGAGTGCCATCTTTCGAAATACTTCATCAACTATATCAAATGCCATTATAAAGTCATTCACTGGAAACATATACTTCCCCAACTTACCAAGCCTATAAGGTTGAGCCATCCAGTGAAGAGCCCCATTAACAAATGGCACCGCAGCCGAACTACAATGTGCAATAAAATCAACATTGACCCCAACCCTTCTCCAAGATCCCATTTTTAAGCTATAAACCTCAACTTCTGGGGCAACATCCTCTTTAAAGTAAAGAATTCTAACAACCTTGTAGTCATCAGTCTTATAATCATACCCAAACCCCGTAACACGCTTAAAAACAATAGAATTACGCAGAACCAACTCAGAATTTCCTAAAGTCTTGAATTTTCTAATCGAAATATTCCAAAGATAAACAACATGCCCAAAAGCATTAGGATAACACTCAGTCAAACAAAGTACTCCATTACATGAATTCACAATCTCAACATTCATATTCCTAGTACAAATGGGCAACTCCATTTTTTCGATAACATTCATTTTATCAGGATTAATAACAAGACAAAAGTACTTATCACCAAAAGGCTTAAATTTATGTGGGATAGCAAGCAAATACCCATGATCATCAATACTATTTAAATTGTGCTTGGCCATATATATAGCATGATTAAGATGTGCAGCAATAAATTGAGGGTCTTTGATGAGATAATACCAAGATTTGCAGATGGGTGTGAGTTGAATCAGAGATTTGACTGGAAGGAACAGTAAAATCTGGGCCACAATCTCAATTGGGATATATTTCGGTGAAGGTAAGCTTCTGGGTTTAGCAGGATCAATCCCACAATTCAATAAAATGCTAAAGGTTTGACCCATTACTCTTTTCTTTTGCAGAGAGAGAGAGAGAGAGAGAGAGAGAGAGAGAGATTTATCAAGTAGAAAATCAATGTAATGATCTGTGTAAAACTGAAGCAAACTTTTCAAAAGAGACTGTGACGTCTGGATAACAAGAGTTGACCCGAGACTGTAATATTGGTAAAGTATAAAAAATAAAATATGTAGAAAGTAAAAAAATGGTGTTAAAAACCGCTAGAAGGAGGGGTCGAACCTCCGACCTTGTGGTTAACAGCCACACGCTCTAACCAACTGAGCTATTCCAGCTTCATTGGCAATATGATGCATATTTCATTTATATCAACGATAGCATAGTTAACCTTAACCACTAAATAATCTTTAACCACTCAAATATCAAAAGTTTTGATTATGCTCTATACAATTAACTAGCTTCAATTTCCGTGCAAGGCATGGGACTGCTCTATTTTATTATGTAATTGGTATTTTTTTCTCGTTATATTTTGATATTAATATTAACAATTGATATTGTGATGTCTAAAATTCTTTTCAGTTTATCACATTTTTTTTAACCAACATTTATTTGGTCCCCTTTTCAAGATCTCCCATTTTGATTAAAACATTCAGATGTGCTTTTTATTTTTCCAAAGTGCTTAAATCATGTATATGTTGTATTTGATATTACAGATTGTCAAGTAATGCACCGGAGCCAAGAAAGCATAAAAAAAATATTGTATTAGATACATTTCTATAAAGTAAAAATACTAAATTACAGTACACAAAATTTATTTATTCTTAATTTATTCTGTAAATTGTATAGCAAAAATATATATATGTTATTAGCAATCTGAAGTTAATGTTCCAATATTATTTCTTCAATAATGTTAGATCACTTATAATGAGTTGTAAGGCTCTTTACTCGTACGACACACAAATTTCTTCGAATGGTTAGTTAATTGCAACATAACAAAAGTGTTATAATTAAGTACATAGTATTAAATGATGTATAATAATGAATATACATATTAAATACGAATTTTAATTGATGTGCATTAATGAATGCAGAGGGTCAAAATAGTAATTTAAGTTGGATTAAAATGGTACATGTTGTGGCATTATATATATAATAGATAGATTGAGTGGTGCACTCTCGGTTTCTTAAGCAAAATCTGTTTACATGCCGAAAGTGAAAATCGATAACGAATGACTTTAATTGTGAAAGGTGAGCTCTTGCAATAATCACCACCAATCCAGTTTCAATGCGAGTTTTCTAGATTCTCCAAAACATCAACAAAATCATTTTCAACAAAACCCCGCTCACAATTAAAAAGCGAAAACCAAAACTCTCACATATAAGAGACATAAAACACCCAAAAAGATGGACTAAAATAATCAAAATCTCACCAAGAGATGAAGATTAATGAACTTATTAAGAAGAAAAAAGAGAGAATATGGGGTAGATCTGAAAGAGGCGAAGGAAATGTGAGGATGAAGAGGGGGAGATGAAAAATATGAGGAAGAAGGGAGTGGGCGAGAAGAAGGGGATTAGATAGTTTGAATGGAGGATTGGATGATGGAAGAAAATGGAGAAAAGGGGGATGGCCGGCGGCTAAATTTGAGAGTCGACTCTCCTGATGAGATGGAGAGACTAGGGCACATTTTAAACAAAACGAGGATTTACTAAAATCACCATTTAAATGTCTACCGATTTATTTATTTTTGCTAATTTGAATGCCTACTAGTTTTTTAAGGAATCTAAAGTTTTTTTTTTTCGTTTTATCAAATTATTTAACTGTAAACACCTCCTGTCTATGATCTGCGCCATTCTTGAAGATTTTACATGCTGAAAAACAAGGTTATGTAAAACGTTTACTAAGACCCAATGCACTTAAACATCTTATAGTAGGGATGGCAACGGGTCGGGTTGGATCGGGTTTGGTCAAATCCAAATCCAAATCCAAAGTTTTCGGATCGGATCGGGTCTGGATCCGGGTTTGAAAATCAAGATCCAAATCCAAATCTTCGGGTTTTATCGGGTTTCGGATCGGATTCGGGTCTAAATCGGGTTTTTAATTCAAAATTCAAAAATTAAAATAATCACATTAAGCAAAACATAAAAGAAAAAATATATTTAAAATTTTAAATATAAAAATATTATAGATGCATAAAAAATATAGAATATTATAAATAAAATTTAAAAATGATAATAAAATAAAGATTATATATATGTATTTATATAAATATATTAGAATTTCAATAAAAAAAATAAGATTGTGATTCGAATAAATAAATCAAAATTGTGGATATATATATATATATATATATATATATATGATCATTTTGTATATTTGTTTGATATGTATCTCAAATATATAAAATGATATACTAAACAATAATAAATATTAAATGTATGTAAATGTGTGTATATATATATATATATCGGGTTTTTATCGGATTTCGGGTTCGGATCGGGTTTGGATCGGGTTTCGGGTCGGGTATCGAATCGGGTTACCTAAGATCCAGATCCAGATCCAAACTCTTTCGGGTCCAAAAATAAGATCCAAATCCAAATCCAAATTCAAAAAATCGGGTTCGGGTAGACCCAAACGGATCGGATCGGATCGGGTATCCGTCGGATCGGGTTTTTTTGCCATCCCTATCTTATAGACGCATTTTTCCGTGAAAATGACACAATTTGCTTTCAGGTGTTGCCACGCCTATTGGAGCAGTATAGTATCCAACTTATAACTTAACCCAAACTTTTCTTGTGCTTCAACGTTGTTAATGAAAATCGTGCAAACAAATAAATGAGCTATATTATTGATGATTTTCGTCATTTCGTTTACTCATTGTAATCTGTTTATCTACTTTTTATAATCTGTTTGACAAGCCCTAAATAATTAATCCACTGAACTAGACCAGATGCTACTTTGAAGCTGTAATACACTTATGATTCATATGCTACTGGCCTTGACCACCTCTACAAAAAATTACAGGACAAATTTGCAAATGGTATCACTTCAACTAAATGTAAACTGATGACAGGAAGTTTAGGTTATGTTGTGAAAGCTCGATTCACAACCAGAGGCAAAAAAAGAGAAGAAAGAACAAAAATGGGCTCATAAGATTGTGTCAAGAGAACAAGCAGTAGCAATAAAGAACTTACATTCAGTATTTGAGCAATGCGTCACTTAAACATTCCTAAAAAAAAAAAATCAGTGTACATGTAGATCCAAGGGTCTTAGACTCTTAGCTAGGCATACACTTCACTTCACACAAAATAAATAATTCCCTCAATGTTGTAAATAAGTAATATAGTCATTGTCACGCAAAGCAAACTGAGGCAGAAGTGCAAGTTTAAAGAAATGGTGGAGACAATCTCTTAACTAGTTCTCGGGCTTTCAATAGTAACTCAAACAGGCCATAACAATTCAACCTACTGCTCGAGACATGAGTTAGGTGTTCGTACATCTTACTCTTCCACCCACCCTTGTAAAAGTTAAAAGGTAAAATATATCAGACATGGCAATTGGTTTAATGGTGCAAGGTAAACAGAGGGCACATCAAATAAGATAAGCAGGCTCAAATATGAAAGAAGAAGTTATGAACATATAAATAAGTTAATATAAGAAAAAATGACAATATCTACATAGGTTCAAAAAAACTTGGCTACTGTTGTTACATGGTTCAAGTTTTAGACCAGATACAAGTATACAACACAAAACACGGATCATAATGGAAACCTAGAACATGGACATAATTCTATACATACAAAATGACGAGGACACAATTAGTTCTTCTTGTTCATTGGATTAATACCATTCCAGAAAGCAACCTTGAGCATTGTAGTAAAGGCGGCAATACTTATAATTTATATGTCCGTTGGCCTGTAATACGCCGTTGGCCTTGTCCGCCTGTAAAACAAATTTACAAATGGTGTCACTTCAGTTAAATGTAAATTGATCACAGGAAGATGCAGTTCAAGGTTCTGTTGCGAAAGCTCAATTCACAACCTGGGCCAAAAAAAAAAAAGAATAAACAACGAAATTGGGCTCATATGATTTGTGTCGAGGGAACAATCGATACCAATAAAGAACTTGCATTTTTGTGCAATGTGTCACTTGAACAATCCTAAGTACTCATTAAAAAATCAATGTACTACTTGACACATTATTGAGAATACCCTCAAGGCTCAAACAATGAAGAACATACGAATAGATGTAAATTAGGACAAACATATATATAGGTTCGAACAAACTTAGCTTTAGTATAATAAATTGGTTCAACTTAAGATCAGACACAACACAAAACATAAAGACCTAGAACATAGACACACACACACACACACATATATATATATAATGAACGAGATGACACAAAAAAATTACTTGATCTTGTTCTTGGCGCTCATAGGATTAATGTCATTCCAGAACGCCGCCGTGAGCATAGTAGTAAAAGCCCCGATACTAATAATGGGTTGATGAATACTAGGGTTCCTTTCGAGAAAGGCCTTCCAAGCCGTACTGGTTTTTGAGAATAGACTCATCATTCTTCTGTTTCCTCTGCTTTGATCTATTGTTGCTCCTGCTTAGGGTTAGGAGGGGAAGGATTATATAACTCTTTTGCCCCAGCCCACACAGCCACCGAACTCTTTTGCCCCAGCCCACACAGGCCCCAACAATTCTGCCCACTATATTATTTCGATTGCTCCAACGAAACATGTAACACTTACTAGATTATAGCCCGTATGATGGGGTATTTTAAAAAAGGGAAATTATGAATGGTACTCCTCTGTTTTTGGTTTTTACGAATGGTACCACTACTTGTTTTTTACTTATAAACGGTACCACTTTGTAAATGATTTGCCATTAAATCTACCATTCCCTCCATCAACGTTAATTAAACGTTACCTAATCTGTATTTTACTTTATTAAAAAAGAAAAAGAAAATACACTCTAAATACGGTTTTTACTAATTGATACTGTATTAGATAAGACGAGGGAGAGGAGAGGGGGAGAAAGAGAGAGAGAGAGAGAGAGAGAGAGAGGGGGGGGGAGAGGGAGAGAAAGAGAGAAGACGATAAAGGAGGAGAAGGAGGTTGCAGGCGCGGTGGAGAGATGGAGGAGAGGCGAGTTGATTGGAGTTGTGGGTGAAAGAGGGCTGTAGAAGTACGGTGGTGGCATTGTGGGTGAGAGAAAGGAGAATGGAGGTTGATGGGAGAAAGAAGAGGGGCGATGAAAGAGGGGCAGGGTGATTGGAGATGGAGAAAGAACAGTGGTGAAGGGAGATGGAATGGATGGACGAACGGAAAGGGAGACTGCTATGGAGGGTGGTGACTCGGAGGAGTTGAAGGCGGAGAGAAGGTATGAATTGGGTTGGTGTTGGATGCTTGGTTGGTCGGCGTCAAAAGGTATGGTGGTGGAAGGAGTGTGTTTGAAAAAAAGGGGAAGAGACGACCAGGGGTGGGTTCAAGGTGGTTGGTGAAGATGTGTTAAAGGTGGGTGTCTAAGTTACGGAGAGGACAGAGAAGGAATGGTGCGAGATTTGGCTGGGAGTTGCAGCAACGCGGGAGAGGTGGGAGTAATGAAGAACAGAGGAGGGGTAGTTGCAATGGTGCAGTGAGGAGAAAAGGTGGAAGAACAGATGAAGGCAGATGAAATGTGGTGAAGGGAAATGGGTGGAAAAATAAGGAAATGGGTTGGGAGAAAGGAGTGGTGGTGTTGATTGGAGGCGAGGTGGGTGTGATGGAAGAAGAGGAGGTGAATGAAAGAGGAGAATATCACCGGAATATGAAAAGAGCTTTGAATGTTTTTGGCAACCCATTTTTGACCCGTTGACCCATTTTCGTTGACCCGATTTTGATTCAGTTTTGGTGAAGTTAGTAAAAAGAAAATGTTTTTGATCGTTTATTTAACGTTTGGTGTGACAGAGTGCTATTTTTAGTTGACACACAAATACACGGTGGTACCGTTTGTAAGTCAAAAATGAGTAGTGGTACCATTCGTAAAAACCAAAAACAGAGGGGTACCATTCATAATTTCCCTTTAAAAAATTATAAATATAATGAAATTATCTATTATTATATATTCAACTTTAATACAAGGTCAAAGATTGCCAATTTAATGGTTGTAAAGTTATAATTTTATTTCTATATTTTCAAAAATTACAAAAAAGTCATCTTTTATTAATTATGTAAAAAGTAATGAGATTGTGTCTGTGTTGGGATTAAACCACTGACCTTCTTCTATCAAACTCATGTCATAACTAGATCTGGCAATTCCTTCGTGTCGTGTACTTTCATGTTTCGTGTACCTGAACGCTAAACCCAAACACGACCCATTTAGGATCCGTGTACTTTCGTGTTCGTGTACCTTCGTATCTTAAATACTAATATTTTCGGTGAAATTATTACAAACATGTACTAAATATATATATTAACATCATATTTATAAACAATATTATAAAATTATGTATATTACTATAAATAAATACTAATTTATTTAATGTAAATTTATCTTAAATAAAATATAAAAATTTATATGTGATAGTGTTAGTGCCCTAGAAACAATGTAATTGTGCTTCTAAGAAAGACTATTTTGTTATTTAATGATTATGTTATACTGATTATTCTACATTAATTTATTATGTCTTAATTTACTGCGATATATATGTTAGGGTAATAAATGTCCTTGGAATATGGAACACGTATTCTATATCTTTAAATACGTGACTTAAAAATGAGATTATAAGAATAGTGTTTATATTCCTAAAAATCCCTAATCGAGCATTATTAATATGGGACAATTATAATACATAAAGATTAGTATGTTTGTTGACTGATGACCACATCTCATTGGTCATAGGTATAGTGATACTAAATTGAAGAATATAGGTGCATGTAATATTCTACATGTCACTGGATTGACCCATGGTGAAATTCTACATGTTGATAATGTCATTAGAAAGACTCATAGTGATAATGGTGTAATGATCCTTAGACTTGAGATCATTATATTTCTATACGAGGATTAATATACTTTGACTATATTAAAAGTTACCTTTGACCGAGTGATGATAAAAGTGGACATCGGATATATTATGAGTCGTATGAGAAATATGAATAATATATATAGGATTTAACCCTCCTATTGGTAGGAGAGATATTATTTGCCTCTTGATTGAGTGAGACTATGAAAATGCATGGTCATGCTCATATATTGATTTGTTTTAATAGTCTACTCATTGATCAAGGACACCTGGATTAAACGTTGAAGAGGGTGACTAATTACATGCCTCGAGTTTAATCTATAAAATTTGGTTAAAGGGATTATATTACACGGAAACATTAATCACGAAAGGTTTAATTAGATCACCAATTGTTATTATTACTTGGGTAGCAATAGTGTATTACTAGATGCCACTAATTGTTTATAATTTTATTACTGGATATTAAAATTATTGCCAACGTAATAATAACCTAAAGGGTTACACAACTAGAACGTTTAAAAGGAGTTTTTATTTAAATTACGAATTTAAATTAAATTATTAAATTCGAAATTTGATATTTAAATAATTGCATGGTCTTAATTATAATTAAATAGAATTTGAATTAATATTAGAACCAAATTAGAATGGGGGAGAAGCCCAATTCGATTTATGGTTTAGCCCAATCTCTCTTTCCTATAAATACATTATGATGTATTGTTTAGGGTCACACTTTTGCAATACGTTTTTAGAGAAAAATGTGTGAGAGGCTAGAGAGAGAGAGAGTGATAGGCAGGTTCTTCGGCTAGTACCGGCTCTAGTGATGATTGGACGATCAAGCGTTCGTGTGGACTACTTTGGTAATGTAGATCTCGAAGAGGGCTGCGTGGTAATTGCTTTGGACCTCCATTTGTCATGAATTTGTAAAGCTTCTTTAAGGTAATCATCTAACTCCGAATTAAATATCATGTTTTTGCATGGATCCTACGGTAGGGTTTTGATTTTTTTTCTTTTTCGCATTTAATTTCGTTGCGTTTGATTCTCGAAACCCTTCAATATATATATATTTATTTATTTCGTGTGTTTCGGGTCGTGTCGTGTACCCAAAGAGTAACACAAAACCAACACTAAATCTCAATCGTGTGCTTTCAAGTTCGTGTACTTTTGTGTCGTGTACGCAAAATGCAAACACAAACACTAAATTTTTCATATCGTTTCGTGTCGTGTGATCAATTGCCAAGTCTAGCTGTTATTTCCCAGTTATGCACCACGAGATTGTAGAAGGGGGGTTGAATACAATCTCAACTAAATTCTTTCGAAATGGTGAGGTCTTGACAGATTATTATAAGAACATAAAGAAAACAAGATAAACGAATAATCTAAAACACATACAACACACTATATAAAAAATCTCAGGTGGGTTGGCTTGTTTGCTTGATCCACCTGATGGTTGTATTTGAAGATAATTCTCTACGTAATAATACACAGCTGCGGGTTACAATGTTTTAGTGTTTATAAGAAAACTTAAAGCTATCAGCCTTATGATCAGTGTTTTCTTCTCTCCTAAAACTATGCTGCTCATACATCTTATATAAACTATATGAAGACGAGTAAGCTACATGAAATGTAATGATACATTTCTGGTATGACTTGTCACACACACATGCTCAAAGTGATAACCATTTCTGGAATTATCTTGAAAGTCTTCTTTCTTTGATTTAGACAATCCCAACATGCTTCAAGATAGTGCATGTTTCTTTCTTCAAAAGTTACTAAGTTCTTGAGTTGACTTAGCTTCCAAGCCCACGTGATGCTTTATACAAAAGATCTTTTTGCTTTGGATCTTTGTCTCTGAAAGTAGCTTTAATCAAAAAGATAATCTTTTTGAAAGTCAATACACTTTTCTACTTATTGAGCTGTGCTTGAACTTCCCAGATATAACGGCTGATCCTTATGCATTCTTCAAGATATCCTTTGAATTCTTCAGTTGGATTGTAACCATGTTGGAGGTTGCTTCCACTCTTATTGTTGCCCTTGAAGTCGGATAAACAGTGATTGATTTCACCTTTCACTTGGAAGAGTTTCAGCCTTCAAATATTTACAATTTGACTCCCTACTCGTAACATCCTCTGTGTAATTGGCCACTATCTATAAGTCACAGGTTGCAAAGTAAGTCTGGGTTTAATCTTCATTCGATATGTTCCATTAGAGTCCATTGGCATTATTAGGAAACCAGGTTGAATTCTCGAACAGATGAGACTTGAGTTCTCGAATGTTGACTTCTCGAGCAGTTCCTTTATGTGAGTTCTCGAATGACTTCTCGAATAGCCTTTTATGTGAGTTCTCGAATAGCCTTTTGAGTAGACTTCTCGATTAGTGCATGTTACAGACTTCTCGAATACAGAACAGTCTGACTTCTCGAATAAACCCTTTTTGTTAGAGTTCTCGAATGACTTCTCGAACTCATCTTTTCTTGACTTCTCGAATGTACTTGCATGGTTTTGGCAAACTCTCTTTTGATTACTGATATCTGAATTTAGCATCTCCAGGCTTGTTACAGAAATAATTCCTAAGTGCATGCAGAGTTCCATACTTAAGATATTGCTATAGTTGATCTGCATCTCAGCTAGCTTCCTGATTCATTTTCTGCATTGTGGTGTTTGTTATCATCATCTTGAAACATATATGACTTAACATTAGCAATAACCAACTTTGCTACACTTAATTTTGAGTTTTGTTTAAAAATTCCAGAAGATAAACCACCTCTTCTCTTCTTGTCTATTCCTCTTTTATTTTCATTTTTGAGTAAATAAAATATTGATTTATATTATTTATAGAATACCGGATAGATAAAATTACAAAAAATAATGTAATTGATTGAGTATACTCTACAATTTTCTTTTGACATTTTTGATATTTAATATAGAAATAAAATTTTAGATTATACATACTGTAACAGAGTAGAAAAAAAAAGATTTATTAACATGCGTCTCCATATAGATATTAAATTCTTAAAATGAAAAATAAAATTTTCTTTTAAGAAATATGTAAATTTTAGTTACCAAATCATATATAATTAATAATTGCATCACATTACTGTTAGGTATATAAAATTTAAATATGTGAGTTATAATAGTGGTTTTGGTCGACCAACTATATAGACTTTCAACGAATTAAATATATGATTGGTCTAAAAACATAAATATTTAAACATACACGAAAAATAATTGAAATTATGTTAAAAAGATGAGAACTCAAAAAATATGATATATATAAAAAATAACATAATTAACATTCAATAAAATAAAAAAAGATATAAAATTTAAATCATAAATATTATAAAACTACAATAATTATTTATAATGATCAATTAGACTATAACTCGACTATAAAATATGGTACATATGAATTTTTATATAATATGACAAATATATAATATATAATGGTTGAGTACTTAGATCAGTATACGATAGATTTAAAAAAGTTTGATTGTAAATTTCATATGTATGTATGGGTCATTAAGGTCGTTTTATCTTATTTAACATCGATTGAAATATTTAGAAAATTTTAAAATTGAGTTAAAAAATAATTCAAAATATAAAATAAAAAATTGGAATGCAAAATTACAAAATAACTTTCAAAATATTAGATAAATTGAAATCTTATCCTTTATCATATTTTTAATTACAAAACTATTTGAATATATATACAATTTTGGACAAGAAATTAGTTTAGTGCTAAGGCACGGGCTTTTACGCTAGTTGTATATTACTCATCAAACAACATAATTGTGAAAGAAATAATATTAGGAATTAAAGTGTTATTTTTATATATTATTATAATAAATACATTTAAAGATTAATTCAATTAGATGTTTATGAATGATATAAAATCTGTTACAAAACTCAATTTTACTCTCTCAAGAAATATGATATTCTTGAGAGCTGCTATGTTACAAGAAAGATGTGAAGCTGTTTCGCGTACATAAAATGTAAACCTATCCGTGTTTATATAATACATAGTTTAGACAATCAATTACAAAAGATATCGAATACAAATCACGAGATGTATCTTCAATTCTGTCTGATTGCTGCACTCACCGACTTTCAGGCATCGACACACTAGCAAATCAATTATCTCCTGATTCTATTGGATTCAGTTAACAGCTCAATCTTCAATCGCTGATCGTCATCTCACTTTCTGTACACTCTGATCAATCTAGAGTCTGATGACATCTGTTAGATGTAATTTATGTATGTATTAATCAGTGTTTAAGTGTAACAGTGATAAATCAGAGTTTAGCTGGAAGCAGGTCAGAGTTTGTTAAACGCTGATGGATGGAAGCGCAACAGAGTTTGTTAAACTCTGTCTGGCGGAAGCGTCTACTTGTCAACAGTGATTGAAGATTAATTGAAAACAATTATGGAAGCAATATCTTTGAAGATTGGATAGCTGTTAAAGAGATTGTGTTGACTTAGAAGACGTGTAGCAATCGTGATTGATATCAATTGTATAGCTAAATTATAGGAGTATCAATTTAACGATTGTACAGTAGCTGTATGTTTTATAAATACAGTTAGGTTAACCCTAGAAGGGTATCGAACAACGAATTATTCATTCATTGTAGCCTAAGCAGCTCTCTGTGATATTTTACATCACTGAGAGAGGAATTATTAATTCCAAACAATTTTTGATTGTTAAACTTGTGTTCTTGTTAATCTCTCATACAAATCTTGATTATATTTGTGTATTCAGCCTAACAAGTGGTATCAGAGCCAATCTGTAAATCAATACAGTTTAAGATCCACACACAAAACTATAATCATGTCAGAGATTCCTCCTCCAACAGGTTTAGGTTCTGAGAAGGCTCCTACTACTGTGAGTCGGTATGAGACTATTAGGATTCCTATTCTGAGGCCAGCAGATTATGCTATCTGGAAGGTGAAGATGACTATGTTTCTGGAGGCTACAGATCCAGAATATCTTGACAGAATTTATGAAGGTCCTCATAAGCCTACCAAGCTATCTGCTGCCACTGCTGGTCAAGAAGCTAAGATAGTCCCAAAGGAAAAGAAGGATCTGACTCCTGAAGATCTTTCATCTATTGCTAAGGATGCAAAGGTAAGGCATCTACTTCATAGTGCTTTAGACAATGTCATGTCTAATAAGGTGATTAACTGCACTACTGCCAAAGAAATTTGGGATGCCCTTGAAGTTAGATGTCAAGGAACTGCTGCTATCAAGAAGAATAGAAAGAACATACTCACACAGGAGTATGAGCATTTTGAAGCAAAGTCTGATGAAACCATGACAGAAACATTAGACAGATTCTGTAAACTGCTCAATGATTTGTCATTGGTAAATAAAGAGTATGATCTCGAAGACTCAAATCTCAAGTTTCTTCTTGCTCTACCTGAAAAGTGGGATGTGAAAACAACCACTATTAGAGACAATTATGATCTTGCTGATACTGAGATTGATGAAATTTATGGGTTACTCAAAACTCATGAACTGGAATTGGAACAGAGAAACAGGAGATCAAGCAAGAAGGCAAAGTCTGTTGCTCTTAAGGTTGAAGAGAAACCTTTGAAGAAGGAAACATCAAGGAAGAAAGCTAAGGGAAAAGCTTTAGCTATTTATTCTGAAAATGAGTCATCAGATTCTGATGTTGACTCAAACACTGATGAATCATTTGATTCTGAGGATGAAGAGGAAATGAGGAAAATGGCTGTCTTGATGGTGAAAACTTTCAAGAATATGGGTTTCAAGAACTTTAAGAAAGGAAACAGGTTCTCCAGAGATTCAACTTCAGACAGGAAGAGTTACAGGAAGTCTGAGAGAAAGGAGACTAAATCTGGGAAGAAGGATAAGTCTGAGATTCAATGCTACAAGTTTAAGGGGATGTGTCACTATGCTCCTGAGTGCAAGAAGGGTAAAACTAAGAAGGCACTCATCACAAAAGGCAGAGATTGGGCAGACACTTCAGACTCAGATGAGGAAGTCAACTATGCTCTCATGGCTTCTATTGAGAATGAATCTGAGGATTCTGAAAACAAGGTACCCTTAACTACCTATGCTTATAATACTGATAATATATCTGAATTGAGAATTTATCTCAAGACATTGCATATTAGTTATAGGGATCAGACTTTAGAGAATGAGAGAATAAAGTCTGAGAATTTTGAACTTAAACTAAGAAATAAAATTGTTGAAGAGAAACTTGAAAACATGCAACAAGTTCAGAGAGAAAGAGATGATGTTGTTTATCTAGAACAGGAGTTGCTAGGCAGATATAAGCAACTAGAATCTGAATTGGAGAAGGCAAATCACATAATCAAAACATGGACTCATTCTGGAAAAGACACTAATGAGGTTTTTCAGTCAGACACAGTAGGTTTAGGTTACTGTGAGGGAGATGAACTTAGATTTCAGAAATGAGAACTCATCTTCCTAATACAAAATTTGTTCATGGAGTGAATGAATCTAAGTCTGAAGCTGAAAAAGAAATTGTTAAGAGAGAACCAGTAAAAACTAGTGTTAAACAAGTTAAAATTGGTTTAATGACAGATAAACAACTCAAGCATAAGCTTAAGGAGCTAAAATCTGTTAAGAAACAGAAAGTGTCTAGAAAGAATAGGAATGGTAAAGTAGGCATTTCTCAGGGTAACTATCCAATGCTTGCTACTTTTGCTCCAAGAAAGACATGTCATAACTGTGGTAGCACTAACCATCTTGCTAGTTTTTGCATGAAGAACAAAAACATTAATTCTTTATCTTCTAAGTCTGAAGTAAAGAAAGTTAATGTTAGAACAGACATTATGCAAACATTGTGGAAGTACTTGGCATTCTATTTATACTTGCAGAGATTATCATGCTATTTATCATAATTACTATGAACCCAAGCCCAATTTGAAATGGGTGAAGGTTAATTCTGCAAGTGTAAACTCTGAAAGTGTTAGCTTAAACTCTGATAATGTGAATTCCGCTGCAAAAGCTAACAAATTTAAGAAAGCCAAAGGATCCAAGTAAGTCTGGATCCTTAAAACTAATCTTCAGTAAATGTTTGTGATTGCCAAAAACTTGTTTTTACTTAATCACGCAAGCGTACGTGGTCACAAGTAATATATGAATAAGTCGAGTTCGTTCCCACAGAGATCTGGTTTTTAATTCAGTTTAGTACCTATGCAACAATGTATGGTTTTAATTCACTGCTAAGACAAATAACAAATTGGGTTTTAATTAACTAAATCTAACTAAAAAGTAAATTAACAAACTAAGAATTAACTAACTAACGAGAATTGGAATCGAATTACTTCTGCAAGATAAACCATGGAATCCTAACTTCATTAAATACTTTGCTTAGATCTGACGCCTTTGATCACTATATGCAATGGTTATGATATCTGATCGGATAACACGAAACAAGTACACGCTACCTGTCAGCATACGTATACCAAACTAAACATACATCCACAAAAGAGATAGAAGATGAATAGACACCAATTATGCTTAGACCCTATATGTCTATAGAATTTGAAAACATAACGGTTGAAGAGCAAGTTATCCATATTGATCACATAGGGCAATACAAGTATTCTCATCTCATACTACGAATCATGTTGATAAACAATCATGAACCTATGCTAGCATGGCAAGTTCTAAATCTCAAGATCCACTTTCACTTCACAAGAGATTAACAGATTAGATGTTAGCTACGCATCTAACAATTAAGCAGAACCATACGAGGATATCAGATATACATCACACATAGATCTGTAAAGCATCAAGATACTAAAGCTCCATAAATAAATCCGTTAGAATCCCATGACAACGATTAGCTCGTAATTGAACCTCTCGTCATCATGGGATCTGATGAAACCATGATAAAAACAAAGTATGAAAATATACAAATAAACCTAAGTAATTGATATGTAATGGTTTTACTCCTCTCTATGTATCTATCTATCTATATCCCTCTATTACAATGGTGAGATGTGTTTAAATAGGCTCTACAAGTCTTGTCCAGCAAGAAAATACCAAAACAGAATTATAATAGAATTTCTGAAAATACGTTTCCTACACTGATTCTGTTTTTAAGGAAAATTTGTAGCTAAATTTTATTCAGTATTTCTAGACCGTTCCAGTAGTAATTGGACATCTGGACCACTTTAGAATGATAGAGAATCTCGTTAGCTTCGCGTGGACTGCTTACGGGCCTCAAACGGAGTTGTAGAACTCAAGATATGGCCAAAACAGGGAATCAGAAATCTGGCAGAATTTTTCAGGGGCAACCTGCGCCCATCAGTCTGTTTGTCGCGCAGACTGCACCCACCACGCGCAACCTGCACATGGAACACCTGTCCCATATTATATAAAATCTCCCAAGCTTCGCGTGGCCAGTAAGATCGCTGAAAACGGATTTCTAGAACTCCAGATATGGCCAAAACAGTGAAGACTGCGCAACCTATCCAGAAAATCCGAATTTTACACAAATGTGCTCCTTTCTCCTCCGTTTCTTTTGCATTAGCTAACATCTTCAGTACCATGACACATGTAACTCCTTGATAACATAACACAAGTGTCCAATCTTCATTCCAATGCTTAATTCCACTCTAATATCGCTTAGAACACCAACACTAACCAATAGCTACAACCCTGCACAACTACACAAAACACATAAAAAATACAACAAACTTGAGACCAAGTCAATCAATTTAAGCCGATATGGAACGCTCCAAGTGGATATAAAATCCACTTATCACACCCCCAAACTTAAATCGATGCTTGTCCTCAAGCATAAACAACTAACACTAACTAATTAGTACCACTTCCATAGGTGATCACGGTTGCATTTGGCATATGCAACAAGCCCTTTAACCCCTAGGCAACCTTAGTGGACGAGTAAGGTCTCGTGAGGGCCTATAGTGAATGTACCCACAAAATCCATTTAACTAATAATGCAATAACAATGCAATGCATGAATGCAACTAATATGAAAAATGCAAAGATCCCCTTCAAACTCACCAAAACCAACTAGCAAGCAAATATCTCAAAGAATGCAACTAAATCCAAATAGAGCTCGACTAAGTCCCCGTATACTAACAATACATGAACAGAAACGTGCATGTGTGCGATGC
The DNA here is from genome assembly GCA_037693485.1 of Kitagawia praeruptora. Taxonomy (NCBI): domain Eukaryota; kingdom Viridiplantae; phylum Streptophyta; class Magnoliopsida; order Apiales; family Apiaceae; genus Kitagawia; species Kitagawia praeruptora. The sequence continues at coordinate 100,462,408 of CM075352.1, read as the reverse complement.
TCATCAGAAATACTCCCAAAACTAGATCAAAAATCATACATATTCTTAGCCAAGTCAATCACAGGTTTATAAATAGAATAGACTGTAGACACTTCTTAACCTAGGAACACCTCCATCTTCATTCAAGTTAGCCAGGAATTCATGCTTTATTACTACACTATGACACATAATACAATATATAATATGCATGCTTATTTAACCGTGCAATGAATGAGATCCCAAAAGGCTTATACAGTAATACCCATGTAGCGAGTGTTAGGTCAGCAATCCCAAACCACAAGGCTTTAGGTTACTAGGACTAAGTCCCCTCAGACTTAATTACTCGAGTATTAAAGAGCTCACTCGTGGCTAATTTTGCATAAAACAATTGGACTTTTGACACTCTTTTTTTCTTTTCTTTTTCTTTTTTTTCTGATTTTTTTTTTTATCATGCAATCTGGAATGAGCATTCTCATTTCCAACCCTAGACTACTCATATAAATATGAGCCGGCTACTAGCCATTTGACACCTAGCCATTATTGACAACTAGCATGAAATTCCTGTTTTTCCCCAAACTTAGACTTTAGTATTCCTACACCATCAAGGGAATAACGAAAATTCTAAATATAAACAGGTGATTAAATCTCAAAACATCCAAACAAGCATGACCCTAACCTAGCCCAAAAGCACCCAATGAGACTGTGTAAAATTTTTGTTCCCGTATCATGCAAGTCAATTTCATAGGAACTATAAATCAACCCTATCATGCAAGTCAATTTCATAGGAACTATAAATCAACCCTCTACTCATCATTACCACACTCAATTAAACACCTACCTACCAATCAGAATCAGCTCGCCCTAAGGGATCATGAAATATGCATGCCATGAAAATGCAACTAAAATGAACTCACATGGTATACGAAAATAAAAACAGAATGTCCTATATGAAACAAACGTAGAACAAATACAACAACAAATCCCCCAAATACAACTACAACTACTAATCCCCCAAATTACCCCCAAACTTAAAATATTCAATGCCCTCATTGAATGGAAGTAAATACGAGGGATAACAAACATACCTAATCATTGAAACTTGAAAATTCTTACACCGTATCTCTATATGGCCATTTAATTATCTTTTCCGGAGCTACATCCTCGATGACAAGTTTTAGCCTTCTTTTCTCTTCAAAGGTATCAACCACAATGTTCACTCCACTACCTGCAAAGTTAGCAATAATAATAATAAGCAAAGCAGATGAATGACCCAAATATGCATACCTCCTGTGATCTGGTAGTTTAAGCTCAAGTTTGGAAGCTTCTTCAACATGATGATTTTCTACCAAAGACTGATCAAGAATGGAGATAGACGGACTAGGAACAGAGGTGGGTAGTTCACCAACAGAAGTCTTAACCACAGACTCAGGATCAAAAGAACAATCCTCAAGTTGACTTTCATGCTTAGAACAAATAGCATTCAATTCCTCCAACATCTCATCAGAAGTAAAATTCCTTTACAACTCATGAAGATCCTCATTACCCTCAATCAAAACATCTTCCTCAAGAAAAGACTCAATTGCACTATTCTCAAGATTTGACCATAAAACCACCTCATCAACCAGCACCTTAGAATCCCAGAGATCAGCCAAGCCTAGTGACTCACACTCTTCATCCTCATCACTATCCACCACAGGTTCTGACAAAACAGAATTTTCTTCTTTTTCTGTAGGATCCTGATCATGAATTCCTTCTTCATCCTCAATTGCTGAATTCTGATCGTTCCTGACTTTTCCAGATCTGAGTGTTATGGCATTAACCTGCTCCATGCCATCTTGTTTTCCTGGATTCACCTCTGTGTCACTAGGAAGAACTCCCTGCGGTCCGTTGATAAAGGCACTTGCAATTTGCCCAATCTGATTCTCCAATGTCTTGAGAGATACCGCCTGACTTTTAACCATCAACCTCAATTCATCCAATTCAGATTTTTCATTCGAAAATTTACCATCATCCCCATGAAACTGTTGCTGCTGAAAATCTTGATTGTTGCTCCAGTCGAAATTGGGATGATAGGTGGCTGGAGCTGGTTGCGAAGGTTGCTGGAAGTTGCTCACAAACTGTGCCGATTCAGAAGATATGGCACATTGACTCGTCTCATGTGCGCCCTCACATAGCTCACAAACACTAGCAACTTGAGGTACCCCTTGCTTTGACATAAAATCCAATTTCTTATTAAGTGCCTCTAGCTGAGCTGCTAGAGCTGTGACTGTAGTAACTTCCAGAATTCCTGCTAATTTGCCTTGTGATAATCTCTGAGTTGGATTCTGGTATTCATTCGCAGCCATCATCTCAATTAGCTCATAAGCTTCCGCATAGCTCTTAGCCCATAAAGCTTCACCTGATGCTGCATCTAGCATGGGTCTTGACTGTGCACCCAAGCCATTATAAAAGCAGTTAATCACCATCCAATCAGGCATCCCATGATGTGGACACTTCCTTAGCATCTCCTTATATCGCTCCCAAGCCTCGCACAAAGATTCTTCAGACTGCTGTGAAAATTGAGTAATAGAGTTCCTGATTGCTGCGGTCTTTGCCATGGGGAAAAATTTAGTGAGAAATTTCTGAGCAAGATCCTCCCATGTCAAAATAGAACTTGCTGGTAGAGAGTACAACCAGCCCTTAGCTTTATCCCTCAAAGAGAATGGGAAAAGTCTCAATTTGATAGCATCTTCCGACACCCCATTGATCTTGAAAGTGTCGCAGATCTCAATAAAGTCCCGGATGTGCATGTTAGGATCCTCCGTAGGAGCACCCCCAAACTGAAATGAATTCTGCACAATCTGAATTATGCTAGGCTTGATTTCGAAAGTATTAGCTGCAATAGCTGACCTGACAATGCTAAATTGGATGTCCTTGATCTTTGGTTGAGAATAATACATCAATGCTTTCGCTGCTGCTGCTGGTTCTCCCATTGCTACCTGCAACACATAAAACTAAACAACTATATATAAGAAACAATCCGAGTCAGTGAACTCTAACGACCACTATTGACAAGCACATAACCCAAAAATAAAACACCGATGATCCCCGGCAGCGGTGCCAAAAACTTGTTTTTACTTAATCACGCAAGCGTACGTGGTCACAAGTAATATATGAATAAGTCGAGTTCGTTCCCACAGAGATCTGGTTTTTAATTCAGTTTAGTACCTATGCATCAATGTATGGTTTTAATTCACTGCTAAGACAAATAACAAATTGGGTTTTAATTAACTAAATCTAACTAAAAAGTAAATTAACAAACTAAGAATTAACTAACTAACGAGAATTGGAATCGAATTACTTCTGCAAGATAAACCATGGAATCCTAACTTCATTAAATACTTTGCTTAGATCTGACGTCTTTGATCACTATATGCAATGATTATGATATCTGATCGGATAACACGAAACAAGTACACGCTACCTGTCAGCATACGTATACCAAACTAAACATACATCCACAAAAGAGATAGAAGATGAATAGACACCAATTATGCTTAGACCCTATATGTCTATAGAATTTGAAAACATAACGGTTGAAGAGCAAGTTATCAATATTGATCACATAGGGCAATACAAGTATTCTCATCTCATACTACGAATCATGTTGATAAACAATCATGAACCTATGCTAGCATGGCAAGTTCTAAATCTCAAGATCCACTTTCACTTCACAAGAGATTAACAGATTAGATGTTAGCTACGCATCTAACAATTAAGCATAACCATACGAGGATATCAGATATACATCACACATAGATCTGTAAAGCATCAAGATACTAAAGCTCCATAAATAAATCCGTTAGAATCCCATGACAACGATTAGCTCGTAATTGAACCTCTCGTCATCATGGGATCTGATGAAACCATGATAAAAACAAAGTATGAAAATATACAAATAAACCTAAGTAATTGATATGTAATGGTTTTACTCCTCTCTATGTATCTATCTATCTATATCCCTCTATTATAATGGTGGGATGTGTTTAAATAGGCTCTACAAGTCTTGTCCAGCAAGAAAATACCAAAACAGAATTATAATAGAATTTCTGAAAATATGTTTCCTACACTGATTCTGTTTTTAAGGAAAATTCGTAGCTAACTTTTCTTCAGTATTTCTGGACCGTTCCAGTAGTAATTGGACATCTGGACCACTTTAGAATGATAGAGAATCTCGTTAGCTTTGCGTGGACTGCTTACGGGCCTCAAACGGAGTTGTAGAACTCAAGATATGGCCAAAACAGGGAATCAGAAATCTGGCAGAATTTTTCAGGGGCAACCTGCGCCCATCAGTCTGTTTGTCGCGCAGACTGCACCTACCACGCGCAACCTGCTCGTGCAACACCTGTCCCATATTATAGAAAATCTCCCAAGCTTCGCGTGGGCAGTAAGATCGCTGAAAACGGACTTCTAGAACTCCAGATATGGCCAAAACAGTGAAGACTGCGCAACCTATCCAGAAAATCCGAATTTTACACAAATTTGCTCCTTTCTCCTCCGTTTCTTTTACATTAGCTAACATCTTCAGTACCATGACACATGTAACTCCTTGATAACATAACACAAGTGTCCAATCTTCATTTTAATGCTTAATTCCACTCTAATATCGCTTAGAACACCAACACTAACCAATAGCTACAACCCTGAACAACTACACAAAACACATAAAAAATACAACAAACTTGAGACCAAGTCAATCAATTTAAGCCGATATGGAACGCTCCAAGTGGATATAAAATCCACTTATCACAGGGCATCAGGGAGAGTACCCTAGTCGTGGACAGTGGATGTTCAGGACACATGACTGGAAATAAAGCCATGCTATCAGAGTATGTGGAGAAGGCTGGCCCAAAGGTTTCCTATGGAGAAGGCAACATAGGATATACTCTGGGATATGGCAATATCAATCTTGGAAGTGTCATCATTACAAATGTAGCTCTGGTTCCAGGACTCAAGCATGATCTGCTATCTGTGACAGAGGATATCATGTAGATTTTCAGCCTGAATACTGTGAAATCATCAGTAAATCTACATGGAAGGTTGTTCTAGTTGGAAACAGGCACAATAACATCTATGAAATAAAGTTGTCAACAAACTCAGATGGCAAAACAGTGTGCCTGTCAACAAGAATGTCCAGAGAAGAGAGTTGGAAGTGGCATAAGAAACTCTCTCATTTGAATCTGAACAACATAAATGAGCTGATAAGAAAGAATCTTGTTAGAGGGCTCCCAAAATCATTATTAAATATTGATGGCCTATGTGATTCCTGTCAAAAGGCCAAACAAAGGAAGTCATCTTTCAAGAGCAAGACTGAATCTTCAATTGTTGATCCTTATCATCTTCTACATGTTGATCTTTTTGGACCAGTAAATGTGATGTCTATTGGAAGAAATAAATATGCTTTAGTCATTGTTGATGAACACACCAGATATACATGGGTGTATTTTCTAGCAAAGAAGGATGAAACAGCATTAACTCTGATGGAGCATGTAAAGCTTCTGGACAAAGGATCAAAACACAAAGTCAAGATTATCAGAAGTGATAATGGAACTGAATTCAGAAATGCAACAATGGAAGAATTCTGCAAAAACAGAGGAGTGAAGCAAGAGTTTTCTGCACCTGGTACACCACAGCAAAATGGTGTAGTTGAAAGAAAGAACAGAACCTTGATAGAAGCTGCCAGAACTATGCTTGATGAAGCAAAGTTGTCAACTTATTTCTGGGCAGAAGCTGTTCAAACTGCCTGTTTTACTCAGAATGCTACTCTGATCAACAAGCATGTAAAAACACCATATGAAATGGTGAGGGAAAAGAAGTCAAACCTGAAATATTTTCATATTTTTGGGTGCAAATGCTTTATGCTGAAAACTCATCCTGAACAGTTGACAAAATTTGAGTTAAAAGCTGATGAAGGAATTTTTGTTGGCTATCCACTATCAACTAAGGCATTCAGAGTTTATAATCTGAGAACAAAGGTGATCATGGAGTCTATTCATATGTCATTTGATGACAAGAAAATAATTGGACTTGAAGATGTAGATGAACATGATCAACTGCACTTTGAAAATGAAGATTTATTCTCTGATGAAGTAAACTCTGATAAAGCTGAACTGACAAACTCTATTGAGCTAAACTCTGAACCTCTACTGGTAAATACTGAAGAAAATTCTCAGCCACAAACAAGGAGAGAACCAGTTGAGGGGGAGCATGAAGAATCACTTCAAAGTGATGACTCAAATTCTGATAATGAGTCAGCTGAAAAATCTGGATCAAACTCTGATGACTCAAACTCTGAAAATCCAAAATCTGACAGTTCAAACTCTGAGCAGTCACATTTAGGGGGAACCTCAGAGAATGAAGAAAGGCAACAAGAAAATCAGGAGAACATGGATCGAGAGGGAGGATCAAATACTGAGAGAATTCATTTGCCTTCAGCTAGGAAATGGACAAAATCTCACACACCTGATTTGATTATTGGTGATCCAGATGCAAGAGTAAGGATAAGGAGTGCAACAACAAATGAATGTCTGTTTCATGCATTCTTGTCACAAACTGGGCCAAAGAAGGTAGAAGAAGCTCTTCAAGATGCTGACTGGATAACAGCAATGCAGGAGGAGTTGAATGAATTTGAAAGAAATGAAGTTTGGACCCTTGTACCAAGACCAAAGAATAGATCTGTTGTTGGTACTAAATGGGTTTTCAGAAATAAAACTGATAGTGAGGGGGTTGTTACAAGAAACAAGTCCAGACTTGTGGTAAAAGGCTATTCACAACAGGAAGGAATAGATTATGATGAGACTTTTGCTCCAGTTGCAAGGTTGAAGGCAATAAGAATGTTTCTAGCATATGCCTCTCATAAGAAATTCAAGGTATTTCAGATGGATGTGAAAAGTGCCTTTCTGAATGGGAAACTTGAAGAAGAAGTGTTTGTTGAACAACCACCAGGATTTGTGGACCTCAAATATCCAGATTATGTCTACAGGCTTGATAAAACACTCTATGGACTTAAGCAGGCACCAAGAGCATGGTATGAAACACTAGCTCAATTTCTTCTAGAAAGTGAGTTTCACAGAGGTACAATTGATAAAACTCTGTTTTACTTTAAATCTGGTAGTGACCTGCTTCTAGTTCAAATATATGTTGATGACATAATTTTTGGGTCTACTAATGATAAACTCTGTACAAAGTTTGCCAAGCTAATGCAGTCCAGGTATCAAATGAGTATGATGGGAGAGCTTAGTTATTTTCTAGGCCTACAGGTGAAGCAAACAGATGATGGGATCTTTATAAATCAAGCAAAATATACCAGAAATCTTCTCAAGAAATTTGGTATGCTTGAATGCTCATCTGCATCAACTCCCATGGCAACAGCAACTAAGTTGGATAAAGATACAGGAGCATCAATAGATATGACAAACTACAGAGCAATGATAGGATCTCTTCTTTATCTGACAGCAAGTAGACCTGATATCATGTATGCAACCTGTCTCTGTGCAAGGTTTCAGGCTGATCCCAGAGAACCACATCTCACAGCTGTGAAAAGAATCTTTAAATATCTCAAGGGCACCATTACTTTAGGTCTGTGGTATCCCAGAGAGTCAGATTTCAAGCTACTTGGTTACTCTGATGCAGACTTTGCAGGCCGTAAGATAGACAGAAAAAGCACCAGTGGAAGTTGTTAATTTCTGGATGAAAGACTGGTTTCTTGGTACAGTAAGAAACAGAAATAAATTTCTACATCTATAGCTAAGGCAGAGTATATTGCTGCTGGTAGCTGTTGTGCACAGATTCTATGGATAAAGAATCAATTGCTGGATTATGGATTAAGGTATAGTAAGATTCCTATTTACTGTGATAATCAAAGTGCTATTGCTATGACAGGTAATCCAGTACAACATTCAATGACCAAGCACATCAGCATAAGGTATCACTTTATCAGAGAACATGTAGAGGAAGGAAACATTGAGCTTCATTTTGTGTCTACTTACCAACAGCTTGCAGACATCTTCACCAAGCCATTGAGTGAAGCTATATTTACAAGGCTGGTAAATGAACTTGGAATGGTCTCTGGTTTTGACTAGAGATATTGGTTAGACTCAAACTTCACTTATGTAATGCATTACTTATGTTTATGTGATGTGTTAAATGCTATATGAACTCTGTTTTTAAACTCTGCTATGTAAACTCTATTAGTAGACTGTTAAACTATGTTAGCATGTTTTGTCAGTCAAACACTGTTAACATGTTGGATAAACACTGATATACTCTGAAAATGTTATAGTCTGAGATGAACACCAATGAAGAAAATGTATGAAGCATGATTCTCAGTTATTAATCATGAATCTTTCCAAGTTATCTGTGATCTAATCTTAGACTGTGTAGAAAGTTAACACAAGCATGATACTGTTTCATATTTATAGCATCTCCTAGTTTATTTATCCTCAACTCTGAGTCTGTAAATATTGTGTGCATTGCCTCTCATGAAAAACTGCTGATGTTGATGACTCCTAAGCTCTAGGGATGGGAAAAAAATCCGATCCGACGGATACCCGATTCGAAATCCGATTTTTTATCTGATCCGAACCCGATATTTTGGATTTGGATATGGATATGGATTTAAATTTTAAACCCGAAAGATTTTGGATATGGATATGGATTTCATGAAACCCGATCCGAAACCCGATCAAAACCCGAGTCGAACCCGAAACCCGAAAAATACCCGACTTTTATTTATTATATTTTATATTTTATATATTATATATTATATATAAATGTATATTATAAATACATATTATACATACACTATTATATATATATATATAAATGTATATTATAAATACATATTATACATACACATATCTTTGAGACATAAGATATGGAAATATCGAGAAAATAAATTGTCATGGATGTAGCGGTATTTTTTAACTTACTTACACAATTTTTTTTATTTTTTTGTTAAGCAACTTATTTACACTATTTTTAATTTTGAATACCCGAAAAAACCCGATCCGATCCGAAACCCGACGGATTTGGATTTGGATATTGAGTTTTGGATCCGAAACCCGATACGATCCGAAACCCGAAATCCGAAAATATTTGGATTTGGATTTGGATTTTACAAAACCCGAGCCGAACCCGACCCGTTCCCATCCCTACTAAGCTCTATTAGCTAAACTCTGTTAGTTAAAAATCTGTTTTAGTCAGATTCTGTATATAGTATATCCCCAAAGACTTGATAATTTCTTGTTTGTGCTTTCGAAAATTATAAACTTGAAATGTGTCTTTGTTAATTTTGGTGAGTACTGAAGCATGCTTTCACCCTATGAGATCTTGAGCCAAATCAGTGATTGATACGTTTTATATCAATCAATTTTTATTGTTGTGTGTTGTTCATCAGTGAGTATGATGATCTAGAACTTGTTTTAAACCATTTTGAGACTGTATGATATGTGTGTGCATGAAAATGATAAAGGCACTAGGATTAACCACATTTATCCAAACACTACCAGTAATTTTCAATCTTTAGTGAACCCCTTTGAGCCTTTTAACCATTTTTTTCACCACAATAAACTTTTGAGTTACTGGTAGAGCAATCTGATTCATTTGGGGATTAATGACTGAACAGTGTGGGGATTTCTTGTTACAGTATATATATATAAAAAGGGTTGTATATATAAATTATTAAGTAAAAATTGCTCTATCAGTTTGTCAAATTTATAACCTGCTAGTTTTTTTTTCTTTTCTCTTCATTTTAGCCTAGTTTCAACCTTTAACAATGTCCTTTTGATTTGTGCATACATGTATTCAAAGTAGTACAGATTTGGTGGACAACCAAGCATATGGTAGCACATGATTTTACTGATTGAACTTGAATGTATACACTTCACCTAAACACTTGTGTGGTTTGAGAGTTATGTGAGCTTTAATAACCATAGCATGTTACTCACTGAATGCGACATTGATATCTATTTCATGATCTTTTTGTCTATCTAGACTGTGTACTTACTTGGATAATCTTGTACATAAGGGGGTATAGGTAATTTCAGAGTTTAGTATTCATCATACATTCAGTGTTTACTATGAGAGTTTGTGCATCCAGTGTTTACTGATTTAATTTATGGATTTTATGAAATATTAGATGCTCTAAAAATTGGATTAGTAAACTCTGCTATCCACACACATATATTCATAACTGTGCAGTTTTTGAAAGGGTTTCAGTAATAAAGTTGGAGAATTGACAAATGCTGATGGATTTTGTCTAAATATTTTAAGGTATATTTTATTTCAGATGATTTCAAATTTGGAGTAAAAAGAGTTTTGACAGCTATTACTGAGTGTAAAAGTGTTTAATTGTGTCAGTAATAAGAGAGAGAAAGTAGCAGTAATTATAGTTGTAATTACTGAACATGCACATCTGCTTTGCTAATTATGTGCCACGTGTCCCACTCACACAAATCTCTATGAATGTGTCCCACTAGCACATGGTAAGTGGTTGCGTATTTAATGGTAAAACGACTGGGTTTGTTTTGTTTTACATATCTAATACGATTCATATTCACTTATTCACTTTCTCACACACTCCCAATTACTTTTTACTCAACCACACAGTTACTTCGCATTTTACACTTGAACATTTCATCAAACACCTTTCACTCATATCATTCTCTTTCGTATTTTCTTCTCAATCTCATTCTAATTACCACCAAACCTTTCACTGCTCTTGGACTCTTGTTTGTTTCTAACAACTATGCAGCCCCACTGAACAATACAAACGTGCCAGAGGCGTTTCATCTGATTCAGAACTTCTTGAGGGATTCAGAGATAGGACAAGATTTGGTTGAATATGACTATGACTATGACTATGATTCAGACTCGAGACATGACTATGGAGAGAGAATCTAAACTCATGAGTCAAAAATTTTCTAAAGCTCAAGAGACTCTTTTTGAGAGGCTGGGAAAAGTTGAAGAAAATCAGTCTGTAATGTCTGATAAGATTGATTCCATTGCTACTTCCTTGGAACTGATAACATCAATTCTGATTCCTGATGATGTCAAAAAGGGGGAGAGATTTGCTAAGTCTAAGTGCAGGAAGTCTCAAACTCTAACTCAGAAGGATGATGCTGGAGATGGAGGTGCAAGAGGACAAAAGAGTTTAAAGTCAAGAGTCGTTGAGAAGAGTTTACAAGCTGGCAACATTTCTAAGTCAAAGTCTGATGGTGTAAACACTGATACTCAGGGTACTTCCAAGACTCAGAGTTTGGTATTAACTTCTAATCCACAGACAGATGAGGAATTGGCTGCTAAGTTGTTCCTTGAAGAGAATGAAGAGGAAGTCACACTTGCAGATATTCAAGCTGAGGAGAAAAATCTACAAGAAGAACATCAGAAAGCTTTGAAGTCTGGCAAAGTCAAGAGGAATGTAAAAGCTTCTAGGCCTGTTCTTAAAGGCATTATGATCAAAGAAAATGTTGGTACTGATCAGAGGATGCAAGTATCCAGAAAACCAACAGAAGCAGAACCTAAGTTGAAACGGAAAGGTAAAGCTGTTGAGGATGAAAGAGTCTCTAAGAAAGGAAAAACAACCTCTGTTACTACACAAGTTGTGCAGAACTCTTTGTCTACTCCATTACAATCAATTTTTGGAAAAATAGCAGTTTATGAACAAACTCTGGATGTTGGAAGGACTAGAGGTACTTTTGTACATGGTAGAACTCAAGATGGAAAAATTGAAGGTGATAAAGCTGGTTTGGGTTCTCATAGAGAAAAGAATAAATACCAGTCCTCAAGATCCATCATCACTGACTGTTCCAGGTCTTGAAGTTACACAAGAAAGTTTGGATAGACTGGAATCAGTTCAGTTAATACACCAGAAGAGTTTGGAAAGGGATTTTCTTTTGTACTTTATGGCAGATGGAACTGTGTTTAAAATTGGCGAGTTCGATCTTGATTTGAAGACTTGGGAGGAATTAGAGTATGTTCTCTATATTTTTAAAGTGAGACATCAGAGAACTCAAAAAGCTGCAGATGTACCGAGAAAGAAGATGCTGCAAAATTTGGCAGTTAGAGGTGAAAAGTTTAAAAGTCAGTATGTTCATAAGTATAGAGATTATCGTGGTAAAGTTGTTGAGATGAAGAAAGATAGTGCTAAGCTGAAGATTGATTTGGGAATAACTGTTCTTGATTTTAACTCTGAATCAAAGGAAGCACACTTCATCAGACTGGGAAATGAAATGAGAAGAAACAAAATCTATTCTCTGAGAGCTGCTATTTATCAAACTGGTGAGAATGATCCCAATCTAAGAGAGATCAAGGAGATTATGCAGAGAGAGCTTGAGAATGCAGAGAGAAGGTTGTTGATTGATTATCTCAGAACAACACCAGATGTTGAGGAGATCAGATGAATGATGTTTTGTAAGAATTTCTTGCTTTCTGTAGATTTTGTGTAAGTAAAAGTTTAAAACTCTGATTATTTGTTAAACACTGCATTTCATCTATTTTGTTTTGACATCATCAATTACTGTTAACTTGTGCATCGTTGCTAATGAACAAGTTGGGGGAGATTGTTAGATGTAATTGATGTATGTATTAATCAGTGTTTAAGTGTAATAGTGATAAATCAGAGTTTAGCTGGAAGCAGGTCATAGTTTGTTAAACGCTGACGGATGGAAGCGCAACAGAGTTTGTTAAACTTTGTCTGGCGGAAGCGTCTACTTGTCAACAGTGATTGAAGATTAATTGAAGACAATTATGGAAGCAATATCTTTGAAGATTGGACAGCTGTCAAAGAGATTATGTTGACTTAGAAGACGTGTAGCAATCGTGATTGATATCAATTGTATAGCTAAATTATAGGAGTATCAATTTAACGATTGTACAGTAGCTGTATGTTTTATAAATACAGTTAGGTTAACCCTAGAAGGGTATCGAACAACGAATTATTCATTCATTGTAACCTAAGCAGCTCTCTGTGATATTTTACATCACTGAGAGAGGAATTATTAATTCCAAACAGTTTTTGATTGTTAAACTTCTGTTCTTGTTAATCTCTCATACAAATCTTGATTATATTTGTGTATTCGGCCAACAACATCATATTATGCTAATAACTAGACTTTGATAGATAGACTTTGACAGCATCATTTCCAACAATCTCCCCCAATTTATAATTTGTGAAATAAAGTATAAATTCAAATAATGATGATGTCAAAAACCATAAGGATAAATGCTAGCTTAAAACAACTAGATACTCTAACTTCATTCAGTGACATCTATCAACAGAGTCTGATGATCAGAATCTGTTTTTCTCTTCTTTCTAACAAATTGTTCTTCTATTTCAACATTTTCATCCACATCATGCTTGAGATACAAGAACTTCTCGATAACTCCAGACTAAGCTCCTTTACCATAATTATGTACTTGATCTTTACCAAAATTCTGTACTTCACTAGAATTCTGTACTGACCTGGTTGTACTTGTCTTTGAAAAGTCTGGTTGATCTCTATACATAGAGAGGTGGACAAAGAACAGATGTGCCAGTATATAATAATTTAATTGTGATTGATTTTAAATAAAAAATTGTGATAATTTAGTTAATAAGTATTTATGAAAATTAATCCGTAATATATAATTATTTATAATAGTATAATTGTAGATGATATTTATGAAAATTATCTCATAATATATAATAGTTTAATTTTGACTCACTTTAAATTAAAAGTTTGATAAGTTAGTAAATATTTTATCACTTTAAAAAATATGTAATTTATGCATGTACTAAATAAAATAAATTTTACATTTCAAATAAATTGTTAGGTAACCACGATAAGTAAATTAGGACGAGAATGATATGATTAATTTAATTTTAGTGGTAAATTCTTATTAGCGCTTATATTTATTTATGAAAATTAATCCATATTATATAATAATGTAAATGTGATTAATTTTAAATCAAAAGAGTGGAAACTTAATATTGCAAAAGTCTCTTAGTATTACATATATATTTGTATAATCCTGATTGATTTCAATTTAAAATATTATACTTAATTTTTAACATCAAAAAATATGTACTATATGGATATTTTAAATCAAATAACTATCTATATTTAAATTAGAATTGTTAACTTATCATGGTTAGTAATAGGATGAGAATGGTAAATATTTAAGAAAAACTTTTAATATAAGATGATTGGTTTAAAATTTAGGAATTGTTTCTGATTCCTAAAATGATTCACAATTTTTTGACTGGCTAACTGCATATAACCATATAATAAAGGATGTATGTGCAACATAAAATGGCCATTCAGCAACATTCAAAAGCATTAAACCGATTAAACAACATAAAAGGTCCAATTAATAGTATAGCATGATCAACAACCTCCAAATAATTGATCACTTTATGTTATGTTTGCATTTATAGAATTGCTTTATTTTTCTATTAATAATTATGATTTTATTGTTTTATATGCTCGGTATATTCAACTTGACTTTCCGTAAATGTAGCATAAAATGTTGTTGTTGTGGAATAAAAACTAGGTTATCGATTTGTATTTAATGCTAGGATTCGTGAGCTTCGTGCTTTAATGGTTGTTTCCGCGTTCGAGACTAATCGGTCCTCACAGAGTGCCTACGTATCTCGTATTGAGAATTAAGCCAAAAACGTAGCTCTGAGAATGAGGGGTCAAGCCCTTTATATAGGCTGAGAAGCCCTAGAATCGCAGTTGGATTAGGTGACTTGGTGGGCAAGTCACCGCCTTGAGGAAGGTTTTAGACTCCTTCCTTGTAGGAGTCAGTTCCCTTATTGAATTCTATGCCTTGGAGGCTAAGTTTGGTAGGAGTAATATCCTTCTCTGACTCTTATTGTTGAGTTGTTTTATCCCATTAATATTAATTACGAAATTAATATTTTTCTAGGGTTTTTGGGCCCCACATTTGGACCATACCGGGTCTAATTAATGCAACATTAAATGTGTCTTTAGGGCTTTACTTTTAGCCCATATCATTTGCCCCCCAACTTCTAGGAAAACTGATCAGGTTTTCCTTGAAGTTTTAACGACCTTTTTTCGAGTCTTGGGTCAGGGTTTATTGTTGTACGCTAATATTTTCACGAATACCATCTTGATGTAAAGCGTGGAGCGACCGACGCGTTTACGACGATGTTGAATGACACTATACGGTGCTAAACGGCACTAAACGGTACTAATCAGCCTTAAACGACGTTTAAACGGTGTTGAACGACGTTAAACGGCAAAAAACGGTGCTAAACGACGCTAACAATGCTATCGGCACTAAACGGTGCTAGCGGGGGTCTAGTGGCGGTAGCCCATGGGCGGGGTCCAAGGGGCGGCAGCCCGTGGCGGCGTTCAAGGGGCAGAGCCCCTGGCTGGCGGAATTTTTTTATTTCTAAAGACTAGTACTATTCAGAATTTATCGTTTCGGCTCGAATTTCTGAAATTTGGTCACTGATTTTCACGTTTAGCACGTCAAGTTTGAAGTTAAATATCAACTCTAGAACCCGTACTGAAAATCAATCTCAGTCGGCTAAAAAAACTTGAAATCATGTGCTGATGATCGACCTCAGTCGACCGAAGTCCCCCCCGGTGCCTCAGTCGGCCGTCATGCCACGCGCGCCTCGGTCGGTTGCGTCTCGGTCGGCTGGGGTGTCACGCGATGGTCTCGGTCGGCCATGGCACGATCGGCTAGAGGGTCTCGCGGGCACCTCGGTCGGCTAGTCTTTAGTCGCCTGGAGCTCCCTCGAGGCCTCGGTCGGCTGTGGCTCCCGGGCGTGCGTTGGTCGGCTGGTGCCCTCGTGGGTGCCTCGGTCGACCGCTTGTCAGTTGGCTGACGCCCTTCGTGGTACCTTGGTCGGCCGGCTCACGGTCTGCGAACTTGATTTTTCAAATTTGAGTATCGACCTTGATCATCAATATTGAATCTCAACATCAATATTCATACATCGACTTTCATTGCTTGAAAATCAACAACTTGGTCATCCATGACTTTTGTTTAAGGTTTTACTTAGTACTTCGATTAGCATCACTAATCCCGCGTTTAGGACTAATTTCCGGATTAAGCTTTCTTAAGCGTGCTTAGCTTTCAAATCTAAACTGACTGCTCTGGTATGATGTCTTGCCGGATATTCTCCGTTTCTTTTCCATAATTTCATGAGTTATAACGATTCTTTTCATCTGTAACATATAGTTTTTGTTCCTTTTTCATTTTCAAACTTCTCTCAAGTCTTTAAACTCTCTAGCTCTCTAGTTCTCAAGCTTCAAGTTCGACTTCAAGTTCAAGTTAGAGTTCGACATGGCTGACAAGCACGCACCTGCCCCCCAAATCTCCATGGAGGAAGCCTTCAGGAAGAGGAGCATGGCAAGAACAATGAAAGGTATGCAAAAACTCAAGCCTCTTAAATATGTTAAGCATCGATTCGAGTCTTTGTTAGATTTGTTAAACATTATGGGTGAGTCATTCCCCAATAGTTCAAGCTTAGATGCCTTTCATAGTCCTTCCAAGTTAAAAAGGAAGGATGTCGAGATGATTGAGAGCATATATGGTTTTCCAAGTGTGATCAAAGTCTGCCTTCCAAGCCCAGGGGATAGAACTTGCAATTGGCATCCTGAAAGGATCTGTGTTTTCAAAGGCGCTTTAGAAGCGGGGTTGAGGTTCCCAGTCCATCCATTTATTATCAGGCTCTTAGCGGAGCTTCAAGTCCATCCTTGCCATCTATACCCTAATTCATGGAGGTTCCTGATTATCTTCATGTTAAGATGTCGTGAGTTGGAGATCCCTTGGAGCACGACCATGTTTAGAAGCATCTTCTCGGTAAAGAACTCCTCTGAGTCTAAGCCAGGGTGGATTAGCGTTCAGCTTCGAAGTAAGCTTCTGCACATAGTAAACTCTTTCTCCTTCCCTAGCTCCCACCATTTCTGGGAGAGGGAGTTTGTTGTTCTGGAATGGGAAGGTGGTGATTGGGTCACTTTTTTATTAAGAAGTTTGGATTTGTAGAGGATAGTTCACACTTCGTGTGTGACCTCAACCAAAAAGAATTGCTCAATCAAGATAAGCTGCTTGTTGATGATGGTCGCACTCATTACAGAACTATTCTAACCGAGAAGAAACTTATTGAAGCTGGCTTAAGCTTTCTTTCTTTTGAGGGTAATTTTTCTTTTGTTGTTTCATTATGAACTATGTTAGTTCTTATTCCGATATCTTTCTCCTTCATCTTTCAGCTGCTAAGGAGTTGGACAGTCGTCCCGAGAATCAGCCAACTGTCACCAGACGGATGGTGAAGAAAGCGGAAGCGTAGCTGAATCCTACTGGTCGAAAAGTTCCTCAGTTCTTGGAGGGATGTTCTCAAGGGGGAAAGAGGTCCCGAAATGCTGCTGAAGGTACTAGAGTCCCCTTCACTCCAGATTGGGGCATTTATGAGCAGGACTCTATCTTGGGGAGTTCTGCCTTAGCCTTGACCTGGTCCAGGCTCTCTATCACCGCTCCTAATCTTCTGACAGTAGCTGCGGGGGATAAGATCGACGAATCTGAGCGCCTTGGAGCTCAGGCTCTATATCAGGTACCAAATTATGTATTCGATGTTCTTGTTTGTTTTGTCATTGTAAGTGCCTTACCAATTTCTTTATTACAGGCCAACGCTTATCTTCAATCTGCCACTCGTCAAGGCCGGGCCTATAGAGATAACAATGCGGTATTGCTGGATGAGAAGGCAAAGTTCCAAGAGTAAGTTCAAGACCTAAATTCCAGAGTTGTCCAAGTTGAGGCAAATTATCAGTCTTATCAAAAGCAACTTTGCTCACTGGCCAGGAAGAAATCCTCCGATGCTGACAAGGTGATTGATACCTACCATAGGTCAGAAGCTTTCTCAAAGTTTATAGATGATCATGATGATGAGTTGCGGCCTTTCAATATGTTAGTTGGATGGAACAAAGTTGTTAGTGTTATAAGTCACAAGTATCCTTCGGTGGTCAATCCAGCAGACTTCTCTTGCTCTAACTGGGCTGCTGGTGGCGGAAGTCATGTGGATCATGCATCAGGCTCTGGGGGTAGTCGTCGGCCTTCTAGTTCTGGCTTAAGGAAGGCGGCCCAAGTTGTTAGCTCTGACTTGATTTCTTCCCGTTTTACTGGAAAAAAGGCCATGTCAAAGAGGGAAGCGGCCGTTAGGCAATCCTTTCTCGGCAAAGGGATACGAGCGAGATCCAACTCCATGACGGATACCTCAGATGAAGAGAGGGACGTGGTGAAGAAGGGAAAGGCGTAACCTATGAAGATAGCAGCCGAGGAAGGGAACGATTCTGATGATGACAACTCCGGAGAGGAGGAAGAAGAAGAGGAGAGAGAAGAAGAAGATGGAGAAGAGGAAGAGGGAGAAGAAGTGGTGGAGGAATCCTCTGAGGAGTAAGTGGCCTTGTTAGCCACTTGTGGCTTTATCTTTTCAGTTTTCAATCAAGGTCCTTCGGGACTTAACTTTTATTTGTGGTTTGTAATTTAAACCTTAGCCTTTCGAGGCACCTTATTTATGCATTTGCTTTCCTCATTCGTATGTTCACTTATTTCCGGTACTTGGTTTTTCTAAACTTACAACCAAAATCATAGAATCATAGAATGGAAAACAAACTTTCATTAATAATCGAAATGGGTTCAACCCTTACATATGTAATACTACTGTCCTACTCCGGGCACTAGGCCCTGGAATGGTTTTATCGAACCTTATTTCTACTTCTCCTAATAAATAGATAAAAAGCTGAATCCTTACAAGGATGGCTCAAACATAGTAAATCTTCAGGTTCAAAACATGCCAAGTTCGTGGCACTTCGTTCCCATCCAACGTCTCCAACTTGTATGATCCTCGTCCTAGTGTCTTTTTGACTCGATGCGGCCCTTACCAGTGAGGGGCTTGCTTTCCCTTCTGGCCAACTCTAGAAGCCTCTATCTTCCTCAGAATCAAGTCTCCTTGTCGAAAGAACCTCTCCTTAACCCTTAGGTTGTAGTGGAAAGATGCTCTCTACTGATGCTCCGCATTCCTGGCATTTGCTTCATCCCTAACCTCATCAATTAGGTCAAGGGCGAGCCTCATGCCTTCTTCATTAGTTTCTTGTTCATATGCCTCAACTCGAGGTGATGTATGCATAATCTCCAAGGGCACAACTGCCTCGGCTCCATAAGCAAGCAAAAACGAGGTTGCTCCAGTTGTCATTTTACAAGTGGTGCGATACGCCCAAAGTATAGGCAGCAACTCATCCACCCAAGTGTTCCTTGAGCGTTCGACCCTCTTCTTCAGTCCATCAAGGATAATCCGATTGGCTACCTCTTCCTATCCATTAGCTTGCGGGTGTGCTACTGAAGTAAACGAAGCTCAATAGCATTTTCCTCGCAGTACTTCTTAAACTCTTCATTGTTGAACTGTGTCCCATTATCTGTTACAAGGATTCGCAGGATTCCATATCTACAAATTATATATGTTCTCCCAAAAGAACTGGGCAACTTGTTTGGTGGTTATCTTGGCTAAAGGTTTAGCCTCAATCCACTTATTGAAGTAATCGATGGCCACTATCAAGAACTTCCTTTGCACTGAAGCTACAGGGAAAGGACCAAGTATATCCATTCCCCACATTGCGAAAGGGATAGGAGAGTTAATCGATGTCAACATCTCAGGCGGCTGCCTTACAATTAGAGCGTGCTTTTGGCACCTATCACATCTCTTGACATAATTCTGTGCATCGGCCAACATCTCTGGCTAGTAGAATTTGAGACGGGTGATCTTGTGAGCTAGGGCTCTACCCCCTAAATGTTGTCCACAGATTCCTCCATGAACTTCCTCTAATGCTTCCTTTGCCTCTTGGGGCCTCAAACACTTCAAGTATGGGATGACAAACGACCTCTTATAAAGGATGCCTTCAATCAAGGCATATCTCAATGCTCTTACTGACAGCTTCCTTGCCTCAAAGGCATTGTCAGGGAGCCATCCGGTTTCGAGGAGAGCTTTGATTGGATCCATCCAACAGCCTCCTACATCAATCGGTGCTACCAACTTAGAGTTGATTGTCGGGGCCTTCAAGACCTGGAAGTAAACACTCCCTGCATAATTCTATATTTCAGAAGAAGTGAACTTAGACAGGGCATCAGCCTTAACGTTTTCTTCTCTCGGAATGTGCTCCACATAGCACTCATCAAACTGAGTCATAACAACTTTCACAATTCTCAAATATTTCGCCATAGTTTCATCCTTGGCTTCAAAATCACCATTCACTTGCGATACCACTAGTCTTGAATCCCCACAAACTTTGAGATTCTTGACCCTCATGATTCTGGCCAAGCCTAACCCGGCTATCAAGGCTTCATACCCAGCTTCATTGTTGGTTGTTGGAAAGTCCAACTTTAAAGCATACTCAATTGTGAACCCATTGGGGCTTTGCAAGACTAGACTTGCACCACTAGATTTTGTTTTTGATGCTCCATCAAAATAGTGTTGGATTTCGAGGTGGAAAAATGCAGCAGTAACAATGATAAGTTTAAAAAATCGAAATCCAAAACCATGGATCCATGTATAAGGGGAATGATTTGGAGAAAGAGAATCTTTACCTTCAATATATATATGTATATATGCGTATGAATGACAAATGAAGGTCCTTGCTACAAACACCACGTCGGTCTTGATGCAAGATCCACGTCTCTAATCAGTCCACACGAACGATTGATCGTCCAACGATCACCGGAGTTGGTACTAGCCGAACAACCCTTGGTCTCTCTCTCTCTCTTCTTGCTCTTCTTTCTCTTCTTTTCTCTCTAGCCTCTCTTATTTCTAAGAGCTGCTAGGTTTTCTAAAAACCTTAACCATAAAAAAATACATCTTAATGTATTTATTGGGTAAGATAGAGATGGGCTTAACCCATGGGCTATTTTGAACAAAACTGATTGGGTTGTCAATAAAACCATTTCTAATAACCCAATCTAATTTAGTTTTATTATTAAATCTGAATTATAAAATTAATAATCAAGTCTCACTTAATTAATTCAATAATTCAGAATAATAATAATTTATTTAAATTCAAAATTTAAATAAAGCTCCGTTTAAAACGTTCTTTGTGTGTGACCCTTTAGGTTATTATTACGTTGGCAATAATTTTAATATCTAATAATAAAATTATAAATAATGAGCGGCATCTAGTAATAAATCATTATTACACAAGTAATAATAATACTCCCTCCGTCCCTCTTGATTGTTTACGTTGGGTTTTTTCACGGAGACCAAGGATTATGATTAAAATAAGTGAAGTAGTGGGTGTAATAGTGATTTTATTGTTAAAATAAGTGAAGTAGTGGGTGTAACAGTGATTTTATTGTTAAAATAAGTGAAATAGTGGGTGTAATAGTGTAAAGTATTGAAAAAGTGGAGTGAAGTAGTGGATGTAATAATGTATTTTATTGTTAAAAGTTACTATTTATGGTATGTAAAGAAATGAAAGGGACGTCCCAAAATAGAAACTGTAAAGAAATGAGAGGGACAGAGGGAGTAATATATTGGTGATTGTATTAAACCTTTCGTGATAAATGTTCCCGTGTAATATAATCCTTTTAATCTTATATTATAGATTAAACTCGAGGCATGGTTTGTGTCATCCTCTTCAATGTTTAATCTGGGTTGTCTTGATCAATGAGTAGACCATTTAAAACAAATCAATATTTGAGCACGCCATGCATTTCATAGTCTCACTCAATCAAGAGGTCAATAATATCTCTCCTAATATATGAGGAATATTAAATCCTATTTCTATCATTCACATTTCTCATATGATTCATAATACACCCAATGTCTACCTTTATCATTTCCCGGTTAAAGGAAACTTTGAATAGAATCAAAGTATATTAATTCTCATATAGAAATATAATGATCTTAAGTCTTAGGACCATTACACCATTATCACTGTGAGATTTACTTATGACACTAGATAAGATTTACCACAAAGAATTCTCACGGTTGGTCTATCCAGTACAATGTACCCTTACATGTACCTATGTCTTGACTTTAGTATCCATATACCTATGACCAATGAGATGTGGTCATCCGTCAACCGACATACTAGTCTCAATGTATTATTATTGTCCTATGTTATACTAATACTTGACTAGGGACATTTAAAAATAATGATACTTACAAATTATATAATCTCATGTTCAAGTCACATACTTGAATCTATACAATGTGTATCATAGTTCCAAGGACATTTATTATACTAATATTTATAACGCAGTAAATAAAGAATAATAAACTCATTTGATAATCATACAAACATAATTAAGTAATACAATGTATTCAAAATAAACAAACTGATCTTTAGTGTATTGACTCTAGGGCAACTACACTAACAAATAGAGTACCAAACATTCCTTCTGATCGGGTACAAGCTCTTCATCTTTATCCTCTCCTCCAGGGGTGGTCACTATCTTCTGCCCCCCGACTTCTTGGTTGAGAATGGTATATTCAACCACGAAGTCAGCCAATGCCTGAGCCTTGATGGCTGTTCGAGGCTTATACGATGTCAAATTCTCCAAGTTCGATTGCCCACTTAATCAGTCTTCCACTTGCCTTCGGGCTATGCAATATGTTCCGCAATTGTTGGTTTGTCAGGACTTCAATTTTGTGCGCCTGGAAGTACGGGCGAAGCTTCCTCGAGGCCGTTATCAATGTCAAAGCAAACTTCTCAATGGGAGAGTAATTCAACTCAGCCCCATGCAACACATTGCTTACATAATAGATAGGTTTCTGAACCTTATTCTCTTCACGAATGAGGACGACACTCAATGCTTGCTCAGATACCACCATGTATAGATAAAGAGTCTCCCCAGGACTAGGTTTGGCCAGCAACGGGGCTTCAGCCATATACTTTTTCAAATGTTCAAAGACCTCTTGGCTCTAGGGGTGATCATTCGGTCGGTTCGGTTAAAAACCGAACCGAATAACAAAAACCGAATAACCGAAATCCGATTTTTACCAAACCGAACCGAACCGATTTATCAGTAGAAACCGAACCGAAAAACCGAACCGAAATATTTCGCCAAAACCGAACCGAACCGATTTAAAAAAAATTATATATAATATTATTATTTTTTTATTTTAAAATTAATTTTAATAGCAAATATATTAAAATATGTAACAATTAAAACAAAATAAAACACAAACTATCAATTTAAATATTTAAACTTAATTTTGAATTAATTAAATCATGCATATATATAAAATATAAACATATACATATATAATATAAATAAAATATATATATAATTCGGTTATTTCGGTTTAAACCGAAGTTTTAAAAAAAAACCGAACCGAACCGAAATAAATTTCGGTTTAAACCGAAAAACCGAAATAACCGAAATTTTCAGAAAAATACAATCCAAACCGAAACGAAATTCAACATTTTGGTTCGGTTTTTCGGTTTCGGTTCGGTTTTGCTCACCCCTACTTGGCTCTCAGGAGTCCACTCAAAAATTTTCACCTTCTTCAATGCTGGAAGGAAAGGCAAGCATTTAATTTGTCACCGTACTTGGAGATAAATCTCCCTAGGGTTGCAACTCGGCCAGTTAACTTCTATACATCTCGTATAGAGCGGGATGGTTCCATGTCCAAAATCGCTTTGATCTTATCAAGGTTGGCCTCTATGCCTCTCTTCGAAACCATCAGTCCCAAAAAATTTCCTGATCCAATGCCAAAAGCACACTTGGCTGGATTCAACATCATCTTGTGGTGCCTAAGCACTTCGAATGTCTCTCTGAGGTGCTTAATGTGGTCTGCCTTGAATAGGCTCTTGACTAACATGTCATCAACATAGACCTCCATGGTTTTTTCAATCAGATGGGCGAATATCTTATTCAGCAGTCGTTGGTAAGTAGCGCATGCATTCTTTAGACCAAAATCCATAACAAGATAGCAGACAACACCAAAGTCAGTCATGAAAGATACCTTTGGGATGTCGTCTTTGTGCATCTTAATCTGATTGTAGCCGCTGAACCCATCCATGAAGCTCAACATCTCATGTCCAGTTGTGGCATCTATCAATGTGTCTATCCTTGGCAGGGGAAAACAATCCTTCGGGCATGCATCATTCAAATCAGTGAAGTCTATACACATCCTCCACTTCCCATTTTGCCTTCTTGACCATCACAGGATTAGCCAACCATTCAGGGAACTGAATATCTTCACTAAACCTAGCCTCTAAGAGCTTGTCAACTTCTTGCTTAATGGATTCTTGCCTTTCAGGAGCAAAATTCTTTTTCTTCTATTTTATTGTTTTCCGTCCAAGATCAACATTCAACTTGTGAGTTATGAGTTGGGGATCAATCCCTGGCATATCAGCTGCAATCCAAGCAAACACGTCACTGTTCTCTTGTAAGAATGTTGTCAACTTGCCCTTCAAGGGTTCCTTCAGTGAAGCCCCTATATAAGTAACTTTCTCAGGATCGTCCAGCTCTATGGTATGAGGACCAAATCCTCTGCTCGCTTCCCTCAGTGTTCATCATCACCACGAACATCCATGTCTTCAGTCGGAAGTACCTGCCCCCCGATTCCATTAGCCCTCAATGCCGATACATAGCAACTCCTGGCCATCTTCTGGTCACCCTTCTGCTCTCCAACACCATTCCTGGTCGGAAACTTAATCTTCATGTGATATGTAGAGGCAACAGCCTTGAACGCATGAAGTCCAGTCCTTCTCAGGATTGCGTTATCAGTCGAGGACGCCTTGATTACCAGAAAATTCAACATCTGAGTAGCCTCCTTAGGTTCTTGCCCGATTTTCATGGGCAACTGAATAGTTCCTTCAACCTTGGACTCAACTCCATTGAATCCATAGATAGGCATGTTGGTCGGGGTCAATTGAGAATTATTGTACGCCATTTTTATAAACGCATCATGAAACAGAATATCAACTGAAGCTCCATTGTCTATCAAGACTCGCTTTACTTCTGAATTTCCAATCACAGGGGTTATGACCAATGGGTTGTCATGGGGAACTTCACCCCTTCAAGGTCTGAGTCATCAAAACCAATCGCTATTTCAGTCCAGGCACGTTTCGGGGCTTCTCCCACGATGTGCATCACCTCTCTAGCATACGCCTTTCGAGAATTTCGAGTTGTACCGACCGCGGTCGGGCCTCCCCAAATCATGTTGATAACTGGCCCTCGGGACTGTGTGTTACGATCACGATCATTATCCCTTCTATCACTGTCTCTCCTGTCATAATCCCTTCTTTGGGTTCCACGATCTTCAATCTTCGTGAACTTGCTTAGCTTTCCTTTCCGGATCAAGAATTCAATCTCGTCCTTCAACTGCCTACAATCATTTGTATCATGTCCCACATCTCGGTGGAACCAATAGTATTGCTCCTTGTTTCTCTTTGCGGGGTCACCCCTAAGTGGCTTCGGCCATCGAAAGTCCTTATCCTTCTCAATATCTAACAAGATCTGACTCCTAGGAGCATTCAACCGTACATAGTCAAAAACAATCTTGGTCCCAAACTCTTCTTCAGTGGTAATTCAGAATCCTTGCTAGCCCGGGGATACTTGTCCCTAGCGTCGTACTTTTGCTCTTGCTTTCTCTTCTTTGAGTCATTGGTACCCTTTCCATTACCTACTGCAGCCTCTTTCTTCATGTTATCCTTGGATTTGATATACTTATCAGCCCTTCATTGGAGTTCAGCCATAATCTCAGGGGGGATGCTTATCCAAAGACCTTTTAAAGAAGAGATCAGTGGTTCCGTGTTCCAGGGCTACCATGGCCACCTTATTCTCCAAGTCATTAATATTCAAAGTCTCCTTAGAAATCGCTTGAGGTAGTCCCTTGGATTTTCATTCTTCCCTTGCACTACATACATGAGGGATGCAGAACTTTTCTCGTGAACTCTTCCGCTAATGAATTGGCTAACAAAAGCAGCACTCAACTCCTTAAAAGATCCAATCGAATTCGCAGGCAACCAGCTATACCATCTTTGAGCCATGCCCGACAGGGTTTGAGGGAATGCCCTACACTTTAAGGCATCACTTGCAGGCTGCAACAGCAGTGCATTTGAGAACGTCCTGACGTGGTCGGGATCACCTATTCCATCATAAGCCTTAATTGTTGGCATCTTGAACTTCTTTGAGATACGAGCATTCATCACCTCCTCAGTAAACGGAGGTGTGGGATCATCAGGATCCCCAAGTGGCATCAGATCCTTGGGGTTGCTTCTGGGGGTTTCCACCCTTGTTGTTCTTCCAGTTGGGGTGTCAGCCCTTCTCTGCCTTCTTAAAGGCCTTTCCAAATCGACAAAGGGAATCCCTCCTGAGGTTGGAGGAGGTCGATTCTGATTCAATCTCGCTTGCTCTCTTGCTATATCATCCTTCAATTTTAAGATCTCGGCCTCATGAGCCTTACACTACGCCACAAATGGGCTTCAACAACGCTTTTTCCAGCGTTACGAGCAAAAGTGTAGCCATATATGCCTTAAAATTGGTCTACGCCTACACATTTTTTTAATGTTACCATTTCTATAAATTAGTGTTACCGTAGACTTCAGACTGTATCTATCGTAACACGGAAGTTGGTGTAGCCGTTGGTCTTTAAAATTTGTGTAGTAGTTGGTCTTTGAAAATCAATAAAAAATAAGCGGGCTCAATTTTTGTCCCAAATAAATTGGCGGGCTCCAAATATTTCAATTAAGTGGCTCAAATTACAGTCTCTCTCTCGATTATTCACTCTGTCTCAACTCTCAACTCGCTTTTTCTCTCTCTCTCTCTCTCTGTGTCAAGTCTCTCTCCGAAATATCTCTCTCTCTCTCTCTCTGTGTCAAGTCTCTCTCCCAAATTTCTCTCTACGGGTTCTCTCTCTATGGGTTCTCTACAATTAGGGCTTGTAGAATAGGTTCTGTTCGGGTTCAATTAGGGTTCGATTTGGTTAGATTTTATTCTTCTTTAACTATCTTCTTCAGGTATTCTTACTACCTTCTTCTTGTATATATGACATGGTTCAATTATGATTTTTTTTGCTTGTTTGGGGCTTCGATTATGAATGTTTATTTGTGTATAACATGTTTCGATTTCTTGTTTTTGTTTTTTTATATGTTTCGATTTTCTCAAGTTAGATTTTTAGTTACGATTTCGAAAGATGTTTTGGAACAATATTGGTTGGTTTAACAACTTGAGCTCGATTAATCGGATTGTGTTTGTGTATTGTTTTTTTCTTGATTTGCGTTATTAAAATCTTGATTAATCTATTAATTTATCATTATTTTTCAGCTTTGTAATTCATTTGGTGCTTCAAGAACTAATATAAATTTTAAGGTGTTTGCTGTTGCAATGACTGAAAATGAAGCTGCTTCAAATTCTTTGCCTCCAGATCCTGTACTCTTGCCTCAAGGTCCTTAGAAGCAGGTACTAATTATACTGCTAAAGTTTGTAGCATTTAGTTCTTGAAGTAATTATTAAGTTCTTTGGAGACGATATGGAAATGGGTTTGATTTAAAATTGGGGAAAATGTAGCTATTGACATTATGACATACTTTGTTTGGTGAAGATTCCCGGTGGTATTACTGCTGGCAAGGGGTTTAAAGCAGCAGGGATGTACGGTGGATTGCGTGCCAAAGGATAGAAACCTGATCTTGTGTTACTTGTTTGCGATGTTGATGCTACTGCTGCTGGTTAGCTAATGTGGCAATGATTTTTCGTTTTGGGGTTCTCAACATTCTATGAAATTTGATATTTTAATATCCATGATTGCTTCTGCATTATATGTATACTTATCTTGCAAAGGAATTTTGGTAAGAATTAAGATTATTACGAATTACAGTTTTGGAATTATGAATTAAATATCGTTGCCCGTTTATCTTTGCTATAGAAACTTTTTTTATTCGGTGAGATACTTCATCACTTGCTTTTAAAATCAACTGTTGTTTCATTTATTGACAACCTAGACAAGTTGCTACAAAGGATATCACTTCTAATTTTACTCTTCCTATCATTGGTTTCCCCCTGTTCTAATTGCTTATTCTCACTGTTGAGAATGCATGCTCACTATTTACAGGTTGGACAATCTTATAATGGAAGCTATAACCAACTTGGAGGAACCTGCTGGTTTTAATAAGACTACTATTGGAACATACATAGAGGTTAATAGTCTGAAATATGAATTAATTTTGTAGCTTTAGTTTTATCTATAATAACACATTTTGTTGTTTCCAGATAAAGTTAAAGAAAGAACAAGAAGAGGAGTTTAAGAGAAAATATAAAGCAGAAGCACACCTTTATACAACTGTAAAAGATGATGATAATCTCAGGGGTTTCCTTATTCTCTCTCTGCATACCTTATAGGCTTTTTGTTTGGCTAATTACTGAGTCATTTGACTGGAACTTTTATGTTGCTCGTGATGATGACCTGTTGCAGCAGATTGGAAATGATATTCATTTTGATCTTGTTGATCATGAAAGAGTTTGGCATTTCATATTCAGAAGCATATTCCTTTTATGAAATTCAAGGTACACTTTACTTTGCATGTGGTATTTGTAATCTGTTGCAAATTTTAGAGAATACTTGGACTTTTCATGTGGTATCTGTAATCTCTTGCAAATCTTAGAGAATAATGGGATTAGTTATTGAATAAAGCACTCTATTGAATTTTTTTGTGGATCAACTTAACATATGTTATCTGGAAAATTTGAAGTAAAGAGCCTATTAACCTCAATCAAAACATAATCCTGTTACCTGTTTTAGGAAGTTAAACGTTACCTTCAGGGTTTTTGCGAGTAAAATCTGATATGCAACTGTAACTGTGCCTGCTTCTAAATGCTTGCAGATCTGGGCTGTCTATGTCTGTCTGTGATGTGTGCTTAACAAATAGGCCAATGGATTCACTTAGTAGGAATACTAAACCTTTGTGCTTTTGCAAGAAGAGGTTGCAAGAGAATTTGATGTACCAGTTCAATTACAGCGGTACTGGATTTGGGCAAAGTGGCAAAATCATACATACCGTCCGAACAAGTGTTTGACACCACGAGAGGAAGCACAGATATTTCTTGTAATTTATTATGTTATATTGGATGGGATTTTATGTATTGGAATGACTTTTGGACAACCTTTATGTATTGGAATGTTTGACAATATTTTGAATGGGAACCTTTTTTTTAATGTCATATGTTGCCTTTTTTTATTTAAAATGTTGGTAAAGAGATGCAAAAATGTAACCATTGGCTCTAGCATTAATCTTTATGTGTTGGCAAAAGAATAGCAAAGTGTTGGCAAAAAGTATAAAAACACCAAAGTGTTTCACAATTTGATGTTACGGTAGGACTAAAGAGGTGTTGGCATAGGTCTACACCAACACTTTTAATAGTGTTACTACAAAGATAATAGTGTAGCCATAGATCTATAGCAACATCTTATAAGGTGTAGCCACAGATCAAAAAGGTGTTGGCATAGGGGTCTAAGCCTACACTTTTCTCCGGTATTACCAAAAATCGAAAAAGTGTTAGCATAGGGGTCTATGGTTGCGGCCGATTTGGTAACACTGCCATTTTTGGTCAAAGTGTTGCCATAGCTGGTTTTAGGCTCTTTTACCAACACCTTTTGCCCTATAAGCACAATTTTTTTGGCGTAGCTGTAGGCCATTTGTGGC
This sequence comes from Kitagawia praeruptora, assembly GCA_037693485.1. Classification (NCBI taxonomy): domain Eukaryota; kingdom Viridiplantae; phylum Streptophyta; class Magnoliopsida; order Apiales; family Apiaceae; genus Kitagawia; species Kitagawia praeruptora. The sequence goes on along the minus strand of CM075352.1, from coordinate 100,432,742 downwards.
GTAGTGTTAATCTTCTCAATAGTTGACAAAGGGGGCTCGCCATGGGTGCCTCCTTGGGTCCTCCTTTGAGGTTCTCTGCTAGCACGTCGCCTCATTGGGGCTTCATCACGATCATCATCCTCAGATGATGATGATACGTCAGTGTAAGGACCAGAATAATCATAGTATCCTGATCCAGGGGGGCTAAGCCTCTGATGTAGGGAGGTGGAAGCGGCTCATTGATCCGCAAGGCATGACCGCTTGGTCCAGGGTCCCTTTGTTGAGGGAGATAATTATGCAGCCCATACATCGGGTTGGTACTTAGAGGGAGCACTGTGGTGGAGGTCTGAACTCCTAATGGTGGTGGACGACTAGTCAAGGGAGAGACAACCATCTGAAGAGGGTTGGTCTCTTGATTTGGGTGGACGACCACAGGTAATGTTCTCTCAGCATAGGGATTCATCCCTGAAGGTTGAGAAACTTGAGGTTGGGTGATCGCCCCTTGCTCAGTAGTGATGGGCGGATCAGAAAGTAACGGGTGGAGCAGAACTAAGAGGTATGGCCTCGGTAGAGGTTGGTGCTGTTCTTCGTGTTTGAACCATGATTGATGTCTTTTTCCCACAGACGGCGCCAAATGTTGTGGAATAAAAACTAGGTTATCGATTTGTATATAATGCTAGGGTTCGTGAGCTTCGTGCTTTAATGACTGTTTCCGCGTTCGAGACTAATCGGTCCACACAGAGTGCCTACGTATCTCGTATTGAATTCCTTGGTGGGCAAGTCACCGCCTTGAGGAAGGTTCTAGACTCCTTCCTTGTAGGAGTCAATTCCCATATTGAATTATGTGCCTTGGAGGCTAAGTTTGGTTGGAGTAATATCCTTATCCGATTCTTATTCCTGAGCTGTTTTATCCCTTTAATATTAGTTACGAAATTAATATTTATCTAGGGTTTTTGGGCCCCGCGTTTGGACCATACTAGGTCTAATTAATGCAGCATTAAATGTGTCTTTAGGGCTTTACTTTTAGCCCATCAGTTGTAAAATTATTTAGAAAATGAAATAAAACATAAGAAAATAAATTATTTTTTAATACTCATATATGCTTTGGTAACTATCTTAAAATTTTTTGAAATTGTGCTTTCGATACGTAATATGGTTCAAATCCTAGTTTAATTTAATTTTTTAATAACATATTATTCTAATTAAAACTAATTCATTTTTTAAAAAATAAACTTAATAAAACCGGTAAATAATCTGGCAGCATATATCTATTACAATTTGTAGTTTGGTTATCCCCAATTTTGGTTCCTCATTTTTTGTTATCCTCATTCACAACCGTTAGATCTTCAACTCAAATAGATCATGACCGTTAGATACAACAATCCTAAAAGTTGGAGGTTTAAGGTTCGAATCTCTCCAACAACATTTTAATATAAAAGTAATACTAGATTATGTTATATAAAAAGGTTGATGGTTCGATTCACACCAACAGCATATTAATTTAGATTTAATACTAAAAATTATTTATATATAAAAGTATAAAATTTGAATTCTGCCAACATATTAAAAGTAATGTTTACAATATTATATATCTAAATTATAAGTAAATTAAAAATAACCCGTGATTTGCACGGACTATAAACTATTATTATTAAGCCACTTCATACATTACCCAAACACTTTCTAAAAGAAAGAACTGGGCTAAAGCCCAATTAAACCTGTCTTTTAAATATTCACGCACCATATATCACAACAACATAGTACTAAACTGCTATTTGGGTTTCGGGATAAAATCGGAATTGCAATTTGCAAGCTTCTATTTACGGTTGTAAAATATTGAAAATCGCACTCAACTGAAACATAGATTCGGTTTCAGTTCCAAAACTCTACTTTCGGTTAAAGAGATGCATATCTATGAAATGTCCAAAGAGATTGAACGAGAGAGAGAGAGAGAGAGAGAGAGAGAGATTGAGAAAGAGAAATGAAGAAAACATCAACATTATTATTATTCAGCTTAAGAGGTCATCATACAGTAATGATTAGATTATATAGTCTAATCTTCTAACTAACTCTATAACTAACTTGACAGGCTGTAAAACTCTGTTTGGATAAATGGTAAGACTTTAGTAAAAGGTAATGCTAGCTTATTACTAACTGCATTATATAACAAACAAGCCTTTGCTGATTTGGCATGTGTGCCAATATACTCATTAGTCCCCCCTTGAACATACACAGGTTTGCTTGAAGATGCCTTAGTATCTTTATTATCTTCTGAAAACGATTTGCCAAGGAACATAATACCAAACTTAGCTGAGCAATCCCAGTGTGGTCTCTTGCCTAAACCTTTTGTAAGAATGTCAGTTATATTGTCCTTTGAAGCAATCTGTATCACCTTAACTAAACCAAGTTGTATCTTTTCCCGTATAAAATGACAATCAATTTCGATGTGTTTCGTTCGAGCATGATAAACTGGATTGGCTGTTAAATCTATTGCAGATTTATTATCACAGAATAAAGATACTGGTCCTAATAAAGGAATCTGTAACTCTGCTAGAATATTCTTGAGCCATATGACTTCACATGAGCTATCTGCAAGAGCACGATATTCTGCTTCTGCAGAACTTTTAGAAGTTAAAGATTGTTTCTTAGAACGCCAAGAAATAGCAGCAGAACCTAGCATAAACATATAACCTCCTACTGAACGTCTGTCCACCGGATCTCCACCCCAATCACTATCACTGTACCCTTGTAACTGGAGATTATTGTTAGCAGGGAAAAACAAGCCATGAGAAACAGTACATTTTAAGTACCTCAAAACTCTTACTGCAGCTTTCAAGTGATCTTCCCTAGGAGCATGAAGAAACTGGTTCAATAACTGGACAAAATAAGAGATATCTGGCCTTGTAGTGGTGAGATACAACAATTTTCCAACCCAAATCCTATAAACTGAGGGATCAGAAAGAAGAGGACCTGATTGATCATCATCATGTAGCTTAAGATGTGAAGCAATAGGTACTGAAATTGGTTTGTAATCAGATAAACCAGCTAGTTTGAGTAAATCAAGTATAAACTTCTGTTGACATAACAAAAGACCTTTGTCATTTCGAATGACTTCCAATCCAAGATAATATTTAATAGGACCTAAGTCTTTAATGGTGAACTTGATATCCAATAATTGTTTGAGTTGTTGAATCAAAACCATATCATTACCAGCCAATAGTATGTCATCAACATATACTACCACTGCAATGAAACTTATACCAGACTGAAATGTGAAGAGAGAATGATCAAATTTAGATTGAACATATCCAGCTTCAAGTAGACTAGCAGTAAGCTTGGCAAACCATTCTCTTGAAGCTTGCTTTAGAAAATATATAGACTTAATGAGTCTGCAAACTAGATTGAATCCTGGAGGAACTTTATAACCTAATGGTGGTCTCATATAAACCTCCTCATGTAAGTCCCCATGCAAAAAAGCATTATTGCTATCCAACTGCTCAATATGCCAATTTTTAGCCACTGCAACAGATAATAATGTTCTGACAATAACCATTTTTACCACAGGTGCAAAAGTATCATGATAATCAATCCCTGCAGCCTGAGTATAACCCTTAGCAACTAATCGTGCCTTAAACCTTTCAATTGTACCATCAGAATGAGTTTTAATCTTATAAACCCATCTACAATCAATACATTTCTTTCCTGGAGGTAAGGGTACTAATGACCAAGTGTTGTTACTCTCTAATGCAGTGAGTTCCTTATCCATGGCCTCTATCCACCGTTTATCTTTAATAGCTTCATAATAATGTTTTGGTTCAGTCACCCCAAAAGTATTTGTCTCAGAAACTACTAAAGCTTGACTGTCTACAGTTTCAATACCAGGTGCCTTGATTTTATAATCAGACCACCAAACTGGTCTAGTTTTAGATCTGTGAGAAATTCTAGTTTGAATAGGAATAGATTCCAAATTCTCTAAAGAAGAAGAAGTAATGGAACTAGTAGAATCAGTGGAAGTAGATGGAACTTCAGAATCATGAACATATGGAACAGGTGGTGAATGTGATATAGAAGGTGACACAGGGAGTGAATGTAACACAGGAGATGGCTGTGACACAGGTGACACAGGAGATGAATGTGGTACAGAAGGTGATTGTGACATAGAAGATGAATGTTATATGGTCAACCAATTCAGAAAATCATAAGAATTTCCAGGAGAAGATTGAATGGATTTAGGATTGTCAGATAATTGATCAAGATAAGGAAAAACATGTTCAAGAAACCTAACATGTCTACTGATCATGAAAGATTTTGTATCTAATCTAAAGAGTTTATAGCCTTTCTGAAGATGAGGATAACCAACAAACACACATTGTATAGCCCTAGGTGAGAGTTTATCTGAAGAATGAACTAAGGCATAACATAAACAACCAAAGGCTTTTAATGTATTATAATCTGGTTTAGTCTTAAACAGAATCTCATGAGGAGTAAGAAAATTAAGAACAGGACTTGGAAGCAAATTTATCAAATGAGTAGCTGTTAATAAACATTCTCCCCAGAATTTTGGTGGCAAACCAGACTGAAATCTTAAAGATCTAGTCATTTCTAAAAGATGTTTGTGTTTTCTTTCCACCCTAGCATTTTGCTGGGGTGTATATGGACAAGAAAGCTTATGTTAAATACCCAAAGTAGACAAGAAAGAGTGAAATTGATGATTAACAAATTCACTACCATTGTCTGTTCGAATAGTTTTGATTGTGGTGTGAAAATGATTGAAGACATAAGCAGTAAAATTCTTAAAAGTAGAAAAAACATCTTGCTTCTTAGGCAACAAAAAAGTCCAAGTAGCTCTACTACAATCATCAACCAAAGTAAGGAAGTATTTACAACCATTAGAACTAGCAACACGATATGGTCCCCATAGGTCCATATGAATTAAAGAAAAAACAAGTTCAGCATGTGAATCACTATGCTTAGGAAAAGTTAACAAAGTCTGTTTAGAAACAGGACAAACTGGACAATCAGTATTACAAGGAGAAACAGATTTTAAAGCATCAATATGTTTTAAAACCTGATCAGAAGTGTGTCCTAAACGAATGTGCCAAAGTTTAGAAGAAACAACTGCATTTGAAGATGCATTGTATGAAATAGATGTTGCAGATGGAAGATTAGAAACAACTAGAGGCAGGTAATATAGTCTATCACTTTCAGTTCCAGTGTCCAGAATTACTTGGTTATGGTCCTGAAAAACACAAGAATTAGGTGAAAAGACTACTGTACAATTTTGTTCTGCTGTCAATTTACTAACAGACAACAAATTGCACTTAAAAATAGGAACAAGTAGAACACTGTGAAGAGTAATTGCAGAATTTATATGAACATGATGCATAAATTGGATGTCACAACACATATGATTGGATGCTCCTGTATCAACAATCCAAGTAGAATGTAAAAAATGAGGTGTGCTAGAGAGCATTGAATAAGCCAAACATGCTATTCCAGTAATGTGATCCTCAGGACTATTGTAAGCTATTTTGTTCTGATTTTGCATCATGAGAGACATCAGGCTATTCATTTGATTCACATGTTGTTGCAGTTGCTCAAAATTCTGGTATGTAGGTTGAACTTGTGGCATAGCCATGTTCACAGTTGGAATTGTGGTATTGTGATGAGATTGAGTCATCACATTTAAAGCATTTTGTGTATTATTGTTGGCTGAAAAATTGCCTGACACCTGCATAGCCTGAGGAAAAGACCTAAAACCAGGAGTATTAGCTTGATGAAATTTGCCTCTACCTCTTCCTTTTGGTGGATAACCAATAATTTTGAAGCAATTTTCTCTTGTATGACCATCCTTTTGACAAAAGGTACATTTGAGACCTTGTTTCTTAGCTGTGACAAAGTTCTCAGAAGTAGAACTTGTAGACTTAGCTCGGACAAATTGCTTAGAATTGGCCATGAAAGACATAGTAACAGAACTACCAACCCTTTGTTTCTCTTCTTGTTTGATCAATGAAAAAGCTTGAGCAATAGATGGAAGAGGATTCATCATCAAGATTTGGCCTCTAGCTGTAGAAAAACTCTCATTAAGACCCATAAAAAATTGCAGTAATCTCTTTCTTTGTTCTCTGTCTTCCTGCAACTTATGATTCTCACATTTGCAGTTACACTTACAGACCACAGTTGGTTCTAAACCTGCATATTCATCCCATAAGTTTTTCATCTTGTGATAATAGATCTCAACAGATTTCTCTCCTTGCTCTAAGGCATGTAAATCCTTCAGGACCTGATAAACTCGATGGCCAATGATACTAGAAAATTGAGCATGTAACTCTTCCCACATTTCTTGAGCAGAATGTACAAAATTCATTCCATTGCTAATGTCTTCTGAAACAGTGTTTAAAATCCAACTAATGACCATATCATTCACCCTATCCCATTGATTTCTTAGAGGTGAATCCTCTTCAGGTCTGATTAAAGTTCCATTGACAATCCCTAGCTTATTTTTAGCAGAAAGTGCAATAGTAATAGACCTTTTCCAAGGTCCAAAATTATCTGTTCCTGTTAGTTTCTTGGATATTAAAACTAAACCAGGATGATCCAAATTGGCGAGATAAAGAGGATGAAGATTGGAAGTAAAAGGTGTTTCATGATTATCACCAGTATTAGGTGTATTCGCATCGTCTTCTTCCTCATTTTCAATGACTTCTGCATTTCTCAAACCAACATTTGCATTCGAAACGACATTAGCATATGTCATCTTCGACATTGCTCTTAGAAATTAATAGATTTCAACCACAAATACCACTGAAATTTGTTGAAAATCACCAAAAAATCACCAGAAATGATGATACAACCAATATACACCAGAGATGATGTAAACAAGAATCTAACAAGAATCTGTATCTATACAGATCTGTATCTATCAATTATTATATAAGAACGTAGCAACTTGACTATCAATCGCAACAATCGAAGCTGAATTACCAGTTACAATCAAGAAACAAGAAATTACCTCTCCGATCTCAAGAAACAAGAAGAAACATACTTAGCTCATTTTTGTAATTGAAAGAGTTTGTCCTAAAATCCAATCATGCATGATGATTTAGGAAGAACTTTCTTGTATTCTTATTTGATTTCATTAACATTAATAAAAGACTTATTTGTTTTTATTACGGGCTTTATCTATTTAAAGTGTCTTAAATAAGATGTTCCATAGTTTAGAGTAAAGCTTCTAGAATTATAATGAGATTATAATAGTGAGATCTAGAAGATGATAACTCTAGACTTAAACAGTTCCTGATCATAGGATAACTAATCAGAAGTTAGTGAATCCGCAAAGATTGGTACATACTATGCTTGCTCCTTTAAGGAGGATGTCTGTTCTCATAGGCATTTGTGTGGTGACACTATAGCTAGTATGTAGGTGCTTATTATGGAATAAGTTCACTGAACATGACTCGATAAGTTGAACAACTAATGGAGTTTACTCACGTGTCGATAGTTGTTCACTGAATGATAGTTGTACAAGTGTCCTTAGACTTGAGATCGTTATAGTAATCTTGTATATAATGAACTATGCTTTGGTTTAGTCCTTAGTCTCAAGGACATCCATTAGGTCTATTCTGGGCATAGGGATTTGTGTATGGAGATAGCTAACAGTCAATAAAGGATCTACCCCTTCCAGTAAAGGAAGAGAATATCCTATGCTATTCTTATGATGCTAGTTCCGGAATCTCTGGCCAGAGTGTATGAAATTAGAAAGGAGTTTCTAATTTGTATTAATATGAACTTTGCATTATGAATAAGAATCATATGATTAAATTTGATAGGCTTGACACGAGTTCAATGCCTTGTATTTAATTGGGATATTGTAGGGTAGAAGGAATTGATTGTACGGTAACTAGTCACTGACAGGTTCTTGGTATTCTAAGCAGTGAATTCATATTATCCGGATAGTCGCGATATGTTGAGAAGCATCACTCACGATGTAGAATAAATATAATTAATCAGTTAATTATATTTAATGAATTATTAGAATTCATATAAATAATAAATTAAATGTTTATTATTATTTATTTCTACTACCGGCTTAATATTGAACCTACAGGGTCACACCTTAAAAAGATTAATTTATTGATAAAGGTATTTTGAGAGAGCAAGTTGTTTTAATAATGATTAAAATTGTTTTAATTATTATTTAACATTTTATAAGATAAAGTGTAGGATTTATATATTAATATATAATGATATATTAATTATGAAAACCCTACATGAGCCCTATAAATAGAATGAGATGAGAATGAGTTTATATACTTTTGGTTTTTGTGAAAAACCTAGTTGCCTCCCTCATCTTCTTCATCTCCCTCTCTCTCTCTCAAACCTCCATTTTTATAAAAGCTTAGTTTTATAAAAAGCTTCGTCGAAGAATTAATCTTGGTGGATACCGGTAGAGTGCTTCACACTCTGAGGAGCAACTGCTAAAACACCATTTTGTAAAGCTTCGATTTCAAGGTATGGTTTCGATTCCTCCGCTATTTCATTTTTATATGATTTTCTATATGCACGATACATGGTTTTTACGGAATAATTGTTATACCGCGCTTCCGCTCGTCCGTAAATTCCTGCAATGGCATCAGAGCTAGGTTCTGCATATAGAGATTCATATAAAAAATTTCAGATTTTTTTATGCATGTATGGATTTATTATGATTTTTGCAAGTTTATTTGGATTTAATTATGAATTAATTCAAAATAATATTTGCATGAAGTTTTGACCATTGATCTGGGTTCTATAAGTGTTATGGATCATCTAGATATTTTTTTTCATAATTTTGTGATGTGTAGATTATTTGTTATGAATTTTTAAAATCGTTTTAATTAAAATTCATAAAATAATTATGCATGTTGAAATATATGAATTAAAAATTTGCACAAGGACCCCTTGCCTGATCTGACATTTTTGCTGCTGATGATTTTCAGAAATCATGTTTTTATGATTTTTTATTAATTTATTAATTAATAGTTAATTAATTTATTAATATTAAAATTATAAAAGGATAATAATAAAGGTTATTATTGTAAGTTAATGTAAGTAAAGGCATCAGTTACAAACACAATTTGACAACACTACAGTTACATACAACGGTCGGATGACAAAGACAAAAAAAAAAAAAAAATCTGCTGTCGACAACTGCTGTCCCACGCGCGTGAAGCGCAAACGGGATTCGGGGAATGCGTGACAGGGTTTGTAACGCATGAGCGTTATGCGTTACACAATTAAAGAGCATTTAATTGTAGTAACGCATTCCTGTAATGCGTTACATCCCTTCTATCCACATTAAATTTGATTTTCTGGGAGTTTCGTAACTCCGTTTTGGGCGTGCAATATATCGTTGGATTCGTATTTCCGATACGGATCTAATGGAGTGGTCAAATATTTTTTATATAATATTTTTGAAATATTTATATTACCGGAAGTGTTTTAAAGCATATTTTAATTGTTTTAAATTGCTTTTAAATGCTGTGATAAATCCATACATCATTATATCAATGTGTGACATGATATTGCTTGCATGCTTACTTGTTGATTTATTTTTATATATGAGATATATGCCTATGTTTACCATGCGATGATAGATTTAGGCGAACTTAAATCAACATAAGGCGTGCTCTAGAAAATCTGGAATAGGAATCGTTTCTTACCTTAATATTAATATTATAAATACAATCATGAAATTCTTGTGTTTGTGAAACACATGATTAAATATGAATTTTCAATATTGAGAGAAAGGATGATTCTGTCAAAAACAGATTCTGATATGTAAGAAAGGTGTATTAAGTGACGCCTCTTGACAATGCTCCCCCCGATCTGGGAATCATCCGATTATCGATTATTGATTTGAAATATTTAATTCAGAAAAGAGAATTTCTTTATAATATGATTATGATTGTTAAATAATATTAGTTAATTAATAATGGTTGATAATTATTTATTTATGAAATGAATAATTAGTTAGCAATTTTATTAATTGATTAAATAAGATTTAATTGATTATAAAATAATTAAGATGTGATCTTAATATTATTAATTATTGATTTAATTTAAGAAATTAAATTAAGGGAGAGATTAATTTTCTAAAGAGTTTAGAAATAGAATTAATAATTAAAAGAGTTTTAATTATTGGTTAATAACAGAGAAGATGAGATCTATGTATTATATATGTCAAGTTGTAATCGGCCATAGGCACAAAAAGTATTGTGTCGGTTATGGTCTTCCAACATGACAGAAAGTATTTCTTGTTTTCGATGCATTGTCGTTTCGTGCTACAGCCGAGGACTTTGTTACCGATCAACATGAAAATACTTGTCTGTTACATTAGATGTGTACAAAATTAGATTTTAGTGGTCGTTACGTGCTATAGCCGTGGGCTATTGGAATCTAATTTAATTGTACAAAATGTTGGATTTGACTTGACTAATAATATTGAGATTTTTCGTGTTTTTGTTATAGATTTAGATTATCTATTAAACTTAAAACACGTTAGACTTATAGGTTTATACGAAAATGTTTCGTGACCTTAAAAAAAACCTCTTTTATAAATATCAAGTAGTAATTGGCCAATGACACAACGGGCTTGTGTCGGTCATAGCCTTCCAACATGGTAGAAAGTAGTTCTCATTTTTAAATCATTGTCGTTTCGTGCTACAGCCGAGGGCTTTGATTTCGAAATTAGAAATACTTGTCTATTACATAGAGATGTGTACAATGAATTAGAATCTAATGGTCGTTACGTGCTACAGCCGTGGGCTGTTGGAGACTGATTCAATTGTACGGAATGTTGGGTCAGACTTAACTTAGAATATTGAGTTTGTCGTGCCACAGCCGTGACTCAATTATTCAAGAGGCTAAAGTTTTATTAGGGAATAACATGAGATGTAATTGACAAGAGTTGTCTGCCTACTGAACATCACATGGCGTTTCGTGCCACAACCGGGGTTGTGTGATGGAATGTAGGATCCCTATTCCCACTAGCATTTTGAATGCTTATTTATTCACTTAGGGGGTTTTATAAATTAGATAAACTAGTGGGAGCCACTTATGAATAAAGACCCGATTCATATAGTGTTTTTAAAATGAAATTGAATATTTGCTAAGTGTTGTTATGTGTTTATCATTTACAGATTTACTATATACACTATGTCTGCTGCACTATCACTCCGGAGCATACTAGATGCTCACAAATTGACTGGTCCAAATTTTGCTGACTGGCTTCGAAACTCTAGAATTGTTCTCAGGGTTGAGAAGCTAGAATATGTGCTTGACTCACCTAAGCCTGCTGAACCTGCTAACGATGCACATAATGATGAACATGTTGTGTATCGTAAGTGGATAGATGATGCTAATGTTGCTCAATGTATCATGCTAGCTTCCATGAACGTTGAGCTACAGAAGCAACATGAGCTTATGGATGCTCACACTATCCTAGAGCATCTACAAGAGTTGTATGATGAGGCAGGGAGGACAGCTCGATATGAGATATCGAAGGAGCTGTTCCACTGTAGGATGTCAGAGGGATCATCTGTGAATGACCATGTACTTAAGATGATCAATTTGATTGAACGTCTTGGACAACTTGGTTTTGTCATGGATGGGGAGCTAAGCCAAGACTTAGTCTTGCAATCGCTCCCGGATTCGTTTTCGCAGTTTGTTGTGAACTTTCACATGAATAAGTTGGACGTCAGCCTGGCTAAACTCCACAACATGTTGAAGACTGCGGAATCAAACTTTTCCTCTAAGAAGAGTTCTGTTCTTCTAATTGGTGAAGGTTCCAATCCTAAGAAAAAGAAGAAGAACCCTCCCAAGAAGAAGAAAGTAGGTGAGAAACAGCCAGTTCCACCAAAAGCTGAAGACCCCAAGAGCAAAGTTGTTTGCTTCCACTGTAACAAGGTGGGGCACTGGAAGAGGAACTGCAAGGTTTACCTTGCAGAGTTGAAGAAGAAGAAGAAGAAGGGTAGTGAGACTACCGCTTCTGATTCAGGTATGTTCATGATTAAAGTGAATATGTCATTAAATCAAATTTCTACTTGGGTATTAGATACCACCTATGGTTCTCACATTTGCAATTCGTTGCAGGGACTAAGGAGAAGTAGGACTCTTGAGGAAGAGGAGGTGATTCTACGGATGGGAAATGGAGCAAGAGTTGCTGCTATAGCTGTAGGATCGTTTGATTTACATATGCCTACGGGCAAGACTATTGTTTTTAAATAATTGTTATTTTGTTCCCTCGATTGTGAGGAATATTATTTCTATTCCCATGTTAGACTTGGTTGGATTTTCGTTTATTATTCAGAATAATAAATGTTCAATTCTGAAGAGATAACGTTCTTTATGGTAGTGGTATTTTAAATAATGGTCTGTATGTATGTGACGTAGAACATAATTTACTACAAATTGAACATACTAATAAAAGGAGAAATCAAACTTTGTTAGACATGGTTCGATTCATGATGAGCTATGCAGATCTTCCAGTATCACTTCGGGGTTATGCATTGGAAACCTCAGCATATTTACCGAATAAGGTGCTTTCCAAATCTGTTCATTAAACTCCATATGAGATATGGAAAGAAAGGAAACTGAGTCTTAAACACGTTAAGATTTGGGGATGTCTAGCTTATGTCAAGAAAGTTGACCATGATAAGTTGGAATCTCGATTCGTAAAATGTAGGTTTGTGGGATATCCTAAAGAGATTTTAGGGTATCACTTTTACACCGATCATAGGGTGTTTGTCTCCAGACATGCTACCTTCTTAGAAAAATAGTTTATCCTTGAAGGGAACAGTGGGAGTAAGATTGAACTTAAAGAAGTTCATAGAACACAAACTACTACGGTTCAAGAGGAAACTCCTATTCAAACTAAACAACCTTATGTGGTATAGTATTGACTCTGAGAAATGGCAGAGTGCCATGAAATCCGAAATGGATTCTATGTATGCCAACCTGGTATGGACCTTGGTTGAAGCACCTGAGGACGTTAGACTCATTAGGTGCTAAAGAGTATATAAGAGAAAGATTGAAGTAGATGGCCAGGTGGAGACCTATAAGGCCAGGCTCGTGGCAAAAGGATTCAGACAAAGGCAATGGATTGACTTTGATGAAACTTTTTTGCCTGTAGCCCTACTCAAATCAATTCGGATTTTGCTTGCGATCCATATATGGATTGAAGCAAGCTTCTCGTAGATGGAACATCCATTTTGATGAGACAATCAAAGAGTTTGATTTTATCAAAAACATAGATGAACCATGTGTTTACAAGAAGGTTAGTGGGAGCGCGGTAACATTTCTTGTGTTGTATGTGGATGACATACTTCTTATAGGAAATGACATACCGAACCTGCAATCAGTCAAAGTATGGCTATCAAAGAACTTCACTATGAAGGACTTGGGAAAGACATCCTAGATTCTCGGTATGAAGATCTATAGAGATAGATCGAGAAGAATTATAGGTCTTACCCAAGGTACATACATCGAGAAAGTGCTTAAAAGGTTTAGCATGAAAAACTCCACGATAGGTCTCATATCGATGAGCCGTGGAGTATCCCTTTCCGAGAAGATGTCTCATGAGACACGTGAGGAAAGAGAGCGTATGAGTAAGATTCCTTATGCTTCGATAATAGGATCTATCATGTACACGATGTTATGTACTAGGCATGATATTGCTCATTCAATTAATTTGACGAGTAGATATCAGTCGGATCCAGGTGAAGACCACTAGAAAGAAGTGAAGAACATCATTAAGTACTTGTGAAGGACTAAGGATATTTTTCTTGTTTTTAGTGGATCTGAGTTGAAAAATAGAAGGGTTATACCTACTCTAGTTTTCAATCAGAAAGTGATGATAGCAAATCCATGTCAGGGTACGTGTTTACCTTGAAGGGTGGAGCGATTAGTTGGAAGAGTTCCAAATAGCCTACAACGGCTGACTCAACAGTGGAAGCAGAGTTTATAGATGTAAGTGATGCTACAAAACTGTTTTGTGGCGCTTTCTTTTGATTAGGGAGATCATTGAAAGTAGAGATGTCAACATTGAGAAAGTTGACATACATAACAACATAGCAGACCCACTCACTAAGCCGCAATCTCATATTCACTTCGATCGTCATAATGAGTGAATGGGTATTAGATACCAGAGTGATTGGCTTTAGTACAAGTGGGAGATTGAAAGAGTTTGTCCTAAAATCCAATCATGCATGATGATTTAGGAAGAACTTTCTTGTATTCTTATTTGATTTCATTAACATTAATAAAAGACTTATTTGTTTTTATTACGGGCTTTATCTATTTAAAGTGTCTTAAATAAGATGTTCCATAGTTTAGAGTAAAGCTTCTAGAATTATAATGAGATTATAATAGTGAGATCTAGAAGATGATAACTCTAGACTTAAACAGTTCCTGATCATAGCATAACTAATCGGAAGTTAGTGAATCCGCAAAGATTGGTACATACTATGCTTGCTCCTTTAAGGAGGATGTTTGTTCTCATAGGCATTTGTGTGGTGACACTATAGCTAGTATGTAGGTGCTTATTATGGAATAAGTTCACTGAACATGACTCGATAAGTTGAACAACTAATGGAGTTTACTCACGTGTCGATAGTTGTTCACTGAGTGATAGTTGTACAAGTGTCCTTAGACTTGAGATCGTTATAGTAATCTTGTATATAATGAACTATGCTTTGGTTTAGTCCTTAGTCTCAAGGACATCCATTAGGTCTATTCTGGGCATAGGGATTTGTGTATGGAGATAGTTAACGGTCAATAAAGGATCTACCCCTTCCAGTAAAGGAAGAGAATATCCTATGCTATTCTTATGATGCTAGTTCCGGAATCTCTGGCCAGAGTGTATGAAATTAGAAAGGAGTTTCTAATTTGCATTAATATGAACTTTGCATTATGAATAAGAATCATATGATTAAATTTGATAGGCTTGACACGAGTTCCATGCCTTGTATTTAATTGGGATATTGTAGGGTAGAAGGAATTGATTGTACGGTAACTAGTCACTGACAGGTTCTTGGTATTCTAAGCAGTGAATTCATATTATCCGGCTAGTCGCGATATGTTGAGAAGCATCACTCACGATGTAGAATAAATATAATTAACCAGTTAATTATATTTAATGAATTATTAGAATTCATATAAATAATAAATAAAATGTTTATTATTATTTATTTCTACTACCGGCTTAATATTGAACCTACAGGGTCACACCATAAAAAGATTAATTTATTGATAGAGGTATTTTGAGAGAGCAAGTTGTTTTAATAATGATTAAAATTGTTTTAATTATTATTTAACATTTTATAAGATAAAGTGTAGGATTTATATATTAATATATAATGATATATTAATTATGAAAACCCTACATGAGCCCTATAAATAGAATGAGATGAGAATGAGTTTATATACTTTTGGTTCTTGTGAAAAACCTAGTTGCCTCCCTCATCTTCTTCATCTCCCTCTCTCTCTCTCAAACCTCCATTTTTATAAAAGCTTAGTTTTATAAAAAGCTTCGTCGAAGAATTAATCTTGGTGGATACCGGTAGAGTGCTTCACACTCTGAGGAGCAACTGCTAAAACACCATTTTGTAAAGCTTCGATTTCAAGGTATGGTTTCGATTCCTCCGCTATTTCATTTTCATATGATTTTCTATATGCACGATACATGGTTTTTACGGAATAATTGTTATACCGCGCTTCCGCTCGTCCGTAAATTCCTTCAGTAATCGTTTCGCGCGGAATTTTGTTTGAAACGGTGTGCTCTGATACCATAAAGAGATGCATATCTATGAAATGTGTAAAGAGATTGAACGAGAGAGAGAGAGAGAGAGAGAGAGAGAGAGAGAGATTGAGAAAGAGAAATGAAGAAAACATCAACATTATTATTATTCAGCTTAAGAGGTCATCATACAGTAATGATTAGATTATATAGTCTAATCTTCTAACTAACTCTATAACTAACTTGACAGGCTGTAAAACTCTGTTTGGATAAATGGTAAGACTTTAGTAAAAGGTAATGCTAGCTTATTACTAACTGCATTATATAACAAACAAGCCTTTGCTGATTTGGCATGTGTGCCAATATACTCATTATCGGTTTCATTCGTTTTGCGATCTTTACCGCAATACAGTAATGAAATCTACGAGATGTACAGGAAGGCAAAAATGTATGATGTAGTTCTCGCATTGATTTAGTATAAAATATGTGTATGAAATTTCTGACGTATAAGCCGACAATGTTTTAATAATTAGAATTTTGAATTATTATTCTGAAATTCTTCTTAAAGCAACAGTTTTGACAACAGGAACGTGTGATGCTCCATATCAGACTGGTTTACCTTTGGCTGCAATTCAGTTACAATAAAGCCGTCTCAAAGACAAAGAAGCAATTATTTTCAAAAGAATAACGATCGCATGAATCTAAGGAGCTATAAAATGAGGAATTTAGTTATAAAATATAGAACATACATGTAGGCCTAGATCTATATTCAGGCTCCAAGTTGAGTTTTTGAGTTCAGTATTCAAGCTTTACTAAAGATAAACTAAGAAACGTACAGATGGTACTTGTTTCATGTGTATATGTGATTTCGTAAATATTACTTAAACTCTGAGTTTAAGATAATTCCTAATCATGTTAAACTAAGTCCCTTCCTGATAATAGGCATTGTTCATTTTCCTTTCTACAGACAAAAGGTTGCAGCGTGTGCTAAACACTACCTAGGAGATGGTGGAACAAACAAAGGTATTAATGAAAACAATACCATTATAAGCGCCAATGGATTGTTTAGTATTCACATGCCAGCTTACTATAACTCGGTCATCAAGGGTGTGGCAACTGTCATGATCTCATACTCGAGCTGGAACGGGATAAAAATGCACTCTAATCGTCAACTTATTACTGGATTTCTGAAAAACAGGCTGAAATTTAGAGTTAAGTGGGAATCTTTAATAAAAACTCATGTTGTATATTTATGTCTAAGGAAAAAACTATATTGAATCTATGAGAATTACTACAGGGGTTCGTCATCTCAGATTGGCAGGGTATTGACAGGATGACTACCCCAGAACACGCTAACTAGTAACTACACATGGTCTATATTGAAACTGGAGTTAATGCTTGCATTGATATGGTATATCATTTTAGCTTACAAATTTTATCCAGAACTGTCCATCATCAAAACTAATAACCATTTCTAATACTACTGCCTCCCTGCTGCAGATCATGGTACCATACAACTATACAGAATTTATTGATGGCATAACCTTCTTGGTGAAGGGTAAATTTATTTCCATGACCAGAATTGATGATGCTGTTAGGAGAATTTTGCGAGTTAAATTTGGTATGGGTCTTTTTGAGAATCCTTTGGCTGATTATAGCATGACCAAGTACCTAGGGAGAAAAGTAAGTCCATATTTATAATCTTTTATGCTGTTTAGAGAATGTTATCCGTGATATTTCTAGAAAATGAGAAATTTAGTTATAAAATATAGAAAAAATGATAGGTTTAATTTGAAAAGATAATCAGTTAATTATTAGTAATTATAAAAATATTATTTTATTTTATTAAATAGAATGCCCGTGATATAATTAAAAAAAGAGAGGTCTTAGTTAAATAAAATTAAAAAGGTAACATGTTTTAGGTGAAAAAGGTAATTGATTAGTTTATAGTAATTATAATTTAATTATGTTATTTTACTAAATAAAATTGCTTGTAATGTCTTTAGAAAATGATAAATTAATGTTGTTCGTGATATTTCTAGAAAATAGAAGGATTTTAATTATAAAATATAGAAAAGATGATACGTTTTAGCTGAAAATGTAATCGATATTTTAGTTAGAGAAAATAGAAAATAATTGGAAAAAGAGATATTTTAGTTAGAGAAAATAGAAAAGGTAACGTGAAATTAAAAAAGTGACATTTTTTAGGTGAAAAAGGTAATTGATTAGTTTATAATAATTATAATTTAATAATTTTATTTTACTAAATAAAATTGATCGTAGCTTTTAGAAAATAAGAAATTAATGTTGGAAGAGATGATACATTTTACCTCAAAAGGTAATCGGTTAATTACTAGTATTATAATATTAATATTTCATTTTAATTAAATAGAACCGCTCGTGATATAATTGGAAAAGAAAGATTTTAGTTAGAGAAAAAAGAAAAGGTAACGTGTTTTGGCTGGAAAAGGTAATACATTAGTTAATAGTAATTATAATGTAAATATGTTATCTTATTAAACAGAATTTCTCGTAATGTTTTTAAAAAGGGAGAAATTTTAATTTAGAAAAAAAAGGAGAAATTTTAGTTAGATAAAATATATAAAAAAAGAAATTTATTAATTAGTAGGATGGATTTTATCTCTAATTTAGTAAGGGTAAATAAGTTAAATCAATAAGTACAGTACAGACCAACCGACCGACCAAACTTTTAATATTTCGGCTATTATATAATACTAGTTTAAAACCCGTGCGATGCACGGAATTTTTTTAATATTATATTAATTTTTTCGTTAATTTGAATTAATTTTTTTAAATAAGAATTTTGGAGGCTTGAATTTTTAAATGAAATAATGATCATAATTATATAAATGTTATCCGTGATATTTCTAGAAAATGAGTGATTTTAGTTAGAAAATATAAAAATGTGATAAGTTTTAGTTGAAAAGGTAATCAGTTAATTATTAGTAATTATAAAATTATTATTTTATTTTCTTGAATAGAATGCCCGTGATATAATTCGAAAAAGAGATGACTTAGTTAGAGAAAATTAAAAAGATAACATGTTTTAGGTGAAAAAGGTAATTGATTAGTTTATAGTAATTATAATTTAATTATGTTATTTTACAAAATAAAATTACTTGTTATGTTTTTAGAAAAGGAGAAATTAATGTTGTCCGTGATATTTCTAGAGAGGGAATAGTTAGAAAATATAAAAAGATGATACGTTTATTAAATACATAAAAAAGATGAAAAAGATAATCGGTTAATTATTAGTATTATAATATTATTATTTTATTTTATTAAATAGAACTGTCAATGATATAATTGGAAAAAGATAGATTTTAGTTTAAGAAAATTAGAAAAAATAACGTGAAAATTAAAAAGATGACATACTTTAGGTAAAAAAGGTAATTGATTAGCTTATAGTAATTATAATTTAATTGTTATTTTACTAAATTAAATTGCTTGTAATGATTTTAGAAAATGCTAAATTAATGTTACCCGTGATATTTCTAGAAAAAAAGAATTTAATTAGAAAAAATAAAAAAGATGGTACGTTTTTAGCTGAAAAGGTATTTGATCAATTATTAGCATTATAATGTTATTATTTTATTTTTGTTAAATAGAATGGTCGTGATGTAATTTGAAAAAGAGAGATTTTAGTTAGAGAAAATAAAAAAGGTAATTTGTTTTAGTGAAAAAGGTAACCCGTGATATAAATGGAAAAAGAGATATTTTAGTTATAGAAAAGGTAACGTGTTTTGGTTGAAAAAGTTAATTGATTAGTAGTTAATAGTAATTATAATATGCTTTTTAGTTAGATAAAATATAAAAAAATATTATATTTTACCTTAAAAAAGGAAACTCCTTGGTTATTAAAAAAATAGAAAATGTAATATGTTTAACCTAAAAAAGGAAATTGATTAGCAAAGGAAAATTTTTAGTTAAATTGAAAAAAAATTGTTACATAAAATATAAAAGAAGATTTTTCTCTGTAATTAAGTAAGGGTAAATAAGTAAAATCAACAAGTACCGTACCGACCAACCAAATTTTTAATGTTTCGGTTTTTATATAATAGTATAGACTAGCCTAAAACCCGTGCGATGCACATATTTTTTTTACTATTATATAAAAAAATTCATTAATTTAAATTAATTTTTTTAAAGCATGAATTTTGGAGGCTTACATTTTTGTATGAGATGATTTGATAATAATTATATAAATGTTTTCCGTGATATTTCTAGAAAAGGAGGGATTTTAGTTTGAAAATATAGAAAAGATGATAGGTTTTAGTTAAAAAGAGTAATCGATTAATTATTAATAATTATAAAATTATTACTTCATTTTATTAAATAGAATGCCCGTGATATGATTAGAAAAAATAGAGAATTTAGTTAGATAAAATTAAAAAGGTAATACGTTCTAGGTGAAAGGTAATTGATTAGTTTATAGTAATTATAATTTAATTACGTTATTTTACTAAATACAATTGCTCGTAATGTTTTTAGAAAAGGAGAAATTAATATTGTCTGTCATATTTCTATTAAAGAGGGATTTTAGTTAGAAAATATATAAAAAATGATGCGTTTTAGCTGAAAAAGGTAATCGGTTAATTAATAGTATAATAATATTATTAGTTTATTTTATTAAATAGAACCGCAGGTGATATAATTGGAAAAAGAGAGATTTTAGTTAGAGAAAATAGAAAGGTAACGTGAAGATGACATGATTTATGTGAAAAAGGAATTGATTAGTCTATAGTAATTTTAATTTAATTATGTTATTTTACTAAATAAAATTGTTCATAGTTTTTATAAAATGAGAAATTAATGTTGTCCGTTATATTTCTAGAAAAAAAAAGTTTAATTAGAAAAAATAGAAAAGATGATATATTTTAGCTGAAAAGGTAATCGGTTAATTATTAGAATTATAATATTATTTTATTTTTATTAAATAGAAACGCACGTGATATAATTGGAGAATGTGAGGTTTTAGTAAGATAAAAGAAAAAAAGGTAACGTTTTTTGGCTGAAAAAGGTAACCGTCCATGATATAATTGGAAAAAGAGAGATTTTAGTTAGAGAAAAGAGAAAAGGTAACGTGTTTTGACTGAAAAAGGTAATTGTTTAGTTAATAGTAATTATGATATAATTATGTTATTTTATTAAACAAAATTGCTCGTAGTGTTTTTAAAAAGGAGAAATTTTAGTTAGATAAAATGTAAAAGATATTCTATTTTACCTGAAAAGGAAAATTATTTAGTTATTAAAAAATAGAAAAGGTAATATGTTTAACCTGAAAAGGAAATTGATTGATAAAGGAGAAATTTTAGTTAGATAAAATATAAAAGATATTATATTTTACCTGAAAAAGAAAATTATTTAGTTCTTGAAAAATAGAAAAGATAATATGTGTAACTTGAAAAAGGAAATTGAGTTAGTAGATCTGTAATTGTAATTGAGTAAGGGTAAATAAGTAAAATCAACTGGCCGACCGACCAACTGACCAAACTTTTAATGTTTCGGTTTTTATATAATATTATAGATAGATTATAGATGACATTAATCAACCTATGTTATCAAAGACATTCTACAGCTCAATCACATTCTAATATTCTAAATTTATGAAGATGAGTAGACAATTTCACAATACCAGCTTTTATTTACCAAGCCATTAGACTGCTAGGGAACAGGGACGGTCCTGAGTTCGAAGATGCCCCATGTGATTTTAAAATTTTTTGTCCCCTATAATAAAATAAGCCATCTCGTTTTAGTAACTATCAATAAAAAAATGATAATTCATGATTTAAAAATTATTCTTCTCGCATTTTTGCTAGCAAAATCATCAATCAAGCCTTCGAAATTAGAATTCGCAAGCATATCCTTCTCGATTGATAACATAACCAACCCATTCAATCGTTCTTATGACATCCTAGAGCGGAAATACGACTTAATCAATTTTAACTTTGAAAAACTCCGGTCTGCAAAAGCCACTGTAACCGGAATGGTAAATAATATTCTGTAAGCAATTGTGGCAGTCAGATCGCAACCTTCTATGCTCTTCAAAAAATTCAACATATCAATCACCTTTTTCACTTCAATAGGTAAGCATTCTTTATAATTCTTAACTCAAGAAACAAGACATTTCCATCAATATCATAAATAAAATCATGATTTAAATTTTTTTTCAAGATTCATGCATGATGTCTTCAAACTATCGTCACTTAAGCATTTCAACTTTGTCAAATTAAATAGAAACCCAAAAAACTGCTCATATATTTGAAATTGTTCAAACCTGAATTGAAGTGATGTATCGACATGATCTAGCAAACATATGAAGTAATTCACTTTAAAAGATTGTTCGACTGATAAAATGACATTTTTTATTTTTGCTTTTTAATTCTAAGTTATTCTGTAATTTTTTTAAAACTACTCTCTAAATTTTTTTAAAAAAAATTTGCCCCCTAAATGTTGGATGCCCCATGCCATGGCTTGTATTGCTTGCCCTCAGGGCCAACCCTGCTAGTAGGGGTGATCACGGTTCGGGTTAAACCGTATAATCCGCATAAACCGATCCGATTTTGAACCGATCCGAACCGAAACCAAAATATGGTTCATGGTTTCGGTTCAACTATTATAAAAATCTGTGGGTCGTGGGTTGGTTTCGGTTTGACCTAAACCCAACCCGCTTTCAATCCGAACCGCATCTCTATACATATATACTTCAATTTTATATTTATGATTATACAACATAATATAATTTTATCTTATGAATCACAAATTAAATTGCTGCTAAATATTATCAATTACTCAATTATCAACTTATCATACATATCAATTGATGATTTATTACTCTTCTTCAAAATTAATGTGTAAGATTTTTGTATTACTTTGTGTCTCTACCGCCCTTATTTGTTGCAACTAAATTGATTGTCAGAAAATTAAACGTAAGATTACTAAACGTAAGAAATAAAGTTTAAAAAGAAGAAATATTATTATATTTCCTACTTTTACTAATCAAGTTATGTTGCGAACCGCTTAAATCCGCTAATCCGAACCGATTAAAACCGAACCGAGTGGTTTGGTTTTGTTGGATTACGGGTTGCGGGTTGGTTTAAATTTTTTAAGAACCGCTACTATACGGTTTGGTTTCGGTTTGACCTCCAACCCGAACCAAACCGGACCGCGATCACCCCTACCTGCTAGGGAATTTGAGTGTTAGATAGAATCTTAATTATGGACCAGAAATATGGCTTGCTGGAAACCAAAGGCTCATTAGCAATTTTCTCTACAACTCAGAACATATAACTTTTACATACTTAAAAAACTAAATTTATTTGTTATTTATTATAAATTATTTGAAAGATATACTAATAAGTATGAAACTTATGTATTAATATAATAGCAATCGGTACAGTTCGAATTTTTTCGATTCGATTGTAACCTATAACTTGAACCGAACCCTTAAAAACGATTTGGTTTTTCGGTTTCTCAATTTTATTTCGGTTTGATTTACCAGCTTGGTTTTGACCGGTTTTTCGATTTCATTTCAATTTTTGACTAAGCATCATTTCCATAGCAGCTTAAGAGGGTGTTTGGGGTTGCTTAAAATAAGTTACTTTTGACTTAATGGAGGTATTTTTAACTTAAAGGAGAAAGTAAAGTTGTTTGCTTTAAGTTGAATGAATGTGTTTGGGTAATTTTACTTAAAGTTAAATGGGGATTTAATAATTTTGACTTAAAATGAAATTTTACTTAAAAAAATTTTAAATTCATAATATTTAAACTTTGCAAGAGTTTTTGAAGTTTTTTGAAAAAAAAAAAAAAACTACATAAGTCATAAGTCAAAAGTACCTAAATGGAACTTATGGCTTAAAGCAGTTTTTTAACTTAAAGCGGGCTTAAAGCCCTTATTGCCAAACACTAAATTTTCTACTTATTGCTTTTTTTAAGCAATAAGCAACTTGCCCAAACGGGCTCTAAGTCAAAGTAAATTTGGATAGCTTTTTGATAGTAGTTAAAGCTAGTAGCTACCAACAGTAGATTGTGGCATTCTTAAAGTTAATGAAAGATACATATGATTTTAATGAAAGATAGAGGGGTGAGGCCATCGGGAGCAGGGTTTTAGCTTTTTAGTGAATTAAAGGATACTAACAGCTCGAATAGGGGTTAATTGGCTAATACATAACTGAACTCGTGTCTAACTTGCAGTTGGGTAACTGAACTCAAAAAACTTACAGTCAACTCATCAAAGTATTTAAAACTTGCAATCGACTAACTACCGTTAACTCCATCTAACGGTCCTGACGGAAATCTGACGTGGCATGCTTATGTGTTAAAAATATACACGTTGTTGCCAAATAATTTATAACTAATTACTTTAAAAACTCATAAATTATTTTAAACTCCTCTTATATTTTTGTTTCTTTTCTTTTTATTCACCGGCCACCTTCCTCCCGTATTCAAACCCATCGCCGAACAACCCATCTTCTTTCTCACCTGCAAATCATCTCCTCCACCCATCTCATCCCCTCCCTTCTCCTCTCTTTCAATTCGCACAGCCACCACGCCGCCCGCACAACCACTCCGTTCTCCTCTCTTTCAACTCTGTTCTCCTCTCTTTCTTTCACCACCAATCCAACAGCTTTGTTAGCAAGAACAAGGGAGTGACAATTGATTAACAGGACCTATCTCTCACAACAACATCAGACCTCCGCTCACACCTAGCATCAAAACAGCTCCAACAACTCAACAAGACAACTACCATGAGACCCCCCAACCTTAGCTCAAACAATTCGACTGTACATACACTAACAATCGTGATTTCACAGAGGAGGGAATGGGTTCGACTCGGACTAACTACACTCACAAACAAGGCATCGTTCAGACATACACAATTACATATATAATTAACATCCACCCATTCCACACCCACCCACCACCATCAAACCGCCGCCATCCATTCAAATTCAACGACCCAATTCGTTTGGGAGGTTTGGGAGAATAACTTGAAGCTGTGTTTAAAAATCTCTTGCTGATGAACAAGATTTACATAAAGTAAACTCCAAAACGAATCCAAAATTTAAAACCCCCAAATTTTTAAATTTTGCAGAACATGAAATTTTGGGTGTAAATTGGTAGAGATTTGAAAAATGTGCATATTGATTACTAACATTACGAATTTTGGAAATAAAATCAAGAAGAAATTGGGGTTTTAATTGGTTGAAAAAAGAGAAGATGGAAAGAGATACGAGAGAGAAGAGTACTGGGGGAGGGAGAAGAAAGAGTACAGAAAAGGAAAAGAAAATTAATTAGAAATTATTTAATTAGTTAAAATTCTGACATGTCATTACACGTTGGCAAGAGTTAACGGGGCACCGTTTAAAGTCAACTCGACTTAACGGTCATGCAAGTTATTTCGTGTTTAGTAGTTCAATCGCAATAAATTATTAGTGTACTTACCTATTTGCAAGTTTTTTGAGTTCAGTTACCCAACTGCAAGTTGAGCACGAGTTCAGTTATGAAATAGCCAATTAACCCGCTCCAATAGCTACCAACTGTAATGCCTCTGCATATTGGTAAATGCAAATCTTACTTTTTAAGGTTTATAAGGTGCAGACAAGTGAATCAATGAGGGTGGCTGATTTGATGAAAGATAGAGGCTGGATATCGGGAGTAGCGATTTTTCATATTCTCTATTTTCACCACTGCACAAAGCATATATATGCATAGGTAATGTTATACATGCACATATATATATATATAGGCATTTGCTCCATACCAGAACACTCTTATATACTCCCCCCGTCCCTCGTGATAATTTACATTGAGTTTTTTCACGGAGACCAAGTATTATGATTAAAATAAGTGAAGTAATGGGTGTAATAGTGATTTTATTGTTAATATAAGTGAAATAGTGGGTGTAATAGTAATTTTATTATTAAATAAGTGAAGTAGTGGGTGTAATAGTGTAAAGTGTTGAAAAAGTGAAGTGAAATAGTGGATGTAATAATGTATTTTATTATTAAAATTTACTATTTATGGTATGTAAAGAAATGAGAGGGACGTCCCAAAATAGAAACTGTAAAAAAATGAGAGGGACGGAGGGAGTAACAAACAACAAAGAACACCTTAGATCTATTAGATCCTTTGACACCCAATACAAAAAGTTGTTATTTTTTTACCCTCTATCAAGCCAGCAAAAAAAAAATTAAAAATTTTACTGTTCATGATGACGTCACTGATGACGTCATCGTCATGAACAGTAACTCTTTTTTTTTTTGAATGATGGATGGATAGAGGGTAAAAAAATAAGAACTTTTTGTATTGGGTGGCCCCGCCAGGGGCAATGGATCTATTAGATATGAGGTGTTCTTTATTGTTTGTTATATAAGGTGTTTGCTATGGAGTCCAACCCTATATATACTAGTATTTAAGCCCGCGGTGCTGGGCGTTTCACAATATCATAAATTAATGATTGAGAAAAATGAATATAAGAAAGGTTAATATTCATATGAGTACGCAAAAGTATTTATATATGATTACGCAAAATTCAGAAAAAGAACATATGTTACAAAGTTGAAAACAATGTTTTCTATTGTCTTCAGCTTCCATGGTCCTTAGTGAAAGTTGAGGTCCGACATTCCGTCCAAGTGATATGTTGATGTGGATGGCTGTTAGAAAAAAAGTTTTAGTAAATAAAAATAATGAAGTAATAATGTAGTTTGTTAATCTGTAGAAACGTACTTGAGTGGTTGATTGTTGCATTGTCTGTGTAGTTTGATTAGTTTCCTCCTGTGGAATGTAGAAACCCTCGCAGATGTTATTTCCCTGGTATATTGGTATCTTGTTGACTACATTAACTTCCTTGATCAATAGTTTGATTGTGACATTTTTGTTTACTAAGTTTTTCAGTTGATGTGGGAAAGTGTCTGATTTGTTAATCTGCATATTGAATGGAATCTTGTCATTTCATGAAACATTCTTTTCACTGTAAAAATAAGATGATGGCAAAGATTACCTGCTGGTGAAGTTTAGCTGCCCTTTCTCCAACCAATGTTCGTACCTGGCGATCATCCAATATGATTTGCATTGAACCAGATTCGTCTGTCCCCATTATTGATAATTTGAAGCTGGAAATGAAATCCAAGATTTGTTAAGAAGTGAGGGAATTTCAAAGTCAGATTAGTAAATGCAAAGAGAGTATAAATTTGTTAACATTTTCTCCGGGTGTGGTATCCTTCTTTTGCAATTGTTGCAGTAGAAAATTTTGTCTTCCATTTGAATAACATTTTTGCATCCTGTACAGATATGGGAAAACCAAGGTTTTGTTTCTTCCACAGCAGTGATGGTAACATGTACAATAACATGTGCCTATTGGAATGAAAATACGTGAGTACTAAATGAGAATATGGATTAATATATCGAGGATATGGATTAATAGTACCTCAATATATTCTGGTCCCAAACTGTTTATATCAGCAACTCTGAGCAGCTCTGTTTTTTTTTTCGTTGCGTAGCTAGTATTTCCTTTGTGTATTTCGGGCTTGCCAACCTGTATAATTGAGCAATTGAAATGTTGAAACAAATTGTTGTATTTGCGCCTTGTATTTGTCTTACATTTTTCTTATCTGTTTTACACTGTGATGGTTATGGTTCAGGTAGAATGCAGTGGCTCCAACATTTGATACATCAAGTTCTCCTACATATTTACATTTACGCATTAATAAAACTGTTATAGTATATCATGTTGGGAAAGGTATAACATATAGTCTCACCATTCCATGTTCCAGCCCGGCAACTTGTCATAATTATGATAACTGGGTCCTCCACTTCTTTTAACAAAGTTTGATAAAAAGTGTATGCAAGAGAATCCCATAAAGTTACGTTCACATTTGAGCTTCGAAGGTCGAAGAAATGTAAAAGTTAGTGAAGATTCTTGAAAAAAAAAAGTTTGATAAAAAGTGTATGCAGAAAATGGTTGTTTCTGATCTACCTTCCATCTGTAATAGTGAACTTAGCTTGTAATTGACTCTTTCCTAGTCTATTAACAAAATTCCGTAGGACAATGCTTTCTCTATTCTGTATTATTCCCACAACATCTACAATATGTAGCAGAACTTAGGAATGGAGTTGACATATATGAAATAAACATAAAGATGTATGCAGAGAAGTTAGAATCAAATATTGAAATAAAAATAAACAGAAAGATATCTGGAAAGATGATAGAGACAAAGAGAAAGAAATATTGAGTGACAGAAAAAAAGATAGTGATCTGAAAGCATGAAAATGTTAGAATAACATACCAACTAAGTACATTGGATTGTTTCTTAGGCCTTGAAGTTCAGTATGGTCGTAGAAATCAAACGCATCATCAGGGAAATTGACTACTTTTTCTTCTACTTCCCTGATCTTAGTTTCGTGTGAGAAAACGATTTGGTTATCATTTTGCACTGGCCTGAACTTGTCCTCCTGTTTGTATGGTTGCACAGTGAAATTTTTTATGATGCATATGGTTCCAACACGTAAGTATAGTTCATGTTGATCTGCACATTTGGTTGGGATGAAACCATGTATCTTGGTTTCCTGCATATTCCGATAGTTTAGAAGTGAAGTTCATATTACATAAAGGATAGAGAAAGTTTTAAATCAAACCTGTTCATCTATAAGTAGGATGTTGAATGATTTGAACAATTGTCCTGTGTTAGTGGCTCCTCTCCAAAACCGTATAATCTTAACCTTGATTTTAGCTTCATGTATTCCTTCTTTGAGACTTGCCAAAGAGTAAAAAGATTTAGATGTCATATTTGTGTGTTGATATTTTTTTTGATTAGATTTG
The DNA here is from genome assembly GCA_037693485.1 of Kitagawia praeruptora. Classification (NCBI taxonomy): domain Eukaryota; kingdom Viridiplantae; phylum Streptophyta; class Magnoliopsida; order Apiales; family Apiaceae; genus Kitagawia; species Kitagawia praeruptora. The sequence goes on along the minus strand of CM075352.1, from coordinate 100,404,147 downwards.
AATCAATGTAATGAAGAAGTCTGATAGAAGGAAACTTATTGAATCTTGGTATTTGTTGCATTAAAGCTTACTACCTACCAAATTTAATATGATAGGTGCAGTGATATTTATAGATTTTAGAGGATACTTATTGGAAGAAACATGAAGGTATAGAAAAGGATCCATAGAAATGAATTCATATTTTGTTACATAACCAAAGCAACAAAATTTTTGATATTGTTACATAATAGAAACGGGTAGTTAAACTTCTGCAAAATTAAATAATCCAGTTTAACTTGCACATGTAGCCATTTCATGAATTCTGCAATAGAAACGGGTATTATTGTGGTTAGATAACTGTTGTTTGTTTAACGTAATATATGTAAAAAAAATGCAATGTAACCTTCTCCTTTTTGATGGGTTTGCTCAATTCCGTTGGTATTCCATCGTCAACTTGAAATTTCAATGCATCTTTTGCTTTACGAACTCTCAATTTCATATTTGTTGACTTCGCTGTTGGAGGTGTTTCATTGACGTGCACAGAAGCTTCAGATTCCTGCAACATAGACAAATCTTTCTGTTCTGGAATTATTGCTTTAGAGGGTGAGAAGGTTGCAGAGATCTCCACGGTATTATTCAAAGTGGATGCTTGATAGACCGTGCATCCATTTTGTATATTTTCTTCATTGAGCTCGATCGTGACCGTGTACTCTTTGTGTTGTAACTGTTTTAGTTCTTCTGGGAAAGGTTCTATTGTTGGTTCCTAAAATTCGAATGCAATATAACAAATATTATTATAGTTGATATAAATAAACCAAATTACAACTATGACCCAAAGTGTTACCTCTATGTATTCTGCTTGAATGTCAAACACTGTTTTGTTGATTATTTTGCGTATTTCTGAATCTGGCAAACTGATTCCAATGGTTCCAGTACTATCGTTGCAAAACGCAAAAACTCTGAATCTGCATATTTTTGGTACAAATCAATTACTTTTAAGTTCCAGTTTTTGAACTGAGTATGTGAATGTGAATGTGAATGTTTCAGTTAGTTTACCTCTTGTCTGGATGTGGAATAATACGTGTACAATTTGTACATTTGTATTTTCCATCTTTATGAAATATCTCAATATTGCATTTCGCACACCTTGCGTAGTACCACCCAGCTTTCTCATCCATCCTTTTAAGTGTTGCTTGAATTGTTACATTTTTCTGTTTCAAAAAAGATAAAACTAATTGAGTGTTACAAACTTGATGACAATAGTCATTGCCTCAATAAAATCAGAGCCTAAAGCCTTCATGTCAGCAATTGAAATAATATCTTTTTTCTCTTCCTCGTCTTCACTTGAAATTTCTAACATTGCCATTTCCCTGTAGCTATTGTTAATGTTTATATTAGTGTAAAATGAATGAAAATAATTAATGTCAATCGTTATATTAGGGTAACGGACTTACTTGTTCTTTACTTCTTCTACACTATGATGAGATGGGTTGACATAAAGTCTTGTAGCCGGGAAATTTGTCAGATTAATTTTGCCTGTTGGAGAATGAATGAAACGTATAGTATGTTTGGCACATCTTGAATAGCTTAGAAGGCATTTGAGTGATGTTATTACCTTCATACTGATGTATCTTGGCTGCTGCTATGATGATTACAACGGGTTCTTGGTTTTGCTGCTCCAAAAGATGTTCATGTTCTTCACCAAACTCATTGAACAATGTAACGTTTACGAATGATCTAAGAAAGAAAATGTTAAGGAAAGTATTAAGTCATTGAAGACAACATTGCCAATTAATATGAATTTAAAGAACCAACCTTCCATCAGTAATTTGAAACATTACCCTCCTAGTTTGAACATTGTTCTTAACCGTACTTACTTTAGGCTTTAGGTGCCTTACTACACCTACGACATCTGCATATTAGAAAACAATTGTCATCAGCGTGTTTTTCAGAGATAAATAGATAAAAAAATAAGTTACAAAGGATGGTAAAGAAGACGATTACCAATTAGAAAACGATTGTCATCAGCGTGTTTTTCAATTTCTTCCAAAGCAAACAGATCAAATGTGTAAGGCTCTATTGATTACCCTGGCAAAGTATCCTTAACACAACGTGTATGTTCAGTAAAATAGATGTGTTTATCAGTTCTTACAACACGGTAAGTTTAATGACCTAAGTAATTTTTGACCTTAAAATTTGATAGGACATAGATATCTCCTTCTTTAATTTCCTCCGATAACTTTTCTGCATTTTTGCTGCTTACAAAAGCATGTAGTCTATTGTTCTACATATAGATTAATTAGATAACACGTGAGGGTGATAATTATGGTGAATTGATAGGTTAGTATATAACAGTTTATTCTGAATAAATCTTACTGAGTCATCGAGGAATATGATATTCATCCCCCAGCATTGTTGTGTTTGTTTATTAATTCCTTTCCAGATGCTTTGTGCTCTAACTCTGCACTGCCAGTCATAAGTTGTTGTATCAATGTTGGTGAAGACTTCGTACTTGTTGAGTTTGGTATCCATGCTAAACAAAAAATATATAAAGATTCTATCATTAATATAGGTGGGAGTGTAATAAAGAAGGTGAATTGTGAAAGTGTTCTTACCTTGAACTGAATGTTTCTTTGTTTGTTTAGCAGTTGGGAAATTGTTCCTTTTGCAAGCCTTTTCTTTGTGGGTAAGTTGCAGATCTGCAGTAATTGATTTTAGTGGTTAGGTTGGTGGTAGTGTAATTAATACTAATGGAGTAGTGTGAAGTGTTAGTGGAGTACTTGGTTTGTAAAATATTTTATCAAACTTTGTCTGAAAATTAAATTTATAAACGTTAAAGATTAAAGTAAATACTATTAAATTAAATAAAAAAATGATATGACATTATTTAGATTTAATAATAAAAGTCATTATTTTAGAAATTTGTGGAGACACGTAAAGAAGCAATGAAAGTTCGAAAGATTGTGCTTAATAATGACACAATTGATTAATAATGAAAGTTTGAAACATTGTGATATATTAACATTCATATTTAAAAAATTACACTATAGATGAATATAGTAAAATTTGAAAGTAATTCGTGTTTTGCACGGGATGAGACATATATCTAGATTTAGTTGAATTTGTTTACCATTAGAACTTTAAAAAAATTAATTATTTGCAACATTTCAGAAACCATTGATAAATAAAAAAAAATTAATATTTACAATTTTGTAGTAAATTATAAACAAATTATAAAAAGGAAATGAAAGTAACTCGTCCTAACCTTTTATTTTAAAATAATCAAAGTTGGGACAAACAATAATTATTAAAATATTGATTATTAAGTTATTATTTAAGTGAAGTTAATAAAATTTTAAAAAAATCAAAGTTAGGACAAACGATAACAATTTCATTGAAATAGAATTAACGGGTTACGTACTACTAACATTAATATCAATTGGTTCAATTCAGGTATATGTCGTACCATTTAGTGTAACCAAAAGAGTGTAACTAAATCATACTAAAACTACCTCAAGTGGGGTGTCTCGGTTTCTATAACAATTTCCACACGCTTCATCACAATTAACCAAGTGAACCATAACACCATAGCTTTTGTGTATATATATGTGTCTCCTGTAAGACTCTTCATCACAATGTAAAAGAGAGCACAATCTAAAAGAGAGTGTATATTGTAGTAGTTTTTCTAACTTTGGTAGACGTAAGCAATGGCATCTGGATCAAGGTCTTTTTCTTCTCCTTTTTTTATTTAATTATCTGTTATATTTATTCCTTTTAGTGGTTACAACTTATTATTCAAAAATGATAATGCATGAATGTTCTTGTTGTTTTTCCTGTAGTGATTCTCCTTTCAATTCTGTTAACAATGTTTCCGATGAAGAGGACTCTGTTATGGCTGCGATAGATGCCTACCAGGACACCCAGCCTCCGGTTAATGACAATATCGAGAGGTCGTTGACCAATCTGAATGTGAACCTAGCAATGATGGCAGAGCAAGTGGAAGAGCTAAAGCGTAGTTTCCAGGAGTTCAGTGTGAATTTCAACAAACAGCATGAGATCTTGGTTGAAGAAATATCACTTATGCGAACTGAAGCGACAAAGCTGAGGAAGTCGATTAAGGATTAAGGAGGTCTTGCATGGTGGTGGTTTGAAGATGTGCGGTCTTAATATTATGTTCTTTTGTTAGTGAATGGTTGTATGTTTCTATTTTGGTTGAACTTTGTCTTATATTTATGCTATTACTATGTAAGTTGCATGTTGCATGTTGGTTTCCATGGATTTAGAAATGAAGTATGTTAAGTTTCTTTCAAGATATGTATGAAATATGTTGACTGAAGAAGATGTTTTCTTCTTTTTATCTATTTCAAGCAGTTCGTCCTTTTGTAAATGTATGTTCGATTTTGTAACACAAAGCCTTTAAAATCAAACTTGGATTAAGTCTGATAATGCTGGTAAAAAGAAACTTGTTTCAGTATAAAATGGTTTTATGTATAAAGGGTTTGTATAAAATTGTTTATTTATTTTCTATCGATGACATTGAATTATTTACTTTTTTAGTTTTAATACGTAGGAATATAATAAGATAGGTCAATACAGAAAATTAATAAATGAAAGAAAACAACATTTTATAAGTAAAAAATTATTGGTTGGTCAAGGTAACAACATATGTAAAATAAGCTTAAGATATGTAACTATTGCTCTGAACTGACAGTTTCAAAACAGTAAGGCATTTATGGTAGTTGGCTGACGTTTTCAACCTTGAGCCACCAAAAGCATTTCAATTCTGAAGACGTTTAATAAGGCATTAATAGCACTTAAGCATTACTCAGTACATTATTTGGTAGTTGGGGTATTTGGTAGTAAAGTTTTGGTATATTACTATTACAACATAATAGCTTTGGTTTAGGGTTCTATCGTTGTTGTTAAAAACATGTCAAACTTCTTGAGTCGGAACTATGCTTGGACATATATGACTGGATGCCTGGTAAATATCATTATATTTCCTAATTTTCGTTTGTTTATTTGATTTACTTTTTTAATTTGCACTTGTATGTTCTTAACAGACTTTGCCTACCTCTGTTTCTGAAAGATATGGCCTCTCAATACCCGATCGTGTTATTCTGGTATTACCCAGTGGTGCTTTATGGACTGGGAAATATATTAGAGGAAGAAATTGTGTTGAGGGGCTAGATAACATGTATAAATACTATGACGTTAAGCCATATCACATGTTCGCTGTCAAGTATAGTGGTGGTTGTAGATTTGCCGTTCAAATATATAACAGTTACGGGGTTGAAATAGATTATTCTGCACGTGCTAAGAAAACAAAATTATCAAGGTGCAATGGAGGATGGGTGAATGGGGTATATTACTTGAGTATTGACTTTCAAATTGACAAACTTTGTGCACAATTTTCTTTTAATTGCTACAACAGTGGTAGAGGTGATTATGAGCTTGTTGTATCAAGATCTCACTTAAGAGGAAGCTTATACACGAAGGTATTGTTTTCTATGTAGAATGAATTATTTAGCATTCTTTTTTGATATTTGTGGAACTTGACATTTTTCTTGGTTTAGGTCTTCTCAAGAAATGCCTGTAATGAGCTTGGCTTGAATGATTCTATGAGTTGGGTTGAAATTGGGTACAGAGATCTGTTTTGGAAGATAAAGTTGAAATGGAAAAATGGTAAGGTGTGGTTCAATCGGAAATGGAATGAGTTTGCAAAGATAGGATCGCTCTATCATGGTGATATATGTGTGTTTCAGAAAACGTTAGAATCGCAAAAGTTTGAAGTTTGTGTATTTGAGAGGAGCAACGTCAATAACTTTAAAAAATCAGGTTACCTTCAGTTTATTCATAATTTATTTGAAACTGTATGTTCTTACATTCAATTTAATCAGGTTTTTGTACTAAGTAGGTTTGGATGAGGAAATGTCGATGATGAGTTGGGTAAAAGTAATGAATGACAACTGTATATTGAATGGAGAACTTGTAAGTTTCTTATACACATTGAGCTTAGTTAAATTTGCATGCGTTCCATACCATTTCATATATGTCTTATGTTCATACTAACAGGAAATTCCAAGACTGTTTCTTGATGAATTTGGCCATAGTCTTGCGGAAAGTGTTCATTTGTTAATGCCCGATGGCCTTGAATTTTGTGTTCGTTTCTGCGGGTTTGATAATCGTTTGTATGGTTTGAAGAAACTATTGGTCAAGTATTCAGTTTGTGAGAGCTATGTTCTAATTTTTCACTATGTTGGCGAGTCTCATTTTTATGTGTCCATCTACAATGTTAATTCTATCGACATATTTGATGAGATGAGTGTGAAGGTGTTGTTAGAAGATGTCAGCAGACACCCTAAGTGTCCAATTGTTGTTTTATCCGATGACGAAGGTGAGTATGTCGATTAGGATTAAGCATTTGTATATGTAGAAAATGATTGTTAACATTGTAAAATATGATACATTGCAGACTCTATGTTTGAGGAGACAACCAACAGCTTGGCAGTGGAGGAGACAGTGAACAACAATAACATTGAAGGTACGAGAGTATTACAACAATTTTTTTATTTCTATTACAATAGCATTGAGCAAACGATCCATTTAGAAGGTTGCCTTTCTGTTATTTTTCAGCAGTTGTAGAAGATTTTTTTTGTTCCCAATAATGAAGAAGATAACTTTAGTTCTTTTGCCGTCAAACTTAGTGCATCTCATGTGGATCAGAAAGGACATTGAGTGGTATATTTAACTATAGTTTTATGAATTGAACTTAGTTTCCCGTTTAATGATTACTGAGTTAACTTAGTTTAAACTTAAGCTTTGCTGTTTTGGTTGCCACAGTACTTATCTCGCACACTTTTGCCAATTTATAAAAAGTGGAAGAAGGGTACAGTTGTGACGTTGATATGCAATGAACAGACGTGGAACGTATCACTACATCGGAAGAAGAAGATGTGTCGTTATGGAAAAGGATGGGACGATTTCACATTTGAAAACAATCTTGTTGAGGGACAGTTAGTTGAATTTGTTTACCGTAATGAGTACACTTTTGAAGTTTATGTTAAGGGTTAGATGTAGTTCGTAATCGTATGTTATCGAAGGTGCATGTGTATTGTATGAACTGTTTTTTAATGTCCAACTATCATATGGACCAGTATTGTATTTTTGTGTATTGGATGTTGATTGATATAACTGTTAATGTTTTATCGTTGTTTTCACAAATCCTAAACATTGTATACATGGTACGATCTGTACAAATGTGGGATGAGTAGAATGGAAGTAGTTCAAAATTATACATACTATAAACAACATTAACACAGAGATGGAACCATAGAACATGGTTTGACAAAATAAATTTAGATTAAAGTACATACAATACTAACAAAGTTTGAATGCAAATCAATCTATACCCTTGGCAAAGCATAGAAAACCTCTTGGTAAACAACATTCTGGGTTATATCCGTAGGAAGCCCAACGCCATCATCAATAAAAATCCTTAGTCCATGAGGAGAAGTAACCCGACTTATTGCCACATAAAACTGTCCATGTGTGAAGACGGATTTTGGAAGATAAAGTCCAATAGTTTGTAGTGATTGACCCTGGGACTTATTTATTGTCATGGCATAGCATATCTGAAGTGGCATTTGCTTTCTAACCAACTTAAATGGCATTCTACTTTCGCTTGGACATAATTCCATCCGTGGAATAAAATGACGTGTGCCAACAAATGTGCCACATATAACTTCACATTCAACACAAAACTTCAAACATTTTGTAACAATCATCCTGGTGCCATTGCACAAACCAAGAGTTTGATTTAAATTTCTCATAAGCATAACAACTACACCAACTTTTAACTTTAATTCATGAGAAGGCATACCTGCAATATTTATAGAGTTCAAATATTAAACGGGAAAGGCATTATTAAGATCAGCTTCCGTTCCTTCAAAATCTTCTGCACTGTCCACACTAAAATATGAAACACAATCACCTGGAAGCTTTTCCACAATCTGAGAATTAAGATGAGTGACTGTTTGGTTAGTAGGTGTTAATATAGCCCTCTCACTCAAATACTTGGCATCCTTGCAGTTTCTTTCAAAGTCAGGGTACGTTGCTTTGATCATATTTTCAATAGAATTTTCATTATTCAAAGCACAGAATTGAGGTGGAACAACAATATCATCAACCCTACAACGTGAAATGTCGTCAGCTGGAGGATATACCTTTCCATCACCAATGTCAAGCACCCACTGCGCAAATCTTCTCAATTCTTCATCTTCAACTGTGTTACTCCCTTTATTAAGCCTCATATTGTGGGTAAGCACGAAAATGTGACAGATTGACCATAATCTTGATCTAGTAATACAGGAGGAAACGATTTCACCTCTTTCTCCATGGGTAATAACAGGAAGTATTTGTCGAAAATCACCACCAAGAACAACAGTGATACCTCCAAAAGGCATGTTAGCACGTGCAGGATCCACCGATTTCATAATATCTTTCAAAGACCGATCTAAACATTCAAAAGCATAACGATGTTGCATAGGAGCCTCATCCCAGATGATAAGTTTTGTTTGCCTGATTAGTGCTGCAATATCAGAATTATGACCGATACCGCACAATGAGAACTCATCAAGTACAATAGGAATTTTAAACCGGGAATGTGCAGTTCTACCACCAGGTAACAGAGTTGCTGCAATGCCAGAACTGGCAACCGGAAGTACAATATCACCTTGAGACCTTAATTTGGAGATTAAAGTTCTCCACAAATATGTCTTCCCACAACCGCCACTACCATAAACAAAGAAAAGTCCACCTTCTTTCTTCTTAACAGATTCCAGAATTTTATTATATACAAATCTTTGTTCTTCGTTACAGTTTTGTAGCAGCTTCTTATACTCCTCCTCCATCTCACTCATATTGTAGTTTGTTTCCTCAATAATGAGATTATTCAATCCATGATTAAGATAACTTTCCGGAGGTTGTGGTAATTGAGGGTAATTTTTTAAATATTTCCCAATTGAACGCAAGAGATCATCAATTTCTACATATTAAAAAGATATACTGTCAATGCATATCATCAATTTCACAAAATAAACAAAGTTATAAAAGAAAAACATCTAACCTGCCAGAGCATAGAACTCAAGTTGCTTATCATTTAAAATGAGTTTCGGCACATGAGTTATGTTGCGCCTCTTCAATAAGATGTCGTCTATCATCTGTTTCCAATGAGAATTCCACAAGTTAGCCAGATCAGTCACCTTACATTTTACTATAATGTGTACAAAGAGCTGCCTTATTTGAGGAGGCAAGCCACCTACTGCACACTGATCAAGTACTTCATGCCATTCCTTATCGTCGTCTAGTAAACCATATTCCTTACACGCTTCTCTGAAAGTAGGATAACAAATGCCATTTACAGTTCTCAAACATTTAAAAGAAGTTGGACCACGTACTTTAGTGAGCAACATGCGTAGGTACCACACCTCTCCTGAACTATGATGAGTGTATGATAAACGGCCAATTTGATAACCTCTTTTCCTTGCATTCCATTTTCTAGCACTATCATTCCAAACATAGTATCTAGGAATCTGATCATACGTGTACTGCCGCGCATGAACATCACTTTGATTCAAGACAAAAAAAGCTTCTAGTTTGCTCATACGGTCTTTTTCTCGTTCAACAACTTTTTGAAGGGAATCATTCGAACGAAATGTGCAATTTCTTTGCCCCGGTAGATGGAAGGGCAGACGCTCAACGGATATAGTCCGGTGATGTATAGGAAATCCAAAAATGCGATAAGATGCTTCAGCACCACAAACGTACCTACCATCAAAATAAGCATTAATTTCATCAATTGGTTGGTCATTACAAATATCATTTCTTCTTCTTTTCTTGCCCGTTATCTGCACAGTTGCGGTGTCATGACCTTTTAGGCAGTATTTGAATAAATACTTTATACTTCGCGCATGACAACATATCTCGATATTCATGTGACATTGATATTTGACCAATAAATCACGATTGTAAAGAACAACCCATTGATTGTCTAGCTCTGCCTTGCCTTTCTGTACAGTAAATTTCTGGCGACGACGCATGTATAAAGGAAAACCACTCTCATCAAATACAGTACGGGCCGAGTACCTACGCATGTAGCAAACATTATTGGAAATTTAGGGTGGGAAATACATTATTGGAAATGTAGCAGGTGGGAAATACATATTAACAGCATGGAAATTTAGGGTGGACTTACTTTTTGGGAAAATGCCGAATACATTTGAAAGCTTTCATGCATGGAGATTTAGGGTTTTGTAGTCCACATGGTTCGTGTATCATAAAGGCTTTAACAGCAGCATAACCAACTGGGTCTGTATCAGGATCGGGTATTTCGGCTGAAACAAACTTGTCAACATTTTGTTTGAGATACGTTTTAGAAGCATTATCAAGCCAAATCAACATGTGTACATGCGGAAGTCCTCTCTTTTGAAATTCAACCACATACATTGCTGCTTCAAAAAATTACGTGTTACAAATAAAATGAAACAAAATGTTATAATAGGTTTAACAATGGAATAAGCTTACCTCCAACACAAACACCGAAGTATGATTTCTTCTTAATGTCGGTCATTAATTGATCGAGTTTCAACCAAAAAACTCTAGAAATAATATCTGGGCAGTTTGCTATTTCGCAATATGGCAACAACTCCATCATTTTCTGAATTTCATCCCAGAAAGAATTAGACGTCATAGTCAGGAACACATCTGGATGGCCTACATGACGGCAAACTGCTAATGCATCTTGGAAGTTCTGCTGCATATAACGTTTCGATCCTACATATCCAGCTGGCAAAATTATACCTTTACCAACATTAGATGTACTCGAATCTCCAACATGAACAGAGTCACAAATGTTGCTATATAATTCATTTCGTAAAATGGTTTGATTAATACGAAACCATCACAGTCGTGTTTGTTCAATAGCAGAGAATGCATCCACCACGTATTGTTGGAATAGACGGCCACCCAGTCTTGCAGTCATACCTGCAACACCAAGCATCATATAGATTATCTTTAAAACCAATATCATAAATAATTATTGATGAATTGTGTGAAATAACCTTCATTTTCTCTAACTTGAAGCCTGTAGGAGTAATAATCTTTCATTGAAATCATATCACGATCTTCAGTAGAATCAGGATCTGCACTCGTAAAGGGGATCTTGTTATGGTATCCATCCTCACCATTGGGAAAAAGAAGTGGATATTGAAGTGCCATCAACTTAGGATGTATGTATGATACGCGATGCAAAGTATCCATCTTGCTCTCAATTATTATATCCCGATTTGCAGTTGTAGTATCAGAACCACCAACCATTACACCAGCAACATCATCAGATGCAGCAATGTGGTTTTCTCGACCACTCTGGGCTCGACACACCTTCAGTTCAACTTTCAAATCAACTAAATCATTATTTTCAAAACGATCACGTGCCATTCGAAATTCTTGGCATAATTCGTTGGTTTCATCAAGCATATCAATAAGGCCCTGGACAACTTGAGCATCCACATTCTGCTGATCTTTGACGTTGACCCAACGAAGCCGATTATTAACTTCATTAGCTGTGTCGTATATATATAGCTGGCAGAATTTTGGAGTATCCCCATCATCTGGTATTAAAGAACCAAACACATGGTGATTTTGGCCATTCAATCTATAAATGTACGGTCCTCTCCCACTATTTATTGAATGATCCACATTTCCACCAGAAGAGGTGAAGGAAAACATGGTATTATACAATCGTATGCTTCGTTGGAAGGAAGAGCTGGTACTTTTGTCAGTATACAACTTGAGCAAATAAGCAGGAGTTGGGAGTGCATCTGGGACTTTAACTTCGCCTTTTTTACAACAAATTGAGAATATAGGCGTTCCTCTTGTAACATTCTTGTTAACTCTTTCCTCTTTCCATAAATGTGCGCTGCATTTTGAGCATTTTGCTGATGGGGCACCCAATGTGGCATATTCCTCTGGGACAATAATTTTCCGCGCATTTCTTTTTGCAGGACAGGGCTTACAATGCTTATTAGCTGCAAGGCCAGAACATGTTATGACATAAGGATGAATGATCAAACCATTTTTACAAACATATATGAAATCCAACACATTTGAAGTACCATGTCTATCCGTTTCAATATCTTCAACATCAAGATCCTCAACGCAGAATTCATCTGTTCGTATTTAAAGAAAGAAAAAGTTTATTAAGTTGATGAATTATTAAATTTCATGGTAAATGAAAAACTTGAGTATGAAAGTCAAATGTACTAACAATTAGAATCATCTGAAGAACCATCGTCATAATCAGACTCTTGAATTATGGATTCCTCTATAACAAACTCAAATGTTATTGTTAAAGATATTATTTTGTAATAATTGGAGTAAACATCGTAAAGTCAGAGAAAAATTAATACATACCTAATTGATCATGATAATCGTCGGTTGTTTGTTTTGCAGCTTTATTGAAATCATCTTCATATATATTGCGGATTGATTCACTAAAGTCTATTGATACCTTACCCTTGTTTTTCCTTTTAGTTGTTTGGGATGGAGTTAAAATATTCGTTATATTAGAAAGCGGGTCTCTGCTGCATGAATCATGTGTAGGGGTGCTCTGAACATCTTTAAAAGGTCTTTTGCTAAAACCTAAAGAACGTAGTATTGCATTCATAAAATATTAGTATCTTTAATGTATCATAACATTGATTAACACACAACAAATAACACACCTGATGACTTAGCCCCAATATGAGTCCGTCTAAACTTCAACTTCTCAGAATTTAATTCAGGCGTATTAACTGCAATGCAAGTGTAAAGGTAGGCACTCATATAATCTAAAACATTAATCGAAGCTCCGTAAATGGCTTACATAGGGCAGATTCAGGAGACAGGGTATTGTTGTCAGTTGAAGAGTAGTTAATATCAATGTTCTCCTTGTCCACACTTTTCCAACTTTGTCTACTTTTTTTCGGCTTATTACCTATAAAAGTTTGAAGATCATTATACGAAATACTATTTTGTGCAATAGCAGATAACATTAAGTTGTTAACAGACACAAACCTTTGATCATATCTTGGGAGGAGAACAGATGCCAATCCTGTAAACATTTAGAAGATGAAGATTATAACATGTTAAAAACAAAGATTTCAAGATTGAAGATTTTAAGATACTATAAACATTAAAACCATAAAATAACTATACTTGATCCATTGAAATGTCTGCAGAAAAGTCAGGAGTGAGAGAGTTGTAGTTGTAGATTGTAGAAAGTATTTTCAAAATTTGACTTAATGGTACTTGGTTATGGATTGTCGATAGTTAATTGTTGTTTATTTGCATAGTTTATTAATTTTTTTCTTTAAATTTTGAAATTTGAAAGTAAAAATCATGATGATGAGAAGGTATGAGGCGGAGATTAGGACGCAGTAATCGATGCATACGTATGCTTACTTACTACATTATCAACTATAAGATAAGATTATGAAGTATAATTAAAGAAAAATATAAAGGAAGTTTCACATTTCAGACATATCAGACATATATTGTACTATATATTGTACTATTTGGTTTGCACGTGTTTCGAAGTTGTAAGAATGGAGTAGTAGTAGTATAATTCAGCAGGTAGAGTTGTAATTAGCAGCAAAAATAAGGGTATTTTCATATTCTGAAATTAGACTGTAGCAATTACTCTTCAGACATTATTATATAGATAGATATAGGAAGGATACTTGTAATAAAAAGAAAAAAGAGCTCTGCACCTATTTAAGAGAATATACTTATCCATCTAGCTTCTCATTCTTTCACCTTCTTTCACTGGTGCATACACACCCATATACATATATTTTTGGAATGTGGAACTCTGTCGTGAAGAAGGTAGACACCATCCCTAGGAAAGTTGCCCAAGGACGTACTACCTCAAAGAGCCCATGATCACAAAAATTGGTGAAACAGCCCGAATTTCCTGGCCCTAGATCTGCTCCAGCTGATTCTACTCTTCCTCAATCAAATGTTGCAGAGAAGGCTCAAAATGGGAAAGGGAAAGGGAATGAGGAGAATACATCAACAGTGGGTGATGAAGCTCCGAACCGTGGCTTCAAAAAATTAACAGAAGTATATATACGTTTTTGTTCTACACATTTTCATCTTTTATTTCTCAAACTTTGTATTTGAACTAATCTTTTGCATACTATATTTTGTGTTTTCATAGCATCACTACAAGAAAAGGGTCAATAGACATCAGTTTCTGGCCGATGTCTATGTTATTTTGGATGTGATGTCTAGGTGGGAGATGTCTATTCTAGACATCAGTCAGAAACTGATGTTTATGCTAACATAGACATCAGTTTTTCATTCAATACACATCAGTTGTTCTACAAAATAGGTTAGAATAATTAATTTTATAAACAACTTGCATGCCTTATATTCTAGAAAATATATAATAAACTAAGTTATTTTTCACATACACATCACTTTCTTTCTTTGAAAAAGATGTCTATTTCGATATTAGACATCATAATTTTAGCAGATAAAGTGATGTCTATAGTTAGCTTAGACATCACTCTAGACTGATGTCTAATGTTCTTATAGACATCAGTTTCTTTTTAAAAAAACCGAAGTGTATAGTGACCTTAGACATCATCCTAGACCGATGTCTAATGTAGGTATAAACATCAGGTCTTTCTGAAAAAACTCATTTATATGTGTCTCTTAGACATCAGATTTTACTTATAAAAGTGATTTCTAATTGTTTTTTAGACATATGACACCGTAGAAACAAGTGATGTATATAATTGGTTTAGAAATCATTATTTTGTAAAACTTTTGATGTCTTTGTTACAATTAGACATTAGTTTCTGAGTGCAACTAAATAAACCGTTGTCTTTCAATGCATACCAAAAAATAAAAAACTGGACCATTCACAATATATCCAACCATGCATTTAGATTAAACCAGTCACAAAATACAACCACCAACAATGTATCTGTTCCATTAACAAGATACCAAACATCACTGGGCACTAGAATTAACTAAGTGCACAACCAAAGGTAAACATAAAAAGCATAACAACTTGAATTACTACATCACAGACTGCATATATGTCTCCAAAACAGATTACCAAAAGCGCAGAACTAGCAATTCAAGCGGTTAACCAAATGTTTACGTCAATTTAAAGAGACCTACTAGAAACTATCAGATCTTGTCTTGGATGAACTTGAGAGCCTGGATACGTACTTCATCAAGCTCGGCCTCGGTGTACGTCGTTCGAGTCTTCGGCAGCCACTAAAGGCAACAAACAAACACAATTAAACAAAAATGAAAAGTACACCTTTATAATCAAAAGTAACCCATTAGAAAAACAAAGACGCACACCTTTGTAGCAAAAGTCAATTTTGTATCACCGATAATTTCTTTCATGTAGCGCATTACTACATAAGCACATTCAGTACCACCGGGTTGCTTGGGGGATCCCTATTAATTCCAAAAAATAAAATGCATCAGAAAATAAATTTACTAGAACTGAGTTGAAGTGTTGAAGTGTAAAAGTACTTACACTCAGAAACTTTGCCTTGGCCGGCTTCCGATTGCCCCTACCAGTTTCACAATTGTAATTTTTCACTGCCCTGGATAAAAAATAAAAACTGATCCAATGTACACAGAAAATCATGAATTTTCATCAAAATGTTACGGTAAATAAAAAATTACCTTGATAATGCTAGTTCTAGTAATGTAAACTGTGTTGGGTGAGAGAGTGGATTGAGAAAATAAATTTCACCTTCCCATATAATAGCCAAAATCCAATGTATACTGTTTTCATTAAAAAAACATACCAAAGATAGATTTTTAGTACTCTATCCAGTTTTTTAGTATCGTAACTTAATATAAGCTAGAACTTACTCCTGATTATGCGGCAAAAAGAACAGCCGATCCGGGTTGCCCTCTTTCAAGCGCTCAACAATGCCAGCTTCAAAATCAGCATTCAAATTATATAAGGATCCAGGGTGAATAAAAGCAAATGTTTCTGCCAGATCTGGTCTTCCACTTATCTCAGCATGCAAATGCCTACCAAAAAAAGATACCAACATTAGAAGTAGAGACATGCAATTGGAAAAATACTAACATTAGAATGCATATCAGAAAAAGAAAAATTGTAACTTACGCCATGTAAGCTGAAATTACAGCTTGCCCTAGCATATCAAACTCCAACAACGCCAAAACATTCTCATGTAACAAATAAATTGTCTTTTCATGCCCAAACACTTCTGACTTGCAGTCAACCTGTATCGAAAGCCCAGCAGTTTCCATTCAGCTGGTTACATGTTTATACAGTAAGTTAAAGCCCTTCGGCACTTTTGCACTTGGTTTTGCATGTAAGAACTGTGCCCTCAATTTCTGCAACTCATCATTCTTGTTTTTGTTTTCTCCACTTGGTCGCACCCTTTCTTTTTTCTTAATCTGTAGATCATCAAACCATCAAAAATTTAAACACAATTTCATTTGTAATATCCTCACAAGCACCATTTTTATTTCAAATTCAGACCACATATAGTAAATTATACCTCAGTAGTTGTGTAGCTTATTAAATCCTCAGGCCATGCTAAAAAAGAGCCAAGTGCATCGCGGACTGTCTCCAATTCACCACGGATCGGCACTGGAAGCAAGGCATCTGGTTTGATGATGTCATCGACAGAGACACACTGATGTCCAAGTGGTATATCAATTCCATGGACTTTTCCTCCAGCCTCGCGAGGATACACCATACCAAATGCAACCTTGTTCTCTATCCTCTCGACAGATAGGTCACACATTCTGTTTCCCTACAATATTTAAATGAACAAATAAAAATACTAAGGTAAAAAGAAATCATCAATTCATAGAGCTTAAGCAATAAAATAAAATACTAAATTATAGAATTAAATTATCCTTCTATCGATTAATTTACCAAATTTCCAGGAGGTGAAGGCCTAGGGGGAGCATCTGTAGGAACACAGTCCTTATCAAACTCTAGCACAACTGCAGCAGGCTGATTGTTTTTCGGCTGGAAACTTGCCTTTTCAGACTGCATTGGGAGTGATGATTCTGGCCGGAAGTAATCAATGCCTTCAGCTGAGCAATCTCTGCCTCAAGAGCTTTCGTCTTTTCATCCCTTTGACGTTCACGGGCCATCAACTCTTCCTTCGTTATTCGAACTTTCTTCTCTCGTGGCAAATTAAAGAACTGTTTTGGAGTGATGTACCCTCCAACAGCACGGACCCTACCAGAATGCTCAAGACTCCCCAAAGCCGTAGTCAAAACATCTTCAGCTCCAGAAAATTGTATTTCACCCTTCTCTTTCTTTTCCAACAAAGTATCCTATTAATATGAAAATAATTAGCCCAAATTACAAAGAGCCTAAAAGCATATTAATTATAAATGATGCCCTACTAGTATGCCAATATAATAGGAGACTTACAATTGTATCGCATACACCTTGTAACTCTTCATCTACATCTTCAACATCTTGGCCATTTTTTCGCTTACGAGCCTTTTTCCAAAAAATTGCTCTATCAGGTTCAACTCCCAGCTCCAACTTTCCACTTTTTATCTGTTAAAAATGAAGCAAAATATAAAAATTCATTCTAAATTTTTATTCAACAAGACAATATTGACTTAGTTTCTACTTCATCTTCTTTTAAACCAATATAACCCTTTCTTGACAAGCGGTGATGATATTTTCGATGAGAAACTCTTTCACTATGCTCTTCATGTATTTCCTAAAAACCAAATTATAGAATTACATATCATATATACAGGTGGAGAATATAAAATGAATAGAATTATCGAATACAAAATAAAACTATAAAATAAATTCATACCTCCCATTTTGGATCAGTCCTCTGTCTCACAAATCTTTTCCAGGTTGACTTACTAACAAAAGCATATTGCTGTGGGGGCCTACTCAATATCGCCTTCTGTCCAACATATGGCCGCACAAACTTCCTCGTCAAATCAGTCTTAAATTGTCGCCATTTACAACCAGCAGACTTTAGGACAAAGTGCTCACAATGTGGTTTCACTTTGAATGTAGACTGGATAAAACACAAGTAAAATGAGAAATTTAAATACGAGAAATTAACAACACATGTAAAAATAGAGAACACAAGTAAAATGTAAAATTTACAAATGCTAGAGCACCTGAAGATATAGCCAAAGCTTTGATTTTAATTCAGGATCCACATTTGGCCAACTAGTAATATCGATTGGAATCGTAGTCCTGGCCAACATTCCATTATATGACTGCAATCGCGCCCTAGTTTCACCATCAGCAATTCCCCAATCATTGAATGTGACTTTAGTCTTTTTCCCGCGAGCTTTCTTCACAACCACTTTGTACATTGCGCATACACCACGCTTACCTTTAGACTTTGATCTAACAGTGTCGGTTGTAGTAACCGTGGGTTGTTCTGAGTTGGCCTGTTGATGTTCTGATGCTTCAGCTGTCTATGAGTCATGAGTTTTCGCTTCTTTGACCTCGATCTCCAGCTGTTTAGTGGTAACCTTATCCGAGCCTGCCTTTTTTGTTTTCTTTTACTTTTTATTCGGTGTCATTTCTCTTGTTTTCCTTCAATCTGTAAAAACTTATCAGTTAATTATCACTAAAAATATGCAAAAATCAGAGAAGCAAAATGAAACAATTTTAATATGCAATCAGTTAATATCATGGAAAATATGCAAAATTATCAGTTAATTATCACTGAAAATATGCAAAAATCAGAGATAAGCAAAATGACAGACAATTGTAATTAAAAATATCATGAACAGCTACAAAGTGGAAGCAAATTAAAACTAAATTGCTAGGCACTAAACATATGACTAGGCACCTATGACCTATGATTTTTTCACCCAAATCCCTTCAACATTTTGTCTTTTATTGCTGACACTTGCATCATCATAATCAGTTGGGTCGCATATAGGGATATTATAACAGAATGGAGGAGGGTTCCAGGAGGTCTCTTCCGGGGCATCTTCATCGTACGCATCATGATAGTCTCGATTTGTCGACGATAGCATAATAGACCAATTATCATCAGTTGGATCCTCAACATAAAAGACTTGGTTGACTTGGTCAACAGAGACATATTTGTCCTTTTTGTGACCTGGTCGATTGAAGTTCACAAGCGTGAAACCAAGATCATCGGACTTGATACCTCTATCACTTGCTGCCCATGTACACAAAAACAAAGGGGCCTTGAATGCGTGGTAATCTAACTCCCACATTTCTTCGATAACCCCATAAAATGTTAAATCAGTCTCTATAGGATTTATATCCTTAGCACTAGAGACTTGGACTGTCCTAGCAACTAGTGACACACCACTGTTTTGAACTACCCTTGCATTATCTCGCTGTTTTGTGTGGTATCAGACCCCGTCAACAACATAACCTTCGTAAGTCAACACTGAAAATGAAGGTTTTCCTGTCAACCATCTTATTGTTTCAGAAACGGCTTCGGAATTCTCCCTCATTTCTGTACTTACCTGCACGTAAAAGTCATAATGCATATAAGTTGACTTCAATTAAAAACATGACTGCTTACAGAAAAAATTAATAAAAAGGGAAAGAATGTAAACTAACTTTTTCTTCAAACCAATCAGCAAATTGTCGATTGTGCTCTCCCAATAGCCACGTGCACTCTTTTTTTTCCCTTGGTAAATCCCTTCCAAATATTTCTTATGCAACCTGACAATTTAATCAGATAAGATTAGACCGCATGAAAAAGAACTTTGAAACTTAAAAATATACTTTTAAAAATGTTACTTACATAACATATGGTTCCACTTCAGTGTTGTTGAGGAGGACTGTAAGATGCGCTTCATCTCGTTCTTTTTCTGGTACCGACTTCATTGTCACACCACCTATTGGACCAGAATTGTTGTCTTCATCTTTCCGAAGACCAGCAGTTCTACTACTCTCACTATAGAACTTAGTGCAAAATTCTATTGATTCTTCTTTGAGATAACCTTCAGCTATACAACCTTCCGGATAAAATCGATTTCTTACATAACTCTTCAATATTTTATTGAATCGTTCAAATGGAAACATCCATCTATAAAAAACCGGTCCACATAAACGCAATTCCCTTACTAAGTGGACAGTGAGATGTACCATAACATCAAAAAATGATGAAGGGAATATTTTTTCCAACTCACACAGGGTCAAAATCAGATCTGCTTGTAGTTTACTCAATTTCGACACATCCACAACTTTGTTGCACAAAGAGTTGAAAAGAAAACACAATCTTATGATACTAACCCTAACATTTTTTGGAAGCACAGAACGAATAGAAACTGGTAGTAACTGTTGGAGGAGGATATGGCAATCATGGGATTCAGCCCATTCAAATTTAGATCAGTCATTGATACACAATTTCTAATATTTGATGCATGTCCATATGAGAGTTTTATATTGGACAATGATGACAACATAATTTTTTTTTCTTTCTTGGATAAATTAAAAGGGGCAGGAGGCAAGTATGTTCTTTTCTCACCTACTTGAGGAGCTAAATCAGCCCTTAATCCCATCTCAACCATATCAAGACGAGAGGCAGTGCTGTCTTTAGTCTTGTATTTCATATTAAGAAGTGTCCCAATTAAATTATCACACACGTTCTTCTCGATGTGCATAACATCTAAACAATGACGAACATGGTGAAACTTCCAATATTCTAACTCAAAAAAAATCGATTTCTTTTTCCATGCAGATTCCACCTTTTTTGACTTCCCCCTTCCCAAAACTGAATTTGAGTTGTTGTTGTTGCGCCAACACTTCTTCTCCACTAAGCGGTTCAGGTGAATGACGAAATTCTTGTTCTCCATCAAAAGATGCCTTCTGCCTCCTAAAAGGATGATCATTATCTAAATACCGACGATGACCTTGGTAGCACATTTTCTTACTATGACTTAAATATTTAGCCACAGTTTTATCGCCGCATATTGGACAAGCCTTATAACCCTTATTGATGCAGCCCGACAGATTTGCGTATCCTGGGAAGTCATTTACTGTCCACATCAGAACTGCCCTTAAGGTGAAAAAAGATTTTGTATGCGCATCGTACACGTTCGGTTCCCCTTCCTCCCATAATTTTTTAAATCATCAATCAGTGGCTGTAGATATATGTCAATATTATTACCAGGCTCATGCGGGCCAGAAATTAATGTTGATAACATGATAAACTTCCTCTTCATGCATAACCATGGAGGAAGATTATATATTACTAACATAACTGGCCAACAACTGTACCGGTTTTTTAATCCATTACTGTGTGGATTTATACCATCAGCCGCTAATCCTAAGCGTATATTTCTAGCCTCCCTACCAAACTCAGGCCACCTGTAATCTACATTTCTCCAAGAAGGAGAATCAGATGGATGACGCATCTTCCCATCTTCAGATCGATTATCTGCATGCCAGCTCATTAATTTAGCAGTAGAAGCAGATTTAAACAATCGTTTAAATCTGGGGATTATCGGAAAATACCACATAACCTTGGCTGGCACATTAACCCTAATTTTTCCATCTTTCCCAACTTTCCAGCGAGAGAGACCACATTTGGGACACTCAGAAGAAGACTCAAGAATTGGACCCCTGTATAATACGCAGTCATTTGGACAAGCGTGGAATTTAACATACTCAAGTCCTAAATCAGTTAAGGTTTTCTTTGCTTCATACATATTAGCAGGAAGCACATTATCTTTTGGAAGAAAAGAGCCAATAGATCCAAGCAGATCAGTGAAGGCCTTATCACTAACTCCAAACCTAGCCTTCCAATTATGTAGTGTTAACACTGACTCAAGTTTAGTGCACTCATTTCCCTCGAACAGAGGTTGTTCCGCATCGGCAACAAATCTCTTAAACTCATCTGATTCATTATCGAAATCTTCCTTATTATAGGCTGCTTCACATACGTTAAATGTTTCTGAATTTAGTGTGGGCTTCGAGGGAGGACAAGTACTACCAACTGATGACTTAGTACTTTTAACAACCTCTTCTCCATGCCAAATCCATTCATAATACCCTAAACTAAAACCCGCTTCATATAGATGACCTCTGATTATTTTGATAGAATATTTCTTGAAGTTAACGCAGCGTGCACATGGGCAATGGATTTTCTTTGGGTTTTTAGCATTATCCTCAGCAAATATCAAAAAGTTTTCGACTCCAATTTCATATTGCAATGAATCCTTATCCGCTTTTATCCAAGACTTATCCATTTAATTTCCAACGACCTGGTATGTCAGTCAAGTTTTTAGTATAATTATAGCTAGTGATTACTTATTATGTATTCTGACCTATAATAGTTTTATTGTAGCCTTATCCATATAATAAAAATCCAATAGTTTATATTAATCAAAATGCACGTATGACATATGATATCTAGCAATAATCACAAATAGGACATGATAGACATAAGAAAAACAAAAGGAACAGAAATCTTCAATCTAAATTAATAATAACAGGCAACATGTAATTAACGTTTAACTAAAGGCATGCAATTTCTATAATTCAAATTTGTACATGAAAAATAGAGAAAGTACCGCTACCATATACTATTTGAGTTCTAATAAAGAACGGAGCACTGGAATAAGCAATCATGACAATCAAATACACAAAGCAGAAAAAGTCGCTATATAAACAAGAAAGGGAGCAGGAGTACCTCGTAATTAGTAGAAGCACTAGGTCAACACCGTGAACAACAGCTAGGAACTATCCTTTCTTCTTCGCAAACCAAAAAATATCCCTGAATATCATCCAAACAATAAAAACTCAAACGACAATATTTAAGGTTTTCGTAAAATTTGAAAACTAAAACATAAACCTCCAGCCAGCAATAAAATAATTAACAAGGTATGAAACTAAAATACATCCAACTCATATAATTTGAAATTGACCAATAGAAAATCACAACAACTTTCACTTTCTCTTGGTCGATTATGTCGGAAAAACAGTAGTACTCAAACAATAGCACTGTTAGATGACATGCCAAAAATCCAACAATATAATAAACAAATAATAACATGCATCCAATTAAATAACATACAAATAATCATATAATACCACATTTCAGAAATTCAAATAAGAAATTCAAAATGAAAATGAAAATACATCCAACTCATATAATTTCAAACTTGACCAGTAGAAGAGCAACCAAATAGTAGCCAAAAAACATAAATTACAAATTACCACTAATTAATAGCAGTGTTAGATGACATGCATCCAATTAGTAGCCAAAAATCCAACAATATAATGAATAATAATAACATGCATCCAATTAAACAACATACAAATAATCATATGATATAACACATATAAGAAATTCAAAAATTAAAATTACCTAACGAACAGCCACAACCACAACCAAGTGAATGAGGTCCTGTAAAAAAATGCATTCAAAAGAATTAGGGTAATACATCCAAGTAAATAAAAACACACAATTAAGAAATTAGGGTTTTGATTTAAAAAGCCCCAAATTAAGAAATTAGGGTTTTGACTTGAAAAAACCCTCAAATTGAAGCTCTCAATAGATCGAGAAGACCCTAGAAATACCAGAGGAGACCTTATTCGTGTAGAGTATTACCGATTCTTACCAATTTCAACACGAGCAATGGTACCGGAGGTGAGTGGTGAGTAGAGTAGAGAGCAGTGGTGAGTAGAGTAGTGAGTGGTACCGGAGGTGAGTTTGTGGTGGTGAGTGGTACCGAGGTGAGTTTGTGGTGGTGAGTTTCAGTCGAGAGAGAGTGAGTCGAGAGAGAGAGAGAGAGAGTCGAGAGAGAGAGTGTGTTTGTCTGAATATTTTGGTTTAATTAGATTTTGTTTTGTTAATTTGTCTGAGAGGCTCAATAATTGTACTGTATGGGCTTGGGCGGAGAGAATATTTGGTTAAGGGGGAGGGGGAATTTTGATTTAGGGGGTGAAAATTTCACTAAGGGGGAAAACAAAATGGGCCGCGTGTTTTTTCATTTTTTAAAGAGTGACTTTAGACATCAGTTTTAAAAAGAGTGATGTCTACGAATAACAAAGACATCAGTTTAATTCGGAATGATGTTATTACATCTTTTAACATCAGCGGCATTTATGACCGATGTCTAAAATGTGATGTTTATTTACTGTTTTCTTGCAGTGCATCCTGTGTATGGTGCAATGCAAGTGGCTGCTACCGGAATAACACTGGCCACCAGTGCGTATTTAGTGGTTGATCGTATGGAGAAAGAGAGAGAGCATGAGATTGATGAGATGGAGAAACGTCTCAGGTCTGAACATGAACAAAGGGTGGAAGCTAAAATTGAGAAAGTTGATGAGAGGTTGAAGAAAATGGAAGAGAAAGATAAGGTTCAAGCTGCGAAAATTAAAGAAATGCAAGCGACTTTGAACAAGATGCAGGCCGAGATGGCGAAGAATAGTTCCAAAAAAAACTAACTAGCAAGGATTTAGAGAAAGATCTGCTTGATGAACTAGCTAGCTATTCAGTGATTTAGTTAAAAGTGTGTGTGTGTAGTTAATGCAAGTCATGAGTTTAATCAGTTCTTAGTACTACTTGAATCCTGTAGTAATCAAAATTATGTAAAACCTTAATTAATGGCTCAACAATCAAATTCTGTAGTTATCATTATTGTTATGTTAAATGTATAACCTAATCAAAAAGAATTTCTGGTTTACATTTACTAGAGGTTGAATCGTGCTGAGCATCTGTTTCCAAATGTGAGATTGAGAATAAACTCTTCGATCAATATACGTACATAAGTAATTTATCCACAGAACAAAAAAATAAATAAATAAAATTGAGCGATTTAATCTGACTGCCTAAAATCTCATGCAAACATGTATTGTCGTTCATGTTAAAAATTATTTAACCTAAAGACCGTAAATTTTTATGAGAAAACTGGGCCTGAGGTTGTCCTCAGAATTTTCTCCTGAGGTTAAAAGATTTATTACTATAAAACAAATGACCCCGCAGGAGCAATATTGTAAATATAATTTTTTTAATAATAATTTACATATATATCCTTAAATGTATATAGAAAATCTTTTAACCTTAGGAAAGAATCCTGAGGACAACCTCAGACACATCAACCCCAATTTTTATACAGTAGAAACTTGTGAATATATTGAATTGGTGCAATGTGTAAAAATATATTTCATTAATATTTCCATCTTGATCATAAAAATCTGGTACTACCACCTTTGTGGCCGGCTAGTTTTGTCCATATTTTTTTACTCGTTGTATGGAGTATTTATATATTGATGTAGCTTTTTAAATATTCTTACAGCTATATTAGCTTTCTTAATGATCTTTTCATCGATTAAAGTTGAATATAAAACTGTCAACGATATATTGCACACATAGTCACATAGATCGTTTGAATGGTTTTATTTTGCATTTTGCCAGCTAATCATGTGTCTTGCTACTTATTTACTTGGTGACGACAATCATGTAACAAGACAAACTTTTTGATTTATTTCAAAGTTAAATACAACTAGCTGCAAAATTCGTGTGATGCACGGATTTTTTTTAATATTATATGAATTTTTCATTAATTTAAGTTAATGTTTTTAAAATATAAATTTGGG
Source organism: Kitagawia praeruptora (assembly GCA_037693485.1). Classification (NCBI taxonomy): domain Eukaryota; kingdom Viridiplantae; phylum Streptophyta; class Magnoliopsida; order Apiales; family Apiaceae; genus Kitagawia; species Kitagawia praeruptora. Next base: position 100,378,517 of record CM075352.1, on the reverse strand, counting down.
AGGTTTAAATTTTTATATAAGATGATTTGATAATAATTATATAAATGTTATCCGTGATATTTCTAGAAAATGAGGGATTTTAGTTAGAAAATATAGAAAAAATGATAGGTTTTACTCGAAAAAGGTAATCGGCTAATTATTAGTATTTATATAATTATTATTTTATTTCATTAAATAGAAGATGATATGTTTTAGATAAAAAAAGGTAATCACTTAATTATTAATATTATTAATTTATTGTATTAAACAGAACCGTCCGTGATATAATGATTTTAGTTTTAAAAAATAGAAAGATAACGTGAAAATTAAAAAGATGACATAATTTATGTGAAGGGTGATGACCCAAAATAATCATTTTTGGGATCTAGTGACCCAAAATACTGATTTTGAAAAAAATGGTCCGAAATACTGATGGGATACGGAGTTTCGGCCTCCGGATTAGCATGATACGGAACACGGCATGATACGGAACACGACATGATATACGGAACACGGTCTTCCGTGTTAGTGCTGCGCACCCACCTAACACGGTCTTCCTTCTAATGCATAACACGGAAGATCGTGTTCCGTATCATGCTATGTTACGGAAGACGAAGTACCGTATTACCCCTCATATCACGGTACACGATTTAACGTGTTGGGTCAGTATTTTGGGCCAGACATGCTCAAATATGAGTATTTTGGTAATTTTCTCTTATGTGAAAAAGGTAATTGATTAGTTTATAGTAATTATAATTTAATTATGTTATTTTACTAAATAAAATTGCTCTTAATTTTTAGAAAATGAGAAATTAATGTTGCCCCTGAAATTTCTAGAAAAAAAGGGATCGATTTTAATTAGAAAAATATAAAAGATGATACGTTTTATTTGAAAATGTAATCAATTAATTATTAGTACTATAATATTATATTTTATTTTTATTAAATAGAATCTCCCGTGATATAATTGGAAAAAGAGAGATTTTCGTAAAAGAAAGGAAAAAAGATAACGTGTTTGAAAAAGGTAACCATCCGTGATACAATTGGAAAAAGAGAGATTTTAGTTAGAGAAAAGAGAAAATGTAACGTATTTTGGCTCAAAAAGGTAATTGATTAGTTAATACTAATTATAATATAATTATGTTATTTTATTATACAAAATTGATCGTAGTTTTTAAAAAATGAGAAAATTTAGTTAGATAAAATGTAAAAGATATTGTATTTTACCTAAGAAAAAAATTATTTAGTTATTGAAAAATAGAAAAGGTAATATGTTTAACCTGAAAAAGAAAATTGATTAATAAATGAGAAATTTTAGTTAGATAAAATATAAAAATATTGTATTTTACCTGAAAAAGGAAATTGTTTAGTTTTTGAAAAATAGAAAAGATAATATGTTTAACCTGAAAAGGGAAATTAATTATTTAGTAGGATGGAAATTTTAGTTAGATAAAATATAAAAGATATTGAATTTACCTGAAAAAGGAAAAAATAGATAAGATAATATGTTTTAACCTGAAAAAAGAAAATAATTAGTTAGTATGATGGATTTTATTTGAGTAAGGGTAAATAAGTAAAATCAATAGGTACCGTACCGACCGACCGACCAAACTTTTAATGTTTCGGCTTTTATAATATAGTAAGTATAAATAGATTGGTCTTTCAATGCATGGTTTTGATACAGTTGCACTTCTCAAGGATATTGAGCCAACCCTAAACAAGAATCTTTGTCTAAGACTATAGACATAATCTATTTGATAGTTTAATAAATATTGACAATTTTTTCTCCGAATCGGCATGTAATCTACAGAACAATCAACTCTATGAAACTTCATATATACATCTCTCTCCTATCAAAAGTATTATTTCAAGTAATCATAAAACAAATAGAATACTATCATATTGTAATTCATAATTATTTATTTTATATAGAGAGTATAAAATGTAATTTTCTTTATTTAAAATTATCAATTTTGATTTTTTTATGTCTGACCAAAGGGACCCCCTTTGGTTAGAAGTGAGCCACCTATTATCAAAATGCTTTTAAGTCCTAATATATTTTTACTTATATGTATTAAAGTGATTCATATACTTATTTTCTTTCTTTTATCAGGTTTGGCGGGGTGATCGGCAGATTTAATAGCAATAAAGATTCAAGTTTGATTTTCAAAATTGAAGTAACGGAGCTTCCAAGTTGCTTATGAAAAAGTTCTTTTTAATTACAGGATTAAAGGTGCTATTACCTAAATATTTGGGGATACTGTGCGAGTTGATCAAGGAGAGGTTAAAGTTCTATAAGTTATTTTATGGAATTTTGGATGGTTGGAAAAAGAAGACATAAGAAGGAAGAAGGACATCGGTGTATGAACCAGTTTTACAAGTCACCAATTTTTATTTCAATCTCTATGTTAACGATGTATTTTTGTAGGGCACTCTTTTTCCCCCTGAGTTTTTGTCCCATAGGATTTTACTCTTGCGGGGTTTTAACGAGGTCTTATTTGGTGGGTTTTCTATTCATGCATTAAAGTTATATTGTCTAAGTGTCCGGAAGCAACTTGCGTGCTTTTCGGTTAGATGATAAACTTTCTTGTATGAAAGAAACCCTTTCTCCGGCTATACGGATATTGTACTTTGATACAATTCATTAATTAAAAAGTTATTTCTGACAAAAAAAAAATAAATAAAACAAATAGAATACAGTTTTACTGTTTTAAGGAGAATGATCTGTATGTACAAGCAAGGTACACTCTTCTCTAATCCTGTCCATTATATATAGCCAGAGCTAGAAACATTGTTTTCTGACTCACTATAGTACAATACCACTAGCTTAGAAGACTGCTATCCTTGACTAACCTTAACTATGTACATCTAAAACCCTTACAGGCAAAGTACATGTGTGAATTTCTATTAATTGAAAAATATGTGAAAAGATGATAATGTGCACTCATAGTACCAATTCTTCCTCTGGTATGATACAGATCCGCATTCTCAGATCTTCTCCATGCCGTTCGATCTATTCAATGGTTTGTGATACTTTGAGTTCAGGATAATTTTACCTTTGACTTCTTACCAATTACATGTATGTTCTCCTATGTAGGTTGACAAATGAATCATGGTCAGCAGTGTAGTGAAATTGGCACTTGGCAACTGCGATCATAAACAGAAAAAATAGTTCAGGAAATATAACTGTAATACCTGGGAGTAGGATGAAAGTGCCTTCCCTTCATAAAAGAAATTAGAAGGAAGGAACCATATTAAGGTAAATCAGGAACAATGGCAGAAGCATAGGATTAGACCTACATAATAAAAGTGTATAGTCCTCGATGTTACTGCCATGTAATCATGCCCGAAATCAATCACTCTCTATTGCTAAATGTTGGAGAGCAATTTGGCTGATATATCAGAACAGCTTTTTGGGTTTCTTATGAGAGAAAATCTACAAGTCGCAAAAGTAACATTGTTTCACAAGACACTTAGAATGCCTAGCAAGGAATCATCTCAAAGTTGATTTTAACTGTAATCACCTGCAGCAAATTTAAAGCTTTTTATTGTGCATTGCATTAGATCTTTATCTTTACTGAAGGATATTGTACTCCAGCCAAGCATTTCTTTGTACATTAAAGCATTGAGATGCAGGCCGCAGATATTTAACTGATGCTGTAAGCTTCAGCCCCATTAGAACTCTGTACCCTCTCTTGTACTACACTATATCCTTGCAGCAATTTTATCAATTCATTTTATTATACATCTCTTACAATTGTGCTCCAAATCTCGATGTTTAAACCACTATACTACAGGACAGACAACATTATACTAGTTATTAAAGAAGTATGGTAAGCTTGTAGACAAGCATTTGCAAGGGACCACTATTGGTCATGTTTACATTGCTTTCACAGGAGTTAACTGTATCCCAAGAACATATCAGCGATGGTAAATCTCGTCATTTTCAGGAAACAGTTATAATAATCTTTTGCCTAACACTCCCTGGTAACAACAGGAAACCGTGAAATTTGAAGTATGTGCTAACATACTACTTCCCTTGCAAAATTACATCGGGAGTACAACCCTTTGTAGTGCACACAGAATTAAGAGGCATTACCACTTTAGACTACAGATTCATATCATCAAAAGCACTAACTGATATGTTACTAACTTCAAGCACTAGTTACTTCTAGTTAATGTTAGGCATAAGTTTTCTCAAATGGTTTTCAATGTATCTCTAGTTTCGGAACATATCAAGTATCAAGTAAATGAATGAGTATATATGCAAAAATATGGACCGAAGATCCAAATATGACCAGCATCCAGGCAGGCAATATAAACATTATGCAGCATACCTAGAGGGAATCAACTGTTTGCCCAAGTCAGAAGTGAGGGTCTAAAGAAAATATACTTCTTTGGCCGTCTGTTGGATGTGCTAACCACCGACAGAACAAACATGTCGCCCCAACCACTGATAAAACAGAAAGCATGGCTAAACTTCCAAAATGTGAAACGTCATTTGCTATTATTGCAACTCCCAACATTAGAGACTCTGCTAAACTTGCAACAGATGCCTCTGTTGTACCAATAAGATTTGCTTTGCTTGCTGGGACCCCAGTTTGAAGAATCTGTGCTCCCACAATATCATATGACATACGCCCTAACCTTGAAAAAACCTGTAAAAAGTGTTGGATCACTTCATTTTTATTTATATCAAGAAAATGAAAATGATAACTTCCTTCCAAAAATATGAGACCTTGCGAGTTGCGATCAATTATCATTCAAATGATATAAAAATTAACACCACAGGAACACATACACACACACACACACACACATGAACATGAACATGAGCTCAAATGCAAACTATAACATGTATTTGCATAGTCAATTAATTAGAGGAACTCACAATAAGAAAAAGAAAGAAGAGTAGTGGTGTCTTCTGAGAGAGAGTGCCACTCCAGTACACAGCAACAGCCATCATCAGAAGTGAAGCCTGTAAAAATAGTCCCACTGCTCCAGCCTGGCAGCGAGTGTTCATGAGAACTCCAATAGAAGGAAGATGCAGAGTCATATGGATATGCTAATCACAGAAAGAGGATAATACCTTAAATAGACCCAGTCGTTTCACCATGCTTGCAGATACAAATGTTGCTGCAATTCCCATGAAAGCAGATAATCCGCTGAAACCCCCAATTATTGAAGGATTTAAACCTGAAACATTTCAAATAATACCTACAATTAATGTAAAATAATCAAAAGATCAAAAGGCACTGATTTTTATTTTATTATAATTTTTTTTGCTTTGTTGGTACTTGCTAGGCCAGGTTTAGAGAGGACCAGTAATGAGATAGAACAAGTTATGCAGTAGGAAAGGGGCAGGGATGGGCGTCGGGTCACTTCGGGGTCGGGGAGTGCGATCCCCGAACCCCTATCCGCTCCCCGAACCCGCCCCGATCCCCGAACGGGGAATATTTTGCTCCCCGATCCCTGCCCCGAACGGGGAACGGGGATCCCCGCGGGTAATCGGGGATTTTTATTTTTATTAAAAAAATAAATTTTATGCACTTTGTAATAAATTTTGTAAAATTAATTTGCTAAATTATGATATCTAATATACATTTTAATATCAATAATCTATTCTAAAAAATATTTTGAATTAATATTTATTTATAGTAAAAGATTTAATTAAATTATTATAATTAAATTACATTTTACTATTAAATTTTGAATATGTGAAATGAATTAAAAAATTTAAGCACTAATAATATATATAAATATATATATCCTAATAATAATTTAATTATGAAAGAATGATTAAAATACCCATTATTCAATATTCTCCGCCCAAATTGCATTTTATCGGTAACTGTCGTCCTAAATACCCACTGAACCCGCAACTCTAACATGCGTGTATCCAGAATTCATATTCTCAACTAGTAGACTACAATTAAATCACCTATCTTTTCAATTTTTCCCCACGTGATTATACTACATGTATATACTTTCTTTTTACTTTTGTTAGTTGAACCTCAAATATTTACGGATCTATAATTTTGATTAATTCGGAATTTATGACTTGATTGATTTGTGTTTTCAAGAGGTAAGAACATAGATGGTTTTAGATCAAGTGGTGTATGGCTGGGTTATGTTGGAAGCTCGTGATAGTCATTGATAAATTCAAATTTGTGCTTGTATTATGTACAAATATGTGTGAGTCAATGATGGAGTGATGGTGATGGGTGTCCAATCACAATGACAATAGTTGGTGGTATGTACTGTGTATGTGGTTCCATGTGTATAGGGCTTTGATGAGCTGAATTTGGTTAGATTACGCATGATCGTAGTGCGCATATAAGGGCCTCCACGCATCTACATGATGCGTGTAACCTGATAACACGCATAGGTGTGATGCGCATGGTTTGACTGGTGAAACTGTAGTTGCAAAGCCAAGACATTATACGCAATCTTGGAATGCGTGTAAAGACCTGCGCATGTACGAACTGCGTATTGAACAGGTATTTTGGGCAATTGTTAGCGCAGCTGGGTATTTTGGACTCGATCTTTTAAAAAAGAGGTATTCAGGACTTTTACCCTTTAATTATATACATATATAGATATATATATATATATATTTAAAAAAATCGGGGATCGGGGCGGGGATCCCCTAATCCCCGACCCCGCCCCGATCCCCGAATTATTTTTAAAATATTCCCCGCCCCCCGCCCCGATCCCCGAATTATTTTTAAAATATTCCCCGCTCCCCGCCCCGAACCCGAAAAATTCCCCGAATCCCCGACCCGAACGGGGCGGGGATCGGATCGGGGTCGGGCGGGGCGGGTGAAATGCCCATCCCTAGGGTTAACAATACATTCCAAAAAAGGTATATATTGACTTACTGGTATGACTAGTGAATGTACAAATAAGGCAAAGAGGCAAATATGGTATTATTGAAATTAAACGTTCTGTATTAGGTTAAATAAGATAGCTTCATGAAAAGAAAATTTTAAAACCCAACAATATATAGGGGGCGCGGCAGGAAACAAAATGAAATTTGAACAATACCGCGATGTGTTAAAAAGGCAGTCATCAAACCACCAGGAGCAAGTACAACGTTGAAGCAGAGAAGCACATAGGCTAGGCTTGCAGGAAGTACAGGCTGTTGCATGTACTCACTCCATCCTTGTTTGATAGCTTCCACGCTCATTTCCACTGGTTGACATAAAAGGGTATAGGGGGCAAGTCAGATATACTATTTAAGAGGTCCATTTCTACTCATTCTGGCTTTATAAAATAACATAGAAATTTGACCTAAGCTCTTCACATCGGGCACAGAGTCTTCTGATGAACTGCTGCAACATGTTTCTAGCAATTTGGCACGATCGAGGACACCAGAAGAAAGCTTGTTTGTCAACCACGTAAGACAAACCTAGAATGAAAGAATAGTATAAATTATACTCACGGGTACCAACTATTTAAGCAGCATATTTCAGATAGCAGTAACAAGTACCACAACAGGAAGTGAAGATATCATCAAACCAGCAGCGAGCTTCAAGCAGGTAACAGGTTCATACTTAGATAACAGTACACCAAACAATGCTGCACCAGCAATCTGCATATGTAAACAAGTCTCCTCATGTCAATATATTTATGCTATGTACTATAACATGTTACAACAGTTTCAGTTTATTGGAACTTGTTAGAATGTCGGCAACGTTTATTAACTCCAGTTTTAGCATTCATGCACAAAACATAAAAGATTTATAAAAACTGATGAGAACACTTCCGTTGATAATTCAAAGCTAATATGGCATAATCATAATCATGTAGTAACAAAATTAATCCAGCTGTAACATAACTTGATCTTCTAAACCGCAGCTCACCTCACATAGGAGATCAATTCGACTGAGTATGGCATTAGCTTGAGCAAGAGCAACAGGCCGATTTGTTCCTGCTAACTGTACAAACAGATATGACTCAATAAACAGATACGACTCAATAGTCTACCATAAAGTGACATTGTTTCTTAGTACATTTATATGAAAAAAGAAATCAAAATAACAATACCAGCACAACCCAATCACGCTCTACTGCAACTCCCAAAGCCAATCCAGATAACCTCTCAACAGCACTGGCTAATACTAGTACAATAAACCAAGGACGTAGGAGTACAGATAACGCAAGTGTCGAATGCACAGTATGAGCATGTATTATCAACCCAACAGATAACAAATGAGCAGCTGTCTGCCAGTAAAAAGGAGAGTTAAAAGGCAACTATATATTTCTACAATCTAGTGTGTCACTAAAGTTAATAGATGCAACACCTGAACAGTAGCTAACAAAGTATATGTAGGCACTCTGGGAGAATGATCCATAAGTTTTCCAAGCAAAGGACCTCCTAAAATTATTGATATCTGTGAAACATGGATATTGTTAGGAAGACAAATCCCGACTACCTGTTTTTATACAATATATATATATATATATATATATATATCTGTGAGTGTGTGTGTGTGTGACATACTGACATAATATGGTTACTTCGTTTTTTTTATTTCACTCACTGAACCTTTGTGAAGAAACCGATGACTGCTACTGGAAGAAGGCTTGGATGAAGCATTGCAATAGCAGCTGGCCCAGCAAAAGTCCAAAGCTGTTCCACCAAACACCCAACCATGCAACTAGCATATAATGCTGATTTAAAGAAAAAATATGACATTTGGGTCAGAAATTGATACAGAGATTACCATAGGTGCATGCAGACGAGTTTAAATATGAATTGCTTGTTAGTGCTTATAAACAAAATGAACTATCTCATCCTTAGAGAACTATATTGCTAACTAAGAATTAAGATCAATATATTCAGGCAGCGTGTGTGCTTTGTGTCAGAGATGGGGACACTGATCTTTAGCGGAATTTTAGTAAAAAAAAAAAACCTTAATAAATATAATCACATTAACTTTACTGAACACAGAACCACCACTTTAATGACTAGAAACCACACAATATTCAGCAAGCAAAGATGCATTGCAGGTCACTAACTCACTAATCTAAAAAATAAATGGACAAAGAAGTTGCACTGAGCTCTTTAATGGCAGACTTGTGGAAAAACCTATATGAAGATTGAAGATGAATGATGAATATTGTTTTATGGACATATTTAAACTCTTTTTATCTACTACATTGCTACCCCAAGTTTATTCCAATCGGACTGATAACAATATACTCCTAAGATTCTTTTGATAATATAAATTAGAACAATTTTACATCATTAATACAGTTCAGCAAGGGTATTTCAATTTGACATCACTATGCGACAATCAGATACTCTAGCTGAAGTAGCAAACAAAAAAACGGCTTTTGCAACTATCACATAGTACCCTTGTGTGACAAGAATCCATATTTCACCATACCCAATTAAACGTGAATTTATTTACTTCCCAACTTCAGTTACATGAACATCACCATTCTAACTGAGCAAGCACTTAAGAAAAGATATTGCAGTATATAGTTTCTAGAATAATCATCTTGTTGCCATTATTAAACGCCTTTTAGTAAAATTCAACTTTACCTTAGCTAAATATTAGACTTCCTAACTACACTCTTGTTATCAAGTATTTTTAGCTATGAAAATTACTGCACTTCCTCGAATTGCGTTTCAGTAATTGCAAAAATTCTTAAAGTTGATTTATCTTTCAGAATATAAAGTACAAATGAACAATCAAAAGCTATAGGGAGGAGGATTATTTGATGGCCTACGTGAATTCAGATAGAAAGACGAGGGAGAGCTAGCTGATTACCATATAACCCTGCTGGATGGGCAGGAGTTGCAGCAATTATGTTCTGCTCTTCCTCTGTTAAAACCTGCAAGTACAAACGGAGTTGGAGAAAGCTAAACAAGATAATTGACACAAAAAGAGGAATCGCAATTGATATAAATGATTTTTTGTTTGGGACTAGCCAACATACTGGCAATTTTGTAAAAAGAGTGTCAACGTAAGTGCTTTCTCTAAGTAAATTCACTGATTCTGCCTCAAGGACATCAGTATTGAGCTGAACTACTGGGACTGAACAATTTGAAGTTGAAAGTTCTTCATGAAGTTCTTCTTCAATTGCAACACTATTTAAGACGTCAGTATCTGTTATTGAACATCTCAAATAGTATTTATTTAGCCTGCAACCAATGAGTAGAAGACATAAGTCCTACCGACTGGATCCTAAATAAAAAAATATATATCTCTCTGGAAAAATCATAAGATTTAATATGGGAGACAAAGCATTAAGAAAAGCTCGTAAAGGCCAAGGACTCTGTTAGTTTTAGCCTTTAGGCTTCCAGGGTACCAGGCTAGAGATGAACAGCAAGCAGCAGGTATTCTAAACCAAGTCATGTTTGTCTATTCACAAATATATAAACACGTATTGAACGAGTGACTGGAATATGCAAGCACTACCTCTTTGTTTTTTGTTGTTGTGAAAAAAAATTGTGCCTTTTTCTTAGAAGCACTTATTTTTAGACATATCAATATATATTTTGGAATAATTTATCATGTATATCCATTCCACAATCTTTAAAAACATCATCACATGCATATATTTGAATTCCAATTCGAAACATGAGCACAAAATGTGAGCAACTAAAAGAAATCATAACATTAATCGGGACGAATAAATGCAAGTAGAATTTAGTAACATTTCACATCAAGCAGAGTAAAGATAAGAGTTAATTGCAAAAAAGTGGCCACATTTTCAATTTTGCAAAAATGGTGGCCAGACTTGCCTTTTTCCTTTCAAAAAAGTGGCTGGAGATGATTTTCAGCTTATTTGGCAGGGGTAAAATGGGAAAATATGTTATTTTACTAAAAAATAATGCTAAAAACCCCAAAAATTATCCAAAAAATCCTCAAATTAATTTGTATCACCATATGATTGGTTATATTCGTAATAAAAATAATAATGCCCTTCCACGCATGCACATAAATTGACTAATTAAATCTTGACAACTCATATTTGTGGATTTTTTGGTGAATTGATGTGCATACATGGGGGCATTATTATTATTATTACGAATATAACCAATCATATGATGATACATATTAATTTGGGAATTTTTGTGGACAATTTTTGGGATCTCTAGCATTTTTTTCCCATTTTACCCCTACCAAAAAGCTGAAAATCGCATGTAGCCACCTTTTTTAAAGCTGAAAATCGCATGTAGCCACCCTTTTTAAAGGAAAAAGGCAAGTCTGACCACCATTATGTAAAATTGAAAATCTAGCCACTTTTTTTAAAATGAGTGTAAAATCCGGCCACCACATTGAAGTTTAAAGATAATAGGGGTGGGTGGGTGTGTGTGAGAGAGAGGGAGAGAGAGGGAGGGAGAGAGAGTACCTAGTAGGAATGAAAGAAAGGGGATAAACAGAACAACGTGTAGAGGAAGAGAATCTAGGTCGTAATCGAGACGAATAAACACCAGAAGAAGAAGAAGAGTGCAACTGTGGAGATATATTAAGGAAGACCGGCGACGACGTCGTAGTGTGAGAAACACATGGCAGAGTAGCCATTGGAGGACTCCAATACAACCTTGAAGGGTAAGTTGCCTTGCCCTCAAGGTAGATACATACATAAATGGTAATTAAGTATGTATGTATATGTGTGTGTGATTAGAGGAGGTTATGGTGATGATGAAGAAGATAGATAAAGTCCTTATCTCAAAAATGGCGAGTAATTTCATTTCTAGTTGTGTTGTTGATGACGTGGACTAATTAGTCTCCAGTCCAGTACTCTCCCCCGTTGATCTCCACCACTCTCCTGACTCCTCGTTTACCCCTTTTTATTATTTCAGTTTCTGGGGAAATTTTTTAGATTTTTAAATAAACTAACATAATAATCTATGTGGGCGACGTCCGTCTCATAATAATCTTCCCCTTTACAATGTCGGGACTGTTCATGACATGAGATAAATTACTAATTTACGCATAATCTATAAGATCAAATATAGTCATGAGTGATCTTGTTGGATTCGTATTTATGAGTACTTTAATACAGTGAAGTTTTTATATTTAATACTAATACGAAATTGAACATATTAACGATCAAAAGTGTGCGTTAGCAAACGTGTTTTTTGAAATGAGAGGAGTTTTTTGAGATGGAGGGAGTATTTTTTACCAACAAATATAATTTATTTAATAACTAGTACTCCCTCCGTCTCTTTATATCGTTCATATTTCATATGTCGGGATTGTTCATAACATGAGACAAATTACTAATTTACGCATGATTCATAAGACCAAATATAGTCATGAGTGATCTTGTTGGATTCGTATTTATGAGTACTTTAATACAGTGAAATTTTTATATTTAATACTAATACGAAATTAAAGATATTAACGATTAAAAGTGTGTGTGTTGGCAAACGTGTCCGGACAAAATAGGAATGATATTTAGAGACGGAAGGAGTAGTTTATAACCCATACAAAGTATGGGCTATTTTTATTTTTTTTTTAATTTACTTATAATGTAGTTACATATATTATATAGGGTTTTGTTCAATTGAGAACCTCTTATTTTGGTAAGATGTGAGATCTAATATCATTCCTTCATTTTAATCTAATCTAATGACCCCCTAGAGGCATGCACACTAATAACCTACCCCTCACACGCACTAACCTATCCCCTGATGACGTCATAAATATATTTTTTTTCTAAAAGTATTGAATTTTTTAAAAAAAAAATCTGGGAAAAATAATTTTGACGTCATACTACGTGGTGAATTTTGTTGAATTCTGGTAATTTTTCACGAAATCTGATGATTTTTGTTGAATTCTGATGATTTTTTACGAAATCTGGTGATTTTTTTACGGATTCAATTTTTTAATTAAAATTTTTAAATTTTATTTGTATTCCCTTGTGGTTTCAATGGTTCAACAGTTCCATTTTAGGTTTATAAATATTCGGAACGACGAATAAACCGTATACGAACTTAGGGTTTAGGGTTTACTAGACCCTAAACCCTAACTTATCCTAATTTTTAAACACTAACGCGTTTAAAAATCAAACCATAAACCCTAACTTATCCTAATTTTTAAACACTAACGCGTTTAAAAATCAGGTCGTTAGATTCAATTTTTTAATTAAAATTTTTAAATTTTATCTGTATTCCCTCGGGGTTTCAACGGTTAACCTTTGGGGTTCAACGTTTCCATTTTGAATTTTAGAAATATTCAGAACGACAAATAAACTGTATATATTTAGGAGAAAAAAGAAAAAAAACGCTATAAAAAATCACCAGATCTTGTAAAATCACCAAACTTCAACAAAAATCACCAGATTTTGTAAAAAAATCACCCGTATGATGTCAGCATGACAACAGAATTTTTTTCCCAGATTTTTTCCAAAAATTTTTTAAAAAAAAATATATTTATGACATCATCATGACGTGAATTCGCATAGTTCTCATAATAAGAGGGTTCTCAATGAAGTAAGACTCATATTATATATACTAGCTTCAATACTCGTGCAAGGCACAGGATTACTCTAATTTAGGATAAGTGTTTTTGTTTTTCTCGTTGTGCGTTGATGTTAATGTTAGATGAACATATTGAGGCCGTTTGGCTCCAGCTTTTAAGTCGAGCTTAAAATCGTTTTTGACTTTAAGTTAAAAAAATGTATGTTTGTGTAATAAGTCAGAAATTGGCTTAAAGTTAAAAAAACAGCTTAAAGATTAAAGTTGGGAGGAGGTACTTTTTCAAATGACTTATTTTATTTTCAGGATTTTATTTGATAAAAGTTAATATCATCATTCAAATAAACAATTTATCAAATTTATTTTTAACTTTACATTTTTAATAATTCATAAGTTACCTACGATTTAAAATTACCCAAACGGATATTAACTTAAAATTTTCACTTATCACTTACCACTTTAAGCAACTTTAAGTTGTAAGTAATAATTTTAAGCTTAGTCACACGGGATCATTGTGAGATCAACATCTTTTTAGGTTTGCATAAAAATTTTGAAATATTTACCTAGTTAAAGAGGCCGTTATTTTGTATCGCTATGTTTTGGTCATTGTTTTTAGAGTGTTGATGTCTTTCTTGCGATTGGAATTAGAAAAATAATTAACAAATGTATTTTCAACAATTTTTATAAGTTTTTTAGGATGATCATATTATAATCTATTGAAGTGTTATATTTGCATACAAATATATATTATGGGATCATATTAATGTGATTTTGATTTTATACTACTATTAAGTGTTATTGAAACTTCAATAATTCATTTTATGGAATTATAAACAATGAATTCATAAAAATAAGCTTATAGTTATAGATGTTAAAGTTTCAATTCTCACTTATGTGACGAAATTTTAATATATTTTAGATTTTAATTTCAGAGTACGTCATGTAAAATCATAGCAAATTGAGGAACACATAGTAAAACATTTAATTTATTGTGAAATGAATGTCCTAGAAAGTTCTAGAGTTCTAGATAAACCTTTGGCCTTTCAAGTCTTAGACCTTTGGTTTTTCATCTTTAGACTTTTGGCCTTTTGATTGCTTGTAACTTACAACTTGTAAGCCTATAAATAGGCACCATATATGAACTTGTAAACACACTTGAAGTAATACAAATTCTCTACTTAATCTCTTATCTAATTCTTTCTAAATATATTATATTCTTATAGCTATTATCAAATCTTTCTAACACGTCATCAGCACGAGGTCGCTCATCGGTGCAAAGTTGAGGTTAAACCAGGTTTCTTTTTAAGGTTAAGAACTAGTATATATATTGGATCACTCTTCCTAAGTTCAAAACAACATCTCTATATTAAGGTATGCATTTCTGATACTTTGGCACATTGAAATATTCTTGTCTGAGTTATTTTAATATGATATGTTTTATATTGTACATAGTTAGTACATGATTTCTTAAATTTAGAAAGTTTCATGCCATAGTTCGTAGGTTTGACATGTTTGTTTTTAATCAGAAGCATATCAAATTTATTTGATAATTGTGCTTGCTATTAGCATATAGTAACTTTATGTCATAAGTTTATGGTTAGATTTTCATTAACCCATTTTGAGCATTCATCTTATGTGTGTTTATATTCTTTGTGTATTGTCCATGTACCCGTAAGAGATTTATTTAAATTCTTTTATTTTCAAATTATAATTATTTTATAGAAAATGTCAAATTTTACCAAACTTGAATTTGAGGCTCTTGATATCACTGAAAAGAACTATTTATCATGGATATTGGATATCAAAATTCATTTAGCCGCACAAGGTCTTGGAGACACAGTCAAAGAGGGAAATAAAGAATCTGAATCAAACCGCGCAAAGGCAATGATTTTTCTTCGTCGCCACCTCCACGAAGGACTCAAAACTGAATATCTTACGGTGAAAGATCCAATGAAACTTTGGAAAAATTTGAAAGATAGATATGATCATCAAAAGACTGTGATTCTTCCAAAATCTCGCTATGATTGGATGCATTTGGGCTTCAAGACTTTAAAGCCGTCAGTGAATATAACTCCGCACTTTTCAAAAGAAATTCTCAACTAAAATTATGTTGAGAAAATATTACTGACGTGGACATGTTAGAAAAAACTTATTCAACTTTTCATCCCTCAAATGTACTCCTCCAGCAACAATATCGTGAAAAAGGTTTTACTATGAAGAATACATTATATATTATAGATAAAACATGTTTAAGATAGAACAATCTATTTTATTTGAGAGAAGTAAGTTTACAAGTAAGAACATGGGGCCTTTATATAGGCTATCTATAAGTGAGTTACAAAGATTCAAAAAGCCAAAAGACAAAGGTTATAGGAACTAGAAAGTTAAGAGACCCTTTTCTAGAAAATTCTTGGACATTCATATTACAACACTCCCCCTTGGATGTCAAATTTTCAATAATCGTGCCTCGTTAAAACCTTTATAGGAAAAAACCCTTTGGGAAAAAATCCTAATAAAGGAAAAAGAGTACATCGATTTTGAAAAATTTATTTGAGGTCTCTAAGCCGACGCATCCCGATCTTGTGTACCAATTTTTCATAAGTTGTTGGCGGCAATGACTTTGTGAGTAGATCTGCAAGATTTTCACTTGAACGAATCTGCTGAACTTCAATCTCTCCATTTTCTTGAAGATCATGGGTGAAAAAAAAAATTGGTGATATGTGCTTAGTTTTGTCACCCTTGATATAGCCTTCCTTTAATTGTTGAATGCATGCAGTGTTATCTTCAAACATTATTGTTGGGACTGTCCTATCATGATACATGCCACATGACTCCCGAATGTGCTGGATTATTGACCTTAACCAGACACATTCTCGGCTAGCTTCATGAATTGCAAGAATTTCTGTGTGATTAGAAGAAGTAGCAGCCAAGGATTGTTTCACTGAGCGCCATGAGATGGTCGTATCTCCATAAGTAAACAAATAACCTGTTTGTGATCGAGCTTTATCTGGATCAGATAAATAACCTGCATCTGCATAGCCAGTTAAAACTGCTTTGGATTTGTTAGAATAAAATAAGCCCATATCAGTTGTACCTCGAAGATACCGAAATATATGTTTTACTCCAGACCAATGTCTTTGAGTAGGAGTAGAACTATGTCTTGCTAATAAATTTACTGAAAATGCTATATCGGGCCTTGTATTATTAGCAAGATACATTAATGCACCGATAGCACTAAGATAAGGTACTTCAGGACCAAGAATTTCTTCATTTTTCTCTCTAGGTCGAAAAATATCCTTCTCTTTATCTAGTGATCGAACAACCATTGGAGAACTAAATGGATGTGATTTATCCATGTAAAAACGTTTTAAGACTTTCTCTATATATGCTGACTGATGTAAAAAAAACTCCATATCGTAGATGTTCTATTTGTAGCCCAAGGCAAATCTTCATTTTCCCAAGATCTTTCATTTTAAACTCTGCTTTGAGATAATCCACTATTTTTTGAAGCTCTTCAGGAGTTCCAATAATATTTATGTCATCAACATACACAGCAACTATAGCAATCGAAGATCTTGTTTTCTTTATAAAAACACATGGACAAATAGGGTCATTCTTGTATTTTTCCATTAATAAATATTCACTTAATCTTTTATACCACATTCGACCAGACTGTTTTAATCCATATATGGATCTTTGCAATTTAATCGAATAAAGATGGCGAGAATGTGATTTAAATGCTTCAGGCATTTGAAATCCTTCAGGGATCCTCATATATATATCTTTCTCAAGGGAACCATACAAATATGTTGTCACGACATCCATCCATCGCATTTCTAACTTTTCAATGACTGATAGGCTAATGAGATAACGAAAAGTTGTAGCATCCATCACAGGGGAATAAGTTTCCTCATAATCAATGCCTGGTCTTTGTGAAAAACCTTGAGCAACCAAACGTGCTTTGTATCTTACAACTTCATTTTTATCATTTCTTTTTCTTACAAATACCCATTTATAATTAACCAACAGGTTTAGTCCCTTCAGGGGTTTGTACTATAGGTCCAAAAACATTATGCTTATTAAGTGAGCTCAATTCTGTTTCAATTGCTTCTTTCCATTGTGGCCAATCTTTTCTATGTCGACATTCATCGATGGATTTTGGTTCAAGATCTTCGGGATCCATCATTATATCAAGCGCTACATTATACGCGAAATATTCGTCAATGGCAGTATCATTTCGGTTCCATCTTTTTCCCGTGATAACATAATTTATCGAGATCTCTTCAATGTTAACATTTGCAGGTACCTGTTCCTCTTCAGGAGTATCGTCTATCATATCACGGGTCTCTTCTGAAGTCTCTTCTGGAGATTTTATTTCCTCTACTTGGGCATCTTGAGTGCTTGCTCCTTTTCTTTTTCGAGGATTTTTATCTTTAGAACCAATTGGTCTACCCCTCTTTAAGCGAGGTTTTGACTCATTTGCCTTGATGATTTGTCCTTCAGGGACTTGTATTTTTGTAGGAGCATTTACAGCTGGAATATGTGATTTTGTTACTCTATTGATGTCGGTGAATGCATCAGGAAGCTGATTTGTTATACCTTGTAGATGAATTATTTTTTGTACTTCTAAGTCACATAGACTTGTACGAGGATCAAAATTATTCAATGAAGATGCATTCCATGAAATTTCTCTTTCCAGCTGCTTATTTTATCCCCCTGATTTTGGGAATATCTTATTTTCTCCCCCTAATTTTGGGAAAATATTTTCATCAAAATGACAGTCTGCAAACCTTGCAGTGAATAGATCGCCTGTCATTGGTTCTAGATATTTAATTATTGAAGGGGATTCAAAACCAACGTATATTCCCAATTACCTTTGGGGACCCATCTTTGTACGTTGTGGCGGAGCAATTGGGACATATACCGCACACCCAAAGGTTCTAAGATGAGAAATGTCAGGTTCTCTTCCAGAGACCAATTGTAAGGGAGAAAATTTGTGATAACTTATAGGTCTGATGCGTACAAGTGCTGTTGCATGTAAAATAGCAATGGTCTAGCAATTAGTTGGAGTCGTTTAATAAATGATTCTGCTAGACCATTTTGTGTATGAACATGAGCTACAGGATGTTCAACACGTATACCAAATGATGCACAGAACTCATTAAAAGCTTTTGATGTGAATTCTCTAGCATTATCTAACCGGATTGTTCCAATATTATAATCCGGAAATTGTGCTCTTAATCATATTATTTGCGCAAGTAATCTCGCAAATGCCAAATTTCGAGATGATAATAAGCACACATGTGACCATCTTGTCGATGCATCGATTAATACCATGAAATATTTAAATGGTCCACATGAAGGGTGTATGGGCCCACATATATCACCCTGTATTCTTTCCAAAAATTTAGGAGATTCCGTTCCAACTTTTGTTATAGAGGGCTTGATAATTAATTTTCCTTGAGAGCAAGCAGCACAAGAGAATTCATTAAATTGAAAAATCTTCTGGTTTCTCAATTGATGCCCATGTGAATTCTCAATTATTTTTCGCATCATGATTTATCCAGGATGTCCCAACCGGTCATGCCAAATAATAAAATTACTTTTGTCAGTAAACTTCTGGTTTACTGTGGCATTAACTTCAACATTTCGGATATTAGTATATTATAATCCAGAATCAAAAGCTGGTAATTTTTCTTTAACAATTTTGTTACCCGGAACAATGCTTGTGATGTAAAGAAACTCTCTGTTGTCTCCATTCATTGTCTCAATATGATATCCATTTTTGCGGATATCTTTAAAACTTAATAAATTTCTTTGTGATTTTGGTGAGAACAATGCATAGAGCTAGCAATTCGTTTCGTGTCGTGTACTTCGTGTCATGTACTTTCGTGTTTCGTGTACCAAGAGACCAAAACGAAAACGAAACGAAATAAATTCGTGTACTCAAATTCTAAAACGAACACGAAACGAAATATTTCGTGTAAACACGAAACGAAACGAAAAGTACACGAAATATTTCCGTTTACACGAAAATGAAACGAAAAACGTGTACTTTCGTGTACTTTCCGTGTACTTTCGTGTACTTTTCGTGTATTTTCTATTTATTTTGTAAAAATGTTAAATATTTAATATTTATTTATAATATATATTTATATAATTTAAAATATTTATTTAAATATTTATTTATTTCGTGTATTTTCGTTTCGTGTACCCAAGGGTAAACTCAAAACCGACACTAAATTCATCCGTGTAATTTCATGTTCGTGTACTTTCGTGTTCGTGTACCGCAAAGGTCAACCCAAACCCGTAATTTTCATGTCATTTTCGTGTCGTGTTTTCGTGTCGTGTACGAAATTGCCGGCTCTAACAATGCATCATTTATAACAAATTGCGTTCCTTCGGGTAATAATACAATAGCTCTTCCGGAGCCTTCAATCATTTTTATACTTCCACAAATTGTGCAAACATTGCCTTCATGTTTGTTTAAAGAGATGAATTTTTTTTTCATTTTTAAGGATAGTGTGAGTAGTTGCGCTATCTACCAGACAAATATCTTCCTCTTTAGTTATATATCCAATGCGAGAATGAGAAATGTCCATATTGCTTCAATAATAGATAAATATATAATTAGTAATAATTATAATCATCATAAAGACATACAATCAGAATGAGTTTCATAAAGATAAGAAACAAGTAAGGGAAACAAGTATATTAATTATCATTCGGAGTAGTGGTGCCATCATGAGTCTCATAAAAATCAGCCGCATCCAAATATGTCATTTTAAGGAGATTGTCTGCATGTTCTTTATTTCCAACCACCAAATTTGTTTCAACATTCTTGCTTTTATCCTTCAGGGATGCTTGATAAAGATCAACCAAGTGCTTTGGCGTACGATAGGTACGCGACCAATGCCCTTTCATTCCGCATCGGTTACATGCACTCTCAATTGTCCCTTTTCTTTTCTCCTTGTCAATATTTTTCTCCAACTTCTGGTTAATTAGGATTTGGCTTGAAAAAAGGGTGTTTCTGGATTTGAGTTCCACGACCTCGTATTCCATGTCCACAACCACGTCCACGTCCACGATTACCACTTCGTTCACGCCCACCACCTCGTCCACGCCCATAATTATATATTGCCGCATTCGCTTCAGGGAAAGGGCTAGATCCAGTTGGGCGAGACTCGTGATTCTTCATCAAAAGCTTATTATTTTGTCCAGCAACAAGAAGACAAGAAATCAAATCAGAGTATTTTGTAAAACCTTTTTCACGATATTGTTGCTGGAGGAGTACATCTGAGGCATGAAAAGTTGAGTAAGTTTTTTCTAACATATCCGCATCATTGATATTTTCTCTGCATAGTTTTAATTGAGATGTTATTTTGAAAAGTGCGGAGTTGTATTCATTAACGGTTTTAAAATCTTGTAACCTCAAATGCATCCAATCATAACGAGCTTTTGGAAGAATCACGGTTTTTTGGTGATCATATCGATCTTTTAAATTTTTCCATAATTCGAGTGGATCTTTCACAGTAAGATATTCACTTTTAAGTGCTTCATGAAGGTGGCGACGAAGAAAAATCATAGCTTTTGCGCGGTTTGACTCGGATTCTTTATTTCCCTCTTTAATCCTATTTCCAAGATCTTGTGCAGCCAAATGAATTTCGATATCCAGTATCCAAGACAAGTAATTCTTTCCCGTAATATCAAGAGCCTCAAATTCAAGTTTTGTAAAATTTGACATTTTATAAACTATAAAATTATAAAAGTGTTAGTATAATATACTCCCTCCGTCCCATTTTTGTTGTCCATTATTTCCATTTTCGTTTGTCCTAAAATAATTGTCCACATTTAATAATAATGGTAAATTGATATGTTTAATTTCATTAATACCCCTAACTATTTTGTGATTACTTAGAATTTAATTATTAAAAAGGGACCATTTTGTAAATTCAATAACATTTTAGGAAAGTTATTAATATACTTAATTTGATTGAATAAAAAGTGGATTTTGATTGATGGACAAGAAAAGTGGGACGGAGGGAGTACTAAACATCATTAAGGGAGGAGAACAAAAGGTTAAAATTTAAATTTCCATCAGAGAAGAAAAAAAAACATATATTAGAAAATTTAATAACTTTGTAAACTATTAGCTCATGCACTAGCCTGTTGAACCTAATAATATTATGGTCCCGATTTTAGACTTATACCAAATTACTTCATGCTACTATAATTATGATGTATCTACCTCATTGACTACCTATTACACTACATATTAAAATGAGGTGGGGGATTTATTAGTAACATAATTTTTCAAATGATTCGTACTAGCAGACCTAGTTAGGCACTCTTATCCAGTATATAACCATAATATAATATGAGGTGATTTTCCTGAATCAATGAAAAACATAAAAGGTTCTTAAGGATCTAATTGGACTTCCACTTTATTCCAAGTTGAAGTCAATTCTAAAAAAATTCAGTGACAAAATATCATTTAAGTATTCAATAAGCGCACAAAACAAAGATTGTAATTCGGAAGATAATATAGCATGAGATTTGTACATATACAGTATAGCATAATAAAAAAAACACAAAGGAAAAAAAAACTTTTATAAGCTAGGCCTATTTTAATAAATTTATAAAGTTGAAAGTGAACATGGGCAATAATAAACAAGTACTAAAACCTCTTAATACGTACACATGCAACCATATTTCTTTGCAAACATGCATGTACAGAATATGTTAAAAAATACATACCTTTGACAGAAAAGGAATGTGAGATAGGTAGCTATTGCGTTTAAACTATTTCTTTATGCCCTTGAGATCCTTTGGCAAACTGACCTCCTCGGCTCCTTGAAAGTTCCGAACAAATTCAACTTCCAAATTTTATAAAGAAATCGTGCTGATAACGTATGAAGAATACATTATATGTAATAACCCTAACTTTAGAAAGGCTACAGTGCCTAAATGAATAGTGATCTTGAGGAATTTAGGAAAATGGTGTGGAGGTACTCTATATTAGAAATGGAAAATGAATAGACAGAAACCATGTTAGTGATCTACAATGAAAATAAGTGACTCAAAATGATAACGGATAGAAATTCCTGAATATGGATTTTTGAGGATTTTGAGTTCGAACGAGTTTCTATGGGATATTAAGGAGCATAGAAATATTAAAGGATTTATATATTGAGGAATTAGGAAATTTAAGTTAAACCAGGAGATTATTAAGTCAAGAGAATACCAAAAGAATTTGGATTGATAAACGATTTCAAAATCACTGAGATAATGAGGTACATTCGAAACGAATCGTAATTAGACGAGTATGGGAACAAGACAACCAAGATTAGTAATATAGCAAGGATACATACCACATTACCATTTACCAAGATTTTAGCATTATACTTAGAAAAACAAAGCAAAAGAGATTATGAGATCATCAATGTTACATCATCTTCCACTAATTATGGTTAAGGGGCAAAGTAGTCATTTCACCTAAGGATTTATCTAAACTCTTCCATAAACATCTATAATACTCTAGAATTATCAAGAGGATGAGATAAGAACAAGCAAACACAAAAATCTCTTATCTTCTTCATTATCATCATTTTCGGCAAAAAAGACAGCAGGTTAGTAAATCAAGCATAACTTCTTCGTTTCTCAGCCAAATTTTGCGTTCTATAGCTTTTTAGAAAGCCCATGAGATAATCTACAAGTCGTATTTCACAAGATTTTTCCAGAAAAGCAAGGTAAGGGGGTCGTTTTTCATGTTCTTTCAGCTGATGAATAGTAACTCCGAATTGTTAACTTTGTTTTCATGGTTCCTTTAGTTGATTCAAGCTATATTGAGGTTGTTTAAGGAGTACCCAAGGTTTATTAAGTGATGTTGAAGCTACAAGGAAGGTATATTACTTGAGACCCTAACTTGAATTATGAGTTTATGGTTGATTATGCTTAGTTTAGAAGTTAAGCGATATAAACCATGAAATCTCGATTATATAGTTGTGGATATGTGTTTTGATTTAATATGAAAGGAGTATGTGCTTGTAACCATGGTTGGTAAGATGACCACATGGTGTATAAGGTGGATGATGGATTTGGAGGAGTAATGTTTTGGAAAGTATAAAAATATAGCCGTTATAATGCCCAATTTTCGTTAGGATAGAAACTGCCCTGTTCTGGACCCCTGTATCAGTACGGTACCTTACTGTCCAGTGTACCAATGGACCATGAAATGATAGAGCTTAGTTCATAGATTATTTTGATATAAAGTACGTTAAAATCTGATGAACGGTTTAGGAGAAAAGTCAGTTTTAGTGAAAGACGTTCGATAACCGAGAAAACGTAATTGTATCAACTTTGAGGCTAAAGTTACCATACTTAGACATTTTTATAAGTCACGAAATTTTGGGATAGTGTAGTAGGGTGGTCAGAGGACCCTTTACAGTTGACCTTGCATTAAAATTCGAAATCTATATTTTCTGAGAATTTTTACAGTCGAGTGTGGTTATTAAGGGGAATGGTGGAATATGCTAAAACTTAGATCGAGTTTAAAAATGGTTAAGTGCATGTAAACTTTTGGTGCATAAAAACCATGTTAAACTAATAATATGAGTTAAGGGTGTTATGGTGTAGAGATTAAGTGATTAAGTGGGATATATGCTAATGGTGATTCTTTCGTTCCAATAGAAACGGGAGACGAACTCAGGATTCCACATACTCGCTTTAGAGATCCAGGCAAGATCTTCTCTATCCCTACTTGGAAGTTTTTATCTTCAAAGAAACTTGATTTCATGAAATATATATATGTGATGCTATTGTTACTATATTGTTAAGAAATGGTTTTCCTTGATTATTGATGTAAAAAGGGAAGGTATATGAGTATGATATGAATATGGATAAGAGTATGAGTATGAGATGGATATGAATATACATAGAGATGATTATGCATGAAGTGAACATGCCTTATGATTAAGGGAATATGAAGGAATGGTATTAGTCGTTATATAGAGATATATATAAAGGAATGGTATCAGTTGTTATCTAAAGATATAAAGGAATGGAATTAGTTATTATCTAGGGTTATATGATTTATAATATTATATTCTTCTAAGTATTGTGATTTAATAAATATTATTGAATGGTATTTAATACTTTTGAGATAAATGGAATACTCTACGTATATAAAAGCATATTGATTTCATTGAATACAGAGGAGATGTCTGAGTCATAATCAAAGTATTATGACATATATAAATTTTAAAGGTGATGATAAATGGAAATGGAAATGATGTATGTGAAGGGAAATGTGAATGGAAATGGAAAATGTGAAATGGTATTTGATGATTTGAAAAAGGGGGATTGCAACAGTAAGCGTAAGAGGCTGTGTGGTAGTGGCACAGTCCAGCATCCAATATTTTATTTTGGCACGAAGATGCCAAGGGAGGATGTAGCAGGTAGCCTTCCTCCAGGGTTGATTACCAGGTAGGGATCATCCCTTCTACTAGTAGTAAACAGAGAGCGGATACGGTCAGGCGACTGATCATCGTCCTACGTATCTGGCGCCAGCAGAGATCCCCAAAACTTGAAAGAAAGAATTGAAAATGGTTTTCAGATTTCTATAACTGAAAACAGAAAAGTGATATGAAATGATGGAACTATTGTTACAAACGAAGAAAAACTGATTTTATATTAATTTATATGATTGTTGCATAAGACGGAAATGAGAAGATTATAGCGAGAGATTTGTTCAAGTTTTTATATTATCTTGAAAGATTACACTGAAATGGTATATTGATGGTTATAGCATTCAAGAAGAGGGACTGATATTATATGATGTTAGAAGCGAGACTGATGGAATGATACTATATATTTCTTACGTACAAGGATAATTGGAAAGTGTATATACATATTAAATGGAAATAAAATTCTTCCATAATAACCGAAGTTGCTTTTGTCTATTATATATATACAACGGTTTATTTTCCTTTGATGTTAGTAGATAGAAATTATCTTGCTGAGCTATTTTGGCTCATTCTTGCTAATTATCTATATACAGCTAGGAATGCCAATACTTCGCAGAACGCCCCGCAAGAGGGTAGGGGGAAAGGCGACCTTCTCAGAGCACGCTAGCATCGATTCCTGAGGTAGCGTAGAGGCAGACGGGTTCTGAGAGCTTATGTATAATTAAGGGTGTAAGCATGTAATAAACTTTTGATTGTTGAAATGCTTCATGTCGAAGTATTATTCAACAATGTATTTAAGTATGATCCTGGTTTGTAATAACTTCCTTAAACTCTAAACTCTTAATTTTATTATGGTAAATGTTGTTCTCTGAGCATATGACTGGTGTGTGTGTGTTTATTATTGCGGGGTCAATGGCATAAGTATTAATTGTAAAAAAAAAAAAACTCAAGAGATATTGATATTGAATGGAAATTGGTCCGTGATGGCCCGGATTTATGACCCCGGATTTGGGGCTGTCACATTATATATTATAGATAAAACATGTTTAAGAGAGAACAATCTATTTTATTTGAGAGAAGTAAGTTTACAAGTAAGAACATGGGGTCTTTATATAGGCTATCTATAAGTGAGTTAAGGATTCAAAAAGCCAAAAGACATAGGTTACATGAACTAGAAAGTCAAGAGACCCTTTTCTAGAAAATTCTTTGACATTCATATTACAACATTTACAAAATATTCAGATTTAATATCTTGTCTTCTTGTTGCTGAACAAAATAATAAGCTTTTGATGAAGAATCACGAGTCTCGCCCTACTGGATCTAACCCTTTCCCTAAAGTGAATGCGGCATTTATAATTTGGGCATAGACGTGGTGGCGGACGTGGTCGACGAAATTTTGTGAGAAACAACCATTTTCTCAAACATAGAAAACCAAATTCCAACCCGAAGTTGGAAAAAGTGGAGAAAGATAAAAGAGGACAAAAGAATGTTGAGAATGTTTACTTTCGATGCGGAATGAAGGGTCATTGGTCGCACACCTGTCATGCACCCATACACTTGGTTGACCTATACCAAGCATCCTAGAAGGAGAAAGAAAATCTGTTGAAGCAAACTTTGCTTTTCAAGGTGATGGATCCAAGTACAACCCCTCTAATATGACACATTTGGAAGTGTCTGATTTTTATGAAATTCTTGAAGGAAGCGGCAATGAATGATGCAATGAATTATAACTTGTTGGTTGAAAGACTGTTTATCTTAATTATTATGTGTAAGACTTTGTCTGTTTAATTATTATGAAATTTCTAATTATGTGTGCTTTTATTTGAAGTGATATGGATATTTCTCATTCTCGCGCTGGTCATAAAATAGATGAAGATATTTGTCTCGTTGATAGCGCAACTACGCACACTATCCTTAAAAATGAAAAATATTTTACTTCTTTACACAAGTATGAAGGCAATGTTAACACTATATCCGGAAGTATTAATTTGATTGAAGGCTCTGGAAGAGCTAACCTATTATTACCCGGAGGAACAAAATTTGTTATAACTGATGCATTGTTCTCTCCAAAATCACAAAGAAACTTGTTGAGTTTCAAAGATATTCGCAGAAATGGATATCATATTGAAACAATCAGTAAAGAAAATAAAAAATTTCTTTGCATAACATACATCACTTCGGGTAAGAAATATATGAAGGAACAACTACCCGCTTTCTCTTCTGGATTATATTATACAAATATACGTGAAATTGAGGCAAATGTAATCGTAAACTAGAAGTTTACTGATACAAGCAATTTTATTGTTTGGCATGATAGGTTGGGACATCCGGGATCGACTATGATCAGAGAATTATTGAAAACTCGCATGGGCATCCATTGGAAAACCAGAAGATTTTTCAATCGAATGAATTCTCCTGTGATGCTTGTTCTCAAGGAAAATTAATTATCAGGCCTTCTTTGGCAAAAGTTGGAACATAATCTCCTAGATTTTTAGAACGGATACAGGGTGATATATGTGGTCCCATTCACCCATCATGTGGACCATTTAAATACTTTATGGTATTAATTGATGCATTAACTCGATGGTCACATGTGTGCCTATTATCGTCTCGTAACCTGGCGTTTGCGAGACTACTTGCTCAAATAATTCGAGTAAGAACACAATTTCCTGATCATAATATTGGTACAATCCGTTCAGATAATGCTGTAAAATTCACATCACGATCCTTCAATGAGTACTGTGTGTCAATTGGAATCAATATTGAACATCCTGTTGCTCATGTTCATACACAGAATGGTCTCGCAGAATCATTCATCAAACGACTCCAATTGATTGCCAGACCATTGATTATGAGAACAAATCTCCCCACATCAGTTTGGGGGCATGCTATTTTGCATGCAAGAACACTTGTACGCATCAGACCTATAAGTTATCATAAATTTTCTTCCCTACAATTGGCTTCCGGAAGAGAGCCTAATATTTCCCATCTGAGAACTTTTGGATGTACGGTATATGTCCCAATTGCTACATCGCAACGAACAAAGATGGGTCCCCAAAGAAGATTGGGAATATATATCGGTTATGAATCTCCCTCTATAATAAAATATCTTGAACCATTGACAGGGGATATGTTTACTGCAAGATTTGTAGACTGTCATTTTGATGAAACTATTTTTCCAAGATTAGGGGGAGAGAAAAAGATTATCCTTAAATCAGAGGGAGAAAATATACAGCTGGAAAAAGAAATTACATGGAATGCATCAACATTGAATACTTATGATCCTCGAACAAATCAATGTGAACTGGAAGTTCAGAAAATAATTTATTTACAAGGCATTGCAAATCAGTTGCCTAATGCATTCACTAATATAAATAGAGTAACTAAATCATACATTCCAGCTGAAAATGCTCCGGCAAAAATAGAAGTTCCAGAAGGACAATTAATTAGAGCAAGTGAGTCAAAACCTCGCATGAAGCGTGGTAGACCGGTCGGTTCCAAAGATAAAAATCCTCGAAAAAGAAAAGGAGCAAGAAGTGATGAAGATGCCCAAATAGAGGAAATAAAATCTCTAGAAGAGACTCCAGAAGAGTCCTGTGACATGAAAGATGAAACCCCAGAAGAGGATCAGGTACCTGAAAAGGAAAATGAAGAGATCTCAATTAATTATGTTGTCACAAGAAAAAGATGGAACCGAAATGATATCATCGTCGACGAAAATTTTGCATATAATGTAGCACTTTATATAATGATTGAAAATGAGGATCTTGAACCAAAATCCATCGATGAATGACGACGTAGAGATGATTGGCCAAAATGGAAAGAAACAATTTAAAAAGAATTGAGCTCACTTAATAAATATAAGGTTTTTGGATCTGTAGTCCGAACCCCTGAAGGGACAAAACCCGTTGGATATAAATGGGTATATGTGAGAAAGAGAAATGATAAAAATGAGATTGTGAGATACAAGGCACGTCTAGTTGCTCAAGGATTTACACAAAGGCCAGGCATTGACTATGAGGAAACATATTCTCCTGTAATGGATGCTACAACTTTTCGTTATCTTATTAGCCTGACCGTTATTGAAAATTTACATATGCGCTTAATGGATGTTTTGACAACATACTTATATGGGTCCCTCGAAAAGATATTTATATGAGGATACCTGAAGGATTTCAAATGTCTGAAGCATCTAAATCACATTCACGTGACCTTTATTCGATTAAGTTACAAAGATCCATATACGGATTGAAACAGTCTGGTCGAATGTGGTATAAAAGATGAAGTGATTATTTATTAAGGGAACTGTACAAGAATGATCCTATTTGTCCATGTGTTTTTATAAAAAAAACAGAATCTTCATTTGCCATAGTTGTTGTATATGTTGATGATATAAATATTATTGGAACTCCCGAAGAGCTCCAAAAGAAAGTGAATTATTTAAAGGCAGAATTTGAAATGAAGGATCTTGGAAAAACAAAACTTTGCCTTGGATTGCAAATAGAGCATCTATCTGGTGGAATATTTGTGCACCAGTCAGCGTATACAGAAAAAATCTTAAAACGTTTTTACATGGACAAATCACATCCATTTAGCTCTCCAATGGTTGTACGGTCACTTGATAAGAAAAATGATGTGTTTCGACCAAGAGAGGAAAATGAAGAAGTACTTGGTCCTGAAGTGCCATATCTTGGTGCTATCGGTGCGTTGATGTATTTGGCTAATAACACACGGCCCGACATAGCATTTTCTGTAAATCTTTTAGCAAGGCATAGTTGTGCTCCAACACGGAGACATTGGTATGGAGTTAGACATATTTTTCGATATCTCCGGGGCACAACTGATATGGGATTATTTTATTCCAATGAAAGTACTAACGGGTTATTCAGATGCAGGATATTTATCTGATCCAGATAAAACTCGATCACAAACAGGTTATTTGTTTACTTATGGCGATACAGCCATCTCATGGCGTTCTATGAAACAGTCTTTGGCTGCTACATCTTCTAACCATGCGGAAATTCTTGCCATCCATGAAGCCAACCGAGATTGTGTTTGGCTAAGGTCAATATGTCAACATATTCGTGAATCATGTGGCATGCATCATGACAGGACAATCCCGACAATTATGTTTGAAGACAACACAACATGTATTGAACAATTAAAGGGAGGTTACATTAAAGGCGACAAAACTAAGCACATTTCCCCCAAATTCTTCTTCACACATGACCTTCAAGAAAATGGAGAGATTGAAGTTCGACAAATTCGTTCGAGTGATAATCTAGCAGATTTATTTACAAAGTCACTGCCCCCGACAATTTTTGAAAATTTAGTACAAAAGATTGGGATGCGTCGGCTCAAAGATCTCAAATTAATTTTCAATAATTGATGTACTCTTTTTCCTTTACTAGGATTTTTTTTCCAAAGAGTTTTTTCCTAGAAAGGTTTTAACGAGCCACAATTATTGAAAATAGGACATTCAAGGAGGAGTATTGTGAAATGAATATCCTATAAAGTTCTAGAATTCTAGATAAACCTTTGGCCTTTCAAATCTTAGACCTTTGACTTTTCATCTTTAGACTTTTGGCCTTTTGATTGCTTGTAACTTACAACTTGTAAGCCTGTAAATAGACATCATATGTGAACTTGTAAACACACTTACACTTGAAGTAATACAAATTCTCTACTTAATCTCTTATCTAATTCTCTCTTAATATATTATATCCTTAGAGCTAGACCTAGCAAAATGGGTCTGGATCCGAGGAACCGAACCGAAATTTGTGGAATCGAGATCCGAAGTTTTATCCGAATTAGAAAATCCAAAAGTTAACTGGATCCGAAAGAATCCGAACCGAACCGAAGTTTGTCCCAAATAGTAAAATCCGTCAATGATCTGAAAAACCGATTTGATCCGATCCGAAAATTAT
Organism: Kitagawia praeruptora; assembly: GCA_037693485.1. Lineage (NCBI taxonomy): Eukaryota > Viridiplantae > Streptophyta > Magnoliopsida > Apiales > Apiaceae > Kitagawia > Kitagawia praeruptora. Next base: position 100,347,702 of record CM075352.1, on the reverse strand, counting down.
CCGAATCAAAAATAATCTGAATAATAGATCCGAAAATGAAATGAAACGGATCAAACCCAAATAAAAAATTATCCGAACCGAATATGATTCGAGTTATTAGATTTAATGTAAATCCGAAATTGAAAATACCTAAACCGAATATTGCAAGTACTAGTCAAGTTAGTTGTTTACTGTTAAGATCTCAAACAAAACTAATTTTTATTTTTTTTTAAAATTTGGGAACATCAATAAATTAGATTTATTTTAACATTTATACGGTTGGATCATCGAGAATTATTTTTAAAAAAATTGAAACAATAATCCGTGACAAAACACTAATTACTTGTACTAGTTAATTTAGTTGTTTATTGCTAAGATCTCAAACTAAAATTATTTTTTATTTTTTTGAAAATTTGGGAACATCAATAAATTATATATATCTTAACATCTGTACGGATCATCGATAATTATTTTTAGCAAAATCAAAACAAAAGTATGTGATAAAGCACTAGTTACTAGTATTAGTCAATTTAGTTGTTGATTGCAAAGATCTCAAGCAAAAATAATTTTTTATTTTTTAAAAATTTGGGAGCACTAATAAATTAGATATATCTTAACATCCGTACGGTTGGATCGTTGAGAATTATTTTTAAAAAAATCGAAACAAAGTACTACTCCCTCCGTCTCTTTAAACGTTCCCCGTTTGACTAAAAACACGGGTTTTAAGACAATGGGTAATGAATATTGTTTTTTAATGGAATAGTGGATATTGAATATTGTTTTTAAGGAGTAGTGGGTATTGAATATTGTTTTTAAGGAGTAGTGGGTGGAGTAGTGGATATTGAATATAATTTTTAAAGAATAGTGGGTGAGTAGTGGGTATTGAATATTGTTTTTAAAGAGTAGTGGGTGAAGTAGTGGTTATTAAATATTGTTTTTAAGGAGTAGTGGATGGAGTAGTAGGTATTAAATATTGTTTTTAAGAAGTAGTGGGTAATGAATATTGTTTTATATGGCTTAAAATAGAAAGAGGAAAAGTATTTTAAATGTCCCGAAATAGTAAACATGAAATGTTTTAAGAAACAAAAGGAGTAGTTAGTAGTACTAGTCAGTTTAGTTGTTTATTGCTAAGATCTCAAAACAAAATAAATTTTCTATTTTTTTAAAATTTGGGAACATCAATAAATTAGATATATCTTAACATTAATACGGTTGGATTGTCGATAATTATTTCTAAAAAATAGAAACAAAATTCCGTGGTAAAGCACTAGTTACTAGTATTAGTCAATTTAGTTGTTTATTGCTGAGATCTCAAACCAAATTAATTTTTATTTTTGATATTTTGGGAACATTAATAAATTATATATATTTTAACATCCATACGGTTGGATCATCGAGAATTATTTTAAAAAAAATTGAAACAGCAGTCAACAACAGTCCGTGACAAAGCACTGATTACTATAGTACTAGTCAATTTAGTTATTTATTGCTAATATCTCAAACCAATTTTTTTTTTATTTTTTAAAAATTTGGGAACATCAATAAATTAGATATATCTTAACATCCGTACGGTTGGATCGTCGAGAATTATTTTTAAAAAAATTGAAACAAAAGTTCGTGACAAAGTACCAGTTATTAGTACCAGTCAATTTAGTTGTTTATTGCTAAGATCTCAAAGCAAAAAAATTCTTTATTTTTGAAAATTTGGGAACATCAATAAATTAGATATATCTTATGTTGGATATTTTAGTGCAATTGGATTGACTAGTTGATCAATGTAATCGTAATGTTACATCGAACAAGTCGGGAGAGTGCGGAGTGCATGCTCTGTTCGAGTTCGTTATGATTTCAGTATTATTGCTTATGAGACATGTCTATTGACATCAAACACATCTGTTAGAATGAAATGAATGAGATGTGTCTGTTGGCAAAAGACACATCTTGAGATGTGTCTGTTGGTATTAGACATGACTATTGGAAGAGATGTGTCTGTTGGCAAAAGACACATCTTGAGATGTGTCTATTGGCAAAAGACACATCTGTTGACATCTATAAATAGGTGTTACATTGATCATTTTTAGATAGTTGGGTTCATTTGAAATTCATAACAAAACACATTCTCTCTTCTTGCAGAATTTCTGACTTTATCCGATTGAATTATTTGGGTGAACCACAAATAACTTCAATCTGAAAGTGTTCACACGACTTCAGAAAAATCCAAGTAATTACCCATATTCCCCAACAAAGATTGAAGTTATCTATTTTCTGAAGATGACGAACGCAGAATCTGCAAAAGATATGACAAGCAAGTTTGCAAAATTGGACAAGTTTGAGGGTCAGGATTTTAGAAGATGGCAGAAGAAGATGCATTTTCTATTGACAACGCTAAAGGTTGTATATGTTTTGAGTACCCCCATTCCAGAAGTGATTGAGGATGAAACCGCTGAATAAACAAGGAAGCGTTGCAAATGGGAAAATGATGACTACATCTACCGCGGTCACATCTTAAACGGTATGTCTAATTCCCTTTTTGATATATACCAAAATGTTGAGTCAGCGAAAGAATTGTGGGATTCTCTTGAATCCAAGTACATGGCAGAAGACGCTTCTAGTAAGAAGTTTCTAGTAAGTAATTTTATGAATTATAAAATGGTCGATTCTAGACCGGTGATGGAACAATACAATGAATTGTTAAGGATTCTGGGACAGTTTGCCCAACACAATCTGAAGATGGATGAATCTATCTCAGTTTCTGGTGTTATATACAAACTACCACCATCATGGAAGGATTTTAAACACTCCTTGAAACATAATAAAGATGATATGACTCTGGTTCAACTTGGAAGTCACTTCAGAATTGAAGAGGCTTTGAGGACTCAAGATGTAATAACCCTAACTTTAGCAAAGCTACAGTGACCCCATGAATAGTAAATTTTGAGAATTTAGAGAAATGGTATGTAGGTACTCTACACTTGAAACAGAAAATGAGTAAACAGAAACCATATTAGGGATATCTATATATTATAAATTGCTGGATAACCCTTTCCTCAGGTTCGGGATCCATATTCAGGTTTGATAGATATCCAGGACCCAGTATAATAGTAAATTATATGCTTAGGATTAGGTTCGGGATCCGTTTATATTACCCATCCAGTTATATGATATGATCCTTATTTTAAAATATATTGACCCGATAAGCCGATATTATATAAAATACACATTTATTTTCTTGCCAAAAATTATTTCCTTGATAATACCAAAATTGTTAACAAATAATTTTGATTGATTATAATTATAATGGGGTCCATTTATATTACCCATCCAGTTATATGATATGATCCATATTTTAAAATATATTGACCCGATATTATATAAAATACACATCATGACAAACCACAAATTATTTTCTTGCCAAAAATTATTTCCTTGATAATACAAAAAATTGTTAACAAATGATTTTGATTGGTTATAATTATAATGGGCACGCCAGGACCATCCAATTAAAATATTCCAAAATGCCAAATAATTTTTTGCTTCACAAAACACAAATTATTTTCTTGCCAAACATTATTTCCTTTCTAACAATTGTCAATTTTTCTTGGCAGTTGTTATTATTAATGCCAAATAATTGGTTATAATTATAATCCATATTTTAAAATATATTGACCCGATATTATATAAAATACACATCATGACAAATCATAAATTATTTTCTTCCCAAAAATTATTTCCTTGATAAGGTTCAGGATCTGTTTATATTACCCATCCAGTTATATGATATGATCCATATTTTAAAATATATTGACCCAAAATTATATAAAATACACATCATGACAAACCACAAATTATTTTCTTGCCAAAAATTATTTCCTTGATAATATCAAAAATTGTTAACAAATGATTTTGATTGGTTATAATTATAATGGGCCCGCCAGGGCCATCCAATTAAAATATTCCAAAATGCCAAATAGTTATTTCCTTCACAAAACATAAATTATTTTCTTGCCAAACATTATTTCCTTTCAAACAATTGTCAATTTTTCTTGGAAGTTGTTATTATTAATGCCAAATAATTGGTTATAATTATAATGGGCCCGCCAGGGCCATCCAATTAAAACATTCTTGCCAAAAAAAAATTCCTTGACAAAACACGAATTATTTTGTTTCCAAAAATTATTTCCTTTCTAACAATTATCAATTATAATGGACCCACCAGGACCATCCAATTAAAACATTCTTGCCAAAAGTTATTTCCTTCCACAAATTTTAAATTATTTTAAATTTTGTTTAATGATAACAAATTAATTAAATAAATTATTTAATTTATTTAAAATAAATAAACAATTTTATTTTAATGATTTTGTTTAATTTTGTGAAAAAATATTTTGTTTAATGATGTGTGTCATTTTTCTTGGCAGTTCAATAGTTGACTACTAATTTCATTATCCAAATTCTTTTTTTAATTTTTAAAATTTTGGTAATATCACTAAATTAGAAATATATTGACATCCGTACTGTTGGATCGTCGATAATTATTAATTAATTTTTAATTACTCCATAGATGACAAAATTGGCATATTCCTTCAAAGATTTGGCAGAGAGTACCCCATTCTGTGATGTCTTAAAATCTATCCACGTGTCTCTGTGTTGTGCGTGTCTGTGACTTTAATGTATTTACTTAAAATTTAACTTTAAATTGAGTAAGAGCATACTAACTTCATTTTTTTTCCGTATTATGATTTAATTGTTTTAATTTATTCTTTTTATCTACTACAGTTATAAAACATGATATAGTTGACACTACTAAAATAATGTTACAGTGTTCAATTTTTTGATCTTTATAAAATTGATTATTGTATTAATAATTTGTTATACTAATTGTAATTTAAAATATCAAAACACCTCATGTTCTTCAAGAAATTAACATATTTAACTATTAAAGTAGGCAACTTTTTAGTACTACTATCATTTTTCATTTCTACATTATAAAACTATACATAATTTATTAAAATTTAAAATAAAATTTATTTAAAATATGAACTCCCGTGTACGAAGCACGGGCATTAAACTAGTACCATAAAAATAAGTGACTCGAAATGACGATAGATTTCAGAAATTCCTGAATATGGATTTTGAGGATTTTGATTTCGAATAAGCTTCTATTGGATATTAAGGAGCATGGAGATATTTAAGGGAATTATATATTGAGGAATTAGTGAAATTAGATTAAACCAAGGAGTGATCAAGTCAAGGAAATGCCAAGGGAATTTAGGTTGTTAAACGAGTTTGGGAATACTTGAGAACCGGGAGAGCAACTTCTGAGAAAAAGAGAATATACCAAGGATATTGGATCTAATACCTACTTGAGGATTAGAATCACCCTAACACACTAATATATGATGTAGGAGAGGATATTACATATCCAAGGAATTTACAAAGGAGAAACCATTGAGACGATCACAGAAATCCTTCGATGAATCCAACAACTAGAAACTCTTGGACAAGGCCCAAGTATAAAACCAATAACAAGATATGGGCCTTAACATTGGCCCAATCACATTCAAGGGATGATTTTAAGTGGATTAAGAAGGGAAGTACCAAAGTAGAAGAATTATAAGACTTAAAGGATGTTGGATGCAATTTACATAAAGCTAAGGACTTTCTTGCAAAATTCAAAGATAAGCATTAACAAGGAGCCAAAAATTGGCTCTTTCTCATTGGTGGACTTCAAACCCACTTAATTAAGAGATAAGGCAGCTGATGAAAAGAATAAAAACAAGCCTTTCAAGTCATTATTCAAGAGAAAAAGCAAGAAAACATCAATCTCTCCAATCTGCCAAACAGGAACCAAGCACAAAGAAAAATTCATATCTCCATTTCTATCCATGATAAAATCACCAAATTTTAACCATAACTTCTCCACTCCATTTGTAAGATTCATGCAAAATTTCATGGCCAACAAATTAGTATAGCCTAGTCAAATCCATGCTCAAAGTTGGACAACCCAATCTGTCCAGTTTCTATCCAGCGGAAAGATGGAGCTCAAAACCATAGCTAGGAAGCTTTGTTTTTGGTGCTCTATAGCTCAAATCAAAGCTTATACAGAGGCCAAGATGTGGTAAAAATTTGAGAGCCAAACTCTTATTTTTCGATTTGTTATGATTTTTACAAAAGTGATGATGAATAGTAACCCTTAGAAACTAACTTTATTTTTATGGTTTCTTTAGTTGATTCAAGATAGTACAAGGTTGTTTAAGGATATCCCAAGAATTATTAAGTGTTGTTAAAGCTTCAAGGAAGGTATAATCTCTTCACCCCTCTTGAGTTTATGATGAATATTGGTGGTATTAGTGGTTAAGTAGTTATAAGTGATGAAATCATGATGTTATATGTGTTTGTAAGTGATTAAAGTTGAATATGGAAGGAGTATGTGCTTGTAACCATGGTTGGTAAGATGACCACATGGTGTAGGTGATGGTGTATAAGGTGGATGATTGATTTGGAGGAGTTTGATTTTGGAAAGTATGAAAATACAGCGGTTATAATGTCCGATTTTCGTTAGACCAAGAATCTGCCCTGTTTTTGGACCCTATACCCGTACGGTAGGTTACTTTCCAGACTCCCAAGTGACCATGAGATGATAGATCTTGGTTCATAGATCGTTTTGATATAAAGTGCGTTAAAATCTGATGAACGGTTTAGGAGAAAAGTTAGTTTTAGTGAAAGGCATTCGAAAACCGAGAAAACGTAATTGTATCAACTTTGAGGCTAAAGTTACCATACTTAGACATTTTATTAAGTCACAAAATTTTGGGATAGTGTAGTAGGGTGGTCAGAGGACCCTTTACAGTTGACCTTGCATTAAAATTCGAAATCTATATTTTCTGAGAATGTTTACAGTCGAGTGTGGTTATTAAGGGGAATGGTGGAATATGCTAAAACTTAGATCGAGTTTAAAAATGGTTAAGTGCATGTAAACTTTTGGTGCATAAAAACCATGTTAAACTTATAATATGAGTTAAGGGTGTTATGGTGTAGAAATTAAGTGATTAAGTGGGATATATACTAATGGTGATCCTTTCGTTCCTATAGAAACGGGAGACGAACTCAGGATTCCACATACTCGCTTTAGAGATCCAGGCAAGATCTTTTCTATCCCTACTTGGAAATTATTTATCTTCAAAGAAACTTGATTTCATGAAATAAATATATGTGATGCTATTGTTACTATATTGTTAAGAAATGGTTTTCCTTGATTATTGATGTAAAAAGGGAAGGTATATGAGTATGATATGAATATGGATATGAGTATGAGTATGAGATGGATATGAATATACATAGAGGTGATTATGCATGAAGTGAACATGCCTTATGATTAAGGAAATATGAAGGAATGGTATCAGTTGTTATATAGAGTTATATATAAAGGAATGGTATCAGTTGTTATCTAAAGATATATAAAGGAATGGTATCAGTTGTTATCTAAAGATATATAAAGGAATGGTATCAGTTGTTATCTAGGGTTATATGATTTATAATATTATATTCTTTCTAAGTATTGTGATTTAATAAATATTATTGAATGGTATTTAATACTTTTGAGATAAATGGAATACTCTACGTATATAAAAGCATATTGATTTCATTGAATACAGTAGAGATGTCTGAGTCATAATCAAAGTATTATGACATATATAAATTTTTAAAGGTGATGATAAATGGAAATGGAAATGATATATGTGAAGGGAAATGTGAATGGAAATGTGAACGGAAATGGAAAATGTGAAATGGTATTTGATGATTTGAAAAAGGGGGATTGCAACAGTAAGCGTAAGAGGTTGTGTGGTAGTGGCACAGTCCAGCATCCAATATTTTATTTCGGCACGAAGATGCCAAGGGAGGATGTAGCAGGTAGCCTTCCTCCAGGGTTGATACCAGGTAGGGTCATCCCTTCTACTAGTAGTAAACAGAGAGCGGATATGGTCAGGCGACTGATCATCGTCCTACGTATCTGGCGCCAGCAGAGATCCCCAAAACTTGAAAGAAAGAATTGAAAATGGTTTTCAGATTTCTATAACTGAAAACAGAAAAGTGATATGGAATGATGGAATTATTGTTACAAACGAAGAGAAACTGATTTTATATTAATTTATATGATTGTTGCATAAGACGGAAATGAGAAGATTATAGCGAGAGATTTGTTCAAGTTTTTATATTATCTTGAAAGATTACACTGAAATGGTATATTGATGGTTATAGCATTCAAGAAGAGGAACTGATATTATATGATGTTAGAAGCGAGACTGATGGAATGATACTATATATTTCTTACGTACAAGGATAATTGGAAAGTGTATATACATATTGAATGGAAATAAAATTCTTCCATAATAACTGAAGTTTGCTTTTGTCTATTATATATATACAACGGTTTATTTTCCTTTGATGTTAGTAGATAGAAATTATCTTGCTGAGCTATTTTGGCTCATTCTTGCTACTTATCTATATACAGCTAGGAATGCCAATACTTCGCAGAACGCCCCGCAAGAGGGTAGGGGAAAGGCGACCTTCTGAGAGCATGCTAACATCGATTCCTGAGGTAGCGTAGAGCCAGACGGGTTCTGAGAGCTTATGTATAATTAAGGGTGTAAGAATGTAATAAGCTTTTGATTGTTGGAACGCTTCTTGTCGAAGTGTTATTCAACAATGTACTTAAGTATGATCCTGGTTTGTAATAACTGTTCAACTCTTAACTTTATTATGGTGAATGTTGTTCTCTGAGCATATGACTGGTATGTGTGTGTTTATTATTGCGGGGTCAATGGCATAAGTATTACGTTAAAAAAAAAACTCAAGAGATATTGATATGGAATGGAAATTGGTCCGTGATGGCCCGGATTTATGACCCCGGATTTGGGGCTGTCATAGTTTGATATCAGAGCTAAGAGTCATAATGCTCAGGAACAAGAGTGATAATAATAAACGTATCAGTAATAATATAAAACTGTGAACTTCCATCGAGTTCAAGGGGGGTTTATCGAACGAAGCATTTATTCTAAGTAGTGATTATAATTTTATAGATTATTGCTAATAAAGGTTATTATGCCAAAAGTGTTAAACTTATATAGCACACAGGATTGATATGAGAAAGGGAATATTTGATGTATCGGAAAGTGTACGTTAGACAACCTCGTGAGTATACAAGGTATATTAGAATATACAATTTAGGAGTATAGTTTGAAGAGTCCTTGATACCGGAGCATCGTCACGATAAGACGATCAACATTACGAAAGTATATCGATCAGAAGGTTATGTTTTATTATGGATAAAGGCAGAGAGTATTGAGCCAAGTCACTACTAGGTAAGTGACGATAATTGGGAATATCATACGATAGGTTAAGGATAAATGGTGAGTGCCAAATTTAAGAAATTTCGGAGAGTACTCAGTCTAAGATATAAATAGTATTTGAGGAAAACCTTCCATTATTTTGGATTTTCAATTGGGCAGAAGCTATTAACGGTACCTATTTTAAAATTTTCTAAAGCCCTGCTAAATTATATTATTGAGTTTCAATTTTTCCTCTACTGGTGAGTAATTCCAGGGTGATCTATCACCTCTTATTCAAAAAGGGCCGGTATCTTTTCAAAACTTTCTGGTACCTTTGGAATGTGTTTCAAAATTGTATTTTATCTATCTTAGTCAAAATATTCCTCTAAGATTATTTTCGAAAGATGGTATTTATCATCGTGATTTAAATTTCCCTCTATATTTCTTACTTCAACTAAGAGAAACAGCCCAATATGTATACACAAGGACGATCTGTCTGTGTGATAGAAAGTCGGAGGGGACGCCCTCACTTGTGTGACGTACAGGTTCTTCCATCATATTGATTTCTCAAATATCCTTTTGTTTCAAATAAAAGTTATTTAAAACTCTTAATCTTATAAATTGTTGTGGGACCCTTGCTTGTTTCTGGGTTCGTTTCAAATCAAAGTTTCTTAAATTCTATAAATTGTTTCGAATATAGAAGATTTCCTTAATGGATGGAAAAATGGAAGCAAAGTTTAAAATATACGTGATTATACGAGGAAACTCGAGATTTCAAGGGAAATTTCAATAAGGGATAATTGGAGTTAGAAGCGTTTCGATATCAAAGAAGAAGGAATTTCGTGAGAAAAAATGGGAATATTTGATGATTAGTAAGAGAAAATAATATGAGGAATTTTAAGGCATAATTGAGATTTACTATTGAAAGTAAGGTGGATTTTGAGGATAGAGTCAGAATAAGGATAAACAAAGGAAGTGGGGAAAATTAATGAAGGATTTCAAGGTGCAACAACTATTAGTGGGAGAAGGCCAATATTGTGACTAATACCCTAAGAAGCAGAGAGAGATTAAAGATGTTAAGTATTCAAAGGATTAATCCAAAAGGTGTGAATGAGTAAAACTTGAGGTAAATATTTTGATGAGGATAATAAAGGGAAATTACATAGGTGGAATAGATAGTATATCATGAAGGAACTAAGGTGGGTCAGCAAGATGTAAAGAGTGTATAGTGAACAATAGACATATGGGATAAGGTATCCGGAGGAAATTGCAGGTACGCTCTAATTTAACCTCTTATGAGTAAATGTTTGGTTAGGGATTGACTAAGTCAATGAATGGTGTAAATGGACTGATAATATAGATAAGAATAATCTATCTGTGAGAAAGTAAACTATGGTGATATAAGAAAGTGTGTTATTCTCGTGTCATCCAAATCAATATCTGTTAAGAGTCAAAGAACTCTATAAAAAGGAGATTAAGAGTATTGGGGAAAGCGCGAGAATATTCTCGAGGATGAAAGGAAAGTATATGTTTGTATAAGTATGAACAGGAAATATATATTATAGATAATATTTTCTTACAATTGTTTCAAGGAATATTATTATAACTTATTTTCTGGAAAATTTTACAGAGGTGATATATGCAAATGTTGGAGTATTAATATTTTATGTCATGATAGAGATCAAAACATAGTTAAACAATAGTGAGATACACTACCATTCAGGGAAGGCCAATGTGGTGGCCGATACCCTTAAACAAAAGAGGAAGGAGAGATGAGATAAGATAGAATGACTGAATACAGGAGGAGATTTGCAAGGAAAAGATAGTGAAAGTATTGCTATTGATAAGCTAAATGGCATGTTGATGAATGACAAGCAAGTATATGTTGGTGTATTTCTGTATAAAAAAGATAGAGATGTTTAAGGAGAAACTAAAGGATGGAGGGAATAATATGAGAATTAGAAGGTGTAATGTGAGAAAGGTATTTGTCAATATCTTCAGCGTGATTCCGGGACGGAATCCTTTTAAGGGGGGAAGACTGTAATAACCCTAACTTTAGCAAAGCTACAGTGACCCCATGAATAGTAAATTTTGAGGATTTAGAGAAATGGTATGTAGGTACTCTACACTTGAAACAGAAAATGAGTAAACAGAAACCATATTAGGGATATACCATAAAAATAAGTTACTCGAAATGACGATAGATTTCAGAAATTCCTGAATATGGATTTTGAGGATTTAGATTTCGAATAATCTTCTATTGGATATTAAGGAGCATGAAGATATTTAAGGAAATTATATATTGAGGAATTAGTGAAATTAGATTAAACCAAGGAGTGATCAAGTCAAGGAAATGCCAAGGGAATTTAGGTTGTTAAACGAGTTTGGGAATACTTGAGAACCGGGAGAGCAACTTCTGAGAAAAAGAGAATATACCAAGGATATTGGATCTAATACCTACTTGAGGATTAGAATCACCCTAACACACTAATATATGATGTGGGAGAGGATATTATATATCCAAGGAATTTACAAAGGAGAAACCACTAAGACGATCACAGAAATCCTTCGATGAATCCAACAACTAGAAACTCTTGGACAAGGCCCAAGTATAAAACCAATAACAAGATATGGGCCTTAACATTGGTCCAATCACATTCAAGGGATGATTTTAAGTGGATTAAGAAGGGAAGTACCAAAGTAGAAGAATTATAAGACTTAAAGGATGTTGGATGCAATTTACATAAAGCTAAGGACTTTCTTGCAAAATTCAAAGATAAGCATTAACAAGGAGCCAACAATTGGCTCTTTCTCATTGGTGGACTTCAAACCCACTTAATTAAGAGATAAGGCAGCTGATGAAAAGAATAAAAACAAGCCTTTCAAGTCATTATTCAAGAGAAAAAGCAAGAAAACATCAATCTCTCCAATCTGCCAAACAGGAACCAAGCACAAAGAAAAATTCATATCTCCATTTCTATCCATGATAAAATCACCAAATTTTAACCATAACTTGTCCACTCCATTTTTAAGATTCGTGCAAAATTTCATGGCCAACAAAGTAGTATAGCCTAGTCAAATCCATGCTCAAAGTTGGACAACCCAATCTGTCCAGTTTCTATCCAGCGGAAAGATGGAGCTCAAAACCATATCTAGGAAGCTTTTTTTTTGGTGCTCTATAGCTCAAATCAAAGCTTATACAGAGGCCAAGATGTGGTAACAATTTGAGATCCAAACTCTTATTTTTCGATTTGTTATGATTTTTACAAAAGTGATGATGAATAGTAACCCTTAGAAACTAACTTTGTTTTTATGGTTTCTTTAGTTGATTCAAGCTAGTACAAGGTTGTTTAAGGATATCCCAAGGATTATTAAGTGTTTTTAAAGCTTCAAGGAAGGTATAATATCTTCACCCCTCTTGAGTTTATGATGAATATTGGTGGTATTAGTGGTTAAGTAGTTATAAGTGATGAAATCATGATGTTATATGTGTTTGTAAGTGATTAAAGTTGAATATGGAAGGAGTATGTGCTTGTAACCATGGTTGGTAAGATGACCACATGGTGTAGGTGATGGTGTATAAGGTGGATGATTGATTTGGAGGAGTTTGATTTTGGAAAGTATGAAAATACAGCGGTTATAATGTCCGATTTTCGTTAGACCAAGAATCTGCCCTGTTTTTGGACCCTATACCCGTACGGTAGGTTACTGTCCAGACTCCCAAGTGACCATGAGATGATAGAGCTTGGTTCATAGATCATTTTGATATAAAGTGCGTTAAAATCTGATGAACGGTTTAGGAGAAAAGTCAGTTTTAGTGAAAGGCATTCGAAAACCGAGAAAACGTAATTGTATCAACTTGGAGGCTAAAGTTACCATACTTAGACATTTTATTAAGTCACGAAATTTTGGGATAGTGTAGTAGGGTGGTCAGAGGACCCTTTACAGTTGACCTTGCATTAAAATTCGAAATCTATATTTTCTGAGAATTTTTACAGTCAAGTGTGGTTATTAAGGGGAATGGTGGAATATGCTAAAACTTAGATCGAGTTTAAAAATGGTTAAGTGCATGTAAACTTTTGGTGCATAAAAACCTTGTTAAACTTATAATATGAGTTAAGGGTGTTATGGTGTAGAAATTAAGTGATTAAGTGGGATATATACTAATGGTGATCCTTTCGTTCCTATAGAAACGGGAGACGAACTCAGGATTCCACATACTCGCTTTAGAGATCCATGCAAGATCTTTTCTATCCCTACTTGGAAATTATTTATCTTCAAAAAAACTTGATTTCATGAAATATATATATGTGACGCTATTGTTACTATATTGTTAAGAAATGGTTTTCCTTGATTATTGATGTAAAAAGGGAAGGTATATGAGTATGATATGAATATGGATATGAGTATGAGTATGAGATGGATATGAATATACATAGAGGTGATTATGCATGAAGTGAACATGCCTTATGATTAAGGAAATATGAAGGAATGGTATTAGTTGTTATATAGAGTTATATATAAAGGAATGGTATCAGTTGTTATCTAAAGATATATAAAGGAATGGTATCAGTTGTTATCTAAAGATATATAAAGGAATGGTATCAGTTGTTAGGGCTGGAAAAAAAATCCGAAAAATCCGATATCCGTCCGACATATTTGTATTCGTATCCGGAAAAAAGCGGATATTATCCGTATCCGGAGTCAACCGGATATTATCCGTATCTGAATCCGTGAATTTAGGATACGGATATGGATATAGGCGCATCCGTATCCGAAAATATCCGTATCCGAAATTATTTATATATAATATATATTTTTAATATATTTTAAATATATATAATATATATTTTATAATTTTAATCTATAAACTAATACACAAACCGTGTAAAAGTGAAAGTGAAAGGACCTTTATTTATTCCTACAAGGTAAAAGTGAATGGGTAATAATTGTATTCAAATTGAAAGTGACAAAAATAAATTTGAAAGTATGCAGAATATGCCATATCTAGTACTCCATCTATCTGTTTTTGTTTGACCAATCTGACATTGCCTTCCTTTTCAACTTTCATTCATCCGTGAATTTTCAAGACTCCCCCACACACTTTGTTGCAATCACCTAAAACCAAACACCACTATCTGACTATCTCTCTCTCTCAAATACACACTCATTCAACCCCCTCTGTCTCTCTCTCCCGTAATCTCTCTCAACCCCTCTGTCTCTCTCCTAATCTCTCTCAAATATTCAAACCCTCTCCCAATCTCTCTCTCAAATACCTCTCTTTCTCTCGTATACATACGATATATACACACACAGAGATGCAGGCGGCTGGAGATCGGAGTTTCGGGTCGCGGTGGTGTCGGACGACAACGATGCTGGAGAGGGAGGTGACTCGACAGAGGTGAAGAAGATGGTGGTGGGTTGGGGAGAGAGAGATGATTTTTGTGAATTTTTTGAGTTGTGTATGTATACGGATTCGGATATTATCCGTATCCGGATAATATCCACCGGATTCGGATACGGATAATATTTTTTCGGATATTCCCGGATCCGGATACGGATCCGGATACGGTTTTGAAATCCCGGATTCGGATTCGGATATGGCTATATCCGGATTCGTTTTATCCGATTTCCACCCCTATCAGTTGTTATCTAGGGTTATATGATTTATAATATTATATTCTTTCTAAGTATTGTGATTTAATAAATATTATTGAATGGTATTTAATACTTTTGAGATAAATGGAATACTCTACGTATATAAAAGCATATTGATTTCATTGAATACAGTGGAGATGTCTGAGTCATAATCAAAGTATTATGACATATATAAATTTTTAAAGGTGATGAAAAATGGAAATGGAAATGATATATGTGAAGGGAAATGTGAATGGAAATGTGAACGGAAATGGAAAATGTGAAATGGTATTTGATGATTTGAAAAAGGGGGATTGCAACAGTAAGCGTAAGAGGCTGTGTGGTAGTGGCACAATCCAGCATCTAATATTTTATTTCGGCACGAAGATGCCAAGGGAGGATGTAGCAGGTAGCCTTCCTCCAGGGTTGATACCAGGTAGGGTCATCCCTTCTACTAGTAGTAAACAGAGAGCGGATACGGTCAGGCGACTGATCATCGTCCTACGTATCTGGCGCCAGCAGAGATCCCCAAAACTTGAAAGAAAGAATTGAAAATGGTTTTCAGATTTTTATAACTGAAAACAGAAAAGTGATATGGAATGATGGAATTATTGTTACAAACGAAGAGAAACTGATTTTATATTAATTTATATGATTGTTGCATAAGACGGAAATGAGAAGATTATAGCGAGAGATTTGTTCAAGTTTTTATATTATCTTGAAAGATTACACTGAAATGGTATATTGATGGTTATAGCATTCAAGAAGAGGAACTGATATTATATGATGTTAGAAGCGAGACTAATGGAATGATACTATATATTTCTTATGTACAAGGATAATTGGAAAGTGTATATACATATTGAATGGAAATAAAATTCTTCCATAATAACTGAAGTTTGCTTTTGTCTATTATATATATACAACGGTTTATTTTCCTTTGATGTTAGTAGATAGAAATTATCTTGCTGAGCTATTTTGGCTCATTCTTGCTACTTATCTATATACAGCTAGGAATGCCAATACTTCGCAGAACGCCCCGCAAGAGGGTAGGGGAAAGGCGACCTTCTGAGAGCATGCTAACATCGATTCCTGAGGTAGCGTAGAGCCAGACGGGTTCTGAGAGCTTATGTATAATTAAGGGTGTAAGAATGTAATAAGCTTTTGATTGTTGGAACGCTTCTTGTCGAAGTGTTATTCAACAATGTACTTAAGTATGATCCTGGTTTGTAATAACTGTTCAACTCTTAACTTTATTATGGTGAATGTTGTTCTCTGAGCATATGACTGGTATGTGTGTGTTTATTATTGCGGGGTCAATGGCATAAGTATTAAGTTAAAAAAAAAACTCAAGAGATATTGATATGGAATGGAAATTGGTCCGTGATGGCCCGGATTTATGACCCCGGATTTGGGGCTGTCACACAAGAAATTGAGAATAATCCTAAGGGAAAGTACCAAGTCGGTAACTCTTCTGTGAATATGGTTGAAGATGGTGGATCTTCCAAGAACTCTAAGAATGGCAAGGGTGATAAACGAAAGTTTAAAGGAAACAACAACAATTCTTCTAACAAAAGGCCTAAGATGGCATGTTGGAAGTGTGGCAAACCTGGACATTTCAAGAAGGATTGTCGGGTTGGTAAAGGCAAGCAAGAAAAGCAAAATGCTGGTCCAAGTGGATCCAAGGATCCAGAAAAGCAACAAGGTCAGATTTTAATGCAAAATTGTAATTCTTGTCAGAATTATGTATCACTAATATCTGAGGCATTTTACGTGCAGGATGACAATGTTGCTTGGTGGATTGATTCAGGAGCAACGAGTCATGTATGCAAAGATCTTCGTTGGTTCATAGGCTTTCAACTAATCGAAGATGGATCTATCTTAAAGATGGGTAATGTTGCAACTGAACCGATCAAAGGACTAGGAAATGTCAAGATAGTTTTTACTTCTGGCAAATGTATATTGTTAAATAAAGTGTTGTATGTTCCTGGGATTCGGAAGAATCTCTTGTCTGGTGTTGTATTGAACAATTGTGGATATAAACAAGTTTATGAAAGTGACAAATATATATTGTCAAAACATGGCTCTTTTGTTGGCTTTGGCTATTTGTGTAATGGTACGTTTATGTTGAATGTAAATACTCCATTTGTTGATGAATCTGCTTGCATGGCTTCTCCTAGTACTAGCAATAATTTGAATAAACCAGAATTATGGCATGCTAGACTAGGACATGTACATTACAAAAGAATAAAGGATATGTCAAAAATGAGTCTCATACCTGCTATTGATTTAGACAATGAAAAATGCAAAACATGCATGTTAACAAAGATAACAAGAAAGCCCTTTAAGGAGGTTAATAGGGTGTCAGATGTTTTAGAACCAAATACATAGTGATTTGTGTGATTTCCACTCTACACCATCATTAGGAAATAAAAAGTATGTAGTTACTTTTATTGATGATGCTACTAGATATTGCTATGTATATTTATTGAATGCTAAGGATGAAGCTCTTGACTTCTTTAAAATTTATAAAGAAGAAGTAGAGCTACATCAGAGTACCATGATTAAAAATCTACGTATTGATAGAGGAGGTGAGTATTATGATCCGGTTTATTTTCAATCTACTGGTATAATACATCAAACCACGGCTCCTTATACACCACAGCAAAATGGTGTGGCAGAGAGAAAGAATAGGACTTTGAAAGAAATGGTTAATTCCTTGTTATCCTACTCGGGTTTGAGTGAGGGATTTTGGGGTGAGGCTATGTTGACAACCTGTCATTTATTGAATCGAATTCCTAGTAAGAGGAATAAGATTACCCCTTATGAACTTTGGTATAAAGAGTCACCAAAATTGAGAGAGTTTGGGGATGTAGAGCAGTTGTAAGACTCACTGAACCCAAAAGAAGAAACTTGGGTGAACGAGGTATAGATTGCATATTTGTTAGTTATGCTGAGCATTCCATAGCATATAGATTCTATGTGTTAGAATCTAATGACTATGTATCTGTGAACTCAATTATCGAGTCAAGAGATGCTATTTTTGATGAAAACAGATTTACATCTATACCTAGACCAAGGGACATGCTTCAGAATTCTTCTAGTAGGAACTCAGTTTCTACTGAAGATGTGAATGGACCATCTGAACCAAGGAGAAACACTAGAGCTAGAAAAGAAAAGTCTTTTGGAGATGACTTTCATCTTTATCTAGTAGAAGGCTCTAGAGATGAATTGAATATCAATACCAATATTGTTTTGTTATTGAGGAGGATCCAAATACTTTTAGCGAAGCTATGAAATCTAGGGATGTTGCATTCTGGAAAGAAGCTATCCGAGATGAAATGGATTCTATCATGAATAATAATACTTGGGAATTGAGTGATCTGCCCCCTGGCTGTAAAGCATTGGGAAACAGATGGATCTTCAAAAGGAAAATGAAGGTGGACGGTACCATAGATAAGTTTAAAGCCAGATTGGTAATCCAAGGTTTTAGACAAAAAGAAGGGATTGATTATTTTGATACTTATGCTCCTGTTGCTAGAACCTCCACTATTAGGTTGTTAATAGCACTTGTTGTTATACACAACCTTGTCATTCACCAAATGGATGTGAAAACTGCATTCTTGAATGGTGAATTAGATGAAGAGATTTATATGAAACAACCCGAAGGGTTTGTTATGCCTGGTTGTGAGAACAAGGTGTGTAAATTGAAGAAATCAATTTATGGTCTGAGACAAGCACCGAAGGATTGGCATGATAAATTTGATACTGTGGTCTTGTCTAACGGTTATTTTCTCAACCAAGCAGACAAGTGTGTATATAGCAAATTTGATGCTTCTGGTAAAGGAGTTATAATTTGTTTATATGTGGATGACATGTTGATTTTTGGTACTGACCAAAATCAAGTGGATAAAACCAAGAAGTTCTTGTCATCTAATTTTGATATGAAAGACATGGGGGAGGCTGAAGTGATTCTTGGTATAAGGATCAAGCGTGAGAACAATGGTATTTCAATTTCTCAATCTCATTATATTGAGAAGATTCTGAAAAGATTTAACTTTAAGGATTGTTCTCCCATTAGCACTCCTCTTGATCCTAGTATTAAACTCCTACCTAATACAGGTGTTGCAGTATCTCAACTTGAATACTCAAGGGCTATTGGTAGTCTCATGTATGACATGATTAGCACTAGGCCAGATATTGCCTATGCTGTTGGAAAGCTTAGTAGGTATACTAGCAAGCCAAGTTCACATCATTAGCAAGCCTTAAGCCGAGTGTTCAAATACTTGAAAGGAACCATGGATTATGGTTTGACATATACTGGATTTCCTTCGGTTATTGAAGGTCATTCAGATGCAAGTTGGATTTCCAATAAGGAAGATCATTCTTCCACAAGTGGATGGGTATTCCTTCTTGGGTGAGGTGCTATCTCTTGGGCATCGAAGAAACAAAGTTGCATTACTGATTCAACAATGGAATCTGAATTTGTGGCATTATCAGCGGCTGGTAAAGAAGCTGAATGGCTAAGAAATCTGATTTATGAGATTCCATTGTGGCCTAAACTGATATCACCCATATCTATCAGATGTGATAGTAAGTCTGCCTTGGCTAATATGCTTATAGACAAGTGTTCAAAGGCAAGTCTAGACATTTAGGTGTTAGACACAGCATGATTCGTGAGCTTATCATGCATGGTGTTATATTAGTGGAGTTTATAAGAACTCAACACAATTTAGCCGATCATCTAACCAAAGGGTTGAGTAGAGATCTTGTGCACAAGTCGGCTGTAGGGATGTGATTAAAGTCCATCAAAAACCTCTCATGTTGAGATACCCAATTCCCACCTAATATGACATTAGGTGTTGAATTCAATGTGGAAAGCTTAACATTTAGAGATTGGAACACATTAAAGCATCATCCCACGGTATGTGTTCAGACCTGCAAGTTGAGGAGGTTGAAGTTTGTCTTCTTAATAGTTCTTTTGAAAAATTGCATATGCAGGTGCGAGAGTAAAAGAACTACCTATATGAGCATGAAGTTTAGCCACTTCAAGAAGCTTGGACTTGGCTTTGATATGCTTATGAAGGATTAGGACACTAGGCTAGTAAAATATAGTGTCAAGTAAGAACATTTGAGAATGTAAATTTATGTGTATATTATCTTCATGTATTCACTATGAATAACGAAGGTTCAATCCATAGTGACACCTTGGTATTCGAATATTTAACAAAGGTTCAATCCATAGTGACACCTTGGTATTCGAATATTTGGAATGTGTAATATACTAATGTGAAATTCAATCGTCACGATATTTCATTTATGCATAAGTTTGTTGTTTGTTGTGATTTTGTTTAGTTAATCATGGATTACGCTAAAATGAGGGAGGATTGTTGGATATTTTAGTGTAATTGGATTGACTAGTTGATCAATGTAATCGTAATGTTACATCGAACAAGTCGGGAGAGTGCGGAGTGCATGCTCTGTTCGAGCTCGTTATGATTTCAGTATTATTGCTTATGAGACATGTCTATTGACATCAAACACATCTGTTAGAATGAGATGAATGAGATGTGTCTGTTGGCAAAAGACACATCTTGAGATGTGTCTGTTGGTATTAGACATGAGTGTTGGAAGAGATGTGTCTGTTGGCAAAAGACACATCTGTTGACATCTATAAATAGGTGTTACATTGATCATTTTTAGATAGTTGGGTTCATTTGAAATTCACAACAAAACACATTCTATCTTCTTGCAGAATTTCTGACTTTATCCGATTGAATTATTTGGGTGAACCACAAATAACTTCAATCTGAAAGTGTTCACACGACTTCAGAAAAATTCAAGTAATTACCCATATTCCCCAACATCTTAACATTTGTACGGTTGGATTATCGAGAATTATTTTTAAAAGAAAATAGGAAGAATGATCCGTGACAAAGCACTAGTTACTAGTACCCGTCAATTTAATTGTTTATTTCTATTATCTCAAAACTAAATAATTTTTTATTTTTTTGAAAATTTGGGAACATCAAAAAATTAGATTTATTTTAACATCCGTTCGATTGGATCATCAAGAATTATTTTTTAAAAAAATCGAAATAACAGTCACTAACAAAACACTAGTTAATAGTATTAGTCAATTTAGTTGTTTATTACTAAGATCTCAAACCAAAATAATTTTGCATTTTTTAAAAATTTGGGTAAATCACTAAATTAGATATATCTTGACAAATGCGTCCCGAACCGAATTTTCCTACATCCAAACAGAATCCGATCCGATATAGTAAATATCCGAAGAAGAACCGAATCCAATTTGATCTGATCTTAATCAAAATTTATCCGATTGTAATCCGAATTTGACCCGAACCGAACCGAACAATCCCAAAAATATACCTTAACCGAAAGTGGATCCGAACCGAATCATATCAATCCGAACCAAACAGGCTCTAAATATATCGTAACCAAAAGTGGATCCAATCCGAAGCAGATCCGATCCAAAACCGATCCATTTACCCAATTTGTCAGGTCTATTTAGAGCTATTATAAAATAGTTCTAACATAATTATCATTATTTATGTTTTAGGCCATCACATCACATTTCACAAACGGTGTCCACGTGGAAGTAGAGAAAATGTGACATGTGGCCCACAAAAATGGCGTGGCAGGATATGGTCATAGGCGAAACTCTCAACAACACAAATAACGATAAAGTGGAAACAAACCCCCCTTGTATGCTATGGAGTAGTTAAATCTCTCTCTCTCTCACACACACTTTCACACATACACGCACACACACAAAAGCAGTGAGTTTCCGAGAGTCCTAAAAGAAACACACTTCTACCTACAACAACAGACAGAGTCCAGAACAAATAAAGAAAAATGCAAACACGGGATGAAATCAACGGCACCAATACCAATGCATTTCCTGTTCCGGCTCCCAGTAATAACCTCAAGCCTTGTTCCTCTCCTGAAGATGATTTTTATGACAAACTTACCAGGTTTTATCAAACCTCTGGCCTCAGTCTAATGTGAGTGCGTACAGTATCATATGTTTGTGTGTATGTTGTGTTTGTTTTATTCATACATTGTGTGGTCTAACTAAACAAGGGCATGCAAGACTCTGTAAATGTTTTTTTTTCTTATTTGATTTATGGTTTTTGATGTAAGATCTTATTTTTCTTCTCTTTTTTGGGCTAGGTTTGTTTGTAATCATTTTTGAAATGTAACTATTGTTTCCCATCTGGTTAGTGTATATTTTACTACAATGGATTGGATTGTATCATCCCAAACTTAAATATTTTGTGGTCGTTTCAATTATGGGATTTGAACCTGGTTTACGGGATTGTGAATGTCATTCTGGTACATATTTGTTGTGCAATCTCATTCCCATTTATGTTTACCAGGTTAAATTCCCAGAATTTATCCAACCGGCCCCTTGGTTTAATGTCTCACATTTAATGGAATATATAGGAACTAATTAAAAATAATCAAAAAATAATCTAGCTTCGGGGAAATTTGGTCATTTTTAAAAATATTTCTTTTGGCATTGTGTTTCTCTGATCTGACATGGGTTATGTTTGTTTCATGGGTTATATTTGTTTAACTATTTGTTCCTGAGAAAGTGTTGGAAGAAAATGGAAGTTTACTTATGCAGAGGTCCTGGGCAGATGGATAAATTTCCTTTGTTTTCTCAAACTCTTTTTATTTGTTTTAGTCTTACTTTGTGTTAGAACAACCTAACTCCACTTAGTCGGGTTTGATCCCTTGTAGGTAACACAAAAGAGGAAATGTGCAGGTTGGACAAATATTACTCCGTAATACATTAACTCGATCCTGCTATTTTCTTTACTGCTTGTTCTGTGTTCAAAGCAAACCATGTTATACGATATTTGTAATATTATTCTGTGTTCTCCTATTGTAATATTGGTACATGCACATCTGTACGTACGTATAGAATATGCGATTGTGTATTTATGTGTACAGTATACTAATTCAAATGTGTTTGTTTAGAAAGTTTAGTATTTGTGTGAAAATATCAGTTTGATGTAACTCGGAATTTAACAGTTTCAATTTCCGGGAGACGAAAGTTGACCTTTATCGTTTCTATAAAGATGTGATTGATAGAGGGGGATACTGTCAGGTACGCTGATCTTCTTTTTATATTACATGACTTTTTTGCCTTTTCTTAATGAAGCCTGTTCATCAGTTGATTTGTGATTTTTCTCTAATGATCTAAGGTCTTGCTAATTAATTATTTACTCTGTTTACGTACTTTTAGCAATAAAGAATCCGTTTATGGATATGAGAAACATTAGTTTAGCGTACTCCACTAGAAGCATGTTTACTATTGCTTCTATATGGAAATATCTTCACATTAGTAGATGAGCAAATTCCACCTTTATGTACTAATTTTATGAGAACAGTACTAACAGCATTTGTAAATTTCTATGTATGTTCTGAACACATGTTGAAGACGATCAATTTTTTTTTTTTTGAAATCTAATATCATTATAAGATTCTGTTGATCGGAGCAAATGGATATGTAAGTGAATAATTGTACTATATACACTGCCATAACAAATTAAGGATTTATAGAATAGTACACCATAACGTTCGCATTCATATTTTTTAGTGCCTCAGTCTACAAACTGGTTCTTTATGAAAAATAGGACAGAGAGAACGGTCCTTTGTTTTTTATTCTTCTTATCATGCAATGAGATGATGTCTGCAAAGAGATGATGTCCGATCACTTGTTGGTTACCAAGAAAAATAAGCGCTATTCAGAGGTTGACATCAAGAAGATGTTACAGGATAATGCTTTTAACATACAAGCAGAAATAGAAATTAGCACTTGAAAGTTTCTTCCATTTTGCATCTATAGCATTTTTGTCCAATCTAACTGCAGAATTGAAATGGTAGCACGTTATTTCAACTGCCTTGAAGTGATTTGAAACAAGCGTTGTACGTTTTTACTTTCAATAATTTGAAAGACCTATTTAAGATTTCTGCAAGGTGAGAGATGGACCAGACATCACACAGTGTATCTTGCCTTCTCAGTAATATTCAGTTTTCAGTTAGGGGAGAAGTTTTAATTTTTTTTTTCATGGAGATATTTCCATGAGTTTTCAACTTTCAACATATGAAAGATATATGAATCGGTAGTTTCCAGTAATTGTTGTGCTACTATTAACATAATAATTGCCATACCTTTCTTCAGACTCTCGCACCCATGTCCTGTTAACATACTTGTAAATTAGACGTTTTTTAATGTTTTATAAAACAGTTTAACGCTTTATAGTCATCTCTTTTCTAGATCTACTTTGCCATGAGTACATGCAAGGGGTGGGGCAGGGGTGGACTAGGGATGGCAACGGGTCGGGTCGGATCGGGTTTGGTCAAATCCAAATCCAAATCCAAAGTTTTTGGATCGGATCGGGTCTGGATCCGGGTTTGAAAATCAAGATCCAAATCCAAATCTTCGGGTTTTATCGGGTTTCGGATCGGATTCGGGTCTAAATCGGGTTTTTAATTCAAAATTCAAAAATTAAAATAATCACATTAAGCAAAACATAAAAGAAAAAATATATTTAAAATTTTAAATATAAAAATATTATAGTTGCATAAAAAATATAGAATATTATAAATAAAATTTAAAAATGATAATAAAATAAAGATTATATATATGTATTTATATAAATATATTAGAATTTCAATAAAAAAATTAAGATTGTGATTCGAATAAATAAATCAAAATTGTGGATATATATATATATATATGTGATCATTTTGTATATTTGTTTGATATGTATCTCAAATATATAAAATGATATACTAAATAATAATAAATATTAAATGTATGTAAATGTGTGTGTGTGTGTATATATATATATATATATCGGGTTTTTATCGGGTTTCGGGTTCGGTTCGGGTTTGGATCGGGTTTCGGGTCGGGTATCGGATCGGGTTTCCTAAGATCCAGATCCAGATCCAAACTCTTTCGGGTCCAAAAATAAGATCCAAATCCAAATCCAAATCCAAAAAATCGGGTTCGGGTAGACCCAAACGGATCGGATCGGATCGGGTATCCGTCGGATCGGGTTTTTTTGCCATCCCTCTGGACCTATAGCATGGCTATGGGTGGCCTTGGTCCCGTCTCAGCCCCAAACTAGCACCATATTCCTTTATTATGCAGTTTAAAATGAACTAGGTTCTTCCTAAATTTCATTTGTTGGCCACCCCTTGCTCAATAAATATTTTCCTTCAAGTCTATAGTTACTCATCTGATATGATACACATTTTAATGTAGTATCCTTTACAGGAGTGTATAACACTCCTGTAAAGATATGTTTTCTCTCATACTTTAAAAATGTATAATTCAGTTTTTTGTACATTTACGGCTAGTAACATTCATTTATATACACTAGTATCTGATATATGCGATAAAAAATTGATTGGTCCCCATCATCAATCATTCTGCATCCCCCCAAGGAACCGGGGGGGGGGGGGGGGGGGGGCAGTTCTTTTTTTTTTCTTAAACATGTTTTTTTTTTATTGTCTTGGCTGATGGTTTACAACTTCTTAATTTGATAGTCATCCACTTGCACTCTTTTAGGTTACCAAAGACGGGCAATGGGATGAAGTAGCATCTTGCTTAAATGCAGAGAGCAGTGTTTTAGTACCATCAAGTCAAATTCAAATGCTTTATGCAAATCTCTTTTATCAGTTTGAGCAAACGTACTACTACCGTTCTCCTTCTAAAGTAAAGGAAGCTCAAATGTTGAAAGCTGCTCTAACAGGTTTGGTTAAGCATTTATAGTGACTATCTGTAAATGCTTTCAAATGCTAAATGGACAACATACATTTACAATCTCTTTTACTCTTCTATTTGTGTCTTGAAATGCATGTTGTCCTTCGCATATCAATCTTTAGAAAACAGCTTTGGTGTAAACTGAAATAGTTGCAACTTTTCATTGGCGTATATTTGCAGGTCAATCTTTTTCTACCGGAAAAAGACAAGGCGGCCCGACAAAGAAGCGGAAGCATAATGAGAGTAATGATTGTGGCCTAGTAGAAAAGAGGGTTTCCACGCAAAGTCCTGTCCAGTTGCCTACAGGTATATTGTTGTCTAGTACATTAGTTAAGTTTTAAACAGCGTTAGCTAAAGTTTAAATGTAATACATCAAATTTGAGATGCAATCTAAATCTGATACAGTTATTTGAAAATCCTCAACATAAAGTAAACAAATTAAACTTCTTCACGTAATCGTGGTAAGCAGATTTCCTTTACACATTTCTTTATATATGTTGGTCTTTTATCTTCTAAACATGCGTACTAGTGTGCTTGCCATTAATTTCTTAATCATTTGAAATCTTGAAAAATATAGGTATGGACTATGTTGCCCTAGGTAAGAGACTCCCACCTTTATACTTTAGTTGTGGTGTATGTAATTGTGTTCCAAACTTGTGAGCTCCTGAAAAGCCACGTATTATTAGAAAAACTAGGGCCGATTTACTCTATTAGGGGATGGTATTTGGTCATTACTTATTATTTAAACCCATATGGCTGCTGCCCAGATGTTTCCAATGTATGAGTCTATTGAACATTGGAGCAATTTTAACAGTGTATTCAAATTAAAGCAGAGGTTAAGTCGATGGAGAGGAACTCCCTATTGCAAGTGCCATCAGAAGGGACGGGTATAGTTTTAAAAACGCCAACAAAAGGCAAGGAAACCAAGAAGTCATATATGAAGGATATGAAGAAACACTCAAATGCTCCCATGGGGTTTAGAACAGGATACATGATCTTTCTCAAGATGGAATGTGAAAGATTAAAGATGGTACATGGGGAGGACTCAGCTGGCCAATATAGAGACATGGCAAATGAAGCATGGAGGAATCTATCCGAAAGCGCTCGAAAGGTATACTTCTGTGCTGAATCGTGCTCATTAGAACCAAATACTTTAAGAAAATTATCATTGCTGCACACATGCTATTGCTATATCCAGGATAAACCAATCTCATGAAGGTTAATCGCTTTACAGAAAGCAGTTGATCCAATTCACACTGAGTGTTTTCTACTGTTGTACCACAGCCATACATTGAGGCAAGTAGAAGAGACAAGGAAAGATATACCCGAGAGATGGCTGAGTTCAAGATCGTTTATGATCAGATCATAGAAACTCAAAATGTGTCAACTACTACAAATTCAGATGCGGTGATTGACTTTGCGAAACCTTCTTTGCAAACTGATGGGGACTACCATGTGACTTTACCAGATGATGCATACCATGTGCCTTTGCCACCTGATGCGGGTGACAATGCTGTTACAAATGAAGAGTTAGCTGCCGAGATTATGCAGAAATCTGCATCAACTGATCCCGAGTTTCAGATCAACTGGGATGGGTACACTTGAGGCAGTCAAGTAAGAATTGTTTTGCCCTAGAGGCTCACAGGGAGTGGTAATTTTTAGAAGTTCTCTACTTAAGAGTGTGGGCCATTCCTCCTAATATATTATAAAATTTTGTAAAGTTGTACATGATACTTGTATCCAGTAGCTTTTAATTCGAAACCTTTAAGTTTCCTGGATTAGTTTGGTGAAAGAAAAGCATGCTGTTACATTTAACATTATTATCAGATGATTAGGTTTTAGCCTGATGGTTCATATTGAAATGTGACAATTGCTAAGCAGAACGATTATTTGTTGTCCGGTACTCTAATATCTCGCCTCAGGTTTTCTCTCACTTTCCTGCCAAAACAAGGTGCACAAGCGAGCCACGTCCCTGTAAATTTGGTAATCATCTTTTTGCACATTTAGTTGAAGATAGTGACAGAAATCAGTTTTCTTTATCGTTAAAGCAGAAACAGTTGAGGCCAGGTAACACATGACTTGAAGAATCCTGCATGGAAGAGCTTGTGTTATAAACACATCAAAGAAAGATTCGGGTAAAATTAAATTATTATTTATTTCCTCAGTAAAGAAAAAAAATGTGCAGAACAATCTAGTTTGACAAAACGATAAAATAAAATTGATGGAGCCTCCAAATGGGTGATTGGGTGGGGTGTGTCCAAATTTTTTGGGTACTCACATATTATCCCTTCACAAACTTGTTAGTTACCCTATATCCATCCAGCAGTACAGTGAATGACTATCAGAGGATATGAGCACCACAACCACAACTGAGCTCCCTTATCATCTCCCAGCTAAACAACTTCCACAAAGTGTCAACTCACCTTCTACTAGTTTAAACAATCTCTCCCACAAGAAATACTTCTTGCACCTTTTAGCCACAAAATGCACCACTTCACTTCAAAACTTAAAGCAAGTTCATGCTTTGATAGTAAAAACCCACCATGTTCAGGACCACTTTGTAGCTGGATCTTTAATAACATCCTATGCAATACCTCATTTTGGCACTTTTAGCACTTCCATAGAGGTTCTTGAACAAGTCCCTGAGCCAAATGTTTTTGTCTGGAATGCTATTATTAAAGGGTGTTTAGATAACAATGAGCCTGAGTTGGCTCTGTCTTTTTACTATAAAATGGTGGTTATGGATTCAAGGGCCAACAAGTACACATACCCTCCACTGTTTAGGGCTTGTTTGATTGCAGGAGCTAAAAGAGAAGGGGCACAAATTCACGGCCGCGTGGTGAAAAATGGACTTATGGGAGATGGATATATAAAGAGTTCTGGGATTAAGATGTACTCTTCTTTTAAGTGTTTGAAGGAGGCTAAGAATATTCTTTTTACGAATGGTGACTCGGATGTTATTTGTTTCAATGCTATGATTGATGGGTACATGAAATTTGGAAGTGTTGAGGATGCTAAATTGTTATTTGAGGGATTTGAAGATAAGAATGTTAGTTCTTGGAATGCAATGATCAGTGGTTTTGCGCGGTGTGGTATGATTGACAAAGCTAGGGAATTCTTTGATAGAATGCCTGTCAAGGATGATGTATCTTGGAGTGCTATGATTGATGGTTATAATCAAGGGGGTTATCATAAGGAGGGGATAGAAATTTTTGATGTGATGCAGAAAGCAAATATTAGGCCAAGAAAATTTGTTTTGTCCAGTGTGGTGTCTGCCTGTGGTAATGTTGGGGCACTTGATCAAGGTAGATGGATTCATGGGTATGTGAAGAAGAATAAAATTCCCATTAATGCGGTTTTGGGAACTTCTTTCGTCGATATGTATGCTAAATGTGGGCGACTGGACTTGGCATGGGAGGTTTTTGAGAAAATGAAAGTGAAGGAAGTCTTTTCTTGGAATGCCATGATTGGGGGGTTGGCTATCCATGGTCGGGGAAGAGATGCAATTGGTCTTTTCGAGAAGATGGAGAAAGAAATGTTAAAACCGGACGATATCACATTTCTTAACATTTTGAATGCTTGTGCGCATGGAGGGTTAGTAGATGAAGGGATGTGGTTTTTGAATAATATGAAGGATGTTTATGGAGTTGAACCCAAAGAGGAGCATTATGGTTGTGCAGTCGATCTTTTAGGAAGAGCAGGGTTATTTTTTGAAGCAGAGAAACTTATAGGCTCCATGCCAATGGAACCAAATGGTGCTATTCTGGGAGCATTATTAGGTGCATGTTGGAAGCATGGCAATCTGGAATTAGGAGAAAAAGTAGGAAACATTTTACTCGAATTGGAGGCACAAAATGGTGGACGCTACACACTGTTATCAAACATCTATGCCAAGGCGGGAAGATGCTTCAGGGGTGAGAAAATTGATGAAGGAAAGAGGAGTGAAAACGAATGGTGGTAGCAGTATAATTGATTTGGCAGGAACTTGTCATGAATTTAGAGTAGGTGATTCGACACACCCTCAATCCGAGGAAATATATTCTATGCTGGAAAAGATTATTAAGAGGCTGCAGAGTGAAGGATATTTGGCCAACACAAGCCAAGTATTATTTGACATTGACGAGGAAGATAAAGAAAATGCAGTATGGCACCATAGCGAAAGACTTGCTATAGCTTATGGCCTCATCAACGCGACGCCTGGGGCTGCCATTCGTGTGATGAAAAATCTTAGAGTTTGTGAGGACTGCCATTTTGTGACAAAGCTCATTTCACAAGCATATGATCGGGAGATAGTTGTGAGGGATCGTTCTCGGTTTCACCACTTTAAGAATGGGAAATGTTCATGTAATGATTTTTGGTAATTACTGGACGTAAAATGTTTAGACTTTAGTAGTACACTGGAGTGTGGCATTGACAATTAAATTAATCAATGATATACCATGTTTTCAGATTTTACAAGAGCTAGGAAATTTTTTCAAATGAGTTCTCTGTTTTTTTTTCTTTTTTTGCTTTTAGAGGACCGAAATTTATAATTTTTTAAAATGTAACAAAACTAAATAAATTACAGATATCAAATGATAAAATTGTGAACTAAAAAGCTTTACAATAATTACTAGTCCATGCTATTTTTTTAAAAAATTTAACCGTGACAATCCTTAAGCAGCATCCTACCTATCGAAAATACATACCTATAAGAGGAAATAAGTGTTATGATCAACTACGTTTAATTTTAAATTTTGTTGTAAAAAAAAAGATTAAATTTTACCAATCAGCTTGCTGATTACAATATGAAATAGTCTATCATCTAGTTAAGAGCAATGCAGTGATTAAATAAAAGATACCACGAATTGTGATCCCCAATTCTTACTATCTACATCATGATTCCTTAATCCTTATTAACCCGGTAAAATTTATCTATTACTTCTATTCTGTTACTCCCTCCGTCCCTCATGTTGTTTACATGAGGGATGGACACGGAGACCAAGAAATTGTGTAAAAAATGAGTAAAGTTAGATGAAAAATGGTTAAAGTGGTAGAACCTATTAATATTTAATTATAAATTTGAGATAGTGGAGGAAAGTAGTGGGTGTAATAGTATTTTTTATTGTTAAATATATGAGATAGTGGGTGTAATAGTGGGAGAAAATTACTATTTTTAGAATGTAAAGAAATGAGAGAGACACCCCAAAATAGTAACTGTAAATAAATAAGAGGGACAGAGGGAGTACTATATATTAAAGGAGAACACAAGGGCATTTTAATGGCTGTGAAGTTACAATTTTACCCTTTTATATTAAAAATTTTCAAAAATGTCACTGTTTTATTATTTATACAAAAAATATATAAATTTGTGTTATCCAAGAATCAAACCCCAAACCTTTTTTTAAAGAAGTTCATGTCATAACCAACCAGTGTGCTACTCAATCGTTTGTGTTTACTTCAAAAGTCTTAATAGATAAACCACGCCTTCTCCTCTTATTTTATTTAGTTTCCTTTTTTTGTTTTAATTTTTGAGTTAAATAAAAATATAGATTTTATTATTTATATAACTCTTTTTTTTTTTAGATTTTTTTGCAGTTAGACAACACAAGGTGAAAAGTGTCAACAAAATAAATATGAAAATTTTATTTTATCCCTGTAAATTAAAATTTTCAAAAATGCTATCCTTTTATTATCTATTACTTACTTCAACACAAAGTGTCATTTTAATGACTGTAAAATTATTTAAAAATTAGATATAATTATGTTACCTTGAGGATCGAATCCCTGATCTTTCACGACTCATGTCATAACCATTATACTACACTTAGTTTTGAATAGGTTTTAAAAAACTTATTAGATAAACCACATTTTCGCCTTTTGTCCCATTTTTTCTATTTTTATTTTGACTAAATAACATATTGGTTTTAGTTATTTTTAAAATATTGCTATGAATATAATTACAATTTTTTTTTTAAATCTATCGAGTACATTCTACGATTCTCTTTTGCCATTTTAAATGATTGAAATTAAAAATAAAATTTTATGATAAAATTTTAGATTATACAAAATTGAACCGAGTTCGGAAAAAAAATGCATTATTTACATTCGTTTCCAAGTAGATATTACATTATTAAAATAAAAAAAAATATGGTTTCAAAAAATATGTAAATCTTATTTAAAGTCAAATCAAATATAATTAATAAGTGCATCACATAATTTTTAGGTATAAATTTTTTTAAATATGTGAGTCATATTATAGATTTTTGGTTGATCAATTTAAATATATGATTGGTGTTAAAACATGAATATTTAAAAAAATACAAAAATAATTGAATTTGTGTTAAAAATATGAGAACTCTAAAATTAAATCTATGTTATATATATATGAAAAATAACGTAACTCATTTTCAATATTGGATGAAAGAAGATAGGGTTTTTGAACCATAAATGTTACAAAACTGCTATAATTATGAACAGTGACCGATTAAATTATAACTCGACTATAAAGTATGGTTATATGAGTTTTATATAATAAAATAAATTCATCAATATAAAATATAGTGGTAGAGTTGTAACATATACTTATATTAAATAGGAGTAATCAAAATACCTACGCCCAGCTCGGGAGACCCCAAATATCCACGGGATACGTCAGTACCAGTGTCATTTCTTGGATCACGATGGTGGATTATTGCTTAGGTCACGCTTACAAGTAGTAAAGTATTTATTTTGGACACGTTACTGGAAAAGGGTATCACCTAAGATATGCCACCGTCTGCAACGCTTCTTGGGATACGCAACTGGCAGTGACGTATCCACCATCTCCTTCATTTTGTAGAGAAACGAGAGACGAGCTCTCGTTGTGGCGACGTCGACGGCTTTCTCTCTCACCGTTCACCCCTCTCCCGTCGTTTTTCACAATCTACACACCAATCAAATCGTCTTCCTATCCTCTACAATCCTATACCAGTTTTATTCTATTTCTAATGTTGGAATTCGAGATCTCGCGACTTCCAATCAATGTTTTTCTCTCTCTCCGTTCACCCCTTCCGTAATTTTTCAGTCATCTTCTAAATACCATTTAAATCGCCTCTTCATTCTCTACACGCCTGTACCAATTTCATACCATTTTGTGTGCCGGATTTGAAAACCCCATAATCGATTTCGTCACCAGCGATAGGCGAGTGAGCTGGACTGTTGGCTTGCTACAGTAACGTGGGATACACCACTGGTAACAGCGTGTATCTCGTGTGTAGTGCGGGCCAAACTTTTGAAAACTTGCATTTCGGGCCATGGGTACCTCATTTTAAGGTATTTTGGTCATTATCTCACTCAATTATAAAGTATGGTACATATGAATTTTTATATAATATGATAAATTGATCAATATTATATATAATGGTTGAGTTATAACATATACTTAGATCAGTATACGATAAAATCAAAACAATTGATTTTAGATTTCATATTTATGCACGGGTCATTAAGGTTGTTTTATTATATTTAGAAAATTTTAAAATTGAGTTAAAAAATAATTCAAAATATAATATAAAAATTGGTATGCAAAATTATAAAATAACTAAGAAAACATTAGATAAATTGAAATTTTATTATTTATCACATTTTTAATTACAACATTATTTGAATATATATACAATTTTGGACAAGAAATTAGTTCAATGCGCATGCATTGCATGGCCTTTTACGCTAGTAATATATTATTCATCAACGAAAATATCAATTATAAAATGTATTAATATATTTTTCTTTACATCATGTTGCTGATAGCAGTTTGCTAAAACATCCTATTCTCGAACTGTTTGCTCTCTAAATTTTACACTTCCCAAATACAAATTTTTGTAGCCTCTTCGAACACACTTGTCCAACAACACCAACTACATCTTGAACAATACAATTGAATTATAAGAAATTAAACAATACAATTTGTTGTGAGAGGAATTTGGTACAACACTTCGAGAGAATATCGCTGGAATAACGGATGAATCGCTTGATTTCCGGCTGCAGAATCGGCGTTCAAGCGTTCACAGCTCGGCGTTCAACTGCCAGAATGGGCGGTTGTTTGTAATGATTTTGGGACTGAGTTTGCAAGGTCACCGGACAACAGGGACGGAGTAATTCCTACTCAGTCGATCCCAGCTGCCAGATATGTGTATTGCTCAAGTTTCTACATGATTTTTGTAGAGAGAAGTGAGATTCAACCCTTGCAAAGTGCCTACATATCCTATATTTATAGGAATCAAGTCCCATGTAGTTCTAGGGTTTTGGACTCCTTGTTGATAGCCCAGCCACGTTCTGATAAGCCTTATCCTCCTGACCATGTTGATCCATTTGCTATTTTGTTGATGAAGAAGAGTCCTAGCTCCCTTAAGACACTGCCTGAACCCTGGCCTTCCGTTGTACAGCCGCATATATATATACACAGTGTATATATCACATATGTTTTATATTTATCTTCCTCAACTGAACTAATCCAGTTAATTATCCCGGATGATATGATTATCCAGTAGTTATCCTTCATTAATCCATAATTATCTTCACATTTATGTGATTTTCCAACATATATCCACGTATATATACATAATCCATGTATATATAATGATTATCCACGATTCCAGAGGTTGTTGGGTCGTCCCTGATGTTTAGGAGTTATCCAAAAGTCAGTTAGAGTGATATATATCCGTTCTCCTACAATTTAGGAGGCTGTTGGGCCAATTCCCGCGGACTGTCGGGGTACGAGTGTGAACCCCTGCCTAGAAGCCCTTCACCTGCATGAACCCCTATCAGGCCTCCCACACAGCAGTACCTCCATCTGGGGTTCAGACACCTGAACCCCTGCATGAATGAATCCCGAACCAGATGCCAGAATCTTCATCTTTCAGTATATTTCCAAGGCATATTGGGCCAAAACATCCATACCTAGTCCAGCCTATCCATCCATATCCACATTACTCAAACTCGTGACCTTAATGGGCCTTAAATCAAGCCCAAGGCGGATTTTGGGCACAACAACTACCCCCCGGTTCCTTGTAGCCTTTTAATGCAAAAGGAACCAAAGTATGACATGATCTAATCCTTCCTTATCTTCCTCAGTGAAATACATTGCTTCCACATCATGCTTCCAAGCTTACATGAGCTAACTCGGCGTAAGAAACAGGAAACATAATGCTTTCACATATGTACCCCATCTGAATCCTTAAATGAACTCCTTTCACATACCTTATACCATGCATGACGTACCCGTTCCAATCGATCATGAGCTTTTTATCCTTATCACCCGAACCTACCAACTTCCAGCCTTCTTCCTTGAAAACCATAGCTTGACTTCTCGATATATTTCTTTTCCTTGTGAGGTTGGTCTCCATATGTGAATCCTTATGGGTGAAGCCATGAATCTTCCGCTGTTGCATATAGGCTTCAATCTTCCAGAACCCTGTGCTACCAAGACAACTAGAAAAAGTGATTAGTAACATGAGCTAAACAGATCACATATATAATGCACATAGCGCATAGATATATAATGCATAGATGCAAATATGATTATGCGAGTGCATATGATTTTGTATAAATAAACCCATTAATGCCTTCACACTTAAGTAGAACCTTGGCGAACGTACTCCTCAAGACATATGCCACAATATTTAGAGATTTTCATGAAACCATCACAATGGACCTCCCAAGATATTGCTAAGTATTTTGAGGACTTCTCCAATGATGCCCAGTGTTGTGGGACTTCTCCAAACTGTTCCCATAAACCATGGGACTTTGCCAATCCATGCCCATAAACTATGGGGCTTTCCCCGAGTGAACCTATAATCCATATGATGCAGATGATCTTATATACGTACCCCAGGAGGGACCAATGTAAGGTTATAGAAACCTCCTCAATTGTAACTATGTCTTTCCAAGTGGTTACGTTATGAGGCATATAGCATGCCTAAGTGCCTATCAGCCAGCAAGTTTGAAAATAATTTTGAAACTCATGCATAATGTAAGTAAATATATGTCATGATGACCCTTTGTGTGTAAATCCATGCAAGTGTTAAACCATGTGATACGCGCATTCAGATGAACATGAATTAATGCATAATAGAAGATAATGACCCATTTGAAAAGATAGACTTCGCAATGAAGTTTTTGGCTAGATGCTATATAAATTTCCTTGTATGCATAGAAAACATGTGTGATAGAGAATATGTAAAAGAATGAAAGTAGAACTTATCTTTTCTTTTAGCACGTCAATCCAAATTAGAGTTCAACCAGAGAACCCTTCAGGTTGGGGCTGGCTCCCTTTGAGCATAAGATGAAGACCTCTTTCCATTATGTAAGTCCTTCCATTGTGAGATGTTGAATACCCCCCGAGTATCAGAGTTCCTTCCTGCATGATATGTAAGCCTTCCTCCACTTGAATCCTTGAACCTTGGTTTGTGCATATTCCATATGTAAAGTAGGCTGCTTAAGGGTACGTTCAAGCCCTAGGGGTTCATCCAGTTGTACCCTTAAATGTTTTATAAATATCGAGGCTTCACGCAATAGCCTTAACTTGTATATATTTGTTCACATGCTGTGTATGATAAGGGGACACCACTACCTGTCAAGGATTCACGTGGGCCTGGCCACACTACCTATGAAGGGTTTACATGGGCGTAAGATTGATAGGAGCTTTGCTCACCTAGGATACCCAGGGTCAATGCGAACCCGGAAGGTTCCACTGCCTATTGAGGGTTCACGTGGACCTAGCCACGCTACCTGCGGAGGGCTTATGTGGGCTTTAAGTTGATGGGAGTTTCGCTAGCCTAGTGTCCCTAGGATTGACGCGAACCCATGACATGCATAATCCATACATGTTAAAACCTGCATAATCAATACATGAGAAATCCAATCCATGAAATCCAAATCCAATCCAACCCAAATCCAAGTCCAATCCAAATCCAAATCCAATCCAAATCCCATCCAGATCCAAATCCAAATCCAATCCAAATCCAAATCCAATCCAAATCCCATCCAGATCCAAATCCAAATCCAATCCAGATCTAAATCCAAATCCAATCCAAATCCCATCCAGATCCAAATCCAATCCATACTCCTAGAGGAAGCCCGTACCTAAGAGGTTCATACCTAAAAGGTTCCTACCTAATAGGTCCATACACGTACAGCCCCCTAAAGTTCGTCGGCATAACCTATCTTTATAGTAAAGAACTAGGTTCACGTAAACAATAACACATGAACATATAAAGAAGGCATGTGAACATAAGACATGAAGCACATAAGTACACATAGCACACAAAGCATATAAGTACACATAGTCATTCACAGCAGTTAAGCAAATAAAGGCAAAGATAAAGTGATCATAGTTTTAATCAAGTTATAAAAATTATTTCACAGATAAGCGCTCATACCTTACCCCCGGGCTTCCACTAATATAAGATAGAACCTCTTACCGACTGAACCCCTAATCCTAGACCGGTCTTCGAGATCAGACCTAGAGTGCATGAAGAATTCCCATTAACGAGGTTCCATCATAAGAGTTTCCCTCGACCAGGTTCCATCCTCAAAGATTCCCTCAATGAGGTTCCATGTGATTTCCTCACAATGCTAATTTCCTTACGATGTTAATTCCCAAGAGTTAAACTTCACTCACCCAGTTTCCCTGGGGTCGTGGCGAAGCCGTCTGCCATCCAATGTGATTTCCTCACACCGCTAAAATCCTTAGCGTTCCAGTTTCCAAGAGTTAGACCTCACTCACCCAGTTTCCCTGGGGTCGTGGCGAAGCCGTTTGCCAAATTGTACGTAGCTTCCATAGCTGTACATAAGTCCCATAACGGGGTTGGTTATCCACCAACGTGATTACACGAAAGCTTATCGGCGCTACGCCTTTTCAGGGTTCAAACGAGTGAACCTCCATATAGGGGAACTTTATGGCCCTAGCGTCCCTAGGTCCAGCCTGCCTTGGGGTTCCCATCCATTCACATGTAATCCACATGTGATGCATGTATAATCCATACATGTTCCTGCCTTGATTCATGTATAATCCATACATGTGCCTGCCTTGATTCATGTATAATCCATACATGTTCCTGCCTTGATTCATGTATAATCCATACATGTGCCATATAGTCCGTGTAATCAATTAGCACATAATCCATGTGCTTCCAATCCTGCCTTGTGCACGTAATCCACATGTGATTCATGTATAATCCATACATGTTCCTTTAGCATATAATCCATATGCTATAAATCCAGCTCATGCATAATCCATACATGAGAAATCCTCTCCATACATAATCCATACATGGTAAATCCAGCTCATGCATAATCCATACATGAGAAATCCTTTCCAAATCAATTCATGAAATCCAATCTGCATATGCTCCTTGATCTAGCTTCCAGGGGTACCTCGAATCAGATTCCATTAGTGGTTCGCATACCAGAACCTCAAGAATCTCATGGTCCTGAGCCATGACCCATTCTTTGTAAATGAGTTCCGTTTGCTTAAAAATTTACCATTTTCAAGATACCATCACGGTAGTATACCATCCACTACCCCCCGGTTCCTTGTAGCCATTACATGCAAGAGGAACCTTATGTAATCCACAATCAGGTTCAATCAACCTTCACCTTGAACCTCTAAGCTTACGTGAGCGTACTCATTATAAGAAACAAGGGGTATTATAGGTGAAGCGGCTATTGCTTGTAATATTCATTCCAAGAAAGACCATGTTATTTTTTCTTGATGATGACTCCATAAATTCCATTCTTGAACCTCCGGGATTCGGTTGTCGTACCCCTTTGTCGTGGTTGCCTCAACTTAATTTCTGGCAGCTTACGTCTGATGCACGTACGCCGACACATACTTGCCATCCTTACAAACTTCCACATCCTGATGATTATATCCATGCCACCCGATATGGTTTTCCAATGATCTCCTCCATGTTCCAAGTTTGAAACCATATTTCACAACCCTCCTTGGTACCGGAAATTCATATAAATTAACCTTCCCCGAGTTCAATTGACTAAACCTCCCGCCATAGGGTTCAGGTACGCCTACCTTTAAGACCTTACTCCAGGTGTATGCCGTGAATATAGTTGTGACCACCGATAAATCCAACCATGTTGATTACTGAAAAAATTGTGTTTTATGTCTAGTTTTATCGCTGTAACCCAGCTGATTCATTTCCAATGCCCTAGCGTATGAGGATCCAAGTCTATTCCAACCCAGATTCCATTCTTAGCTTTGCTATTTTCCCTAGCTTTTGCACCTTCTGGTTTTTCCTTTAAGGGGTTCACATATGAACCTCGCACCCTCCTCTTTGTTGATCGAGAGGTCATTCATACCCTGTTCCTTGTCTAGTAACATCTTCTCCCCAATTTCATCGAGATTACAATCCTCTACTAGCTTCCGTAATTCCTTCCTTGAAGCTTCCAAATGTTCCAACTTCTGATGTTTGTGGGGTTTATAGCATGGGAACCCCTTTGTGGGGAAACCTTTCAGCTTCTTGTGCTTGAGGGGTTTACATATGAGAACCTTCGTAGCCATGTTATAAATTGAGACCACCATTTGCATCTTCTTTAGAACAGGTCATCCTACTATAATGTTGTAGGATACGCCATCAACCATAATTCCTTCCAACTGGGTGAATAAGAGGGGTTCATCCTTCAATACTACCAGTGACATTTTCAGTTCGTGAGAGGTTCGAGTCCACCTTCAACTTCCATGATAAGCTTTTCACTAGAGCTTCATTTAGGTCATTACTTGAGACCTTTTACTCAATGCTTTTAGCTTTTTCAATTATAGAGGTTCCTTCATACTTTCCTTTGGAGGGGCGACCTCATTTCTCTGGGCTTGATTAATTCATTTTTTTGAAAAGCTTCCCAACTGTTACTTCTGCATGATGCGTTATGCCTTCATAATCCTCTATTAGAGCAGCCATTTACATCAACGTAATGGGTGGTGCTACCCCCCGAAAAACTGGAACCACTTTATAGGGTTCCATCAGCAGGGCTACTGGTAAAACATGATTCCCCAAGTATCCTGAACGGAGCTTCCATCATAACCGTACAGTGGGGTGTCCACTTCTAACCATTTCCTTGATTTAACCATTTGAGTATCCCATACTAGTTGTGTAACACCCATTTGTTGCATAAGAGGCCAAACATGGCCAAGATTGTTTTTCTTGATGAATCCCCTTTAGGCACTAATAAATTCTTTTGGGGTCCTCATGTCGAGTGACACAACTACCATGGTGGAACCCCTACATTGAGTTCCAATCTTTTCCATTTTGGCCTAAAGCCTTTGAATGGGATTTTCCATGCTCAAACCCTTTTCCAGGTTGCTTCCCGGGTTCTTCTTGCTTATTGCGGGCCTTCTCATTATTCAGCTTCTTGCTTATGAGCAAGGGGCCTTCCATCATCGAACCTATCGTATACGAACCCCTTTTCTGGGAAGCTCTTTTCTGGTGAAGTCCTTTTTACCAATCTTTTCCACATTTTAGTGTGACAAGCTTCATTATAAGCTTCCTGCCCAGTCTATTGAACATACTCGGCCTTCTGTTAAGTGAAGCCTCAGGGTTCTAGGGCTTATTTTCCTTGAACCTGTCATCATCGAACCCCTATCCGGGTTCCTCTCACCAATAAACCTCATTTTCATGGAAGCTTTCTCTTCTCGCTCATTCGTGTTCTCATGATCAATGTTGATGGGAAACCAATGAGGGAATTCATATCCTTGCCATCATCCAGGTTTACCTACTGATCAATAATTATGGGGTTTGCATCCCTGCTTCAATTTAGGTTCACCCGTACCCCTTCAATCAGGAGGGTTGTACCCCTATCTGCACTGGGGTTCACCTGTTACTTATCTATCAGGAGGTTCGCACCCTTATCTGCGCTGGGATTCACCTACAGCTTATCAATCATGGTGTTCGTACCCCCATCATCATTCAAGTTCACCCATTTACTCCCTTTATGGATTGTGCTCTACAATTTTTAATGGAAACTCCTGGACTTGTTTAACCCCAGAATTGTCGAAGGGGGAGCCTTGATAGACCTTAACCTCCAAGTGGTTGAACCCTTAGATTGATATTCTCTACTTTTCGACTATAAAAGCCTATTTGTCGAATGCCAAAATTACATATTTGGGGGTTCATCTGCGAGAAACCTTCTGGTTAAGAAATTGGGGGTTCATCTGCGAAGAACCTTTTGGTTGAGAAATTGGGGGTTCATCTGGATCCGAGTGCCTTCTATCATGGGTGCGACCTCCAGATTGAGGTTCCTCCTGCCTTTAGCCCTTGAACCCCTCAACTGGTACCTCTCCAGATGGCCATTATCTCCATCAACATGTGGACATTCAATTCCTCATACATTCAGTTATGCATTAACACACTTTTGATGTGAGAGTTTCTGGATCACGGAACCCCGCATAGCTGAACCCCTATTCTGGACCCTTCCTATCGGAATTTAGCATCCAAAATAGTTATTTTCCAACCATTCTTTCCAAGACCTCAGAGCCACATCCCTTCTTTTATGCATTTTACCACCAAATGACCAGAATAAAGGTTATGGGTAACCTTCCTTCTTCTTCATCTTTTTTTTTTCGATAAGCCATGATTTTTCCTCCATTTTTTCATCCTTTTGTATTTTTTTTCCAGAGACTCGATTTTCCAGTCCATCCACATGATATAATCCGCCACATCTTGATTGGCGACCTCCTTCCTCGATCTCAATTTCGTGGTCACCTCTATTGTTCTTCGGTGTATGTTCATCGCCGGAGCTTTTCGAAATCTTTCCTCTCAAAAGATCATCCAATCCCCTCCTTCTAGCGCCAAAAATGTTGTGAGAGGAATTTGGTACAACACTTCGAGAGAATATCGCTGGAATAACGGATGAATCGCTTGATTTCCGGCTGCAGAATCGGCGTTCAAGCGTTCACAGCTCGGCGTTCAACTGCCAGAATGGGCGGTTGTTTGTAATGATTTTGGGACTGAGTTTGCAAGGTCACCGGACAACAAGGACGGAGTAATTCCTACTCAGTCGATCCCAGCTGCCAGATATGTGTATTGCTCAAGTTTCTACATGATTTTTGTAGAGAGAAGTGAGATTCAACCCTTGCAAAATGCCTACATATCCTATATTTATAGGAATCAAGTCCCATGTAGTTCTAGGGTTTTGGACTCCTTGTTGATAGCCCAGCCACGTTCTGATAAGCCTTATCCTCCTGACCATGTTGATCCATTTGCTATTTTGTTGATGAAGAAGAGTCCTAGCTCCCTTAGGACACTGCCTGAACCCTGGCCTTCCGTTGTACAGCCGCATATATATATACACAGTGTATATATCACATATGTTTTATATTTATCTTCCTCAACTGAACTAATCCAGTTAATTATCCCGGATGATATGATTATCCAGTAGTTATCCTTCATTAATCCATAATTATCTTCACATTTATGTGATTTTCCAACATATATCCACGTATATATACATAATCCATGTATATATAATGATTATCCACGATTCCAGAGGTTGTTGGGTCGTCCCTGATGTTTACGAGTTATCCAAAAGTCAGTTAGAGTGATATATATCCGTTCTCCTACAATTTAGGAGGCTGTTGGGCCAATTCCCGCGGACTGTCGGGGTACGAGTGTGAACCCCTGCCTAGAAGCCCTTCACCTGCATGAACCCCTATCAGGCCTCCCACACAGCAGTACCTCCATCTGGGGTTCAGACACCTGAACCCCTGCATGAATGAATCCCGAACCAGATGCCAGAATCTTCATCTTTCAGTATATTTCCAAGGCATATTGGGCCAAAACATCCATACCTAGTCCAGCCTATCCATCCATATCCACATTACTCAAACTCGTGACCTTAATGGGCCTTAAATCAAGCCCAAGGCGGATTTTGGGCACAAAACAATTGAATTATAAAAAAATTACAACTCACTCAATAATATGTATATGGAATATATATATATAAGAACTCAAGCAAAAGATTTGACATGCAATAAAGCACTTAGTTGTTCTTGTGCTCTTGTATATGTGTTTCCTCCTAACCCAAAAACACTAATCCAAAAATGCTAGTTACCCTAAATTTTTTCCAAATGTTTATGTATAATCTATGTAAAAAGTAATTTTCATAATAATAAGATGAGACCCCGCATGCATAAATATGTGCTCACAAATGAAAATGTGACACCTATCATGCCACTCATTTGGTAAAAAATTTGGAGAAATTTTTGGAAAATGTAACACTTCTCGTATATATAATGACAAGTTAATATTCGAATTATCAAAACCTAAGTGCCCACTTCGCTTGAATTTAATTGTATAAAAAAGTTTTTTTAGTCAAAACCATGTAATTATTTTAATATGAAAGTACAAGTTTTGAAAATTTAATTTTAACAAATTTATGATTAAAAAATCAATTTTTTACTTATCCTATATTATATTGGATATCTAATGCAATCAAAATATATATGTTTTTTCCGCGGAACTCCAAATCACATCCATTTCAAATCTAAACTAGAAATCTTAAATTTGAAAATCTCAACATAAAAAGTAACAGAGGAAATAATTAAATTGTTGAAACTCAGTGTCATCATTTAATATTTTGTGAGCTCTTCTTTCTTCTCTTCACCAGTGATAACAACAGGAACGAATTGATGGAACTAGAATCAATATTTGCAATTAGAATAATAGCAACGCAAATTTGTTGTTAAGTAATCAATTCATTCAAAATTTTAAGGTATCAAAACAAAGTTCCAACATGATTTTATACTTCAACAAATATT
The DNA here is from genome assembly GCA_037693485.1 of Kitagawia praeruptora. NCBI lineage: Eukaryota > Viridiplantae > Streptophyta > Magnoliopsida > Apiales > Apiaceae > Kitagawia > Kitagawia praeruptora. The sequence goes on along the minus strand of CM075352.1, from coordinate 100,304,165 downwards.
ATTTAATATTCTTCCTTAATCAACCAACTGGTCAAACATCAATAACATATATAATCAAACATATACCAATACCAACAAAGTATCAGATGAAGGTACTAACAAAATCTTATACTACAATAAATATTATTCAACACTTGTTACAATTCGTAAGATACTTTTTTACTTTATCAGCGTGCGGGAATGAGTAGGATATTCGGGGTGAGATCACCATTTCTCGTGGTTATGTGAAATTTCCAATCACAACCGCAATTGCGATTGCGGTTATGCACGATTGGGATTGCGATAAAAGTCGCGGTTTGGCGGTGCGGTTTGCGGTTCAATCACCGATTAAAATTTATATTAAATTATATTTTTTTATAAATAACCAATTATAAGTTGAAAAATTTCCATTTTTTTGTTGAAAAATCAGACCCTAGTGTACGAGATTAAAGAATGAACTCACTAAACACAAACTTGTATTCAGTTTCGTTCATAAAACAAGGAACTAATACTAACTGAAAGTACCAATTACAATTTACAAGTAAAGTAATACTACATAATATTAATAATCATGCTATGGCCATTACTTAAAACAACCCGTGAAACACTCCATGCTAGAAAAAGACGATTAGACAAGAACCTAAAAGTAAGAACCCACGCTACTTTATATTATATAAAAATATATAATATTATATATATATATATGGAAATCAATCAGGAGCCCCCGGGGGATATCCCCCTGCCCGCCATGTTTCATTGCGGACGCCCGCCATGTTTCATTGCGGGCGCCCGCCATGTTTCATTGCGGGCGCCCCCCATGTTTCATTGCGGGCGTCCGCCATGTTTCATTGCGGGCGTAATTTTGTTAAAATTAATTAAAAATAGGAAAATAAGACAAAATTTGAATTAAAATTCATAAAAATTCAAATATTAATACTCATTAATTCTATGATTAATTTTACATTAGATTCACTAATTTTCTATTTTTGAGATTTTATACATTAGATTCACTTAGTTAGGAGTACGGGTCAAATCGATAGTTGACTACCACTATTTGTTAAAATTAATTTTTTATTTTTTGAAAACTTGGGAATATCAATATATTAGATATATCTTAACATCCGTACGGTTGGATCGTCGAGAAATAGTTTTTAAAAAATAGAAACAATAATCAGTGACAAAGCACGAGTTACGGTACTAGTCAATATACTAGTGATCTACTAAAATCTCCAACCAAATTAATTTTGTATTTTTTGAATTTTTAGGAATATCAATATATTAGATGTATCTTAGCATCCGTACGGTTGGATCGTCGAGAAATAGTTTTTAAAAAATAGAAACAATAATGAGTGACAAAGCACGAATTACTGGTACTAGTCAATATACTAGTGATCTATGAGAACTCTAAAATTAAATCTATGTTATATATATATGAAAAATAACGTAACTCATTTTCAATATTGGATGAAAGAAGATAGGATTTTTGAACCATAAATGTTACAAAACTGCTATAATTATGAACAGTGACCGATTAAATTATAACTCGACTATAAAGTATGGTTATATGAGTTTTATATAATAAAATAAATTCATCAATATAAAATATAGTGGTAGAGTTGTAACATATACTTATATTAAATAGGAGTAATCAAAATACCTACGCCCAGCTCGGGAGACCCCAAATATCCACGGGATACGTCAGTACCAGTGTCATTTCTTGGATCACGATGGTGGATTATTGCTTAGGTCACGCTTACAAGTAGTAAAGTATTTATTTTGGACACGTTACTGGAAAAGGGGTATCACCTAAGATACACCACCGTCTGCAACGCTTCTTGGGATACGCAACTGGCAGTGACGTATCCACCATCTCCTTCATTTTGTAGAGAAACGAGAGACGAGCTCTCGTTGTGGCGACGTCGGCGGCTTTCTCTCTCACCGTTCACCCCTCTCCCGTCGTTTTTCACAATCTACACACCAATCAAATCGTCTTCCTATCCTCTACAATCCTATACCAGTTTTATTCTATTTCTAATGTTGGAATTCGAGATCTCGCGACTTCCAATCAATGTTTTTCTCTCTCTCCGTTCACCCCTTCCGTAATTTTTCAGTCATCTTCTAAATACCATTTAAATCGCCTCTTCATTCTCTACACGCCTGTACCAATTTCATACCATTTTGTGTGCCGGATTTGAAAACCCCATAATCGATTTCGTCACCAGCGATAGGCGAGTGAGCTGGACTGTTGGCTTGCTACAGTAACGTGGGATACACCACTGGTAACAGCGTGTATCTCGTGTGTAGTGCGGGCCAAACTTTTGAAAACTTGCATTTCGGGCCATGGGTACCTCATTTTAAGGTATTTTGGTCATTATCTCACTCAATTATAAAGTATGGTACATATGAATTTTTATATAATATGATAAATTGATCAATATTATATATAATGGTTGAGTTATAACATATACTTAGATCAGTATACGATAAAATCAAAACAATTGATTTTAGATTTCATATTTATGCACGGGTCATTAAGGTTGTTTTATTATATTTAGAAAATTTTAAAATTGAGTTAAAAAATAATTCAAAATATAATATAAAAATTGGTATACAAAATTATAAAATAACTAAGAAAACATTAGATAAATTGAAATTTTATTATTTATCACATTTTTAATTACAACATTATTTGAATATATATACAATTTTGGACAAGAAATTAGTTCAATGCGCATGCATTGCATGGCCTTTTACGCTAGTAATATATTATTCATCAACGAAAATATCAATTATAAAATGTATTAATATATTTTTCTTTACATCATGTTGCTGATAGCAGTTTGCTAAAACATCCTATTCTCGAACTGTTTGCTCTCTAAATTTTACACTTCCCAAATACAAATTTTTGTAGCCTCTTCGAACACACTTGTCCAACAACACCAACTACATCTTGAACAATACAATTGAATTATAAGAAATTAAACAATACAATTTGTTGTGAGAGGAATTTGGTACAACACTTCGAGAGAATATCGCTGGAATAACGGATGAATCGCTTGATTTCTGGCTGCAGAATCGGCGTTCAAGCGTTCACAGCTCGGCGTTCAACTGCCAGAATGGGCGGTTGTTTGTAATGATTTTGGGACTGAGTTTGCAAGGTCACCGGACAACAGGGACGGAGTAATTCCTACTCAGTCGATCCCAGCTGCCAGATATGTGTATTGCTCAAGTTTCTACATGATTTTTGTAGAGAGAAGTGAGATTCAACCCTTGCAAAGTGCCTACATATCCTATATTTATAGGAATCAAGTCCCATGTAGTTCTAGGGTTTTGGACTCCTTGTTGATAGCCCAGCCACGTTCTGATAAGCCTTATCCTCCTGACCATGTTGATCCATTTGCTATTTTGTTGATGAAGAAGAGTCCTAGCTCCCTTAAGACACTGCCTGAACCCTGGCCTTCCGTTGTACAGCCGCATATATATATACACAGTGTATATATCACATATGTTTTATATTTATCTTCCTCAACTGAACTAATCCAGTTAATTATCCCGGATGATATGATTATCCAGTAGTTATCCTTCATTAATCCATAATTATCTTCACATTTATGTGATTTTCCAACATATATCCACGTATATATACATAATCCATGTATATATAATGATTATCCACGATTCCAGAGGTTGTTGGGTCGTCCCTGATGTTTAGGAGTTATCCAAAAGTTAGTTAGAGTGATATATATCCGTTCTCCTACAATTTAGGAGGCTGTTGGGCCAATTCCCGCGGACTGTCGGGGTACGAGTGTGAACCCCTGCCTAGAAGCCCTTCACCTGCATGAACCCCTATCAGGCCTCCCACACAGCAGTACCTCCATCTGGGGTTCAGACACCTGAACCCCTGCATGAATGAATCCCGAACCAGATGCCAGAATCTTCATCTTTCAGTATATTTCCAAGGCATATTGGGCCAAAACATCCATACCTAGTCCAGCCTATCCATCCATATCCACATTACTCAAACTCGTGACCTTAATGGGCCTTAAATCAAGCCCAAGGCGGATTTTGGGCACAACAACTACCCCCCGGTTCCTTGTAGCCTTTTAATGCAAAAGGAACCAAAGTATGACATGATCTAATCCTTCCTTATCTTCCTCAGTGAAATACATTGCTTCCACATCATGCTTCCAAGCTTACATGAGCTAACTCGGCGTAAGAAACAGGAAACATAATGCTTTCACATATGTACCCCATCTGAATCCTTAAATGAACTCCTTTCACATACCTTATACCATGCATGACGTACCCGTTCCAATCGATCATGAGCTTTTTATCCTTATCACCTGAACCTACCAACTTCCAGCCTTCTTCCTTGAAAACCATAGCTTGACTTCTCGATATATTTCTTTTCCTTGTGAGGTTGGTCTCCATATGTGAATCCTTATGGGTGAAGCCATGAATCTTCCGCTGTTGCATATAGGCTTCAATCTTCCAGAACCCTGTGCTACCAAGACAACTAGAAAAAGTGATTAGTAACATGAGCTAAACAGATCACATATATAATGCACATAGCGCATAGATATATAATGCATAGATGCAAATATGATTATGCGAGTGCATATGATTTTGTATAAATAAACCCATTAATGCCTTCACACTTAAGTAGAACCTTGGCGAACGTACTCCTCAAGACATATGCCACAATATTTAGAGATTTTCATGAAACCATCACAATGGACCTCCCAAGATATTGCTAAGTATTTTGAGGACTTCTCCAATGATGCCCAGTGTTGTGGGACTTCTCCAAACTGTTCCCATAAACCATGGGACTTTGCCAATCCATGCCCATAAACTATGGGGCTTTCCCCGAGTGAACCTATAATCCATATGATGCAGATGATCTTATATACGTACCCCAGGAGGGACCAATGTAAGGTTATAGAAACCTCCTCAATTGTAACTATGTCTTTCCAAGTGGTTACGTTATGAGGCATATAGCATGCCTAAGTGCCTATCAGCCAGCAAGTTTGAAAATAATTTTGAAACTCATGCATAATGTAAGTAAATATATGTCATGATGACCCTTTGTGTGTAAATCCATGCAAGTGTTAAACCATGTGATACGCGCATTCAGATGAACATGAATTAATGCATAATAGAAGATAATGACCCATTTGAAAAGATAGACTTCGCAATGAAGTTTTTGGCTAGATGCTATATAAATTTCTTTGTATGCATAGAAAACATGTGTGATAGAGAATATGTAAAAGAATGAAAGTAGAACTTATCTTTTCTTTTAGCACGTCAATCCAAATTAGAGTTCAACCAGAGAACCCTTCAGGTTGGGGCTGGCTCCCTTTGAGCATAAGATGAAGACCTCTTTCCATTATGTAAGTCCTTCCATTGTGAGATGTTGAATACCCCCCGAGTATCAGAGTTCCTTCCTGCATGATATGTAAGCCTTCCTCCACTTGAATCCTTGAACCTTGGTTTGTGCATATTCCATATGTAAAGTAGGCTGCTTAAGGGTACGTTCAAGCCCTAGGGGTTCATCCAGTTGTACCCTTAAATGTTTTATAAATATCGAGGCTTCACTCAATAGCCTTAACTTGTATATATTTGTTCACATGCTGTGTATGATAAGGGGACACCACTACCTGTCAAGGATTCACGTGGGCCTGACCACACTACCTATGAAGGGTTTACATGGGCGTAAGATTGATAGGAGCTTTGCTCACCTAGGATACCCAGGGTCAATGCGAACCCGGAAGGTTCCACTGCCTATTGAGGGTTCACGTGGACCTAGCCACGCTACCTGCGGAGGGCTTATGTGGGCTTTAAGTTGATGGGAGTTTCGCTAGCCTAGTGTCCCTAGGATTGACGCGAACCCATGACATGCATAATCCATACATGTTAAAACCTGCATAATCAATACATGAGAAATCCAATCCATGAAATCCAAATCCAATCCAACCCAAATCCAAGTCCAATCCAAATCCAAATCCAATCCAAATCCCATCCAAATCCAAATCCAAATCCAATCCAAATCCAAATCCAATCCAAATCCCATCCAGATCCAAATCCAAATCCAATCCAGATCCAAATCCAAATCCAATCCAAATCACATCCAGATCCAAATCCAATCCATACTCCTAGAGGAAGCCCGTACCTAAGAGGTTCATACCTAAAAGGTTCCTACCTAATAGGTCCATACACGTACAGCCCCCTAAAGTTCGTCGGCATAACCTATCTTTATAGTAAAGAACTAGGTTCACGTAAACAATAACACATGAACATATAAAGAAGGCATGTGAACATAAGACATGAAGCACATAAGTACACATAGCACACAAAGCATATAAGTACAAATAGTCATTCACAGCAGTTAAGCAAATAAAGGCAAAGATAAAGTGATCATAGTTTTAATCAAGTTATAAAAATTATTTCACAGATAAGCGCTCATACCTTACCCCCGGGCTTCCACTAATATAAGATAGAACCTCTTACCGACTGAACCCCTAATCCTAGACCGGTCTTCGAGATCAGACCTAGAGTGCATGAAGAATTCCCATTAACGAGGTTCCATCATAAGAGTTTCCCTCGACCAGGTTCCATCCTCAAAGATTCCCTCAATGAGGTTCCATGTGATTTCCTCACAATGCTAATTTCCTTACGATGTTAATTCCCAAGAGTTAAACTTCACTCACCCAGTTTCCCTGGGGTCGTGGCGAAGCCGTCTGCCATCCAATGTGATTTCCTCACACCGCTAAAATCCTTAGCGTTCCAGTTTCCAAGAGTTAGACCTCACTCACCCAGTTTCCCTGGGGTCGTGGCGAAGCCGTTTGCCAAATTGTACGTAGCTTCCATAGCTGTACATAAGTCCCATAACGGGGTTGGTTATCCACCAACGTGATTACACGAAAGCTTATCGGCGCTACGCCTTTTCAGGGTTCAAACGAGTGAACCTCCATATAGGGGAACTTTATGGCCCTAGCGTCCCTAGGTCTAGCCTGCCTTGGGGTTCCCATCCATTCACATGTAATCCACATGTGATGCATGTATAATCCATACATGTTCCTGCCTTGATTCATGTATAATCCATACATGTGCCTGCCTTGATTCATGTATAATCCATACATGTTCCTGCCTTGATTCATGTATAATCCATACATGTGCCATATAGTCCGTGTAATCAATTAGCACATAATCCATGTGCTTCCAATCCTGCCTTGTGCACGTAATCCACATGTGATTCATGTATAATCCATACATGTTCCTTTAGCATATAATCCATATGCTATAAATCCAGCTCATGCATAATCCATACATGAGAAATCCTCTCCATACATAATCCATACATGGTAAATCCAGCTCATGCATAATCCATACATGAGAAATCCTTTCCAAATCAATTCATGAAATCCAATCTGCATATGCTCCTTGATCTAGCTTCCAGGGGTACCTCGAATCAGATTCCATTAGTGGTTCGCATACCAGAACCTCAAGAATCTCATGGTCCTGAGCCATGACCCATTCTTTGTAAATGAGTTCCGTTTGCTTAAAAATTTACCATTTTCAAGATACCATCACGGTAGTATACCATCCACTACCCCCCGGTTCCTTGTAGCCATTACATGCAAGAGGAACCTTATGTAATCCACAATCAGGTTCAATCAACCTTCACCTTGAACCTCTAAGCTTACGTGAGCGTACTCATTATAAGAAACAAGGGGTATTATAGGTGAAGCGGCTATTGCTTGTAATATTCATTCCAAGAAAGACCATGTTATTTTTTCTTGATGATGACTCCATAAATTCCATTCTTGAACCTCCGGGATTCGGTTGTCGTACCCCTTTGTCGTGGTTGCCTCAACTTAATTTCTGGCAGCTTACGTCTGATGCACGTACGCCGACACATACTTGCCATCCTTACAAACTTCCACATCCTGATGATTATATCCATGCCACCCGATATGGTTTTCCAATGATCTCCTCCATGTTCCAAGTTTGAAACCATATTTCACAACCCTCCTTGGTACCGGAAATTCATATAAATTAACCTTCCCCGAGTTCAATTGACTAAACCTCCCACCATAGGGTTCAGGTACGCCTACCTTTAAGACCTTACTCCAGGTGTATGCCGTGAATATAGTTGTGACCACCGATAAATCCAACCATGTTGATTACTGAAAAAATTGTGTTTTATGTCTAGTTTTATCGCTGTAACCAGCTGATTCATTTCCAATGCCCTAGCGTATGAGGATCCAAGTCTATTCCAACCCAGATTCCATTCTTAGCTTTGCTATTTTCCCTAGCTTTTGCACCTTCTGGTTTTTCCTTTAAGGGGTTCACATATGAACCTCGCACCCTCCTCTTTGTTGATCGAGAGGTCATTCATACCCTGTTCCTTGTCTAGTAACATCTTCTCCCCAATTTCATCGAGATTACAATCCTCTACTAGCTTCCGTAATTCCTTCCTTGAAGCTTCCAAATGTTCCAACTTCTGATGTTTGTGGGGTTTATAGCATGGGAACCCCTTTGTGGGGAAACCTTTCAGCTTCTTGTGCTTGAGGGGTTTACATATGAGAACCTTCGTAGCCATGTTATAAATTGAGACCACCATTTGCATCTTCTTTAGAACAGGTCATCCTACTATAATGTTGTAGGATACGCCATCAACCATAATTCCTTCCAACTGGGTGAATAAGAGGGGTTCATCCTTCAATACTACCAGTGACATTTTCAGTTCGTGAGAGGTTCGAGTCCACCTTCAACTTCCATGATAAGCTTTTCACTAGAGCTTCATTTAGGTCATTACTTGAGACCTTTTACTCAATGCTTTTAGCTTTTTCAATTATAGAGGTTCCTTCATACTTTCCTTTGGAGGGGCGACCTCATTTCTCTGGGCTTGATTAATTCATTTTTTTGAAAAGCTTCCCAACTGTTACTTCTGCATGATGCGTTATGCCTTCATAATCCTCTATTAGAGCAGCCATTTACATCAACGTAATGGGTGGTGCTACCCCCCGAAAAACTGGAACCACTTTATAGGGTTCCATCAGCAGGGCTACTGGTAAAACATGATTCCCCAAGTATCCTGAACGGAGCTTCCATCATAACCGTACAGTGGGGTGTCCACTTCTAACCATTTCCTTGATTTAACCATTTGAGTATCCCATACTAGTTGTGTAACACCCATTTGTTGCATAAGAGGCCAAACATGGCCAAGATTGTTTTTCTTGATGAATCCCCTTTAGGCACTAATAAATTCTTTTGGGGTCCTCATGTCGAGTGACACAACTACCATGGTGGAACCCCTACATTGAGTTCCAATCTTTTCCATTTTGGCCTAAAGCCTTTGAATGGGATTTTCCATGCTCAAACCCTTTTCCAGGTTGCTTCCCGGGTTCTTCTTGCTTATTGCGGGCCTTCTCATTATTCAGCTTCTTGCTTATGAGCAAGGGGCCTTCCATCATCGAACCTATCGTATACGAACCCCTTTTCTGGGAAGCTCTTTTCTGGTGAAGTCCCTTTTACCAATCTTTTCCACATTTTAGTGTGACAAGCTTCATTATAAGCTTCCTGCCCAGTCTATTGAACATACTCGGCCTTCTGTTAAGTGAAGCCTCAGGGTTCTAGGGCTTATTTTCCTTGAACCTGTCATCATCGAACCCCTATCCGGGTTCCTCTCACCAATAAACCTCATTTTCATGGAAGCTTTCTCTTCTCGCTCATTCGTGTTCTCATGATCAATGTTGATGGGAAACCAATGAGGGAATTCATATCCTTGCCATCATCCAGGTTTACCTACTGATCAATAATTATGGGGTTTGCATCCCTGCTTCAATTTAGGTTCACCCGTACCCCTTCAATCAGGAGGGTTGTACCCCTATCTGCACTGGGGTTCACCTGTTACTTATCTATCAGGAGGTTCGCACCCTTATCTGCGCTGGGATTCACCTACAGCTTATCAATCATGGTGTTCGTACCCCCATCATCATTCAAGTTCACCCATTTACTCCCTTTATGGATTGTGCTCTACAATTTTTAATGGAAACTCCTGGACTTGTTTAACCCCAGAATTGTCGAAGGGGGAGCCTTGATAGACCTTAACCTCCAAGTGGTTGAACCCTTAGATTGATATTCTCTACTTTTCGACTATAAAAGCCTATTTGTCGAATGCCAAAATTACATATTTGGGGGTTCATCTGCGAGAAACCTTCTGGTTAAGAAATTGGGGGTTCATCTGCGAAGAACCTTTTGGTTGAGAAATTGGGGGTTCATCTGGATCCGAGTGCCTTCTATCATGGGTGCGACCTCCAGATTGAGGTTCCTCCTGCCTTTAGCCCTTGAACCCCTCAACTGGTACCTCTCCAGATGGCCATTATCTCCATCAACATGTGGACATTCAATTCCTCATACATTCAGTTATGCATTAACACACTTTTGATGTGAGAGTTTCTGGATCACGGAACCCCGCATAGCTGAACCCCTATTCTGGACCCTTCCTATCGGAATTTAGCATCCAAAATAGTTATTTTCCAACCATTCTTTCCAAGACCTCAGAGCCACATCCCTTCTTTTATGCATTTTACCACCAAATGACCAGAATAAAGGTTATGGGTAACCTTCCTTCTTCTTCATTTTTTTTTTCGATAAGCCATGATTTTTCCTCCATTTTTTCATCCTTTTGTATTTTTTTTTCCAGAGACTCGATTTTCCAGTCCATCCACGTGATATAATCCGCCACATCTTGATTGGCGACCTCCTTCCTCGATCTCAATTTCGTGGTCACCTCTATTGTTCTTCGGTGTATGTTCATCGCCGGAGCTTTTCGAAATCTTTCCTCTCAAAAGATCATCCAATCCCCTCCTTCTAGCGCCAAAAATGTTGTGAGAGGAATTTGGTACAACACTTCGAGAGAATATCGCTGGAATAACGGATGAATCGCTTGATTTCCGGCTGCAGAATCGGCGTTCAAGCGTTCACAGCTCGGCGTTCAACTGCCAGAATGGGCGGTTGTTTGTAATGATTTTGGGACTGAGTTTGCAAGGTCACCGAACAACAAGGACGGAGTAATTCCTACTCAGTCGATCCCAGCTGCCAGATATGTGTATTGCTCAAGTTTCTACATGATTTTTGTAGAGAGAAGTGAGATTCAACCCTTGCAAAATGCCTACATATCCTATATTTATAGGAATCAAGTCCCATGTAGTTCTAGGGTTTTGGACTCCTTGTTGATAGCCCAGCCACGTTCTGATAAGCCTTATCCTCCTGACCATGTTGATCCATTTGCTATTTTGTTGATGAAGAAGAGTCCTAGCTCCCTTAGGACACTGCCTGAACCCTGGCCTTCCGTTGTACAGCCGCATATATATATATACACAGTGTATATATCACATATGTTTTATATTTATCTTCCTCAACTGAACTAATCCAGTTAATTATCCCGGATGATATGATTATCCAGTAGTTATCCTTCATTAATCCATAATTATCTTCACATTTATGTGATTTTCCAACATATATCCACGTATATATACATAATCCATGTATATATAATGATTATCCACGATTCCAGAGGTTGTTGGGTCGTCCCCGATGTTTAGGAGTTATCCAAAAGTCAGTTAGAGTGATATATATCCGTTCTCCTACAATTTAGGAGGCTGTTGGGCCAATTCCCGCGGACTGTCGGGGTACGAGTGTGAACCCCTGCCTAGAAGCCCTTCACCTGCATGAACCCCTATCAGGCCTCCCACACAGCAGTACCTCCATCTGGGGTTCAGACACCTGAACCCCTGCATGAATGAATCCCGAACCAGATGCCAGAATCTTCATCTTTCAGTATATTTCCAAGGCATATTGGGCCAAAACATCCATACCTAGTCCAGCCTATCCATCCATATCCACATTACTCAAACTCGTGACCTTAATGGGCCTTAAATCAAGCCCAAGGCGGATTTTGGGCACAACACAATTGAATTATAAAAAAATTACAACTCACTCAATAATATGTATATGGAATATATATACAAGAACTCAAGCAAAAGATTTGACATGCAATAAAGCACTTAGTTGTTCTTGTGCTCTTGTATATGTGTTTCCTCCTAACCTAAAAACACTAATCCAAAAATGCTAGTTACCCTAAATTTTTTCCAAATGTTTATGTATAATCTATGTAAAAAGTAATTTTCATAATAATAAGATGAGACCCCGCATGCATAAATATGTGCTCACAAATGAAAATGTGACACCTATCATGCCACTCATTTGGTAAAAAATTTGGAGAAATTTTTGGAAAATGTAACACTTCTCGTATATATAATGACAAGTAAATATTCGAATTATCAAAACCTAAGTGCCCACTTCGCTTGAATTTAATTGTATAAAAAAGTTTTTTTTAGTCAAAACCATGTAATTATTTTAATATGAAAGTACAAGTTTTGAAAATTTAATTTTAACAAATTTATGATTAAAAAATCAATTTTTTACTTATCCTATATTATATTGGATATCTAATGCAATCAAAATATATATGTTTTTTCCGCGGAACTCCAAATCACATCCATTTCAAATCTAAACTAGAAATCTTAAATTTGAAAATCTCAACATAAAAAGTAAAGAGGAAATAATTAAATTGTTGAAACTCAGTGTCATCATTTAATATTTTGTGAGCTCTTCTTTCTTCTCTTCACCAGTGATAACAACAGGAACGAATTGATGGAACTAGAATCAATATTTGCAACTAGAATAATAGCAACGCAAATTTGTTGTTAAGTAATCAATTCATTCAAAATTTTAAGGTATCAAAACAAAGTTCCAACATGATTTTATACTTCAACAAATATTATTTAATATTCTTCCTTAATCAACCAACTGGTCAAACATCAATAACATATATAATCAAACATATACCAATACCAACAAAGTATCAGATGAAGGTACTAACAAAATCTTATACTACAATAAATATTATTCAACACTTGTTACAATTCGTAAGATACTTTTTTACTTTATCAGCGTGCGGGAATGAGTAGGATATTCGGGGTGAGATCACCATTTCTCGTGGTTATGTGAAATTTCCAATCACAACCGCAATTGCGATTGCGGTTATGCACGATTGGGATTGCGATAAAAGTCGCGGTTTGGCGGTGCGGTTTGCGGTTCAATCACCGATTAAAATTTATATTAAATTATATTTTTTTATAAATAACCAATTATAAGTTGAAAAATTTCCATTTTTTTGTTGAAAAATCAGACCCTAGTGTACGAGATTAAAGAATGAACTCACTAAACACAAACTTGTATTCAGTTTCGTTCATAAAACAAGGAACTAATACTAACTGAAAGTACCAATTACAATTTACAAGTAAAGTAATACTACATAATATTAATAATCATGCTATGGCCATTACTTAAGACAACCCGTGAAACACTCCATGCTAGAAAAAGACGATTAGACAAGAACCTAAAAGTAAGAACCCACGCTACTTTATATTATATAAAAATATATAATATTATATATATATATATATATATATATATATGGAAATCAATCAGGAGCCCCCGGGGGATATCCCCCTGCCCGCCATGTTTCATTGCGGGCGCCCGCCATGTTTCATTGCGGGCGCCCGCCATGTTTCATTGCGGGCGCCCGCCATGTTTCATTGCGGGCGTCCGCCATGTTTCATTGCGGGCGTAATTTTGTTAAAATTAATTAAAAATAGGAAAATAAGACAAAATTTGAATTAAAATTCATAAAAATTCAAATATTAATACTCATTAATTCTATGATTAATTTTACATTAGATTCACTAATTTTCTATTTTTGAGATTTTATACATTAGATTCACTTAGTTAGGAGTACGGGTCAAATCGATAGTTGACTACCACTATTTGTTAAAATTAATTTTTTATTTTTTGAAAACTTGGGAATATCAATATATTAGATATATCTTAACATCCGTACGGTTGGATCGTCGAGAAATAGTTTTTAAAAAATAGAAACAATAATCAGTGACAAAGCACGAGTTACGGTACTAGTCAATATACTAGTGATCTACTAAAATCTCCAACCAAATTAATTTTGTATTTTTTGAAATTTTAGGAATATCAATATATTAGATGTATCTTAGCATCCGTACGGTTGGATCGTCGAGAAATAGTTTTTAAAAAATAGAAACAATAATGAGTGACAAAGCACGAATTACTGGTACTAGTCAATATACTAGTGATCTACGAAGATCTCCAACCAAATCAATTTTTTATTTTTTGAAAACTTGGGAATATCAATATATTAGATATATCTTATCATCCGTACAGTTGGATCGTCGAGAAATAGTTTTTAAAAAATAGAAACAATAATGAGTGACAAAGCACGAATTACTGATACTCGTCAATATACTAGTGATCTACGAAGATCTCCAACCAAATTAATTTTTTATTTTTTGAAAACTTGGGAATATCAATATATTAGATATATCTTAGCATCCGTACGGTTGGATCGTCGAGAAATTAATTTATTATTTATTATTATTATTATATCTTTTACCCTCCAAATTAATTTATTATTTTTTGAAATCTTGGGAATATCACTAAATTGGACATACATTTTAATTTTTAAATTTTTTTTTATTTTTTGAATTTTATTTAAATTCTTAATAAACAAATAACAGTTTGGAGGAAAATAAAAAATTTGTCTACACACCCGCAATGAAACTTTGTGGGCGTTACTGAAATTACATACTTACCCTTACTATGCTCGATTATACACACAACCTAACACTGTATTATCACAAAACCCGATTCTGCACACACAAAACCCTAATTGAGGCGATTTCTTGGCGATTGAGGTGATTTGAGGCGCTGCTCACCATCCCCTAATTAGGTACTTTCTTAGCTCTCTATTGATTTATAGAATAGCTTTGTTTTCATTAATTCCTGTTTTGTTTGTTGAGTTCGCATTACTCTTGTGCTGAGTTCGTTTTTTTTCCTGTTGTTTGTTGGTGCCGGGTATGTCTTTTCGTTGAATTTAGAGTTTAGATGTGCTGAATTTTGTAATGATTTAGATGCGTTTTTCTTCTGAGTTAGTTGCTGGTATTGTTTGAATTGGTTAGACTTTCGGTTAGATGGTATTGTTTGAAGACGTGAGTAATGTGGAGTGTTTTTGGTGGACTGGTTTGTTTATCGAGATTCTGAGTTGCATATATTTTTCCTATTAATAAGTTTAAGTGATGTGTGTAAGTATACGAAGTATTGTTCCTCCCCTCAGTTCGGATACTTTACAGTTTAAACCAGGGTTCTTTACAGCTACAAATTGTATGTTGGTTGTCCATTGCCCATGCTTGTGTGTTTATATAAAGGGTTTGGCTCACTTGTTTGTTTTTAAGAATCTTGCCTAGAGCCATACCTGGAGTCTGGAAGCTAGAAATATTGCCCTGACTAACTCTAACAATTTGTACTTTTGGTGTGAGGTTATATAAAAAGATTAATTTTAGCTGAGAATAGTGAGACTTGTACTGAAAGTGAAAATGTCATGAACCTTGTTGTCGTTGAGCTAGAGACACCTTGAGCCTTTGTGCATTGGTATTTGATTTAATCATTAGTTGGATCAAGTATAATTTAACAAGATCTAGTACCACAAGTAGGTTCCAGGTAAATTGCTGTCGAAAAATGTAAAATACTTCTGAATGTCTTGGAGTCTGGATGGTTTGCCAAGGGTTTGAGCAATTTGTAAATTATGTTTGCAGCATATTTTATCTGAATCACACAGGCTTAGGCATGACAAGATATTATGTGCGGGCTGGAATTATTATAGATCAACTTAATGTTGTAAATCATGTCCATACATAATGGAATTTTAGTGTGGGGTTTTTTTTAAAGTAGATCTAGCATGGCTGTGGCCTGTGGGGTTTCTTCCTGTTTGTTTAAATTCTGTAGGGGAAGTTCTATATTATATGACAAGAGAAGCTACATTTTTTTTATAGAAATTGATATAATAATAGGCAGAGGGCATACTCTACTCATTCGTTTTTTCGATTACTATCTTTAGAAGGTAGAGATTTTGTTTGTTCTTTATGTAGAGATAAAAAGGTTAATTGTTCATTTTTCTGCACTACTATAGAGCAGTTTTTACAGAATTCTGGAACATTTTTCTGCAGCAATTGTGCACTAGTTTATGCTGATTTTTAGTAGCAGTTTATGCAGATTTTCTGCAACAATTTTTTGCTTATTTTTTGCGGTTCTAAATACCAACAACTTGATGGAAAAAAACCTCAAACTAGTATAGAACCCTTTAAAATAAGCAATTGCCTTTAATTATTGTGCTGTTCAATTCATATTTAGTTGCTGGTTAGTTGCTGAGTTAGCTGCTGGTTCCAATTCATATTTACAATGTTTTTTAGGGCTCTTTTAGTTGCATCATTTCATCTAGAGTATTATTACATATTGAGATTTGACTAAAAATCAATTCAAACTCGACAACAGTTCTTGAGAAGTTTCACAGTTGTTGATAGTTCAAGTGGATGTGTAGCTTGTGTTCCCCAATTTGCTCATATACCGTTCACAGTAGTGACATTTCGTGATAATTAAGGAAGTGTTGACATTTAGAAGGTAGAGATTTTGTTTGTTATTTATGTAGAGATAACAATGATGTCTAGTCCGATCAAGTTATTTATCTTTGGAGAAGTTGTAAAGATCTAGACAAGGCAAGAGCTTATAGATTTTTTTATTTATGCATTGTTGTGACTCTGATGTCTAACAGCCCATGTGGGTTGTTTAAAAAAAATTCACTTTTATCATAAAATTACTTTCATTACTTTCATCACTTTCAAAACATTCAAGTAACATTCAATCAAACATTAAATATCCTTAATTCCAACAAATAATATAACAAATTGGTTTTGCCTTTAAATGTAGTCTCCCCCTTGTAACATGTTTTATCAAGAATTGTACAGCTTCAAGTTGGCTTAACAGAGCAAAAGACGGGATATTGAACCTACATAACAATTAACAGGTGAACTTTTAAGTTTTAAGATGATTATTGTTGCATGCCAACTGTTTGTAAAAATTCCTAGCTTACTACTTGATGCTAATTTGATTATAAATGAACTAGGAGTCTAAGATAGATATCCTAAATTAGATTTAGATGCCATCTACATTAAATTGATCGAAGAAACTAAATCATACAGTGATATTTCAGGCTTTTGTGGATGAGTGGTATCATTATCAGGATACGACAGGGGCCATCGTTACAGAGCATGAGGAGCATGTATCGGTTGAGGAGTATAACCAATGGTTTATGCGTGTCAGCAAGTTGAGGATTGCTCCTTTTGTGGTTCCTAATGACGAGAAGATATTGCCGCGTGATTGGTATAACCAGCAGTATATGGCTAGTGCGGTATGTTAGTGTTACTTTTGCATTAATTCTTTCATTTTCAATTCTTCAATTGTAGTTTTTACTTGTTTCTAGTCTTCACTTTTAGTAGTTGCATTGTTTACTTATTAGTAGTTGTAGGGTTATTTCTTTTAATGTATTCGTTTTTAATGTTGTTTGTAGGCAGAGAGTGGTATGAAGCTTGCATATGAGGTCCACATGTACCAATTCTTCGCAGCAGGCCCCCTCATGTACCAGAGCAGCCTCGAGAGATGGACATCGATCCCAGTGCTCCTAATTCTTCGCAGCAGGCCCCCGTTCTTGGCCATAAACGTACACACGAGGTACCAATTGTTAAGTTTTTGTCTAATTTGGGAACTTGTAATCTTTTGAACTTAATTTATTGAATATGTACATTAAGTCAATTCTTAACAAATATGTTAATACACTTGGTGGTGACTCACATGTTCAGGATGCGACAGTTCCTGTATCTCATAAACGTCCACGTGAGGTACTAATGTTCTTTTCAACTAGTTTTTAATTAAGTCTTGTGTCGGTCTTTGTATGCTACTACAAATTGACAATTAAGTGCCCAATATACTACAATTATATGTCTTCCAATTAAAATTGTGCTACCTATTAAAAGATAGGGTTTCTAATTCCCAAATATGCAACTGTGCGGAATTTTGGTCAATTATATGTGCTGGATGAAAACAGTTTTCAATTAGTTTCCAACGGATATTTAATGTTCTTCTTATCAATTATATGTGCAGGCTGGGACTGCTCCTCCCGCCTCTACGTATGCTCCTGTCCATGTCTCCCCTCCTCGTCCCACTCAAGAGGTACGGATATTTAATGTTCTTTTTATCAACTTGTTTTCACTTGAGTCTTGTGTCGGTCTTTGTATATTTGTACTGACATTCTTAATTGTAGGCTGGGACTGCTCCTCCCGTCTCTACGGATGTTCCTGTCCATGTCTCCCTTCCTCGTCCCACTCAAGAGGTACGGATATTTAATGTTCTTCTTATCAACTTGTTTTCACTTGAGTCTTGTGTCGGTCTTTGTATATTTGTACTGACATTCTTAATTACAGGCTGGGATTGCTCCTCCCGCCTCTACGAACGCTCCTGTTCATGTCTCCCCTCCTCGTCCCACTCAGGAGGTACAAATATTTATCTTCACTGTTTATTGAGTTTTTATTTACTAGTATAAACAACAAGAAGAACACATAAAACGCAATCAGCAGGACCTAAGGAAATCAGATAATAAACAACAATCAGAAGGGCTTCAATCTATATGGAGAACCTTTTATAGATTACGAGTAAACTAAGATCATGAACATTATTTATATGTAGAAAACGGGTACCTTTATTGAAGCATTAACATATATATAAGAAACATGCTAATGGTAGATGTTAAACTGTGATGCAAACAATCATCTCACCATGTGACTTGTAATTTTATGAGATTAAAGAGCTACGAGACTTAACAAGATGATCCAACGTACAACTTTCTCCAGGGGATATAATGTAACAGTTGATCACATATTCATAAAAATTGCTTGCTGAAGTGATAGTAATGGTAAAAAAACATGTTTCAATAAGATTTATAAGGTAGTTGTAGTCCCCTCTACTTCTTTTAAATTAAAAATTATGCCAATTTAAGATAAAATCTGCCTATTACTACATTCATCATCACACTGGAGGTGTTGAATGGTAGTGTAGATAGTATTTGACATAGAGAAGGAGAATGTTACCGTGCAACCTAAACGTCGTGGACAACCTAAAATCTGCCATGTTTCATTGCGGGCAGAGGGATCAGGGGGATATCCCCCGGGGGCTGTGGAACGAGTCCCTATATATATATATATATATATATATATATATATATATATATATATATATATATATATATATATATATATATATAGGTTCCTACTCAAATAGAAACCAAATTAAAATAGAAACTAGAAACTAAACCCTAATCTAATATTTAAAGCTAATCTAATGACCAAACTAGGGGGACCCCAATACAAAAAGTTCATAATATTCTAGGCTCCATCCAGCAAAAAAAAAAATAAAAAATTATTGTTCACTGCTGACGTGGCAGTGACGTCAGCATGAACAGTATTATTATTATTATTATTATTATTATTATTTTTTGCTGGATGGAGCCAATAATTTTAAACACTTTTTGTGAAGGTGCCCCTGGCGGGGCCATTAGAATAAATGAAATATAATTTATTTAGTGTTGGTTTCTAGTTTCTATTCTAAGATTGGTTTCTATTTGATCACTAGCCTATATATATATATCGCGGTTGCAATTTTGCGATTTTTCAATATTCAAATCCGTGATCAATCCACAAATATGTGATTTTTAAAAATTCAATCTGCAACCAACCCACATTTCGCGATTAATCGCAAAATGCGATGCAATTACGAGTAATTTACAGTTCGATTACGATTGAGCGAAGGATCTGTACACCCTACCCGTAGGTATTCATTGTTGATTTCCATCCTCGTCCCGCAAGCAAAATTAAATTCTTACCCTGCCATGTTTTGTCCTGCCTCATTTAATATTTAAATTTTTAAAAAAGCTTTGACCAAATTTGCTTTTATTATATGCTATATAATATTAAAACAAACACAAAATGCATTTTTTTGTTACATTAGATACAAAATTGTTATAAATAAATTATAACAAATTTTTAAATATATGTTATTAGAATATATTCAATATATTATATTGTATTATATTTAGGACGAGACGAATTTTTTCTATTGAAATCATACATATATTATATATGTCCCACATTTAAACAAGGCACAATTTTAATTCTCGTCACGATTTCACTCCCCATTTAGACGGGGTAAAATAGATTTAATATTTGTATGTTAGTGATTTTAGTATTACTAGCTTATAACCCGTGCATCGCACGGATTTCTTCCGATATATAATAAATTTTATTTTATGGTAAAATAATTTTTTTATATAATCATTAGTTAAAATATTTTATTTTAAAATTAATTTAAACAATTAATATAAATTTAATTAATGATATGCATGGTTTAAAACTGGTATTATAAAATTTTAAAATAAATATGTCGTTGATGGAATTTGAACCATAAAATTTTAGTAAATTAATTTAATCGTATAACATATTTAATCATTAGATCTAACAGTTCTGACTTTTTAATAAAAATATAACGGTTATTCGTAGTATACAGATTTTTATTTTATTTTGTTAGTGATTAGAATGTATGGTGTGATATTTTTGGGTATATATTAATTATTGCAATATTATGTTTTAAATTAAAACTTAACGTGTTTTAATTAGAAAAGAAATATAATTGATTGAAAAATATGATATTTTAGGTGTTTATAAAAAGTAATATCAACAATTAAAAGTAAACATTTTTTAATTAAAAAAGAAATTGGCTAATTATTGATAAGTGGATTTTATATCCACTTCGAGCGTTCCATATCGGCTTAAATTGATTGACTTGGACTCAAGTATGTGGTGTTTTTTATGTGTTTTCATTGGTTGTGCAGGTTTAGCTAATTCGGATAGGGTTGCTGTTTTTCATCGATTTTGGAGTTGAAATGTAGCATTGGAATGAAGAAGGGAATCTTGTTTTTAGCTACCATGGAGGTTCATAAGTCAAGGGAAATAAAGAAAGGGATCTAATGCAAAAAGAACGGGTGAAAACGGAGCAAGAACGAAGAAATTAGAGCAATTTCAGAAAACCGGCAGAATGCTGCAATGCTGAGAGCGCCAGAGCAATGCTGAGAGCGCCAGAATAGTAGAGGAGCGCGCTGAGAGCGCCCAAGCCGCGCTGAGAGCGCCCGGACTTCCTGAAATTTGCTGATTTTAGTCCTATTTCGAATTAAATTGTATTTTTAGGCTTTTTCTAGTTGGACAAGACTTCTAGGGCCTATATAAACACATCATACCCATGTAATTGAGATCATAACATAGAAACACAAGGGAGAAAAGTTGGAGAAGGATTCACCAACGCTCGTGACAAGCAACGGAGATCTAGATCTACTTCATCTTTTGTTTCTTCTATTAGAATACTTTGGATCTTCAGATTTTGGATTTGTTTTCTAAACCTTTATACTCTAGCATAATTATTTTTATTCAGACTTTGTTTATTATCATGGTTTCACTTGATCCCATGATGATGAGCGGTTCGATTATGAACTAATCGTTGTCATGGGATTCTAACGGATTTATTTATGGAGCTTTAGTATCTTGATGCTTTAAAGATCTGTGTGTGATGTATATATGATATCCTCGTATGGTTATGCTTATTTGTTAGATGCGTAGCTAACATCTAATCTGTTAATCTCTTGTGAAGTGAAAGTGGATCTTGAGATTTAGAACTTGCCATGCTAGCATAGGTTCATGATTGTTTATCAACATGATTCGTAGTGTAAGATGAGAATACTTATACTGCCCTGTGTGATCTTTATGGATAACTTGCTCTTCAACCGTTATGTTTTCAAATTCTATAGACATATAGGGTCTAAGCATAATTGGTGTCTATTCATCTTCTATCTCTTTTGTGGATGTATGGGTAGTTTGGTATATGTATGCTGACATGTAGCGTGTACTTATTTCGTGTTGTCCGATCAGATATCATAACCATTGCATATAGTGATTAAAGGCGTCAGATCTAAGCGAAGTATTTAATGAAGTTCGGATCCCATATTTTCTCTCATATAAGTAATTCGATTTTAATTCTCATTAGTTAGTTAATTCTTAGTGTGTTAAAAATTACTTATTAGTTAATTAGTTAATCACAAACCAAATTTGTTAATTGTCTTAGGAGTGAGTAAAACCATACATTGTTGCATAGGTACATCTACTGAATTGAAACCTAAACCAGATCTCTATGGAACGAACTTGAATTATATCTGTATTACTTGTGACCACGTACGCTTGCGTGATTTTTTGTTAACAAGTTTTTGGCGCCGCTGCCGGGGATCATTGATGTTTTATTTTTAGTTTATGTGCTTGTCATCAGTGGTCGTTAGAGTTCACTGACTCGGATTATTTCTTACAAAGTTACTTCGATTGTGTGGTTCAGGTACTTGAACGTGCATGCGAACACGTTCTCAAACTCGTAAACTGGAAGAAAAACTTGAAGCAGCTAAAAAGATGGGAGAACCAGCAGCAGCTAAGGCTTTGAAGGACTATTCTTAGCCGAAGATCAATGATATTCAATCTAGCATTGTCAGGCCAGCCATTGCAGCTAATACCTTTGAAATCAAGCCTAGCACAATTCGGATGGTGCTGAATTCGGTTCAGTTTGGGGGTGCTTCAACGGAAGATGCTAATATGCACATTCGGGACTTTATCAAGATCTGCGACACTTTCAAGTTCAATGGTGTGACGGAAGATGCTGTGAAATTGAGACTTTTCCCATTCTCATTGAGGGATAAAGCTAAGGGCTGGTTACACTCTCTACCAGCCGGTTCCATTACTACATGAGAGGATCTTGCTCAGAAGTTTCTTACTAAATTCTTCCCCATGGCTAAAACTGCAGCAATAAGGAACGCTCTAACTCAATTTGCACAGCAGTCTGGTGAATCTTTGTGTGAAGCTTGGGAACGATATAAGGAGCTGCTAAGGAAGTGTCCTCATCATGGCATGCCTGACTGGATGGTGATCAATGGTTTCTATAATGGGTTGGGAGCACAATCTAGACCTTTGCTAGATGTAACATCAGGTGGAGCTTTATGGGCAAAGAGCTACGAGGAAGCTTATGAGCTAATTGAGACGATGGCTGCTAATGAATATCAATATCCAACTCAGAGATTATCACAAGGCAAAGTAGCTGGAATTTTGGAAGTTGAAGCAGCTTCAGCTATTGTAACTCAGTTGAAGGCTTTGACTATGAAGGTGGATTCTTTGACTAACTATGGAGTTCAGCAAGTGGTTAGTGTGTGTGAGCTTTGTGTGGGTATACATAAGACGAATCAGTGTGCTATCTCTTCTGAATCGGCACAGTTTGTGAGCAATTTTCAGCGACCTTCACAACTAGCTCCAGCCACCTATCATCCTAACAACAGAAATCATCCGATTTCAGTTGGAGCAACAATCAGGGTGGCATGCTACTACCACAACAGCCTTATCAGCAATTTTAAGGTCAGCAATATGGAGCTCAGCCTTACAATCCTCAGATTTTTCAGCAGCAGCAAGGGCTGAATTTTCAGCAACAGTATGCCCCTAGGCAATTTCAACCTCCGGGTTTTCAGCAACAACATTCATATGCTGGTTTTGGGCATTCCACTTCCGAAAAATCAGAACTAGAGGAGTTGAGATTGATGTGCAAAAGTCAAGCTGTCTCGCTTAAGACCTTGGAAAATCAGATTGGTCAGATTGCTACTGCTTTGCTAAATAGGCCACAAGGAGTGCTTCCTAGTGACACGGAGGCTAATCCAGGGAGGAAAGTTGTCCATGAACAGGTGAAGGCAGTTACTTTGAGAAGCGGAAAGGGTACAACCGATCAAAAATCAGCAGCTAAGGAAGATGAAGAAGTTCAGAATCGGCTGGTTGAAAAATCTGCAGGGCCCGAAATTGAAAAATCTGACTTGGTGGCTGATCCGCTAGATGAAAATGTCACTTTTAATGTGTTCAAGGCCATGAAATTTCCTGCGAAGAATGAAGAGTGCTTTAGAGTGGAAGGGGTTGATACTGGCCAGAATAAAGCGTTTGATCAGATGTTGAAGTCGGATCCATTAGACGTTGCTTTAAAAGGAAAGTCTGATATTGAAGATGAGGAATTAGATGTGGCTGATCTTTGGGATTCTCAGGTGCAGATTGATGAGGTGGTTCCATGGTCAAATCTTGAAGTAGTGCAATTGAGTCTTTTCTTGAGAAAGATGTTTTGTTAAAGTATGAGGGCAATAAAGATCTTCATGAGTTGTATAGGAATTTTACTTCTGATGAGATGTTAGAGGAATTGAATGCTATTTGTTCTAAGCATGAAATTCAACTTGAGGATAGCTCTTTTGATCCTAAGTCTGTTGTTAAGACTTCTGTTGGTGAACCGCCCACTTCCGTTCCTAATCCGTCTATTTCCACGCTTGATCAGTCTTTGGTAGTTAATAATGAAAATCATCGTGTTGAAGAAGATTCCAAACTCGAGCTTAAACCACCAGATCACCTGAGGTATGCATATTTGGGTCAATCATCTACTTTGCCTATTATTATTGTTGCTAACTTGTCAGGTAGTGAAGAGATAAATGTTACTAACACTTTTGAGGAGCTGAGAAGGCTGAAACTTGTCATCAAGGAAGTAGTCCCGGAAAAGATAATTAAATGGCCATATTAAGCTACGGTGTAGAGATTTTCAAGAGAAAAAAAAAATCCATTGCCATGTCTAGCTAAAGACTTTAAACAAAGGCGCTTCGTGGGAGGCAACCCACGTGTTTCGGATAGTTAGGTATGTTCTCTACTATCCCTCGTATTTATTTCCATTTGTTAACATAAAATCACGCAAGCGTACGTGGTTACAAGTAATACAGATATAAGTCAAGTTCGTTCCCACAGAGATCTGGTTTTTAATTCAGTTTAGTACCTATGCAACAATGTATGGTTTTAATTCACTGCTAAGACAAATAACAATTTGGGGTTTGATTATCTAAATTAAACTAAGATGCAAAATATTATACTAAGAATTAACTTAACTAATGAGAATTGAATCGAATTACTTATAGGAAAATAAACATGGGACTCTAACTTCATTATCTACTTCACTTAGAGTTGATGCCTTTAATCAATGCACGTGATGGTTTTGATATCTGATCAGACAACACGAAACAAGTAAACGCTACTTCTCAGTATACGAATACCAAACTAAACATATATCCACAAAAGAGATAGAAGATGAATAGACACCAATCATGCTTAGACCCTATATCTCTATAAGATTTGAAAACATAACGGTTGAAGAACAAGTTGTCTATTAAGATTACATAGGGCAGCATAATATCTCTATTTACGCCACAAAACATGATGTTAAAACATCAACCTATCCTATGCTAGCATGGCAAGTTCTAAATCTCAAGATCCACTCTCGTTTCGCAAGAGATTAACAATTCAACTTAGATGTTAGCTACGCATCTAAAAGCATTAAGATTAACCATACGAGGATATCAAGAATTCACCACACACATATCTTTAAAGCAATCAAACTACTAAGTTACATAGATAAATCCGTTAGAATTCCATGACAATGATTAGTTCATAATCGAACCGCTCGTCATCATGGGATCAAGTGAAACCATGATAAAAACAAAGGTTGAATAATAATGTATCCTAATAAAAGAAAACAAAAGATGAAGTAGATCTAGATCTCCGTTGCTTGTCACGAGCTTTGGTGAATCCTTCTCCAACTTGTCTCCCTTGCTTCTCTGGAAAAACGTAATTTTTATGTCCCCCAAGGTGTGTATTTATAGCCTCAAGTTGCCTCCTCAACAAGCAATTGCCATCTTTAAGTTGGAATAGAAGATCGGCAAATTCCATCTTTAAACGGGATATGATTAGCAATTTCCATGATTTCAACTGATTCTGGAATGTTCCCACCGTCCAAAGTGATTGCCATATTGATTAGGATTAGAAAACAAGGAAATCTCCCATCAGAAATCGAATACAGGAAGTTTTTGTCGAGGTACAGCGCGGGCGCGCTCTAAACATATAGGAACCTGGCGCGGGCGCGCTCTGCAAATTCTCTCAGATCTTCAAGCGCGGGTGCGCTTTCCTGCAGTATAAATCAAGCGCGGGCGCGCTATGTGAAACTGACCAGCAGAAAATAAACTTTGCTTCACTGATTTCTTTCCCGTCTTCAACCGCAACACCATAAGCTACTGGAAAGCCTGCAAATGATGTCCTACACAATTCTACACAAAAACTCGTTAAAACACACGATTACTTGAGACCAAGACACCAATTTAAGCCAAAATGGAATGATCCAAGTGGATTTAAAATCCAATTATCACACCCCCAAACTTAAACCGATGCTTGTCCTCAAGCATAAACAATTACAACTATTTACACTAACTATTTACACTAACTAGTACCACTTCCGTAGGTGATCACGGTTGCATTTGGCATATGCAACAAGCCCTTTAAACCCCTAGGCAGCCCTAGTGGACGAGTAAGGTCTCGTGAGGGCCTATAGTGAATGTACCGACAAAATCCATTTAACTAAACAATGCAAAAACAATGCAATGCATGAATGCAACTAATATGAAAAATGCAAAGATCCCCTCAAACTCACCAAAACCAACTAACAAGCAAATATCTCAAAGAATGCAACAAATCCAAGTAGAGCTCGACTAAATCCCCGTATACTAACAGTACATGAACAGAAACGTGCGTGTGTGCGATGCTCATCAGAAATACTCCCAAACTAGATAAAAAATCATACATATTCTTTGCCAAGACAATCACAAGTTTATAAATAGAATAGACTGTAGACACTTCATAACTTAGAAACACCATCATCCTTATTCAAGTTAGCCAGGAATTCATGCTTTATTACTACGACAAATAATACAATACACATGCTTATTTAACCGTGCAGAGTGAGACCTTAAAAGGCTTATACAATAATACCCATGTAGCGAGTGTTAGGTCAGCAATCCCAAACCTCAAGGGCTTTAGGTTACTAGGACTAAGTCCCCTCAGACTTAATTACTCGAGTATTAAAGAGCTCACCCTGGTTAATTTTGCATATAAACAATTAACTTATTGACTTTCTTTATTCTTTTTTTTCTGCTTTTTTTTGTTTTATATGCAATCTGGAATGAGCCTTTCTCATTTCCAACCCTAGACTACTCATATAAATATGAGCCGGCTACTAGCCATTTGATGCCTAGCCATTATTGACAACTAGCATGAAATTCCTATTTTCCCCCAAACTTAGACTTATGTATTCCTACGCCATCAAGGGAATAACGAAAATTCTAAATATAAACAAGTGATTAAATCTAAAACAACCAAACAAGCATGACCTCAACATAATCCAAAAGCAAACAATGAAATTGTGTAAAAAAAATTTTCCGAACATGCAAGTCAATTTTTTTGTTTCCGAACATGCAAGTCAATTCCATACGGACTATAAATCAACCCTCTACTCATCATTACCACACTCAAATCAACATCGACCTACCAACCGGAAATAGCTCGTCCTAAGGGATCATGAAAAATGCATGCCATGAAAATGCAACTAATATGAACTCACATGGTATACGAAAATAAAAACAGAATGTCCTATATGAAATAAACGTAGATAATACGAACAAACATGCATGAATTACTACTATGCAAAACATGATATCTATATGAACACAATGACTCACAAATAACTACTAACATATATATACACTACTTGTCCCCCAAACCACCCCCAAACTTAAAAGATTCAATATCCGCATTGAATGGAAGTAAATACAAGGGATAGTAGGAAACATACCTAAAAATACTGAAACACATGGGTTGCCTCCCATGAAGCGACAGACAAATATGATTCAAATCATGGTGGCTCGAAGATTGCATTCGACTTGTCCTTAGCAGAAGGACCATTCACCCATTGTCTGACAACCTTCTTGCTATCTTCCCACATCTTTTCTAAATCAAACTTCACTTTAACTCTTCCTCCAATCGATTTTTTCTTTTTCTTCTTCACACCTCTAAGGTGTTTATGCTTCACAGTTGATTGATAAGAACACTCTTTTACCTCATCATCCATGATCCACCTTCGTAACACATTATCTTGACATACTTTAAAAATAAGCAACTCATCATTCAGAAGGACATACTTCAAATGGGATGGAAGTTTTCCGAGCTTGACATTCGAGAGATCTCGAACTGAAGAACTGTCAATGGCATCACTGATGTGATGCTTCAGCATGTGCGTGTCCGACTTTTCGCTCAACAACTGATCAAACTTCTTTTTCTGACCCGCATCAACCATTTCCACACTGCAACACTCTTCATCCTCTGTTGGAAATTTCATGGCCTTAAACACATTAAAGGTGACATTCTGGTCTTGCACCCTCATTGTAAGCTCTCCTTTTTGCACATCAATCAAAGTACGGCCCGTAGCCAAAAATGGTCTTCCCAAGATTATGGGAATCTTCTTATCCTCTTCAAAATCTAGAATCACAAAATCGGCAGGAAATATGAGCTTATCAACCTTCACCAAGACATCCTCTACTATACCCCTCGGATAAGTGATCGACCGATCAGCCAACTGCAAAGAGATGTTAATTGGCTTCGGCTCCGGTAAACCAAGTTGCTTGAAAACAGACAAGGGTATGGGATTAATACTAGCTCCCAAATCACATAAGCATTTGTCAAAAGACAACTTCCCAATAGTGCATGGAATTGTAAAGCTTCCTGGATCCTTAAGTTTAGGAGGCAATTTCTGTTGCAACACCGCACTGCACTCCTCTGTCAATGCCACTGTTTCAAATTCTTCCAACCTTCTCTTCCATGACAAAATATCCTTCATGAACTTTGCATATCTTGGCATCTGCTCCAATGCTTCAACAAAAGGAATGTTAATGGATAGTTTCTTGAAGACATCCATAAACTTCTGAAACTGTATTTCTTGACTTTTCTGCACGCGTCGAGGAAATGGAGGAGGAGGATAGATCTGATTACTTTTCATAGACTGCTCTGGAGTAGACTTTACAACAGACTTCTTGCTCTTTTCCACTTTATTATCTAGCTGATCAGCCACTAAATCAGATTTTTCAATTTCGGGCACTACAGATTTTTCAACCTGCTGATTCTGAGCATCTTCATCTTCTTCAGCTACTGATTTTTGATCCCTCGTGACTTTTCCAGATCTCAAAGTAACTGCATTGACCTTCTCCTTACCATCCTTCCTGCCTGGATTAACCTCCGTATCGCTAGGAAGAGTTCCTTGTTGCCTACTAAGTAAGGCACTTGCAAGCTGTCCCATCTGGTTTTTCAAGGTCTTTTGAGAAACTGACAGGCTTTTAATCATCATCCTCAACTCATCCATTTCTGATTTTTCATTAGAAGATTGCCCCGCATGAGCCTGGGGCTGTTGCTGCTGAAATCCCGGAGGTTGATATGGTGGCCTTGGAGCATACGACTGTTGATAGCCTTGATTGAATGGCTTCGCTTGCTGTCCCTGAAACTGTTGTTGATAAGGTTGTTGAGTACCTTGATTATTGCTCCAGCTGAAGTTAGGATGATTCCTGTTGTTCGGATGATAGGTGGCTGGAACTGGTGCAGCAGGTCTCTGGAAATTACTCACGAACTGTGCTGATTCAGAAGAGATAGCACACTGATTCGTCTCATGTGCGCCCGCACATAGCTCACAAACAATAGCCACATGCCGAACTCCATAATTTACAGGAGAATCCACCTTCATAGTCAAAGCCTTCAACTGAGCTTCAATAGCTGAAGCTGTATCCACTTCAAAAATACCTACTACCTTGCCTTGAGAAAGCCTCTGGGTTGGATTATGATATTCATTAGCAGTCATCGTCTCAATAAGTTCATACGCTTCATCGTAGTTCTTAGCCCATAGAGCTCCACCTGATGCTGCATCTAGCATAGGTCTAGATTGTGCTCACAACCCATTGTAGAAACTATTAATCACCATCCAGTTAGGCATGCCATGATGTGGACACCTACGAAGCATCTCCTTGTATCGTTCCCAAGCCTCACACAAAGATTCTCCAGATTGCTGTTGAAATTGAGTTAGCTGGTTCCTTATTGATGCCGTTTTCGTCATAGGGAAGAATTTAGTAAGAAACTTCTGAGCAAGATCATCCCATGTAGCAATGGAACCAGGTGGTAGAGAGTGTAACCAGCCCTTAGCCTTATCCCTCAGAGAGAATGGGAAAAGCCTCAACTTGATAGCATCATCCGAAACACCATTGAACTTGAAAGTATCACAGATCTCGATAAAGTCATGAATATGCATGTTAGGATCCTCCGTAGAAGCACCCCCAAACTGAACCGAATTCTGTACCATCTGAATAGTGCTCGGCTTGATCTCGAAGTTATTAGACTGGATATCATTGATCTTCGGCTGAGAATATTCCTTCAAAGCCTTAGCTGCTGCTGCATCTGCCATCTCTACAGTAGTTTCAGATTCTTCTTTCTTATCCTCTCTATTCTCTACAAGATCGTCTTATGCCAGTTCTTGCTTACGAGCTTGCGAACGTGTTCGCATACAAACCTAAGTACCTGAAACACCACGAAACAAACAAACTAAGTAAGAAATCCGAGTCAGTGAACGCTAACGACCACTATTGACAAGCACATAAACTAAAAATAAAACACCGATGATCCCCGGCAGCGGGGCCAAAAACTTGTTAACATAAAATCACGTAAGCGTACGTGGTCACAAGTAATACAGATATAAGTCAAGTTCGTTCCCACAGAGATCTGGTTTTTAATTCAGTTTAGTACCTATGCAACAATGTATGGTTTTAATTCACTGCTAAGACAAATAACAATTTGGGGTTTGATTATCTAAATTAAACTAAGATGCAAAATATTATACTAAGAATTAACTTAACTAATGAGAATTGAATCGAATTACTTATAGGAAAATAAACATGGGACTCTAACTTCATTATCTACTTCACTTAGAGTTGATGCCTTTAATCAATGCACGTGATGGTTTTGATATCTGATCAGACAACACGAAACAAGTAAACGCTACTTCTCAGTATACGAATACCAAACTAAACATACATCCACAGAAGAGATAGAAGATGAATAGACACCAATCATGCTTAGACCCTATATCTCTACAAGATTTGAAAACATAACGGTTGAAGAACAAGTTGTCTATTAAGATTACATAGGGCAGTATAATATCTCTATTTACGCCACAAATCATGATGTTAAAATATCAACCTATCCTATGCTAGCATGGAAAGTTCTAAATCTCAAGATCCACTCTCGTTTCGCAAGAGATTAACAATTCAATTTAGATGTTAGCTACGCATCTAAAAGCATTAAGATTAACCATACGAGAATATCAAGAATTCTCCACACACATATCTTTAAAGCAATCAAACTACTAAGTTACATAGATAAATCCGTTAGAATCCCATGACAACGATTAGTTCGTAATCGAACCGCTCGTCATCATGGGATCAAGTGAAACCATGATAAAAACAAAGGTTGAATAATAATGTATCCTAATAAAAGAAAACAAAAGATGAAGTAGATCTAGATCTCCGTTGGTTGTCACGAGCTTTGGTGAATCCTTCTCCAACTTGTCTCCCTTGCTTCTCTGGAAAAACGTAATTTTTATGTCCCCCAAGGTGTGTATTTATAGCCCCAAGTTGCCTCCTCAACAAGCAATTGCCATCTTTAAGTTGGAATAGAAGATTGGCAAATTCCATCTTTAAACGGGATATGATTAGCAATTTCCATGATTTCAACTGATTCTGGAATGTTCCCACCGTCCAAAGTGATTGCCATATTGATTAGGATTAGAAAACAAGGAAATCTCCCATCAGAAATCGAATTCAGGAAGTTTTTGTCGAGGTACAGCGCGGGCGCGCTCTAAACATATAGGAACCTGACGCGGGTGCGCTCTGCAAATTCTCTCAGATCTTCAAGCGCGGGCGCGCTCTCCAGCAGTATAAATCAAGCGCGGGCGCGCTCTGTGAAACTGACTAGCAGAAAATAAACTTTGCTTCACTGATTTCTTTCCCGTCTTCAACCGCAACTCGATTTCTCCACCTTGACAACACCATAAGCTACTGGAAAGCCTGCAAATGATGTCCTACACAATTCTACACAAAAACTCTTTAAAACACACGATTACTTGAGACCAAGACACCAATTTAAGCCAAAATGGAATGATCCAAGTGGATATAAAATCCACTTATCACCATTCAATGGGGACATTGAATATTTTAAGTTTGCGGGTGGTTTGGGGGATAAGTAGTGTGTAGTAGTTATTTGTGTGTCATTGTGTTCATATAGATATCATATTTTGCATGTGTAGTGTAATTCATTCATGTTTTGTTGGTATTATTTATTTGTGTTTCATATAGGGCATTCTGTTATGCTTATTTCGTATACCATGTGAGTTCATTCTAGTTGCATTTTCATAGCATGCATATTTCATGATCCCTTAGAAATTAGAATGAGCTAATTCTGATTGTTAGGTCGATGTCTAATTGAGTGTGGTAATGATGAATAGAGGGTTGATTTATAGTTCCTAGGAATTGACTTGCATGCTGCAGAAACACAATCTTTTACACAGTCTCATTGTTTGCTTTTGGGCTAGGTTGAGGTCATGCTTGTTTGGTTGCTTTGAGATTTAATCACTTGATTATATTTAGAATTTTCGTTATTCCCTTGATGGCGTAGGATCATAAAGTCTAAGTTTGGGGGAAAACAGGGATTTCATGCTAGTTGTAAATAATTTTCAATAATGGCTAGGCGTCAAATGGCTAGTAGCCGGCTCATATTCTTATGAGTAGTCTAGGGTTGGAAATGAGAATTCTCATTCCCGATTGCATATATAAAAAAAATCGAAAAAAGAGAAAAAAAAAAGAAAAAAAATAGTTGATATGTTTAAATTATTTAAATGCAGAATTAACTGAGCTCTTTAATACTCGAGCCATTAAGTTCATGGGGACTTTGTGCCTAGTGACCTAAGGCTTTTATAGTTTGGGATCCACTAACCTAACGCTCGCTACATGGGTATTATTGTATAAGCCTTTTGGGGTCTCATCCATTGCACGGTTAAATAAGCATGTGTTATGGTGTATAGTATTATGTGTTGTAGTTGTTAGTAATAAAGCATGAATTCCTGGCTAGCTTGAATGAGGATGGAGGTGTTCCTATGTTATGAAGTGTTTACAGTCTATTCTATTTATAAACTTGCGATTGTCTTGGCGAAGAATGGGTATGATTTCGATCTAGTGCTAGGAGTATATCTGATGAGCATCGCACACACGCACGTTTCTGTTAATGTATTTTTAGTATACGGGGGCTTAGTCGAGCTCTATTTGGATTTAGTTGCATTCTTTGAGATATTTGCTTGCTAGTTGGTTTTGGTTAATTCGAGGGGATCATTGCATTTTCATATTAGTTGCATTCATGCATTGCATTTTTATTGCATTGTTTGGTTAGATGGATTTTATGGGTACATTCGCTATAGGCCCTCACGAGACCTTACTCGTCCACAAGGGCTGCCTAGGGGTTTACATGGCTTGTTGCATATGTAAAATGCAACCGTGATCACCTACGGAAGTGGTACTAATTAGTTAGTGTTTAGTTGTTTATGCTTGAGGACAAGCATCGGTTTAGGTTTGGGGGTGTGATAAGTGGATTTTATATCCACTTGGAGCGTTCCATATCGGCTTAAATTGATTAACTTGGACTCAAGTATGTGGTGTTTTTGATGTGTTTTCATTGGTTGTGCAGGTTTAGCTAATTCAGATAGGGTTGGTGTCTTTCATCGATTTTGGAGTTGAAATGTAGCATGGAAATGAAGAAGGGAATCTTGTTTCTAGCTACCATGAAGGTTCATAAGTCAAGGGAAATAAAGAAAGGGATCTAATGCAAAAAGAACGGGTGAAAACGGAGCAAAAACGAAGAAATTAGAGCAATTTCAGCAAACCGGCAGAATGCTGCAATGCTGAGAGCGCCAGAGCAATGCTGAGAGTGCCAGAATAGTAGAGGAGCGCGCTGACAGTGCCCAAGCTGCGCTGAGAGCGCCCAAGCCGCGGTGAGAGCGCCCGGACTTCCTAAAATTTGCTGATTTTAGTCCTATTTCGAATTAAATTGTATTTTTAGGCTTTTTCTTGTTGGACAAGACTTCTAGGGCCTATATAAACACATCCTACCCATGTAATTGAGATCATAACATAGAAACACAAGGGAGAAAAGTTGGAGAAGGATTCACCAATGCCCGTGACAAGCAACGGAGATCTAGATCTACTTCATCTTTTGTTTCTTCTATTAGGATACTTTGGATCTTCAGATTTTGGATTTGTTTTCTAAACCTTTATACTCTAACATAATTATTTTTATTCAGACTTTGTTTATTATCATGGTGTCACTTGATCCCATGATGACGAGCGGTTCGATTATGAACTAATCGTTGTCATGGGATTCTAACGGATTTATTTATGGAGCTTTAGTATCTTGATGCTTTAAAGATCTGTGTGTGATGTATATATGATATCCTCGTATGGTTATGCTTATTTGTTAGATGCGTAGCTAACATCTAATCTGTTAATCTCTTGTGAAGTGAAAGTGGATCTTGAGATTTAGAACTTGCCATGCTAGCATAGGTTCATGATTGTTTATCAACATGATTCGTAGTGTAAGATGAGAATACTTATACTGCCATGTGTGATCTTTATGGATAACTTGCTCTTCAACCGTTATGTTTTCAAATTCTATAGACATATAGGGTCTAAGCATAATTGGTGTCTATTCATCTTCTATCTCTTTTGTGGATGTATGGGTAGTTTGGTATATGTATGCTGACATGTAGCGTGTACTTATTTCGTGTTGTCCGATCAGATATCATAACCATTGCATATAGTGATTAAAGGCGTCAGATCTAAGCGAAGTATTTAATGAAGTTAGGATCCCATATTTTCTCTCATATAAGTAATTCGATTTTAATTCTCATTAGTTAGTTAATTCTTAGTGTGTTAAAAATTACTTATTAGTTAATTAGTTAATCACAAACCAAATTTGTTAATTATCTTAGCAGTGAGTAAAAACCATACATTGTTGCATAGGTACATCTACTGAATTGAAACCTAAACCAGATCTCTGTGGAACGAACTTGAATTATATCTGTATTACTTGTGACCACGTACGCTTGCGTGATTTTGTGTTAACAATTATCATTAATGATATTATTTTATTATTTATTTTAATAAATAGGATGACTGTGCCGAAAACCGAACCGATAAACTTTCAATGCTCGTGCGATGCACGGATTTCTTTATTATGTTATAATTTTTTTTTGAAACTATTATGTTATAAATTTTATTTGATATTCTAATTATGTATTTATATAATCATTATTTTTAATTTTAATTTAATATATCCATGTTTACGGAATATACTAATGTTTCCTTATTATAAACAATGTATACAAATTTTTGATATATTTTTATTAATAATTGAAAAATATGGTATGATATTTTCGGGTATATATTAGTGATTGTAATATTAGTTTTTGTTATGGAACAAAAACTAGGTTACGATTTGTATTTAATGCTAGGGTTGGTGAGCTTCGAGCTTTAATGGTTGTTTCCGTGTTCGGGACTAATCGGTCCTCACAGAGTGCCTACGTATCTCGTATTGAGAATCAAGCCAAGACGTAGTTCTAGGTGATGTGCCCTCGGGGCTATGGCAGCGAGGGCTCACCTAGGACGTAGTGGCTTGTATGTCCTTATTCGAGGATTGAGCCAAAACGTCAGTGACGTATCGAGACCTGGGTCAGGGTCTATTGCTCTTACGTGAGTATTTTCAACAATATCATCTTAACTTAAAGCGTGGAGCGACCGACGCATTTATGACGATGTTGAACGACACTAATCAATGTTAAACGGCACTTCACAGCGCTAATCAGCCTTAAACAACATTTAAACAGTGTTAAACGATGTTAAATGGCATAAAACGGCACTAACGGTGCTAAACGGTGCTAATCGGCACTAATCTGTGCTAACAGGCACTAATCGGTGCTTAAACAGCACTACACGGTGCTAATCGGCACTAATCTGTGCTAACAGGCACTAATCGGTGCTTAAACAGCACTACACGGTGCTAATCGGCACTAATCTGTGCTAACAGGCACTAATCGGTGCTTAAACAGCACTACACGGTGCTAATCGGCACTAAACTGTGCTAACAGGCACTAATCGGTGCATAAACAGCACTACACGGTGCAAATCGGCACTAAACTGTGCTAACAGGCAGTAATTGGTGCTTAAACAGCACTACACGGTGCTAATCGGCACTAAACTGTGCTAATAGGCACTAATCGGTGCTTAAACAGCACTACACGGTGCTAATCGGCACTAAACTGTGCTAACAGGCAGTAATCGGTGCTTAAACAGCACTACACGGTGCTAATCGGCACTAATCTGTGCTAACAGGCACTAATCGGTGCTTAAACAGCACTACACGGTGCTAATCGGCACTAATCTGTGCTAACAGGCACTAATCGGTGCTTAAACAGCACTACACGGTGCTAATCGGCACTAAACTTTGCTAACAGGCACTAATCGGTGCTTAAACAGCACTACACGGTGCTAATCGGCACTAAACTGTGCTAACAGGCACTAATCGGTGCTTAAACAGCACTACACGGTGCTAATCGGCACTAAACTGTGCTAACAGGCACTAATCGGTACTTAAACAGCACTACACGGTGCTAATCGGCACTAAACTGTGCTAACATGCACTAATCGGAGCTTAAACAGCACTACACGGTGCTAATCGGCACTAATCTGTGCTAACAGGCACTAATCGGTGCTTAAACAACACTACACGGTGCTAATCGGCACTAAACTGTGCTAACATGCACTAATCGGTGCTTAAACAGCACTACACGGTGCTAATCGGCACTAAACTGTGCTAACAGGCACTAATCGGTGCTTAAACAGCACTACACGGTGCTAATCGGCACTAAACTGTGCTTAAACTGACCTCGTTTTAGTACTGAAAACCATCCGAGATTCACTGAAAAAGTCGAGATTCAGGACTGAAAACTATCAGAAGTTCGTTGAAAAAGTCAGGATTCAGGACCACGAACTGACCCGTAATAGGCCGGATCTAGGGCCAGCTCGTGGTCGGCCGAAGGGCTTGAATCCAAGGTGATCGGCCGAGAGGTGATCGGCCAAGAGGTGATCAACCGAAGCTCCTCCAGAGGAGGTGGTCGGCCGGGAGGTGGTCGGCCGCGGCCCTTCGTGCGCCGTGGTCGATTGCCTCTCGGTTAGCTAGGCGATCCGGACGTGAAAACCTTCCGTGGTCTTCGAGGATCAAGAATCTTGATCTTGATTTCAAGTTACTATCTTGGTCATTCGTGACTTCATTATCTTAAGGATTAAGAATCTTGATCTTGATCTTAAGTCGTCATGGATCTAGGATTCAAAATCATCCGTGATCCTAAGGATCAAAAACCTCGATCTTGATCTTAAGTCGTCAGTTTGGTCCTTCGTGACTTCTGACGATATTACTCCTTAACTTATGATTAGCACTGCTAATCTTGTGATTATGGTTGATCTCCTTAACTCGTTTCTTAACTTCTTAAGCGCAATCATCCTTTCGAAGGTCGTCTGTTTTACGATTCCAACAAATATATCCGTTGTTTCTTCTCTGGCTGTATGAATTATAACGGTTCCTTCCGTCTGTAATAGATAGTTTTAGATCGAAGATCCAATATTTCAAATTGGTCTTCGAGTTTTGACTTGAAGTTTCAATCTTTGGATCTTGATTGGAGATTCATGACGACCTCCTCAAGTTTGGCTTTCATAGCTAATCTTGGCCTTCATGGCTAACTTTGGCCTTCATGGCTAATCTTGGCCTTCATGGCTAATCTTGGCCTTCATGGCTAACTCTGGCCTTCATGGCTAATCTTGGCCTTCATGGCTAATCTTGGCCTTCATGGCTAACTTTGGCCTTCATGGCTAATCTTGGCCTTCATGGCTAATCTATCGTGTTTCTCATCCTAGGATTCGAGGTTGATGTTCTCAGGTTCAACGTCGGTGTTCTGGATCAAAGACCCAGGATCCCAAGTTGATTTTTCAATTTCCAAATCGAGGTATCAACCTTTCTTATTAGCTTTTCTAATAAGTATTCTTAATCATCTACCAACACATTTATCAAGTTGGGGGTGTTTTGGACCACCAATCGCGAGGTTTCAGGTCAATAGGAGGTATTTGCCATGCCTTAAAAGGTTTCATGAACCTTGAATTCAAATGACTTGTTTCTTAGTCCTCGTGACCTTCCGGGCCTTAACTTGTTTGCTGAGTCCTTGGTTTTAAGGTTATCACCAACCCATGATTCTCATTCTAAGATGTTGACCTTGAGATGAGGTTCTTTAGTTTTTGCCCCTTTTGTTTCATATATGGGAGGTCTTACTTCTCGGTCGATCGTTCAGGAAGTCCACTTTCTCCTTAGCGCCTCAGGAATGGTACGTCTTGGTTGGTTTTCAATCCTTTATCTTGATTCTAGGTTTCCAACCTTTCTCTGATACTCATAGAACTTTGCTTAGGTTTCAACTTGACCGACGTCTCTTAGTTCAATGCTTTGAATCCACACGACAAGCTTAATTGGAGGCGGACAGCCTTGTTGGCCCTCAAGGCTCAATTAATGTTGTGTTGAGATTTGAAGTTCAAGGCTTCAATCCTTAGTCTTGGAATGTGTTCATCATCCCAGATTTCCAACTTGTAGGATCCTCGTCCTGGTGTCTTCCTGACTCGATACGACCCTTCCCAATTGGGGGATAGTCTTCCCTTCTGGCCAACTCTGGAGGCCTCTATCTTCCTCAGAGTCCAGTTGTCTTATCGAAAGAACTTCTCCTTAACCCTTTCGTTGCAGTGGAAAGATGCTCTCTTCTCATGCTCTGTGTTTCTAGCATTAACTTCATCCCTAACCTCGTCAATCAGATCGAGGACGAGCCTCACGCCTTCTTCATTGGTCTCGGGATCATATGCTTCCACTCTTGGCGATGCATGTGTAATCTCTAGGGGGCACAACTGCCTTGGCTCCATAAGCCAGCAAAAACGGGGTTGCTCCAGTTATCACTTCGTAGGTGGTGTGGTATGCCCAAAGTATAGGCAGCAACTCATCCACCCAAGTGTTTTTTGAGCGTTCGACCCTCTTCTTCAGTCCATCAAGGATAATTCAATTGGCTACCTTAGCTTGTCCATTAGCCTCAGGGTGAGCTACTGAAGTAAAGCAAAGTTCAATAACATTCTCCTTGCAGTACTTCTTAAACTCTTCATTGTTGTATTGTGTCCCATTATCCGTTACAAGGACTCGCGGGATCCCATATCTACAAATTATGTTCTCCCAAAAGAACTGGGCAACTTGCTTGGTGGTTATCTTGGCTAGAGGCTTAGCCTCAATCCACTTGGTGAAGTAGTCAATGGCGACTATCAGAAACTTCCTCTGTGCTGAAGCCATAGAGAAAGGACCTAGTATGTCCATCCCCCACATTGCAAACGGGATGGGAGAATTGACTAATATTAACATCTCAGGCGGCTGCCTTACAATCGGAGCGTGCTTCTGGCACCTATCACACCTCTTGACATAATTCTGTGCATCGGCCAGCATCTCTGGCCAATAGAATCCCATACGAGTTATTTTGTGAGCCAGGGCCCTGCCCCCCAAGTGCTGCCCACATATCCCTTCATGAACTTCCTCCAAGACTTCTCTTGCCTCTTGGGGCCTCAAGCACTTCAAGTAGGGGATGACAAATGATCTCTTATATAGGATGCCTTCAATCAAGGCATATCTCAATGCTCTTACTGACAGCTTTCGTGCCTCCAAGGCATTGTCAGGGAGCCAACCTGTTTCAAGGTGAGCTTTAATAGGATCTATCCAACAGCTTCCTACATCAATTGGTGCTACCAACTTAGAGTTGACAGTCGGGGCCTTCAAGACCTGAAAGTAAACACTCCCTGCATAATTTTCTATCTCAGAAGAAGCGAACTTAGAGAGGGCATCGGCCTTAACGTTCTCTTCTCTTGGAATGTGTTCTACATAGCACTCATCAAACTGAGTCATGATAGCTTTCACAACTCGCAGATATTTTGCCATAGTTTCATCCTTGGCCTCAAATTCACCGTTCACTTGCGAGACTACCAATCTTGAATCCCCACAGACTTTGAGATTCTTGACCCTCATGATTCTGGCCAAGCCTAAACCGGCTATCAAGGCTTCATACTCAGCTTCATTGTTGGTTGTCGGAAAGTCCAACTTCAAAGCATATTCGACTGTGAACCCATCGGGGCTTTGCAAAACTAAACCTGCACCACTGGATTTTGTTTTTGATGCTCCATCAAAATAGAGCACCCAATACTCCTTCAGATCAGGTACAAGTTCTTCATCTTTATTCTCACATTCTTGGTTGGGTACTATCTCCTGCCCCCCGACTTCTTGGTTGCT
Organism: Kitagawia praeruptora; assembly: GCA_037693485.1. Lineage (NCBI taxonomy): Eukaryota > Viridiplantae > Streptophyta > Magnoliopsida > Apiales > Apiaceae > Kitagawia > Kitagawia praeruptora. Next base: position 100,263,636 of record CM075352.1, on the reverse strand, counting down.
AATGGTACATTCAACCAGGAAGTCAGCCAATGCCTGAGCCTTAATGGCTGTCCGAGGCTTGTACGTTATGTCAAATTCTCCGAGCTCAATTGCCCATTTGATCAATCTTCCACTAGCTTTCGGGCTATGCAATATGCTTCTCAACTGCTGGTCTGTCAAGACTTCGATCTTGTGTGCCTGGAAGTACGATCGTAACTTCCTCGAGGCTGTTATTAATGCCAAGGCAAACTTCTCAATGGGAGAGTAATTCAACTCAGCCCCATGCAACACCTTGCTCACATAATAGATGGGTTTCTGAACCTTCTTCTCTTCTCGAACAAGAACAACACTCAATGCTTGTTCAGATACCGCCAGGTATAGATAAAGAGTCTCCCCAGGACTAGGTTTGGCCAACAGTGGGGCTTCGGCCATGTACTTCTTCAACTGTTCAAAGGCCTCTTGGCTTTTATCAGTCCATTCAAAATTTTTCACCTTCTTTAGTGCTTGAAAGAAAGGCAAGCACTTATCACCAGACTTGGAGATGAATCTTCCTATAGCGGCCACCCTTCCAGTTAATTTCTGTATGTCTCTCACAGAACGGGGTGGTTCCATATCTAAGATTGCTTTTATCTTGTCGGGGTTGGCCTCTATGCCTCTTTTCGAAACCATCAAACCCAAAAACTTCCCAGATCCAACGCCAAAAGCACACTTGGCTGGATTCAACATTATCTTATGGTGCCTCAGCACTTCGAACGCCTCTCTGAGGTGCTTAATGTGATCTGCCTTGAGTAGGCTTTTGACTAACATGTCATCAACATAGACCTCTATGGTTTTTCCAATCAGATGGGCGAATATCTTATTCACCAATCGTTGGTAAATAGCTCCTGCATTCTTTAGACCAAAAGCCATAACAAGATAGCAGAAAACACAAAAATCAGTTATGAAAGATACCTTAGGGATGTCATCCTTGTGCATCTTAATCTGATTGTAGTCGCTGAAACCATCCATGAAGCTCAACATCTCATGTCCAGCTGTGGCATCTATCAACATACCAATCCTAGGCAGAGGAAAACAATCTTTTGGACATGCATCATTCAGATCAGTGAAGTCTATACACATCCTCCATTTCCCATTTGCTTTTTTGACCATCATAGGGTTTGCTAACCATTCGGGGAACTGAATCTCTTCGATAAACCCAGCCTCTAAGAGCTTGTCAACTTCTTGTTTAATGGCCTCCTGCCTTTCAGGAGCAAAATTTCTCTTTTTCTGCTTTATTGTCTGCCGTTTGGGATCAACATTCAGTTTATGAGTTATGAGTTGGGGATCAATCCCTGGCATGTCGGCAGCTGTCCAAGCAAACACATCACTATTCTCCTGTAAGAATGCTATCAACTCTCCCTTAAGAGGTTCCTGTAGAGAAGCTCCTATATAGGTAACCTTCTCAGGGTCGCCCAGCTCTAGAAGAATAGGGATCAGATCCTCTGCTGGCTTTCCTCGGTGTTCATCGTCACCACGAACATCCATGTCTTCAATTGGGAGTACCTGCCCCCCGACTCCATCAGCTCTCAATGCAGATACATAACAACTTCTTGCCATCTTCTGATCGCCTTTTTGTTCTCCGACCCCATTCCGGGTTGGAAACTTAATCTTCATGTGGTAAGTGGAGGCAACAGCCTTGAACGCATGAAGTCCAGTCCTTCCCAGGATTGCATTATAGCTCGAGGCTGCCTTGATTACCAGAAAATTCAACATCTGAGTAGCTTCCTTAGGTTTTTGTCCAATGGTCATGGGCAACTGAGAATTAGTGTATCCCATCTTTACAAAAGCATCATGAAACAAAATATCAACAGAAGCTCCATTGTCTATCAAGACTCGTTTTACTTTCGAATTCCCAATCATAGGGGTTGTGACCAACGGGTCGTCATGGGGGAACTTCACCCCTTCAAGATCAGAATCATCGAAACCAATCACTGTTTCGGTCCTAGCACGTTTCGGGGCCTCTCCCACAATGTGCATCACCTCTCTGGCATACGCCTTTTGAGAGTTTCGAGTTGTACCGGTCGCTGTCGGGCCTCCCCAAATCATGTTGATAACTGGCCCTCGAGACTGTGGGTTACGATCTCGATCGTTATCCCTTCTGTCATTGTCTCTCCTATCATAGTCTCTCCTTCGGGTTCCACGATCTTCATCTTTGGTGAATTTGTTCAATTTTCCTTTACGAATTAAGAATTCAATCTCATCTTTCAACTCCCTACAATCATCCGTATCATGCCCCACATCTCGGTGGAACCTACAGTATTGATCATTGTCTCTTTTTGCGGGGTCACCCCTAAGTGGCTTCGGCCATCGAAAGTCCTTATCCTTTTCGATCTCTAACAAGATTTGACTCCTGGGAGCATTCAACCTTGCATAATCAGAGAATCTCAGCCCAAAATTCTTCTTTGGTGATGAGTTGGAGTCCTTGCTAGTCCGGGGATACTTGTCCCTAGCATCGTACTCCTGCTCTTGCTTTCGCTTCTTCGTATCATTGTTACCCTTGCCATTGTTCACTGTGGCCTCCTTCTTGGTGCTATCCTCAGCCTTGATATACTTATCAGCCCTTCGCTGGAGCTCAGCCATATTCTCGGGAGAATGCTTTGCCAATGACCTTTAAAAGTATAAGTCGGTGGTGCCATGCTCTAGGGCCACCATTGCCACCTTATTCTCCAAATCAGTGATGTTCAATGTCTCCTTAGTGAATCTCTTCAAGTAATCTCTCAGATTTTCATTCTTCCCCTGTACCACATACATAAGGGATGCAGAACTTTTCTCATGAACTCTTCCGCTGATAAACTGACTAACAAAAGCAGCACTTAACTCCTTAAAGGAGCCAATTGAGTTTGCAGGTAGCCGGCTATACCATCTTTGAGCCATACCCGACAGAGTTTGAGGGAATGACCTGCACTTCAAAGCGTCACTTGCAGGCTGTAACAGCAGTGCATTTGAGAATGTCCTAACGTGGTTCGCGGGATCACCCGTTCCATCATAAGCTTTAATTGTCGGCATCTTAAACTTCTTTGAGATACGAGCATTCATCACCTCCTCAGTAAACGGGGGTGTGGGATCATCAGGATCCCCAAGTGGCATCAAATCCTTGGGGTTGCTCTTGGGGGTTTCCACCCTCGTTGTTTTTCTAGTTGGGGCATCAGCCCTTCTTTGCCTTCTTGAAGGCCTCTCCAGATCTATAAAGGGAATCGGTCCTGATGTTGGAGGAGGTTGAGTCTGATTTGACCTAGCTTGTTCTCTTGCCATATCTTCCTTTAATATTAAGATCTCGGCTTCATGAGCCTTGATCCTTTCCGCAGTTGTCGACGGGGGTCCATCATAGATAGTTTGATGACTCCTCCGGGGTTCTCTACTAGCACGTCGCCTTCTTGGGGCTTCTTCACGATAATCATCATCAGAAGACGATTCATCAGTATAGGGACCAAAGTAGTCACGATACTCTCGATCTCGGATATGCATGGCATGACCACTTGATCCAGCTCCTTGAGTAGGAGGGTAGTTAGGCAGCCCATACATTGGGTTGTTATTCACGGGGAGATCCGTAGTGTGGATCTGGACCCCTTGTGGAGGGTTGTTAGGATCTACAATCAAGGGAGAAACCACCATCTGAAGGGGATTAGTCCCTGGATTTGTGTGGACGATCGGAGGTAACGTACTCTCAACATGGGAAGTCGTCCCTAGGGGTTGAGAAACTTGATGTTGAACGATCGTCCCGGTTGTTGGGGGCACCGGATCCGTGGTGGGCGGAGCAGAGCTGAGAGGAATAGGATCGGTGGTAGTCAACGTTGTTCTTTGTGTTTGAACCATGGTTGATGTCTTTGTCCCACAGACGGCGCCAAATGTTGTGGAACAAAAACTAGGTTACGATTTGTATTTAATGCTAGGGTTGGTGAGCTTCGAGCTTTAATGGTTGTTTCCGTGTTCGGGACTAATCGGTCCTCACAGAGTGCCTACGTATCTCGTATTGAGAATCAAGCCAAGACGTAGTTCTAGGTGATGTGCCCTCGGGGCTACGGCGGCGAGGGCTCACCTAGGACGTAGTGGCTTGTATGTCCTTATTCGAGGATTGAGCCAAAACGTCAGTGACGTATTGAGCTCTGCCCAAAAACCTTCCTCTGAGAATGAGGGGTCAGACCCTTTATATAGGCTGAGAAGCCCTAGAATCGTAGTAGAATTAGGTGACTTGGTGGGCAAGTCACCGCCTTGAGGAAGGTTCTAGACTCCTTCCTTGTAGGAGTCAGTTCCCATATCGAATTCTGTGCCTTGGAGGCTAAGCTTGGTAGGAGTGATATCCTTTTTTGACTCTTATTTGCTGAGCTGTTTATTGCCCCTAATATTAATTACAAAATTAATATTATAATTAGGGTTTGGGCCCATCTGGTGGGCCCCACGTTTGGACCATTCTAGGTCTAATTAATGTCACATTAAATGTGTCTTTAGGGCTTACTTTTAGCCCATATCAGTTTTAAATCAAAAAGGTAAAGTGTTTTAATTCGAAAGAAAATATTAATGATTGGAAGATATGATAAAAGGTACTATAATATATTCAACTAAAAGTAAATGTGAAAAAGGCAATCGACTAATTACCATTAATTATATTATGTTATTATTTATTTTAGGTGTTTTAATATATAGTTTTCTTTATAATGAGGGGTACATAAGTAAATTCACGAAGTACCAAAAAACAGGTACCAAAATATTACAATTATGTTTTTATATAATCTTTATGTTTTTATATATTTTTTAATGTTAATTTAATATTATTTAATATACTCATGTTTACGGATTATACTAATGTTTCCTTATTATAAACGAAGCATACAGATTTTTAATATATTTTATTAATAATTGAAAAATATGGTATGATATTTTTGGATATATATTAATGATTGTAAGATTAGTTTTAAATCAAAAAGGTAACGTATTTTAATTCGAAAGGAAATATTAATGATTGGAAGATGTTTTTTTAATTTTAATTTAATATAATTTAATATAGTCATGTTTACGGATTAAACTTATGTTTCCTTATTATAAATAAAGTGTACAGATTTTTTATTTTTTTATTAACAATTGAAAAATATTGTATGATATTTTCAGATAAATATTAATGATTGGAATTTTAATAAATAGGATGAACGTGCCGAAAACCGAACCGACAAAATTTCAATGCTCGTGCGATGCACGGATTTCTTTTATTATGTTATAAATTTAATTAATATTATAATTATGTTTTTATATAATCTTTATTTTTAATATTTTTTTTAATTTTAATTTAATGTAATTTAATATACCCATGTTTACGAAATATACTAATGTTTCCTTATTATGAACAATGTATATAGATTTCTGATATATTTTATTAATAATTGAAAAATATGGTATGATATTTTCGGGTATATATTAATGATTGTAATATTAGTTTTAAATCAAAATGGTAAAGTGTTTTAATTCGAAAGAAAATATTAATGATTGGAAGATATGATAAAAGATAATATCTTCAACTAAAAGTAAATGTGAAAAAGGCAATCGACTAATTACCATTAATTATATTATGTTATTATTTATTTTAGGTGTTTTAATATATATTTTTCTTTATAATGAAGGTTAAATGAGTAAATTCATGAAGTACCAAAAAACATGTACCAAAATATTACAATTATGTTTTTATATAATCGTTATCTTTTATATATTTTTTAATTGTCATTTAATATAATTTAATATACCCATGTTTACGGATTATACTAATGTTTCCTTATTATAAACAAAGTATACAGATTTTTAATATATTTTATTAATAATTAAAAAATATGTTATGATATTTTCGGATATATATTAATAATTGTAAGATTAGTTTTAAATCAAAATGGTAACGTATTTTAATTCGAAAGGAAATATTAATGATTGGAAGGTGTATTTTTTAATTTTAATTTAATATACTCATGTTTACGGATTATACTAATGTTCCTTATTATAAACAAAGTATACAAATTTTTAATATATTTTATTAACAATTTAAAAATATGGTATGATATTTTCGGATATATATTAATGATTGTAATATTAGTTTCAAATCAAAAAGGCAACGTATTTTAATTCGAAAGAAAATATATTAATGATTGGAAGATATGATAAAAGGTAACATCTTCGACTAAAAAGTAAATGTAAAAAAAGCAATCAACTAATTATCATTAATTATATTATGTTAATATATATTTATTTTAGATGTTTTATTATATATTTTTCTTTATAATGAAGGGTAAATAAGTAAAAAAATTGGTACCAAAATTTTTAATATTTCAACTTTTATATAATAGTGTAGATTTTTTATCTTGTAACATGATACATTGTGCAGAGTAGTTATTTTTTCTCTTTTCTTTTTTTGCGAGTAGAACAACATAATATGTACTATTTGTTCAGCAAACAAAACAATGGATAACTTTATCCGGAATTATGTTATTTTTCGGAATATGACAATGATGATTGTTTAAAATGAAGATGCGCAATTACCTTATTTATTCTTCATTCTTTACCTGTTATTCCCTTATATTTAAATTCATATTATGTATCAACTAAATTGATGAACCTCATATATGCATGATTCCCACCAAATTATTGAAAATGGCATTTTATATTCTATTTATTTGTTACAATATTGACACATTTATAAATATTTGCATGTTTTAATCTATTTTTGTTTTGAAAGCTAAACCTTAGGCATGGCTAAGAAATAAAATGCAACAATTCCAATATATTATTATCCTAAAAAAACACGACTGAGTAGCAACTAAATGACACATGACATAAGTCTACATGCTTACATTCAATGTGAATAAATACCATGTTAATAAACATGACGACTTTCACCACATGGGATTTCTTCCAACTAAGAAATGAATATCCTTGATTGCCCACTCAAGTTCCAGCACATGAGACCTAGAGAGCAAGGCAGCGATAAGCAGTGCAGAGAGAATTGAGATCAAAGATACGGGTAGAAAGCGGAGTGACAAGCACCTCCTTTTTGTCATGAATAATATCAAGGAGCTCGACTTGGAATTGCACAACATGAAAATGGGTGGTTGGGATTTGGTCCGCTCCAGGATCGTGATAACCAGAAGCAAGCAAGCAGAATATGCCATTGCCCAGATGTAATAAAGAATTAATGATAACGGTAGGTTAGAGGTGTTGGAAACAAAGCTAACTTGAAAATATGGATATAACAGATGTATGCAGAAAATAAACTGCAAGTGAAAAGCAATCTCTTATTTCTTGCTTCTGACTAATAAAGCAACGTACACAAGTTTAAATAGGCCAACTAAAGAGACTGTTGTAATGCAGCAACTACCTCCTACAAATTCTCTAGCACTCCTCCTTATTCAAAATACTTCCTAAAAACACTCAAACAAACATTTGACTACTTCAATCTAAAACTAACATGGCTGACTCGACACAGATAAACAAATTACATCAAAATAAATAACTAAACATATGAATAAACTTGTAACATATAATTTTAGAATTATAAACCCAACATTCTCCCCCATAATTCTAAAATCATCAAAACGCAATCTAAAAACCCATATGGCTTTTATCAAGATAAAACAACCCGTGTGGCATCATAATGAAACAACCCGTATGGTCTTCTTCTCTGTGCTCATCTAGCAGTTTCATGATATTTGCCCATATGGCAGACTTCTCTTGCCCATTTGACTAACTTAAACTTGCCCGTTTGGCTAAGCCCTTATGGCTTCACTCCTTTGCCCCTATGACATTGCTCACAATAAAGCTGGTTCCTCATCCTCCATGACTGCCATGTTCGTCTCCAGTTGCTTCTCCCGTTCCCGTCGTGGTTGACTGCATTATGAAGCATAATGGCCCATGGTGTTACAGTTGTAGCACTTTATCTTCCTTTTGTCACGAAACGTGCCACTTCTGGTTCTTTGATTCTGAGACGTCAAGAGGAGTTGGCTATCTACACTGTCAGACCTGCCCTTCATTCTCTCCTCATGAGCTTTGAGACGTCCCACCAATTCCTCGACTGTCATTGCTTTGATATCTCCAAACTGCTCAATGTTTGAAGCTATCTGGAGGAATTTATCAGGGACAGCTCGAAGGATCTTTCTCACTACGCTTGCCTCTTCCATTGTCTCACCAAGAACACGTATATTAGTCACAATGCTACTCAGTTTCATGTAGAATTCGTCTATCTTCTCTGAGTCCTTCATGGTAAGAGACTTGAATTCTCCCTTCAATGTCTGTATCTTTGCCTCCTGGACACGCTCTACACCCATACACATCCTCTTGATTGCCTCTCAAGCCTCCTTAGCCGTTTCTTTCTCAGCTATGGCCAGTAGAATGTCCTCTGGCACCCCCTGGTAGATTGCTGCAAGAGCCATCTGCATTGTTCTTTCTTCCACAGCCACTCTAGGATTCTTTTGCTCGATCGATGGCTCCCCAGACTCCTTGTGCCTTCATGAATACCTTCATCTTGAGAGACCATGCTGTGTAGTTGCTTTTCGTTAACATAGGATAGATCAAGCCCATAACTCCTTCCTTCGTCTTTGGTGTTTCCATGGCTTCTTGTGTATGTAGGGGTTGATACTTGGGCATGCACAGGACGTAACAAACCTGGGGTCTCTGATACCAAATGTTGGAAACAAAGCTAACTTGAAAATATGGATATAACAGATGTATGCAAAAAATAAACTGCAAGTGAAAAGCAATCTCTTATTTCTTGCTTCTGACTAATAAAGCAACGTACACAAGTTTAAATAGGCCAACTACAGAGACTGTTGTAATGCAACAACTACCTCCTACAAATTCTCTAGCACTCCTCCTTATTCAAAATACTTCCTAAAAACACTCAAACAAACATCTGACTACTTCAATCTAAAACTAACGTGTCTGACTCGACACAGATAAACAAATTACATCAAAATAAATAACTAAACATATGAATAAACTTGTAACATATAATTTTAGAATTATAAACCCAACAAGAGGCAGATAATCGGATTCAGAATACTTAACTGCAGGGGACAGTTCAACCCTTAACCATTCTTTGCTGGCTATATCATAAGCTTCAAAGAACCCCTTAAGTTTGGGGTAATAAGCATATATAACCCCGTCTGCGATTATAACTGCGCCTAGACATGGAAACCAATTTTCACGAAACCACTCCATCACAAACTCCCATCGATCCTCAAAAGGATAGTAGGCGTACAATAATAAAATCTTTCTACTTATGCTGTAGAGGCCAACTATTATTTTTAGAATCCGCGAATACCGGAGGATTTAGCATTAGTTGATCATCATCATCTCCACCTGGTTTGGATTCTATGCAATGCCAGTGGGGGTCAGGTTGAGTAGGATCCAAAACAAAAACCTTGCAACAGCTACAACAATCATCATCAGAATATGTAAAGAAATACACCTTGCCATCAAAAGCGACACCACCACCTAATGGAGGCACGCGATTTGTGATGAGGGGATCAGCTCTTTTCCAAAGCATATGGCTATCGATCAAATCCAAATCTGCAAAATAACACGAGCTTGATTCTGAGGAATCGGAGTCACGTATTGGCCTTCCCACTAAATAAATTCTGGATCCGACACCCACCATGGAATTCAAACAATTTCTTAAACCAATTTCTTGCGCTGTACGAGGAAGGGTTGAGACTCCACCAGTTTGGAGATCCAAAATATAGTAGCCAGTAACGTCGAGATGATTTACTCCAGACTCTTTATCGCTGTCGTCCTCGATCTCCCTGGCTTGAAGTTTCTGGCTGTCCTCATCGAACTGATTAGTCTGTACTATAATACGCCCATCATTCACCTCCTTCATACTATAAACCCATTTCTCCACCTTCACAAACATCCTTCCTTCCACTTCCTCCTGCCGCCGCCGACGATGACCTTCAAATTAGGGTTGCATGTTTTAATCTATACTATCTGATATGGGCTAAAAATAAGCCCTAAGGACACATTTTATGTGGCATTAATTAGACCTACAATGGTCCAAACGTGGGGCCCACCAGATGGGCCCAAACCCCAATTATAATATTAATTTCGTAATTAATATTTAGGGATAATTAACAGCTGGGAGATACAAGTCAGATAAGGACATTATCTCTACAAGGAGTAGCCTCCAAGCCACACAGTCATACAAGGAAACAGACTCCTACAAGGAAGGAGTCTAGAACCTTCCTCAAGGCTGACTTGCCCACCAAGTCACCTAACCCTATTACGATTTTAGGGCTTCTCAGCCTATATAAAGGGTCTGACCCCTCATCTCAGAACTACGTTTTATTGGCTTGATTCTCTAAATACAGAGATACGTAGGCATTCTGTGAGGACCGTTTAGTCTCGAACGCAGAAGCAGCCATTAAAGCACGAAGCTCACGAACCCTAGCATTAAATACACAAACCCTAGCCGCAATAATTTAAACCTAGTTTTTATTCCACAACATTTGGCGCCGTCTGTGGGAAAAAGACATCAACCATGGTTCAAACACGAAGAACTCCACCAAGCACTACAGAGCCAATCGCTACCGAGGCTCTACCTCTTAGCTCTGCTCCGCCCCGCACTGAACAAGTGCTACCGACATCTGAGCAGGTACCTCCAACATCTGGGATTATCGTTCCATATCAAGTTTCTCAACCCTTAGGGACGACTACCCATGTTGAGAGTACGCTACCTCCGATCGTCCACACAATTCCCGGGACTAACCCGGGGATTTCTTCCCTGATTGTAGACCCCAACAACCTTACACGAGGGGTTCAGATCCACACTACGGATCTCCCCATAAGCACCAATCCAATGTATGGGATGACCAATTACGGAGCTGGACCGAGTGGCCATGCCCTGTATATTCGAGATCGAGATTATCGCGATTTTTCTGGTCCTTATTCAGATGAATCATCTTCTGGCGATGATTACGAGCGTGATGAAGCCCCGAGGAGGCGACGTGCAAGTAAAGAGCCTATGGGAAGAACTCGAACTATCCATGATGGACTCCCTTCAACAGCTGCTGAAAGGATTAAGGCTTATGAAGCCGAGATCTTAAAGTTAAAGGAAGATATGGCCAGGGAGCAAGCCAGATCAAGACAGACTTTGCCACCTCCCACGTCAGGACCGATTCCCTTCATAGATCTGGAGAGGCCTCCAAGGAGGCAAAGAAGGACTACCGTCCCACCTGAAAGAACTACAAGGGTGGAAACCCCTAAAAGCAACCCCAAGGATCTGCTGCCGCTTGGGGACCCTGATGATCCCACACCTCCGTTTACTGAGGACGTGATGAATGCTCGTATCTCAAAGAAGTTTAAGATGCCAACAATCAAAGCCTATGATGGAATGGGTGATCCTGCCAACCACGTTAGAACGTTCTCAAACGCACTGCTGTTGCAGCCTGCAAGCGACGCTTTGAAGTGTAGGGCTTTCCCTCAAACTTTGTCGGGCATGGCTCAAAGATGGTATAGTCGGCTCCCTGCAAACTCGATTGGTTCCTTTAAGGAATTGAGTGCTGCCTTCATTAGTCAGTTTATCAGCGGAAGAACGCATGAGAAAAGCTCTGCATCTCTTATGTATATAGTACAAGGGAAGAACGAAAGTCTGAGAGATTATCTTAAGAGGTTCACCAAGGAGACTCTGAACATCACTGATCTGGACAATAAAGTTGCAATGGTAGCCTTGGAGCATGGTACCACCGACCTGTACTTTAAGAGATCATTGGCAAAGCATCCCCCGGAGAATATGGCTGATCTCCAACGAAGGGCTTCTAAATACATCAAGGCCGAGGATAGCACGAAGAAGGAAGTCACGTTAGGCAATGGCCAGGGGAACAATGATACAAAAAAGCGTAAGCAAGGGCAGGAGTACGATGCTAAGGACAAGTATCCCCGAACTAGCAAAGACTCTGATTCGCCACCAAAAAGGAACTTGGGACCAAGGTTCTCTGACTATGCAAGGTTGAATGCCCCTAGAAGTCAAATCTTGTTGGAAATTGAAAAGGATAAAGACTTTCGATGGCCGAAGCCACTCAGGGGAGACCCCGCAAAGAGGAATAAGGATCAGTATTGTAGGTTCCACCGAGATGTAGGACATGACACGGATGATTGCAGACAGTTGAAGGACGAGATTGAATTCTTGATCCGTAAAGGAAAGCTGAACAATTTCACAAAGGGTGGAGATCAAGGAACCCAAAGAGGGGATTACAACAGGAGAAACAATGACAGAAGGGATAATGATCGTGACCGTAGCACGCAGCCCCGAGGGCCGGTTATCAACATGATCTGGGGAGGCCCAACAGCGGCCGGTACAACTCGGAACTCTCGAAAGGCATACGCAAGGGAGGTAATGCACATTGTGGGAGAGGCCCCGAAGCGTGCTAAAACTGAGATGGTAATTGGGTTCGATGATTCGGACTTGGAAGGGGTGAAGTTCCCCCATGATGACCCGCTGGTCATAACTCCTGTGATTGGAAATTCAGAAGTAAAACGAGTCTTGATAGACAATGGAGCTTCTGTGGATATTTTGTTTCATGATGCGTTTGTAAAGATGGGATACAACGACTCTCAATTGACCCCTGCAAACATGCCTATATACGGATTTAATGGAGTGGAGTCCAACGTTGAAGGGACTATTCAGTTGCCCATGACTATTGGGCAGGAACCTAAGGAGGCGACTCAGATGCTGAATTTCTTGGTGATTAAAGCAGCTTCAACATACAACGCAATCCTTGGAAGGACTGGATTACATGCGTTTAAGGCTGTGGCCTCTTCCTATCATATGAAGATTAAGTTTCCAACACGGAATGGTGTCGGAGAACAAAAGGGTGATCAGAAGATGGCAAGAAGTTGCTATGTAGCCGCCTTGAGGGCCGATGGAGTCGGGGGGCAGGTCCTTCCAATTGAAGACATGGATGTCCGTGATGATGAAGAACATAGAGGGAAGCCAGCAGAGGATTTGATTCCCATACCCCTAGAGCCGAATGATCCTGAAAAAGTTACTTATGTTGGAGCATCTCTGAAAGAACCCTTGAAGGGCAAGTTGATAGAATTCTTACAAAAGAACAGCGACGTGTTCGCTTGGACAGCAGCTGATATGCCAGGGATTGACCCCCAACTCATAACTCATAAGTTGAATGTTGACCCCAAGAGGAAGACAATAAAGCAGAAGAAGAGAAACTTTGCTCCGGAGAGGCAAGAGGCCATTAAGCAAGAAGTGGATAAGCTCTTGGAAGCTGGTTTCGTTGAAGAAATTCAGTTTCCCGAATGGTTAGCAAACCCTGTGATGGTCAAGAAAGCAAATGGGAAGTGGAGGATGTGTATAGACTTCACTGACCTGAATGATGCATGTCCAAAAGATTGTTTTCCCCTTCCAAGGATTGACATGTTGATAGATGCCACAGCTGGGCATGAGATGTTAAGCTTCATGGATGGATTCAGCGGCTATAATCAGATTAAGATGCACAAAGATGACATCCCTAAGGTATCTTTTATAACTGACTTTGGTGTCTTCTGTTATCTTGTTATGGCATTTGGTCTAAAGAATGCAGGAGCTACTTACCAACGCTTGGTGAATAAGATATTTGCCCATCTGATTGGAAAAACCATGGAGGTGTATGTTGATGACATGTTAGTCAAGAGCCTACTCAAGGCTGATCATATTAAGCACCTCGAAGAGGCATTTGAAGTGCTGAGGCACCATAAGATGATGTTGAATCCCGCTAAGTGTGCCTTTGGCGTTGGATCTGGAAAGTTTTTAGGACTGATGGTTTCAAAGAGAGGCATTGAGGCCAATCCTGACAAGATCAAGGCGATTTTAGACATGGAACCACCACGTTCGATAAGAGATGTGCAGAAGTTGACAGGCCGAGTAGCAGCCTTAGGGAGGTTCATCTCCAAATCTGGTGATAAGTGCTTACCTTTCTTTCAAACATTAAAGAAGGTAAAGAATTTTGAATGGACACCTGAAAGCCAAGAGGCCTTTGAGCAATTGAAGAAGTACATGGCTGAAGCCCCGCTGTTGGCCAAGCCTAGCATCGGAGAGACTCTTTATCTATACCTGGCGGTATCTGAGCAAGCATTGAGTGCCGTCCTCATAAGGGAAGAGAACAAGGTTCAGAAACCTATATACTATGTGAGTAAGGTGTTGCATGGAGCTGAGTTAAACTATTCCACCATTGAGAAGTTTGCTTTAGCATTGGTAACAGCTTCAAGGAAACTACGACCTTATTTTCAGTCACACAAGATTGAAGTCCTGACGGACCAGCAGTTGAGAAGTATCTTGCACAGCCCTAAGGTCAGTGGGAGGTTAATTAAGTGGGCAATCGAACTCGGAGAATTTGACATTGCATATAAGCCTCGGACAGCCATCAAGGCTCAGGCATTAGCTGACTTCTTGGTTGAATGTACCATTGGCAATCAAGAAGTCGGGGGGCAGGAGATAGTAACCACCCCTGGAGTTGAGAGTAAGGATGAAGAACTTGTACTTGTACCTGATCAGAAAGAGTATTGGGTGCTCTATTTTGATGGAGCATCAAAAACAAAATCTAGTGGTGCAGGTTTGGTTTTGCAAAGCCCCGATGGGTTCACGGTTGAATACGCTTTGAAGTTGGACTTTCCTACAACCAACAATGAAGCTGAATATGAAGCATTAATAGCTGGATTGGGATTGGCCAGAGTCATGAGGGTCAAGAACCTCAAGGTGTGTGGAGATTCAAGACTGGTAGTCTCGCAAGTGAATGGTGAGTTTGAGGCCAAGGATGAAACTATGGCAAAATACCTCAGAGTCGTGAAAGCAGTTATGACTCAGTTTGAGGAGTGCTACCTGGAGCACATTCCTAGGGAAGAGAACGTTAAGGCCGATGCCCTCTCTAAGTTCGCCTCTTCTGAAATAGAGAATTATGCAGGTAGTGTTTACTTCCAGGTCTTGAAGGCCCCAACCATCAATTCTAAGTTGGTAGCACCTATCGATGTTGGAAGCTGTTGGATAGATCCTATTAAAGCTCATCTAGAAACCGGATGGCTCCCCAGCAATGCCTTGGAGGCACGAAAATTGTCAGTGAGAGCATTGAGATATGCCCTGATTGAAGGCATCTTATACAAGAGATCGTTTGTCATCCCGTACTTGAAGTGCTTAAGGCCCCAAGAGGCAAGAGAAGCATTGGAAGAAGTTCATGAAGGGATCTGTGGGCAGCACTTGGGGGGCAGAGCCTTAGCTCACAAAATTACCCGCCTGGGATTCTATTGGCCGGAGATGTTAACAGATGCCCAGGATTATGTCAAGAAGTGTGATAGATGTCAGAAACATGCCCCTGTTGTAAGGCAGCCGCCTGAAAAGTTAACCTCAATCAGCTCTCCCATTCCGTTTGCTATGTGGGGAATGGACATTCTTGGTCCTTTCCCCATGGCTTCAGCGCAAAGGAAGTTTCTGATTGTCGCCATTGATTACTTCACTAAGTGGATTGAGGCTAAGCCTTTAGCCAAGATAACCACCAAGCAAGTTTCCCAGTTCTTTTGGGAGAACGTAATCTGCAGGTATGGAATTCCCCGAATCCTTGTGACAGATAATGGGACACAATTCAACAATGAAGAGTTCAGAAAATACTGTGAGGAAAATGCTATCGAGCTCCGTTTTACTTCGGTAGCTCACCCGCAAGCTAATGGACAGGCTGAGGTAGCCAATCGGATTATTCTTGATGGACTTAAGAAGAGGGTCGAACGATCGAGAAATACTTGGGTGGATGAATTACTACCTATACTTTGGGCATATCGTACTACTTGCAAAGTAACAACTGGGGAAACCCCTTTCCTACTGGCTTATGGAGCCGAGGCAGTCGTACCACTAGAAGTCATGCATGCATCACCTAGAATTGAAGCATTCGAGCCAGAGACTAATGAAGAAGGCATGAGGCTCGCCTTAGATTTGATTGATGAAGTCAGGGACGAGGCAAATGCCAGAAATGCGGAGCATCAAAAGAAAGCATCTTTCTACTACAACCACAGGGTTAAGGAGAGGTTCTTTCAACAAGGTGACTTGGTTCTTAGGAAGATCGAGGCTTCTGGAGTTGGTCAGAAAGGAAAGTTAGCCCCAAACTGGGAAGGGCCGTATCGAGTCAAGAAGACACTAGGACGAGGATCTTACAAACTGGAAACCTTGGACGGGGTTGAGGTGCCCCGGACTTGGCATGCATTGAACCTCAAGGTTTATTATGTTTAAGCTCTCCTGAAAAGGACCTAGCTTTTTGCCTATGTAATAGAAGTAGAAATAAGGTTGATGAAACCATTCCAAGTTTTTAAAAAAACTTGAGATATTGGAAGTAGAGTATCTATGTAAGGGCTGTGCCCGTTTCTTCATATTAATAAGACTATCCTACATTTTCATATGAACCCTACTCATTGATGTTTATGCACAAAATGCTAGACAACACATGCGAGTATAAGTAAGTTGAGAAGCATTAAGGACAATGGATTATGAATTTAAAAGTTATGCCCGAAGGCAGAATACATAACCAACTAGTTCAAAATAAGTTAACGAAAATACAAAGTCATGCCCGAAGGCAGAGTGCATAAATAGAAAGATAAAGATGTCAGCTACTAAGCATCTCCAGTGTGCTCATCCTCTCCGGCTGCTCCAGGGTGAGCAAAGGAATCTGGCTCTAGTATCCTCTCATCATCCTCTGGGTCCTCCTCCCGTGTGTCCTGCACTGCCAAGGCCATAGGAGCATGAGGGCTAGGGAAGTCTGAAACACTAAGGGTGCCAGGAAATCTCCTAGTAACCTCAGCAAGAGCTTCATCCCATCCCTGAGTAAACTGATAAGGGAATAGAGAGTCGTCATGCTTCTCCATGAAGCCCATATACTCCTGGGAGGCAAGGTATTCGTCAATCAGGTCGTCCTTGTCCTTCCTAAGAGAGACATTTTCAGCCTGAGACTCTAAAAGCTCTTTCTCCCTCCTCGCTAAAGTGGCCTTGACAGAGCCCAGTTCATCCTGGGAGTCATCAAACTTGGCCTTGTAAGTCTCGTAGTTGGAACGCCAAGTCTTAGCTTGAAATACGACTCCCTGGAAGTTGGCATTAGCCTGCAAAAGACAAAGTTAAAACCACGGTTCAGGTGACAAAACAAGTACATAAAAGAGTGGATAAAAAGGAGCTTACAGCTGCGAAGGCCTGAGCTCCAGCACTCTCAGCTCCTTCAAGAGTGGAGCCAGATACATAGTCCTTGAAGTCACCAGGGGTGATGGAGTGATAGGACCAATCCATAGCATGCTTGCAGTCTCCAACAATGGAGTCTTTCTTCCTAATACCCCAGTTGGGGCGCCAGGCACTCTTGGAGGAGCCATCTACCTCCTCAACATCAGCCACATGGGGCCTCAAGTAGGCATCCGAGGCTGTTGGGGCTCGAGGATCTTTCCCTGAACGAGCCCTTTTCAGCCTAGCAGTGTCCCCATCTTCTGGCTCATTGGTCTTGTTGATAAAAGCTGCAGCTGCAATTACAAAACAAAAGAAACAAATAATGGGTATGAGATAATCATATTCAAATAAAGGAATGCAAAAAGAAAGGAAATTACCCTTATTGCCCACTCGGGAAAGTCCCAAAGTCTTAAGTTGGAACTCATTCAGGAGATCCCAAGCCATAGTAGAATAATTATCCTTGATGAGCTCCTGGTAGGCAAGGGTCTCTTCCTCATTCAGCTCAATGTCATTGGCACTTCCATCTACTACCTTACCAAAGGTACTACGAAAGACATTGCCCCAATCTCCACCATCCCATATCAAGTACATAAACTCCTTCTTCCACTTTGGGTTGGAGTCAGGAATAGATTGGGGGTGAAAGATTGGAGGAGTAGAAGAACGGTGACTAATGTAAACCCAACCCGGGGTAGATTCAGCAGAATTTTTAAATTGAAATATTTTTCTAAAAAGAGCTACAGAAAGAGGGAATTTGTTTTTAAGGCAAAGGACCAGAAAACAGTTGATCACCCTCCAAGAATTGGGAGGAAGTTGACAAGGGTTAACTCCTACATCTGCTAAAAGCCTAGGGATAAACTCATGAAAAGGGAATCGAACCCCTGCAACAATGGCACCCCTATAAATACAAAGTGCATTGGGGCGCCAATGGCAAGATCGATCCCCAGGTTCAGCTGGGATAAGCCTATAGGGATATTCTATTTTATACATCCTATTATAGTCAGTGATTTTTTCTATGTCATGGAAAATGTTGCTATGATTATAGGAATCAAGGTGTGACAGGGATGGAAAATCTTCTTTACGATTTAAAATCATATCCTGTAAACTCATGGAAGAAGAACGAATGGTGATACCTCTTTTTGAGGCCACTTGCAGTTTCTGGAAACGTTGAGTAGCACGATCTTCAGCCATTTCTTCAAATCTTCAAAGAGAAATTATGATCTGCAAAGAACAAAGAAGTTTTTAGAACAATCTTCAAATCTTCAAAGGAATTGAAGGAAAAACCCAGAAAAAAGGGCAATCTTCAAACTAAGAAACTAGAAATTCTGGAAAGTACCTTGAGTGTTCTTCAAATCTTCAACAATAACTGGAAAATTTCTGGAAAAATTCCCAGAAATCCTTGAGCAATCTTCAAATCTTCAAAGATTGGAAGAAGAATCACTAGAAAACTTGAAGGATGCCTTTGAATCTTCAAAGAAGGAGGATCAAACTCAGAGAAAATTTCTTAAGGGAGTTAGGAACTTTTGAGAGAGTTTTTTAGAAACTTTTGTGATGAAGTGAAAGTGAAAACTTTGGCCTTTATATAAGCAAAAAGTTCGGGGATTTCAACCGGCTAAAATGAATATCAACCGGTTGTAACCAGTTCAAAACTCTTATGGGCTGTCAACACAAAGTGGACTTTAAAAGGCCCAACAACATTAGGCTTGTTAAAGCCCAAGTATAGTTAAAGCAATTAAAGGCCTGTCGTGGCCCAACCCATATTGGTGAACCTTATTGAGGTTTTAATTTAAGGTCATATTGACCAAAAGTTGAAGCCCAAGTCAAAGTCAATTAAGAGCCCATGAAGAGAGGCCCAGAATTAAGGTCCAAAAGCAAAACAAGCGTCCCAAGTCGTGGCCAACGACCTCATTTAACAATACAATTTCGAGCTCGAACAAACGACCTGGAAAGTCAAGCAAAAACCCACTTTGAGGTCGAAAATATACTGGGGCTAGTTCGTTAATTCGAGGTCGAAAAAGAACAGAAAGTCACCAAAAATCTATACGACTTGAAACCCATTTTGAGGTCGATGTTCTCTAAAATTGAGATCGAAATTCTGAGCTCGAAAATGAACTGAAAAATTTGGAAATTCCTAACGACCTAGGACTAAGTTTGAGATCGTTCAAAACATTATTCGAGCTCGTAAATATGAGGTCGTTATAACAGGGTTTGAAATCGTAAGTTTGAGGTCGAATTTGCACTAGGAATTCAAGAAAAACCACACGACCTGGGACCCTTTTAAGGTCGTTTTTTCTTTTATTGAGATCGTTAATTTGAGGTCGAAACTGAACTGAGAAACATGGGAAGTCCTTTCGACCTGGGACTTATTCGAGGTCGAAATTACATTGAATTGAGGTCGCAGGCTCCTGGTCGAAAATCAACTGTAAAACGAGCTCGAAGCCCACGACCTGGAGCACTTTGAGCTCGAATTTTGAGCTCGAAAATGAGCTGAAAAAAGACAGAATTAAATTCCGAAAATTCCAGAAAGGTAGAAAAATAATTTTTAAAATTATTTTATGCATGAAGCACAATTTAATATTTTTGATTGATATGTCAAAAATAAAGAAAAATACCCGTGGGTACCAGAAAAATCCTAAAAATTTAGGAGAAATATGAAAAATATGAGGAATTTTATTAATAATTCCTTAAATTAAAAGGGCAAATTTCAATAACAAAAGTTGTTCGAAAAAATTGCTTAACCTCGAATAAGGCAAATCGTCGTAAATGTGTAGGTCGCTCCACACTTTACAATAAGACGATACTCGTGAAACACTAGTGTATTGAATCCCCGGTAAGGGAACGAAAATAAATCCCAAGTCTCGAAAAAGGCAAATTAAAACTTCTACAAAAACTTGAACGTTTTTCCAGAAGTTGGGGGGCAAATGATATGGGCTAAAAATAAGCCCTAAGGACACATTTTATGTGGCATTAATTAGACCTAGAATGGTCCAAACGTGGGGCCCACCAGATGGGCCCAAACCCCAATTATAATATTAATTTCGTAATTAATATTTAGGGATAATTAACAGCTGGGAGATACAAGTCAGATAAGGACATTATCTCTACAAGGAGTAGCCTCCAAGCCACACAGTCATACAAGGAAACAGACTCCTACAAGGAAGGAGTCTAGAACCTTCCTCAAGGCTGACTTGCCCACCAAGTCACCTAACCCTATTACGATTTTAGGGCTTCTCAGCCTATATAAAGGGTCTGACCCCTCATCTCAGAACTACGTTTTATTGGCTTGATTCTCTAAATACAGAGATACGTAGGCATTCTGTGAGGACCGTTTAGTCTCGAACGCAGAAGCAGCCATTAAAGCACGAAGCTCACGAACCCTAGCATTAAATACACAAACCCTAGCCGCAATAATTTAAACCTAGTTTTTATTCCACAACACTATCTATATAAAATCCGAAACATTAAAAGTTTTGGTACTTTGGTACATGTTTTTTGGTACGTCGTGAATTTACTTATTTACCCTTCATTATAAAAAAAAATATATGATATCTATACTATTAAAACTCCCAAAATAAATAATAACATAATATAATAAATGGTAAGTAGTCGATTGCCTTTTTTCACATTTACTTTTCATTGAAGATATTACCTTTTATAAACACCTTCCAATCATTAATATTTCCTTTCGAATTAAAACACGTTGCATTTTTAATTTAAAACTAATTTTACAAGCATTAATATATACCAATAATAATGCTAAGTAGTCGATTGCCTTTTTTCACAATTACTTTTTATTGAAGATATTAGCCTTTATAAACACCTAAAAACATCAATTGTATCATATCTTCCAATCATTACTATTTTCTTTCGAATTAAAACACGTTACATTTTTAATTTAAAACTAATTTTACAATCATTAATATATACCTGAAAATATCACATCATTTTTCAATTATTAATAAAATATATTTAAAAAAACATGAGCATATTAAATTATATTAAATTAAAATTAATCTATACTATATTATAAAAGACGAAAGATTAAAAGTTTTGGTACCTTTTTTGGTATATGTTTTTTTTAGGATTTCGTGAATTTACTTATTTAACCTTTATTATAAAGAAAAAAATATACGATATTTATACAATTAAAACACCTAAATAAATAATAACATAATATAATTAATAGTAATTAGTCAATTTCCTTTTTACATTTACTTTTAATTGAAGATATTACCTTCCATAAACACCTAAAAATAACTATCATATCTTTCAGTCATATCATATCTAGCAATAGTTAATATATACCCAAATATATCCCATCATATCTTCTAATTACTAGCAAAATATAATAAAAATTCATATACTACGAATAATGACCATTAGATTTTTTATCATTAGATGTAATGATTAAATATATTATCTAATTAAATTAATTTACTAAAATTTTAAGATTTGAATTCTCCTTTATTATAAAGAAAAAAATATATTATATCTATACTATTAAAACACCTAAAATAAATAATAACATAATATAATTAATGGTAATTAGTCGATTTTCTTTTTCACATTTACTTTTAATTGAAGATATTACCTTCTATGAACACCTAAAAATATCAATCATATCATATCTTCCAATCATATCATATCTAGCAATAATTAGTATATACCCAAAAATATCACATCATATCTTCTAATTACTAACAAAATATAATAAAAATCTGTATACTACGAATAATGACCATTAGATTTTTAGTAAAAAATCAGAATGGTTAGATGTAATGATTAAATATATTATATAATTAAATTAATTTACTAAATTTCAATATTCGAATTCTATCAACGACACATTTATTTTAAAATTTTATAATATAAGTTTTAAACCATGCATATCATTAATTAAATTTAAAATTAAAATAAAATATTGTAAATGTTGATTATATAAAAATATAATTGTAACATAAAATAAAATTTGTTACATATCAAAAAAATCCGTGCATCGCACGGGTTATAAGCTAGTATTTTTAAAATTTAGACTAACAGTTTATAACATAACAATATGATATGTTTTTCACTTCTAAAAATATTATTCTTTTATTATAAAATGTATGTTTATTGTCTTCTTTGTTTCATTTTTTGAGTCCTGATTATATATAGTTATACATTTACAGTTAAATCTCGATAAATGAATACGTTCAGAACTGGAAAATTTTATTCATTAATCGAAATTATTCATTTATCGAGATCAAAAATACACTGTCTCTATTATGTTGGGACCGGAAAAAAATATTCATTTGATGAGATTATTCGTTTATCGAATATTCATTTATCGAGGTTCTATTGTAGTTGGGTTCTTTTTCTTTTTCAAATACAATATTTAACGGGCTTAATGACCTTTTGGCCCTTCAGGTTTACACAGTTATACCCATAAAACCCTAAAGTTTCAAAGCGTTCCTTTTCGTCCCTCCACCTTCAGAAATGTACCTTTTAGCCAGACTCTGTATCGACTTATAACGTTACAGAATAGCATGGATATAATAGACATTTCACTAATAACTTAATTTAGCAATTAAAATTAGCAATTAATTATAACAACAAAATTCTTAATTCTTTTTACAAGATTATAACAACATAATTGTTTTTGAAAAATAGAAGCAATAGATAGTGGGATGTGGGGAGGGCTGTGGTTGGTGAAGGAGAGGGCTGTGGAGGCGAAGCAGTGGTGGGGAAGAAGGGGTAGAACGGCGGTGTTGTGGGATGTGGTGATTGGCGGCGTGGTGGAGTTGTGGTGTAGGGGAAGAAGGGCGGAGGGAGGCGAGTGATGACTACGGTTGGATGGAGATGGGATAACGGTGGTGTTCGAAGGAGATGGGCCAAGGGGAGATGCGGGGCGACGGATTGGTGACGTAGAGAGATGGGTGGAGGCAGTGGGTTTGAATTGAAGGAGAGGAGAAGGAAAGTGAACGGAGGAGGTGCGGCGTGGTGGTTGGAAGAGAAGAGGTGGGAACGGAGGCTGATGTAGAGTGAACGGCGCCGGAGGCGGAGTTGCGAGATGGGTGGGGTTGAAGGGAAGGAAGTGGTGGTTTGGTGGTGTAAGATGGATGAAAAAGGTGATGAGGTGGTGGTGAACGGGAAAGGGGAAGGTAGAAGATGGGTTGAAGATTTGAAGTGCGGCGGAAGAAGATGAGAGGAGAGGAAGTGAAGCGGTGGTGGTTGCGAGGAGCGGTGGTGAAGGACAGGAAGTGTAATTTTTTTTTTTGCTAAATTAAATTTTAAATTAACTGTAAATTAATATAAATTTTAAATTAATGATAAATTAATGTAAATTTTGAATTTGGTAAAATGACTGTTATACTCCTGCCGATATAACCCGATATGCCATCTGACCCGGTATAGTGGCTAAAAGGGACATTTCTGAAGTTGGAGGGGCGATAAGGAACACTTTGAAACACTAGGGCTTTATGGGTATAACTGTGAAAACTTGAAGGGCCAAAAGGTCATTAAGCTTATTTAACGGGATCAAATCCTATTGATCAAGTGGAAACGAACCTGCACAAATCTCCTAAGAGATGGCCAACAATGATTAACCAGGTCGATATAATTATTATTACTTAATTTTTCACAATAAGAGCGTGTCACCTCAACATCGACTATACAAAAATATAACTAAATGATCTAACTCATGTACTACCACACAAGCACCACGAATAGATTCTAGAATGAAAACGAGCATGACGAGCCAGTATTAGCGAATACCCACTACTGGACAACCATTAGTCACCTGTAAGGGCACACGAACAAGTTTACAAAGAGGCATCGCAACCCTCTCCTAACATCTTATTATTGGAGAGAAGGATCGAACCTTCACCTCTCATATGAAACCCTCTCCTAATATTTTATTGGTGGAGAGAGTGATCGAACCTTCACCCCTCATATGAAAGGGGGAGTCACAGCCGTAATATTATATACTGTTAGGTCCAAAGTATCATAGAGGGGGGGTTAAATATGATACTGACAATTATTTCAATTTTTTCACGGATTAACATTTAGTAAACCAGAAATCAAATAAAAAAAATACGATTCGAGGAATATATTTTTGTATTAATAGAAACCGCGAAGGGGGTGCTACACTCTAACACGTATGTTAGCTGCAATGAATTTAACATACACAGTTACAATTGAGTTTACAGCAGAAGGCTTTAATGGTGTTCTTGGTTTTCTCTCTCGTATTGTATTTCTCATAGTAGTGAAGTTGAATGAATAAATTCATTTACTTAATACATATAGTGTAGACTTTTCAAAACATAATGCAGCTTCTGAGGAGCAAAAATAGTGATGAGCTAAACTAGTATTTGGCTAGAACTTAGTCATTTGTATTATAAGTGTGAGGAGCTAAAACAGTAGGGCAATAGTTGTTTTAGCTCTTCAAACTTAAGTCTTTTTATCCTTGAAAGCTGAGGAGCGAAATAGTATAGGGCAATACTAATTTCTCTTTTCACCAAGGGACTTAGACAAAATCCACTCCTATTTGCTGAGGAGCTAAAATAGTATAGGGCATTAGTATTTTAGCTCTTCAACATTTGACTTAGCATAATTTCCCTTCTAACTTTTGCAGAGCAAAAATAGTATAGGGCATTACTATTTTAGCTCTTTACGAATTGACTTAGCATTTTTCTTGTTTAAATTTTGAGGAGCTAAAATATTACAACGATCTGTTTCGTTGAGTTAACGTTTAGTGCACTGGTCTGATTCACAAATGACTAACCCTGATCTTGATCACCGTATTTTCTTTACAATATACATTGAACAAGTCTGTAGCTTTGTTGTTGCTTCAAGTAATATTCACTGGAATCCTCTAGCACTAAAATCGAACCCTAAATACTTCTGTAGTTTAGATTGTCTTTAAGCTTTATTCACCACTGAGGCTTGAACATATTAATGAATTTCTTTCCTTGACTCTTTGATGGATTTGAAGAATACTTCTCATATTTTGATTCTTTGTATTTACCATGTCTTCCAATCTTTTGGATTCCAGTGCTTCATTTAATATTGTTACTGTCTTTGTTCATGTGTTCAGTTAACGTTACCTATATTACATATTACATTACATTATACCTTACATATACTATTTTTTTTGGCTGACATGAAGAAGGTAATCGTAAACATGAATGATGCATATGATTAGTAATAGGTTCTGATGCATAGTTACACTAATATTAGAACAATATTAGTGACACATAGGAGTTCACTGGAAGGCCACGTATGACCAACACGCATAACATATACAATTACTGAAATTATCATCCTGTGCAAACCACACTAAATTACAAAAGAAAAACTTAAATCATACCTCCCATTTCTCTCATTCTCTCTCTCACAAACACACACATACACATGCTTTGATTAATAATAAGAAGAAAAGGGATATAGACATATATGGTAACATATAGTGAACACATTACGAACTGAAAAAACATGCCAATTAATTAAAATCTTATTACAACATAATCTCCCGACCTGCAAATCCTCAACAGCATAATCAAAAATCTAAAGAGATTACAATGAAAATTGATATAATCAATTAGCTTACATAACAAGAAAAAGTTGAAATAAATCCTTAGACATAACCAACTTTCTTTAAAAATAATTAATGATGACTCAACTTTAGCGTAATTATTCTTTTACTGATCATCATCGCCATCATCCTCATTGAACGATCGACCATCATTCACCCCACCATCTCCTAGCATCGTCGGAGAAGAGAATCCTGGATTGTCAAAACCTATTTCAGATTGCGGCCCAAGCCCAGCCCTTTGTTGTGGCACCATGTCAGATGTAGATGGGGCCACATGAGCCATCCTGCTTGTAGGGGAGTCCTGAATCAGTGGCCTTGCCTGCGAAGTAGATCCTTGTTGTACTATCGTGCTTATTTCAGGCCCAACAAAAGTTCCATGTGGGGGTGTAAATTGAGGCATTGTTGTCTGCATCATGGTCGACCCAAGCTGCGATGCTGGTGGCGTAGGAGCCCTCAAGGTTGAACTAGTTGTGAGGGGTGCGAATAAAGAAGGTGGGGACATGAAAAAAGGGAGAGTCCTGGTATCCGTTGAAATCGGGACATTAGGCATTGTACCTGTGCCAGTGTAATGCCTGATAGCGGGTTCCGCTTCACGGAGGAGCCATTCTATGGTTTCTCCGTCATTTTCGTAACCCAGTTCTCGGGTTAACTGGAAGAGTCTTGCGGCACTGAGTGTTGGAATTCTAATTCTGGGTTCACGACCGTAAACTCTTTTATGACTGGAATTATTAACCATCGTTGATATAATTAATCAGAGATGATAATACATACAATGATATATATAAACTAATGAAGGAATACTAGCTTCTCTATATACACAAAATAAAATTTGTGATGAGCTGTTTCTCACTGTTAACCACATTCACATACGTTACGAAGAGGCCCACCTTTAAAAAAATTCAATTGATTATTTTTTGTCTCAAGGAAAAGGACATTATTGCACATGTTATCAATTGAAATTAACAAATAAAATTTGAACTTTGTTTTCAAGTATTGCGTAACAATAAAAAGGATTCAAGATACTTGCAACTTTTTTTCTCGAAAAAAAGATTTTTTAGAACATAATGAAACATATGTTGTTTGTCAAAAAAAAATGATGATGACCATCAAAGATTATGATGTATAATCATCTTTTTTGTTCTTCATCTTACATGTTGTCCTCTCATGTTTAATTTTACTTTAAGTAGCAAAAATAACCGGGCTTAAATTTACAGGATTCCTACAAAATTATCTATTACATTAGAATGATGACACATGCATAAATATTTTTTTATATTTTAGTACCTTTTAAATTCGGCCAACAATTTGTAACATGAGAATATGATATTTTTTCCATTTCTAATAATGTTATTCTTTTAATTTAGAAAGTGTTTAGTACTATTCCCTTTTTGCATCCTTGGTTTATCACACTTTTTCTTGTATTTTAATTGGCATGTAGAATGTAATTAAAAACATGAATTATGTATATGTGACTGGTAACAAGCTCTCATACTAAGTTACAGCACCTTACCTTACTGAGTTGTGTATGTTTCAGCCATATCTATTTTTGAAAAATATGTTAAGAATGCAGAACAAATAAGACAAATGTGCTTCGTCTTTTCTGACAATCATCTTCATTTTTCTGACAAACAACATATTTCTCATTTATATGTACAATTTTTAGTTTACTGAAAAATAACACAACAAATTCATACTTCGTAGAGGATTAATCTATTACTCCCTCTATCCCACCCATTTCTTAATATCAAAAACTGCGTATCTGACACGCATTTTAAGGTGCATTTTAAGGATAGTTCTATAACTTTTTTTTATATTTTCTTTTTTTGTATAAAAATAGGATTGTTCTATTTTTATACAAAAAAAGAAAATATCAAAAATAAGTTATAGAACTATCCTTAAAATGTACCTTAAAATTCGTGCCGGAAACTAGTCCGCAAACGTTAAGAATTCAAAGGGACGGAGGGAGTACATAATAATGTATTATGGGAAAAGATAAAAAAAATACAAAAAAATAATGACAACCAAATATCAAATCATATCTACACCTCTTGTTGCAAAAGGAAAAGAAATTGAATGCATTAGTTGTATTTTATACAAATGTAGAACTAGTTTTATTTATATTACTCATACAAATACATCATCATCATCATTCATTCATATCGACATTACAAATTCCATAATTAGATCTTAATAAATAAAAACATATCGAATGACAAGTGATGAAAAAAAATGACTGGTAATAGAATAAAGTAAACATCATGATGTACATAGATATAAAACTATGTAGATCCTTTATTGTAGTAATAAAAATTCTTAAATAGGGAAACTCAATATACTAAGCATCAAATGCGATCATTAACTCTGTCAGTATAATTCGATTAAAGAACCATATCAAACTCAACATCACCTACAACCGACCTATTTTTTATTATAGATTTAATGAAAACACATTTAGAGGCCTACTTATATCACCAATTGAATAATCGGTACTTGAACTGGTAATGGGCCCATTTATTTTAAAAACCATTTAATGGCCTAATTATTTTAAAAAGATATTCAAATTAAAATAAAATTAACTATTCTAATTAAAACATATCTTTAATATCTATTTATTAGGGTCGGTCAACATGACTTTTTTTTTTGGCTAAGCATCGACATTCCTATTTATTTTAACTTTCTTGGACCATTTTACAGCCATATTTTAATAAATCTCCAAGAACAAGTTCCAAGAAAGTAGCTGGTTTGCATGAAATTGATCCTTTTACATCTTTTTCAGCTCAGATGGTGGCTCAGTTTGAAGCATTGAATAAAAAGCTCGAGTCTTTATCAGTGGATAGACATCAACCAGTTCAGAATGTTCACGTGTTTTGTGATACATGTGGGGAAGGACATCCAACTCAGCAATGTCCATTGATCTATCATGATACGTCACAGTCTAATACAATGAACTAAGTGGGGAATCCAAGTAACCAGCAAAACAATCCTTATTCCAATACATACAATCTTGGTTGGAGGAATCATCCCAACTTTTCATGGAACACCAATGCAAGCTCAAACATGGCATACAAGCCTAATGCACCATTGGGTTTTCAACAAAATTCTAGGCAATAAGAAATGGAAAAGAAACCGACAACTGAAGATCTTCTTCTCAAATATATGCATAAAACATATGCATTGATTCAAAGCCAAAGTGCATCTTTGAGAGCTTTAGAGATGTAAGTGGGTCAATTGGCTAGTACAATGAATAATCGTCTGCATGGTTCATTGCCTAGTGACACCGAACCATGATTTTTGTATGGTTAGTTATTTTGTATTTCATTTTTTTTGTATTTTTCTTAGGTTGGATATTTTTTTTATTTTTACTATTTTTACTCCCACAAGGTGCCTTGATAAATTTTGCATGAAGTGTTTTAGGAAAAAGAATGCAGGTGGTGGGGAAAGAGGAAAGATAAAAAAAAACGTGTAGGATTTCATTAATCGTGGTGAAAATATCGTAATATAAAAATTTTGTAAGAGAATGGTGGTGCGTGTGAGTAACTGCAATGCAAGAATCCCTAATGTTGTTGTTTGGTTTTCACACACCCTAATGTTGTTGTTTGTTTTTCACACATGCGACCCGTAATTCGTCTTTGCTACCTATGGTGCCAAAATCCTTGCCTGAAATCCATTTGTTTTGAGTCAAGGAGAGCCCTGCAGTGCATGGAGTACTACCTGCGGTGCCTAATTCTCTGCTAATGAAATAATGTTCAATTATTTTTCCTTTCCTGTAGTGTGCGCGTTTGGCCCCCACGGTGCAGCATTTCCTGATGTTGTTTCTTTTCTACAGTTAGCATCATCTAACATGATGACAAGTCGACACTCCACTTGCTTTCTAAGTCAGCTACCACCTTAACTCTCGTCAGCGTGTCGCCATATCACAGCCATGTCATCCACGCATCTGCCACTTCAGCTACTAGGTTGGCAGCCTTTTGCAAAAATACTTTGAAAATAATGGAAGGCTAAGGATTTGAATCCCTGACCTTTAGGTCTAGCATGACTTATAGTAGAAACTCCAAACCACTTGAGCTACGATGCATATGGTGTTAAACCATGGACTACCATTCTTATGTAATGATCTGCACACTGGAATTTAGCTATGGATGCCTTAATTTTGCAATTATTTTTCGAGCGACACTTCGTGCATATGCATTAAGGGAGTATTTTAACCTTTTTTGTATATGGTTTTTATTTTATATTTATTCATTGAAGACAATCAACCATTTAAGTGTGGGGATGCATTCTAAATAGATTAAAAGAATCCAAAAAAATTATATATTATAAAATCCAAAAAAATTAAAAAAAAAACTTTTTGTATATAATTACCTTGTCTCAAGAGCATGTTAGCAAGGATAAGTACACATTGTATAGATTTATTTCGCATGATTAATTCTGAGTGTCATTTTCAAGAAAAATCATTTGATGCTTGATAATTAGCGTGCTTGCGAAAATTTAGAAGCTTAAGATGCTTCTTAGTCAATTTTAGTGAGTAACGCATGCTTCTACCTTGGGAGGATTTGAGCCTAATTTATGACAATCCCTTTCTGTTGTTATGTGTTGTTCATCATTACGCGTGTTGCTCTAAAACTTGTTTAAAATCATTTTGAGACTACATGATATATGTATGCATGAATATGATAAAGGCACTAGGATTAACCTAATTCATCCTAAATAGTACATTGAAAAATAATCCTTAGTGAACTCCTTTGAGCTTATATCTATTTATTTCATTTATCACCAATCTAAAATTCTTGAGCCTACTTATTTATTCATATCTTGATTTACTGGTAGATCATATTGATTCAACTT
Organism: Kitagawia praeruptora; assembly: GCA_037693485.1. Classification (NCBI taxonomy): domain Eukaryota; kingdom Viridiplantae; phylum Streptophyta; class Magnoliopsida; order Apiales; family Apiaceae; genus Kitagawia; species Kitagawia praeruptora. The sequence goes on along the minus strand of CM075352.1, from coordinate 100,233,007 downwards.
CAAGGTTGGTGAATATTAAGTGTGGGGATTTCTTTTTCTAAAGTGTTACATTGTGGTGGAATTAACATGATATAGTTTTCTCTCTAAAAAAAAAAAAACAAAAAAAAAAGGAAAGAAAAAAAAAGAAATAAATTTATGAGTAAGAACAAGATCAATTAGGGTTTGTGTTCATTGGTTTGTACAATGTGAAAGAGGGGGAGTACATGGGTTTTATGTGCTTATGGGTTTAATACTTGTGATAGTCTCACAAACTTTTACATGATCTACTTTTCATGTTGGGTGATTTAATTAAAAGTGAACGCTATGCTCTGTTGGTTTATCATTTAGCCACTTGTTAACCTATTTCTTGATATCATGCCTTGTACCTAAGCCCCGTTACAACCTTAACAAAAACCTTTTGATTCATGTATCATGTATACGAAGTAGTGGAGATTTGGTTGACAACCAATCATATGGTAGCACATGAGTACTTGATGAACTTGAGCGAAACACTTATACCTATACACTTATGTTTGAGAGTAGTGAGATATTTATCCATAGCATGCTTACTTAATGATTGCGATTTTGATGTCTATTTCATGATATTTTTGTCTACCAAGACAGTGTGTGCATACTTGGATTGTTTTGTGTTAATGATGCCTAAGGTGAGAGTACTTGTACTTTCAAACACTTCTAGGTTGTTATGTAATTGAGGTTTATAATGTGTGGAGTACTATGACAGGTTGCATGATCGAGTGACTTGGTGATTAAAAATATTGATTTTGTGGGTATATCTTCTATGAACTCTCACTAGACAAAACTCGTCCTACTAGGGTTGCCTAGGGGTTTAACGGCTTGTTGCATATGCTCAATGCAATCATGTCATCTACGAAAATGGTGTTAATTAGTTAGATTAGTTTTATTTCTTTATTTGCCTGGGGACGTGCAAAATGCTAAGTGTGAGGATATTTGATAGAGTATTTTACATGATTTTAATCCTCACATTAATTATATTTTACATTTAATTGAATTTTTATTAAATAAATTTTATGTTTTATTGTAGGAAGCAAGAAATCGTAAACTTGGATGGATTGGAGAATAAAGAGCTGAATTTGGAGATTTTTTAGAGGAAATTCGGATTTGTTGGGCTATACGCGCGATCTTAACTGTTTGGGCCATATCTTGTGTTCTAGGAGTCAATTTTGGACGATTTAATAGCCCACACGAAGGTAACCGAATTCTCTTTAATTCTAAAGTGGTCCAAGTATCAAATTACAACTGGAACGACCCAGAAGTACTGAAGAAAAGTCAGCTATGAATTTTCCTTGTAAAATAGAATCTATTTAGGAAACATATTTGTATTTTTCCTAAAAGCATTAAAATAATTTTATTAGAGACATATACATACATCATATATTATTATTAGGTATTACGTTCCTAGAGAAGAGAAGGGAGGCTACTCGCACAAGGGAAAAATCTTGGGAAGAAGAGATTGCTACGAATATAGATTTTATCTTTTCTCCATATTCTTCCATAATGTTTACATACTCTTGTGTATTGGTTTCTTTTGAGATGACGAACTAATTTTCTCTCTAGGCCTTTAATGGATTCTTTTGTTCATATATAAGTTGTATTATATCTCTGTTTTTGTGGTCGTATTAATTGTTTATATTGATTTGTGTTTAATGCTTGCCAAAGATTGATCACCCTTGAGATTGAATTAGTAATTTAGGTGGACTTGGAAGAGAAAACCTAATTTAAGACCCAATCAATATAACATAGGTTTAATATTTATATTAATTTGTGGTTAGGATAGAAATATACCTAAACACCCTAGGTAGTCCAATTAAGGCGAAGCCTAATGTTACTTATGGATTTAAATTTTACATAAGAATATGAGAGTTAATGCATAAATTAGAGTCACTTGAGATTCGGAAGGTCCTTGTGAATACTTGATAGCCTTAGACTAGGACTTAGACCACGAGAATAGAGGTTAATGAATGAGCCTGTTGAAGAACATTAGAGGAAGTTAAAGGCCTAGTTTTCATTCTCCTGGAATTATTATTGTTTATTATGTTATTTTAATTGTTTAGTGATAATTTAGTGAACACTCCACTTGATTTTTATTTAGACTTGAATTAAAAGAAAAATAGTAAGTGGTAATTGACAGCTTATTAATAGTCCTCATCGGAACGAACTCATTTACTACTTGTTGCGATATGTACTCTTGCGTTAAGGTTGTAAAATCCATAATAGCTTGCCTATTATGTATATCCGTTGATAGTCAGCATGACTTATATAAATCTATCAACTATACTCTCAACTGATAGCTTGAATCTTTTAGAACATGTTATAAAAGAGTTTATCCATTGATAAGGTACCTCTTCAACAGATGCTATAAAACATGTCATTCGATGAACAGTTACAAACTATGACTTATACAAAATATATTTAAGTATTTTAGGTTATCATAAAAAACAACATAAGGTTCTAAATGTACGATCTTTCCAGTGTATGGGATGTTCAATTTCTTGGGCAAGTTGTCCAAATTTTGACAAGAGTGTTGTATCTTTCATTTGGAATCCTGTGAAGAGACCATGTCTTGTCATTGCCACCCTTGTACTCAAACACCAAACTTTCTGGTATTCTCCCCTTTGCATCCAGACCCCTTAATTCATGAATTTCATCTAAGAAAAGATTGATGTTTGATTGTTCTTGGATGTCAGCAATGTAGATCTTTGTTTCTCTCTTGGATGGCTCTTTCACAATCTGAGGAACCTAAGCAATTTGAATAGGCCTAGACTGTTGCTTCCCTGTTCTTTTCTTCTTTTGTTCTAGCTCTTTGGGCACAAAGAATTTCGGAAACTCCAGACTATCTATGTTAAAATCTAGAGGCTCAGGTTTGATGTCCTCTATGTTGATGGAGTAGGGATTTTGAGGCTCGGGTTGCTCATCTTGTATTTCTGGGCTTACAGGTCTGTTTGCCCTTTGTCTGACCATTGCCTTCTTTTTCTTACCCACTGACTTTTTCTTCAAAGATCTTTTTTGTACAATCTGGGCCTCTTCTACTTCAACCTCTTTCATCATCTCATCTTCTAATTCTTATTCCAGTTCCCTAGCAAGCCTTACTTCTCTCTCTATGTGTGATTCTTCATTATGCATAAATGGTTCACTCACTTGGCCCTCTTGCATTACTCTTGTTATTTCTTCAGCCTTGGCCTTATTGAAGTTTGGATAGCCTGCATGAATGCACAGTTCCAAACCATTTTTGTGAATGAATGCCATCATGCTTTTAAACAGTACATCTGGTATCTTCTTCAACTTGATAAGCTCATCTCCCAGAAATTTGAACGTGTCTGGTTTTGGCGTTGGATAGTAGGTTCTTATGACATTTTTGTCATGTTTCTTTACTGAAGATGGAGCTTCAGGAGAAATTTTAGATTTGAATTCATGGATGTGTGATGGTTCTCCTTTGCACAGAGTTGATGGAATCACCACTTCTGGAACTAGAACTTGCCTCATAGTTGTTGAGATTGGAGGAATTGGCACTTGAGAATTTTGTGGAAGTGAAGTCAGTTTTGTAGTAATTGTGTCTGGTTGAATAAATACTGGCACCCCCTCAGTTTGTAGCACAAACTCCCTCTCATTAGTAGGCACTTGAACTTGAGTTGTAGAAGTTGGGATTGAAAGAGTAAAGATAGTGACTGCTGCACTCTTCTCCCCCTTTTGATTATCATCAAGGGTTGAAGTGGATGCAGGAGTTTAAAGTAGCTACTTGAGAAGGTGGATTTGCTCATTCTGACTGGCGATGATAATATTTTGATACTGAGTCGAAATGGCCACCTCATTTTCCATCTTGCCAACCCTGGTAGTAAAAATCTCAACAGAATTTTCAAGAGAATCATTCTTTTTGAGCTTTGTTGGATTTGCCTCATAGAGAAATTTAAAAAGAGAAAGTCCATGTACTTCTTGGATTCATCTTGCATGGTTTTTATAGCATTCTTGATGTCATCTCTGTCCAGGTTGCTTTGATTGAGAAGACACTTGTGGAGCTTGAGAGATGCCAAAAAGTTCTCTTGAACCATCTTTAGAACTTGATCTGCATTTGTAGGTGTGATCATAGCTTTGTTATACTATGCCACAAGTTCCTTGTTGGCATCTCTAGAAAGAAATTCATTGGAAAAAAGTCATTCTAGAAAATCTCCACTTCCTGAGGGGCCTGCATCTCCTCCCTCGTTAGAAATAGTGTCTTCATACTCAAAGTTTTCACCAGCTCCAGGAGGAAGGTTGCTAAGAGCATCTATGGCTCTCATCATGGATTCTGTAGTGTGTGTTAACTCGAATAACTTGTAGAAGGGGGGGTTGAATACAAGTTATATAATCTTGTCTGATTTTTGCTTGATTATATGAACAAGAATAAACGAATGAATCAAACTCTGTTTGTATTAATAAGATCAAATACAAACTCTACCAAAGGTGTACAATACCTTTAGCAGCTGCTGACAATACAAATCTCTCTCTCTGTTTGTACTCTCGTATACTCACGATTACAAACCTCATGAACACTTTTTACAATGATATAGAGAGAGTATTTATAATGCTACCTATCAACTAATAACAGAAAGATATAATCTATACATGACAATGTTCTGCCTTCTAGTCGATAGTTTCCTTCAATAGAAAACTCTTTCCTTCATAATATCTTCTTGCTTGTTCTTCAAACAACGATCCTGTTTTTATAGCACTTGCCAGTTTCTGTAGCATCCACAATGACATCATCAGTAACACGACTGATATCAGGATTTCATCTTGCATCATCAGTATCTGATCATCATCAGTATTAGACCGTCATCAGGATTTGTTCTTTGTTCCTGACATTTAGTCTCCGATACACTGTTCATTCCTGACTAAACTGTACAGATAATTGTTTTACACATAAATCCTATATATAGTGCTAAATCCTTTATAAGATCAGGATTACAAGAAGTATAATGTGTAAATTCTATTCTTAACATCACAACTTATGAATTATTCCTAACAATCTCCCCCTATTTATGCTTTAAAATCTGAAGCATAAATCTAAGTTGTGGATGTCAAAACATATAACAATATAACCAGAATAGAATTTATGAATGTAGAATTATGAAGTTAAGTACCTCCTTCCCAGATGTAGACGTTTATCTAGTACTTAGAAGAAAGAATTTTAACTATTAATGCTGCTCTTCCTTTACCACTCGCTAACTGAGATTCACCACTGTCACTCCTAGTTCTTCTTTTTACTTCCCTTTGTCTGCTCTTTATCTCCCCCAGTCTGGTGTTGTTGTTGTTGTCTTTGAATTATCTTTATCTCCCCCTTTTTGACATCAGCAACATTAATTCCAAGAGATTCAGAAACAGAACAAATGATATTCATCAGAACTGCTTGATTTTCCATAATTGTGACTTGGTTATCTTCAAGTGATTGAAGTCTTGTTTGCATAGCAATTTGAGAACTCTGAATATCTTTCAAAACATCAGAATGAACTTCAATGTTGGAAGTGCTTCTAGTATCTTCAGAATCAGAATCAGAAAGAACTGTATCTTCAAGTCTTGTAGAAGAAGTTGCTTGAGTTGTATGATATTCAAGTAATAAAACCTGATTAGAAGTATCAACATCTTCATCTTTCTGATCTGAAGCTGAAACATGATCATCATCTCCTTCATTAGTATTCTGTGTACTAACATCTTCAAATCCTGACTCCTCCTTAGAGTGATCAGAGACTGTAGATATCTCAATTCTAGCTGATATTGGAAGTACATACAAAGGAACACTAGGATCATTAGGAACTTCATCTGGTACATATGTATCAAGAGATTGCTTTATCCTGGCACCTCTTCTGTTAATGATTCCTGCAAGCCTCTCCTGTTGCTTCTGAGCTTTAACTTCTGGCTTTGCATTGTGATGTGCTAGGTCATTCTTCTGATACATTTTGATGAATGAATAAGTACCAGCATCCATACCCAAATTTTCAGACCAAGATTCAGGAAAAACCTGATCCCAAAAATCAAATGATGGTTTCCTAATTTTCTCTCCCTTACTATGGAGTTGATCATCCATACCCTCATTCTCACTTTGACTTACTAAAGTCAACACTCTTTCTACCTCACCTTTTGCCTGGTCAGGAGCCAACCGCTCAAATTGTGGATCTAAGTCCATCTTTTCAAGTGTATCACTCAAATTTGGATAAGTGCTCTCATGACCTACAGAAAAATAGGGGCTAGAAGGAGTTTTCATACCTGAACTCACATGGAGAGAGGGTTCCTCATATGGCAAGGGGCTTGAGGTTTTCTCCAAGGAGTGAGCTGCTATAGTCTCTGAACCCATACAATCATCTTCTTTCCTTCCAGAGACTACAGGCTCCAGTATACCACTTTCAGGTTCTTTACTAAACTCTGATGTCTTCAGTAATACTTCATTAGACACCATAGTTAGTACATCACCGTCTTTAAGTGTTGTTTACTGAGACTCACCCTCAAGGTGGATAGACTCTGACTGAACAAAATTTGTTTGATCTTCAGAAAAATCAACCAAAGTCATTCCTCCCATATCATAGGGTATCTCACTTGCATTCTCAGTCATCACAGAAGTCCTTTCAATATCAGCTATCACAGCTCCTGAGTCATCCAACCTCTGACTAGATGGTTCTTGTGTTGCAGTGACTGTGATCTGATCTGTCCTACTATTCACCACTGGTGCAATAGTACCTTCTGTTGACTGCTTCCCTCTATCTACTTCCTCCAGTTGTTCACCTTGAGCTGAGGCATCTTCAATAATGACATCTTTGTCAAATAAATATGCATGAAGTGATTGAAGGGCAACATGCTTCGAGAGTCCAAATTTCTTGACTAATTGTCTTCTGACAGATACATAAAAATACATCTTCATTAAGTCAAGTCTTTGATGTAGAAGTCCATATTCTTCAGGAAATGAAAGTCTAGGAACACTTTCACTTAGAAAATTTAGAACTCGCCTGGAAAGCTTCACTTTTAGAGAGATAAGTCCCATAGCCATTCTGTATGACAATGTAGTTTCCCATGAAGAATCAATATCCAGATCTCTCTTGTCAGATACTGACATAGATGTAGCTTGATGTGTAGAAACCTGCATAATGTTAGTTGGACTAGACTCTGTGTGTGTAGGTGATAATTGAATCTTTCTCCTTGTTCTCCTGGTATAGTGAGCAAAAGATTTATCCTGAGAAGACTCAAGAGGTGTAGACACAGAAGTGATCTTGGGATGAGATCTTTGTTCAATAGACACAGTCTTTTGAGAGACAGTATCCAGTAACTGTTTTCCCTCTATAAGAACTACAGCCTTTTGGGAGACTGCAGCCTGGCTGTGACTAGATTTTTCATCTCTTTGTGCTAACAGAGAAAGTTGAATTGCAGCCTTCAATTCTGCTCTCTCAGCAAGAGTTAAATCATAATCATCTTCACTAGAATTACTACTACTTGACACAACAAATCTTCTCTTCCTTACAACTGATGTCTTTTGAGAAACACCAGAGGTTGGTTTCTTTGAAACAATAGGCTGTGGATCAAAATTTGGTTCTTGAATTGTTTCAGAGACTATAATGTTTTGGGCTACTTGGGTAGACACAGGTGGGTTCTCCTCCAAATGAGATTCCTGAGCCATTTCACCACAAAAGAAAGAAGAATTGTAGAGAGTAGGAAGATGAGTTTTAAGAATTACCTGAAAATGATGTGGATAATGAATTGCAGGTATTTCATCTAGATTCTTTTCATTGTCCTTCTTTATAATGTCAGAGAAAATTCTCTTTTGCTGTTCATAAGAAGAAACATAATGTTCCATACCAAATCTAGCTTCAACATCAGGAATAAAATGGTTAATAAACATTTGCATAAATCTATGATAATAAACCATTTTCCTGTTTTGATCTCTTAACCCAAGTTTAATACTTATCTGACTTAAGATAATATGACCAATGTTAACTACTCTGTCATAAAGCAAACTATAAGCAATATGTGATGTAACAGAAGTAATTTGCTGAAAAGAACTACATTTACCAGTAAAACATTTAGCAATTTGATCAAAGAAGAAAGACCATTCCTTTCTAAGAAAAGACCTATTCAACTGGCTCATGTTGTCTAGAGGTCCACTATAACCTAATTCAGACAACATAGTTCTCACATTATCATCAGATGGTACATTCTCATAAATCAAACTAACAGGTAAGTGAAGTACTGAATTAACAACAGATTCAGTAATATCAAATGAGTCTTGTCCTAAGTGTAGAACAATCTTACCTGATTGACTCTGAGTAGAATCAATTACCTCAGCATTCTCCCAAGCTTGTGAAACAGCTGCTTGATTAATCTGTGGAGATGCTGTCAATGCATAACTTAATGGTCCATTCGCCAGAAAGTCCATGATTGGATGAAAATCAGTTAATACTCCTTCCTTGTTGGTGATAGCTGCTACATGATTGTTCATCATAAAATCAAAGTCACCAAACGTGAAAGCTACTGACTTAGGTAATCTTCTCTGAGCTGCCATTGATTTTGATCTAAAAAAGAACTTGAAAAATTCTTGAAATGGATTAGAGATTTTGAGAACTTGAGAGTGTTTTTGCTTTAGAGAATGTGAAATTAGAGAAAACAATTACACGATTAGAGTTTCAAAACAAATATATTTCACAAATCTATCAGACCATTATCCCACGTAGATTGACAGGTGTCAGTCCCTGAAAAATGCGGTTACCCACGATTTTTGGAAAATAAAATCCAAAATTGATTTTCATGAAATAAATCAGGGTATTATCAAGATAAAAATCAATACTGATCAGCTTCTTTTTCCTGTTGACCTCCCATCAAAATAGTCACAAAATACAATGTGATTTAAAAATATGATAATTCTCAAATCCTGATGGTCACACATGAAATCCTGATCAATATCATCCTGATTCCAGAGACTTAATATGGAGTTTCCACGTGACATCTTTCTTTTATCTGAAAAAGAAATAAACAATTAATCTGAACAAAATCAACTGGTTAGATATATTCGACATTTCTTGAAAACAAGAAATACAGTCACACGCAATAATTAGCATCTGACTTCATTAAAAATTCCAAGTGACTGTTCAGCTTCTCTTGTCTTTCTATAAAAGAAACAGACGTCTTATGCCATTCTCCATAAACCTTTCAATTTCTTTTCTTCTCAATAATGATTCTCAAACCAAAATTCCATTCAAACCCATTCTTTAGATTTTTCATAGTCGATGAACATCCTGTTCTTGATCATCTCTTTGAAAAGATGACTCTTCTCATCGAACTAATCATGGATGGATTAGTTTCAGATAATATCCAGAGGTTTCTCCTAGAACATCCATCTGTTGGATACAATCTTCCCCTAACCTCCTCAAAACTTGAGGATGAAGAATTTGGCCGAGAGTCTGAGGTTGATCTTGATGGAGATGCTATTCATTTAAGTTAGCTACTCTCATTCAAGTCGCCCAGACAAGGAATCCAAGAGCAGACGAGGCTGTTCAAATCCCCTGATGGATTTCTTGAGATGCTCCTTGTCCTGTACCTCAGAATTCATTTTATTAGACAAGTATAGGATTATCAGTAGAAGTTAGACAAAAAGATGTTGTATTTCATTTCCATATATTTAATGCTTTCAATTAATGAAAATACAATTTCTTATTATCTACTTGTCTTTTGATTATTGAATGATGTATAAATTATCAGTATGCAAATATTAAAACATGCTGGCATAGACTTAACACATCACAGAATTAGATTACTACACAAAGTAAACGTCAGGATCTGAAACAATTTTCACAATCCTGATACTGACACAATACTGATGACGTCAGCATCCTGATACAAATCTAATCCTGATGATTATTAACAAGTCTATCATACTGAAATTTATCAAGGCAAAGTGTTATAGCTAAAGAATTTAACAATCAAATATAGATCCTGACAAGAATATCAAGTTTATAAGCTATAAACAACATACCTTGCTACTATTGCAGATGTTAAGGATCTAAAAATTTAACATTCCTAACTCACTTACTAATCTACTGAATGTATTCTCATCAAGTGGTTTAGTTAGAATATCTGCAAGCTGTTTGTCAATAGGAACAAAATGAAGTTCCACAGTACCATTCTCAATATGTTCTCTAATAAAATGATACCTGACATCAATGTGCTTAGTCCTTGAATGTTGAACTGGATTTTCTGCAATTTTAATAGCACTAGTATTATCACAAAACATAGGAATATTACTAAGTGTCATACCATAATCCATCAACTGATTTCTTATCCAAAGGAGCTGTGCACAACAACTGCCTGCTGCTATGTACTCAGCTTCTGCAGTTGAGGTTGAGACAGATTGTTGCTTCTTGCTTGCCCAAGAAATCAATCTGTTTCCCAAAAATTGACATGTACCTGTAGTGCTTTTCCTGTCTATTTTACACCCTGCATAATCAGAGTCTGAATAGCCAATTAGAAAGAAATCAGATTCTCTAGGGTACCACAAACCAAGATTTGGAGTTCCTTTGAGATATCTAAAAATTCTCTTCACAGCAATTAAATGAGATTCCTTAGGATCACTTTGGAATCTAGCACATAAACAAGTAGAAAACATTATATCTAGCCTACTTGCAGTTAGATATAACAATGAGCCTATCATGCCTCTATAACTAGTATTATCCACACTCTTTCCCTTAGGATCTGAGTATAGTTTAGTGGCTGTTGCCATGGGTGTTTTTGCAACTACACAGTCTTGAAAGTCAAACCTTCTTAAGAGATCTTTGATATACTTTGACTGATTAATGAAAATACCAGTCTCAGTCTGTTTGACCTGCAATCCTAAGAAATAATTTAATTCACCCATCATGCTCATCTGATACTTAGACTGCATAAGCTTGCTAAATTTAGCACACAACTTTTCATTAGTAGAACCAAAAATAATATCATCAACATAAACTTGAACTAAAAGCAATTCACCTTTTATCTTTCTAAAGAATAGAGTTTTGTCAATTGTACCTCTTGTGAAGCCATTTTCAAGAAGAAATTTAGACAAAGTCTCATACCATGCTCTTGGTGCCTGCTTTAGTCCATAGAGTGCCTTGTCAAGTTTGTAGACATGATTTGGGAACTTTGGATCAACAAATCCAGGTGGCTGTTCCACATACACTTCCTCATCAAGTTTGCCATTTAGAAAAGCACTCTTTACATCCATCTGGTATACCTTGAATTTTGAATGAGCTGCAAATGCAAGAAACATTCTGATTGCTTTCAATCTTACTACAGGTGCAAAGGTCTCATCATAATCAATGCCTTCTTCCTGAGAATAACCCTTGGCCACCAGTCTTGCTTTGTTTCTTACAATCATACCAGATTCATCTAGCTTGTTTCTGAAAACCCATCTTGCACCAATAATAGATCTATCTTTAGGTCTTGGTACCAGTTTCCAGACTTTGTTTCTCTCAAACTCATTTAACTCCTCCTGCATTGCAATTACCCAATCAGGATCCTGTAAGGCTTCTTCAACCTTCTTAGGTTCATTCTTTGAGAGAAAGCAACTATACAAGCATTCATTTTGAATTGATCTTCTAGTTCGAACACCACTATTTGGATCACCAATAATCAAATCTTCAGTATGATCCTTGGTCCATTTTCTAACAGGTGGTAGATTGACTCTGCTAGTCTCTTCTCCTAAATTAGTGGTATCTCTTGTAGAAGAATTCTCTCTGCCTTCAATAACTCCCCTTTGATCAGTAGAATCAGTAGATTCCATATTGGTGCTAGTTACTGATCTTCCTTCAGTAGACTCTGAAAGATCAGTTCCTGATGGAGTAGACTCTGAATAGTCAATTCCTGATGGAGTAGACTCTGAATAGCTAGTCTGCTCCTGATGATCACTTTGTTCTCTTTGATTTATTTGCTCCCCCTCAACAGTAGTATTCCTTTGAGAAGCAATAGAAATTCCTTCTGGAGAACCTTCATCATCACTGGAGAGTATCTCAGAATTCGTCAGATTTTCAAATTCCAATTTGTCATGGCTTTCATCAGTTTGCAGAATTCAAAATTTCTTATCATCAAATGCAACATGAATTGATTCCATAACAATGTGAGTTCTGAGATTATAAACTTTGAAGGCCTTAGATGCTGAATATCTTAGAAAAATTGCTTCATCCGATTTGGCTTCAAATTTTCCAAGTTGTTCTGGATGAACTTTTAGGACATAGCATTTGCATCCAAAGATGTGAAAGTATTTCACACTTGGTTTCTTTCCTTTGATCATCTCATAGGGAGTTTTTCCATGACTATTTACCAAGGTACAGTTTTGAGTGAAACATGCAGTGTTAATAGCTTCTGCCCAAAAGTAGGTTGGAAGTTTTGCATCTACAATCATGGTTCTTGCTGCCTCTATAAGAGTCATGTTCTTTCTTTCCACTACACCATTCTGCTGAGGTGTACTAGGTGCAGAAAACTGTTGAGTGATTCCATTGTCTGCACAAAACCCCTCCATTGTAGAATTCTTGAATTCTGTACCATTGTCACTCCTAAGTACTTTAACTTTGTACTCAGAGTTATTCTGAATATTCTTTACAAGTTCAATGATTTGCTGAGGAGCTTCATCCTTCTTGTGTAGAAAGAACACCCATGTAAACCTTGTGAAATCATCCACTATCACTAGAGTATATCTTTTCTTGCTGATAGACATAATGTTTACTGGACCAAACAGATCAAGATGTAGCATGTGAAATGGTTCAGTAATCGAATTTTCAGTCTTGCTCTTGAAAGTGGTTCTTCTTTGCTTTCCAAGCTGACATGCATCACAAAGTCCATCTTGCACATAATTTGCCTGAGGTAGGCCTCTCACCAGATTGTGCTTAACAAGTTGATTAAGCTTCTTGAAATTAAGATGTGAGAGCTTCTTGTGCCAATTCTAGCTTTCATCACTTGTTGCTTTGCTGTAGAGACATCTAACAATTCCTTTAGATGTATCACTTAAGCTGGCTTCATATATGTTACCATGTCTTTGACCAGTTAGAACAATGTCTCCATTTTGCATATTCAAGATTTTGCATCCTTCTCTGTCAAAGATTGATTTGTAACCTTTATCACCCAGTTGACTTATGCTTAAAAGAGTATGTTTCAAGCCTTCAACCAGTGCTACATTTTCTATGATGACATTCCCCAAAACAATTGAGCCATATCCCAGAGTTTCTCCTTTGTTGCCATCACCAAAAGATATTACTGGGCCAGCTTTCCTTTCAAACTTTGTAAGCAGGGACTTCTTTCCAGTCATATGTCCAGAGCATCCACTGTCCAAGATAATTGAATGCTTCTTTCCTGTGCCCTGTAAACAAAAAGTAACTAGTTAGAATTTTTTAGGACCCAACTTTGATTGGATCCTTTCTTACTAGATTTAGAAACAACAGGCTTTGAAGATTTTGCTTTTACTTAACCTGTTGTAGAGTCAACCTTAGACTCTGATTTCACAAACTGTTTGTGACTAGGAGTTTCAGATTTCAAAGAATAATAGTCATAATACAGTTCATGATATTCTCTACACATGTAAATGGAATGAAGTAAACTACCACAATGATAACAAGCTTTTTGTGGTTGGTATTGAATTTTCTGAGTCTTGGGGAATCTGGACTCAGTTTTCCAAGAAGGTTTTTGATTGCAGTCTAGGGCCAAATGATTATGATTTCCACACTTATAGCATTTTTTCCTAGGTGCATCAGGTACATTCTTGTAATTATTCTCTTTATTAATACCTTCTTTTCCATTCCTATTTCTTTTGATCTTGCTAGACTCTGAAAGATCATCTAATCTCTGTTTCAACTGAGACTTAGACAGAAACCCAATGTTTACATTCTTAGGTTTCTCTAACACTTTCTCATCTGAATTACTATTGTTAATCCTTTTGTGTACAACAGGGGTACCTTTTGAATTAACAAATTTAACATGATTAGGTTCAGAAACAATTTTCTTACCTTCAGATTTAGATGTGCTAGCTTCTACTTTACTATCATCATTGACAATAGCTACTTTTTCTTCTTGTCTAGCCTTATCAAAACCTAAACCATTAACCTTACCACGAATTCCATTTTCGATGATTTCTTGTGTCTTTTTACCAGAATTGTTAATGGTCTTAATCACATCTCTCTCTTCTTCTAGTTCTTTTCTGACATAGTCATAAGCCTCAAGAATAACACTGTAATCATGCTTAGCTTTATCAGAACTTAACTTGTATTCTTCCATTTGAATTAACTCAGTTTCAAGAAAACTATTTCTATCAACTAATTTATCATTCTTAACCTTAAGTTCATCTTTTTCACAAGTAAGAATTCTAAAATTAGTCATAAGATTCTTAAACTCAGCATGGATAGATCTAATTTCATCAGAATTTAAGCTATCAAATGAATCAAGAGAGTGAAGTGATACCTTAACAGAGGATGGAGAAGTTTTCTTTGGAGATCCAGGTTTGTCTGAACCATTTGCCATCAATGCAATGTTGTCATAATCCAATTCATCTTCAGAATCACTGGAATCAGCCCAATCCTTCTGTGTGACCATAAGTGCATTACCCTTTCCTGAATTCCTAGGTTTCTTACACTCACTAGCAAAGTGTCCAAGCTCGCTACAATTAAAACACTTGATCTTGGCTTTATCAAGCTTGACAATTGTACTTTTGCCTTTGTCACTCTTCTTCTCCTCCTTCTTTTGAAAAGGTCCTTTGCTAAATCTTCTCCTGTTGAATCTTTCTTTCTTGAAGGCTTTAGCAAACATACCAAAGAGCTCCTGCATCTCAGATTCAGAATCATTGTTGTCAGAGTCCATATCAGTAGTCTCTGACTCAGAACTTTCTTTGCTTTTCTTCTTCCTTGAATTCTTTACAGCAATCTCTTCATGCTGTTCTTCAGGAAGCTTCTTTAATTCAGATTGAGTAGTAAGTGCAATAGTCTTCATCTTTCCTTCACTCCTGCTCTTCTTCTGCTGCTTGTCAAGTTCATAAGCTCTTAGTTTTCCATACACTGCCTCTAATGATATCTCATCCAGATCATTAGCTTCCTCAATCGCAGATATCTTCTCATTGTAGAAATCAGGCAAAGCTTTCATGAACTTTGTATTCATATCCTCCAAGTCATAATATTTACCATGCATGGCCATCTCATTGATGAGTTTTGTAAACCTATCAAAGGTATCAGTAAGTGACTCACCAGACTTGGATTCAAAGTACTCATACTGTTGTATAAGTAATGTCCTCATATTCTTCCTGACAGGCTTAGTTCCTTCACAGTGAACCTTAAGATTGTCCCATATATCCTTAGCAGTTTTACAAGAGAGAACATAGTTAGTGAGAACAGAATCAAGACTATTGAATAATATGTTTCTCACTTTAGCATCTTTAAGAACATTCTCCTTGTCCTTATCTGACCATTCAGATTTTGGCTTCTCTACTGTATGTTCTGGAACAACCACACCATCAACAGTTGCTTGTCCAACGACCTTTGTTGGAACAAAAGGTCCATCTCTGATTCTGTCAAGATAATCAGGATCTGTTGCTTCCAGATGATGCAACATCTTTACTTCCCATAGAGTATATTTGTTTCTCTTGAGCATAGGAATCTTAGTATTCCCATCCTTGTAACCAGACATGATTGCAGATCTTTATGATTATTTAAAATCAACCCGCTCTGATACCAATTATTAACTCGAATAACTTGTAGAAGGGGGGGTTGAATACAAGTTATAATCGTGTCTGATTTTTGCTTGATTATATGAACAAGAATAAACGAATGAATCAAACTCTGTTTGTATTAATAAGATCAAATACAAACTCTACCAAAGGTGTACAATACCTTTAGCAGCTGCTGACAATACAAATCTCTCTCTCTGTTTGTACTCTCGTATACTCACGATTACAAACCTCATGAACACTTTTTACAATGATATAGAGAGAGTATTTATAATGCTACCTATCAACTAATAACAGAAAGATATAATCTATACATGACAATGTTCTGCCTTCTAGTCGATAGTTTCCTTCAATAGAAAACTCTTTCCTTCATAATATCTTCTTGCTTGTTCTTCAAATAACGATCCTGTTTTATAGCACTTGCCAGTTTCTGTAGCATCCACAATGACATCATCAGTAACACGACTGATATCAGGATTTCATCTTGCATCATCAATATCTGATCATCATCAGTATTAGACCGTCATCAGGATTTGTTCTTTGTTCCTGACATTTAGTCTCCGATACACTATTCATTCCTGACTAAACTGTACAGATAACTGTTTTACACATAAATCTTATATATAGTGCTAAATCCTTAATAAGATCAGGATTACAAGAAGTATAATGTGTAAATTCTATTCTTAACATCACAACTTATGAATTATTCCTAACAGTGTGCACCAAATTCAAAGTGTGCTCTACCTCCTCATTTCCCTGTATAGCCAAAATTTGAGAGGCTGAATCAGGGTGAATAAATGTCTCAGCATCAAAATAAATATTTTCAATGGTTTCTCTGTATTCCTGTTGGAATTGAATTTCTCTTTCTATTTCACTAACACTCATTGACTCAATTGCAATGGTTGTGTCCATCCTTATCTGTCATATACATGCTTTTCTCTCATTTTCTCTCTATTCTTGCATCAGGGGCTCCCCCTGGCTCACACTTCTCACACACTCACCTTCACCTACTAAGGTGGAACTCCCATTCTCTCCTTTTGCCAGGCTGGAATAAATAGTCCGCCTCTCACTCTCTTGCTCTCCTTTTGCCTGCTAACAAGGCAGTCTCTCACTCAGAAGTGTTTCACTCCCTTCTCTCAACCTTAATAGTGTTTCTACAACTATGGATTCATCCATACTAGTTATAGTGGGCTCTGTCAAGTGAGTAAATTGAGTTAAAGTGAACTTAGATTTGGAATAGATATCTATCAATGGATGAATGACATCCATTGAAGTATTTGTTGTGAGCGTCAACGGATGATTGTTGTGAGACATATCCGTTGAAGAAGAAACACTTATCAACGGATGAAGAATATTCGTTGATGAATGAGAAGAAATAGGAGTTGAGGCAGAAACCAAAGTAGAATCTATACAGATTGATTTGAGATTAAATGGCCCAAATTCCACTAAGTTTTCAGAAAGAATAGACTACTGGTCTAACAAATCATCTAAAAGATGATGACCAACAGTTTCAGAGTGGGGCTCCTCCATGATTGTGTGAGATGGAGAATCAATATGGGATGTTTGGATCATATCCACACCCATAGAGAGAGTTGGTGATTTCAGAGTTTGCACTATTTTGATTTATAGTGAGAGAGTTTGGGGCTGTGACTTCACATTTATTGGAGTCACATCAATATGAATTTGAGAACGCCCAAAAATAGAATCTAGGATTCTGCTATGTGTAGTGTGTGCACCCTGTGCATCCCCTGACATTTTGGGTTTCTTCCTTCTACCAAAGGTTTTAACTGGTGAACTTTGGCCAGTGGTGTCCCTACCCCTCTTGTGTAGTGTTCCTGGTTAGGAACTCTTTTCAGTAGCAAGATCCTATTGAGAGGATACTACTAGGGATGTACTTATTTCCTTTTCATCACTAACAACCTTTTGGGAGATTGTAGTATGGCTAGGTTGGTCAACACTCACCTCTCCTACCTTATCCTTAGGGTGTCTTTGACTTTCACCCTGTCCCTCACCACTTACTTTCTCCAACACACTCCCTCATGTTGTGCGGTAGTTTTTACAACAAGTGTCTTTTGGGAGACACTTGAGGTCGTTTTCTTGGACTTGGAAACTTTGGATTTGGCTACTTAGGTAGGAGGCTGCGAGGCACTTACAGCAGCCTCTATTGTAGCACTTGAAGGCAAAGATGTTTGAGGTAGGATTGAGCAGAAGTGGTTAACTCAATAATTGGTAAATAAACCAATGGCAATCCACTATTGAGGTTCATCATGATGAGGTCAGTTGGAACCCTCATCTCTTGAATCCAGCAATCAAACTTACTTGCTTTGTTCTCAATGACAATTGGGTTCTCAGAGATATGGTTAGCAAGCATCATTAAGAATCTAGAGAAATATATATTTTTCTTCCTAGTCTCTTTCTTACCCAACTTGGCAGCAATTTCAATTAGTACTAAAGAGCCAAAACTAAAATTCTTGTCACTTAAAACCATGTATAGCATGGTAAGCTGGAGAAATTATGATAGCATCAAAATTGCTAATTTTGCCAGATATCATCTTGACAATAGGTGCCATTGTTGCTGAAAAAGCTTGAGAGAACTAGAATGGGGTTTTGAGTGTTGAGAAAGAAAAAAGTTTTTGCCTTAGAGACTTCTGAGAGAAAATAAAATGAATTGGAACAGTTAAAAGTTCTTTTGTGTTTACCCAAAGAAAATCAATTAAGATCAATTAGTAGTAAAAGAAATTACATGATTTGTGCAAAAGTAACACTGCAAAAGAAGTGATTTAATACATTACCTTTACTACGCTAGTTGAATATATACATACAGATGTTTATGTATAATTCAACATATGACCAAGTGGTAATCGACGGTTGCGAATATGAGGTGAAATTATCAACGGATAATAGAGTAAACCACTTGAGATTCAAGTTATTCATTGATATGGATTATTGAAGCTAATACATATTAAGGTAACTTGTATCCGTTGAAGTATAAAATACTCAGTAATGTGAACGGATGTGGACATCCGTTGAAAAGGTAATTTTGACATAGATAAAATTTTCACATTTTCTTAGATATAAAATTAATAAGAAAATCATCACATATTTTTGGCTGCATTAAACTGAGCAAATATCTCAGATAAATAATGAAAAATTAAGCATGCCTAGCTCACTTACCAACCTTGTGAAGGTGGAATCATCAAGTGACTTGGTAAATATATCTGTGAGTTGTTTTTCACTTGGAACAAAATGAAGTTACATTGTACCATTCATCACATGTTCTCTTATGAAATGGTACTTGATGTCTATGTCCTTGGTTCTTGAGTGCTGCACTGGATTTTCAGAAATTGCAATTGCACTAGTGTTGTCACAAAAAATTGGAATCTTCTCAACTCTCAATCGATAATCAAGTAGTTGATTTCTCATCCATAGAATCTGTGCACAACAACTTCCAGCTGCAATATATTCAGCTTCTACAGTTGAGATTATGGGTGAGTATTCGGTTTCAACCGAACCGAATCGAATTTTAATTCAGTTAACCGAAACTGAAATTCTTAAAAAACCACAACCGAAAAGCGAACCGATTTAAATTTGTTTTTAATCGAACCAAAATATTAATTTTGGTTATTACCGAAAATCGATATAAAAAACCAAAATTTAAATTCAGTGCAAAAAAACTGAATAAATGCCTTATAAATTAAAATTACATATCCATCAACCATGTACTAAATGAACTAAAGATTACATAATGCACTTTTTTTTCAAAACAAGAGCACTGCCAAGTACAATTAAACACCACATGTACAATTAAACACCACCCAAATAATAATCATTAATCAGTGTGTCCAAATAAATTTATGAATTATGCATAAATTAAGATTGCTCTGGATAGAATACAACTGTACGCAGAGCTTCAATTCAAAACCATTGTTCTTCAATGTTTGTCTCCTACTCTCTTCTTCTAGTTGCCTATACAAATTGATGTCATTTTTTACTTCAGGAAGCCTTAACCAAAATGAAAACCTGTGGACCTATATGAACTTGATAGGTCAAGTACTCAAGTAAGAGTAATTATTAACAATTTACACAATATATTTATCTATTATTACCTATTAATAATATTTTATTATTATATAAAAATTCGGTTATTTATTCCGGTTATTCGGTTAACCACGATTAAAAACTGAAAAATCGAAAATCGAAGTTTCTGCATAATCTACATCTGAATCGTTAGTTAATCAAAATCAGATTCTCTAGGGTACCAAATGCCAAGTTTTGGTGTCCTTTTGATTAATAGCAACTAAATGAGATTCTCTAGGATCAACTTGGAATCTAGCACATAAATATGGAGCAACCATAATATCAGGTGTACTAGCTGTTAAATATAAAAGTGAGCCAACCATGCCTCTACAACTTGAAATGTCCACTTTATTTTCCTTATTATTCAATTCAAGTTTAATGCCAGTGGTCACGAGTGTTTTTGCAGAAGAACAATCCATTAAGTCAAATTTCTTTAAAAGATCATTAACATATTTGGTTTGACTTATAAAGATTTCATCATTCACTTGTTTTACTTGTAAACCAAGGAATAAGTTAATTTACTCATCATGCTCATCTCATATTCATTTTCCATAAGTTTGGCAAATCTTTTGCAAAATTTTTCATCAGTAGGCCCAAAAATTATGTCACTTACATAAATTTGAACAAGTGTAGTAGAGCCATTAACAATTCTATGAAAAAGAGTTTTATCAACAGTACCTTTAATGAAGTGATTCTCAAGAAGAAACTAGGAAAGAGTGTCATACCAGGCTCTAGGTGCTTGCTTTAGGCCATAAAGTGCTTTGAGTAGGAAATAGACAAATTCTGGATAATCTGGATCTTTAAAACCAGGTGGTTGACTTACATAAACCTCTTCTTCCAGTATTCCATTCAAAAATGCACCATTGACATCAATTTAATAGACTTTAAAATTGGCATGGGCAAACTTACTCAGATCTTACTCGTAACCTCTGGTTACTCCCAAAATTAATTGGGAGCTAACCGATAAGTACATGCTGGCCTCTCGCCATGAAAGTCATTCTGAGTGACGAAATGATCTCATAAAACCAATACTGAAATCTTCACACTCGTTTGATGGGCCGGGAACCATAGTTCAGTAGGGCTGTAATCCCAAAATAATTTTAAGTTATCAGCGAAGGGAGAAAACATTTATTGGCTCCCAAATTCTTGGATTCCCAATTCTTGATAAGTTTGAAAACGGTTTGAATATGCTTTAGAGAGCGAGTATAATTGTGAATAAATATTTGGGAATCCCTTTTTATTTTAGAACATTTTTCTGAAGGTCAGAAAATATTTAAAATAATTTTTGAAGACCTCAAATGATTTTTGAATAAATAATATGATTTTTAAATCATTTAAAGATATTTAGTAAATATTTATTAATAAATTATTTTTCAAAATAATATTCCTTTAAAAAATTAAATATTAAAATAATACATTTTAAATCATTTCCAAGTATTCAATATTTTTTGAAAATATAAATAAGATTTAATAAAATAATAATCGTAAATAGATAAAATTTCTGTCTCCAGAATCCCTCCGGGTTTTTAGGAGAATCTCTATATCTCAAAATACTGACTCCCGATCTAGAGTCGAAAATAACGAATATACTTTTATCACTTAGAGCCAAAACATGTACCAGTTTATATCTACTTATACGCAAGCTAGCATAAAAACCAAAATCAAATCCATACTTAACATGCCAAGAACTTGACCTGATCTTTCAAAAAAAATTCAAATTTGATCCAGGTTGTTGCAATTATACTTAACCAAATTATTTATCACATTTCACTCTTTCTAAAAAAAATTGAAATAATATCATAGTTTAATATAATAGCTCATCTCAGTTTTAGTAATGACGAGTTTTTAATGAAGTCAGTTTTAAGTCTTGAGTTAATATTTTATGCGAATTTTGAAGAAAAAAAATTTAGAATACGTGTTAATAATTAAAAAGATGTTTCATCAATCAATGGAATTTGAAAGATCATAGGCGAGGTGACACTTCTCAATCCTGAAATGATCGGATGTCCATCCCGAACTACAAAATTTGTGCTCAATTAATAATTACAGATTACATACCATACTTAAGAAAATTTGTCGTTCGCTCAATGAACTAAATTAGCAATGTTGTGTAGATAAGTTATGTCTTATATATAAATCATAAAACATACACGTTGATAAGTCAATTTATATTTCTTATATCTAAAATATTGCCCATTTATATCGATAAACAAACAACTAAGAAGCTATAACTACGTGTTTGTTAGGTTAGGGGACTTACATAATCCGAGATTCACAAATACCAATACAGAGCACACACATAACCAATTGATTAGTTGACAAGATCTAGCAAATCGCAAAACAAGAACACACAAATACTTGACGTGGAAACACCCACGTCCCACACTTGTATTATTAATCTTAACAATATCAATAATACATCAAAACAATAATACCTTAACGGTGTCCCAACCCAATACTTGAGCCAACAATGCTCAAGCACCTCCCAAACAATACTTAAGACTACATCTTTTTTTATTTCACCTCCCCACAGACAAATACAATATGATTATGTATATATAGCCATCACAAACTTAGCCACCAAGATATCCTTTTCATACTTGGTTCTAATTACAATCCTTATTATAATTGGTTTCATATTACATAACTTTATGACCAAAACATATCATCTATAATAATTATCTAAACATATAATTATTACCCAATCCATATATGTTTTGAATCACCCAAGCCCATACTATCCGTATTGGGTTTAAACCCAACAGTGTTAGTACAAAAAAAATCTAGAAAATGATATGTGACTCGAGTTAGTTAGTATGCTAGTTCATATAGATTTGAACAATGTTTAGTTTGTGTTAATAATACTCTAATGTGATCAGCTATATATGATACACTAAAAATAGCTCAACACCTAACAAAGCCCAACTTTGAGCCCAAACAATGGCAAAAGGCCCAACTTGGGAGAATAAGACACCTCAGCCTAGACTAGTGGACCCAGATTGAAGACAACAACAACACGGATGATACGTGGCCTCCACCCCAGAGTAGCGGACCCCAGATCGGTGACAACATCGACACGTGATACCCCAGCCTAGATTAGTGGAGCCCAAATTAGTGACAATTGTGACACGTGGGACTCCGGCTCAGGAAATGCGCCCCTATTTGTCATTGACTAGCAATAAATGCCAATAATTAAAATGTGCCAATCATAATTGGAACAATCTCCACACATTTCGATTATATATTTCCCACGGGGACACGTGTTCGGCATCCCGATAGATCAGGAGCCCATACTACCCAAATCCAACGATCGCGATTAAGAGATAACATCCCCTAAACCCTATTCCTAAGACTATAAATACCCCCGAAGGACAATGGATTGAGGAGTTGGTCACATCACTCACCCCACATACTTATTACCTTTGCAATACTTTCTTGATTATTATCTTTCAAACACAACTCTTATTCTCACACTGCATATTTCAGGGCCAAATGTTGGTTTGCAAAGATCCCATACACTATTTTCGAGCAGGTTGGCAAAAAGAATTCGATCAAATTTTAGAGTTATCGATATACTTGCGGACTCTTTGTATTTTCTTTATCAATGATCATATCTACCCTCAAAATAAAATATGCTACAAACTGAAAAATATTTTTTTTTTGAATACAAGTGTAAATTATTTAAAACTAAATCATTAATAGTTTCTTTAATTTTAAGCAAAGCTACAAGAAAACATGTGATGTCACCGCAACACCGACTCATATCCAGATTTGAAATGTCACAAAATCATGTCGACAAGTAGGTAAATGCAAATTCAATTTGAACACATCTCAGATCATTCTCTATCGCTATTCTAATTAGTTAATTTACACTAATTTCACCACTTAAATTCACTCTATCCTTCATCATCATATACATGTATATTTGTATGTATTTGCATTCCCAGGCATCGATTGATTCATAGACAGATCGCCTTTGGAGCCGCCGAAAATGTCGGGAGCGAGCGGAGGTGGATCGCAAACCCTAGGTGGGCCCACACGTTGCGGATGGGTTTTGGGGCCAGCTCTTGACAAAATCGTGAAAAATGTAGCTTGGAGGAAGCACTCTCATCTCGTTACCGCTTGTAAGTCTGCTTTAGATAAGCTTCATTCCATTTCCGATGTCGATCCATCCGTATTGCCTGTTTCCGCTTCTCCGCTTTTCGGTTTTAATCAAATTGATGCTGATTTAATGTTACAACCGTTAATTCTAGCTTTAGAAACCGCCGCTCCCAAAGTTGTTGAGCCTTCGCTTGATTGCGTGTATAGGTTGTTTGGATTAGGTTTGATTAGAGGTTGTGAGGTTACGGTCGATAGGATTTCGGATGGATCCAAAGTTGTGTTTGATTTGTTAGAGGCCGTGTGTAAGTGTGGCGGTTTAGGTGATGAGGTTATTGAGTTAGCGGTGTTGAGAGTGTTGCTTTCGGCTGTTAGGTCACCTATGAATATGATTAGAGGCGATTGTCTTGTTGACATTGTTAAGTCGTGTTATAATGTGTATTTAGGTGGATTGAATGGGACAAATCAGATATGTGCTAAGGCGGTGGTTGCGCAGATGATGATTATTGTTTTTGCGAGAGTTGAGGCGGATTCGATGGTGGTTCAGTTTAGGAATGTGTCGGTAGGGGAGCTTTTGGAGTTTTCGGATAGGAACTTGAATGAAGGGAGTTCGATTCAGTTTGCTCAACATTTTGTTACTGAGACTGTTCAGATGTTTAATGAAGGAAGGTTTTCTTCGGATTCGATGCAGTCTACTGCTGAGCAGAAGAAAGGAGACGAGTCTGTTGAAGAGGGTGATTCACCTGGAAGTTTGAGTGATTACACCAAGATTCGAGAGGATGGGCTTATGCTTTTTAAGAATTTGTGTAAATTATCAATGAAGTTTTCGTCTCAAGAGCAACCGGATGATCAGATTCTTTTGAGGGGAAAAACATTGTCACTGGAGTTGCTTAAGGTCATTATGGACAGTGCCGGTTCCATCTGGCGAACAAACGAGAGGCAAGTAATTTTGCTACTCTTTCTTGTGTTGAACTCATGCACTGTAAATATGATAGTGCCTTTTGTTTTTCAAACTTAATTTGTTGTTAAGCCAAATTGATTAGGCTAAAAATAGATAAATAGGAAGTTTAGTAAGCTAAAATTTAGGGGATTTTTTTTTGATAACGTGCTGTTTCCCAGCCAAGGTAAATTGTAGATTTGCTTGCACAGGAAGGCACTAATTCTGTAGTGAAGAATTTAACTTCTGTTAAAGAGAAAAAGTGTATATAAAATGATAAACCCTTTCTTGGCATCGTGTATTGTAGCTAGTTTTGGAAATTTATGATGTTAAGTGTTTAATTATTTAAATCAATGAAACTATTGATTAGTAAGTAGTTCAGCCACACTCTATTGACAACTTCCATGATCTAACACTACTGTAATGGTTGTTCTTACATGTCATAAGATGGAAAGAAGACGACTTTTAGGCATCATGTTGTGGGAGAACAATTAAAAGATAGACCTAGGGTGATTTAGCGATAAAGAAAACTAAAGGAACGCAAACTATAAACAATTGACATTAACTCAATAGTCAGTAATTAATTCATTCAAAATTTTCGATATGTAGAATCTAAAATACTTTGTATGTAAAATATATATCATTTCATGTTTTTATAGTTACTACTTAGAACTAAGAAATGATTACGCTGAGAGGGAAGGGAAGCAAGCAACAAGCCGCATCACGAGCCGTTTGTCAAATAGAACTGACTAGCTTGAAAAGTAAGACAACCTAACCTAGAACTATTTTAGATCCCCACAATTGCGAATTCAAAATGCTCCAAATAAATCCACTAAGGTTCCAGATAGTATATATAAAAAATTTTCATTTTTGTTCTTTCCTGTTTCCCATCATTCCCCGTTTGTTGGACGAAATTCAATCTCGATTTGTGTAGAAATAGAGAACTGGTTAATTATCATCTATCATCCATTTGTTTATTGGATGAAGACAGCATCAAAAACAAAGATCCATGTAACTATGTTTTGACAATAAAATGTTGACATCTCTTATGATAAACGCAGCAAAGCAAGTCATGAATCTAAAACAAAAATATCGAAACCTAAACCCATGGAACAAAATCAGGGTACATACCAATACCTATTGCGGGTTTACGGATAGAGATCGAAGCAAACGATTCTCGCGGTCCGCAATAAAAAACATAGTAACATACAGTGACACATTGTGACAATACACATCGCTGTTATAATTAAAAACCGTAATAAGGCAAACACTGCCTAATCTGTGTAAGAATTATTCAAGTCACGATGTTTTAGCTTCTAGGAATCATACTTAAGTTCTACGGATATTCAAACTTGGGGATCTTTTGCAGAGGTGTCCGTTGGATGTTGACTTGTAAAGTTGTCCGGGAGGATATAATATTCTAGTGCAACCTTAACCACTTCCATCCAACTTTGTAATTTTTTTACATTAAGGCTGGGCACAGTAATAATCATTTGTTTCAGATATGGTAAGATTACATAAGAAATATCAGTTCCTTTCTTCAATGATGTCTTTGCTTGGCTAGTTGTTCAATAACTTAATATTTTAGTTACTTCTACTACTTTTTTAAATTATGTTTGTACTGTCCTCGATTCTTAATATATTTTTTCATATAAATAACATTTTTTTCTCTATGACAATCAATAAATTATGGCCTAATATTTATTTTCGGCCTTTTTTTTACAGGTTTCTTAATAATATCAAGCAGTACCTTTGCCTATCTTTGTTGAAAAACAGTGCCCTGTCTGTTATGAATGTTTTCCAGCTTCTTTGTTCAATTTTTGAGAACTTCCTAACAAAGTTCAGATCAGGCTTGAAATCAGAAATCGGAATTTTTTTCCCCATGCTCATTCTCCGTGTGCTTGAGAATGTTCTTCAACCCAGCTTCCTACAGAAGATGACTATCCTCAATTTATTGGAGAAGATATCGCAAGATCCTGAGATTGTTATTGATATTTTTGTTAATTATGATTGTGATGTGGATGCTCCAAACATCTTTGAAAGGTATTGTTATTTGTGAATCCCTGCTTTACTTTCATGCTGCCTTTCAACTTTTTATAGGCATCTTCACTAGTTTTGACTTATTACAGCTTCGTTAGATCACGACATTATTGTGAATCCGTGTGTGTGGGTCATGATCACTGGTCAAGCATAGTTTTTCTTTTAGGGATAAGTGTGAGTACACCTCTTTAGGCGTGTCTTACTCTGGAGGAGGTCAATTTATGCAAATATAGACAACTTAAGTATGCCAAAGGTTTGCACTATATTTTTTGAGGTACAACCTGAATACATCTTAAAGCGTTCAATGCTGAATCATTTAGAATAGAATTAAAATCCTGTTTGACAAGCATCTGAGGTTTCTTAAAGGCTTACACTGTACCATAGGTCGATCCAGAAGAGCTAACAACTTTGGCACATTTTGGTTGTCGACTTGTGCTTATGAAAGGCATCTAAACTTAACCATAACGATGTGGGATGTTACCCACTTAGTTTGAGGTACTTCTCGAGCCCACAACAGACAAAACCTGGCTCTTATACAATTTTTAACTCCCCAAGCCCAAGCCCTCCAAAGTTGCTACAGGCTTTTATACCATTTTTTAACACCCCAAGCTCAAGCCCTCCAAAGTTGCTAGCTACATTGGATCAGCCTTTGGGGGATTGATGTACAAGGGAGTACATGTTAGGAATGCGGGCTTGGGGTGTTATAGTAGGCCTCCTTTATTATCTCTGTGTTATTGGTTTCTTGCTTTGCTGACATGCATGATACTCCATCGCTTAGTGAACGATTATTTCCATGCACAACATAATATCCATTGTGGTTCTCTCCCACACTGGAGGACCACCTACGGGAGAGGGGAATATTTGTAAATACCAGAAAATCATTTCTTAAACCTCATCCCTTTTGGCTGTGTAGGCACTTGACTTGTATAGAAGCTGTTTAATTTCATCAGATATTTGCAGGACTGTTAACGGCCTTCTGAAAACTGCTCTAGGTCCACCTCCTGGTTCGGCAACCACGCTTTCTCCTGCTCATGACTTTACGTTTCGACTTGAGTCTGTTAAGTGTCTGGTTAGAATCATCAAGTCAATGGGACTTTGGATGGACCAACAGTTAAAAATAGGAGATTTTTTTCCACCAAGCACCTCCGACGATGAAAGTCGTGGAGGTGATGATAGCAATCTTTCAGATTTTGACTTGCAAGCTGAAGCAGCTGAATTATCAGATGCGGCTACTCTTGAGCAACGTCGAGCTTATAAGTTAGAGGTTCAGGTAGAGTAATCATCACCTACCTATGAACTTTTTTACTATCACTATCTAACATTCCTAATTTGATTTTGTTTTTCGTGGACTTTTTTGCTCTCTTTGCTGTCATGCTACTGAAATTTATGATTTTCTCTACCCTATGTTATTTCTGCCGACAAAAAATGTGTGTCAATAGATACTGACAACTTCATATACATGCAGAAAGGTGTCTCTTTGTTTAATAAAAAGCCTTCCAAGGGCATTGATTTTTTGATAAGAAACAAAAGAATAAGCGGTTCTCCGGAAGCAGTTGTGGAATTTTTGAAAAATACATCCAGCTTGAATGAGGCTATGATTGGTGACTATTTGGGTGAAAGGGAGGAATTCTCTCTTAAAGTTATGCATGCTTATGTTGATTCGTTCAACTTCGGAGGAATGGACTTTGGAGAAGCAATTAGATTTTTCCTAAGGGGATTCAGATTGCCTGGAGAAGCGCAGAAGATTGACAGAATCATGGAAAAGTTTGCCGAGCGCTACTGTAAATGCAACCCTACTTCATTTACTAGTGCAGATACTGCTTATGTTCTTGCTTACTCGGTGATAATGCTCAACACAGATGCCCATAATACTATGGTTAAAGATAAGGCGAGCTTGTTCACTTCTTTTATGTTACGCTTCTTACACTTCCATCATATATAAATATACATTTTCCTTCTCCCTTGTTATGTTTTGTTTGTTACCATGACACTTGAGCTGCCAAGAAAGGAAAAGTTATCAAAAGACGAATATAAATATATATGTTGAGCTAGAATCACCTGTCATCTTTAGTTCCTTTTTTAAATTTAATTGGTTTACCACAATTTGAGTTTAGATGTGTAGGAAATTTAAGATGAGATTAGAAGTATAAACAATGTGATCATGTAATATTATTTGATACGAGGAATCCTAATATGATAGCATTCTGTAATGTAGGCCAATACTATAACCTAATTATATATTGTAAAATGGTAACCTGCAGTCTCTCATACTGGTAGTAACTGCGAAATTAATTATGGGTTCTGTTCTGACTTAACTTTTCATTGGATTAATCATGAAGATGACCAAGGCTGATTTTATAAGAAACAATCGTGGAATTGATGATGGAAAGGATTTAGCAGAAGAATATCTGGGGGATCTTTATGATCAAATTGTGAGGGATGAGATTAAGATGAAAGCAGATTTGTCTGTACCTCAGAGCAAGCAGTCAAACAATTTGAATAGACTGTTGGGCTTAGATGGTATACTTAATTTTGTTTGGAAGCAGACTGAAGAAAAACCCTTGGGGGCAAATGGAGTTCTTATAAGGCACATTCAGGAGCAGTTCAAGGCAAAATCTGCAAAGTCCGAGTAAGATACTTTAATTTTTAACAATTTATATTCTGTTAATGGAGTTCAACAGGTTTACGTCTTTTAGTGGGAATATATGCATTCTCTATAGTTCGTGACAACCATCAAACCACATGATGGATTTTGTGAATCATAACATTGTTACTGTCCTGAAAACTTTCTTGCCTTGCTAATATATGTTTTTTCTTCTTTTAGTGTACTGGTGCTGTTATTTATCGTCCTATAGATTCTGAAGTTGTAACTGGTCATCATTTGTTTGCTACATTCCATGGAAACTTTATTATGACCTGTGCTTGATATCAAGCTAAGGTGTTTTATATCATCAATAGCGGGAACACTATCTACTTACAGCTTGTTTATGAAATCACATCCATCATACTTACATGCATTGCAGGTCTATTTATTATTGTGTGACTGATCCAGCAATATTGAGGTTTATGGTTGAGGTGTGCTGGGGTCCAATGCTTGCTGCTTTTAGTGTAACATTAGATCAGAGTGATGACAAGGCTGCTACGTCTCAGAGCTTACAAGGCATCCGGCATGCTGTTCATGTTACTGCTGTCATGGGCATGCAGACCCAACGAGATGCTTTTGTTACCACAGTTGCCAAATTTACTTACTTACATTGTGCTGCAGATATAAAGCAAAAAAATGTCGATGCTGTCAAGGTAATCAGTCTACAGACAGTTTTCTACATGTGCCCGAACGTTATGTCTTTTTCTTTTTGCTAACTCCGAATAATATGTCTTTGATTAATATAAGTTTTAAGGATTTAATGCCAATACTTAAAACCTTTATATAGAATTTTAGTGGAAGTTTGGTAAAGATGTGAGACAGTCAAAAGACATCCGGCATCCTGACAACTGGTTGTCCTATGTTGGCGTCATTTTTGAACTAATTGCAGATAACTAAGAGAAAAATAGTGAATCACTGGAGATATTAATGGTCTTACAAAAGGAATAGTGACATTCAGATTTAGGGGTTGCGAGAGAAGCTAGGTAAAAGATAGACACATGGCATATATTTGTAGAGAGGATTGAAAGGTGTTAACCGTTGATTGGACTAGCATTTATCTTGTGGTTTTGGTTATGCAACTTACTGGCACCGGTATCTCCTGATGTTGCAAAATTGGTACCATCAAAATGTTAATTATTCTACTTCTAGACCATGTTGAAGTTTTACTATGCAAGCATTATATCTGCGGTGCTAGTGAATCTCCATAGTATATGTTGATATGCAGCGGCATGCATATGGTTCTGGGGACTGGGGGTGTCACAATGTAAACATGAACTTATAATTATATGTAGTAAAATATATCATGTAAATTATATGTATCAAAAAAAGTCATACAATTCGTAAGCAACTAATTGCTAATAAATTATGTACTATAAAATTAAAAACGTTATCACTCTCCCTAGTTTGTAGACTAGCCTACTGGATACCCTTATTCTTTTGAGTTTTGTTCATTGGTAGGTAAGAAGGAAACGTTGTAGGAGGGTCTTTATGGAGGCATGTGTGTCTAAATGTGCTTTCTAACAAAAATCATCATAGAAAAATGTTAGGATCTGGTTTATAATACAGTAGTATGTTTGTATTAGGAAGTATGTGTTGTGTTATATTAGTAAAGTTCATTAGGGGTATTTTAGTCATTTCTGGTCATTACTCTGTAGTAGTGGTGAAGTCTGTGTGTGAAGACTCTATAAATACTGATATGTGTTACATTTCCAGTTATGAAATGAAATGATATGAGTTTCCCTCCAAATCTCTTTCTCTCTCTATAACAAACTTTCTGTCTTTCTCTCTCCTAGGGTTCTTATTCTCTTCTCATCTAAACTCTGATCTGATCTGCTTCTCATCTAATTTCTTCTGTTTTCTCACCTCATTCTGCTCTATTCTCTGTTAATCTACCTATCCTAGCTGTTATTTTACTTTCATAAACCAGAAAACACCAAAAATATGAACAAAAACAAATCAGAAACCTTGAGTTCCTGACAAAAACGTTGTAGGAGGGTCTTTATGGAGGCATGTGTGTCTAAATGTGCTTTCTAACAAAAATCATCATATATTGTGACAGAATTCATTACATAGTAAGCAACACAAGTCCAACAACATTATTACTATGTTGCAATAGAAAGTAACGATTAGCATTATGTAGCATCATCTAAATGTAATCGAGGTCCAAATTTTCTACACCTCTTCCTCTGGCTACTATCATCGCCCGTAACTACTATTGTTTTCGCTCGTGTATAGCTACTAGCTAATATCATCCCATAAAATCAATTGTATGTGTAATCGTCTTCGTCTATCTTCATGTTTTTCTTCCTCCATTTCTACATTGTAGTCCAACTCATCTTGCAACATAAAAGATGAGCCACCTTCACCACCAAGTCTTAGTTCAGGTAGTAGAAGGTTATCACAAAGGTTTCTCATTATTCTGTTTCACTCCCCATGCGGGGACCATACATGTTTGTTAAAATATATAACAGCATATAGAGAGAGATTTACACAAGATGTAGAGATTGTATATAATCTGGTGTGTTTTACAAGAGCTCTATCAAGTCCTATATATAAAAGAACTAAGACACCAAAGTCTATACTATGGTTGTAATAGTCAAGGACGGTGCCTAACTAAGCTGACAATTTAGCACACAATATTTGACACGCCCCCTCACTCGAAATCCCATCTTGGGATGAAATACCTATATTGGAATTGAAGAGTGGAACACTATGAGCTCTTGAGCGTAATCTAGGTATTCAACTTGACCCATCTCTAGGAATTGAAGACCCATCTTAGGATTGACCCATCTTGAGATTTACTCATCTTGGAATTAATGATCCATCTTGAGATTGCTCATCTTGGGATTGACCTATCTTGGGATTAATGATCTGAGAATTTTGGGTATATCGGGACTCGACTTTGCAACAACGCGATACATTTTAGGCTATGTGAAAATAATAGAAAGTGCTGCTTTTCAGCACAATGGTGGATGACCACCAATCAGTCCTTGAACTGATTATTTTGAAGAAACTGAGACTCGACTTTGTGATCACTCAGTATTAACAAGCCTATGTCTGAACATAGGAGGAATCTGCATCTGTCATCCCTTGAACTATAAGCAACTGGAACCGTATTTGGTAGACTGCATCCCTTAAGATTGTCCATGAACTGGTCCTTCTGCTTCTTTTACAAGAATGAATTGCAAGATATAGCAGTGAACTGTGTTGTATAAAGTACAACTACTTCTGCTGCTCTGTTTTTGTGGTAGTGAACTGTGTGTACATCTGTATATACACTACTTCTGCTGTTTTGTCATTTGTGGCAGTGAACTGTGTGTATCTGTATATACACTACTTCTGCTGCTTCGTCGGAATAACGCTTCCTGAACTATTTAATTTGCAGCATCGTAAAAAATTGGAGAGATACCGTAATATCAACAACCACTTGAATACTACACAATTAAATCTATAACCGGGACAAACTCCTAAACTAAAAATGATATGCTTGTACGAACGATCCTAACAGAATTTTCCCTTGAGAAAATAACTATTAAATATTTTAACGGATCTAAATACATATAATCATTTTATTTAGGGAAAAAAATAATAATAAATCGGGTCAAATAAACTAACCCACCAATTTAAAGAGGCTGTCCTCTTTTATTTCTGGCCCAACAATAAAAAAGACCCATAACACAAGTCCGTATAATTACAACCCCAGATAAACACGCAGACCTCTGTTCTTTGTTTTCAAATAACCCAGTTCCTTTCTCTTTGTTTTTGTTTTCCTTCCTCTTCGAACAAACTCCAGTTCGAATCCAAACCCAAATAAACTTTCATACAAAGATGTATGTAGCAAGATTATACATACACCGTAGTATATATATATGTAGCATGAATTTTATCTAAAATATGAGATTAGATCTGAATACCACGGTTGGATTCAGAATGAGGAGGTGAGCAAGAAGTCTAACTGGAGCTTCGTCAAAAAACAGTCGGAGGTGGCCCCACGCGCCGGCGCGTAGCAACGACCTGCCGCGCGGTGGGGCAGCGCGTGGAGGCGCGTTAGAAACTTTTTCCGAGATCTGAAAAATTTTGGTGGCTTCTCTCTGGGGGGTCTGAAAAACTTTTATATTCTTCTGTGTTTCTGGTCTGGGGGGTTTGTTTTCTTCTGTGTTTCCTTAGGATTTCACATGCTCTGATACCATGTTAAAATATATAACAGCATATAGAGAGAGATTTACACAAGAAGTAGAGATTGTATATAATCTGGTGTGTTTTACAAGAGCTCTATCAAGTCCTATATATAAAAGAACTAAGACACCAAAGTCTATACTATGGTTGTAATAGTCAAGGACGGTGCCTAACTAAGCTGACAATTTAGCACACAATATTTGACAATGTTTCTCATTATTCTTAGTATTATATTTGCTTTAAAGTACTTGGAGTAATAGATGTATAATTGAATTCTCAATCCTAGTAAATTGTTGTCATTAATAATAAAAGTGTTTAAATTAGAAATATAATATGATTGTTATTTAATTATGTATTAGATAATAATAAATTTAAAAGTTATTAATGAGAATAGTAATAAAATACATTAATGATATGTTTTTAACTTAATTGTTGAATTTCATTATTAAGCTTCCGGCGATTTATGAATATTCATATTTTTAAATATGTATTAATATTATAAGTAAAAATGAGTGATAAGTGATAACAAAAGTTGGTACCACTAAAAGTACATTTGGGCTTCTAATGTGTATATATCGATCTGTATAGTAGTATATACTATTACTTGCAAACCAAGTAAATATCTAATAAGAAGAAACCACTGGTTCTTATCTATGTATGTGCTGCTACACAAATTTTATTCAAGGAAACAAACCCTAACAGTATTCTGCTACTATAATCTAGAATATTTATAATAATATTATAATCCTAATTAGTTACTACTATAATCTAGAATAGTTTTAATAATATTATAATCCTAATTAGTTACAACTAGTTTCTATCCCATAAATAATATAAAATACATTCAAACTAATTTATCAATTTCTTTGTCTACGTCAAATTACACTCCGTGAAATGTTATGTGATCATTCTGAAATTTTCATTTATATATATTTGTAAACATAAATTACTATTTATAAATGAAATGTAAATAGTATTACTGGATCGCCATATATATTTATAGTGTTATCAT
The DNA here is from genome assembly GCA_037693485.1 of Kitagawia praeruptora. Classification (NCBI taxonomy): domain Eukaryota; kingdom Viridiplantae; phylum Streptophyta; class Magnoliopsida; order Apiales; family Apiaceae; genus Kitagawia; species Kitagawia praeruptora. The sequence continues at coordinate 100,198,317 of CM075352.1, read as the reverse complement.
ATTATTTTAATTTATATACTACTTGTAATGATGGGAATTTATATGTTCTATATGTAATCAAATGGTATATGTAACCAGGTAATTATCTATATATATTATGTGTAAGTAATCACATTGGCCTTAAGTGCGTTTAGTGTTTTTCGTTGCCACAACTGCCTCCTCTGCATGGTAATCTTAATAATTAAATTACTATATTAATGCTCTGTCCTTTATTTGTAGGTCAGATTCTTTAGTTTCATCTTACATTTATCGTTCTGCGTGAGGATTGTATTGTTATTTTACTTAAATTTTCCCTTCAATTTAACATGTCCTTACGGATATTGCAAAGATGTTACTGTTATCTTATTATATTTTTTCTGCTATAAAGGAAAATGGGCACCTTTACTCAATTGTCTCCTCAAATGGCTCTATTTCATATGTTAAACGAGTCTGTAACCAGTGTTTGGCATATTTCAATCTTGGCAGGCCATTATTTCAATTGCCATTGAAGATGGAAATTATCTACAAGAAGCTTGGGAGCATATATTAACATGTCTTTCCCGGTTTGAGCATTTGCAACTATTAGGAGAGGGTGCACCATCTGATGCATCATTTTTCACTACGCAAAATGGTGAAACTGACGAAAAATCGCCGAAGTCCTCACTGAGGAAAAAAGGAACTCTTCAGGATCCAGCTGTTATGGCTGTTGTTAGAGGAGGTTCATATGATAGCACAAGTCGTAAAGTCAATATGTCAGGGCTGGTAACCCCAGAGCAGATTAGTAACTTTATTTCAAACCTAAATCTGCTTGATCAAGTTGGCAGTTTTGAACTGAACCACATTTTTGCACATAGCCAAAGGTTAAAGAGTGAAGCTATAGTGGCTTTTGTGAAAGCCCTGTGTAAAGTATCCATGTCAGAGTTGCAGTCTCCTACAGATCCTCGTGTATTTAGTCTCACGAAGATAGTTGAAGTCGCGTAAGATCAAATTCCAATACTGTTTCCTATTTCTTCGCTTCACTTTAAATGATAAGTTAAAATGACTTTTTAACGTATAAAAGTTCTTTAACAGACATCAATTATGCATTTTAATCTTAAATACCTATATGTGTGACCACAAATTTGACAAAATATCAAATGAAATAGGGCGATCAGAATTTTTGGCGGATAACTCATGTCTCCTATTTGTGGTTTCATTGCTAGTTTCGAATGCCTATTTAGTTTTTTCTTCAGACTTCAATATGATCAGTCGTGCTGGCCTTTTTTTATGCCCTCACATAGTTCTGTTTCTTTTTCTTTTTTTTCAAATTCGGAATCTGACCTACATTATAAACTTTTTGGACTACTGTCTATCCAAGACTACATTTGTAGGATAGAATGGGTCATTTAGCCTATTTTTAATGCTTACTCGATCTTAACGAATACTTAAATGTATTGCCACATGTGGAGTTGACTTTGAGAATGATGATTATGTAGATGAGAATTCGTATGAAGATTTTCATGTTGTATGTTAATTTTGATTGACCTTTAATTAATTGAGTACCCTTTTCATGAGAAAGAAAATATGCAACTTGTGTCATCTATTCACACGGTGGTTTCGCTTTTTCAGGCATTACAATATGAACCGGATTCGGCTTGTTTGGTCTCGAATATGGAGCGTTCTTTCAGATTTCTTTGTGTCAGTGGGTTTGTCTGAGAATCTTTCAGTTGCAATCTTCGTCATGGATTCTCTGAGACAACTAGCTATGAAGTTCCTAGAGCGAGAGGAATTAGCAAACTACAATTTTCAGAATGAGTTTTTGATGCCATTTGTTATCATCATGCAGAAAAGCAGCTCTGCTGAAATTAGAGAGCTAATAGTTCGTTGTATCTCGCAGATGGTCCTAACTCGTGTGAATAATGTAAAATCTGGGTGGAAGAGTGTTTTTTTGGTAAGTAAATATCTTACATTACTTTAGAGTATGCATTTTATATTTTGGTTGAAGCCAAGTATCTACATTACTTTAGAGGATAAATTATATATTTTCTTGTTTCCCCCCTCCCCCACTCAACCATCTTGGCAAATATGCATTTTCTGCAGGAGATATATCAAATGTGTCCATGTGCCTCTACTAGCTGCATTGGAATCTGGAGACTAGCCACAAATGCATTTTAAGTTTTGAAATCATAAAATAAACCTATGTTAATAATTCAAGCACCTTGAAGAGGTCTTGTAAACTCCAGAACTCTACCTTGTTTATTGAACTAACAAGCTTTAAACTTAATAAGGTTTGAGGATATAAAGGACACAATTTAGGTTTAGGTGTAAATATTTGGCCATGGTGTGTACCTGCTTCTGAAATTTTTCTGCTGCTAGAAATGCTTTCATGGTATTCTGTAAAAGTAAAAGCACTGGTCTATAAAAAGTTTCCATTATATTATTATATTAACCCTTGTTTGAGGTACTAAATATGGACCAGACTGCCCCTGCAAATGTTGTTTCTCATCTCTCTTTTCCTCTTATAGGTTTTTACTGCTGCTGCGGCTGATGAAAGAAAGAACATAGTTTTGCTGGCCTTTCAAACCATGGAAAGAGTAGTACGAGAATATTTCCCGCACATAACTGAGGTCGAGGCTTTAACTTTTAGAGATTGTGTTAAATGCCTCATTGCATTCACAAGAAGCAGATTCAACAGTGATGTTAGCCTCAATGCTATTGCTTTTCTCCGATTTTGTGCTGTCAAACTTGCTGATGGGGGACTTACCTTCATTGACCAAGATGATGATGACTCATCTGTTCATGAAGTGGATGTTGATGCTACAGATGGACAAATTGTGACCAATAAAGATGATAATGTATCCCTTTGGATTCCTTTACTTACAGGTAAACTGTTGTACAATTTTTAACTCCAGAAAGAGTTGAGATTATGTCGAAGTTGCCAAAAAAGTTGGAATTGGCTATGTTAAACCCAACTGAAGTAGTGTCTATAAACCAATGGCACATCAACACTCATACACTCCTACTTAAAGTTTTTTTTTTTTTACTGAATCCTATTCAAAGTACTCCCTTAGATGAAGTGTGAGTGTCATGTTTCACTTTTCCAGAAGATCTGTATTGAATGTCATCTGTGTGCAAGTTCTTCCAGAATGAACCATATAACAGGTTCACCTTGACACTCAGATTGAACGTGTGTAAGCAGTTAAAAACCATGCATTTTAAGTCGCAACACATTACACTTTTTTGATAGTTATGCACACTCAGCATACACACCTTGTCTTTGACAAGGTTTGAACCCTCGATCTCCAGTAAAGGGAGTGAGAACTCTTGCTAGAATAAGAGGTCTTTGTAAAGGGATCAAAGAGTTGCATTCCAAAAATCGAACTTGGGACCTCTTGCACCCAAAACGAGAATCATACCAATTGACCAAATGCCCCTGCATTACCTTATTGCCATTTGATCATGAATTTTATGAATCTATGGTTAGTTTCAGCCGTCCAGTGTTACACTCAGCACACCCACCTAGTCTTTGACAAGGTTTGAACCCTCGACCTCTAGTAAAGTGATTGAGGGAGATCTCGCTAGACCAAGAGGTCTTTGGAAAGGGATCAAAAAGGGGCATTCTGAGAATTGAACTCAGGACCTCTTGCACCCAAAACGAGAATCATACCACTTGACCAAAGGCCCCTGCATCACCTTTTTGCCATTTGATCACGAATTTTTATGCATCTATGCTTAGTTTCAGAAGCCCTGTTCTCTGACATGTTATTGATCATGAATTTTATGCATCCATGGTTAGTTTCAGAAGCCCTGTTTTCTGTATAGCCATATTAATTAGCAAAATTAATGTATCATTTGTTATTACAGGGTTATCAAGATTGACATCAGACCCTAGGTCAGCTATCCGAAAGAGCGCTCTGGAAGTGCTTTTTAACATCTTAAAGGATCATGGTCATCTTTTCTCTCGACAATTTTGGATCAGTATTTTTAATACCGTAATATATCCCGTATTTGAATCTGCAAGTGACTACAAGGAATCTCATGTACAAGACCAGTCTCTTCCATCTTCCGGATCTTCACATCCTCAAAGCCAGCCCTGGGACTCTGAAACTGTTGCTGTGGCAGCTCATTGTCTAGTGGATATCTTTGTCAGTTTTTATACAGTGGTAAGATCTCAATTACTTGGGTTGGTCTCCATACTTGCAATTTTTATAACAAGTACTGTCAAGGGCTATGCAAGTACTGGAGTAGGGGCACTGATGCGTTTGGTAAAAGATCTTGGAAGTAGGCTATCAGAAGATGAATGGAATGATATTTTCCTTGCTCTGAATAAGACTGCAGTTTCTACCTTTCCTGGAATAATGAGGCTTATAAGAACCTTAGATAATACTGAGATGCCTGATGATGCTAAAGTCCATCTTAACAATTCAAGATTGTCATCTAACAATGATGACTCAGAGGATGATAATTTGCAGACTGCAGGGTATATAATTTCAAGGATAAAGAGCCATGTAGCTGCCCTACTTCTCATTTTACAGGTTCTCTCTTTACTATTCAAAATGGCATCAAAATCATTACAGCTTCCTTTGAAAAGTTCTATGACTTACATTTTTGCACTAAAAAACTTGCTGCGTATATCTCTTTTAGTGTAAAAGTTGTCGTGTTGCTTCACATCTTCACCATAGGCAACTTTATTCTAGGCTCTTGTCATGTTGAATGTTGCTCATTACATTGTCAATATTACTTTTCCTTTACATGACATATTTTGCAGTTCTTGTAATATATATAATAGGGAATATATATATATGCACTACTGTTTTACTACTCAATTTCCCATTTCTTATTAATTCTTAGCCATGGACACCCTTTCTGTTTCTATTAAATATTAATTTTACATTGGAAAATGTAAAGCAGAGACGTGAAGAGTGTATGAGACGTTTTTTTTACCAATTGTATTGATATTATTTTGTGGAAGGAGGTGGTATCTGAGTAATCAGTGTAAGTTGTTGATTTGAGAGAAACTGCCCATATGAAACAAGAAGTCTATCTGCATCACAAATAAAAATTCGTTAGTCAAATTTCTTACACCTGACTGTAGATGCCCTTAACTATTCGTTAGTGATACAGTGTTAGGAGATGCCCTTAACTATTTTTCAGCGTGAACTCTATATTTTTTTTTTCTCCCTTTCCCGTTTCTCACTTATCACTCTTGGGTTCAGTTACCCCCTGGGGAGCCTGCCATGTGACTTGTCACATTTCTTTTCTCTCTTTTCCTCGGACAGATCTTGCTCCTAATGTGTGAACTCCATGATAAAACAGAACTCCTCCATGACTCCAAATGTTATCCAACTAGCGTGAGAGAATTTTGTTCCTCACATTTTTTGCTTATTTATGTATAAAAAGATGTACGAAACTGTCCAGATAAATCAGTGGCATAGATTCCCTATTATCCAACAAGTGTTAGAAAATCTTGTTCCTTGCATTTTTTAAGTGCTGTTCCTTTCAGTGTCTACTTTTTTATTAGTTTGTCATGCACCATGATAATTATTTGTTACATGCTTGCTTGCAATTGTAAAAAATGTTGATGTTATTTGGTGCCCCACGAAGAATTCTATAATTCTGTCATTCGTGATAACTATTAAATGGTTTTTTATCCTTTATATTCGGTTGCAGGTCATCACTGATATTTACAAATTACACCAGCGATATTTGTCTGCCAGCAATGTGAAGATCCTACTTGATACTTTTTCATGTATAGCTTCTCATGCCCACCAATTGAACTGCGAGACGACTCTACAGCTGAAGCTGCAGAGAGCGTGCTCTATCCTAGAAATTTCAGATCCACCAATAGTTCACTTTGAAAATGAGTCTTATGAGAATTATCTCAACTTTGTGCATGATTTGCTCACGAGTAATCCATCTTTATCCAAAGAAATGAACATTGAACAACTGTTGGTATCTGTATGTGAAACAGTTGTACAGATGTATCTGAACTGTGCTAGTTCAGAGTCTGCATCAGAGAAACCAATCAAAAGTCCAGTCGTTCATTGGATCCTTCCACTTGGTTCGGCAAGAAAGGAAGAGCTGGCTGCTAGAACTTCGGTGCTTCTTTCAGCTTTGAGAATTTTGAATGGTATAGAGAGGGATTCCTTTAGAAGATATGTCTCCGTAATATTTCCACTGTTGGTGGACCTGGTTCGGAGTGAGCATAGCTCAGGAGAAGTTCAGACCGTTCTAAGAAGTATATTTCGCTCATGTATAGGCCCAATACTTATGAATTCATGATACAGGTAACTTGCAAGGGTTCACACATACTAGTCATCTTGTCTGGTTTTTTTTCCAAAGTAGTTAGGACCAGGATGTATGATCATCCACTCCAATTTTTGGTAGCATAAGAACAAGTCATGTAACATGTATAAATGTACCGGTAGTCATAGTGAAATTTTCCTTTACAATGTCTCATTTTAGTTTGGGTGTTCTTTACAAATACATTAAGCCGTTTTAATGCTGCGGGCAATGAGTCCTGCTTCCTGGCTAGTAGGTCTCCAGCCCAAGCCACGAAGAATGTTCTTTCTTAAATTATATTATGTACTTTTTCCAATCAGAAAGGATATTATTGTGTGTAGTTTGAAATTGCTTTTATACATTTTCACAAATTCTATACTTTTACTTGTGTGGTGTGCTTTTACTCGTAGTCTCTGCATTAGATTTGGCGTGTAATTTTCCAAAGGCAATCCACCAGTGAGCTTGAATCCTGAAGCAAACCTTATTGAAATTTGTTTCAGCTAAAGACAGTACCAGATTCCACTGAGCAAGAGCCAAAAGATTTCTTACCGATGATATTCGAATAACGACTAACTTGATTTATTAGTAATTTTTTTTTTCTTTTTTGTGTTCCAAGATCATGAAAACGTGACACTATGTTTAATAAACTTTATGTACCCAGATTGTAGATCTTACTGACTGTCTCATCTCTTTTATGAGACCAACATAGTTTCCTTCGCCTTTTTGCAGCCTGTTTTCTGTAGGAAAATCTACATCCAATTTGCAAACGTTTATAACCAAATGCTTTTATGATAATCTCTGCTTACGACTCATCGCCGAGTAGGACCCTATAGTTATAAAAATGGTAGTACAACAGCCTGTAAGGTACAAACATTTCATTTTGGACACTAGTTTTTGTTGATAGTAGCATAAACGGACTTGTTGGCTTAGATCACTAAACTTGGAATGTCTGCTTCAGTTTTATCTAAATGACAATGACAATCACATTATATACATCATAATGATCATAAGGTCTTTCTAGTGTGTGTCCAAGAAAACATTCTAATAATTACTCCCTCCGTTGCGTTTGCTTTTAACACGGAAACCAATAATTACGATTAAAATAAGTGAAGTAGTGGGTGTAATAGTAATTTATTGTTAAAATAAGTGAAGTAGTTGATGTAATAGTGTAAAGTATTGTTAAAATAAGTGAAGTAGTGAGTGCAATAGTGTTAAAACTTACTATTTTAGGAAACGTAAAGAAATTGGTTGGGACGTCCCAAAAAGGAAAGTGTAAACAATTGGTTGGGATAGAGGGAGGACTTTTTAATGAGTTGACTAATTTTAATTAGTTAAGATTTTTTTGTATGCAGGGTTACTCATCAATATTGATGAAACCAACCAATCAAAAAAATTCAACTAAGCTCTTATTGTGTACCCACGCATTAGAAAAACCGACATATTCTCATCAAAACCATAAAATTTTATCAGACAGACATTTTAAACAAAATGGATTTTCTGCAATTTACATCAACTGTCTTTGTTCTGAGCTCTCTTTCTGCGTTCCTCTTTGTTTCAATTTTGCTTCTGAATAAATTATGGTTAACACCGATTCGTAAACAGAGATTCCTTAGACGTCAAGGCATCAAGGGTACTTCTTACAAGTTTCTTCATGGGAATACCAAGGAAATTCTTAATATGAGGAAGGAATCCATGGGTATGCCCATGGATAACTTGGATCACAATTTATTTCCAAGATTTCAGCCTCACTTTTACTCCTGGCTAAAAATATATGGTAATGTAACTATCTGAAATTTGTGTACTCCTGGCTAAAAATATATGGTAACTGATATTTTTACTATATATTCTGTCGAAATATGTCAGGGAAGAACTTTATGACTTGGTATGGTCCTAGAGCTGAGCTATTTGTAACTGAAGTAGAGTTTATTAAAGAAATCATGAACAACATACAAGATTATCCGAAGATAGAAATGAATACAGGGTTTGTAAAGGTTTTATTAGGAGATGGACTTGTCACAGCAAAGGGAAAAAAATGGGCAAAGCAAAGGAAGCTTGCCAATCAGGTTTTTCATGCAGAGAGCTTAAAGGTAATTATGTCCATATATTGATCAATCATTACTCTTACTCATGACAGTGATATTAATAATGGTAAATTTGTAGAGTATGACTCCAGAAATGATTGCAAGTGTTGAGATGATGCTAGATAGATGGAAACAACATGAAGGAGAAGAGATTGATGTTTTTCAAGAGTTTAAGTTTTTGTCATCTGAAATCATTTCTAGGACAGCTTTTGGGAGCAGTTTCATGGAAGGAAAGGATATTTTCGACATGTTAACTGAGATTGCTATTATAATTACCAGAAATACTTACAGAGTTAGGCTCCCTGGTCTTAGGTAAATGCACTTTTGTTTACGAAGTTTCATTACCCTTTCTCGCAGTTTATTAAGATAAGCAATTACCAACTTTACCTTTGCAGTCGGTTTTTCAAAAGTAAAGACGATATTAGATCAGAAAAACTTGAACAAGGAATGCATGATTCTATCTTGAGGATTATGGAGAGAAGAAAGAAAGAAAGTGGAATACGTGTAGAAGTGGGCAGTTTCGGGACTGATTTTCTTGGCTCACTTATGAAGGCAATGATTGATTCAGACCAGGACAAAAGAATCACCATACAAGATGTTGTTGATGAATGCAAGACCTTTTATGTTGCAGGACAAGAAACTACATCAACTTTGCTTTCTTGGGTTGTATTTCTTCTTGGTAGTCATACAGATTGGCAAGAAAAAGCAAGACAAGAAGTTCTCAACTTGTTTGGCAAGGATCAACCACATTCAGATGGCATTGCGAGGCTTAAAATAGTATTTTCTGTTTATCACTTTGAACTCTGGTTTTTCTTGGACTGGTTCACATTTCATTTGTTAATTTGATGTTCTTGTTTTTCTGCGGTGTAGATAAACATGATCATCAATGAAACGCTCAGGCTCTACCCTCCTGTAACTGAATTTACACGACAAGTTAAAGAGGAAACGAAGTTGGGAAACTATATACTTCCGGCCAATATCCATGTCGTTCTGTCAACACTTGCACTACATCATGACACAAATATATGGGGAGAGGATGCACATCAATTCAAGCCCGAGAGATTTTCACAAGGGGTTGCAAAAGCTACAAACAATAATCCAGCAGTGTACATCCCCTTTGGCCTAGGGCCACGGAGTTGTGTAGGTTTGAACTTCGCAACAAATGAAGCAAAGATTTCGCTCGCAATGATATTGCAGCGCTACAGTTTTACTCTGTCCCCAAACTATATTCACTCACCAATACAAATTTTAACTACTCGCCCGCAGCATGGAGTACAGGTAATGCTTCGGCCTCTCTGAGGTGTCGGCATTGCTATAACAATCTGACAAAATCATATCTGTATAATCTGTCAGGCTCCAAGCCTCCAACTGTAATTTCAACCCTAGTTTAAAAGTTCACTGATTCGGATATACATCTTATGTACAAAATTGATAAACCTATGGAATAACTGTCGAGGTGTATGATTATGTAATGTCTACTACTGATTTACAAATAATTCTCTGAAATGAGAGGTTACTATATCTTCGCTAGGCTATCAAAAGGAAAAGGAGATTGTCATCTATATTTACAGACTTTATTTTTTTTGTCAAAATATATTTACAGACTATTGACTACACCAAAAATTTCTAAGTTCTCATACAATGCTCTAGTGAGAAGTGAGTTCAATAAATCTGTCTTTTCTACATGGAACTGTAAGACCACCTTTTGGATGATTAAACCCAAGCTCCTCCTCAGCTTCACTTAGATACGGAATTGGAACGACATATCCTCTTCTTTCCCTCTCCCCCACATAAACAGATACTTCAACATCAGATGTAAGATTTCAAGTGAAAGTAGCACATGAGTTTGTATGTAATTACCCTACTACTTACTTATGGTACTGAAAAATTCAAATACATGCTTCAGACAAGGATTAGCTGGTTTATTTTCTGTTTGATTATGTTTGAAATCTTAGTATAATGAAAGGCGACCTAAAAATTAAAGGCATAGCTATAGGACAACTAAGAAATTTGATTCTCTTATATAGTGGGCATGTTGTGTCTTGGTAGGCATAGACATATATACCCCGAAGTCCCACAAGCTTGCTATTCATTCGATAATTGTAGGACAAAACCATGGGCTAGTGACTTATCAAGAAACCTTCTATATAAACAAAGGGGAATTTGACATAAATCGACACAAGCTTATTAGTAAACCTTCACTTGTTTACGAAGCATACTTCAGTCCTTTACCTCGCAACATTCATTCTAAAAACATCAACTTAGAATCATGGGTATCCGCATGCCTCGTATTCCTCATGTTAAGAAAATTCTTCAGGGGTCTTCTTTTGCAACTAGAGCAGTTCCAGACGTCCCAAAAGGCTGCTTGGCAATTTATGTTGGGGAGAACCAAAGAAAAAGATTTGTTATTCCAGTTGCCTACTTGAGTGAGCCTGCCTTTCAAGACTTGTTAAGTCGAGCTGAGGAAGAATTCGGGTTTGATCATCCAGAGGGGGGTCTTACAATCCCCTGCAGCGAAGACATCTTTACAGATCTCATTTCACGATTGTGAAGAAAATCATGAAGATGAACATGATCAGAATAAGTAGTTTAGATAATTTTGTAGACTAGCGACTCCATTGTAATTATAATAGTCAGATTGTCTCATGTATTGAGCTTGATTCATGAAAGCAAAAAAAATTCAGAAACATAAATCATATTCATTCTCTTTGACAAATGTGTAAAAATGTAGATAATATATTATCCTATATATGTCCTTTTTTACCTAATTATTTATTTTAAAAACGCCTTCCACTTACAATATCATTTCCACATAATTCAGAATGTCACCAAATTTGCATCAAATTGAGCGTAAAAAGGTAAATTTCTCGGAATACTGAAATTTGAGAAATCAACCTCGTATATGATACAATTTTAAAACTGAAACAATTCACAACCTATCAACAGTTGCTTTGTTATTATTATAAGTACTGTTTCTTAGAGGAATACTGAGCAAGCATCGACTTGCAGAAAACACTTTGACAAGGTAACACTAGATATGTTGTAGGTGGATAAAACATTGTCACATGAACACCTAATTTGTCAACCCCACCAAAAGTTATTGATGACAACACTTAAAACATAAAATTTCGAATCCTACCTGTCAGATAAACTTTTGGAGATTCTATACGATCCAAGTTCACCTGCAGCACAGATATGTTGTTAAATTTCTTACTTTACTTTAATCTATTTGAAGAGTGTAGCACAAAACATGTTCATTGACAAGCTGTAGAAAATGATTCTGATTTAATGTAAAATTACAAGTTCAAATGTGAAAATTGGGTCAAGATTTGTTAAGCAGACATGGGTAAGGTGTGATGTCTCAGAACAGACATAAATATCGCGCTATCAGTCATTAATACTGGTAACTTCTGAAAGAGAATATCACGTGCTAGTGTCTATTGCCTCTTCTTCACCACTCAATTTACAATTTGATGAACTTTTTAATAATTTCTCTCTGCTATATAAACACATAATTAAGCACTTGTAGAATTCATCACAAACTAAATTGTCTAAAGCCTTTAACTGTTTAAGTTTAACATACAAGTCCTTGTGTTTCTCTAGTTTCTTTGGACTCTTTTCTGAAAGATCTATAGCATCATGGGTATTCGTATGCCTCGTATTACTAATCTCAAACAAATCCTTAACCGGTCATCTTTCTTAATAAATCCTGATTATACTTCATCAGTTCCGAAGGGGTTCTTTGCAGTTTATATCGGGGATAGGCAAAGAAGCAGATATGTGGTTCCCATTTCTTACCTGAACGAGCCTTCCTTTCAAGAATTGTTAAGTCAAGCTGAGGAAGAATATGGGTTCAATCATCCAGAAGGCTGTCTCACAATTCCGTGCACAGTGGACACATTCATTGACCTTACTTCACGCCTGAACAAATTATAACGGACGGAAAATAATTCATATGCTTTTAGATAGTATAGGACCTCGATCTCATTTGATGAGCTTCTGAGTGTCATTTGTAGAACATAGATTTTTTATTATGAATTTTCAAGGCAACATTTAATTTGATCCACAATTTTTGTTGAATATTTCAACCATGGCTTATTCTCATACATACAATTTTTCGTCAACCTATTTTTTCCTAAACAAATCACTAAATCTCTTGAGATACACATTGTTCCTAAAACGATTACTGCATAGCCCCATTTTAGGTTAAAAAAAGAGATCTGTGGTCTGTAAAGACTGGAGAAGCATATGTGCTATATATATGCCAAATGACCTACTGCGCTAAGAAACTCTGTTTTCTTTTCATCCTTTGATAAAGTAGTTGATAGTACTAAAACTACAAAATGAACCAACACATATGGCAACATAAGTTGATGAATAGCATGCTGGAAACGATTATGGAGTTATGTCGTGAATTCAATGGTATGCATATCAAATCTGTAGTACCAGCTTAGGCACATTGTTTTCTTGAGGGAAGTTTAAGCACATATTCAAGGAAGAGTAGTGCTACAGGTACCAAATTGGGTCCCAAAATTGGGTACCAAATGACATGGCAACAGACACTTGTCAATTTAAAATATTTTGATTGGATAGCCCTGGCGGGCCCACTATAACTATAACCAATTAAAACAAGGCACATCATTTGGTAACAACTTTTGGTACCTAATTTTGGTACAACTTTTGGTACCTAATTTTGGTACCTCTAGCATTTTTCATTCAAGGAATATAAACAAAGCTTGATTACTTCAGAGAGGTAATAAACTTACATCAACATTCAAAAAAGAAAAAGAATAGTTATATTTAGGTTTTGATATTAATAATTAATTTTACTAATTAAAGTTGACTTAATAAAACGGAAAGCAAATCATTCAATCTTACAAAAGCATCTCTCTACCTTTGCATCTCTCTTACAAGCTTTGTTACCCAGACTCGGTCAAAGTCTCCAACGCGAATACGTATCCAACTGTCGGATTCGGCAATATTTTGAAAAAAAATGAATGTTTTTGGCCTAAAATTCATGTCCGAGTGTCGATACCCATGTCCGAGTATCGAGTGTCCGACACGGGTATTCGAGGCAAAATGAAAAGTCGGGGTAACATACCTTACAAGAGTTATGGTAATAACTCCTAATAATCTTTTTTGAAGGTAAAAGCACCTACAAGTATAAATCATGAATAATTCCATGTAGAAATTGATATCTTGAATTACACAGTTTCTGCCTAAAATATTTACATAAAATGTCTCAATTATATTTACAATGTCTGGACCAGATGCCAAAATTTGTATACTATCTAAAATACAATACGGATGTATCTGCAGAGGTACATATAAACTCTCATAATCTATTCAAGAGATCGATGAAAGTGTCCTCTTTGCAGGGAATTGTAAGGCCCCCTTCTGGATGACTAAACCCGAATTCTTCCTCAGCTTGACTTAATAGGTCTTGAAATGTAGGCTCATTTAGGTATGAAATTGGAACTACAAATCTTCTTCTTTGGTTCTCTCCAACATAAACTGCCATATGCCCCTTGGGGACATTTGTAATATGATCAAGATTTGTCAAGGAAGATTGTCGGTTGAAAATTTGCCTGAGGTTAGTGATACGAGGCACACGGATACCCATGATGCTAAAGAAAATTGAAAGTTTTTAGGGGGTAAAACTTGGGTACATGAAGTACAAGGGCTTTTGCAGATGAAGGCTTAGACACTTAAATGCACTTGATTTTGTGATGAATTTGGTTAAGTTTCCTATAGTGTTTATATAGAACAGATCGGAGGTACTCAGTTGATCAAAATGCAGATTGAGTGGTACAGATGAATTAGGCAGTAGCACATGCTATTCTCTTTCAGTGGCCACATGTATTTATGAGAATTGTAAGATTTAAATGTCTGTTGAGAGACATCATGCCCTACTACATCTGTTCTAAGTTTGTGTTTTATGCTTATAGTGGAGATAAGAGAGAATATACACGTAATATATACTAACATGAATGGCATACAAATTATATGGCTGGAAACTCCTACGGTTGCCTGATAGGCAAGGTAGCAATATTCATGTTCTTGGTTTTTGTGGTCAAGAGTTTTAAGTGCAACGGACAAGTTAGGTGGTCATGTGATGGTGTTTTCTTCACCTGTCTTAGCTGTTTATTTTGTTGTCATAGGTATATGTATCCTTAGACCTTTCCTGCAAGATAAACCATTGAAGAAGTCTTTAGCCATAGATTAGTGATTTTGTATATGACAACTGTAGGACATCATATGCTCTTCAACAAACGTATACCAGATCAAAAAAAATATTGGTTTGAGATTTGTTATGCAGACATATAGGGTATGATGTCTCCAAACACACATAAATGTCATCTTTTCAGTCATAAAAACTTGTAGTTATTGAAAGAGGAAATCATGTGCTAGTGACTAATGCCTCTTCACAACTCAATGTACAATTTGATGAGATGTTCAATACAACTTTCTTATTGTTCTATATAAACACATAACAAAGCTGTAGTAAAATTCATCACAAACTCAATTGTTTTCAGATTCCCTAAATTCTTCTCTGACAGATCTATAGCATCATGGGTATTCGTATGCCTCGTATTACTAATCTCAAACAAATCCTTAACCGGTCAGCTTTATTACTAAATCCTGATCTTTCTTCAACAATTCCAAAGGGGTGTTTGGCAGTGTATATTGGGGAGAGGCAAAGGAGGAGATTTGTGGTACCCATCTCATATCTGAATGAGCCTGCCTTCCAAGATTTGTTAAGTCACGCTGAGGAGGAATTTGGATTCAATCATCCGGAAGGTGGTCTGACAATTCCATGCTCATGGGAGACATTCATTGCCCTCACTTCGCGACTCAACAAATTATAATGAAAAGCAATTGATATGCTTCTTAGATAGTATAGCACCTCCGATCTCATTTACTGAGGTTCTGAGTGTAAATTGTAGAACATTGGTTTTTCATAAATATCTTGTACGTAAGGCTTAGTTCGATGCTCGATTTTTGTTGAATATGTTGACCATCGCCCATAGTATTTGTTTCTCTTCAACATGCTGTTTTCCTAAGCAAATCACTAACTCTCTTAAGATAAACTTTGTTTCAAAAACAAATCGCCAACATATTTAGGCAGCCATTTTTGATCTCTCTATTCATTTTCTTCTGACCAGACGACAAAGTTCAGTATTATATATCTCAACTGTAATTACTGCATAACCCCTTTTAGGTCAAGAAAAGAAGATATGTGGAGCACATGTATTGTGCATCATGGGTATTATGCACAGTACTACTAGTCTCAGAAAATCCTTGATTGGTTTCCTTCCTGGTAAATAGTGATCATACTTCGGCAGGGATTTGTGCGGTCACTTGGCGCCTGAACAAATTATAATGAGAAACAATCTATTTACTTTTAGATAGTATAGCATCTCAGAGCATGTTTAGTTAGCTTCGAAATGCATATAGTAGAATAGAGATTTATCAAAGGCATTCTAAAGGCAAAGCATAATCTGATAATTTGATCCACAATTTTTGTTTAATATTCCAACCATCGCTTATTCTCTCATACATACAATTTCTCGTCAACATGTTCTTTTCTAAACAAATCACTAAATCTCATAAAGTAAAGTTTGTTCCTAAAACAAATCTCTAATGTATTGAGGCAGCCATCTTGATATCCATGTATCATTTGCTTCTGATGGCGTTCATTATTTTTATGTAATTTGTTCTAGGTTAGAAAAAGAGATCTGTGGAGACTGGAGAAACATATGTACTATAAAAGCCGAAAGAATTGATGTATGATTAACTCTGTTTTTTAAATAGCCTTTGACAAAGTAGTTGATATACGAAAACTACATAATGAACCCACACATGCGGCAACATAAAGCATACCAGGTAAGTTGATGAACTGCATGCTGGAAAAGTTTACGGAGATATGTCGTGGATTCATTGCCGAGTAAATATGAGATTTGGCATATAATTCAAGGAAGATAAACAAAGCTGGATCACATCAGAGAGGTAAACTTATATCACATTCAAAAGAAGAAAAGAAGAAGTTACATTTAGGTTTTGAAAATAGTAATTGAAAATGAAAATGAAACTTGAGTTTATGAATAGAAAAGCAAATCATTTGACCTTAGAATACACCTGACCGTCTAACCCTTAGAATCGTCTTGATAAATGTGATAATTAATTTCATTAACATATAGACATTTGGAAATTGCTCTTAATTTGACCAAATATATATGAGACTACAACCAATTCTGCAAAACTCCTATTTATCATTTTCGAAACTAAGAGTACCTACAAGTATAAACTAAGAATAAATCCATGTAGAAACTCATGTCTTGAGTTACATGATATTGGCTAATGCTCTGCCTAAAAGAGTTACAAGAAATGTCTCAGTCATATTTACATTGTCCGGGCTCAAGATTTATATACTATCTAACAACATACAATATGGATGCATCTGCGTAGGTATATATAAACTCTCATAATCTATTCAAGTACGAAACTGGAACTACAAATCTTGTTCTTTGGTTCTTCCCGACATAAACTGCCATGCATCCCTTGGGGACTTTCGTAATCCCATTAAGATTTGTCAAGGAAAATTGTCGGTTTAAAATTTGCTTGAGATTAGTGATACGAGGCACGCGGATACCCATGACGCTGAAGCAAATTTGAAGTTTAAGAGTAAACTTTGGGACTATGGAAGGATAAGGAATTTTGCAGATGAAGAAGGCTTGGGCACTTGAGTACACTTGATTTTTTTGTGATGAATTTGGTTAAGTTTGTAATAGTGTTTATATAGAACAGATCCGAAGCATTGAACGGTTGATCAAAATGCAGATTGAGTGGCACAGATGTATTATTAGGCAGTAGCACATGCTATTCTCTTTACATTTAAGACTAATTGTAGAATTTAAAGGTCTGTTGAAAGACATCGTGTCCTACTACTTATGTTTAAGTTTAACAAATCTCTACCTGATATTTTCTTATATAAATTTAAGTTTTTTCCTTACAGTGGAGATAAGAGAAAATATAAACGTAGTATATACTGACATGAACGACATACAAATAATGTGGCTGGAAACTCCTAAGTTTGCCTTACAGGCAAGGAAGCAAAGTTCATGTTCCTAGTTTTAAATGGGACAGAAAAGAGGTGCTCATGTGAGGGTGTTTTCTTTACCTATCTTAGCTGTTTATTCTGTAGTCTTATGTCCTTTTCTAACAGATACACCATTGAAGAAGTCTTTAGCCATAGATTAGAGATTTTGTATGCTCCAAGTTAAATCTGCAGCACATATACGCCTTTCTTTTATTTTTAATATTATTTTCACATATATGACAACTGTAGGACATCATATGCTCTTCAACAAACGGATACCAGGAGAGTTGTTAAGGAGACATATTGGGCATATACGACACATAAATGTCATCTTTTCAGTCATAAAACATGGTAGCTATTGAAAGAGGAAATCATGTGCTATTGTCTAATGCCTCTTCACCACTCAATGTACAATTTGATGAGAAGTTTAATGCAACTTTCTTGTTGTTCTATAGAAACACAAAATCAAGCACTAGTCAAATTCATCACAAACTCATTATTTAAGAGTCTTATCTAGAAAGCTAGATCAAGTCCTTGTGTTTCTTCAGTTTCCCTCAACTATTCTCTTAAAGATCTGTAGCATCATGGGTATTCGTATGCCTCGTATTACTAATCTCAAACATATCCTTAACCGGTCAGCTTTACTATTAAACATATCCTGACAATTCCCTGCTCTCATTTGATGAGGTTCTGAGTGTAAATTGTAGAGTAGAGGTTTCTCATAAAAATTTTGTTGTTAACACGAAGTTTGATACTCGATTTTTGTTGAACCATCGCTTATTCTCATAGATATTTTTTCTCTTGAACAAGTTTTTCCCCAAGCAAATCACTAACTCTTTTAAGATATACTCTATTCCTAAAACAAATCGCCAACATATCTTGGCAGCCATTTTTGACACCTTTACATCATTTTTTAATTATTTCAAATTTAATTACTGCATTTCAGCAATTACGTTGAGAAAGAAGATATGTGGAGTTGCTGTATGTGAGTTGTGGATCGGATTAACTTGATGACATATGTACATAAGCTAAAAGATTAAGTACTCGGAGCCAGTGTTAGTAACATGGTAATTACTATTCATGGGCATTCGTATGCCGAGTATTACTAATCTCAAAAAATCCTGAACCTGTAATCTTTCCAGATTAACAGTGATCATACTTCAGCAATTCCAAAGGGTTGCTCAGCAGTTTATTTTGGGAAGAGGCGACGAAGAAGATTCGTGGTACCTGAATGAACCTGCCTTTGAAGACTTATCCATAAAGTGGCCTCCTAAATCCCTGCACAGAGGACATATTCATTGACCTCAGTTCGTGCCTAAATAAACTATTATGAGAAAAAATTTATTTAGTGTTAGATAAAATAGCATCTCCGAACACATTTACTTAGCTTCGAAATGTATATAGTAGAATAGAGATTTTTCAAAGGCATTCTATAGGCAAAGCATAATCTGATACTCAATTTGTTCTTGCATTTCAGTATTAACAAGATATAGTAATTATAGTTTAATCTCATTGAATTGTCTTTGTTAGACAATTTATTTTCTTAAAGCTGTGTGTGTGACACTTCTGCTTAGGCCTACAACAGTCTTGGTAAATTTGCACAAACTTACTCTAGGGAAATCAGTTTTATTATTTAAAAATATTGTTAGCTAATTTATGAATAGACTTGCTTGCATGGTTAAATTTATAAGTTTCCCTTGAAATAATTTTAGATTTAAAATAAGTGACAAAGTAATAATTTACATACGATTTCTTGATATTTTTTTATGAAAGCTACCTCAACAATTTCACATTCTGTCTTAGATCAAAGAGCTCTAGGTTCCCTGTGCTTACATATTAAAAATAGTTAGTATTAAATTCATAACCACACAGACATATGAAATTTGCTCTTCATTTGAATAAATATATTTGAGATTGGAACCAACAAGATTATGTCATGAATAAATCCATGTAAAGATTTATGTCTTGAACTACAAATTAAGTATCAGCTAATGCTCTGCCTAAAAGATTTACATGAAAAGTCTGTCACATTTACAATACCTGGACTAGGTCACAAAATTTGTATACTATCTAACAAAAAATAAGTATGTTTACATATATTAACTCTCATAATCTGTTTAAGAGATCAATGAAGGTGTCTTCATTGCATGGAATTGTGAGGCCACCTTCCGGATGACTAAACCCGAATTCTTCCTCAGCTTGACTTAACAGGTCTTGAAATGTAGGCTCATTCAAGTACGAAACTGGAACTACAAATCTTCTTCTTTGGTTCTCCCCAACATAAACTGCCATGCACCCCTTGGGGACTTTTGTAATCCGATCAAGATTTGTCAAGGAAAATTGTCGGTTTAGAATTTGCTTGAGATTAGTGATGCGAGGCACACGGATACCCATGACGCTAAACAAAATTTGAAATTTTAAGAGTAAACTTTGGGAATATGGATGTCGAAGGAATTTTGCAGATGAAGGCTTAGACACTTGAGTACACTTGATTTTTTTGTGATGAATTTTGTTAAGTTTCTAATAGTGTTTATATAGAACAGATCCGAAGCACTGAACGGTTGATCAAAATGCAGATTGAGTGGCACAGATGAATTAGGCAGCAGCACATGCATTTCTCTTTCAGTGGTCACATTACATTTAAGACTTACGGTAGAATTTAAAGGTCAGTTGACAGACATCATGTCCTACTACTTTTGTTCAACAAATCTCGACCTGCTATTTTCTTTTTTAAGTTTTTGTTTTATGCTTATAGTGAATATACAAGTAACATATACTAACATGAACGACATACAAATAATGTGGCTGGAAACTCCTAAGTTTGCCTGACAGGCAAGGTAGCAAAGTTCTTGTTCTTAGTTTTAGGTGGGACAGACAAGAGGTGCTCATGTGATCTTAGCTGTTTATTCTGTTGTCATATTTATATTATATCCATAGACCTTTTCTGCCAGATAAATCATTGATGATGTCTTTAGCCATAGATTATTGATTTGTAAGATTTAAGTTAAATCTGATGCACATATATATGCCTTTCATTTTCTTACATCTATGACAAATGTAGGACATCATATGCTCTTTAACAAACGTAAACCAGGTCAAGAATTAATATCAGGTCGAGATTTGTTAAGCAGACGTATATAGTAGGGCATGATGTCTCCCACCACACATAAATGTCATATTATCAGTCATAAAAACTTGTAGCTGTTGAAAGAGAAACTCATGTGCCAGTGTCTAATGCCTCTTCACCACTCAATGTGCAATTTGATGAGATGTTTAATACAACTTTCTTATTGTTCTATATAAACACATTATTAAGATTTAATGAACTTCATCACAACATCACTTGTCTAAAGTCTTATCCTATAAAACTATACCAACTCCTTGTGTTTCTTCAGTTTCCCTGAACTCTTCTTTGAAAGATCTGTAGCATCATGGGTATTCATATGCCTCGTATTACTAATCTCAAAAAAATCCTTAACCGGTCATCTTTCTTATTAAATTCTGATCTTGCTTCAACGATTCCAAAGGGGTGTTTGGCAGTGTACATTGGGGATAGGCAAAGAAGCAGATTTGTGGTACCCATTTCATACCTGAACGAACCAGCCTTTCAAGAATTGTTAAGTCAAGCTGAGGAAGAATTTGGATTCAATCATCCGGAGGGTGGTCTGACAATTCCCTGCTCAGTGGACACATTCATTGACCTCACTTCGCGGCTGAACAAAATTTGACAATTTATATACTAGTAGATAGTATAGCACCTCCGATCTCATTTGATGAGGTTCTGAGTGTAAATTGTAGAACAGAATCTTTTCATACAAATTTTGTAGGCAGCACATATTTTGATACTCAATTTTTGTTGAATATATTGACAATCATATTTTCATTGAACATTTTTGTCCTAGGCACATCACTAACTCTTTAAGGTGAAATTTGTTCATTATCTCCATATCTATTGCTCTCGATGATATTCATTGTCTCAAATAAAGTTAGTGCTTGGCCCATTTTAGGTTGCTGGCATTTGTGCTGGTGTAACGGACATGGTAATAAACTCTGATTCAATAAACAAGTTTTTAAAAAGCAGTTGATATACTGAAACTACATATATACCCTGTTGCCAAACATATAGCATAGTAAGCATACCAAGTAAGTTCACGCATTGCATGCTGGAAAAGACAGGGGAGATGTATGTTGTAAATCTAATCTGTTATGCCTGCAAGTAAATTAGGAAATTTTACAATAAATGAATAGTTACGATATCATCTTAAAAAAGGTGAGCTATTGGCTTGTAAAGCAAATCGTTCTACCTCATCTTAAAAAAGGCGAGCTATATATTGGCATGTAAAGCAAATAGTTTGACCTCATCTTAAAAAAGGCGAGCTATATATTAGGAGATGTATGTTGTAAATCTAATCGTTTTTTTAACATCCTTCGGCAAACTAGTTGACATACTAAAATGACAAAATGAACCAACACATTTGGCAGCATTAAGCATTCCAGGTAAGTTAATGAATTGCATGCTGGAAAGTTTACGGGGATATGTCATGAATCAAATGGTATGTCTATCTAATCTGTGCTACCAGCAAGTAATTTAGAGCTTAAGACAGAATTTTATTTTTTTAAGGGAAGCTTAGGCACATAATTCAAGGAAGATAAACAAAGCTAATATACATCAGAGAGGTAAACTTATATCACATTCAAAAAAGAAAAAAAAAATGTTACATTCAGGTTTTAATAATGATAATTATTCAACCTTACAATAGCATCTCTCTAGCTTAGCATCTCTCTCCCCTAATACAGCTAACACCTCTGGGCTCTGGCCCTTGCAGTCATCTTGATAAATATGAGTATTAATCTTATAAACATATAGACATATGGTAATTGATCTTAATTTGATTAAGTATACTTGAGAATGGAACTATGAATGAGAAAATACCTAGAAGCATAAATAATGATTAAATCCATGTAAAAAATTGATGTCTTGAATTACAAAGTATCAGCCAATGCTCTGCCTAACAAATTTACATAAAAAGTCTCAGTCATTTTCACAATGTCTGGACTAGTACGCAAAAAATTGTATAATCTAACATACAAAATGGATGTATCTGCATAGGTATATAGAAAATCTCATAATCTATTCAAGAGATCGATGAAGGTGTCTTCTTTGCAGGGAATTGTAAGGCCCCCTTCTGGATGACTAAACCCGAATTCTTCCTCAGCTTGACTTAATAGGTCTTGAAATGTAGGCTCATTTAAGTATGAAATTGGAACTACAAATCTTCTTCTTTGGTTCACCCCAACATAAACTGCCATATGCCCCTTAGGGACATTTGTAATAGGATCAAGATTTGTCAAGGAACATTGTCGGTAGAAAATTTGCTTGAGGTTAGTGATACGAGGCACACGGATACCCATGATGGTAAAGAAAATTGAAAGTTTTAGGGGTAAAACTTGGGTATATTAAGTACAAGGGCTTTTGCAGATGAAGGCTTAGACACTTGAATGCACTTGATTTTGTGATGAATTTGGTTAAGTTTCCTAGAGTGTTTATATAGAACAGATCGGAAGTACTCAACAGTTGATCAAAATGCAGATTGAGTGGCACAGATGAATTAGGCAGTAGCACATGCTATTCTCTTTCAGTGGCCACATGTATTTATGAGAATTGTAAGATTTAAATGTCTGTTGAGAGACATCATGCCCTACTACATCTGTTCTAAGTTTGTGTTTTATGCTTATAGTGAGATAAGAGAGAATATACACGTAATATATATTAACATGAATGGCATACAAATAATATGGCTGGAAACTCCTACGTTTGCCTGATAGGCAAGGTAGCAATATTCATGTTCTTGGTTTTTGTGGTCAAGAGTTTTAGGTGCAAGTTAGGTGGTCATGTGATGGTGTTTTCTTCACCTGTCTTAGCTGTTTATTTTGTTGTCATAGGTATATATATCCATAGCTTTCCTGCAAGATAAACCATTGAAGAAGTCTTTAGCCATAGATTAGTGCTGTTGTATATGACAACTGTAGGACATCATATGTCCTGGTGTGCTCTTCAACAAACGTACACCAGGTCAACAATTAATACTGGGTCGACATTTATTAAGCAGACATATAGGGCTTGATGTCTCCAACACACATAAATATCATCTTATCAGTCATAAAAGCTTTTAGCTATTGAAAGAGAAAATCATGTGCTAGTGTCTAATGGCTCCTCACCACTCAAACTTTCTTTCTGTTCTATATAAACACATAATTAGCAGTAGGAAAATTCAACTCAACCTCAATTGTTTAGAGTCTTATCCATAAAACTATACCAAGTCCTTGTGTTTCTTCAGTTTTTCTCAACTCTTTTCTAAAAGATCTAAGCATCATGGGTATTCGTATGCCTCGTATTACTAATATCAAGCAAATTCTTAACCGCTCATCTTTTTTATTGAATACTGATCTTACTTCAACGATTCCAAAGGGGTGTTTGGCAGTTTATGTTGGGGAGAGGCAAAGAAGCAGATTTGTGGTACCCATTTCATATCTGAATGAGCCTGCCTTTCAAGACTTGTTAAGTCATGCAGAGGAGGAATTTGGATTCAATCATCCGGAAGGTGGTCTGACAATTCCCTGCTCAGTAGACACATTCATTGACCTCACTTCGCGACTCAACAAATTATAATGGAAAGCAATGTAAATACTTCTTAGATAAAATAGCACCTCCAATCTCTTTGATGAGGTTCTGTGTGTAAATTGTAGAACAAAGGTTTTTCACATAAATTTTGTAGGTAACACGAAGTTTGATACTCAATTTTTGTTGAATATATTGACCATCGCTTATTCAGTTATTCTCATAGATATTGTTTCTCTTGAACATGTTTTTTTACTATCAAATCACTAACTCTCTTAAGATCAGCTAAAATAAATTTACAACATATATTGCCATCTATTATGTCAAAGTTTTAAAATTTGATACTACAGCATCTCTGGTCTAATTTGATGTAGTTCAAAATGTAAAAAGTAGAATGGAGATTTTTTTAACTGAATTCTATACGCAGGGTAAAATCTTTTAGAATGATAATTGCTAATTCTCATAGATATTGTTTTACCTTTAAAACAAAAATTCCTGAAAAGAAATCATGAACTTGAAGGTCACATTTGCATAAGCTCATAGAACTATTTTTTCCTTTTGACACAACATAAGCTCAAATAATTTAATTATAATTACTCTCAGGTAGTGACAAAACTATGTTTATTAACATCCTTTGACAAATTGGCTGATACACTGAACTACAAAAAGAACCTATAAGACATTCCAAAAAGAGTACCAAGTGTAAGTTGACGAACTGCATGCTTGAAAAGACTGAGGTGACTTCATTGGTATAGAAATCTGAAATACCTGAAAGTGAGTTACAAAAAGTTAAAGAAGGAGAAAAAAAAAAGCTAGGGACTTCAGTTCAAGGCTTAAAGCTAAAGAAGAAAAATAAATCCTCTTTCAAATAACTGTATATGAATTTGTCAGAAAGCGCATAAACATTTCAGTATAAGTGCATACAGTGAAGACATCATCAAATCAGCTAGTCTTCCGGACAACTTTTCAAGTCAGTCAAATTCCCTACAGATATTCAAGATACTAGAGTTTAATTGAGAACATCCGCAGTGCTGTTAAGCGTGTATTTGTGTAATGTACGTAACTAAAGGGCATGTATTTTCGTATGAACATATGATTTATTTTTTCTAATATCCATGTCGTAACATCAACACTTGTACAACATCATGACACATATACATTGGGAAAGGACGCACATCATTTCAAATCAAAGAATTCCTCCAGGGGTTGCAAAGGCTACAACAAGTTCAACAACAATCGAGCGGTGCATATCTGCTATGGGCTAGGGCTGCGAAATATTTGTGTAAAATTACTTTGTGCTACAGTTTTACCATGTCCCCTACCAATATTTACTACCTTATACAAATCTGAACTACTCCCACATTGTGAAGTACACGTTATGCCTTGCCCTCTCAAAGCCTCTAAGGTGTAGGCAATTAGGCAAAGTTATACAAACTGACAGAATCATATCTGTGTAGTGTGTAGGCTGTTATGCTTGGACTGTGATTTGTACCTCAGCTTAAAATTTTAGAGCTGACATAAAAAATTCCCAAGTAGCCTTTTTGTACTAGAATGAAAGACGGTGAAAGGAACTGCCAAGGTACAAAATTCTAGTGATTTTTAATATGAAGATTACTATAAAAAAAAAAAAAAACCTTCAGTGCTCCTATTTAAAAAATTGAAGGTTGAGGTTGTCAACTATTAGAGTTACTAGCTTATAGCCCGTGCTTGCACGGGTTACTTTTAAATACTTTTAAAATTATATGATTAAATAAAATAGAGTATGATAATGTATTATGGATATAATTTAACTTTGTAATATTAATTACAATCCTTACATGCATATCTATTTATAGACACAATCTAAGGGGTAGGTGTGGTAGGTGGGTTAGGTGTGGTTGGTGGCCGCCCGAGGAACAGTAGCCGCCGCCGGCCGCCGCCGACGGCTGCCTAATTCAATACATTCTAACAATGTGCAATTTGATGAGATGTTTAATACAACTTTCTTATTGTTCTATATAAACACATTATTAAGATTTAGTGAACTTCATCACAACATCACTTGTCTAAAGTCTTATCCTATAAAACTATACCAACTCCTTGTGTTTCTTCAGTTTCCCTGAACTCTTCTTTGAAAGATCCGTAGCATCATGGGTATTCGTATGCCTCGTATTACTAATCTCAAACAAATCCTTAACCGGTCATCTTTCTTATTAAATTTTGATCTTGCTTCAACGATTCCAAAGGGGTGTTTGGCAGTGTACATTGGGGAAAGGCAAAGAAGCAGATTTGTGGTACCCATTTCATACCTGAATGAACCATCCTTTCAAGAATTGTTAAGTCAAGCTGAGGAAGAATTTGGATTCAATCATCCGGACGGTGGTCTGACAATTCCCTGCTCAGTGGACACATTCATTGACCTCACTTCGCGGGCTGAACAAATTTTGACAATTTATATACTAGTAGATAAATGTTACAACCAATTTCCGTCGGTGTATCCGTTCGGTCGGACCTGCAATTGAAGAAGAATGCGAGGGTGTGGCCCCCCGATTCACCTCCGGTGTGAGAATAAGTTAATTGGTTCTTTGATGAGTAAAGGTAAACGCAGAGTGTTTGTATTGTCTAAATTGTGTGTAAGTAATTGAATGAATGATATCAAACCTCTGTTAACCCTTTTAATTCTCTATCTTGGCAGTTATCGGGGAGTGGGACGAAATGGAGAACGTGTCCAACGTTCCCACGTTCCCAGGAACACAACCGAATGGACCGTTACGCATAGCGGGGCCGAATGATACGGGCTATCGTCAGTCTGAAGCCTTTCCAAACCAATTATCCTCATTGGGCTTTCGGTCCAGCCCGGTAAGAAGTTGGGCTAACATGTCCCTAGGCTTCGTTCGGAATTATCCTCAGGACGAAGGCTAAAGCCCAAGCCCATCTTCGGAAGTCTGTCTTCGTACGTGTCCTTCGGATAAGAATGGCGATGGACAAGGTCGAGACGCCTCCTGGGAAGCCGTGTCCCTTTATGGATGACAACTGTCTGATCTCAAGATTCGCGCTTCAATCCCCACCGTTGAATACGAAACGGCTTTGTCCAAACGCCACACCTCCGTATATAATCCCTCTAAACCCATTCATTTTCACTTTTACGCTCACCAGTTTAAACAAAACCAAAACCAAAATCTTTATTTCTTAGAGCTTTTTGCTAACGACGATTGGAAACGTCAATTCGCCGCCGGTCGTCTTTTCTTCTCCAACTCCGGTTGACGTCTACATCCAAGCAATCTATCCTCAAGAACTCAGTCTTATCAAGAACCTTCAAACCAGTAAGTGACATTTTCCCTCTTGCTTCTTTATTGTAATTGTTCTGTGCTTCCATACATTCATGTATGTATCTAGATGTACATATGTAAAGTTACCTGTACAATTTACTCTTGTCGTTTTAGGTAGTATATATGCCTGTCTTTTCTTTTTGATTTCCGCTGTGTTGCCCTGATACGAACCTTTTACTTGAAACTTGATATTTGCTGGGAAGTTGTCAAGGTTGAAATGCCCTTCAAGATTCACAACTTGAGAGCTTCCTTCGGTCTGTCCCGATCATTTGTAACTTTTAGACGACCCGTAGTTTGCTAACCCTTAGACTTTAGGACCCTCCGACCGATCTTGGCTCACTGTACTCGGCTTCTCCCCTTTTTGTTTTCATCTTCTTTGTCCGAGTACAAAGCTAATGTCTCTTCATTTCCGAATGCAGGGACATGGATCGGTCGACCGAAGGTGCTGGTCCTTCGGATGTTTCGCCGTTTAGTGACGTGGAGACATATCCGGCTGCGAATTTCCGGTCACACCTGACCGAGGATAAAATAGAAGAATTCCACTCCAAATACCAAGTAGAAAGGAAGGTCTGGTACTTCTTCACACCTAGGAAGAGAGACCGCATTTGGCATAACCCTGAGATTCCACCTCTCTTCGGCGGAAGCGTGGCTACCGGCATATCCGAGATGGCCTTCAAATGTGGCTTTCGGCTGCCGATGCTTCCAATATTGAAGAAATTGCTGAAGCAAGTGGGGATCGCCATAGGGCAGCTGGATCCGAACAGCTTTTTCCATATAAACGCCTTTCAAGCCCGATGCTTGGCTCTGAGGATGACCCCAAGGACGACCTTGTTCTGGCATCATTACGAGCTTCGGAGGAACTCCAAAAGCAACGGCTTCTACACCATAGCCCGTCGAACCGGCAGGGCCGAGTGGGCTCAAACAAATTCTAACAACAGGGGGGCCCATGAGAGGTGGACCTTCATTTCGGGCCCGAGGATGGAGAAGTACGGCCGTTGGCGGGATCTGGACCCATCGAGGTTGCAGTACCCTGAAATGTTGGGGGCGGACAAGCATGATTACCGCCTTCTCTGTGAACTCAACATGGGTAGGGTTCCGGTATCGGACGGCCGGGATAACGATTGGTTGGTCGCCCTTTGGGGTAGTGGTAACACTTATCTTTACCTTATTCTTTTCCATCCGAATGCTTCTATTATTGCATTTTCCTTTCCAGTCTCCAATGTTTTAACACTAGTATTTTTGTGCAGTGTCTACTATGCAGGATATCATCGAGCGCAAGCGCAAGAAGGCATCTCAGCTTTCAATAACCGCTACGGCCGAAGCCGAGGCTGCTGCCCAATCGGCCGGCAAAGGGCTGGAATCTGTTCCCGATTCGAGGGAGAGGGTTGAAACTCCATTGGTTTCTTCTCCTCCGCGAGATCAAGGGGATGGTATCGTCCAGACCCCCTCGGCCGACTCCCGAAAAAGGGGCCGGTCGGGAGATGCCGGGCTGAAAGTATACTCTCCTCCTTGGGGAGTTATCGAGACGGATCAGATCATCGTCCCTGCCCCCCAACTGTCTACCGTAGTAGGCCCTGATCTCTGTCGGGGTCTCATTCTGCCCGCCGACA
Organism: Kitagawia praeruptora; assembly: GCA_037693485.1. NCBI lineage: Eukaryota > Viridiplantae > Streptophyta > Magnoliopsida > Apiales > Apiaceae > Kitagawia > Kitagawia praeruptora. The sequence goes on along the minus strand of CM075352.1, from coordinate 100,169,359 downwards.
GGCCCACGTTTGCTAAAGCAAACGACCTTGAGGCTTGCACTGAAATGCTGGCTCTGCTCTCCATGGTAAGCTTTCTCTCCTTCGGTGTCATTTATTTCTTTCACTTGTATTCAGTGTTTAACTCTTTTTCCTTGTTTATTTCCAGGGGGTCTCTTGGTCGGCCGTTGTGACCGAACGAATGGAGGGCATACAGAAAAAGCTGGAGGCGGCCAGCCAGACTGAAGTTCGGGCGGTCAAGGCTGAAGAGGACCTTCGGAACTCCAACATTGAACTGGAGAGGGTCACCGGTCAAGCCAAGTCTCTGTCTGCCGACAATGAGGCTCTCAAGGGGCAGCTGAAGGAGCTGGACACTCTCCGGGCGCGCGTCGAGTGGAGAAATAAGCAGCTCAAACTTACAAGAAAGAGTGTTCGGAAGCTGCAGAAGACCCTGGAGCTGACCGAAGAAAGGTGCTACCAAATGGGGTATGATGGCGCTGTGCTAAAGGCACATTCTTTGGGCTTCGATCATACTCAGCTGGTAGATCCTTCGCTCGGGATGACGGATCCGGTTGGTCGGGAGGGGTCTGATCAACCTTTAGAGGTTTCTTCGGGCGAAGATGAGTCTCTCTCCGACGAACCTCCAGCTGATGAAGCCTTCTAATATTTTCGTAGCTTTTTAATACTTTTGAACTTGTAATATTTAACTTTGCCTTCGAGCTCACTATTCGTGCCTTCGGGCTTGTAATATTTTACTTTAACGGCTGATCGGTTACAACTTTGATAGTCCTTCCCTGGAAATAGTGCCTTAGCTTTCTTGCGGCCACTACCAGTCCATAAGCGAACTTCTCTGCATTCGGATATCTTGTTTCTGCATCCTTGAGAATATGAGAGACATAGAACACCGGATGCTGGTTCCCTTCATGTTCTTTGACCAACACGGCTCCAAGTGTTCGGTCGTTCACAGCCAAGTACAGCTGCAAAGTCTCCTTCGGGTCGGGTCTCATTAAGAGTGGGGCTTTCACTAAGTACTCTTTAACATCTTCGAATGCTTTCTGGCAATTTGGCCCCCACTCGAAATTCTTGGACCCCCGAAGCACTTCGAAAAATGGTAGGGCCCTTTCGGCCGATCGGGAGATGAACCTCCTCAGGGCTGCTAGCCGTCCGGTCAGCTTTTGAATGTCCCTGATTGTCTTCGGTGCCTCCATATCAATGACTGCTTTAATCTTCTCCGGGTTGGCTTCAATTCCTCTGGCGCTAACCATGTATCCCAGAAATTTCCCACTATTCACCCCAAACGTACACTTGTTCGGATTGATCCTCATGTTGTTTCTTCTGAGCGTTTCAAAACATTCCCTCAGATCTTCGGCGTGATCCCTGAAAAGGGACTTAACTATCATATCATCCACATAGCACTCCATGTTCCGACCGATCTGGGCTTTGAACACTTTGTTGATCATTTTTTGAAATGTTGCCCCGGCGTTCTTCAAGCCGAAAGGCATCTTTATGTAGGCATAAGTGCCATTCGGTGTGATGAATGCTGTCTTTGGAACGTCCTCGGCATTCATGGCAATTTGGTGGTATCCTGAGAATGCATCCAGGAAACTGAGTATTTGATGCCCCGAAGTGGCATCTATCAGTTGATCAATGTTCGGCAAGGGATAGTGGTCCTTCGGACAATGCTTATTTAGGTCGGTGTAGTCGACACACATCCTCCACTTGCCGTTGGATTTCTTCACCACCACTACGTTTGCCAACCAGTCGGGATAGTCTATCTCTTCAATGAACTTTGCTTCCAGCAATTTTTCGACTTCAACTTGGATTACTTTCTGCCTTTCCATGGCGAAATTCCTCTTCTTTTGTCTTACGGGCTTAGCTTCGGGAGCTACGTTTAAACAGTGTTTGGCAACCGCAGGGTCCAAACCTGGCATATCTTCGGGATTCCATGCGAATACGTCGTGGAATTCCCTAATGACCTTGATGACTTTTTCTTTCAATTTCGGCTCCATGCTCTTTCCAATTTGGATCATCTTTCCCGACTGACCCACGTACAGTTCTACCTCTTCGGTCTCTGCAGCCGGCTCAGCAATCGGGCTCGACAGGTCGGCCCCAAACTTTTCCAACTCAATGTTCAGCAGTTGGTGGCTGCCCCCAGCTTCGGTCTCATTTCTTTTCCTCTTTCCGGCTTCGGTCATCTCAATGTCTTTGTCTTTTTCCAAATCCTCCAACATGATTATTCTGGCGGCTTTCTGATCGCCTCTCATTTCTCCAATTCCATGTTCAGTTGGGAACTTCAACTTCAGGTGAGGGACAGAGGACACGGCCTGGAACAAAGATAAGGCCGGCCTTCCCAAAATTCCGTTGTACGGACTGTCAACCCGGACGACATAGAACTTTGCTTCCTTCACCACAGTGTATGGCGCTTTCCCCATCATGACAGACAAGGTGATGGTCCCTTCTATCGGCACAGGCTGATTACCGAAACCGTATAAAGGTGCCTCGTGGCATGGTTCCAGCTGTTCGCCTCCCAAATTCATCTTGCAATATGTTCGGTGATATAGAATGTTGACTGAGCTCCCTTCGTCCACCAGCACTTTCCATATCTTGTTTTCCCCGATTACTGGGTTTATAACAAGTGGGTCTTCGTGCGGCCATATCACATCCTCATAGTCATCTTCGGTGAAGGAGATAGGTAGTGGTTGCTTGGCTGAACTTGACTGGTACAGGTTGTAGATCTGTCTGGCATACTTTTTCCTTGCTGTCTTACTGTCCCGATCAAGTACTGTTCCTCCGGAAATTGTCCTGACCTCCCCTCGGTATTTCTCCGAACTTTCAGCATCCTTCCTTTTCTCCTTGGATTCGAGTTTGTCCCTCAAGTCGCCCACAAATTGGGTCAGTTCCCCATCTTTGATCATTCTTTCAATTAACTTCTTCAAATGATAGCACTCCTCGGTGTTGTGACCTTTGTCCCGATGGTAGTCACAATATTTGCTGTCGCTTCTTCTATTCTCAGGGGTCTTCAACTTGGGTGGTCTGACAAACCCAGGTTTACCCTTTATCTCGTGGAGAATCTTCGAGATAGGTGTGTTTAACGGTGTGAACACAGTGCTATCTCTATCTCTTCTTCGTTCGGCCCCTTTGTCGGGCCTTGTATCGTTTAACCTGCTCTTGATATCTCCTCGACCCCTTCGGTCGTCTCTTCTGTCGTCCCTTCGGTCATCCCTTCGGTCATACCTATCATTTTTCTTCTCCTTGTACCTTCCAATTGATTCCAATTTTCTTCTAATGGCCTCTCCTCTCACATATATATCATTTAAAGATTTGGGAGGCATATCATAAAGAGAGGACCGAAGTTTCTTACCTTTGATAGGGTCGAGGCCTGCTGCGAGGAACCCAGCCGCCTTGACTTTGTCCAAGTTGGTGACCATACCGGCTTCCTCTTTGAACCTTGCTAAGTAATCACCCAAATCTTCGTTCAGCCCCTGCCTGCAGTGGATCAGGGCTTCAGTATCCTTCTCTCTTCGGCACAAATGTGAGTAGTGCCTCAAGAATTTTTTCTTCACTTGCTCATACGAGCCTATCGACCTAGGTCTTAGCGACCTGTACCACATGGATGCATTTCCCTTCAGGTAGGTTTTGAACATCTTACATAGCATCACATCGCAGTGCCCCATCCCAGTCATGAGCGATTCGTATTTCTCACAATGATCTTCGGGGTCACCTTTTCCGTTAAATTCATTCATCTTCGGGAACTGCCTTCCGGGAGGCGGTCGAAAGTGTTCGACGTCTTCGGTCACCACTGGCTCGTGGCTGACCTTTCTCTCTCCAAACATGGCCTTCTCAATTCTCCGGATGCGGTCGTCCGTGTGTGGACCCTCCTCTTCAGAATCGGAGGAATAAACCACCTTTGACCGGGTTCTCCTCGAGTATGATTCCGAGTCCCCCGTCTCATCTTCATCATTTCTTGTTCTTGGCCTCTTATCTCTTCGGTCGTCCATCTCCGTGTCTTCGGCTTCTAGAGCCTCGCGGAGGGTCTTTTCTTGTAGCTCGATCTCCTCCCTTTGGAGCTTTAGGGCCTCTAGCCTTAAACGGTCGGCCTCCCTCTTTTTGGCCAGACGTTCGGCCTCCTTACTGCTTTTCTCCTTTTCTATTTCTTTCCGTTTCCCCTTGGCTTTTTGTTCTTCTCGCCACTTCATCAGAATTTCCCTTTGTTCTTCGGGAGACGGTATGTCCCCCTCTTCGTCGAAAATCAAAAGCCTTGGGGTGATGGGAGGAGTGGTGCGAGTATTTCCGGCTACAGTGCTATCGTCAGCTGTTGGTATCTCGGTTTCATTCGCCATTGCTAACTGTATAATTCAACACAAACGCAACTCTACGTTTCCCACAGACGGCGCCAAATGTTACAACCAATTTCCGTCGGTGTATCCGTTCGGTCGGACCTGCAATTGAAGAAGAATGCGAGGGTGTGGCCCCCCGATTCACCTCCGGTGTGAGAATAAGTTAATTGGTTCTTTGATGAGTAAAGGTAAACGCAGAGTGTTTGTATTGTCTAAATTGTGTGTAAGTAATTGAATGAATGATATCAAACCTCTGTTAACCCTTTTAATTCTCTATCTTGGCAGTTATCGGGGAGTGGGACGAAATGGAGAACGTGTCCAACGTTCCCACGTTCCCAGGAACACAACCGAATGGACCGTTACGCATAGCGGGGCCGAATGATACGGGCTATCGTCAGTCTGAAGCCTCTCCAAACCAATTATCCTCATTGGGCTTTCGGTCCAGCCCGGTAAGAAGTTGGGCTAACAGTATAGCACCTCCGATCTCATTTGATGAGGTTCTGAGTGTAAATTGTAGAACGGAGTCTTTTCATACAAATTTTGTAGGCAGCACATATTTTGATACTCAATTTTTGTTGAATATATTGACAATCATATTTTCATTGAACATTTTTGTCCTAGGCACATCACTAACTCTTTAAGGTGAAATTTGTTCATTATCTCCATATCTATTGCTCTCGATGATATTCATTGTCTCAAATAAAGTTAGTGCTTGGCCCATTTTAGGTTGCTGGCATTTGTGCTGGTGTAACGGACATGGTAATAAACTCTGTTTCAATAAACAAGTTTTTAAAAAGCAGTTGATATACTGAAACTACATATATACTCTGTTGCCAAACATATAGCATAGTAAGCATACCAAGTAAGTTCACGCATTGCATGCTGGAAAAGACAGGGGAGATGTATGTTGTAAATCTAATCTGTTATGCCTGCAAGTAAATTAGGAAATTTTACAATAAATGAATAGTTACGATATCATCTTAAAAAAGGTGAGCTATTGGCTTGTAAAGCAAATCGTTCTACCTCATCTTAAAAAAGGCGAGCTATATATTGGCATGTAAAGCAAATAGTTTGACCTCATCTTAAAAAAGGCGAGCTATATATTAGGAGATGTATGTTGTAAATCTAATCGTTTTTTTAACATCCTTCAGCAAACTAGTTGACATACTAAAATGACAAAATGAACCAACACATTTGGCAGCATTAAGCATTCCAGGTAAGTTAATGAATTGCATGCTGGAAAGTTTACGGGGATATGTCATGAATCAAACGGTATGTCTATCTAATCTGTGCTACCAGCAAGTAATTTATAGCTTAAGGCAGAATTTTATTTTTTTAAGGGAAGCTTAGGCACATAATTCAAGGAAGATTAACAAAGCTAATATACATCAGAGAGGTAAACTAATATCACATTCAAAAAAGAAAAAAAAAATTGTTACATTCAGGTTTTAATAATGATAATTAATAATACTAATTAAAGTTGAGTTCATGAATGGAAATTTAATTATTCAACCTTACAATAGCATCTCTCTAGCTTAGCATCTCTCTCCCCTAATACAGTTAACACCTCTGGGATCTGGCCCTTGCAGTCATCTTGATAAATATGAGTATTAATCTTATAAACATATAGACATATGGTAATTGATCGTAATTTGATTAAGTATACGTGAGAATGGAACTATGAATGAGAAAATACCTAGAAGCATAAATAATGATTAAATCCATGTAAAAAATTGATGTCTTGAATTACAAAGTATCAGCTAATGCTCTGCCTAACAAATTTACATAAAAAGTCTCAGTCATTTTCACAATGTCTGGACTAGTACGCAAAAAATTGTATAATCTAACATACAATATGGATGTATCTGCGTAGGTATATAGAAAATCTCATAATCTATTCAAGAGATCGATGAAGGTGTCTTCTTTGCAGGGAATTGTAAGGCCCCCTTCTGGATGACTAAACCCGAATTCTTCCTCAGCTTGACTTAATAGGTCTTGAAATGTAGGCTCATTTAAGTATGAAATTGGAACTACAAATCTTCTTCTTTGGTTCACCCCAACATAAACTGCCATATGCCCCTTAGGGACATTTGTAATAGGATCAAGATTTGTCAAGGAACATTGTCGGTAGAAAATTTGCTTGAGGTTAGTGATACGAGGCACACGGATACCCATGATGGTAAAGAAAATTGAAAGTTTTAGGGGTAAAACTTGGGTATATTAAGTACAAGGGCTTTTGCAGATGAAGGCTTAGACACTTGAATGCACTTGATTTTGTGATGAATTTGGTTAAGTTTCCTAGAGTGTTTATATAGAACAGATCGGAAGTACTCAACAGTTGATCAAAATGCAGATTGAGTGGCACAGATGAATTAGGCAGTAGCACATGCTATTCTCTTTCAGTGGCCACATGTATTTATGAGAATTGTAAGATTTAAATGTCTGTTGAGAGACATCATGCCCTACTACATCTGTTCTAAGTTTGTGTTTTATGCTTATAGTGAGATAAGAGAGAATATACACGTAATATATATTAACATGAATGGCATACAAATAATATGGCTGGAAACTCCTACGTTTGCCTGATAGGCAAGGTAGCAATATTCATGTTCTTGGTTTTTGTGGTCAAGAGTTTTAGGTGCAAGTTAGGTGGTCATGTGATGGTGTTTTCTTCACCTGTCTTAGCTGTTTATTTTGTTGTCATAGGTATATATATCCATAGCTTTCCTGCAAGATAAACCATTGAAGAAGTCTTTAGCCATAGATTAGTGCTGTTGTATATGACAACTGTAGGACATCATATGTCCTGGTGTGCTCTTCAACAAACGTACACCAGGTCAACAATTAATACTGGGTCGACATTTATTAAGCAGACATATAGGGCTTGATGTCTCCAACACACATAAATATCATCTTATCAGTCATAAAAGCTTTTAGCTATTGAAAGAGAAAATCATGTGCTAGTGTCTAATGGCTCCTCACCACTCAAACTTTCTTTCTGTTCCATATAAACACATAATTAGCAGTAGGAAAATTCAACTCAACCTCAATTGTTTAGAGTCTTATCCATAAAACTATACCAAGTCCTTGTGTTTCTTCAGTTTTTCTCAACTCTTTTCTAAAAGATCTAAGCATCATGGGTATTCGTATGCCTCGTATTACTAATATCAAGCAAATTCTTAACCGCTCATCTTTTTTATTGAATACTGATCTTACTTCAACGATTCCAAAGGGGTGTTTGGCAGTTTATGTTGGGGAGAGGCAAAGAAGCAGATTTGTGGTACCCATTTCATATCTGAATGAGCCTGCCTTTCAAGACTTGTTAAGTCATGCAGAGGAGGAATTTGGATTCAATCATCCGGAAGGTGGTCTGACAATTCCCTGCTCAGTAGACACATTCATTGACCTCACTTCGCGACTCAACAAATTATAATGGAAAGCAATGTAAATACTTCTTAGATAAAATAGCACCTCCAATCTCTTTGATGAGGTTCTGTGTGTAAATTGTAGAACAAAGGTTTTTCACATAAATTTTGTAGGTAACACGAAGTTTGATACTCAATTTTTGTTGAATATATTGACCATCGCTTATTCAGTTATTCTCATAGATATTGTTTCTCTTGAACATGTTTTTTTACTATCAAATCACTAACTCTCTTAAGATCAGCTAAAATAAATTTACAACATATATTGCCATCTATTATGTCAAAGTTTTAAAATTTGATACTACAGCATCTCTGGTCTAATTTGATGTAGTTCAAAATGTAAAAAGTAGAATGGAGATTTTTTTAACTGAATTCTATACGCAGGGTAAAATCTTTTAGAATGATAATTGCTAATTCTCATAGATATTGTTTTACCTTTAAAACAAAAATTCCTGAAAAGAAATCATGAACTTGAAGGTCACATTTGCATAAGCTCATAGAACTATTTTTTCCTTTTGACACAACATAAGCTCAAATAATTTAATTATAATTACTCTCAGGTAGTGACAAAACTATGTTTATTAACATCCTTTGACAAATTGGCTGATACACTGAACTACAAAAAGAACCTATAAGACATTCCAAAAAGAGTACCAAGTGTAAGTTGACGAACTGCATGCTTGAAAAGACTGAGGTGACTTCATTGGTATAGAAATCTGAAATACCTGAAAGTGAGTTACAAAAAGTTAAAGAAGGAGAAAAAAAAAAGCTAGGGACTTCAGTTCAAGGCTTAAAGCTAAAGAAGGAAAATAAATCCTCTTTCAAATAACTGTATATGAATTTGTCAGAAAGCGCATAAACATTTCAGTATAAGTGCATACAGTGAAGACATCATCAAATCAGCTAGTCTTCCGGACAACTTTTCAAGTCAGTCAAATTCCCTACAGATATTCAAGATACTAGAGTTTAATTGAGAACATCCGCAGTGCTGTTAAGCGTGTATTTGTGTAATGTACGTAACTAAAGGGCATGTATTTTCGTATGAACATATGATTTATTTTTTCTAATATCCATGTCGTAACATCAACACTTGTACAACATCATGACACATATACATTGGGAAAGGACGCACATCATTTCAAATCAAAGAATTCCTCCAGGGGTTGCAAAGGCTACAACAAGTTCAACAACAATCGAGCGGTGCATATCTGCTATGGGCTAGGGCTGCGAAATATTTGTGTAAAATTACTTTGTGCTACAGTTTTACCATGTCCCCTACCAATATTTACTACCTTATACAAATCTGAACTACTCCCACATTGTGAAGTACACGTTATGCCTTGCCCTCTCAAAGCCTCTAAGGTGTAGGCAATTAGGCAAAGTTATACAAACTGACAGAATCATATCTGTGTAGTCTGTAGGCTGTTATGCTTGGACTGTGATTTGTACCTCAGCTTAAAATTTTAGAGCTGACATAAAAAATTCCCAAGTAACCTTTTTGTACTAGAATGAAAGACGGTGAAAGGAACTGCCAAGGTACAAAATTCTAGTGATTTTTAATATGAAGATTACTATAAAAAAAAAAAAAACCTTCAGTGCTCCTATTTAAAAAATTGAAGGTTGAGGTTGTCAACTATTAGAGTTACTAGCTTATAGCCCGTGCTTGCACGGGTTACTTTTAAATACTTTTAAAATTATATGATTAAATAAAATAGAGTATGATAATGTATTATGGATATAATTTAACTTTGTAATATTAATTAATAAAATTATTAGTAATAATAATATTAATTTAATAAATGATATGTATTGATTAGAACTAATAATATAAAATCTATTGTAAATTTGTTGTTGATGGGATTCGAACCTTGGATCTTTAAAAGGGGGATTTAAATATAGAATATTCCTTATTATTAGATCTAATGGATATCATCTATTTACTAAATATCTAATAGTCACTATTGTTTTAAATGGTTGAACCAAAATTATATCTTTAATAAATTATTATACTATATTTTATTTAATCATATAATTTTATAAGTATTTAAAAGTAACCCGTGCTTTGCACGGGCTATAAGACTTGGTTCAACCATCTAAAAGAATAGGTAACCGTTAGATATTTAGTAAATAGATAATAGCCGTTAGATCTAATAAAAAGGAATATTCTATATTTAAATCTCTCTTCTAAAGATTCAATGTTCGAATCCCTATTATTATTACTAATAATTTTATTAATTAATATTAAAAAGTTAAATTATATCCATAATAAATTATTATACTCTATTTTATTTAATCATATAATTTCAAAAATATTTAAAAGTAACATGTGGTTTGCACGGGCTATAAGCTAGTTATTATAAATTTTAATTTTAATATGTTATTGGAAGAATTCGAACCTAACATTTTTGTATATAATAATTTTTACTATTAAATATAAATTAATATGTTGTTGGCGGGAATCGACCTTAAACCTTTGTATATAATCAATTTTAGTATTGTTGTATCTGACGGTTTTGATCTATTTGAGCTCGTGCAAAGCACGACTTACTTTTAAATATTTTTGAAATGATATGATTAAAAAAATAGAATAAAATAATTTGTTATGGATATAATTTAACTTTGAAATATTAATTAATAAAATTATTAGTAATAATGATAGTTATTAAAATAAATGACATGTATTGTTTAAAACTAATAATATAAAATTTTAATATAAATTTGTTGTTGGCTTGGTTGAACCAAATAACCAAACTACCAATTATTTTTTATCTATTTGAGCTCGTGCAAAGCACGACTTACTTTTAAATATTTTTAAAATGATATGATTAAAAAAATAGAATAAAATAATTTGTTATGGATATAATTTAACTTTGCAATATTTATTAATAAAATTATTAGTAATAATGATAGTTATTAAAATAAATGACATGTATTGTTTAAAACTAATAATATAAAATTTTAATGTAAATTTGTTGTTGGCTTGGTTGAACCAAACAACCAAACTACCAATTATCCCCTAGTTTGCTTATTATATATTAGAATAAAATAATTTGTTATGGATATAATTTAACTTTGCAATATTTATTAATAAAATTATTAGTAATAATGATAGTTATTAAAATAAATGACATGTATTGTTTAAAACTAATAATATAAAATTTTAATGTAAATTTGTTGTTGGGCAACCAAACTACCAATTATCCCCTAGTTTGCTTATTATATATTAGTATAGATAGATATCGAATGTACATGTTCTTCAAGTTTATTTACACAAATAGAACTTGTTTACGTAACTACCTACTACCTAGCTAACAAATTTCTGGTACCGTATCAGCCAATTCATTGTCATAAACTGCTTAGACGAGAAGTGAGATGAATGAATGTATCTTCCGTACATGGAATTGTAAGACCAACTTCGGGATGATCAAACCCGAATTCTTCCTCAGCTTGACTTAATAGGTCCCGCCGAAAGGTTGGTTCACTCAGATATGAAATCGGAACAACATATCTTCTTCTTTAGCTCTCCCCAACATAAACAGCCAAGAAGCCTTTAGGAACATCAAGAACTGTCGAACTAGCAAGAATTCTCAATAAAGAAGACTGATGGATAATTTTCTTAACCTGAGAAATACCAGGCATACGGATACCCATGATGTAATACTGAAATTAAGAATTTTAAAGGACAAGTAGATGTAGAAGGAAATGTTAATGTTTGACTGATTAGTTTTTGGTGACTTGTTTTCCATTCCTAAGTTCTATATGTATATACAAGGACCAGATGCAAATGATCATTCAGAATATAAACAATGCACATGCCTTTCTCTTAGGCTCACCACATATATTTGTGTTAGGAAACATTTTGTATCAATTCTTCAATATTAGACGAAGGATTACAAGAGAAACTAGCACATGGGTTTGTAACCATACTACCCTACCACTTCTGGTACCATGAAATTCAAATACATGCTTCGGACAAGTATTAGATGGTTTATTTTCTGTTTGATTTTTTTCAAATTCTCAATAACTAGATAACCAAAAATTAATGGCAGAAGTAGTGGACAATTAAGGCATTTGTTCATGAATGTTCTTCGCAGACAGACACATATATCCCACATTCTACAGCCTTTCTATTCATATGATAATGGTAGGACAAAACATGTACTGTTCACTTACTATCAACAACATAAACTTACTAAGCAGGTATTTGTTCATTCCCTTTCTCTTCTATATAAATGCATCCTGGAATTTGACAAAAACTAATACAATTCAGTTGTAGACCATCATTTGTTCATCAAGGTATTTTTAGTGCCATTCATTCCAAAAACATTAACTTTCGATCATGGGTATCCTCAACCCTTGTATTCCTCATGCCAAGAATATATATTACTGCGATCTTTTCCAACAAATCTTGCGACCGAAGCAGTTCTATATGTCCCAAAAGGATGCTTGGAAATATTGGACAGAGACAAAGAAAAAGATTTGTGGTTTCCCTGTCATACCTGAGTCTGCTTTTCAAGACTTTTTAAATGCTGAGAAAGAATTCAGGTTTAATCATCCGAGAGGTGGCCTCACAATTCCCTGCACAGTGCATGAATTCATTGACCTTACTTCGCGGCTGAGCAGATTATAAAGAGAAACAAATTTTATGCTGTTAGATAGTATAGCATCTGCAATCGTATTTAAATTAGCTTCGAAATGTAAATAGGGAAATACTGAGTTTTTAAAGGCATTATGTACACAAAGCATATTCTGATACTCAATTTATTGTAGCATTTCACCAAGGCCAGGATAAATTGATCAAAGTTTATTCTCGCTGATACTGTTCTGTTAAACAAATCACTCACTCCCTTAAAATAAAATTTGTTTCTAAAACAAATCTGTAATATACTGAACCTACAAACAAACAACCTAAATATGCCGAGATAAAGCATGCCAAGTGAGTTCATGAACTGCATGCTATAAGTCCTATAACATACTCTGGAGAAACAGGACGGATTCATTACTATATTTTTTATCTGCATTACCTGCTAGTACATTGGGGGTTGCAACATTATCAATATATCACATTTTATGACAGACATAATGCTATATTATTTCTACATGTGTAAATTGTGATTTTAATATATTATAATTGCGAAATCTTAGGATGATTGAGGTATAAAAGTAGACACACGGTAAGTTTTTATAAGCAGTTGTTTATTGTTCTGTAACTTCTATTAAAATGTGAAATATGTCACCGTATTTCGAAATTAAGCAATTACACAATATCTATAGTCGTTTATTTTGGTGGGAAAATGCCATTTCAAGATTTGATTTTGAAGTATTCAAGCCTGAATTTTACAACTTGTGTTTGATATTTTACTGATATAGGGATTTACAGTGTTTTATATGTGTGTGTCAAATGTCAAATACTGCAATATTTTCAAAATGTCAAATGAATCAGAAGTTCAGAACCATAAGCATATGGAAATTGCTCTTCTTTTGACTAAATATATTTGGGATCAGAACCAATAAGATATAAACATGTCCAAATTAATGTAGAAATTGATGTCTTGAATTACAAATTAAAGAATTAATGCTCTGCCTAAAAGATATATAAAAAATTCCCGGTCATATTTACAATGTCTGTACTAGTCCACAAAATCTGTATACTATCTAACATATATAAATGTATGCATTTGTATCCATAATATAAACACTCATAATCTGTTCAAGAGATCAATGAAGGTGTGTTCTTTGCATGGAATTGTGAGGCCACCTTCTGGATGACTAAAACCGAATTCTTCCTCAGCTTGACTTAACAGGTCTTGAAAGGTAGGCTCATTTAAGTACGAAATTGGAACTACAAATCTTCTTTTTTGGTTCTCGCCAACATAAACTGCCATGCACCCCTTCGGGACATTTGTAATACGATCAAGATTAGTCAAGGAAAATTGTCGGTTGAGAATTTGCTTGAGATAAGCAATACGAGGCACACGGATACCCATGATGCTATGGAAAATTTAAAGTTTAAGGGTAAATTTTGGGGATATGGAAATACGAAGACTACTGCAGATGGAAGGCTTTAGATACTTGAATACAGCTGATTTTGTGATGAATTTGTTCAAGTTCCCAATAGCGTTTATATAGAACAGAAAGGAAATATTGAACAGTTGATCAAAATGCAGATTGAGTGGCACAGATGCATTAGGCATTAGCACATGCTATTCTCTTTCAGTGTCTTCTGAGAGACATCATGTCCTACTACTACTGTTAAGCAGATCTCAACTTGATATTTTCTCCTCTAAATTTATGTTTTAGGCTTATAGTGGAGATAAGAGAGTATGTACTGATATGAACGACAAACAAATAATATGGCTAGAAACTCTTAGGGTTGCCTGACAGGCAAGGTAGCAAATATCATGTTCATGTGATGGTGAGACATTCAAGTTAGGTGCTCATGTGATGGTGTTTGCTTCACCTATCTTAGCTGTTTGTTCTGTTGAATGTTGAATCATAAGTATATATCCACAAAAAAGGGGGTAACATCCCAGTAAGAATCTCAATAGATTAATTAGTTGAAACATCATCATCAAGTTCTCAATTATGTGGAGATGTCATATCGGGAAAAAAGATATCACCATGTGCTAGTGTCTATTGCCTCTTCACCACTCAATATACATTTTGATGAACTGTTTAATATTTTCGCCGTTTATATAAACACATACTTGAGCATCAGTAGAACTCATCAAAACTCAGTTGTCCAAACACATAAACATACTAGTCCTTGTGTTTCTCTAGTTTCCCGGAACTCTTTTCTGAAATATCTGTAGCATCATGGGTATTCATATGCCTCGTATTTCTAATCTCAAACAAATCTTTAACCGTTCAACTTTTTTATTTAATCCTGTTCTTACTTCAACGATTCAAAAAGGGTGCATGGCAATTTATATCGGAGAGAGGCAAAGAAGCAGATTTGTGGTACCCATTTCATACCTGAATGAGCCTGCCTTTCAAGAATTGTTAAGTCAAGCTGAGGAAGAATTTGGATTCAGTCATCCTGAAGGCGGACTCACAATTCCTTGCTCAGTGGATACATTCGTTGACCTCAGTTCACGGCTGAATAAATTATAAGAATGTATATACTTTTAGACAGTCTAGCACCTCCGATCTCATTTGATGAGGTTCTGAGTGTAAATTGTAGAACAGAGATTTTACTTTTAAATTTTGAAGTCAGCAACATAGTTTGATACTCAATTTTTGCGTAATATAATTACTATCGCTTATTCTCGTAGATATTGTTTCTTTTGAACATGTTTTTTTCCTAAGAAAACAGTTTCTTCTTGTATTTCATGAATCATAATCATTTTCTTCGACGAAGATCATAGCTTAAAGTTTCCTGAAGAAGTGAAATGTGAGAAAGTAGCACCCTATCGGATATATATTAAAAGCAATAATAACCAACTAAAGCATTGTTGCTCGTTGTTTTTATTTTTCGCTTTTTAGAGAAAAATTTATCAAGCACAGGTCGGAAGAAAATATTTAGACATAATCGTCATCAACCTATCAATCATAAATATATTGTATCTATCCAAAAAGAATATCATGTGATAGTGTCTAATGCGTCTTCGCCAATCAATTTACAAATTGATGAACCGTTCAATTGTTCTGTAGAAACTCGCCATTTAAATTATTCATCGCAAATGCAATCGTCTAAAACCTTATCTGTACAAGTGGTTGTGTTTTCCTATTTTCGTGAACTCCTCTGACATATCTACTAGCATCGTGGGTATTCATGTGCCTCGTATTACAAATCTCAAGAAAATCCTTAACCGGTCATCTTGCTCGATAAATCCTGATCATCCTTCAATGTTAGAATATAATATAAGATCCATATAAGGTCTTCTTCTAACACCTTAAGATTTTAGATGGACTGGTTCTTAACATGGTATCAGAGCTCAGGTTTGGCGGGGGTCTCAAGTTCGACTCCCTGCCACCCCCAATATTCTCACAATTTATTATGGACACGAAAGGCAAATTATGCTCCAAAGATGAGCGCCCGTGATCCACTCTTCGACCCAATAATGGGCTTTCGAGTGAGGGGGAGTGTAAGAATATAATATAAGATCCATATAAGGTCTTCTTATAATACCTTAAGGTTTTAGATGGACTGGTTCTTAAAATTCAACTATTCCAAAGCGCTGCTTGCCAGTTTATACTGGGGAGAGGCAATGAAGAAGATTTGTGGTTCCCGTGTCATACCTGAGTCTCAAGACTTGTTGAATGAATCTAAGAAAGAATTCAGGTTCAATCATCTGGAGGGTGGCTTCACAATTCCCTGCACAGTTCTTGAATTCATTAACCATACAATGTTGCTGAGCAAATTATAATGAGAAACAAATTTTTTATAGCACATCCTTTTGTGTTTCATTAACTTCAAAATGTAATAGCGTAATCTGATACTCGCTTTGTTGCAGCATTTGACCAATACATATTGTTCAAACTTTATTCCATTGATATTATTTATGCTAAACAAATTACTTTTCTCAAAGAAAAAATTTGTTTCTGAAACAAATCCGTAATATACTAGACATGCAGAACAAGCCAACTAATATGCTCAGGTAATTTTTAAATTTCAAATTTTACATTGTAGATTTCAAATTTTTTTATTATACGGATTTACAAATTACAGTGTTTGTGTGTCTAAAGAGCATGACTCAAATTACTGTACGACTAAATTTGCATTCTGTAAGATATATGGACATTGCTCTTTCTCCTGACTACATTCTGTAATATGTTTATCTATTTTCAAAGAAAAAGTACCTACAAGAATAAATCATGTCTACAACTTGAAAGCAGATGTAATCCATGAAAAAATTGAAGTCTTGAATTACAAATTAGCAGCTAATGCTCTGCCTAAAAAATTTACACGGAAAGTGTCCGACTCTCCGTCATATATACAGTGTCTGGACTAGTTAACAAATCTATATACTATCTAATCTAGAAATTAATGAATATGTATGTATCTCTCTACATATATATTAACTCTCATAATCTGGTCAAGAGATCCATGAAGGTATCTTCTTTGCAGGGAATTGTGAGGCCGCCTTCTGGATGACTAAAACCGAATTCTTCCTCAGCTTGACTTAACAGGTTTTGAAATGTAGGCTCATTCAAGTACGAAACTGGAACTACAAATCTTCTTCTTTGGTTCTCTCCAACATAAACTGCCATGCATCCCTTAGGGACATCTGTAATACGATCAAGATTTGACAAGGAAAATCGTCGGTTGAGAATCTGCTTGAGATTAATGATAAGAGGAATACGAATACCCATTATGCTAGAGAAAATTATAAGATTGCAGGGGAAAGTTTGGAGTATGGAAACACCAAGGACTTCTGCAGATGGAAGGCTTAGACTCTTGAATACACTTGATATTGTGATGAGTGTTGTCAAGTTTCCATTAAGTTTATATAGAACAAATAGGAAGTAGTATGACACAGTTGATCAAATTGAAGATTGACTGGCACAGATGCATTAGGCATCAGCACATGCAATTCTCTTTCAATGGCCTTGCATATTTAAGACTAACAGTAGGACTTAACTGTGTGTTGAGAGACATCATGTCCTACTACTTTTGTTCAACAAATCACAACCTGAATTTCTATAAGAGAGTATATACATGTAATATATACTGATTCGAAGGACATACAAATAATATGGCTGGAAGCACTTTAGTTTGACAGGCGAGGCAGCAAATTTCATGTTTTTGGTTTTTGTGGTCGATAGTTTTAGGTGTGACATACAAGTTTGGTGCTCATCTAATGGTGTTTTCTTCACCTACCGTAGCTGTTTATTTTGTTGAATTGATGAATCTTGTAGTAGGAAACACTAAAACAACTTCATCAAGTTTCTAGCTGCATTATATGAAAATATCATATATGACATAACATCAAAGCAATATATTATCTTGTAGGTGGAAATAACATTGTCACATGAACACCTAGAACATAAAATTCAAATACTGCCTGCCTAGAAAAGCCTTTGGAGAAGACTTTAGCTATTGATAGTGATTTTGTATGCTTCGAGTTTAATGTGCACCATGTATATGCCCTTTTTTTTGTATTTAGTTTTCACATATATGACAACTGTAGGACATCATATGTTCTTCAACAAACGTAGACAAGGTTACAAATAATATTGGCTCGAGATTTGTTAAGAAGACGCAGTAGGGCGTGATGTCTCCCAACACACATAATTAACATCTGATCAAATCATATATGCTTGTAGCTATTGAAAGAGAAAATCATGTGCTAGTGTCTAATGCCTCCCACCACTCAATGTTCAACTTGATGACATGGTCAATACAACTTTCTTATTGTTCTATATAAACACGGAATGAAGCATTAGTAAAATTCATCACAAACTCAGTTGTCTACAGTCTTATCCATAAAAGTAAACCAAGTCCTTGTGTTTCTACAGTTTCCCTGAACTCCTCTCTGAAAAAATCCAAAGAATCATGGGTATCCGTATGCCTCGTTTTACTAATCTCAAACAAATCATTAACCGGTCATCTTTCTTATTAAATCCTGATCTTCCTTCAATGATTCCAAAGGGGTGCTTGGCAGTTTATATTGGGGAAAGGCAAAGAAGCAGATTTGTGGTACCCATTTCATACCTGAATGAGCCTGCCTTTCAAGAATTGTTAAGTGAAGCTGAGGAAGAATTTGGATTCAATCATCCAGAGGGTGGTCTGACAATTCCCTGCTCGGTGGAGACATTCATTGACCTCACTTCGCGGCTGAACAAATTCTGACCATTTATATACTTCTAAGATAATATAGCACCTCCGATCTCATTTGATGAGGTTTTGAGTGTAAATTGTAGTACAGAACTTTTGCATATAAATTTTGTAGGCAGCACATAATTTAATACTCAATCTTTTGTTGATTATAGTGACAATTGCCTACTTTCATAGATATTGGTTCCCTTGCACTCCCCCCCCCCCCCCCCCAAGCAAATCACTAACTCTTTAAGATAAAATTTGTTCAAAAAACAAACCGCCTGCATATTTAGGCAGCAATTTCTGATATCTCTATATCATTTGCTTCCGATGACATTCATTATTTTAAATATTATGGAGCTGGTGTTTGTGCTAGTGTTAGGGCATGGTAATAAACTCAGTCTTTAAGGACATCCTGTGAAAAAGTAGTTGATATACTTAAACTACAAAATGAACTGACTAAAACTAAATTTCAAACATTGCATACCAAGTAAATTGCTGCATTGCATGCTGGAATAGAGCGGGGAGATGAATGTCGTGAATTCAGTGCCTCAGTGGTATGTATATCCATCTGTAATTCCTGCAAGTAAATTACCAGATTCAACAAAAAAAAAAAATTACTAGCCACAATTTGTTTTATGAAATATAGTCGAGCTAATGAAGTGCAAACCAAATTATTCCACCTCAAATCGCAGTTTAAATGACATTCCCCCTTAATTATAGCTGAGCATCTCTCTCCCTTAACATACTTGAAATCCTTACAATTGCATAGGGGATTGAATATATGTTTGTTTTGCTCTCAACTCAGGAGGGAAAAACAGGTTAATGACAACAAAATGTGCTAGGCTTTCAATTCAAGTGCCCAATATCCAAAAAAAATGGATCATTAGGGCATCTCCAACCCTCTAAAACTCTTAGGTAAATTTGAATAAATGATACCATAAATAAAACTTATACAGAATATGTAAAAAAAATATTCTTCACTCCAACCACACATTCCCACGAGATTGGCTATATTTGTCGAACGGCTAGACCCTGTAAAAAGATTACACATCATCTATTAGCATAATAAAATAATATATTCTATTTATAATAACTATAATAACATACTATTAACAACTTGAAATAATAATAACATACTATTTTAAAAAAAATAGTCAATCATTATAGTCAATACCGTCGTATTTTATATCATTTTAGTCAACCAATTTAGCAAATACCGTTGGAGATGCTCTTACAAAATCAGAATAAAAGTGGAATATTAATTAATGGAACTTGACTCGACTTTACAAGATTATTGAGCAATTTCTATATTTCAAATATATATATCTTAGGCCCTTTTTTGTTTGTTAGAAAGGGTCAGCATTCAAATTGTAGAAAATGATTGCATAATGAATTTGATGGATATATAGATTCCATGACAAAATAACCTCATTCTCATCACCCAAGAAATAGATCACTGCTTGTAAGTCCCCAGCCCGTCTTGTCTATGTGACATGGTAATTCGTTTTGCTCTCTACAAAGTCCTTTTGTCATCGTAATTCGGTCATTTTTTCTTTACAATTTTCTTATCATTGTCATCAATATGGCATCAACGAGTCATATAGTCGAAGCAATGCAACACATAACTCTGGAGGAAGAGGAAGAAGGTGGATTGGCTCTGGAAGGTTTAGAGGAAGTGGAACAAGGTGAAAACTTCTACGACTACAACGCAAAACTATGTCTGGTCGGCCGTTTCCTAAGTGAAGGAGTAATGGATTTTCAGGCTATGCAACAAACATTAGCTGCTCTCTGGAAGCCAGGAAGAGGGGTTTACATAAAAGAGGTGGATGTGAATCTGTATCTGTTTCAATTTTACCATGAGATAGACATCAAAAGGGTTGTGGATGGGAGCCCATGGTCTTTTAATAGGAAAACTCTGATTATAGCGAGAATGAAAGAAGGAGATATACCAAGAAGTGTTAGTCTTAATACTTTGGATTTATGGGTGCAGATATATGATCTCCGTGCAGGTTTCATGTCTGAAAGAGTCATCAAAGAAGTGGGGAATTATATAGGGAATTTCATTGAGTCGTGGTCGGGCAATTTTGAAGTAGGATGGAAAGAATATTTTCGCGTTCGTGTTAAGATGAATTTATCAATTCCACTAAAACGGAGGATGAAGCTGAGGAAATCTGGGGAAGAATGGGTATGGATTAGCTTCAAGTATGAGAATGTACCCACATTCTGCTTCATATGTGGAATACTTGGTCATTCAGATAAGTTCTGTTCACGTTTGTTCGATACGCCAGAAGCTGAGATTGTGAAACCTTATGGTGCTTGGATGCGTGCACCTTTCAGAAAGCCAGTAAAACAGATCGGAGCACGGTGGTTGCGTGAAGGTGGAGCACAGGCGGAAACAAAATTTGAAAATCAGGAAACAGGAGGAAATCACGGACGAAAGGTTGCAACAGAAAATCCCGGAGATAGTGATAAGGGAGGAAAAATAGGAGCGGAAAAAATGCAAAGTATTGTTAAGGGCGCGAATCAGGGCCTTTTGAATTTATCCAGCTCAACGGCAGGAGTGGATAAAAATAATAATAGGAGTGGTATTAATGTGATAGAGTCAAAAAAGAGGAGGACTGATGATGGGCTAAGGCAGGATAAAATAATGGGCTTGGATACAGAAATAGGAATGGGCTCAGATACTGAAGATATGGTGACCATGGATCAAGATTTAGGTTCAAAAAACGGAAAAGAGGCGGGTTTCCAGGGGGAGACTCGCCTAGCATTATGAGTTGTATTAGTTGGAATTGCCGCGGGCTTGGGACCCCGTGGGCCGTTCAATTCCTAACGGAGTTAGTTCTCCAAAAGAAGCCCAACTTAATATTTTTAAGTGAAATTCTCTGTAAGAAAGGTAGAGTAGAAAGAGTGAAGGATATTTTAGGTTTTGAAGTTGCTGTTACAGTAGAAAGTCAAGGTCATAGTGGTGGCTTAGCTTTGATCTGGAGAAACAAAGAAGAGGTTAATCTGAGGTCTTTTAGTAAGCATTATATTGACGTTGAAGTTTCAGTGCAGGGGTGGGATAAATTTCGTCTTACTGGCCTCTATGGTGAGCCTAATAGAGCCAATAGAAGATATACGTGGGATTTGATTCGTTATCTGTATCAGAACTCGCAGCTTCCTTGGTGCATAATTGGTGACATGAACAACACCCTTAATCATGAAGATAAAAAGGGTGGTCGTCAATATCCGAACTGGTTACTTCAAGGGTTTAGACAGGCTATTGAGGATTGTGAGTTAGTCGACTTGGAGCTCAAAGGATACCAGTTTACATGGGAGAAAAGCTATGGCACGAATGATTGGATCGAAGTCAGATTAGACAGAGCCCTGGTTTCCCACAGTTTTATGAATTGTTTTAAAAATGCTCAGCTCACGAATTTGGAAATCACGACCTCTGATCATAGCCCTATAATGATTGAGCTAGTGATTATTTCCAATGTGGTTCCTTCAAAGAGGTTTAGGTTTGAGAACGCGTGGCTTCGAGAACCTATGTGTCAGCCAATAGTAGAAGAAACGTGAAGGTTGTATGAAGGTTTTTCTCTGCATCAAAATTTAGCTAAATGTGCTGAGTCGCTACAGATCTGGGGTCAGGAGATTACTGGTAGCTTCAAGAGTAGAATAAAACGGAGCAAGCATATTCTAAAAAACCTGAAGGGTCGTCGTGATGCAGCATCTATAGAGAATTATCAAGAAGCAGCTAAGCAACTGCATGAAACCTATACGCAACAGGAAGTTTTCTGGAAGCAACGAAGTAAACAATTGTGGCTCAGAGAAGGTGATAGTAACAGCAGATTTTTTCATGCAGCAACAAAAATTCGGAGGAAAACTAATACCATCCATTCTCTTCTGAACAACAATGGACAATCTGTAAGTTGGAATTCAGGTTTGCAGGAGCTGATGATTGTTTATTTCTCAACACTTTTTAAGTCCGCAGAAACGGAGTGGGAAACAGTGGTTGAATGTGTAGATCGACAGATTACAGAAGAGCAAAATCTGGAGCTCTTAATGCCAGTTGAAGAAGAGGAGGTTAAGCGAGCTTTATTTCAATGCATCCGGAAAAATCTCCGGGCCCGGATGGCATGAGTCCTGGTTTTTACCAGAAATATTGGAACACGGTGGGCAAAGATCTCATATCCCTGGTGAAGCGGTTTTTTGACACTGCCTCTTTTGATAGTCACCTTACGGATACAAATATAGTGTTGATTCCAAAAAAGAAATGTCCAGTTCAAATGACTGATCTACGTCCGATCTCCTTGTGCAATGTTGCATATAAAGTTATTTCTAAGGTGCTGGCAAACAGGCTTAAGCGTGTAATTAACGGGATAATCTCTGAAACGCAAAGTGTGTTTATCCCCGGTCGTTTAATTACAGATAATATCATGTTGTCCTATGAAGTCATGCATTTTATGAAAAGGAAGACTAAAGGGAAGAAAGGTTGGATGGCTCTGAATTTAGACATGAGCAAGGCGTATGACCGAGTCGAATGGGGTTTTTTGAAAGCAATGCTCACAAAAATTGGTTTTAGTAGCAATCTGGTAGCACTTTTCATGTCTTGTGTTACTTCAGCTCATTATCAAATATGTCATGCTGGTAGGGAATTTGGATCTATACAGCCGGAAAGGGGTATTCGCCAAGGTGATCCGCTTTCATCATACCTCTTTCTAATATGCATGGAGGGTTTTACAGCGCTGATTAAAGATTATGAAAGAAGGAAGTTTATTCAGGGCATACGTGTTGCAAGAGGTGCACCTACATTGTCTCACATGTTTTTTGCCGACGATAGTCACATATATTGTCAGGCAAGTGAGGTGGAAGAAGGCCATGTAATCGATATGCTGAGTATTTTCGAGAAAGCTTCGGGTCAGCAAATAAATATTGATAATTCTTCTGTATTTTACAGTCGTAATACAGGGATATCAACTAAACAAGCTCTCTGTCAAAAGCTTCGTTTCCAGGAGGCTGATGCCGGTAGTAAATATTTGGGACTACCAAACACAATGGGACGAAATAAATCGGTTATTTTGGGATATATAAAAGACAGGCTTCAGGATCGGGTTAAGGGTTGGGACAAGAAAATTGTATCGAAAGGAGGAAAAGAAATCTTGCTAAAAACAGTTGCCCAATCTCTTCCTAATTATGCTATGAATGTTTTCCTTCTACCAGTGGAGCTTTGCAAAGACCTGGAAAGAATAATGTGTAGAATTTGGTGGAAGAATGATTCGAACAAGGAGAAAGGGATTCACCGGATGTCTTGGGAACGAATGTGCAGAAGAAAGGCTGAAGGAGGTCTCGGTTTCCGTAACTTGAGAGATTTTAACGTAGCCCTCTTGGGAAAGCAGGGGTGGAGACTCATTCAACATCCTAACAGTTTGGTTAGTAAGGTCTTTCAAGCTCGGTATTATCCTAGTAGTTCGTTTTTAATGGCAAAGATAGGAAGCAATCTGAGCTACATCTGGCGGAGTATCATAGAGGCCCAGACTTTATTGAAAAGAGGTGCTGTTCGTCGAGTTGGTTCAGGAAGGGATATTGATACTCTGAATGATCCGTGGTTACCATGTGATGAAGACCCTTTTGTTCATACGAGGCATGAAGCTTTAAAGAATAGTAAGGTTCAGTCACTAATGGTTACTGGGGAAAGAGTATGGGACAATGAGTTAATAGCAGACATATTTGAGGAACGGGATGCAAACTTAATTCTCGCTATTCCGCTTCGAAGTGATATGAGAGATTCGTGGTATTGGAAAGGAGAGAAGTTGGGTCATTACTGAGTAAAAAGTGCTTATGGGATGTTATAGAAGGAGAAGAATGCTAATAACAATGCTCCTGATAATTCTGGTTTTTGGCGTAAATTATGGAATTTGAAAGTCCCAGCCAAGGTGAAGAATCTGGTATGGCGTGCTGCTACTGGATGTCTTCCAACAAAGGTACAGTTGAGAACTAAACATGTTGATGTTAACAATACTTGTCCTGTCTGCAATAATGCTTCAGAATCCATTTTTCATAGTCTAATCTCTTGTCAATTTGCAAGAGCTTGTCTGGACTATGTGTCCAATTGTAGCAAAGATCAAGTACAGCAGTGCTTTTTGTCATGGCTTGCTGAAATCTTCAACACGAAACAGAATAAGGAGATCACTACTATAGTCATGGTCTTATGGTCATTATGGAGCAGTAGGAACGACCTGGTGTGGAATCAAAGGGGAATGAGTGTTACGGAAGTTGTGGAATCTGCAAAATCACTACTTTACCAATGGCAAAGTGCTCAGGATAAAACTTTTGACAGTTTTCTTGGTCTCATGACTCGAGAAGACGGAGCTGATCACTGGAGGTTACCAACGGAAGGAACGGTTAAAGTAAACACAGATGCTGCAATATTCAGTAGCTCAGGCCACTTCAGTTTTTCAATGGTTGCTCGCTCCCACAGTGGTGAGTTGATAGAGGCTAAATCTGTTTGTAGGCAAGGAGTTATTCAGCCAGAGCTAGCAGAAGCAATGGGTGTAAGGGAAGCACTTAGTTGGGTAAAGGTGAGTAAATGGCCGAAAGTCGAAGTTGAAACAAATTGTTTGGTGGTCGTACAAGCAGTTAGAAGCAATGCAATCAAACTCTCTTATCTGGGTAGCATTGTAGAAGAGTGCAAACAATTATTGGCGGGTTTCAGAGATCAACAAGTGACGTTGAAGTTTATTAAACGGTCTGCGAACAAATTAGCTCATCAAGTAGCTAGACACAGTTGTTCAGTTGTTCAGTAGCTGATCGTAGTTGGAGGATGAATAATATTCATCCGGATTTTTTACATGTATTGTTTGATGATTTGAAAGTTTAATTTAATTTTCCTTTCCGTGGCAAAAAAAAAAAAATACAAATATCTTTCATAATTCCACACATAGATAGAGCAAGGCATGTTGAGTTGATCATTTAATATTTTTCTTGAAAAAAAAAAAGACAAAACATGTAGCATTACATATTGTAGTAGCATATAATTTACAAGGTGATGCCTAAACTACCCTCCAAAATGACCGACGCCAGGAAAGACAAAATGGCAGTAGCCTGGCAAAACCACATTATCCAACGTGCCAAATTATAACGTGTGGTTGTCACGCGCTCCGACAACATTTTCCGACAGCAACGTTGTGGTAACAACAACATATAGATACAATCCTTGGTTCCCTAGGATTTAGAGAGTACAGCCGCAGAAAAGGTAGAAGAAGCAGATCATGGAGACGATGGCAACTGACTCCAAGGCGCTTATTACTGTCCATAACAAAGTGTCCACTATAGAGAAATCCAGTGTCGGCATGTAGCGGTGAAGTTCCTCCGCTCTCCAACTCGGCAGGAATCCCGATAACAGGAGTCTCGGCCACCGGAAAAGTGAAGTCGGGAGACTCATGCTCACTTCTATCCATCTAAATGTCGATCCCCACCCCTCCATCTCTCTCCCTACTCTCTCTCTCTCTCTCTCTCGATGTGCATACAAATATCTGATTATAGATATGATTACGTGTACTCCTTCCGTCTCATAATATGTTTCCTGTTTTTAAAAATATGTTTGCCAATGCATATTTTTGATTGTTAATATCTTGAATTTTTTGTATTAGTACTAAATATAAAAACTTCACTGTATTAAAGTACTCATAAATACGAATCCAACAAGATCACTCATGACTATATTTTGTCTTATAAATTATGTATAAATTAGTAGTCAATCGATTATAATGAATAGTAACAAAAGTCAAAATGAGAAACATATTAAGAGCATCTCCGATGGAGAAGACCCTTAGCTAAAATCACAAATATATTACCATAAATAAAATTTATAGAAATTATGTAAAAAAAAAACATCACTCCAATAGAACATTACTGTTAGCAAAAAATTTAGATAATCTCTTTTGGTTGGCTATATTTGGTCAACCTCTAGAGACCTGTAAGGAAGATTTTACACGATCTATTACCTTAAAAAAAATAGATTCTATGAGTAATAACCAGAAATAATAATAACATACTATATTTACAATATATACAACATTATAGTCGGGTTCAACAAATTTTAGATAATCAATATTTTATCTAATTTAGCCAACCATTTTTAGCTAATACATTAGAGATGCTCTAAGCACGGAGGGAGTAATATATAGTTGCCACATCATTCGATTGAATATTAGCCACCGTTTATATGGTGATCATGATGATGATATTTGGTAATTAAGTGGGACCGGGACCTAATGCGTGATTGACTCAAACTGATTAGTGATTACCAACGTATTTGTTGTTGACAACTTGACATCTTTTCAGATTTTTAAATTAATCGATTTGCAATTTGATTTTTTTACACACGTTTTTCTGTTGTTTTTTATTTTAAGAAAATTAATTCTGGAATAAGTACAGACATCTATCTATATCTATATTTATGTATATTATAAATCGTGAATACTTTTTGGCCTGTACTACCTGTTTTAACTTTTCTTAAATTGTTCAATTCCTTCCTAAAATTGGACAATAAGGGACTGAAAAGTAAAATCACTTAGGAATGAAAAATATTCAAAAAAAGCCACGTAGGCACCAATTAATTGAAATTACTTAACAATCTCCTAATTTCTTGCATCTTAATTTAGGAATGTTACGATCTAAATTTGGAAGTACTTGCATAATTTATGATTCTTGGGTTTACTTTTAAATCTTACTCCCTCTGTCCCCTCCATTTCTTTACAATTTCCTTTTTGGGACGTCCCACAAATTCTTTACATTACCAAAAATAGTAACTTTTAACAATAAAAAACATTACTACATCCACTACTTCACTTCATTTTTTCAACACTTTACACTATTACACCCACTACTTTACTTATTTTAACAATAAAATCACTATTACACCCACTACTTCATTTATTTTAACAATATTACACCCACTATACTTGGTCTCCGTGCCCAGCCCCCATGTAAAAAATTGGCCGGGACGGAGGGAGTACTTCCTTAATTTAAGCATATTTTGAATTTAAATTTTATGGTTCTTGCTGAGTGACAAACTCAATCTTTTTCAAATCTTTCCTTGATTAAAGTTTGTAATCTCCTCATGTATACACAAATTTCTTCATATCTTTTTTAAAATTCAAAAAAATATTGTTTCATATATATGAACACACAGTTAATACCATTTTCTTAATTGTAGCCATAATTCAAAAAATATCGCACAAAATATGGATCAATCAAGAAACAATATTCATATTAGAGCTCGGATTAATTTGATGAATATTATATAAACAACTTCTCTCACCTCTCTCTCAAGCTCTCTCTCAAAATGGCGGTACACATAAATTATCTTTAATCTCTCTCATCCTCTCTCTCAAGAATGGCGGTACACATAAAATATCATTAATCTCTCTCATCTTTTTTCTTTCTTTCGGTCTTCGTGGTCTTTTTTTTTATGTATTCATATATGTGTGTATGTGTATACTATATTTGTTTTTTTAGTAACATTTGCCTGTTTGAATTTACAGAATATGAAACGAGAATGATTTTACAATGAATTTGTGATTGAGACAATTTACAATATACAAATTCAACGGTGAATATGATTAATTAGGTATGTATCTTGATTCTAAAAACCTGTATCTCGATTCAATATCATCTTCTCTGATTGTTAGCAAGGTTTTCTTTCCCATTTTTTCTCTTTATCCATGCATTTTATTGATGTTTTAATCAATATCGTCTTCTCTGATTATTTTCTTTTTGTCAATGGCAAACAGTTCTAACAAGTCTGCATAGAAGGTGTTTGATTAAAGTTCTGTATGATTTAAAGTGTATTTTGTTTTTATTTTGATGTTCTTTGACATGCTTTGTTTTGCTTTTTTGCAGCTTTGACGAGAGAAATCGGAGAAATGGCTTCATCCTGTTTTCTGTATTTTGTTCGGGGTTCTGAATTTATCGGGAGCTGCAAAAGGTCTTTAATCTAGAGTCAATTTCAAGCAAAAGGTCTTCAATCTAGAGTCAATTTCAATGTGTATATTTGATCAAATATCCAATTTTTGTTTATGATATACGTTTATTTATCTTTAAAGTGTTTGTTGCAGGCTTTAAATTTAGGGTCCCGTTAACAACAGCCCTTAGGGCTATGTTTAAGGATTAATTTTTGCCATGTGGTGAATTTTTGTTGGATGATTTATGTGAATGCATGGGGGCACATACTTTTTTGCAAGTGGGGCACAACCTTGAGCCAATTAAAAACTACCACTTAACACCTTAACTATAACCCTAAGGGCTGTGGTTAACATTTTCCTTAAATTTATACACTTTTTCCT
Organism: Kitagawia praeruptora; assembly: GCA_037693485.1. Classification (NCBI taxonomy): domain Eukaryota; kingdom Viridiplantae; phylum Streptophyta; class Magnoliopsida; order Apiales; family Apiaceae; genus Kitagawia; species Kitagawia praeruptora. The sequence continues at coordinate 100,140,528 of CM075352.1, read as the reverse complement.
ACAAATGGATGTATTGAGTTAGTATTTATATTGATCATATATCGATTGCTAAAGGTATGCGTCAGGCCCGTAAGGTATGCGTGAACTGAAGTGCCTACTCTTTCTATTGCACAGGTCTACAGTCTACTCAATTTTTTACCCAGATGATGATTTTTAACTTTAAATTTAACATGTTGAATCATGTTGTACACATGTCTCCTTCTCTGGCTTAACGCATCCTCTCAATATGTACTTGCCAAGAGATATTTCATAAACTATTGTGTGGATCCTTAATTAAGGATCCAATGTCAATATGTCATGAGCATCAATTTTCATCCACAATAGCAGACTACTCTTTTAGGTTGGTTTAAAATTGATCTGTAATGCATAAATGTTTGATGGATTACGACCTTGCTGAGTAAAAGTAAGGTAAAAAAAATTGTTTCGCTCCTCTCACTCTATATCAACTATATAAATATATGAAATGCTTAATTAAGTTAAAAGTATCATTAATGACTTTAATTCTGGTGTTATAGGTATCATTATTGACTACAGTTCAGGTGTTAAAAGTATCCTTATTGAAGCACTAGACATGCAGAAGAAACATCGTTGTACATGGGAATAGCCTAGGTTGTTTAAAATTATAATGTTGTCGGGTATCTTCATTGTAAGCATTCTTATGTTAATCAAGTTGTATATTTCTATTAAATAGACATCATATGGTGTTATATCAGTTACTTTAATGCCACTTCCAGCTGTTCTCGAGCCTTCAATTGCAAATAATTGAGAAAACGGGAGAATGAATTGCCAGTTTCACAACTCTCAAGAACAATATGACTTTAATGTTAAGACATGGTATTATTTTCCACAGAGATGATTTTCAGTCATAGTGGTTCAAAATACTATTCTTATCAACTGAATGGAATATACTGTATCCAGTTAAAGGAAACTGTTAAACTTCCTGGTATTCAAATTCTTACTTGATTTTCTCTTATCACATTATGATCCATTTTCAATTATATATAATCAAGTCAATACAATCTTTTCATTTAATACGTAATAAGAATTTGAAATTCAAATTACTTATTTAATAAACAATCTTCCCAATTAATTTAAAATCTTGCATGATTTTCTCTTATCATATTATGATCCATTTTCAACTATCAATAATCAAGTCAACACAATCTTTTCATTTAATACGCAATAAGAACTTGAAATTCAAATTACTTATTTAATACACATTAATCTTCCCAATTAATTCGAAATCTTGCTTGATTTTCTCTTATCAGTTCCCTCCCATATATTTCGCAAATAATTTTAAATTTATAATTATTCATTTATGGAAACTATAACTCATTCATATAGTATCGATTAGCATTAATTATTCATATATCTATTTTTCATTTTCTTTTTCAAAATTTTGTTTTTGATTGTTTCAAAATCTTAAATTTAAACGTTTTTTTAGGATCAAATAGATTTGTTGACCCAATTTTCTGCTTGTTTTTTTAGGATTTTCAAATTTAAGGAATATAAATAACAAAATTTTGAAATTGCAATTCTAAAGAGACTAATAGAGCTGAATTTATACTTTTTATATACATTGTTGCAGTTAGTGAAGTATGAGATATAATAATTTTTCATAATTGATTGATATTTTTTAGTTAAAATTTTTAATTTTACAATATTTAAATTGCAAGTCTTCGTTGTTAAGAGACGGGGGAGAACTCTTGAACTAAATTTATAAATTTTTTTATAAACATTTATGCAATTAGTGGAATATGAGATATGGTACATTTTCATAATCGATTTTTATATTTTGTTGCAATTTTTAATTTTACAAGGCGATGGCGAAATTAATTTGTTACACTTTTAAATATCTTATCTTCCTTTTAAAAGATTTAAAAATTGTTTACGATATATATGCTTATGCTCATTAATTTTGCAATCATTGGGATATTATAATAAAGTTAATTATATCAAATTTGTGAATATAATTGCAACAATCAATTACTTGCATAATTTAAATTCTATAAATATCTTACCTTCCAGTTTAAAGATTTCAAAAATTGTGACAATATATATAAAATATATATGGTTATGCTCATTAATTTTGCAATCATTGGAAGAATACTAGATTATAGCACGTGCTACGCACACGGTAGTTTAAATTTAAATTTCATAATAAGATACTCCCTCCGTCCCTTTTGATTCTTAACACTTTCTATTTTGGGATGTCCCAATAGATTGTTAACATTTCCTAAAATAGTAAGTTTTAACACTATTACACCCACTGCTTAACTTATTTTAACAATACTTTACACTATTACATCCACTACTTAACTTATTTTAACTATAAAATCACTATTACACCCACTACTTAACTTATTTTAACAATAAAATCACTATTACACTCACTACTTCATTTATTTTAACAATATTACACCCACTAACAATATTACACCCACTATCTTGGTTTCCGTGCAAAAAGCAAACGTTAACATCCCATTGGGACGGAGGGAGTATATAATAATAGCGATTAAATAAAGAAAGTAACTTTATATTTAAGATCAAATAAATTAATATTGAATGAAATAATATTAATAAAATATTATTTTTCTATATTATAACAAATGCAATCAAAGATAAAATTATTTAGATTTTGTATATCTGTTATGTAGTAATAAAGAAAATAACTTTATATTTAAGATCAAATGAATTAATATTGAAAGAAATAATATTAATAAAATATTATTTTTCTATATTATAACAAATGCAATCAAAGATAAAATTATTTAGATTTTCTGTATTTGTGATGTAGTAATAAGCTTTCCAAAATTAAAAGATTTATTCAAATTTTCATTAATAGTCTTACCATAAATATTAAGAGAATATATTAATAGTATTTAAATTTGTATACAAACTTTCTTTAATTAACAATGGGTCAAATAATGAATTTGGATCTTTCCCAAACGTAATATGGATACCAAACCTAAAAATGGATTATCCAGTGGTTCAAAATCAATACAAAATTTTGTCTAAACCTAAATTAATATGGATACCAAACCTTAGGTAAGGGCTATCCACTAATTTATAATATAGTAGACTATAGCCCGTGCTACGCACACGGATATTTTAAAAATTAATTAGTAATTGTAATAAATTATATAATTTCATATTTAAAAATTGAATAAATTAATTCTGAAAAAAGTAAAATTGATACAATAATTGCATTTCTTTATATATTGTAATAAATTTATTTCGAAATTACTTTAATTATATAATTTTTTATATTTGTTATATATGTTATGAGATCATTTAAATTAATAATATTTTATTATATATATTATATATGCTATGAGATCATTTGCATTAATCAAGTTACCAAATTTTAAAGATGAATTCAAATCTATATTAATAAACATACCATAGATAATATATATTGCATTAATGATATTTAAATTTGATATACAAACTTTCCATAATCAAAACTGGATCAAATAATCATATGGATCTTCTACAAACCAAAAATGGATACCAAACCAAAAATATGGATAGTCCATATATCTAAATAAAGTTAAAAAATTTAATCCGAACCTGAATATGGATACCGAACCTAAGGTATGGGTTATCCACTAATTTATAATATATAGATTGTTATATATGTTATGAGATCATTTAAATTAATAATATTTTATTATATATATTATATATGCTATGAGATCATTTGCATTAATCAAGTTACCAAATTTTAAAGATGAATTCAAATCTATATTAATAAACATACCATAGATAATATATATTGCATTAATGATATTTAAATTTGATATACAAACTTTCCATAATCAAAACTGGATCAAATAATCATATGGATCTTCTACAAACCAAAAATGGATACCAAACCAAAAATATGGATAGTCCATATATCTAAATAAAGTTAAAAAATTTAATCCGAACCTGAATATGGATACCGAACCTAAGGTATGGGTTATCCACTAATTTATAATATATAGATAGATGATAGATGTTTAATATTGTAATAATACTGAATTGTTGATACCATATTTGTGTGAATAAAATCACAAAAATCAATTACTTGCATAAATTAATGGTTATTGTATATATATTATCTTCCAATTTTACTTTACATATCAACTAATAGAATACTAATCGAATATTATGCAATCATATTGTTATTTTACTGTACATTATACCAAAAAATTACTCTATTGTGTCTATCATTATCCCAAATCTCTTTTTCCACTCATATGTTATAAATACCAATGGACTCTTTGTAATAACCCTAACTTTAACAATGCTACAGTGATCCCATGAATAGTAAAATTTGAGGATTTAGGGAAAAGATATGTAGGTACTCTATAATGGAAACAGAAAATGAATAAACAGAAACCATATTAGTATTGTACAATGAAATTTAGTGACTCGAAATGAAGATAGATTTCAGAAATTCCTGAATATGGATTTTGAGGATTTTGATTTCGAATAAGCTTCTATTGGACATTAAGGAGCATGGAGATATTGAAGGAAATTATATATTGAGGAATTAGTGAATTAGAGTAAACTAAGGAATTATTAAGTTAATGAAATACCAAAGGAATTTGGATTGTTAAATGATTTCAGAACCACTGAGATAATGAGGTATATTCGAAACGAATCACAATTAGACGAGAATGGAAACCAAGTAACCAAGGTTAGTAAATAATAAGGATGTTTACCACATTAGTATTTACAAAGGTTATTAATATTTACTTAAGGTTAAAGAACCAAGCTTGCAAGATACTCTTCTATGACATCATTAAGGTGGCATCAATTTTCACTAACTTTAATCAAGGGCAAATTAGTAAATTTCACAAGATAATTATCCAAGACCTTCATCAAGTTTCCATAAGACTCTAGAATCATCAAGAGAGCAACTACCAACATACAAGATCATCATCTTCTCCATTCTTCATCAATTCGGCCAAACAGTAACAGCCGACTTAGAACAGGCATATCTCCTTCGTTTCTCAGCCAAATTTTGCGTTCTATAGCTTTTTAGAAAGCCCATGAGATAATCTACAACTCTTATTTCACAAGGTTTGTCCAGTAAATCAAGGTAAGGGCCTCGTTTTTCATGTTCTTTCAGCTGAGTTTTAGAACTCCGAAAATCTCTAAGTATGTTCTTGATGTTTCTTGTTAGTTTAAGGTGTTATAAGGTTATATCAAGGCTTCTCAAGGACTACAAGCCTTGTTAAGTGTTGTTAAAGCTTCAAGGAAGGTATAATCTCTTCACTCTTCTTGAGTTTATGATGAATATTGTTTGGTTTAGTGATTAAGTGGTGTAAATGTTAAGATTATGATGTTATATGTGTTTGTAAGTGATTAAAGTTGAATATGGAAGGAGTATATGCTTGTAACCATGGTTGGTAAGATGACCACATGGTGTAGGTGATGGTGTATAAGGTGGATGATTGATTTGGAGGAGTTTGATTTTGGAAAGTATGAAAGTACAGCAGTTATAATGTCCGAATTCCGTTAGAATCAGAAACTACCCTGTTTTTGGACCCTATACCCGTATGGTACCTTACTGTCCAGACCCCCAAGTGACCATGATGAGATAGAGCATAGTTCATAGATCGTTTTGATATAAAGTGCGTTAAAATCTGATGAACGGTTTAGGAGAAAAGTCAGTTTTAGTGAAAGACGTTCGAAAACCGAGAAACCGTAATTGTGTTAACTTTGAGGCTATAACTACCATACTTAGACATTTTTACAAATTATAAAATTTTGGGATATGGTAGTAGGGTAGTCAAAGAGGCATTACCAGTTGGCCTTATGGTAAAATTCGAAATCCATATTTTCTGAGAATGTTTACAGTTAAGTATGGTCGTTAGGGGAAATGGTGAAAAACCCCTGAAACTTCGATTGAACTTATAAATGGTTAAGTTCTTGAACCTTTGGGGTAATAGTGATACGTTAAACATATATTAAAGTGTCAAGGGTAATGTTATACAAGAGTGTAGTGAGTAAGAGATGTGGTATTCTAACGACGGTCCTTTTGTGTTTATAGAAACTCCGGAAGAGCCACGAGCCATACCGTCAGGATACCGAAACCGAGGCAAGATCTTTTCTATCCCTACTTGGAAATTATCTGTCTTAAAGAAACTTGATTTCATGGAATATATATGTGATGCTATGGTTACTATATTGTTAAGAATTTGTTTTCCTTGATTATTGATATTAAAAGGAGAGGTATATGAGTATGATATGAATATGGACATGGATACGAGTATGAGATGGATATGGATATACATAGAGATGTTTATGCATGAAGTGAACATGCCTTATGATTAAGAGTTATATATAAAGGAATGGTATCAGTTGTTATCTAGAGTTATATATAAAGGAATGGTATTAGTTATTATCTAGGGTTATATGATTTATAATATTATGTTAAAAATATTCTTTCCAAATGTTGTGACAGATATTATTGAGTATTATTTAATACTTCTAAAATAAATGGAATACTCTATGTATACAAGAACATATTTGATTTCATCGAATATAGAAGAGATGTCTGAGTCATAATCAAAGTATTATGACATAAATATTTAAAGGTGATGATAAATGGAAATGGAAATGATATATGTGAAGGGAAATGTGAATGGAAATGGAAAATGTGAAATGGAAATTGTTAATGGAAAAATGATTTGAAAAGGGGGATTGCAACAATAAGCGTAAGAGGCTGTGTGGTAGTGGCACAGTCCAGCATCCAATATTTAATTCCGGCCCAAGAGTGCCGAGGGAGGATGTAGTGGTGAACCTTCCTCCTGGGGGATGGTGGAGAACCTACCTCCGTCTACCGGTAGTAAAAGGGACGGGGTACGGAGGGCGACTAATCATCGTCCTTACGTATTCGGCAACAGTGGAAATCCCCAACGTTTTCTTTAAAGGAAAGAATTGAAAAATGGTTTTCAGATTTCTATAACTGAAAACAGAAAAGTGATATGAAAAGATGGAATTACTGTTACAGATGAAGAGAAACTGATTTTATGTTAAATTATATAATTGTTGCATATGAAGGAAATGAGAAAATGATAATGAAAGATTTGTTCAAGTTTTCGTATTATCCTAGAAAAGTACACTGAGATGGTATATTGATTGTTATAGCATTCAAGAAGAGGAACTGATATTATATGATATTAGAAGCGAGACTGATGGAATGATACTATATATTTCTTTTGTACAAGGATAATTGGAAAGTGTATATACATATTGAATGGAAATAAAATTCTTCCATAATAACTGAAGTTTGCTTTTGCCTATTATATATATATATATATATATATATATATATATATATATAATGGTTTATTTTCCTTTGATGTTAGTAGATAGAAATTATCTTGCTGAGCTACTATAGCTCGCTCTTGCTACTGATGTATACACAGCTAGGTATGCCGATACTACGCAGAACGCCCCGCAAGAGGGTAGGGGGAAGGCGACCTTCTGAGAGCGCGCTAGCATCGATTCCTGAGGTAGCGTAGAGGCAGACGGGTTCTGGGAACTTATGTATAATTAAGTGTGTAAGAATGTAATAAACTTTTGATTGTTGAAATGCTTCATGTCGAAGTATAATTCAACAATGTATTTAAGCTTGATCCTGGTTTGTAATAACTCTTTTAACTCTCAACTCTAAACTGTTATTATGGTGAATGTTGTTCTCTGAGCATATGACTGGTGTGTGTGTTAATATTTATGTGTGGGGTCTATTGTGAGTTTTATTATGCATTTATACTCCAGCTGCCAAGAGAAGAATATTAATAAATGGAAATTGGTCCGTGACGGCCTAGATTCATGACCCCGGATTTGGGGCTGTCACAGTTTAGTATCAGAGCTTAGAGTCATATTGCTCAGGAACAAGAGTGATAGTAATATACACATATAGATATATAGGTAATGATATAAAATATGAACTCACATCGAGTTCAAGGGGGGTTAATCGAACGAAGCGTTTATTCTAAGTAGTGATTATAATTTTATAGAATATTGCTAATAAAGGTTATTGTGCCAAAAGTGTTAAGTTTATGTAGCACACGAGATCGATATGAGAAAGGGAATACTTGATGTATCGGGAAGTGTACGTTAGATAACCTCGTGAGTAATTCCAGGGTGACCTATCATCTCTTATTAAAAAGGGGCCGGTATCTTTTCAAAACTTTCTGGTACCTTTGGAATGTGTTTCAAAATTGTATTTTATCTATTTTAGTCAAAATATTTTCCTAAGATTATTTTTGGAAGAGGGTATTTATCATCGTGACTAAATATTTTCTTTATACTTCTTATTCCAATTAAGAGGAACAATCCTATATGTATACACAAGGACGATCTGTCGGTGTGATTGAAAGTCGGAGGGGATGCCCTCACTTGTGTTACGTACGGGTTCTTCCATCATATTGATTTCTTAAATATCCTTTTGTTTCAAATAAAAGTTATTTAAAACTCTTAATCTTATAAATTGTTGTGGGACACTTGCTTGTTTCTGGGTCTGTTTCAATTCAAAGTTTCTGGAATTCTATCAATTGTTTCGAATATAGAAGATTTCCTTAATGGGTGGAAAAATGGAAGCAAAGTTTAGAGTATACGTGATTATACGAGGAAACTCAAGATTTCAAGGGAAATTTCAATAAGAGATAATTAGAGTTAGAAGCGTTCCGATATAAAAGAGGAAGGAAGTTCGTGAGAAGAAATGGGTATATTTGATGATTAGTAAGATAAAATAATATGAGGTATTTTAAGGTATAATTGAGATTTACTATTGAGAGTAAGGGTATTTTGAGGAAAAAGTCAGAATAAGGATAACCAAAGGAAGTGGGATAATTAATGAAGTTTGTGTATTCTGTCTAAATTCTATCGTATTTTGATATTAAATGTTAAAATTCAAGAATATTGATGTATATAAGGTGATTGACTTAAATGAAAAGGTTATTGTGCTAAAGGTGATACGCTTAATTGCTAAAGTTGAGTTGAGAATATTATGGTATATAAATGAGTTAACTGGTGATATAATTGTGTATATGAGAATGATGTATATGGGAATGATGTATATTATACCCTAAATTTAGTTGATTAATGAAGAATATTGTTATATACAGAATCATGCCGCCTAAGCGTAATAATAGAGCGAATGCAAGGGAAAATGAGAGAGAAGAAGGAAGTCATAATAGGCAGGGTGAAAACGCTCATAACGAACAAAATCATGAAGAGGAAGAAGAAGATGAATCAACTGGCCAACAAGGAAATCAGGGTGGTGACCCTTTTAACCAACTCATGGACCTATTAAGGCAGAATTTAGTTAATCCACAGAATCCTCAACAACCACCTGTTCTTCCCAATCAGGCAGCTAACTCCTTTCGTGCTTTTAAGTCATTAAAACCCCCAGAGTTTGAGGGAACTGCTAACCCAGTAGTAGCCAGAGCCTGGTTAAAAGAGATGGAGAAAGATTTTGAGATATTGAGGATCGAAGAGGATCAGAAAACAACCTTTGCAGCCTATCTCTTAAAGGGAGAGGCAAATTATTGGTTGGAAACTAAGAAGAATCTAGAGGGAGCGGGAGTGATAACTTGGGAACGTTTCACTAGGGTATTTTTAGAGAAGTACTCCCCTAGGTATTTGGAAAACCAAATGGAGATGAAATTTCTGGAATTAAAGCAGGATAATCTATCAGTGGCCGAGTATGAAACGAAATTTACTGAATTGTCTAGGTTTGTTCCAGAATTTGTGCGTACTGAGGAACAACGAGCAAAAAGGTTCCAACAAGGATTGAAACCATGGCTACGGACACGAGTGGCACCATTTGAGTTGACTGAGTATGCTGCGGTAGTTCAAAAGGCATCTATTATTGAAGCTGAGAGTGAACAGACTCTAATAGGTCGAGAGAATAAGAAAAGGAAATTTGAGAGTCAGAAAGGAGGTGCAAGTGAAGGAAGTTATTTTAGCAGGGTCAGTAAAGGACAAAAATCTCAGTTTGTAGGAAAGTCAGGAAATAACAAGACTGTTAGTGAGACTGTGAATCAGGGTGGGAAGTCAAACCAATCAAGACCACCATTACCAGAGTGCAATACATGTGGTAGAAAGCATACAGGAGTGTGTAGAGTGTTAGGAATAACTTGCTTTAAGTGTGGACAGAAAGGACATTATCAGGACAGGTGTCCATCGGCTGATAAGGGTGATGTCAAGTGTTATCAATGTGGGAAACTAGGACACGTTGCTAGAGATTGTCATTCTGGTGGGTCGTCTGCGCCGGGACAAAGAATGACTGCTTCAAATAGACCTACTGCCAGGGTGTATAATATGACTTTAGGAGAAGCGTTGAAAAAGCCGGATACAGATGCAGGTAAACATTTTCTTTTATTATTTAACCTTCCAAGTATAAATGTTTGGTTAGGAATCAACTTGGTCAATGAATGGTGTAGGTAGGTTGACAATCTAGATAAGGAAAATCAGTATCTGTTAGGGGTTAGAAATTCTATGAAAAGGAGAATAAGAGTATTTTGGGAAAAACACAAACTTGTTTAGGCACGAACAGGAAATATATATTATAAGTAGAATTTTCTTACAATTGTTTCAAGGAATAATGTTGTAGTCAAATTTCTGGAGGATTTTACAGAGATAGGATATAACAAGATTGAAGTGTTTATATTTATGTCATGATAGAGATCAAAATACAGATAAACCATAGTGAGATACACTACCATGTAAGGAAAGGCCAATGTGGTGGCCGAGGTACTAGTAAAAATGGAGGAGAATGAGGAGATAAAATAGAACGATTAAATACAGGAAGAGATTAGTAAGGGAAGATAATGAAAAGCACTACTATTGATAAGCTAAATGGCATGTTGATGAATGACAAGCAAGATTCTGTTGGTGTATTTTTGCGCAAACAAGATAGAGATATTATGAAGGAAAAAGGATAGAGAAAGTGGTGTAGAAGTCAGAAGTGTGGATGAAAGAGGTATCTATGGACATTTTCAACATGATTCCGGGACGGAATCCTTTTAAGGGGGGAAGACTGTAATAACCCTAACTTTAACAATGCTACAGTGATCCCATGAATAGTAAAATTTGAGGATTTAGGGAAAAGATATGTAGGTACTCTATAATTGAAACAGAAAATGAATAAAGAAAACCATATTAGTATTGTACAATGAAATTTAGTGACTCGAAATGAAGATAGATTTCAGAAATTCCTGAATATGGATTTTGAGGATTTTGATTTCGAATAAGCTTCTATTGGACATTAAGGAGCATGGAGATATTGAAGGAAATTATATATTGAGGAATTAGTGAATTAGAGTAAACTAAGGAATTATTAAGTTAAGGAAATACCAAAGGAATTTGGATTGTTAAATGATTTCAGAACCACTGAGATAATGAGGTATATTCGAAACGAATCACAACTAGACGAGAATGGAAACCAAGTAACCAAGGTTAGTAAATAATAAGGATGTTTACCACATTAGTATTTACAAAGGTTATTAGTATTTACTTAAGGTTAAAGAACCAAGCTTGCAAGATACTCTTCTATGACATCATTAAGGTGGCATCACTTTTCACTAACTTTAATCAAGGGCAAATTAGTAAATTTCACAAGATAATTATCCAAGACCTTCATCAAGTTTCCATAAGACTCTAGAATCATCAAGAGAGCAACTACCAACATACAAGATCATCATCTTCTCCATTCTTCATCAATTCGGCCAAACAGTAACAGCCGACTTAGAACAGGCATATCTCCTTCGTTTCTCAGCCAAATTTTGCGTTCTATAGCTTTTAGGAAAGCCCATGAGATAATCTACAACTCTTATTTCACAAGGTTTGTCCAGAAAAGCAAGGTAAGGGCCTCGTTTTTCATGTTCTTTCAGCTGAGTTTTAGAACTCCGAAAATCTCTAAGTATGTTCTTGATGTTTCTTGTTAGTTTAAGGTGTTATAAGGTTATATCAAGGCTTCTCAAGGACTACAAGCCTTTGTTAAGTGTTGCTAAAGCTTCAAGGAAGGTATAATCTCTTCACTCTTCTTGAGTTTATGATGAATATTGTTTGGTTTAGTGATTAAGTGGTGTAAATGTTAAGATTATGATGTTATATGTGTTTGTAAGTGATTAAAGTTGAATATGGAAGGAGTATGTGCTTGTAACCATGGTTGGTAAGATGACCACATGGTGTAGGTGATGGTGTATAAGGTGGATGATTGATTTGGAGGAGTTTGATTTTGGAAAGTATGAAAGTACAGCAGTTATAATGTCCGAATTCCGTTAGAATCAGAAACTACCCTGTTTTTGGACCCTATACCCGTATGGTACCTTACTGTCCAGACCCCCAAGTGACCATGATGAGATAGAGCATAGTTCATAGATCGTTTTGATATAAAGTGCGTTAAAATCTGATGAACGGTTTAGGAGAAAAGTCAGTTTTAGTGAAAGACGTTCGAAAACCGAGAAACCGTAATTGTGTTAACTTTGAGGCTATAACTACCATACTTAGACATTTTTACAAATTATAAAATTTTGGGATATGGTATTAGGGTAGTCAAAGAGGCATTACCAGTTGGCCTTATGGTAAAATTCGAAATCCATATTTTCTGAGAATGTTTACAGTTAGGTATGGTCGTTAGGAGAAATGGTGAAAAACCCCTGAAACTTCGATTGAACTTATAAATGGTTAAGTTCTTGAACCTTTGGGGTAATAGTGATACATTAAACATATATTAAAGTTTCAAGGGTAATGTTATACAAGAGTGTAGTGAGTAAGAGATGTGGTATTCTAACGACGGTCCTTTTGTGTTTATAGAAACTCCGGAAGAGCCACGAGCCATACCGTCAGGATACCGAAACCGAGGCAAGATCTTTTCTATCCCTACTTGGAAATTATCTGTCTTAAAGAAACTTGATTTCATGGAATATATATATGTGATGCTATGGTTACTATATTGTTAAGAATTTGTTTTCTTTGATTATTGATATTAAAAGGAGAGGTATATGAGTATGATATGAATATGGACATGGATATGAGTATGAGATGGATATGGATATACATAGAGATGTTTATGCATGAAGTGAACATGCCTTATGATTAAGAGTTACATATATAAAGGAATGGTATCAGTTGTTATCTAGAGTTATATATAAAGGAATGGTATCAGTTATTATCTAGGGTTATATGATTTATAATATTATGTTAAAAATATTCTTTCCAAATGTTGTGACAGATATTATTGAGTATTATTTAATACTTCTAAAATAAATGGAATACTCTAAGTATACAAGAACATATTTGATTTCATCGAATATAGAAGAGATGTCTGAGTCATAATCAAAGTATTATGACATAAATATTTTAAAGGTGATGATAAATGGAAATGGAAATGATATATGTGAAGGGAAATGTGAATGGAAATGGAAAATGTGAAATGGAAATTGTTAATGGAAAAGTGATTTGAAAAGGGGGATTGCAACAATAAGCGTAAGAGGCTGTGTGGTAGTGGCACAGTCCAGCATCCAATATTTAATTCCGGCCCAAGAGTGCCGAGGGAGGATGTAGTGGTGAACCTTCCTCCTGGGGGATGGTGGAGAACCTACCTCCGTCTACCGGTAGTAAAAGGGACGGGGTACGGAGGGCGACTAATCATCGTCCTTACGTATTCGGCAACAGTGGAAATCCCCAACGTTTTCTTTAAAGGAAAGAATTGAAAAATGGTTTTCAGATTTCTATAACTGAAAACAGAAAAGTGATATGAAAAGATGGAATTACTGTTACAGATGAAGAGAAACCGATTTTATGTTAAATTATATAATCGTTGCATATGAAGGAAATGAGAAAATGATAATGAAAGATTTGTTCAAGTTTTCGTATTATCCTAGAAAAGTACACTGAGATGGTATATTGATTGTTATAGCATTCAAGAAGAGGAACTGATATTATATGATATTAGAAGCGAGACTGATGGAATGATACTATATATTTCTTTTGTACAAGGATAATTGGAAAGTGTATATACATATTGAATGGAAATAAAATTCTTCCATAATAACTGAAGTTTGCTTTTGTCTATTATATATATATATATATATATATATATATATATATAATGGTTTGTTTTCCTTTGATGTTAGTAGATAGAAATTATCTTGCTGAGCTACTATAGCTCACTCTTGCTACTGATGTATACACAGCTAGGTATGCCGATACTACGCAGAACGCCCCGCAAGAGGGTAGGGGGAAGGCGACCTTCTGAGAGCGCTAGCATCGATTCCTGAGGTAGCGTAGAGGCAGACGGGTTCTGGGAACTTATGTATAATTAAGTGTGTAAGAATGTAATAAACTTTTGATTGTTGAAATGCTTCATGTCGAAGTATAATTCAACAATGTATTTAAGCTTGATCCTGGTTTGTAATAACTCTTTTAACTCTCAACTCTAAACTGTTATTATGGTGAATGTTGTTCTCTGAGCATATGACTGGTGTGTGTGTTAATATTTATGTGTGGGGTCTATTGTGAGTTTTATTATGCATTTATACTCCAGCTACCAAGAGAAGAATATTAATAAATGGAAATTGGTCCGTGACGGCCTAGATTCATGACCCCGGATTTGGGGCTGTCACAGTTTGGTATCAGAGCTTAGAGTCATATTGCTCAGGAACAAGAGTGATAGTAATATACACATATAGATATATAGGTAGATTGCGCTGGAGATCAAATAAAGCAGAATGTAATTCGGCAGAATGTTCTAGCGCAGATTGCCTTGACTGGGCGCAGATTGCGCTGGAGGACATGTCCGGGCGCAGTTTGCTTTGTTCTGGCGCAGATTGCTTTGGGCAATCCTGGAATTTTGCTGATTTCTATCCTACACTTCGAATTAAATTGCTATTTTAGGACTTTTCTTGCTGGGAAAGATTTGTAGTGCCTATATAAACATATTCTATCATTGTAATTGGAACCAACACCCTTCATAACACAGAGAGAGAGTCGAAGATAGAGATCTAGATCTACTTTTGTTTTCTTCTAATTAGGCGATACTCTTGGATGTTTTTGGGATTTGTTTTCCTAACTCTATTACTCTAGCATAATTATTATTCATACTTTGTTATTATCATAGTTTTATCAGATCCCATGATGACGAGCGGTTCGATTATGAACTAATCGTTGTCATGGGATTCTAACGGATTTATCTATGTACTTTAGTAGTTTGTTTGCTTTAAAGAATGGTGTGTGATGAATTCTTGATATCCTTGTATGGTTGTGCTTATTCTCCTTGGATGGGTAGCTAACATCTAAGTTGTTTGTTAATCTCTTGTGAAGCGAGAGTGAATCTTGAGATTTAGAACTTGCCATGCTAGCATAGGATTATGTATGTTTTGACATCATGATTTGTAGCGTAATTTGAACTATCTTATGCTGCCCTATGTGATCACAATGGATAACTTGTGCTTAAACCACTATGTTTTCAAATCTTATAGAGATATAGGGTCTAAGCATAATTGGTGTCTATTCATCTTCTATCTCTTTTGTGGATGTATGAGTAGTTTGGTATTCGTATACTGAGAGGTAGCCTATACTTGTTTCGTGTTGTCTGATCAGATATCATAACCATCACATACTTTGATTAAAGTCATCAACTCTAAGCGAAGTATTTAATGAAGTTAGGATCACATGTGTTTCTCTTGCATAAATAATTCGATTTAAATTCTCGTTAGTTAATTAATTCTTAGTCTGTTAATTTGTTTCTTAGTTAAATTTTAGATAATCAAAACCAAAATTTGTTAATTGTCTTAGCAGTGAATAAAAACCATACATTGTTGCATAGGTGCATTAACTGAATTGAAACCTAAACCAGATCTCTGTGGGAATGAACTTGACTTATTCATATATTACTTGTGACCACGTACGCTTGCGTGATTTAGTGCAAACAAGTTTTTGGATAGCCTTGGAGAATCGACCCCCTCCAAGGTCAGGTGAGATTTCCTTTGTTGACTTGGAAAGTCCTTCAAGGAGGCATAGATGGACTGAGGTCCTAACAGGTAAAACTACAAGGGTGGAAATCCCCAAGGGTGATCCTAGAGACCTGATGCAACTTGGAGATCCTGATGATCCCACACCACCATTCACTGAGGAGATCCTGATGATCCCACACCACCATTCACTTGAAGCAGCTGAAAAGATGGGAGAACCAGCAGGAGCAGCAGTAGCTAAGGCTTTGAAGGACTATTCTCATCCGAAGATCAATGACATCCAATTTAGTATTGTCAGGCCAGCCATTACAGCTAACAACTTTGAAATCAAGCCTAGCACAATCCAGATGGTACAAAATTCGGTTCAGTTTGGGGGTGCTTCAACGGAGATCGCAATATGCACATCCGAGACTTTATTGAGATCTGCGACACTTTCAAGTTCAACGGTGTGTCGAAAGATGCTGTGAAATTGAGACTTTTCCCATTCTCTTTGAGGGATAAGGCTAAGGGCTGGTTACACTCTTTACCAGCCGGTTCCATTACTACATGGAAGGATCTTGCTCAGAAGTTTCTCACTAAATTCTTCCCCATGGCTAAAATAGCAACAATCAGGAACACTCTTACTCAATTTGCACAGCAATCTGGAGAATCTTTGTGTGAAGCTTGGGAACGCTATAAGGAGATGCTTAAAAAGTGTCCTCATCATGGTATGCCAGACTGGATGGTGATTAATGGTTTCTACAATGGGTTGGGAGCAAAATCTAGACCTTTGCTAGATGCAGCATCAGGTGGAGCTTTATGGGCAAAGAGCTACGAGGAAGCTTATGATCTAATTGAGACGATGGCTGCTAATGAATATCAGAATCCAACTCAGAGACTATCTCAAGGCAAGGTAGCAGGAATTCTGGAAGTTGATACAGCTACAGCCATAGCAGCTCAGTTGAAGGCTTTGACTATGAAGGTTGAGTCTCTGACTAACTATGTAGTTCATCAGGTGGCTAGTGTTTGTGAGTTTTGTGCGGATGCACATGAGACGAATCAATGTGCCATATCTAGTGAGTCGGCATAGTTTGTTAGCAATTTTCAGAGACCGCAGCAATCAGCTCTAGCCACCTATTATCCGAGCAACAGAAATCCTCCGCATTACAGTTGGAGCAATTATCAGGATGACATGATACCATTCCAGCAACAAAATCAGCAGTTTCGAGGTCAATCAAAGTCTTACAATCCTCAGAATTTTCAGCAGCAGCAGAACCAGATTTTTCAACAACAGCAAGGGCAGAATTTTCAGCAACAGTATGCCCCTAGGCAATCTCAACCTCCGGGTTTTCAGCACCAACATTCACATGCAGGTTCTGTGCATTCCACTTCTGAAAAATCGGAACTAGAGGAGTTAAGATTGATGTGCAAAATTCAAGCTATCTCACTCAAGACCTTGGAAAATCAGATTGGGCAAATTGATACTGCTTTGCTAAATAGGCTGCAAGGAACTCTTCCTAGTGACACCGAGCCAAATCCAAAGAGTGAGCGAAAGGAGACTTGCAATGCATTAATGTTAAGAAGTGGTAAGGAGACTGAGGGGAACTCAAAGAAAGTTGATGAAGAGGTTAAAAAGGAATCTGAGTCTAATGAAGAGCCTCAAGAGTCCTCAAGAGTTGGTACATGAAGAACCTAGAAAAGATGAATCAGCTAAAGCACCGACTCCAGAAAAGCATGTCTATCCGCCTTTTTCATTTCCTCGACGCGTGCAGAAAAGTCAAGAAATTCAATTTTAGAAATTTTTGGACGTCTTCAAGAAATTGTCCATTAATATTCCTTTTGCGGACTCTTTAGAAAAGATGCCGAGCTATGCTAAGTTCATGAAGGGGATTTTATCAAGAAAGTTGAAGCTCGATGAATTAGAGACCGTTGCTTTGACGGAAGAGTGTAGTGCTGTTTTGCAGCAAAAGTTGCCTCCTAAACTTAAAAATCCGGGAAGTTTCACCATCCCGTGCACTATTGGCAACTTATCTTTCGACAAGTGTTTGTGTGACTTGGGAGCTAGTATCAATCTAATGCCTTTGTCTGTCTTTATGTAACTTGGTCTACCTGATCCAAAACCTACAAATATCTCGTTATAGCTGGCTGATCGGTCAATTACATATCCTAGAGGTATAGTGGAGGATATCTTGGTAAAGGTGGATGAGTTTATCTTACCTGCTGATTTTGTCATTCTAGATTTTGAGGAAGACAAGAAGATTTCCATCATCTTGGGAAGGCCATTCCTAGCTACCGGGCGAACTTTGATTGATGTGCAGAAAGGGGAGCTAACTATGCGGGTGCAAGATGATAAGCCCACCTTTAATGTGTTTGCTCCTACGAATATTTCAGATGATCCAGAAGTGTGCTTTTATGTGGAATCCCTTGCAATATTATCTTCCCAAGAAGAAAAAGGTGATTTGAAATTGGATGCAGTGCTTAGTGTTTACACTAAAACACGCAAGCGTACGTGGTCACAAGTAATATATAAGGTTAAGTCCAAATTCGTTCCCACAGAGATCTGGTTATGGTTTTAATTCAGTAGATGCACCTATGCAACAATGTATGGTTATTATGCACTGCTAAGACAAATAACAAATTGGGTTTTAACTATCTAAATTAACTAAAAAGCAAATTAACAAAACTACAAATTAACTAATTAACAAGAATTGAAATCTAATTACTTCTGCAAGAAAAACCATGGAATCCTAACTTCATTAAATACTTCGCTTAGATCTGACGCCTTTAATCACTATATGCAATGGTTATGATATCTGATCGGACAACACGAAACAAGTACACGCTACCTGTCAGCATACGTATACCAAACTAAACATACATCCACAAAAGAGATAGAAGATGAATAGACACCAATTATGCTTAGACCCTATATGTCTATAGAATTTGAAAACATAACGGTTGAAGAGCAAGTTATCAATAAAGATCACACAGGGCAGTATAAGTATTTTCATCTCATACCATGAATCATATTGATAAACAATTATGAACCTATGCTAGCATGGCAAGTTCTAAATCTCAAGATCCACTTTCACTTCACAAGAGATTAACAAATTAGATGTTCATGACGCATCTATCAATTAAGCATAACCATACGAGGATATCAGATATACATCACACACAGATCTTTAAAGCAATCAAGATACTAAAGCTCTATAAATAAATCCGTTAGAATCCCATGACAACGATTAGCTCATAATCGAACCTCTCGTCATCATGGGATCTGATGAAACCATGATAAAAACAAAGTATGAAAATATACAAATAAAACTAAGTAATTGATATGTAATAGTTTTCTAATCCTAATGATGATGATCTTATTTTACAAGGGTTGGATGTGTTTATATAGGCTCTAGACATCTTGCCCAACAAGAAAATACCAAATCAGAATTATAATAGAAGTACGTTTCCTAAACTGATGCTGATTTAAAGGGAAATTCACAGCTGTCTTTCCTTCATTAATTCTGGAACGTTCCAGCTGCAATTGGGCCTCTGGACCACTTTAGAATGATAGAAAATCTCGTTATCTTCGCGTGGACTGCTTACGGGCCTCAAACGGAGTTGTAGAACTCAAGATATGGCCAAAACAAAAATCCGAAATCTGGCAGAATTTTTACGCGCGCTGGTGGAGCGCTGGCTGCGCTGTAGCTACTATTCATAGCGCTGGCTGCGCTCCTTTGTGCGCTGGCTGTGCTCCTTTGGCTGCCGGGAGCTGATTTTGGCTGATTTTGCTCTATTTTCTTCGTTTTAACTCCGATTTTCATTCCGTTTCTTCCGGCTCTCTCACAATTTGATGTACTATTATTCTTTTAGCTCAAAACCCACCATTTAAGCATGGAAACCATCATCCCACATCCGACTCTTATTCCTACACAAATTCACTAAAAACACATCAAAAACACCACATACTTGAGTTCAAGTCATCAATTCAAGCCGATACGAAGCATTCCAAGTGGATATAAAATCCACTTATCACACCCCCAAACTTAAACCGATGCTTGTCCTCAAGCATAACAATTACAACTAACTAACTAACTAGTACCACTTCCGTAGGTGATCACGGTTGCATTTGGCATATGCAACAAGCCCTTTAAACCCCTAGGCAGCCCTAGTGGACGAGTAAGGTCTCGTGAGGGCCTATAGCGAATGTACCCACAAAATCCATGTAACTAATATGAAAATGCAAATAATCTAGTACATATATCCTACCATACCTTCAAATCCTCTCATGCTATATCAACTTAAGAATCAAAGTAAATACGCAATGTCTTGGTGTCGAAAGTGCAAGTTTTCACATAGTTTACTCAACGAACATGCATAAGTTCTCAAAAGCCCATGTCAAGTGTAAGAATAAGTTAGTAACCATGCTAAGCCTACAAGAGTACATCTTTGAGACAAAACTCGGGATCTCATACGCCAAAACAAGAAAACACTCACAATCCACTCACAAAAGAATATTCACTCAAGAACAAGGGTAAGTGTATCACTCAATTCCAACAAAATCATAAGCACGCTTGACATTTGGTATCAATCTAACTCTTAACACAACATACATCAATGACGATAATCAAAAGGTCTTTATTTGGGTTGTAATGGGCTAGGGACAAGGTATGTCAAATAAGCCAAATCAGGTGAAGTGTCAAAAGCTAGTAAGTACCATAATAAATCATACACAACACCCTATTTTCCCCCACATAATTTTTACTAAAACAAACACTCGACTAGTCGACTGAAATAGGATCATAACAACACAAACATGCTCTCATAATATTTTTTCTTTTTTTTTTCTTTTTTTTTCTCTTCTTTTTTTTCCCGAGAGCTAAATAAAACAATAATATGAACAATAACAATGATCCCACAAATTTATTACACATGTCGACTATCAAGTAAACAACCAAACCCAATATTCAATATTTCCCCCAAAAGTATGACCAACAATAAACCCCACCTTACACACCTTATTACTCCCTTAAACACTCTACTAGCCTTTGACAATATGGGTTCAAATTAATGTACGGCCAATACAAGAAAAAGGTATAGGCAAGTAATGTAGTATGTCACCGAAAAAAAAATAGGATTAAGCTCAACGGGTTAACTAATTGATCATATAAACATGGTATGGTAATATGGGAAAATATGCGGTTATTCCTAAATGCCTTTATCATTTTAATCGTCAAATAATGTCATGCGTTTCAAGAAAGACCTCAAACAACTGCTAGCAATGCAAACAATCCGTGGACACTCAAGCAAACAAATAAATTGCAAATAATATGCAATATGGCTCAAAATCTCACTTGGTGGAAAAACATACTCAATCCCAAGCAAAAATCTCTCTAACGCAACGACTTGTATTCAAAGCATGCAAACTAAATCATCTTGCACATATTCATGTCCTTCTAGTCACTTACAACATTCAATAAGTCTACTGGCTTCAACTTACTAGTGTATGTGTGTGCACAAGAACAAAGCATATCACTTCTCAATCAAAAGCATCAACAACACAAAATTCATATCAAGCATGGGTGCAAAAGCAAACTATTATGAACTCACATGATATACAAACATAAAAACAGAATGTCCTATATGAAACAAACATAGATAACACGAACATAAATGCATAATTTACTATTACTAATATGCAAAGCATGAAATCCTACATGAACACATAATACAACAACTAATACTAATCCCCCAAACCACCCCCAAACTTAAAATATTCAATGTCCGCATTGAATGGAAGTAAATACAAGGGATAGTAGAAAACATACCTAAATAAAAATGCCGAAAAGCGTGGGTTGCCTCCCACGAAGCGCTTCTTTAACGTCAATAGCTTGACGTTACTTCCAAGCCTCATTAAGGATGATAATAGTTCGCCTGGTCCTCTCTTCGTGAGACTTCATCTTCATCACGGCGACACACTTTCTGCCACTTCTCCTCGCTTGGCCTATTCGTGTAACAACTTTGTCCTATTCCAATGCCTTCATCTGTTGACCCAAAATTTGTTAATTTGTAGAACAACACACACTCGCGGGCTTCGCTCGAATATAATGGAGGATGGTAAATGTAAGTTGCTGAAGCCTTTGGTTCCTCAAAGAGAACTTCCTCCATTGGCTCTAATGCGTTACCTCCATCTTTACATTCTGAGATAAGTAGAAGACCTGCATCTTTCCCATGGTCATCAATCTCTTGGTTCGCACATACCAATTCTTGAAATTTGTGCATCGCAACAGTGTCTGTCCCAAATAGTGCCCTTTCCAAATCTTCCACCATCCTAACATGATCAAATTCCTCACATGGCTTGTGAAAACTCACCTCACCTTGGAATTTGTCTTCCTCAAGAAAAGACTCAATTGCACTATCCTCAAGATTTGACCATGAAACAACCTCATCAATCAGCACCTTAGAATCCCAGAGATCAGCCAAGCCGAGCGACTCACACTCTTCCTCCTCATCACTATCCACCACAGGTTCTGACAAAACAGAATTTTCTTCTTTTTCTATAGGATTCTGATCATGAATTCCTTCTTCATCCTCAATTGCTGAATTCTGATCGTTCGTGACTTTTCCAGATCTGAGTTTTATGGCCTTAACCTGCTCCATGCCATCTCGTTTTCCTGGATTCACCTCTGTGTCACTAAGAAGAACTCCATGCGGTTCATTGAGAAAGGCACTTTCAAATTGCCCAATCTGATTCTCCAATGTAGATTGACCATCATTCCCATGAAACTGTTGCTGCTGAAAACCTTGACTGTTGCTCCAGCCAGAATTGGGATGATAGGTGGCTGGATCTGGTTGTTGGAAATTGCTCACAAACTGCACCGATTCAATAGATATGGCACATTGAGTCGTCTCATGTGTGCCCTCACATAGCTCACAATCACTAGCAACTTGAGGCACCCCATGCTTTGACATAGAATCCAATTTCTTATTAAGTGCCTCTAGCTGAGCTACTAGAGCTGTGACTGTATTAACTTCCAGAATTCCTGCTATCTTGCCTTGTGATAATATCTGAGTTGGATTCTGGTATTCATTCGCAGCCATCATCTCAATTAGCTCATAAGCTTCCGCATAGCTCTTAGCCCATAGAGCTCCACCTGATGCTGCATCTAGCATGGGTCTTGACTGTGCACCCAAGCCATTATAAAATCAGTTAATCACCATCCAATCAGGCATCCCATGATGTGGACACTTCCTTAGCATCTCCTTATATCGCTCCCAAGCCTCGCACAATGATTCTTCAGACTGCTGTGAAAATTGGGTAATAGCGTTCCTGATTGCTGCGGTCTTTGCCATGGGGAAAAATTTAGTAAGAAACTTCTGAGCAAGAACCTCCCATGTCAAAATAGAACCTGCAGGTAGAGTGTACAACCAGCCCTTAGCTTTATCCCTCAAAGAAAATGAGAAAAGTCTCAATTTAATAGCATCTTCCGACACCCCGTTGATCTTGAAAGTGTCGCAGATCTCAATGAAATTTCGGATGTGCATGTTAGGATCTTCAGTCGGAGCACCCCCAAACTGAACTGAGTTCTGCACCATCTGGATTATGCTAGGCTTGATTTCGAAAGTATTAGCTGCAATGGCTGGCTTGACAATGCTAAATTGGATGTCATTGATCTTTGGTTGAGAAAAATACATCAATGCTTTCGCTGCTGCTCGTTCTCCCATTGCTACCTGAAACACATAGAACTAAACAACTATGTAAGAAACAATCCGAGTCAGTGAACTCTAACGACCACTGATGACAAGCACATAAACTAAAAATAAAACACCGATGATCCCCGGCAGCGGCGCCAAAAACTTGTTTACACTAAAACACGCAAGCGTACGTGGTCACAAGTAATATATAAGGTTAAGTCCAAATTCGTTCCCACAGAGATCTGGTTATGGTTTTAATTCAGTAGATGCACCTATGCAACAATGTATGGTTATTATGCACTGCTAAGACAAATAACAAATTGGGTTTTAACTATCTAAATTAACTAAAAAGCAAATTAACAAAACTACAAATTAACTAATTAACAAGAATTGAAATATAATTACTTCTGCAAGAAAACCATAGAATCCTAACTTCATTAAATACTTCGCTTAGATCTGACGCCTTTAATCACTATATGCAATGGTTATGATATCTGATCGGACAACACGAAACAAGTACACGCTACCTATCAACATACGTATACCAAACTAAACATACATCCACAAAAGAGATAGAAGATGAATAGACACCAATTATGCTTAGACCCTATATGTCTATAGAATTTGAAAACATAACGGTTGAAGAGCAAGTTATCCATAAAGATCACACAGGGCAGTATAAGTATTTTCATCTCACACCACGAATCATATTGATAAACAATTATGAACCTATGCTAGCATGACAAGTTCTAAATCTCAAGATCCACTTTCACTTCACAAGAGATTAACAAATTAGATGTTCATGACGCATCTATCAATTAAGCATAACCATACGAGGATATCAGATATACATCACACACAGATCTTTAAAGCAATCAAGATACTAAAGCTCCATAAATAAATCCGTTAGAATCCCATGACAACGATTAGCTCATAATCGAACCTCTCGTCATCATGGGATCTGATGAAACCATGATAAAAACAAAGTATGAAAATATACAAATAAAACTAAGTAATTGATATGTAATAGTTTTCTAATCTTAATGATGATGATCTTATTTTACAAGGGTTGGATGTGTTTATATAGGCTCTAGACATCTTGCCCAACAAGGAAATACCAAATCAGAATTATAATAGAAGTACGTTTCCTAAACTGATGCTGATTTAAAGGGAAATTCGCAGCTGTCTTTCCTTCATTAATTCTGGAACGTTCCAGCTGCAATTGGGCCTCTGGACCACTTTAGAATGATAGAAAATCTCGTTATCTTCGCGTGGACTGCTTACGGGCCTCAAACGGAGTTGTAGAACTCAAGATATGGCCAAAACAAAAATCCGAAATCTGGCAGAATTTTTACGCGCACTGGCTGCGCTGGTGGAGCGCTGGCTGCGCTGTAGCTACTGTTCATAGCGCTGGCTGCGCTCCTTTGGCTGCCGGGAGCTGATTTTGGCTGATTTTGCTCTATTTTCTTCGTTTTAACTCCGATTTTCATTCCGTTTCTTCCGGCTCTCTCACAATTTGATGTACTATTATTCTTTTAGCTCAAAACCCACCATTTAAGCATGGAAACCATCATCCCACATCCGACTCTTATTCCTGCACAAATTCACTAAAAACACATCAAAAACACCACATACTTGAGTTCAAGTCATCAATTCAAGCCGATACGAAGCATTCCAAGTGGATATAAAATCCACTTATCACTTAGTGTTCCAAATTTTTTGGAGAATTCTGAGTCAATTAAGATGCTCGTGGAAATTGATGCTGATAAACCTTCCTTACAAGATCTCTCGAATGTAAAGTTCGGAAAACTTCCATCGCATTTGAGGTATGTACTTGTGAATGATGAGTTAGTGATTTTTGAAGAGTGTCATGATAATGTATTAAGAAGGTGGATTGTCGATGATGCGGGAGAAGAGTGTTCTGTTAAGTCGGCTGAGAGGGATAAACACCTTAGAGGTGTGAGGAAGAAAAAGAAGGCGAAGAAGTCGACGGGTGGAAAATCAAGATGAAGAGTGAAAGAAAAGTTGTGTTGGAAGGAAGCAAACAACATGTCAATGTGTGCATGAATGGTCTTTCTGTTGAGGACGGTTCGGTTATTCTTTTGAAACCGCCGTGAGTTGAGGAAGTAACGTCCGGCTAAATGACATCAACGACAGCGCTTCGTGTGAGGCAACCCATGTGGTTCCGACGATTAGGTATGTTTCCTACTATCCCTTGTATTACCTTCCATTCAATGGGGACATTGAATATTTCAAGTTTGGGGGTGGTTTGGGGGATAAGTAGTGTGTAGTAGTTTTTGTGTCATTGTGTTCATATAGATATATATTGCATGTTTAGTAATAACTCATTCATATTTGTTCGTATCATAGTATGATTGTTTCATGTAGGACAATCTGTTATTTTGTTTTTGTATACCATGTGAGTTCATATAATTGCATTTGCATAGCATGCATATTTCATGATCCCTTAGGATGAGCTAATTCTGATTGATAGGTCGATGTCTAATTGATTGTGGTAATGATGAATAGAGGGTTGATTTATAGTTCCTATGAAATTGACTTGCATGTTTCGGAAACAAAATTTTTACACAGTCTCATCGTTTGCTTTTGGGCTTGGTTGAGGTCATGCTTGTTTGGTTGTTTTAGATTTAATCACTTGATTATATTTAGAATTTTCGTTATTCCCTTGATGGCGTAGGAACACTAAAGTCTAAGTTTGGGGGAAACTAGGAATTTCATGCTAGTTGTAAATAATTGTCAATAATGGCTAGGCATCAAATGGCTAGTAGTCGGCTAATATTTTTATGAGTAGTCTAGGGTTGGATAAGAATTCTCATTCCAGATTGCATAAAAAAAAGAGAAAAAAAATCAGAAAAAAAAAAAGAAAAAAAAAAGAAAAAAAAAAGAAAAGGAAAAAAAAGAGTCAAAAGTTTTAATTGTTAAATGCAGAATTAACAAGGGTGAGCTCTTTAATACTCGAGCCATTAAGTTTTAGGGGACTTTGTGCCTAGTGACCTAAGACTTTTCCGGTCTGGGATCCGCTAACCTAACGCTCGCTACATGGGTATTATTGTATAAACCTTTTGGGGTCTCATCCATTGCACGGTTAAATAAGCATGCGTTATTGTATATAGCATCATGTGTAGTAGTTGTTAGTAATAAAGTATGAAGCATGAGTTCCTGTCTAACTCGAATGATGATGGAGGTGTTCCTAGGTTATGAAGTGTTTACCGTCTATTTTATGTATAAACCTGTGATTGTCTTGACGAAAAATGGGTATGATTTCGATCTAGTGTTAGGAGTATATCTGATGAGCATCGCACACACGCACGTTTTTGTTCATGTATTGTTAGTATACGGGGACTTAGTCGAGCTCTAGTTGGATTTGGTTGCATTCTTTGAGATATTTGCTTACTAGTTGGTTTCGGTTAGTCTGAGGGGATCTTTGCATTTTCATTTAGTTGCATTCATGCATTTGTAGGGAGTCGAATTTGTTTAGTAGATGAATTTTGTGGGTACATTCGATATAGGCCCTCACGAGACCTCACTCGTCCACTAGGGCTACCTAGGGGTTTAAAGGGCTTGTTGCATATGCCAATTGCAACCGTGATCACCTATGGAAGTGGTACTAATTAGGTAGTATCGAGTTTGTTTATGCTTGAGGACAAGCATCGGTTTAAGTTTGGGGGTGTGATAAGTGGATTTTATATCCACTTGGAGCGTTCCATATCGGCTTAAATTGATTCACTTGTCCTCAAGTTTGTTGTATTTTTTATGTGTTTTGTGTAGTTGTGCAGGATTGCAATTATCGGCTAGGGTTGGAGGTTTTTGTTGTTCTTGAAGTGGATTTTTAGCTTGGAATAAAGCAAGGAGTATGTTTCTATGCTACTAGGGAGTTTCAGAAGTTAAAGGATTGAAAACGGAAGCTAGTGCAAAAGGAAGGGAAGAAAACGGAGCAAGAACGAAGAAAATAAAGCAAGAAATCAAATTTGGCATAATGTTCTGGTGCAGATTGCCTTGATTGGGCGCAGATTGCGCTGGAGGACATGTCCGGGCGCAGTTTGCTTTATTCTGGCACAAATTGCTTTGGGCAATTCTGGAATTTTGCTGATTTCTATCCTACTTCGAATTTAATTGCTATTTTAGGACTTTTCTTGGTGGGAAAAATTTCTAGTACCTATATAAACATATTCTATCATTGTAATTGGAACCAACACCCTTCATAACACAGAGAGAGAGCCGAAGATAGAGAGTCAAACTTGGAGACGGATTCCCGGAAGGACGTGACAACAACGGAGATCTAGATCTACTTTTGTTTCCTTTTAATTAGGCCATACTCTTGGATGTTTTTGGGATTTGTTTTCCTAACTCTATTACTCTAGCATAATTATTATTCATACTTTGTTATTATCATGGTTTCATCACATCCCATGATGACGAGCGGTTCGATTATGAACTAATCATTATCATGGGTAACTAACGGATTTATCTATGTAGTTTAGTAGTTTGTTTTCTTTAAATAATGGTGTGTGATGAATTCTTGATATCCTTGTATGGTTGTGCTTATTCTTCTTGGATGGGTAGCTAACATCTAAGTTGTTTGTTAATCTCTTGCGAAGCGAGAGTGAATCTTGAGATTTAGAACTTGCCATGCTAGCATAGGATTATGTATGTTTTGACATCATGATTTGTAGCGTAATTTGAACTATCTTATGCTGCCCTATGTGATCACAACGGATAACTTGTGCTTAAACCGTTATGTTTTCAAATCTTATAGAGATATAGGGTCTAAGCATAATTGGTGTCTATTCATCTTCTATCTCTTTTGTGGATGTATGAGTAGTTTGGTATTCGTATACTGAGAAGTAGCCTATACTTGTTTCGTGTTGTCTGATCAGATATCATAACCATCACATACTTTGATTAAAGGCATCAACTCTAAGCGAAGTATTTAATGAAGTTAGGATCCCATGTTTTCTATTGCATAAATAATTCGATTTAAATTCTCGTTAGTTAATTAATTCTTAGTTTGTTAATTTATTTCTTAGTTAAATCTTAGATAATCAAAACCCAAATTTGTTAATTGTCTTAGGAGTGAATAAAAACCATACATTGTTGCATAGGTGCATTAACTGAATTGAAACCTAAACCAGATCTCTGTGGGAACGAACTTGACTTATTTATATATTACTTGTGACCACGTACGCTTGCGTGATTTAGTGCAAACAAGTTTTTGGATAGCCTTGGAGAATCGACCCCCTCCAAGGTCAGGAGAGATTTCCTTTGTTGACTTGGAAAGGCCTTCAAGGAGGCATAGAAGGACTGAGATCCCAACAGGTAAAGCTATAAGGGTGGAAATCCCAAGGGTGATCCTAGAGACCTGATGCAACTTGGAGATCCTGATGATCCCACACCACCATTCACTGAGGAGGTGATGAATTCTCACATCTCTAGGAAGTTTAAGATGCCTACTATAAAAGCTTATGATGGAACGGGCGACCCCGCAAACCATGTGTGGGCGTTCTCGAACGCACTGTTGTTGCAGCCTGCCAGTGACACTCTCAAGTGTAGGGCATTTCCTTAAACCCTGGCGGGCATGGCTTAAAGATGGTATAGCTGTTTGCCTGCAAACTCGATTGGCTCATTCAAGGAATTGAGCACGGCCTTCATCAACCAGTTTGTCAGCGGAAGAGTTCATGAGAAGAGCTCCGCATCCCTCATGCAGGTGATACAAGAAAAGTATGAAAGCCTAAGGGGTTATCTCAAGCGCTTCACGAAGGAGACGTTGAACATCCCTGATCTGGAAAACAAAGTAGCTATGATAGTCTTGGAGAGTGGGACATCAAATGTTTTCTTTTAAGTGTTGTTAGCAAAACATCCCCCTGAGAGCATGACCGAGCTCCAAAGGGGCGAGCAAATACATGAAGGCTGAGGAAAGCCTGATGAAAACAGGGGTCTCTACCGAAAGTAGTGGAAACGGAAATTCTAAGAAGCGAAAGACAGAACATGAGTATGACGTTAGGGACAAGTATCCCCGAACTAGTAAGAACTCTGATTCAGCTCTAGGATCGAGGTTTGTTGAGTATGCAAGGTTGAACACTCCCTGGAGTCAAATCTTGTTGGATATTGAAAAGAATAAGGATTTTCGATGGCCGAAGCCACTCAGGGGTGATCCCTCAAAGAGAAATAAGAATCAGTATTCCAGATTTCAAAAAGATGTGGGGCATGACACTGATGACTGCAAACAACTCAAAAATGAGATCGATTTTTTGATCCGTAGAGGGAAACTGAGCCACTTCACTAAGGATGAAGATCATGGTGATCAAATAAGAGATTATGATAAAGGGGATGACAATCGCGGTCGCAATCCACAGCCCCGAGGGCCAGTAATCAACATGATCTCAGGAGGCCCAATCGCGGCTGGGACGACAGGGAACTCTCGAAAGGCATATGCCCGAGAAGTAGTGCATATCGTTGGAGAACACCGAAATGTGCAAAGACTGAAGTAGCTATTGGATTTGATGATTCAGACCTAGAAGGGGTGAAGTTCCCCATGACGATCGGCTGGTCATTACTCCCGTAATTGGAAATTCAGAGGTGAAGCGAGTCTTGATAGATAATGGAGTTTCGGTGGACATTCTGTTCCATGAGGTGTAAGAACCCTGATTTTTGAAATATTTTACAAATGTAATAGAATATGATATTGTTGATGAGTGGATTTCGTAACAACTTTTGAGAGGTTTATGGTGAGTTGTAAAGGCTAACGATCAACTAATCTATGGAGAATGGAAGTTATTTGTGGGGGTTGAACTGAGCTCGAGAGCGTTTACAAGAATCTCACGAGTTCCCTTGAGGCTTGTGTCGTGTGTTCTCAAGAATCTCGTAGGTGTATTGCGAGGCTTGTAAAACATGTTCTCAAGGTGCCTACGTACCCTTTGTATATATAGGGATCAAGTTCACGTAGTTCTTTTTAGACTAGAAGTCTGGTTAGTCAGCAATATTCTAGGTTCCTAATTCGTGGGGACCTCCTTTTCTCCAGATTCAGCCACGAATAGGCGACCTAAGTCGAGTAGAACTCAAGTTCTAGCCCGGCTAGGAGTGTCTTTACTAGTTCTAGTTCTATTAGATGTATTCAAGGATCATCTGCGCCCAAGAAATACATTCCAATTAGAAGTTGATGTTCATAACTTGCTCCTAAAGAATAGGAGGCTTAATCATACTATAAATCTGCTGGAATAAATCTATTTTCGTATAGGAAGCTGTCTCTCGGGAACCTGTCTACAGGAACCTGTTTCTTGGGAAGCTGTCTGCAGGAAGCTGTCTCTCGGGAACCTGAACCTGTCCAGATCCATTTCACATGCTATTTAGCCCCATTTAACTTAAGGGACCTCAATCATAACCCATATTAATCATATGGATTGGATCCTTAAGCCTAATGGGCCTAAATCTAGCCCATGGAGATTTTGGGCACAACAACTACCCCCCGGTTCCTCGAAGTCATAGGGTGCGAGAGGAACCTAAATAGCCTGATATTTGAAGGTCCAATCCCTTCAGTGCTTCCATGTTTCTTCTGAGTGAACCATGCAGGTCTTTGTCTTCTTGATTGAATCGTGACAAAGGCACAAAGTGAATCCAATTAGGCGCTGAGTGAATCCATTGACATGGGCACAAAGTGAATCTAATTGGGCACTGAGTGAACCTTAAGAATGTCAAGGGAACCAAATTAATCCAAATAAGGGCATAAAGTGAACCTAATTGGGCGTTATGTGAACCTATGCGGAGGGTACAAAATGAATCCAATAGGGCACTGGATGAATCCTTAAAAGGGATAAGGTGAACCTTGAAAATTAGAACTTGATTGCTCGAGACGTTGCTTCATCTTTTAAGCTGCTTTTTGTTTGACTATCTAATGTTTTTCTGTTACAGGTAATCTAGAATCAGCTGCGTCCTAGAAGTACTCTCCAATAATGAGTCTGCTTCTTTCTAGCTGGCTTCTAGATCTCTCTGTTGTCTATGCTCAGGAACCTGGTGCTCAGGAACCTATGTCTCAGAACTTGGTTCTCAGGAACCTCTCTACAGGAAACTGTACCTGCACAAATAACAAATTTGTTAGTCTGGGGAGCCTTTCTGTGGTTCCCATGTACTTCTTGTTGTCCTCATTGCTGCTGCTAGGCTAACTCGGGCTCTTCTGCAGGGAGGAAACTGGTTCATTCGTAATCTGCTCATCTACTGGTTCATCAAGAACGTCTCGATACTCATAATCTCTTGACTGTCTTCTCAACTAGTGCTCATTTCTCTACGTTTGGTCTTCATATCTGGTACTGGATCTATCTCCTGGCTCATGCAATACTTGTTGATTGGAACCTATGACTTAATAGGTCTTAAATCTAGCCCGTGGTAATTTTGGGCATAACACTAAGAAAACTGGAAAAAATAGATTAGTAATACGAGCTGAAGAGCTCGCATATAAGTGATGCATGTATGCGAGTATGAATGATTATCTACGTTATGTATATGTTGCTACCTTCTCAAGTGGCATATCAATTATCTACTTGACTAATTCAACTAACAAGTTCGAGATCATAAGCTAAGCGTATATCTTGTGTAAGCTGTAAACCTATAGGGCATGATGACATCTTAAGTACAAGTTCACTTAAATTTCATTTCTAAGGATCATACAATATGCGCATAAAAAGCTATATGTATCTAAGCATGACAGAATATAAGCTCTCATTGACAGAAAATATGCATGATAGTAAAGGCATGAAAGTAGAACTTATCTGCGCTTCATTATGCCGGTTTGGATTGAGGTTTCGTTACTGAACTTGGAAGATAGAAGCTCTTCTCTATGCAACCTTACATAGGGGAATTGAGGTACCCCCCGAGCCGTCATGATGCGTGAACCTCCTATAGCTTATTGAAGAGGCTGGCTGAAAACTTCTTGTTTCGGCTGAATATCACTAAACGTGGAAGCTGTAGCTACAAACCGCGGGTTGGAAATGGGAAGCTGGAAGCTGCTTCATCAAGAACTTATTAGTAGTACGGTACCTGTTTTGATCATATACAAGCTTTATAAATGTGGGTATTTATCAATGTATCGCTTTGATGAGGGCACAAGGCGAATCCAATTGAGCTCTAGGTGAATCCTGGGAAGGGCACTTAGAGAATTCAATCGGGCGCTAAGTGAATCCTTAGTAGGGCATAAGACGAATCCAGTTGAGCTTTAAGTGAATCCTGTGAAGGGCACTTAAAGAATTCAACTGGGCATCAAATGAATCCTTTGGCTTTAGGGAGCACAAAGTGAATCCATCTGGGCTCTAGGTGAATCATGGCAAGAGCACGAAGAGAATCCGGTTGGGCACTAAGTGAATTCCTTTGTGGCACCAAGTGAATCCTTATAGGCTCTAAGTGAATCCTGCAGAGGGCACAAAGAGAATCTATAGGGCACATGATGAATCATTTCAAACTCTAGGGGCACCAAATGAATCCGTAAGGGCACAAGGTGAATCCCTTCAAATGCTAGGGGCACCAGGTGAATCCGTAAGGGCACAAGGTGAATCCCTTCGAAGGCTTTTCAATTCTTAGCGAACTCTAGGTTAGGTTACCCATGCTTAGGTTCCCAAAACCTTTAAATAGGTGCCCACATGCTTATGGGTCTTTTGAATGTGTGCCTACGATTCATAGGGCTTTTCGATGTGGATCTCTTGTGCTTGCAAGTCTTTTTTGGCTATAGAGTGCCTGCAGCTGACAGGGCTTTCAAAATGAATCTTTCTGGGCTCTATGCAAATCCTTATATGGAGCACAAAAAGAATCCAGAAGGGCACTAGATTAATCCTCTAAAGGCATGGAGCTCTTGCTATAAGTACACTTTCTTCTATTCAGGTATCGGCTAGCTGGGAACTTCAAGTAGGAAGCTGCTAATCAGAAACTAACAATTGGCTTCTAAAAAATGTCAATGAACCTGGAAGCTGTTACATACAAGCTTCAGGTATATAATAACGAACCTGCAAGATGTCAGTTACAAGAAAATAACAAGTAATCCACTAGACACATATAAATGCAACTAGACCTGGAAGCTGTTACCTATGAGCTTCAGGTGAGTAACACAAAACCTGTTAACTAAAGGTAAATACATGGAACCTGTAAGCTACAGGTAAATATCAAGGAACATGCGAGGTGCAGGTAAATATCAAAGAACCTACGAGATGCAGGTAAATATCAATTAAGGAACCTGTAATGTGTTAGGTACATGTGCATTCTAACATCTAGAAACATAATCAAGACATAGTCGTAACTTAATCGCACATAAGACCACAATAGCATAGATGTTTAAGCATGCTTTATGTATAGTAAGAGTTTGTTATGCGTACCTGGGAGGTTTTTTACGAATATGTGAGCATAAAAGGAGAGGTATCACCTGGATCTTTCTGTGGACTGATCAGATGTGAAGTGGAAGCCTCCGTTAAGATTCGAAAACTCATTGACGTGTTCATGATGCAAGCATGCTGCTATTTAAGATACTAGACCAAATCAATCCGTAAGGTTCCTGAACCAAATCGTGAGCTTCTTTGACCTGATGGTGAGGTTCCTGGATCTGATGGTGAGGATATTGATCTGAATTCTCAAAATTTTGAAATCCTCAATTTTTAAACTACCATGTCCTATAGTAATTATACTACCCCCCAGTTCTTCAGGGAAGCTTGACTTTGATGAAGAACTAACTTCGAGAAGCTTCATAATTCTTCAATAATCTCTAATAAGTCATTGAGTATTCATCTGGGAAGTTGAGTACTGTATGGTTTCTTCAATTCGAGCTTCACCTTCTTTGCCTTATCATCTTAATGCAGAATTTTTACTCAGAAACGTCCATTCTGGACAGCTTGACCACCCCTTACTAAAAGTGGCATAACTTTCTGTAGAAAAATTATTTTTACGACCCGTAAATTTTGCTGAAAACTAGACTCCGATACCTTTCCAACGGTATATCATACAACGCCTACAACCTTCTAGATCAAAACAGTTTATTCTGCGAAGTTGACTCAAAAACTGGAGGCTCAGAATTCTGATTTTCTGCATTAGGTTCCTTATCTTCAAACATCTTCCTCATGCAAGTAATTCATCCATATCTTCCTTACGTTTCTTTTTTATTCCTCTTAAGAAACACGCTGAAAATAAACCTCTATATCTAATACAAATATCTCAATAAGGCACCTCTAAGCTTACGCGAGCTAACTCATTGTAAGAAACAAGAGATACTTAAAGAGATACTTAAAGAACTCATGTATGATGTAATACAAGGAAAAGAACTACTCATAATTTCATTGAAAACTACTCGAAAGAAATAGGTTTGCTTGCTATGGAGGTATACATGCACTACCCCCCAGTTCTAAGGAAATACATATATAAATAAAGGTTTCTCAACTTTACTTTAAGAAAACTCTCAAACTTTCAATTTGGCTCAAGCTATCCATTCCGTGAGCTTCCCAGCTTTAATCAATTCCTCAATTTGGTCTTTTAGTGCTCTACATTCAGAAGTATCATGGCAATTATCCTCATGGAAGTCACAATATTTCTTCAGATCTTTCCTTGATCCTACAGGTAAAGGTGTAGGCTTCACAAATATTCCTTCTTTCCCATAAACCGTGAAGATGTGGTCTACTGGAGCGACCAAAGAGGTATAATTGTCGCACTTTGTCTTCAATTTTGCTTTATGTCTTTTGGAAGAAGCTCGATCCCCAATAACATATGATTGCGGGCTTGGAGACCTCTCTCGCTTACTTCCTTTATGACTAGCTTCATCTCCAAGATCTTCTGTTTCTCTCAACTTCAACAAGGATTCTTCCACACACTTATATAGTTTAGCTTGTTTGTAGAACTCAGCTAGTGTACCAGGTTCACGTAAATGTAGCTCCTTCCAGAAGTCTGAACCAACTCTTACTCCAGCAATTAGGAAGCTCATAATGTCCTCGTCAGGAGCTTTCTTAACTCTGGGAACCTCTGCATTGAAACGTTTGAGGTACTCTGTCAAGGTCTCATCTGCTCTCTGCTTGATGTTGGCCAAGGTATTGGTTGGGGGTGCAAAAGCTACGAAAGCTCTAAACTGAGTAATGAACAACTTCCCCATATTCTCCCAGGAATCTATAGAATCGGATAGTAACCTCTTGAACCACTGATGAGCTCCACCATGAAGGGTTGCAACTAGTAATCTACACCTTGTTGGCTCGTTAACTTGATAAACTTCCATCTCGATATTGAAACGACCCAGATACTCCACAGGATCCGTAGTGCCATCAAATTTAAACTCGTTTGACATATGATAGGATTTAGGTAACGAGGATTTTCTAACCTTCTTGGTGAATGGAGATGAGGTTATTGCACCTATTGTTGACTGTATTTCTTCGTTGATTTTCACTAGAATCTTCTTGAGGTCTTCATCATTCAAATCACTAGCTCCACCGTCTTCCTTATCTTTATCATCGACTTCCTGTGAATCTGCTACACTCGAATCGTTCGCGGTCTCGTCTGAACTTATATCATCTTTAATTATCTCGATGGAAGGTTCCTTTGCTTTTTCCTTTTTCTGAGAAGATGATCCTGATTTCGTAGCCTTCTTACTCTTAAATCCTGCCAAGATCTGTAACCGAGTTTTCTTAATAGAAGGTTGTTTATCTTTGGGTTCACCATCTTCTTCACCTTCAGTATCTTTCTTTGGGTCTTTGATCTCTTCCTCAGCCTTTTCTTCATGTTCTTCTTTGTCAACGTCCAACTTCTTCAAAGAACTCTTAGCTTTCTTACCCTTTTTTTTTATGTCAACCTCGACTTCTTCTTCTTTTGTGTTATATGTTCAAGGGTTGTGAGTCTCTCTTCAATCGACTTTAGATGCTCTAGGACGTCAGCAGGAGTAATCTTTTTTGCTTTCGGTGTTTGATTTTTCTCTACAGATTGCGTTGCTTCGCTATCAGAACTGCCTTCCATCTTTCCACTCTTAAGATGATAACTCTCCCCTCCTTCTAGCGCCAATGTTGATGAGTGGATTTCGTAACAACTTTTGAGAGGTTTATGGTGAGTTGTAAAGGCTAACGATCAACTAATCTATGGAGAATGGAAGTTATTTGTGGGGGTTGAACTGAGCTCGAGAGCGTTTACAAGAATCTCACTAGTTCCCTTGAGGCTTGTGTCGTGTGTTCTCAAGAATCTCGTAGGTGTATTGCGAGGCTTGTAAAACATGTTCTCAAGGTGCCTACGTACCCTTTGTATATATAGGGATCAAGTTCACGTAGTTCTTTTTAGACTAGAAGTTTGGTTAGGCAGCAATATTCTAGGTTCCTAATTCGTGGGGACCTCCTTTTCTCCAGATTCAGCCACGAATAGGTGACCTAAGTCGAGTAGAACTCAAGTTCTAGCCCGACTAGGAGTGTCTTTACTAGTTCTAGTTCTATTAGATGTATTTAAGGATCATCTGCGCCCAAGAAATACATTCCAATTAGAAGTTGATGTTCATAACTTGCTCCTAAAGAATAGGAGGCTTAATCATACTATAAATCTGCTGGAGTAAATATATTATCATATAGGAAGCTGTCTCTCGGGAACCTGTTTCTCGGGAAGCTGTCTGCAGGAAGCTGTCTCTCGGGAACCTGAACCTGTCCAGATCCATTTCACATGCTATTTAGCCCCATTTAACTTAAGGGACCTCAATCATAACCCATATTAATCACATGGATTGGATCCTTAAGCCTAATGGGCCTAAATCTAGCCCAAGGAGATTTTGGGCACAACAGATATTATGAGTTATGGACCTTTTTGGAGTCACCTATGTTGTGTAATGGACTTAATTGTCGGAGAATTTAATTTTGTGGCATAAAATGTGCGAGCGAAAAGGGAGGTTATTGAAAGCAAGAAATCCACTTCTATTAAATTACATAAGAGCTTGGGACTTTGAAGATTATCAGAGGATTAAAAGATTTTAAAAGCCTAAGACAAGGAGTTACGAATATTTAAGGAAATTGCGCAATCAAGTAGTTAAGGAATTACAAAGGAAATCTTTACGCGACAAAATATTATTACGAGGAGTTTATTTAAGATATGTTAAGAATTAAGGATTAAGTGACAAACATTGGTGGAGAAATAATAATACAAGGGAAATATTGCATGCAAAGTATCATGTAACTAGCTAGTTAGGAAAGCAAACTAGAAAGTAAAAAGTAACTAGATGAATAGTGTAAAGTATGTGCACCATACTTTAGGGGACAAGGAGGTATGGCTTGAAACTAGGCTACTAGACTAGGGTGGAGACATGTGAATGATATACATATCATTACATATCAATAATACATCTCATAATTCAAACCACACATCAAACAAAACACAAAAACATCCCAAATATTTCTGCTCCCGGCCATGACAAATAGCAGCTCAGTAAAATGACAATAGAGCCTTCGTTTCTCATCCAAATCTTGCGTTCTATAGCTTTTTGGAAAGGTATTGAGATGCTCTACAACTCGTCTTTAGAAGCCTTGTCCAGGAAAGCAAGGTAAGGACCTCGTTTTTCCAGTTCTTGCAGCTGGGGTATAGTAACTCCGAAAATTTCTAAGTTGTGTTCTTGATGTTCTTGTTAGTTTAAGGTTTATTAAGGATAGATCAAGCTTCTCCAAGGATTACAAAGCTCATAAAAGGTCACTAGAGACTCAAGGAAGGTATAAATATCTCTCAACCCTTAGCCATGACAAGTTTATAGTTTATATTGTTAGATCTATAAGTATTGGAGTGAATCTTGATGGTTTGAACTTTAGATGATGAGATCTTGAAGATATATGCTTGTTGTTGTGATTGTAAGGCATGTGCTAGAGTATGTAGTCTCATGTATGGTATAGAGATGAGTCTTGGTGGATTTAATGGTTGTAAAAAGAGTATTGTGTTATTGTGAAGTGTTAAAGTTGAAAAGGTGTTTGTTGTAAATTCTGGGAACACAGTCTGTCTTGTAAGAGGGATTAGGACCTCAAGATTTTGTCTCCTTAGGACCTAATTCATATGGTTAGAAAGCTATTTTCATGTAGTTTCCAGGCATATAAGGTTCATACCTAGGTGATGTATAGTTTTTGAGTTATGACCCGATTAGTGAGGAGTGGTCCTGAGATCCGGACTGCACTGAATGGTCAATTTGTGAACCACCTTTGGACCCTTAAACATTATGTCAACACTATGAAAATTTGATAATAGCAAAATATTACAGTAGTAAAGCCTGCCCAAAAAGAATTGGATTAATATTCATATTTTTCAATTTTACAAAAATGTTAGAGTGAAGTGCGCGCAAGTGAAAAATCATGTGAGGAGTTTGTTTAACATAGTTTTAAGGATACGTAGTTACGTTTCGAGTTTGGTAACTAATTCGAGTCGGATAAGAAACGAGTGTAATTGGGTGATGACATGGACATATAGGAGGGTTAGTGGGTCGAATGGTGGAGTCGTAAGTTAGTATGGTATTCCTTAAAACATTGTGATTAAGTGGTGTTGTTAAGATACTAACGAGCGAATGTTGGATATGTATAGATCTTCGTTCCACTTCGCGAGCCCGACCACCCCAACCTCACCAAGGCAAGTTTTCCAACCCTAAGTATTTATTTTCAAAAGATTATATTCTTGATTTTACCTATGCAAGTTTACTTTTCAAAACTTATATATAAGGATTTTTACTGTTGTGTTTGTAACTTCAAAACGTATTATATGCTTATGCCTTACGAGATTATGTTGAAGTTTGAGATATATGCATATGTGTTTGTACACCCTTGAACTTAGAATGAAAGTGTTTTCGTCGGACAACGACTCTAGCAATAGAGGTCGTAGCGGTCCAAATATACTATTGATCGGGGAGCGGTATATTATTGTATCGTGATTAAATTGCGAAAACCCGAAGAGTCATTCGGGAAGTATCGTATACTTAAGTATTTATTATTTTTACGTTGTTAAAAATACTCATCTATCTTGGATTAAAAGCTTATTTTAATTAAATAATTATTCTATTAATTGTTTATATTAAATCTCAAAATATTATTTATTAATTATTATTCATTAGTTTAAAGACAAAACTAATCCAAGATACCTTTAGCATTTTCAAACTCGAATTCTTTCGAACCCAAAACATTTTCGAAAACCCCTGGTCAGGTTTTACTCCCTTGCACGTTTTTCAAGAATTATTGGTCGACTGATGTCGGACCTCAACTACTCGATTTTCAATCAAAACAAGTTTTGAAAGAAAAAGCAAAAAGGGGACTCTGGCGTGCAAGGTCGTTGACGAACGACCCCGAGTTAGTATAAGAGGCCGTTAGCCAGGCGGTCCGTCATTTATTCCGGCCCAGGTGTTGCCGAAGGATGATTACGGATAGAGTTTTCATCAAGGGTATTTGCGGATGGAGCTTTTACCCAAGGGATAGTTACGGATGGAGTTTCTATCCTTCTACCGGTAGAGAAGACCCGCGGATTGTTGGACTTGGATGTGGCGACTGATCATCGTCAATCCTTATCAGGTTTTATGCTTTCTTCAAGTCCCATCCTCTACTTTGGAAAAATACTCAAACACTGCTTCTTGGGCCTAAGTGCCAAGTTGCCGATAGTGTGGTTTTTTATAAGAAAAATATTGACATCGTGCAGTATCTAGAACTGCAAGATTTTCTATAAAGATTGGCACGTGTTAGTGCACTCTTGCAATTGTTTCAAAGAATGAAATGTTTTTGAACGAGAAACCTTTTAAGCTAATGGAAGGAAAGAGGTTTTGCAATAATGTATTCCCTGTACAGTATGTTAACCATAGAGTGTTTTGCCGAAAATGATATACTCATATGTATATATTTTCAAACTTGAGATATATTGAAATGAGAACCTTATAAAGGATTCATATGTTATTCTTAAAGCTCCTTAGTGAGTATAAATGTTTTATTCAAACTCGGACATATATATTGTCGAATTATGTTTTGAAATCTGAGATATATACCCATACAGTTGGGAACGTTTTCGAAATAAACCACATTATTATTTTTCAAAATGGTGAACTTGCTGAGCATTATGTAGCTCATTCTTGCTTTATAAAAACTTTTCAGAAATGGAAGAATTTGGTCGGTTAACTCCACACCAGCAGAAGAGGAGTAGAAGATTTACCCCTGAGATGATTTAGTTCCTGATAAATACTACAGAGTAAGTCTGATAGGTTTTCAACTGTAATAGTAAGACTTGTCTTCAAGTGTAGTTGTATAAGTGGAAGTGCGTAAGATTCTGGATTGTACAGATGAATTGTAATATTTAGTGTTACTTTTGATTATCGTTTCTGAGGCTCTAACTTGTATGCGCAGAAGATTGAGGTCTGGATGGATGTATTGTTGAGTTGTAAAGTTAATACAGGTATGATATGGTTGGATGGTGATGTGACGACCTGAATCTCTGACCTCGGATTTGGGGGCGTTACAGAAATGGTATCAGAGAGATAAGTTACAGTACTCAGAAACGAGATTGTTGAGAGTTAAGTCTAAGTAGGAGAATGACATAAGAGATCGTAGTAAACTTATTATTGGACTACCGGAAGAGGTACCAGTGAGTAGAATGGACTGGAGTGTTTATTGGAGGTATTATACTAGGGTCGATAGAATCCTTAGAGACCTTCAGAATGATGAATAGATGTTTGAGAGTCGTACATGACCTATCATAGGTAATGATATAGGAAGTAGAGCAAAATCTCAAGAGCAGCTGAGGTAGAGGCGATATTGCCAATATGATCGGATGACTAGGTTGGCATAAATTTTGTGGCCCATAGTCCTCCACAGTTTAGGAGGCGGTATTTTAAGAATCAAGAAGTTTAGACTTCCCTACATAATTAAAGGTACTTAGTACTTGGAATAATTAAAGTCTTTTACTTTGGCTATAAGATCCGATTTTCGATAAGTAACGGGTTTACCTGAAAGGTGGTTACTATGCCATTGTGGATTTCATTACCCTTGATGGCGAATTTTACATGTGTTATACGAGAATGTTATCATAAGACGAGCGTGCTAGATAATTCCACGCATGATTCGGACGCTAGAGCATGGTAGTTCAACTTAGAGAACAAGCAAGTAGAATTAACAAAGGGACTCAAGTGAAGTTGAATGTGGTTGCAACGAGCGATACAGTGATCTCAGAGTCTACCAAAGGAAAAGACCAGTGGGTCTAGAGTGGGATCCTTTTATAGAAATGTTATCAGGGACTACGTATATATGTATTGTAGACCTCAATATTTTTGGTAAATGTTTACATGCAGACACCCGCCACTGAACCTATGGACTGCACTGAGATCCCTGAGAGATCTCTTTGATCTGTTCCCAGGGGGAACAGGCCAATTGTGATTCATGTCGGAAGGCATGAAGTAGGACCCTATGGACTTAGCAGGTGTCCCCGGAATGATGTGAAGCTTGGTCTTCAAGATAAAGCACGGAAATGACAGATATATTTGTGAAACCCTAACTGGATAAATGACTTTAAGATGATGATTGAGAGACGCACTAGTTGGTGTCTTGTATTACGAAGACGAAGAGATGGAGTTACCCTCATAATGGTGATTACGAGATGCACGAATGATTATTAACTTATTTTGGTAACTACCGGCTGGTGCACTACTTCATTTTAAATTGTTCACTAACCATGTTACCTCGATTAGTTTATATCAGGTAACCCTTCTAGCTTTCTACTTCAAACTTGTGGAATAACAACCAGTGATATACTTTCCCTAAAGCAGGACTTATCCGAAGTAATTTTATTTGATCCATGAACATTCTATTCAAAAATTTATGATGATCTTGTTCGGCTCAGGCCTATTTACACTTTCTTTCAATTATCCAAGGAATGTTCAACAAATATTTCCTTAATTAATCGACGAATATTTCTTAACGAATATTGATATTTGATTGCTTCTTTCATACTTGCACTCTTTAGTTGAGCTCATAAATATTAACAAATTACTGAGGACATGGATGATCTCATGTCCAGACATCCCTCATGAATTCTTTTCTTCTATTCAAGATGAGATTATACATCGTACATTGAAATCATAGTAAGGATATCATTTTGATATTGGTATTCCGAATTTAATTCT
The DNA here is from genome assembly GCA_037693485.1 of Kitagawia praeruptora. Lineage (NCBI taxonomy): Eukaryota > Viridiplantae > Streptophyta > Magnoliopsida > Apiales > Apiaceae > Kitagawia > Kitagawia praeruptora. Next base: position 100,097,763 of record CM075352.1, on the reverse strand, counting down.
GTTGTAGGATCTGATAAAGCACGTGTACGGAGGCACCTTTGGGTGGACCGTTTCACTGATAAGTAATATTCGATGAGAGGTTATCGATTGTTCCGATACCTAGAACGTTCTCTTCAGATTTTATAGTTTCCTTTTTCAAACTTAATAACTTCTTATTTTCATTCGTTGTCCAAGTAGCCTAAAGTTTCTTCAATGGCTATGATGTTGAAATCCCGTTCTAGCCAATTGAAACTGGCTAGTCGATATGTCAATATGAATGACTAGTTGATTGTTCTAACTAGTCAAAATTATAATGTTGTGAAGAACACCTAGCTAATTGTCCTAGCTAGTGGTGATGTCTCAAACAGGTGAACTAGCAAATTTTGTCTAGCTAGTTGCTAGTGTTTCTTGAAAAGGACTAGTTATTGTTTCACTGGTCCAACTCCCAATTTAATTCATTCAGCAATTCCGCAATGCATTTTGCATGTGGTAAAGCATGATGATGAAAGTTTTGACGAATAACTTGATTGAGACCTAGTGAGGTCGCCCACTCAACTTGAATTCTACCCATCTTCGTATCAGACTTTATGTCACTTGAATATTCTGTTCTTTCATTCATATAATGAAGATTCATTTGAAACTATAGATTACTTGAATGATAAACTGCTTCATTTTTATTGTCATAGAGTAGAATTTCTTTCGATCGGTTGACCTCTATCAAAATGACTTTTTAGATCCTCTATTTTTCAAGAGGAAAAGTATTCACCAGATGTAAGAATTGTATAAAGACCGTCTTTATGACTTTTGTATCCAACAATCATTGCCCTCGTGCAACATTCTCTATGATATCACATTACAAAATTATCAGGACATGAAGGAATAAACCTTGTTGTATTCTTTCTGTCCATCCTTACATCTCCGAAAATCGAGACTCCTAGTATTTGGAACCATCAACATTCTTGGAACATCCAATGTGGAATTCTTATTGAAATTATCTATTGGACCTTGTTATTTTGAAACCATTCATTTCAAAAGTGATACTCTAAGGTGAACGGGAGGTACAATTGTGAACCGTTGCACCAATATGAGATCAAAAACTAAATGTTGTAATTGTGCAGCCAGAGCGTTATGCCGAGTAATTATTTAAAGTAGGAATAACATGTCGGGGCATACCACAGGACCTTTAATATTAGTGTGAGGAAGGTTATAAGAAATGATGAGGTGGTTGGGAGTACGCTCCTACCAACCGTTGTCAGGATGTTATATTAATGAATTCTGGAGTTACCAAGCCTTTTCCTGATCCAAGAAATGCAAATCGATTGCGGTGTAAGACATATCCTTAAAGGAAACTAACATGGAAGTGAGATGGACAAGAAAGGAAGAAATATTGTGGCAAGAATGTGAAGCTTTGCTTAGCTTAAAGGGATGGATGCACATAGAGAGACATAAAGTTTAAAAGGCCCCTAATAGCAAATGGATGCATGGATATATGCCAATGATCCTTCGAGATTACCACCTAATCAAGTTTATTGGGAATCGCAGCAGCATGCAGGCCTCAGGCTGATTGGCGCCAGTTGTGAAAGAGGACGAGCGTATGACATCTTACATATACCATCGAAAATCGATACCCCTAACCGGAGATGTAGGAATTGTTGACCAGTTAAAACGTGTAGTTGTTTTTCAAAGATAAGGTTGAAAAGCGGGTTTCACCAACTCAAGATCGACCTCTGTATTGTGCCAAAGTTGGAATTTCACACTAATATAAACGTTATAAAATTATGGTAGTATCGTTTTAGTGGACTAATGAGTCAGAAGCCTTTATGGATTAATGAACAAAGTTTTGGAATGAAATGAGATATTAGCAACAACCTCGTTGTTAGCTATACTTGTGGATAAAAAGAGGACTTTGAGAGTCACGATGATGCGTCTTTCAAGAGTTTAAGAGGTGTGCTGATGCAGTAGAAAGGGGATGATAGCCTATACTTCTAAACAACATAAAGGTTACGGGATAGGATATACTAACCGTGAGTCGGGGATTAGTCATGATAGCGTTCACGCATAAAACTGAGGCGTTAACCTTATGAGAAAAGTATGAAATTTTTCCACAAGTGCCATAAGTATATCTTCATATTAGAACTAAACATAAGAAAGAGAAGGTGACGAAAGGGAGCAGGGAGTATAATGGAGAAATTTGTTATTACCCAGGAAAGGCCAGTGTGGTGGCCGATACCTATAGAAGGGATTATTCGAAATTGGAATTCAGTCAGTATTGACCAAGAAAATAGAGTATTTACAATAAAGAATAATGTTAGAAGAAAATGACTAAATTATGGGGAATGACAAAGATGTATAGAGAATTAAGAGGATGTTTGGCAAACGGATATGAAGAATGGTATTGGTAAACTATTTAGTACAAACGCGACATGTCAAAAGCAGAATGATAGAGATCTAGTGGATTAATTCCGCCTGTAGAAAATCTTGAACGTGGACAGAATTATAATGAATTTCATAAGTAGGTCGCCGAAGACCGAGCCAAGAGATGGCCCTAGTTGATTTATAATTGTTGAACCAAGTGATTTACCTATGAGAGACTTTCCATTTAGAAGATTATCGATTTATATACGGAAGAGATGGTGGTGCAATATAAGACTCCTGTAGCGATTATGTCAGATAAAGACTTAAGGTTAAACTTCGAATATTGGAGGTGCTTTCAAATATGTTTAACAATGAGAAGGAACGTGTGCACTATTACGATCCGCGGCCAACGAACAGAGAAAAAGAATTATCTAGATGATCGAATTTATGTTAAGCGCCATGCCTTGGGATTCACGGGGCTGTTGAGAGTAATCATTTACCATTGATAGGAATTTCTTATCACGAGAATCACCACGCGAGCTTAAGGATGTCACTTGTAAAGCTTACTACGGAAGGAAGTTTCGATTCTCCTTACGTTACGGAGAAGTCAACGAATGAAAGATGTAGGGACTCGAGCTGGTTCAACGAACAAAGAAGGTTATACACTATCCAAAGCAAGTAGTAGCGACTGAAGGGAGGCAACACATGTGCGCTAATTAAGCTAATAGATACAAAGAGTATCGTACATATTGACGTCATCTCAGAATATGAATTATGACCACAAGATATTTCACGTGCCTATGATGCGAAGACTCAACACAGACGCTACGAATACAACGACATATAAAAGTATAAGTAGTAGGACATGAGGGGTTGATCAAAGAACAACCTATAAAGAATACATTCATTGAGGAACAACATTAAAGCGTTGGTGAGACCAAGGTGAGAGAACAAAAGGGTTGAAGTGTCAACCTGAGAGTTGGAAAGGGTAAAGTTGGAATCCACAACTATTTTTTTTAGGTTTTTAAGATAGAATCCTTTAAGGAGAGGAGACTATAATGACCCTAATTTTCGTGAATATTTGAAACCTGGTTGAATAGTAATTTTATGGGTGGACGAAAAAAGTTTGCAACCATGATATGTACGAATTATTAAATGAAGATTTCGAATTGATATTACGTTTTTACGGTGCAGATGAGTGTATGTATAAGTCGTTAGTTTTTTACGAAACCCATTATTTCGAATGGTCAAATTTTATGAGATATCAAAGGAGTATGAGGTGGGAGACTTTGTGATGCTAAAGGTATCCCCATGGAAAGGATTGATACGGTTTGGTAAGAAAGGAAAGTTAAGTCCGAGGTTTATTGGACCTTTTGAGATTTGAGGCGTATATCGGGAAGTGGACCTACGAGCTAGCCTTGCCCCCAAGCTTGCAGCAAGTTCATAATGTGTTTCACGCGTCTATGCTACGACCTTATCATATCGACTTTCGACATGTGGTAGAATACGATCAGGTAGACCTGCATCGAGACTTGACCTATGTGGAACAACCTGCGGAGATCATGGATAGAAGGGAACGGGTGCTGAGGAACAAGGTTGTCAAGCTAGTGAGAGTTTTGTGGAAGAACCAGAATGTCGAGGAATCAACCTAAGAACTAGAAAGCGCAATGCGTGAAAAGTACCCCCAACTGTTTTCAACCTGATTCCGGGACGGAATCCTTTTAAGGAGGGGAGGCTGTAAGAACCCTGATTTTTGAAATATTTTACAAATGTAATAGAATATGATATTATGAGTTATGGACCTTTTTGGAGTCACCTATGTTGTGTAATGGACTTAATTGTCGAAGAATTTAATTTTGTGGCATAAAATGTGCGAGCGAAAAGGGAGGTTATTGAAAGCAAGAAATCCACTTCTATTAAATTACATAAGAGCTTGGGACTTTGAAGATTATCAGAGGATTAAAAGATTTTAAAAGCCTAAGACAAGGAGTTACGAATATTTAAGGAAATTGCGCAATCAAGTACTTAAGGAATTACAAAGGAAATCTCTACGCGACAAAATATTATTACGAGGAGTTTATTTAAGATATGTTAAGAATTAAGGATTAAGTGACAAACATTGGTGGAGAAATAATAATACAAGGGAAATATTGCATGCAAAGTATCATGTAACTAGCTAGTTAGGAAAGCAAACTAGAAAGTAAAAAGTAACTAGATGAATAGTGTAAAGTATGTGCACCATACTTTAGGGGACAAGGAGGTATGGCTTGAACCTAGGGTACTAGACTAGGGTGGAGACATGTGAATGATATACATATCAATACATATCAATAATACATCTCATAATTCAAACCACACATCAAACAAAACACAAAAACATCCCAAATATTTCTGCTCCCGGCCATGACAAACAGCAGCTCAGTAAAATGACCATAGAGCCTTCGTTTCTCATCCAAATCTTACGTTCTATAGCTTTTTGGAAAGGTATTGAGATGCTCTACAATTCGTCTTTAGAAGCCCTGTCCAGGAAAGCAAGGTAAGGACCTCGTTTTTCCAGTTCTTGCAGCTTGGGTATAGTAACTCCGAAAATTTCTAAGTTGTGTTCTTGATGTTCTTGTTAGTTTAAGGTTTATTAAAGATAGATCAAGCTTCTCCAAGGATTACAAAGCTCATAAAAGGTCACTAGAGACTCAAGGAAGGTATAAATATCTCTCAACCCTTAGCCATGACAAGTTTATAGTTTATATTGTTAGATCTATAAGTATTGGAGTGAATCTTGATGGTTTGAACTTTAGATGATGAGATCTTGAAGATATATGCTTGTTGTTGTGATTGTAAGGCATGTGCTAGAGTATGTAGTCTCATGTATGGTATAGAGATGAGTCTTGGTGGATTTAATGGTTGTAAAGAGAGTATTGTGTTATTGTGAAGTGTTAAAGTTGAAAAGGTGTTTGTTGTAAATTCTGGGAACACAGTCTGTCTTGTAAGAGGGATTAGGACCTCAAGATCTTGTCTCCTTAGGACCTAATTCATATGGTTAGAAAGCTATTTTCATGTAGTTTCCAGGCATATAAGGTTCATACCTAGGTGATGTATAGTTTTTGAGTTATGACCCGATTAGTGAGGAGTGGTCCTGAGATCCGGACTGCACTGAATGGTCAACTTGTGAACCACCTTTGGACCCTTAAAAATTATGTCAACACTATGAAAATTTGAGAATAGCAAGATATTACAGTAGTTAAGCCTGCCCAAAAATAATTGGATTAATATTCATATTTTTCAATTTTACAAAAATGTTAGAGTGAAGTGCGCGCAAGTGAAAAATCATGTGAGGAGTTTGTTTAACATAGTTTTAAGGATAGGTAGTTACGTTTTGAGTTTGGTAACTAATTCGAGTCGGATAAGAAACGAGTGTAATTGGGTGATGACATGGACATATAGGAGGGTTAGTGGGTCGAATGGTGGAGTCGTAAGTTAGTGTGGTATTCTTTAAAACATTGTGATTAAGTGGTGTTGTTAAGATACTAACGAGCGAATGTTGGATATGTATAGATCTTCGTTCCACTTCGCGAGCCCGACCACCCCAACCTCACCAAGGCAAGTTTTCCAACCCTAAGTATTTATTTTCAAAAGATTATATTCTTGATTTTACCTATGCAAGTTTACTTTTCAAAACTTATATATAAGGATTTTCACTGTTGTGTTTGTAACTTCAAAACGTATTATATGCTTATGCCTTACGAGATTATGTTGAAGTTTGAGATATATGCATATGTGTTTGTACAACCTTGAACTTAGAATGAAAGTGTTTTCGTCGGACAACGACTCTAGCAATAGAGGTCGTAGCGGTCCAAATATACTATTGATCGGGGAGCGGTATATTATTGTATCGTGATTAAATTGCGAAAACCCGGAGAGTCATTCGGGAAGTATCGTATACTTAAGTATTTATTATTTTTACGTTGTTAAAAATACTCATCTATCTTGGATTAAAAGCTTATTTTAATTAAATAATTATTCTATTAATTGTTTATATTAAATCTCAAAATATTATTTATTAATTATTATTCATTATTTTAAAGACAAAACTAATCCAAGATACCTTTAGCGTTTTCAAACTCGAATTCTTTCGAACCCAAAACATTTTCGAAAACCCCCGGTCAGCTTTTACTCCCTTGCACGTTTTTCAAGAATTATCGGTCGACTGATGTCGGACCTCAACTACTCGATTTTCAATCAAAACAAGTTTTGAAAGAAAAAGCAAAAAGGGGACTCTGGCGTGCAGGGTCGTTGACGAACGACCCCGAGTTAGTGTAAGAGGCCGTTAGCCAGGCAGTCCGTCATTTATTCCGGCCCAGGTGTTGCCGAAGGATGATTACGGATAGAGTTTTCATCAAGGGTATTTGCGGATGGAGCTTTTACCCAAGGGATAGTTACGGATGGAGTTTCTATCCTTCTACCGGTAGAGAAGACCCGCGGATTGTTGGACTTGTATGTGGCGACTGATCATCGTCAATCCTTGTCAGGTTTTATGTTTTCTTCAAGTCCCATCCTCCACTTTGGAAAAATACTCAAACACTGCTTCTTGGGCCTAAGTGCCAAGTTGCCGATAGTGTGGTTTTTGATAAGAAAAATATTGACATCGTGCAGTATCTAGAACTGCAAGATTTTCTATAAAGATTGGCACGTGTTAGTGCACTCTTGCAATTGTTTCGAAGAATGAAATGTTTTTGAACGAGAAACCTTTTAAGCTAATGGAAGGAAAGAGGTTTTGCAATAATGTATTCCCTGTACAGTATGTTAACCGTAGAGTGTTTTGTCGAAAATGATATACTCATATGTATATATTTTCAAACTTGAGATATATTGAAATGGGAACCTTATAAAGGATTCATATGTTATTCTTAAAGCTCCTTAGTGAGTATAAATGTTTTATTCAAACTCGGACATATATATTGTCGAATTATGTTTTGAAATCTGAGATATATACCCATACAGTTGGGAACGTTTTCGAAATAAACCACATTATTATTTTTCAAAATGGTGAACTTGCTGAGCATTATGTAGCTCATTCTTGCTTTATAAAAACTTTTAAGAAATGGAAGAATTTGGTCGGTTAACTCCGCACCAGCAGAAGAGGAGTAGAAGATTTACCCCTGAGATGATTTAGTTCCTGATAAATACTACAGAGTAAGTCTGATAGGTTTTCAACTGTAATAGTAAGACTTGTCTTCAAGTGTAGTTGTATAAGTGGAAGTGCGTAAGATTCTGGATTGTACAGATGAATTGTACTCCCTTCGTCCCAATGGATTCTTTACACTTACTATTTTGGGCCGTCCCATTCATTTCTTTACATTCCCAAAATAGTAAGTTTTAACACTATTACACCCACTACTTCACTTATTTTAACAATACTTTACACTATTACACCCTCTACTTCACTTATTTTAACAATAAAATCACCATTACACCCACTACTTCACTTATTTTAACAATAAAATCACTATTATATCCACTACTTCATTTATTTTAACAATATTACACCCACTTTATACCCACTTGTCTTGTCCTCCGTGCCCACCAGGAACGTAAAGATCCCAGTGGGACGGAGGGAGTAATATTTAGTGTTACTTTTGATTATCGTTTCTGAGGCTCTAACTTGTATGCGCGTAAGATTGAGGTCTGGATGGATGTATTGTTGAGTTGTAAAGTTAATACAGGTATGATATGGTTGGATGGTGATGTGACGACCTGAATCTCTGACCTCGGATTTGGGGGCGTTACATGAGGCCTTTGTGAAATGTGAAGATGGGGTATAACGACTCTCAGTTGACCCCTTCCAACACGCCTGTTATGCCCAAATATGGCATAATAATTATCATGATTTAATTAGCTAAATTAATGCTTTATTATCTACAATGGGCCTCGAAGATGAAGATTGGGTCACTAAAAGCCCACTATTGGAATCAGCCCAACCTAGCTACAGGGTCGCTTCGCATCTAAGGGATCGCTTCGTATGACTCCCATCAAGGGATCGCTTCTTGCTATCATCATATCCACAAACTAACACAAGGTCGCTATTTCACTCTCTACTAGAAGGCTCATAATTAGACCCCTCAAGGTCTTATGAGTATCCAAACGCTCAGGATCGTCTCGCATGGCTCGATCCCTCGAGGTCGCGTAGCTCGCTTATGCTACATCTCTGCTAGCCTCGCTTGTGAGGTCATATTCTTATCCATGCGAGACCATCGGTTTCCTTCTTTAAACCATGGATCATGGATAGGATCAACAACTCGTTGCCACATCAGCCCTAATCTAGTGGACTTGGGCTATGACTTATCCTCTAAAACCCTAGCCCGGCTAGGTAACTTTCTACCCAAGAACTACGTACGGCTTGATCCCTATAAATAGGGTACGTAGGCACCTTGATAGGGACATGAAACACTTCACCCTTGAAATCACCTATCAAGATCAGCCACATTCATATACACAAACCCTAACCCTTATTCTTCTTTTATAAGCTTTATATCCGTATTTAGCTCCGTTAATCCTGCAACCTCCATAAATATTGTTATACAATATTCTCCCTATAAAATTTGGCGCTAGAAGGAGGGGCGGTCATTGATTGGGAGAACGATGACTAAATCACACAAGAAGAGAAATGGGGAAGGGGGAACACCGGGATCGCATAGGAGGAATAAGGATGATCCCCAGAAAGACACACCCGAAGACGAAGCGCGTAATGAGGGGATCGAGGATGAATTTGAGAAGGATAAAACGCCCCCTGTTGTTCAACAGGTGGCCTTGCCTGGCGAAGTCATGACATTTTTGAAAGGCCTCAGTGACCAAATGATCGAGGTAAGAGAAAAGATGGCCAAGATGGAGAAGCGACACAGTTCTAGGGGCTTCAAAAGGAATACAAGGACAGGGGATCGAACTCACCAAGCAGAAAGTAGCAAAGGTCCCGCCAAGAAGCTAATTGAGGACTTTGATGATGTGGTGACAGATCGGACGAACCCCGATTGGGTAGAAGAGGCAGCTACGATCCGTTAGTGTCTTTGACCGGGTTGGAAAGAAACTCAGCGAGCACGATCTCCGTCTCAAGTTGGTAAAGCTCAAAACTAACACAAATGGAGGGTCTAAAAATAAGAGTAAGGGCCCTCATCAACCCTTATCTCCTCGAAAAGATCGTGAGCGGTCATATCGTCGCAATGACAGACCCCCTCTCCTCGCAGAGAGCGTGAGCGGTCCCATCATCGCGAGGACAGACCCCCTTTCAATCGAGAGCGTGAACGATCCCAACATCGCGAGGAAGACCCTAAAAATAAGGATCGCAGGAATGACCAAGAAGAGTCTAGTGCCCCAAAAAAGACTCAATCTCATCATGCAAGTACTGGAGGAAAGAAAGATGGAGACAAAGAGGCCAGGATTGGGGATTATAAGTTAGAAGAGCTAAAAAAGGCATTAGATGCGATGAACAACGAGAAGAGGATTTTTAGTAATATGGGTTCCTCCTCGCCCTTCACTCACGAGATCTGCACTGCTCCATTGCCTGCAGTATTTCGAGGTCATCACTCTGACATGACCTATAATGGGGAGACTGATCCAGCGGAGTTTGATATACGTTTCAACAATGAGATGGAAGTATATCAAGTATCACAGTTGGCAAGGTGTAGGCTGTTCGCAGCTTCGCTAAGGGGAAGTGCCCAGCAATGGTTCTCGAAGCTGGGATCCCTAGTTGTCATAGATTCTTGGGAACAGTTCGTGGACATCTTTATTAAACAATTTCAATCTTCGATGCTCTATGCACCCCCTGTGTCCACACTGGCGAATATAAAGCAGAAGGAAGGAGAGACTTTGCATGACTACTTTAAGAGGTTCAACGCTGAAGTACCTCGTGTGCGAGGTGCTAATGACGAGGCTGTGAAAAAATTCCTTATTGCGGGGGTAAGGGAAGGAACTAAATTCTGGGAGAAACTACAAGAACAAACCCCTGTTACACTTTCGGAGTTGCATAGGGTCGCTGAGCCCTTCAAGCGCGTTGAGAAATCACTGGCAGATCTAAAAAAGAATAATGAAAGGAGTAGCAGTTGGAGTAGGAATAGGGGAGTAAAAAGAAAAGACTCTAGAAGTCCAAGGCAAAGACGGGATCGAAGCCGAAGCCCCAGCCCAAAAAGGAGAGAACGCGATCCCTTGAGGCGATCCCCTCCTCGAGATCGCTTTGCTAAAAATGAAGACAGGTTTGTCCCTCTGGTTGCTCCGATTGAACACATTTATGCTGTCAATGCGGACAAAGGAATGTTCAAACGACCCACACCAATGGGTTCAAAGGGAACTGCAGACACTAGCAAGTATTGTGCCTTCCATGAACAAGCGGGGCATGCTACTAATAATTGTTGGCAACTTAAACAGCAAATTGATCAATTAATTCGGGATGGAAAATTAACTGAATGGGCGGTTCGTGAAGCAAAGAAGCACCAAGGGAATCCCGGCAAACAAGGAGTGGGGTATCATGTTATGCCACATGAGAAGCAAGATGAGCCCCACAAAGACAGGGAAGAGCGAGCTGGAAGTATACATGTAATCATTGGAGGTCCCCACATTGGGGGGAGAGTAATAAAGCTAGAAAAAGATATGCACGTGAGGCCAGGGCGACCTCTCACTAACGTGCATCATCTACAAGAACGACCTCCAAAGTTGTTTAAAGGCGAAGACACAAACATTATGTTCACTGAGGAAGATGCGAAGTGGGTTCATCATCCCCACTCTGATGCACTTGTGGTTCGGGTTCGTATTGGGTCCCAGAATGTCTATAGGGTCCTTGTTGATAATGGAAGTGCTGTGAACATTCTTACATACGAAGTCTACAAAAGAATGGGATATGTTGATAAGGATCTAGTACCCATGGTGGGACATCTTTATGGGTTCACTGGAGCGTCTGTCAGTGTTAAAGGCCTCGTTCGGCTCCCCATCACTCTAGGGGACGAGCCCTGTATCACCACACAGATCGCTGATTTCATGGTAGTAGATCAACCATCTGCTTACAACGCCATAGTGGGGAGGCCCATCCTAAAAGAAATGAGGGTGGTGACATCTATCTATCACCTCTCTATAAAGTTTCCCACTCCTCATGGTGTTGGTTGTGTGAAAGAAATCCAACATGAATCTCGTGAATGTTATAACAATGCCTTGAAGGCTGCAGAAAAGGGAGGTGGCTTTGTACCAGGAAATATGGAATGTAATATAATATCGATTGAAGAGCTCCCAGATGATTACTTTGAAGGCTTGGGTATCCAGGTGGAACCGATCCCAGGGGCGCTCATGTTATAGGCCTCGCAGCCTGTGTTAATTCTCCAGGAGGGAATCGTTGAAGAGGCTAGTGACGATGAGGAGAGCCCAGAACAAGCTGCGGTGCGAGCCCGAAAGGGGAAGTGGGTTCGCAAGGAAACTTCAACCTTGATAGACTTGCCTAATGGAATAACTCAAGAGACCACAATAATAAATGAATATGGACATGTGGGAGCGATCCCTGCTGCAGAAACGATGTCGGCCTCACCATAAAATGGGATCGCGAGGAGGAATGAAGCAGAATCTAGCACGGCTCGAGAATTTGAACTTGATTTGGATCCTCGCATCCCAGAACATGTTGAACGAGCCGGAGCCGCAGAGGATACCATCCCTATATTGGTTGATGCCAAAGATCCATCCAGGGTATTGAAGGTCGGGTTGCAACTCAACACTGAGCTTCGCGAGAGGCTTATTAGGTTTCTGAAAGCCAATTTGGACGTATTTGCCTGGTCTCATGAAGATATGATTGGAATTGATCCTAATGTTATGTGCCACAAGCTCAACTTGGATCCAAGCAAAAAAGGAATAAGGCAAAAGAGACGACCCATAAGTGGTGAGCGAGCCGAGGCACTCAAAGAGGAAGTTGATAGACTCCTCGAGGTCGGCCTCGTTAGGGAATCTTTCTACCCTGACTGGCTCGCGAACCCCGTTCTTGTGAAGAAGCCTAATGGGAAGTGGAGAACATGTGTGGATTTCACTGACCTCAACAAACATTGTCCCAAGGACAGTTTCCCACTACCAAGGATCGATCAGTTGGTGGACTCAACAGCTGGGCACGCACTTCTTAGTTTCATGGATGCCTAATCGGGGTACAATCAGATACCGATGTATGGTCCTGACCAGGAGCACACTTCGTTCATCACTGATAGGGGTCTCTATTGTTACATAGGGATGCCCTTTGGTCTTCTCAATGCTGGGGCCACCTATCAACGGCTCGTTAATATGATGTTCGAGAAGCAGATTGGGAAAACGATGGAAGTATACGTAGACGACATGTTGGTAAAATCTAAGGAGGCTGGGGATCACATCACTCACCACGCAGAGATGTTTGATATACTGAGAAAATACAGGATGAAGCTTAACCCCCAGAAGTGTGTGTTCGGGGTCGAATCTGGGAAATTCCTAGGGTTCATTGTCAATCATAGGGGCATCGAAGCGAACCCTGCAAAAATAAAAGCTTTAATGGACATGCGATCCCCAAGAAGTGTGAAGGAGGTTCAGAGTTTAACAGGAAGGATCGCAGCACTCAATCGATTTGTTTCAAAATCATCAGACAAGTGCCAAGAATTCTTCAAGGCAATCAAGAAGGTGGGAAAGGATTTTGAATGGACCCTACAGTGCGAGGAGGCATTTCAAAAAATTAAGGAGCATTTGGGATCGCCACCTCTACTCTCCAAGCCTCGTGAGGGAGAAACACTCATTGTGTACTTCGCAGTGTCAGATCATGCGATCAGTGCCGTTTTGGTTCGCGAGGAGGAAAAAGTTCAGTATCCTATCTACTATGTTAGTCGACGAATGATAGAGGCAGAGACTCGCTACACTAATATGGAGAAACTTGCTTATGCCTTAGTATTGGCCTCGCGAAAGCTAAGGCCATACTTTCAGGCTCACAAAATTGAGGTTCGCACATCTTATCCTCTAAGACAAGTGATGAATAAACCAGAAACATCAGGAAGGCTCTTGAAGTGGACTGTGGAACTGAGTCAATTTGACATCGAGTATAAGCCACGAGGGCCTCTAAATGGTCAAGCTCTAGCAGATTTTATTCTTGAATTTCCTCCCTACGTTGAACAAGGTTCTTGGGCTCTCATACCGATCCCTGAAAAGGCGAGTAGCGAGGTCAAAACTCAAAATTCGGCCTCGTGGTGGGAACTTTTTGTGGATGGTGCCTCTAATAAGGAAGGAGCGGGAGCAGGGATCGAGCTTGTTACTCCCGAGGGTCGCAGAATACGAAGCGCAGTTCATTTCACATTTGGAGCATCTAACAATGCAACCGAATACGAGGCCTTAATCATTGGTCTCAAACTTTCAATTGAAATGAAAATTGAAAATCTCAATGCGTACAGTGATTCTATGCTGGTCACAGGCCACATTGGATGCGGTTGGCAAGCTAGAGGACCTCAAATTGAACTCTATCTGCGATTTGTACAAAGATTGATGAAATCATTTAAACAAGTCAAGGTAGAATTTATCAGGAGGGCAAAAAATCAAGGCGCTGATGCCCTAGCAAAATTGGGTTCGCATCGCGAAGCCACTTTACTTGGAGTCGTACCTTTGGAAATTCAAACGAAGCCTAGTGTCCCTGAAGAGTTTATCATGGAAGTAGCGAGCTCAGAACCAACTTGGATGACCCCTATATGGGAGTATGTGAAGAATGGGGTACTACCTCACGATAAAAAGGAAGCATGGAAGGTCAAATATCAGGCTGCTCGCTATGTTATTTATGATGAGGTTCTGTATCGAAGAGGGTTCAACACTCCACTCTTGAGGTGTGTAGATGGCGATGAATGTAACTATATTCTGAGAGAGGCCCATGAAGGTATTTGTGGGAATCACTCAGGGGGTAGTTCGTTAGCTCAGAAAATTCTTCGTCAGGGATATTTTTGGCCCACACTTAAAAGGGATGCATTTGAGTTTTCTAGGAAATGCGATGCCTGTCAAAGGATCGCTAATTTCAGCAACGCACCGGTCTCCCAACTCACTTCGCTCACGAGCCTATGGCCCTTTGCTATGTGGGGGATCGATCTAATTGGGGGACTACCCAAGGCTAAAGGGGGAGTTAAGTACGCAGTGGTAGCAGTGGATTATTTCACCAAGTGGGCCGAAGCTGAGCCACTTGCAACAATCACTGCCAAGAAACTAAAGGATTTCGTGTACAGAGCAATTGTGTGTCGCTATGGGATCCCTTATCAATTCATATCAGATAACAGGAAACAATTTGACAGCAAGGAAATGAAGGAATTCTGTGAGAATTTGGGGATCAAGAAAAGTTTTTCAGCTGTTAGTCATCCTCAGACAAATGGCCAAACTGAGGCAATCAACAAAATAATCAAACATACTTTAAAGGCGAAGCTGGAAGAAAGCAAGGGTAATTGGCCCGAAGAGCTACCAAGGGTCCTGTGGTCTTATAACACGACCCCAAGGAGTACAACTGGAGAGACCCCTTTTTCTCTTACTTATGGGTGCGAGGCCATGGTTCCAGTGGAGGTTGGTTCGGGATCGTTTAGAAGGGAACACTATGACCCTGAGTCTAATGAGGTCAATCATCGGCTCTATTTGGACATGATTGAAGAAACAAGAAGCGAGGCTCAGTTACGCCTCGCAGCTTATCAGCAAAGGACCGCAAGGTACTACAATGGAAAGGTCAAGGTGCGATCCCTACGTACAGGTGACCTAGTGCTCAGAAGAGTCATGCCTAACACTAGGATCGTAGGTCATGGTGTTTTTGGTGCGAATTGGGAAGGACCTTACAAGATCTATGCAACTCTATCAGAGGGAACATACTATCTCACTGATATGGAGGACAAAGTCATTCCGCGAGCTTGGAACGCAGAACACTTGAGAAAATACTATCAGTAAAAGCTTCACTACTGGTAGCCTCTACCTATTTCTACTACTTAGCATGAATAAATTCATACAAAGTATTGGGGGGTAGTGCTCACATAGACACCTCCCCTTTATGATGTAATGACTCTAGGGCCTCGCCCCTACTTATCAATTTTAGGACCTCGCCCCTATTTTGTATTACATGAAGACATTTTTACTTATCAACTTTAGGGCCTCGCCCCTACTATGGCAATAAATGAGTTCGTTTACATTCATTATTGTTTGTTAATTTTTGCATTCAAGCTTCACTTGTTTGTTTGTTAGAATTTTATATCTTAAAGGACAACGATGCGAGGCTACTCCCCTTCAAACAACAATCTATTGAAAAACATATTACTTATACCAGTGCGATCCCTAACGGTTCGCATCTGGTGATCTCACGAGAAATCTAATTAACGAAGACAAACTACATGGAAGATGGAAATGGAAAATACAACACTATTATGAAGACAATTAACATGGAAGCACATGCAATTATAATGGAAACATGGATGAAAATTGAAGTTATGGAAACATAGTTACATCTCGCGAGGTATTCAAAGGGTACCCGCATCCCTAGTTCAAGGACTTAAAAGTATTAATGGTTGCAAGCAAATCACGAATCATTTTTGTCTTGATTAACTTTGGCAGTTTCCTCAGCCAGCCTTGCTTCTTCAGCTATCCTTGCTTCTTCTGTGAGCCGCTCCTCAGCGTCCTCAGCTGCAATTTCCTGCTTCAAAGTCTCAGCAAAGTCAGCATTGCCTGGGCCAAGTTGATCCCAGTCAAAATCAGGGATCATTCTGATAAATCCCTTCATAAAACTAACTTGCCCCTTGACCAGGAATGCATCTTCGGCAGTTGACAGGGCAGCTTTGGCAGCGTTCAGATCGTTGGTTAGCTTTGCAATCTCCTCATCCTTCTTCTTGAGGGCCTCTTCGCTTGACTCCTGCAGCTCCTTGAGGGATTTCTCAAATTCATTCCGCTCCCTGCGAGCAGCCTTTAAATCCGTACGGATCTGGGCAGTGTCATGAGAAAGCTATTTCTTGTAGGTCGCCTCTAGGGATCGCTTGTCCTCAATTTTTTGGAATTCAAGGATCTTATTCTTTTTATCAAGTTGAGCAAAGTGCTTGGTATGAGCAGCTTGTCGGATGAAGGCTTCAGCTAGACATTTGGTTAAGGCTTTAGCATTCTCCTCTGGCGATGCCTTCCACCAGCCCGAGGTCTCAGCCTCATCAGAATATTGGGTCCCCAGCGCAGCAAAGAGGTGTTGCGAGGCTGTTGCAGTAACGACCCCCGAAGGTGGACGAGAGGATCCATCCTTCAGCCCATCTGTCCTGGGTCGCTTTAAAGGGGTCTCTTCAGGAGAAGTCAGAATCTGATCCCCAGCCAGGTTAGATTGCACTGGGGGGTCGCTAACGAGCTTCTTGGAGGGTGCTGTTGGTTTTGGGGGAGGTGCCTTCAATGCAGATTGCGTCTTTGCGCCCTTTTTGGCATTAAGAAAGGGGGGAGCCATACCACTCGACATGCCTACAAAAAGAAATTAACAAGTTAAAAGACTCTTCAATAATATATATGCGAAGACAAGTATGATGCAGGTGCATGAATGTAAGGATAATACGATCCCTAAGTCCTATTTAGGGTATACCCTCTTCTGGTATCTCTACATGAGAGGATGAAGCCTCCTCAGGCAATTTTCTCTTTCGCGAGGACCGCCTCGCGGTGGAAGGCCCCGCTTCGGGGGTGGCTCCTACTCCTTCCTTGAGGAATCCACACTCAATTAAATTTTCTAAGGACATCAGAGTTCTGACGTTTCTCTCTTCCTTGGTCGACTTCGTTAGCACCTCATCGGCTCGTTTCTTCTCATCGCCTTTGAGAACAGTGCGAACCGGACCAACTGCGATGCCGAAATAGTTGTTAATTTTCATAACATTTCGAGAGGATGAAGGAGTGCAATTTGGATAAATAACTCACCAGGAAGATAATTGAAGCTTGTCTTAACTCTGGGAACATCGTGTATGTACAAAAATGGTTCTTTCCACGAACCGGCATTACTTATAGCCCCAGGCAGGAGATTTTTCTTGTTGAACTCTGGCCATATGGAAAAGTAAACATAACCAAAATCCTTGGCCCCACATCGCTTCAATTGAAGGAAATAGCCCATAGTCCTCGCATCCATGGGTGGATATCCAAGTTTGTGATAAAGAATGTAAAGAGCGATCATGGCTCTGTACCCATTTGTACTTATTTGGATAGGGGCCAGGAAATAGGTTTCACAAACATCGTTAATGAAGGGATGAAGGGGTGAGGAGACGCCTATCTTCATTAGAGGGACTGTTAATACCATTCTTGGGACTCTGCCACCATTCTCTTCATTGTCAAAGCGATAGCATCGCATTTTTCTTTTGGGAAGGATAATCTTGCCTTCAGGTCGGAATCTCTCGACCCCTTCTCTAATTGTTTTCTCTGTCAAAGTGGAAGACATGTCTCGACATGCGAGGATGCGAGGCTTGCCTGGTTTAACTTTTGAGCCAGGCTCGATATCTTCAGGGCGAGGCCCATCAACATATATGACCCTCTCTAGCTCAGGTTGAGGGGTCGGCACATAAGGCTCTGGCGACGCTTCGGGAACATACTTATAGTCTTTAAAATTTACAACTCGGGCCACCTCGTCTAGACCCCCGTCGTTTGATGAAGGTTCTTCATAATCGTCATCATCGGAGTTCGCCTCGTTATCCGCACCTTCTTCGAGGTCATAATACGCCTCACCCAATGAATCAATGGGAGAATCGCTTATATGGATGGGAGAGACAGCTTGAGAGGGGGGTATTCTAGCGAGAATTTGTTCCATTTGCGAGTTAAATTCTTCTCCCTTCTTCATTAACGTTTCCACTTCAACTGGGATCGCTTCAACGGGAGGTTCGCTCTGAACTGGAAGCACATCCAGTGAGCAGTCTCGCGAGTCTATAGGACGCTTGGATCTCCTGGTGTTTAAAGGTACTTCCCTTGTGTAATCTTCATTTGACCATTGGGGATCGAAGTATAACTTGAAAGAGCTCTCGCTTGTGCTTGCTGCTCTAGCGATGTTAGCCGCAGCTTCGCTGCTAATTTGAATGTTCGGAAGAGGAGAGGGTGTCCTTGAGCTGTCAGTCGACATCTGAAAAGAATGTGAAAAATTAAGTGTGTGCCCTTACAGAAAGCAAAAAGGGATAAAGGGAGAAAAGAATAAATAAGCAGAAAGGCTCTATGTGTTCTTACTTCACTCACGATTCGAAACAAAGGATCGTTATTCAACCTAAGCTAAAGGATCGCTATCTTGCCTAAACGAGGACGGGATCGCTGAATAAGATTGACATTATGGGATCGCAGCTAAAAGGGGTCGCATCGCATACAATCAAAGTTATCTAAATATGCAATTACAATGATGAACAACAATATAAATATCAAGAAAGGATGAAGACTTACTTTTTCTTGAGAAAGATTGAAGAAATCTGAAGAACTTGGAGATCGCTAGATGTTACACTCGAAAAATTCTTGCGTTTGATCTTGGAGCAAACTGACGGCACTTCGACAATATGTTTGTGAGTATGAGAAAGGAAATGATTGTGACAGGCGTATATATAGCCATCAGGAGAGAGAAGGTCATAGGACACGTGTCAAGATCTTGGCCGTTTAACACACATCTCGAGACATAACAACTGTCAAACCTCTTTAAATTCTTGGGGTCGCGACTACTCCAATAGTCATGTTCATATCAATAGCAAGCCATGGCCTCGCATCGCGGAATCTTCTGATTGATACTTGAGTCCACATCGCATCTCCAATGACAACATGGACTCGGGGGGTAGTTGTTATGCCCAAATCTGGCATAATAATTATCATGATTTAATTAGCTAAATTAATGCTTTATTATCTACAATGGGCCTCGAAGATGAAGATTGGGTCACTAAAAGCCCACTATTGGAATCAGCCCAACCTAGCTACAGGGCCGCTTCGCATCTAAGGGATCGCTTCGTATGACTCCCGTCAAGGGATCGCTTCTTGCTATCATCATATCCACAAACTAACACAAGGTCGCTATTTCACTCTCTACTAGAAGGCTCATAATTAGACCCCTCAAGGTCTTATGAGTATCCAAACGCTCAGGATCGTCTCGCATGGCTCGATCCCTCGAGGTCGCGTAGCTCGCTTATGCTACATCTCTGCTAGCCTCGCTTGTGAGGTCATATTCTTATCCATGCGAGACCATCGGTTTCCTTCTATAAACCATGGATCATGGATAGGATCAACAACTCGTTGCCACATCAGCCCTAATCTAGTGGGCTTGGGCTATGACTTATCCTCTAAAACCCTAGCCCGGCTAGGTAACTTTCTACTCAAGAACTACGTACGGCTTAATCCCTATAAATAGGGTACGTAGGCACCTTGATAGGGACATGAAACACTTCACCCTTGAAATCACCTATCAAGATCAGCCACATTCATATACACAAACCCTAACCCTTATTCTTCTTTTATAAGCTTTATATCCGTATTTAGCTCCGTTAATCCAGCAACCTCCATAAATATTGTTATACAATATTCTCCCTATAACAACGCCTATATACGGGTTCGATGGAGTAGAATATAAAGTTGAGGAAACTATTGAGTTGCCCGCCATCATCGAACAGAAGCTAATGGAGGCCACTCAAATGCTGAACATTTTGATTATCAAAGCATCTTCCACCTCAATGCCATCCTCGGGAGGACTGTCTTAATCAAATTTGAATGACAAGAGGTACTTCCGAGCTTTGAGTTAATTCGCTCCTACCCGTCTGAATATAAGTGGGGGAAATAATTTTTTCTACCAACTCAGGAACTTGACCTTGGTCGAATTTGAACAGGATACCAAAGTCCTAAATTTCTATCTACTTGCATCATTTTTAATCTGTACAACTTCGCAAGGAGCACTAATGCACTAAACTAAAACAACAAATTTGAAACCAGTCGAGTAGTTAATTCTGAGATACAACTTTCAAGAAATCCAAACCTTCATGAGTCATGAGGAAGATTTGAACTGAATTTATACTTAGTATGACAAGTTGTCATTTCCAGACATAGTACCCGTCAATCTCATTAATATGGTAGGTCATCTCCGTAAAATCCATCCCTGCCTTCATTCGACACAACTTTATTACCTGCAATGCTTTGCAGTAGCCATCAGATATTAAAAACAGGAAGTAATTAATTGGGATGTTGAGCTTTGAGATTTCTTTAAAAATGATTTTAGTGTTAACGATCGAATCAATGTTTCTGGCATTTTCGACTACTCTTATTGCCACGGATCCTCACCTGGCCACATTGGACATGCCCAAACCTACATTCTGGAAGCAATGACTCTTTTCCTAGGCGTGAACTGCGAAGTAGCAGCTTGATCCATGCCCAAACCTACATTCTGGAAGCAATGACTCTTTTCCTAGGCGTGAACTGTGAAGTAGCAGCTATCAAGTTTTTTGATGTTAAATAATTCATCAATGGCTTCTTAACAAGATATAATGTGAAGTAGTGCAGAAGGAAGATGCGTCTTTTACTCAGAAATCAAAGAAGTACTATCTCTGTTACAAATATAAATGAACCTGACTTCTCTATCTTGAATGCTATATATCAACATCTTAAATATAAACCTCTATTTCGCATATTTCGCATTAGGATCTCTCATTTCTTCTTCTCCGTTAACATTACTATAAAAAAACACCTTTCGCTATGATCATTAATTTAAATGGTTTGCCTTCCCCAGCAGCTACGTATGCTGCATATGCCTCAGTCTCATCATCGGTCATGCTTCTCCTAACCACATTCCACCAAATAGTCCCTCACCAAGCTCAACAATATGTTGTTCTCTCTGCCATCTCTCGCTTTTTCCATCGCCCCATTGCCGTAGAAAATTCTCACTTCACTATAGTACTGGTCGAGAAATTCCAGGGAATTTCACAAAACCATCTATATGATAACTATTAAACCTACATGTCAATTCCTATCCACTTCCATCCTTGAATCCGTGCAATTGTATAGAACGGAAAATGACTAGTCTTTTCGAGCTTCCCCATATTTATAATCCAAGACAACCTGACCAAGTCTGAACATTCGGAAAATGAGAAATTGTATAAATAAATTTCTGAAACTGCAAGTATTGGAAAAACGAGGAAAATGAGTCGACATGGTAAACTAAAATACTACCAAATCTGAAACCAGTCGATTAGTTAATTTTGACATACAACTTGCAACAAAACCAAAACTTCACGAGTCTTTAAGAAGATTTGAAGTGGATTTATACTTAGTACTACAAGTTGTCATTTTCAGCATAGTACCTGTTAACCTCATTAATATGGTAGGTCATCTCCATAAAATCTATCCAAGAAACCGGTAAAATTTAAACACACACATTCACAATTTCATATCACCTGCAACTGCAGTACTTTGCATAACCAGAAATTGGAAGTAAATTGGGATGTTTAAGCTTTAAGATTTCTTTAAACATGATTTTAGTTTTAACTTTTAATGATCAATGTCTGTGACATTTTCTAGTACTTTTATTGCCAAGTGGAGCTCACCTCAATGCAACACTGTGGACTTGCTCACACCAGCAATGACTCCTTCCCGAAGTCTGAACTGTGTAGTAGCTGCTATCAAGTCTTTGCATGTCAGGTAATTCATTCATGGCTTCTCAGACATCACCACTGGTGCACAAGAGGCTTCATTAATTCTTGGCTTTTAACTCAACAACCAAACAAGTACCAACTCTGTTTCAAATATAACTTTTAGAGGCTTAAAGCAAGATAAAATTTGAGGCCTTTTTATTAAAAAATAAATTAAAATTGTTGTTTTTCTAAAATAAAAATTAATAATTTTTATGTCAAATTAATTTTTTTATTTTATATGTATATCCCGTAGATAATAATGACAATATATATCTTGAATGCTATTTGCTACATTGGCAACAACACCTTAAACAGAAGCCTCTGTTTTCCACTAGGTTCTCTCATTTCTTCTTCATTCTCCATTAATATTACTGTAAAACACCTTTGGCAACAACCATGAATTTCAATGGGTTGCCTTCACAGGCAACTGTGTATGCTACATATGCCTCTGTCTCATCATCAGTGATGCTTCTCCGAGCCACATTTCACCAAATAGTCCCTCATCAAGTTCAACAATATGTTGTTTCTGCCATCTCTCGCTTCTTCCACCGCCCTAGTGTTGTGAAAAATACTCAGTTCACTCTACTGGTTGAGAAGTCCGACGGGATTTCACAAAACCATCTATACGATATCTTTGAAACGTACATGTCAACCAGACCTAATCCCGCTACAAGATGCCTCAAGATCAGTCAGAGCCAGAAAGATCATAAAATCACTACCAAATTAGCCCAATCACAAAAACTGACTGATTTCTACCAAGGTATTGAGATTACATGGGAATTCATTTGCCCTGAATCTGAAAACACATCCGGGAAAAACAATTCTAAAGGGTCAGGTGATGCCATGAAGCAGTGGAAGCAGTGGTTTCAGCTTCGTTTCGAGCAAGTGCACAAGGAGATGATTATGGATTCTTACATTCCCTTTGTCCTGAAAGAGGTAAAAGCTATGAAAAATGCAATGAGATTTCTGAAGCTTCACACTCTAGCAGCCCGCTATGGACCAGGGCTTTGGGACTCGATTACTCTAGAGCATTCGTCGACTTTCGAGACATTGGCAATGGAGCCTACTGAGAAGAAAGCCCTCATGGATGACTTGGATTTGTTTGTGAAGAGAAGAGATTTTTTCAAGAAAGTGGGAAGGGCTTGGAAGAGAGGCTACTTGCTGTATGGGCCTCCAGGGACAGGCAAATCGAGTTTGGTAGCTGCCATCGCTAATCACCTTAAATTTGACATATATGATTTGCAGCTCATGAATGTGACCAGTGACAGTGGGCTAAGGAGATTGTTGCTGGGGACCGCAAACCAATCCATTCTTGTGTTTGAAGATATTGATTGTAGCGTTGACTTGCCTGCTCGGAACACTCCAGCAAAGAATGCTAAGCCTGACCATGGTCTAAAGGTAATCTCCTTATTGCGGGTTCCTGTAAATTATTTAAATAGGTTTCTCAATATTTCTTAGCAAAAATATTGTTCTTGATTTTGTTCTTTTGGTGCATCAAGTTTACACTATCAGGATTGTTGAATTGCATAGACGGAATATGGTCGAGCTGTGGAGACGAGAGGATTATAATCTTCACAACCAACAACAAGGATAAGCTTGATGATGCATTGTTGCGTCCGGGACGAATGGACATGCACATTCACATGTCTTATCTTACAATGAATGGTTTCAAAACTTTAGCTTCCACTTATCTGGACATCAAGCATCAGCACTGGCGTTTCAGGGAGATAGAAGAGCTGTTGGGAACTGTTCAAGTTACTCCTGCTGAAGTTGCTGAGGAACTAATGAAGACAAGTGATGCTGATGTTTGCCTTGGAGGACTCGTTGATCTTCTCAAGGAAAAGAAGAGGAAAAAGGCTAGTGTTGCTGATGGTGAAAACACTAATCATGGAGTTGAACTTACCACACAAGCTAACGAAATGAAAACTAATGGTTGCCGCTGATCTGTTTCTTCAATATCTACTGAAGACATTCTAGTGATAATTTGGACTCATTAGATGGTATAATTATAATGTGAGTCAGTCTAAAGTCTAAAGATTGGGTTTATGATTATAAAGGGTTTTCATGTTTACGTCCTGGTAGTTTTTCTGCGTCCTTGTAATTGTTCTGATGATTATTTGCTCTAAGATCTTGTCTGCTATGTAATGAATTTAAAGAACATTCATCCACTGAAGTTCTTTTTCTTTAATATATATTTGTGTGCATTTAATTAGAACATATGGATTTGAAAGAATTGTCTTCTTCTCTTTTTTGTTGAAAACAAGAATCCATACAAAAGAATAAATCTTTAACAGATCAATACATGTAGAAATTGCTAGGTATTAAGTAATGTTTTCCCTAAAAGATTGACAAAATTAAGTAATCTTTATTAGGTATTTTATAACAAATCCCTACCTGATATTTTCTCATCCAACTAGTTAAGTATTATGCTTATAGTGTGGATGAGAGAGTTTAAACACGATATATATACACCGATATGGACAACAAACAAATAATATGGCTGGAACTGTCCTAAGTTTGACAGTTAAGGTTGCAAATGATATATTTTTAGTTTCTGTGGTCAATTGTTTTCGGGGGACAAGCAAGTTAGGTGCTCATGTGATGGTGTTTCTTCACCTAGTTTAGCTGCATAATTTGTTGGATTGATGAACTATGTAATAGAAAAACTAACTGATATAAGTTGTCGCATCTATAATCATATGAGTTTACAGTAATAAACAGATGATCAGATTAATTAGATGCAAAATTATCATCAAGTTCTGCCTTATGTGGAAATGTCATGTCGTGTCTGGTAAAAGGTAGGCTTTTTTTGTCAAATTGACATATAGTTTGAATAACGAAAATATTTTTCATATGGATAAAGATTATGATAAATATAATAAGAATCTGTCAACAAGAATCGACTCTGACCCATGATAGTGAAATTAAAGCCAACCCAATATATGTTATTTGCTGTTATGGTGCATATCTTTCATTCATACATTCACACTTGGGTTGTAAGAGTAATACAACATTAGCATAGGCAGTGCTGCAGTTGGAATGGCAGTACTTCAAATTAACATTTCATGATTTTCATCCGCTCAAGTTCTTTTAGTTTAATACTCCCTCCGTCCCATAAACAATGACACTATCAACTTTGCACAAAGATTAAGAAAAATGAGTTTGACTTGCTAGGTGTCAATATTTGATTGGTTAGTTTTGAAAGTAAGTGTATAAAAAATGGGTTAGGTGAGAAACTAGTGGGTGTAATAGTGTTTATTGAATAAAAAGAGAGTATAAACTATAAAATAGAGAAGTAGTGGATGTAATAATAAAAAGTAGTGGTCAAAAATAGTAAGTATAGTAGGTTCATTCTTTTTGGGACGTACCAAAAAGTAATAAGTGTCTTATAAAATGGGATGGAGGGAGTATATGTTTGTGTGTAACAAATTAAAATATACGGACTTAAGCGAATATTTTTCATCTCTTTTTTTTGCAAAAAAAGAAAAAAGAATACTTCTTCGTAACAGATTTAATCCATGTAGAAGTTAATGGCTGAGAATTGCTATGTTTTACATGATGCTATGCCTAAAATATTCACATTAAAATCCTCAATATTTACAACATCTCTGGACTAGTTCACAAACTATTTGTGCTATCTAACATGTGGAAGTGTATAATCTTTTACAATCTATTCAATAGATCTTTGAAAATGTCTTCTTTGCATGGAATTGTGAGGCCGCCTTCTGGATGACTAAACCCGAATTCTTTCTCGGCCTGACTTAACAAGTCTTGGAATGTAGGATCATTCAAGTAGGAAACCGGAACTACAAATCTTCTTCTTTGCTTCTCCCCAACATAAACTGCCAGGTATCCCTTAGGGACATTTGAAATACGATCAAGATTTGTCAATGGAAATTGCCGGGTAAGAATTTGCTTAAGATTAGTAATACGAGGCACACGGATACCCATGACGATGCTAGTGAAATATCAAGTTTTCAGGAAAAATGTTCAGGGATATGGCAATACAAGGACTTTTGCAGATGGAAGGCTTTAGACACTTGAATACAGTTGATTTTGTGATGAATGTTGTTAAGTATCCAATAGAGTTTATATAGAACATGTTATAGCCAAAATTCGGATCGGGTATTTCAAGATGGATTCGGGTCTAGTACGGGTTCAATTTGGGGAATTCTAGGATTAATTAGGGTTTTGGTAGGTAATAGAGAAGTCAGGCCGCGCCCTATCCTTTTCTACAACGAGGGTGCGCCCTAAATACAAAAACATGGTGGCAAAACTATTCAAGTTGATTTTCTGAGAAGACATTGAAGAAATCTCTCCTAGGATTCTACTCAAGTTGGGATTCTACTCAAGCTAGAATTCCAGAAGTTGAAGAATTCCCTCCTGTCGTATCTCAGGAGGGGGATGTCCGTCGCAGAAGGCCTCCAGGGATTTGCCTGGATATAAGGACCCTTCTTAGACACTAAGGGCGCGTCCTAAGGTGGAAAGATGGGGACTTTTTGGTGTGTGCTTTGGGAGCTCTGTTCCTGTAGCCAATGGGCGCGCCCTCATTGGGGAACTTTGGAGTAATCCTGCACTTTGCACCCAAAAGCTCTGGATCACCTGTCATGCTATCTGGTGGGTGCTTCTCATTCGGGGGACAGGGATGCGTTCTGCACTTGGGGTAAATCGTGGCTATACCTGCATCCTTGAAATCAAGAAATAGCTGGTAGCGGATAGGACTAGTCCTCGACGGGGGAAGTTTCCTTATCCGTGAAGTCTTGAGATCCTGGATGAGCCTTGGGCCTTTGTGGTTAGGCCTCATAGTAGAACATTCCGGAAGCTGGTCCGTTATCCAAGCCCATTTGGGTTTCTTGCTCTCCAAGAACTACGTATGGCTTGATCCCCTATAAATACCGGGGTACGTAGGCCGATTGAGGGGTTGGAAGTCGAGAGCTCTGAATAGCCGCCACTAACCCTATCAATCTCAGCCACCACACGCCACCACTCTTTTCGGCAAAGAACCACCGCTGTAAATCTTGTTTCCGGCGAAGTACCTCAAATTTTGTTGTTACCAAATTCCTCCGTCAACAAATTGGCGCTAGAAGGAGGGGATCCAATCAAGATCTTCATCTTAGGAGGAAAAGATGTCTCACAATCAACGCAGGGGTTCTCACGAAGAAGAGGGTTATGATTCTGAAGATAGCATGGGGGGAAATCCAACCCACCATGAGGCTTATGTTCCGGAGGAAGTCCATTAGGGGACTCCAATCACCGTGGGTGGTCAGCCACCTGTTCTTATCAGTAACGCGGCATTAATGGAACAACTGTACCGCATGGGTGATGCCTTAAATAATTTCGGGGCAAGATTGTGTTCTGTGGAGGAAAATCAGGGAT
This sequence comes from Kitagawia praeruptora, assembly GCA_037693485.1. Classification (NCBI taxonomy): domain Eukaryota; kingdom Viridiplantae; phylum Streptophyta; class Magnoliopsida; order Apiales; family Apiaceae; genus Kitagawia; species Kitagawia praeruptora. The sequence goes on along the minus strand of CM075352.1, from coordinate 100,070,446 downwards.
CAGGGAGAAAATCTCGGAGTATCCCACGAAATCATCATCGAACAGGGAAAGCCCTTCAAGTCGAGGAAAGCTCTCGTAGAGACGGCGAAGTGCAGGAGAAGAGATTTCAGCTAATTACTCCTCGAAGGTTAGAATACTTTGATCCTATTATTGAACATCCTAGTGAAGATAATTCTGAGCGCAGGTTGTTGAATCCTGAAGCTAGGGCGCGCCCTCACCCTCATCGATCAGGGCGCACCCCTAGTGAGATTCAGCGGGATGAAGAACAGATTGCTAAGGAGAAGAGAGATTTTGCAAGTTTGAAAGAACGCCTTGGAATAAGGCTTAATGACGATGACCTTAGGATATATCTCCTCGAACTTCAAAAGAAAGACAAAAATTTGGAATCGCGGCCCCGTGATCCACAGCGCGCGCCCCCTGTCGGTGACAGGTCGAGGCCCCTTGGACAGGAGCGAGCCCTTCCTCAGAATGGAAATCCACAGCGTGCGCCCCCTGTTAATGACAGGACGCGGCCCCTTGGACTTGAACAAGCTCCTTATCGAGGCAATGCTGGAAGACGAAATAGCCGTGATGACGGTGATAGAAGAATGGAGTTATATAGAGGCGACATACGACTTCGTAATAAAGAGGGCGCGCCCTCTGGTTTTAGATCCCCTCGTATTCATCAAGTACCTTCGAGCCCTTCAAATGAGTCCAGGTCAAGGACGCGCCCTAACTCAGGGGAACAATATCAAAGAGGATCGTGAGAAAATCCACAACCTCGAGGGAATCAACGGCTTCAGGGAAATCCAGAGAGTGAGGGAAATCCTCAAGGTCAGCAAACTAAAACTCAAGGGGATGTCGAGGTTCAACCTCAAGCAGGAACTCAAGGAGGTGTTCTGACAGCGGTTCCACCTCCACCCCCGGGGGGTACTCAAACTGCGGCACAACCAAATATTCAAAATGTTCCCGGGGTTGGGACTTTCAATGTGGATGATTTGAAGAAGCTCCTTGCTCACCTGGATGGAGGAAGAATATCTGCTACTGCATAAACATCCTCTCCATTCTCAACCGAAGTAAGAGAGGCGCGGCTTCCTGCTGGGTATAGATCTATGACAAATGATTTACGCTTTCATGGAAATGCAGACCCTGTTGAATTCCTCGGACGCTTTGATATCGAGATGGATGTCTATCAAGTGACAGAGCTGGCTAGGTGTCGATTGTTGGCAGCAACTTTTAGGGAGAGTGCTCAGCAATGGTTTCAGAAACTTGGCCCGGGAGTTATTACATCTTGGCAGGTGATGAGGAATTTGTTTTTAACTAAATTCCAGGCAGCGGTGAAATATGCCCCTCCAGTAACAACTTTGGCCAATATCAAGCAGAGGGAAGGTGAAAGTCTGCTATCCTACTTCAAGAGATTCAACTCGGAATCAACTCTGGTGAGAGGAGCAACTGACAAAATGCTCAAGAGTTTCTTAATAGCTGGATTGTCAGTAGGAACTGACTTTTGGAAGCATCTTCAAGGGAGAGATCCGCCCACTCTAGCTGATGTGTTTGCACAGGCTGAGTCTTTCAAGATTGTAGAGCAATCCTTAGCAGATAATCGGAAATCAGATTCTCAAAGCGGTGTTAAGGGAAAGACTAACAAGAGGAAGGATAGGTCACCTAGCCCAATACGTCGTATAGCGACTGGTGCTAATCGAGTGAATTTAACTGATTCTAGAAGAAATTGGGGCCCCCCCAGATACTTACACCTATGACCAAAGGTCGGGTAATTATACTCCCCTTGCAGCCTCCATTGAACATATCTTCGAAGTAAACAAAAATAAAGGATTTTTCAGGAAGCCAGAGTCTCTCTCTTCTTGGCAAAGCAAAGACAAGAAAAAGTATTGTGAATTCCATGAGTCTTCAGGGCACAATACTCACGAGTGTCGTCAATTGAAGGATGAAATTGAAGATTTAATCAAAGAAGGGTATTTGGCGGAATGGATTGTCAGAGAGGTGAAAAAACATAGGGAGAATACTGATAAGAGAGATGGAGGGCGCGCCCTCCATGTTGATGGCAAGCCTGAAGAGAAAAAGTTTGTCAAGGAAGGAAGTATTCACACTATCTTTGGTGGACACTCCCTGGGAGGTGACAGCAATCATGCTATGGAGAGGTATACTAGGGAAGCAAGATACCGGCCTCTTACAAATGTGAATAGTTTGGAATTGAGGCCGCCTAAATTGTTCAAAGGAGAATTTGCTGATATCATTTTCACTGAAGAAGAAGCAAGATGGGTACACCATCCTCACAATGATGCTTTGGTGGTGGCAATTCAGATTGGGTCCAAGAATGTGCATCGAGTTTTTGTTGATAATGGAAGTTCGGTGAATATTCTGTATTACAGCACTTACCAAAAGCTTGGACTTTTAGATAAGGATATGATTCAAGATAACGGATGGATCTATGGTTTTTCGGGCGAATCTATAAAGGTCATGGGAGCTATCAGGTTACCAGTAACTCTCGGGGAAGGAACTCTTTCTGTGACTCAAATGATGGATTTCATGATTTTGAATGTGGAATCGTCACACAACGCTTTGGTAGGACGTCCTTTGTTAAAGGAAATGAAGGTTGTGACCTCCATATATCATCTTGCAATGAAGTTTCCTACACCAAACGGTGTGGGAACAATCCGAGGATCCCAACATGATTCGAGAGATTGTTATCACAAGGCAATCAAGGGATTCAGGAAACTACAGAATGGAGGGCGCGCCCTCAATGAAAGTAGTTCAGGGGTTATGAGTATTGTCCCGGGAGAAGTAAAAGTACACTATCTTGTCCAAGAACCAGTAGAAGATGCGCCCCCATTTAGGGCGCGCCCTGAGGAGAGTATTCCAGTGCTTGATGATCTTCAGGATGGGATTCTGGAGGAAATTGAAGAAGGCTCAGAGGAGGTGATTTCAGTTAATATCAGAGGTGAACAGGTTGAAGGGAGGCGAATGTTACTTGAAGGCTTGGTGCATACCCTTGTTGAGGAAGACTTCCCTCTTAAAGAGGACGCGCCCTCCAAGGATGCAGCACCAATCGAGGATCCACGAAACTTTGATTTCGATCTAGATCCGAGAATGCCACAACCTGTAGAAAAGACTGGTCCTGCGGAGGATACCATCCCAATCATGGTGGATGAGAAAGATGCAGGTAAAATTTTGAGAATTGGATCTCAACTGAATTTCAAACTGAGAGGAATGCTCACCAATTTTCTCTTGAATAACTTGGATGTGTTTGCTTGGAGTCATGCTGATATGGTGGGAATCGATTCAAAGGTTATGTGTCATCATCTGAACATAGATCCCACCAAGAAAGGAATTCGCCAGAAACGTCGGCCTGTGAGTGGAGAAAGAGCTATAGCATTATAAGAGGAAGTTGATAGACTTCTAGATGTTGGTTTGATCAAGGAATCATATTATCCTAATTGGTTGGCTAATCCAGTTCTTGTCAAGAAGCCTAATGGAAAGTGGAGAACTTGTGTGGATTTCACGGATCTGAACAAGGCTTGTCCTAAAGATAGTTTTCCTCTCCCTCGAATTGATCAGTTGGTGGATGCTACAGCTGGCCATGCTCTTTTGAGTTTCATGGATGCTTACTCGGGCTACAATCAGATTCCTATGTATGAGCTAGATCAAGAGCATACTTCTTTCATCACAGATAGAGTTTTGTACTGTTACATTGGAATGCCATTCGGTTTGATTAACGCCAGAGCCACCTATCAAAGGTTGGTAAACAAGATGTTCAAAGATCTGATTGGGAAAACTATGGAAGTGTATGTGGATGATATGCTTGTTAAATCTTTGAGGGCAGAAGACCATGTGAAGCATTTAGAGCAGATGTTCGGAGTATTGAGGAAGTTCAGGATGAAGTTGAATCCTCAAAAATGTGTGTTTGGAGTGGAATCCGGAAAATTCTTGGGATTCATTGTCAACCATCGCGGGATCGAGGCGAATCCAGCCAAGATTAAAGCCTTACTTGACATGAAATCTCCATCTAGTGTGAAGCAAGTTCAGAGTTTGGCTGGGAGAATTGCCGCACTAAATCGCTTTCTGTCAAAATCTTCGGATAGATGCCGAGAATTCTTTAAGGCAATTAAGGGAGCATCCAAAGATTTCACGTGGACTCCCGAGTGTGAAGAAGCTTTTCAGAAAATTAAGGAGCAGTTGGGGAATCCTCCGCTCTTGGCCAAGCCCGTGGAAGGAGAGACTTTGATATTGTACTTGGCAGTTTCGGAGTACTCCATTAGTGCAGTATTGGTAAGAGAAGAGATTGATCATCAGTCCCCGGTTTACTATGTGAGCAAGCGTTTGCATGATGCAGAGACTCGATATGCCAGTATGGAAAAGTTGGTTTATGCTTTAATTTTGGCGGCAAGAAAACTTCGTCCTTACTTTCAAGCTCATAAGATCGAGGTTCGTACTGCTTATCCATTGAGGAGTATTCTCCACAAACCGGAAGCTTCAGGAAGAATGTTGAAATGGGCCATCGAATTAGGACAGTTTGATTTGGAATATACACCAAGAACAGCAATTAAAGGTCAGGCTTTAGCAGATTTCATCCTGGAGTTTGATTTAGAGATTGAGGAAAAATCGCTTGTATTAGTGGAACCTGGAATTCCTCCTGAGAGGGCGCGCCCTCTTGAGGAAGTTCCCCAACCTTGGTGGAAGTTGCATGTAGATGGAGCCGTGAATAATGGGGGAGCTGGTGCAGGAGTAATTTTGGTGACACCTGAAGGAAATCAATTCATGAGTGCAATTCACTTCAAATTCGAGGCAACTAATAATGATGCGGAGTATGAGGCTTTGATTAATGGATTGAAGATGGCTTTGGAAATGAAGGTAGCAAATTTGATCGTGTCAAGTGATTCGGAGTTAGTGGTCAGGCAGATCAAAGGAGGTTTTCAGTGTAGAGGTCCGAGAACAGAGCTCTACATGAAGTGTGCACAACGATTAATTCAGAAGTTTCGAGAAGTAAGGTTGGATTGTATTCCTCGGGATGAAAATTGCAGTGCAGATGTTTTAGCCAAGTTAGGATCTCAGAAAGATGCTATGCTGTTGGGAACGGTTCCTCTACAAGTTCAAGAAGTGCCCAGTATTCCGGAAGTAGAAATTATGGAAGTGGAAATTATACCGCAAGCTACTTGGATGACTCCAATTTTAGAGTATCTCCGTAAGGGGATTCTTCCGAGCAATAAGATTGAAGCAAGACGTCTTCGATATCATGCTGCCAGGTTTGTAGAGTATGATGAAATTTTATATAAGAGAGGTTTCAATCAACCACTTCTGAAGTGCATAGATGGAGATGAATGCAATTATATCCTAAGGGAGGTGCATGAAGGAATTTGTGGTAATCACTCGGGGGGTGGTTCGTTGGCAATGAAGGTGTTAAGGCAAGGTTATTATTGGCCTACTATGAAGAAGGATGCCTATGGGTTTGTCAAGGCATGTGATAAATGTCAGAGGTTTGCCAATTTTTCAACGCTTCCGGTGACTACTTTGACTTCCATGATGAGTCCATGGCCATTTGCTATGTGGGGAATCGATCTTATTGGAGAACTCCCCAAGTCTAAGGGAGGAGTCAAGTATGCTGTTGTTGCTGTAGATTACTTCACCAAATGGGCGGAAGCAATGCCCTTGGCCACAATCACAGCAAAGAAAATCAGGGATTTTGTGTTTAATTCCATTGTGTGCAGGTTCGGGATTCCCTACAATCTTATTTTGGATAATGGAAAGCAATTTGACAGTAAGGAATTACGAAAGCTATGTGAAGACTTGGGAATCAAGAAGGAATTCGCAGCTGTGTATCATCCTCAGAGCAATGGGCAGACTGAAGCTATCAACAAGATAATCAACCATACTTTGAAAACCAAGCTAGAAGAAAGTAAAGGAAATTGGCCCGAGGAGCTTCCTATGGTTTTATGGTCGTATAATACAACTCCGAGGACAACAACTGGGGAATCACCTTTCATGTTGTCTTATGGATGTGAGGCAATGGTTCCAGTAGAAATTGGAGCAGGGTCATTTCGAAGGGATTTCTATGATGAAGAAATTAATATGATAAATCAAAGGTTGAATCTGGATTTTCTGGAGGAGACAAGGACTAACTCACAGTTGAGGTTGGCAACTTATCAGCAAAGGATTGCAAGGTATTACAACAGGAAAGTGAAGATTCGTCCTTTTAATGTGGGTGATTTGGTTCTTCGAAAGGTTATGCCAAATACAAAAGTTGCAGCTCATGGAGTTTTTGGTCCAAACTGGGAAGGGCCATACAAGATCAAGTCTATCATTTGGGAAGGAACTTATCATCTGGAAGACTTGGATGGCAATACAATTCCAAGAGCATGGAATGCGGAGCATTTGAAGAAATATTATCAGTAGGGTGTGGCTTTGGCCCCCTATTGTATGAAGGCTATATATAAGTTAGACTAGTATCAATAATTGTTCTCCTAGTCTAGGGGGGTAATGCATATACGCCTTCCTTAGTTCTAGTTGAGATTTATTATTTTTATATTGTTGGTTTTTCGAAGATTATTCTCCTTAGCTCGGGGGGTAATACATGTATACCTTCCCCTGTTCTGTCGAGATTTAAATTTAATAAAGAAGTCATTTGAAGATTATTGAAGTATGTCAAGATATTTTTAGCTGTTTCTTGAAGATTTTTTGATTGAAGAACGAGAAGTCGTGCCTCATATCTTAGGGCGCGTCTTATTAAATTCTGCATAATTACAAGTAATATTGACAAGATAAAGGGATACTGGAAATGCCCTAGGGCGCGTCCTCAACCTATATTTAAAAAGAATTCCTGAAGATATTAAATCACAGTTAAAGTTTAAGTTGAAGATATTTTCTTAAATGAGAAGGTCACGCCCCCGGTTAGGGCGCGCCCTCATTTGAAGAATTTAACAAATAAAAACATGAAGATAAGTAATAAGCATAGCAAAGTTCAAAAGGCATAAAAGGTTAGGAATTACAACTTGCAGGGTTTTACAAAGGACCCGCACCTTAAAAGTTAAAGTATGTACGAAACAAGTTTAAAGACTGAAACTCTAAGGCACGTCCTTAGGGGGAGAAGAAGGGATGACCTTGGAAGGTGAAAGAAGCGCATCCTGAGCATCGTTTGGGCGAACCGTAGTAAGAGGAGATACATTTGCGGGAGGAGAGCTTTGAGTAGGGATAACTGAAGGAGGAGAGGGTTGAACATTTTCAGTAGAGGGCGCGCCCTCGAAAGCATCCTCTAATCCTAGTTCCACTCTTTTTGCCTTAATGGCTACGGTTTGGTCAACCTTAAACTTTGCCACATCCTCAACAACAGTAGGTCCAAATTTCTCCCAGTCATAGTCAGGATCGTTGGCTAGAAAGCCAATAAGATAGAAGTTAAAACCCTTTTCGAAGTTTTCATCTTCAATGGCTTCTCTCTGTTCTTTTAACTTAGCCTTTTCGATTTCTAGGGCACCTTGCTGAGCTTGGAGTTCCTCCACTTGCTTTCTCAATCTCTCAACATGGTCGCTGAGAAATAAGCCATTATCAATAGATTTCTGAAGATCTAACTTGAGGGTGGCAATATCTGCATCTTTGGCATCGCTTTCTTTTTTCCATTTGTTATCATTTTCGATAACCATCTTTGAGTATTTTCTGTTCTCAGTCTCAAGCCTATTGATATGGAGTTTTTCTTTGTGCACTCTCTGGGCGCGCCCTAGAGATTGGATGAGTAGCTGGGCAGATGCTCGAATCATGGACTCAGATTCTTCATCAGCATTCATATTTTGCCAAAAATCCACTTCGTTTTCTTTAACAAGAGGAGCCGCAGCTGGGCCGATCAAAGTCTCAACATACGAGGGCGCGCCCTCAGTTCTTGGCTTCTTGCCCTTGTGGATGTCAGGTTCCTGTGTGTCGGCATTCCTCTTTAAGGATTCTGAAGATGGGGTGACTATGTCACAGAAGTCTTTCTTTGGCGCAGGGCGCGTCCTGGAGTCAGAAGTGCCTGTTTGATTGATATTCTTTTCCTTGTCATTCTTCTTCTTGGCAGCTCCAAATCCACGAGGAATCCTGAGAGCCATATCTGTGCAAGACAAAGAGGAAAAAGAGTCAGGCCGTGCCCTGGGTAAAAAAGGGATTAAATAAGTATAACACGAACAAATTTAGGACAAGTAATAAAGACAAATGGTTAGGGCGCGCCCTAACCTACATTATAACTATTACCTTCATCAGACTCGGAATTCTCACTACTATTAGATGAGATTGTGGGAACGGGAATTCCCTTCTTAAATTTCTTAAATTTGAAAATGTGACCAACTTTATCAGATAAAATTCCGACCCTCTTTAAGTTTTCTTCTGTGATTAAAGATTGGAGGTTGAATTTTTCTGAGGCAACTTTCAGAACGGCTTTTGCCCGCATTAAGGCCGCGCCTTCAAGCGTTTTCTGTGTTCTCTTATCTGTTGGAATTCAAAGGAATCAATAAATGGTTGAAAACTAAAAAGATAAGAAAAGTACAGGGCGCGCCCTCACTTACTAGGATTCGTATTGAATTGTACCCGGACTCGGGGAACGTCCCAGACATAGAAAAAGGGTTCTTTCCAAAACTTTAGATAACTGATTCTTCCTTCAGAAAAACCTTTGTTGTTGTGAGGTTTATTGATTACAAGATAATAGTAACCAATGTTGGACTGTCGAAGGCTGAAGAAATAGCTAACTTCATGCATAGAAGGAGTTCCTAATTCGAGATCGTGATAAAGGATAAATAAAGCCAACACAAGTTTGTAGCTGTTGGGGGAGAGTTGGATGGGTGCTATGTCATACCATCTTAGTATTTGTTGAAGGTAGGGATGTAAGGGCGTGCCAACACCAAGAGCTACCAGCTTCGGGGTTAAGACCATCACTACAAGAAAACAGTCAATAGACATCACACTTTAGACATCGGTCGTAAATGCCACTGATTTTAAAAGATGTAATAACATCATCCCGAATAAAACTGATGTCTTTGTGTTTTGTAGACATCACTATTTTTAAAACTGATGTCTAAAATCAGCCTTTAAAAAATGAAAATACGCGCCCTTGCTTTTGTTTTCCCCCTTAACAAAAATTTCATCCCCTAAGTCAAAATTTTCCCCCCCCCCAAACCAAATATTCCCCCGCCCAACACAATTATTGTACCTCTCACACAAATTAAACAATACCAAAACAAATTAAACATAATATTCTCAGCATACTCTCTCTCTCTCGATCGATCGAACACTCTCTCTCTCTCGACTCACTCTCTCTCTCTCGACTCACCCTCTCTCGGAATCTCTCTAGCTCATCTCTCACCACCACAAACTCACCTCCACTACCACTCACTACTCTACTCACCACTGCTCTCTACTCACATTACCTCCGTTCGACCTTTCTACTCACCACCGCTCTTTGCTCGTGTAGAAATTGGTAAGAATCGGTAATACTCTACACGCATAAGGTCTCCTCTGGTATTTTTAAGGTCTTCTCAATCTATTAAGAGCTTCAATTTGAGGGTTTTTAAAGTCAAAACCCTAATTTCTTAAATTGGGGCTTTTTAAATCAAAACCCTAATTTCTTAATTTTTGTGTTTTTATTTACTTGGTTGTATTTTGCTTAGTTTGATTGTTATTGTAATATATGTTGCAGTATAGTGATATGTTGATGTGTACGTTTGTGCATATGTATTTGATAAATTGAAAATTAATGTTCTATAACAGTGGTGTTTGGTTTTAATGATTTATTTCTGGCAACGTGTATGTGCAGTGTGTAGGATTAGTAAAATTGTTTCTGTTTTGGTTGATATGTTCAAGTTTACATTCAGTTTCAGGGATTTATGTGTGTACATATATTATGTAGAAATGTAGATGTGCACAGACTAGTATACATGTTTATATTCTACTTAAAAGTTTCTTTGCTTTATTAGCTTGAATTGTTATGTACTTGACTTGTTAGACTTGGTCATTTTTCGATGTATTGGATTTAAGTTTAAATTTATTCGGGTTTGGTGCCTTGTGGGTACTTTTTTTTAATAATTAAATTTTAAACTTAAAATGTGTTTTTAGGCAAGTTGGATGCTTTGTTTGTTGTGTGCAGCTAATGTTTAGTGTCTAGACTTGCTTATAATAGGTGACATTGAGGAGCTCTCTTTACAATCATTGGAACTTGAGTTGTGTTGTCATTTGAGGTTTTAGAATTATTTTTTTTGGTATCAGTATAAATTTAAGAGTTAGCATTTTCAATTGCTTTTTTAATGTTTGCCATTCAGTTGTTGTTCTACATGCTCTTAAGAATGAATGAAAGAAGGCACCGCCAAACTGGGTAGGGTCTGATCCATGTGGGGACAAATGGGATGGAATCCTGTGCAGCAAAAGTTCACGTGTCATATCAATGTAAGTCCAGATGTGTTTTAGATTGTAATAGTAAGCAAGGGTTGGGTATGGTATATTTCAACACCATGCATTAATATTAGGTGATAACTTTTTGTTTCAGATCGTTATCAAGCATTGGGCTCACTGGTGAGCTGCCTGGAGATAACGTAAACTTATCAGAGCTGAGGAGTCTGTTGGTCTTTTAATTAAGTTTTCCTTTGGTCCGTGAATATTGAGAAAAGAAAACTTAAAAATTCATTTATACTACTGGGAGTGAATCTGATACTCTCAAATTCATTTTATGTGTTGGTAGCCTTAGTATAATGCCATGAGATTCCATGTTGGTTGCTAAATTAGGATTGGATTTTGGGGAATTGCCTGTCTTTGAAAGTGTCAAAGCTACTGGTGATGCCACTTTCTACACTAACAGGACTATGTGGAAGTGTTATTGTTTCTTTGTAAGAACTAAGAAGCCACCCTCCAATTTATGTATTGCTGAACTAGACTATTTTCTGTTTTTTTTTGTAATTATTTGAATAACAATACAATTATCCTGATCAACAATCACAACTATAGTCTATAAACATGTTTCATCTACTAATTAAGAGAGCTATCCATGGCTGATAATAGATAAGCGAAAATCATCAATCCTTTCTTTACTGTTTGACAAATAAATGTATATCAACAAAAGGCCTGCTGCATCTTTTAATTTTATATTTTTTGTTTTTTAGGCTCTAAAAAATCTTCCAGCATCAGAAATGGTTGAGTCATTAAGCATAGCAGGACCTGGTTTTGTGAACATTGTATTGTCGAAGCAGTGGATAGCCCAGGTTTAGAGTTTTCTCTGTTATGCAGCGTGTTCAGTTTTTTTTTTTTTTTAATATTGTGAAGGAAAGTGATCTACATTGTTCAAATTGTTTTCTTACTGATGCAATGAACTGTTGTTTTAATACAGTAGGTCAAATTAAATTAATTTTAAGTAGAGAATTTTTTGACTCTGCAAGTCATGCCTGATTAATGTTTTGTTCCAGTCATTCAGTCTTAGGCCCACAGTCACTGAACGGCCTAACCTTGCCCTAGGTGCGCCTGCAAATGTGTCGGTCACTGCAATTTTGGAGGATGCAAATGCAATTCGCCAGGTTCCCTCCACTCCCTTTTTTTCATTAATTTTGACCTTTGCATCTCTTACAACCTTTGTCTAACATCCAGTCTATTTTTCAGGCTGTTGCAAGCGATGATGATAGTTGGAGTGAGGAGTGATTCAAAATGTTTATCTTCCACCAGCAGCGTGCGTAGGATCTTTAATTTTTTGGTGGTGCTGTGATATCTATGTGAGTAATCATAGTTCTGTCCATTTGTAATTACTTTGTAGGGTATATCTGTTGTATCTGCATTAGGTGATCTCAATAAGTATTATTTTTTTTTGTAAAGTTTGGGTCAGAAAGTGAGTTTCACTTCTATGTATCCCTAAATTTACTAGTGCCTAAAAGTAATAAATAGTACTCTTCTTTCAGTAGCAATAAATAGTAATAATTTCACTTGACGAATTCATCTAGTTCATAATCGTTTTTTTTTGTCAAAATTTTAAAATCGTTCTTTGGTTGCAAGGCCCTATGGTCAAACAGGTTGTTTTATTTCCTCGGATTTATTTTTTCCTTCCCCCAAACATAGTTCAATGCATAAGAACTCTTACGAGCAGATTCCGGTTTTGGGATCGTCTATAAGTTGGTTGTAAATTACATGAAGTGATAAAAGAGTTCTGTGGTTGCAAGTTTATTATTGTCGAAATACAGCTAACTCTGGAAGAGGTTGTAGATCTTTTAAGGCAAGTAGCTGAAAAGTATGGTAATGATGTTGCTTTTAAGCATGAACAAAGGGTGGATCAATGCCTAGATGTTGGGGGCATTCTGTTGGCAGCTTTGATTGTTTTGCATTATTTCTGTCCTCAATCTAAATCAGCTGGAGTGGCACTAATGAGTTTAAAACTTTGTTTGTCTCTTTAATACATATAAACAATCACATTATTACATGTGTGTAAATTAAGTCATATTATATTAACTTGTGGTTCAGCTTATATTAGATCGTGTATTAGAACAATATTGGTAATCAACTTGTGGTTCAGCTTATATTAGATCGTGTATTGGTAAGTAAATAGTTCATATGGAAAGTATTCAGACATCTCTGTAATAATTAATCAGGTCTATACATGTGTGTAAATTAAGTCTTTTTGCATGATTATTTAGTGTTGCTGTGAACTTCATTTTGAATATGAATACTTACGGAACAAATTAAATTAGGTTTGTACATGTGTGTAATTACAACATTGCCTTTTAATTGTTTCTTCGTTACTCTAGTTATGACTTGGATTTTATTTCTGACTTGATGCTATTTATGACTTGGTCAACTTGGTTATACATCAGTGGATAGCCAAGCCACGTCTCGGAGAGTTAGTTCCTTGAAGTCAAAGATAGTTGCTGTTACAGCAGCCAATAAACATACTGCTGTGGTTTCTGAGTCTGGTGAGGTTTTCACATGGGGATGCAATAAAGATGGCCAGCTTGGTTATGGGACTTCCAATTCAGGCTGGAATTACACTCCAAGAGTGGTCGAATACTTGAAAGGAAAAGTTTGTGGATGATCATCAGGGTCTTCGTGTTTACATTGTGGATGTTTTCTGTAGTACTATGTAACACGAGATATTCACATATACATATAATTTACATGTATGTACTATAATCAATTTTCTCCATTAATTATGTGTATAAAGATGTTAAAAGTTTTTATGAATAAAGATCTATTTGTAACCAGATGAAAAATAACATCAATTTTAGTATCTTAGACATAAATATACATCAATTTTATTATGGCAAAAATGATGTCTAAAACAAAGATATACATCACAGTTTTCTACAATATCTGATGTCTAAGAGAAAAATATAAATTAGTTTTTCTGTAAAAACTGATGTATATATTTACATTAGACATCAGTATAGGATGATGTCTAAGAGAACAATATAAATCAGTTTTTTTCTGAAAAAACTGATGTCTATAAGAATATTAGACATCAGTCTAGAGTGATGTCTAAGCTCACTATAGACATCACTTTATCTGCTAAAATTATGATGTCTAATATCGGAAAAGACATCTTTTACAAAGAAAAAAGGTGATGTGTATGTGAAAAATAACTTAGTTTATTATATGTTTTCTAGAATATATGGCATGCAAGTTGTTTATAAAATTAATTATATCTAACCTATTTTGTAGAACAACTGATGTGTATTGAATGAAAAACTGATGTCTATGTTAGCATAGACATCGGTTTCTGACTGATGTCTAGAATAGACATCTCCAACCTAGACATCACATCCAAAATAACATAGACATCGGCCAGAAACTGATGTCTATTGACCCTTTTCTTGTAGTGCATCCTTGGAATTTTAAAATTTCTACCATAATTGAAGATGTGAGGGCGGTGATGAGCATGTGGGATGGCCCAAATTCCTTCTTGACCATAATACTGCATGGCCCATCCCACTTCGTCACTTGTAGCAATGGAAGACATGTTTACACAGGCAAGTTTGCCCCGTTTCTTTCTGAGTTGATGTTTCTCTTTTTCGGGCATGTCATCATATCTTCCCCAGTCGATATCGATTTCTTCATCAAGGACTTCCCAGTGTTCAAACGAGACAGGATAAGGTAGTGGAGATGTTGGTTCGGAATTAGCCATGGGTGAGATGGAAGAAGCTGAGGGCGCGCCCTCCGAAGAATAAGTATCAGAAGAATGTGTATCGCTAGAAGAATTAGAGTCTGGGGTGAAATCGTGGTCAGAAGGATCTGTGTATAGGGGATTTGGAGTCTTTTCAGGTAGTGGTGTTGGAGTTTTTTCAAGTATTTGAGTGCTGAGGGGGATACCATCAAGGGAATCTTCACTGGAAAAACTCATCCTGCCTTCATTGAAATCTTCGATAAGGCGCGCCTTGTCTTCAGGAGAAATAAATGAGAAAGGGCTCCTATAATGTTCAGGAGATAAGGGGGGTGGCAATGGAGAATGGATCCCTAAACGATCGTTGAATTCCCTAAATGGGTGAAAAGGCGGAGACGCGCCCTCCAGCTCCAAAATTAAATGAAAAAAGGGACTTAGGGCGCGCTCAAGAATTAAATAAACAGAAGAAGTTTTTACAAATTGAGATCGAAGGACGTTTGCAAGAGCTATTCTAAAAACCTAAGGTATATATGTTGTATATTTTACCCTGATTTCTATTGAAGACGCGTCCTGGATAGAAGGCGCGCCCAAGAAAGATTTCATGAAGAGTCAAACTTTTAAAGTTACATTATGATATCAGAAGAATCCAGGACACGCCCTGTGTCAAAGGCGCGCCCTGAGAATTGATTAACCATACCAATTTATCAGAAACATATTTTGAAGGAGTTATAACAGCAAAAATGGATCAAACATGCATACATACACACATATATACAAAGAACATGAAGAACATGAAGAAAAAACCAACAGTTGAATCACAAAATCGGACAAAATACACGGTGAAAATACAGATTGCGGGCATAAAAACATACCTTGGAAGTTCTGGAACAGGATTTGTGGAAGAGAATCGACGAAAAACGCTGTGTTTAGCCGGATTTTTGCTCGGAAAATTGGAAATAGCCGGAGTATGTTTTCTGTAAAAAGAGAATAGAAAAAGAGTAAAGTAAGAGAGAAGGGGGGTATTTATAGGGGTTTGGAAAGATAGTGGATTACAGCTGTAAACCGTTTGGAATTCTGAGGATGCGCCCTCGTCCAAGGCGTGCCCTGATGAAATATTGTGGGAATTTTGTATTTTTAAAGAGAATTCCATATTTTATCTCTGATTTCATATGGAATTGGGGTAGTTGTTATAGCCAAAATTCGGATCGGGTATTTCAAGATGGATTCGGGTCTAGTACGGGTTCAATTTGGGGAATTCTAGGATTAATTAGGGTTTTGGTAGGTAATAGAGAAGTCAGGCCGCGCCCTATCCTTTTCTACAACGAGGGCGCGCCCTAAATACAAAAACATGGTGGCAAAACTATTCAAGTTGATTTTCTGAGAAGACATTGAAGAAATCTCTCCTAGGATTCTACTCAAGTTGGGATTCTACTCAAGCTAGAATTCCAGAAGTTGAAGAATTCCCTCCTGTCGTATCTCAGGAGGGGGATGTCCGTCGCAGAAGGCCTCCAGGGGTTTGCCTGAATATAAGGACCCTTCCTAGACACTAAGGGCGCGCCTTAAGGTGGAAAGATGGGGACTTTTTGGTGTGTGCTTTGGGAGCTCTGTTCCTGTAGCCAATGGGCGCGCCCTCATTGGGGAACTTTGGAGTAATCCTGCACTTTGCACCCAAAAGCTCTGGATCACCTGTCCTGCTATCTGGTGGGTGCTTCTCATTCGGGGGACAGGGATGCGTTCTGCACTTGGGGTAAATCACGGCTATACCTGCATCCTTGAAATCAAGAAATAGCTGGTAGCGGATAGGACTAGTCCTCGACGGGGGAAGTTTCCTTATCCGTGAAGTCTTGAGATCCTGGATGAACTCCCTTTGTAGCAACTACAACAGCTGGACGAACTCCTAATGCTGCAGCGGGACAGATTCCGATGGCTGCAGCCTGACACTCCCACAAACTCCCTCGAAACGAAAGAAAAAGTAGCACGAGGGCCCCCTATCCTGACCTGCTTGAAACTACCACAAGGTAAGTTTCCTACTAGACGGACTATCTAGGAGCTATATATACTAAGAAGTATGAGAGGAAGAAGAGATTTTGGTGTGTTAACTAATGAAGGGAGAGGGGGTATTTATAGGAAGGGGTTTGTAGTAGGTGAGGGGGGGTTGGTGAAGAGCACTGTTCTAAAAATCCCCGATTCAACCGATTAATCTTCTGTAAGGTAACCAACTGATTCGATTTTTGAAATCCGATTAATCCTGTTAATTTATTTAAAATGATATGTTTAACTGTAAATTAGACTAATATATAAAATATTATTATAATATCCGATTAATGCTCCGATTAATCTCCGCCTACCCGATTAGGCGCTAGGTTGTACCCCAGCCGCCCTGGACCGCCTAGCGATTTCTGAAACACTGGTGAAGAGTTGGTGGTGAGTTTGAAAATAAATATTAGGCCGGCTGCCTAACAATTTTCTCATCTAAATTTATTTGTTATGCTTATAGTGGATATAGGAGACCAGTCCTCATAAGTTTGACAGGCAAGGTATCAAATTTTCATATTTTTAGTGGTTAATTGTTTTTCGGGGGACAGAGAAATCAGGTTCTCATGTGAGGATGTTGCGGTGGTCCTGTGGCCGCACGATGTTAGATAGAATCCCGAATATGGTTTTCAGGAGCGAATTGGAGGTGGCGCCTCTCTCTGCGAAAGTTAGGGAAGGGAGGTTGAGATGGTTCGGCCACGTCCGTAGGAGGATACAGGAAGCCCCGGTAAGGAGGGTCGAGAGTCTTTCGGTTGTTGGGGTAAGGAGGAGAGGCAGACCGAGGAGGTCGTGGGAAGAGCAGCTTAGGATGGATTTGAAGGCCTTAAACTTGAATGAGGCCTTGACCGCTGATAGGAGTTGTTGGAGGCGCCAGATTAGAGTTGAGGATTCTCTTCTAGGGAACGGTTCTGTGGTTGAGAGCCTCAGAGTTGGGTTTTCTCGGTTAGAGTTATCTTAGAAGTTTGGCTTTTTGTCCTCATATTGTCTTCTGTTTTCTAGTTTTGCAGGTGCAGGGAGCTTGCCCAGAGGTCATTCTAGATCAGAAAAGGAGTGCCCATTGCCCGCTTAGGTAAGTCCCATGAGGTCCAAGCCATGGGCCCAGGTTCGGTTAAATTCCTTCCACATGCTTTTCATCCCTGTTCATAATCCACACTGTTTTGTGATGCACTAAGCCGAGGGTCTTCACGGAAACAGCCTCTCTACTGTAAAAAGTAGGGGTATGGTCTGCGTACATCTTACCCTCCCCCAGACCCTGCTTTGAGCGGGATATACCGGGTATGTTTGGTTTGGTTTTTTATGTGATGATTTTCTTCTTCACCTATCTTAGCTGCTTGAAATATTGAAAAATCATGTAGTAGAAAATCTAGCAAGCTGATATAAGCTGTCACATATATAATCATATGAATGTGTAGGAAACAGGGGTACAAATCCATTTACTCCTATAAAACAGATTATGAGATTGATCAGATGCAACATGTTCATCAAATCTGGGAAAAGGCTGGCTTTTGTAAAATTGACATATAGTTTGAATGAAGGAAATTTTTTTGATATGGATTTAAGATTATGATCAATATAGTACCAAAACAATCTGTTAAAAAGAATAGACTCTGACCCATGATAGTGAAGGAGATAATTTATTTACAGCGTTCTGGGTAGTTTACAAAATTTATTACACTGTATAAATAATGATATTTGAAACAGTAAATCTGAACAGTGAATTAAAGCCAAACCAATATAGACTGTTCGCTCTGATGGTGAATATCTTACATTAATACATCTACACTTTGCTCAGGTTGTAACTTGTAAGAGTAATAAAGTATCAGCATTCAGAGCTGCAGTTTGCATGAAAGTAGAAAAATGATAAAGCTGAGGGTTATGTAGGGGATCAAGGAATGTGCATTTTAGTGAGCAAAGTTATTTTTGTGCAGAATCACCAGCCTATGGAGATACTTCATAATTAACAACAATGCCTAACTGTGGCCAGGTAAGTTCTCAGTTCTATAACTCTATTCCCCAATATATATCAAGCTAGCTTCTCTTATCTATTCTTCAACACAAACATCTATTTTCCATTTTTAAGCTTGCTTCTCTCATTTCTTCTTCATTAACAACACTCTAAAGACTAAAACCACTTCAACAGCAAAGATGAGTGTGAATGGTTTGCCTTCACCAGCAACCATTTATGCAGCATATGCCTCAGTCTCATCATCTTTGATGCTTCTTCGAACCACATTCCACCAAATAGTCCCACCCCAAGTTCAACAGTATGTTCTCTCTGCCATCACTCGCTTCTTCCACCGCCCCATTGTTCCTGATCAGTTCACTCTAGTGGTCGAAGAGTCCGACGGAATGTCACAAAACTATCTATACGATTCCTTTCAAATCTACATGACCACCAAAGCGAATCCCACAACCAACTGCCTCAAAATCAGCCAGAGTCAGAGAGACCAAAAACTCACTTCCAAATTAGCACATTCACTAAATATAACTGAGTCCTACCAAGGTATTGATATTACATGGGCATTCATCTGCAAACGATTTGAAAACAACTCCAGGAAAAACAATTCTCAAGGGTCTGGTACTGATGTCAAGAAGAAGTGGTTTGAGCTTCGTTTCAAGAAAGTACATAAGGAGATTGTCATGGATTTGTACATACCTTTTGTCCTGGAAGAAGTAACAGCCATGAAAAATGCAAATAGAGTTGTAAAGCTGCACACTCTAGGAAGCTTATATGAAGGACCAGGGTGTTGGGCCTCAATTACACTAGAGCATTCATCCACATTCGAGACTTTGGCGATGGAGCCTAATGAGAAGAAAGCCCTGATGGATGATTTGGATTTGTTTCTTAAGAGGAAAGATTATTTTAAGAGAGTAGGAAGAGCTTGGAAGAGAGGATACTTGTTGTATGGGCCTCCAGGAACAGGCAAATCAAGTTTGGTAGCTGCCATGGCTAATTATCTTAAATTTGATATCTATGATTTGCAACTGATGAATGTGACGAGTGACTGTGAGTTCAGGAGATTGTTGCTGGGGACTGCAAACAGGTCCATTCTTGTGATTGAAGACATTGATTGTAGCGTGGACTTGCCTGACCGGAAGATTCAAGAAAAGAAAGCTAATCCCAAACATGATCTGAAAGTAAATTACTAATTTCTATGTGCTTGTAAATTATTTAAATGGCTTTCTCTTTTCTTTTTTTTTTCAAATATCAGATATCTTGACTTCAATTTTCTGGTGCATATAGTTTACACTATCAGGATTATTGAATTTCATAGATGGTATATGGTCAAGCTGTGGTGATGAGAGGATTATAATCTTCACAACTAACAACAAAGATAAGCTTGATCCTGCACTGTTGCGTCCTGGACGAATGGACATGCACGTTCACATGTCTTATCTTACAATGAATGGTTTCAAAACTTTAGCTTCCACTTATCTGGACATCAAGCATCAGCACTGGCGTTTCAGGGAGATCGAAGAGCTGTTAGGAAGCGTTCAAGTGACTCCTGCTGAAGTTGCTGAGGAACTTATGAAGACAAGTGATGCTGATGTTTGTCTTGGAGGACTTGTTGATTTTCTCAGTGATAAGAACAGGAAAAGGACTAGCATTGGTGATGGTGAAAACACTGATCATGGGGTTAAACTTATCATGAAAACTAATGGTTGCTGCTAATCTTTTTTATATTGTATTGAAAGAACTCTAGTGATATTCTGGACTCTTTTAGATGGTATAATTATTATGTAAACTAGGCCGCCGTATGTATGACTCGCTATGAGGATTTTCATGCTTATGTCCTTGTAGTTGTTCTGATGTTTTTCATCCAAAATCTTATCTGCTAAGTCATGAAATATAAGAACGTGACCGCTTTCCAACAGCTTTGATTACTTGTTGATGCACTTCTAAACATATATTACCGACTATGTGATGATTTGTTTTTTTCTTAATTAGTAAACTAATGTAGTACAAAATTAACAAGGTCTTGAAAGACCTTATAGTTGTACAAGATCATACAACTTGCGTACGTATCTTCTCATTACTTTCAAGTACGTCTGTAGCAAAAGTTGCTTGCAAGTTGTCACGTATTGTAGTACACAAGCCCCGCACAACCAGTGGCAAAAAAAAGGTTAAACCTCTAAGCACATCTGAACATGCTTCAATTGTGTTTGTATATGAATTTGCGACTTCTTATCTCTTAATTCTTAACATCAAAATACAACAATCAACAATAATAAACAATATGTTTTCTTTACAAAGTTTGAATCTATACTCTATATTAATGTGCAAAACCATGTTTTAATGGTACACAATAATACCAAAGTACCAAAAGTACCAAATTTGGTTATCACTTAACTCGGGGTTCGATTCCTTCCAGCTACATAATTATACAAAATTTATTATTTAATTTAAGTTCACCTCATGTTCGATTTGCTATAAGGGGTTCAATTAAGGGGTTTGACGGTTATCACTTAAGGGTTCGATTCTTTCCAACTACATAATTATACAAGATTTATTATTTAATTTCTTTAATTTCATCACGTGTTCGATTTCCTATAAGGGGTTCAATTCCTGACATAATTATAAAGATTTATTTACTTTAATTTTTTTTAACTTTATCTCGGATTCGATTCTTTATAACTATATAATTAAATAGTGTATTAATATTAATTTTTTAATCTCGACTCGTGTTAAATCTATGCCCGTGCCGGGTTATCAGCTAGTATAGCTAAAATGCAAATATCCTGCAAAATAACATGTCAAGCCTCTTCTACCATTTCTTCTTCCCATCTCAGAAACGTAACTGACATTGAATATCATCATATCTGGAATGTCTCGTATAGTAAAAAATTGAGTAAACTTCAAAGTGGTGGCCAAATTTTACACTCATTTCAAAAAAGTGGTCACACTTTCAATTTTGCAAAATGGTGGCCAGACTTGCCTTTTTCCTTTCAAAAAGGTGGCTGCAGGCGATTTTCAGCTTTTTGGCAGGGATAAAATGGGAAAAAAATGCTAGAATTCCCAAAAATTGTCCACAAAAATTCCCAAATTAATATGTGTACCATATGATTGGTTATATTCGTAATAATAATAATAATAATAATAATAATAATAATAATAATAATAATAATAATAATAATAATAATAATGCCCCCCATGTATGCACATCAATTCACCAAAAAATCCACAAATATGAGTTGTCAAGATTTAATTAGTCAATTTATGTGCATGCATGGGGGGCATTATTATTATTATTATTATTACGAATATAACCAATCATATGGTGACATATTAATTTAGGAATTTTTTGGATAATTTTTGGGATTTTTAGCATTTGTTTTAGTAAAATAACATATTTTTCCATTTTACCCCTGCCAAATAAGGTGAAAATCGTCTCCGGCCACTTTTTTGAAAGGAAAAAGGCAAGTCTGGCCACCATTTTGCAAAATTGAAAGTCTGGCCATTTTTTTGAAAATGAGTGTAGAATCTGGCCACTTTTTTGCAATTAACTCTAAAAAATTGTATAATATCTAATATATATCATGTATATTTTTCTTCAAACTCATTAAGAGGTCAATGAAGATGTCTTCTTTGCAGGGAATTGTGAGACAGCCTTCTGGATGATCAAACCCGAATTCTTCCTCGGCTTGACTTAACAAGCCTTAAAATGCAGGATTATTTAAGTACGAAACTGGAACCACAAATCTTCTTCTCTAGCTCTCACCAACATAAATTGGCAGGTAGCCCTTGGGAATAATTTTGGCGGCAAGTTTCGCTCAAATGGACTTGAACAGCAGAAGGGTTTCAACTTGACCACTGAAGAAGGCGAAGGCTGGGCGAAGCATGATCAAGATTTGTGAAGGAAGATGATCTGTAAAGAATCTGCTTGAGATTGGTAATACGAAGCAAACGGATACCCATGATGCTGTGAGATCTTTCACTTAATATTTCAGGGAAAGTCGTAGAGAAAATGATGAAACGCAAAAATTTGTGCCGTTAAGTTTGTATGTTTTTGTTATATTCCTAGAATCTGTGATTATATAGAAGAATAAGATAGTCTTGAACAACTCAGCAAACTGTAGATTGAGTGGTACATGAGTACATTATAGTACAGAAGCATTAGACACTATCACATGATATTCTATTTATTTCATTCAACAAAATAATTCAAGACTGATGGGAGGATGCATGTATATATTTATCTGTCGGGAGACATCATGCCCTACCTACTGCTGGCTCACAAATTTCAACCTGGTGTTCTATTTCAGTCATCACACAAGTATTTAAGATTGCATGGAAGTCTTCTATGTTTGTCTGCAGGTATCATGTCCTGATGTCCTACTACCTCATGGTTAGAAATCTGGTTTTCGAACTTATGGTTAGACATTATTATAGATATATATATGTTCTCTTGAAGAGCATGTCGTCCTACCATGCTGAATCTTTCCGTAAACACTGCGGATTTAGCTTGCCATGTAGATGCAATGGTTGGAGACTCAATACTCATCACTGTTAGTATTGGTGCCCTAGAGGCAATGTATACATTATATTTATGTTTGAGTGATTTTATATATTTGATATATATATATGTTTATTATTGGCTTTATTTACTGCGAAATAAATAAAGTATAATAAATGTCCTTAGAATCTTGATACAAATTGTATAGTTGCAAGTATGTGACTTGAACATGAGATTATATAATGATTGTATCATATTCTTAAATGTCCCTAGCCGAGTATTATTATTAATTAGGACAATAGTAATACACTGAGGCTAGTATGATGATTGACTGATGACCACATCTCATTGGTCATAAGTATGAAGATACTAAAAGCAATGCATAGGTAACTGTACGAGTACAGGGTACTGGACAGACCCACAGTGAGATACATCATGGTAAATAATAAATGTGTCATATGTAATCTCACAGTGATAATGGTGTAATGATCCTTAGACCTGAAGTCGTTATAATTCTACATGAGAATTAATATATTTTGAATTCGTCAAAAGTTATCTTTAGCCGGATAATGATAAAGGTGAATATCGGATATATTATGAATCATGTGAGAAATATGAACGATCTAGATGGGATTTAAATCTCCTGATAAAGGAGTGATATTATCGGCCTCTTGTTTGAGTGAGACTATGAAATGCATGGCCATGCTCAAATGTTGATTTGATTAAATAGTCTACTCATCGATCAAGAAAATGAAGATTAAATTATGAAGAGGATGACACATTACATGCCTCGAGTTTAATCTATAATATCATGATTTAAAGGGATTATATTACATGAAACATTAGTCATAAAAGGTTAATTGAATCGTTGATTTAATTATTGTTTTATTGGGTAGCAATAATGTGTTACTAGACGCCGCTTATTGTTTATAATTTTATTAGAGAATAAAATTATTGCCAATGAAATAATAACCTACAGGGTCACACACAAAGAATGTTTAAAAGGGAAATTAATTTATTTCATTAATTTAAATTAATAATAATTTAAATTATGATTTTAAATTAATAATAAATAATAATTCGAATTTTATAAAATTAATTAAGTGAGACTTGATTAGTTAAAGATAAAATTTGAAGATGTATTTTCTTGACTTATTTGATTAATTAAGTATGACTTAATTAATTTATTTAAATAAATAAGATTTGTTTAAATAAAAATGGCCTAATTGTTTAAGGCTCCACTTTGCTTTATTTCTCTTTATAAACCAAGTGTTGGCAAGTCTTAAAAAAAAAAGACCAAAACTGAAATTTTCAGTTGAGAAGCTAGAGAGAAAATTAAGCTAAGTCAAGAACACATTCCGAATTATTTATTTTGGCTAGTATCAAATTCCGTGGCGTAATCGTTCGACGATTCAAGCAAGCATTCAAGTGTGGATACCGGTGGAGGAGTTACACTTCTAGCTCTCAAGATCAACAAGTTTTGCTCTCAAGATCAACAAGCCATTTGTCATCCATTGGAAAGCTTTAACAAGGTACAATCTTGTTCTTGAGAATTTTTATACCATGATCATCATTTTATACATGGATCTGGGCTTTGGAATTCGTTTTTAATTATTATTTACGTATTATCCGCTGCGTTTTCATACCCGAATTCCAACAATCACAAGTTCACAACGCACAAGGATTAATTGAGGAAGGATATGGCATTTTATATTCAGAATTCAGTTATGTGGTGCATAGATTTTGGTAGTCCAGACAAGGTAGGTGCGCTCATGTAAAATGTTTTTCTCCACCTAAAGATATATGGAACTTCTATATCAAATTACCATGTACACTACAGTACTGAGTTCTGAAGATTCCTTCTTTGAAGGGCATTGTAAAGTAGGAACATTAGCCGGCCTGCAATAAATCATAAACGAATCCCTACAGAAAATGACATATATATTTGATAACTTGGCCCCGAGATGCCTCCGGCGTGAGAATAAGAGTTGGCTTTCGAAGATAATAGTCAAGTAGAGAGCAATAAATGTGTGTAGGTGTGTAATAATGTCTAACCCCTAAACCCTATTTCCTAGGGGTATTTATAGCCCTAGGCCTAGGGTTTAGGGTTGGGTTACCTTCACTCCTGACCATCGGATCCGGGGGACCAGGTGCTGAATTCCCGGGATGTAGGACACGTGTCCCTATTTGTGGGGACCGTTGAATTGAGTGTGGCAGTGTTGTTGAGGACATGATTTGACACATGTTGTTCCTTGTCTTTTAATATAGGTCAACACCAAGTGTGGGAATGTCGGTTGAGCTGGACTACCACCTGTGCCAGGTATCATTAATCCGGGGTCCCCTAGTCTGGGGAGGGGACCCTGTCACGTGGTGGTGACTCCGGGCCTGGGGCTCACTAGCTTGGGCTGGACTGCTCTTATTCTCATAAGTTGAATTGCTTGTTATTTTTGGGCTTGAGGTTGTACCTAATTGGTCCTAGGCTATTTCTAGCCTATCAATATTTACGTGGTTCGGATAATATGAGCTTCTTAAAATTGCCTAATAGACAGATTCTAGAGATCAAATAAACAAGAGGCCCATGAACCATGATCATGATTAGCCATTAGGGAAATTTATTCCCAGTGCACTATTTGAATTTTCGAGCTAGTGCCGGTATATTTTTTTTAATATTTTAACATAAAATGTAACAAAATGTATGAAATTATTTTATTTTTAATAATAAATAAATTATATGAATTGAAATTAGCATATCAAGCAGAATTATAAATAAATAACAGTGGGTGAAAATTAATAAATAAAAGGTAATAGTACTAGATTAATAAATAGTCTGTCTTATGATTAATTTAATTTTTTTCTGTTAGTCACTTAAGTCCATCCAAAAATAAATTACCAACCGCCGACACCGGAAAATTCAAAGGCTTTCAGTTCCACCCCACTTCTAAAGTCTAAACCCCTCAAATGAGATTTATGTTGTAAAAACACTCCAAATTCAAAACATAAAAAACAAACACCACCATCTTGCACGGGGACTGTACAAATATACACACACTCTGTGTATGTATTCAAGAATGCATATTTTCAGAGGAAAACTATTGCACAACACCTCACTCCGTTTCTTCAATCAAGTTTGTACCTTTCTTCAATTTTTTTAACTGTTTCCATATAATTGATTTATTTTATCATCTGGGTATTTTTTATAATCCCCTGTTTTCAATTCTTGTAGTATGTTTATCTCTGTATCTGCCATGTATTAAGAGTGGTGTTGATTGTATTGGTAAAGTTTTAATTTTTATGTGCTATGGTGCTTGAAAGATTGAATTTTTATTGGGTACACTTTGTTTTAGTGTGATTGCTACGTGTTTGATGATTTGTTTAGTTTGAGATTTATATGTGTGCTTCTGCCTAATTTAGTTTTTTGATGCATTGTTAAGTAGCTCGAAAAGGGTATCAGATTTGGGGTTTATAACTTTGTATTATGGTAATATCTCCTGAATTGGGATTTGTAGGTAGTGAAAGGCCGTTTATATTCTACTAAGAATGTCCGCGATATTGGACAGCCAACAGCTGCTACTCATCCACATGTACTGCTCTACCTGCGCCACTCATTCATTCATTTTTTTTGTTGTTTATAGTTATAAACTGATTCTTACATTTACTTATGTGTTTCTTTTTGTGATTCCAGTTACTTAAAGAAGGAGAGATCACACCTGGGATTACAAGTGAAGAATATGTTTCGAGAAGAAAGAAATTATTTGAACTTCTTCCGGAGAAAAGTGTAGCTATAGTTGCGGCTGCCCAAGTAAATATGATGAATGAAGTCGTTCCTTATAATTTTAGACAAGATGCAGACTATTTGTACATAACTGGTTGCCAACAACCTGGTGGCATAGCAGTTCTTGGTCATGACTTTGGTTTATGC
This sequence comes from Kitagawia praeruptora, assembly GCA_037693485.1. Classification (NCBI taxonomy): domain Eukaryota; kingdom Viridiplantae; phylum Streptophyta; class Magnoliopsida; order Apiales; family Apiaceae; genus Kitagawia; species Kitagawia praeruptora. The sequence goes on along the minus strand of CM075352.1, from coordinate 100,043,967 downwards.
ATGTTCATGCCGGAACCAAGTCCTCAGGTATGTTTAACTTTTTTTAATAATATCTTATGATATGCCAGCCATTTTTTGTTGAAAGCCTGGCTAGTCTATAATATTACAAGGAGTAAACATAGCCACATAGGTATGGAATAAATTATTGTTATGGCGGAAAATGATGAACTGCTTAAAGAGGAAGATCCTATGTTTTTTTTGGCCCTTTTCTTTTGGGTATTTAGCTTATTTTTACATGTGAATTGACATTTGAAGACCATAGAGTGTCTGTGTGTTTATACGTGTATCAGTTATACTAATCGTTGAATGATTTCCACCAATAGTAAAACAGTCTTTGCTCTGCACGAAGACAAATTAAATAAATAATTTTGGTGAAGATTATCTTTGCTAGATAATGGGGCTAACTTTATGTTGAAACTGAAGAACTATTATTTAGAACATATTTCATGTTCCTCTTCTCTAAAAAAAATTAGTACTCTACGTGTGTTATAACATTAGAATTTTTAATAAAGGTCGTGTGATCGAGGCTTCCATCACATTGAAAGAAAAAAGCGTCTTTGTCTAATGGTTGTTGTTATCTGCAATATATTTGATAGGACGTTACTTGGCAAGGTGAAGTTGCTGGAGTTGATGCTGCTTTAGACACATTCAAGGCTGAACAGTCGTATCCCATGAGCAAATTAAATGGGGCAAGTCTTGTCCTTTTTTACCAATTATTGAATGTTTATTTTACAGTTTTTCTCCTCATTGATCATAAAGCTGGTGAACTGAACTGAAGTTGCAACTTTAATCTGATTATATTAAAAGATATGACATACCTGCATAATGTGAGGAAAAAATAAAGTAGCCTTGTTTTTTAGCTATATATTTGAGAATCTTGCAAGCAATATAGAACCCGGAACCAGCGGTGTCTGCTGTCATATATTTGTTTAAAGGTTCCTTAGATAAAAATATATGTGATGGATCGTTGTAGGTATTGAGCGCCTAACCAGAAGAGTGCTCAAATACAAGATGTCTCTTTAGTTCTTGGGCTATTAGAAAGGTTTGACACATTTGTAATATAAAGAAACTTTTTTTTTTAATTTTAGAAACCACTTTAATGCTTTAGTATTTGATTTCAGAGATAAAAGAATATTATTATACAATGCACTATGAGTTGTCAACTTTCGTCATTTGTTAGTGAGTATAGCCTACTGTGATTAGCAATATTATCGGAGATATCTTGACATATTCAATATAGCCCCACATATAAAACATATAAACATCTAATTTTGATTCTCTTTAAACTAAATAGTAAATAAAAATAAATCAATTAATAACATATAAAAAAAATTCTACGATCTCGTTCCTCATCGTTCTCCCCATGTTGGAGAAAACTCGACTACGAGTTTTGAATCACGCAAGGATGAGATAGAAATAAGGTGAATTATATGCTCTTTTTGAAGAAACGACTGAGACCCAAAGAACTCTGAAAACTGACGAGCATGCAAAGGAGGCTTAGGCAAGTTCCCCGAAATGATGAAGTCAGTCTGTTCAAACTCAATAATATCATCAACCACTTACTTTTCTTGAACAAGCGAAATTTGCTCCACATGATATTCTTCATCAGAAACTTCTTCATTAACATGTTCCCTACAAATCGAAGAATCTGGTATGATCACAGCATCCATGTCCAACTGATTTTCTGCATTTGTGTCTTCAATATGCTTGACTTCCATTTTCCCTTTGACCTCATTCTCATTCTCCAAATGTGCAAGACGTTCCACTTGAGATGTGATGTTAGAGTCTCAAGAGTCCTTTTTACTTCCTCTTGTGCTCGTTTTAGTTTCTCGTGTCCACCTTTCTTTACTCAAGTCAATTTTGTACCTTTTTTCCAATCTTTTAAGTTCATCATATTGATTATCCAACTCCTTCAGCATAACTCATATAATCTACGTTCACGATGACAAACATAGATTTCAGAGTGCAACTCAACGCGTTCATGCTCAGGGAAATCAAAAATTATCTTCCACAATATCAATTTAACGCTCGATGTAAGCAGGCATGGGTTACACAACGACTCTTGATGAATAATGGAGTTCAAGGGACCGAAACATGAATATTTAAAAGTAGAAAGGGCCAGTCTATCAGATTCAGGCCTACATGGATTGGTTGGTGAATTTATGAAACATTGAGGGGTTCAAGTTCAACAGTGAATACTTCAAAGTTCAGGGGCTAAATTGTCAAATTTATAAACTTTAGGGGCTGCTTTGCAATTTTCAAAAACTTTGAAGGCACCAAACTGTACTTTTTGCAAGATATATAAAGAAACGGAACAAGGTTACCCTTTTTTGTCAAGGTTGCAGCCCCCACCCCCATCCCCCGATTTCCTTCTTTTCCTGGCTTTATTTCTCTTTTTATCTTTTCCCACTTCTTTGATGTTCTTCCGGTGACCCGATCTGCTGATGAACAGTATCTTCGTCTGTGATAAACACTATTCGGCGTCGAAAATTGTTTTTTGGCGATGAACATTTTTTTTTTCTTTTTGCAAGATCTAGGATCTCCCAACAACTAAGAAATAGATTGAGAAACCCAAGCTCTAATACCATTTGATGTTAGACAACTAGTAGAAACAATGATTTATTGAATGAAAACGAGAACGATAAGCTTGGGTAGATTAGCCGCATAAAATCCACTATCGCAAGGGTTTCCCCAGCCGCAGAAGGGAAAAAGAGATCCAATTCGATAATTCAAGTCTAAGCAACAATGTGGGGTTTACAATGTTTTTATAGAACATAGGAACCCTAATTAAATGACCTTTTGGACTAAGACCATCTCCAAAGTCCAACCCATGAAACCAAATAGTGCCACTTTAACATTATTTTGGTGTCAAAATGACATTATCCATAAAATGTACTCCAACCCATTGACACCAAAAGGAATGTTCACATGGAATATATTCTAAATTTCTTCATTTTTATAATGCCAATAAGCACACATTTTAAATTTTAAAATTATTATTACATAAATCTACTAATGTAACTATTAAAAGCATAATGAATAATATTACACATAATATTTGATAAAATACTCATTATGTAAAGGCAAACAAATTAAAAAAAACATAAGGGTATGGTTGGAATTTTGAAAAAGACACCAAATTGGTGTCAAAGGGACACTTCACACTATCCATTTGGTGTTCTTGTGATACCATTTTAGTGTTGGATTGGAGTGGCTTTGACACTATAATCAACATTATTATAGTGTTTTAGTGATGGGTTGGAGTTGCTCTAAGGCTCGATAACAATTGGGTTTATTATATAAGCTACTAGATATTTAATAATCTACTAGCCATATATATAAAACATGTAAACAAATATTTTTTTTTTGTCAGGAGTAAACAAATAATTTTAATTCTCTCTAATGTAAATACAAATAAACCTTAATAACCTATATCAAAATTCTTTAATCCCGTTCCTCATTAGTACACGTATCTTTGACTTATTACTATTATTTTTTTAAATTTCAAATGTCACTGTACCTTCTTTTGAAATTAATTTAACCATTGAAAATAAATATGTTTTATTGACATGTCTTATTTCTTTTTTATAGAACAAATAGAAGTATCAAGAATTTGGAAAGAAACATAATAATTTTATTTAGAATAAAGTGCACTTAGTGTACTCGTCCTTTATTCAAGACACCACTTGCAATATTCTAGTTTAAAATCGAGCACTTGAAATATCAATAATTGTATTTCATTATACTTTGTTGCATTCCGTTAATTTGGGTTAATTTCGTTGGTAATTTAAGGAGTAAAGTACACTTTGTGTACTCGCACTTTACTCAAGACATCACTTACCATACTTTCGTTCAAAATTTAGAGTAAAGTACGAGTACACAAAATGCACTTTAGATAAAGTGCAAGTACACAAAGTGCACTTTACTCCCTAAATTACTAACGGAGTTAATCCAACTTAACAGAATGCAACAAAATGTAATAAAACATAAACATTGATATTTCAAGTGCTCGATTTTGAACTAGAGTATTGTAAGTGGTGTGAGTACACAAAGTGACTTTACTCTTTTATTTATACATTATCACGTGAAAGATGTGCAACTCAATTTTAGGAACAAACTTAAAAGAATACAAATTGCACTTCATGCTGCCTATCAAATATAATATGGCATGTAGTTAAGAAAGTTGAAACATGATAATTATATATTGAAGTCGGTAAATGTTTGTCGCGTGCTCAAATGTGGTCATTTACTAGGTGGTCATCAACACAAGTCCACATAACAAAGGAGTTTCTCTTAACATTAACATGTTTAGTATTTCTTTTACCATACTTTCGTTCAAAATTTAGAGTAAAGTACGAGTACACAAAATGCACTTTAGATAAAGTGCAAGTACACAAAGTGCACTTTACTCCCTAAATTACTAACGGAGTTAATCCAACTTAACAGAATGCAACAAAATGTAATAAAACATAAACATTGATATTTCAAGTGCTCGATTTTGAACTAGAGTATTGTAAGTGGTGTGAGTACACAAAGTGACTTTACTCTTTTATTTATACATTATCACGTGAAAGATGTGCAACTCAATTTTAGGAATAAACTTAAAAGAATACAAATTGCACTTCATGTTGCCTATCAAATATAATATGGCATGTAGTTAACAAAGTTGAAACATGATAATTATATATTGAAGTCGGTAAATGTTTGTCGCGTGCTCAAATGTGGTCATTTACTAGGTGGTCATCAACACAAGTCCACATAACAAAGGAGTTTCTCTTAACATTAGCATGTTTAGTATTTCTTTTAACTTTGCACGCTCTATGCATTCCAATTTAGGTATTCCACTTTCAATGTATTTGTAAGCTGATATTAATCTAATTTAGGATTTTGTGTTTTTCAACAGTACTGGTATATGGTAGGTGTCATCTATTAACTCCTTTAAAATTTGTAGAGTTACCTTTCGCGAGCTACACGTGCTACTAGTGTTTAAAAGAGGAACGACAACAATCTAAATAATGAAAATTAATAAAAACAAAAAAAAATGAAATTTAAAGAATATTAGTCGCATTTACACATTAATTTATCAATGTTTCTTCATTTACTAGGGTTCACATTCTCTTGGTGTTTATTTTATATGTTTGAGTTCAGGGGAAGTGTAAATTAGTGTAAGCTTGTCAGTTTTAGGCACATGTTATTTTTAAAAAAGTTTGAAGACAAAAGTGCTTCATTCTCGCAGGGCATGGAGTAAGAGCTGTTGGTAGCTATTTATTCTTGGGCATCAATTGTTTTTGGTACAAGATGTCTGCTGCAAATTTGAGCACTTAATTTTTTGTATTTAGCTAAATATCATGGATATGGCTACATGTTTATATCATTTGGGAGTTCAATTTTTTTTAAATGAACGCACTATCATGTGTCTTTTTGACCTATTACGCAATTTGCAATAAAATTATATTTAATAGAGACTATGTAACATTTAATTAAACCAACAAGGATTACAACCTAAATTTTCTCTTGTACATTTTGAAAGAGACCGGAGACAAGATTTAGACAGTCTTTTCCAGTAACATGTACTTATGCCCTACTTTTTCTCATGCTGCAGATCCTCAATAACATGATAGAAAATTCTTCCACATTGTTTCACAACAAGTATACAGCAAAGCCAGCTTATACTAGCTTACAAGCCTTTCAAAAATTAGTTTCCAGGGGAAAAGTAATGGACCTCTCTATGTACACCCACGAAGCTCGATGGGTAAAATCACCTGCTGAACTTAAATTAATGCGAGACTCTGCATCAATAGGTTGCCAGGTACTTGTACAATTGCAGTCTTGTATAGCATACTGATTTTTAATTGGGTGCACAGTGACTGTGCTTTCAGGTGCTTTTTTTCCTGTTTGTAAAAGATATAAGAAGTTTATAGTTCCCTTTCCTTCGGTTTTATTCAGGATTCATTATCCGAAGTAACATTATAAAAACAGTAGTGTTGACTGCGTACATTGGCAGATGATAATTATAATCATATGTATGATCGCAGCTTAACTTAACTAATTTCATATGCTCTATCTGTTATAACACTCATACTTGCTGTATGTTCCTATTATATCTGTACATCAAATCTATGCTAAATTAGTTCTCCAATATCAACTTTCTCCATTTTCGTTTAAACTTAAAAATTAGAACTGTTAAATTATGTGGTTCTATGGTTTTTAGGGTTTAGAGAGAATTATTCAAGTTCCATCTTGCCATAACTACAACTAGCAAAAAAAAAAGGTGGGTGTATAGGAAGATGGAACTTGAATAGTTTTCTCTTTTGCGAAGCTTCTTTCTCTATTTTCTTGTACCTGAATAACAATATGTGTGTGTGTGTGTGCGCGTGCATATACTTTTATTATGGGAAGGCTGTTATTGATTTTTACTTTTCATATGTTCAATGAAACTACATAGTAGGTGAATCTCTTCTGGTCAGCACTCAGCTAATCGCTAATGTACTGTTTTATTATGCTTAGATTATTTCTTCTTTAATGTGGAATACTGACATGTTATTTTCCATAATAAATAGGCTCTATTGCAGACAATGATATATTCGAAGGCATTTCCTTATGAAAGCATGTTATCAGCTAAGGTTGAATATGAGTGCAGAACGAGGGGTGCAGAAAGAATGGCGTACGATCTCCTTCTGATATTTTTTAAAAATCTTTTATTCTAATTGTTACCATCCAAAAGTGTTGAGTGGAAATAATGGATTTTTTTTTGTATCTGTTTATCCATTTTAGTCTGGAGGAGTTAACTAATGATGTTACATACATATCATTTAGTTTTGCAGGAGATTTTCATGTATTTTCATGCTTACATCTAATATCCTGGAGGAAAATGCTGTAGGTGAAGTATTTGACAACCATTATTTTCTTACTTCACCAGGTTCAACCCTGTAGTTGGCGGTGGCCCTAATGGTAGTGTAATACATTATTCCCGAAATGACCAAAAAGTGAGTTTGTTAATATCTTTTCTTTTCTTTTTTTAATGTCTTAGACATTCACACTTAGTCAATCTAATATGGGTATTAACAGGTCAAAGATGGTGATCTTGTTTTGATGGATATAGGATGTGAGAGGCATGGTTATGTTAGTGATCTCACTCGTAGTTGGCCACCATGCGGCAGCTTTTCCCCTATGCATGTATGTTATTGTTTCCTTATTGCTCTGTAACATTGTTATAATGATCGGCTGCACCTACTTGATAAGACTTAATTTTGCCTGAATGGAAGCATAAGTACCTTCCTACATAATGAAGCTGCAATATACACTAACAAAGGGTTCACACACTGATCTGAAAGGGACACTACTAATCTCATATGCTCACAACTTCCTCTAGTATGGCATAATAAATGGAAAGCGATCCTAGTATCAAGGGTACTTATTGCGAAAAAATATATTACAAAAACTGAAAAACTAAAGTAATTAAGTCAAAGAGTAGTGCTACATACCCCGAATTGGATCCCAAATATGTTCCCGAATGACACGTGTCGTGTTTTTATTCGGGAACTCATATTTATGCACGAGGGGTACATCTCATTTATAAGAAAATATCCAGTAATATGGTGACACCTCATCATTCAGGAACCGTTTTGGGAACGATTTTGGAGATTGTAGCATTTCTCTAAGTCAAATTCATGAAACAAGATCCTGATGACAGACTGCAAGTAGAAGTTGTTTGAATTTATCCTGGTGGCAAGGGAGCTATATAAAATATCTTCTGAAGTTTTATAATAGTGTGATTATGTAGCAGCAGCTAATAAATATGCATTTTTTGTCGACTTTGAGTTTGCGCTGACTTTATTATACACCTCAAATTTGAGTTTGGCTGACACTGTTATACATATCATGTCTCTCTTCTTGTTGATCCGACTGTTCATGTGAAGTTATGAGCTGATATAAGATGTACAATTAATGTGTATGTTTCAGGCAGACCTTTATGATCTCATTCTAGAGACAAATAAGGAGTGTATAAAGCTTTGCAGACCTGGCACCAGCCTCCGGGAGATTCACAATTTTTCAGTATGATTTGAGTACTTTAATTTCCTATTTCAGCTCTTTTGCTTGAATGCAATGCGGTTAATGTAGGTGTAATATAGCATGTATTAGGTGAAAAGATAGTTTCATAATTTTGTCATTGTAAATAAGATAACGGGTCCTGTTCAGTATCCTTATAACTATTTAACAAATACTCATATTTCTCTGTGTTCATACAATATTGAGCTAGAAGTGTCATCTTCACGCGGTACCTTGTTTTGTTATACATCGTGTTGTCATTGAAGTACAGTTCTGAACAAAGATTTCATTGAATTTTTCAATAATACCTATCTTATTACTTTATGTGTTCCGTTCACTTATAGACATACAATAATTGGGGATATCCACTTAAACACCCACATCTTAGTCCAAGTAACAGTCACGCAGGTGGTATAAAAAATTGCAAAAGAATTCCTATACATCATTCTTTGAAGAGCTGGTGCTTAACCAGGATATCTGACTACTCCTTAGAAGCTTTTCGGCTATTCCACAAAATATCTGGATAATGGTTTTGGTGTGGGAATATCTGAATTCTGAAGTAAGAAACTTGCATGTATTGCTAATATGCGTTGTTTCACTCTTTTTTTTGGTGTTCACTAACAAAGTTGTAGCCTTGGAAACTGCTCAACAAACTTGCATCAATATAAATATTTATGTTGCTACATGTCATAGGTTGAAAAGCTGCGGAAAGGCTTCAAGGAGCGAGGGATACTTAAAAATGATCGTTCATACCATCAGCTAAACCCAACCAGCATAGGTGAACCCTTGTTATGCATAAGGCCTCATGTAGGGTTTCAAAATTTTGCAATAGCAAACTAACCTATACCAGCTCCATCCGAGGAATCTAATTAACCTTTTGGTTGTTGGAAAATATCTATACTGATTTTAAACTTGGATTTGTATGGCTTTTGATGTAATTTTCAGGTCACTATCTAGGAATGGATGTTCATGATTGTTCTACAATTACTTATGACCGTACTCTGAAGCCAGGTGTTGTAAGTTATTCACAAACTGATGCTCATTTTTACTGTTTATACTTGAACTGAGATTTGAAGTCTTCTTACCTATCTATCAAGATTTCTGGTTTACTGTTTTGAAATTTCCATTATATCTGCATTAACTTTGGGATGGTCATTCTTTCTTCTGTTTTTTTTTCCCACCAGAAGTATTGCTACTTTTAATTTTTAGAAAGTCGGGTAATAAGAGAAACCCTCTGTTAGGTAACAAGTCCTTATTCTATTATATTAATAGAGAGTTATTAGAAAACACATTTACATTGCCTGGTGGTATGAACTGTGAATTTTTATCATTGCAAAATTGTTGCACTTGCATAAGTGGAGGCATAATTTACATTACACACTTGCATGTCTTTCATCATACAACAATTGAAGATCTTCATGTTCAGTACATGTCAATGAATTAGAACCAAAGTGGTTGGTTTGAATTTCGTAGAGCTACCATAATCTATGCAGGACATTTTATTATGTATTTTTGATAATTTTGAGGGACATGTTTCGTGCTAAACTATTGTTCTATATTAATTATAAAATTATATTGCAGGTTGTAACAATTGAACCTGGTGTTTATATTCCGACAAATTATAATGGTCCAGAGAGGTAAAAAGCATCAAGGTTTTGTTTCAAGTTGATTTGTATTTCAAGAAGTCAAATGTTGTCTCATGTCTGATTTTAATTTAATTTATAAGTTCATCTTCAGAAAAGCAGGGAAAGTGCTAGGCATTTTAGCAAAACTATGACATGCATAATTGACTGAATTAAACTAAATAAATTATTTTTTCGGTCTCCCTTAAGATTTCTCAATTACAATGTTTCTGAGAAGAATAAAGAACGACTTTTGGAGGCAACTGTTATTCTCAAATTGGGGTCCTGGTGGATTTGAGCCCTAGTTTAAAGTTTGAACTGGTAGTGATGGAAAAAAAGGAAGGAAAGAAATAGTTACTAACATTTACCCACAAAGTAGTACCAATTTTATTCTGTTCTCCTTCTCCCCAATTTCATTCCTTTGAATTTAAGTGTGGTAAACACACACACACACACACAAACACACACACTTCCCCCGAGGCTAGCTCAAACTCCCAACCTTGTGTTCCAAAGAGAAGAGGAGTATCTACTAGGCTATAGTGCTAGGATGAGGATGGAGCATCATTGCTTTACTAATAAATGCTTAATTTTTATATTTTATATTTACGCATTCTGAAAGTTAATGCAGGTATGGAGGCATTGGAATTAGGATTGAGGATGAAGTCCTCATTACTGAATCAGGTCATGAGGTATATATGCGAACCTACTTGTACATTGTCTAAAGTCACAAGATTTTGTTTCTGTTTAATTTCATGAAAAAACCTGTAACCAATTGCTGTACTTGGGCCATACTTATTTTTGATGTGGTAACAGGTCCTGACTGGGTCTTTACCAAAAGAAATTAACCATTTAGAATCCTTGCTTAATGACTACGGCAACGGAATGATGTCGGAGACTTCAAATGTCATGCAAGCTGCTTCCAGTTAGTATACAAGCTCATTGACGTATGGTAAAATCAAAAATGACAACTGCAATACGGCCCAAATATTTCAGGACTTGGGTACATGTAATTTAGTTTATTTACATTATTTTATGTGGTCTATTCATGTCAAAGGGTGAATATAATACTAATATTTTGTTAGCTTAGTTTTTTGGTTAGTAGATGCATGAATCTCTCGATCTACTACACATTTCAACTCTCTTATCTGTTGTGAAACCTCTATGATGTAGTGACTTCAGTACTAAAAATATTGGGAGCTGATATGTGTATACCTTGATTTATAGGTGCACACCTTTTACTGATATTTAGATTAATCTATACTTATGTACCATAAGTATAGATTGGAGTTGAAGATGTATGAGTGGGTGATTTAGTCTCAATTCCAACTAAGCGTGTGCACCTATAAGTCAAGGGTATACACCTATCACCTCCCAAAATATTTTGATATGAGTCCTAGTCCACACACCACAGAAAGCAAGCGGTTAAGCCAGCGATTGTTGTAGTACATGATTAATATTTCTGTAACATACCGTATTGTAGTTTTTTTTTTTACGGTAGTATGTTGAAGTACCAATTTGTTCTAGATCACTACCCGTTAGATATGTCAAAATGCTGGGTTTGTTAAGTCGGTATTTAGATATTTGTTTAGAGTTGGAACTCAAAATCTCTGTGTTCGCATTTGGTTTAATGTAAACATTTAATCATGAGATAAGAGTGCGATATTACATAGACCTAGGCCACCGCTAGGTTGGTACTATTTCATCTGTTTACTTTTTCATATCCTAGCGATGGCGGTAGATTTCGTAAATCGGAATAAATCAGTTTAGGTACTTAATAGCGATTTATCGGTAAATCGAGAATTTATCGAAATGATAAATCGGAACAAAAATCGGATAAATTTTAATAATATTTAATATATTAGTCTAATTTATAATATAATATACCATTTAAAAATATTTCATAGCAATAAATCGGATTTTAAAAATTAAATCGATCAAATATTTTTTAATGATGAATTGATGATTTATCGATGATTTTTTAAAAGGGATTGAGGTGCCTGAGTTTGTCAAAAACCTGAGGTTAAAAGATTTGCAATATAATTCTAAGGTTATATATGTAAATTACTATTAAAAAAAATTTTATATTTACAAAATTGCCCCTGCGTGGCCACTTGATTTATAGGAAGAAAATCTTTTAACCTCGTGAAGATTGCCTGAGGACAATCTCAGACCCAGTTTTCTCTTTTTAAAAATCGGATTATTTTTAGAACATTGATTCTAGCGCTAAATTAACTGATTCCATTTTTAATGTAAATATTTAAAGTTCTTATCAATCAATATCAATCAATCAATATCAATCAATATATTTCTAATATCTGCTAGTATTGCATTTTGAAAATTACTGTTTTTATCCTTCATATTTTTAATTTTCTTTATTTCTTTGATGTCCTTTTTTGTCATTACACAGGAAAATTATTGCTTTTATCCTTTATCTTTTTAATCTTCTTTATTTCTTTGATGTCCATTTTTGTCATTACACAACATTTGGAGCGACCCAATTTAAATTGGATCGACCCAAATCTAAATCTATACTATTTTTTATCATTACACAACGTTTGGATCGACCCAATTGGATTGACCCAAATCTAAACCTCTACTATTATCCTTCATTTTTTTATTAATAATATAATTAATGATAATTAGCCGATTGACTTTTTCAATTAAAAGATGTTTACTTATAATTTATATGATATAACCTTTTATAAATACCTAAAATATCATATCTTTCAATCAATAATATTTTTCTCTCTAATCAGCATTTGGAGCGATCCAATTGGATCACCCCAAATCCAAAACTCTACTATTATCCTTCATTTTTCATTAATAATATAATTAATGATAATTAGCTGATTGTCTTTTTCAATTAAAAGATGTTTACTTATAATTGATGATATTACCTTTTATAAATACCTAATATCCGTTAGATTTTTAGTTAAAAATAAGAACAGTTAGATCTAATGATTAAATATATTACATGATTAAATTTATTTACTGAAATTTCAAGGTTCGAATTTTTATAAATACCTAAAATATCATATCTTCCAATCAATAATTTTTTTCTCTCTAATTAAAACACGTTGACTTTTAATTTAAAACATAATATTGCAATAATTAATACATACAAAAAAATATGACATCATATCTTCTAACCACTAACAAAATATGATAAAAATTCGTATACAACGAATAATATCCGTTAGATTTTTAGTTAAAACATTTGGATTGACCCAAATCTAAACCTCTACTATTATCCTTCATTTTTTTTTATTAATAATATAATTAATGATAATTAGCCGATTGCCTTTTTCAATTAAAAGATGTTTACTTATAATTTATATGATATTACCTTTTATAAATACCTAAAATAACATATCTTTCAATCAATAATTTTTTTTCTCTCTAATCAGCATTTGGAGCGATCCAATTGGATCAACCCAAATCTAAACCTCTACTATTATCCTTCATTTTTATTAATAATATAATTAATGATAATTAGCTTATTGCCTTTTTCAATTAAAAGATGTTTACTTATAATTGATGATATTACCTTTTATAAATACCTAAAATATCATATCTTCCAATCAATAATTTTAACCACTAACAAAATATAATAAAAAATTGTACACAACGAATAATATCAATTAGTTTTTTAGTTAAAAATTAGAATTGTTAGATCTAATGATTAAATATATTACATGATTAAATTTATTTACTAAAATTTCAAGGCTCAAATTTTTACAAATACCTAAAATATCATATCTTTCAATCAATAATTTCTTCTCTCTACTTAAAACACGTTGTCTTTTAATTTAAAATATAATACTGCAATAATTAATACATACCCAAAAATATGACATCATATCTTCTAACCACTAATAAAATCTATACTATATTATAAAAGCCGAAACATTAAAAGTTTGGTCGGTCGGTCGGTACGGTACCTATTGATTTTACTTATTTACCCTTACTCAAATAAATTTCATCATACTAAGTAATTAATTTCTATTTTCATGTTAAACATATTATCTTCTCTATTTTTCAATAAATAAATAATTTCCTTTTTCAGGTAAATTCAATATCTTTTATATTTTATCTAACTAAAATTTCCATCCTACTAACTAATTAATTTCCCTTTTCAGGTTAAACATATTATCTTTTCTATTTTTCAAAAACTAAATAATTTCCTTTTTCAGGTAAAATACAATATTTTTCATATTTTATCTAACTAAAATTTCTCCTTTATTAATCAATTTCCTTTTTCAGGTTAAACATATTATCTTTTCTATTCTTTAATAACTAAATAATTTCCTTCTTAGGTAAAATATAATATGTTTTACATTTTATCTAACTAAAATTTCTCCTTTTTTAAAAACTACGATCAATTTTGTATAATAAAATAACATAATTATATTATAATTAGTATTAACTAATCAATTACCTTTTTGAGCCAAAATACCTTAACTTTTCTCTTTTCTCTAACTAAAATCTCTCTTTTTCCAATTGTATCATGGATGATTACCTTTTTCAAACACATTAACTTTTTTCCTTTCTCTTACGAAAATCTCTATTTTTCAAATTATATCACGGGCGATTCTATTTAATAAAAATAAAATAATAATATTATAGTACTAATAATTATAACTGATTACCTTTTCAACTAAAACGTATCATCTTTTATATTTTCCTAATTAAATTCCTTTTTTTCTAGAAATTTTAGGAGCAACATTAATTTCTCATTTTCTAAAAACTATTTGCAATTTTATTTAGTAAAATAACATAATTAAATTATAATTACTATAAACTAATCAATTACCTTTTTCACATAAATTATGTCATCTTTTTAATTTTCACGTTACCTTTATATTTTTTAAAACTAAAATCTCTCTTTTTCCGATTATATCACGGATGGTTCTGTTTGATACAATAAACTAATAATATCATAATATTAATAATTAAGGGTTACCTTTTTTTTATCTAAAATGTATCATCTTCTATTTAATGAAATAAAATAATAATTATATAAATACTAATAATTAGCCGATTACCTTTTTCAAGTAAAACCTATCATTTTTTCTATATTTTCTAACTAAAATGCCTCATTTTCTAGAAATATCACGGATAACATTTATATAATTATTATCAAATCATCTCATATAAAAATTTAAGGCTCCCAAATTTATATTTAAAAAAATTAACTTAAACAAACGAAAATTCATATAATATGAAAAAAAAACCGTGCATCAAATAACTCGGTTCTATTTTTTAATTTTCTCAAATTTTTGAATTAATAATTCCAATGATTAAAAAAAATCTTAATTGCATTTTAAAACTTTACTACTAGAGGAAACTAAATATATAGTTTCATTATTTTTTACCTATAAAATCTTTATTAATGAAGTAAAGTAAATATCTAAATTGTATTTTAAATTTTTACTAATCGAGGAAACTAAATATACAATTTCAATGTCCTTACCTTTAATATTTCATTTTAAAACATTGAAAGTTTGGTCGGTCGGTTGGTTGGTTGGTTGGTCGGTCGATACCTATTTTTTTACTTTATTACCCTTACTTAATTATAAATAAAATTTCTCCTAATAACTAATCAATTTCTGTTTTCAAGTAAAACATATTAAAATAATCAATTTCCTTCTAAAATGCGTTACCTTTTCTATTTTTTTAGCTAAAATCTCTCTTTTTCCAATTAAATGACGCCCTTACTTAATTATAAATAAACAATTTCCCAATAACTAATCAATTTTCTTTTTCAAGTAAAACATATTAAAATAATCGATTTTCTTTAAAAAAATGCTACCTTTTCTATTTCCTTTAGCTAAAATCTATATTTTTCCAATTATATGGCGCCGGTCGGTTGATTGGTTGGTCGATCGATCGGTACCTATTGTTATTACTTAATTACCCGTACTTAATTATAAATAAAATTTCTCCTAATAATTAATCAATTTATGTTTTCAAGTAAAACATATTAAAATTATCAATTTCTGTTTTCAAGTAAAACATATTAAAATTATTAATTTCTCTAAATTGCATTTTAAATTTTTACTAATCGAGAAAACTAAATATACAACTCAATTGCATTTTAAATTTTACTAATAGTGGAAATTAAATATCACTAACAAAACATAATAAAAATTTGTATACAACGAATAATATCCGTTAAATTTTTAGTTAAAAATTAGAACTATTATATACTTATATAAAGGAGAAACGAGGGGATCTAAACCTCTACTATTATCCTTCATTTTTTTATTAATAATATAATTAATGATAATTAGCCGATTGACTTTTTCAATTAAAAGATGTTTACTTATAATTGATATGATATTACCTTTTATAAATACCTAAAATATCATATCTTCCAATCAATAATTTTTTTTCTCTCTAATCAGCATTTGAAGCGACCCAATTGGATCAACCCAAATCTAAACTTCTACTATTATCCTTCATTTTTTATTAATAATATAATTAATGATAATTAGCTGATTGCCTTTTTCAATTAAATGATGTTTACTTATAATTGATGATATTACCTTTTATAAATACCTAAAATATCATATCTTCCAATCAATAATTTTTTTCTTTCTAATTTAAAACAAGTTGACTTCTAATTTAAAACATAATGTTGCAATAATTAATACATACCCAAAAATATGACATCATATCTTCTAACCACTAACAAAATATAATAAAAATTTGTATACAACGAATAATATCCGTTAGATTTTTAGTTAAAAATTAGAACTGTTAGATCTAATGATTAAATATATTACATGATTAAATTTAATTACTAATTGCATACCCAAAAATATGACATCGTATCTTCTAGCCACTAACAAAATATAATAAAAATTCGAATACAACAAATAATATCCGTTAGATTTTTAGTTAAAATTAGAACTGTTAGATCTAATGATTAAATATGTTACATGATTAAATTTATTTACTAAAATTTCAAGATTCGAATTCCGTCAACGATACTATTATCCTTCATTTTCTTAATCTTTTTTATTTCTTTGATGCCCCTTTTTACCATTACACAGCATTTGGAGCGACCCAATTTAGATTGGATCGACCAAAATCTAAACATATACTATTTTTTGTCATTACACAACATATGGAGTAACCCAATTGGATCGACCCAAATCTAAACCTCTACTATTATCCTTTATTTTTTCTATCTTTCTTTATTTCTTTGATTCTCCTTTTTGTCATTACTCAAATCTATCTCTGTCATTTTTCACCTTCAAGTCCAAGCCGCTAAAATCTTCACACTGCTGGATTTTGACGCATGTTTGCACTTTTCAGATTTGAAAGCTGGGTTTTTCACCAAATTAACATCTCAACCCCCTGAAGTAAGGTTAAGGTATGTGTACTAGACCTCCGTACGGGTCATATATGTTTGGTTCCGGTTTTTAGTTTGGCCATAAGTGTAAAGTTTTTATTAATTTCACAGTGTTAAAAATTAGACATGATAATATTTGTTTGGTTTTGATTTTGGTTTGGAATTTAAGAATTAAAGTTTTAATGAATTACTCGATGTTATAATAATATACAGTACACCAGAAAGGTACCTTTAAAATATTTGCTTGGCCTTTCAATTTTCAATTTTACCTGTCATAATGACAAAGTTAGTTGAAAAGATTACCAACATTGACACAGTACATACCATTTTATTTGTAAATAATCTTGGGACTCAATTTGATACTTATAGATAGGGGTGTCAAATTTTGACACGACCCGAAACCCGACCCGAACCCAACCCGGAAAAGTACGAATTTGGGTCGAGTATTTTGAGTTTCGGGTCGGGTTCGGGTTGGGTAAAAATTTACCCGAAATATTCGGGTCGGGTTCGGGTTGACCCAAAATACCCGAATTCGACCCGAAAATTTAATATATATAATAAATTATATAAATTTATCATATAATTATATATATATGTGAAATATTTTCATATTATTCAAATAATTTAATTTTATATGTCATATAATAAATTACTAATACATATTTTAATATTTTATATAAAAAAATTAATTAATATAAATAAAATTAATTATTTTTAATTATTTTCGGGTCAAAATGGATCATTTTCGGGTTGATTGGGTACTAACAGGTCGGGTTCGGGTTGAACATTTTCAACCCATTTCGGGTTCGGGTCGGGTTCGGGTCAACCCAAAAATAGGACCGGGTACAGCAAACCCGACCCGAACCCGACCCATTACCCGAAATTGACACCCCTACTTATAGACATTATTTTGTTTTCAAGCAAGTTTATGTTTTTTATGGATTTGTTCAACTAAAGGTTCATGGGGTAGACATGTTACGTACCAGAAGGTCTTATGGAATAGCATACTTTTTATCGAATGTCTCCGAAGGGACTATGGAATAGCATACTTAGAAGCTCAGACCCACGTCACAAGCCTCACCCTCTGGGTCATGCAACATTGCTCTTATTTATGTTCTAAATATCTTCTTTACTCGCGTTCAATTTCACTTCATATATGATCTCATATTTAGCACTTTCACTTGAACTCCATATTAAAATATAAAAGCACTAACTTTTCCCTTTTTCAGTTTAGTTGACTTTTTGAGAGAGAATAGGTAGTGGAAAATGTGATTGTTATTCTTTGTAATCATACATTATTTGAAGATAAAAGTGAATAAGTGAGCTTCTTGCGAAGACATGTGTTTTTGGTAAACAGTAGTATCCTTCAATTTTTGAATCTTCTTTATTTCTTTAATTAATGCCTCTTTTTGTCATTACACAGCATTTGGAGCGACCCAATTTAGATTGGAACAAAAAATTCTATTATGATATTGTATTTATTTTCAGTAATATTGTAGTACTACGATTGCACCTCCAGCCTTTCTCTTCTCCTCCAGCTACATAATTTTAAAAATTGAAAACAAAATACAATACAAGAAGAAGTTTGCATTTATAAATATAGATTACAAGCGAGAGAGATGTTTAGTTACAGATAAACTACATAGCAACAACATAAGTTTTTGAAAAAGAAAGATGTTAGTTACAGATAGACTACATAGCAGCAACATAAGTGATAAAAAGAAAGATGGTCCACATGATGATCAAGCTAATGAAGTATTGAAGTAATTAACAAGCCTGAATCACATAAGCAACTTCCATTTTATAGGTATTGTTTATCATAACGTGGGTAATGGGTTTATGTATTCCCATTAATTTTATTTTTGGTCACCCCTCTAAGTTGATCAAAAAAAAATTAACAACCCATCAAAATAAGTAGTTTAAAAATATATTCAAATTCGAATTATTATATTCGTTTCAATAAGAACATACTTTTAATATAATAAAGTCAATAAAATAAAAATTCAATAATTTCAGAAAGCGAGAGCCATGGTGAAAGACCTTAATTTGAACATAAACTATAAATCTATTTAGAATATTTATCTGATATTTTGGCTTGCTTATCTATTGTATAATTTACTTATTTTTAATAAAAGAATCTATATTAATAATATATATACACTGTATTTTCATACATGATTTTACTAATACAGTTTAATGGTCACGCTCTGGTGAGAGTGAGAACAGTGAGAACACACATACTCACTATATTTCAAGCTATTTTAAGGGACCCGCTAGGGGCATCTTCACAAAAGAAGTCTTATAATTCTACCCTCTATCCATTCATAAAAAAAATTAACAAAAAAAATTAAAATGAGAACAGTGAGAACACACATATTCGCTACATTTCAAGCTATTTTAAAGGGTCCTGCTAGGGGTATCTTCACACAAAAGTCTTATAATTCTACCCTCTATCCATTCATAAAAAAAGTTAACAAAAAAAATTAAAAATTTCTTGAAATGTGGTCTCATTGTTCTCCAACATTTACATATTATATTAACTATGAGGTCTCATAGTTAATATAATATGTTCTTGATATTATATGAGGTTTAATGTTTTGGAGCCATTTCATGTTTTGGAGCCATTGGGGGTGAAGGGATTATCATTTCCGCATTTGAATAATGAAGACAATTTATTATTGTTTTCAATTAGAGAACAATATTTTTAAAAATATTTATTACTTTTATTGCAGATTTTGATGGATTAAATAATTTTCAACATTGTTAAAATAGAATTATATGCTACTTTTTTATATAAATTTTAGCATATCATTATTTTATTAAATACTTATATAACTGTATATAATATCTTTCTAAGAATTGATTATTTATATAATTGCATACAATATCTTTTTAAGAAATCAATCAAATTTGTAAAATTTTTGGTATTGTCAATTTAAATTAAATAAGATGTTTTAAGGAATCAATCAAATTTGTTAAATTTTGCTATTATCATTTTAAATTAAATAAAATATCGTGTACGAAGTACGGGCAAAATGCTAGTTTGTATAAATGAGTCAATTGACTACTACTCCCTCCGTCCCTAAATATCATTCCTGTTTTGACTGGACACGTTTGCCAACGCACACTTTTAATCGTTAATATCTTCAATTTCGTATTAGTTTTAAATATAAAAACTTCACTGTATTAAAGTACTCATAAATACGAATCCAACAAGATCACTCATGACTATATTTGGTCTTATAGATTAAACGTAAATTAGTAATTTGTCTCATGTTATGAACAATCCCAACATTTCAAACAAGAATAATAAAAAGAGACAGAAGGAGTATTATTTTACGTTTTCATTCGTAATTATTACATTAACTTCTCATGTGCTGACATTTACAAATAAAAATGTACTTATCATTTTGGTTTTCTTCTATTATGCATATTAATTAAGTTGAATGAAAATGATATTTTAATAAATTATTTTTTAAATATTTTCCTAAAAAACTACTCTCTCCGTCCCTCGTAATAGTTTACGTTGGGTTTTTTCACGGAGACAAAGGATTATGATTAAAAATTAAAATAAGTGAAGTAGTGGGTGTAATAGTGATTTTATTGTTAAAATAAGTGAAGTAGTGGGCGTAATAGTAATTTTGTTGTTAAAATAAGTGAATTAGTGGGTGTAATAGTGTAAAGTGTTGAAAAAGTGGAGTGAAGTAGTGGATGTAATAATGTATTTTATTGTTAAAAGTTACTGTAATAATGTAATAATCTATTTATTGTAAAATAGAAACTGTAAAGAAATGAGAGGGACGGAGGGAGTATAAATTATAAACTTTAGATTGAAATATAAATTAACAAAACACTTTCTGTACAACTTGAATTAAATAAACTAGCATTTTGCCCGTACTTCGTACACGGCTTCGTATTTAATTTGAAATAATAATATCAAAAATTATACAAATTTGATTATTTTGTCAGAAAATTATTCTATGCATTTAT
Organism: Kitagawia praeruptora; assembly: GCA_037693485.1. Taxonomy (NCBI): domain Eukaryota; kingdom Viridiplantae; phylum Streptophyta; class Magnoliopsida; order Apiales; family Apiaceae; genus Kitagawia; species Kitagawia praeruptora. Next base: position 100,022,946 of record CM075352.1, on the reverse strand, counting down.
ATAAATAATGAATTATTCCAAATATATTGTATGGAGCTATATAAGTATTTATTAAAATAGTGATATGCTAGAATTCATATAAAAGAGCAACATACAATTCTATTTTGACAATGTTGTCAATTTATTTAATCCATCAAAATGTGCAATAAAAGTAATAAATAAATATTTTTACAAATATTGTTCTCCAATTGAAGTAAATAATATATTGTCTTCATTATTGAAATGGTTGAATGATAATCCATTTACCCGCAATGGCTCCAAATCATTAAACCTGAAACAGAATTTTGAAAAGAAATTGGATAAAGAAGAAAATAATAATAGTCTATTGAAATTATCATAATTTTTAAATTAAACCTGTTTTTGTTTTTTGTTTTGGTTGCCTGCTGATGAATTACTTGATGATTTTACTGTTCCCGGTATCTTTGTTTCCGGTGTGTTGGTAATCATTTTACTCGAATACTTTGAATTTGATGGTGTAGCCTCACTCTCTTGTGAATTGGACCCCTGTAAAAAAACAATAATACATAATTGAGATAATCAAATGATAATATTATAGATTACATTTAGCATTATGTTTATATATGAGTAACATACATCATCTAGAATTGAAATAACAAATTTCAGATGTGTCAAGCCACACTTGTATACGTACAAACACATGCAATACAATACATTTAATTATGTAATATTAATATGCTAAACAAATACATGATAATCATAGAGAAATTTTGACAGGCAAATATCCAAAGCGAATAGAAAAGAGAGAGATGAAAACGTAGTACCTTGTTATTCTAATGGGGTTTATATTGGCACACTAACCCTAAATTTAATTAGGTAATTTTAAAATTTATCCTCTAAAATTTTCATAATCTCTCCAAGTAATACCAAAATTAAAAATAATCTCTCCAAGTAATACCAAAATTAAAAATAGTCTATTACACACAATTAACATAATTAAAAAGATATTGATTCACTAAAACATTCTCACGCTTCTTTCTATTAATAATGAATCTTATCCTTTAAAATTCTAGAATTTTGTAAATAAAATAAATATCTATTTAAAAATTACTTTAAAATCTAATATTGAATTTTAAAAATAAAAATAATATTATGGATTTTACATTCTCAGATCAAAAATATTATTATGTCATATTTTTTATTTAATTTAATAAAAATTATATTTTGTATAATCTTATATTATTATTATTATTATTATTATTATTATTATTTAGATTCTTGCTTAACTCAATTAGTTGATTTCTTTTCTTATTATTAGTAATTTTAAAAGTATGAATTATCAAATATAAAAATTAAAACATATTCATTTTATGAGAAAAATTAAGACATATAGCAGCTTGAAGGTGGATTGGCGCAGCCATGTTAGGTGATGCTAACGATAATGGGCCAGAACTTGATTGTCAAGCTTCAAATTAGAGGCTTCAAATTAGAGGTTGTAAACGGTAGTTGTCATATTTGAGACATAAATTACCTTAATAATTTACTTTAGCTTGCTAATTAATTGATACTCCGTAGTATGGTTGACCTTTTATATGTTTCTTTTTAAATTAACCTTTTATATGTTAAAATGAATTTGTTAATCGTATGGCTTACCTTTTAGGAGAAAAATTAAGACATATAAATCTATTTTTTTAAAAAAATAAATAAATTAAAATGCTAAAATTTAAATCTAATGTTTCAAGAAAGAATTAAAATGCTAAAATTTTCATGTTTGTTTTTTTTTTGACACATTTTCATGTCTGGTTTAGGGTCTTGGTTAGAGGTAGAGATAATGTAGTAAAAATAATTGAGAGGGCCACCCATTTGGTGTCTTTTACAGTTAAATTTTGTATCCAGGGACATTTGCACGGGGCACTTGCAACCTGCACGGGAAACACATTGTTTTTTTTTTGAGTTTGTTCACAGTGAATTCCGCATGGCGAGCATAAAAATTGCACGGCCCATCTTGTTTGTAGACTTCTTTTTCTTCCGCCAACAGGAATATTTGCATGCCGATGCGTGAAGTGGCATGGACAACTTAGTTTGTTGCTCTGCTTCCTTTTGTATCCTCTTGTTTGGAGACCAATCCAAGCTTTAGAGTAGAATCACAAATCATTGTTGTGCTTTTAATCCACCTTGTAGACTTGTAGGCAATAATAGACGTGTGAGACAGATAGAATTACTGGTAAAAACATAGTACTAATCATTAATTTGATTGCAATGAAAATTAGATAAGTCTTGTAACTCTTGCTCGATTGATTCAGATGCTGCTGATGCCACAACGGCCATCTACTTCTCCTGCACAAGATAGAATTTAACAATTACATAGATAACATGGTCATAAGAAGCATCCTCTAACTACAATAATGTATATTAAGCTACATATCCAAAAATAAATTGCAACTAACCACTTTTTATTTTCTTATTGAACCATATAGTAGACCCAAGAGTATGTCCAGTTTCATCTCAATCACAGCAGTCTGCGAGATAATACAAAAGTAGTATACTATAAATGTAAAAGAGAAACTAAATTAGGAGAATACCAATAGCTTAATTAATCAAGATATATTGTTTAAAGAGCCCCCTAGAGCATTTTTTTATATCACAAAGGAAAAGACTCAGTTTGGCAGTGAGAACCAATTTATAATTTTTGCCTTTTATCTATAATAATTTAAATAAATATATTATGAAGTAAAAAATGGATTTTTTTTAAAGTCAATCTAGGTACTTTCACAGGAGCATTTCAGTGACACAAAGAGATCCATGTCTGAAATAAGATGTGGCTCTTGTAGGGTTCTTTTTTCAATTTTTCTCATTTATTCGTGTTCTCCTTCTATTACTAACCTCTCAACTCTCAAGTAGTTTCCCTGACTTCCTTTCTTTGTAGAAATTATTTGTTACACCTTTACATCATTCTTGTTACTGGATGTTAAAATTAACAACCCCTACTTTCTACATTTGAATGGTGCATGACCTTGAATAAAGCAAGTGCAAAAGAATAAAGGACAAAGATAGTAAAACACTTTCAACCAATAATCTATTCTAGAAATATAGCAATTATCAGTATAAATAAAGATGAGATGTATTAGCAGTGTAAGGGCAAAAAAGAATATAGAACAATTTGTTATAATAGGAAATAAAGTGCCTCAACAGAAAGGACAGAGCTGTAGCTCAAGAATAAAAAGGAATACAATTATATACACCCACTACGTTTCCAACAGTGGAATCATCAACGCTTTCAAGGTTATGACTAAAACATCAAGTAAAATTTTTTTTTATCACATTAGAACTGGTAGACCTCTACCTTCTATATATTAAGGATTTAAATCTGTACCATCGGCCATCGTCATATCCCTCCTTATGGTAAAATACGACATATAGTATTAAGTTTAGCAAAACACCCGCACTTGTAACTTACAAACATGACTAAAGTATCAAGCCTAACTGCAGTTACGCACTCTTACAAACTGAATACTCAAAGTTTCCTCTGATCCTATTCTATAAAGTTAAAATAGGAACTTTGGATATTTCTCTATCTCCAATTTATCAACCCAATTAGTTTCCCAGGAGCAGTAATAAAATAAAAGTAATTGAACATTACGCAAAGTATGAAAGAGGAAAAAGTTCATATAAGCTGAAGGTACTCATACCAATAGAAAAGGAATTTCACATCACTAAACATGACCACCTCAATGTAGGATCATTTTTATTCACGATTTCATTAGATATTTCAGCTATTAAAGGGGAGACTGATACTAACTTATGTTTTTGAGTACTTAATGAATGGTGTAATTTCTTTAATGTTGTTTGTATAAGTAGATGAAATATATAAAACAAAGAATAGATTAAGGTAGAGAATCAGAAATTGGAAAAACCTTACAATAAATGATGGAAAAAAATCCTGGCTATCCATGTAGAAGTTCCCTGCATATAAATCCATAATTTACTATATTAGCAAAAAATTCACATAAATGAACAATAGTGATAATAGTTTAACAGAAATAATAAAAATAGAATATAATTTTTTATGTACAGTACATACTAACATGTACATTACCTTATTTTTAGATCCTAAATATGTACCTTTAATTAGCACTGGGCAAATTGCAGAAGACCTCTTGATAAACAACATTTGCAGTAATGTTTGTAGGTCTTCCCGTGTCATCATCAATTAATATGTACAACCCAGAAGGAGATGTAACTCTGGACACTGCAACATACAATTGACCATGTGTGAATACAGCACTTGGTAAGTATAATCCGACTTTATCCAATGATTGTCCTTGACTTTTATTAATAGTCATGGCAAAACACAATTGCACGGGAAACTGTAATCTCTTGAAATCAAAAGGCCATTTTGTGTCTGATGGTTCCATCTCAATCCTTGGAATAATATGAGTAGTACCAGCTTGGGCACCACTCAGTACCTCACACTGAATACTATTAGGCAAACACTTTCTGACAATCATCCTAGTTCCGTTACAGAGACCCATTATTTGATTCAAATTCCTCATAAGCATAATTACGGCTCCAACCTTAAGCTTTAGTTCGTGTTTTGGAAGACATGGCATGTTGATTGAATTTAGATATTCAACCGGGAATGCAGATGTAAAATCATTTCCACTTCCTATATCGTCAGAGAGGGAATCCTGACTGTAATATGTATAAGCCGTACCTGGAATTGCATCAAGAACATAAGAATTGATATCATTAACGATTGCATTTGTTGGAGTAAGAATGGATCTTTGTCTCAAATAAGCAGGATTTGAAAAATTCGTGGTAAGATCCGGATAAATAGCATTTACTACATCCTTGATTGGTTGTGTGGAAGATTTGATTAAGTATTTATCCGGAATTATCACTTCTGGATCACTGACTATATCATCTGGATGAACATTTGGAACCTTTCCATTTCCGAGATCAAGTACCCATTGGCTAAAATCAGCTATTTGCTTATTTTCTTCTCTTGATTTTCCTTTTGTCAGGCGCATGTTTTGTTGTAATAAGAAGACATGACAATGATTCCATAACCTTGAATGATTCAAGGATGCATTTACAATTTGTGCTCGAGAACCTTTAGGTATAACTGGTAAGATCTGTCTAAAGTCACCACCGAAGACAATCGTTATTCCACCAAAAGGAATTCCAGCTCTAGCAGCATCTACCGAAGACATAATATCTCGCAAAGTACGATCAACACTTTCAAATGCGTGCCGATGTTGCATGGGAGCCTCATCCCATATGATTAGATTGGTTTGCTTGATTAAATCTGCAATGTCAGTTCCATGCTTAATACCGGCAGTAGAATGTTGGTCTAACTTTAGAGGGATACGGAATCTGGAATGAGCAGTCCTACCACCAGGCAACAAAGTTGCTGCAATTCCAGAAGTTGCTACTGGTAGAACAATCTGACCTCTGCTCCGCAAACTACAGCAAAGTGTATTCCACAGAAATGTTTTGCCGCACCCTCCACTACCATAAACAAAGAAGACCCCACCCTTTTTTCTTTCCACACTATCAATGATGGAATTGTAAACTTGTAATTGCTCTTGATTTAGATTTTTGTGCAGATTGTCAAACTGAAATTTCATCTGAGTCTTGTCATACCCAAGTTCTTCAACTAACAGGCGATTTTCATAATCATTAATATAGCCATCCTCAGGATAAGGCATGTTGCCATAATCTTTCAAACTCTTTCCAACTTCATTGAAGAGTTTTTCAATTTCTGAAATTCACATGTAATATGTAGTTATAATCAAGTGTGAAATGGATTCACACTTCAATGATTATTAATAGGAATAATGATAGATTAAAGTTATATTACTCACAAACTAATTATATAAATACAGAATTAAGCATACATAAGAGTTTTTGTTTTCTTTTAGTTATTCTACAAATTTATAAATAAGTCTTCTAAGTGATAATAGATATTCATATTTTAGATTTTGTGAAATTAACAATAACTGAAGGCATAATTGCAATTTTATGACATTATAATAAATTTAAAATATATAGGAAAATATCAGAGGGTATATGAAATTAAAACTAAGAAATTACATGTTAAACTAAGAATTTACTTGTTAGGGTTTATTTTAAAAAAGGCATACATAAGACTTTTATTTGTTTTAGTTAACCTAACAAATTATAATAATATGTATAAATATGTTTTGTTATACTGGAAGTAGGTAATTTGAATGTTGATGTACTCGATAAATGTGTTATAAAAGTAAAGACAAATTGGATTCACATATCTACTAATGGTCTTAAATTTAAAATATTACCTGCCAACGTTAGGTTGATGATAGCATCTTCACTCAGTTGAAGATTTTCATTGTTAGTGAGCCGGCGATGAGAGAGAAGCACGTCTTCTGACATGGACACCCAATGTTGGTTCCAAAGTCTCAACGGATCAGCAACTTGATTGTTACTTAAAATATGCACAAACAATTCCCTGAGTTGACGTGGCATAGAGAAGATAGCATTTTCTGACATAGCTACATGCCATTGGTTGTCATCTTTGAGAAGACCAAGGACTGAACATGCTTCTTTAAAAGTACTATAAACAGTTCCATTGACAGTACGCAGATCTTTATAAGATCTTGCTCCTTTTTGTTGCATCAACAACATGCGTAGGAAGAATGTTTCACCAGCGGAAGCATGAACATCAACAACCCTCCCAAATACAGTGCCTCTTTCTCTCATTTTCCACTTACCTGCATCGGCTTTCCATGTGAAAAACTGAGGAAATTCAGAGTATGTGTACTGTCTTGCTTCTGGCATTGATTTATTTGCCTCAAACCATCCTTCAAGTTTACTATGTTTCGCAGACGCTTTTTCAGCCACATGTACCATATTGTCGGTCTTCTTGAATGACACACTTTTCTCATTTTCTAAATGTACAGGTAATCGCTCAATTGAAGGACATCGATAATGTATGTTAAATCCAAAAAGTCTCCATGCAGCCTCAACAGCACAAACATAGCGGTCGTCAAGATAATTTTGTATTTCATCAGTCTTTTTTTCAATGTTTCCCGACGTGCTTCCACTTTCTTTTGCTTTGTTTTTTCGTAGTATCATTGTAGCGGTGTCATGACCCTTTAAGCAGTATTTGAAAAGATATTTTAGTGATCGAGAACTGTTACACACTTCGAGATTAATATGGCAATGAAAGCGCACTAATAATTCTCTGTTGTACGGAACAACATATCGATTATCTAAAAGAACTCCTTTCTTCTTGACAGTAGAATCTGTTCGACGTCTACGATAGACTGGAAAACCACAGTCATCAAAGAAGGTATGTGCATTAAACCTGACAAAGAGTAATGCAGAGTAGTTAAAAATGTTGATTTAATCATGATTGAGTCAAAATATAAACTGGCAACATGTTTGGTATTGAAATCATATTTTACCATATCATTATAAGGAAGATCACTTTATATCATTTATTATTTGTTATAGATATATATATAATTCATCTCTCTATATTTGTAATGCAACTTATACTTTTGTTTATCTACCTATAAAGTGACTGGTTAGAAAAAGATGAGAATAGGACGCAAGTATAAATCATCTCCAACTGATCTTAGCTATGTATCATACTGAATATATACATAATGGACCACTTAAATTGTAGAAGGTAGATTAAGAGAATTAATCAGGAACTTATATCTTTGCCATATTCATACCTCTTTGGAAAATGACGAATGCATTTTCCTTTGGTCATACACGGTGAATATGTATTGTCATTCCCGCAGGGTCTGTGAATCATAAAATCTTTTACAACGTGATAACCAACTGGATCCAGTAGCTCATCTGGAATTTCTGCAGATATCAATTCATCAATTTCCTCAACACGTTTTGGACGATCTTGCGGATGCAACCATATCAACATGTGTGCATGAGGAAGTCCACGTTTTTGAAATTCAATAACATGCATAACTGTGGAAATATAAATAATAAAAACATGTAAATAAACTATCTACAAAAATGTTACTACGACAAATATTGATAAAACTTTTGATTCAAAATACATGATAAACTAATTGCATGAAATTCACCTCCGATGCATTTCCCAAAATAATTTTTATTCTTGATCAGATCAAGTAACTGATCAAGCTTTAACTTGAACACCCTAGCAATTATGTCAGGTGCATTAGCGGCATCAACACCAGGAAGATATTCAAGCATATGTTTAATTTCAGGCCATTGAGTGTTGCAAGTCATTGTTAAAAATAAAGAGGGATGTCCAATTGTACGACAAATAGCCAATGAATCCTTGAAATACTGATTCATATATCTTTGGGATCCGGTGTGAGTAGCTGGAAGAATAACATTTTGGCCAAGAGTTTGTGGATTTGCATCACCTTTTCTTATAAAATCTCGGACATTTTTGTACAAATCAGATCGTATGACATGTTGATGTGTCCTGATCCAATCCAACCTATATTGTTCAACCGCTGCGAAAGCATCGACAACAAATTGTTGCCATAATCGACCACCAAGATGTAAAGTCATACCTAAAATATGGATTGAAATATTAGAATTCCGTGTACAAATATATGAGGATTAAAGCATAACATATTTGCACATGTGGAAGAGGTATATGGGTATATACAGAAGATATATAACTAAAGAGTAATTTAATTTACTCTTTTAAATTGCTCTTATAATAAACATAAACATTGTGTTTTAACTAAAATTTAATCAATAGCTAGATATGTAAACCAAAATGTATGAGTAGCTCATATTTTTTTTCTTGTAACAATAATCGGTTGAAATGTTGAGTTAAGTTGTAATATTTTAATAAGTTTTTTACCTTGGTCAGGACGTATCATCAACTTGTATGCATAAAATTCTCTCATCGTCACTGTAGTTCTGTGTTTAGCTTCATCTGGAAAGTCATCATTTGATGTCTCGATAGTGGTTTTGCGTGGTTTAGAATTCAACGGAATGTCAACGTGAAAACCATCGTCACCGTAGGGAAAGAGCAAGGGATATTGTAGTTGCATAAAATGTTTACACGTGTCAAAAACCCTTTTAAGAAATCCCTGTTTGGTTTCCACTATTATATCCCTAAATGGATCAGTATTCTCATCATCTCCAACAATTAATGCTGCAACCTCATTTGATGGTCCGATCTGATTTGGTCTTCCAGATGCTGATTTAGAAGAAACTAAAAGCAAGCTGAACTCATCTGGCTCTTGCACTTGAAATCGATCGCGGGCCATTCGAAAACCTTCTGCCAATTTATTATCATTGTCCAACATCATTAACAACCCCTCTACAATTTCAGGATCAAGTTGATCTGACCCAGGAACTACATTCATCCGATTCTGTATTTCATTTTCAGTATCATAGATATAGAGCTGGCAAAATTTAGGCGTCTCACCTTCTTCTGGTTTGAGACTACCAATGAAATGGTAATTTTGACCATTTAATTTAAAACAATATGGCCCTCCACCATTGTTTAACTTCCTATCAATTTTCCCTCCCATTGAGGTAAATTGAAATAGTGAATTGTATGTCCGAATATTCTTCAAATAGTGTTTAGTTTTTTCACCTCCAGATAGAAGAGAAGCTAAGAAAGGAGGAGGTGGCCTCTCTTTAGGAAGTTGTACCTGGCCATCTTTGCAGCATATTGAGAATGTTGCCACATTGTTCTTTGAAGATTTATTATTTCGTTCTTCATTCCACATTTGTGACTTACACTTTTGGCAAATCTTTGTTGGCTTTCCAAGGTCCATATATCCCTTCCAAACTTCTACAAATATAAGTTGAATATGATGAATTTAAGTTGCAAAATATACATTTTGCAAATGTAAATGAATACATGATTTGTACAAAAATTTATCACCATTTTACTTAATTAAAGAAGGTGAATATGAAGTTTAATTATTTTGTTCCTTAGAGGAGGTGAATTTGAAGTTTATTTATTTTGTTCCTTCTTTGTTTTTGAAAACATGATACTTATCACACTCTACTACAATTATAAGGCTCTTTTCACAACAACAATTATAAATTCTGAATTATGATAAAATAAAAAAAATGATTATATGATTATCAATGCTTGACGATGTGTTATTGATTAAAAATAATGGTTTGTGAATGGGTGAGAAGATAACTTTACCTGACATATCAAGATTCATATCCATTTCATCATCACTTACGTACTCTCCTTTATGATGAGCTGAAAGAGTTCAAGTATATTTGGGGAGTGTGAGGTTTAAACACTATTACGATATTTGAACTATGATAAAAGGAGATACCGAAATAAAACATACACTGATCATCGTGATCTGTAACGTCATCTGTGGTAAAAAAATCATATTATTAAGAGAGCCATTAGTTGAGTATATTAACAGAAGACATTGTGGTTAGATCTCTTACCGAACATCGTAGTATCATAATTTTTATATTTGTCATCAAACACATCTTCACCAGCATCAAAATTATTCATTAATTTTTTTCCTTTGGAACTTGATGATTCATGTCTCTTAGTTTCTTCACCTAAACTACCAGATGTTGGAAACCATTCTACAAAAAACACAAACACAAACTAAAAATTAGAAATTGCCTTGCCTGTATGTTATGCTTAAATTATGCAGACCAAAACATATTATTGAACCTGGACGCTGTATATCAAGTTCATCAATATCTGGGATATTCACAATCACACGTCGGCTATTTTCACTCTTTTTGGCAGCTTCTGGTGTCTCCGTAATGCGATGATCAAATTGATTCCGACGATTAATATAATTAGAGGGTCGCATATCTTTTATTCCTTTATCTGAATCAATAACATAAATCGTAATAAGCAATGTATGACATCCTTCTTATGTGGTAACTATTTAAAAGTTAATATTATAATTAATAGAAAACATTAGAAAAATTGGTACCTCGATTGTAAGCGTTTAGAAGTGTAGGATTGATATCATTCATATACTGAGGTTTATTAATAGACATTCTTGACGACGGAAGATGAATAGGAATTTTGCTGGCAGTCGTTGAGGTAGGTTTTCTAATAAGCCGTGATGCAGGAGTCATTGAGGTAGGGTTTTTAATAAGTCGTGATGCAGGACTTTGATAGCTTGATCCTGTATAAAAAAATTAGATATATTGAATAAATACACAATACAGAATAAAAATGTTTCAGTGTGCTGACTACTCTATTCACATTTTAAGGGTTAAGGTTCTGTTTCCTAGGTAACTCAATTTATAAATTTACAATTTGTTTACATTTACCGAATATTCATATCTTTTTTTTATGATTGGTTTCGTATTGGTTGCCCCTAGCGGGGCCCTTTAGAATAGATAAAATATGAGGTGAGACTTATTATAAGAGAGGGTATTTACAATTTGTTTATATTTATTGAATATTCATATGCTATTTTTTTTTATGAATGGTTTCGTATTGGATGCCCCTGGCGGGGCCTTTTAGAATAGATGAAATATGAATTTTTGCATGCCGATTTCCATTTTTTCCCTTAACTTAAAGAAGTCAATTTCTTTTATATTGATTTTTTTTTTTGCTTCTATAATAACTCAGAAGGCTAATATTTAGTTCTAATATATAAAATTACAAAGGTAGGACATGAAAATTTAGTGCTCTGAAACAGTGCCAGGAGAGAGCCTATATTCTAATATCTTGTTAGTGATGAGCAATGGTAAAGAATCCCGATTAATCGATGAATATCACATATTTATAACTAAATGCAAGTCAAAATATGATCCGAAATTATGAAGGACTCTTTATTTACCTAATAAACCTGAATTAGACAATGGTCTTGTAGATACACAGGCCCTGTGGGGCCAGATAGGGTGAGAGAGATATCTGAGAATTCAAATTCATCTAAAAAACAATTAGAACTTATGACATTACATTGACCTCTACTTCGAATGTTGGTGAGCTTGCAAAGAAACAAAGTGGCTACTAAGAAGGACATCAATTATCACATGTCTATCTTTTTAATACTACATATGCTATTTTTTTTATTGTGCTCTATTCACTTTTTAAGGGTTAAGGTTCTGGTTCCTAGGTAACTCAATTTATAAATTTACAATTTCTTTATATTTACTGAATATTTATATGCTATTTTTTTATGAATGGATAAAGGATATAATTATAAGACATTTTCGTAATGGGTGCCCCTGGCGGGGCCTTTTAGAATAGATGAAATATTTCATGTTAAGAGCGGATTGGACAAATAAACCTGAATTAGACAATGGTCTTGTAGATGAAGGACATCCATTATCACACGTCTGTCTTTTCGATCCTGCAAAAAAAAATTTATATCATAATCTTAATTTAAAAAAAAAACACAGCACAGAGCATCATCTATATTTTTCCTTAATTACCAGGTTCAGATGAAGGCGGAGAGATCTGATTACGTAAATTTCGTTTGTGACCTGTAGATGAAGATAAAAAGGTTATATGTGCAATAGTGCATAAGTACATAGTTTTGTTATCAGGTGGCAAATTTTCAAAAGATTTATTAGTACCTGATAGGGGTGTAGAAGAATATTGTTGCTGCGACCCATCCATAAATTTATGATATGAAGAATATCAATTTGCCTGTACAAAGATAATATATGAGAAATAATACTGTGAATAAGAGAGTTAATTTATCATTTTTATATTAACATACACAGGCATATTTTCATAAATCTTCCATGATTTTAAGCAATACTACTACATTCAGACTTTTGTAATCTTACTTTATTTCTTTTGAACTCTAAAAACAATTGGAGCCTAAAAATAACATCATCTTAGAGGTCAATAAGGAGCCAAGTTAATAACATGCTGACCAGACGAATTATTATGCATGAGATAAATTTATGATATAAAGAATATCAATTTGCCTATACAAAGATAAAATATGAGAATATAATTTATAAACATGCGCGACCAAGTTTGAACAGATAGCATATAAAACTGTAATTTCTTAGTAGCAAATAATCCTTTTTGTTGCCCTGGGCAGTAGCAGTAACAGTAGCATAAGCATCCTCACATATATAATGCTCTTGTGTATTTAAATTTTGGAGAGTGTTGTCTTGCTTCAAGTAAATCATCAGAGTTGCCACTCATTAGTCTTTTGTTATTCTTCCATTTTTGACCTTTTTCCGAACACTCTTTTTGCCAATAATCCGGACGCAGTACCCCTATTCTGCTAGTGCTACTCTCATAATAGTAACTGTAAAACTACCGTAAAGCTTGCTATGAATTATTCTTTATAATTCATAAATATTATTAATATAGTATTTATAATATTAATTATAATTTATTATTAATTATTTATATTAATAATAAATTAATATTTTTATAATCAATATTCTTTATATTGTTTTATTATATTGTTTATAATAAAACAATTTAAAGAATTATATTAATAATTATTTTTTTATTTATATTTTGAATTAATTTATCAATTAAATTTCTTTATATTTCTTTTAAATATAAAGAAATTTAAATGATGAATTGTTCTGCTATAACACGCTGTTCATTGTGCTACCAAAGGAAATACTTGGATTGAATGGCTAAGAAAATTTTGTAAGAGAATAAAACTAATTACCCAACTTTTTCTGATTACAGACTCACAATATCAATTAGGGAAATTTTCTTAAGTTGTAAGTTGTAAAGTGAAAGAAACAAAAGTCTATTGAATTGAATGAATGGTCTTATACAAAATTTCTGGTAGCTAAGATAAAAAAAAATTGACCCAAAATTTTGGATTATTAAATAAGAGTAAGTTGATGTTGGCATCCCCACCTTTTGATCAATACAATTATGAATACTTAGTATCATTAATACTCATTTTGCATCCTTAAATTTTGAAAAAACAAATACAAATCTTAAGATAATAAATTATTTAAAAAAATTACATATCTTTATTTAATATAAAATTCAGTAAAAACAATATTACATAGGAATAAATATGATTTTATAAATAAGTAATCTTGTGTACGCGATTGTTTATATTATTTTACATAAAATTAATATTCAAATAAACAATAAATATAAAAGGACAAAGGCATTGCATCCCCGGGCTAGAAAAAACAGAGGTCATACACCACATTGCAGGAAGAGTACAGGGACAGGAGATAGAATGTAGAAATAATATGGAGAATCTAATCAGTGCTTCTTTTCATTCGCTTGCAACTAAGGAAATTCATTATTACAATCCTAAGTCGTAAGGCAGAACACAGTAAAAACAATATTACATAGGAATAAATATGATTTTATAAATAAGTAATCTTGTGTACGCGATTGTTTATATTATTTTACATAAAATTAATATTCAAATAAACAATAAATATAAAAGGACAAAGGCATTGCATCCCAGGGCTAGAAAAAACAGAGGTCATACACCACATTGCAGGAAGAGTACAGGGACAGGAGATAGAATGTAGAAATAATATGGAGAATCTAATCAGTGCTTCTTTTCATTCGTTTGCAACTAAGGAAATTCATTATTACAATCCTAAGTCGTAAGGCAGAACACAACACACAGTCTTGGGTAGAGATGCAGGAGAAAACACCGCGCAAATATCTTAATGTCAAAGCAAAAATCCCACAATTCTTAAGATTTATTATCTTAAGCAAAAATAATTTATTATCTTAAGATTTGTATTTGTTTTTTCAAAATTTAAGGATGCAAAATGAGTATTAATGATACTAAGTATTCATAATTGTATTGATCACACAATTCCTATCAGTCAATCACACAATTTGAAAACTTTACCCTGGCCAGTTTAAAACGTTTCTTGTATAAAGTTGAACAAAATCAACTTAACCAAAAAAGAAACACATAATTAAAGTAAAGCAATCAGTTGAGTTTATCATCCCAAGATCACCAATTGACATACAAAAATACAATTAAACACAAACAACTAAACACAAACAGCAAAGCAAGTGTTTGTTTACCTGTAGGCTGTAGTTGGAGAGTTGGAGAGCTCTGAAATCTTGAATACCAACCGAGAGAGAGATACGGTCTAATACAGCGTCTGAGATGCGGGGAGAAAGATACTGCGGCAATTGTGAAAGAAGGGGAGAAAGAAACTGTATAATTGATTGTATATGCAGCCATAAGGAAGTAATTGAGTAATTGATTGATTGTATATACAAATGATTGTTGAATATAAGGAAAACTTGCAGGTATGATCTTATGTCCGTAAATTAGAATAACAGTCACCAAGAGAAAAATAACCGATCGATTAAAATCATTAACCCGTTACCCAATCAAAAAGTAAAATGACTAAAAAGTCTATATAAAAAATAGAATAATATTCATTTCAAAGGGTAATTGGTGTAATTTAAACGTAAAAGGACTAAAAAGCCTATGTAAAAAAATTGAATAATATTGATTTCAAAGGATAATTGGTGTAATTTGATTAAATCCTTCACTAAGCATCATTAAGAATATATTGATATTGATATTGATACTGAACATTTATTTAAAGGAAGATGTTAAAGATCCGAAAATTTGTCCCAAAATATTTTTCAACATGCTACATATATAATTGCTACTTCCTCCGTCTCAAAATACATATTTCTTTGATTTTTTACACATATTTTAAGGTGAATAAAAAAATATAACTTTACATGTTATTTTTCAAAATTTTAATTTTAATTCAGAAAAAAAATTGACAAAATAATTTACTGAATTATCATTTTTTTAATGTTAAAATACGCGTAAAATGTGAAAGATATATGTATTTTGGGACGGGAATTAATTACATTATAAAAAAATCTTAATAATAATATAAGATTCTGTGTGCACATATGTGATCCTAAATCAAAATCTGTAATTTATCATGTCATAATATTTGAAATAAAAACAGGGTGCCCTTCCACAGCCCCCGTTGGTTGAAAAAAGGCCCACAACCACCAACTCGTACACTGCCGCAATGAACCCTTGCGGCAGGAAAACTTAAAAAAAAATTTAGGGATGCCGCAATGAAAACTTGCGGCAGGAATGGGCCGCATTGAACGTTGGCGGCAGGAGTCGCTCTCAGGTCCTTAGATATTATTTTACGTTTTTATACCTTTATTTTTATTATTATTTATTAAAATTAAAAAAATTGGTAAATTAATACATTATAAAATATAAAAATGTTTATAAAATTTGAATTATTACATAAAATTTTAAATAAATTATTATAGTTTTATATTTATTAAAAGTAATAAAAATAATAAATTAATAAAACCTGTTAATTTGAAATATTGAAACAAGTAAATATATGAAATTACGTTTTCACCCTTTAATTTGATGCCGCAAGGAGACATAGCGGATAAATGAAAATTTAAAATTACTTGTTTGCCCTTATATCACTGCCGCAATGATACAATGCGGATACATAAAAATATGGAATTACTTTTTTACCCTTAAATCATTACCGCAATGATACAATGCGGATAGGAGACTTATACAACCACCCATTGCGGCTGCCGCGACCCGAACTGAACCTAATTAACCACAGAGCTCGATTTCCAGGCGACTCTCAGGCGATTTCAGGCGATTCCGGGCGATTTACACACACAGTTGAGAATGTCAGGCGATCTTCCTCCTCAAGGTATCTTCTAATTGACACTTACACACACGCACGTAGTTATACATACACACACGCACTACTATATACATTGCTACTGACGATTATATGTACATGGTTTGATTCGTTTTTAACTGTGGGTGGTGTTTATTTGCTTCATTTTAGTTAAAATCATGAATTAAATCGAATTATTAGGGTTCATAGTTCGAATTTTACCCATTTTTGGTTTGCATTAGTTTGAAATTAGGGCTTTTACCCTCAATTGAGTTGAAATTAGGGTTTCTCATCTTTAATTAGGTTGAATTAGCTCGAAATGCCCAATTTAGAATTAGGTTTCGAATTATTATTCGAATTTTTATTAAAACTATGAATTAATTCGAATTATTAGGGTTTATAATTATGAAATTATAATTATAATTTTTTTTATGAGTTGTGGAAATTTTAATTCGAATTTTTCTGAATTATTAATTTGAATTTTTGAGTTTAAAATTCGAATTTATGAATTAATATGATTTATTAATTTGAATTTTGATTAATTAACATATTAGTACTGCATTTTATTTGATAAATTATATTCGGTGTTAATTTATTCTTGTTTTAAATATGTCTTAATGGAATGATAATTTTAGCCAATTTTGGTACATGTTTATGAAATGTGCCTTATTTCTTTGATCTTGCACATTGCAGATGCTATGGATATGCAGTGCGGGCCTCTCGATAGGTCCCTCTTGACCATGCAGGATGATCATATTAGCAGTCACATATGGCAGGGGGGTGAGCGGGAGAAGTTGGATGTCTACCAGTTGACAGCCAACCTCGACGATTGGGTATTTGATGACACCCAGGTTAGTTTGCTGTCAGACTGGGGTTTCCGAGCGTTTACTAACCCACGCTCGATTCCCCAGAACGACATCCGATTGATCACGGCGTTGGTGGAGAGGTTTAGGCCAGAGACCAACACCTTTCATTTCCCATTTGGTGAGATCACCATCACTCTAGAGGATGTTTACATGATATTGGGATTGCCTGTTCGTGGTCGTGCTGTTACTCATACGGAGCTTTCCGCACCGCTTCCATATTGGCTAAGACAGTGGCATGATTTGAGGTTGACTGAGGCCGAACGCAAAGCTATGTATAAAAAAGGTTTGAATTTTAGTCCATAAATTCTAATTTCTTGCATTTTAGTCCTTAACATGTTTAATTCTTGCATGTTATACATTAAATTTTCATTTCTTTGCAATTTAGGAAGATAATTATCTACTTATTGCATTTTAGTCCATAAATTCTAATTTCTTGTATTTTAGTCCTTAATTTGTTTAATTCTTGCATGTTATACATTAAATTATCATTTCTTTGCAATTTTGGAAGATAATTATCTAGTTATTACATTTTAGTCCATAAATTCTAATTTCTTGCATTTTAGTCCTTAATTTGTTTAATTCTTGCATGTTATACATTAAATTATCATTTCTTTGCAATTTAGGAAGATAATTATCTACTTATTGCATTTTAACCCATAAATTCTAATTTCTTGCATTTTAGTCCTTAATTTGTTTAATTCTTGCATGTTATACATTAAATTATCATTTCTTTGCAATTTTGGAAGATAATTATCTAGTTATTACATTTTAGTCCATAAATTCTAATTTCTTGCATTTTAGTCCTTAATTTGTTTAATTCTTGCATGTTATACATTAAATTATCATTTCTTTGCAATTTAGGAAGATAATTATCTACTTATTGCATTTTAACCCATAAATTCTAATTTCTTGCATTTTAGTCCTTAATTTGTTTAATTCTTGCATGTTATACATTAAATTATCATTTCTTTGCAATTTTGGAAGATAATTATCTAGTTATTGCATTTTAGCCCAAGAATTCTAATTTCTTGCATTTTAATCCTTTATTTGTTTAATTCTTGCATATTATACATTAAATTTTCATTTCTTTGCAATTTAGGAAGATAATTATCTAGTTATTGCATTTTAGTCCATAAATTCTAATTTCTTGCATTTTAGTCCTTAATTTGTTTAATTCTTGCATGTTATACATTAAATTATCATTTCTTTGCAATTTAGGAAGATAATTATCTACTTATTGCATTTTAACCCAT
This sequence comes from Kitagawia praeruptora, assembly GCA_037693485.1. Lineage (NCBI taxonomy): Eukaryota > Viridiplantae > Streptophyta > Magnoliopsida > Apiales > Apiaceae > Kitagawia > Kitagawia praeruptora. The sequence goes on along the minus strand of CM075352.1, from coordinate 100,004,291 downwards.
AAATTCTAATTTCTTGCATTTTAGTCCTTAATTTTTTTAATTCTTGCATGTTATACATTAAATTATCATTTCTTTGCAATTTAGGAAGATAATTATCTACTTATTGCATTTTAACCCATAAATTCTAATTTCTTGCATTTTAATCCTTTATTTGTTTAATTCTTGCATATTATACCTTAAATTTTTATTTCTTTGCAATTTAGGTGGGGTGAAGCTTCATAGGTTGAGGGAAATGTATAAAAAGAAACCGGAGAAGCCTTCTCCCGAGTTTATCGAGCATGATGACCTTGTGTACACCCGGGCTTATCTTTTATACATCATTGGGGGTGTGTTGTTTCCTTCATCGAATAGAGACACCGTGCATCCTAGGTACTTCTTGACTTCATTTATCTCTCTAGTCCTTGCAATTTATGCTTAAATTTATCTTATTCTTGCATTTTATGCCTTAAATTTCACATTTCTTGCATGTTCATCCTTAATTTCTCCAATTATTGAATTCTTACGTTAATTTGCATTTCCTGAATTTTTGCAGGTATTTACAGTTAATCCAGAATGCGCATGAGATTAAGGAGTATGCCTGGGGAGCTGCGGTTTTGAGCTATTTATTCAGGGGTTTGGCCAAGGCTGCTCAGAAGGGTGCCAAAGCTATTTGTGGGTGCACCATGCTTTTGCAGCTTTGGTCTTACGAGAGGTTGTTGCCTGGGGCACCTCTGATAGCACCTCGTATGGATTTTGTTTGGCCGAGGGCATTGGCTTGGGCTGAGCCGGTAGATGGGAGGAGGGTTAACCCCCACCACCATACAGGTCTTTATCGGGGGGACTTTGACAGCTTTCAGCTTGGTTGGCTGACATGGCAGCCTTATCAGAGATTTTATGACATTCAGGATGTTGATGTGGATTATAATATCGATTTGATGGATGCTCACTATATGGCTCTCGGTCGTGTCCCTCTCATTTCTTTTGATATCGTTGAGTATGTCATGCCAGATAGAGTATTGAGACAGTTTGGTATTCTACAGCATATCCCACAGGCCCCGGTTGCCATGACTTCACTGCTGTTAGGTCCCGGAGATCGTAGAGGGGGGGTGAATACGATTCCCAAATAAAAAATTATGACTTTTAATTATTTTTGGGACAACATAAAAATTAATTTGGCTCAAACCCAGTTACTGTTCATGGTCTTCTCCAAGCATATAACTCCATTAAAATAACCAAGACCAAGAACAGAAAATCACCCAAAACACACAACACAACAAGATTCACAAATATAAATTTATATTTATGAAGTGGGGGCAATGCTACAAACAAGTTCAAGAACATAAGCTCAAGAACACAACAAAGAAATGATTCTTGGCTCCTCTAAAAATATTAAAGTCTATGGACTTAGGAGGCAAGAATCAACCCTATCTTCTATACAAGATTTAACAAGTGTTTACACTAGAAAGATAGAGGAGTGGTGTAACAAAGAAAATCATGGCTACAAGTATTTTCAAGAACAGATCTAGCCATGGGGGAGAGAAAAATAATTTTCTCTCTCTCCCCTCTTTTTTCCTCCTTGCGGCTGCACACCTTGCTTGTTGAAAAAGAGAAGACTTGCTTTTCTCTTTTATCAATTTGAAAAGCATTCCTTTTTCCTTTTTCCTTTTTCTTTTCTTGCTCCACCAAACCCTAATGCAAAGTCATGTGCCAAGCATGCCTTTGGAAATATTTAATACAAAAGTAATATTTAATATTTATATAAAATATAAATAAAGAATATCTTTATTTATAAAATATATAAATAATTAAATAAATACTTTATTTAATTAAATTAAATAAGTACTTTATTTAATTAAATTAAATAAATACTTTATTTAATTAAATTAAATATTTCCATTCCACTCTTCAATTTTTGTAGACTTCCTCAACCAAATACATGGCCCCGTATACGTGACTCCACCACGTCCAAGTATTTGGCCTTCAATTATGTGAAGCTTTAGTAAAGGTCCAATCAGGTTGTGCCACTAATTCTTCGTACATTTAATTCTCGTTCCTTAAACATTGAATACTGTATTTCGACCTGTATCTCGATCTTCCAATACAGCTCCAATGCATATTCTGGAACTTTGGCACTTCAACACTAATTTACCTCCTGTGTTGATCCTTCACATGACTTAAGAAGATCAACAACTTTAGAATGATTAAAACCATATTAACTGACGAGAGCTTGCCTCCAATGTCCTGACACTTGATGCAACGGTCTGGTTCATAAGTGACTAGTCTTGATAGGGGCTCTTGATTCCGAATATGATTCCACACTCTTCTATTTAAACCTTACTGCAGCTTCGATTGTGGTACAATAAAATCTTCTGAGACTAAGACAATCTTCTGTAACTTCCACATCCTTGAGTAGATGTTACCATCCTTTATTCTCCACTGAGGCCTGAACATATTAATGAACTTCTTCCAGTGAGCTTCAAGTCTGTAGATGATCCTTTGATATTTTGTCTTAACTGAACTCTGTGTTCCAAGATTCCTGTGCACCTGTATATTATTACATGTCCTGTTCTATTGTTGAGTTATCGTCAACCATTACATAGGGATTACATTTAGCATTTCTAGTACACATGAAAGTGCAGTGAGTTACTTCCCTTCACTTCTATCTCTCCTTTCAATCTCCCCTTTCAATCTCCCCCTATTTGGTTGATATGGAATAACAATCAAATACTATTTCCAAACACTCTCCCCCAATAGCAATTAAATAAAATCAACTACTAGAGGATAACTCAACTAACATACAAGAAACAATGAAAGTACTGGATATGAAAATAATATACAAAAAGTTCTGGAAAGATATAATCAGTTTAATCCAGATTTCCTGAGTTGCTGAAAATGAATGATGAATTTCTGAATTTCATTTTCCTTGAGCTTTCTCTACTTCGTTGTTCTTCAAAGATGGGGTTCTTTCAATAAAGAATAAAATCATTAGTAGAGACTCCTTAACAATCATTCCGGTTCATCTTGCAATTTGAACTAGAACATACAGCTCTCTATGTTCCCCATAAGAGGTCAACTCATTCTCCCCTTAAGGTTGTTCTCTCTTGGAATGAAAGTCACTTCTTCTTTTTCTTCAGGATGTTCTATTTCCAGGAGATATATTTTTCTTTCTTCCCTGTACTGCTCCACTGACTTCATCTATCACTGAAACAAGAAATAGAACATACTTGGACACTTTTCAAATGCCCCTTGAAAATCTCCCTCAACATTCTTCTTTACCTAGAAAACTTCTACTTAGCAAAAACTCCCCCTGAGTTGATGCTCTTTAAAGAAATCCTCATTTTCATTCATTGATCGTGCTAGAAAGAATTCTTCTGCCGAACCTCTCCTAAGAATGTTCCAAGTACAGATCTTCAAACAAACAGAGCAAAATCCCTTAGATATCTTTTCAGAATAAGATATAGCATTTTAAAATCAAGATGTTAAGATTCTCCATAACTTCTCCCATTTGACAAAAAGTAACTTCTGCACTTCAGATGAAAAGACAGTTAAATCTACAACACCTTTAGGAATTAGGCTCCAACATATTACTAAGATTTCTCCCCCTTAGTAATTTCTCCTTCTCAGCTCTTGCATCACTAAGCTTTAAATGTTATCTAATTCTCCCCCTTAGTTCTTGCAAGATCCAATCCAATCTTGTGTCATTAGATGTCCTCTATTTAACCTCCACAAGATATGTTCCAAGTTTCTTCAAATTCTCCCCTGGTATCAATCTATATTTCTTAATACCAAACTATATTTCTTGTTTCTTGTATCACCAAATTCTCCCCCTTAGTTGAGAATAGCCTCTAAGACAATAAAAGTATCATCTACATCCAATCGAATAAGGAACTCTCCTCCAATTGAACATAAAATCCTCCTTAGGCCTAAAAATCAATGTCTCCCCCTTTGAGATTGAGAACAACACGGATTAATACACCCAAAGGTAATAGCTTGGACATTCCCACTAAGCTTCAGCTAGACTCCTCTTTGGCTTGTCTTCCAGAAAAGAATCTCTTCAACATTTTAGAGCAGGAAAATATAGTTACAGGATTCAGACATATTAGCAAGGTTAGTGTTTGGTCTATGGTTTCCTCACATCTACTACGTTCTGTTGGTGTTTGCACTTTCAAGCGTAAGTGCTCCACTCATTTCTCTCCCTACTTCTCACTCAAGTGTATCACTCTCTCACTTCACTCAAGTGTTTCTCTCCCTTACTTGCTCTCATTCCATTTATAGCAATTTGTACCTGCAAGTAAATCCATGCTAGTCTCACCAAGATATTATGGATCGTTGACTAAAGCATGTTGTCGATCACTGAAGATCTCTAGGTTCTGAGATGTAATCTCAGACAGAGTTTCAGTTAGGTCGTCACCCAACTCACCATGAGCAAATCCATGCACACGTGGCTCGTTGTCGGGGAATAACCCTTCCAAAATTTGAATCTCCTCCATTCCAGGAGTGACTGAAATTCCAAAACCCTGATCCTCAAAAGACTCATCAAATTGGTAAACCAACTGAATCATAGTCAATGAGTTGTTGCTCAGCTACTTTTAGCATCAACAAACTCCCCATATGCAAATCCATGCACTGGATCGTTGAATGTGATATGCGTTTAAGCTTTGAGCATTCCATGTGTTCCAGAATTTGAATTTCTGGGAGAGTAGACGTGTACAAACATCTCTCTCAATCACCTGTGAAGATGAATTAACTCACTATTTTCAGTCATGGAAAGCTGTTAGTGATTGCCTTGCAACATCAACAGATTGCTCTGCGGATGTGAAATCCCGATAGGGAACTAGGACTATTTCTCCTAGGAGGATTGACAAGGATTCTAATATATGGCAAGAAATCCAAGTGTACCTCAATTGCCTGTGAAGGCGGCTCAACAACTTCATTCACCATGAATGGTAAACAAAGAAGTTTAGGGGTTCCACCTATACCTCACAAAGTGCACTCCTTGCAATGTGTTAAAAAAAATTTAGTCCTTTAGGCTTACCATCAGCGTGAATGCTTTTGGTGTACTTGACTCATTACAAGGTGCTCTGGCTGACGAGCGAATCTTCAATGGAATCACCCTGTTGATAGAGTTCATCCAGAAACAGTTGAATTGCCTTTTCAGCTCTGCATCCTTTTGAGAGAATACAGACGAGCTACAGTTACCTCAGTTTGTATGCTACTTTACTTCTCGAGAGGTAGAGCTGTGGGTGCACTTCCGACACATCCTTATTTGCTGCAACTAATGCAGTTTCTCCCTTAACAACCGCTAACTTACATAAGTTCCTTATATCACCAATGGTTGAAAGTTTGAATTAGAATGACGGTGTTTGGTACTAAGGTCTTGGTTAGAAATTGATGGATTAATCAACGTCACGACCTTCCCCTATAGCCACTGAGGCTAAGCCATTTCGGCTAAACAGAAAGAGTTAATCAGAATTTTGACAAAGAGTTTAACAAATTTCCAAAAGTGTTCTTTTGAATTTTTCTTAGAAAAATGTCCAATTGAAATTCACCTCTTTTAACAAAAACATTTTGATTAATAACTCAAATCCATTTCATCTTGCTCACTGTATGTTTTTTTTTTAGAAATTGTTTTGCAATTCATTCTTATCAAATAGATGACTATGATTTCCGATATATACTTAGGTATTATATACATCATACTCGTCTATATGATATTATCTCCGACGTAAAGCATAGATCATTTATGACAAAAGGAGATCGAATGAATGCTTTAGTCATACAGTCCAAGGTACTAATTTTTAAGACAACAACCATTGTTCAGATATTACGAGTCAATGTGAAACAGACACCGACAAGAATTTTGAAAAACGAGTTGCCAATGGTTGCTACCCTAAAAAAAATTAAAACAATTTACTCAAATAAAATAGCCTGATACCGTGCAACCTAAGTTACAAGTTATCAAGTAACTTTACTTAAACAAATCGTGGAGAGCAAACATTTTGCATTACAAAATATTTAGAGAGAGAGGATATATGATTTTGAAATAGAAAGATAATCCTCAAGAAACTTTTCAAGGAGAATTTTGAAAAAGTCTTTTCGTTGCTTTTCATTCTCTGGTAAATGAATGCTTGTTTAGATAAAACATTTTTCATAAGAAATAGACAAGAAATTTCTTTATGCATTCAAGTTCTAAATAATGAAACGCACATATTAATACTAATGAATTATCAAGGGTATGAATTCCAACTACATGGTCTTAACCAAGCAATGACTACCAAAACGGATGGAATTCATATCTAAGAGTGACAAAACATTCATAAGTACTAACATCATTCAATCATTTTGTAATAAAACGCATCTTACTACAAAACAATTAAGCACATAAGACACTTACATTTTGCTTGAAAATTACCACTTGTCGCTTGAGACAAACACATAATGCAATACCATAGATCATGATAATTCTAAAGCATAAAATATAAGCATCCGCCAAACACTGAATATACATTGACCGAATAACAGCATTTAACTTCTTACACTACATCTCAACAATTATCACATAAGCATATTAAAAATGCTCATGACAATCATAATGTATGTAAGCTCGAGGTACTAGTTGCATCAAAGATCAAAGTCCTTTAAATATTCATACTAAAACTTATGATCTTTGACAACCCCTCGCGATGTAGTAAATCACTTTCAATATTAGTGTTTTTGAAATAATTTTTTTTTTTTTTTTTTTTTTTTTACTTAGTGCAGAAATTCTAAGTGATATCACTAATATCAAAAGAATGACAACTAAAATTAATGGATTTTCTATAAGACATGATGCTTCACTTAAACTACATATTAAGTGATTCCATTAATAATAGCATTAATCAATCAGAAGTAAATAAAATTACGACTAACTACCATTAACTGATATAAGTCAATAACCTTACATACAACTAATTAAAACATATAAATACTTATGCTGAAACATTTAACATATAGCATTAATAACATATGACAGCACAAAGTACGATGTCCTAGATATAAATAACTTCACAAGTCCTAAAAATATTTAAAATTCAATACTTGTGAAGTCATTTAAGAATTCCTTGCAGGTGGGATTTCCAACAAATATGCACATAAGAATAACATCCCAATTTCACTAACTAACTTAGACAAAATGAATTCATTAAGTTGTTTAGCAAATATCTGCAATTTATTCAACTATGGACAACTCTCGAAGAAAATGATACCTTATGTCCATGCGTTGATTTCAACAAGTGGTGTAGACAGAATCCAACAGAGTTGTTGGAGTTGAAGTAGTTCCCTTGTCCATAAGTTTCAGCACACCATCCACAAGCTGCTTTAGGTTCATCCTTTGAAGTAGCTTTGTATGTCGAATGGTTCCCCTTATTTTAACAAAGATCCAACTTCTTCCACGAAATTTGACAACATCTAGAAATTACTTCCCTGTCTTTCTGACAACCTGCATCACTATATCTATAAAGCCAATTAAATCTAGTATCCTCAGGGCACTAAATTAATGGTGATCCCCCTCAAGATACTTAAACAATTCATATTGTGGCTACAAGATGAGATTCTCTAGTATCCGCTTGTAAAATTTCACATGGGCATAACATAGAGAATAAAATATATGGTCTAATGCACATGAATAAGTAATGAGCTGGTCATACCTCTAAAGCTTGTCACTTCGGTTCATATACCTAATTTGCCCTGATCAAGCATAGCGGTTTGTTGGCAAGAAGTTTTGGCAGGTCTAGAATCTTCTAAGTTGCGCATCTTCAAAAGATCCTTGACTTACTTTAATTGCCATCATTCTTTTGAATTACTTAAAATCCAAAAAGAACTGCAACTACAAGTTTTCGTTAGTAGACCCATATATAATATAATCATGGTATAAAGTTCTGGATATACATTGACTATACAAAGAGATGCTACATTGTTAGGTTTCTAATGGTCATGTAAGGTCCTGGGAGGTCCTAATTTATCACATAGATATAATCTCGGGTCCCGGGTAAACACAAGCCAAACATTAACCAGAGCCTAAAGAAAATAGACATCTAAATAGCATGAACACTCTATATACATTGCATTTAGATAAGTCAATACTAGACTAGAGTGACATACCTTAGTCAATGAAGCTTTACTGGTGTATGATCGTTGAATAAACAATTACTCCCTTTTTGAGTCCGAGAGATCGAACGTTGACTCCTTTTGAGATCGAACGTTTACTCCATTTGGACAGGAATAACCCTCCAGTTACCAGTTGACATTGATCTTCGAAGCAATGCCTTGCTCATCCAGATGGAAACTGCATTACCTTCAACACCCAAATATTTCCTTGTAGAAATTGGTCTTGGCGGCAGCTTCACCAAACTCAGCACACTAGAAACCAACAGTCTTGATACTAGCAGAGTAGAACCTTCAGAATTTTTGAACTACCCTTCAGCTTCTGTATTACTACCAGGTCTTCATGTGGATTGATTCCTTGTGCTAAGTGTATCTGCCTCTGTTTCAATTTAGTTAGTCCCTTGATTCGAACCCTAACTAATTTCTTAGGATCAAACTCCAACGAACTCAACTCAATCTTGATTAGTTAGTGCGTCTTTAGTCTTCATTGAATTCACTCAGAAACACCAATGAAACACTCTCATTCAAGCACGACACTATTAATCACTACTCTACTTCCCAGATTCATTAAGAACTGACTCTAGGAAATGTTGTTACACAAAACCCTTTGTCATGACAGAAATGTCCTTAATGTTTCCTTGGATTTTCCAGTGGGTAGATTAGTCTTCTTTCAATTTAGTTGAGATCATATTGCATTGAATTTAAACTGGCAAATTCATTTCCAATATGCAATCACTCAATATGGATCACTCAGTGCTCCTAAGAATCTTTAACTCTTACCCAATGAGCACTGCTAGCCTCAGAACCATCAAACTCGACTAGGTGATCCAACTTGCTAATGCTCCCCCTGCGATGTTGCTTGCAACTTTTCTTCATCTAGTGTCATCTGATCTCGAGCCCTAAACAGGATGTCAACCTTTAGGAATTCAGAGCTAAAACCAAATGAATGCTAGGGAGCTTGATGATGATGATGTTCACTGCATCTAAGACCTCCTCAATTCAATCACAAACTCTTTATAAGTTCTTAACTCCAAATGAGATAACCCTCTATCACACCATGTGACTTTAGGCATGATTAATCTTACTTGATGTCTTCTCTTTATAATTGCTGATTAGACTTGTTATATTAACTGATTCAGCCGTAGTAGATAGGAAACCTTAAGTCTATCCATTATCCTTGTAATTCCACTCAAGTTCTGGATTTTCCTATCAACTCCTCCATTTGGTCATGAAGTCCGGAAACAGAACGTTACTATAGAATACTCCTTTCAGTGCAGACAAACCATAGAACTTCATTCGTCAATCAAATTCTATTACCTGCCCTCAAAGTGTTCTTACAACAATCTGTCTAATCCTTTTAGTGTGATTAATCATTGAGATGCTTCATCTAAAGAATGCATGAACAACCATCAAACTTAACCAGGGTAGTCTTTGACTTGACTTCCCTAAACTGACATACTTCACTAATGTCCTTCTTTAAAAGAATTTCACTAGAAGTAGTCCTTTCTCACCAACTTCATCTTTACCATCGAATCCATTGTCTTGATAAACCAAGTATTTGTTGATAAACCAAGTGTGAGAGCATCACTTGTTGTTGCGGCTAACTCCATTCTGACAAAATTCAACGAATAGTTGACTTCATCATAAGCTTTACATTTCGTGTCAGCAACAACCTCACTTCCAGCTTAGTGAGCTTCCATTTCTCTTGATCCTGATCAACACTGTTCAACCTCGAACTGATACCAGGAAACCCTTCGCAAATAATTCCCTAGGTCTTCCTTAATGTTGTGCTTCAGATCATTCAAGAAAAATAGGTATCCTTGCTTAACCATTTGAATACCAGAGCAAAAGTAGTTATATGCCTTGAACATGAAAATGTCATAGATATATAACTTATACCTGTAGAGAGATACTCTGCATTCACAAATGATTAAGACACGTGGTCCTCAATTTAATTGAGTCCAATAGGGTTAGAGATATTTATAAACATAGTTAACAACAGAGCATTTAAGTTTAACATGCTCATTCTTATTTGACTGATCACTCCTCATCTCTATCAGCCTTAACTAGAGTTTTGGCTATGAGCTCAGTGATTCCAACCTACCATAAGATGGACTAGCAGTCTGTAAGAATCATGTCTTACAAATATGTAGAAATAGAAGAATCAATCACTCAGATTATTAAGCCTCCTAAATCACCTTTGTTGTTCACTAATCATTATGTCATCTCTAATTACCTAAGTCAGTTTAGATTTAAACATTTAATCCATGGTTTATTATACTGACCCTTAGGTAATTCCCAAAATAAAAATAAACTCTTCTTAATAAGCACATGATCAGATATAGCATTTAACACAACTATGCGAGTATAAGCAGATTATAGACAATGTAAACATCAAGGCACTTGGCATGGAACACATACTCTTTCTGGTAAATGCACCCTTACAATTACCTAAGACTCTATATGCTGACATGATCAATTGTCGTGAAGCAAGTATTAAATCACATAAGATTTAATCATGAAGTCAAATACGAATAAATAAGCAACACTAACAGACTAACATAAGTTATCTAATTCACATAGAAATCAAAGTGAGACATGCATTACATCAAGCTTACAACATAATGCAGTTCAGCACTTAATACTTCTATAATTGAATCAAACAAAGATAGACTAGTTAGAGTGTATACCTGAACGATGCTTAACATTCCATCTCCAGTGATAATCAATTGAACCCAGTCAATTTCCATTCCACTGACACTCATGGAAGTATCCTTGCATTTGACTTCAACAGTTCCTGCTTCAACCCAAACTGATGCCTGACTGTTCTGCTTAAAAACCCCGACATAGAATGTCTCATGTTCTGCTTGAAAAGATCACTCTTCTTTGTGTGTTTGTAGCAATAACCCCAGATTATCATAAGCCAGTGATAATCAACCTTATGTGTTTCTGCCACTGATGTCCTTTTAACCAAATATTCAGGTGTTTTGGTTCTTGACAGATAAACTGAATTCCTTTTCAAAATCCTAAATTCTTCAGACATTGATTCAAAAACCACTGATCGAAGACTCTTCCCTAACCGAACTAATCCCTTTCAATAACCAAATGATCCACTGAGTAGACCGATGTATAAACACATCTCCAATGGTAAAATCAGAAACCAGCTCCATTAGAATGTTCTTCAGCCAATTCGTTTGTCCTCAACGAACGAAGAAACAACTCCTGTTGTTTTGTTTAATGAAACATTTTGTTTAAACAAGAGTTAAGCTATGTAGCCATGTGTCATGTTGAAACAGTCCTTCAAGTAGAACTTCTATATAGGAATTTTCTACATAGACTCTATCTCGAAGTTCAAGTAGAAATTCTACATAGGAATTTCTACATAGACTATCTCGAAATTTTGACTTAGCCAAAATTTCAGCAGTTAACAAAATTTCTACTAAGTCGAACTTCAAGTCGAACTTCAAGTCGAACTTCAAGTCGGACCTCAAGTCGAACCTCAAGTCGAACCTCAAGTCGAACCTCAAGTCGAACTCCAAGTCGAACTCTATCTCGAAATTTTGACTTAGCCAAAATTTCAGCAGTTAACAAAATTTCTACATAGGAATTTCTACTTAGCTATCTCGAAATTCCTATCTCGAAAATTTTGACTTAGCCAAAATTTCCACCTCCAGAATTTCTACTTGGCTCTAAGTAGAAACTTATCTAGAATTTCTAGATAGCTTCCCTCCTTGAGTACTTAGAAAATATTTCCACCTCCAGAATTTCTACTTGGCTCTAAGTAGAAACTTATCTAGAATTTCTAGATAGGAATTTCTACATAGGTTCCCTAGTAAGTACTTAGAAAAATTCTGGGCTTCAACGATTAACAACACACCTACTGCTTCCTGGATGCCCAGTGAACAAAAATAATTTTTATTTTCATACCCTCTTTAATCTCAAAAAAATGGATCCAATCGATTTGTATGTCAACCGAAAAGCTCTGATACCAATTGTTAGGTCCCGGAGATCGTAGAGGGGGGGTGAATACGATTCCCAAATAAAAAATTATGACTTTTAATTATTTTTGGGACAACATAAAAATTAATTTGGCTCAAACCCAGTTACTGTTCATGGTCTTCTCCAAGCATATAACTCCATTAAAATAACCAAGACCAAGAACAGAAAATCACCCAAAACACACAACACAACAAGATTCACAAATATAAATTTATATTTATGAAGTGGGGGCAATGCTACAAACAAGTTCAAGAACATAAGCTCAAGAACACAACAAAGAAATGATTCTTGGCTCCTCTAAAAATATTAAAGTCTATGGACTTAGGAGGCAAGAATCAACCCTATCTTCTATACAAGATTTAACAAGTGTTTACACTAGAAAGATAGAGGAGTGGTGTAACAAAGAACAGATCTAGCCATGGGGGAGAGAAAAATAATTTTCTCTCTCTCCCCTCTTTTTTCCTCCTTGCGGCTGCACACCTTGCTTGTTGAAAAAGAGAAGACTTGTTTTTCTCTTTTATCAATTTGAAAAGCATTCCTTTTTCCTTTTTCCTTTTTCTTTTCTTGCTCCACCAAACCCTAATGCAAAGTCATGTGCCAAGCATGCCTTTGGAAATATTTAATACAAAAGTAATATTTAATATTTATATAAAATATAAATAAAGAATATCTTTATTTATAAAATATATAAATAATTAAATAAATACTTTATTTAATTAAATTAAATAAGTACTTTATTTAATTAAATTAAATAAATACTTTATTTAATTAAATTAAATATTTCCATTCCACTCTTCAATTTTTGTAGACTTCCTCAACCAAATACATGGCCCCGTATACGTGACTCCACCACGTCCAAGTATTTGGCCTTCAATTATGTGAAGCTTTAGTAAAGGTCCAATCAGGTTGTGCCACTAATTCTTCGTACATTTAATTCTCGTTCCTTAAACATTGAATACTGTATTTCGACCTGTATCTCGATCTTCCAATACAGCTCCAATGCATATTCTGGAACTTTGGCACTTCAACACTAATTTACCTCCTGTGTTGATCCTTCACATGACTTAAGAAGATCAACAACTTTAGAATGATTAAAACCATATTAACTGACGAGAGCTTGCCTCCAATGTCCTGACACTTGATGCAACGGTCTGGTTCATAAGTGACTAGTCTTGATAGGGGCTCTTGATTCCGAATATGATTCCACACTCTTCTATTTAAACCTTACTGCAGCTTCGATTGTGGTACAATAAAATCTTCTGAGACTAAGACAATCTTCTGTAACTTCCACATCCTTGAGTAGATGTTACCATCCTTTATTCTCCACTGAGGCCTGAACATATTAATGAACTTCTTCCAGTGAGCTTCAAGTCTGTAGATGATCCTTTGATATTTTGTCTTAACTGAACTCTGTGTTCCAAGATTCCTGTGCACCTGTATATTATTACATGTCCTGTTCTATTGTTGAGTTATCGTCAACCATTACATAGGGATTACATTTAGCATTTCTAGTACACATGAAAGTGCAGTGAGTTACTTCCCTTCACTTCTATCTCTCCTTTCAATCTCCCCTTTCAACTGCGGACGGAGAGAGCATCTCGTTGGGTGCGGGACAATCATACAGTGACCTTGGCAGATTACGTTGAGGAGTGGCATGCTTTTAATGATGGCATGCAATTTATCTAATTTTTTTATACAAAATTAAAAAAAATAAATTAGAAAAAGGGAACTTCCCAGGGGGTCACCCATCCCAGATTTGCTCTAGCCCAAGCACGCTTAACCTCGGAGTTTCGATTCGCAACAACCCGCTCGGCCAGGAATGCCACATCTGCCAACTTTAGCAACCGTTCATATATGAATGTGAAATGAATTCCGCTCATATTTCAATATTTTTTTAAGTAATAATATTTTAAATTATTTATTTATAATTATTGCTTCAAAATTCGAAAAAAAACATCAAATTTTGTTTTAAATTAATCCTTTCTTTCGAATTTTAGTTAAAAACCTCGGAATTTTTTTTCCCATTTTTCTCGAATTTTAAATTAATTATCAGGAATGAAATATAATTTATGCCTTTTTTCGATTTTTAAATGCAAATTTTGTCAAGTTTTAAAATAAAATTTGGGAAAAAAATATTTTTTTTCATTTTTCTCGAATTTTACATTTAACAATTGAAATAAATTGTAACTTGATCATTTTCAAATTTTTATAATCAGGACATAAATAATAATAAAAAATTACTGCCATCCGCAACGCCTCATTGCGGCAGGGGGGAGTCCAGTAGCTTTTCTCTCTCCTCCCTGCCGCAATGAGACCTTGCGGATGGCAGTAATTTATTATTATTATTTTTTTCCTGATTATAAAAATTGGAAAAATGATAAAATTACAATTTATTTCAATTGTTAAATGTAAAATTCGAGAAAAATGAAAAAAAATATTGCTTCAAAATTCGAAAAAAAACATCAAATTTTGTTTTAAATTAATCCTTTCTTTCGAATTTTAGTTAAAAACCTCGGAATTTTTTTTCCCATTTTTCTCGAATTTTAAATTAATTATCAGGAATGAAATATAATTTATGCCTTTTTTCGATTTTTAAATGCAAATTTTGTCAAGTTTTAAAATAAAATTTTGGGAAAAAAAATATTTTTCATTTTTCTCGAATTTTACATTTAACAATTGAAATGAATTGTAATTTTATCATTTTTCCAATTTTAAATATTAGGAAATAAATAATAAAAAAATTGATAAAATAAAATTCTATTCCAAAATTTACAAAAAAATTCTTTTTCATTTGAATTCACCTAAAAATATTTATTTAATCGAATAAATGTTGAAAATATATAATATTTTAATTGAATTAGAGATAATACAAAATATTTAGAATAAACATGAAAAGAAAATTTTAATTCATTAATAATATTTTTGGATGGGGGAAAACATGAAAATACAATTTTTATTTAAAACAATTTCTTCGAGCCCTCCTTCTTCTTCCGTCTACGGATGTTCATCTCCATGCCCGTACAATTTCCTCAAATAGGAAATCTCCATGTTTCTCTCTTTCAAGGCTTCTTCGAGTTCTTCGACTTTTACCTCCAAATCTACAACTTTATCTTCAAGAAGCATGATTTCTCTCTTGGCTTCTACCAATTTTGATTTTAAACTAGCATTCTTCTCATTTTTTGAATCCATGATAAGAAAAATTTTAGGTTTCTAGAGAGAAAAATGAGAAGAAGATTAGAATATGAAATTTTAGGTTGAGGGTGTGAGTATTTATAGAGAAAATATTTCAAATTAAAATTTTTTCAACATTAAAATTCAAAATAAAATTTAATGTATCTTGAAAATAACATTTGAATTTTTGGGAATGTAAGTTGAACATATGGAAGACTGTGTAAAACTGGTAGGAGTTCCCTGCCGCAAAGAGTCATTGCGGCAGTAATACAACAGCATGACATCAGTTTGGCGTCAGTTTCTTCACTGCCGCAATGAGGCCTTGCGGATGCCAATAATTTTTTTTATTATTTATTTCCTTATATTAATAATTGGAAAAATAATAAAATTACAATTTATTTCAATTGTTAAATGTAAAATTCGAGAAAAATGACAAAAAATATTTTTTTCCCCCAAATTTTATTTTAAAACTTGACAAAATTTGCATTTAAAAATCGAAAAAAGGCATAAATTATATTTTATTCCTAATAATTAATTTAAAATTAGAGAAAAGTGGGAAAAAAAATTCCAGTTTTTCAATTTAAAATTCGAAAGAAAGGATTAATTTAAAAAAATTGATGTTTTTTTCGAATTTTAAAGCAATAATTATAAATAAATAATTTAAAATATTATTACTTAAAAAATATTGAAATATGAGCGGAATTCATTTCGGATTCATATATGAACGGTTGCTAAAATGAACAGATGTGGCATTCCTGGCCGAGTGTGTTGTTAGTAATCGAGACTCCGAGGTTAAGCGTGCTTGGGCTAGAGCAATTCTGGGATGGGTGACCCCTGGGAAGTTCCCTTTTTCTAATTTATTTTTTTTAATTTTGTATAAAAAAATTAGATAAATTTGTTTTAAACTTATATTTTAATCCAAATGTCCCAGGAAAAATTAATTTAATAGATTCAGAAAAATTAGATAATAATTTTTTTGAGCAAACTTAAAAACAAAAAAATTGGAAAAAGGGAACTTCCCAGGGGGTCACCCATCCCAGATTTGCTCTAGCCCAAGCACGCTTAACCTCGGAGTTTCGATTCGCAACAACCCGCTCGGCCAGGAATGCCACATCTGCCAACTTTAGCAACCGTTCATATATGAATGCGAAATGAATTCCGCTCATATTTCAATATTTTTTTAAGTAATAATATTTTAAATTATTTATTTATAATTATTGCTTCAAAATTCGAAAAAAAACATCAAATTTTGTTTTAAATTAATCCTTTCTTTCGAATTTTAGTTAAAAACCTCGGAATTTTTTTTCCCATTTTTCTCGAATTTTAAATTAATTATCAGGAATGAAATATAATTTATGCCTTTTTTCGATTTTTAAATGCAAATTTTGTCAAGTTTTAAAATAAAATTTGGGAAAAAAATATTTTTTTTTCATTTTTCTCGAATTTTACATTTAACAATTGAAATAAATTGTAACTTGATCATTTTCAAAATTTTATAATCATGACATAAATAATAATAAAAAATTATTGACATCCGCAACGCCTCATTGCGGCAGGGGGGAGTCCAGTAGCTTTTCTCTCTCCTCCCCTGTTTTCCCCTGCTCACAGGGGAAAACAGGGGAGGAGAGAGAAAAGCTACTGGACTCCTCCTGCCGCAATGAGGCGTTGCGGATAGGCACATCCCTACCGCAATGTCTCCTTGCGGATAGACACATTTTTTTTTTCTTCATATTAAAATTTGGAAATTGATAAAATTCCAATTTATTTCTATAGTTAAATATTAAATTCTAGATAAATTAAAGATTTCGTTAAGTGTTTACTAATTTATGTGTTTTTCCTAATATTCGAAAAATTGGAAAAAATTCTAATTTAAACTAGTACAAATGCATGGATTGCATATTAATACCTTACATAGAAAATTAAGCTTATAATTAATAAAAATTGTTTCAAATATTATAGAATACAATTGAAACTAATTGCCAGGACAATTTCTTCTATCATGGTTTGCTCCTACCAACCCACATTTTCCGCACTTTCGTTGCTTGGTTGTTGAAGTTGACGTTTCAATACCACTTTTATATCTTGCCGCTTTCTTTCGTCCCTTAGTTTGTGACATTGGAGGATCGAATATCGGATCATGATCCCAATCTTCTTGAGAAACGACTCGTTCATTTGTTCGATCTTATCTTCTTGTGGAAAAGCAATTTCCACGTGACACCTCTCTCGCTCAATCAAGTTCATCACGTAGTTGAAACGTGGGACGGAACAACTACCAACAGCGCCTAAATTTTGAAATGATTTGCACAATGCACTATACCTTGATGCTTGTGATTCACCAACATTACCAAGAACGGGAGGGGTATAAGGTAGAGGTCCGGCAATTTTGTTGCCATTTTTTGTCCACCTAGACATGATGTAATCATTCGGTATACGTATTTTTTGTTTCATGTCTAGGTAACGGATCATGTGTTTACAAATCATCCCGGAATGTTCAAATTGCATACAAACACATTCAATCTGTCCATCAATATGGGCCGTCAACGGATAGCTTCTTCTACGATCCTCCGGCACGGTAGACTTCTCAACCACGAACATTTTAAATAAATGACATCCACCTTTAGTTTTCGTCACGACATAAGATGTACTTTTTAGAAGCTCCTTTTGAAAACGCCTAAACATCTCTTTCGTGTAAATTTCGGATGCATGAATTTCCAAGGATGATTGCAATACTAGTCTCCTTTCCCTTTCTTCGCTCTCGTAGTCACTTTTAACCTCCCTAAGATATTGTGCCTCCAAAGCCTTTTGGGAATTCTCAATGAATTCTTTCAAACCGGTAGATGCTTGCACATATTCATCAAAAAATGCATTCATTGATTCGCTTCTAGAGGTAGTGGTCATACCGGCGGCAAAATGCGACTTTGTGTAAGCACCAATCCATTGATGTCTAATGCGATACATTTCATTTAACCAAACATGATCCTCAAGTTTGTACTTCTCGACCAATTCCTCCCATCTACCTTCAAATTCCGTGGGAGACAATGACTTGTACACACATGCATTAAAATCTGTTTTGAATTCCGGATATTTGTTGTACAAACTAGATAACTTCTCGGGAAATTTACTACTTATATGCCATGTACAATAAAAGTGATTTGTTTCGGGCATAACCGTGGCAATAGCATTTCCCAAAGCAATGTCTTGATCGGTAATTATTGTAGTGGGAGGTTTGTTGTCAACGGCTTCCAACCAAGATTTTAAAACCCATTGATAAGAAGTCTCGGTCTCATCTCTCATGAGTGCAAATCCAAACAAAATATTTTGGTAATGGTGGTTCACCCCCGTAATAGGTATGAAAGGCATACAATACCTATTCGTTCGATAAGTTGAGTCGAACGTCACCACATCACCAAAATTCTTGTAAGCGTTCATGCATCGAGGATCAACCCACACCAAACCTTTAACACGATTCTCGTTATCCACATCCACTCGATAGAAGAAATGACCGAACGCATTCTCTTGTTGTAACTTTCGTAACAAGACCAAGCCACACTCCGCATCACCGGAATCAAACACTCGGTGCCGGATATCCCGTATGACATTACGTACATCTTGATTAGAAAACCCTAAATTTTCAATGCCTCCACATGTCTCACCAAGATATTTCATCACTTTACTCGTCTCGATCCCCGATTTGTTAAACAACTCAATCAATGATCGGGTGATCGGATCGATGTTGCGTGATGTTTGAAAAAATTGTCGCTTATCCGGTGTTACCATGGAATGATTATGTTTCAAATCAACCAAAGTTACCTTCCATTTGTTTACATTAACTAGGTGACATACGTACATTCGAGCACGACAATTCGTTCGTGGATCTACATCCCTAATGCGTCGTTTTCCTTTATCAAGATAATCCGATTCCGGTGCTACTCTTCCACCCTTCTTACAAATAAACAAACGGGATGATGGATCATGACTCCGTTGATGTTTATGAGTATTCCTAATTATTATCTCGAATCCGACATTTCGACCATAATTTCTATAAAAACTTTCCGCCTCATCTAATGTATCGAAAATCATTCCAACACAAGGCACAACCTTATTAACATCCGCAAATGTAAAATCAAAATTTTGGTTTCCAATATCCTCATCATCATCATTTTTTCTCATCCTAACATCCTCATCATCAACATTTTTTCTCATCCTAACATCCTCATCATCAACATTTTTTCCCATCCTAACATCCTCCTCATCATCAATTTTTTCCATCCTAATATCCTCATCTCCTTCATCATCATTTTTTCTCATCCCAAATTTCTCATCTTTTTCATCATCACCATCAATAATAATTATCTTGTTTTTATCCTTTCCACCATCATTTTTTTCCCCACCAACATCATCAACATTCATTTTATTTTTATGAACATTGTATTTCACTCTACGTTTATGAACACTACTATAATAATTATCAATATCTACATCATCAACGAATAATTTACGAGAAACATGATTTTTTTAATGGGCGGCGTAACATAATCATCACCATTACGTTCACTAGATGAACTAGAAGAGCTAAATAAAAATGAAGCCATTGAATAGAGCACTAACCTTAATTTTGGATGAATTTTTGAGCTCCAAACCCTTGAAATTTTTGAGCACTTGGTTGAGTTTTCTGCTGTTTGGAAAAAAAGAAATTGGAAAAAAAGACAAATTCTGTAACCTTAAAGGAAACAGATTTCACGCCTACCGCAATGTTTCATTGCGGCAGGAAGCCTTAATTGCCAGCTGCCGCATTGAAACATTGCAGCGGATGGTTCATTTATTACCAGCCACCAACCATATTTAATGACTTTTAATTTTTCTGAGCCACAACCAAACATTGCGGCAGGAAAATTTACCGCAATGTCTCATTGCGGCAGCAATTTAAGATTTTTTATTTTTTTTGTTTAATTTTTAAATCTTCAAATATGCATCAAAATAATAAAATATGTTAATTTTAACTTTAAGGTATCTTTAATAATGTAATATGGATATTTTTTACATGTTATGTAGTTTAAATAATGATGGAATGACATGTACATCTCAATCTTAGATAACTGTTGAAAAATAAATCAGGATGGTAACATTTACCTTCCAAATTAATTTATTATTTTTTGAAATATTGGGAATATCACTAAATTAGACATATATTGATTTACGTGCGGTTGTATCGTCGATAAGTATTTTATAAAAAATATAAACAACAATCCGGGACAAAGCACTAGTTAGATATACTGGTCAAATCGATAGTTCACTACCACTTTTACCACCCAAATAAACTTATTATTTTTTCAAAACTTGGGAATATCACTAGATTAGACATATATTGACTTACGTGTGGTTGGATCGTCGATAAGTATTTTTTAAAAAATAGAAACAACAATCCCGGAAAGCACTGTGCTTTCCGGGATTGTTGTTTCTATTTTTTAAAAAATACTTATCGACGATCCAACCACACGTAAGTCAATATATGTCTAATCTAGTGATATTCCCAAGTTTTGAAAAATAATAAGTTTATTTGGGTGGTAAAAGTGGTAGTGAACTATCGATTTGACCAGTATATCTAACTAGTGCTTTGTCCCGGATTGTTGTTTATATTTTTTATAAAATACTTATCGACGATACAACCGCACGTAAATCAATATATGTCTAATTTAGTGATATTCCCAATATTTCAAAAAATAATAAATTAATTTGGAAGGTAAAAGTCGTGGTCAACTATCGATTTGACCCGTACTCCTAAATTAGTTAATCTAATGTAAAAATCTCAAAAAATAGAAAATTAGTGAATCTAATGTAAAATTAATCGTATAATTAATGAGTATTAATATTTTAAATTTTATGAATTTAAATTCGAATTTTATCTTATTTTTCTATTTTTAATTTAACTTTCACAAGAATACTGCCGCATTGAAAGGATGCGGACCGTCCTGCCGCATTGAAAGGTTGCGGACCCTTCTGCCGCATTGAAAGGTTGCGGACCTACTGCCGCATTGAAATGTTGCGACTATCCTGGTGGCTGGTCCAACCCACGGTGGTTGTGGACCTGAACCGAAACAAGAATGCCTTACAATCCAATACAATCCAAATAAAAATTTTTGTACGGCTATTACGCTAGTTAACTTCTCATGTGCTGATATTGACAAATAAAAATGTACTTATCATTTTGATTTTCTATTATGCATATTAACTATTAAGGTGAATATTTGCATCAAAAAGAAAACTATTAATAAAAATGATATTTTAATAAATTATTTTTTTATATATTTTTCTAAAATCTATAAATTATAAACTTTAACTTGAAATATAAATTAACAAAATACTTTCTGTACAACTTGAATTGAGTAAATAATGAACATTTATTTAAAGGAAAATATTAAAGATCTGAAAATTTGTTCCAAAATACTTTTCAAATGTTGACGTGCTACGTATATAATTGATACTTCCTCTATCCCAAAATACATGTTTCTTTGATTTGTTACACATATTTTAAGGTGAATAAAAAAATATAGCTAAATTCTAATTTGATTACTCCCCGAGTTCCATCTCTCACATGAGAGTCGCTCCGTGAGCCCCCCCCTCTGCTTCTTCTTCTTCTCCGATCCTCCCTCTCCTCTCACCGCCCATCTCCTTCTGCCTCTTCCATCCTTTCATCCCGGTTCCCCCACTTCTAAATCTCTAATTTCTATATATTAGTTTTTTCAATAAAATCGAGATCTAATCCTTTTTGGGTGAAATCTTGTTGTCGTACCCATATTTTTGGGTTGTTTGTCCTCATTTTTTTGAGGTTTTTGTTTGTCCTCATTGTTTTGAGGTTTATGTTCTGTTGTGTTTTGGATTTGTGGTCATGTTGCGTTAAAGATGATTTCTATGGTGTACTTGGAGATCTGGGAGGAAACCCGCTTCGAATCTGGAATAGGGAATAGTGGTTATTGCAAGAGCTCGCCTTGCACAACTAAGGATTGTTCAATATATGGGGCATTTGTACCCCCAACCTCAATTGGTGTAATTGATGGGTATGAACACTGGGCTATTACCGGTTTTTTATGTGCGCATGTCAATTGTGATTCTACTATTTTCGAAAATGTTGGTGTCGACTGGATTGCTCGAGTAACTCGAGTAACCTTTGTAATCATTTTTATTTTCAAGAATATTTATATTCTATATGCTAAGCAATCTGAAAACAAAGCGGCTATTTGCTTAGCTCGTTTTTTGTTTCACAATCAGGTTGTAGTTGACAGTTTGGGGGTTTGTCCCGGCTGGGTTCCAATGTTTTGTTATCTATAAAATCCTATTTGTTTGTCAAAAAAAAAAAAAAATATATAGCTTTACATGTTATTTTTCAAATTTTTAATTTTAATTCACAAAAAAGGAATTGACAAAATAATTTATGGAATTATCATTATTATGAACATTAAAATACGCGTAAAATGTCAAAAATATATGTATTTTAGAACTAAATAAATAACATTTTTAATAATAATATAAAATTCTGCGTGCATATACATGTGATCCTAAATCAAAACCTGTAATTTATCATGTCATATTATTGGAAATAAGAATACCTAACAATCCAATACAATGCATTGAAAGCAGAGGGAATGATAAGATTTCTTCGTACCGGAAGCGAAAAATTAATATATTTAACCGAAAAATTCCATATATAAAAAAGCAAGCTCGAAAGGTCGACAACAAGATCACCACAAAATATATCCTAAGAATAAATGAGTACTTTGGGTAGTTTGGTTAACTAACCCCTTCCCATCCCAACCAGATTACACGTGACTCCAAATCAGTCTAGCCCTGCTCCCCCGTTCCAACTACTTGTATTCATTTCGTCTTTAATTTTTCAACCGTTCCCATTAATTCAATCTGTTTTTCAGTTTCTCTTCCAAAATTATCCTTATTGCTCTCTCATTTTCACCATGCCACCACTGATGATTCAAATTGGTTCAATTCGATTTAATTCCGAAAAAATGAATACTTGAAAATTGGAAATGTACTCAAAATGAGTATGGCTTAGTGTAGTAATGTTAAAAGTTGTATATTTTTGTTATTTATTAATAATTTCATTTAAATACTAAAGTTACACTTAGTAATTTCTTTAATAATATACTAATAACAATAATATTCAAATATTAATACTACTTATTTGATAATTTTTATCAATACAACTGAAAATAAGTTATGATGATCAAGTACATTTATTTTGTGACAACACTTAAAGTAACAACAAAAAGAATTTAATAATTCCAAATTTGGTTTAACTTGAGTCTCAAAATTTGACCGAACATTGATCAAATTATGTAAAAATCGAAGTATGATTCGGATCGAATCTTACCCTAAAAACGAGTATTCGGTTAATTCGATGATTTTTAGAACACTATTTATACGGTGTCCTAACTAAATTCTTACTTGATCTTGAAAGAATTACACTAAAACCTCTATACAGTAACATGGGATCGAGAAAAAAATATTATTATAAGAAAATTATTTCTAAATAAAAGTGATTTTCAAATTGATGATATAATTTTGAAATTGTACTATTTTTATAACTACAAAAAGATTATTCTTCTATAAAGTATTCTCATAAAGAAGCTCTATGTAAATTACAATTTACAAGTAGCCTTTAAATACTCCGTCCTCTATTCGATTTTAATTGATATTTAATATTTGAGTTTCTAACACTTACTTCAAGGTATAAGAAACATGATTAAAATATTCATTTTTCATATCAAAGCTTAGATTCTAAACTTTTATTTAATATAAAGCTTAAGGATAAAAATTATGTATAAATATGATTTTTTTTTTTTACAATTCAATATACGTACTAAAAAATCAAATATCAATTAAAATGAGATGGATGAAATGGAGGGAGTATAAACAAATGATTGAGTATTAGGGCTGCAAACAAACCGAGCTGAGCTCGAACTCGACTCGCCTCGACTCGTTAAAAAATCGATCGACTCGGCTCGATTTGTTAACGAATTCGAGTTCGATCACCAAAATTTGATCGATAAGCTTATCGAGTCGAGCCGAGTTTTTTGGTTGTCCGACTCGACTCGACAAGCTTATCGATAAGCATTAGTTACTAGTACTAGTTAGAATAGTAATGATCAACTAAGATCTCCAACCAAATTAATTGTTCGCAAACAGTTCGAGCTCGGTTGGGCTCGAGGCTGTTCGTGAACAACTCGAGTTCGGCTCTGTTCGGTCAAAGCTCGGCTCGTTCGTTAAGAAATTAGCTCGGTTCGTTAAGATCAAAGCTCGGCTCGGTTCGTTAAGATCAAAGCTCGGCTCGGTTCAATCAAAGCTCGGCTCGATTCGACTCGACTCGGTTCGTTTGCAGCCACATTGAGTACTAATAAAAACCTTGTTGACTAAGTTTTCGAATACATTGTACCGTTACATATAAAGTAATTATTTTAATTATAATAACAATAAATTTCATCAAATTTATCCAATAAATTTGTAAATTTAAACAATAAACTGATAAATTAGATGAAAATGTATTCTGATTACTACTCCCTATGTTCCTAAATACTTTTCTGGGTTTGACTTTGAGCACTGTTCATTCTAAGCGATTGACTACTAATTAACGCATAATTTATAAGATAAAATATAGTCATAAGTGATCTTGTTAGATTCGTATTTATTAGTACTTTAATACAGTGAAGTTTTTAAATTTGATACTAATACAAAACTAAAGATATTAACGATTAAAAATGTGCGTTGACAAACATGTCAAAAGTAAACAGGAAACGTTTTTTGGAACGGAGGGAGTAATAGTTTGTGGAGTATGGATAAATGGAGGTCGAAGTTGCATAAAAGAAAGTGCCGGGTGCGTGGATTTGGACGGTGACAGGGTGGGTGGTTGCAGCACAATAACTCTATTCCCCCACCTAATTCAGAAATTAATATATGTGATTAAGTTCTAAAATATCTTAAAATACATGAAAAATATTACTTCCTCTGTCAAATATATGTCCCTTTTTTAAAAGACACACATATTAAGGTAAATGTTAGTTGAATAATATTTTCCAACTAAGAGCATCTCCAACGGCATTATCTAAAAAATGGTTGGCTAAATCGGAAAAATATTAATTATGTAAAATTTGCTGAACCTGTAAGATGCTGTACTCCAATGGTATATTGACTATAATCTTGATTATATTGTAAATATAGTATGTTATTATTATTTCATGTTGTTATAAATAGAAATATATTTTTTCTAAGGTAATAAATCATATAAAATCTTTTTTACAGGTCTCTAGAGGTTGGCCAAATATAGCCAACGATATAAGATTATCTAATTTTTTTTGCTAAGGGTAAAGTCCATTGGAGTGAATATTTTTTTACAAAATCTCTATAAATTTTATTTATGGTATTATATTTATAATTTTAGCTAATGGGTCTTCTACATTGGGGGGTCCATCATGCAATCAAAAGAATTTATCTTATTGAGAAATCGATGTCTTACTCCATAACTTTGAGGGAACAAGAGAACAATAGCCTACGGATTAGTCGACATTTTTCACAAATTTTACGAACAGAAGCTCTTATTTTCATATTTGGCATTCCTCATTTTAATTCTGAATCTATTTTTTTGGAAGAAAATAGGTTTCTTGGAATTTTTTATCGGAGATGCTCTAATAACCTTAATTAATACATTGGAAAATAAGAATAGTGTTAAATTTGAAAAAAGTTAATTTTTTTTTTTTGCAAAATGAAAAATATTTCATTTAAAGATAGAGATACACAATCCGAGAAGGAAATGACAAATATGAGACATTCTTTCATCCATAAAAGCTAATCATCTAACCGAAATGTATGCTTAACCAATCCCTGGGTCGTAACCTGAATTACGATAACCATGAGAAAGAGATTCCTCCGAAAGTTTAGACAATATCATCCCTTTATAAGAGAAGAAGACTCCTTACATAGGTAGGCCTCGTTAAAAACCCCGCAAGAGCAAAACCCAATGGGAAAAAAACTCGAGGGAGAAAAAAGAGTGCCCCACCCTCCAACAATACATCGATATTTACAAAACAAAAAAAAAATTGCTAGTGACTCCTTGTTGGTCCATGACCCAACTCATCATTCTGTTTTCAGCCGTCATCTTGTCGATGCTTCCCATTCCAACACCCAACGTACATGCAAATATGATCAAAGGCATTTAGATAATGAAATTTTAATTTCAGAGAAGAAAAACTAAATAAAAGCTTCCCCTCCAAGTAGCCTGAAAAACAATAAAAAGAAAAAGAAAAAACAAGTTACTAAATGCAATAAAATTTAAGTATATAATATAATATTATAATGGTAATATAGTATTTATCAACAATATTAAAAAAAGTATTTTATATATCATATTATAGTGATAAAATAAATGTAGGGATAGTTTTGGAAAATCACCTGAAATTTGTATTGAAAAAAGAAAAGGGACATGTAAACCAAAACCAAACCAAACATGCCCAATATATGCCGCTTAGAGCAGGGTCTGGGGGGGTGAGATGTACGCAGACCATGCCCCTGCTTTTAACGGTAGGGAGGTTGTTTCCGTGAAGACCCCCGGCTAAGTGCACATTACTATAAAGTGTGTGATATTCACAAGGGTTGTCTAAGATTTGAAAAAGGCTCATCGTCATACCTGAGCCCATGGCTTTGAACACATGGGGCTTACCTACCCGGGGATTGGCTACTCCACTCTGCAAAACATTCAGATCTAAGATGACATCTGACCAAGCTCCCTGAAACTGCAAAACCAGAAAACAAAAGACAATATAAAGCGAAAAATGAGAACGCAAAAGCCGAACTTTTAAAATAAAGCTAACCGGGACAACCCAACTCTGAGTCTCTCAACAACAGAGCCGCTCCCTAAAAGATAATCCACCACTCTGATCTGGCGCCTCCAAGAACACCTATCAGCGGTCATGATCTCATTTAAGTTTAAGGCCTTCAAATCCAACTTAAGCTGCTCTTCCCACGACCTCCTCGGTCTGCCTCTCCTCCTCACCCCAACAACCGAAAGACTCTCGACCCTCCTCACTGGGGCTTCAGCTAGCCTCCTACGGACGTGGCCGAACCATCTCAACCTCCCTTCCCTAACTTTCGCCGAAAAAGGCGCCACCTCAAGCTCGCTACTAAAAGCCACATTCGGGATTCTATCCAACATCGTGCGCCCACAAGACCACCGCAACATCCTCATTTCAGCCGCTTCCAACTTGCTCTCGAGGGCCTTCTTCGCTGTCCAACACTCCGAACCATATAACATCGCAGGACGGATTGCCGCTCTATAGAATTTCCCTTTCAACTTTAACGGGACTTTCTTGTCGCACATCACCCTTGACGCTGCCCTCCACCTTAGCCACCCAGCCTTGATACGATGCGTGACATCGTCTTCAATCTCACCTTCCTTCTGGATGATCGACCCCAAATACTTGAACTTATCTGTACGAGGGACGATCTGGTCTTCAATCCTAACCTCCACCCCTTCCTCGTTATCCTCACCACTGAAGTTACACCAGAGATACTATGTTTTAGACCGGCTCACACGCAAGCCTTGGGGCTCTAAAGTAGATCTCCATAACTCCAACTTCTCGTTCACCTCCCCCTCGACTCCGCCACTAACATGATATCATCTGCGAAGAGCATGCACCAAGGGACGACATCTTGAATCCCTCGCGACATGACATCTAGGATAAGGGCGAAAAGAAGAGGACTTAGGGCCGACCCCTGGTGTAGACCAATCTCAACAGGGAAAAAACGGGAGTCACCAACTAGGGTCCGGACGCAGGAACTAGCTTGGGAGTACATGTCTTGAATCACCCTAACATACGACGTCGATACTCTCCTCTCCTCAAGGCTCTTCCAAATAGCTTCACGGGGAATGCTATCATAAGCCTTCTCAAGATCAATGAACACCATATGGAGGTCTTTGCGACGATCCCTAAACTTCTCCATAAGGCGTCTGACGAGATGAATGGCCTCGGTCGTCGATCTCCCAGGCATAAAACAAAATTGATTCTCTGAGATTTCAACTTCTCTTCTGATTCGACATTCAACCACTCTCTCCCAAAGTTTCATCGTATGACTGAGTAGTTTAATACCCCGATAGTTACAACAACTCTGAGCATCGCCTTTGTTCTTGAAAAAAGGGACCACAATACTACGCCTCCATTCAGCTGGCATCCTAGCACCCAAGAGGAGAACATTGAACAGATCTGCTAGCCATTGTACGCCAACCTCACCAAGACAAAGCCACACCTCGATTGGGATCTGATCCGGACCAACCGCCTTCCCTCTAGCCATCTTTTGAAGGGCACCCTTGACTTCATCCTTGCTGATACGCTCACAGGAACCGAAAGAACGCACAGACGAAATAGAGACTTCTTGATCCACACCGGAACCACTCCTCCTAGCCTCATTGAAAAGATTATGAAAATACGAACTCCACCTCTCCTTAATAGCATCTTCATTCACTAACACTTGGCCTGAAACATCCTTAACAAACTTAACAGAACCCAGGTCGCGACGCCCTCTCTCTAGCTTTAGCTAGTTTAAAGATAGCGTTCGCTCCTTCCTTGGTATCTAGGCGCTTGTACAGCCCCTCATAGGCTTCACCTTTGGCTTTCGCCACCGCCTTTTTTGCCTCTCGTCTCGCCACCTTGTACGCTTCCATCTTCTGAATCCTCTCCGCCCCTGCACCAATCAACAAAAGCTCTTTAAAGATCGCGAGTTTAGCCTTTACTTTCTTTTGAACCTCCTCGTTCCACCACCACGACTCCTTAAGACCACTGAACTTTCCTGAGGAAACCCCCACCACCTTCTCGCCCACACACCGAATAGCCTTCGCCATGTTGGTCCACCTAAAGTTGGCATCTCCAACATATGCAAAACAACCTTCGTTGAGCAGAGACTCCCTGAATTCAGTCGCCTTCTCGCCCTTCAAATCTTTCCAAAGGATTCTTGGTGTAGACTCTCTCCTCCTGCTAACAACTCGACCCCCCATGGATAGGTCCATGGCCAACAGACGGTGCTGGGAAGCACACGCCTCACCTCGGAACACTTTGCAATCCACGCATGCCTTGACATCACGCTTGCACAAAAGAAGGTAGTCGATTTGAGTGTTGTGCCCCTCACTACTAAAGGTGATGAGGTGCTCAGCCCTCTTCTGAAAAACAGAATTCACAATTACCAACTCCTGGGTAGTAGCAAACTCCAACAACTCGGACCCACCGACATTTCTGACCCCGAAGCCGAAACCTTCATGAGCGCTGAGATAGCCATCTGTCCTCTCACCAATGTGCCCATTGAAATCACCACCCAACACTAAAAATTGGTCGTCATGAATACTTCCGACCAACTCATCTAAACAAAACAAGAAAGCCTCCTTCTCAGAGTCGCCCAAACCGACTTGGGGGGCATACGCACACACCACGTTCACCACCTTCTCCCCGACCACAACTCTGACGGACATGATCCTGTCATTGCACCTCTTCACTTCCACGACATTGTCTTTTAGATCCTTCGCCAAAAGAATACCCACTCCGTTTCTCGAGTTGGCAAGACCTGAGTACCACAATTTATACCCGTTCGCTTATCTGGACTGAGCCCCCTTCCACCTAGTCTCTTGAATACACGTCACATACACTCTTCGCTTCTTTAGCACGTCCACTAACTCCAAAAAATTTCCCGTCAGGGTACCTAAATTCAAACTAGCAACACGCATACAGCCTTCAAATCGTTACACGCCGGCGTTGCAACTTCCGATTCGCTTGATAGATGATTAAAGTATTCTTCCGGCCCTCTATTTCTAGTACAAAAAAGAGCTATTTTGCAATGGAAAGGATTCCTTCGTGACTGAAAACAATATAAGTTGCCTGGCGATACGCCGGTCAGGAAAAACCAGAAGCCCCCCAAAAATGGAATCCGGCGAGTTACAGCTAGTTTCAAAGTAGCCAAAAAAAATCTGCTTAAAATATATATTACTCTACATACACGGATCTATAAGATACTACAAACCAAATTTCAGAACGATGCCTATATCGGATGCTCCGGTCAAAATCCGGCACCAAATCAAATTCCGACGAATCAAGAAATTGACAAAAAATTAAGAGGAAAATAAATAATGCTCTCTGAACGAGGATCTACACATAGATGAAATCAAAATCAATAAACACCTCTGAAAAACGAAGTGCTTTTCTAAATGAAAAAGATGAAGAATTGTAGATGAAAGTGAATGAAAAAGGTGACTGGGTTTACAGATGCAGAAGAAGATAGATAGATAGCAATTATGAATGCTTGACTGTTACTATACGTTAAGATCCGAAAAACTATACAATCATGTCAGAGAAGAATTTCAGAAAAACTAAGGGAAAGGAAGGCAGGTCTGGGAAAGTGGACAAGTCCAAGATCAAATGCTATAATTGTGGTGAGAGACATTTTGCACCTGAATGCAAGAAAGCCAAATCTGATAAAGGTCAAGCTTACATTACAAAGAAGAAGGACTGGGCTGACACTTCAGACTTTGAAGATGAGGTGAACTATGCCTTGATGGCAAATGCTGATAGTATCTCTGAAGCTACTGAGACCAAGGTACCCCACTCTACTCTAGCTTTTGATACTACTGATATATCTGAGTTAAGAATCTTTCTTAAAAACTGCATGTTAGCTACAGAGATCAGAATTTAGAAAATGAAAATTTAGACCTTAGAAAGAGAAATGACTATCTAGAATTAGAATTAGTCCAGATGTTAAAAATTCAGAAAGAGAGAGATGATGCTATTTTTGTTAAAAGAACATGTAAAATGGGACAAATTTATTTTTCAAAAGGAACATGTATTGGACAGAGGAAGTAAGTCGAAGACTAGAGAACGGGAATGGATAATAGGCTTGTGAGGTATCAAATACTCAAAAACATTTTACGTAACGAATTAACAGTTGTTGCCTCTCTAGAAAGAGGTTTAACAGCTTCGATTGCATTTATATATGTCGTATAATTTTTAATTAATGAATTAATACTTTTAAAAAATTAAAAAATTGAGTGACGAAATTTACTTATGAATATAAAATCCTTCGATATTATAGTCATTTTTGAATGAAACATGAATGAATTTGGTTATGGGTCGATGACTATTAACTAATTGATGAATGGTGGTAATATGTTACTCCTTCCATTCCATTTTTTTGTTCATAATCATAAATTTATTTTTTATTTAGTTATATTAAATAAATTAATAGTTATTAAATAATTATATTAGTTTTCATAAAAATTAACATAACTAACACATAATTTATCATATTAATTAATTATTGACAATTATTTTCAGACAAATAAAATAGGAAATTTTGGATAATAAAAATGGGACGGAAGGAGTAATTTATTATCTCTAAACAAAAAGAATAAAATAAATTCGAAAAAAGAATTCATCAATAAACATTTTGAATAAGTTCAAAAAATATCTTAAATACATGAAGAAAATGATCAAAAATTTGAAATAGTATCTAAAATTAGAAAAATAATTAATGTATCGCACGAATCAACAAAACAAATCAACAAACTAAAGAAATTTACTAATGAGTATAAATTTTTTGATACAATAATGATTTTGAATATAGATACCGTTTTCAAATGTTTAATTGATAAAATTTGATTAAATATGTATTTTAAAAATAAAAAACTCTTCTTGTATATATATGCATTTCATTCATGAATTAGAGGAGGACATTTGACATCATGAGGAACTATTTTAAGAATCAAATTGAGATTTCTAGCATTAAAACTGGATAAACTTATAGTAATGAATAATGATATATTAATTAGAGAAAAATGTTCATGGAGGTAATTATCTAAAATTATCAGTAATTTTGAGTATAAAAGTTAGATGACATTTTTGTAATAATAAAATTCATTTCATGCATTTACAAAAATAGCTTTCAAATTGTATTATAATATGACTTAACTTTAGGTAATTATCTATAGTTAACTATAAGATTATTAAACCCTACTCCTTGATCTTTTTCTGGTTTTGACTTTTGGTACTGTTCATAATAAGCGATTGATTATTAATTTACGCATAATTTATAAGATAAAATATAGTCATGAGTGATTTTGTTTGATTCGTATTTATGAGTACTTTAATACAGTGAAATTTTTATATTTGATACTAACACGAAATTGAAAATATTAACGATCAAAAGTATGTGTTGGCAAACGTATCCAAAGTAAATAGGAAAAACATTTAGGAACGGAGAGAGTATTAATTATTGATTTAATAGTTTAATTTACATAGTTGCTTAATAATTAAAAGATGGTTTATTAATGTAGCTTTCGGTTTTCAAAATTAATAATTGAATATTTTTTTTACATTTAGTCAAAAATTGATAATTTGATCACTAAAAAGTCAAAATGGAAAGAAGATAATAATTACGATTATTGTGTTAAGTACACCCTCCATTGTGTTAAGTACTCCATCCATTTCAATTTACACGTCCATTTTGACTTTTCATTTTTTCAATATTCAAATTGACCAATGTTTGATTATATTATTTTGAATATTGAAAGTTACATTTTAAAAAGATTAAATATATTTTTTAATGATATAATTTTTTTACTTTCTATAATTATATAATATATATATAAATTTCAATAAAACTTTAGTTCACTTGACCGATAAAAAAAAATACACTAACAAAAAAAAAATTACTCCATTTGCCATCAGCCTTGATTTGTTATCACCTGATAAGAGTAAAATAATACTCCATTTTGTTACACTAACAAGCTCTATCCAATAGAGTAATAAAATATTTATTTATGAGCGGGAATATTGTAAGTTCGTAACGTAAAGGCCATCTCCCGTTCTGGTAAATAATTTATTATTGTAGCTTTGGTTTTCGAAATTAATAATTGAAGTAAAAACTGATCAGTTTATCACTAAAAAGTCAAGATGAACATATAAAATGGGGAGGGAGGATAAGAATTACTGATTATTGTGTTAAGTACTTCTTTGGTTCCAAATTATATGTGACTTTTCAATTCAAATTGACAAATCTTTGATTAGACATAACAAAATTATTCAATATTAATTTTGAAAATCGAAAATTTCATTTTAAACTATATTAGATATACTTTATTTTTGTTTTTTATATTTATATAATACATATAAATTTCTGTCAAAATTTGGTTTATTTGACCAAATAATACCCCGTTCCGTTACACATACACTAACAAGCTCTATCCATAATCCAATAGAGTAATAAAACAATTATTTATGAGCGGGGATATTGTAACGTAAAGCCCATCTCTTCTGGTAAATAAATAACCACTTAAAAGTTGCCCACCTATCAGTGTTTATAGCTCGATGATCTAGTGTATTACTCCCTCCGTCCCTTAATGTTTTTACTCTTTTGACTGGACACGTTTGCCAACGCACACTTTTGAACGTTTATATCTTGAATTTCGTATTAGAATTAAATATAAAAACTTCACTGTATTAAAGTACTCATAAATATGAATCCAACAAGATCACTCATGACTATATTTGGTCTTATAGATTATGCGTGAATTAGTAATTTATCTCATGTTATGAACAATCCCGACATATCAAATAAGAAAAACAATACGGGACGGATGGAGTAATGTTTCTATGATTCATATTAACAAGTTTTTAAATACCTTTTTAAGCCAGCATACAGAATTAGGTAGGAGTAAATACATATGGACGAAGACCATATAACCTTGACAAAATACTATTAGTGGCATTTTTGCAGTTTTGTATATGTTCAAGGCCAAGAATTGAAAAGATCAACTATATTAAGCAATCCCATCTCCCTCAATATTACCATCCCATTCCCATCTTGCATTTATATACAAAGAAAGAAAACCCCAAAAGTCAAGAATCCCAAAAAACGAAAATGAGTCAGGTGACAGAGGAAATCAAGGCCCAGGCAGAAATGTACGCTGGAAATGACATTTGTCAAGAGAAATCAAAGCAGTTGCTAGTAGAAATGGGCTTACCAAATGGCCTTTTACCACTTGAAGACATTGTGGAATGTGGAATTGTAAGAGAAACAGGCTATGTTTGGCTGATTCAAAAGAAGAAAGTTGAGCACAAGTTTGAGAAGATTGGTAAGCTTGTGTCCTATGCCCCTCAAGTCACTGCAACTATTGAGAAAGGCAAGATCTCCAAACTCAGTGGTGTCAAGACTAAGGAGCTCTTACTCTGGATTACATTAAGCGATATCTATATCGATGATCAGGCTTCCGGAAAGATCACCTTCAAGACTCCTACTGGACTCTACAGGACTTTCCCCACATCCGCTTTCGAAGTCCAAGATAAAACTGCCGTCAAGGAGATTTAATCGTGCATGCCATGCCATGCATGATCTGAAAATGCAACAGATATTTGGTCAGGTGATCAAGATATCTGTCATGAACTTGTGAACTACTATATTATTATGATGCTATTTATCTATCTATTTTTATTATTATGATCTCTGTATGAATGTTTGAGATTTCAGAGAAAATAAAAAGTCTTGATTATGATCGTTTGTATTCGGGTTTATGTGACAGGGGAGTTCTTGATCTCCCTGCAAATGTAAAACTTGTTTATGATGTTATGGGATTATCTTATGTATTTGGTAAGTGATTGACGTGTGTTTACGTGCAAGTAATTAATTCATTATTGGTTAACAGTTACACATGACTTACACCCGGTGTTACATGGGATTATCTGAAATTAATCGGAGTAAAAATTGGATATATTTTAATTTTATAATAATATCTAATATATTATTATGATTCTATTAGTTATTTATTAAGTAATATGTATTTATTATATCGTAAAACATATAATAAATCATATTTAATTAAAATATTATTATTTTAATTTGATTAATTTATAATAAACACTCGAATTAAGAGTAGTCATAAAAATTAATAGAAAATTTTTAAAAGAGAATCAAGTGCCTGAGGATGACCTCAGGAGAAAACCCTGAGTTTAAAAGCTTTTTAATACAAATTTTAGGGCATTTAGGTAAATTTACTAATAAAAAAATTAATATTTACGAAGATGTCCCTGCGGGGCCACTTATTCTAAAGGTTATTTGTTATAAACTCAGGAGAAATCCCTAAGGACAACCTCAAATCCATTTTTCTCTTTTTAAAAACTGAATCGATGAATACCTTATAGAGGATTAATTGGGAATTTTAGAACAATACACTCAACAAACAAATTTATAACGTATGAATGCAAGTTGAATAAATTATGAGGGACAAGGGACAAAGTATCAGTTGGCCATAAGGAAACTTGAAAATGAAAACTACATGTATGGTGTCTGTACACGCAGCGTGTAGAGAACAGAGCATACAAAATTTGGAAAAAAGAAACAGGTGTCAACAAAAATGTTATCCAAGAAGTGACATCAACATTGTAGGAAAAAGATTGATAGCTTAAGCTTACCCTTTTTTTTAGTGACAAAATGTTTCAAGCAGTTCCGACTTCCAAGTCTCTGAATAAGCAATTTCATCGATAAATCTTTTTTGATTTCTCGCAAAGTTTTTTTTTTTTTTTTTTTTTAATATTAACATCGGGGGAGACTTATTTTACTGGAATATAAGGGATTATTAAAATATTTGTCTAGACTCTAGAGCCTTAAATTTTTGGAGATGAGCCAGTACTCTTTTACGCATGGCTATGGCAGAGTCACATTCCAGATCTTGAAATTTATGATATTTATCTACTATTATGACAACCTGCGGCCTCCTGGGGAGATGATGCCAGCTGGTGTGAAGGCCAGTAAACTCTGGCAAACACACTTCATATCCTAATCTCTCTTGATTATGGTCATAAACTAATTTCTTTAAGTTCCTACAAAGTCGACGCTTCCATGGTCATCCTTCTACTGATTCAAGTATGTGAATGCATCCCACGATTTTAAGCAATGACTCGGCCAAGAGACTCCCAAAACTAATGAACCCAGAAAATTATAGTTGATGGTTCACGCTTTATAGAAAACTGCTTAAAACCATGGTCGTAAAAATCGGTAATCGGTATAAATCGGTTGAGGTAATAATTTAAGATTAATTGGATAATCGGGGATTAATCGGAAGGATTAATCTGAGTATTAATCGGATATTATAATAATATTTACAATATATTAGTCTAATTTTCAATTAAGCATATCATTTTAAATAAATTTACAGGATTAATCGGATTTCAAAAATCGAATCGGCTAATTACCTTATAGAGGATTAATCGGGGATTAATCGGCTAAATCGGGGATTTTTAGAACCATGCTGAAAACCGAAAAAATATATATTGTACATAAATATAATAACGACACATTTATCATATTTATAATATAGATTAAATTTGTAACTTAAAAAGGGAAAGAAGTCAGTAAAATTTGTAGTGAATTTCTATCAATTTTTTCCTAAAAATTTATATTTTGCACAATTTCATATCTTCCAAGAATCACGTAATAAAATTAATTATCAAGATTGAATATCATCAATTTTCAAGTTCAAATTTAAAATATAGGATTCAAATGAGATTTTTTGAATTTAATGTGCGAAGCTTATTTAATTCAATAAAAATAATTACATTCTGTGTTTGAACTTACATATTTGCACTACATGTTCTATACATGAACTTTCTAGATCTTCAAATTCAGATGTAAGATATAAACACGTTTAAATGTAGAACTTTCAAAATTTATGTACAGAACTTATATAATTTAATAAAAATAAGTATATAAATACATTTTGCATATGAATACATTTTGTATATAAATACATTTTGCACTTAGGTCTGTCAACGAGTCGAATTTGGATCGAATCTATCTAAATACATATATGAATCCATTTAATTTTAGCGGATTCGGATCAGATCGGATCACATCTCGGATATTTTAGATGTCGATCCATATCCAATCCATTTAGTTTAATAGATAAACGGATCGGATTTCGGATATACATTGCTCCATTTATATTTAAAATATGAAAAAAATTTGTATATATCATTCACTATTTTAACCAAATTATTTCAATAATTCTATTATTCAAAAACAATGCTAAATAAAAATTTAAACTACAAGTTCAAATCAAAAAAAAAAAAACTGTAAAGTCATGTAATTCAAATTCATAACATAACCATCCAAATTTATTTTATTCCAATTTAAATTTACTCCACATTTTGATGTGCTAAGTGATAATTTTTTCCAATTTTAGAATTTTGCCCAAATTTTGATATGCTAAGCAATTCAGAATTAATTTATCTAAGCAACCCCAAATTGATTTATATTAAAATAAATTAATTTATATTTTGATGTGCTAAGAAACTCAAAATAGGTATTAGACTTAGGGTTCGTGTAAATTAATTTATTATAATATAAAATATTATATTATATATACTAGCTTAAAACTCGTGCGATGCCCGGATCTTTTTTAATATTATATGATTTTTATTATTAATTTGAGTTACTTTTTTTAAAATATGAATTTTGGAGGCTTCAATTTTTAAATGAGATAATTTGATAATAATTATCTAAATGTTATTTGTGATATTTCTAGAAAAAAAGGAATTTTAGTTAGAAAATATTAAAAAGATGATAAATTTTAGTTGAAAAAAGTAATCGGTTAATATAAGTACTTATAAAATTATTATTTAATTTTATTAAATAGAATGCCGTGATTTAATTAGAAAAATAGAGATCTTAGTTATAAAAAAATAAAAAGAAAACATGTTTTAGGTGAAAAAGGTAATTGATTAGTTTATAGTAAATATAATTAAATTATGTTATTTTACTTGAGAAAATAAAAAAGGTATTGTGAAAATTAAAAAGATGACATGTTTTAGGTGAAAAAGGTAATTTATTAGTTTATAGTAATTATAATTTAATTTATGTTATTTTACTAAATTAAATTGCTCGTATTGTCTTTAGATAGTGAGAAATTAATGTTGCCCGTGATATTTCTAGAAAAAAAAAGAATTTAAATTATGAAATATGGAAAAGATGATACGTTTTAGCTGAAAAAGGTAATCAATTATTATTAGTATTATAATATTATTAATTATTTTATTAAATAGAATCACCCGTGATATAATTGGAAAAATAGGTATTTTAGTTACAGAATAGAGAAAACGTAACATGTTTTGGTTGAAAAAGGTAATTGATTAGTTACTAGTAATTATAATATAATTATGTTATTTTATTAAACAAAATTGCTTAAAGTGTTTATAAGAAAGGAGAAATTTTAATTAGATACAATATAAAAGATATTGTGTTTTACCTGAAAATAGAAATTAATTAGTTAGTGAAAAATAGAAAAGATAATATGTTTAATATAAAAAAGGAAATTAATTAGTTAATAGGATGGATTTTATCTGTAATTAAGTAAGGGTAAATAAGTAAAATCAACAAGTACCGTACCGATCAACCAAACTTTTAATGTTTCGACTTTTATATAATAGTATTGATATATATATATATATATATATATATATATATATGTAAAAAATTATTTAATATATTATGTAGTATATTATTATATATTATATAATTAAACTGATCGGATCGTGGATAAGCGGATGATCTCAGATCGAGTTACGAATCTAATATTTTTCTGTTAAATCCATATCCATTAAAATTAGTCCGGATAGGATCGAATATCCGATCCATTGACAGGCCTAATTGCACTACATGTTCTTCACTACTTTCAATTTCAGTTTCATAACATTCAAAATGAAAGTGTTGAATTTGTCAAAAAAAAATAAATTCAAATGTTGAACGAGAAGAAGTAATATTATTTGTAAGAAAATACATATGTACGTAGAAGTAGACCTGACAATTTTTCACACGACACGAAAAATGATACAAAATGACACAAAAAATTAGTGTTTGGGTTTGTATTTTTAGTACACGAAACGAAAGTACACGAACACGAAACTACACGACCGAGATTTAGTGTCGGGTTTCGGTTTACCCTTCAAGTACACGACACGACACGAAGTACACGAAATGAATGAATAAATAAAATAATAATTTATAATATATATTAATATATTATAATAATATAATTTAGAGTATACAATTTAATACTAATAGTTGAATTTTATAAATAAAAATATATAATACCAATTAATATGTATAAATTAATTAATTATTAATATTTCAAGATAATAAAAAATCATTTAATCTTTTATTTTTTTCGTTTCGTGTACATTTCGTGTCGTGTATTTTTGTGTCCATGAAAAATTTTGTGTCGTTTCGTGTTTTCACCGGTTCGTGTTCGTGTCCAGATTTGAGTACACGAAATGATTTCGTGTCGTGTTCGTGTCAGTCATCCGTATACACGAAACACGAAATAATACTACACGAAACCAACCACCCACCCATTTTGCCATGTCTACGTAGAAGAAGAAACATACAAATATTGTTTAGTTTAAAAAAATTCTTACAATTATTCGATTACTTTTTTTTATTAATTTGTGAATATTCTATATTAAGTGTTTCTAAAAAAAATCTTAACTATTAATTGAATATTGATTCAATAATAATGAATAAATCTTCAATTCTATTTTAGGTAATGATTCTAATTTGAATCAACCTCTATATTTTAAAGGGTTAATAGGCATTTTGGACACTCAACTGACCCCAAACTTGCAAGTGGATCATTGAACTGAAAAACCTTTCAATCAAGTCACTAAACCTTAATAAGCCTGCTTTAAGGACATTACAGTTAAAGAAAATTTCACTCCGTTAAATAAGATTTGACTTTAAACAGAATCCGTCAAATAATGCCATATCAACCTCCAACTCAACCTAGTTAATCCATTTTAATTTTTTCTAAGATAAAAAATCAAAACTAAAAAATCAAAAATCAAAAATAATTTTAATTTATTTTTTTTTTCCTCAAAATCCCCACAAAATCAAAATCCAAAATTAATTCCAAAAACAAGAACCCTAATTCCAAATATGAACCTTAATATACATCACCACCATCACTGTGCAACCACAACCCAACGGAATCTGAATATTTCCCGGCCATCTCTCTCGACCTCTGTGTATCTCTTTCGACCTCTACGTATCTCTCCTTCTCTCTCTCGCACATCACATATCTCTCTCTCGTACATCACATCTCTCTCTCGCACATCACATCTCTCTGCACCCTCGTTTCTCTCTCGCCGGTGTCATCTCTTTGCTATCCCGTCGCGACCATCGCCCTTCGCACCTTCTACCACCAAGT
The DNA here is from genome assembly GCA_037693485.1 of Kitagawia praeruptora. NCBI lineage: Eukaryota > Viridiplantae > Streptophyta > Magnoliopsida > Apiales > Apiaceae > Kitagawia > Kitagawia praeruptora. Next base: position 99,963,715 of record CM075352.1, on the reverse strand, counting down.
TGTTGTTGTTCCTCCACCAATTAACCACCCCCTTTCCGCTCCTTGATCGCCTGCTACACCACACCATCGACCCAACCAGTTATTCCATCCTCCAACTCACCCAAATCAACCTTTAATTTACCAATTAGAACAATCCAAGTTCAATTATATCTCCCCATTTAAGCACCCACCATCTGCCAATACATATACATCAACACCCACCATCTTCTTAAATATCTCGATCCCAAACACCTTCGAATCGATGCTTTCCATGTTGACCCAAACACCTTGGAATATCTCTCAGCGAATGTAAATGATGACGCCGACTGAGTTTTTCGATGGGTCGCAGGGTGGTGGAGAGGTGAGAAAGGAAAAACTGGCGAAAGGGAGAAACAAAAAAGAGAGATATGAGGGTTAGAGGAGGAGGAGATGAGGGAGAGAGATAGTGTAGAGAGAGGAAGAGATTGCAGACTACAGAGGAGAGTGATTTTTTGTGCTGAGGGAGGTAGATTGAATTTATTTATTTTTTGTAAAGATATGGGTATGTATTTGTGTATTTTTTTGTTAAATTGAAAATTGTTTTTAATTTTAAAAATTTATTTGATTTTCTTGTTTTTAATATGTTATGTCCAAGTGTACAGCCATGTCAGCTCCACAGTCATTTTTCCATCCAAAATCTAACGGAACTAACGGCAAGTGACCTGAATGAAAGTTTTAAAGAGTACAATTATTTGACTGAAAGGTTTTTCAATTCGATGACCCACTTGCAAGTTAGGGGTCAGTTGAGTGACCAAAATGCCTATTAACCCATATTTTAAAGGTACTAACAAAATAATATGTACCAAATACTTTGTACAAATATATGTTAATGATTGATAAATCGATAATTTCTCGACAATTTTTAAAAAATCGAACAATTTTTAGAACACTATTCTTTAACGTCAATTTGAAAGCAAAAAATGCTTCAGCAGGAGACATGTGTAAAGTTGCGTAAATCATCTATAAATTCAGAAGTACCCTGATCCAACGAAAATAGTTACAACATTGTTGAAAGTTGCAAATCTTATTTAGAAAAAAAAAAAGAAACAAATGGAGATGATGGTAATGCACTAGTGCTTGAGCACCCACCCCGCATATGTTCCCGGAAGTAAATAAACAGATATCGAGCTTTACATTTTCCCTACAACATTTTGTCACTTTGTTTGTGAATTTTAGAAATATACCTTGAGGAAAGTTAAATTACCTACATGTAAGTATGTAACAATGTAGGAAGAAAAGGAGTACTCCTATATTAACTGTTATAGCCAAAATTCGGTTCGGGTATTTTTAGATGGATTCGGGTCAAATGCGGGTTCAATTTGGGATTCTAGAGAACAAATTAGGGTTTTTAGGAAGTTAGGGCGCGCCCTGGGGGTTTAGGGCGCGCCCTGGGATATGTTAGAATTCTAGGATGGCTACAATGTTGATTTTGCATTTAATTATTGAATAATTCCCTCCTGTCGTATCTCAGGAGGGGGATGTCCGTCGTAGAAGGCCTCCAGGGGTTTTCCTGGATTTAGGGACCTTTCTTATACACTGAGGGCATGTTCTCCTCGGTGGAAAGATAGGTCTCTCTTTGGTGTGTGCTTTGGAGCTCTGTTCCTGTATTCAATGGGCGCGTTCTCATTGGGGAACTTTGGAGTAATATGCACTTTGCACCCAAAAGTATTGGATCACCTGTCCTGTTATCTGGTGGGTGCTTCTCATTCGGGGGACAGGGATGCGTTCTGCACTTGGGATAAACCATGGCTATACCTGCATCCTTGTAATCAAGAAATAGCTTGTAGCGGATAGGACTAGTCCTCGACGGGGGAAGTTTCCTTATCCGTGAAGTCTTGAGATCTTGGGTGAGCCTTGGGCCTTTTGTAGTTAGGCCTCATAGTAGAACATTCCGGATGCTGGATCGATATCCAAGCCCATTTGGGTTTCTTGCTCTCCAAGAACTACGTATGGCTTGATCCCCTATAAATATCGGGGTACGTAGGCCGATTGAGGGGTTGGAAGTCGAGAGCTCTAAAATAGCCGCCACTAACCCTATCAATCTCAGCCACCAATTATAAACAGCCACCACACACTACCACTCTTTTCGGAAAAGAACCACCGCTGTAGATCTTGTTTCCGGCGAAGTCCCTCGAATTTTGTTGTTCCCGAATTCCTCCATCAACAAATTGGCGCTAGAAGGAAGGGAGCCAATCGAGATCTAAATCTTAGGAGGAAAAGATGTCTCACAATCAACATGGAGGTTTTAACGAAGGAGATGATTATGATTATGAAGATAGCCAGGGGGTAACCAAGTTCGTGATGAAGCTTATGTTCCGGAAGAAATCTCTGCCCCTCCGCATCACCATGGAACTCCAGTCGTCGCCGGTGGACAGCCGCCCGTTCTTATCAGCAACGCAGCATTAATGGAACAGCTGTATCGCATGGGAGATGTCATAAATAATTTCGGGGCATGGTTGAGTTCTGTGGAAGAGGAACAAGGAAGTAGGAGAAAATCTCGGAGTATCCCACGAAATCATCGCCGATCAGGGAAATCCCCTCAGATTGAGGAAGATTCCCGAAGGAGGGAGGAAAATCAGGAAATGAGGTTTCAGCTGGTCACTCCTCGAAGGTTAGATTATTTTGATCCAATTGTTGAACATCCTAGTGAAGATAATTCTGAGCGCAGGTTGTCGAATCCTCAAGAGAAGGCGCGCCCTCATACCCACCATTCAGGGCGCACTCCTAGTGAGATTCAAGGGGATGAAGAACAGATGGCTAGAGAGAGGAGAGATTTTGCCAGTTTGAAGGAACGCCTCGGGATAAGGCTTAATGATGACGATTTAAGGATGGTACTCCTCGAGCAACAAAAGAAAAACAAATATTTGGAATCAAGGCCCCATGCGCGCGCCCCCTGACAATAGGTCGAGGCCCCTTGGACATGAGCGAGCCCTTCCGCAAAGTCATGATCCATACCCGATGGTGTAGGAACTATACGAGGATCTCAGCATGATTCAAGAGATTGCTATCACAAGGCGATCAAGGGATTTAGAAAGCAGCAAGGTGGAGGGCGCGCCCTGAGAGTGGGAAGTTCAGAAAGAGAGATGAATCTTACTCCATTAGAGATTAAAGTTCATTATCTTGTCCAAGAACCTGAAGAGGTAGTGAGGGAGAACATTCCAATACTCGACAATTTGTAAGAACGAATTTTAGAAGAAATCGAGGAAGACTCGGAGGAGGTTATCTCTGTTAACCTTAGAGGGGAGTAGGTTGAAGGAAGACGGATGTTGCTTGAAGGATTGGTGCATACCCTTGTTGAGGAAGACTTCTCTCATGAAGAGGATGTGCCCTCCAAGGATGAGGTGTTAGTTGAGGACCCTCGAAGTTTTGATTTTGATTTAGATCCTAGAACTCCACAGTTGGTTGAAAAGACTAGACCTGCAGAGGATACAATCTCAATATTAGTAGACGAGAAGGATCCGAGTAAGGTTTTGAAAATCGGGTCTCAGTTGAATTCCGAGATAAGAGGGATGCTCACTAATTTTCTCCTGAATAATCTGGATGTTTTTGCTTGGAGTCATGCTGATATGGTGGGGATTGACCCGGAAATCATGTGTCATCGACAAAATATAGATCCCACTAAGAAAGGAATTCGCCAGAAATGTCGATCGGTAAGTGGAGAGAGAGCTATAGCGTTGAAAGAGGAGGTTGATAGACTTCTAGAGGCTGGATTGATTAAGGAGTCGTATTATCCGGATTGGCTGGCTAATCCGGTCCTAGTTAAGAAGCCAAATGGAAAATGGAGGACTTGTGTGGATTTTACAGATTTGAACAAGGCTTGTCCTAAAGATAGTTTTCCTCTTCCTCGGATTGATCAGTTGGTGGATGCTACGGCCGGTCATGCTCTTTTGAGTTTCATGGATGCTTACTCGGGCTATAATCAAATTCCAATGTATGAACCTGATCAAGAGCACACCTCTTTCATCACAGATAGAGGTCTGTATTGTTATATTGGAATGCCGTTTGGTTTGATCAATGCTGGAGCAACTTATCAGAGGTTGGTAAATATGATGTTCAAAGATTTGATTGGAAAGACCATGGAGGTATATGTTGATGATATGCTTGTTAAATCCTTGAAGGCAGAAGATCATGTAAAGCACTTGGGGTAGATGTTCGAAATATTAAGGAAGTTCAAGATGAAGTTAAATCCTCAGAAATGTGTGTTTGGGGTGGAATCCGGAAAGTTTTTGGGTTTCATGGTAAATCATAGAGGAATTGAGGCAAATCCAGCAAAAATTAAGGCTTTGCTTGATATGAAATCCCCGTCTAGTGTGAAGCAAGTGCAGAGTTTGGCCGGAAGAATAGCAGCGTTGAATCGTTTTGTGTCAAAATCTTCAGATAAATGCAGAGAGTTCTTTAAAGCAATTAAAGGAGCAACTAAGGATTTTATATGGACTCCTGAGTGCGAAGAAGCTTTTCAGAAAATCAAGGAGCAATTGGGGAATCCACCACTTTTGGCTAAACCGGTGGAAGGAGAAACTCTAATTCTCTACTTGGCAGTGTCAGAATATTCCATTAGTGCAGTGTTGGTGAGGGAAGAATGTTAGATATTGATTGAAGTGATATCAGGATCTGGATTGTTACTGATCAAGATACTGATGCTGACGTCATCAGTAATACGATGTCAGTATGAAAGTATTGTTAGTATTAGAAGCTGGTCAGGATTATTTGAAGATTCTCATCAGACCAGAGATCAAGGAAGATTGATATGTCGGTTCCTAATTTGTAGGAAGGTAGCTATCATACAGGATATGCATTCAGAGTAATATGTAATTGATTTAGAATATCTTGTAATTGATAGTGTAGCTGTGTATGCTATATAAACACAGTTTAGGTTTTACATAAGAGTAATCGCTTACACGAGTTATCTTGTAACCTAGCAGCTCTTAAGAACATAAGAATTTCTTAAGAGAGTTTTGTAACAGTTTTATATCAGAATTAATAAAGCTGTTATTGATTCATACTTGTGTTATTTCTGTTTAAGTTGAAAATCTTAGACAATTGTATTCAACCCCCCTTCTACAATTGTTAATTACTGGGCAACAATTGGTATCAGAGCGAAACTGATTAATAGTAATCAGAAACGATCTTAAGATGTCGACAAGCAAGTATGAAAGCATTAAGATTCCCATTCTCAAGAAAACTGAGTATCCAACATGGAAGGTGAAGATGTTAATGTATTTGGAAGCTACTGATCCTGACTATCTTGATAGGATCAATGATGGACCATTTCTTCCAACAAGATTAGTTGCAAGAACTGAAATTGTTGCTGAACACTATGTCATCAAGGCAAAGAGTGAGTGGACTCCAGAAGAAAAGGCTCAAGTGCTCAAAGATGCAAAGGTAAAAAATATTTTGCACAACAGTCTTGATAATGTCATGTCAAACAGGGTCATAGCATGCAAGACTGCAAAGGAAATTTGGGATACTTTGGAAACTCAATGTCAAGGCACTGAATCTATCAAAAGAAACAGAAGGGCTCTGTTGATTCAGGAGTATGAGCAGTTCGATGCTAGATCTGATGAAAGCCTTACTGATATCTATGATAGATTTCTAACACTGCTGAATAATCTATCTCTAGTTGGCAAAGAGTATGATCCAGATGATTCAAATACCAAGTTTCTAAGAGCTCTAACTGAGGAGTGGGATACTCAAGCTTCAATCATAAGGCATCAATATGATCTGAAGATGTTGTCTCTTGATGAAGTCTATGGGATGCTAAGAACCTACGATCTTGAGGTTCAACAGAGAAAGAACAAGAAAAATGTCAAAGCAAAATCTGTTGCTTTGAATGTTGAATCAAAATCAAAAGGAAAAGCTGAAGAAGGTTCTTCAAGAAAAAGTAGAGTTGTGGAGTCAATTCCTGATGACTCATCATCAGATACTGATGCTAAGTCTGATTCTGATACTGATGATGACTCTACTGATTCTGATATGATGGAAATGGTTTCTATGATAGTCAAGGGCTTCAAAAAGATGAAGTTCAGAAAGGCTAGGAAGCAAGGTAGGTTCCAGAAGAAAACCTTCAATGCTGACAAAGACAGGTAAAAGAAGAAAGAAGACAAGAGCAGCAAATTTGACAAATCAAAAGTCAGATGTTACAACTGTGATGGAATGGGTCATTTTGCAACTGAGTGCAAAAAGGCAAAGACCAAAGCTCTTATCTCATCAAGCAAGGATTGGATGGACTCTTCCTCAGAATCTGAAGAAGAAGAGGTGAATTATGCACTAATGGCCAATACTGATGAGACTGTTGTTGCTGCTGAATCTAAGGTATCTGAAACTTTGTTTGATTTTGATACAAATAATGTCTCTGAGTTAAGGTCTTTTCTTAAGTCTCTGCATATCAGCTTTAGGAGTCAATCTCTTGAAAATACTAGAATAAAATCTCAAATGGCAGAGGTAACTAAAAGAAATGATCATCTAGAAGCTGAGTTAATTTTCTTGCAGGAAGTTCAAACAGAATGTGAGAATGCTAAACACATGAAACTTGAAAAAGAGTTTAAATGTAAAGAACTTGAAATGCAACTTAAGGATGCTAATGAAAAACTCAGAACTTGGACACACTCTGGAACAAAAACTCATGAGATAATTACAGATAAAAACTGGAAAGAGTGTCTAGGTTATAAGCCAGAGAATGAGAAAAAGAACAAGGAAAAGGTTGTTTCATCAAATCCAGGAAGAGTTGTTATCAATGACTCGACAAATCCAAAAACCTATAGATATGTTACAGACAGTACAAAGACTAAATTAAAGCCTGTGAATTATGTGTATCCAGAAAATTCCAAATCAATTACTGAAGAGGGATCCACTTCTACACAGAATTCTAAATCAAAGTCTGTCCAAAACAAGAATGTAGGTCTTTTGTCAAAGAAACAACCGAGAGATAAAATCTGTGATGTGACAGATAAGAAAAGAGTCTCTACTATCAAAAGAAACAGGAATGGTAAAGTTGGAATAAACAAGGAGAATAATTATAAGTATATTCCAAATGCACCGAGAAAGACATGTTTTAATTGTGGTAACTCTAATCATCTTCCTATTGACTGCAGGAGGAGTAAGAAGAAGACTACTGTTATTCCTAAGTCTGACATTAGGAATAGGACAGTATTTTATAAACCACAAAATCCCTGTTTTCATTGTGGTAGTAAATGGCATTCTATTTATATGTGTGAAGAATATCATAATTTGTACTACAATGTTTATGAGCCATTGCCTAAGTTCAATAAAAGTACAAATTCTGGCAAAACAAAGAATGTGAATTCTAAGCATGCATCTATTAATTCTGATGATAACAAAATAAATTCTAAAGGAGGTAATCCTAAAGAAAAAGTTTTTGTTAAGAAAACTTCTGCTGCTAAAAATGTTAAACTGCATGCTAAAAGAACCCAATAAGTGTGGGTTCTTAAAAATTCTAACTGAATTCTTTGTGATTCTGGTTGCAGGGTAAAAAGAAAAATGTGTTAGTCATGGATAGTGGATGTTCTGTGCACATGACTGGAGACAAAACCCTGTTATCAGAATTTGAGGAAAAGGTTTGCCCAACTGTGTCTTATGAAGATGGCAACATTGGACAAACTTTGGGATGTGGCAGTATTATCATTGGAAATGTCATTATTGAAAAAGTAGCTCTGGTGAAAGGACTCAAACACAATCTGCTTAGTGTTAGTCAAATCACTGATAGAGGTTATCATGTCAACTTCTATGATACTCATTTTGAAGTAATCAGCAAATCTTCAAGGAAGGTTGCTTTAACTGGACAAAGACATTGTAATATTTATGAAGCTAACATCTATACCAATACTGATGGACACTCTACATGCCTCATCAGTAAAGCGACTGTAGATGAAAGTTGGAGTTGGCACAAGAAGCTTTCTCATCTCAACTTCAACAATATAAATGAGTTGGTAAAGAAAGACTTAGTGAGAGGATTACCTAAGGTATTGTATACTCCAGATGGACTTTGTGATGCTTGTCAGAAGGCTAAACAAAGAAGGACATCTTTTAAGAGCAAAACAGAATCCTTAATTGATGAACCTTATCACATGCTTCATCTTGACTTGTTTGGACCAGTAAACATAATGTCCATCAGTAAGAAAAGATATACTCTAGTAATTGTTGATGAGTATACTAGATATACATGGGTGTATTTTCTACACAGAAAGGACAAAATAGCTGAGATACTTTTGGACCATGTGAGACTCATTGAGACTGGCACAAAGTATAAAGTCAAGATATTAAGAAGTGATAATGGAACTGAATTCAAGAATTCAGCAATGGAAGAGTTCTGCAAATACAAAGGAATAGTTCAACAATTCTCTGCTCCAAGTACACCCCAGCAAAATGGAGTAGTTGAAAGAAAGAACAGAACTCTTATTGAAGCAGGCAGAACTATGTTGGAGGAAGCTAAACTTCCTACATATTTCTGGGCAGAAGCAGTCAACACAGCATGCTACACTCAGAATATTACACTGATTAACAAACATGGTGTAACTCCTTATCAGATGATCAAGGAAAAGAAGCCAAGTCTGAAGCATTTGCATGTATTTGGCTGTAAGTGCTTTGTTCTAAGACCTCATCCTGAACAGCTTGGAAAATTTGAAACTAAAGCTGATGAGGGCATCTTTATTGGCTATCCATCATCAAGAGCCTTTAAAGTCTACAATCTAAGAACAAAGACAGTCATGGAGTCAATAAATGTATCTTTCGATGATAAGAAGATTACAGGAATTTCTGAAGACTTACATGATGATTTGATTTTTGCAAATGAAGCCTCCAAGAATTCTGGTGAAATCTTGTCAGATACTGAAAATTCATCAAATACTGATGAACCAGTTATTACTGATGAAATACAGATTATTGATGGGAATGCAAATGTTAAGGGGGAGCAACATCAAGAGACCATCAACAATGAAACAAATCAAACATCAGGAAGAGATTCATCAGAAATAGATTCAAGTGACAATTCTGACAGCAGATCAGAAACAGATAGAAGTATCTCAGGGGGAGCTTCTACAAACATTGGTTCTTTTGAAAATAACACCAATCCAGGGGGAGCATCAAGTTCAAGGAATGATCTACCACCAGCAAGGAAATGGACTAAAAGTCATACTCCTGATTTAATTATTGGGAATCCTGAAGTAGGTGTTAGAACCAGAAGTGCAACTCAAAATGAATGTCTTTATCATAACTTTCTGTCAAAGGAGGAACCTAAGAAAGTTGAAGATGCACTAAAGGATGCTGATTGGGTTATGGCTATGCAAGAAGAACTAAATGAGTTTGAAAGAAATGATGTCTGGAAACTTGTACCAAGGCCAAAAGGAAGATCCATTGTTGGTACAAAGTGGGTGTTCAGAAACAAGACAGATTCAGATGGCACTATCATCAGAAATAAAGCAAGACTAGTTGCAAAAGGATATTCTCAACAGGAAGGAATAGACTATGATGAGACATTTGCTCCTGTTGCAAGACTGGAAGCTATCAGAATTTTTCTTGCATATGCAGCCCACAAGAAATTTAAAGTTTTCCAGATGGATGTGAAAAGTGCTTTTCTCAATGGAGAATTAGAAGAGGAAGTTTATGTTGAACAACCTCCTGGCTTCGTTGATTCAAAACATCCAGATTATGTCTACAGACTGGATAAAGCACTTTATGGACTAAAGCAAGCTCCAAGAGCCTGGTATGAGACATTGGCTCAATTCTTACTGGAAAGTGGATTCAAAAGAGGTAAAATTGATATAACTTTGTTTTATTTGAATCATGGAAAGGATTTGCTGTTAGTTCAAATTTATGTTGATGATATCATTTTTGGGTCAACTAACTCTAAATTATGTGAGAAGTTTTCAAAGCTAATGCAGTCTAGATATCAAATGAGCATGATGGGAGAGATGAGCTATGTAAGAACCCAAAATTTCGGTAGAATTAAAACTTTTCCTATTATGATGAAGTGCATCAATGAATAGTGATTTTGAGGATTAAGAAAATTTTTCATGCCACCTATGTACGAGACGTAGTGTGGATATTCCGAAGTTATACTAGTAATCTACGGAGTAAATAAGTGTATGTAAATGCGATCGGAATTCAGAAATTCCAAATTCTATTTTCGTGTAATATTTGACCGAGCAGTGAATTATATATCAGTAATATCAAGAAATGAGATATTTAATTTGAGGAATTGAGGAGTTAATATTTTGGAATTTTATTATAAGTGATTTGAGAAGTTGGAACGAAAACCACTGAGGAAGTGAAACAAACGTTCTAGAAACCGCTGAAACTTTACAACGAGATTAAGCGATCAAGCGAGCGAATAATGAATTGAGAATATTAAATATTAGAAGTCCAAGGAAGGATATATTATGAGAGGAAAATGGAATTGAGAATAAAATCCTAGAGTTAAAGGAAATGAGAACAATTGAGAAACCGCGAGAATTTTTTCTGAGATAAAGAGAAAATACAAAGAAAATTGGACACAACGATTGTTTGAGGTATTGTGCCACACTATTACAATGAAGTGCAACATATAAGTTGTAACATATTAATTTAGTAAATATACAAGAAGGGAAGCCCCTTGGTGCAAATAAGAAAAGGAAGGAAGGACTTGGAAACAATATGTATAAAGCAAGGGACTTGCTTGCAATTATGGATGGATAAAGGTAATCCAAATGAACCAATGAGGAGATGACACCACATGGCAAGAAGATAAGATGCATCCAAGTGAAAATATCAAGCATTATTGATCACTTTATCACTTTAAACAAAACAAAACAAACACCAAATACTCTATTCTGCCCAGCAGGAAAGGAGCTCACTAAAACGGGCCTAGAGACTTCATTACTCAATGAAAGTTTTTGTTCTTTATATGGTTAGAAAGCTGTGAAGACGCTCTACAACTTTCATTCAGGAGCCTCGACCAGGAAACGAGTGCAAGGGCTTCGTTTTGGCTGATCTTTGGGGCGTGTTTTTCCAGTCAGGAAACTCACTTCCATGTTCTTGATTTCTTTGGTGAGATTGAAGATGGTGAGCATAGAGTAAGGCTTCCCCAAGGTTAACCAAGCTTGTTTGAGATTGTAAGATCATCAAGAAGGTATAAAAACCCTAACCCCTCTTGGCCATGTAGTAATTGTGATGTTTAATGTTAGATCCATGGTTATTAGTGTGAATCTTGGACATATAAGTTATGGATGATGTAGACCTTGAGTTTAAGTGTTGTGGTTGTGATTTTTAGGCTTGTGGTTAGTGTATGTATCTCCATGTATGTTATAAAGTATGATCTTGGTGATTTAGATGTTGGTTGTGATGTGGATGTAAGATTCTTGGTTGGTTTAGTGATATAAGCATGCTGAGTTTTTCCCAGGAACTTGTACTGTCTTGTAGGAGGGTTTTGAACCCCCAAATCTTGTCCCCTGAAGTCCTAACGTATATTGTTGGAAAGGTATTTGAAGGTAGTTTCCATAAATATAAGGTTCATGACTAGGTGATGTACAGATTTTGAGTTATGGCCTGAGAAGTGAAATGTGTTTCTGGATTCCGGACTGCTCTAAGTGGTCCCCTTGTGAACCTTGTTTGAACCCCTACAAATTTAGGTAGGATCATGGAAAAATTAGAGAAGCTGGTAAATGCAGTGGGGAAGGCTACCCAAAAAGAATTGGATTAAAATATGTATTTTTCAATTTTATAAAAATGTTGAAGTAAAATCCGCGCAAGTGAAAAACCACTTAGGAGATTAGTTTAAAGTAGTTTTAAGAGTATTCACTTGAGTTTCGAGTTTGAGGAATAGATTTGAGTCGAATGGGTAAAGAATGTGATAATGTGATGACATGGTCATATAGGAGGGTTAGTGGGTCAAATGGTGGAGTCGCTAAGATGGCCTTGTATTCTTTAAAACTTTATGATTAAGTGGTGTTGCTAAGATACTAACGAGCGAATATTGGATATTTATAGATTGTCGCTCCACTCCACGAGCCCAACCACACCAACCTTCCCAAGGCAAGTTTTCCAACCCTAAGTATTTAATTTCAAAAGATTATATTCTTGATTTTACCTATGCAAGTTTACTTTTCAAAACTTATATATAAGGATTTTCACTATTGTGTTTATAGCTTCCAAACGTATTATATGCTTATGCTTTACGAGATTATGTTGAAGTTTGAGATATATGCATATGTGTTTGTACACCCTTGAACTTAGAATGAAAGTGTTTTCTTCGGACAACGACCCTAGCAATAGAGGTTGTAGCGGTCCAAATATACTATTGACCGGGGAGCGGTATATTGTTGCATCGTGATTAAATTGCGAAAACCCGAAGAGTCATTCGGGAAGTATCGTATACCTAAGTAATTATTATTTTTACGTTGTTAAAAATACTCAAAAATATCTATCTTGGATTAAGAGCTTATTTTAATTAAATAATTATTTTATTAATTGTTTATATTAAATCTCAAAATATTATTTATTAATTATCGTTCATTATTTTAAAGACAAAACTAATCCAAGATACCTTTAGCGTTTTCAAACTCGAACTCTTTCGAATCCAAAACATTTTCGAAAACCCCCGGTCAGGTTTTGCTTCTTGTACGTTTTTCAAGAATTATCGGTCGACTGAGGTCGAACTTCAACTACTCGAATTTTCTATCAAAATGATTTTTGAAAAGAAAAGAAAAGGGGGACTCTGGCAGGTGTGGGAATCGTTGACGAACGATTCCCGGGATGTGTAAGCGGCCGTGAGCCAGGCGGTCCATCAATTATTATTCCGGCCCAGGTGTTGCCGAAGGATGATTACGGATGTAGTTTTCATCGAGGGTGATTACGGATGTAGTTTTCACCCGAGGGTAGTTACGGATGTAATTTCTATCCTTCTACTAGTAGTGAAGACCCGCGGATTATTGGACTTGGATGTGACGACTGATCATCGTCAATCCCTGTCAGGTTTCATGTTTTCTTCAAGTCCCATCCTCCACTTTGGAAAAATACTCAAACACTGCTTCTTGGGCCTAAGTGCCAAGTTGCCGATAGTGTGGTTTTTGATAAGAAAAATATTGACATCGTGCAGTATCTAGAACTGCAAGATTTTCTATAAAGATTGGCACGTGTTAGTGCACTCTTGCAATTGTTTCAAATAATGAAATGTTTTTGAATGAGAAACCTCCTAAACTAATGGAAGGAAAGAGGTTTTGCAATAATGTATTCCTTGTACAGTATGTTAACCGTAGAGTGTTTTGCCGAAAATGATATACTCATATGTATACATATTTTCCAACTTGAGATATATTGAAATGGGAACCTTATAAAGGATTCATATGTTATTCTTAAAGCTCCTTAGCGAGTATAAATGTTTTATTCAAACTCGGACATACACATTGTCCAATTATGTTTTGAAATCTGAGATATATACCCATATAGTTGGGAATGTTTTCGAAATAAACCACATTATTATTTTACAAAATGGTGAACTTGCTGAGCATTATGTAGCTCATTCTTGCTTTATAAAAACTTTTCAGAAAGAGAATAATTTGATCAGTTAACTCCGCACCAGCAGAAGAGGAGTAAAAGATTTACCCCTGAGATGATTTAGTTCCTGATAAATACTACAGAGTAAGTCTGATAGGTTTTCAACTGTAATAGTAAGACTTGTCTTCAAGTGTAGTTGTATAAATGGAAGTGCGCAAGATTCTAGAATGTACAGATGAATTGTAATATTTAGCGTTACTTTTGATTATCATTTCTGAGGCTCTAACTTGTTTGTGCTTAAGATTGAGGTCTGGATGGATGTATTGTTGAGTTGTAAAGTTAATACAGGTATGATATGGTTGGATGGTGATGTGACGACCTGAATCTTTGACCTCGGATTTGGGGGCGTCACAAGCTATTTCCTAGGTCTACAAGTTAAACAGACTGATGATGGGATTTTTATCAATCAGTCAAAATACACAAAGAACCTATTGAAAAAGTTTAACATGCAAGACAGCTCTACTGCATCTACTCCCATAGCTACAGCTAACAAGCTTGATCCTAATCAAGGTACTGAGGTAGATGTAACTAATTACAGAGGTATGATTGGCTCACTGTTGTATCTAACTGCTAGTAGACCAGATATCATGTATGCAACCTGTCTATGTGCAAGATTTCAGGCAGAACCCAGAGAACCACATCTTATAGCTGTCAAAAGGATTTTCAGATACTTGAAGGGAACACCATCTCTTGGCCTTTGGTATGCTAGGGAATCTGATTTTAATTTATGTGGTTATTCAGATGCTGATTTTGCAGGCTGTAAAATAGACAGAAAAAGTACTTCAGGCAGTTGTCAGTTTCTTGGAGGAAGACTTGTTTCTTGGTTCAGTAAAAAGCAAAAGTCTATCTCTACATCAACTGCAGAAGATGAGTACATTGCTGCAGGAAGCTGTTGTGCTCAGATAATGTGGATGAGAAATCAGCTAATGGACTATGGTTTGTCTTATTCAAAAATACCTATTTATTGTGATAACCAAAGTGCTATTGCTATGACAGGAAATCCAGTACAACATTCTCTTACTAAGCATATCAGTATCAGATATCATTTCATAAGAGAGCAAGAAATGGAAGGGACAATTGAGTTACACTTTGTTCCTACTGATCAACAGCTAGCTGATATATTCACCAAGCCACTTCCTGAAGCTACGTTTACAAAGTTGGTGAATGAACTGGGAATGGTAAACTACGATAGTTTCTGAGAACAGAGAAATATCAAATACTGATGCTCATCGAATCCTGATGAATTTCGAATACAGATGAAAAGTCAATCCTGACATCAGTCAAACATTGAATACTGATGTGACGTTTCACTTAGCAGTAATGTATTTCAGTATTCTGTTTTCTGTTCTGTATTCCTGATATACTTGTGACTTTTGAACTTGTTAATAAGGTGATTACTATAATTAGTTTTCATGTTTATTTCTTTGATTTAATTATTTGAAGAACAAGTTCAATGCAGAAAACAATGAATAAGATTAGAGAAACAAAAATTTCATTAAAAATAAGAAAAAGAGTACATTCATAGATTACATATTTTTGTTCTCTATCTACTAATCTATTCAACAGGAAAAGGAAGTCCAAACCACTCCATTGTTAGCAGCTATCCCAGATCCCATCTTTGCCACTTTGTTTGGGTGGAGGTTGAGAGGGATAAGGTTATTTTTGCTGACATATTCATTAACAATGGTTGATGGATTTGGAGGAGGATGTCTTAGAAGAAAGCCATGCTAATGTTGCTTGGAGGGCAGCATCGATGTTAATCACTTTTGCAGGTCTTTTTTTCTCGATTTCTTCGAGATCAGCATCCATCTGCAACCAGAGAGTCTCAAGTTGTCTCTCCCAGTTAAAAGCATCAAACTCTTCACGAGTGTAATTGAAGATATCTCTCTTCTCTACGAGATGGAGATTCTTCTCTTTGATGGTAAAACTCGACATTTTTTTTAAGATATTTGTGAGAAGAGTTTTTAGTTTGCAGGTGAGAAGAAGGGTTAAGAAGGTAGTGAACAAGTCTCTAGAATTAAATAGAGAAGAGTGGAATGAGAATATGAAACGATTCATATTTCTGGTGTGATACCAGGTATTTTTAGATTGTAATGTTTTAATTTCTTTAATTAAAACAAATTACCTTGTCTTATTTTTAATCACAATCTTATTTCTCGAAAACTGCGGGCGCATGTGTAACACTCTCGTAAGTATATACTTACATTTTGAAAATCGTGTCGCGTGCAGTTATCACCACTCTTACACGTAATTTACTCCATTACTTATGTGTGCACGAGTCGATTACTGACACCTGTCCTTGAGAAATCATTAGAATTGTCCAAAATCAATTTAGTTTTCTAAATTGATTCTTTTATTCTCAAAGTATCAGTATTAAATCGTCTCTCACCTTGTGCAAACATAAACCCTAATTGTTCGAGAATACAAAATCTCTCTGTTCAACCAAAATGGAAAATCAATTGTTTGCAAACAGTAAAGTTGTCATCAATGGTGTTAATTTTGCACCTAACAATTTTGTTGCTGTTCTTGATCATCAGGATTTATCGAATGATTTTCATATCATTCAAAATTTCTTAGCCTCAAGTCCGATTAACTATGCATTAACACAACCCTCCAAAGTTTCTTTCAAAAGTGTTATGCAGGTATGGTCAACAACAGTTTTTAGTGAAGGAATGACAACAAAGAATCTGAACATGTCCTTTGAGATTAATGGTGCTACTTATACAGTGACTCCAGAGGTGATAGAGAAGGCTCTTCATCTACCATCTCTTAATGGCAAATCAGCAGAAAGTGTTTCTGATACTACACTTCTTGATTTTGCAAAGAGTCTTGGAATCAAAGGACAACCAATGAAGTTTGGGGATTTATACAGAACAAAACTTAAGAAAGAATGGAATTTCTTCTTTGATACTATCAATCGCTATTTTCTGAATAAAGTCTCTAACTTTGATGCATTGCCTTCAGCTTCAGTTCAAATTGGGTACTCTCTAATTCATGAAACTCCTTTTGATTATGGATTGTTTCTTTTGAAAGCCTTTTATGCTAGAAAAACAGACAAGTGTGGATATGTTTGTTTTATTAGATTCTTTCAATTGATATTTTCATATTTATGTCCCAATGTTGAATTTGAAAATGATGATCAATTGTGCATCTTTAAGATTTCTGAAAACAATATCAAATCCTTGGAGAAATCTGATAAGGTGAATAATTTGGAAGGCAATCCTATTATTCCTGATAAGGTCAGGCTTCTTTTGACAAAGAGAATGTCTACTTATTATGGATCTATTTCTGATGGTCTTGGACCTACTTCTGGTGCTATGAGACAGGACACTACCCATCCTGTTTCTAACCAAAGCACACAACCCAAACACACTATCAAACAGTCATCCACCTCTGGTGTCTCACAAAAGGCATCAGTTGTAAAATCAAAGAAATTAGCTAGATCTGATGTGTCTGGAAGACAATCAGGGTCAAAGAATTTCTCCACTCCAACCCACTCTCAAAAGAAGTCGCAAGGGGGTGCACAAGAGGTCCTGGTTAAAGAGAAATCTGTACTTGAGATTGATCAATCTTTGATTGACATAGGGGTGTATAAGGAAACAGGAGAAAAGAGGAAATTCAGTCAGAGAATTGATTCTGAATCTGATTATGATTCTGATGATGACAAATTGCCTTTATCAGTTTCTTTGAAGAAAAAGGAAGTTGTTGCTGTGACTCCTAAAGCGCTAGCCATTTCTGAAAAGCCAAAGAAAAGAAGGAGGTTACTTAAGAAGAGTCAATATTTCATTCTTCTGGAGAAACAGAATATTGAGGATGATATAGAAGACAATCAGAATCCGGTTGCATCATCAGTTCCTGACTCAACTACTGATTTTAATGTGTCTACTCCTGATACTTCGCCTGTGAAGACTGTTGAAATCTCTGATTCTCCAGTCTCTACATCATCACAGAAGAGGACATTTGATATGTCACTGGACAAGGTTGTTGGCATTGCTGTCAAACTCGGACAAAAGCCACCACCTCTCTATATCCAACAACAAACTACAGCAAAAGTTTTTGAACAACAAAAGAAACAGAGGACATCATCACCTCTGAAAGGATCTAGCCCACAAGAACCTGAACTTCAAAGTAGTTCAGCAGCTATTGCAGATCCAGTCACACAAGAACCATTCATTCAAAGTATGGATACAGACATTGCTGAAGGAATAGTCTCACAAGAACCACTTTCTTAACGGGAAAGTGCAGACAAGAATATTCCTGCCCCACAAGAACCGTCTTCTCAAAGTGAAGATGCAAGAAAGATCACATTAGCAAAGGAGTTTCCTGATAATGGTCAAGGGGCTTCTGAAATTGAAATTGACTTAGTTCAAAGTCTGGCTGATAAAGCTGCTCATGTCAAGCATATTGCTGAATGTGATGAGATACTGAAGGATACTGCACTTGAGGGAAGCACACAAGAACCTTTAACTCAAAGTGTTGAAGAAGCTTCACAACCTCAGACAACACAAGAACCATCAGTAGTAAATACTGATGCAAGTCATGCTTTAGTTGCAGTTGTCAATCCTGATACAAGTACTACTGATCCAACTATTCCATTGCTTATCGAGCCAATTTCTGCAAGGCCAATGGACTCATTAACTACTTCGTCAGGTAACACTTCTATTTCTACTTCTCTTAATACTGATAGTATGATTACAGATAGACCTGATACAAGGGATACCTCTATTTGTATGACTTCAGTCCACTCTTCTCAGCCACCTCTTATTTCTTCACAAATAATGAGTCAGAGCCTTTCTAGTGAGGATGAAAGAAAACAATTAGAGAGAAGGAAGAGTGATGAGAGGCAGTCTTCTGAACTGGCAAAAGGAGAGGTAGACTTGAGTGAGAAGTTACAAACTTCTAGTGAGGTAGAAGTTGCTATTGAAAGCAACTTAGGTAATGTTGTAAGAAGTGATGAGATCACTTTAAAAGAATAGAGAGATCTAGGAAATGTTTCTATTGCAGGTCATCAGTCACCAACAGTTCCATCTACTATTGATTTGAAAATGAAAGGAGTTATGAATCTTGAAGATAATGTGGATGATAAACTTCCTGAGGATGATGGTAGCTCAGATGATGATGATAATCATGCTGATGATGATCCTGAGGCAATTCAAATGCAAATTGCTCTCAAAGCAAGTCTAGGATCTGCTCATGGATCTTCTAGTAGATATATGCAGTCTGTTACTCAAGAAGAATTTAGAGGGGAGTATAGTTCTTTACTTCCTGAACAGATTCAAGCTACAAGGAGATATGAGTGGGATACTGAATGGAATTCTCCGACTAGTGCGATGAATTTTGAAAATGCTCTTTTTCATTCCAGTCATATTACCACTAGAATGTCTACTCCTGAGCTTAAGGCACTTATCAAGACTAATGCTCTTCTAGCAAAGGGATTGAAGAGTGAGATTGATTCTATGAAGGATAATAATGCTAAAGTTCAAGCGGATATTCATACAACTGTTTCTATATCTGCTACTGCTTCTCAAGCTCGTCTTCTTGCTGATAATGTTAAGGCACTTGAAAAGAAGATGGAGTCAAGAATGGATGTCTTGGAATCGAAAGTTGACACTATTGTTGAGACACTCAAGCTTATCTTATCTTTCTTTATTGAAGAAGATGCAGATGTCAAAAAGGGGAAGAAGGTAGTCAAAACAAAATGTACACCTAATCCAGTTGTGAGAAAGGATAAGGATGATACTTCTGGAAATGACGGTGGTACTAGTACTCACCAACAACATGGGAAAGGAAAAGGAACCTCTGATGCTGGTTTAGTAAAGGGGAGGAGTTCAACTCAGACTCAAACTAATCAGTCAACTCATGTTTCTGAATCTGGAAAAAGAAGGCAAACTCTTTCTACAATTCTTGAAGGTGATGAAGATATGTTGATTACTGATGTACAAGATGCTCCTCACCTCTTTGAAGAAATTATCACTGAATCAGGTGGAAGTGAACTTGTTTATCGAAAAAGTGATAAGTTTCATCAGTATCATGCTAAGAAGGCACTAGAATTAACCTCTGAAGAAAATCCTGATATGACTACTGATGAAATTGTAAAGGAACAAAACAGGATTTTTGAGGAGATTGCTAGACAGAAGGAAGCTCCTTGTTAGTAGTATTTTTGTTGTTCGTTCGCAGGGAATGACTGAATGTAATATCAAGTTCAAGTTTCTTATCTCTCACAATTTAGAAGTGTAGAAGAATGATTGGTTTGTTTATTAACTAAATTAACCAAGAACTAATTATAAGCACTAAAAATTGATTTTAAACTGAGATTCAAATATATGGGAAAACAATCTAAGAACTGGGGTTCTTCACTTGGTCTCAATACATGCTCAATATTAATGTGATATCTGTTTTCCTACCTTGCTGAAAACAATTCTTCTAAAGTTATACTGTACCCTCCCAGGTTACAATATAGTGGCTACAGCTACACCCTAATTGTCACTCCCGTGATACAATCAAAGTATATCTATAAACTGTTAAGTGCCAAGAATTATATGTCTCACAATTCTCCTATTAATCTCACGATCTAATATTCAAATTATGTCTGTTAAATCATGTACTAAGATTGCAACTTCTCTCCCAAGCTTATTACAATCCCTAGAATACAATCAAAGGTTCATGACTCCCCTAATTGTGTTAAGATCTCATTAACAGATCAGCAAAGCAGAAAATCACATAATCAAGCATGCATGAATACCAAGGAATACTACCCAATCCTCAGATTAGAGAATTAGTTACGCATATTTAATAAAGAAAACATAATAATAATGATAATTAATGAAAACATAATATTGAAGAAAGAATTGAAGATCGAAAGTACCTTGATACGATTAAAAGCTATGAATTGTTATGATTTACAATGGTAGGATGTGTTTTAAATAGGCTCTACAAATCTTGCCCAGCAAGATATTACCTTCTATTACAATTAGAATTCAATTAAGGTATTAAAAATTGCCCAAAATACAATTAGAACTAGAAAAGGGCAAAACAGTAATTTCTCTGCTCCCATCTATCTGCTGGTCGTGCTTCCTGGGCCCACCACACGCGGTCTGGTCGTGTAAGACCTATCCCATATTGTAGAAAATCTCTCAAGCTTCGAGTGGGCAGTAAGATTGCTGAAAACGGACTTCTAGAACTCCAGATATGGCCAAAACAGTATAAGCTGCGCAACCTTCCCGGAAAATCCGAATTTTAATCAATTAAATCTCCAAAAACGATAGAAGCATCAACTTTAATCAACATTCTCGTAAATCTGCACAACTAAGCAAAACACATCAAAACTACAACAACTTGAGTCCAAAACAATCAATTTAAGCCGAACGGAGGCATTCCAAGTGGATATAAAATCCACTTATCAAACCCCCAAACTTAAACTGATGCTTGTCCTCAAGCATAAACAATTACAACTACCTAACTAGTACCACTTCCGTAGGTGATCACGGTTGCATTTGGCATATGCAACAAGCCCTTTAAACCCCTAGGCAGCCCTAGTGGATGAGTAAGGTCTCGTGAGGGCCTATAGCGAATGTACCCACAAAATCCAATGCAATGCAATGCATGAATGCAACTAAATATGCAAATGCAATTAATCTAGCCTACCATACCTTCAAATCCTCTCATGCCATATCAACTTAAGAATCAAAGTAAATACGCAATGTCTTGGTGTCGAAAGTGCAAGTATTCACATAGTCTACTCAATGAACATGCATAAGTTCTCACAAGTCCATGTCAAGTGTAAGAATAAGTTAGTAAACATGCTAAGCCTACAAGAGTACATCTTTGAGACAACACTCGGGATCTCATACGCAAGAACAAGCAAACACTCACAATCCACTCACAAAAGAATATTCACTCAAGAACAAGGGTAAGTGTATCACTCAATTCCAACAAAATCATAAACATGCTTGACATTTGGTATCAATCTAACTCTTAACACAACATACATCAATGACGATAATCAAAAGGCTTTAATTGGGTTGCAACGGGGCTAGGGACAAGGTATGTCAAATAAGCCAAAACAGGTGAAGTGTCAAAAGCTAGTAAGTACCATAATGAACCATTCACAACACCCTATTTCCCCCCCCACATAAATTTTACCAAGAACACTCAACTAGTCGACTAAAGTAGGATCACAACAAACACAAACTTGCTCTCATAATATATATAATTTTTTTTTCTTTTTTTTTTCTTTTTTTTTTCTTTTTTTTTCCGAGAGCTAAATAAAACAATAATATAAATAATAACAATGATCCCCCAATTTATTACATATGCCGACTATCAAGTAAACAACCAAACCCAATCTCAATATTTTTCCCAAAAGTATGACCAACAATAAACCCCTCCTTGCACACCTTATTACTCCCTTAAGCACTTTACTAGCCTTTGACAATGTGGGTTCAGATTAATGTAAGGCCAATACAAGAAAAAGGTCTAGGCAAGTAATGTGGTATGTCACCGAAAAATAGGATTAAGCTCAACGGGTTAACTAATTGATCATGTTTAAATGGTGTGGTAATATGGGAAAATATGTGGTTATTCCTAATTGCCTTTATCATTTTAATCGTCAAATAATGTCATGCGTTTCAAGAAAGACCTCAAACAACTGCTAGCAATGCAAACAATCCGTGGACACTCAAGCAAACGAATAAATTGCAAATGTGCAATATGGCTCAAAATCTCAGTTGGTGGAAAAAAAACATACTCAATCCCAAGCAAACATCTCTCTAACGCACCAACTTGTATTCAAAGCATGCAAACTAAATCATCTTGCACATATTCATGTCCTTCTAATCACTTACAACATTCAATAAGTCTACTAGCTTCAACTTACTAGTGTATGTGTGTGCACAAGAACAAAGCATATCACTTCTCAATCAAAAGCGTCAACAACACAAAATTCCTATCAAGCATGGGTGCAAATGCAAACTACTATGAACTCACATGAATACAAAAAAAATAAAAACAGAATGTCCTATATGAAACAAACGTAGATAACACAAACATAAATGCATAATTTACTACTACTAATATGCAAAGCATGAAATCCTACATGAACAAATAATACAACAACTTACTAATCCCTCAAACCACCCCCAAACTTAAAATATTCAATGTCCGCATTGAATGGAAGTAAATACAAGGGATAGCAGAAAACATACCTAATCGTCCTCCTCCTCGGAGGAATCAGAATCTGGCGGAGGATACTGCGTACGAGCTCCATAGACTGGCCACCTTGCATGAATACTACAAAATCCAATTGACAAGAACACAAATTCGTAATAAAAATAAGATTAGAGAAAAAAAATTACCCAATACGAATCAAAGAGGTGAACTTGCAATTAATTCCTCGTAAGAATTGAATTTTTAGATATTTAAATAAAATAGAAGAGGAATTGGATTTGTATGTATAGGTGGGTATATATAAAATAATAATAATAATAATAATAATTATAATAATAAGAATAATAAATATAAAAAAATAATAATAATAATAATAATAATAATAATAATAATAATAATAAAATAATAATAATAATAATAATAATAATAATAATAATATGAATTAGAATAGAAATAGGTTTAGAATTTTTGAAGAAAAGATGGAAGGTTTTTGAAATAGAAATAGGAAAAGAATTAGAGAGAATGGGGGTATAAATAGAATGGGGAATGAAATTTTTTTTTTTTAATACACACAGCAACAGCGGACAATCACTGAAGACAAGAACCGCACAAAATTTTTTTCTAACCACTGGACAACGCGCAAGCTGCTCGCGTGGAGCGCAAACTGCGCCCATATCAGTTGCGCTAGAGCAACTTGCGCAACAGCTGCGCAAATTGCCTTCTGTCCAGTAACGCAACCGCAAGTTGTGCAACAGGCGCGCAATCTGCCCTGAAACGCAGGCTCCTCCTGCGTTACACACAAAAAATCCAATTTTTTATTTTTTTTTTGAAAGAACACTCAATTTTTTTTCCTACACCAATGCGTGGGTTGCCTCCCACGAAGCGCTTGTTTAACGTCAATAGCTTGACGCCGATTATACCTGGAAACTTCAATGAGGATAAAAAGCAAACAGATGCACATATCTACGAATTTCTAATATAAGCATATTGTGCAAATAAACCTTAGATTCATTGAAAGGTACGAAAACTTCCAAGAACCTATCATGCTCAAGAGACTTGGAAACATCAAAATAGCTAGAAAAGTCGTCAGAATAATCATTATAAGTACGTCTCATATACTCCTCCCAAATCGGATCCTTATACTCTAAAGCAAGATTTTCAACTTCCTCAATCTTAACTTCCTTCTCTTTTATAATTGGACACTCATCAATTTTAATCTCGTCTACCAATGTATTAAGCTCAAAATTTTCTAGATTTGGTAGAATTTCAATTGCATCCAAATTATCATTAATGCGCATGGGACAATTATCAACTACACAAGTAGACTCATCAGACACAACATTATCATCAATTGCTAAACAAGAATCATGACATAGAGGAAAATTGACACAAGAAGGAGTTCGATAACAACCTTCATGCCACACTGCTCGAACTTCCCAAATAAAATTATTTAGTTTAGCATTCTCCTCGTACCAAGCTATTGAATCACACGGAATATCATTATCACTAGCAATTTCTAAAGTTGGTTCATCAAAAACTCCCAAAGAAAGTAAGGGAGGATTAGACTGAGTTCCTTGAATCATTTTATTGAGCGCAATCTCCCAATCAGCAGGTAAAGAAGGATTAGACTGAGTTAAACTCGTATCAACATCATTACACATATATGGATTAAGATCATCATGATATTGATTTTCAAACGAATATGAATAATCATTGCTAGGGGCATATGGAGCATAAAATGAGTTCTCAGAATAGAACGAATTCACCTGATATGCATTACAATCCTCATAAGAATTGAATTGTGGGTAAGGATTGAAGTCTTGATATTGTTCTTGACTGTTGTAGAAATTCTGAGCATTGTTCCAACCAAAGTTGTACTCCATCTAGTCTCTCTCCTCAAAACCTGTTTAAGTTGTCTACCTCAAAGAACCTGTAGACACACCAAAGAAAGAAATACAAAAAGAAAGAAAAGAAAAATATATACAAAGATAAAATCCAAACTACAAGAAACAATTAACTCAAACTCAACACTACTATTGCCTTCCCCGGCAGCGGCGCCAATTTGTTAGTAGTATTTTTGTTGTTCGTTCGCAGGGAAGGACTGAATGTAATATCAAGTTCAAGTTTCTTATCTCTCACAATTTAGAAGTGTAGAAGAATGATTGGTTTGTTTATTAACTAAATTAACCAAGAACTAATTATAAGCACTAAAAATTGATTTTAAACTGAGATTCAAATATATGGGAAAACAATCTAAGAATTGGGGTTCTTCACTTGGTCTCAATACATGCTCAATATTAATGTGATATCTGTGTTCCTACCTTGCTGAAAACAATTCTTCTAAAGTTATACTGTACCCTCCCAGGTTACAATATAGTGCCTACAGCTACACCCTAATTGTCACTCCCGTGATACAATCAAAGTATATCTATAAACTGTTAAGTGCCAAGAATTATATGTCTCACAATTCTTCTATTAATCTCACGATCTAATATTCAAATTATGTCTGTTAAATCATGTACTAAGATTGCAACTTCTCTCCCAAGCTTATTACAATCCCTAGAATACAATCAAAGGTTCATGACTCCCCTAATTGTGTTAAGATCTCATTAACAGATCAGCAAAGCAGAAAATCACATAATCAAGCATGCATGAATACCAAGGAATACTACCCAATCCTCAGATTAGAGAATTAGTTACGCATATTTAATAAAGAAAACATAATAATAATGATAATTAATGAAAACATAATATTGAAGAAAGAATTGAAGATCGAAAGTACCTTGATACGATTAAAAGCTATGAATTGTTATGATTTACAATGGTAGGATGTGTTTTAAATAGGCTCTACAAATCTTTCCCAGCAAGATATTACCTTCTATTACAATTAGAATTCAATTAAGGTATTAAAAATTGCCCAAAATACAATTAGAACTAGAAAAGGGCAAAACAGTAATTTCTCTGCTCCCATCTATCTGCTGGTCGTGCTTCCTGGACCCACCACATGCGGCCTGGTCGTGTAAGACCTATCCCATATTGTAGAAAATCTTTCAAGCTTCGCATGGGCAGTAAGATCGCTGAAAACGGACTTCTAGAACTCCAGATATGGCCAAAACAGTATAAGCTGCGCAACCTTCTCGGAAAATCCGAATTTTAATCAATTAAATCTCCAAAAATGATAGAAGCATCAACTTTAATCAACATTCTCGTAAATCTGCACAACTAAGCAAAACACATCAAAACTACAACAACTTGAGTCCAAAACAATCAATTTAAGCCGAACGGAGGCATTCCAAGTGGATATAAAATCCACTTATCACTCCTACTGCAAGTAGAGGAAGAGGCAGAGGAGGAAGAAACAGAGGCAGAGGAAGGAAACCTGTTCAAATAAGTACAAGGCAGACAAGGTCTAGTGGAATCAGAATAGAGGAGATTACTGAAGATATAAAGAAGAAAACTCCTTTATCTCTTGAATATTTTCCATCATCAAGTATCTTTGATGAGTCTGGTACAGAAGAAGAAGAAATTCCTTTAGAGAGAAAGAAAAAGAAAGTTGAAAAAGCATAGAAGGAAACTGTTGACTTTGATACTGGTAATGTTAGAAGAACTAGAGAAGTCAGAAACAGTGTGAATGATATTGTTGAAAGAGCCAGCAAAGAATATTTTAGAAGGCTGATTAATTCTGAAAAGGATTTATTTATTGATAAATCTAAACAAGTGAAAGAAGAAGAAGAAGAACCTAGTGATCCACAAACAAAGAAGAGAAGGAAAAAGTGGGTTGAAGTTGATAAACTGAAGTATACCGGACCAGTTGTTTTTAAGTCTGGAAGAGTAATTTCAGAACCTCCAATGAGTCCTGGACTTCAGAAAGCAAAATCTTCTGAATTTGATAAAGGTTCACCAAGGTGGATTAAGATGAGTTCTGATCTGAAGAGACTGGAACCTTACAATAGAGGAGGATTTGGTTCTAGGGATGCAAAATTCATACCTGTATTTCAAGCAGATCAACATTTTCTTACCAGAAGATTAGGTGAAGAATTAACTGTTGATGATCTTTGGGAACTTGAATCAGTTGCGATTGTTGCATGCAAGATGGATGGTAAAATGATGGAAAAGTTGTTGTACTTTATGAAAGACAAAAGTGTCAAGAGACTAAGCATTCATGATGTATTGTGCAAGTCAACAAAAGAACTGAAATATGTTCTCTATTTGCTTGAAAATAGAAGCATTCCTGACAGAGAAGCTAGTGTTTACAGAAACTGGTGTACTATGATCTTCATGAAAATAAAATCCAGATATGTGGATGGAGGATCAAGATATGATGGTAATTATACTCCCATGTATTTGAACACAAAAGGTCAAGAAGTAGAAATGCAAAAGGGTTCAGCTGTTAAAGAAGTAATTCTGAGGCAAGAACAGTTATCTTTGAATCCTGGTGGAAGAGATCTGACATATTTACTGTTGGGAGAGTTGAATTTATCAAGGAGCTCAATTCAAAATCTCAGGGCTGGTATTTATCAGATTGATAAGAATAATGAAGAACTCAGAAGTCTGAAGAAAAGACTGATTCAGATTCTAGCAGAGAAAGAAGAGGAATTATTATCAAGTTTCTTGCAGATAAGTAATTTCTTTGTAAGGATTTCTGAGACTGAACCTGAAGATAGCTCATAGATTTTTGTTTTGAGTTTTTGACATCTTTGAATCAAATAGTTTGTGCTTTATTTCATTAAGTACAAATTGGGGGAGATTGTTAGATATTGATTCAAGTGATATCAGGATCTGGATTGTTACTGATCAAGATACTGATGCTGACGTCATCAGTAATACGATGTCAGTATGAAAGTATTGTCAGTATTAGAAGCTGGTCAGGATTATGTGAAGATTTTCATCAGACCAGAGATCAAGGAAGATTGATGTGTCGGTTCCTAATTTGTAGGAAGGCAGCTATCATACAGGATATGCATTCAGAGTAATATGTAATTGATTTAGAATATCTTGTAATTGATAGTGTAGCTGCGTATGCTATATAAACATAGTTTAGGTTTTACATAAGAGTAATCGCTTACACGAGTTATCTTGTAACCTAGCAGCTCTTAAGAACATAAGAATTTCTTAAGAGAGTTTTGTAACAGTTTTATATCAGAATTAATAAAGCTGTTATTGATTCATACTTGTGTTATTTCTGTTTAAGTTGAAAATCTTAGACAATTGTATTCAACCCCCCTTCTACAATTATTAATTACTAGGCAACAAAGAAATTGAACATCTGTCTCCAGTGTACTATGTGAGTAAGCGTTTGCTTGATGCAGAAACCCGATACACAAGTATGGAGAAGTTAGTTTTCGCTTTAATCCTAGCTTCGAGAAAACTTCGCCCTTATTTATAAGCTCATAAGATCGAGGTTCGTACGGCATATCCAATGAGAGGGATTCTTCATAAGCCAAAAGTTTCTGGAAGGATGCTAAAATGGGTGATCGAACTGGGGCAGTTTGATTTAGAATATACCCCAAGAACTGCTATTAAGGGTCAAGCTTTAGCGGATTTCATCCTTGAATTCGAGTCAGAAAATGAAGAAAAATCACTTGTGTTGGTAGAGCCTGGAAGTTTAACTCAGAGGGCGCGCCCTCTTGAGGAAATTCCTCAACCATGGTGGAAGCTGCATGTAGATGGAGCAGTGAATAGTGGAGGAGCTGGGGCAGGTATAATCTTGGTTACTCCTGAAGGGAATCAGCTTATGAGCGCTATTCATTCCAAATTTCAAGCAACTAATAATGATGCAGAGTATGAAGCCTTGATAATGGTTTGAAGGTAGCTTTGGAGATGAAGGTAGTGAATCTGATCATATTGAGTGATTGGACAAGTTAAAGGTGGATTTCAGTGTAGGGGTCCAAGAACAGAGCTTTATATGAAGTGTGCTCAACGGCTTATTCAGAAGTTTCGGGAGGTGAGATTAGAGTGTATTCCCCGAAATGAGAATTGTAATGCAGATGTTCTGGCTAAGTTGGGATCTCAGAAGGACGCGATGTTGTTGGGAACGGTTCCACTGCAAGTTCAAGCGGTACCGAGTATCCCGGAAGTGGAAGTTATGGAGATGGAAGCTATCCAGCATATTACTTGGATGACTCCAGTTCAAGGATAAATTCGTAGAGGGATTCTCCCAGAAGACAAAGTTGAGGCAAGGCGAATTCGGTATCAAGCAGCAAGATTTGTAGAATACGATGGAATCCTATACAAAAGAGGTTTCAATCAACCACTCCTAAAGTGCATAGATGGAGATGAATGCAATTACATCCTTCGGGAAGTTCATGAAGGAATTTGTGGCAATCACTCGGGGGGTGGTTCGTTGGCAATGAAGGTGTTAAGGCAGGGTTACTATTGGCCTACTTTGAAGAAGGATGCTTATAATTTTGTGAAGGCATGTGATAAGTGTCAACAGTTTGCCAAGTATACTACCAGTCCTGCTACTACTTTGACTTCTGTGATGAGTCTGTGGCCTTTTGCTATGTGGGGGTATAGATCTCATTGGAGAACTCCCTAAAGCTAAGGGAGGTGTAAAATATGCTGTGATGGCGGTTGATTACTTCACCAAATGGGCAGAGGCAATGCCCTTGGCCACGATCACTGCAAAGAAAATTCGAGATTTTGTCTTTAATTCGATTGTGTGCAGATTTGGGATTCCGTATAAGCTTGTATAAGATAATGGAAAGTAGTTCGACAACAAAGAGTTACGTAAGTTGTGTGACGATTTGGGAATCAAGAATAAGTTTGCGGCTGTGTATCATCCTTAAAGTAATGGACAGACGGAGGCAATCAACAAGATTATCAAGCATACTTTGAAGACAAAGTTAGAGGAAAGCAAGGGGAATTGGCCTGAGGAGTTACCCATGGTTCTGTGGTCATATAACACTACTCCAAGAACTACAACTGGGGAATCTCCCTTTGTGTTGTCTTATGGGTGTGAAGCAATGATTCCTGTGGAGATTGGAGCAGGTTCTTTCAGGAGAGATTTCTATGATGAAGAGGCTAACATGATAAATCAAAGGCTGAATCTGGATTTTCTAGAAGAAACAAGGACTAACTCACAGTTGAGGTTGGCAACTTATCAGCAAAGAGTTGCAAGGTATTACAATAGGAAGGTAAAGACTCGTCCTTTCAATGTGGGTGATTTGGTTCTTCGGAAGGTTATGCCAAATACAAGAGTTGCAGCTCATGGATTTTTTGGTCAAAACTGGGAAGGACCTTACAAGATCAAGTCTATCATTTGGGAAGGAACTTATCTTCTGGAAGACTTGGATGGCAACACAATCCCGAGAGCATGGAATGCGGAGCATTTGAAGAAAATTATCAGTAGGGTGTGGCTTTGGCCCCTTATTTTAAGAAGGCTTATATTTAAGTTGTAGACTAGCATAAATAACTGTTCTCCTAGTCTAGGGGGGTAGTGCATATACGCCTTCTTTAGATTTAGTTGAGATTTGCTTGTTTTTCTTACTTTTTCAATAATTGTTCTCCTTAGCCAGGGGGTAATGTGTGTACCTTCCCTTGTTCTAAAGAGATTCCAGTCTTGTCAAAGATTTGAAGTTTTTTAAGAAAATTGAAGTTTTGATCGTGTTGTTTATTGTCATAGTTGTGAAGGCCGCGCCCTGGCATGATAAGGCGCGCCTTACTTTGCATTAAGGAATCATGCGAGGATTTGTTTTATCACAAATATAAAGGCATTTTTCAGAAAAATGAAAACTGGGTGAAGGCAAGTATGTGGAAAAAGTTTAAAGGCGTTTTAAGAAGCCGCGCCCTAAGGAAACAAGGCTGCGTCCTTAGCTTATAAAGGATAATTTACAATTAAAGTTTTTGTGCATGTTTCTAGGTTAAAGGAAAAATCTTAAATTGGTTGAAAGAAATTTCAAGGTCCCCCTATATATCAGGGCGCGCCCTGTAGAAATTTGAAGATTAATTTGAACAAGAAATTATCAAGGCAAAAGTGATTTGGCAGTAGACATGTAGTTCAATAAAAAACATAATACTCGGTCATCAAAAGAAATTCAAGATTACAACTTGTAGGGTTTTACAAAGGGTCCGCACCTTAAAAATTTAAAAGTTTTAAGAACAGCACATAGTAAAAGAAGCTTTAGGGCGTGCCCTTAGGGGAGGGCGTGCCCTGATTGTCTGAGGGTTGAATGGTGTCCTGATTTGCTGATGAAGGGGATTTCTAAGCATCTTGGTTTTGATGGGAAATGATGTTTTCAGTTGAAGGCGCGCCCTCAAGGTCTTCAGGATTCTCCAATCCAAGTTCAATTCTTTTTTGCCTTTAGCTCTTCGACGTTCTTGATTTTAAAAGAGGTAACATCCTCTACGCATTCAGGGCCAAAGTGTGACCAGTCATAATCAGGATCACGGGCAAGAAAACCTAGCAAGAAGTAGTTAAACCCAGTTTGGAAGTTCCGGTCTTCCATGTCATGTCTCTCACCCTTCCAGTAGTCAGCTTTCTCGATCTTTAAGGCATCCAGTTGTGCTTTTAGTTCTAAGTTTTCTTTTTCCAGTTGATCATTTTTGTCATTGAGAAGCTGGCGATGATCAACTGATTCTTTAAGCTGATCTCTAACCTCGTCTAGATCAGCCTCTTTCGCTGTAAGATCTTTCTTCCATTTATTATCATTTTTAACAACCATTTCTGCAAGTCTCTTAGCATCAGCCTTGAGCTTGGACATTTGAAGCTGTTCCTTGTGTACCCTCTGGGCGCGCCCTAGGGATTGGACCAAGAGTTGAGCTGAGGCTTTGATCATTGAATTGGTCTCATCATCGGCATTCATGTTCTGCCAAAGGTCAATTTCTTTCTCGGTGACAAGCGAAGCAGCAACCGGCCCAATGCGGGTTTCAACATATGAGGGCCCACCCTCGATTCTTTGTCTTTTGCCTTTATTCACAGGAGGTACTTGGATTTCAGCATTTCTCTTTGAGGATCCAGAGGGAGGAATTACTTGATTAAGTTCCTGTTGCAGAATAGGCCGCGCCCTGGAATCAGATGTTCCAGCCTTGTCTTCGTGCCTTTCCTTGTCATTTTTCTTGAGAACTCCAAAATCGCGGGGAATCCTAGGAGCCATATCTGCACAAGGAAAGAATGTTACATTCCCGTTAGTGATGAGTTTATAAATGATTACAAAGAAGGGTGAAGATGTAATGTTAACATATAGAGAATTGGGACGCGCCCTAATGTTGAAGGTTATATACCATCAGTTTGTTCAGAATCTTCATTTTCACTTTCATTAGATGAAGATAAAGGAACGGCGATGTCATTTCTAAATTTCTTAAATTTACAGATTGATCCAACTCTATCAGAAAGGATTCCAACCCTTTTTAGGTTTTCCTCAGTGATTAGAGTTTGGAGGTTGAATCTCTCTGCTGCAACTTTGAGGACGGCTCTGGCCCGAGATAGGGCCGCGCCCTGAAGTTCTTTTTGAATTCTTCTATCTGTTTTAGTTTAAAGGAATTAATAAAAGTTAAAAGAAGATTGAAACGAAAGATAAGAAAGGTGTAGGGCGCGTCCTCACTTACAGGGATCTGTATTAAATTGAAGACGAACTCGAGGAACATCCCAGACGAAGAAATAAGGTTCCTTCCATCGTTTAATGTGGCTAATTCTTCCTTCAGAAAAGCCTTTGTTGTTGTGAGGTTTGTTGATTACTAGATAATAATATCCAACATTTGACTGGCGAATGCTAAAGAAGTAACTTATTTCTTGCATGGAGGGTGCTTCAAATTCAAGATCGTGATAAAGAATAAATAAAGCTAAAACAAGTTTGTAGCTATTGGGGGAGAGTTGAATCGGGGCTAGATCATACCATTCAAGGATTTCTCTTAGGTATGGGTGCAAAGGCACGCCCACACCAAGGGCTACAAGTTTCGGGGTTAGAACCATCCTTGGAATTCTGAAATCTCTACCATAGTTGAAAATATAGGGTCGATGGTGAGAGTGGGGAATGGCCCAGAGTCCTTCTTGACCATAGTATTTCATGGCTCATTCTACTTCATCATTTGTGGTAGTAGAAGACATGTTTACGCAGGCTAGTTTGCCCTGTTTCTTTCTAAGTTGGTTCTTTTTCTTTTCAGACATTTCATTATATCTACCCCAATCAATGTCAATTTCTTTATCAAGAACTTCCTAGTGTTCAAATGGGGTAGGTGATGGAGGTGGGGATGTTGATTCAGAATTAATTAGTGGTGAAATGGATGAAGCGGAAGGCGCGCCCTCGGTGGAATAAGTATCTGAAGA
This sequence comes from Kitagawia praeruptora, assembly GCA_037693485.1. Classification (NCBI taxonomy): domain Eukaryota; kingdom Viridiplantae; phylum Streptophyta; class Magnoliopsida; order Apiales; family Apiaceae; genus Kitagawia; species Kitagawia praeruptora. The sequence continues at coordinate 99,930,723 of CM075352.1, read as the reverse complement.
GTGTGTATCAGTAGAAGTTTGGCTGTTGGGGTTAAAATCACTGCCTGAAGAATCAAAAGGAGATATGTTCAGGTTCTTTTCAGGTGGGGATTCTTGTAAAGGTTGAAGGTTTTTCTTGTTTTTAAGTCGAACACTGAGGGGGATATTGTCAAGGGAATCCTCACTGGAAAAACTCATTTTGTCCTCGTTAAAATCTTCAATAAGGCGCGCCTTGTCTTCGGAAGAAATGAATGAGAAGAGAGGCCTAGGATGATTTGGAGGTAGAGCAATATATTGGTGGTGATGAGTGAATTCCAAAGTATTTATTAAACCCTTTAAAAGGATGAAAAGGAGACGGCGCGCCCTCCAGCTGCAAAATTAAAGGAAAAAAAAAAACTAAGGGCGCGCCCAAGAAAGGAATATACAGAAGAAAATAAATCTACAAGTCGTGGTGTAAAGAATAGTTATTTTATGAAATTTGAAGTGCATCTTAAAGGGGGTCACAATTATTGTTCAAATTCTATGAAGAGTGATTTTCAAAGGCGCGCCCTGAATTGAAGGAGTGTCCTAAAATGTTATTAACAGCTCCCAATATGATTTTTAAGCGAGGAAGGATCTTAGAGTGCGCCCTAGGCTTAGGGTGCGCCCAGAGAATTAAAACGAAATTCATAAATTTAAAGTTAATTACAACTCAAAACATTATTCATGAAGACTACAATAGTAAAACGAGATCAAACAGATATACATATATCGGAAAATGAAGAACACGAAGAACTTGAACAGTCAAATTGCAATATCTCGCAAAATACACGGTTAAAATCGAAGATACAGGTATAAGAATGTACCTTGAGAGTTCTTGAACGAAGTATGTGGAAGAAGGACACCGGAATCGCTTGATTTGACCGACTTTTTGTTCGGAAAGGTGAAATCGCCGGAGTAGGGTATGTATTTCGGGAGAGATTAGGAAGAGAGTAAAGTAAGAGAGAGAGGGGGTATTTATAGGGTTTTTAAAGGAAGGTAGATGACAGCTGTGGGTCGGTTGAGATTCTGAGGTCGCGCCCTCACCTAAGGCGCGCCCTGTGAAGAGTATTGTGAGAATTTTGGATTTCCTGAGAAGAATTTCATATATCATCTTCGATTTTATATGGAATTGGGGGGTAGTTGTTATAGCCAAAATTCGTTTCGGGTATTTTTAGATGGATTCGGGTCAAATACGGGTTCAATTTGGGATTCTAGAGAACAAATTAGGGTTTTTAGGAAGTTAGGGCGCGCCCTGGGGGTATAGGGCGCGCCCTGGGATATGTTAGAATTCCAGGATGGCTACAATGTTGATTTTGCATTTAATTATTGAAGAATTCCCTCCTGTCGTATTTCAGGAGGAGGATGTCCGTCGTAGAAGGCCTACAGGGATTTTCCTGGATTTAGGGACCTTTCTTATACACTGAGGGCATGTTCTCCTCGGTGGAAAGATAGGTCTCTCTTTGGTGTGTGCTTTGGAGCTCTGTTCCTGTATTCAATGGGCGCGTTCTCATTGGGGAACTTTGGAGTAATATGCACTTTGCACCCAAAAGCTCTGGATCACCTGTCCTGTTATCTGGTGGGTGCTTCTCATTCGGGGGACATGGATGCGTTCTGCAGTTGGGGTAAACCATGGCTATACCTGCATCCTTGAAATCAAGAAATAGCTTGTAACGGATAGGACTAGTCCTCGACGGGGGAAGTTTCCTTATCCGTGAAGTCTTGAGATCTTGGGTGAGCCTTGGGCTTTTTGTGGTTAGGGCTCATAGTAGAACATTCCGGATGCTGGATCGATATCCAAGCCCATTTGGGTTTCTTGCTCCCCAAGAACTACGTATGGCTTGATCCCCTATAAATACCGGAGTACGTAGGCCGATCGAGGGGTTGGAAGTCGAGAGTTCTGAAATAGCCGCCACTAACCCTATCAATCTCAGCCACCAATTACAAACAGCCACCACACACTACCACTCTTTTCGGAAAAGAGCCACCGTTATAGATCTTGTTTCCGGCAAATTTCCTCGAATTTTTTTATTCCCGAATTCCTCCGTCAACATTAACTACAAATCAGACTACAGATAGTGAGTGTCTTAGAATCATTGGTCACAAACTGTTAAAATTCAGTTTAACAGTTGTCCAGGCTTTTAAACAAGATTTAATGAAAAGTAATTGCCTTATTATGACTGTGGCAGTCTAGGTAATTTTAAACAAGTCCAAGGACAAATGCATGGCATTCTACTATATTAACCCCTCCACAATTTACCCCAATCCACCACACCTATCTTGTCCTTAGATCAAGTAGAGAGAAAAACACCCAAAACAGTAGAAACAAATGTCTCAAGTGACAGAAGAAATAAGAAACAGTGCCTCAGAGATTCACTATGGCAATGAGCTTTGCAAAGTGAAATCACAGTTCCTGCTCTCAGAAGTAGGCTTACCAAATGGCCTCCTTCCACTGAAAGACATGGAAGAGTGTGGTTATGTGAAAGACACTGGCTTTGTTTGGCTCAAACAGAAGAAAAAAAGTGAGCACAAGTTTGAAAAAATAGGCAAACTTGTGTCTTATGGCCCTGAAGTCACTGCAGTTGTTGAAAAAGGCAAGATCAAGAAACTAACTGGTGTCAAGACTAAGGAGCTGTTAATGTGGGTGACACTGAGTGATATCTATCTTGATGATCCTCCTACCGGGAAACTCACCTTCAAGACTCCTACTGGGCTGTTTAGGACCTTTTCGGCATCGGCTTTCGAGATTGAGGAAGCTAAAGATGTGAAGAATGCAAATGGAGAAAATGTAGCTGCTACTGGTGCCAAAGAAGTTGAAGTCAAGGAGGTTTGATTAGTGTCACCTTTCAAGCCAAGGGGTTTAGTAGTTGGCCTTTCCTTCCAGTTGTTATGCATGTGAGCCATGTTTTAAGTAGTTTAGCACCAAAAACAAGAATGCATCATGTCATTTTAGATCTATGTATGCCATGATTGCTGGTTTGTAGTAACAGTATGAGTGTTCTGTTATTTCTTAATTTATAACTATTTTCAAGAATTTCAACCAATCTTAATATATCAAACGATCTTGAAAAGATCAACTGAGTAACAAGTTGTGTAGCTTGTATTTTCTGGATGACAAAATCGATCTTAGTAACACACAAAATCTTTAAGAGTTTAACATATGCGCGACTTTTAGAATTTCATTGAACATCTACCAAACAAACTCCGATCCTACAAACATGAATTGCTAAATCTGGGAAAAAGATAATGACATGTAAATGTTGTTCAAACACAGTTCATGATTTTGTGTTCAAACTAAAATAAATAAATTTAACGACCAATATGACTGGTTTAAGACAAGTTCATAACTGGTCACCAATACGGTTTGCCAAATAAATAACAAGTCAGATGTAAAAATTTAATGGCGATCAGATCATTTAGAAAACGACATTACTGTATGTCTGTACAGTAATATTATTTTGTACTAGCACCGAACGCTATGTGTCATTGATGCAGTACTGCAAAATGGGATGACTTAACTTGTATAGTTGCTGTGCTTTCACATGCAATAAATTTGACCTTACGAAATGTAATCAATGAGAATGACACAACTATGAACCAACCATCGATTCTCATTACTTGACTCCAAAAATGTGAGTCATTTTTAACTTATGCAACTAGGCCTTGTTGTCGGTAAAGTGTATTTGAAAAGACCCATAGATGATAGATCTTTAGATAATGAATGACACATCGAAAATTTACACTTTTGACAGTTACATTTTGTACAATTTCTTGCGATTTAGCAAAGTTCGTATGAGTTATTGTGTGAGTAAAAAAATCTGGATTTGTTTGGCTAATAACTCTTTTCGAAATGCAATTTCAATTTGAATATTGTAATCTATACTCTTTATTAAAAGCAGAAACCCCCTTTAAATGGTATACCATGTATACCGCGGTATGCACGGTACGCCAATTAATTAATTATTTAATTAATTAATAATAACTTCTTTTACTATTTGATCTTACTTTCAAAACTGTTTTTTAAGTGTATAGAAGGTCAATAAGAATAAGAACTACTAATATAAATATTAATTAAAATACGGTATGCCAATTAATTAATTAATGTATACCGCGGTATGCCACTAAATATTAATTAATTTAATTAATTAAAATCATAATATTAAATATTAGTTTAATTTAAACTAAAAATTGAAATAAAAGTCGAGAATATAGGATTTAGGGCTTCATTAATTAATATTTAAAATATATCTATAATAGATTAATAATAAATACAATTAATAATATAACTATTCTTATATTACCAGAGATAAGTTATATGAATTTAATTAATTAAAATAATAAAATTAAATATTAATTTAATTTATTATTGAAATTATATACTAGAAGTCTATTAACTAACAATCGAAATAAAAGTCGAGAATATATTATTATATACAACTTGATGATTCAAGATTTTATTCATTTAAAAAAGTTAAAATTAAACATTAATTTAATTTATTATTGAAATTATATACTAGGAGTCTATTAACTAACAATCGAAATAAAAGTCGAGAATATATTATTATATACAACTTGATGATTCAAGATTTTATTCATTTTAAAAAGTTAAAAATTAAAAATTTAAGATAATTTATCACAATCCGTGCTTCGCACGTGTTATCGGCTAGTAATAATAATAACTAAAAATGCATATAAGAGCATTTCCAATAGGGGTTGTTGAGGTTGCCAAATTTGATGTGGCAAGACACTCTTAGTTGTCAAATGTTTGAAGTTACAAGGTTGCCGAAAGGTTAACTAACAAAGTTGCCAACTTTTGACAAACTCTTATCAAATGGTCAAATACGTATAAAATGCGTATATCATCCCACTTAATCTTATTATATTTTAGAAATTATTTATATTATGATAATTTAGGACACATAAGCAACTATGAAAGATGCTAACTACTGGAATAATTTTTGAATAATTATTATCAAAATTGAAGTGGAAGAAAAAGAAAATAAAATATTAATATATTTGATGATTTGTCAAGAAATGACAAATTTGTTAACAACCTTATCAGAGATGTTCTAAGAGAAGAGTTGAGCTTTGTGCATGATTTATGACAGACAAACAGGCATGTGATGATTCATATTACAACTACATAGAACTATATTTACAAATATCGTGATTCTGTACAACATGATAGAAGTTCATCATAGAAAGAATGGAGTGATACTGTGATAGTGATTACACAAGAATGTGCGACTTGGCAGCATCGCGAGAACATTTATTTCTGCCTGATTTGCTAAGTGCACAAACACATATTTCAAGAAGATCATAGTCTTCTTCCCAGAACAATAGTGAGGCCTTCTCTGGATTCTCCAGCAGTAATTTCGATGTTAGATACCCCGAAACTGTCCATGTTTGATAGAGTCTCGACTGCTTTCCGATGAACTTGCCATTTCTCGTGTCATAATACTCTGGCCAGTGCTCTGCTGGAAGCCTTTTCTCAACCATATCAACTGCTTTCCATGCTAAATCTGTTCTTCCCATCTTAATGCATGCTAGTGTGAACTGCAAAAAATATCAAACATAACAATGACCATTTGTCCATTTCAAGCTCCATTACCTCATTGCAAAGATACGGAACACTGTCATTTATATATCTTTGAAATTCATCTTCATCTCGATTTTTTCTTAAAGTACATGCATTACTTTAGCAACATAAGGAAATGGTCGTAATTCGTCGAAATCACCTGCCATAGGAGCGTTGGCCAAGATCCGCCATTGTGATATGACCAAGGTCTGCAAAATTATAGAAAATCTGTCTTCAATTCTACACTTTCAAGATGTATTCTATGCAAAAAAGCTGATTGCTGTTTTTAAATGAAACTTACGTGTTCTTGGGATCACTACCAGTGATTATACGCCAATCATCGTATTCCAAAGCAGGGAAACATATTTTCAGAGGCATACTCCCGACAAGATCATCCCATTTGGATTCTATTAACTTTAAAATAGATTGATTTTGTTTAGGAGTACTAAGAGACGATATAATAGACCAGAGATTACCCAGTGTGAAGAACCTAAAATCCATATGAGCTGGCTGTAGATTGCCAATTAAGTAACCGCCTTCCTCCGGGATCCAGTCCACTAACCATTTAGGAATTTGTTCAGGGTAGATATTGAACTTGTTTTTGGCATCTGTCGAGTATTCTTCAGTCTTGTATCGATATATCTCATTGATCTTCGTTATATCTACATAATAGTATTCTCTGATGTGAAATGACAATGCGCTGAGTCTATTGCTGATGACTGATACCAAATTCTTGGATCCTTCATCTACGGAAAGCATTTCGCGTGAGCACCTTAGAGCTGAGTGGAATAAAGACTGCAAAATCGAATTTGGCAAAGCTTAATTTAAGAAAGTGGTATAAGAATGTGTCCCAACTTATAGGACTAAATTCGACGATGCAAGATGCTTATTGTACACATTCTTCCATTTAGCTAATGATTTCATTAGAAAAACAAACAAAAATCTGAGACAATGTATGACATTGATAACTACGATGTACTTATATGACAACAGTAACTCACTTGAATCTCTAAGGGGTGACCATGTATACCCATGCGCCGATCTATCATGCAGGAACCATCAGTTACTAACAAAGTAGGAAACATATCAAATCCATCAGACAGGCACAAGTTCATAATTAGCTTTATGCCTGTCTGAACATCCACTCTTTCTTGTAAAGATAGGTCACCGGTTATCTTCCCGTAAGCTCTGAGTAAGATAATCCACCACAAACCTATAAACAAGTTTATTTGCAGACAACAATTCAGATGATAGGTCCCTTGATTTTAGTTTTCTTATAGACGGGGTCTGCCGATGAAATGTATCGTACAGCTACAGAACAATTACCTTGTTTATATTTATGCTAGGAAGCTAGTGGTGGATAATACAACATTTTCACTTCTTATTTCACTTTGATCTTCTTTTTATCTTTTTCTATTTCTTCCAATTACATAAGTAGGTAAGTTAAACTCATGATGATTACCTGAATCAACAGGTGCAACACGACCAATCGCCGACTCCCCAAAATCCGCGTCTAATCTTTCTTCCTCCTTACCGTCTTCACGAGGCGTTGTTATAACTTTAAAACTAGCAGGCATCAATCCCTGCCCTGGACAGAAGCAGTCCACTGTTTTCTCCCAACTCTGTCATTCGAACATGGAAAACAATTAAATAGAGCTCCTCAAAGTCTCAAATATTAACAAAACTTGCATCACCAAGCAAAATCTCTGATGATTAATAAAGAAAGATGAGTTAGATAGGAGCGTTGTGTCTCCTGCTTCTGCAGGGATCTGAGGGAAGTACAAACTCTACACAATATGCATACCAATACAGTCCTAATCTTATAAAAGCAACACTTATAGAGTGTATAATCTTGACGTTCAAATATGATACAAAGTATGCACCAGTGAAGGTAATAAAGGTCACAGTTTGTTGGAATCATAAAGCAAGCAGCTTTGCTAATGTACTTTCACCAAATATAATCATCCATTAACTGCCATTTCTTTAGTTACAACCACCAAACACATATGATAATTAGCGTTCCACGATCAGTGCATTTAGCATGGTATAATAAAATGATCAATGCAGTACTTCAGCTTTTAACTAGCATAATTCACAGCATTTAGGCAAAAATTCTTCATAAAATGATTGCCGTGTTACAAAAGAAAAATCTGTAAGATCTGCAAAATTAACCAAAAGATATGCACATATATTTATTTGAACGAGACAATTAATCACCTGCAGTTGCAAATTATGCAGGAGAAAATTCTTAACAATTTCTTTATCCCCCTTGAGCAAAAAAGCAAGTGCAGATGGAACAAAATCACGTATAAAGACCTGATCATAATTCAATGGTTGAGCATCAGTAGGATCATTTGCAGCCATTGTTCCCACAGGACTCCCGCAGTAAGTTACAATAGCATTTGCCAACACCTTCCAAGCCTCCTTTTCGGCCTCTTTCCCCAAACCCCGGGTACTGACTGCCTCGGCCTCATCAGAACCAACCGAATTCTCGTTATTTACATTATCAACCTCTCCTACCTTACACTCCTCATTTTCTTCATCCACATTCTCCTCCTTGTCAATCTTTTTTATCATAGGTTTTACATCTATTCCACCTCGACCATAGATACTCTCAGGGTTCTTCTCATTTACATTGGCCTCAGTTCTACTCGATTTATTCCTAATATGTGGCAAAGCCTTAACAGAAAAACTGTTAGCATTTCTGATAATTCCACCGTCACATTTTTCCAGGAAAGTTCTTGAGTTTCCCCAACTTGTATATTGCCTTCCAAAAGGCTTATGGGTATGATCCAGAGCACATTGAGCACCCAAAATTCTAGAAGGATGACTACAATATGTACGCTTCTGATTATTATATGTTGAATTCTTGGAAAATGAACATTGCCATTTCGGATATGAAAATCCAAAATAACCAGGTTTTCGACGGTAAATTAGTAGCCGGCAACAAGGTTTCATGGTAAAAAATTTAACTGTGTTCATAACAAAATGATCGAAAGAAAAATTGAATTTCAAGTCCAAAAAAACTAATCTCTATGTGCATGCATTTATAATGTATTTACATATATCATTTTCTATTCGAGTAAACAACATAACATAAAGAAAGATGAGAGATTGAAAAAAGTTTAAATGCAGTAGAATGATTGTCTATATAATTGATGGCTAAACAGAGGATGGTTCAACAACATAAGCGGCCAAGGGGGCGTGCTCAGAAGACAGACAAAATTCTGTGGAAATATGGGAGATAAAATGGCTTGAATTTAGGAGCATTTTACAAAAGATGTCCTCTCCATTCAAAGTAAGGTCTCTTATGAAAATTCTTGATTGGATTTTGTTGGTGTTACATTTTAAAATATTGTTCTCTCTCTTCAATCTAAGATTAATGTTACTGCACCATTTTTAGTGTTTTTCATTTTTATTTTTTTGAAATAAATCGTACTTGCATTACTTAGAAATGATCACTTTCGAGTACATGATTGCAGGAGGAGTGACAAACCACTCTTCATAGCCTGACATAGAATTTGTGCAGCATTTGCAACCAAAAAGACCACGCGATTCGCAGACCGAATTTTGTTATTTTTGGTATTTCATTCTCATAAGTTGGATTATTTGTTATTTTTGGGCCTGAGGTTGGGCCTAATTGGGCCTGGGTTATTTTCTGGCCTATCATTTGCCCCCCACTCCCTTATGCGGATTCTCCGGATGAGGGAGTAGCTTAGGATTTGTTGCCTGTTTGGAGAATTTTTTGCTTTGGCTGCCCCCCAGGACCGGGGTGTGTGCTGGGTTACGCATCCCGGGGCTGATGGTATCGTATCTTGAAGCTTTGTTGCCTTGAGAGATTTTGCTTTGATTGCCCCACAGGTTCGGGGTGTGCACTGAGGTACATATGCCCGGGGCTAGGATAGTTTATACAGAAAAAGAAAATTTTTAAAAAAAGTTATTTAACTATCTTTAAAATGCACCTTAAAATGCGTGCCAGAAAGTTTTGAAAAAGTGAAATGTTAAGATTCAAAAGGGACGGAGGGAGTACTTATGTAAATCGAATTGTAATAATCTGGATTAAATTTTGAGTTTTAATTCAAAATTTTTGATGTGTTCGGGATTTGAATGCTATATAACTTTGAGGGCTATTACAAAATGTAAAGATCATTACTCATCACTCAAGGAATTCAACAGCTGTTTACAATCTTTAACAACTTCTCCAAGGACAGAGTTCATGACAGTCATGCTTCTAACAGCCTGCACCAGAACCAAGCTATCAAGTTTTTACTTGCTGTACGTCTGTTAAGTCTCTTTTAATCCATGACAGCACCTCCTTGATTGCAACAGCTTATGCAGCTTCAGCGAGGACCAAGCGCTCCCTAAAGGCCACAACCCCGAGACACCAGCAACAAAACAGCCCATCTGATCCCGAATAACCCTGCCAAGACCATTCCTACCCTTTTCTTCGAATTTGGATGCATCAATATTCACTTTGAACCCCATCCTGACAAATGTCAAGAAATGACAGATAGATAAAGACTCCTTCCCTGACTTTTACTCCACTGTTAAACTGATAGGAGCACTATTGAGTATTGACCACCTCCTCGGCTGCTCCGTAGTGTTCTTCCTTTCTTTTCAGAGAAGCTGATCATTATGCATAAACCATAAACCCTAACGAAGCATAACAGCACAGGCGCACAGCCACAATCATTACTGTCATTCAGGCAAGTAAATGTATGCATAAACCAGTCCCGAAACGAGCCGTCATTTTTCGAATTAAAAACCATACAGCAGCACGCCAACACCCTTGAGCAAAATGTCAAGTAACCAAGCAATGCATTATGGATTCAGCAGCCAAGTGACATGTTGGGCAGAGTAAAGAAATTAAGAAACATCATGCTTAGTATTCAACTGCACTTTAGTTGGAATCCTAAAAATACAACAAGCATCTCTTTCATAAACAAATCTTGGACAAGGGTCTACATCTCATTCTTTCTCCCCATCGACAAATAAATTAAGAGTAAATTGAAAAATGGTGGTTAGATTTTATCTAAAATAACATATTGGTGGCTGTCTGGCTGAACTTTTAAAAAGAAAATGACCAAAATGCCTATTTTTCATAAGTTTTTGCCCAAAATACTGATTTTGAAAAAAATGGCCTGAAATACCGATGGGATACGGAGAATCGTCCTCCGTGTTAGGGTGTTGCGGAACACCGTGTACCGTATTATGCATGATACGGAGCTGCATCCTCCGTGTTAGCATGATACGGTGGACTGTGCACTGTGTTAGATGGGTGCGCAGCACTGTCACGGAATACCGTCCACCGTATCATGCCCTATTACGGAACACGGAGCTCCGTATCATGCCCTGTTACGGAACACGCAGCTCCGCAACACACCCCCTATCACGGTACACGATGTACCGTGTCCCGTCAGTAAAAAGGGCCATCCAATTTCCCAGGTGATTATTTTGGACCATCACCCACTTTTAAATTTGTAATTGGGAGGTCAAAGTTTGCTTCTTTCTTTTAAAACAAGTTGCTAACAACTTAATAATAGGGGATGATGAGAGGTTGGATTGGATTGAATTAGCGAGAAATTCAAATTCAAATCTAAATTTAATTTAAATTTATTTGGATTTTAAAATTGAAATTGAAATTCATTGAATTTCGGATCGGATTCAAATTTATCCAAATTCGAATTTTGAAATTCCTGAAAATTTTAAAAAGTTATTTTGTACCATTTTTTTTTACTTTGAAACTAAAATTCATGAAATAATAATTTTAAATAAAAAATTTAGATTTATAAATAAAATATAGAACAATTTGTCAAGAATTAGATATGCAACTCGAACTTTAAAATTTTAGTTACAAATTGAAAATATAAGATATTAGAATAAGAATTAGGAAAAATAGGATCGGTAACAATTTTATTGAATACTCCCTCTGTCTCTAAAAACATTTCCCATTTACTAAATCGGGACTATCAAAATACTTTTCCCCTTTCTATTTTAAGCCATAAACAATAATATTCAATACACACTACTCCACCCACTACTCCTTAAAAATAATATTCAATACCCACTACTCCACCCACTAATCATTACAAATAATATTCAACACCCACTATTCCACCCACTACTCCAAAAAAAACAATATTCAAACCTACTATTCCACCCACTACTCCTTAACAATAATATTCAATATCCACTACTCCACCCACTACTCCAAAAAAACAATATTCAATATCCACTACTCCTTAAAAACAATATTCAATACCCACTACTTCTTACAAATAATATTCAATACCCAATTTTTCTTAAAACCCGTGTTTTTAGTCAAATGGCAAAGTAAAAAGAGACGGAGGGAGTACAAGGTATTGGTTTATGGACATATCTGTCATCAGTAGTAAATAATATAATTGAAATGCTATTATTATAAAAAAGGTAAATTAAAAATTAAAAACACTATTAAATATATTTATATAATAATTAATACATATGATATTGAATTTTTTTGAATTTGGATCGGATTTTAAATTTCGGGTCGGGTCTAGATCGGAATGCCTAATATTGAAATTAAAATCCAAAATCAAAATTTTGGATTTGGTAAAATCCATTCAGATCAAAATGAATTGGGTATCCATTGGATCGGATTTTCCTGTCATCCCTAATTCTTAATCCTATGTACGTTAGTTATTAATTCAAAATAGAAAAAGTATGAAAATTTCTGTTCTGATTTTTCATATCTTATTTTGAATGTTAATAAAGAGAAAAATTCTACAAAGACCATCATTTCAATGGAAATCTTTGAAACTACTCCCTCCGTCCCACCAGATTCTATATAGTTTTTTTCACTGTTTGGCACGCATTTTAAGGCTCCTATAAAGTATAATTCCATAACTTATTTAACATACCTATTTTTATACAAAAAAAGAAAATTTGAAAAATAAATTATTGAACTATCCTTAAAATGCACCTTAAAATGCGTGCTACGCCCTCGTCCCCCAATGTATACAATCTGGTAGGACGGAGGGAGTATATGTTTTGCATTTAAAATTTATAAAAAAAAATTATTTTGAAAAGCATGTTACATGAAAATTACTATATGGTTGAAAATATTCAAAATAATGTATGTTCCACAAACAAAATATTTTATATTTTGCAAAATTCTGCAAGCAGAACGTAATTTGCAGAACACTTTATTTTACAATATTTTATTAGCAAAACATGCACGATTTTCATGATTTTCATGAAATAGTGATATGCATAGAACAAGTTTTGTTAAATAATTCATTTTAAAATATTTTACTCGCAAAACATATACGGTCTTTAATGTTTCCGATAAGACAACGATTTCTATAGAACTTAACTTTGTTAATAAAATTATAATCGGGCTGGCTAACACCAGGGTACAGGTTAATGTATATTTATTACACCTCTTTCGTTTTTTGTTTACAGACGTGTTAGTAGAATACTTATTATTTTCAACTATTTTTTGTTACTTTTTTACCCTTGTTTATTTTACCCAACTAAATATACTATAATTTTTATTAAAATAGAAACTATTTGTAAAAATTTATTTAACTATTTTTATCAAATATAAAAGATTTATTTTAATATCTTTTATAAAATAATTAAAAAATTATGTGACAGAAATAATTTTTTTTATTAATTGATATTGATGTGAATGCAGGGTGCAGTGTATATATAATAATTTGTTATAATAATACAAATAATGGAAAAGAAGTAGAAAGATTAATAAATATAGTAATAAAGTGCACCAATAACAAGTGACTAGTCAAGATAATAAATGCTTCTTAATATGTGCCCCAAGGGGGGTCCGGATCCTCTGTCCCCTTCCTCCGTGTCCCCTGCTCTTTTTAGTACAAAAAGAGTGCCCCTACGGGGCCCATTTTAATAAATAATAAATATGGGCTCCACAAAAACATTTTTTTTGTATTAAAAATAACAGGGAACACAAAGGAGACACGGAGTAAGGGGACAGAGGATCCCGGCTCCCCCAAGGGCATAGGTTAGCTATCCCAAATTATAATTCACTTTTACTAAATATCCCCTAAAATATTTATAATAAATTTTAAATAAATTTACATCGAGGTTTGGAGTTTTTTTTTTGTTGAAGGTTTGAAGTTTTTTTTTTTTTTGAAATAGGTTTGGAATTTTTTTTTTAAAATAAAAGTTTTCATTAATTTGAACAAACACACAGCCGGGACAATCCCCCAACTGGCGGTACGACCAGGTTGAAAAACAAAGACAAGCTAAAATACTTAGCTGATTTGTTTCTTGACCGTTTGACAATACAGAACTGAAAAATTCTGTTAACTGAAAATGAAATCAAAGACAACCCAATAAATCCAAATTGCACCAAAATACAGTAATATCACAATTGACCTTAACACGTAAGAACCATTGGTAGCCCATTGTTCAGATGGTGCACCTCAGCTATCTATTTGCCGGAAACCAGCTATAGACATGCCGTAAGTGAAAACTCCCCCAGTATGAACATTCTCCTATTGTGAAAGGTGAGCTCTTGCAATAATTATCACTATCCCAGCCTCGACGCGACCTTTCCAGATCTCTCGAGACATCAATTGAAACATTATTCTTGAGGGACGAAAATAACACACCAAAACAAAACAAAACATATTAAAATAAACAGACCACTCCAAAAGGAGAGACAAACGCATAAAGCGTTACTTCGCCCAAGGCTATACAATTCGAAAAGTCAAAGATCTCGGATTGACACCAAATTATGATATGATGTTAAGCAGGAGATTCTGAGTCTAAGAATTGTGTTTATTTGATATTTCGAGTTCTAAATCAAAGCAAGTTTGAAAAGAACTTGAATGGGTTTTTCGAAATTTTTTGAGAAAAATTCTGATTTATGGAGGGAATGAAAATGAATTGTGAAGGTGGATGAAGTCTTAGTTGGAGAAGGAGGAGGGAAAAGGGTTGAAGGAGTCTAGCTAGTGGGAGTCGACCCTCATCAGAAGGGAGAGGACCGACGACTTTTAAATAGGTTTGGAATTTAGTTTAACGCTAAAGCGATTTTTTCTGGAAACAAAAACATAGTTTCAATTTATCAGACTCGTTTAATCTATACAAAAGTGCATAATTTTATATAGAGAAAAATTATAATTGACTTATCTCAACAATGAAAGCTAGTCAAACTTTTTTTCCCCAAACTTCTCGTAAGTTGTTGAGTATTGAATACGGTAAAAGAATACAGAGGGGGGGGGGTGAATGGATTCTTGAACTTTTCTTAGATTGAGTCTATGTAGCAGATAAGTGCCTGTGTGTGTAGAAGTGAAGGTGCGGATAAAGAAACAACACAAGACACAATATCACTTTAATCTAATGTATTATTAGATAAAGGTTGCTACAATCTGTGAATACAAATGGTAGTATTCTCAGCTTCGTTTTTCTCAGAGAGATATAGCTTACAGTGTATGAAAAACTTGACTCACAAAAGTTGCTAAGTTATGAGGTGAGGCTGTGTCCTTATAGAACATGGATACAGCCTACTTACTGCAAATAAGGTAGCTAAACAAATTACTTTCTAGTCTGTCTATCCTTTTTGAGTAAGTGTCCAAACGGTTACAGATTTGACTTTGCAAAGCCTGTTTAGATCCACTTCTTTAGCTCCTTGTCTCTTCTATATCTCTCCAAGCTTCCTTGTAGGCTTTCCAGAGCACGTTACAGATTGTGGTCCATAAAGTGCATTGGCTTGTTGCAGGTTTCTGACTTGTACAATTTCTTCAGTATTTTGTCTCCAAGAATGTATTCGAGAAGTGACTAAGTAAATGATTCGAGAACTAGAATTGACTTGATCGATAACTCTGAGTTCTCGAATACTGTTATATTGACATATCGAATCACTTCTCGAATAGCTCTTTTCCATCAGGATTCCTTGAGTTGTCGAATAGAACATTTGACTTATCGAATCCTCGAGATATCGAATAGCTTTCCGAGTCCTTGAGATATCGAATGGAACTTTGACTTGTTGACTCTTTGAGAACTCGAATACCATCTTGACTTGTTGACTTCTTGAGTTCTCGAATAGAGTAGTAGACATATCGAATCCCTGAGATATCGAATGAGATATCGAACAGTGTATTCAGAGATATCGAATAGTGTCTTGAGATATCGAATCCCTGACTTCTCGAATGCTGGACTTCTCGAATAGACAAATATACTTCTCGAATTGGTACTTAGGCAAATTCTTCATTTCTTCAAATCCCCAACTGTGATTATTTGACAATCTTTAACTCCTTGCTTGAGGCATGAACCTTGGAACTTCTTTCAAGCATTATTCTAGACTTTATAATTACAATTACACAACTAGGATTTGATGCCTACTATAAGTACAATACAGACAGAAACTCTACAGCTAGAGGTTCCCTCAGTTAAGAGGTCATGTAAGTAATGCAAAGCATTACAAACAATTAGGCTTGTTATTAGATGTGTACAGGCATGCCTCTGTAACTAACAATCTCCCCCAAATTGTGAGTGAGACCCTTAGTCACAATTTCATGTCTGATAACAAGCCTAACATACATAAAGATAAGACTTTAAAAGTACAGGTATGTATATTGAACACATAAATGGAATTACAAGATAAATGCTCTTACAATATGATGAGGTACTAGCCATTTTCATTTGATTGCATCTCCATTGCTTTGGCTTGTAGATCATCATATGCTTTCTGTTTCATTTCTTTTTCCTTTCTTGCATTCTCATCTATTGCTCTTATGATTTCTGCCATAGCATCCAATTCTTTAATCATGATAGAGTTTTTGAAATCTTCAAGCACTGGCTTCAGAATGTAGGCAGGATAGTGACTGAGTAGGTTCATTCTTATATTGACATTGTCTCCATTTCTTCTCCTATACTTCACCACATAGGGATCAAGCTGAACTCTACACAATCCCTTTGCCCTTAGCTTTTCTGCTTCAATCTCCAGTCTGTCAATTTCTTTCTCCCTTTCTAACCACTTCTCATAGCAGCCCTTTCTTATCTTTTCAGCATAATCTCTCTTCATTTTCACAAAGTCAATCAATTCCAGCTTCCATACTTTCTCCACCTTGTCTTTAGAGTCCAACAATGCAATGATTCTTTCTATCTCATACAATTTAGCCCAATTCTGACAACCCCCTTGTTTGAATTTCATTTCTCTCCCATCAGTGTACTTGATCTCAAGGTGGTCATCCACAATTGCAGCAAAGCATATCTTTTGAGCTCTTAGAAATTGCAATTGCTCTTCATCAAAGTCTTCATCAGGTGGCTGGAGTTTCAATCCTGGAATGATTGTTAGGGCTCTTGATCTGGATAGCTTCACTCTTCTTGCAACAGGTTTAAATTTCATCCTCTTGACATGGTTGCTTGGCAGAGACCTTTGACCTTTATTGGTAGACCATAGTAGTATTCCATTAGCAGTTTGCTTTCTGAAACATACACATGGTTTCTTGACTTGAATCTTCTTCTCTTCTTGAGGTGGCAAAACAGTTGCAGAAGCCATAGATGTAGATTTTGCTAGGTCACCACTAACAGTATTCACCCTAGACTTAGAGTCTTGTGTTGTGGTGAGGTTACTGCTAGCAATGCCTAAGGCTTGCTGTTTTCCAATCTTCCTCTCATAGACTCTTCCTTGGTCATCATCATTCTTCTTATCCTTGTCACCTTTCTTCTTCTTCTTGTCTTCATCACCCTTATCTCTCCTGTGATGTCTTCTCCTCCCATCACTTTTATCTTCAGAATCATCATCCTTATTTCTCCTAGGTTGAGCCATCTCTGGGATTTCACCAGTTGCTATATAAGTTCTGAGGATGTGCAGTGCCTCAGTTTCTTCAGCATTTCTGGCTCCAACCTTCTTCTGTAATTGATCAATGATAGCAATGATCAGTCTGTGATTTCTAGAGGTGAGATCATGGGGAATGACCAATTGCTTAATGTCTTCAATTCTGGTGCCAGACTGATAAATGATTGTCCATGGCTTCTTGATCACTTCTGGTAACCTTGAAGGTTGGCCATTCCTCAAATCATCAAACAGACTCTTGCTGTTCTCATTCCTCTTCTCAATGAGCTCAAGTATGACATCTATCTCTGAGTGTTTTAGGTCTTGTAGAGTCTGGTATGTTAGATGTCATATCTTTAATTTGGATATCATCACTATCTCCTTGACCCATAGATTATTGACCTTCTTGGGGATGACAGTAATGTAGTCAATCTGCTTCTTCACCTCCCTCAGATAGAACTGAGTGTCACCAACCTGTTCCCTTATGGCTTTCAGAAACTCCAAGAAGGATTTATCATGATAAACATCTGAGTTGGCAACTTCTTGCAGCTTGGCCTCAGTAACAACTTTAACTTCTACAGGCTTGGCACTCTCAGATATAGAGGTTGGAGGTTTGTCAGATGGCATACTCCCTGCAACCACTGTGGTAGTTATGGATTGCTTTTGTCCTCCAGGAGTAGTGATGTGCACAGTTGGTAGAGTGACAACTGGCAAGATAGATGGAGGCTCGTCCACTTTGGCAACTGGCAAGATAGATGGAGGCTCATCCACTTTGGATTTTCCTTTGCCTGGCACATTAGGTAGAGATTTTGAAACTCTTTGTTGACCACCCTCATTGATTTTTATGCCTTTCTCCCCCTTTGTATTTGAGTTCCTTGTCTTCTTCTCCCCCTTAGGCTTGTTGTCAGGCACAGAGGCTGTAGAAATGTCCTTTGGGATTGAAGATTCATCAGGTAGAGGGAGACCCATATGCTTCATCGTAGCAGCTAACATGGATTATTGATGCAGAAGGACATCAGCTGTGGTGGATGCTTGAGTGTCCAACTGGTCATTTAGAAGTGCAACCTTGTCTGTAAGATGAGCATTGGACTTGGTGAGAGTAGCCACCTCCTTCTCAAGTGCATCTACTTTGCTGAATAACTCAGTAGATTTGAAGCCAGACAGGGATTGTTCTTTGAGTCTCTGCACTTCAAATCTAGTCATGTCATGTACTGGGACCTCAGTGATCAGTCTGTCTCCATATAGATTTTTGAACATGGTCCTCAGCATGGCATTGGCATCTGTGGTCTGATCAGATAGAATTTGAAATTGATGCCCCAGACCTGTGACAGTATCCTTTAGCAGAGCTAGCCCATTTTCCATTTTGGTGCAGGTGGTGTTGCAGTGTTTGAGGTCCTTGAACACACTGTCTAGCTGAGGGAATTTGGCATCAAAGGTCCTCTTGATTGCTTCTTCTGTGGTGGTGGTCTTATCACACACTCTATTGACCTCAGTTTTAACACCTTTTCCAAGATAATGTGCAGCCTTGAGGAATCCCTTGTGTGTATCATTCATAGCCTCATACACTTCACCAGGGGTCAGAGATTTGGCATTGGAACCCAGTGAAGTGAGGTATTCCTCCCTGAGATACTGAAGTGCTTCATCAAGAGTAATATCATATTTTCCTTGCAGCCAGGCATCTATGTTGCCATTTCTCTCAGCATCATCAATGATCTTTGTCTTCTGCAACTCCAGATCATCCCTATGGCATAACAGAATGGCCTCATAGTCTGGATTAGGCATGTCTGCAGTGAGAAGGTTCTGAGCAATCTTTGTGAACTCAGGAATCTAATCCACAATTAAGCTTTGAAGTGCTTCAACCGTCAATTGTTGTGGAACAGACCCTGATCCTGAAGCACTGTCATGTTGCACAGGCTTCAGCCATTGTGACATGAAGTCAGAGCTAGAGCTAGGCAAGCTAGACTCCTCAGTTACAGATGCAACTTCTGTAACCGGATGGATTGACTCTACTACTGGTGTCACCACAGAAGTGGGATGAATTACACCAGCAGTTGACACAGGCACAGAGTCTCTAGTAAGAACTAGTGGAACCTCTGTGTTTGTGATGGTGTCATCAGGAGATGCCTCAGCATGCATTCCCTCACCATCTAAATGTGGGTTCTGAGTGGTGAGCAAAGTGTCATGCACTAAGTCACTTGAAATTATTGGCTCATCAAGAGAAAAGAATTCTTGATGATCAATGCCTTGCATCTCAGTTGCCTGGAGTTGCAGGTTCCAAAGAAATTTCAGTGTTAGATTCTGGAAGAGAAGTGTGTTTAAGAGTAGATTTTGGCAACTCCCCCTGAGAAATAGAGGGAGTTTCAATTGTGATGTGCTCTCCACTCAGTGTAGTGCCAGCCTTATCACTCCCATGTGCTGACTCTGTACAAGAAGGTGCATTGGGGAGAATGCTTGATTCTATAGGTGCACCCTGTTGAGAGGATACACCTAGTGAGCCGTGTGCCCCTGATTTTACAACTTCAGCCATTTGTGTGACTGAAGAGGTGGTCTTAGTTTTCTTCTTCTTTGTCCTGTGTAAGGGTGACTCAGGTTCCTCACTTTCTAGACCTAATTCAACAGCTAATGCTGCTTCAGATAAGATATTTAATGGTGCAGACATTACTTCCTTTCTCTTCTTTTTACTAACATCACCCTTTTGAGAGGATGATGCAGTTGGCTCAGTATATGGTAGAGTGTTTGGTTGAGAGGGTTGGTTAGCAGGCCCTGGGTTAGCATTTTGTTCTACTTGCTTGGGCTGTGCTAACTTAGATTTTGCATCAATTGTTGGCATGTTGTGGGGATAAGTTCTAAACAAACTCTCCATATGGGGAGTTATGTTCAGTCTTACATCCACATCATTCCTAGTCTCCAAATTACCAAAAATGAGTTTGGTCATGGACTTAGGATAGCCTATTTTATTTTTATCAATCCCAGGCAATTCAATCAATGAAGCATTCTTAAAATTAAGTACAGATTGAATAAAGCGAGGGAAGAAAATATCAGTACCTCTCTTGGTTGTGTTCTTACCAAGTCTCCCATATAGTTCTTGGAGGATGATTTGGCCAACATCTATCTTCTTTCCATAGGCCAATGCATATCCAATTTGCTGCACAGGTGCACTGATTTGATCAAAGCTTGATTTCCTGGCAGTGAAGACTTGGAGAAGAGTTGCAAACACATAGCTCCACTCCTTTCTCAGATTCTTTCTGTTTAGCTTTCCAAGATTGATCCCATCTGAGTAATTGATGAACTCAAAGAATTCCTCTAACTCTGCATTAGTGGCCAGTCTGTCGAATGACTCTTGTTGTAGGCCCAATGCTTGGTTCATGTCTGCAGTAGTGATAATGATTTCCTTATCTTGAATCTTGCAGTAGATGATATATGAAGTGATTGCGTTTTCCAGGGCTACAACTTCCACAATAGCAGTACCCCAAAACTGTTCCAGGATATCTAGATACAGAGTTGGGTTGGCAGAGAGTGCATCCTTGATGTATGACTCAGCCATCCATTTCACAAAGCACTTGAAATTGGCATTGGGTGCTTCAACATCACTAGTGAGAGCGATGAAGTTGGTGTTGAACTTTACTGTTGCCATTTGTGTAGAAGGGAGGAAAGAAGTTGAAGGTTGAAGAAGAAATTTGGCTCTTCGTAGCTAGGGTTTCAGGGGTTTAGAGAGTGTAGATGCTTGAGAAATCGAATGAAATGAATCGAATAGATGTGAAATTGTATAAGTATGAAGTACTTGAATTGTCGATTAGATGAAAGTTTGTTTCGACAAGTCAGGCATTCGAGAAGTAGAAAACAACTATTCGAGAAGTCACGAAAGGCTTAATCGATAACTCAAGCAGATAGAAACTCACAGCTGGCAGTTATCTAACTTAGAAATAATTCTAAATTAAATAAAATGTGTTTTTATGAGTGAATTAAACTTTTAGACAAAAGTCCAAAATCGGTTAAAATTCAGCGAGAATTCAGCCTTTTCAAATGATTCGAGAACTCAAATATAGTGTTCGAGAACTCAATCATTCGAGAACTCAGTTACTATATTCGAGAAGTCAAGAATACCTCTATTCGATATCTCAGAAAGACTCTATTCGAGAACTCAAGAGTACTCTAATGAGACTTGTTAGAGATGTCGAATAGTGAATCATTCGAGAAGTCTGAATTATCGAACTATACCCATCACTCATAGAAATTTGATTTTCACTATCTTTTAAAAATTTACCAGACATATTCACTGAAGAATATCCTAGCAAATTAGATAGTGATTTTCTCAAAATTTCATAGAAATTTTAAGTTAATAGAAATATGATTTTCAACATATGCAACAGATTTGAAATATTTATAAATCATATTTCAGCCAACACTTACTCCAAAAATATTTAGAATTTAGATAAAGTAAGTGTTTACTGCTGCAACAATCTAGATGGTGTATTCACTTAGCCAGAATCTGAAGAATTCAGCATTCCAATCTCACTTACCAACCTTGTGAAGGTGGCTTCATCTAATGGCTTAGTGAATATATCAGCTAGTTGTTTATCTGTAGAGACATAATGCAACTCAATGGTTCCATTAGTTGCATGTTCTCTTATGAAATGATATCTGATGTCAATGTGCTTTGTTCTAGAATGATTGACAGGATTGGCAACTATAGAGATTGCACTTGTGTTGTCACACATGATTGGAATTCTTTCCAACACAAGTCCATAATCTCTAAGTTGATTTCTAATCCAAAGCACTTGAGCACAACAACTTCCAGCAGCTATGTATTCAGCCTCAGCTGTAGAAGTTGACACAGATTGTTGCTTCTTGCTATACCAAGAAACTAACCTTTGTCCAAGAAATTGGCAGCTTCCTGAGGTGCTTTTCCTATCCACTCTGCATCCAGCATAATCAGCATCAGAATAACCAACCAGATTGAACCCTGTGTCCTTAGGATACCATAATCCCAAGTTAGGAGTGCCCTTCAGATATCTAAAGATCCTTTTTATTGCAATCAAATGTGATTCCTTTGGATTTGATTGAAACCTTTCACACAAGCATGTAGCAAACATGATGTCTGGCCTACTTGCAGTGAGGTAGAGTAGAGAACCAACCATGCCTCTGTAGACTGAGATATCTACTCTCTTGCCTTTAGAATCTTCATCCAGTTTAGTGGCAGTGGCCATGGATGTCTTGGCAGGTGAACAATCTTCCAAGTCAAACTTCTTCAATAAATCCTTGATGTACTTGGTTTGACTGATAAAGATACCATCCTTCCTTTGACTGACTTGCAACCCTAGAAAGAATGTAAACTCTCCCATCATACTCATCTCATATCTGCTCTGCATGAGTTTAGAGAATTTCTCACACAGCTTCTCATTTGTAGAACCAAAAATGATATCATCCACATAGATTTGGACTAGGATAATATCATCACCATGCTTCTTGTAAAACAGTGTCTTGTCCAATGTGCCTCTAGTGAATTGATTTTCAAGAAGAAATTGTGATAAAGTATCATACCATGCTCTTGGAGCTTGCTTAAGTCCATACAATGCCTTAAGCAATATGTAGACAAATTCTGGGAAATGTGGATCCTCAAAGCCAGGTGGTTGTTGCACATAAACCTCTTCTTCCAACTCTCCATTTAGAAATGCACTCTTGACATCCATTTGATAAACTTTAAAGTTTGAATGAGCAGCAAATGGCAAGAATATTCTGATGGCTTCCAATCTAGCAACAGGGGCAAATGTCTCATCATAATCAATGCCTTCCTGTTGAGAGTATCCTTTTGCAACCAACCTTGCTTTGTTTCTTATTATTACACCATCTTCATCCATCTTATTCTTCAGAACCCATTTTGTTCCAACAATGGTTCTATTCTTTGGTGCAGGCACAAGTTCCCATACTTTGTTCCTTTCAAATTGATTCAGCTCCTCTTGCATGGCAATAATCCAATCCGGATCCAACAGTGCATCATCAAGTTTCTTAGGCTCAACTTGTGATAGAAAACATCCATAGAGGCACTCATTTTGAGTTGCTCTCCTAGTCCTTACTCCTGCATTAGGATCTCCAATGATTTGCTCTGCAGTGTGTGATCTATCCCATTTCCTCGAGTGTTCAGCCTGACTTCTCATCCTTGATGTTGCTTCATCATCCACATCATGGTCATCCTCATTACCTCCCCCTGTGAAGTTGCCATTACTCACAGATGTGTCTTGGATGCTTGTTTCTCCACTATCGATTGGCACAAATTCTTCTCTTGTATCATTAATCATTTGAGTTTGTTGAACTTGAGTTTCAACTCCAGTTTCAATCTCTTCATCAGAATCATCTAGATTATCAAACCTCAATGGATCTTTGTCTTCATCACTGGCTTCTTCTAGTCCAGGTAGTTTGCTGTCATCAAATGTTACATCTGTACTTTCCATAACTTTCTTTTGACTGATGACATAAACCTTGTATGCAATTCTTTCCATAGAATAGCCAAGAAAAATTCCTTCAAATGCTTTTGCATCAAATTTTCCAACATATTCAGAATTATCCTTTAGTACAAAGCATTTGCTTCCAAAAGTATGAACATACTTTAGAGTAGGCTTCTTTCCAGTCATCAAGTTGTAAGGTGTCTTTCCAGTGTTTTTGTTGATGAGGGTCCTGTTCTGAATATAGCATGTAGTGCTCACAGCCTCAGCCCAAAAACATGTAGGCATTTTTTCATCAAGTAACATTGTTCTAGCAGCCTCAATTAGAGTTCTATTCTTTCTCTCAACAACTCCATTTTGTTGTGGAGTCCTTGGAGCTGAGAATTACTGATAAATGCCATTCTCTTTGCAGAATGCTTCAAGTGTGGCATTTCTGAACTCTGTTCCATTATCACTCCTCAGTGCAATCACACTTGCATCGTTTGCCTTTGCTTCCTTGTCAACTTTCTTTATATGCTCAATAATTACTTGTGGAGCCTCATCTTTAGATGCCAGAAATTCCACCCATGTATACCTTGAAAAATCATCAACCATTACCAGGGCATACTTCTTTCTTCCAAGTGACATTATGTTGACAGGCCCAAACAAATCCATATGGATGAGTTGTAATGGCTTGGTTACTGATGTCACTGTCTTTGACTTGTGGCTTGATCTTTTCATTTTTCCTTTTTGACAAGCCTCACACACTCCTTCTTGGCAGAATTCAAGTGTGGGCATGCCTCTCACTAACTCTCTTTTGACTAGAGAATTAATGGCCTTGAAGTTCAGGTGTGATAGTTTCTTGTGCCACAGCCAACAATCTTCATTTGATGCTTTTGAGTAAAAGCAGCAAATTTTGTCCTTGTTTGCAGAGTCCATATTGGCTACAAACAGGCTTCCCTTCCTTACTCCAAATAGAGCAAAATCACCAGTCTTCTTGTGGGTGATCAAACATTCATCTTTGTCAAAATTCATTTTGAATCCTCTATCAGTAAACTGACCAACACTTAGCAGATTATGCTTGAGCCCCTTGACTAGTGCTACATCTTCAATGATGACATTACCAACTTTCAGCTTGCCATATCCCAATGTGTTACCCATGCTGTCATCTCCAAAAGCAACCATTGGGCCAGCCTTTTCCTCATACTGTGATAGCAGGGCCATATCACCAGTCATATGATTTGAGCATCCACTGTCCAAAATCCACATGACCTTCTTTTCACTTTCTTTGCCCTGCAAACACAAAGGTATTACTTTTCCTTTGGTACCCAAACAAGTTTGGGTCCATGTGACTTAGAGACAGTTTTATCATAAACAACATGCTTGTCAACTTTCTTAGTGTTAGTCTTCTTGTCACTGTTGGAAGTCTTAGAACCTGAAGTTTCAGACTTGGGTGACAGAGGTACCTTCCTAGCTTTAGGAGGACTTGAAGACTTTGACCTTGTGTAGTGTGTGTGAGAATTGTGACTGATACAACCATCAATGAATTGCCTTCTTAAATTAAAACAACTAGTCATAACATTCATATTGCATGGCATACAGTCAAATTTATCACAGAAGGGTGCATCTCTATGACTTAGAGGCACAGAACAATCATAGAAAGGTTTAGACACACTACCAACAGGTTTCTTGCATGCATGAGTTAAATGATTGGTACTGAAACAATTCTGACAAGTTTTCCTAGGGGCATTAGGCATATAAGCATAGTTGTTATCCTTGTTAATCCCTAACTTGCTATTTCTGTTCTGTTTCTTCTTAGTCACTTCCTTTTCTGATTCACTCTTCCCAGCTGAGACAAACTTAACAAACTTCTTAGGTCTTGGCCTATCAACTACTGGTTTCTTGGTCTTTGACTTGACACTCTCACTCTTAGAGGATGCTTGCTGTTCACTAGATTGTGCCTCATCCTCATCATTCAACATTTGCTTGATGAGTAAGGCATCCTCATCAATTTAAAATGTTGATTCCTTAAAAATTGGATTTTCAGTTTTTCTCAAAATGTGAGGCACTTTCTCATGAACAGCAGTGTCCTCTTCAATGACAGCATAGCCTTTCCTCTGTTTGAGAGAGTCATAGTCAAGTCCAATAACTGCTTTGGGTTTAGCTTCAATTTTCTCACAGTAGGATTGCACTAAACCAGATGATTTCTTGAAAGTTTTCAGTTTGAATTCATTCTCAGCTAATTCATCCCTAAGTGCCTTCTCTACTTGACTAGCACATACAACCTTGTTCTGCAAATATTCAACTTCTTTCTTAAGGTTTTCTACTTGCATAGAAGTTAGCTCAAGTTCCTCATTCTTTTTGGTTAATATTTCATTTCTAGTAGACAGTTTAGCAATCTCCTCATTAGCAGCAGTCATACTAGTATGAATATTAAACATTTCAACAGATAATTGTTCAATCATGCATTTGTACTCAGAAACAGACATGTCTATAGTAGTGAGAGATGGTACATGAGAATCAGATGAAGATGAGTCATCCTTGGAGTTGGCCATCAAGGCATAATTGCAGAATTCTTGTTCCTCTTCATCACTCTCAGAATCATCCCAACACTTCCCTTCAGCTATGTAGGCCTTACCATGTGTCTGCTTTTTCAGAAGGGCCTCATACTTAGCTTCGAGCTCAAGATAATCTCTATCCTTCTTTTTAGACTACTTGCATTCACTGTCAAAATGCCCTAGGTCATTGCATCTATAGCACCTTACAGATGACCTATCCACATAACTGGTTTTGAACTTATTTCTATTTGGTTTCACAGGTGCCTTGTTCTTGTTGGCTGAATGGTTTTGAGTTTTGGGTTTGAAGGGTTGATTTCTTTTAAATCTGATGTTTGGAAATTTTCTGGCCATGAAAGCATATGAAGTATTTTCCATCCCATCAAGTTCTTCCAGAGTGTAAAACTCTTCTTCTTCTTCCTCCTTTTCCTCAACAGGTTCACTCACCCCAGCTTCAGTTTCTTCATCATCTGCTACCTCCTCTATCCTTAGCTGGCTTGTAGATGCTTCTAGGTCCAGAATAGATTTGTTGACAATCAAGGCACATGATGTGTTTATCATTCTACCTTGGTTGGCTTGGATGGCCCTTTTCTGAAGCAACTCAAGTTCATGAGTCTTTAGGACTCCACAGAGCACATCATAGGTGACTTTGTTCAAATCTCTCTCCCTTAGAGAAATGACTCTTTGCTCCAGATGATTTGGTGAAGACAACAGAAATTTCATATTTAACTCCTTGGTGCTGTAAACCTTGCCATTCATTTGCAACTCAGTAACTAGCTTGTGAAACCTTTCAAACATTTCAGTGATGCTTTCCTTGGGCTGTGCCATGAAAGCTTCATACTGTGTGACCAGTATCTGTTTTCTGTTTTCCTTAACCTCATCAGTCCCTTCACACAACACCTCAACGTGATCCCACATCTCTTTAGCAGACGTGCATGATGCAATGTTTGCAAACATTGACATGTCCATGGAATCAATGATAAGCAGCATGAGGTGGCTGTCAAGAGCAACCTTCTCCCTTTCTGACTCTTTCCACTTTGATGGATCCTTGGCCTCATAAGATCTTGGGATAGTTGTGGTTCCAACAGTCTTCTCTGGTATCTCTTGTTGTGGAACAAAAGGACCATTCTTGAGAATCTCAGGATACAAGGGATGAGAGGCTTTAATGAACAACATCATCTTTATCTTCCAGAGATTGAAGTTTTCTTTATCAAACTTAGGGACCTTCACCGTTCCTGTAGTCTTTGGTGTATTCGAACTCATGATCGTTTTTCTGTTTTTGAATAAACAGCCCTCTCTAATACCACTTGTTGAGTATTGAATACGGTAAAAGAATACAGAGGGGGGGGGTGAATGGATTCTTGAACTTTTCTTGGATTGAGTCTATGTAGCAGATAAGTGCCTGTGTGTGTAGAAGTGAAGGTACGGATAAAGAAACAACACAAGATACAATATCACTTTAATCTAATGTATTATTAGATAAAGGTTGCTACAATCTGTGAATACAAATGGTAGTATTCTCAGCTTCGTTTTTCTCAGAGAGATATAGCTTACAGTGTATGAAAAACTTGACTCACAAAAGTTGCTAAGTTATGAGGTGAGGCTGTGTCCTTATAGAACATGGATACAGCCTACTTACTGCAAATAAGGTAGCTAAACAAATTACTTTCTAGTCTGTCTATCCTTTTTGAGTAAGTGTCCAAACGGTTACATATTTGACTTTGCAAAGCCTGTTTAGATCCACTTCTTTAGCTCCTTGTCTCTTCTATATCTCTCCAAGCTTCCTTGTAGGCTTTCCAGAGCACGTTACAGATTGTGGTCCATAAAGTGCATTGGCTTGTTGCAGGTTTCTGACTTGTACAATTTCTTCAGTATTTTGTCTCCAAGAATGTATTCGAGAAGTGACTAAGTAAGTGATTCGAGAACTAGAATTGACTTGATCGATAACTCTGAGTTCTCGAATACTGTTATATTGACATATCGAATCACTTCTCGAATAGCTCTTTTCCATCAGGATTCCTTGAGTTGTCGAATAGAACATTTGACTTATCGAATCCTCGAGATATCAAATAGCTTTCTGAGTCCTTGAGATATCGAATGGAACTTTGACTTGTTGACTCTTTGAGAACTCGAATACCATCTTGACTTGTTGACATATAACAGAGTAGTAGACATATCGAATCCCTGAGATATCGAATGAGATATCGAACAGTGTATTCATAGATATCGAATAGTGTCTTGAGATATCGAATCCCTGACTTCTCGAATGCTGGACTTCTCGAATAGACAAATATACTTCTCGAATTGGTACTTAGGCAAATTCTTCATTTCTTCAAATCCCCAACTGTGATTATTTGACAGTCTTTAACTCCTTGCTTGAGGCATGAACCTTGGAACTTCTTTCAAGCATTATTCTAGACTTTATAATTACAATTACACAACTAGGATTTGATGCCTACTATAAGTACAATACAGACAGAAACTCTACAGCTAGAGGTTCCCTCAATTAAGAGGTCATGTAAGTAATGCAAAGCATTACAAACAATTAGGCTTGTTATTAGATGTGTACAGGCATGCCTCTGTAACTAACATAAGTTTTTTAAGTCAATTTGATCACACTCTTCTATTGCAAATTATAAAGGAGAACATCGGTTCTCAGTTCAATTCCATAATAAAAAAGGTATTTTCATTATCTTGTAAAAAATAATGTTCATTCCATCAAATACATATTGGTTACTTCTTCATATAACAACATAATGTGATATATGCTGATGTCATTGATATTGTCATTGATAAGTAGTTTGTATATTCAAGTTGATAAATAGTAGATAGTTACAATATGTTAGTTAGCTTATGTAGTTTGCTTATCAATGTAGTAGTATAAAACAGAAAGGACAAGAGTTTGTTAGATCTAATTTTTCTGTAATCATTTTCTACATCAATGTGAAACTTTCTCCGCACTTCGTCTTCTTCATTTCTTCATTTCTTCGACTCTGTTATTCAGTTTTCATGGTATCACAGCTTGCTTCCGCATTTAATCTTTCTTTTTGATCATTTTGAAGCATCGTCTTCTTCATTTTTTATGCTTTCTTCAAGCTTTTCTTCAAGATTCTTGTTTCTTGAAAATTTATTTACGATCTGTAACTAATAATCAAGTTTTGTGATCGAATGTTGAACAAATCTGGCTTGAATTACTCTTATGTCAACGCAGTAACAGGAATTAACATAACTTCAACAGCTTCAATGGAGAATCCGTCAGTACGAATTGGTAATGTTAATCCTCTAGATACTGGTAACATACCTCATACTGATACATTTGTAGATATTCATAATATTAATGTTGATAATAATTCACATCCTCTGTTCCTTCATAATAATGATCAACCTGGAATGATTCTTATCTCTAAGAAGTTATTAGGATCAGAAAATTATTCTTCCTGGAAACGATCTATACAAATTGCTTTGTCTGCTAAGAACAAGTTAGTACGTAATAGTCACTGGAGAATACTTGCCTCCGTCTGAAAACTCACCGTTGTTTGCTCATTGGCGACGAGTGAATGATATGGTGATTACTTAGATTCTAAACACTGTATCAGATGAAATAAGTAATAGTATGAATTACATGGATAATGCTTGTGATGTATGGAATGAATTGAATGAGCATTTCTCTGCTATTAGTGGTCACAAGATCTATGAAGTGCAGAAAGATTTGTTTAAACTAAAGCAAGGAAATGATTCTGTAGAAATCTATTTTCACAAACTCAAAGGTTTTTTGGATGAACTTAAAGCTTTAAAGACTTTGTTAACTAGAATAACTTGTAGAAGGGGGGGGGTTGAATACAAGTTATATAATCGTGTCTGATTTTTGCTTGATTATATGAACAAGAATAAACGAATGAATCAAACTCTGTTTGTATTAATAAGATCAAATACAAACTCTACCAAAGGTGTACAATACCTTTAGCAGCTGCTGACAATACAAATCTCTCTCTCTCTGTTTGTACTCTCGTATATTCACGATTACAAACCTCACGAACTTACACTTTTTACAATGACATAGAGAGAGTATTTATATGCTACCTATCAACTAATAACAGAAGGATATAATCTATACATGACAATGTTCTGTCTTCTAGTTGATAGTTTCCTTCAGTAGAAAACTCTTTCCTTCATAATATCTTCTTGCTTGTTCTTCAAACAACGATCCTGTTTTATAGCACTTGCCAGTTTCTGTAGCATCCACAATGACATCATCAGTAACACGACTGATATCAGGATTTCATCTTGCATCAGTATCTGATCATCTTCAGTATTAGACCTGTCATCAGGATTTGCTCTTTGTTCGTGACATTTAGTCTCCGATACACTGTTCATTCCTGACTAAACTGTACAGATAACTGTTTTACACATAAATCCTATATATAGTGCTAAATCCTTTATAAGATCAGGATTACAAGAAGTATAATGTGTAAATTCTATTCTTAACATCACAACTTATGAATTATTCCTAACAATCTCCCCCTATTTATGCTTTAAAATCTGAAGCATAAATCTAAGTTGTGGATGTCAAAACATATAACAATACAACCAGAATAGAATTTATGAATGTAGAATTATGAAGTTAAGTACCTCCTTCCAGATGTAGACGTTTATCTAGTACTTAGAAGAAAGAATTTTAACTATTAATGCTGCTCTTCCTTTACCACTTCCTAGCTAAGATTCACCACTGTCACTCCTAGTTCTTCTTTTTACTTCCCTTTGTCTGCTCTTTATCTCCCCCGGCTTTATCTCCCCCAGTCTGGTATTGTTGTTGTTGTTGTCTTTGAATTGTCTTTATCTCCCCCTTTTTGACATCAGCAACATTAATTCCAAGAGATTCAGAAACAGAACAAATGATATTCATCAGAACTACTTGATTTTCCATAATTGTGACTTGGTTATCTTCAAGTGATTGAAGTCTTGTTTGCATAGCAATTTGAGAATTCTGAATATCTTTCAAAACATCAGAATGAACTTCAATGTTGGAAGTGCTTCTAGTATCTTCAGAATCAGAAAGAACTGTATCTTCAAGTCTTGTAGAAGAAGTTGCTTGTGTTGTATGATACTCAAGTAATAAAACCTGATTAGAAGTATCAACATCTTCATCTTTCTGATCTGGAGCTGAAACATGATCATCATCTCCTTCACCAGTATTCTGTGTACTAACATCTTCAAATCCTGACTCCTCCTTAGAGTGATCAAAGACTGTAGATGTCTCAATTCTAGCTGATATTGGAAGTACATACAAAGGAACACTAGGATCATTAGGAACTTCATCTGGTACATATGTATCAAGAGATTGCTTTATCCTGGCACCTCTTCTGTTAATGATTCCTGCAAGCCTCTCCTTTTGCTTCTGAGCTTTAACTTCTGGCTTTGCATTGTGATGTGCTAGGTCATTCTTCTGATACATCTTGATAAACGAATAAGTACCAGCATCCATATCAAGATTGTCAGACCAAGATTCAGGAAAAACCTGATCCCAGAAATCAAACGATGGTTTCCTAATTTTCTCTCCCTCACTATGGAGTTGATCATCCATACCCTCATTCTCACTTTGACTTACTAAAGTCAACACTCTTTCTACCTCACCTTTTGCCTGGTCAGGAGCAAGCCTCTCAGTTTGTGGATCTAAGTCCATCTTTTCAAGTGTATCACTCAAATTTGAATAAGTACTCTCATGACCTACAAAAAAATAGGGTTTAGAAGGAGTTTTTATACCTAAACTCACATGGAGAGAGGGTTCCTCATATGGCAAGGGGCTTGAGGTTTTCTCCAAGGAGTGAGCTGCTATAGTCTCTGAACCCATACAATCATCTTCTTTCCTTCCAGAGACTACAGGCTCCAGTATACCACTTTCAGGTTTTTTACTAGACTCTGATGTCTTCAGTAATACTTCATTAGACACCATAGTTAGTACATCACCGTCTTTAAGTGTTGTTTGCTGAGACTCAGCCTCAAGGTGGACAGACTCTAACTGAACAAAATTTGTTTGATCTTCAAGAAAACCAGTCAAAGTTATTCCTCCCATATCATAGGGTATCTCACTTGCATTCTCAGTCATCACAGAAGACCTTTCAACATCAGCTATCACAGCTCCTGAGTCATCCAACCTCTGACTAGATGGTTCTTGTGTTGCAGTGACTGTGATCTGATCTTTCCTACTATTCACCACTGGTGCAATAGTATCTTCTATTGACTGCATTCCTCTATCTACTTCCTCTTGTTGTTCACCTTGTGCTGAGGCATCTTCAATAATGACATCTTTGTTAAATAAATATGCATGAAGTGATTGAAGTGCAACATGCTTCGAGAGTCCAAATTTCTTGACTAATTGTCTTCTGACAGATACATAGAAATACATCTTCATTAAGTCAAGTCTTTGATGTAGAAGTCCATATTCTTCAGGAAATGAAGGTCTAGGAACACTTTCACTTAGAAAATTTAGAACTGGCCTGGAAAGTTTCACTTTTAGAGAGATAAGTCCCATAGCCATTCTGTATGACAATGTAGTTTCCCATGAAGAATCAATATCCAAATCTCTCTTGTCAAATACTGACATAGATGTAGCTTGATGTGTAGAAACCTGCATAATGTTAGTTGGACTAGACTCTGTGTGTGTAGGTGACAATTGAATCTTTCTCCTTGTTCTCCTGGTATAGTGAGCAAAAGATTTATCCTGAGGAGACTCAAGAGTTGTAGACACAGAAGTGATCTTGGGATGAGATCTTTGTTCAATAGACACAGTCTTTTGAGAGACAGTATCCAGTAACTGTTTTCCCTTTTTAAGAACTACGGCCTTTTGGGAGACTGCAGCCTGGCTGTGACTAGGTTTTTCATCTCTTTGTGCTAACAGAGAAAGTTGAATTGCAGCCTTCAATTCTGCTCTCTCAGCAAGAGTTAAATCATCATCATCTTCACTAGAATTACTACTACTTGACACAACAAATCTTCTCTTCCTTACAACTGATGTCTTTTGAGAAACACCAGAGGTTGGTTTCTTTGAAACAATAGGCTGTGGATCAAAATTTGGTTCTTGAATTGTTTCCGAGACTATAATGTTTTGGGCTACTTGGGTAGACACAGGTGGGTTCTCCTCCAAATGAGATTCCTGAGCCATTTCACCACAAAAGAAAGAAGAATTGTAGAGAGTAGGAAGATGAGTTTTAAGAATTACCTGAAAATGATGTGGATAATGAATTGCAGGTATTTCATCTAGATTCTTTTCATTGTCCTTCTTTATAATGTCAGAAAAAATTCTCTTTTGTTGTATATAAGAAGAAACACAATGTTCCCTACCAAATCTAGCTTCAACATCAGGAATAAAATGGTTAATAAACATTTGCATAAATCTATGATAATAAACCATTTTCCTGTTTTGATCTCTTAACCCAAGTTTGATACACATCTGACTTAAGATAATATAACCAATGTTAACTACTCTGTCATAAAGCAAACTATAAGCAATATGTGATGTAACAGAAGTAATTTGCTGAAAAGAACTACATTTACCAGTAAAACATTTAGCAATTTGATCAAAGAAGAAAGACCATTCCTTTCTAAGAAAAGACCTATTCAACTGGCTCATGTTGTCTAGAGGTCCACTATAACCTAATTCAGACAACATAGTTCTCACATTATCATCAGATGGTACATTCTCATAAATCAAACTAACAGGTAAGTGAAGTACTGAATTAACAACAGATTCAGTAATATCAAATGAGTCTTGTTCTAAGTGTAGAACAATCTTACCTGATTGACTCTGAGTAGAATCAATTACCTCAGCATTCTCCCAAGCTTGTGAAACAGCTGCTTGATTAATTTGTGGAGATGCTGTCAATGCATAACTTAATGGTCCATTCGCCAGAAAGTCCATGATTGGATGAAAATCAGTTAATACTCCTTCCTTGTTGGTGATAGCTGCTACATGGTTGTTCGTCATAAAATCAAAGTTACCAAACTTGAAAGCTACTGACTTAGGTAATCTTCTCTGAGTCGCTATTTTTGATCTGAAAAGAACTTGAAAAATTCTTGAAATGGATTAGTGATTTTGAAAACTCAAGAGTAGTTTTTGCTTTAGAGAATGTAAAATTAGAGAAAGCAATTACACGATTAGAGTTTCAAAACAAATATATTTCACAAATCTTTCAGACCACTATCCCACGTTGACACGTAGATTGACAGGTGTCAGTCCCTGAAAAATACGGTTACCCACGATTTTTGGAAAATAAAATCCAAAATTGATTTTCATGAAATAAATCAGGGTATTATCAAGATAAAACTCAATACTGATCAGCTTCCTTTTCCTGTTGTGATATCCCATCAAAATAATCATACAATGCAATATGATTTAAAAATAATAAATCTCAAATCCTGATGGTCACACTTGAAATCCTGATCAATATCATCCTGATTCCAGAGACTTAATATGGAGTTTCCACGTGGCATTTTTCTTTTATCTGAAAAAGAAATAAATAATTAAACTGAAAAACAATCAATTGGTTAGATATATTCAATATTTCTTGAAAACAAGAAATACAATCATATGCAATAATTAGCATCTGACTTCATTAAAACTTCCAAGTGACTGTTCAGCTTCTCATGTCTTTCTATAAAAGAAACAGACGCCTTATGCCTTTCTCCATAAACCTTTCAATTTCTTTTCTTCTCACCAATGATTCTCAAACCAAAGTTCCATTCAAACCCATTCTTTAGATTCTTCACAGTCGATGAACAACCTGTTCTTGATCATCTCTTTGAAAAAATGACTCTTCTCATCGAACTAATCATGGATGGATTAGTTTCAGATAATATCCAGAGGTTTCTCCTAGAACATCCATCTGTTGGATACAATCTTCCCCTAACCTCCTCAAAACTTGAGGATGAAGAATTTGGCCGAGAGTCTGAGGTTGATCTTGATGGAGATGCTATTCATTTAAGTTAGCTACTCTCATTCAAGTCGCCCAGACAAGGAATCCAAGAGTAGACGAGGCTATTCAATCCCCTGATGGATTTCTTGAGATGCTCCTTGTCCTGTACCTCAAAATTCATATCAATAGACAAGTATAGGATTATCAGTAGAAGTTAGACAAAAAGATGTTGTATTTCATTTCCATATATGTAATGATTTCAATTAATGAAAATACAATTTCTTATTATCTACTTGTCTTTTAATTATGAATGATGTATAAATTATCAGTATGCAAATATTAAAACATGCTGGCATAGACTTAACACATCACAGAATTAGATTACTACACAAAGTAAACGTCAGGATCTGAAACAATTTTCACAATCCTGATACTGACACAATACTGATGACGTCAGCATCCTGATAACAAATCTAATCCTGATGATTATTAACAAGTCTATCATACTGAAATTTATCAAGGCAAAGTGTTATAGCTAAAGCATTTAACAATCAAAAATAGATCCTGACAAGAATATCAAGTCTATAAGCTAAAAACAACATACCTTGCTACTATTGCAGATGTTAAAGATCTAAAAATTTAACATTCCTAACTCACTTACTAATCTACTGAATGTAGTCTCATCAAGTGGTTTAGTTAGAATATCTGCAAGCTGTTTGTCAGTAGGAACAAAATGAAGTTCCACAGTACCATTTTCAATATGTTCTCTAATAAAATGATACATGACATCAATGTGCTTA
Organism: Kitagawia praeruptora; assembly: GCA_037693485.1. Taxonomy (NCBI): domain Eukaryota; kingdom Viridiplantae; phylum Streptophyta; class Magnoliopsida; order Apiales; family Apiaceae; genus Kitagawia; species Kitagawia praeruptora. Next base: position 99,894,668 of record CM075352.1, on the reverse strand, counting down.
GTCCTTGAATGTTGAACTGGATTTTCTGCAATTTTAATAGCACTAGTATTATCACAAAACATAGGAATATTACTAAGTGTCATACCATAATCCATCAACTAATTTCTTATCCAAAGGAGCTGTGCACAACAACTGCCTGCTGCTATGTACTCAGCTTTTGCAGTTGAGGTTGAGACAGATTGTTGCTTCTTGCTTGCCCAAGAAATCAATCTGTTTCCCAAAAATTGACATGTACCTGTAGTGCTTTTCCTGTCTATTTTACACCCTGCATAATCAGAGTCTGAATAGCCAATTAGAAAGAAATCAGATTCTCTAGGGTACCACAAACCAAGATTTGGAGTTCCTTTGAGATATCTAAAAATTCTCTTCACAGCAATTAAATGAGATTCCTTAGGATCACTTTGGAATCTAGCACATAAACAGGTAGAAAACATTATATCTTGCCTACTTGCAGTTAGATATAACAATGAGCCTATCATGCCTATATAACTAGTATTATCCACACTCTTCCCCTTAGGATCAGAGTCTAGTTTAGTGGCTGTTGCCATGGGTGTTTTTGCAACTGCACAGTCTTGAAAGTCAAACCTTCTTAAGAGATCTTTGATATACTTTGACTGATTAATGAAAATACCAGTCTCAGTCTGTTTGACCTGCAAGCCTAAGAAATAATTTAATTCACCCATCATGCTCATCTGATACTTAGACTGCATAAGCTTGCTAAACTTAGCACACAACTTTTCATTAGTAGAGCCAAAAATAATATCATCGACATAAACTTGAACTAAAAGCAATTCACCTTTTATCTTTCTAAAGAATAGAGTTTTGTCAATTGTATCTCTTGTGAAGCCATTTTCAAGAAGAAATTTAGACAAAGTCTCATACCATGCTCTTGGTGCCTGCTTTAGTCCATAGAGTGCCTTGTCAAGTTTGTAGACATGATTTGGAAATTTTGGATCAACAAATCCAGGTGGCTGTTCCACATATACTTCCTCATCAAGTTTGCCATTTAGAAAAGCACTCTTTACATCCATCTGGTATACCTTGAATTTTGAATGAGCTGCAAATGCAAGAAACATTCTGATTGCTTCTAATCTTGCTACAGGTGCAAAGGTCTCATCATAATCAATGCCTTCTTCCTGAGAATAACCCTTAGCCACCAGTCTTGCTTTGTTTCTTACAATCATACCAGATTCATCTAGCTTGTTCCTGAAAACCCATCTTGCACCAACAATAGATCTATCTTTAGGTCTTGGTACCAGTTTCCAGACTTTGTTTCTCTCAAACTCATTTAACTCCTCCTGCATTGCAATTACCCAATCAGGATCCTGTAAGGCTTCTTCAACCTTCTTAGGTTCATTCTTTGAGAGAAAGCAACTATACAAGCATTCATTTTGAATTGATCTTCTAGTTCGAACACCACTATTTGGATCACCAATAATCAAATCTTCAGTATGATCCTTGGTCCATTTTCTAACAGGTGGTAGATTAACTCTGCTAGTCTCTCCCGCTAAGTTAGTGGTATCTCTTGTAGAAGAATTCTCTCTGCCTTCAATAACTCTCATTTGATCAGTAGAATCAGTAGATTCCATATTGCTGCTAGTTACTGATCTTCCTTCAGTAGACTCTGAAAGATCAGTTCCTGATGGAATAGACTCTGAAAGATCAGTTCCTGATGGAGTAGACTCTAAATAGCTAGTCTGCTCCTGATGATCACTGTGTTCTCTTTGACTTATTTGCTCCCCCTCAATAGTAGCATTCCTTTGACAAGCAATAGAAATTCCTTCTGGAGAACCTTCATCATCACTGGAGAGTATCTCAGAATTCTTCAGATTTTCAAATTCCAATTTGTCATGGCTTTCATCAGTTTACAGAATTCCAAATTTCTTATCATCAAATGCAACATGAATTGATTCCATAACAATGTGAGTTCTGAGATTATAAACTTTGAAGGCCTTAGATGCTGAATATCCTAGAAAGATTGCTTCATCCAATTTTGTTTCAAATTTTCCAAGTTGTTCTGGATGAACTTTTAGGACATATCATTTGCATCCAAAGATGTGAAAGTATTTCACACTTGGTTTCTTTCCTTTGATCATCTCATAGGGAGTTTTTCCATGACTATTTACCAAGGTACAGTTTTGAGTGAAACATGCAGTGTTAATAGCTTCTGCCCAAAAGTAGGTTGGAAGTTTTGCATCTGCAAGCATGGTTCTTGCTGCCTCTATGAGAGTCCTGCTCTTTCTTTCCACTACACCATTCTGCTGAGGTGTACCAGGTGTAGAAAACTGTTGAGTGATTCCATTGTCTGCACAAAACCCCTCCATTGTAGAATTCTTGAATTCTGTACCATTGTCACTCCTAAGTACTTTAACTTTGTACTCAGAGTTATTCTGAATATTCTTGACAAGTTCAATGATTTGTTGAGGAGCTTCATCCTTCTTGTGTAGAAAGAACACCCATGTAAACCTTGTGAAATCATCCACTATCACTAGAGCATATCTTTTCTTGCTGATAGACATAATGTTTACTGGACCAAACAGATCAAGATGTAGCATGTGAAATGGTTCAGTAATTGAATTTTCAGTCTTGCTCTTGAAAGTGGTTCTTCTTTGCTTTCCAAGCTGACATGCATCACAAAGTCCATCTTGCACATAATTTGCCTGAGGTAGGCCTCTCACCAGATTGTGCTTAACAAGTTGATTAAGCTTCTTGAAATTAAGATGTGAGAGCTTCTTGTGCCAATTCCAGCTTTCATCACTTGTTGCTTTGCTGTAGAGACATCTAACAATTCCTTTAGATGTATCACTTAAGCTGTCTTCATATATGTTACCATGTCTTTGACCAGTTAGAATAATGTCTCCATTCTGCATATTCAAGATTTTGCATCCTTCTTTGTCAAAGATTGACTTGTAACCTTTATCACCCAGTTGACTTATGCTTAAAAGAGTATGTTTCAAGCCTTCAACCAGTGCTACATTTTCTATGATGACATTCCCCAAAACAATTGAGCCATATCCCAGAGTTTCTCCTTTGTTGCCATCTCCAAAAGATATTACTGGGCCAGCTTTCCTCTCAAACTTTGTAAGCAGGGACTTCTTTCCAGTCATATGTCCAGAGCATCCACTGTCCAAGATAATTGAATGCTTCTTTCCTGTGCCCTGCAAACAAAAAGTAACTAGTTAGAATTTTTTAGGACCCAACTTTGATTGGATCCTTTCTTACTAGATTTAGAAACAACAGGCTTTGAGAATTTTTCTTTTACTTTACCTGTTGTAGAGTCAACTTTAGACTCTAATTTCACAAACTGTTTGTGACTAGGAGTTTCAGATTTCAAGGAATAATAGTCATAGTACAGTTCATGATATTCTCTACACATGTAAATGGAATGAAGTAAACTACCACAATGATAACAAGCTTTTTGTGGTTGGTATTGAATTTTCTGAGTCTTGGGGAATCTGGACTCAGTTTTCCAAGAAGGTTTTTGATTGCAGTCTAGGGCTAAATGATTATGATTTCCACACTTATAGCATTTCTTCCTAGGTGCATCAGGTACATTCTTGTAATTATTCTCTTTGTTAATACCTTCTTTTCCATTCCTATTTTTCTTGATCTTGCTAGACTCTGAAAGACCATCTAATCTCTGTTTCAACTGAGACTTAGACAGAAACCCTATGTTTACATTCTTAGGTTTCTCTAACACTTTCTCATCTGAATTACTATTGTTAATCCTTTTGTGTACAACAGGGGTACCTTTTGAATCAACAAATTTAACATGATTAGGTTCAGAAACAATTTTCTTACCTTCAGATTTAGATGTGCTAGCTTCTACTTTACTATCATCATTGACAATAGCTACTTTTTCTTCTTGTCTAGCCTTATCAAAACCTAAACCATTAACCTTACCACGAATTCCATTTTCGATGATTTCTTGTGTCTTTTTACCAGAAATGTTAATGGTCTTAATCACATCTCTCTCTTCCTCTAGTTCTTTTCTGACATAGTCATAAGCCTCAAGAATAACACTATAATCATGCTTAGCTTTATCAGAACTTAACTTGTATTCTTCCATTTGAATTAACTCGGATTCAAGAAAATTATTTTTATCAACTAATTTATCATTCTTAACCTTAAGTTCATCTTTTTTACAAGTAAGAATTCTAAAATTAGTCATAAGATTCTTAAACTCAGCATGGATAGATCTAATTTCATCAGAATTTAAGCTATCAAATGAATCAAGAGAGTGAAGTGATACCTTAACAGAGGATGGAGAAGTTTTCTTTGGAGATCCAGGTTTGTCTGAACCATTTGCCATCAATGCAATGTTGTCATAATCCAATTCATCTTCAGAATCACTGGAATCAGCCCAATCCTTCTGTGTGACCATAAGTGCATTACCTTTTCCTGAATTCCTAGGCTTCTTACACTCACTAGCAAAGTGTCCAAGCTCGCTGCAATTAAAGCACTTGATCTTGGCCTTATTAAGCTTGACAATTGTACTTTTGCCTTTGTCACTCTTCTTCTCCTCCTTCTTTTGAAAAGGTCCTTTGCTAAATCTTCTTCTGTTGAATCTTCCTTTCTTGAAGGCTTTAGCAAACATAGAAAAGAGTTCCTGTATCTCAGATTCAGAATCATTGTTGTCAGAGTCCATATCAGTAGTCTCTGACTCAGAACTTTCTTTGCTTTTCTTCTTCCTTGAATTCTTTACAGCAATCTCTTCATGTTGTTCTTCAGGAAGCTTCTTTACTTCAGATTGAGCAGTAAGTGCAATAGTCTTCATCTTTCCTTCACTCCTGCTCTTCTTCTGCTGCTTGTCAAGTTCATAAGCTCTCAATTTTCCAAATATTGCCTCTAATGAAATCTCATCCAGATCATTAGCTTCCTCAATCGCAGATAACTTCTCATTGTAGAAATCAGGCAAAGCTTTCATGAACTTTGTATTCATATCCTCCAAGTCATAATATTTACCATGCATGGCCATCTCATTGATGAGTTTTGTAAACCTATCAAAGGTATCAGTAAGTGACTCACCAGACTTGGATTCAAAGTACTCATACTGTTGTATAAGTAATGTCCTCATATTCTTCCTGACAGGCTTAGTTCCTTCACAGTGAACCTTAAGATTGTCCCAAATATCCTTAGCAGTTTTACAAGAGAGAACATAGTTAGTGAGAACAGAATCAAGACTGTTGAATAATATGTTTCTCACTTTAGCATCTTTAAGAACATTCTCCTTGTCCTTATCTGACCATTCAGATTTTGGCTTCTCTGCTGTATGTTCTGGAACAACCACACCATCAACAGTTGCTTGTCCAACGACCTTTGTTGGAACAAAAGGTCCATCTCTGATTCTGTCAAGATAATCAGGATCTGTTGCTTCCAGATGATGCAACATCTTTACTTCCCATAGAGTATATTCGTTTCTCTTGAGCATAGGAATCTTAGTATTCCCATCCTTGTAACCAGACATGATTGCAGATCTTTATGATTATTCGAAATCAACCTTCTCTGATACCAATTGTTAACTAGAATAACTTGTAGAAGGGGGGGGGGGTTGAATACAAGTTATATAATCGTGTCTGATTTTTGCTTGATTATATGAACAAGAATAAACGAATGAATTAAACTCTGTTTGTATTAATAAGATCAAATACAAACTCTACCAAAGGTGTACAATACCTTTAGCAGCTGCTGACAATACAAATCTCTCTCTCTCTGTTTGTACTCTCGTATATTCACGATTACAAACCTCACGAACTTACACTTTTTACAATGACATAGAGAGAGTATTTATATGCTACCTATCAACTAATAATAGAAGGATATAATCTATACATGACAATGTTCTGTCTTTTAGTTGATAGTTTCCTTCAATAGAAAACTCTTTCCTTCATAATATCTTCTTGCTTGTTCTTCAAACAACGATCCTGTTTTATAGCACTTGCCAGTTTCTGTAGCATCCACAATGACATCATCAGTAACACGACTGATATCAGGATTTCATCTTGCATCAGTATCTGATCATCATCAGTATTAGACCTGTCATCAGGATTTGCTCTTTGTTCGTGACATTTAGTCTCCGATACACTGTTCATTCCTGACTAAACTGTACAGATAACTGTTTTACACATAAATCCTATATATAGTGCTAAATCCTTTATAAGATCAGGATTACAAGAAGTATAATGTGTAAATTCTATTCTTAACATCACAACTTATGAATTATTCCTAACAGACTTCAATTAGATGTACTTGTGGTGCCGGTAAAGCTTTGGATGCACAAATTGAGAAAACTAGGTTAATTCAGTTCTTGATGGGATTGCATAGTAGTTATTGTAACACCCTAGTCCCACATCGAGGAGATTTGGGACTTCTGTGCAGTTTATAAGGCAAAGTACTACTACTAAGTGCACCAACAAATCATGATCTTTTGGGGGCCTGTGGTGGGCTTGTGGGCTACCCAAGTTGGCGGCATTTGGACCAGTTTACTTTGGCTTATTTCGAATTTGTGATCGGGACTCTACCCGATTTTCGAAAAAGGATCGGGATTTGACCCGGGTTGTCACATATGGTATCAGAGCCGACTCTCGAAAGCTTGATTCGTCAAGTTGCCGGAGGTGGGGACACGAAGGCTGGTGGTATTATCCCACAATGGACAGAGATCCGGAGGTGGGGACACGAAGCCAGCCGGTATTATCCCACAATGGCTAGGGAGGAACGAACTTGGACCTATGGGATTTCCGTTCGGCCTGACGAGGACGTCAGGAGTTTAAGTGGGGGAGTTTGTAACACCCCAGTCCCACATCGAGGACATTTGGGACTTCTGTTCAGTTTATAAGGCAAAGTACTACTACTAAGTGCACCAACAAATCATGATCTTTTGGGGGCCTGTGGTGGGCTTGTGGATTACCCAAGTTGGCGGCATTTGGGCCAGTTTACTTTGGCTTATTTCGGATTCGGAATCGGGACTCGACCCAATTTTCGAAAAAAAGACTCGGGATTTGACCCGGGTTGTCACATAATAAAGTCGGGCTGTCAACCCGGGTCAAATCCCGAGCCTTTTTCGAAAATCGAGTCAAGTCCCGATTCCGAATCCGAAATAAGCCAAAGTAAACTGGTCCAAATGCCGCCAACTTGGGTAGCCCACAAGCCCACCACAGGCCCCCAAAAGATCATGATTTGCAAGTGAGACTACAGGCTCCAGTATACCACTTTCAGGTTTTTTACTAGACTCTGATGTCTTCAGTAATACTTCATTAGACACCATAGTTAGTACATCACCGTCTTTAAGTGTTGTTTGCTGAGACTCAGCCTCAAGGTGGACAGACTCTAACTGAACAAAATTTGTTTGATCTTCAAGAAAACCAGTCAAAGTTATTCCTCCCATATCATAGGGTATCTCACTTGCATTCTCAGTCATCACAGAAGACCTTTCAACATCAGCTATCACAGCTCCTGAGTCATCCAACCTCTGACTAGATGGTTCTTGTGTTGCAGTGACTGTGATCTGATCTTTCCTACTATTCACCACTGGTGCAATAGTATCTTCTGTTGACTGCATTCCTCTATCTACTTCCTCTTGTTGTTCACCTTGTGCTGAGGCATCTTCAATAATGACATCTTTGTTAAATAAATATGCATGAAGTGATTGAAGTGCAACATGCTTCGAGAGTCCAAATTTCTTGACTAATTGTCTTCTGACAGATACATAGAAATACATCTTCATTAAGTCAAGTCTTTGATGTAGAAGTCCATATTCTTCAGGAAATGAAGGTCTAGGAACACTTTCACTTAGAAAATTTAGAACTGGCCTGGAAAGTTTCACTTTTAGAGAGATAAGTCCCATAGCCATTCTGTATGACAATGTAGTTTCCCATGAAGAATCAATATCCAAATCTCTCTTGTCAAATACTGACATAGATGTAGCTTGATGTGTAGAAACCTGCATAATGTTAGTTGGACTAGACTCTGTGTGTGTAGGTGACAATTGAATCTTTCTCCTTGTTCTCCTGGTATAGTGAGCAAAAGATTTATCCTGAGGAGACTCAAGAGTTGTAGACACAGAAGTGATCTTGGGATGAGATCTTTGTTCAATAGACACAGTCTTTTGAGAGACAGTATCCAGTAACTGTTTTCCCTTTTTAAGAACTACGGCCTTTTGGGAGACTGCAGCCTGGCTGTGACTAGGTTTTTCATCTCTTTGTGCTAACAGAGAAAGTTGAATTGCAGCCTTCAATTCTGCTCTCTCAGCAAGAGTTAAATCATCATCATCTTCACTAGAATTACTACTACTTGACACAACAAATCTTCTCTTCCTTACAACTGATGTCTTTTGAGAAACACCAGAGGTTGGTTTCTTTGAAACAATAGGCTGTGGATCAAAATTTGGTTCTTGAATTGTTTCCGAGACTATAATGTTTTGGGCTACTTGGGTAGACACAGGTGGGTTCTCCTCCAAATGAGATTCCTGAGCCATTTCACCACAAAAGAAAGAAGAATTGTAGAGAGTAGGAAGATGAGTTTTAAGAATTACCTGAAAATGATGTGGATAATGAATTGCAGGTATTTCATCTAGATTCTTTTCATTGTCCTTCTTTATAATGTCAGAAAAAATTCTCTTTTGTTGTATATAAGAAGAAACACAATGTTCCCTACCAAATCTAGCTTCAACATCAGGAATAAAATGGTTAATAAACATTTGCATAAATCTATGATAATAAACCATTTTCCTGTTTTGATCTCTTAACCCAAGTTTGATACACATCTGACTTAAGATAATATAACCAATGTTAACTACTCTGTCATAAAGCAAACTATAAGCAATATGTGATGTAACAGAAGTAATTTGCTGAAAAGAACTACATTTACCAGTAAAACATTTAGCAATTTGATCAAAGAAGAAAGACCATTCCTTTCTAAGAAAAGACCTATTCAACTGGCTCATGTTGTCTAGAGGTCCACTATAACCTAATTCAGACAACATAGTTCTCACATTATCATCAGATGGTACATTCTCATAAATCAAACTAACAGGTAAGTGAAGTACTGAATTAACAACAGATTCAGTAATATCAAATGAGTCTTGTTCTAAGTGTAGAACAATCTTACCTGATTGACTCTGAGTAGAATCAATTACCTCAGCATTCTCCCAAGCTTGTGAAACAGCTGCTTGATTAATTTGTGGAGATGCTGTCAATGCATAACTTAATGGTCCATTCGCCAGAAAGTCCATGATTGGATGAAAATCAGTTAATACTCCTTCCTTGTTGGTGATAGCTGCTACATGGTTGTTCGTCATAAAATCAAAGTTACCAAACTTGAAAGCTACTGACTTAGGTAATCTTCTCTGAGTCGCTATTTTTGATCTGAAAAGAACTTGAAAAATTCTTGAAATGGATTAGTGATTTTGAAAACTCAAGAGTAGTTTTTGCTTTAGAGAATGTAAAATTAGAGAAAGCAATTACACGATTAGAGTTTCAAAACAAATATATTTCACAAATCTTTCAGACCACTATCCCACGTTGACACGTAGATTGACAGGTGTCAGTCCCTGAAAAATACGGTTACCCACGATTTTTGGAAAATAAAATCCAAAATTGATTTTCATGAAATAAATCAGGGTATTATCAAGATAAAACTCAATACTGATCAGCTTCCTTTTCCTGTTGTGATATCCCATCAAAATAATCATACAATGCAATATGATTTAAAAATAATAAATCTCAAATCCTGATGGTCACACTTGAAATCCTGATCAATATCATCCTGATTCCAGAGACTTAATATGGAGTTTCCACGTGGCATTTTTCTTTTATCTGAAAAAGAAATAAATAATTAAACTGAACAACAATCAATTGGTTAGATATATTCAATATTTCTTGAAAACAAGAAATACAATCATATGCAATAATTAGCATCTGACTTCATTAAAACTTCCAAGTGACTGTTCAGCTTCTCATGTCTTTCTATAAAAGAAACAGACGCCTTATGCCTTTCTCCATAAACCTTTCAATTTCTTTTCTTCTCACCAATGATTCTCAAACCAAAGTTCCATTCAAACCCATTCTTTAGATTCTTCACAGTCGATGAACAACCTGTTCTTGATCATCTCTTTGAAAAAATGACTCTTCTCATCGAACTAATCATGGATGGATTAGTTTCAGATAATATCCAGAGGTTTCTCCTAGAACATCCATCTGTTGGATACAATCTTCCCCTAACCTCCTCAAAACTTGAGGATGAAGAATTTGGCCGAGAGTCTGAGGTTGATCTTGATGGAGATGCTATTCATTTAAGTTAGCTACTCTCATTCAAGTCGCCCAGACAAGGAATCCAAGAGTAGACGAGGCTATTCAATCCCCTGATGGATTTCTTGAGATGCTCCTTGTCCTGTACCTCAAAATTCATATCAATAGACAAGTATAGGATTATCAGTAGAAGTTAGACAAAAAGATGTTGTATTTCATTTCCATATATGTAATGATTTCAATTAATGAAAATACAATTTCTTATTATCTACTTGTCTTTTAATTATGAATGATGTATAAATTATCAGTATGCAAATATTAAAACATGCTGGCATAGACTTAACACATCACAGAATTAGATTACTACACAAAGTAAACGTCAGGATCTGAAACAATTTTCACAATCCTGATACTGACACAATACTGATGACGTCAGCATCCTGATAACAAATCTAATCCTGATGATTATTAACAAGTCTATCATACTGAAATTTATCAAGGCAAAGTGTTATAGCTAAAGCATTTAACAATCAAAAATAGATCCTGACAAGAATATCAAGTCTATAAGCTAAAAACAACATACCTTGCTACTATTGCAGATGTTAAAGATCTAAAAATTTAACATTCCTAACTCACTTACTAATCTACTGAATGTAGTCTCATCAAGTGGTTTAGTTAGAATATCTGCAAGCTGTTTGTCAGTAGGAACAAAATGAAGTTCCACAGTACCATTTTCAATATGTTCTCTAATAAAATGATACATGACATCAATGTGCTTAGTCCTTGAATGTTGAACTGGATTTTCTGCAATTTTAATAGCACTAGTATTATCACAAAACATAGGAATATTACTAAGTGTCATACCATAATCCATCAACTAATTTCTTATCCAAAGGAGCTGTGCACAACAACTGCCTGCTGCTATGTACTCAGCTTTTGCAGTTGAGGTTGAGACAGATTGTTGCTTCTTGCTTGCCCAAGAAATCAATCTGTTTCCCAAAAATTGACATGTACCTGTAGTGCTTTTCCTGTCTATTTTACACCCTGCATAATCAGAGTCTGAATAGCCAATTAGAAAGAAATCAGATTCTCTAGGGTACCACAAACCAAGATTTGGAGTTCCTTTGAGATATCTAAAAATTCTCTTCACAGCAATTAAATGAGATTCCTTAGGATCACTTTGGAATCTAGCACATAAACAGGTAGAAAACATTATATCTGGCCTACTTGCAGTTAGATATAACAATGAGCCTATCATGCCTATATAACTAGTATTATCCACACTCTTCCCCTTAGGATCAGAGTCTAGTTTAGTGGCTGTTGCCATGGGTGTTTTTGCAACTGCACAGTCTTGAAAGTCAAACCTTCTTAAGAGATCTTTGATATACTTTGACTGATTAATGAAAATACCAGTCTCAGTCTGTTTGACCTGCAAGCCTAAGAAATAATTTAATTCACCCATCATGCTCATCTGATACTTAGACTGCATAAGCTTGCTAAACTTAGCACACAACTTTTCATTAGTAGAGCCAAAAATAATATCATCGACATAAACTTGAACTAAAAGCAATTCACCTTTTATCTTTCTAAAGAATAGAGTTTTGTCAATTGTATCTCTTGTGAAGCCATTTTCAAGAAGAAATTTAGACAAAGTCTCATACCATGCTCTTGGTGCCTGCTTTAGTCCATAGAGTGCCTTGTCAATTTTGTAGACATGATTTGGAAATTTTGGATCAACAAATCCAGGTGGCTGTTCCACATATACTTCCTCATCAAGTTTGCCATTTAGAAAAGCACTCTTTACATCCATCTGGTATACCTTGAATTTTGAATGAGCTGCAAATGCAAGAAACATTCTGATTGCTTCTAATCTTGCTACAGGTGCAAAGGTCTCATCATAATCAATGCCTTCTTCCTGAGAATAACCCTTAGCCACCAGTCTTGCTTTGTTTCTTACAATCATACCAGATTCATCTAGCTTGTTCCTGAAAACCCATCTTGCACCAACAATAGATCTATCTTTAGGTCTTGGTACCAGTTTCCAGACTTTGTTTCTCTCAAACTCATTTAACTCCTCCTGCATTGCAATTACCCAATCAGGATCCTGTAAGGCTTCTTCAACCTTCTTAGGTTCATTCTTTGAGAGAAAGCAACTATACAAGCATTCATTTTGAATTGATCTTCTAGTTCGAACACCACTATTTGGATCACCAATAATCAAATCTTCAGTATGATCCTTGGTCCATTTTCTAACAGGTGGTAGATTAACTCTGCTAGTCTCTCCCGCTAAGTTAGTGGTATCTCTTGTAGAAGAATTCTCTCTGCCTTCAATAACTCTCATTTGATCAGTAGAATCAGTAGATTCCATATTGCTGCTAGTTACTGATCTTCCTTCAGTAGACTCTGAAAGATCAGTTCCTGATGGAATAGACTCTGAAAGATCAGTTCCTGATGGAGTAGACTCTAAATAGCTAGTCTGCTCCTGATGATCACTGTGTTCTCTTTGACTTATTTGCTCCCCCTCAATAGTAGCATTCCTTTGACAAGCAATAGAAATTCCTTCTGGAGAACCTTCATCATCACTGGAGAGTATCTCAGAATTCTTCAGATTTTCAAATTCCAATTTGTCATGGCTTTCATCAGTTTACAGAATTCCAAATTTCTTATCATCAAATGCAACATGAATTGATTCCATAACAATGTGAGTTCTGAGATTATAAACTTTGAAGGCCTTAGATGCTGAATATCCTAGAAAGATTGCTTCATCCAATTTTGTTTCAAATTTTCCAAGTTGTTCTGGATGAACTTTTAGGACATATCATTTGCATCCAAAGATGTGAAAGTATTTCACACTTGGTTTCTTTCCTTTGATCATCTCATAGGGAGTTTTTCCATGACTATTTACCAAGGTACAGTTTTGAGTGAAACATGCAGTGTTAATAGCTTCTGCCCAAAAGTAGGTTGGAAGTTTTGCATCTGCAAGCATGGTTCTTGCTGCCTCTATGAGAGTCCTGCTCTTTCTTTCCACTACACCATTCTGCTGAGGTGTACCAGGTGTAGAAAACTGTTGAGTGATTCCATTGTCTGCACAAAACCCCTCCATTGTAGAATTCTTGAATTCTGTACCATTGTCACTCCTAAGTACTTTAACTTTGTACTCAGAGTTATTCTGAATATTCTTGACAAGTTCAATGATTTGTTGAGGAGCTTCATCCTTCTTGTGTAGAAAGAACACCCATGTAAACCTTGTGAAATCATCCACTATCACTAGAGCATATCTTTTCTTGCTGATAGACATAATGTTTACTGGACCAAACAGATCAAGATGTAGCATGTGAAATGGTTCAGTAATTGAATTTTCAGTCTTGCTCTTGAAAGTGGTTCTTCTTTGCTTTCCAAGCTGACATGCATCACAAAGTCCATCTTGCACATAATTTGCCTGAGGTAGGCCTCTCACCAGATTGTGCTTAACAAGTTGATTAAGCTTCTTGAAATTAAGATGTGAGAGCTTCTTGTGCCAATTCCAGCTTTCATCACTTGTTGCTTTGCTGTAGAGACATCTAACAATTCCTTTAGATGTATCACTTAAGCTGTCTTCATATATGTTACCATGTCTTTGACCAGTTAGAACAATGTCTCCATTCTGCATATTCAAGATTTTGCATCCTTCTTTGTCAAAGATTGACTTGTAACCTTTATCACCCAGTTGACTTATGCTTAAAAGAGTATGTTTCAAGCCTTCAACCAGTGCTACATTTTCTATGATGACATTCCCCAAAACAATTGAGCCATATCCCAGAGTTTCTCCTTTGTTGCCATCTCCAAAAGATATTACTGGGCCAGCTTTCCTCTCAAACTTTGTAAGCAGGGACTTCTTTCCAGTCATATGTCCAGAGCATCCACTGTCCAAGATAATTGAATGCTTCTTTCCTGTGCCCTGCAAACAAAAAGTAACTAGTTAGAATTTTTTAGGACCCAACTTTGATTGGATCCTTTCTTACTAGATTTAGAAACAACAGGCTTTGAGAATTTTTCTTTTACTTTACCTGTTGTAGAGTCAACTTTAGACTCTAATTTCACAAACTGTTTGTGACTAGGAGTTTCAGATTTCAAGGAATAATAGTCATAGTACAGTTCATGATATTCTCTACACATGTAAATGGAATGAAGTAAACTACCACAATGATAACAAGCTTTTTGTGGTTGGTATTGAATTTTCTGAGTCTTGGGGAATCTGGACTCAGTTTTCCAAGAAGGTTTTTGATTGCAGTCTAGGGCTAAATGATTATGATTTCCACACTTATAGCATTTCTTCCTAGGTGCATCAGGTACATTCTTGTAATTATTCTCTTTGTTAATACCTTCTTTTCCATTCCTATTTTTCTTGATCTTGCTAGACTCTGAAAGACCATCTAATCTCTGTTTCAACTGAGACTTAGACAGAAACCCTATGTTTACATTCTTAGGTTTCTCTAACACTTTCTCATCTGAATTACTATTGTTAATCCTTTTGTGTACAACAGGGGTACCTTTTGAATCAACAAATTTAACATGATTAGGTTCAGAAACAATTTTCTTACCTTCAGATTTAGATGTGCTAGCTTCTACTTTACTATCATCATTGACAATAGCTACTTTTTCTTCTTGTCTAGCCTTATCAAAACCTAAACCATTAACCTTACCACGAATTCCATTTTCGATGATTTCTTGTGTCTTTTTACCAGAAATGTTAATGGTCTTAATCACATCTCTCTCTTCCTCTAGTTCTTTTCTGACATAGTCATAAGCCTCAAGAATAACACTATAATCATGCTTAGCTTTATCAGAACTTAACTTGTATTCTTCCATTTGAATTAACTCGGATTCAAGAAAATTATTTTTATCAACTAATTTATCATTCTTAACCTTAAGTTCATCTTTTTTACAAGTAAGAATTCTAAAATTAGTCATAAGATTCTTAAACTCAGCATGGATAGATCTAATTTCATCAGAATTTAAGCTATCAAATGAATCAAGAGAGTGAAGTGATACCTTAACAGAGGATGGAGAAGTTTTCTTTGGAGATCCAGGTTTGTCTGAACCATTTGCCATCAATGCAATGTTGTCATAATCCAATTCATCTTCAGAATCACTGGAATCAGCCCAATCCTTCTGTGTGACCATAAGTGCATTACCTTTTCCTGAATTCCTAGGCTTCTTACACTCACTAGCAAAGTGTCCAAGCTCGCTGCAATTAAAGCACTTGATCTTGGCCTTATTAAGCTTGACAATTGTACTTTTGCCTTTGTCACTCTTCTTCTCCTCCTTCTTTTAAAAAGGTCCTTTGCTAAATCTTCTTCTGTTGAATCTTCCTTTCTTGAAGGCTTTAGCAAACATAGAAAAGAGTTCCTGTATCTCAGATTCAGAATCATTGTTGTCAGAGTCCATATCAGTAGTCTCTGACTCAGAACTTTCTTTGCTTTTCTTCTTCCTTGAATTCTTTACAGCAATCTCTTCATGTTGTTCTTCAGGAAGCTTCTTTACTTCAGATTGAGCAGTAAGTGCAATAGTCTTCATCTTTCCTTCACTCCTGCTCTTCTTCTGCTGCTTGTCAAGTTCATAAGCTCTCAATTTTCCAAATATTGCCTCTAATGAAATCTCATCCAGATCATTAGCTTCCTCAATCGCAGATAACTTCTCATTGTAGAAATCAGGCAAAGCTTTCATGAACTTTGTATTCATATCCTCCAAGTCATAATATTTACCATGCATGGCCATCTCATTGATGAGTTTTGTAAACCTATCAAAGGTATCAGTAAGTGACTCACCAGACTTGGATTCAAAGTACTCATACTGTTGTATAAGTAATGTCCTCATATTCTTCCTGACAGGCTTAGTTCCTTCACAGTGAACCTTAAGATTGTCCCAAATATCCTTAGCAGTTTTACAAGAGAGAACATAGTTAGTGAGAACAGAATCAAGACTGTTGAATAATATGTTTCTCACTTTAGCATCTTTAAGAACATTCTCCTTGTCCTTATCTGACCATTCAGATTTTGGCTTCTCTGCTGTATGTTCTGGAACAACCACACCATCAACAGTTGCTTGTCCAACGACCTTTGTTGGAACAAAAGGTCCATCTCTGATTCTGTCAAGATAATCAGGATCTGTTGCTTCCAGATGATGCAACATCTTTACTTCCCATAGAGTATATTCGTTTCTCTTGAGCATAGGAATCTTAGTATTCCCATCCTTGTAACCAGACATGATTGCAGATCTTTATGATTATTCGAAATCAACCTTCTCTGATACCAATTGTTAACTAGAATAACTTGTAGAAGGGGGGGGGGGTTGAATACAAGTTATATAATCGTGTCTGATTTTTGCTTGATTATATGAACAAGAATAAACGAATGAATTAAACTCTGTTTGTATTAATAAGATCAAATACAAACTCTACCAAAGGTGTACAATACCTTTAGCAGCTGCTGACAATACAAATCTCTCTCTCTCTGTTTGTACTCTCGTATATTCACGATTACAAACCTCACGAACTTACACTTTTTACAATGACATAGAGAGAGTATTTATATGCTACCTATCAACTAATAATAGAAGGATATAATCTATACATGACAATGTTCTGTCTTTTAGTTGATAGTTTCCTTCAATAGAAAACTCTTTCCTTCATAATATCTTCTTGCTTGTTCTTCAAACAACGATCCTGTTTTATAGCACTTGCCAGTTTCTGTAGCATCCACAATGACATCATCAGTAACACGACTGATATCAGGATTTCATCTTGCATCAGTATCTGATCATCATCAGTATTAGACCTGTCATCAGGATTTGCTCTTTGTTCGTGACATTTAGTCTCCGATACACTGTTCATTCCTGACTAAACTGTACAGATAACTGTTTTACACATAAATCCTATATATAGTGCTAAATCCTTTATAAGATCAGGATTACAAGAAGTATAATGTGTAAATTCTATTCTTAACATCACAACTTATGAATTATTCCTAACAGACTTCAATTAGATGTACTTGTGGTGCCGGTAAAGCTTTGGATGCACAAATTGAGAAAACTAGGTTAATTCAGTTCTTGATGGGATTGCATAGTAGTTATTGTAACACCCTAGTCCCACATCGAGGAGATTTGGGACTTCTGTGCAGTTTATAAGGCAAAGTACTACTACTAAGTGCACCAACAAATCATGATCTTTTGGGGGCCTGTGGTGGGCTTGTGGGCTACCCAAGTTGGCGGCATTTGGACCAGTTTACTTTGGCTTATTTCGAATTTGTGATCGGGACTCTACCCGATTTTCGAAAAAGGATCGGGATTTGACCCGGGTTGTCACATATGGTATCAGAGCCGACTCTCGAAAGCTTGATTCGTCAAGTTGCCGGAGGTGGGGACACGAAGGCTGGTGGTATTATCCCACAATGGACAGAGATCCGGAGGTGGGGACACGAAGCCAGCCGGTATTATCCCACAATGGCTAGGGAGGAACGAACTTGGACCTATGGGATTTCCGTTCGGCCTGACGAGGACGTCAGGAGTTTAAGTGGGGGAGTTTGTAACACCCCAGTCCCACATCGAGGACATTTGGGACTTCTGTTCAGTTTATAAGGCAAAGTACTACTACTAAGTGCACCAATAAATCATGATCTTTTGGGGGCCTGTGGTGGGCTTGTGGATTACCCAAGTTGGCGGCATTTGGGCCAGTTTACTTTGGCTTATTTCGGATTCGGAATCGGGACTCGACCCAATTTTCGAAAAAAAGACTCGGGATTTGACCCGGGTTGTCACATAATAAAGTCGGGCTGTCAACCCGGGTCAAATCCCGAGCCTTTTTCGAAAATCGAGTCAAGTCCCGATTCCGAATCCGAAATAAGCCAAAGTAAACTGGTCCAAATGCCGCCAACTTGGGTAGCCCACAAGCCCACCACAGGCCCCCAAAAGATCATGATTTGTTGGTGCACTTAGTAGTAGTACTTTGCCTTATAAACTGCACAGAAGTCCCAAATCTCCTCGATGTGGGACTAGGGTGTTACAAACTCCCCCACTTAAACTCCTGACGTCCTCGTCAGGCCGAACAGAAATCCCATAGGTCCAAGATCGTTCCTCCCTAGCCATTGTGGGATAATACCGGCTTGGCTTCGTGTCCCCACCTCCGGATTTCTGTCCATTGTGGGATAATACCACCAGCCTTCGTGTCCCCACCTCCGGCAACTTGACGAATCAAGATTTCGAGAGTCGGCTCTGATACCATATGTGACAACCCGGGTCAAATCCCGAGTCTTTTTTTCGAAAATTGGGTCGAGTCCCGATTCCGAATCCGAAATAAGCCAAAGTAAACTGGCCCAAATGCCGCCAACTTGGGTAATCCACAAGCCCACCACAGGCCCCCAAAAGATCATGATTTGTTGGTGCACTTAGTAGTAGTACTTTGCCTTATAAACTGAACAGAAGTCCCAAATGTCCTCGATGTGGGACTGGGGTGTTACAGTTATACTGCTGCTCGAGGACATTTGTTGATGATGAATCCCTGGCCTTCTTTGAATGAAGCTTATATGCTTATTAAACAAGAAGAGAAGCAAAGACAAGTCCACAGTATTGTTGGAAATCCAATTGCTATGATGGTGAATCTGCCTAAGTCTTCAGTTTCTTCATCTACTGGTCAGTCTCATAAACATAATGAGAAAGTTACTTTAGAGTACTCTTATTGTCATGGTAAAAACCACACCAAGGACAAATGCTATAAACTGGTAGGATATCCAGTTGATCATCCTTTTCATCCTAATAATAAAGGCAAGAAGAGACCATTTAATAAAGTTTCTCATCCTAGTTCTGGACAACAAGTTGTGCAACCACAAGCTATGCAGGTTACTAGTAACTTTGATCATGCTGATTCTTCACACACTTCCAATATTACTACTCAAATGGAAATGTTGCAGAGTCAGATGAATACTCTAATGAAGCACATCAATCCCGTTGTAAATTCTGGTACTGGTTCAGTGAAACATGGTTCCATTTCTCAGTCACCTTTTCAGATTGGACACAACTTTGCAGGTATTGTGTTCTTTCTCATGACTACTTCTAACATTGATAGTAACATTTGGGTTTTAGACACTGTTGCAACAAATCATATGTGCTGCAATTTGACTCAAATGCATAATTTGCAGACTTTACAAACTCCTATTTCTGTCAAATTTCCTAATGGTCAAACTGCACTTGTCACACAAATAGGATTAGTTCTTATTCATTCAATCTCCTTTGTTGTATCAGATGTTCTTTTTATTCCTTCTTTTACTTTTAATTTGCTGTCTATAAGCAAATTATCTGCTGAAACACAATCCAGCATTTATTTTTCATCTAATGAATGTATTATGCAGGACCAACACCAGAAGAAGGGTTGGATCCTTGGTAATCTCATAGATGGACTATATCAGCTTGATAATTCTTGTTAGGCTGATTCAATAACCTCTTCATCTTCATCTTTTGCTCAGCAAAATGTTCTTGTTGTCACCAAAGATACTGCTCATTTATGGCACCAGAGAATGGGCCATATTTCTTTTTCTGCTTTGACCAAAATTCCAACAATAGCTGTGTCTGTTACAGATTCTATATGTTGTGAAATTTGTCATTTGGCTAAGCAATGTAATCTATCTTTTCCTTCTAGTATTTCTTGTGCAAAAGCACCTTTTGATCTAGTACATTGTGATGTATGGGGTCCTTATAGGACTCCTACTTATGATGGATGTAAATATTTTCTCACAATTGTTGATGATAATAGCAGTGCTATTTGGACTATTCTCATTCCTACTAAGCAACATGTGACACAATCTTTAAAGGATTTCTTTGTCTATGTTTCAAATCAGTTCAAAACTACTATCAAATGTATCAGAAGTGATAATGGTGGAGAGTTTGTCAATTCTGATTTGAAATCTTTCTTTAATAATCATGGTGTTATTCATCAAACTACATGTCCTTATACACCTCAACAAAATGGAAGGGTTGAGAGAAGACATAGAACATTATTAGAAATGACAAGAGCCTTGAAATTTCAATCATCTTTACCTGTTGAGTTTTTGGGGGATTGTTTGTTGACTTCTACCTATCTTCTAAACAGAATTCCTACTCCTGTTTTAGGTAATATCTCTCCTTATGAAAAGCTTTTTAAACAACCACCTTCTTATGATAATTTGAAATCTTTTGGCTGTTTAGCATACATGTCCTGTCATAATTCTGATAAACTCTCACCTAGAGCTAGCAAGACTGTTTTCTTAGGGTATCCTTTGCACCAGAAAGGTTACAAGTTATATGACACTGTCTCCAAAACTTTTCATGTTTCTAGACATGTCATATTTTTTGAAGAGATTTATCCTTTTGCTATCTCATCTGGAGTTTCTGATATTCTTGATAAGACATCTACTGAACTTTGTCATGATTATAACACACCATTAGAAAATCTGCAAATTTCAACTCCATCTGGTCATACTTCATCTTCTGATACAGATCATTCTGATACTTTTGTTATTTCTGAAAACACTGCTGCAGATTTTTCTACATCTCCTTCTTATTTTCTTCATACTGATTATCCACCAGATCAGTTTGTATCTTCTCAACCTATTTCTCAACCTATTTCTCAACCAGTTTCTCAACCATTGTCTCAACCAGTCTCTATTAGAACCTCTACTAGGTATAAGTCACAACCTACTTGGTTCAAAGATTTTCATGTGCCTCCTCTGTAGCTCATGCTCACACAGTTTTATTGCAATGTTCAACTAATCCAAAGTTTAATATTTCATATTATACTCCACCTACTTCAGTTTATGCTTGTTCTGTATCTCCTCAAACTAGCATCAAAGAGCCATATTTTTACAAACAGGCTTCTCTTGATGTCAACTGGATTGAAGCCATGACTAAAGAACTCTCAGCTCTTGAGGCAAATCATACTTGGTCCATTGTTCCTTTACCACCTGGTAAAAAGGTTGTAGGGTGCAAATGGGTTTATTGGGTTAAATATCTTTCTGATGGTAGCTTGGATAAATATAAAGCCCGTTTAGTTGCTAAAGGTTATACTCAGACTGAAGGTGAGGATTATCATCATACTTTTGCACCAGTAGCCAAGATGGTTACTATGAGAGTTCTATTAGCTGTTGCTACTATTAAGCACTGAGATGTTCACCAGTTGGATATTAATAATGCATTTCTTCATGGGGATTTACCAGAGGAGGTTTATATGGTTATACCTCAAGGTCACGGTCTTTATGGTCAAGATAATCTAGTTTGCAAATTACTTAAGTCTATCTATGGACTTAAGCAAGCTCCTAGACAGTGGTTTGAAAAATTGGGAACTATTTTGTTAGACTTGGGTTTCAAACAAGCTGTGGCTGATTACTCTTTGTTTATCTATCAACAAAGTGATATTTTTGTTGTGGCTTTGGTTTATGTTGATGATATCTTGCTCACTGGCAATAACAATGACTTTATTGCTCATGTGAAATCTATCTTACTGTAACATCCCACATCGATTAGAATAAGAGTGTTTGGGGCCTTTATAGATACAAGTAAATAGCTAATGTATACCAACTTGCTAGCATTTTTGGACTGACCTGTGGTGGGTTGTTGGGTCCGGTATGCATTCGGTTGTGGGCTTGGATGTTATAAATGGTATCAATTTATGCTATAGTTCCGGAACTAGCCTTAGATACCCTTAGTAGGCGCAAAAGTGTGCAACTTTAGATACCTATTAAGGGCGCGTAATTATTGAACTTTAGATGCTGGTCATTGGCAAAGTGTGGCGAAAGAATAAGAATAAGAATAAGATGCCGGTCACTGGCAAAGTGTGGCCGTAGAGCAAGACTGTGGTATTTTTGATTTTCGTTTTGTTTCTGTTTTTTGTTTCTGTTAAGTTTATAAGGCAAAGTACTACTACTAAGTGCACCAACAAATCATGATCTTTTGGGGGTGTTAGGATTTATGGGTGATAGCATAGAGACAACTTAACTATATTTCCCTGTACTTAGTTTTTACTAAGTTGAACATACTGTCACAGCCATAGTATGTCTTCGTATTCGAATAATTGCTGTCATGTAATAAATGTATGATTTGGGATAAGTTCATATGTTTGTTCAAGCCTCAAGGAATGCATCCAGAAGACAGCAAGAATAAAAGTTACTGTCATGTCCCTGACAGTAATGTTACAAGAAGACAAATGTTGCAAAGTCACGACAAAGCTACATTTGACAGCAACATTGGCCGAAGCAAGAGACAGTAACATTCTCACACTTGACAGCAAGTCTAGAGCTCCGACAGCAACATTGGCGGGAGCTAGTACTGTCAACCTCTGAATATTCCTTAGACAGTAGACTCTGCGGTTAAGGTTACTGTCACATTGAATTATTTGAATTGGGTATTTTCTCAGTCAAAGCCCGTGACAGGTTACATGTTCAAGAAACAGATTTGCTGCAACACACTATCGTTTGTAGCAGACCTGCAAGACTACGACAGAAGCTTAAGAGTTTCACAAGACAAGGCTGGTCAATTCGAGGAGCATGTGATATCCACATCTACTAGAATTGTATTAGCTAGAAATAGAAAGAATCTAGGTTGCTTTACTTATAAGGTTTATCCTGTCTGTATAGCAATTAGGGAAAGTCACATGGGTGTGCAAATTGTAATGAGCTGCCACTTGAAAATGACAACAGCTCAACACCCCATGCGATAGGGACAACAGAGTATCTTAGTCTACTTAGATACATCTTAGATTCTATTCTATTCATGTACGCACACGAAGCAATCTGTATCTCTTGAGATATCGAAGCTGGAGAAACTCTCTCCAGGTTGTAGCAACACTTCACACAAAATAAATAAAACATTTATTTTGTGAGAAATCTTGTTTCACTTATTGCTTGCATACATCTACTGATAATCTATAATCGTTATTTTCGTTGTTGATTTAAAGATTCGATTTTATCAGTATTGCATTCAACCCCCCCTTCTGCAATACTCCGGGACCAACAACTGGTATCAGAGCGTACAGATTGATACACAAATCTGAAGATCATGACGAGTATTCAGAAGTCAAGTGGAATCAAGATTCCAGTCTTTGATAAAGAGAACTACAATTTCTGGAAAAGAAAGATCTTGTTATTTATCAAAGCTGCCCATCCACTGTATTTGGGAATTCTTGAGAACGGCCCCTTCATACCTCAGAAGGAAGTAGCTACTGCTACTGTGAATGATGAAGTCATTCCAGCCCATTCGGTTGCAAAGAAGCCTTCAGAGTACACAGAGTCCGAAAAGGAGAAAGTAGTCTTGGATGACTATTTACAACTCATCTTGCTCGACTCACTTACATTAGACAAAGCCATGTGTGGTAATGTCATGGGATGCAGATCTGCAAAAGAAATGTGGAGCAAGATAGAGCTACTGTGTGAAGGAAGTGAAGAAGTTCGCGAGAACCAAAGACAAATTCTTGTATCACAATATGAAGCCTTTATGGCGAAACCATGTGAAGAACTTACACACATGTTTGAAAAGTTCAGTAAGCTGATAGCTGAGTTGCAAATTCATGGAAAGTTCTATGATAGAAAGGAGATTAACATCAAATTTCTGCTCACTCTCCCTGAGCATCTTGAGCACAAAGTCACAGCCATAAGAGATGGAAGAAACTTGAGTGATATCTCTCTTGAAACTCTCTATGGTGTGCTCAAATCATACGAACTCGAGCTTTTTCAAAAGAGAGCTACTCAAACTGGAACCAAAGGAAAGTTGGCAAACATGTCAGGAGCCCTCATAGCTCATGAGCCACAAGTAGCTTGTCCAAGTGAACCATCACAAAGTTCACAACCAACACAGATGCCATCTTTAAAAATTGAGGAAGTGTTGGATGACGAGGAGAAGGTGGTTCTGCAGCTGAAAGATGTTGAAGATGAAGACTTCTACACAGTAGAAGAGATTGAAAGCATGGATAATCCAACCATGGCTTATATGGCTAAGAGATTCAAGAATATCAAGTTCAGAAGGGACAAGTCATACAAGCCACAGGGTCAATCATCTAAATTCAACAAGGGAAGTTTTTCAAAGTGTTAGTCACAGAGGCATGCCTGTATACATCTAATAACAAGCCTAATTGTCTGTAATGCTTTGCATTACTTACATGACCTCTTAACAGAGGGAACCTCTAGTTGTAGAGTTTCTATAACAAGTTGGGATTTAAAGAAATGAAGAATTTGCCTAAGTACCAATTCGAGAAGTATATTTGTCTATTCGAGAAGTCCAGCATTCGAGAAGTCAGGGATTCGATATCTCAAGACACTATTCGATATCTCTGAATACACTGTTCGATATCTCAGAGATTCGATATGTCTACTACTCTATTCGAGAACTCAAGAAGTCAACAAGTCAAAGTGGTATTCGAGTTCTCAAAGAGTCAACAAGTCAAAGTTCCATTCGATATCTCAAGGACTCAGAAAGCTATTCGATATCTCGAGGATTCGATAAGTCAAATGTTCTATTCGACAACTCAAGGAATCCTGATGGAAAAGTGCTATTCGAGAAGTGGTTCGACATGTCAATATAATAGTGTTCGAGAACTCAGTTATCGATCAAGTCAATTCTAGGTCTCGAATCACTTACTTAGTCACTTCTCGAATACATTCTTGGAGACAAAATACTGAAGAAATTGTACAAGTCAGAAACCAGCAACAAGCCAATGCACTTTATAGACCACAATCTGTAACGTGCTCTGGAAAGCCTACAAGGAAGCTTGGAGAGATATAGAAGAGACAAGGGGCTAAAGAAGTGGATCTGAACAGGCTTTGCAAAGTCAAATCTGTAACCGTTTGGACACTTACTCAAAAAGGATAGACAGACTAGAAAGTAATTTGTTTAACTACCTTATTTGGAGTAAGTAGGTTGTATCCATGTTCTATAAGGATACAGCCTCACTTCCTTAGTCATTAACTTTGTGAGTCAAGTTTTTCATACACTATAAGCTGTATCTCTCTCTGAGAAAAACGAAGCTGAGAACACTATCATTTGTATTCACAGATTGTAGCAACCTTTATCTAATAATACATTAGATTAAAGTGATATTGTGTCTTGTGTTGTTCTTTATCCGCACCTTCACTCTTGCACACACAAACACTTACTTGCTACATAGACTCGAACAAGAAAAGTTCAAGAATCCATTCACCCCCCCCTCTGTATTCTTTTACTGTATTCAATACTCAACAAGTGGTATCAGAGAGGGCTGTTTATTCAAAAACAGAAAAACGATCATGAGTTCGAATACACCAAAGACTACAGGAACGGTGAAGGTCCCTAAGTTTGACAAAGAGAATTACAACCTCTGGAAGATAAAGATGTAGTTGTTCATCAAAGCATCTCATCACTTGTATCCTGAGATTCTTAAGAATGGTCCATTTGTTCCCCAACAGGAGATTCCTGAAAAGACTGTTGGACAGAATCAGAAAAGGACATCCAAATGGACAGAATCAGAAAAGGACATTCCAAGATCTTATGTGGCTAAGGATCCATCCAAATGGACAGAATCAGAAAAGGACATGGTTGCCCGTGACAGTCACCTCATGTTGCTGATTATAGATTCCATGGACATGTCAATGTTTGCAAACATTGCTTCATGTACCACTGCCAAAGAAATGTGGGATCACATTGAGGTGTTATATGAAGGAACTGATGAGGTCAGGGAAAACAAGAAACAGATACTGGTCACACAGTATGAAGCTTTCATGGCACAGCCCAAGGAAAGCATTACTGAGATGTTTGAAAGATTTCACAAGCTAGTCACTGAGTTGCAGATGAATGGCAAGGTTTACAGTACCAAGGAGTTAAACATGAAGTTTCTGCTATCTTCACCTAATCATCTAGAGCAAAGGGTCATTTCTCTAAGAGAAAGAGATTTGAACAAAATCACCTATGATGTGCTCTATGGAGTTTTAAAAACTCATGAGCTTGAGTTGCTTCAGAAAAGGGCTATCCAGGCCAACCAAGGCAGAATGGTAAACACATCATCTGCCTTGATTGTCAACAAATCTATTCAAGACCTAGAAGCATCTACAAGCCAGCTAAGGATCGAGGAGATAGTAGATGATGATGAAGAAACTAAAGCTGAAGTAAGTGAACCTGTTGAGGAGAAGGAGGAAGAAGAGTTTTACACTCTTGAAGAACTAGATGGGATGGAAAACACTTCATATGCTTTCATGGCCAGAAAATTTCCAAACATCAAATTCAAAAGGAATCAACCCTTCAAACCCAAAACCCAAAACCATTCATTCAACAAGAGCAAGGCACCTGTGAAACCAAACAAGAATAAGTTTAAAACCAGCCATGTGGATAGGTCATCTGTAAGGTGCTATAGATGCAATGACCTAGGGCATTTTGCCAGTGAATGCAAGAAGCCTAAAAAGAAGGATAGAGATTATCTTGAGCTTGAAGCTAAGTATGAGGCCCTTCTGAAAAAGCAGACACAAGGTAATGCCTACATAGCTGAAGGGAAGTGTTGGGATGATTCTGACAGTGATGGAGAGGAACAAGAATTCTGCAATTATGCCTTGATGGCCAATTCCAAGGATGACACATCTCTATCAGACCCTCAGGTACCATCTCTCACTACTATAGATATGTCTGTTTCAGAGTATAAATGCATGATTGAACAACTATCTGTTGAGATGTTTAACATTCATACTAGTATAACTGCTGCTAATGAAGAGATTGCTAAATTGTCTACTAGAAATGAAATGTTAACCAAAAGGAATGAGGAACTTGAGCTAACTGCTATGCAAGTAGAAAACCTTAAGAAAGAAGTTGAATATCTGCAGAATAAGGTTCTATGTGCTAGTCAAGTGGAAAAGGCTCTTAGGGATGAATTAGCTGAAAATGAATTCAAACTGAAAACATTTAAGAACTCATCTGGTCTAGTGTAATCCTACTGTGAGAAAATTCAGGCTAAACCCAAAGCTGCTATTGGACTTGACTATGACTCTCTTAAACAGAGAAAAGGCTATGCTGTCATTGAAGATGACACAGTTGTTCATGAGGAAGTGCCTCACATTTTGAAAAAGGCTAAAACCCCAATTTTTAAAGAATCGACATTTGAAATTGATGAGGATGCCTTACTCATCAAGCAAATGTTGAATGATGAGGATGAGGCACAATTCATTGAACAACAAGCATCCTCCAAGAGTGAGAGTGTCAAGTCAAAAGCCAAGGAGTCAGTAGTTGATAGATCAAGACCTAAGAAATTTGTTAAGTTTGTCTCAACTGGGAAGAGTGAATCAGAGAAGAAAGTGACTAAGAAGAAACAGAACAGAAATGGCAAGTTAAGGATTAACAAAGATAACAACTATGCTTATATGCCTAATGCCCCTAGGAAAACTTGTCAGAACTGTTTCAGTACCAATCATTTAACTCATGCATGCAAGAAACCTGCTGGTAGTGTATCTAAACCTTTCTATGATTGTTTTGTGCCTCTAAGACCTAGAGATGCACCATTTTGTGATAAATTTGACTGTATGCCATGCAATACGAATGTTATTACTAGTTGTTTCAATCTGAGAAGGCAATTCATTGATGGTTCTATCAGTCACAATTCTCACACACACTACACCAGGTCAAAGTCTTCGAGTCCTCCTAAAGCTAGGAAGGTACCTCTGTTACCTAAGTCTGAAACCTCAGGTTCTAAGACTTCTAACAGTGACAAGAAGACTAATGCCAAGAAAGTTGACAAGCATGTTGTTTATGATAAAACTGTTTCTAAGTCACATGGACCCAAACTTGTTTGGGTACCAAAGGAGAAGTTATACCTTTGTGTTTGTAGGGCAAAGAAAATGAAAAGAAGGTCATGTGGATTTTGGACAGTGGATGCTCAAATCATATTGTAATAACCCTAACTTTAGCAATGCTACAGTGATCACATGAATAGTAAATTTTGAGGATTTAGAGAAATGGTATGTAGGTACTCTATAATGGAAACAGAAAATGAATAAACAAAAACCATATTAGTATTGTACAATGAAATTGAGTGACTCGAAATGACGATAAATTTCAGAAATTCCTGAATATGGATTTTGAGGACTTTGATTTCGAATAAGCTTCTATTGGATATTAAGGAGCATGGAAGTATTATAAGAATTATATATTGAGGGATTAGTGAATTTAAATTTAACCAGGGGGATTATGAAGGTAAGAGAATACCAATGGAATTTGGATTGTTAAATGATTTCAGAACCACTGAGATAATGAGGTATACTCGAAACGAATCACAATTAGACGAGTATGGAAACCAAACAACCAAGATTAGTAATATAACAAGGATACATACCACATTATTATTTACCAATGTGATTGGCATTTTACTTAGAAAATTAAGAAATTAGGAGATTAGATCATCCAAGTGACATCACCATCCATTAACACATGTTTTAAGGGGCAAATTAGTATTTTTGCAAGGCTTTAACCACAAAATATCTTCCAAGCTTCCAATACACTCTAGAATAATCAAGATTAAGGCAAGATAAGATTAGCCAACACAAAAAAATCTCTCCCCACCCATCATCTTCATCCAATTCGAATTTTACTATTCATCAACAAAAAATTAATTTCAAAACCCTAGCTAGAATCAACTAAAAATCAAGGGAAAATCATGGAGGTTACTTGAGGATATATAGAGACATCCACCAAGTTTCATAGCAATCAAGCATCATTTGGCAAGGTAATAAATTCATGAAAGTTGATGGTGAATAGTGATGAATAGTAGTTTTCAAGAAACTAACTTGATTTTCATGGTTCTTTTAGTTGATTCAAGCTAGTATAAGGTTGATTAAGGATATATCAAGGATTTTTAAGGGTTATCAAAGCTTCAAGAAGGTATAATCATGCTTGCTCTTTTATATTTATGATGGATATGGTTGTGTTTAGTGATTAAGTGGTATAAATGTTATGATTATGATGTTATAAGTGTTTGTAAGTGATTAAAGTTGAATATGGAAGTGTTTGGGCTTGTAACCATGGCTGGTAATGAAGACCACATGGTGTAGGTGATGATTATTGTGTTTGATGATTGAGTTGGAGGAGTTGGATTTTTGGAAAGTATGAAAATATAGCCGTTATAATGTCCGATTTTTGTTAGATTCCCAAACTGCCCTGTTTTTAGCATTTATACACGTACGGTACCTTACTGTCCAGACCCTCTTCTGACCATGATGAGATAGAGTTTAGTTCATAGATCGTTTTGATATAAGGTGCATTAAAATCTGATGAACGGTTTAGGAGAAAAGTCAGTTTTAGTGAAAGATGTTCGAAAACCGAGAAAATGTAAATGTGATAACTTTGAGGATATAACTACCATACTTAGACATTTTTATAAGTCACGAAATTTTGGGATAGTGTAATAGGATGGTCAGAGGACCCTTTACAGTTGACCTTGCATTAAAATTCGAAATCTATAATTTATAAGAATTTTTACAGTTAAGTTTGGTCGTTAGGGGGAAATGGTGAAAACCCCTGAAACTTCGATTGAGTTTATAAATGGTTAAGTTCTTGAACTTTTGGGGTAATAGTGACACGTTAAACATATATTAAAGTGTCAAGGGTAATGTTATACAAGAGTGTAGTGAGTAAGAGATGTGGTATTCTAACGACGGTCCTCTTGTGTTTATAGAAACTCCGGAAGAGCCACGAACCATACCGTCAGGATACCGGAACCGAGGCAAGATCTTTTCTATCCCTACTTGGAAATTATTTATCTTCAAAGAAACTTGATTTCATGAAATATATATATGTGATGCTATTGTTACTATATTGTTAAGAAATAGTTTTCCTTGATTATTGATGTAAAAAGGAGAGGTATATGTGTATGATATGAACATGGATATGGGTATGAGTATGAGATGGATATGAATATACATAGAGATGATTATGCATGAAGTGAACATGCCTTATGATTAAGGGAATATGAAGGAATGGTATAAATTGTTATATAGAGTTATATATAAAGGAATGGTATCAGTTGTTATCTAAAGATATATAAAGGAATGGTATCAGTTATTATCTAGGGTTATATGATTTATAATATTATATTCTTCCTAAGTATTGTGATTTAATAAATATTATTGAATGGTATTTAATACTTTTGAGATAAATGGAATACTCTACGTATATAAAAGCATATTGATTTCATTGAATACAGAGGAGATGCCTAAGTCATAATCAAAGTATTATGACATATATAAATTTTTAAAGGTGATGATAAATGGAAATGGAAATGATATATGTGAAGGGAAATGTGAATGGAAATGTGAACGGAAATGGAAAATGTGAAATGGTATTTGATGATTTGAAAAAGGGGGATTGCAATAGTAAGCGTAAGAGGCTGTGTGGTAGTGGCACAGTCCAGCATCCAATATTTTATTTCGGCACGAAGATGCCAAGGGAGGATGTAGCAGGTAGCCTTCCTCCAGGGTTGATTACCAGGTAGGGATCATCCCTTCTACTAGTAGTAAACAGAGAGCGGATACGGTCAGGCGACTGATCATCGTCCTACGTATCTGGCGCCGGCAGAGATCCCCAAAACTTGAAAGAAAGAATTGAAAATGGTTTTCAGATTTCTATAACTGAAAACAGAAAAGTGATATGGAATGATGGAATTATTGTTACAAACGAAGAGAAACTGATTTTATATTAATTTATATGATGGTTGCATAAGACGGAAATGAGAAGATTATAGCGAGAGATTTGTTCAAGTTTTTATATTATCTTGAAAGATTACACTGAAATGGTATATTGATGGTTATAATATTCAAGAAGAGGAACTGATATTATATGATGTTAGAAGCGAGACTGACGGAATGATACTATATATTTCTTACGTACAAGGATATTTGGAAAGTGTATATACATATTGAATGGAAATAAAATTCTTCTATAATAACTGAAGTTTGCTTTTGTCTATTATATATATTGTAACACCCCCAGATCCGGGGTCAGGGATCTGGTCGTTACGGTCTCAATATCCAACATAATCTAAATTACAACCTTGTGACCCAAAACAACAACATAAAACACACCCGTTATAGTCCCAGAGATGAAATCAGAGTAACCAACAATATTATTAATCACAAGTTTGAGTTCTTACAACCCAAAGAATTACATTTGTACAATTACATATTCTTTTCCATCCATTGATATATGCCATATAATAAATACATTAGAGGATCAAATGCTAACAACTAGCCTACCAGAAGCTGCATCCTCAGCAATGGTAGCTATGACCTCATCGGTTAATCCTCTGACGGCTGACACCTGCCTATGTTGGGTACGCCTTGCGCGGCCATCTGATCTAGCTGTTGTTGTGATATAAATAAATAAATAAAGCAAGGGTGAGCAATAGCCCACCAAAAATATAATTGAACGGCAATAATATATGACAGTTCAAAATATCTTTGAAACCATAAGCCATGCATTAACGAACGTATTACCAATATAAGGTATGAGATGAAGTTACAAGGTAACTGAAAATATATTTGTTCCGAAGAAATATCTGCTATGTCAAAGGTAAGCAAGATATTATCAAATTTTCATAGTAGAGGAACTTGCAAGGAAAATATTGCAATTCCAGTTCGAACACTTTTAAACCTGCCAACAATGATAATGTTGCAGAAAATTTCCAACATTGAGAGTTGAACTAATACTGGAGTTTGACGCGCCAGGAGACATAGCATTTACGCGATGATCAGTCGCATGTTATGCTCCCCACCTCTTGTTCTCTACATGTAGAAGGAAGCACCGACGGATTTACTTGTCTACCGCCCTCTGGAACCCCCCGACCAACGGTTGGGCCATTTGCTGGACCGGCGCCACTGGGTCACTTACGCATCTCCTAGTTCATTTCACATCCATAACTTTGAAACGTGAAGTTCCTCCCCCTTTCCCCAAGTATATTACTTGTTGATAGGACTCCACAAAGTAGTCGTATCTAGTTGGAAAGGAAAAATCACCAATATTTCCCAAGCTGATGCTTGTTAATGGATATAAACTTGTTCCATCAATTCTTACCCCTCGAGCGTTGAGGAGGTAACCAAACAGACTCATATCGATGCTTGAAAGAATCAAGATGTGAGTGACAAGATAGTTTTAGCAAGTATAGGACCGGGCAGCCCAATAAATAACATCTCTCAAGTGAGGTCCCCTTATATATTTTTGGAAGTTAAGCGAGTATTTAAATCTTCTTATAAGATAGATTTAAATGGAAATAAAGTTTTGGGAACCTCCCCT
The DNA here is from genome assembly GCA_037693485.1 of Kitagawia praeruptora. Classification (NCBI taxonomy): domain Eukaryota; kingdom Viridiplantae; phylum Streptophyta; class Magnoliopsida; order Apiales; family Apiaceae; genus Kitagawia; species Kitagawia praeruptora. Next base: position 99,862,137 of record CM075352.1, on the reverse strand, counting down.
TGACAAAAATAGTCATAAAATACTCCGAACTATTTTACACCATATCTGAAGATGAAAGATAATCTTTGAATAATATGAATTATTATAAAAAGAACTTAAAAGAATTTAAATAAATATTCCAAGAATATTTATTAAATCAATAATAATTAAGGAATATGATTAAATCATAATATTGCTCGTAGGTAATCCTCGAATAAATACATAGAATTATTTACTAAATAACTCTCTTCTTTAAATGAATATTCAATATAATATTCATTAATTTAAATAAACTCAAATAAATATTTAAAATAATATTCACTAAATAAATCAAACCTTAAATGAATATTTGAAAATAATATTCGTTTAATAAATAATACACTAAATGAATAGCCAAATAATATTCTTTTCGTAATCAAAACTTTAAAGGAATATTCGAAACAATATTCCTTAAGTAAATAAAACTCCAAATGAATATTTTAAAATAATATTCATCAAGTACATAAAATCTTAAATGAATATTCAAAATAATATTCATTTAATAAATAAATCCCAAATGAATAATCAATTGATATTCATTAAACAAATAATGTTCTAAATGAATATCCCAATAATTTTCATTTAACGAATAATATTCTAAATAAATATCCAAATGATATTCATTTAGTAATCAAAACCTTAATATTCGAAATAATATTCCTTGAGTAATTAGAACTTCCAAAGAATACTTTTAAAATAATATTTATCAAATACATAAAACTTAAATGAATATCCAAAAGTGATATTCATTTAGTGAATAAAATCCCAATGAATATCAAAGTAATTATTCATTAATAATCAACTCTAATGAATATTCAAAAATAATATTCATTTCATATTTCTCGACTGAAATAATACCCAAATAACGTTTCTCGAAAGATTTCCAAGTATTTGATACTTTTATGGAAATATAAATAATGTTTAATAATAACATTCCTAAAAATGAATACTACTCTGTCGCTGGAATCCCTCCGGGTTTCCACGACTATCTATATAACACAAAATACCGACTCCCGGTCTCATATTTAAAGAATAAATATCATATGCCCTTCACTAAGGGTCCTAGCAACACAATCCTGCTTATAACTGATAATCCATATCTAGTCTATAAGCCAATATTTATTCAGGGAACAAGTATTCCAATATACTTTGAAAACAAGCATGCATGCTATGGCATATGTATAACAACAATCATATATATTATCACAACAACAGTTCCAAGGTATTGGAAACTTGCCCGGTAATCTTGTAGGGGTAGTGTGCCTCATGTCAATCCAGTGATCTATAAATAGTCACAGTAACCAAGGTCAATCACTTAACATTTCGAAGGTTAAGTATAACTTAACTTAGGTCATGTAAGTTTAGTCCAAAACACACCTCGACCCATCCTTAATGTCGGATCTTTCGTATATCTTACTTAATCAATTATAACCTCGTTCTTTGTACCAATATGTGGTCTTGATAATTCTTAACAAGTTTCATGTTTTAGTTGACTCGAGATTCCCTTTTTAACTTAGCCAAAAAGGGTGGCCAAAGTAGTACCCCTAGGGTTGATTTTTCTGAGGATCACTATTTCGAGACTCGTACTTCAACACTTTTAATAAATCACTGGAAACGTATTTAATTACGAAACCACTTATAAAATCATCTTTGGTATTTGTAATATTTATCATAAAATTTCCAATTCGAAGCCACGGGTCTAGATAGGTGAAATGTATTTTTGAAGTTCGGTCGACTACGGATCTTTACTATTCACACCTCTTTCACTAAAACGTTCGTAACTCGGTAACCGCTAACTCAAATAACGCACCGTTTTCGCGTACATGATCTAGAGAATGTCTAGAAGGTAGCTAACTCAAAATTGGACTAAGATCAGAAGATTAATTTTCCGGATTTTTGCCAAAACAGGGCAGGGGCTTTTAGTGAATAGTGTTACCACCGAAAAGTGGTTTCTTCGCACTTAACCTTGATTCGAACATTTTTATAAAATCGAAGAACGATCAATTTTACTTGTGGTTTTCTCTCACGCCTTCCTTATGACCTCTAATATTTAATTACCATGATTCGTCACTGACTTAGTCATATTAAGGGATTCCAATTTCAGTTACAAACTTTCGATTACGGTTTCGAACCTCTTTTACGAATTTAATCATAACTCCTAAACCGTAAATCCGTTTCATGCGATCTTTATATCAAAACGAAGCTCATAACATAATCTAGCTTATCATGGCATAAATCGAAGATAATCAGTGAGTTACATCTACTGTTAAGTTCGTGGTCTTAAGGTTAACGAAATTTTGTCATTACGACGGCTATAAATCGAACGTTCTAAAAATTATAACAACAATACCAAGCCACACCGGGCATAAATCCAACTTATACACATGTTCATCATCTCAACAAGTCCAGAAGCTACTGATCTTAGCATCAAAATCATCATGCTTCTTAAATCAACTAAACCACTTAACTAATCATGCTTATAACATTATCATGAACATACTACTCTAAAATCATCAAGAACAAGCATAATCTCAAAGTAAGATCTAGGGTTTTCAATACTTATACCTTCCTTGGAGTATGATCTAGCCTTACTAAGCTTGGTATGGTCCTTGGATAGCCTTAAGTTAGCTAAGATCAACCATGAAAACAAGAAAATCAAAGATTAGTTCATGAAAACACTATTCACCCTCCTCTTGAATCATTTTTTTTGAAAATGGAAAAAGAAGAGATTGAAGCTAAGATTTTGAGGAGATCATTTTTATGAATTATAGGACTCACCATAAAAGTTTCAAGATCAAACAATGGTTGGAAGTGGATTTTTGGTCTTTGAATTAACAAGGGGCCGAATGGAGCAAAAAAATGGAGAATGGAGTTTTCTTTTCTTTCTCTTGGTTTAATCTCATCCAAGTTGAATTATTGTGATGAGAGTAAGAAAATATCTTGTCAAAAAGCTACTTTAATAAAGGTGTGATGCAATGGATGATGAAAATGGAGAGACAAGTGTTGATCTTTTAATGGTTGTCATGTAACTAGTAGTTTGATTTGCTAAGTACTTGGTTGATCTCTTGATTCTAGTTACTCTTGTAACTATGTTGGTTACTAGATATTTTCTAGTGGCTTGCACAAGACTCTTGCTCCCTCTGCTTGTTTCTTTGTCCGTTTATTGCTTAATTCGTTGATCGTTCGAGGGAATAACTCATTCGTTTCTAATTAGGGTTTTACCGAAAACCTTCTTAATATTTCTAATACTATTCTTCATCTTTCTTAATACTTCTCGAATTTAAATTCCTTAATTCCCTTTTTATAAATCCTTAAGTCTTGCAGTGTCCAGGGAAATCTCGGAGAAAATAAAAGTGCTCTTTTTCTGAATCCGACAGCTTTTACATACACTTATTTTCCTTCTGGATCACTAATACGAACTCAGAAATCCGTTCCGAATACCGGGTATAACATTATTATAATAATATTCCAAATTCCACCAAAATCACTATTCATCACTTATTTTTATTTAATTCCTATAATTAGGAAAATGAACCTGGTTCACCCTCGAGTGTTCCTTAACCTTTTTACGGAACCGCTGGACTTATAATAGATATTGATTTGGATGACGCAAGAATAATCTTACTTGAAGTAATATACTTATATCCTTAGGAGATAGATCATCCTTATCTATGCTGTCAACAAAAAGTATTCTGCATGACATATAAATAATTGAATTCAAATCCATTCCATTCATTTAATAGACATTCGTTACACCACAGTCATAACCACTATTCATTCCCATACTATTACATAATAAAAAGTTTTAATTCTACCCAAAAATCTGGGTTCTTACAGTCTCCCCTCCTTAAAAGGATTCCGTCCCGGAATCAGGTAGAAGACCATTGGGTATTTGTTGGTTATTTCACTTTCCAATTCTCTGGTCAATCCTTACACATTCCAATCTTTCTAAAGCGCCTCGTACTGGTGTTACAATACACCCCTTATACGTTCTACCAATTCTTTGGTACTTTCACACAACACATTATCCGGTATACGCTCTTGTCCGGTCTTATACTATTAACCTTATTGGTACGTGCAGTGACTTCGGTATCACTAACGCGCTACGAATTCCGGAGATAACCTCACTCGTAATTTTGCAATTCCTGATCGCTTTAATCTTCGCAATCTCGACGTATATATATTTAGGTGGAAAAATTTATCGAGAGATCACTGTGATCAATGAACATTTGTTACATTGCATAGCTAGTACAGAAGGGGGCCAGCCTTTAGTACTTGACAAGCAATTAAACAATTAATGGCATTCCACTTAGACTTCTATCACACAGACAGAGAGTCACGTAGTAGTACCTCCCCTCCTTAAAGGGTTGTTCTTCTCAATTTAGAAGAAGATAAATAGGAGTGGAGAAAAGAAAAGAATTTCAAAGAATTATATAAGAAAATTTTCACGATTGTCGAAATATCATACTTAGAATTCACCTCTGAACTATAGAGGTTTATTAGCGAAGAAAGATAATCGTATTCGTATCAAATACTTCTTTATCGTAATCTCACATATCACATGTTAAAATCCTTCAACCTCTCAGGTTAAAATCATGGATTTCTCGCTTGACATTATTATTACTGGCATTTCACGCCACGACACTGGCCATTTCATATTCATAATTCTAACACCATCAGGTTGTCATTCCGATAGCTCATTAGGAAAACCCATTCATCAATCCATTCATAACATTCCTTGCTTCACTTCCATAATTATTTCCCAATCTTTTCTTTATCAATCACATCCTTCTTATTATCTAATTCCTATTTACTTTTGTTGTTTATCTCCACCGTCATCTCAGGGTTGAGGCACTCGTCACCTTTATTCAATACGTGTTACACGTTTGTGGTCAAACTTTCCTCTGTTCAACCATCTGGATTTCACTTTTTCATTCCATGAGTTTCTTTATTACTCAATCAATCTTTTCCGTATTTCCTCGAATTTTCCAAACTTAAAAGGAGTCAATTTGTATGTCATTTATGTTCCTAATTCCAACTTTCTGTTTTGGCCAATACCCTTGCCCTGTCAATTCCATACTTTTCTCGCTTTATTCCTGGAGCTTCTCATGAGTCCTATCTGACTCTCTTATCAATTTTCATCTCTATCAGTCACTTGTCTTCATTTCTACTATAATCATTCTATGAACCATCATATCCGGATTATTTATTACAAATATCCCGTCGTCTCCAAAATTAAACCACCCAAAACTGACCTGGATGATTTCTCTAACTTAGATTCAATTCGACATTTCCGCAGTCGTAAACACTTAATTTCTCAGAAGGGTCATTATTGCTTATCATTTACGTCGTGTTTGAATCACTAAACATGCGGGTTTCAAAATTTTCAATTCAAGATCCTCTAGGAAAACAAAATAATCAATATTCTCTATCCATAGGGAATGCTTCCTGAACTTGACGTAGATATTACATGAAGCAGATAAAATTGCAGAAGAGCTTCAAGCATCGTAGCTATGCCAAGTTGATGGAATTATCAATCATATTTCTTTAGTAGAAGACTGGAAGCTAACGGTTTACTTAGTTAATTTCGCACCAGGTCCTGGTTTACCTTGACATAGGACCTCCTAATGCAGGTAATATGCTTAAGACGATATCAGGAATCGAATCTTTACTTAAATTACTCTTATGGTTGATTCTTGCACAATCATTAGAGGGAATGTAAATTCCTTCACCACTTTCTGACCTTCAAAGTCCTTCTCAATACCATTCCGTTTCTTAGGTATGAGCATTTATACCTACTTCCTTATACTTAAAGTGTCGGCCACCTCATTGGCCTTTCCTGAATATAATAATTTCTTGAAGTCAACGTTTTCTGGATTTATTCCAACTCAGGGTGAAAGCATTCTCCCTTAAATTCTGCTGAATGGGAGAAAGCGTATATCAGTCTTTTCCAAAAGTCATTGCTTCCACCTTTCTGGTGTGAACTTTACTACAGGTACTCCCCATCATACCTAGGATATTTCCTTACTTAACTCTCTTCTCGTTTTTGGATAATCTCAACCTTATTGGTTCAATCCATACTTTCTCATGGTTTCACACATGCTTCATCTGGCCTTATTATTACTATGTCATACATTCCTTACCAAACTTCCCCTTTGAAGTTCAGAACATTACCTCTTCCCTTATAGGGTTTCTTAGGTCATCGTCATCATCCCTCCTGTATCTTCTGGGTACAGGGTATATCGAACATCAATAATCAATTTTATAACAATTCTGTCTATGTACTTTTCGAGATTCCTTTCCACAAATCCTTACAGGTTCTTTATACTTTGGTCGATTCAACTTATATCGTCTGAATTCAAAATGTCTTTATTAGGGGTGATGCTATCCTTTGTGCATCCCCAGGGTTCGTCTTAATTTATGGATGCTCTACCCTCAATTCTATTTTCAAGGAATACTTACATTACCCTGAAATTGGCAATCAAATCATGTACCCTTAATAAGGGTCTGTTTTCAATCATTCTCATCTTAATAATCTATAGGTAGCTCATGTTAACCTTTCTTTCAAACGAATGTCGGTCTACATGACCTTCCAAAAGACAACATATGTCTATCTACTCTTTCATACAGAACTTGGTAATGGTAGAAAGGATGTTCTGGAAGATATTGGTCGTGTTCAACGTGAATCTCTTAGCGCCTAATGCTCTTTTTGAGGACACTAAGCTTCAGATAACATTTATGCATCATACTGCACTGACTTTGGCAATCTTCGTAACTTTTCAGTGGTCACTACCCTCAATCCTAATACGTCCATGGTATATATAAAATCCATCATCCTGTATCTCAATTCAATTTATATCAAAAGCCCTCGCGGTTGGCACTTGATTAGAAGCACCCCGCTTTGTCCTTACGTTGCTGGTTCAGTCACTTGATAATCCTTAGTGACTTGGCCCCCATCTGGCCATGCTAAATATGTGAGCTTAGGGGTCGGCTAATAGCATTACTTTTCTAGCAATTGCTGGCATATTGCCTTCTACTTTGATACATTTTGATATTTCCAAAGCTTTACTCCATATAAGTCTCACTCGACTTCTCGGTACCGTCTCCGGTCACCTTTCCTTCACTTTTATTCTTTCAGTTAATCTTATCAATTCCACGTACCACAAAAGCTTAACACTTCTGGCATAACAACCTTTTCATTTAAGTCAATCCCAGAATTTCTCCGTCCGGCTTGTTTCTTAATTACATTCAACTTCATAATTTTATCCCTACATTCAATTGTAATAATCGGGGTATGTCTACCCACCTGTATAGCGGCTACTTTACCCAATCCGTAGGGTTCACTCCAGTTTCCACTCTCTTTAGTGACGTATTCCGATAATCAGAAAGACAAGGTTTACTAAAATTTTTCAAATTCCTTTCCAGGATTAGGGAAATTTCAGTCAATCTATCCACCCACTGGTGATACTAAGAAGATCCATTTCGATACCCGAAGAGTATTTCTAGGAATACCCAAACGGGTGAAACCAGAAACAGTCATATAACAAAATGATTGACATATAGTTGGGAGTTTAACCATTGGAAAGAAGCCAAATAAATACCTCCCCTGGAAGGGTAATCAAAAGTTTCAAACTAAAACATGCCACATCTTCCCGTTACATATTCGTCATAATAATTGACACTACCGAATACCGGTCGTTCTAACAACTAGTTTCAGAAGGAACACTACCGTCGAAGTTAGTCATTTCACAAAATTGGCACTACCAAGGCCATCCGAATCTAGTGAATCGTGTTGTCCAAATATATTCGAAGTTACACTGCCATGTTGCATAAACACAGTGCCTACCCTGCTTGAGATGCACCATAAAATATTGCAAAATTCTCCTTTTTCCATTTAGGCGACGTCAGCGCTGGGTCGTCACCAATTTCATCTTTAGCTCCAGGAAGATTTTCTCATATTTATTTTGTATGTTCAAACTTTTAGTCTTACCAATAAGTCGGGTTGCGGGACTGCACTCTTTGTAAAGTCCTGAGCAAATCTTTGGTAATACCTCGTGAATCTTATGAAATTTCTCACCTTTGCCGATGTGGTTGGCCTTTCTCCATTCGAAACTGTCTTTAACTTGGTGGGGTCGATCAACACTACTCATATTGATCATGTGTCCTATTAACTGGACTTCATTTTGCCAATACTCTTACTTCGAGAACTGGGCCTACCCTGTTCCTTCAGGTTTCATCTAAAAGCATTCTCAATTACATCTCACCCACTGCTCGCCTTACCTAATCCATTTAAGGAAAAGAAAGAATTTAATATTCCTTTGAATAACATGCATCTAATGTTTCTGGTTCATCATTCCACTGAATTGAACTAGACTTATACTTGGTTCCTGATGATAGCCTTATTACTAGTTTATCACAGACTCACTGGTCTTCTCCTCTTGTAGGTTCTGAGATCATTGTCTCACTTACTACTTCCTTATATTCTTTATCCATTCAGGCTATCACTTTCCATTATCTTTACTTTCTAAGCTGATCCATTCATAAAATGGACATCTCACTGAATAAAGCCACCTTATCAATCTCATTTTGGCTTCACAACTTATAACCTATGAAATCTGCCTTCTCATGGCGAATTACTATTTGATAATATTCAAACTTAACCCATTTATCAAATGATATGACACTTCTTGCCTCTATCTCAATTGTTTCTGGGACTCTGCTCTTCGTCCTATATCGATGACTTTGATAACCAGGCCTCATTCTAACTCCTTCCTCATTATTCTGAAAGTCTCTAAGGATCCTTATCTAACCCCATATAAGATCTCAAGTAATTCCTCAAATCCATCTTACTTGCTGGTACTTCATCTGGCAGTCCAGTTATGAATCCAATACTCATCTTTAGTTCACTTAATAATATCTCAGTTCTTTACGCTCACTTCTCTGAGCACTATACCTTATCTCTTACAGTCTTTCTTGCTGCGGGCCTTATTCCCTCAAGGGTAAATTCCTTCTTCCTAACAGGGTTCTTTTCTTTAGGTGAAACCTCTTTCTGGTTCTCAATAAGGTATTCCGACGAATCACCAAGCCAATTTCCAGCATCAGAACAAGCATTATTGTGTTACTGCTCGTAATCCCCAAGGTATGTCGCCTTACTAGTCGATACAAGAACGAGTTATGTTACTATCATGATACTTTAGGCTTCCCATAAGGGTTTTATATGTCTGTACTACATTATGTAGTCCGACTATGAACTTGGCAAGAGTTCTTATTATCTTAATGAATTTATTGTTTTAACGTCGCGTCATCTCTGGGATTTATAACGCTCTCTCTGATACCATTTCTGTAACACCCCCAGATCCGGGGTCAGGGATCTGGTCGTTACGGTCTCAATATCCAACATAATCTAAATTACAACCTTGTGACCCAAAACAACAACATAAAACACACCCGTTATAGTCCCAGAGATGAAATCAGAGTAACCAACAATATTATTAATCACAAGTTTGAGTTCTTACAACCCAAAGAATTACATTTGTACAATTACATATTCTTTGCCATCCATTGATATATGCCATATAATAAATACATTAGAGGATCAAATGCTAACAACTAGCCTACCAGAAGCTGCATCCTCAGCAATGGTAGCTATGACCTCATCGGTTAATCCTCTGACGGCTGACACCTGCCTATGTTGGGTACGCCTTGCGCGGCCATCTGATCTAGCTGTTGTTGTGATATAAATAAATAAAGCAAGGGTGAGCAATAGCCCACCAAAAATATAATTGAACGGCAATAATATATGACAGTTCAAAATATCTTTGAAACCATAAGCCATGCATTAACGAACGTATTACCAATATAAGGTATGAGATGAAGTTACAAGGTAACTGAAAATATATTTGTTCCGAAGAAATATCTGCTATGTCAAAGGTAAGCAAGATATTATCAAATTTTCATAGTAGAGGAACTTGCAAGGAAAATATTGCAATTCCAGTTCGAACACTTTTAAACCTGCCAACAATGATAATGTTGCAGAAAATTTCCAACATTGAGAGATGAACTAATACTGGAGTTTGACGCGCCAGGAGACATAGCATTTACGCGATGATCAGTCGCATGTTATGCTCCCCACCTCTTGTTCTCTACATGTAGAAGGAAGCACCGACGGATTTACTTGTCTACCGCCCTCTGGAACCCCCCGGCCAACGGTTGGGCCATTTGCTGGACCGGTGCCACTGGGTCACTTACGCATCTCCTAGTTCATTTCACATCCATAACTTTGAAACGTGAAGTTCCTCCCCCTTTCCCCAAGTATATTACTTGTTGATAGGACTCCACAAAGTAGTCGTATCTAGTTGGAAAGGAAAAATCACCAATATTTCCCAAGCTGATGCTTGTTAATGGATATAAACTTGTTCCATCAATTCTTACCCCTCGAGCGTTGAGGAGGTAACCAAACAGACTCATATCGATGCTTGAAAGAATCAAGATGTAAGTGACAAGATAGTTTTAGCAAGTATAGGACCGGGCAGCCCAATAAATAACATCTCTCAAGTGAGGTCCCCTTATATATTTTTGGAAGTTAAGCGAGTATTTAAATCTTCTTATAAGATAGATTTAAATGGAAATAAAGTTTTGGGAACCTCCCCTTGACAAAAATAGTCATAAAATACTCCGAACTATTTTACACCATATCTGAAGATGAAAGATAATCTTTGAATAATATGAATTATTATAAAAAGAACTTAAAAGAATTTAAATAAATATTCCAAGAATATTTATTAAATCAATAATAATTAAGGAATATGATTAAATCATAATATTGCTCGTAGGTAATCCTCGAATAAATACATAGAATTATTTACTAAATAACTCTCTTCTTTAAATGAATATTCAATATAATATTCATTAATTTAAATAAACTCAAATAAATATTTAAAATAATATTCACTAAATAAATCAAACCTTAAATGAATATTTGAAAATAATATTCGTTTAATAAATAATATACTAAATGAATAGCCAAATAATATTCTTTTCGTAATCAAAACTTTAAAGGAATATTCGAAACAATATTCCTTAAGTAAATAAAACTCCAAATGAATATTTTAAAATAATATTCATCAAGTACATAAAATCTTAAATGAATATTCAAAATAATATTCATTTAATAAATAAATCCCAAATGAATAATCAATTGATATTCATTAAACAAATAATGTTCTAAATGAATATCCCAATAATTTTCATTTAACGAATAATATTCTAAATAAATATCCAAATGATATTCATTTAGTAATCAAAACCTTAATATTCGAAATAATATTCCTTGAGTAATTAGAACTTCCAAAGAATACTTTTAAAATAATATTTATCAAATACATAAAACTTAAATGAATATCCAAAAGTGATATTCATTTAGTGAATAAAATCCCAATGAATATCAAAGTAATTATTCATTAATAATCAACTCTAATGAATATTCAAAAATAATATTCATTTCATATTTCTCGACTGAAATAATACCCAAATAACGTTTCTCGAAAGATTTCCAAGTATTTGATACTTTTATGGAAATATAAATAATGTTTAATAATAACATTCCTAAAAATGAATACTACTCTGTCGCTGGAATCCCTCCGGGTTTCCACGACTATCTATATAACACAAAATACCGACTCCCGGTCTCATATTTAAAGAATAAATATCATATGCCCTTCACTAAGGGTCCTAGCAACACAATCCTGCTTATAACTGATAATCCATATCTAGTCTATAAGCCAATATTTATTCAGGGAACAAGTATTCCAATATACTTTGAAAACAAGCATGCATGCTATGGCATATGTATAACAACAATCATATATATTATCACTACAACAGTTCCAAGGTATTGGAAACTTGCCCGGTAATCTTGTAGGGGTAGTGTGCCTCGTGTCAATCCAGTGATCTATAAATAGTCACAATAACCAAGGTCAATCACTTAACATTTCGAAGGTTAAGTATAACTTAACTTAGGTCATGTAAGTTTAGTCCAAAACACACCTCGACCCATCCTTAATGTCGGATCTTTTGTATATCTTACTTAATCAATTATAACCTCGTTCTTTGTACCAATATGTGGTCTTGATAATTCTTAACAAGTTTCATGTTTTAGTCGACTCGAGATTCCCTTTTTAACTTAGCCAAAAAGGGTGGCCAAAGTAGTACCCCTAGGGTTGATTTTTCTGAGGATCACTATTTCGAGACTCGTACTTCAACACTTTTAATAAATCACTGGAAACGTATTTAATTATGAAACCACTTATAAAATCATCTTTGGTATTTGTAATATTTATCATAAAATTTCCAATTCGAAGCCACGGGTCTAGATAGGTGAAATGTATTTTTGAAGTTCGGTCGACTACGGATCTTTACTATTCACACCTCTTTCACTAAAACGTTCGTAACTCGGTAACCGCTAACTCAAATAACGCACCGTTTTCGCGTACATGATCTAGAGAATGTCTAGAAGGTAGCTAACTCAAAATTGGACTAAGATCAGAAGATTAATTTTCCGGATTTTTGCCAAAACAGGGCAGGGGCTTTTAGTGAATAGTGTTACCTCCGAAAAGTGGTTTCTTCGCACTTAACCTTGATTCGAACATTTTTATAAAATCGAAGAACGATCAATTTTACTTGTGGTTTTCTCTCACGCCTTCCTTATGATCTCTAATATTTAATTACCATGATTCGTCACTGACTTAGTCATGTTAAGGGATTCCAATTTCAGTTACGAACTTTCGATTACGGTTTCGAACCTCTTTTACGAATTTAATCATAACTCCTAAACCGTAAGTCCGTTTCATGCGATCTTTATATCAAAACGAAGCTCATAACATAATCTAGCTTATCATGGCATAAATCGAAGATAATCAGTGAGTTACATCTACTGTTAAGTTCGTGGTCTTAAGGTTAACGAAATTTTGTCATTACGACGGCTATAAATCGAACGTTCTAAAAATTATAACAACAATACCAAGCCACACCGGGCATAAATCCAACTTATACACATGTTCATCATCTCAACAAGTCCAGAAGCTACTGATCTTAGCATCAAAATCATCATGCTTCTTAAATCAACTAAACCACTTAACTAATCATGCTTATAACATTATCATGAACATACTACTCTAAAATCATCAAGAACAAGCATAATCTCAAAGTAAGATCTAGGGTTTTCAATACTTATACCTTCCTTGGAGTATGATCTAGCCTTACTAAGCTTGGTATGGTCCTTGGATAGCCTTAAGTTAGCTAAGATCAACCATGAAAACAAGAAAATCAAAGATTAGTTCATGAAAACACTATTCACCCTCCTCTTGAATCATTTTTTTTGAAAATGGAAAAAGAAGAGATTGAAGCTAAGATTTTGAGGAGATCATTTTTATGAATTATAGGACTCACCATAAAAGTTTCAAGATCAAACAATGGTTGGAAGTGGATTTTTGGTCTTTGAATTAACAAGGGGCCGAATGGAGCAAAAAATGGAGAATGGAGTTTTCTTTTCTTTCTCTTGGTTTAATCTCATCCAAGTTGAATTATTGTGATGAGAGTAAGAAAATATCTTGTCAAAAAGCTACTTTAATAAAGGTGTGATGCAATGGATGATGAAAATGGAGAGACAAGTGTTGATCTTTTAATGGTTGTCATGTAACTAGTAGTTTGATTTGCTAAGTACTTGGTTGATCTCTTGATTCTAGTTACTCTTGTAACTATGTTGGTTACTAGATATTTTCTAGTGGCTTGCACAAGACTCTTGCTCCCTCTGCTTGTTTCTTTGTCCGTTTATTGCTTAATTCGTTGATCGTTCGAGGGAATAACTCATTCGTTTCTAATTAGGGTTTTACCGAAAACCTTCTTAATATTTCTAATACTATTCTTCATCTTTCTTAATACTTCTCGAATTTAAATTCCTTAATTCCCTTTTTATAAATCCTTAAGTCTTGCAGTGTCCAGGGAAATCTCGGAGAAAATAAAAGTGCTCTTTTTCTGAATCCGACAGCTTTTACATACACTTATTTTCCTTCTGGATCACTAATACGAACTCAGAAATCCGTTCCGAATACCGGGTATAACATTATTATAATAATATTCCAAATTCCACCAAAATCACTATTCATCACTTATTTTTATTTAATTCCTATAATTAGGAAAATGAACCTGGTTCACCCTCGAGTGTTCCTTAACCTTTTTACGGAACCGCTGGACTTATAATAGATATTGATTTGGATGACGCAAGAATAATCTTACTTGAAGTAATATACTTATATCCTTAGGAGATAGATCATCCTTATCTATGCTGTCAACCAAAAGTATTCTGCATGACATATAAATAATTGAATTCAAATCCATTCCATTCATTTAATAGACATTCGTTACACCGCAGTCATAACCACTATTCATTCCCATACTATTACATAATAAAAAGTTTTAATTCTACCCAAAAATCTGGGTTCTTACATATATATATACAACGGTTTATTTTCCTTTGATGTTAGTAAATAGAAATTATCTTGCTGAGCTATTTTGGCTCATTCTTGCTACTTATCTATATACAGCTAGGAATGCCAATACTTCGCAGAACGCCCCGCAAGAGGGTAGGGGGAAGGCGACCTTCTGAGAGCACGCTAGCATCGATTCCTGAGGTAGCGTAGAGGCAGACGGGTTCTGAGAGCTTATGTATAATTAAGGGTGTAAGAATGTAATAAACTTTTGATTGTTGGAACGCTTCTTGTCGAAGTGTTATTCAACAATGTACTTAAGTATGATCCTGGTTTGTAATAACTGTTCAACTCTTAACTTTATTATGGTGAATGTTGTTCTATGAGCATATGACTGGTGTGTGTGTGTTTATTATTGCGGGGTCAATGGCATAAGTATTAATTGTTAAAAAAAAAAAACTCAAGAGATGTTGATATTGAATGGAAATTGGTCCGTGATGGCCCGGATTTGGGGCTGTCACACATATGACTGGTGATATGGCCCTGCTATCACAGTATGAGAAAAAGGCTGGCCCAATGGTTGCTTTTAGAGATGACAGCATGGGTAACACATTGGGATATGGCAAGTTAAAAGTTGGAAATGTCATCATTGAAGATGTAGCACTGGTCAAGGGACTCAAGCACAATCTGCTAAGTGTTGGTCAGTTTACTGACAGAGGATTCAAGGTGGATTTTGACAAAGATGAATGTTTGATCACCCACAAGAAGATTGGTGATTTTGCTCTATCTGGAGTAAGGAAGGGAAGCCTGTTTGTAGCCAATATGGATTCTGCAAACAAGGACAAAATTTGTTGCTTTTACTCAAAAGCATCAAATGAAGATTGTTGGCTGTGGTACAAGAAACTATCACACCTGAACTTCAAAGCCATTAATTCTCTAGTCAAAAGAGAGTTAGTGAGAGGCATGCCCACACTTGAATTCTGTCAAGAAGGAGTGTGTGAGGCTTGTCAAAAAGGAAAGATGAAAAGATCTAGCCACAAGACAAAGACAGTGACATCTATAACCAAGCCCCTACAACTCATTCATATGGATTTGTTTGGGCCCGTCAATATTATGTCACTAGGAAGAAAGAAGTATGCCTTGGTGATGGTTGATGATTTTACAAGGTATACATGGGTGGAATTTCTGGCATCAAAAGATGAGGCTACACAAGTAATCATTGAGCATATAAAGAAAGTTGACAAGGAAGCAAAGGCCAACAATGCAAGTGTGATTGCACTGAGAAGTGATAATGGAACAGAGTTCAGAAATGCCATACTTGAAGCATTATGTAGAGAGAATGGTATTTCTCAGCAATTCTCAGCTCCAAGGACTCCACAACAAAATGGAGTTGTTGAGAGGAAGAATAGAACTCTAATTGAAGCTGCTAGAACAATGTTACTTGATGCAAAGATGCCTACATGTTTTTGGGCTGAGGCTGTAAGCACTGCATGCTATATCCAGAACAGAACCCTCACCAACAAAAACACTGAAAAGACACCTTACAACTTGATGACTGGAAAGAAGCCCACTCTAAAGTATGTTCATACTTTTGGAAGCAAATGCTTTGTATTGAAGGATAATTCTGAATATGTTGGAAAATTTGATGCAAAAGCATTTGAAGGAATTTTTCTTGGCTACTCTATGGAAAGAATTGCATACAAGGTTTATGTCATCAGTCAAAAGAAAATTATGGAAAGCACAGATGTGACATTTGATGACAGAAAACTACCTGGACTAGAAGAAGCCAATGATGAAGACAAAGATCCATTGAAGTTTGATAATCTAGATGATTCTGATGAAGAGACTGAAACTGAAGTTGAAACTCGAGTTCAACAAACTCAAGTGAATGATAATACAAGAGAAGAATTTGTGCCAATCAACAGTGGAGAAACTAGCATCCAAGACACACCTGTGAGTAGTGGCAACCTCATAGGGGGAGGAAATCAGGATGATGATTTGGATGATGAAGCAACTTCAAGAATTAGAAATCAGGCTGAGCACTCAAGGAAATGGGATAGATCACACACTGCAGAGCAAATCATTGGAGATCCTAATGCAGGAGTAAGGACTAGGAGAGCAATTCAGAATGAGTGTCTCTATGGTTGTTTTCTATCTCAGGTGGAGCCTAAGAAACTTGATGATGCACTACTAGATCCAGATTGGATTATAGCCATGCAAGAGGAGCTGAATCAATTTGAAAGAAACAAAGTTTGGGAACTTGTGCCTGCACCAAAGAATAGAACCATTGTTGGAACAAAATGGGTTTTGAAGAATAAGATGGATGAAGATGGTGTAATTATAAGGAACAAAGCAAGGTTGGTTGCAAAAGGATACTCTCAACAGGTAGGCATTGATTATGATGAGACATTTGCCCCTGTTGCTAGATTGGAAGCCATCAGAATATTCCTGGCATTTGTTGCTTATTCAAACTTTAAAGTGTATCAAATGGATGTCAAAAGTGCATTTCTGAATGGAGAGTTGGAAGAAGAAGTTTATGTGCAACAACCACCTGGCTTTGAGGATCCACACTTCCCAGAATTTGTTTACAGACTGCTTAAGGCACTGTATGGACTTAAGCAGGCTCCAAGGGCATGGTATGATACTTTATCACAATTTCTTCTTGAGAATCAATTCACTAGAGGCACACTGGACAAGACACTGTTTTACAAGAAGCATGGTGATGATCTTATCCTAGTTCAGATCTATGTGGATGATATCATTTTTGGTTCTTCAAATGAGAAGCTGTGTGAGAAATTTTCTAAACTCATGCAGAGCAGATATGAGATGAGTATGATGGGAGAGTTGACATTCTTTCTTGGGTTGCAAGTCAGTCAAAGGAAGGATGGTATCTTTATCAGTCAGACCAAGTATATCAAGGATTTATTGAAGAAGTTTGACTTGGAAGATTGCTCACCTGCAAGACACCCATGGCCACTGCCACTAAATTGGATGAAGATGCTAAAGGCAAGAAAGTAGATATCTCAGTCTACAGAGGCATGGTTGGTTCTCTACTCTATCTCACTGCAAGTAGGCCAGACATCATGTTTGCTACATGCTTGTGTGCAAGGTTTCAATCAAATCCAAAAGAATCACATTTGATTGCTATAAAAAGGATCTTTAGATATCTGAAGGGCACTCCAAACTTGGGACTATGGTATCCTTAGGACACAGGGTTCAATCTGGTTGGTTATTCTGATGCTGATTATGCTGGATGCAGAGTGGATAGGAAAAGCACCTCAAGTAGCTGCCAGTTTCTTGGACAAAGGTTAGTCTCTTGGTATAGCAAGAAACAACAATCTGTGTCAACTTCTACAGCTGAGGCTGAATACATTGTTGCTGGAAGTTGCTGTGCTCAAGTGCTTTGGATTAGAAATCAACTTAGAGATTATGGACTTGTGTTGGAAAGAATTCCAATCATGTGTGACAACACAAGTGCAATCTCTATAGTTGCCAATCCTGTCAATCATTCTAGGACAAAGCACATTGACATCAGATATCATTTCATAAGGGAACATGCAACTAATGGAACCATTGAGTTGCATTATGTTTCTACAGATAAACAACTAGCTGATATATTCACTAAGCCATTAGATGAAGCCACCTTCACAAGGTTAGTTAGTGAGATTGGAATACTGAATTCTTCAGATTCTGGCTAGGTGAATACATCATCTAGATTGTTGCAGCAGTAAACACTTACTTTATCTAAATTCTCAATATTTTTGGAGTAAGTGTTGGCTGAAATATGATTTATAAATATTTCAAATCTGTTGCATATTTGGAAAATCATATTCTCTTGTTAACTTGAAATTTCTATGGAATTTTGAGAAAATCACTGTTTAATTTGCTAGAATATTCGTGAATGAATATGGCTGGTAAATGTTTAATTCGACAAGTCAGACTTCTCAAGTAATTCACTATTCGACATCTCTAACAAGTCTCATTAGAGCACTCTCGAGTTCTCGAATAGAGTCTTTTAGAGTTCTCGAATAGAGGTTTTCTTGACTTCTCGAATATAGTGTTTTAGTTCTCGATTGACTGAGTTCTCGAATACTATATTTGAGTTCTCGAATTATTTGAAAAGGCTGATTTCTCGCTGAATTTTAACCGATTTTGGATTTTTATTCAGAATTACTCATAAAAACATATTTTACCTAATTTAGATTTACTTCTAAGTTAGATAACTGCCAGCTGTGAGTTACAACCTGCTTGAGTTATCGAATAAGCCTTTCTTGACTTATCGAATAGTTGTATTCTACTTCTCGAATGCCTGACTTGTCGATACATAACATACATCTAATCGACAATTCAAGTACTTCATACTTTTACAATTTCACATCTATTCGATTCATTTCATTCGATTTCTCAAGCATCCAAACTCCCAAAACCTCTGAAACCCTAACTGCAAAAAGCTAAATTTCTTCTTCAACCTTCGATTTCTCCTCTCTCTCTTACACAAATGGCAACAATAAAGTTCAACACCAATTTCATTGCTCTAACTAGTGATGTTGAGGCACCCAACGCCAACTTCAAGTGCTTTGTGAAGTGGATGTCTGAATCATACATAAAAAATGCTCTATCTGTTAACCCTACTCTGTATCTAGACATTCTAGAACAGTTCTGGAAGTCTGCTACAGTGGAGGTGGTGGCTCTTGACTCTGCAATAACCTCGTACATCATTTACTGTAAGATTCAAGACAAGAATATCACTATCACCACAGAAGACATGAATGAAGCACTTGGGATGGGCACCAAACAAGAGGTGTATGACCCACCAGCTACAACTGATGATTTGGAAGACTTCTTTGATTTCATCAAATATGCAGACAAAATTAGTCTTGGGCATCTGAATAAGAAGCATTTGAGGAAGGAATGGAGCTATGTGTTTGCTACACTTCTTCAAGTCTTCACCGCAAGAAAATCCAGCTATGACCAAATCAGTACACCTGCACAGCAGATAGGCTATGCTTTAGCATATGGAAAGAAGATAGATGTTGGCCTTATCATTCTGCAGGAGCTGTATGGGAGACTTGGTAAGAACTCAGCCAAGAGAGGTAATGAAATTTTCTTCCCTCGTTTTATTCAATCTGTACTTAACTTCTTAGATAATAAATTGATTGAATTAGATGGGATGAATAAAAATAGAATAGGCTATCCTAAATCCATGACCAAACTCATTTTTGGTAATTTGGAGACTAGGAATGATGTGGATGTAAGACTGAACATAACTCCCCATATGGAGAGTTTGTTTAGGACTTACCCCCACAACATGCCAACATTTGACTCAAAGTCACAGTTAGCACAGCCCAAGCAAGTAGGACAAAATGCTAACCCAGGGCCTGCTAACCAACCCTCTCAACCAAACACTCTACCAAACACTGAGCCAACTGCATCATCCTCTCAAAAGGGTGATGTTAGTAAAAAGGAGAAAAAGAGAAAACAGGTTACTTCTGCACCTTTAACCATCTTGTCTGAAGCAGCATTGGCTGTAGAGTTAGAAAGTGAGGCACCTGAGTCACCTCTTATCAGGCCAAAGAAGAAGAAAACTAAAACCACCTCTTCAGTCACACAAATGGCTGAAGTTGTAAAATCAGGGGCAAACAGTTCACTAGATGTATCCTCTCAACAGGGTGCATCTATAGAATCAAGCATCCTCCCCAATGCATCTATCTGTACAGAGTCAACACATGGGAGTGATAAGGCTGGCACAACACTGAGTGGAGAGCACATCACAGTTGAAACTCCCTCTATCTCTCAGGGGGAGTTGCCAAAATCTATTCCACAAGACACTTCTCTTCCAGAATCTTCATCTCAAATTTCTTTGCAGCCTGCAACTCAAGCAATTGAGGAGCAATGCATTGATCATCAAGAATTCTTTTCTCTTGATGAGCCAATGAACTCAAGTGACTTGGTGCATGACACCTTGTTCACCACCCAGGACCCACATTTAGATGGTGAGGGAATGCATGCTGGGGCATCTCCTAATGACACCATCACAAACACAGAGGTTCCACTAGTTTTCACTAGAGACTCTGTGCCTGTGTCAACTACTGGTGTAACTCATCCCACTTATGTGGAGACACCAGTAGGAGAGTCAATTCATCTAGTTGCAGAAGTTGCATCTGTAATTGAGGAGTCTAGCTTGCCTAGCTCTAGCTCTGACTTCTTGTCACAATGGCTGAAGTCTGTGCAACATGACAGTGCTTCAGGATCAGGGTCTGTTCCACCACAATTGATGGTTGAAGCACTTCAAAGCTTGGTTGTGGATCAGATCCCTGAGTTTGTAAAGATTGTCCAAAACTTGGTCACCTCAAACCTACCCAACTCTGACTATGAAGCCATCTTGCTATGCCATAAAGAAAATGTAGAGCAGCAACAACAGAAAATAGCAGATGAATCTGTAAGAGATGGTAATGTGGATGCTTGGCTGCAAGGCAAATTCTCTGTACCTCTCTCAGAAGGCCTCCAACATCTAAGAGAAGAATAGATCACTTCACTGGGGTCCAATGCCAAATCTCAAACTCCCAGTGATGTGTATGAGGCTGTCAATGACATCTACAAGGGGATCTTGAAGGCTGCACACTTTCTTGGTAAAGGCCTGCAATCAGAAGTGAATGAAATAGTTGCAGCCACAATACACCAAGTCAATGAAGTCAAAAGAGAATTCCTCTCCAAATTTCCCCAATTGGAGTCAGTCATCAAGGACACTCTGGAATGCAAGTCTACATGCACCAAGATGGACAATGGTTTGGCTCTTCTAAAAGATTCTGTCACAGGTCTGGGGCATAAATTTCAAGCTCTATCTGATCAAACCACAGACTCAAATGCCATGCTGAGAACAATGTTCAAGAATCAATATGGAGATAAGCTGGTAATTGAGGTCCCTGTTCATGACATGACCAAGTATGAAGTCCAAAGACTCAAGGATCAATCACTCTCTGGTTTCAAGGCACATGAGCTATTCGCTAAGGTGGATACTCTTGAAAAGGAGGTGGCTACTGTCACTAAGTCCAATGCTCATCTTACAGACAAGGTTGCACTTCTCAATGATCAGTTGGACACTCAAGCAACCACCACAGCTGATGTTCTTCTGCATCAACAATCTATGTTGGCTGCTATGATGAAGCATATGGGTCTTCCTCTCCCTGAAGAATCTTCCACCCCAAAGGTCACTTCTAAAGCCTCTGTGCCTGACAACAAGCCTAAGGGGAAGAAGAGGACAAGGAATTCAAATACAAAGGGGGAGAAACCTAAGGAAAAAGGGATAAAGTTAAATGAGGGTGATCACCAAAGGGCCACTAAATCTCTAACTCATGTGCCAGGCAAAGGCAAATCAAAGGTTGATGAGCCTCCATCTTCTCTGCCAGTGGTCACTTTACCACCTGTGCACATCACTACTCCAAGTGGCCAAAAGCAAACTGTCACCACTACAGTGGTGGCAGGATCCATGCCAAGTGGTCTAGTCCAACCTTATAAACATGAAGCTGATCCAGTGGAAGTGAATGTGGTTACAGAGGCCAAGCTGATAGAAGTAGCAAACTCGGAGGTTTATCATGATGCTGCATTCTTGAAGTTTCTGCAAGCCTCAAAAGCAAAGGTTGGAGGAGATACCCTATTATACAGAAGAAGCCTGAAAGATCAAATCCATTATCTAACAGTTATTCCAAGAAAGCTCAGTCAGATCTACCTCAAGGAAATCATGATGGTGACAAAAGGCAAGATATGGCACATATCTATTGATACCTTGACAGCACTGAAATTCACTGAGATTGATGCCATCTTGGAACTAATTGAGCAGAAAGGGGAGAACAATCAGAGTTTGTATACTGAACTAAGAAATGGTCAACAAGCCAGACTTCCTGAAGTGTGCACCAAACCAAGAACCATCCTCTATCAGTCTGGTACCAAAATTCAAGATGTGGATCAATTGGTTATTCCCAATGATCTCACCTCTAAGAACCACAGACTGATCATTGCTATAGTTGATCAAATGCAAAAGAAGAAGGGGATAAGGTTAGCTAGGGAGATTGAGGTATTGCACATCCTTAGAGAATTCATTTCAACTGGTTCAATTCCGGCCAAGCCCAGGAGAAATAAGGATGAAGATAAAGATGATGACAAGAGTGATGGAAGGAGAAGACATCACAGGAGTGATAAGGGAGATGATGACAAGAAAAAGAAGAAAGATGACAAAGAAAAGAAAGATGGCAGGGACCAAGGGAAAGTCTATGAGAGGACAAGTGTGAAACAGCAAGCCATAGGCATTGCTAACAGTAACCTCACCACTACACAAGACTCTAAGTCTAGGGTGAATACTGTTAGTAGTGACCTACAAAAGCCAAATTCCATGGCCTCTGCAAATGTTTCACTACCTCAAGAAAAGGAGATGCTAATCAAGAAACCACTTGTGTATATCAAAAAGCATACTGCTAATGGTATACTACAATGGTCCAAAGACAAAGGTCTTAAATTTTTCTCAAGCAACAAAGGAAAGAAGCTGAAATGGAAGATGTCAGCCATAAGGGCAAGAAAGGTGAAAACATCCACATCTCAGGCACTCACAATCATTCCTGGACTAGACTTGCCCTGTCTCAATATAGACTATGATGAAGATGAGATAGCATATCAACTGGCTCAGAGAATCTATCATGTAGCTATAGTTGATGACTGCCTGGAGTTCAAATACACTGATGGGAGATTCAAAAGATTCAAGCAAGGCATGTGTGAACACTGGGCAAGTTACATGATCTACAAAGAATAATGGTGCTACTCAACCTTGAGAATGAAGAGGAGAGAAGGTGGAAAATTGAGATAGCTCATTTTATCAAGATGAAAAGAGATCATGAGGAAGAGTTGAGAAAGAAGTATAAAGCTTTGAAGAAAAAGAGAGAAGAAAATTAGCTGCTCTAGAAGCCAAAGCTGAAGAATTGAGAGCTAAAGGGTTATGCAGAGTCAAGTATAATCCTTACATTGTGGAATACATGAAATATGGCAGAAATGTGAAGATTAGAATGGATTACATTAGCTCTTACTCTGAAGCCAAACTGAATGAAGTCATCAGAGACCTATCTGGCTCACCTCTCATTGAAGAACTCACTGCCATGGAAGACATCATCAAAGCAATGAGTGATGCAAAGAAAGCCAAGGAAGAAAAAGAAAAGGAGGATCTACAAGCCAAATCTCAAAAAGGAGGATCAAAGGAAAATGGCTAGTATTTCTTCATAACTGTGAGAATGCTTTCTTTGTAATACTGTTCAATCAATTTCATACATGTACTTGTCAAGATTTATCTTTATGTATGATAGGCTTGTTATCAGACATGAAATTGTGACTAAGGGTCTCACTCACAATTTGGGGGAGATTGTTAGTCACAGAGGCATGCATGTATACATCTAATAACAAGCCTAATTGTCTGTAATGCTTTGCATTACTTACATGACCTCTTAACTGAGGGAACCTCTAGTTGTAGAGTTTCTATTTGTTTTGTACTTATAGTAGGCATCAAATCCTAGTTGTGTAACTGTACTTATATAGTCAAGAATAATGCTTGAAAGAAGTTCCAAGGTTCATGCCTCAAGCAAGAAGATAAAGACTGTCAAATAATCACAAGTTGGGATTTGAAGAAATGAAGAATTTGCCTAAGTACCAATTCGAGAAGTATATTTGTCTATTCGAGAAGTCCAGCATTCGAGAAGTCAGGGATTCGATATCTCAAGACACTATTCGATATCTCTGAATACACTGTTCGATATCTCATTCGATATCTCAGAGATTCGATATGTCTACTACTCTATTCGAGAACTCAAGAAGTCAACAAGTCAAAGTGGTATTCAAGTTCTCAAAGAGTCAACAAGTCAAAGTTCCATTCGATATCTCAAGGACTCAGAAAGCTATTCGATATCTCGAGGATTCGATAAGTCAAATGTTCTATTCGACAACTCAAGGAATCCTGATGGAAAAGAGCTATTCGAGAAGTGGTTCGACATGTCAATATAACAGTGTTCGAGAACTCAGAGTTATCGATCAAGTCAATTCTAGTTCTCGAATCACTTACTTAGTCACTTCTCGAATACATTCTTGGAGACAAAATACTGAAGAAATTGTACAAGTCAGAAACCAGCAACAAGCCAATGCACTTTATGGACCACAATCTGTAACGTGCTCTGGAAAGCCTACAAGGAAGCTTGGAGAGATATAGAAGAGACAAGGGGCTAAAGAAGTGGATCTGAACAGGCTTTGCAAAGTCAAATCTGTAACCGTTTGGACACTTACTCAAAAAGGATAGACAGACTAGAAAGTAATTTGTTTAGCTACCTTATTTGGAGTAAGTAGGTCGTATCCATGTTCTATAAGGATACAGCCTCACTTCCTTAGTCATTAACTTTGTGAGTCAAGTTTTTCATACACTGTAAGCTGTATCTCTCTCTGAGAAAAATGAAGCTGAGAATACTATCATTTGTATTCACATATTGTAGCAACCTTTATCTAATAATACATTAGATTAAAGTGATATTGTGTCTTGTGTTGTTCTTTATCCGCACCTTCACTCTTGCACACACAAACACTTACTTGCTACATAGACTCGAACAAGAAAAGATCAAGAATCCATTCACCCCCCTCTGTATTCTTTTAATGTATTCAATACTCAACACAAAGCCCACTGGTGGAACCACAAGAGGAGGATACAAGACAGGGTTGGTGGATAGGTCGAAGTTCAGGTTGAAGTTCAGATGTTACAACTGCAATGAGCTAGGTCATTTTGCTACTGAGTGCAGAAGACCAAGACAGAATCAAGGAAAGGGATCTGGAAATCAGTTTAAGAGGAATCAAGGGAAAGCCTATGTGGATGAAGGAAAATGCTGGGATGATTCTGAAGATGAAGAAGAAGAGGAGTTTGTGAACTTAGCCCTCATGGCTAAATCTGATGAAGAAGCTTCAAGTTCATCAAATCAGGTACCATCTCTAGTCTTACTTGATATGTCTAAAACTGAGTATAAGCATACCATTGAGGATTTAAGTGCTGAGATGTTTAACATTCATGTTAGTTTATCTACTGCTCATGAAGAAATTGCTAAGTTAACTAAACAGAATGAAACTCTCAAATCTGAAAATGAAATGTTGTTGCTAAGAACCAGTCCCCTAGATTCATTAGCTCAAGAGAATGCTAGATTGAAGAATGATATTATCTGTGCTAAGGAAATAGAAGATTTTCTCAGGAGTCAAATTACAGAAGACGAGTTTAAACTCAAAGCTTTTAGAAACTCTTCTAGGTTAGTCCAGGAATATCATGATAATCACACTGAGAATCAAAAGGTAGGAATAGGTTTCGAGTATGGTAGAAGGCATGGAAAGGCAATTGTTCTTGATGATAGTGATGCTGTCAAACCTCAAATTCTCAAAAGAGTTAACAATCCGATTTTCAAAAATCTTCAAGCTGATTTTGATGAAACCTCCTTGTTCATCAAACAAGAGCTACTTGATGAAGATGAGTGCATTGACAACACATTGAGCAAAGGAAAAGATACTGTCAAGTTCCCCATGATAGAAACTTTACCAAGCAATCAGACAGAATATTCTAAAGTAGCTGACAACAAGGATGAGATAGAAACTTCAAAAGATACTGTCAAGAGAGAACCCAAGACAGCAACTTTCAAACCTGTTGTCACGACAGAGGCAAAGAAAGGTACTGTCAAGGGTGGCTCGACAGCAACTTCAGAACATACTGTCAAAGCAAATGCCTACAAGCCTAAGAATAGGAATGGTAAGTTAGGGATTGATAAGAAGAATGGATATAGTCATGTCAAGGATGCCCCTAGGAAGCTTTGCAATAATTGTGGATCATCTCATCATTTAACATTTGTTTGTAAGAAACCCAAACAGGATAAGATTAATGCGTCCAATGTTAGTGGTAACTTACATAGAACCCCCAATATGCAAAGAAGTATGGATGTCTTTAATAACATTGACTGTATGCCATGCAAAATTGTTGTTATGAGTACTTGCTTCAATCTACCTATTCTGTCTACTGAAAGATGCTCCTATTTAGAAACTGCTGAGACTTCTGTGTCTGCCTATGTTGGTAAAAAGGCAGCTTCCACCAAGAGAAAGACTAAGTCTAACTCTAGAACCAAGTGGACAGTAAAAGAAGTCAGACAGGAGGATTCTAGTGTCGATTTAAATGTGAAACAGAATGATATGAACAATGATGTTGTAACTGCAGGACCCAATAGAGTTTGGGTACCAGATGCAAATTAAAATCATCTGTTTTGCAGGGAAAGAAACAGAAGCAGGTCATGTGGATCATCGACAGTGGATGCTCCAGGCACATGACTGGTGATATAGCCCTGCTATCATATTTTGTGGAGAAAGCCGGCCCAATCATAACTTTTAGAGACAACATCAAAGGTTACACTGTGGGATATGGCTGTTTGGAAATTGGAAATGTTGTCATTGAAGATATTGCTCTTGTTGATGGATTGAAGCAC
Organism: Kitagawia praeruptora; assembly: GCA_037693485.1. Lineage (NCBI taxonomy): Eukaryota > Viridiplantae > Streptophyta > Magnoliopsida > Apiales > Apiaceae > Kitagawia > Kitagawia praeruptora. The sequence goes on along the minus strand of CM075352.1, from coordinate 99,835,112 downwards.
AACCTACTCAGTGTCAGCCAGTTCAGTGACAGGGGATTCAATGTTGATTTTGATATGATGGTTTGTGATATCTATCACAAGAAAGATCGAAGCCTCTCTTTGAAAGGAGTCAGGAAAGGAAGCTTGTTTGTTGCAGATTTAAATTCTGTCAATAAAGACAAGGCTTACTGTTTTTACAGTAAAGCATCAGTTGGTGAAAGCATGCTTTGGCACAAGAAGCTCTCACATCTCAATTTCAAGAATATGAACATTCTGATGAAGAAGGATTTAGTGAGAGGACTACCTCAACAGGAATTCTGTCAAGAAGGACTATGTGAGGATTGTCAAATGGGCAAATTGAAAAGATCTGTGCACAAATCAAAGCAAGTGAATACCAACAATGAGCCACTCAAATTAATTCACATGGATTTGTTTGGTCCAGTAAATGTTCAATCTCTTGCAAGGAAGAGATATGCCCTGGTAATGGTGGATGACTACTCAAGGTACACTTGGGTGAAATTTTTAGAGACAAAGGACGAAGTTGCTCAAGAAATCATTGATCACATAAGAGTTCTTGAAAGAACCCCAAATGCTCAAGTTCAATATCTGAGAAGTGACAATGGTACTGAGTTCAGAAATGCCACACTAGGAAACTTCTGCAAAGAAGAGGGCATTGTCCAACAATTCTCCACTGCCAGGACACCACAACAAAATGGAGTTGTAGAAAGGAAGAACAGAACTCTCATCGAAGCTGCGAGAACTATGTTAAATGATTCTAAATTACCAACATACTTCTGGGCAGAAGCTATTAATACGGCTTGCTACACACAGAATAGAACCTTGATCAACAAGACTCATGGAAACACTCCTTACTATTTGTTAACAGGAAAGAAACCTACTGTCAAGTATTTTCATGTATTTGGAAGTAAGTGTTTCATGATGACTGACAACCATGAAAGAAAAGGAAAGTTCGATGCTAAAGCTTATGAAGGCATTTTCATGGGATATGGTTTGGAGAGGACTGCCTACAGAGTCTATGTCATTGATCACAAAGTCATTGAAAAAAGTGTGAATGTCACATTTGATGAAACCAAATTCCCAGGACTGCAAGAGGATGGCCAAATGGAGCCTCTTAGATTTGAAAATCAAGGGTATTTGGAAGAAGAAGAAATTGTTGCTGATGAACCTACTGGTACTCGGGATATTGATTTTGAAAGAAATGCTGTCAACACCAATGATGCTACTCAAACTCCAGCTCAATCTCAAACTATATCAGCTAATCATCAAAATGAGAATGATTCTGGAGACGTTGAAGAACATGAAGAAGAAAACATCAATGGTGGAGAGTCAACACCTCAAAGAGGAAATGATGAAGCAGATCAAGAAAGAAGCTTGCCCAAAACCACTAAGTGGAACAGTGATCACACTAGGAATCTAATCATTGGTGATCCCACTACTGGTATAAGGACGAGATGAAATATTTCTGCTGACAGCATGTTTTCTATCTCAAACTGAGCCAAAGTCAATTTGATGAAGCATTGTTGGATTCAGATTGGGTGATAGCTATACAAGAAGAGCTAAATCAATTTGAGAGAAACAATGTATGGAAGCTGGTCCCTAAACCCAAAGGAAGTCAGTAGTTGACACAAAGTGGGTTTTCAGAAACAAGTTGGATGAAAGTGGAAATGTGACAAGAAACAAGGCAAGGCTAGTAGCTAAAGGTTACTGTCAACAGGAAGGAATCGATTATGATGAAACATTTGCTCCTGTTGCCAGACTTGAAGCTATTCGGATATTCTTAGTCTATGCTGCACACTGTAACTTCAAAGTGTTCCAAATGGATGTCAAAAGTGCCTTTATTAATGGAGAATTAGAAGAGGAAGTGTATGTCGAACAGCCACCTGGAATTGAGGATGCTGAGTTGTATGACTTTGTCTACAAGCTGTTCAAAGCACTTTATGGATTGAAGCAAGCCCCTCGAGCTTGGTATGAAACTCTATCTACTTTTCTCATTGAGAATCAATTTACAAGAGGTGTAGTGGATAAGACACTGTTCTACAAGCACCATGGCAAGGACATCATTCTGGTTCAGATTTATGTTGATGACATAATCTTTGGTTCTACAAATGAGAAGCTGTGTGAAAAGTTTTCATCTCTTATGAAGAGCAAGTATGAGATGAGCATGATGGGAGAACTATCATTTTTCCTAGGTGTACAAATTCATCAAAAGGATGATGGTATCTTCATAAGCCAATCGAAATATGTCAAGGAACTTCTCAAAAAGTTCAACATGGAAGATGCATCACCTGCCAAGACACCTATCTCTACTGCAACCAAGCTGGATTTGGATCCTAAAGGAAAGAAAGTGGATTCTAGTACCTACAGAGGCATGGTGGGATCATTGCTATACTTAACTGCTAGCAGACCAGACATCATATTTGCTACATGTCTCTGTGCAAGGTTTCAAGCTGATCCAAAAGAATCACACTTAGTAGCAATCAAGAGAATCTTTAGATATCTCAAAGGCACTCCAAACCTAGGCCTTTGGTATCCTAAAGATACTGGATTTGACTTGGTTGGTTATTCGGATTCAGACTATGCTGGATGCAAGATTGACAGGAAAAGTACAACAGGAAGCTGTCAATTTCTGGGTGGAAGATTAGTGTCATGGTTTAGCAAGAAGCAGCATTCTGTATCTACTTCAACTACAGAAGCTGAATATATCGCAGCTGGAAGTTGCTGTGCTCAAATTCTTTGGATGAAAAATCAGCTAATGGATTATGGTTTGGAGTTATCCAATATTCCTATTTATTGTGATAACACTAGTGCCATAGCTATCTCAGACAATCCAGTTCAACATTCCAGGACAAAGCACATTGATATCAGACATCATTTCCTAAGAGAGCATGTTGAAAGTGGAAATGTGAAGCTGATTTATGTTCCAATAGAAAAGCAACTTGTAGATATTTTTACGAAGCCACTAGATGAAGCAACCTTCAACAGGTTGGTAAGTGAATTGGGGATGCTAAATCTGGTATGTTAACTTACTAGTTTTTACATTTTCAATGTGGTTAAAATTGCAGCTCCTGACCTTAACTTTCAATGTTACTGTCATGAGAAGTTACCGTCCTATGTGCTACTTGTTTACTTGACAACATGTTTGCTATGACTATGCTAAATTCAAATCACATGCTTGTTTTAATTTTTGTAATGAGTAGTCACGTGACATTAACTTATTTCATACGCCTGCTTAGTGATAAGTACTTGTGTCATTTGATATGACTACGAGTATTTGTCAGTCTTTTTAATTTAAAAGTTAAATTACTTCATTGAAAAGAGGCAGTTGGGAGCTGTAGAGTCACTTACTGTGTTATAAATAAGACCAAAGCTAAACCCTTTGTTCTCACTTAACACCCTAAGAACTCTAGAGTCCAATATGAGCAAGAGGAAAGCAGAAGACATGTCATCGTCATCGGCGCCAGGAGCGAGCGGAGGAGTGAAGCCAAAGCCTCATAGTCTCAAGAAGGAGATGGAGATAGCTGCTACTAATGAGCAGCTTGACCTCTGGGTAGATAAGTTTCATACTTATCTCGAAGAAGAGGGGATCTACGATCAAAATGAGATGGAGAAGATCGCGGAAAGGCTGTTGCTAGAAGCTTTTCCAAACTTAAAATAATTTCCAGTTCTTAAGAACTTCTTGTATTGTTTTAAGTTTTTATTTAATGAAATGACCGTTTTATCTTCTTAGTTTTCTTGCATGTCATTCATTATAGTCATCTCATTCTACTTATCTTCGAACAGTTGTTAAGTTGATTGTTTGTGTGTATGGATGTTTGTGGATGTGTGCTAAAACCAACAAATATGTGCCTAAATCGATTAAAATGCTATTTGGTAATTTTCGCTTAAGCAATAGGCAAAGTCAATTAAAATTCATGACATAAATTATTTCCGCCTAAGTTGCTGTCAATAAGTGAAGATGCTGTCACGAAGTGCCTTGATAACAAGTTTCTTAGATGACACAATTGAAAAAGTCTCTGTCATGAAATTTAAAGGAAATTGTATAAACTGCTTAATAGTGACAGTATGTTCTTGCAACGATATTACTATCAAGCAAAACTTTCTGTCAACCTCTCAAAATTGCAAATGAATTTGTTACAGCGCACGGGTTACTATCAGGATTAGTGGACCGGATTAATTGGGATTTTACCTCCACGATTTACAGCCACTAAAAAGTAACTAATCACGACTCCACGTGACTGATTAATGGGCTAAAACATAGTTACTTTCTCTTTCACAGTAAGACATTTGCTATTTTCATGTAAGCAACTGTCAAACACACAAACACACAACTTTCAACAAAACCTCTCTCTCTCTCTCAAAAGCAAAAATCTCTCTCCGAAGCTCAAAGCAAGAAATGGCACCCAAACAATCCTCTTCTCAAACAAACTTTGCTGGTATTCTCACTGTTGGAGATGCTGGTGAAGGATATAAAGGACTCGTATCCTTTATCAACAAGTCATATCTTGGTCATGCTATAACATCTACACCATCCTTGAACCTGGAAAGACTTGAAAAATTCTGGAAAACTGCCTATGTTCCAGGAGGTGCAGGTAAAGACACAATACAATGCAAAATCAAAGGAATCACCTGCATCCTCACAATCAAAGGCATCAACGAAGCTTTGGGAACTGGACTGCAAGCTAAAGAATCATACAAGGAACTTGCAAGTGATGAAACCCTAAAGAAGTTTTTCTTGAAAATTGGGTATTCTGGTCCTGTTCTTGAAGAGGGTACATCGAAATGGTACTCGACTGGTGAAATGGACAGAAAGCATTTGAGAAAAGAATGGAGCATGATTTTTGATGTCATGGTGAAGGTTTTCTCAACCAAAACCTCTGGATGGAATGGAATTCCCTCCTATATCAAGAAGCTTACTCACTCTCTTGTCCATGGATACAAAGTGGATGTAGGAAAGTTGCTTATGAGTCAACTCAAGTCAGCTCTAAGTAGGAAGGTACATGTTTATCCTTGCTTTCTTACTATGTGTTTGAATTCATTATGTGGTATTGATGATAATGCATCTCTCTCTATAGAATGCAATGTTTTGAAAAGAAATACACACACATCACTCAATTCACAAAATTCGAATGCACATATTCCACTCTGTTTCACCAAGCACATGGCTGATCAAGAGCCTCATCTTGACGTAGCACTACCCTCTGGGTATGTTGTCTTCTCCCTTGAGAATGAAGCTGAATTAGACCCAAATTCAGTTAACCCACATTCTACTGCATACATTCCTATCAGATCCTCTAGACAACCAAAGACCACAAAAACAACTTTGCAAGAATCCAAGAAAAGACCCTTGGAAACTGGTGTTGGTAGTAGTTCTGAGAATGTTGAGGGAGAAACTGCACATGATGCAGCAAATAAGGATGTTAGTGAAAGTGAACCCACAGTGGTTCCTCTTGAGCCTAAGAAGAAGAGAGCTAAGAGGGCCAAAGCCACTGTCAGCCACCCCACAGTCTCACAAAAGGCTGTGGAGAGTAAAAGGGAATCAAACACATCCCTAGGTGCTTCTTCTCAACAAGAAGTATCTATTGAAGCTGGCCTGTCTCCCAAGGCATCCTGTAAAGAGTCAGCACAACCTCATGTACTCGCTCATGAGGAGCCTACACTTGCAGAAATGCATACAGAGATAGGGCACAATGAGGGTCATGAAACTTCTACTAATCCATCAAAAATCTCTTCTAAACCATCACCTTCTTTATTCTCTAATCCATCAATTATTTCCTCTCAACAACCTAGAGAAGGGGACAGTCCAATCCCTTCAGGTTTTGATCATCCATCTCAAGTCATGGATGAGCCCCCATCAAGTGGTCCACAAGAACCCATTTCTCAAAGTGAAATGGACACCACTCACTCAAACACTGAGCTGGATCAAGATGATACTCTACCAGAAAATGAAACAACCAACATCTTGGTCGAACTCCAAAGAACAACTGACCTTCCGGAAGTTGCTGTCACAGCCTCAGTTGCTGTTAAAGACACCATAAAAGTTGATGTCAACCCACCTGTGGACAGTAACATTTTGGGTAAAGATGTCGTCACCTCTACACAGCTTGATCATGATACTGTCATTGTTGAAGATGCTTCAGATGATTATCAACTTACTATCTCTGCTTTGAAGGTACAATCTAAACTTTCTACTTCTTCAACTAAAATGCATGCAAGTACTGCTCATACCCATGCATCTAGGATGAGTGAGGGAGTGAAAAGACAAAGAGAGATAAAAGAAAAGAGAGGTGAGCATAAAAATGAGAGGCAGCCAAACGAGCTGGCAAAAGGTGAGGGACTTGATCATGTCCAGAGTGAACTTGAGGGAACCCCACACACAAAGGCCCTAGGCCTTGAGAGTCATTCTGTGAGGAGTGATGAGATCACTCAGAAAAACAATGAATGTGTGAGAAACCCCACAGCCTCCTTGCCCCAGTCTCTTCCTTTATATCCAAAAAGGCTGAGAACTGGTGGTCCTTCTAAACAAGCTGAATCAAGGTTGAAATCCCTTGAGGGCAGATGTGCATCCATGGAAGCTAAACTTGATGCTCTGTCCACTATGGTAGCTACTAGTTTTGTTGATATTCAACAAACTCTTCACTCGTTCTCTGTCATCCTTAGTGCTGCCAACTCAACTAAGGGGGGAAAAGTGGTAGATCATAATGAGGGTGAGGGAGAGAAAGTGGTGAATGAGGGTGAGGGAGAGAAAGTGGTAGATCAGAATAAAGCAAACCTGGTAGAGAAGGAGAAACAAGGTGAATCTGCAAGTGAGGGGGAGCCTACAAGTGAGGGGGAGCAAGTTTTGGAAGAAAAAGAGGGAGATGAAAGTGAGGGGGAGCAAGAGAAAGAAGAAAGAAACTTTGGTGAAGAACTGAAGGCAACAGGAGATGGTGAATTGTTTGAAGCAGAAATAGATGGTGAGGCAGTATTGTTATCCAAGGAAGTGTTGAAGCAATTAAAGGGGACTCAAAAGTCTAAAAGAACAGTATTGCCTCCACTGAAAATCAATGAGCCAAATCCTGAGGAAGTCGAAGCCCCATTCCAGAAGTTGCAGAAGGAATGGAGAGAAAAAGAAATTCAAAATGCTATGGGTAAAGGCAAAGGCAAAATGCCTGAGTATATGGACATATCTGCTGGCATATCTACTGGAACTACTTGGTTAGATTGAAGTGAATACGCCCTTGAAGATGTAGAATTGATGATGGTTGATCACATAGAGAGTACTTTGAACAACAAAGATGAAGATTTCAGTAAGTTGGTGGATGAATCAATTAGTGAAGTAGGGGGAGCTTTTACAAAATTGGCATCAACACTGAAGAGCAAAGTAATAATTATCTCTGTGAGAATCAACTTGGAAAGAAGATGGGCTATTCAGGTTTAATTAAAAAACCGTTGACCATATTCATCACAATGCAACTTTTACAAAGTTTGCATGCTAGAGTACTCCAAGTCCTTGGAACCCTGGTAGTCAGAAATTCAACAACCTTCAATGATAGTCTGATAGCACAAATTAAAAGAATGGTTGAAGACAAACTCCCTAAGGTGATTCAAAATCCTTATGGTGTGTGTTTCAGAAGGATCACAAAGACAGGAGCTAGAAGGTTGGATTTATTACCATTGGATAAAATCTCAGGACTAAAGCACTGAAACAATCATGACAGTGCTGAAGAAACTTCTCAAATCCAGTATCACAAGTGAAAAGGTTAAAGCTGTCAAAGATATTCATAGGCTGTTAGCAAAAAGAGATGAGGAAATTAGCTCAATCATAAAGAAGCTGATTTCTGATGCTAATGCCAAGATGGGAGGAAGCTGCAACTATGATGATACTTTGGATGATGATGAGGATGAAATTGGAGGAAGTGGTGAACCTGGAAGATTCAGGAGTTCTAGAAAAGAAGCATCTGAGAATGTTGCTACACAAACTCAGATAGATGCTACCCAAGAAGAGCAAGAAACTCCCAGTACTGAAAAGAAAGATGTTGTCAAGGAAAAAGGGGAGTTAGAAATTTGTGAAGCCTTGAAGGCAAGTATCTTGAGATTAGATGTTGAATTCTTTAATGCTGAAAAAGATACTGTCAACAAGGATACTGTCAAATTGGCTGAAGACACCAAAGTGAAAGATGCTGTCAAGAGCCAAACAGTCGAAGCTGTCAAAGTTGCTGTCATGAAAGATGCTGTCAAGGATCAACTTGAAGAAACTGTCAAAGTACGAAAGCTTGTCAAGAATTTCACATCTAACAGAAGGAAGACAAGAGCCCGAGCCTATCGTACAACCAAGATAAAAGGGAAGACAGTTGCAGCAGCAAAGAAAAAGAAGCATGGAGCAGTTTTGACAGAGAAGCCCATTGATAAGAGAAAAGTAAATAGTTTTGAACTATTGAAAAAGTCAATTGATGGGAGCATATCATCTGTCTCGGTGGAACTGGACCCAGTAAACAAAAAGGTACGAAAGTATGATCTTAAGGACTGTGGAACTACATGTATAACTGTAGAACCAGACTTCACTATGGAGATAGTCTCAAATGTGGTAGGCATGCGTGATCTCTCATGCAATAAGGTAAAGGTAAGGAGAAGAATTGATTTCTTCATTTTGGAAAGGATGATCACTCTCATGGAAACAAACCAAGATGTTTCCAACAGTATCTTAGAGCATGTTAAAGAATACTATGCTCAAAGATATGCTGAATTCTATGAGAAGTATGGTGATTGGAGAGCACATGATGATGCAGACCTTGAAGTTAGTTCTGATGAGGAACCAATGCCTGATGTGGACCTTGTAGCAGCACATCGTCCTTTTACAAAGGCTGGCATGGCTGAATATGAAGCAGAACAAGATTATCAGGCTGCTAAAGCTAAATCATCCCAATCCACCAAACCTACCAAACCTGCCACATCTGCCAAACAAGGTGCTGAAGACCTATAAGCTCAACTGAAGGAAAGCTACAAGAAACTCAACAAGCTATTCAGTGAGGAAGCAGGTTATCAGCCCTGTGTACTGGATAATCCTCTGAGAATCAAGGATGACAAGCAAGAAATCTATGTTGATAGTTTTCACAAGCTGAGGACCAGTATACTGAAGGATCTCTACTGGAAAGTTGTTGGATCTATTCATAAGCTCGAAATGCTAGTTGCTTGGGAGCTAGAGGAAATATTTGATCAGAGGAGAGATGAAGATCCAAAGCTAGACAGAAAAAGGAGAGAATCCTTAAATGCTTTTCCTGGAAGGAGGTTCAAATTCATCCAAGGAATTCTGAAGTTCAGAACATACACGTATGATTTTGAAACTTGGTTTGATGTAAAAGATGCTGAAGTATTTACTTCTCGAGTGATACAAGGGTACATTGAAGACATTGAAGATGATGCCAGATCACCAGAAGAAAAAGCTTTAGTTGAAGACCTCTGAAAAGCAAGAAATGAAGCTCTCAGAAGAGAGGGAAAAATCTGAACAATTGGAGACTGCCAAAATCAAGCTAAATTAAACTCTGATTTGCTCATTCAATAGGAGCAATTGATTTGCAGTAAATTCATAAGCTTCATGTTCTAGATTTTTCTTCAACATTTATCAGTTATAGTATTTCAGCTATTCTGATCTATGTTAGTTAAGTTGTCAGCACGTTTTGATTGAAAATTTGTTGTTATTGTCCATAAAAACAAATTGGGGGAGATTGTTGGGATTTATGGGTGATAGCATAGAGACAACTTAACTATATTTCCCTGTACTTAGTTTTTACTAAGTTGAATATACTGTCATAGCCAGAGTATGTCTTCGTATTCGAATAATTGCTGTCATGTAATAAATGTATGATTTGGGATAAGTTCATATGTTTGTTCAAGCCTCAAGGAATGCATCCAGAAGACATCAAGAATAAAAGTTACTGTCATGTCCCTGACAGTAATGTTATAAGAAGACAAATGTTGCAAAGTCACGACAAAGCTACATTTGACAGCAACATTGGCCGAAGCAAGAGACAATAACATTCTCACACTTGACAGCAAGTCTGGAGCTCCGACAGCAACACTGGCGGGAGCTAGTACTGTCAACCTCTGAATATTCCTTTGACAGCAGACTCTGCGGTTAAGGTTACTGTCACCTTGAATTATTTGAATTGGTTATTTTCTCAGTCAAAGCCCGTGACAGGTTACATGTTCAAGAAACAGATTTCCTGCAACACACTATCGTTTGTAGCAGACCTGCAAGACTACGACAGAAGCTTAAGAGATTCACAAGACAAGGCTGGTCAATTCGAGGAGCATGTGATATCCACATCTACTAGAATTGTATTAGCTAGAAATAGAAAGAATCTAGGTTGCTTTACTTATAAGGTTTATCCTGTCTGTATAGCAATTAGGGAAAGTCACATGGGTGTGCAAATTATAATGAGCTGCCACTTGAAAACGACAGCAGCTCAACACCCCATGCGATATGGACAACAGAGTATCTTAGTCTACTTGGATACATCTTAGATTCTTTTCTATTCATGTACGCACACGAAGCAATCTGTATCTCTTGAGATATCGAAGCTGGAGAAACTCTCTCCAGGTTGTAGCAACACTTCACACAAAATAAATAAAACATTTATTTTGTGAGAAATCTTGTTTCACTTATTGCTTGCATACATCTACTGATAATCTATAATCGTTATTTTCGTTGTTGATTTAAAGATTCGATTTTATCAGTATTGCATTCAACCCCCCTTCTGCAATACTCCGGGACCAACAGGGGGTCTGTGGTGGGCTTGTGGACTACCCAAGTTGGCTGCATTTGGGTCAGTTTGCTTTGGCTTATTTCGGATTCGTGATCGGGACTCGACCCAATTTTCGAAAAAGGCTCGGGATTTGACCCGGGTTGTCACACTTACACTCTACATTTACTATCAAAGACTTGGGTCTCATCAAGTATTATCTTGGTTTGGAGGTTCATAGAACTGATAAAGGAATGTTTTTACATCAGCATAAGTTCATTCATGATTTGATTTTAGAAGCAGGGCTTGAAGATGCTAAAACCTTTGTCTTTACCTGTTGATTTTAACACGAAATTATCAGCTAATGATGGTCTTCTTCTTGACAATCCTAGTTTGTATAGAAAGTTTGTTGGAAAACTTCTTTATCTTACTATTTCCAGACCTGATGGTGCTTACATCGTTCATCATCTCAGTCAATTTCTTCAGCATCCTATACGGTTCCTCATATGCTTGCAGTGCAACGAGTTTTAAGATATCTTAAAGGGACATCTTATCATGGTCTATTCTTTTCAGCTGAGTCAGATCTTACTCTTCATGCTTATTGTGATAGTGACTAGGGTACTTGTGATGATACTTCTTGTAGTATTACTGGTATGTGTCTATTGTTAGGCACTTCCTTGATTTCTTGGCAATCTAAGAAACAGAAGGTTGTTTCACGTTCTACTGCAGAGGCTGAGCTTCGTGCTATTGCAGATACTTCTTGTGAGATTTCTTGGTTGAAACTTCTTTTATCTGAGTTACAGGTTTCACAATCTTCTCCAATTTTAGTTTAGTGTGATAATTCTGCTGCTCTAGATATTGTTGCAGATCCTGTTTTCCACACCAAGACTAAACATTTTGCTCTGGATTACCATTTCGTTCGTGAACAAGTTCAACTGCAGCTCATTAATCCTGTTTATATTCCAAGTTCTTTACAGTTGGCTAATTTACTCACCAAAGGCCATCACAAACGTGCTCATTCTTCTTTGTTGTCCAGATTGAATGTTATTTCTCCACATTCCACCTGGGGGGGCTAATGTGATATATGCTGATGTCATTGATATTGTCATTATAAGTAGTTTGTATATTCAAGTTGATAAATAGTAGTTAGTTACGATATGTTAGTTAGCTTATGCAGTTTGCTTATCAGTGTAGTAGTATAAAACAGAAAGGAGAAGAGTTTGTTAGATCTAATTTTTCTGTAATCATTTTCTACATCAATGTGAAACTTTCTCTGCACTTCGTCTTCTTCATTTCTTCGACCCTGTTATTCAGTTTTCACAACAATGGTACGGATTCCAACTCATGTTCACAAGTTCGAGAGAACTTACAAACGGGCTAGCGGGAATGAAATATGGAGAGACAACATTATGAAAATTATTGAAATCTATACTATATATCTATACTATTATATAAAAGCCGAAACATTAAAAGTTTTGGTACCTGTTTTTTGGTACTTTGTGAATTTACTTATTTACCCTTCAGAAAAATAAATACACCTAAAATAAATAATAACATAATATAATTAATGGTAATTAGCAATAATAACATAATATAATTAATGGTAATTAGTCGATTGCCTTTTTCACATTTACTTTTATTTGAAAATATTACCTTTTATATACATCTAAAAACATCATTCTTATCATATCTTTCGATCATTTATATTTGCTTTCGAATTAAAATATGTTACCTTTTCAATTTAAAAAAAATCTTACCTCATTAATACAAACCCGAAAATATCACACCATAATTTTCAAAAAAAAACCTAAAATAAATAGATTAGTAAGTAATAATAACGTAATATAATTAGAGTAATGCTAGGTACCCCAAATTGGTACCCATAAAATGCTCCCAAATGATGTGGCATTGATGAGTTGGATGTTTGGAGGATTTTAATTGGTGAGATTTATATGGCCCTGGCGGGCCCATTGTAATTATAACCATTCAGATAACGACACGTGTAATTTGGGAAAAAATTTGGGATCCAATTTGGGGTGCCTAGCATTTTCCATATAATTAATGTTAATCAGTCGATTGCCTTTTTCACATTTACTTTAAGTTTAAGATATTATCTTTAATAAATACCTAAAAACATCAATCGTATCATATGTTTCGATCATTAATATTTCCTTTTGAATTAAAATACGTTACCTTTTTAATTTAAAACAATTCTTACAATCATTAGTATATATCCAAAAATATCACACCATAATTTTCAAGAAAAATATAAAAAATATAACACCTAAAATAAATAATAACATAATATAATTAATGGTAATTAGTCAATTAACATAATAAAATTAATGGTAATTAGTCGATTACCATTTTCACATTTACTTTTAGTTGAAAATATTATCTTTTATAAACACCTAACAAATATCAATTGTATCATATCATTCGATCATTAATAGTTCCTTTCGAAGAATTAAAACACTTTACATTTTTAATAACAAACTTTTTCACATTTACATAATAAAATTATGGTAATTAATCGATTGCCTTTTCACATTTACTTTTAGATGAAGATATTACCTTTTATAAACACATAAACACATCAATCGTATCATATCTTTCGATCATTAATATTTCTTTTCGTATTAAAACACGCTACCTTTTAATTTAATCATTAATATATATCCAAAAATATCTCATCGTATTTTGGTTAACCCTTTTTTGGTTATCCCCATTTTTGGTTATCCCTCATTTATAACCATTAGATCATCAACTCAAATAGATCATGACCGTTAGACATAACAATACTAAAAGTTGTTATATACAGAGGTCCAAGGTTCGATTCCCGCCATTAATAACATATTAATTTATAATTAATATTAAAAATTATTATATACGAAGATGTAAGGTACGAATTTTTTCATTAACATATTAAAATTAATATTTATAATATTATATTACATTATAAAGAAATTTTAAAAAATTAAAAGTAATGATATAAGCTAGTTTTCTTAGTAATTGAATCAATGTTTTTGTTTAATGATAAAATGTCACGCCGATGCAAAACTGATCCAGCCATGCAAAAGTGACTCGGTGATTGCTTCTTCACTTTAAAATTGTCATGCTCCATCATTTAAATTAAGCAGGAAAACTTAGAGATATACAATACGTTCTTTTTTATTCATATTGTTTTACGAGAGAATTATCAAAATGCCTATTCTTCACAAGTTTTTGTCCAAAATACTGATTTTGAAAAAAATGACCCAAAATACCGACGGGATACGGAGAATCGTCCTCCGTGTTAGCATAAAGCGGAGAATCGTCCTCCGTACTATGTAGATACGGAGCTGCGTCTTCCGTGTTATGCATGATGCGGTGGACGGTGTTCTGTATTAGGTGGGTGCGCAACACAATCACGGAACACGATATACCGTATTACACAGAATACGGTTCTCTGTCCTCCGTATTATGTAGTGTTACGGAACACAAACTACCGTGATAGGCTGTATATCACGCTACACGATGTACCGTGTTCCATCAGTATTTTGGGCAAGCAGTATTTATTCTTGATTATTTAGGGCTTTCACCCTTGTTTTATTTTACAAGGTCGATTCATGCATGCATTATATGAGCAATTTATTCACCTTAGGTAGCAACAAAACATTAAAGTTTGTTTTTCTTTTCAAGTTCTAGATAACCTTAAAATAGATCTAAATTTATTAAAAAATTATTTTTAGAAACTCTGCTCTTTAATAATATTGACTTTCGCCAGGATGGCATTTATGGATATATTTTTTTGTTTTTAATTTCTAAATACTGAAACGAAAACACAGGAAAACATTACTTTTATTATACAAGTCCATGGTATATGTTGCATCTACTTACCCATTTCCAGTGCAACACATACTGGTACTCATTCATAGCACGCACAAGATTTTGTTAAGATTATATGACTACTCTTCCATAAACTTGGATGGGGATTCAGTCCTCACTGATACGTCTGTGAAAATCCGAAAACGTTTACTCATTTAACACCCATGTATTTTAATCGCACCACAAATTTTTGCCAGCTTTTTGAGCCAAGTCCTCGAGTACTACCTGGGTTGGAGACATATAATCCAGACTTTAAACGAATAAATTTCTTCACTACTGAAAAAAGTACAGAAAATACAAGGAGAGACACAATATAGTGCAACAAGACCAACGATAGAATAAAACTGTGAATAATTGGGGTATAGTTCCTAGGTTCTCCGTTCTTGTATTCAGCATCTACAAACTCATATATAAAAGTGCTAATATATGATATTCACTATGTTCATGAGCGATAACTATATACTTAAGGTAATTTCTTCAGAAAGTAATTTTCTCCACATGAGAGTTGGGAGAGCAATCGACCATATTTCTTAGGCACATAGGTTTACCTGTTACTACCCATCTTCCTGTGTTTCTTAGACAACAGTGAATGCAGATTGTAATGTGGATGAGAACCGAGATGCGATGGTCTGAGAGGCAAATGCCTGAATCTGCTTCTTAGCATCTGAAAAACAACAAGAACATACTTAAGACCTCAATGGGGCTTATGCACTCAACATAAAAATCTAAAACTAACAAATTACAATGCAAACTTAATCTCCAATAATCAGTTGCTTCCTATAAAATACTATCACAATCTCTCCATATTTTGTAATAGAAGGCACTACACTGAGTATGACAGAAACCTAAAAAGCTCTCCACGACATTTCTTATGAATGAGAAGTTAAACCTATTCGAGCTGAAAAGTATCTACAATCATTACCAACTCATCAAAACTGATTAAAGTTTTTTTTTTTTTAACAAAACTCCAACTAATGCAAAAAAAAAACATCTTCAAATTGGGACATGAAATTCAGTTCCAGCAATAAAGAATATGAAAATAATATTCTGTTTAGCAGTGTATAATGTGGGATTAATAATGTTTTGGACAAGTACATCTTTAATTTATTTATAATGCCACAATAGGTTTGGTCTGATGGCCTTTGAGACATTTTTTTTCATGTCATTCTACATGATTAATCTTCATGATACAGCAGCTTTTAAAAAATAAACAAATAATCGCTATACAAAAATATTGAAGTTCTCAGAGTAAAGTAATTCCTCTCAAAACAATAAAGAGTTAGCCTCATCAACAAATAACATAGTCCTGGATACGAATATCACAAGGTGTAAAAATAAAATCTCGGGATTGCAACCCCAGAAAACTCAGTCTCGGGGGAATAGTTCCTGTAAACAAACAGTCTTGGGGACCTGGGGAAGTTTGGAAGTTGATCGATCTAATTTTTTTTTCTCTGAGATGACGGATCCTAATCAATTCAGATTTTTAAAAAGCTTATTTGTGTTGATTTGGGAATTCCGTATATTGGATAATGTTGTATACAGTTTTTGTTCCATGCATACCTTTTCTTAGTGGTATCTTTTAGTAACAGGTACGCAAAACTTGTCATCAAAATGCTCAACTCCATATTTCATGTGAGATAGAATTAATTAAACTTATGTTTGAATAAGTTGCGAGTCCAATCACCTATTTGGAAACATGCAAACTATAGCTAAAGCCAAATATGTTGTACTACTATACAGTACAACTACTTAGCATAAGGCTCATAGGCTTTTAGCATACCAAATCCAGCACCAGTATCCTAATAATTTGTTTCTAATTTTCTGGGAAACTAAATAAACCAAAGCTGTTACGAAATAATTTTTCTTCTGTAGGTAAATCCTAAGAAGTTCCTAGATACACAACTCTTTCTCTTGGTTAATCCCAAAGAGGTCTGTAGGTAAATCCAAAGAAGTTCCTAGATACATAACTCTTTCTCTTGGTTTATCCCAAAGCGGGTTAAGTAGGAAGTGGTGGGTCGGAAAAGGAAGGAGAATGACCAACTTATAAAATACACCATAATTTAATACTCATACGATGAACCTAAAAATTTAAAGAAAAGAACAGAAATGCAGGTGAAAAGAACAGAAATGCAGGTGGTATGCGCACCTTTACGACACTTAGTAAAGCCAACAATATTTGCAACACTGAGTGTCAAACAAACACCTACGACAAGCACATAATCAGCTTGAAACCTAATGAGAGAGAATATTCCAAGGATAAGCCACAAGGCCGCCTGCACTCAAAAAAATAAATTCTATTAGTGAGTGAAGGGGTGCAAATAAACACAAAGATAAATTCCCCAATCGAAAACTGTGAAAGACAAGGATCTCTGTCAGCTTACAGCGAATAGTAAACCAAGTCATTTCAAGAAGCTTAATTAGCAAACTAGATAATATCCTTTTTTTGGTGTGTAAAAACTAGTGCTTCATGATACTTGTACTAAAATGGTGCCATATTTGCTACTGTATGCTCATATCTGCTTGAGAACACAACATCAACCCATGAGGAAGCATTATTGAACTAGTAACTTACAGTAAGGTAAATAGTCCACCAGAACAGCCATGAGTCCTTCTTGTTCATTCGAGACAATGACTAAAGCAATAGCAAAGGCAAAATATGTGAGAATCGGTAAGTATATTTACACAAAACCCTGAGCAAAGACTCAATTTTCAAGTTGCCGAAATTACTTATGGGGACGAGAAAAAGGAGCAAGATTGAGGGTCTGTGATTTCGATAAGTTTTTTCATGACTTAGAGCAAGTCCAATGCTAGATGCAAAATAGCTATAGCTATAATTTGGCACCAAAAAGTGTATGTTGGTGCTAAAATAGAACTTCAACTCCTATACTAGTTGCATTTTGCATCCAAATAATTACAAATTTAACTAATTTTTTGTTTCTCTCCTAACTTTCATTTAAAGTACACCAACATGCAATTCATATATAGTTAAATGATGATGTGGCATGGATGCATAAATCCATCTTTGGTTTCAAATTTAGAACCAAGTATGCGTTTATGCATATTTGCATCCAAATATAGCACCCCTTTAGAGTTGAATTTTTTAGCATTTGATTTCAAATTATAGATCAAGTCCAATGCAATGTTAAAATTGGTTCTATTTCTATAATTTGGAACCAAATGCTAAAATGAAATTCATGATGGTGTGCTTTAAATGAAATTTATAAGAGAGAGAAAAAACTTAAGTCAATTTGGAAATATTTGGTTGCAAACTGCAACTAGCATTGGAGTTGAAGTTCTATTTTAGCACCAAAAAGCACTTTTTGCTGTCAAATTATAGCACTGGCTATAGCCAATTTGCATCTTGCTTTGGACTTGCTCTAGAAGAGAAAAAGTAGCTAAAAGGCACTTCTGTATACAAAATTTTGACTTGTAAGCCTGAGAAAAACTAGGTCAACTGTCCCCGCCTTAATAACACAAATCAAAAATTTTATAGACAAAAGACATCACCAACCTCCTGGTCAAGGCATTCAAATTTCCAGATGCTCTCACCCTCATCATTTATTTCATTCCACCACCTTAAACCAACCAAAATCCGTCCACTGACATTCTTGACTACCCAAAAGTCAAGTGCAGACAGAAGGACCGTTACCACAAAGATTATGACAAAACTATCAAAAAATAGAGCTGACAGTATGTAAAATGCCAAAGCTGAAGCCTGTCAAGTATATAAATTCCAAGTCAGAGAGCAAATATTGCTACCCATAAGACAAGAATATTTAAGAATGAATATCAAATTATGTACCTTAAAGATCACATGGAAGAAACATATCTGCGGGTGTGCATAATTCTCCCCTGAAGTCTGCATATTGTAGCAACGCGTTAATGAAGTGAGCTCGGGAAAATTATAAAGACATGATCAAATTTCTTTTAACAATGATATTTTAAAATTCCTTATCAAATAGGAACTTAATTTGTTTAGCTTTTTGATGCGGAGCACGGGATTAAGGTATTAATTGTTAATTATTCATTATTAAGTTGTAAATAGAATTTATTTGTGAATAAATTAGTTCAAATATATATTAGGATGAGATAACAATTTTCTTTCATTGATTATGATAGTATATATCTATTGGTTAGTAGTTAAGGATTGGTAAATAATTTCCTTTAATTGATTATATGATAGCAGACATCTAGTTAGCAAATTAGGATTAGTTTCCTTCTCATCATTTGATAGAGATTAACTGTTATGAATCGTTATGATAAATCCGATGATTTAGTTGTTTTTCCAGCAATTCTTTGCAAAGATAGGTCTTGGTCCCTATTTCTCACCATTGTCCTATATCACTTTTTCATGTATGTACATCTACATATGCAGAATAAATCTATCGATGAATGTGTGTGTGTTTTATTTCTTGTAATATATCTACCACTAGTCAATTACCTAAAAGAAGGCATCAAAGAGAACAAATTAAGAGTCATTGATTGTAATGTAGGCAGTTTACAGCAGAGTGGGCCGTAATTTAAAGTAATGTAGTATTATCTCCACGAGATCATTATCATCCATAATTACCTAAGCAATTTAAACCTGAATTACTGTGTTCGGAATAAATAGATGTGGAGCTAACATAGATCTAAGACTGCATAATATAGTTAAAATGGCGAATAAGTTTATAGTTTCAGAATATTAGTAGCTAGATATAATGTGTAATGAAATAAACATTTAGATAATGCGAAGTCGAATTAGGGCTTAAACAGTCCATAGAATGAGGAGATGAGATCGCAATGAGATAGAGTGGAAAACATGTATAAGGATGGTACAGGTGAGTGAATTTTTAATTATATGGCAAACATTAGGTTAGATCAAATTTAGCTCAAGAACATAAAAGTTAAGTGAAATTGCATACAAACATGGATATATGAAGAGAGAGAGAGAGAGAGAGAGAGAGAGAGAGAGAGAGAGAGAGAGAGAGAGGAACTTACAGGATTTAGATCCATCAAGCGTGGCGTGAGGAATCGCTGTGGGTGTTTGTAATTGGGATGGATTTGCAGAGTTTGGGACTGATTTTGTAAATATATGATTCAATAGTATGCAAATCTCGATGACATTTACAAACATGTGCGACAGTGCGAGTATTTTCAGTTTTTGACCAACAAAAGTGTTTGCGATATCTTAAAATAAGCTACTTATCACTTAAATGTAATAAGTAACTTATATGAAATAAATAATTGTAACTTATAACTTATATTTTCGTGTTTGGGTGTTTAACTTATAAGTCAGTAGAGTGTTTGGTAAATCAGAACTTATAAGTTCACTTTTTTAAATATTTTCAAAATATTTGTTTTTTAATATATATAAGTGGATATCAATAGAAAGATCTCGATGAGTAGAGAAATTTGACATATACATATCAATTTTTTAATGAACGAATTAAAAGATATATGATTTTAAAGATTTGAAGGATATTATATATTACGTATATCGAGAAATAAGAATAAGTTGAAAGTTGAAAGTTAGAATTTCTAACTTCCAACTTATCAACTTATTTGTATTAAATAAGCCTGTTTCTAGAGTTTGCCAAACAGTCCATGCAATTTGAAAACGGCCGTTTTGTGCCATATTAGTTGAAAACGACCGTTTTGGGCTTCAGCCAAACAGGCTCAATATACAACGCTGCTACAACTTTTTTTTTCTCTCTAAAAAATACAAAAACACTAGAGTAATAAGGGTAAATAAAAAAATAACATTTTTTTTAATCCAAAAACTGAAAATAATATTTTTTGAGGTGGGGTGTTAAAAATAACGTTTTGGATACGTATTTTCAATTTGAGTCCTAGTACGTATTTAGAATTTGGGTATCACTGGGTACTGTAGTAAAAAAAATAAAAAATAAAAAATAAGAAAATACTGATACGCATGTTGTAAATGCGTGTCAGGGTCAGATTCGCATCAAAATGCGAATCTGACCCTGACACGCATTTACAGCATGCATATCACTATTTTTTATTTTTTTTTGGTTTTACCCCTGCGGGGCCCACTAATACCCAAATTCAAAATGCGTATTAGGATACCCAAATTGAAAATGCGTATCCAAAACGTTATTTTTAACACCCCACCTCAGAAAATGTTATTTTCATCATTTTTATCCAAAAAATTGTTTTTTTTAGCATTTTTTCGAGTAATAATCACGGGAAAATTAACGCGGCTGAAAGACAAAAATACCCGTTTTTTAGGTTATAGTAATAAAAATATCCATTTTTCTAATTTTTTGACAAAAATATTCGATGGAATACGCATTTGCCAAATGCGTATCCTTCACAATTTTCAATTTTTTTTATTTTAAATTATGCTTGGGTTATGGTGGAACACGCGCCTCTTTTCTTCCTTTGTATAGGCACGTGGCTTTCACGGTTTGCCAAGCAAGTGAGCAATTGCCTGTCTGCAAGTGGGCAACTGCGTCTGCTACATGTCTGCTGCAACCACATGCATGTCAAGCTAAGGTGTTCATTTTTTTTCAACAAATACGCATTACATGAATGCATATCCTTCGATTACCCATTTCCCTATTGCGTATTACTTAGAAAATGTGAAGGATAAGCATTTGTCAAATGTGTTTTCCATACACCCATTTGGCAAATCCGTATTGAAACGGGTATTTTTGTCAACTTTTTTAAAACCGGGTAGTTTCGTTACTATTGTTCTAAAAAACTAGTATTTTTGTCATTTTTTCAATTAACGCAAACTGTCTGCAAATTGTTTTTAATCTTAATCGTCGGATAAACAATCCAGCTATCCCCGAATTAATTGTTTAAAAATAGATTCTTCTAAAATCTCTATAAATTAATATTATCATGACTTGAGAATTCTATTATTTAGAAAGGTATTAGTTAATTGATAAATTAATAATTATTAATTTACAGAGAATTTTTTACATCAAATAAAATTAATTTCCAATTATATTTTTTTTTTGAGGGGAAAGAAAATCTTATAAATTAGCGGACAAATTGTCCATGATAACAATGGAAGAAATTTCTCTGGGACAATAATTACCCCATACTTGTTCGAAACCAAAAGGAAAAATCCTAGCTAGAGCATGAGCAACTCCATTACCCCCTCTCTTTACATGCATCCACGAGATGGAGTCGAAGTTGGAGCTTGCTTGAAGAACGTCTTCCAGAAGGGCGTCCAAATCAGATAGGAAGATTGAGTTGTTGGTGATTCGATTAACCAAAACTTGGCAATCTGTTTCCACAATAATTTTTGATAGGCCATGTCTACGAGCTAGATGCAAACCAAATAAAAGGGCTTTACATTCGGCTATTACTGGAGACCAACGACCTCTGGTTCTTCTAGTGCCGGCAAAGAGAACATCTCCTGTGGCACTCCTCGCGACAGCACCAAGACCTATCCAACCCTCTGTGTCTAAAGAAGCATCACAGTTGATCTTGATAAAATCCAAGGGCGGAGGTTTCCAAGTACTTGAGCTTTGGGGTAAGGATCTGCTGGAACGACCATAAATTTTGAGGTTATATTTGTTATAATCTTCCACGAGACGCTTAACCCGATCAACAATGATCTGGTGAGGATCTTCTTTGTCATTGAAGATCTTGTCGTTTCTTTTGTTCCAAATAGCCCACATTAGCACTGAACCCGTTTGTTGTTTTTTCTCAGATTTCTGACTCCATGAGACAAGAAGTGATTTGAAGTCCACTTCTTCCTCAGTGCTGAGAAGGTCCTCACAGTGACATTCTTTCCATAAATTACTAACAGAGCGGCATTTGAAGAAGGCATGGCTGATTGTTTCTGATTGACCAGGGCACCAAGGGCATTCATCACTTTCTATCATGTGGCGATGCTTTAGCAGAGTCTTGACTGGGAGAGAGCCTGTACAAATTCTCCAAAGACAGTGACGAACTTTCGGGGATGTCTTTAGCTGCCATATGTCCTTCCAAACGCGATGGGCACTATCGAGGTTAAAAGATTTGCCAAGCATATAAGCAGATTTGACAGAGTAGTTCCCATCTTCTGAACGAGCCCACTTTAAGCAATCTCTTGGGAATCGAAGACTCAACAGAATGGCCATAATGCAGTTGATGTCTCTCTCGTTGAAGGTCTCAGAGAGCAGCTCATGATTCCATTCAACCTTGTCAAACTCAATGAGGTCACAAACTAGATTGACGGTGCTATTTTTTGGAGTCGTTATGTGGTTTCCCTGCTTGTCAATGACCCATGGATCATCCCAAATACTGATGTTGCAACCATTACCTACCTTCCAGCAGGTTCCTTCTTTAACCAGGGATTTGGCTCCCCAAATTCTCCTCCACGCATAGCTTCCAGCCATTCCCAGATGTGAGCTCAAAAAGTTGCTGTTCGGGTAGTATTTACTTTGAAAGACTCGGCCTAGCAGTGAGTCAGGTTTCGAGATTAATCTCCAGGCCTGCCTTCCCAAGAGAGCCACATTAAACACTTCCAAGTCTCGAAAGCCAAGACCCCCCAGACACTTCGGGATGCATAAAGAATCCCAGCTCTGCCAGTGGATTTTATGCTTAGAGTCGGATTGACCCCACCAAAAATTCCTCATCATGCTTTTGATTTCATCAATCACACCAGTAGGAATTTTGTAGATGCCCATTAAATAAGTTGGAATAGCTTGAATCACAGCTTTAATCATGATTTCTTTCCCTGCACGTGATAGATATTTTCCTTTCCAACCTTGTAATTTCTTCCAAATTCTGTCCTTCAAAGCCGCGAAAATCGTTTTCTTTGATCTCCCTAGGATCGTTGGAACACCCAAATATTTTTTGTGCTCATCAACCAACTTCATTTTCAAGAAACCCGTCAACTCTTCCTTAGTAGATTCTGTCACTCCTTTGCTAAAGGATACCTCCGATTTATCGTAGTTAATTTTTTGTCCGGACGCTGCTTCGTAAATGTTGAGAGTCTCAACTATCTTTGAGCATTCCGTTCGATTGGCTCTAGCAAAAAGTAAGCTATCATCTGCGAACAATAGGTGAGAAATGATTGGGCCATTCCTACTTGCTCTAGCTCCATGAATTCTCCCCTCATCCTTTGCTTTGTTCAGAAGACTTGAGAATGCATCAGCTATCATGATAAAAAGGTATGGGGAGAGAGGGTCTCCTTGACGGAGGCCGCGAGTAGGTTTTACCTTGCCACAAACCTCTCCATTTATGATAAATGCATATGATACTGATGATACGCAGCTCATAGTCACCTTGATCCAGTTTTCTGCGAAGCCCATCTTCTTTAACAGTTTTTCCAGGAAGGTCCATTCTACTCTATCGTAGGCTTTGCTCATGTCTAGTTTTAAGGCAATTGTCCCTTTTCGGCTTCTGCTTCTTTTCTTCATTGAATGGAAAAGCTCGAGAGCAATGAGAGCATTGTCTGTGATCAATCTACCCGGAATGAATGCGCTTTGGTTCTCAGAGATTACTCGAGGCATGATTACTCTCAGTCTTCTTGCGATGGCTTTGGTGGCTATCTTAAGTAAGACATTGCATAAAGCAATAGGTCGGAATTCTGACATATGCTTCGGGGACTTAACCTTTGGGATCAAGACAATATTCGTCTTGTTTACTGATTCAGGGGAAAGGAACCCGTGAAGAATACTACATACATAGTTAGTTACTTCATCACCAATGATGTGCCAGAATTTCTGATAGAAAATCGCATGCATCCCATCTGGCCCCGGGGCTTTGCAAGGGTGCATCTCAGAAATTGTTTCAAGGACTTCATCTTTGGAGAATGGCCTAAGGAGGCTGTCATTATCCTCCTGTGTGATCACCGTTTGCATAGAATCGAGCACCTTGTTACAAGCTGCTTCTGCGGGGCCTGAGGAGGTGAACATTTTTTCATAGTAATCCTGGATAATAGCCTCCAAATCTTCATCTTCAGTGCACCAATTTCCATTCTTATCGAATAGACCTTTTATCTCATTTCTTTTCCTACGTTGTGAGGCTTTGTGGTGAAAATATTTTGTATTTTTGTCCCCATCCTTGATTTCAGCTGATCTAGACCTGATATACCAATATGCTTCTTGTTTCTCATATAATTCATCTAGCTTCTTTTCAAACCCAGCACATTTTGCAATATTCTCCTCCGTGATTTCTGATTTTTGAGTTTTCTTCAGCTGATTTTCTGTCTCCTTGATTTCTTTGCTGAAGTTAGAGAGTTGATTTCCACCCCAGCAAATTAGAGATTTCAACATCAAGTCCAGTCTGTCCGCAAGGTGCCTTCCTTCCGAATTAGACCATGTTTGTCTGACCACGTTGATACAAGCCTCATCAAGTAGCCAAGCTGTTTCGAACTTGAAGGATTTTTTACCTCGTTTCCGTTTTCGTTTGGGTGTCTTTTGGCGCAGAAAGATTGGAGTATGATCCGGCTTGTACCGAACTAAGTGTTCCACTGTTGTTTCTGGGAACAAATTGAACCACTCAGCATTACCACAAAACCTGTCCAGTCTCTCCCTGACCATTGTTGAGCTAGACCGACCTCGCTCCCAAGTGTACCACTGGCCTTCATAGCCTAAGTCTCGCAGGTTACAAACATCTAGGACTTCTTGAAAGCTATACATATCTCTTCTTTCAGCTGTGGTACCCCCTTCTTTTTCGTCATGACTTAAAATCTCATTGAAGTCTCCACCGAAAATAATGGGTCCTTGATAGTTCTCCATAAGGTTACGAACTAGACGCCAAGTATTATGCTTATCTGAGGTACTGGGCCAACCATAAATCCCCACAAACCTCCATGAAACATTTTCTTTGAATACATCCCCACAGATATGGTTTTGGGAAAAGGACACCAAGGAGAACGAAATATTATCACTATTCCAGTACATGCACAAGCCTCCAGATTTTCCAATACTGTTTACTCCTATTGCACAATCAAAACCTATTTTGCTCTTAATATTCTCCGAGTCTTTTTTGTTAATCATAGTCTCGGACAGAAAGAGCAAATCAGGGGTTAGCTCATTGCACCACTTACGTAGTGCACTAACTGTACGGGGGTTGCCAATTCCCCGACAGTTCCAACATAAGGTTTTCATTGTCTTTCGTGGGGTTGGTTGTTGCCAACACCCGCTACTGTCAAGGAGTCGCCAGTTGAGAGAAGAACAGTGGCATGCTTGGCCCTTTTCTCCCCCTCATTGATGACAACATCAGTGTCTCCACGTAATGCTTCAATGCAATAGACATTTCTCTTTTTCTTTTCATCCTGAACTTTATTATCCGTACCGTTTCTGTTGAGTTGCAGGCTATCGTTCCCATTTCTGCTCGGGCTTCCTCTTGTTTGTCTTTTCCATTTTTGGGATGGCTTTGATTGCTTGATCACTTCATTACCCAGAGTAGTAATAGAGGTGTCCAGGGTATGCTGTTTAGGGGTTTGAGACTCCCCCACGATTGGCATGTCACTAATAGTTGCTAAAAGAGCAGCAGAGCTATCACTTGCCTTTTGTAATTCTTTATTAGCATCCCACGTGATGCCCAAAGCATGCGCATCAGATATGGGTATACTTTGCTTCTTTTTATTGGTCTCCCACATGGTGCCTGAAGCGTGCACCTCGGAATCTTTCTCCTTTTTGTTTAATAATGCTGACATATCATTAGCATCTTTCCTGTTTCCAAGAGGGATCTCATCTTCTCCGATCTCGAACAATGCATCCTCACCGGACTGCCCGGTATTCTGAGCGTCTGTCGACTTCAAAGGTGTTATACTCTGGTTGTTCTGGCTTTCCTCCGTTGTACCTTGTCTATTCAGAACTCTGTCTGCATAATCTGCTTTCAGCCAAGGGCCAAAAGCCCTTTCTTCCAAGACTCCCCCGTGGTCAAGCATCTTTGTTGGGCTCTCACACCATTTCTGATCATGCCCCATGCATCCACACTTAAAGCACATGTATGGAAGTCTTTCATATTTGAATTTGATCCATTTCCTTTGGCCCTCGTACATGACTGTTAAGCCGGGGACAATGGGGCTATTTATGCCAATCTCCACTCGGAACCTGGCGTGCCCTCGAACTATCATTTTTGCAGGTGTTTCTTCTGGAATGAAGAGGACTTTACCAGCCGATTTTGCCATCTTCTGAATGTTCTTCTCTGTTACCATCTTGACCGGGATGTCCGTGGCTCTTACCCATAACTGCACTTTATTCAACACTTCTGTCCAGTCGTTTTGGATCTCCATGATTGATCCTACCACCAATATAGCATTGTTAAGGAACCATGGAGCCTTTTCAACCACTTTCTTCGTAAT
The DNA here is from genome assembly GCA_037693485.1 of Kitagawia praeruptora. Classification (NCBI taxonomy): domain Eukaryota; kingdom Viridiplantae; phylum Streptophyta; class Magnoliopsida; order Apiales; family Apiaceae; genus Kitagawia; species Kitagawia praeruptora. The sequence continues at coordinate 99,808,265 of CM075352.1, read as the reverse complement.
CTTTTCTCCGTTAAAGGAGAAGATGAGGATGTTAGAATCCTTAAGTTTCTCTTTGATCTTAACAGTCCAATCACCACTCCTCACAATCAGTCATAAAACTAGCTACCCTTGCTGTCGAATGAGCCACTAAATTCGCTGATCGTCTCACAAAATACACATAGTGGGACCTCAAGTCCTTAAGAATTTCTGAACAATCTGATAAAATAGACCCAAAGAAAGAGTTGTCACAAGTCCTTGTGTGAATTGCTTTAACTACACCGAGACAGTCTAGCTCGATATACACTTGCTGCTTGTTCAACTTTTTTAACCAGTAAAGAGCCTCTCTGAAGGCCAAAGCCTTTGCAACTCGGGGATCTATAGCTCTTGAAAGTTTACCATCATAACCTACAACAAAACCACTTGATTCGTCTTGAAAGATACAGCCAAACGAACTCCTATTCTACTTTTCCAAGAAGAAAGCAGCATCAACATTACAAGATAACCAACCTGACGGCGGAGGCTTCCAAATCAGCATACCTTTTCGAAAAATACAGGAACTGATACGATTCTGAGAAACTTGAGCTTGTTGCCACTGGAAAATAGAAGAACTAGCTTCATTAATTACCAGCATCGGAATCTTCTGTCTGTTGTTCCACATCACCGAGTTTCTATGGTTCCAAATGCTCCACATTAGCGCGCAAAAAATCTCAACATCATTCAGAGATAAAGAGTCGAAAGAAGTGATAATCATTTGAGGGACAGATTGATCCGTAGGCCAAGGGAAGTTGATTTTGCATAAGCTCCAACATCTGTTTGCAAAAGGACAATCCACAAGAATATGATAAGATGATATCAAAGATAAAATAATATTTTTGGAACCTTTTGCACTTAAAGAATCACTCACGACATCAAAAACATTAATTAATAACTTTTTAATGCTTTACGAAAATACAACATTCAAACTTTTTGTTGTAACAAAAAAGGTTAAGGATGAGTTTAATATAGACTCAAATTTTAAGAATCCTAGAATCATATTTTACAAAAAGATAATATAGATATTTTTATGATTATAAAGGATTTATTAATTTATAATATTATTGGGAACATATTACATATATTTATATAGGGTTTCTCGAAAAAATTATTAGTTTATTATCTTATCGAAATTGATCATTTTTTGAATTAAACTAACTTGACCGGAAAAAATTATTAAATTAGAGAAATTATTAATTTATCGAGTATTAATTTAACGAAATTTTACTGTAACTCTATTAACTAATACTATATATTAATAGTAGTTGAGCTATATGTTTGTCGTTCCAAAGATCTTGATTCGATTCTTACTTAAATCAATTTATATTATATTAATATTAATGAAAAATTTTAAACTTAATTAAAAAAAGAAAAAAAATATAGATATATAATAATTTGCACAATCAAAAAACTTTATCATGATGTTATTAATTTTGATTTCGGGATAAATAATTAAAACATACTAAATATTTTCTAGGAAAATAAAAAATTGCAAACAAATCAAGTTTTAAAAATTCAATCTATACTATTATATGATAGCCGAAAAATTAAAAGTTTAGTTGATCGGTACGATACCTATTGATTTTAATTAAGTTTAGTTGATCGTTACGTTACCTATTGATTTTAATTCTTTATCCTTATTTATTTTTACTTAATTATTTATACTTACTAATAATTAATAAATTTACTTTCTCAGGTAAAACATGTTACCTTTCTATTTTTCAATAATTAATCAAGGGTGAAGTCACTAAATAACAATTTTTTTAATGGTATTGATGAAAATAACAATTTTCGGGAGACATTGTAAAAAATACCGAATTTAACACGCATGTGGTATTAGGGTATCACATATTACGCATGTATCACTGGGGTAACTCCTCAATACGCAAGTACAATTGGGGTATTGTTTAATAAATTTATATTTAAATTTAATTTTGGGAATTTGTATAATATGTCCCAAATTAATAGATCATTTTACAAATATGTCCCATCATATTGATTTATTAATTATATGTCCCATTATCATTTTTTAGGTTTTATAAAGACTAATATACCCTTTTTTATTAATTAGTTATTATTATAAGTATACTACAATTTTAAAATTTTATTAATTGAAAAAAATATTTTATTTTTAGTATAGGACCAGGGGTGTTTTTTTTAATTTTAACCATAAAATATTTTTTTTTTATTTTTTTTCTTACACGGGCCCCGCCAGGGGCACCCTTAACCAAATAAAATATTAAAATTTATAATTTAAATTAATCAAATTATGTTCTTATTAGACATTATATTTTAAAATATATTTGATTAAAAAGGGTATAATGGTCCTTTTCTGTAAAAATTTGAATGAAAAACTTATTTTAGGATAGATTTGAAATTTCAAATATATATAGGACATATTTACAAACCATGTTTTAAATTGGGATATATTATTAAAAAACCCTTAAATTTTAGATACGCAAGTAGAACTTGGGTATCATGCAAATATTTTATATTATAAAAACTAAGTACGCAAGCTTAGATCAGGTATTATGAATTATGTATAATATGAATGACATGGGTTTGCTGTCTGGATAAACAGATACATACACTGTATCACACATATATATACACGTCTTTGCAAACTCATCTGATCAGTTGTATCTTATTTCTCTCTCATACATCTCTCCTCTTCTGATATGGGAAATTAGTTCGATTTAAATAAGTAAATAAAATGTAATTGAAATAGTCAATGGAGTCAAACAGGATTTTAGGCGCCAAAGTTAGTTAGAGATTAGAATCTCTATATAACAAACTCTGTATTCATTTGTTCAGTTTTATGAAAGATTTAGCATTTCTTCTTCTCCTCTTTCTCTCTTTCTCTGAATGTCTCTCTCTCTCTCTCTCTCTCTCTCTCTCCTTATCTCTCTAGTTTTCTGTTAATTCTTGTTCAAGACCATAGATACATTACTGTAACTGTGTGTAAAAACTCATTAAAGACATGGTTACTGTAACAATGGTATCAGAGCAATCTTTCCTGGCGTGATTTGTTATTCTCTGTTGATTGTTCTTGAGATTTAACGAGACAATTCTGGCGCGAGCTACCAGAAAAACTGTGGCGACGATGGCGGCAACATCATCTGAAGATCAATTCAAGGCTCTTGAGAAGAAAATCGATGAACAACAACATCGATTAGAGGATTTGATGAAGATCATCTTAGAAATGCAAAACACTAATTCTGGTTCTTCTTCTCAGATTCTTGTGACAAATCCACAAGCTACAGGTAATAATTCTGTTCGTCCTCTTGGTTATGTTCCTAAATTGGAATTTCCGAAATTTGATGGATCTGGTTCCAAGAATTGGGTCAAGAAATGTGAAAAGTATTTTGGTTTATGTAAAATTCCTGAGGATCAAAAAGTGGATTTGGCTTCATTATACATGATTGATAAGGCAGAAGTGTGGGTGGCTGATTATCTGACTGGTAGGAGGAATGTAGTATGGAGTGAGTTTATAATGGATTTGGATGCTAGGTTTAGGGATGAATTGGGGGATAATGTTGTTGAGCAGTTTAATAGGTTGCAACAATCTGGATCTCTAGAGGATTACATTGATGAATTTGAGAGTTTGAAGTCAGTAATGTTTCAGCAAAATCACAGGCTCCCTGCTACCTATGTCTTAGATAGTTTTGTGGGAGGACTGAAACCAGCAATTAAGCCTTTTGTCAAAGCTTTTAAGCCCACAACAGTGACAGAAGCAATTAGGTTTGCAAGATTGCAAGAAGAATCTTTGGCTGCAAGTGCTGCTAAACACAATAAATCTACTTTTCCAGTGTTTCCTATGTCCAAGAATATTCATTCCTATAACAGTGGTAAACCACCTTTACTTCCTACTCCACAAATGAAGCCAGTTGCCTCTGTGATTCCTAAGGAGAATTCTAGGCCATTTAAATACATTCCTGCAGAAGTAAGGGCTGAGAAATTGGCAAAAGGTCTATGCTATTATTGTGATCAGAAGTATGAGAGAGGTCATAAATGCAAATTTAAAGAGGCACAACTCTTTACTGTGGAAATACCATCTAGTGAAGATGAAGAATTGTATGAGGATAGTGATATAGATGTGGATGGTTTGATTGATCCTTGTATTTCAGTCAATGCACTCTCTGGAAATCAGTCTTATCAAACAATGAGGGTTAAAGGAGTTTCTCAGAATCAACCTTTACACATTCTAATTGATTCAGGAAGTACTCATAACTTTCTGGATGTGGATGTAGCTAAGAAGTTAGGGGTCAAGTTACATCAGATTGAGTCTCAAGCTGTTACAGTTGCAGATGGCAATAATATTGTATGTCAACAGATGGTGAAGCAATTCACTTGGAAATTGAATGGAACTCAATTTCAGGCTGATGTATTGTTAATACCCTTGGGGAGCTGTGATATGGTGTTAGGAGTACAGTGGTTAAGTACATTGGGGGCTGTTTCTTGGGATTTTAAGAAACTTATTATGCAGTTTGAATTCCAAAAGAAAACAGTTATTCTGAAGGGTGTAGCTCCAAAGAGGGTTAAGATAATGACAAGGGCTCCAACTCAAAAGATGATGCAGAATGCATCTCAGTTATGTTTTCTTCAGGTGAGGCAATTGGTTGTTGATGCATCAGTTCAGATGAATTCTATAGAGGTAGGAGAGCCAGCTGAGGTTAGTACTCTTAAGTCTAAGTATGCTTGTGTTTTTGAGGAACCTACTGCATTACCACCTTGTAGAGGGGTGTTTGATCATAGAATTCCATTGGAACCTGATGCAAAACCTGTGAGTATTAGGCCCTACAGATATCCTATCAAACAAAGAGATATTATTGAGCAAAGTATAGCAGAAATGTTGGATAGGGGTATTATTCAGAAGAGTTCAAGTCCTTTTGCATCTCCTGTGGTTCTAGTAGGAAAGAAGGATGGTACATGGAGACTTTGTGTAGATTATAGGGAATTAAATAAAAGAACTGTCAAAGATAAATTCCCTATTCCAGTAGTGGAGGAGTTGATAGATGAGTTGGCTGGAGCTACTATTTTTAGTAAACTTGATTTGAGAGCTGGTTACCATCAAATGAGAATTTGTCCAGAAGATGTTTATAAGACAGCCTTTAAGACTCATACTGGCCATTATGAATTTTTGGTAATGCCTTTTGGCCTTACCAATGCACCTGCTAGTTTTCAGGGATGGATGAATGATATATTCAAGCATTTATTGAGAAAATTTGTGCTTATCTTCTTTGATGATATATTGGTGTATAGTAAGTCTATTGAAGAACACTGGCAGCATTTGGGAGTGGTATTTGAATTAATGAAGGAACATCAGTTGTATGCTAAGGCTAGTAAGTGTAATTTTGCTATGCAGAAAATTTAGTATTTAGGCCATTTTCTTTCTCAGAATGGTGTAGAGACAGATCCTCAGAAAATTAAAGCTGTTGCAGAGTGGCCTGTTCCTAAGAATGCTAAAGATTTAAGAAGTTTTTTGGGCCTTGCTGGTTATTATAGGAAGTTTGTTAAGAATTTTGCTTGGATAAGTAAGGATTTAACTGCCTTATTGAAGAAAGGAGAATTTGGTTGGAGTGATAAAGCACAGGTGGCCTTTACTGCATTAAAACAGGCACTTACTACTGCACCTGTTCTGGCAGTGCCTGATTTTAGTAAGCAATTTGTAGTGGAAACTGATGCTTCCAAAGATGGTATAGGAGCTGTGCTCATGCAAGGGGACCATCCTATTGCTTTCATCAGTAAAGCATTAGGACCTAGATGGCAAAAGTTGTCAGTTTATGAGAAAGAACTTTTAGCAATAGTTTGTGCAGTTCAGAAATGGGAACAGTATCTAAGTGGGGGACATTTCTTGATTAAAACTGATCAGAAAAGTTTAAAATGGCTCTTACAGCAGAAAATTTCAACACCATTTCAACAATTCTGGTTATCCAAGTTGATGGGGTTTGATTATGAAATTCAATATAAGCATGGGAAAGAAAATTTGGCAGCTGATGCTCTTTCTAGGATGCAAGGTACTGAGGTTTTGTTTTTAGCCATATCTGTTGTGGATTCTGATCTGTGTGCTCAAATTAAGAATAGTTACAATCAAGATTTGAATCTACTACAGCTTATCCAGAATTTGCAAAATCAGATAGTTGTTCCTCCATTTCTGTGGATTGACAATTTACTTCGAAGGAAAGGTAAAATAGTAGTGGGTTCTGATGTTCAGTTGAGAACAAAATTGATAGCTTGGCAACATGGAACACCTGAAAGTGGTCATGTAGGAAGAGATGCCACTTATCAGAGGGTTAGAAATCTGTTTTACTGGAAGGGTATGGTTAAAGATGTTAGCCATTATGTAAGACATTGTGGAGTCTGTCAAGCTTCTAAGTATGATGTAGCAGCATACCCTGGACTCTTACAGCCTCTTCCTATACCTGAAGAAGTGTGGCTCGATATCTCTATGGATTTCATTACTGGATTGCCAAAATCTCATGGAAAGGATGTTATCTTAGTAGTGGTGGATAGATTGAGCAAGTATGCACATTTTATTCCTTTAACACATCCTTTTACTGCTAAACAAGTTGCTCAAAGTTATTTGGATCAAGTTTTTAAGCTACATGGGTGGCCAAGGTCCATTGTTAGTGATAGAGATGCTATCTTTTTGAGTAGTTTTTGGCAACATCTGTTTGCTCTTCATGGTACAGACTTGCTTCTTTCATCAGCCTATCATCCACAAACAGATGGGCAAACCGAGGTAGTTAACAGATGTTTGGAAACCTACCTAAGGTGTATGTGTGGTGATTGCCCTGCTGAATGGAGTTCTTGGTTATCTTTAGCTGAGTGGTGGTATAATACTCATTACCACTCAGCCATTGGTTGTACACCTTTTGAGGTTGTTTACAATCAATCTCCTCCTTTGCACTTGCCTTACCTTCCAGGAGAGTCCAATAATAAGGAGGTAGATAGGTCAATGCAGAGAAGAGAGTTTATGATTGAAAATGTCAAATATCATTTGGCCAAGGCTCAGGTTCGAATGAAGGTGCATGCAGACAAAAATAGAACTGAGAGAGTGTTTCAGGTTGGAGATTGGGTGTGGTTAAAGTTGCAACCCTATAGGCAACAATCAGTGCAGAAAAGAACCAATCAGAAACTAGCTTATAAGTTTTATGGACCATTTTTAGTTACTGGGGTTGTTGGTCAGGTTGCCTATAAACTACAATTGCCTTCTCAATCTGTGGTCCACAATGTTTTTCATGTATCTCAGTTGAAGAAATTTTATGGGGATCCACCTGTAACTGTTGATGTTCCAGATTGGTGGTTGATAACACCAGCACAAGTGCAGACTGATACTACTGGTAATGATGTGCTTCCAGTGGCTATTTTGGATAAGAGGATGATCAAAGTGCATAACAAGGCTCAAGTCCAATATTTGGTACAGTGGGCAGGAGTTGCTAAGGCTTCTTGGGAAGTTGCTGCTGAGTTTGTAGAGAAATTTCCGGAGTTTCCTATGATTTGAATAAGACTAGACTTGAGGTCAAGTCTTGTTGAAGAGGGGTGGTATGATATGGGAAATTAGTTCGATTTAAATAAGTAAATAAAATGTAATTGAAATAGTCAATGGAGTCAAACAGGATTTTAGGCGCCAAAGTTAGTTAGAGATTAGAATCTCTATATAACAAACTCTGTATTCATTTGTTCAGTTTTATGAAAGATTTAGCATTTCTTCTTCTCCTCTTTCTCTCTTTCTCTGAATGTCTCTCTCTCTCTCTCTCCTTATCTCTCTAGTTCTCTGTTAATTCTTGTTCAAGACCATAGATACATTACTGTAACTGTGTGTAAAAACTCATTAAAGACATGGTTACTGTAACATCTTCCCTGTGTTTTAGTTCCCTTTTCTGTGTAAAAAGTTTTAACATAAACTACTGAGGAAGGATATGCACATGAATACGCATGTATTGTTTGGGTAACAAAACCGGTAGAAATAACTCTTACTTCTGGAAATTGATACTTTCGTATTTTTAGATTAATAATTTGTTATTTTTAACATTTTTTCATTAATCAATTTATTTTTTCACATAAAATACATTATTTTTATATTTTATCTAACTAAATTTTTTACTTTTCTAAAAACAATATAAGCAATTCTCTTTAATAAAATAAAAATATTATACCTATAATTACTAATGATTAATTAAGTATTTTTTTTAACTAAAATACGTTATCTTTTCTATTTTTTTATTATTTCCTAAAAAACCTATATTCCTTACTAAAAATGATATAAGCGATTTTATTTAATTAATTATGGGCAAATGAGCTTTTTCGTCACTGTACTATTCAAAAAATTTCAATTGGATCACCAATTCAAAAAAAATTTCAATCGTATAATAAAACACTCAAAACATTAAGTATTGTTTTTGAATACTTAATTTCAATTGAAAATTTTTGAATAGTCAACTTTTTAAAAATTGTTGAAAATTAATTAAGTATTGTTTTTTTAACGCTAATATAGAAGATACTCTATGATGTTTTAAGTTAGGAGCAGGACAGTGACGTGCATGAAGTGTTTGGAAGCGTTAAAGACAGAAACGAGAGGCTGTGATAGTGTGGATAAAACCGAAGCTGTTTTGGAGAAAGGGTGGGGGGTGGGGTCGTAATTCTTATCACAATTGTAAGAATGAGAAATCACCAAACAAACATATATACAACAACACTACATGGCCTTGTTTAAATCTATTTATCGAAAGAAAGAAGGGTTGTTATTTTATAATTGCCCAGCAGCATGGCACCTATGGCAGTGAATCAGCATAAAGTGCAACCTTCTTTCTCTCTTCTCACTTCTTCCCTCTCTGACTTCACTGGAACCAAGTTGACCTCCTCACTTCAGGTACTTATGCAAACCATTCTTGTATAATTATTTGATTCATTCTATGATTGTCATATCCTCAACTTGGAAGGTGTCTCGTCTTGTATTGTTCTTGATAGGGCTGCACATGAGTTCCGAAAATCGACCAAACCAACCCAAACCGACCCTATTTTTAACCGTTCAAATCGAACCATCCAAAACCATGGGTTGAACGGGTTAATTTTTTAAAAACCCGAACTAATTGGGTTGGGTAAGGGTTTAACAAATTTTAACCCTTACCCAACCAAACCCAACCCGTTTACGTAAACTGTAGAATTTCTTGCATATTTTCTACATATTCTATATGTTTTCTACATATTTTCTTCAAATTTATGCACGATATAACTTTTCTGCAACACTTTTTGTAACACTCTCCAACACTTTCTGGCTTATGTTACATTCTGCAACACTTTCTACAACATTCTGCAACACTTTCTGCAACATTCCGCAACACTTTCTTACTTTTGCAACATTTGCTACAACATTTTCTGCGAAGTGCAGAATTTTCTGCAATGTGCGGGATTTTCTAGCAAATTTTTTCCGATTAGCAAATTTAACCCAACCCAACCCGAACCAAACCAAAGTAATTGGGTTGGGTCAGGGTTGGGTTACAGAATTTTTTTCAATTAATGGGTTGAATTTTTATAAAACCGAACTAAGTGGGTTGGGTAGAAGTTTGACGAAACCCGACCCAACCCTACCCATGTGCAGCCCTAGTTCTTGATACATAAAACACAGTAATACATACGAAAGCAAGACGACTAATCCAACAAGAAATCAGAAAATGGAGCTACTCACATTGCATTTAGATAAATCAGCATCTACTTGCACTCCATTTTTGTATATGATAAAATGATTAAAACTCTCTTTGGTTTTATACATATGATCGATCATGTAATTGACTCTGTCTTCTATATATGGTTCTAGTATAAGCGGAAAGTATGCCAGCCAAAAGGAGCATTGCATGTTACAGCATCAAGTGCCAAAAAAATCCTTATAATGGGAGGCACTCGATTTATTGGTGTCTTTTTATCCAGGCTTCTCGTCAAAGAGGGCCATCAGGTTTGTACATAACTTTCTAACCTCCCTTTTTAAGTTTCCTCTGTTCTTTTTACAAAGTTTTGGTTACCAAACTACCATCTTACAACATGACTACAAGTGTGATGCAAAAACCATCTCAGCACATCTTTGAAATTGTTATGAACCGTATATAATTACTAGTGCAGGTGACTTTATTCACTAGAGGTAAAGCTCCCATTACCCAAAACTTGCCTGGTGAATCAGAGGCGGATTATGATGCTTTCAAATCCAAGGTACAAATTACAATTATACGTGTTCTATTTGGGCTCTAATATATCTTTTGGTTTGCCTATTGTTATATACTTAATTGTCCAGTCGCCATGCTCTAAGTAGAAATGGTTTTACATTGTAGATATCTCACTTGAAAGGAGACCGGAAGGATTTTGATTTTGTGAGAACTAGTCTTGCTGCAGAAGGCTTTGATGTTGTTTATGACATCAATGGTGTGTCTAAGCTTATGCTCTTAGCCTAGGTTCCTGCGTTATAATGTTGCTAAGTAGAAAATCACTGCCTAATGTATTTGTTCTTATTTTCTTTATATGCTTTTTCTAAGAAATTTGTATGCTTCAGGACGTGAGGCAGATGAAGTAGAGCCCATATTGGATGCATTACCAAATCTAGAACAGTAAGCTTTTACTGTGACAAATTCATCATTTGAGCAGTATTTTAAATTGATTTACTTTTTCTGACAGAAAAAATCATAGTATTAATGGTTAAGGTTCTTGGATATAAGTTATAAATTGCTCTTCTAAAAATTGAGGGGCTCATGGAGATTGCTCTCTCTATGTTACTCAGAGTCACTGAAGTAGTAAAGCATATTTTATTACTCTAGGTGAATGGAGACATCTAAATTTTTTCCTAATGTTAGCTGCTGACTTCCCTTCACTTGTTGACAGGTACATATACTGCTCTTCAGCTGGTGTCTACCTTAAATCTGATCTTTTACCCCATTTCGAGGTCAGTGTACTGTAATAAATCTCTTTCATGAAGACATACTATTGCTTTAATATTCATTTTCTTGCTGCTGAAATTGAAACTATATGCTCAGTAAATGTCATGTTCCATGTTTTCCACTATCTGAAATCCCCCAGAGCTATAATATATCCATAGACAATGATGAACTATATATTTATACTCAGCATTCTCATCCATCTTGTCTTCCTTCAACCCTGTGTAATCACTACTTGAATCAACATCATTCAAGACCTGGTCAATGCCATAGGCCCATAGCGAGTATATAAGTTGTGTTGTTTTCTTCTTTGTCAACCTTAGGAAAAAGGTGCCGAATTTATTATCATCATTGTTTAAAAGCATTATGCTTTGTCAAATATAAGGACTCAATTTTATCTGCACTCAAATCCCCATATTGTACATGATAATGTTTGTAATTTACCGAGTTAATGTCCATCATTGCCTGCAAGTTTCTACTCTGCTGGGAACTTGCCGGTAGTACTTCACATTCTATATGTCTCTCATGTCAGTAATACTTCAATTTATTTACTTTTTATTTTTGTAATAGAGTGATGCAGTTGACCCAAAGAGCAGGCACAAGGGAAAGCTTAATACAGAAGCCTTGCTACAATCTAGAGATGTTAATTGGACTTCTATAAGGCCAGTTTACATCTATGGGCCGTTGAATTACAACCCTATTGAAGAGTGGTTCTTTCACCGATTAAAAGCTGGTCGCCCAATCCCCATTCCAGGCTCGGGGATGCAAATAACGCAACTTGGTCATGTAGAGGTTAGTAATTGCTTGCTCAGTATTACTACCATTTGGTTTTATATCCACGAAATAGAAATTCATCTGAGTTAAACATCATTTAGAAAGAGCTTTCTCTACTTGCAAATTTGTAGAAAGTGAGACTGAGCAAGTGAACAAGCACCTTCCTCTCCCTTTTGAATAGGCTAAAACACCCTTGCACGAAACATAGCATTATAAAATGAAGTGTTATGAGTTACTACACATCTGCCTTTAATATTTTGCTTAATACCAGGACTTAGCAACGGCTTTTGTTGAGGTACTATGTAATGAAAAAGCGATAAAACAAATATTCAACATATCCGGGGAGAAGTACGTTACATTTGATGGATTAGCAAGAGCATGTGCCAAGGTATGTTGTTCAGTATACATATTCTGTGCCAAGTGAAATTTCAAGTTATTGATTATGTAAATCTGCCACAGGCTGGTGGATTCCCTGAACCCGAAATTGTTCACTACAATCCCAAAGAATTCGATTTTGGTAAAAAGAAAGCCTTTCCATTCCGGGACCAGGTACATGGTTGCAGTTCTGGTTCTGTTCTATGATAACATAATACTACAGTTTCCTGCTCGAAATACGCTAAATAATTTCCCTTATTTCTTTTGAGGGGCCTATTTACAGTAATAAAACATCGTTAGATTATCTGATAACCAGAAACTATAGACAGTTCCTATGCTTTAAAAGCTTGAAATATGCATATTTATCTTTTAAATATATTTCAAATATTGATTGTTTGAATAACTCACTTCGATTTCCTATTAAAACGCAGCATTTCTTTACGTCAGTTGAGAAAGCGAAGAGTGTGCTTGGGTTGATACCAGAATATGGTCTGGTAGAAGGTTTGACACGGTCCTATGAGCTAGATTTCGGCAGGGGAGGGTTCAGAAAAGAAGCTGATTTCACCACAGATGACATGATTCTTGGAAAAAATTTAGTTCTTCAAAGCTAGAGCCTAATTTTTTCAATTTGATTTTATCTGCCCTGTTTTTTCCTTTTACTCAAACCTCAGAAAATTCAACATTATTGTCTGAGATATAAACTTTCTTAGGTACTGTAGTCCCTATGACAAAGAAAGAGACCAAGAGTTCTTCCATGTTTAAGTTCTTGTGCCACTAAATAAGAGTTACATGCTAAGTTCTTGTGCCAGTGAATAAGAGTTATACTGAATTGTCTTGCAATGTTTGTCCTAATATTAAAAATTGTAAACTCATGGAAAAGTTAATAATTCCTAATTAAATGTATAGACTGTATGTGAATGATAAGAAATTCTGAATTGTTCATGAAAATATTGAAGTACATTGTTTAGGTTTGTGTAGGTATTGTATGAGACTAAACAAACTGTATTAACTGAAAATACTTGGTTTAATTATGTTAGGTTTACTTGTATAAAAAGAGTAATCAAGTAGTCAAGTTACAACTATGAAATGTTGAAGTAGCAGTATTTTTAGCCACTTTTTTCATATTCTTTTGTCGACCTGATTGTAAGTTTTTTTTTTTTACTAAATACCTGATTGTAAGTTTATTTCCATTTCAACCTTCTGTATTTTAATAAAAAGTTCACGTATTTTTATTCAAATTCAAAACAACTTTTCTAAAAATAATTATGAAATTACTAATAAATTACTTTGAATTATGTATAAAATAAACAAAAACTAAGATCGTAAACGAATCGAGTTAAGTTGAGTTTTTGCTTATCGAGTTCGAGTTCGATTTTTTTCTATCGTATCGAACCAAACTCGATTATCTTATTTCGAACTCAAACTCGTTAATAAATGAATCGAATTTGAGTTGTTCATAAACATTTCGAGTTGAGTTTAAATTTTTCAATAATTTTTTTTCCACTTTACACTTGTTTTTTTCACTATCTTATGCATGTTCATTTTTAAATTTGTGAATGACAAGAATTAGACTATTGTAGTTAATCTATAATATACATACTATTGTATTTATATATTATAATCTTTTATTTATGTAAATAAATTATTATATTTATGTATATGAATTTTCGAATCAAATTTGACGAATAGGATTGAATATGAATTAATCTCGATTCGAGTTCGAACCGAACATTCACAAATTTGAATTGAGTACATAAACTTATCAATTTCTTATAAAATTGAGTCACATCAACTTATACGAGTCGAATTAACCAATTCGTTTAGAATTTTAATGAAAACCATTTATTATTTATAATCTATTATTTATTATTTATAATATATATTATTGTATTTATATATTATAATCTAATATATATGTAAATAAAATATTTTGTTTGTGTATATGAATTTTCGAATCAAATTTAACGAATCGAATTAAATACGAGTTAATCTCAATTCGAGTTCAAGCCGAACATTCATAAAATTTGAATTGAGTCACATTACTTATCAATTTCTTATAAAATTGAATCACATTGACTTATACGAGTCGAATTAACCAATTCGATTCATTTAGAATTTTAATGAAAACCATTTATTATTTAATGTTACAATATTGAATTTATTATTGGCTTAATGACCTTTTGACCCTTTATGTTTGCACATTTATACCCATAAAGCCCTACAGTTTTAAAGCGTTCTTTTTCGCCCCTCCAACTTCAGAAATGTACCTTTTAGCCACAAAACCGTCGCCTTTTTGACACAAAACCGTCGTCTTTTAGAATGAATAGGCGACGGTTTGTGACAAAAAGGTACATTTCTGAAGTTGGAGTGGCAAAAAGGAACGAGTTTAAACGTTTGGGCTTTATGGGTATAAGTGTGCAAACTTGAAGGGCCAAAAGGTCATTAAACCTTTATTATTAGATCACTATCCCGTAATATGAAAATTATTTATAAATAAAGCTGATGTACCTGTACATAAAAAACTTACCCTGGAAAGTGTTCAATAAAAATATTTTGGAAGGAAAAGAAAAGAAAATTAATGAGTAATTTCTACACCTTGTTCCACAATTATTTTTTGGGAAAGAAGAGATGTATTCAATTAAGATTTTGAAGGATTTTGAGGGATTTTAGAAATCTAGGGTATTCAATTTGGTTTTTTTAAATTCATTAAAATCTTGAGATATTCAATTTGGATTTCAAAATGTCATTTAAAAATCTGAGGGTATTCAATTAGGATTTCAAAAATCCATTCAAATCCGATGGTATTAAAAAATCTATGGATTTTTTAGATTTATTACAATTCATGAATTTTGGTGGATTTGTTAGTTGTTTTTATAAATTTTGAAATCTTGCAAAAATTAATAAGATTTTGATGGATTTCTAAAAAAACAATTCAAATCTCAATGACTCAAAATCAATTTTACAAGATTATTTGTAGAATTTAAAATTCATTAAATTCATGAATTATCAGAAATCTTTCAAAATCCCGGTTGGATACACCTTTTTTACATTTTCAATTTTTCTTTAAAAAACAGAAGACACCAACAGTTGCAGTGCCACGTGTGAACAATTGTTGACAAGTCATTTGATTACTCCAATGTATCTATCTAATCGCACATACAGTAATTCCCTGGTTGTTGAGTTTATAAAATAAAAGGGGTCCGGTCTGTGGCAAACGGTTGCCACAGACCCCTTATTTGGCATACTATTTCAGAGCCGTTGGATCGTTGATCCAACGGCTCTGATTTAAAAAAAAAAATTCGCACCGTACCGTATAAACTTTATGCGGTACGGAGTAATTACCAAAATGTCTCTACTGTTCACGTATCGCAGAAACTTTCTGCGGTACGGTGAACAGTAGATTTTTTATGTGAAAATAGGGGGGCATTTTGGTAATTACTCCGTACCGCATAAAGTTTATGCGGTACGGTATTGTTTTTTTTTAAATCACAGCCGTTGGATCAACCATCCAACGGTCCAGAAACAGTATGTTGAATAAGAGGTCCCTGGCATACGTTTGCCAGGGACCGGGAGCCAAAATAAAATACTACTGTCTACGTAATAATGTTAATCAACTCTTCCTATAATTCGCTTTTGTACAGATAAGAACACACACAAACACACACCGCTCCAACCATTCTCATTTTACATTTTCAGGTGTGCAAAAAAGTTCACTTTATTTATTTTATTATTGTCTTTTTTCTTGTAATTTTGATATTGTATGGATGATTATTTATACATGGGGTTTATGATTATGTGTTCAGTTTAGTATGATCAGTCCCTTTACTTGTTTATGCATGATTGTTTTCATCTGGGTTAGTTTTGTTTACTTATAATTTCTTGTTCTTTGATTTAATTTACTGATTGTGATGATATATGTGGTTGTTCATCTTGTGATGATGTTTTGTCAAGTGGGTTTTTGATGTTAACTTGATTGATGATGGTGTTGACTTTGCTATGCTGTTAATTTTTTTGTGATTGTTTTAGTTTATAGTGTGTTGATGATTTTGACTATGATATACTGAGAATTGTTGTGTGAATTTTATCACCAAACTGTAAATTTTATGATGACCGTTAGGAGACCACACAATTTTGTGAAGAGAATTGATCATATTATGGTTTTTGAATGTCTATTGTCTTGTGTATTTGCCAGTTCTTACACGGGTCCTTGTATGTATGTTATAATTTAGATATGTCCGATTCATGATTATGCTGTGTAGCGAGTGACACAGGTTTCTGTAAACAGTACATCGCGTTATGTTTTGTGTTCATCCGTGAAACCTCACTAGTTGTTGGACAAGATTATCAATACGGTTACTTGATAATATTATTTGAATCAAAATGCATACTTTCTAGTTAAAGGTGTTACCTGTATTTTTAGAGTTGAGTGCTTTTGTACTTAAGTTACCATTTCTTAGTTTCATTCAAGTAAACATCAGTTCATTGACTACGAGTTAGTCGTAGAGCAGTTTTTCTTGTCGTTCATATGACATTTCTCTTTTACTGTGGTGTTCTTCTTCACTCACTTATGGTTGCTGGTGCAGCTATTATAAAGTTTATGCTTTGAGATTCTTCGGTTCATTTAAGTGTCCGGTAAATGGGGTCAGAAGGGCCTCCAGCAGTAACAATACATGTGACCGGGTTTAAAAAATTTCATGGTGTTTCAGAGAATCCAACTGAGACGATTGTCAATAATTTACAGGAGTATGTGAAAATTAAAGGTTTACCTAAAGGGGTGACCCTAGGAAGTTGTAGTATTCTTGAGACTGCTGGTCAGGGAGCAGTAACTCCCTTATACCAGGCACTGCAAAGTGCTTTGAGCAAAAAGGACTCAGACTCATCAAACAGTGGCAAAATTATCTGGGTAAGTTGCTCTCATATATTATTATATACAGTTGTGTCAACTTAAGGAAATTATATGTATGTTCCCTTTACCAATTGCTAAGAGAAAAGTCCACGCCGTACATCATTCAGTTCAGATTTTTATATGACAGTAGCCATACTCGTAGATTGTAATATACATCATATTCGTATTAGGGTTTAGGGTTTCATAATCGTATTATGGTTTCTAACACTGTACCCTAAAGTTATTGGAGAAGCTAAATGTCATAATGAAAAGCATGCTCGCCAGTTTGTCTTGAATAAGACTTTATTAGTATTCACCATTATTTTGCCTTCCTTTATGGAATTGCAATCTTTTATTTTAGCTTAAGTAGTGCAGGGACCTGATTCACTCTATCGGCTTTAACACTCCTCCAAACCTTGGATATTAAACATTTATTGTACTTATTTAAGAGTTGATTATGTATAAACTATAAACAAGATGACCAATTCTGTCCAGTCCCGAAATCATGGCACTTTATCACCAAAATTATACTGTCGTAGATGTTATTAAATATAATCATATGAAACATGGAACATGGAACAAGTAGGAAAACAGAGGAAGCACTTCTAACAATATATTTAGGGCATTTTTATTCTCAAGGAGAGTAGAATTTCCTCGTTGACTTCAGATTGAAGAACGATTTTTAGACATTATTATGTGTCGATTGAGCATAACATCACTACGCTACGTAATGCATAAAACTATATTGGTACAGTGACATGTATAATTTGGTCTTGAAATATGTCCTGCATTTTCGTTTGTTGGTTTAGTTGTGATTGCCAGATCTAGTTAAATCTGTCAACACTCCACACTAATCATGAAGTACAGACTATAGTGACATGAAGTGCTTAAGTAGCTATGTTTGTAAGCATAAAAACTTGTAGTTTTCGTATTCATATTGTGATCCCAGTTTCCCGCCTTGTAAAAAAGATTTCCTTAATTAGAAACACATTACAGGTTCACTTTGGTGTTAATAGTGGTGCAACAAGGTTTGCTATCGAACATCAAGCCTTCAATGAAGCTACATTTCGTTGTGCGGATGAATTGGGATGGAAACCTCAGGTCAGATAGAGATTATCTGGAACTAAATTTAACTTCTAACACTTTATGACTCTGTTGTGATGTTTGCAAATTACTGTTTACAGAAAGTTCCAATAATTCCAGCAGACGGAGCAATTTCAAGAACGAGAAAGGTAGAATTGAAAACTATCTTGATCCCCCTCATATTCTTCCGTGGTCTAAGATAAGCCTCACATTAATGTTGTTTTACATATATGTTTTCCGTTTTTTTCTGGAAAAATGTGTCATGGTTTAGTTTCCATGCTTATTGAAAAATAGCTTTAGCATATGTTTTATCTAGCATATGAGTTGAAAATTTTTAAAGTATTTTATTTCCATTCATATTATATCATTTGCACCATCTTCTGGCACTTGGGTTAAAAATATATTTTTATAACATCAAATACTCTTAAAATTCCTGTTAAATATGTACACGAATACTTTGATTCATTGGTCAATATTCTGACATATATCTAAAGTCATCAGGCCAAGTAATAAATTCTTGTGGATACCCAATTGATTTTGTGATATAACAGGAGAAATGAAGGATCTGTTTTGTACAATTTTTCTATTTCACATGTTTTTCTCGGGCATTTGTTACTTTAATTATGGGTACTAATTGCCAGTGCCGTCACAGTCATATCCTATAAAATATAGTGACAGACAGTATACTATAGTCAAAATGTACTTTACCTATATTGTACCTGCATGTATTGTGTGTGTATCTTCAAAAAGCTAAAAAGAAACACTTGGAAAAGGTGAAACAGGAGTGATTTGAGAGACAAAAAACTCCCGGATGCAAAATATGTCACTTGGCTTCTGTACTGCACTTGTTCTGTTTGAAGATAATGCCATACTTATAATTAAGGCCCTTGGCCTCTGTAAATGCCCTGTATGTTCCTGAAACAGGACATCCTTTCTTGCTGCTGCAACTATAGAGTTCAGACTGATAGGGATGCCCGGATGCATCTTATTTGCACTATTTCCTCTGATCTTTGCAAAAAGTTACCTGTTGTTCATGTGATGAGAAATCTTATATTATTCAATTCTTATATATTGTTTTGAGTTTTGACTGTGGTTCATTTCTTAATGAATCAAATTAAATTTTGCGTCATTGTTACTCATTCAATGTTTTTGCTTATAATTACAGACTTCTCTTCCAGTTGGGGAGATTATGTATTCCTTGGCAAAGATGGGTTTTGAGGTCATGACCTCTGATGACGCTGGCCGGTTTGTTTGCAACTATGTCTACTATCATTCCTTGCGTTTTGCAGAGCAGAATGGGATTTTATCACTCTTTGTGCATGTTCCCTCCTTCTCAACCATAGACGAGGAGACCCAAATGCAATTTGCTGCTTCATTATTGGAGGTGCTTGCCTCTACAAATTGAATGTCCACCGCATGTAATGCATTGCGTCCTCCTTGAAGTTAATTGTAAATTGTGTCATAAATTGCTTATCCAGTGTATGCAATTTGCTTCAACCTTGTCAGATGTACTTGCTTCTTGAAATCTGTATATGCACTGCATGCAAATGGCTGCCTCGTTGAAGGAAATTGCCAAGTTAGACTAACTGTCCAATGTGTAATTTTTCGCTTCCATGCTGGAGGTCCTCGAATTGTTATTTCTGATGTATCGGGAAATTCTAAACTCTGATAGCACAGTTTCCTGTAACATATGTAATCTGCGGGATGGATGTGCTGAATTGGTGTTTTAATAAGCAATTGTGTGTATGTGAAACTTGTTTTTGTATGGTTGGGATCTTTATATATATATTGTATATCAATGTATGTAGGACAGTCTTTGTGACAGAACTTATTATCAGCTTGTTCATGCACTCAGATTCTCTCCCGCATTTCTAGTCAACTACTACTCCTTCCGTCCCTAATTAGTAGTACATTTTGTAAAAAACACACATCTTAAGAAATATTTAATGTCATATTTTGTTTTCATAGTTGCCCATACTTATTGCATTAAATAATAACTTTTGAATGTATAATTAATTATAAAGTCAAACATTGGAAATAGAAGTGTAGGGGTAATTTTGGAAAAACTTGAAAAACATGCATTGAAATATGAAAAGAGACAACTATTAGGGATAAATTTTTTTCTCAAAATAGACTACTAAATAGGGACGGAGGGAGTATATGTCTCTAATATATATCCATAGGAATAAAGGTTTTTATGGAAACGAAGCAAAGATTCCGAATCAACTTTACTTGGATCCTGTAGTTGATTCTCTAGAAACAAAGTATCTCCTTTTGGAGTATTTTTATAGCCAGGGGAGCGCAAAATTATTGAATGTTAGCTATATTTGCGTCAGGGTTTGAAGGACGTCTTTTTGTAGCTAAACTTTCTATAACAGATGTATTATATGTACTATGTACTATACTTGGATCCTGTATTGCACATTGTACATTGGTAGATGTTCTTCACCCCCAGACCCTGCTCTGTGCGGGATATACTGGGTATGTTTGGTTTGGTTTTTTTATTCAGCTTTTAACAGATTATTTTGTGGACCCCTTGCAATGCTCGAGGTCCTACAGTTATCACACAGAAAAATACTCCCTCCGTCCCGGCCATTTGTTTACATTTGGTTTGGGCACGGAGACCAAGAATAGTGGGTGTAATATTGGTAAAATAAATGAAGTAGTGGGTGTAATAGTGATTTTATTATTAAAATAAGTGAAGTAGTGAGTGTAATAGTGATTTTATTGTTAAAATAAGTGAAGTAGTGGGTGTAATAGTGTAAAGTATTGTTAAAATAAGTGAAGTAGTGGGTGTAATAGTGTTAAAACTTACTATTTTAGGAAACGTAAAGAATTGGTTGGGACGTCCCAAAAAGGAAAGTGTAAATAATTGGTTGGGACAGAGGGAGTAACCTATTTTAGCGGAATCTACATTATTATACTATTAAACACAATTTTAGTATACAAAGAAGCATTAAATATATATTAAGTCAGAGGTGACTTGTAATTTTGCTTTATGTTTTATGCAGTGTGCATGACTAACGCTATTAGAAGAAATTTCGACTATCTTGTAATATTTTTTTTTCTTTTACATAAAAACTGTGAGTGCTGTGTAAGAAGGGAAATTGATAAGAGCAATCTCCCAATAACTTTTTATCTTGGCTCTTAAGTTTAGATTTCAGAAGAGAAGAAAAATGTGTACTCCAAGAGATCTTTAGTCTGATGCAGAACAGTGGGTCAAGAAGTCCAAATAGAGTATTTGGTAACAATATAAAAGGTTTTGGAGGTCCAATTAATTTATATAATATTTGTTATCCCTTTAATTTAGGATATTAGCTAATTAGAATTCCTTTAATTTAGGATATTCGTTAATTAGAATTTGAGTTGATTAGGAAATTAGTTTACTATATATTGGACTTTATTATTGTAATTCATTAGAGTTTTATTACTGAGAATAATATATCTGAGTTTCCGTGGGATGAGCATGTCCTTATTTCTATGTATCGACGAGGCTTGAATTATGATATTTTAGGTAAAGTAGCTGGTAGGAGATGTTTTCTTTTGAAGATGCGATTCAAATTGCACATTCAGTTGAGGATGATCTGAAAAGGAGGAGCATTGGGATGTCGAGGAATGCTTATGTTATTTCAGATCCTATTCAAGGCCAACAAACGGCTGCTAGCAAATATAATCGTGCTCCAGTTTCATCACAAGGTAGCAACACTAGCAAATGTTTTAACTGTCAAGGAATTGGGCATAAGACATTCGAGTGTCCTTCTCCTAAACAAAATAGCACGTCAAAAAGGGTCAATGTGGTGGAAAAAGAAAACGATGATGATTTATATGCTGAGATGACTAAAGAAGATTTAGAGGCGGAGGAACACTTAGAGAATGCAGCATAATCTTGCAGGCAACAAAGGATGGTGCAAATGACTCCCATGTACGACGCCAACAAATCTTTCACACTCAAGTTACTTGTGCTCGTAAGTTGTGTACTCTTGTCCTTGATACTGGGAGTTGTACTAATGTGATTTTGAAGGAAGCGGTTTGTAAGTTGGGATTAAAAGTGGAATTGCATCCTGAACCTTATGATATAACATGGATAGATGATACGAAATTGCGTGTTCGGGAAAGGTGTTTGGTGACATTTTCAGTTGGGAGGTTTAATGATGCGGTGATGTGTGATGTTCTTCCATTGAAGCTTTGTGATGTCATTTTGGGGCGTCCATGGCTTGTTGATCGAGATGCTCATCATGTTGCACGTGCCAACACATATACGATTGTCAAGAATGGTCGACGACATACTCTTACTTGTGCTCGTTTTCACATGCCACTTGTTCAACTATCTTTGGTGCTCTCTCGTGCTTCTTTTGATTTTATTAACTCGACGGAGTCGAGTTCCTTTCAGCGGAGGAGAATTGATGCAGGACAGTGGGTCAAGAAGCCCAAAGAGAGTATTTGGCAACAATATAAAAGGTTTTGGAGGCCCAATTAGTTTATATAATATTTGTTATCCCTTTAATTTAGGATATTAGCTAATTAGAATCCCTTTAATTTAGGATATTAGTTAATTAGAATTTGAGTTGATTAGGAAAGTAGTTTACTATATATTGGACTTTATTATTGTAATTCATTAGAGTTTTATTATTGAGAATAATATATTGTGTTTTCTGAAAATTTCTTGCGAGAGTTTTCTACCCTAAACCCTGATTATTCCCCTGCCTTCCCCATCATAGTCGGTGTTAGGATTCTAGACAGATTATAAGACTTAAACAAATTGCAGTTAACCTTTTGGACAGTTTGTTAATAGTCTGGACAGATTCTGGACTTCTCTGGACAGATAATACAACTTAAAGAAGAGCAGAAAACAGTAAAGAATAATCACACAAAGAACACAGAATTTACGTGGTTCGATCAAGTGATCTACATCCATAAGGCAAGTGTTTTTCTTCTATATTCAGAGAGCAAAAGGAGATGATACAACCAAGATAATTCTGAACCTTAAAGAATACCAAAAATATTTATTGTGCCTAACTGCCTCAAAAGTCAAATAACCACACTTGAATAGTTTTATCTATTCTATTTAAAAGACATTACAAATATCTAATGGGTAGCTGTCCCAAAAGATATAAGCCTTACAAAAATAGAAAACAAGACAATTAATATAACAAATCTCCACCTTAGCTTGATTTGTCAAACCACCAAGAGGCAAACATTTTGTAACATGTCTCTAAGCTTGCTTGAGCGAATTCTGTGCAAGAAACAAAAGACATGCAATAAAATGCCTACTTCATATGAAACAAGATATAGAAAAAAACAATTTTCTCGCATTTCAATCCCTCCACGGGGCAACTCCTGAGTTAACAATAAACACTACTCAAATTCAAGCATTGCTTGAATTTGTTACTTGGTATTGATTTTGTTAACATATCTGCAGGGTTGTCATGAGTGCTGATCTTCTTTACCAAAATATTCCTTTCAGAAACATCCTCACGAATGAAGTGGTATCTTACGTCTATATGTTTCGTTCTCTCATGATATGATTGATTTTTAATCAAGTGTAGAGCACTTTGATTGTCACAAAAGACAACAGAATTAGGTTCCTGCTGAACCCCAAGCTCAATCACAAGATTTCTTAACCAAATAGTTTCTTTTACAGTTTCTATTGCAGCCATATATTCTGCTTTAGTAGTAGACAATGCTAATGTCGACTGTAAAGTCGATCTCCATGAAATAGATGTAGCAGAAAATCTCAAAATATAGCTTGTCAAAGATCTCCTTTTATCGAGATCACCTGCATAGTCAGAATCAACAAAACCAACAACAAAAATTCCTGAAGAATTAGCACCATCAAATAACAAACCCATATCAATAGTACCTTTAAGGTATCGAAGGATCCATTTAACAGCATGCCAATGTAACCTACCTGGATTAGCCACGAGTGCACACCATAGCATACATGATGCTTCCAACTGCATTAGAGTAAGGGACTTGAGACATAGCCTTTTCTTCATTATTATTCTGCGGCAAATCTAAATCAGACAATCTGAAATGTGAAGCTAAAGCCGTCTGAACTGGCTTGGCTTTATGCATTCCAAACCTTTCAAGTACCCTTTCAATGTAACTTTTCTGTGATAGACAAAGTTTCTTTGATGTTCTATCCCGACGAATCTCCATGCCTAAGATTTTCTTTGCTGTACCAAGATCTTTCATTTCGAATTCATCACTTAGTTGCTTCTTCAAAACCTGAATCCATGACATGTTCTTTGCAGCTATTAGCATGTCATCAACGTAAAGTAATAAGTACACAAAAGAACCATCTTCAAGTTTTCTAAAGTACACACAAGTGTCATATGTACAACGGAGGTAACCATGACTTAGCATAAATTTATCAAACCTCTTATACATAGCCTTGAAGTTTGTTTTAAGCCGTAAAGAGATTTCTTCAATTTACAAACATAATCCTCTTTATATTTGACAAAATAACCCTGTGGTTCAGTCATGTAGATTGACTCTTCAAGCTCACCATGTAAAAAAGCAGTCTTGGCATCGAGTTGTTCAAGCTCCATGTCAAATAAAACAACCATTGCAAGTAACACACGGATAGAAGTGTGCTTTGTCATCGGTGAGAATACTTCATCATAGTCAATGTCATTTTTCTGATTAAAACCCTTTGCCATCAAACGAGCTTTGTATCTGACATTATCAAATTCATCTATCCCTTCCTTTTTCTTATAAACCTATTTGCAACCAATGGCTCTCTTACCCTTAGGTAGTTGAACCAAATCACAAGTCTTATTATTATGAAGAGGCTCGAGTTCCTCTGCCATAGCACTAGCCCAATGTTTAGATTCTTCACATGTAACAGCCTCCGTATAAGTTTCAGGCTCATGAATGCCCATATTTATGGTTGCTGTAAGTGCATGTGCCACCTTTGGAGAAACCACACTTTTGAGGTGGCCTAGATTTCCTCCTCTCTCTGTGTGTGGCAATAGAATAGGGCTACTCGGTATCTTCATATTCTCCACCTGAAAAATCATTTTTTGTAGAAGAATCATCGATAATATGAGATGTTCGGTGTAAGGTCCCACCACCAAACTCCACCTCAACACTAGTTTCAGTACTAGTTTCTTCCTGTTTGTACTTAATAGAAACATTTTGATGATCAAGCATAAATTTTTTGTTAAAAGTAACATCCCTAATAATAACAAATTTTTGTGGAGGATCAAGGGATCAAATACGATAACCTTTTGTCCCATCAACATAACCAATAAATACACCTTTTTAGCTTTAGGATCTATTTTCTATCTCTAACATGATAATATGCAGGACATCCAAAAACTTTTAAATCTGAATAATCACCGGGTTTACCTGACCATACCTCATGTGGAGTCTTGCAATCAATGGTTGTAGAAGGCGAGATATTTACAAGATGGCAAGTTGTATTGACGGCCTCGGCCCAAAAATCATCTCCCAAACCAGCATTAGAGCGCATACTTCTTGCTCTTTCCAATAAAGTCCTATTCACACGCTCTGCCACTCCATTTCGTTGTGGAGTGTAACTAACTGTGCGGTGTCGAGCAATCCCAGAATTAGCATAAAATTCATTAAATTCTTCACTGCAGAATTCTAAGCTATTGTCAGTTCTGAGACGCTTAATTTTCTTCCCTGTTTGATTCTCAATCAAGACCTTCCACTTCTTAAAAGTGTCGAACACGTCACTCTTGTGTTTCAGAAAATAAATCCATACTTTCCTGGAGAAGTCATCAATGAGTGTTAGAAAGCATGATGCACCACCTTTAGATAAAACAAAAGAGGGTCCCCATAAGTCTGAATGTATGTAGTCCACTGTACCCTTCGTTGAATGCACGTCGGTACTAAAATGACCCTTTTCTGCTTGCCATAGACACACTGTTCGCAAAAATCAAGTGATGCAGTATGATCGCCACATAGTAGATCACGTTTGCTAAGTATATCCATCTCTTTCTTACTCATGTGGCCTAGTCGCATGTGCCACAATTTAGTTGCATCTTGCTGAGAATCTGATGATGATACTCCTGCAAAACCAGTGATAGTGGTACCATGTAAAACATAAAGGCCATTCTTTAAGCTAACTTTCATCACAATTAAAGAGCCCTTGGTAATTTTCAGAATCTCTTCTTGACCAGAAAATTTACAACCGAGAGAAGCTAGAGTGTCAAGAGAGAGCAAGTTCATCCTCAAGTCAGGAACATGACGCACATCTGTTAAAGTCCTCACTACTCCATCGTGGCACTTGATGCTAACAGTGCCAATACCAATAACCTGATTACTGCATCATTACCCATCAAAATTGATCCACCCGTCATTGGCTCATATGTACTGAACCAATCTCTACTTAGACACATGTGATAAGATGCACCAGTGTCAAGAATCCAGTCATTAACTGAATGAACATTGGCAATACATGCAGTAAGAACAGTAGCATCATTATCATTGTCACTAGGTAGCACCACATTTGCTGAATCTGAGCTCTGACCTTTCTGATTTTCTTTCTTCTTAAGAGCATAACAATCATCCTTGTAGTGTCCCTTTTTATGACAGTAGTAACACTCAACATTATTCCTTGCTTTGGAGTTGGAACGACCTCTAAAAGTACCTTTACTTCCATCTCTGGACTTGGATCTGCCTCTCACTGTTAAACCATCAGCAGATCTAATATCTGAACTAGAACCTTGTAACTTGTTCTTCAATTCTGCATAATTTAGTGTAGCCTTCACATCCTCTAGCTTTATGGTGTCTCTACTGTAAAGCATAGAACTACACAAGTTTTCATACGAAGATGGCAATGAACAAATTAACAAGAGAGCTTGATCCTCTTCCGCAAGTTTAATCCCAATATATTTAATATCCATAATAATTTGATTAAACTCATTAAGATGATCTTGTAAAGATGTACCTTCTTTCATCCTCAATGTGTAAAGTCATTTCTTTAAATACAACTTGGTTGTAAGAGACTTTATCATATAGAGGGTTTCAGGTTTCTTCCAAAGTGCAACTGTTGTATCTTCATCAACAATCTCTCTTAAAACATCATCCGGATATGCTTCTTCCAAAGCTTTAACATTACCTTCACGACGCAGTAAAGCTTTCATCTTGATTTGCCATAAATCAAAACTGTTTTTACCATCAAACAAAGTCACCGTAAACTTTGTTGAAGCCATCAGGAAAGCTGTTGATCACAACACCAGAAAAAATCTTAGCTCCAGAAAATCACAGCAACAGCAGATCTTAACAATAGATATGATACCAATTTGTTAGGATTCTAGACAAATTATAAGACTCAAACAAAATGCAGAATATCCTCTGGACAGTTTGTTAATATTCTGGACAGATTCTGGACTTCTCTGGACATATAATACAACTTAAAGAAGAGCAGAAAACAGTAAAGAATAATCACACAAAGAACACAGAATTTACTTGGTTCGATCAAGTTATCTACATCCACAAGGCAAGTGTTTTTCTTCTATATTCAAAGAGCAAAAGGAGATGATACCACCAAGATAATTCTGAACCTTACAGAATACCAAAAATATCTATTATGCCTAACTGTCTCAAAAGTCAAATAACCACACTTGAACAATTTTATCTATTCTATTTAAAAGACATTACGAATATCTAATGGGCAGTTGTCCCAAAAATATTAGCCTTATAAAAATAGAAAACAAGACAATTAACATAACAGTCGGCACTTCTAAATTCACTAAAATTGCACTTTTCTTTTGTATAATTATGAATTTAACTTGATTTTAATAATATAAAATTAATAAGAAATGAATATAAAAAGTAATGTTGGAGATAAATGTACATTAAATGAAAACGAAAAGCAACCCGAACACTGTCCCATTGACTCCAATGAGCACTTATAAGTTATGATTAGTGTATACAGAGGCATAGAAAGAATCGATTGAACTGAAATTAAAAAAGAAATCAGATAACCAAATAAGATTTAAAAGAGATTCTAGGAATTATAATGCACCTATATTGACGTTGTCATGAAATTTGAGATTTAGGATTTAGCTGGATTTCAACAAGTAAATATAAAAGAAAAATAGGAAACCCATAAGTATAAGATAAAAAAAAGAGAAGTAAGGGTTATGAGATTATGAAGGATTTTATTAAATCCTAAGTAAATATCATCAGAATAGAATATTTTTAAAATTAAAAAAAAAAATTAAAATCTTGATTTTGGAAACTACCCTGATTGTGATGAAGTTTTAAAAATCCAAATTTAATATACATGCATTTCTTAAATCAAAAAATATCTTTCACCCTTTGGACCGAACTGGAACTTAAAAGCTAAACTACGTTTTGTAGAATTGCAATTTTCCGTCTTCTAGTCCCGGTGGTTTATCTACTTTCATTTTTTGATAGTTTGGTTTATCAACTTTCGCTTGATATATTTCTCGCCTAATAACTTTATTCAGCACAATTAAAACAAGTTAAGAGACGTTAATATGTGTAACAAAAGCCAAGCCCTTTTAGAAAGTATACTTTATACATTTTGCACAACAAGACCAAATGGTTTTACAATCCTTAAGTTTTTCGCAGTAACTGTGAAACCAAGTTTCACAACTATGTTACAACTAGTCTTTTTCCCCATACTATATATCAAGGGTGTGCCATGGTCTACATCATAGTAATTTGGCTACTATATGTGACCAAAGTACTGCTGCAACAATGGATCAAACTGAACGTGCCTATATATCCCGTTTGTAGAGTAGGATCTTGGAAGGATAAGATGTACGCAGATTTAGAGAAGTTGTTCTCGTAAAGAACCTGGGCGTACCAATTCCTGTATATATGTAATGTATAATTTATATACTATACTATATTGTACATTGGTGTTTAACAAAGATTAACACTGTTTTCGAGTAAACCCAGGGGATTTCCCTCCAACAAGCAGTAAATCGGTGGGACTATAAGTGTCTGTAGGCCTCCATAAGCATTCCAGCAAAGTGGTTGCAACATTTTTTGTCCTTGAGCAGGAAACAACGTGATATCAGAAAGTGTGAGGTTCGTGCACGGTATGTTGTTGCTGCATGCCAAATGCATTGGAGGACTTCTCACATCATAAGTACCCTTGATACTTGTGTACTCAATGTCACTAATGTGTACTGCAGATGTTTGGTTAGCACATCCTTTTGTTTCACAGTAGTATTGATCAATAATTATAGGATTTCGGACCGTGTCCATGTGAATGTTTTTGAAGGTGACCTTAGATACTGATCCTGAACCACCTTGCCATGTTTTGATCCTGACCCCGTTAGTCGAATACTTGATGACTGAATCAGTAACTGCTATGTTTGATACACAAGCTCGCGAATTGCGTATTCCAAGGCTGCCAATGCTGCATATTTGGATTTAAAACAATTTATAAAATTTGATTGTTTTTCTTGACAGAAGAGATGTAAAGCAGAGCTAGAGAGAGCTGTATGTACCTTATGCCATGGCTGGGGCCACAGGTTATGTTCCTTATATCTACATCATGAGAACCAGCTCCAATAGACACACAATCATCACCGTTATAAACGACTGAGTTGTATATCTTCACATTGATCGAATTTTCTATGTGAATTCCATCGGTGTTGGGACTTAGTGCAGGCGATTTTATATATAAGGAATCTACATGAACATCTTGGCATTTGTCAAATCTGAAATGGAATTGAGGGCTGTTCTTGATTTTGAGTCCTTTTACTGTCAAATTGGAGCTCATAAAGAACCTCAAAGCCTATATGAATAAATATTCAAGAAGTCATAAGAATCATGTAAGTTGTATATTGAGATGTACTATAGAGTGTACTAAATGTACAAGCACTTACAACAGGACTATCACAAGGGCCAGGTAGAGTTGTTCCATTTACTCCCTGTGAATTTATTAAATAAGTTAGGGAATTGTATTATATAAAGTAAATAAACTGTAAACAATTACATATGTAATGAGGATGTAAAGACCAATAGACCAATGGAGTGGTAGAATTTGCATACTCTGTGGGGTTTACAAGGTAGCTCCCACCACTTCTCTCCTCTCCCATCTATGACTCCACTACCTTGCAATGATAAATCATTAATTCTATAGAAAACCAGCCATTGTCTTCTGCTATTAGCCTTCGGCCATGCATCCGGTCCATCCGGTGGAATCACAGTTCCATCAATCTGGAACATCAAGAATTCATTTTTGAAGTTTCAATCTTTATACACATTTTCAACTATTTTTATTAGTTGAATAAGAAAATTCTGTATATTACCTGAAATGTAAGGCCACTTTTACAAGGCCCTGTAAATATAGTAGATTGTATCATGAATGTGTAATGTTTAGGAACCAAAAGGATTGCTGATTCAATCTGGCAAGCTGCATCCCAGGCCGTCTTAAATGCTTGTGTATCGTCTGTCACACCATCTCCAACCGCACCAAAGGAAACTACATCAAGAATAGCACGAGGAATGGGTCTGGAATCAATATAAGCTGGAGCTGCCTCAGGTGCAGGAGATGGTGGTAGTGAAATTTCAGACAGTTTTCGGAAACTTGGGTCTTTTGTAAAAAAGTCAAGAAACCTGCACTGAACTGAAGTTTTAGAAAAGATCAAGAAAATGTTTATTACAAGGAATGAAATGCGAAGAACTTTCATGGTGATTAATGATTATAGTTTTGCAGTTAGCTGATCAGATAGGTCTTATAGCAACGAATGTTTCATGAAGTAATCAGTCTACAAGTCTGTCTTTACTAGGCTGTGGGGAGGATCAGATCATCACAAGTTTGGACTTTAACTCAAGAGTTTTTGTCACTAATAGGCTAGAGATTTTAGGGTTAATAGAGTGAAGGTGCCCACGATCCGTGGAGTTGAAAAAGGCCAAGACTTTAAGCTATGGTTGTGACCACTTCAATGCACTAGACCAAGTTGCAAAGAGTTCACAAGATGGAGAACTCAGAACTAAGAGCATTGATTCAACTTCGATTGATCAAGCTTGCAGTTTTATACGAGGAATGAAGTTCATAGTGGAATATACTTTCGGTTTGTACCTTGCATTATTAAATTTGGATATGAACACCGCCCAATATATGCCATTAAGAGAATAGCTTTTCTGGTAAGGATAATATAGAACATAGTCTGATCATGAGTACCCACAATAAGAAATAAGTTGTGGATATGGGAAAGTCTAATGATTAGTAGCAGTAAACGAGCAACTGCAAAAGCTGCTCCTAAGCAAGTGCCAAAATTTCACTTTGAAGTTCAGTTTTTCCTAGTTTGCCAATGGAACAGTTTCAGTAAAATTTCAGTTCTTCTGGTTATCTTCGGACCTTGTTTGAACCCTTTCCTATATTTTCAAAAAATTACTACTCTATGTCCCTCTCATTTCTTTACAGTTATTATTTTGGGGTGTCCCTCTCATTTCTTTACATTCCAAAAATAGTAAGTTTCTCCCACTATTACACCCACTATCTCATATATTTAACAATAAAAAACACTATTATACCCACTACTTTCCTCCACTATCTCAAATCTATAATTAAATATTAATAGGTCCCACCACTTTACCCACTTTTCATCTAATTTTACTTATTTTTTACACATTTTCTTGGTTTCCGTGCCCATCCCTCATGTAAACAACCATGAGGGACGGAGGGAGTAATATTTATGCTAATGCTAATGTTAATACCTTTAGAGGAGTATAGATTCATAATAAATTATACTCTATTTTGTTTAATCATATAATTTTAAAAATATTTAAAAGTAACTCGTGCTTTGCACGGGCTATAAGCTAGTATTAATACCTTATACTCCCTCCGTCCCTTAATGTTTTTCCTGTTTTGACTGGACACGTTTGCCAATGCACACTTTTGATCGTTAATATCTTAAATTTTGTATTAGTATTAAATATAAAAATTTCACTGTATTAAAGTACTCATAAATACGAATCCAACAAGATCACTCATGACTATATTTGGTCTTATAAATTAGACGTAAATTAGTAATTTGTCTCATGTTATGAACAATCCCGACATATGAAACAAGAACTATAATAAGAGACAGAGGGAGTATATAATAAGCATAAGGGAGATCTTATCTAAATTTTTAGTCGTCGTCGCTGTACTACCAAAAATATATGATTCGTTGGATTAAAAAATTGGATTAAAAGTCATCCGTTGGATTATAAATTATATCCTTATATATTTATTTATAATTTTCACTTTGTTAATTTACTATAATACCCTTTCTTCATCGATTTGTTTTTTTTCTTCATCATTAGAACTAAATTTAATTTAAAAATATCTTTAATTTAGTAAACAAATAAAATATGTATAAACAAATAAAATCAATTACAAATAAATAAATAAAAAAGATGCCTACAATGAAAAGGAAAAAAATCCTAATACAATAATAATTACATTATTCTATTAAAAATCTATAAATACAAGGGAAAAAAAAATCCTAATACAATTATAATTACATAATTCTATCAAAAATCTATATATGAACTAAAGGCGAAGGATTTATATGTTTGTCTACCTGGGAAACATTCTGCGAGGGCTACCCTCCTGAAGTCGGTAACATTTTAAGAAGACATGGAAGAGAAACATACATTATGCCAATAGATTCGGAGGATGTGCACTGTTCTTTTGTTGATGATATGTGTATATCATATTAAAAAGGAAATTATAATCTAAAAAGGATATAATTTAGCAAAGTCGTATTACAATTGAATTTTTTTTTTAAAAATATAATATGAAAAGGATATAATTAAAAAAATGATACAATTAAATTTTATTTATTTTATTTTGTTAATATTAAAGTTTTAATAGGAAAGTAATTTTTAAATTATCACTAAATTAAAGATTATTTTGTTAATTTCATGCGTGCTATAAAATTGTCAAAATCAAATTTTAATAATTCAAGATAGAGCACAAATTATATCCTATTATATAATAAAAGTTAGAGAAATAATAATACGTATTACCATAGGTCAGAACTATACTAGAAGAGTATTTATTGACCTGCCTCCTATTTCCACCAGTAGTCCAATACAATATGTAATATTAATGTATAATCTCTCGCTTAATTATGAGAATTATTATAATATTAAAGTATTTAACTCCAGCTTTAATTAATATGTTTCATGTTCGTAGATGTGACCTTTTGGGGCTCTGTGTACGCATAAAAGATAGGAAACTGAGAAGCTTTTAGCACACCGTAATTAATATTTTTTAAAATATTTTAATTCATCAAATTTAATTAGTATTTTTAATAAACAATTTTATAAGTATTAAATTCTTCTAGATTATCTCAAAATCTATATGATTTTCAATATTTTAATTAAATTTTTTATATATATAATAATTGGAAAAGATATCTTATCCAAAATTTTGATACTATGATAATTTGTCGTGCCAAACATTCTCAACCGTTGGATATAATTTTTTTTTTAAATAGACGACCATAATTATACTATATAAAAAATAATTATTGTATAAATAGATTATAAGTTAAAAGAAGTTATATTAAACCTGGATTTTAAAAAAGTCTAAAATAAAAAAAGTTATAACTTAATAAGGAGACCAATTTAATTATTATGTAAATAACATTAAATTTTTTTTATATACCAAAATAAAAAATATCGTTAGGTCTTAAAATCAAAAGATGGAAATCGTTATTTTCTAATATTAAAACCTGTATTTGGTTGTTAGTAGAAGTATAATCAATACTGAAAATGATTTTGATAAATTCAACCAAATATAAGTAAATTTTCTGAATCGAATAGAATTTTCAACGCAAAAAATCGTCAAATTCTTTTAAGGCCTAATAGAATTTGGTTGAATATTCAACAAAATTTTCAATGCAAAAAATTGAATAAATTCAACCTTTGTTTGATTCTGCGTTGATTTGATTTGAAAATAATAATTAAACCATCAATAAATTAAACATTATTTTGTTAATTTCACATGGACTGTAAAATCGTTAAAATCAAATTTTAAGAATTCAAGATAGAATACAAATATTAAATCGAACGTATAAAATCTTATATATATCAATTTTTTAACAAAAAATTGATATGTAAATTAATAACATATAAAATTTAAAATTTTAATATAATTATAGATATTAAAAAAGGAGTCGTGCGTGCGTTGCACGGGTTATAAGCTAGTATAATTTAACTTTGTAATATTAATTAATAAAATTATTAGAAATAATAATAGTTATATACTAAATGACATGTATTATTTAAAACTAATAATATAAAATATTAATGTAAATTTGTTGTTCACGGTATTCAAACCTTGTATCTTTATAAGAAAGATTTAAATATAGAATATTCCTTATTATTTGATCTAACGGTTATCATCTAGTTACTAAATATATCTAACGGTCAATATTCTTTTTATGGTTGGTTGAACCAAACAACCAAACTACCAAATATCCCCTAGTTTGCTTATTATATATTAGTATAGATATATACTAGCTTATAGCCCGTGCAAAGCACGATTTACTTTTAAATATTTTTAAAATTATATGATTAAACAAAATAGAGTATAATTTATTATGAATATAATTTAACTTTGTAATATTAATTAATAAAATTATTAGAAATAATAATAGTTATATACTAAATGACATGTATTATTTAAA
Organism: Kitagawia praeruptora; assembly: GCA_037693485.1. Classification (NCBI taxonomy): domain Eukaryota; kingdom Viridiplantae; phylum Streptophyta; class Magnoliopsida; order Apiales; family Apiaceae; genus Kitagawia; species Kitagawia praeruptora. Next base: position 99,773,571 of record CM075352.1, on the reverse strand, counting down.
ACTAATAATATAAAATCTTAATGTAAATTTGTTGTTGACGGTATTCGAAACTTGTATCTTTATAAGAAAGATTTAAATATAGAATATTCCTTATTATTAGATCTAACGGTTATCATCTATTTACTAAATATATCTAACAGTCAATATTCTTTTTATGGTTGGTTGAACCAAACAACCAAACTACCAATTATCCCCTAGTTTGCTTATTATATATTAGTATATATATATATATGCATATATATATATATATATATATATATATATAGTATAGATAGTATAGATTTATATTAATGCATTGTAATATATTATTTATGTAAATAAAATAATATTTTTTAATTTATATAACTTATCGAGTAGAGTTCGAATCGAGTCGAGTTCGAATCGAACGTTCATAAAACTCGGATTGATTCAATAAATTTGTCGGACATAATTTTTTTGTTCGAACTTGAGCTTAATTTCTTAAAATGAGTCGAGTTTAACGAACTGAATCGAATTTAACAGCCTTTTTAAGGCATCTCAGCTGATTCATCATTTTTTCTTAAACACAATTTTTGGAGTGAAAGGATACAAAATTTACCTGTACTGTATGGGATACCTGAAAATGAATTTATATATTGTAATTATATATTATAAAATATTACTTTTTATTAATTTATAATTTTCGTAGTTGAATTACAAACCTGAATCAACATGAAAGAATGCCCTAAATACTCACTATTTTGGTACCCATATTTCAAAATACCGACTGAAATACCCATGGGATACGCCGTTTGGTGTGGCGTATCTGCGTCTACTGTTCATCACCAGAACTCACCAGAACTCGCCAGAAATTGAGATGTGCGATTTGCCGGCGACTTCGACGGAAAACTAAGATTTCTTAGTTTACCAACCTTTCATCGTCTACCGTCCTCCAAATCATCACCACAGCACAAGCAAATCGTCTCCGTCCTCATGCCCATATCCGTTTATCTCCTTCGGCCTCGCAGGGGCATGAACAAGCTCAACAGGAATTTCAAATCGAAAAAATATGGTTGAATTGGGGATTTCAAATCGGGCGATTTAAACGTAATAAACTTGGTATGGATGTGTAGAGAATCGAATCACGATTCTATTGGTATATATAATGTAATGGGAAAGCTTGTGGTAGCGACGAACGAAGAGAAAAGAAAAACACGTCGGAATCGCCATTTCTGGAGAGCTCTGAAGACGACGAGATGACATCAGATGCGCCGTTTAAACATGTGTATCTCCTGATACGCATGTGTGAGAAGTGTATGTGGTATCAAACACGCTGATGGTAGAGATGTATGTAGAGGAAATTCGCTTCTGTTATAGGCGTATCTACTTGATACGTCGTCGTTGTTGTTGGTAGAAGACCACATACGTCCATGGTGTAAGCGTATGTGGTAGGCATTTAGGACGCTACTTTTCAGATCTGGACATTTTGATTTTGATGAGAAAAACTAAAATTTTTGGTAAAAAGAACACTCACCCGATCAACATTCATGTTCTAGTAATGTCGCCAACTGGTTTATTAAAAAAGGCATGATCAAAAACTGATAATAAAGACAAAACAGTACATGAAAATTTCATGAATTAACACACTGAAAATATGTTTTTTTATATGAATATAGTGAAGACAACCATAATAATTTATTAATGGACTAATGGAATTCCTGATCATGCAATTAGAAGGAACAAATTGTAAATTTGCAATAACTAGTATCAAATATTAATACAAATTTACCAATTGAATTTAGGTGTGTCTGTACATAATTCACTACAAGAAAACAGTCAATAGACATCACCCATTTAACATCGGTTGCATTGGTGACCGATGTTAAAAAGATGTTTTACATCAGTTTTATTAGAATCGATGTTAAAGTAGTTTGTAGACAGCAGTTGTAGTTAAAACTGATGTCTTAACCACTTTTTAAAAAAATAAAAAAACACGCATATTTTCTTTCCCACACTTTTCCCCCTTACTTGAAAACATTGCCCCTTTTTATTTTTTTCATTTCCCCCTTAAGACATTTTATTTCCCCGCCTCCTTGACATCTCGCACACACAGCTCACTCTCTCTCTCTCTCTCTCTCTCTCTCTCTCTCTCTCTCTCTCTCTCTCCATCTCTAAATCTCTCTCACCATCTCTGTATATCTCTCACCATCTATGTATCTCCTCTTTCTCGTCCCTCTCTCATCTCTCTCTATGTATCCCGTCTCTCTCAACCCATCGTAAACCCTAATTACAAATTCAAAAGCACAAACCATAATTAAGTATGAACCCAGCTAGGAATTGGTTCGATTCGTGCTAAATAACCTTCAAAAAGGAGCTCTCTCGGTTCGATTTGTGTGAAATAAGTAAGGAAATTTAAAATTTATTTTCTGATTTTATTTTTTTTAATTTTAATTGAGCTTTTTTCACAGGTCTGGAGCTTTATTGAGCTTGGAAACTACCTTCAATTTGTAAAACATCCCTCTCTTTTCTTGAGATTTCTTTGCGCACACACACACACACACACACACACACATATATATATATATTTGTATTTTTATATGTATAGTTTTGGTGGATCTGAATTGTTAGTATATATGGAATCCTTTTGGGTGTTTCTTGACTTTTTGGGTTGTGTTTTTTTGTGTGTTATTTTGGTTTTGATTGTTGCAAAGGTAGGCTGTTTATTGTTGCTAAGGCTGTAGAAATTTGAACTCCTGTGATGAGCTTGTTTAGTTCTTTGATTTTGTAGAAAAAGTGAATAAATGTTTATTTCAGTTTCATTGCCCTTGATGGTGTTCTGTCTAATTGCTCTACTGCCTCTTCAATGTGATTATAAATATCTTATCTTTGATGCTTTGTTCGTAAACCCTTATTGCTTCTTCTTATCATTTACTTATACTTGTTCTTTTTCCTGATATATTATCATGTAATAGCTTAATATATGTTACTTGTTTGGCTGCTGATGTATCACAAACAAGTAAACTCGACTGCTTTCTGACTCTTTCTAATAGGCCTATTACTTAAGTTTATAAGCGGTCATGGAGGCATGTCTTCAGTTTTAGTGCAAAGTGCTGCTCACTGACTTCTTGTATGCTGGATTGAAATTTACCATATGATTGCTATTTAATTTTTTTTTCCACGACTAGTTAATTAAGAAAATTTATTTGGTTTGTATCACATAACTTTAGGTCTTTGATTCAAGAATGTATAGGAGGTTAATTATGTTACATTACTACTTGCAGGTCCCTTCAATTTTGAGGCTGGAACAAAGGGTCTCCCTACTTTGCACTTATATGCCTATAGCTGGACCAAGGTGTTTATATATATTATTAATCAATTAATAATTTGATATGACGTTTGAAGAACTTTACTTTAGTTTGCAACAAAATAAACATAGACAAATTGTGCAGGCACTACTAGAAATATGTCAATAGACATCGGTTTCTGGCCGTTGTTAAAAAAAATTCTGACCGATGTCTATGCGTGTGTAGAGAAAGGTCAAAACCTTTAGACATCGGTTTTTGGCCGTTGTCTATTATCGACTTAGACATTGGTTTCTTAAATATTTCTGATGTCCAAGATACATTACGTGCAGTAGTTCTTTTTAAATTATGATATATTATGTTCATTAGATCAACATAAACATAGCACGGACAAGGTAAATAATGACATATACATCGATTTCTTAATAAAAACCGATGTTTTATGTTATCTTAGACATCAGTTGTTTGGTAAGACTGATGTTATATGCTGTATTAGACATCGTGTTCATTAACAAAACCGATGTCATATGCTCCAGTAGACATCGTTTTCAGTAACAAAACCGATGTTATATGTCCTAACAGACATCAGTTTTTAGCCATTCTCCGATGTTATATTTTACTATTATACATCATTTTTTTTTAGAAAAAGTGATGTGAATTATAGTTAAACACATCAGTTTTGTTTTTATAACTGATGTATCTTGTTGAGGTTTTAGCCTGTACTGATTGTTTTATATGCAGCCCAAAATTGAAATCAAACAAAACAAATTAATTAATACAAAAACCAAGTACTTGCCATTCATTTACCAAACATCCAAATGTTTACAATAGCCATAATTAGTATAAAAAATCTACTTGTCGACCAAAAGCATATAACCAAGTACATGTACGTACTTCGACAAAAGCATAACCAAAGTACATGTACGTACTTCGACAATTTCGGCAAGCATAACCAATGTACATTTCAACTACCTTAATTACACAAACCAACTACATGTACTTCGATAAACAGACCCCTTGTTCCACAAGTACTGCAAACCAGTTCCTAGACAATTTCATTTAATAATTAGTACCAAAAGCTAGATGTTAGGCAGGGATCTATACCAACTGTTCCATAAACCAAGTCACTATTTCATGAGTTTTTCAATGTGCTTCAAAGTCTTGTACCGCACCTCTTCAAGCTCTACCATCTTGTAAGATGCCCGAGTCTTACAAAGCAACTGCAAACAATTAAAACCCAAAGCAAAAAATAGGATAAATATACTATTTTTCAAATGCATAAATTTTATATCTACTAATTACACAATTATATTCCATATATCAAAACACACCAATTAAAGTATACCTTGGTAGAAAATGAGTACATGTCCTCATCCAAAATAATATCCCGCATATACCGCATGACAACATAACCACATTCAACAGCGCCAGGTCTTGCAGTTGCTGGTTCTACTGCCATAGAGCATGAATTCTTCGTAAAAAATAATCTCACACGCGATATTACTCCTGAATCACTCGAAACTCAACTTTCTTGGTTTACAAAGTTTTTAGAGAGTCAAGGGTGTACATACACAAAAGCCACACCACAGAAATGCAAGGCAGTGTTTGATGATGCCTTGATATGGGTTGGCGAAATTGGAGCCAATGACTATGCATATACTTTAGGATCTTCTGTCTCGGATAAAATGATTCAAGAGCTTGCAATCAAGAGAGCTACTGATTTCCTAGAGGTAACTAATGTATCTATACATTCACGTACAAGGTGTTCACTTGCAACTACATTTAGCAACGAAATTTTATACATGATTTGTGTTTGTTCTGTCTACAAAGTGCCAATAGTAGAAAATAGGCAGGTCATAATTGGGTGAATACAGGGTTCAAATTATTTTGTTGGTAAATGCTTTACTTATATCCCTTATACCCTGAGAGAAGAGCAACACGAAAGAACGAAAGAAAAATTCTATGCAACCAAACCAGAACTGACCGTTCCCACATTTGTTTAGAAAGTTACAGAAACAAAATTTTCTGAAAATGGACCAGAGTTAAAATTCTTAACAATAACTTACACATTCAAACAACATTTACATTAATTAAGCTTCATTTTACAAATAGACAAATAGTTAGAGGATAATAGTTTCAACTGTGTTAGCGAAGTTTTTTGATATAATAGCAAAATATTGCATACATTGATCAGAAATGAAAATAGGCCATGCAGTTGGATATGGCAAAGCAGATCATGTGAATAGGTTTCTTACCTGTTACTTGTGATTCAGATACTGTTGTATAAGGGTGCAAAGTATGTTGTTGTGCAAGGTCTTCCTCCAACAGGATGCCTCACTATGGCAATGTATTTCCTTCGAGAAGATTACCGAGATAACATTGGATGTGTTGGAATTATGAACAAGCAGAGCTACAGTCACAACACCATCTACCAAGCCAAGTTGCAACTTTTTAGGAAAGAGTTTCCGGATGCTATAATTGTTTATGCTGACTACTGGAATGCTTACCGCACTGTCATAAATAATGCACACAATTATGGATTCAGTGAGCTCTACAAAGTCTGTTGTGGATCCGATGGTGGGCAGTACAACTATGATTCTTCTGGACCATGTGGCTCGCCTGCCTCAACTACCTGCGCCAATCCCTCTGAGTATATCAACTGGGATGGAGTCCACCTCACTGAAGGCATGTAAAAGGTGGTTTCTGACTTGTTTCTCCATGGATCACTCACTTATCCACCGTTTCAGTACCTGCTAAGCATTAAAAAAAATCCGAATGACTGATTACGCTCATCAGCTCAGGATTGTAATAATTGTCAATGTGATCAACAATTTAATTAACTTATATTTGCTATTGTATGAAGTAAAATAGTTATATGGAACAATTTAGATCAGAGTTTGTATTCTAATAAACTGGAAGCTATATTTCAAGGCCGGAACTTGTTTGCAGGTTTGCCAAGGAAACTCTCGAGGGCAAATTTTGTTAAAGACATGATTATCACATGAAAGGAGATAATTTAAGTTCTAGAAATGTATGTAGTAAAAATCAGATCTACTCACAACTCATTAAACTCTATCTCTGTAAACTGACCTTGATCTCATTAGTTGAAGGGTCTCCTTTGAATAAATTGGATGGACCTCATTACTTCTTTAATTGCTACAGAAATTAACATTCCGATTGAACATATTTTGAGTACATTAACTTATTTGAAGTAATAATCTACTGAAGATTTAGACTGTATCATAACTCGTACATAAAGAAGCCAATAATTAGAAATTTAGTAGTCAATTACGGATACAATAATACAACCTAAAGGCCAGGAATTACATCGGTGGGGTTCCTTGAGACAAAACTCAGTGAATAGTCAAATAAATAAATGCCATAAATGCCACTCTTTAGCTGGAAACCAGATTGCAGATATGGTGTTAAAGTGCATGAGAAGTTTAAACTGTGGCATATGGAGAAAGCATAGTGTTTATCAAATTATGGTAGAGAGAAATGACAAGTTTCTCTCTACGAATGCAAGGACATCAATGTCATTTGGAGATAACTCAGACATATTATATAACAAGCATATCTTAGGCCAAGACTTCCAAATCGAGCATATACCCTTACCATAATGCCATTTTTCTACACTTATTTCTCTCTCCAAATCACCCTCATTTTCATAACCATTTCAATCATTATCTTCCCTCTTCCCAGACATGCTTCTACTGCGGCAAGTGTAAAACAAACTACCTTCAGAAAGATCTTTGCCTTCGGTGATTCCTTTACTGACACTGGCAACACAAGATCAATTGCTGGAGCAGGCGCTTACATATCTGCCTCAAATCCTCCATACGGGCGCACATTCTTCCACCACCCTACAAACAGATTCTCCGATGGAAGACTTGTGGTTGACTTTCTAACCGAGATACTCTCTCTACCTTATTTGCCACCTTACATTCAGAAACAGGCTGACAAATCACATGGCGTTAATTTTGCTATTGCTGGTTCCACGGCTATAGAACACGGTTTCTATGTAAGGAACAATATTACAGCGGCCTACACTTCTCAGGCACTTGAAACTCAACTTGGCTGGTTTCAAGAGTTCTTGGAAAGTCAAGGGTGTAGAAGCTCTACAACAACACCTCAGCAGTGCAATGCGGTTTTTGATGAGGCTTTAATCTGGTTTGGTGAAATTGGAGTTAATGACTATGCATATAATGTTGGCTCTTTTGTCTCAGGCGAGACCACTCGCCAGCTTGCAATTAAGAGTGCTACTGATTTCCTGCAGGTAATTACAGTATTTGAACCGCTATTTTTAAGTCGAATACACCCCTCAATCACTTGATTTATGTTAACTCACTACAAACCATATAATGATTTAGACATCTATAAATTATTTATGTCCTAATGATTAATTACGGAACCTAGTGTAAAAGTTCCTCATAATTACAGAAAAAAATTAAATCAGATGCAAAAATACAGAAAATCATCTCATACATCAACCAAAATATCAGATAAAGTGGACAGAAGTTACCTGTCTCTGTTATTTTACAGGTTTTGCTCATTCAAGAACCTTTCAACCCCAATTTCATACTCTAAAGAATCCCTATGTTTCGAAATCCATGACTTATCCATATGTTTAAGAAACCTACATGATATTGTTGTTTTTCAAAAATTAAAAACAGACTTGTCCAAAATTATACAAGTCATTAAATTATCATTTCTATTCTAATAACACAAAGAATTAAACATATTAACAATCAAATCACAATTAAACATATTAACAATCAAATCACAATTAAACATTATCGAAATCATATAAACAAGCACATGCGTCTAATTAGAAATCAGGAGATCACTAAAGAATAGAACTTAATAGTTGAGCAATTACTAACCTGAAGAACACAAGCAAATGCTCAAAAATAGAAAATGTAACCGCACGCACACAAGCAAATGCTCCTGCAAATTCATGTTGAAAAATCAGAAGTGTCTAATTATAATGCTCAAATTAACCAATAATCCAACACACCAAAGAAACAGATCATATTTCCACAATTAAGTTCAGGAGCTTTAACTAAATGTAAACTCTTCCTTACCCACCCACTCACCAATACATACACTACCTCACCAATTAATGCACAAAAATGAAACAAAAATATTTAGGGTTTTTCAATTAATATGAAACAAAAAATAAGAATTACAAATAAGAATTACAAGTAATACAAACTAAAAACAAGAAACAAAAACTTAATTCGAACAAGAAAAACATGAATTTGCAGATGACCCAGAACAAGTAATACAAGAAAAGCAAGAAATAGATACATGCAAAAAGAAAAACAAGTAATTAACACAAAAACTTAATAATTGCAGATGACCCAAGCTAAAAGAGCAACCAATCTGCAAAAAAATGTTCAATTAAAACAAAATCGAGTTTAAATCTAACTATTAATCGAAAAATTACTTACGATTTGAGCTTCCTTTTCTCTTAATTCGAGCTTCCCTATTCTCTATTTCGATTTACAGAAATCGTAATTACTAAGATGTGGGGTTAATTAGGGTTAATTAGAGAAAAGTGAGGGATGCGGGTGAGAGAGACAGAGAGAGAGAGGGTCGAGAGTGAGAGAGAGAGAGATGAGAGAGGTTCGAGAGTGAGAGAGAGAGAGAGATGAGTGAGAGAGAGAGATGAGGATCGAGAGAGATGCGGCTAGGTCGAGCTAGAGAAAGGAAAATGGAGAGCGGGCTAATAATTTAGGGGAAAGTTCAGAGGCGTGGAGTGAAATGTTTTAAGGGGGGAAATGTTTTATTAGAAATGGGGGGAAATAATCTAAGGGGGAAATGTTTTATTAGAAATGGGGGGAATGTATCAGCCGCTTGTTTTTTATTTTTTAAAAAATCATAAAAGACATCGGTTATTTTAACTATCGATGTCTGCAAAACAGATTAACATCGCTTTTAAATAAACCGATGTCAAAAACCTTTTTAACATCGGTGGTTTTTCAAACCGATGTTAAAGGGGTGATGTCTAATCCAGTTTTTCTAGTAGTGAGGTTTCAAATATCATCTACTTGGATTCACCTGCTGGTGTTGGCTTCTCCTACGCAGACAATACATCTGCTTATGTAAAAGGTCAGAGCATATACCCTGTAAGTTGTGTACTTAAGCACATTCGTCTTTGACAACGACATTTTTCAATGTTTGTAATTATCATTCTTACTTGCTCTCAGTTTATTGGAACTCCCCATTGGATGGCTCCATAAGTCATTCAGGAGGAGCAGATACGATGGAAAGGTAAGGTCAATGCACATTAAACCCGCTTTTGATAAGTTGTAAATGCAGTACTTGGTCTGTACGTGATAAAAGGAAGACGAATCCACAAGAATGGGATATATTATACATACTTCTTTGTACTAGTGGGAACTTAATATATAATTCTTTGTGCTAGTGGTAACTTAATATAAAACAGGGTTTGAATGTCTATCAGTATCAGGTCAACCTAAATTATAGCCTTGTAGATAAAAGCTTTTAGAATGAATGTTCTTACATTGATCTGCTGGCTCAGTAATCACATTATACAAGCAAAGGTAGTATCTTATTCTATATTGATTATGCTTATGTTTGAAGTTTGGCAGAGATATCTTCGGAATAACAATTTCCCTTATCTTTGACGTTAACAAACAGTTACAGGTTTTGATATACAAGAATGGCTAGACTAAATTTATTATTTTCATAAAATATGTCATGCATCTCAGGTGGATGTCTGGGCCCTTGGAGTGTCTGCGATTGAAATGGCAGAGGTATATTTATAATTTTTTATTCTGTGTTTCAATTGAAAAACCCTAGTTGGTTCGGCCTTCAATTAGTCTCAAAATCTCTTGTTGGATGTATGAGGTTTCATGGAATATTTAAAAAACAATTGGCAATTTGTTTTAGCTAGTTTATCATTTAGACTTGCCTGAGCTTGCTGCTGTTTTTCTTTAGGATTTTGAAGGGAGATTAAAGTTGTGATTGGGATCATTTCTTTATACGTGTAAAATTGATTTGTGAATTAGTGTTTTGTGTTTCATGGTCTTCCTCCAAGATCATCAGTGCATCCCATGATGTAATGTTTTAGACATATATCATGCCTTTTCATTAAAACTTTTATTTTGTTTTTTTTCTTTATTTATCTTTCCTCCTGTTCTCTGAGTTAAGTCTGTTGCAACAGTGCCTGGGTTAATCTTATTTCAGATTTAGAAGGGTGGGATTATTTTGTTGCCTGCATTAGCGAGACGACTGCTTTGGCTGCAAAAAGATTGGGTCTGAAAAATGTCTACCATCCGGCTAATCCTGGTCTTGAGGGGTAACCTACATTTTCTTGTCTTAGTGAAATTCACTTCATCTTCAACTAGTTTTTTATGTGCTTCGTATTTTTGCATGCTTTGTGTCTACTTGTACAATAATGATACTAAGAACTGGATATATGTGTCTGTTGCATGCTTCTGTTGCTTGCCACAGGAAACTGACTGTGGATTGGGTTCCAGCTAGTGACCTTGAAGATGAAACCGATAAAGAGGTTATGGCAGGTGGGGTAAGAGCTTTTTCTACAGAGGCATGAGATTGGTATTACTACTTTCTATAGAGGCACCAAGGATAAAAGAAAGTGATATCAATAAATTTTAGGAAACAAGTAAAATAGAGACTTAGCGCTAGTTTTAGTTTGGTTTTTCGGATAATGTAATAAAAGCTTGTTTTTTGTATATACGCTCATGTAGAGTAGGCCAATTTAGTTTTAATTAATGATGTAAGAATGTTGTATTTCTTTCGTTAATGAAAAAATTATTTTTACTTGCTTTCTAGTGTGATTTAGTTTTGGTAATTGTAGTGTGTTACTTTCCAGTGTGATTTAAATTTGGTAATTATAGTGTGCAAATTTAAGGAGCTATTTTGGCTATTTCAGGGATGTATTTTACATCGGTTTTTAACCGATGTGGTATACCATTTACAACATCAGTTTTCTATTAAAACCGATGTAGTACAGGGTTTTAAACATCGGTTCTGTTTTAACAGCCGATGTTGTTGATAACGATTTACATCGGTTCTTAACTGATGTAATAAGTCTTGTTAATAAGTTGTTAAAAACTGATGTGATAACTATTTACATCGGTTCAGAACTGATGTTGTTGATAACTATTTACATCGGTTCAGAACTGATGTAATAAGTCTTTTTAACATCGGTCCAGAACCGATGTAAAACACATGGACTTTTAACAACACCCACCTAGACATCGGTTTTTGACAGTTTTTACATCAGTCCAGAACTGATGTCTATTGACTTATTTGGCGTAGTGATTTTGTTACCGTTGATTCAAATAAATGAAATAACTATGTTGGTAATGCATTTTATATTCGATAAATACAAGTAAAAAAGGAAAACGAAAGGAAAGAGTAGAAGATAGGTTTTACTTTTACTTTAACTTTTGTCATGCGCCTGTAACACTGTAGCAGTATGCATATGACGGTGCCCACTTCTTGGGTCTCTTTCTTTGCTTCTCAGAAAGGTTTGGTGGTACTGCTTAAAGATTTATCGGAATTTTTAATTTTATTTCAACTTTCAAGTCAGGATGCTCCCATTTTCTTCCCGGGTATCATTAGAAACATGCGTATCAGTGTTTTAAGATGTCCCTTTCAGAATTTATCGTCTGTATATATATATATTTTTTTTACAAAGTTTGTATACAAAATATTTTTTTTTGAATAATTAAACTTATATTACTTACAAAGCGTTCCTGTATACAAAATATTTAGTTCCGTTTAAAAAGTTAAATTCCTTCCAATTTTTTTTTAAGGTAATGTAAAAAATAACCATTTTTAAAATTCAATCATGAAAATACGTAATTTGAAAGTAATTGGTAATTTATAACAATTGGGATAACATTTGTGAGTTGAGTATCTCATTTTATATAGAATACCCATTTGTGAATTGGGTATCACAATTTTTTTTTATTTTTAATTTCTTGAAATAACCATTTGTGAGTGGGGCATCTTATCGTGTAAAAATAACCATACACTTTCAAAATTGTTATTTTTATCATTTTTAACTTAAAAATGGTTATTTTTATCATTTTTCCGTTTTTTAATGAGGACGTGTGATGAAGTAGATAAAATAGGATAATAAATTTCACCGATTTGTTCTCGATTCTAAAACAAAATTATGACTGTACGAAAAAACAAAATTATGCAATTAGCATCGCTAATGTGTTTCCGAGTTAAAATTAAAACATATAATTGATTATAAAATTAGAATTTCTACTTACATTTGAAAATTGAGAATTTAGCTAATAAATGCATATTGATAATAGCAATTTTTTTAAAAAAAATTACTTGGTGTATGGCAAAAACAAGTTTTTTTTTAAAAATTTACCTTAATAGTGAAAGTTTTGATAAATATATAAGAAATTTCACTGCGTGTTTCAATTCTTATAAAAAATAAGAGCATAAATAAGATATAAGAGCATCTCCAACTGCGTTAGTTAAAAATGATTGGCTAAATTACATAAAATATTGATTATGTAAAATTTGTCGAATTTAGAACATCTCCAATGGGGTTAGCTAAATATGATTGGTTAAATTACATAAAACTAGCTTATAACCCGTGCGAAGCACGGGTTTCTTTTGATAGGTTATAAAATTTATTTAACATTATAATTATGTTTTTATATAATCCTTATTTTTAATAATTTTTTAATTTTAATTTAATATAAATTTATATAATGATATGAATGGTTTAAAATTTATTTTGTAAAATTCTAAATCAAAAATGTCGTTGACGGGTTCGAACTTTGAATTTTTAGTAAATTAATTTAATCATATAATATATCTTATTATTAGATCTAACGATTCTTATTTATTACTAAAAATAATTATTTGAATATATCGTGAGATATTTTTGGGTGCATATTAGTGATCGCAAGATTAATTTTAAATTAAAAAGTAACGTGTTTTAATTACAAAAATTACTACTAAAAATAATTACAGAAAGATATGGTGTGATATTTTGGATATATATTGATTATTGTAATATTAGTTTTAAATTAAATGGAAAAGTGTTTTAATTAGAAGTAAAATCTTTAGAAAAAATGGGTAATTGAGTTGTTGGAGCAGAAAAAAGATTCCAAGTAGAAGCTCAATGTGGATGAAGGAATTTTAATCGGAATATAATTACGTTGACATTAATAATTAGCTTTTTTAGTTGTTTTTGTAATTTAATTATTTATTTTAATAATTAGGATAACCAAACCGAAAACCAAAACTTTCAAAACTTTCAATGTTTCGGCTTTAATATAATAGTATAGATATTATTATATACCCCTTTACGCTTATTATAGTATAGTATATAAATATGTTATCAAATTCATTGTCGAAAAGATTAATTGGTTTATTAACTATTTAAAAATATAATTGAGTAGCTATAACTTGTGTTGTTTTCTTGATATATTTAAGTTATTTGACTTACTGATTATGATTGATCGTTCAGAAACTAAATTAATTAACTCGTAGTTCAATGAAGGATATGCCCATGAAAATATTGCAAGATTGTCGGAAGTTTGGGAGTGATGATGACTCATTGAAGTTGTATAGAAAACCATTAACAGTTCTGTATGTATTGTTTTTTAGAATTTTATATAATATTTCTTTATTAAAATTTAAATTAGTAAATTTAAAAGGATAACCAAAAAAAGGGATAACCAAAAAGAGGGGGCAACCAACTACAAAATATACCCCCTTTTGCTTATTATAATATAGTATAGATAGTATAGATATTGATTATATAAAATTTGTCGAACCTGTAAGACATTATGTTCCGAGGGTATTAGCTATAATGATTGGCTATATTTTAAAAATGGTATGTTATTAATATTTCAAGTTGTTATTAATGGAATATATAATTTTAATATAGAAATAAGTGATGTGGCAATTCACTACAGGTTTCTAGAGGTTCGACAAATATAGTCAACATCAAGAGATTATCTATAATTATATACAAGAGTTTTGTCCCATTGGAGTCCAATTTTTTTTACACATTCTTTATAATTCTTATTTATGGTCATTAATTTCAAATTTTACCTAAGAGGTCTCTCCCATTGGAGATGCTCTTATAAGACATTGTGTTCCGAGGGTATTGGCTATCTATACTATTATATAAAAGCCGAAACATTAAAAGTTTTGGTACCTGTTTTTTTCGTACCTGTTTTTTGGTACCAATTTTTTGGTACCTCGTGAATTTACTTATTTACCCTTCATTATAAAAAAAATTACACCTAAAATAAGTAATAACATAATATAAGTAATAACATAATATAATTAATGGTAATTAGTCAAGATACTACCTTTTATAAACAACTAAAAACATCAGTCGTATCATATCTTTCCATCATTAATATTTCCTTTCGAACTAAAAGTCTAAAACACGTTACCATTTTAATTTAAAACAAATCTTACAATCTAAAATAAGTAATAACATAATATAATTAATGGTAATTAGTAAAGATATTACCTTTTATAAACACCTAAAAACATCAATCGTATCGTGTGACGCCCCCAAATCCGAGGTCAAAGATTCAGGTCGTCACATCACCATCCAACCATATCATACCTGTCTTAACTTTACAACTCAACAATACATACATCCAGACCTCAATCTTACGCACATACAAGTTAGAGCCTCAGAAATGATAACCAAAAGTAACACTAAATATTACAATTCATCTGTACAATCCAGAATCTTACGCACTTCCACTTATACAACTACACTTGAAGACGAGTCTTACTATTACAGTTGAAAAGCTATCAGACTTACTCTGTATTATTTATCCGGAACTAAGTCATCTCGGGATAAATCTTCTACTCCTCTTCTGCTGGTACGGAGTTAACTGACCAAATTCTTCTCTTTCTGAAAAGTTTTTATAAAGCAAGAATGAGCTACAATGCTCAGCAAGTTCGCCATTTTGAAAAATAATAATGTGGTTTATTTCGAAAACGTTCCCAACTGTATGGGTATATATCTCAGATTTCAAAACATAATTCGACAATATATATGTCCGAGTTTGAATAAAACATTTATACTCGCTAAGGAGCTTTAAGAATAACATATGAAACCTTTATAAGGTTCCCATTTCAATATATCTCAGGTTTGAAAATAGGGTTAATAATCAAGTGAGTCACTCGAGTGGGCCAAATGTATCAAGTTGGTCACTGATTTCAAACCGGTATCAAGCAGGTCACTTTAATCACATAAGAGTATATTTCGTTAGTTTTTCAATTACTTAAAGATGGAAAACTAATTTTTCATCGAGGTCTACACATTTTTCTTAAATGTTACTGTAATCAAATGAAAGGTTATGAACTTTAGTATGTTTGATAATATATTTAGAATTTAAAAAGTTTATTTATTATTTATTTTTAATTAAAACAGGGAAAATGACAATAAAATTAAAAATAAATAGTAAATGAATTTTTAAAAATCTAAATATATTATCAGAAATACTAGAATTATTAACCTTTCGTTTGTGTATATGCCACATCAGATATTTCTTAACACGTCAGCATTTTCTGTCTTTTAAGTAATTGAAAAACTAACGGAGTGTACTCTTATGTGATTAAAGTGACCTGAGTGTACTCTTATGTGATTAAAGTGACCTGCTTGATACCGGTTTGAAATCAGTGACCAACTTGATACATTTGGCCCACTCGAATGACTCACTTGATACTTAACCCTTTGAAAATATATACATATTAGTATATCATTTTCGGTAAAACACTCTACGGTTAACATACTGTACAGGGAATACATTATTGCAAAACCTCTTTCCTTCCATTAGCTTAGAAGGTTTCTCATTCAAAAACATTTCATTCCTTGGAATAATTGCAAGAGTGCACTAACACGTGCCAATCTTTATATAAAATCTTGCAGTTCTAGATACTGCACGATGTCAATATTTTTCTTATCAAAACCACACTATCGGCAACTTGACACTTAGGCCCAAGAAGCAGTGTTTGAGTATTTTTCCAAAGTGGAGGATGGGACTGGAAGAAAACATAAAAACCTGACAAGGATTGACGATGATCAGTCGCCACAACCAAGTCCAACAATCCGCGGGTCTTCTCTACCGGTAGAAGGATAGAAACTACATCCGTAACTATCCTCGGGTGAAAACTACATCCGTAATCACCCTCGATGAAAACTACATCCGTAATCATCCTTCGGCAACACCTGGGCCGGAATAATAATTGATGGACCGCCTGGCTCACGGCCGCTTACACATCCCGGGAATCGTTCGTCAACGATTCCCACACCTGCCAGAGTCCCCTTTTTCTTTTCTTTTCAAAAATCATTTTGATAGAAAATTCGAGTAGTTGAAGTTCGACCTCAGTCGACCGATAATTCTTGAAAAACGTAACAGAAGCAAAACCTGACCGGGGGTTTTCGAAAATGTTTTGGGTTCGAAAGAGTTCGAGTTTGAAAACGCTAAAGGTATCTTGGATTAGTTTTGTCTTTAAAATAATGAACGATAATTAATAAATAATATTTTGAGATTTAATATAAACAATTAATAAAATAATAATTTAATTAAAATAAGCTTTTAATCCAAGATAGATATTTTTGAGTATTTTTAACAACGTAAAAATAATAATTACTTAGGTATACGATACTTCCCGAATGACTCTTCTGGTTTTCGCAATTTAATCACGATACAATAATATACCGCTCCCCGGTCAATAGTATATTTGGACCGCTACGACCTCTATTGCTAGAGTCGTTGTCTGAAGAAAACACTTTTATTCTAAGTTCAAGGGTGTACAAACACATATGCATATATCTCAAACTTCAACATAACTCGTAAAGCATAAGCATATAATACGTTTGGAAGCTATAAACACAATAGTGAAAATCCCTATATATAAGTTTTGAAAAGTAAACTTGCATAGATAAAATCAAGAATATAATCTTTTGAAATTAAATACTTAGGGATGGAAAACTTGCCTTGGTGAGGTTGGGGTGGTCGGGCTTGCGGAGTGGAATGGAAATCTATACATAATCAATATTCGCACGTTAGTGCCTTAACAACGCTACTTAATCATAAGGTTTTAAAAATTGTAAAACCAACTTAACGACTCCACTTGTGACCACTAACCCTCTCATATGACCATGTCGTCACATTATCACTTTCGTTACCCATTCGACTCAAATCTATTCCTCGAACTCGAAACTCAAGTGAATATTCTTAAAACTACTTTAAACTAATCCCCTAAGTGGTTTTTCACTTGCGCATACCTCGCTCCAACATTTTTATAAAATTGAAAAATACATATTTTAATCCAATTCTTTTTGGACAGCCTTTCCACTTGTTTAATCTGTATATCCTCAAATTTCCATAAAATTTTCATAATTTTAAGGGGTCCTAACTCAGTTCACAAGTGGACAACACAGTGCAGTCCGAATTCCAGAACCACACTGCACTAATCCGGCCATAACTCAAAATCTACACATCTCCTGGGTGTGAGCCTTATATTTCTAGAAACTACATTCAAATACCTTTCTAACCATATGTATTGGGTCTTAAGGAGACAAGTTTAAGGGGTTCAAAACCCTCCTACAAGACAGTACATGCTCCCAGAATTTACAACAAGCATCTTATCAACTTCAACACTTGACAATAACACAATACTCTCTTTACAACCATTAACTCCACCAAGATTCATCTCTATAACATACATGAGACTACATACTCTAATCACATGCCTTATTATTACAACAACAAGCATAAAACTTCAAGATTTCATCATCTAAAGCTCAAACCATCAAGATTCACTCCAATACTTATAGATCTAACAATATAAACTATAAACTTGTCATGGCTAAGGGTTGAGAGATATTTATACCTTCCTTGAGTCTCTAGTGACCTTGTATGAGCTTTTTAACCCTTGGAGAAGCTTGATCTATCCTTAATAACCTTAAACTAACAAGAACATCAAGAACAAAACTTAGGAATTTTCGGAGTCAATATACCCCAGCTGAAAGAACTGGAAAAACGAGGTCCTTACCTTACTTTTCTGGACGAGGCACCTAAATAATAGTTGTAGATCATCTCAATACCTTTCCAAAAAGCTATAGAACGCAATATTTGGATGTGAAATGAAGGCGCTATGGCTGTTTGAATCTCCCCTCTCTGTCCTGGCCGAAAATGAAGAAAAGGGAGAGAGAAATGTTTTGTTTTGTTTGGTTTGAATGATGTGAGATGTATTATTGATATGTGTTGTTATATGTGTATAAGTCACATGTTGCAAGTCTAGTGATAGCCTACTAGGTTAGACCATACTTCCATGTCTCCTAAAGCATGGTGCATAACTTTATGCTTTTTGCTTTTTACATTACTAGTTTGCTTTTCTAACTAGCTACTTGCTTGATAATTGCATGTAATATCTCCCTTATTTTATTTCTCCACCAATGTTTGTCACTTAATCCTTAATCCATAACGTATCTTAAATAAACTCCTCGTAATAACATTTTGTCGCGTAGAGATTTCCTTCGTAATTCCTTAAGTACTTAATTGTGTAATTCCCTTAAATATCCGTAACTCCTTGTCTTAGGCTTTTAAAATCTTTTGATACTCTAATAATCTTCAAAGTCCCAAGCTTTTATGTAATTTAATAGAAGTGGATTTCTTGCTTTCAATAACCTTCCTTTTTGCTCACACATCTTATGCCACGAAATTTAATACTCGGAAAATTAAAATCCACTATATGTCATTGGTGGCTCCAAAGTGTCCATCATCCATAATATCATACTTCATTAAATTTTAAAATATTACCAAAAATTAGGATTCTTACAGCCTCCCCTCCTTAAAAGGATTCCGTCCCGGAATCAGGTTGAATACAGTTGGGGGTACTTTTCACGCATTGCGCTTTCTAGCTCCCAGGTTGATTCCTCGGCATTCTGGTTCCCCCACAAAACTCTTACTAGTTTGACAACCTTATTCCTCAGCACCTGCTCCTTCCTATCCATGATCTCCACGGGTTGTTCCACATAGGTCAAGTCTAGTTGCAGGTTTACCTGGTCATACTCTATGCCGAAAGTCGGTATGATAAGGTCGTAGCATAGACACGTGAAACACATAATGAACTTGCTACAAGCTTGGGGGCAAGGCTAGCTCGTAGGTCCACTTCCCGATATACGCCTCAAAATCTCAAAAGGTCCAATAAACCTCGGACTTAGCTTCCCTTTCTTACCAAACCGCATCAATCCTTTTCAGGGGGATACCTTTAGCATCACGAAGTCTCCTACCTCATACTCCTTTGATATCTCATAAAATTTGACCATTCGAAATAATGGGTTTCGTAAAAACTAATGACTTTTACATACACTCGTCTGCACCGTAAAGGCGTAATATCAATTCGAAATCTTCCTTTAATAATTCGTACATATCGTGATTGCAAAAATTTCTCATCCACCCATAAAATTAATTTTCATCCAGGTTCGAATATTCATGAAAATTAGGGCTATTGCAGTCTCACCAACGCTTTAATGTTGTTTTTCAACGCATGCTCCTCTCGACCTGTATTCCTTATCGGTTGTTCTATGAATGAAAATTTCTATCACACTACTTATACGTTACTCTTCTACCTTGTTCATAGTATTCGTGTTGAGTTTTTGTATCGCTGGCCCGTGAATACTTTGTGGTCGTGTTTTATAATCTGAGACAACGTCAATACGCACGGTATTTCTCATATTCCTTGGCTTGATTAGCACGCATGTGTTGCCTCCCGTCAGCCGTTACCACTTGCTATGGATATTGTATAGTCTTCGGTATACGTCGAACCAGTTCAGCTACTATATCCCTCGTTCATTGACTTCTTCGTAATGCAAGAAAAGCGAAACTTCTTCTTTCGCAGTATGATTTACAAGAGACGGGCTTGCGTTCGCATGGTGACGATCGTGATAACAACGTTCATTTCATGGACAAGTTTTTATTCTCGGCTGCCCCGTGAAATCTAAGGCACGACACTAAATATAAATTCGATCGTCTGGATAATTCTTCGTCCCTGTCCATCAACCACAGGTCAAATTAGTACATACGCTCAATCTTCTTTGTTAAATATGCTTGAAAGCACATTCAATATTCGAATTTTAACCTTAAGTCTTTATCTGGCGTAATCGCTGCAGAAGTTTTATATTGCACCACCCTCTCTTCCGTATCTAAATCAATAATCTTCTAAATGGAAAGTCCCTCGTAGGTAAATCACTTGGTTCAACAATTATAAATCAACTAGGGCCATCTCTTGGCTCGGTCTTCGGCGACCTACTCATGAAATTTATTATAATTCTGTCCACGTTCAAATTTTCTACAGGCGGAATTAATCCACTAGATCTCTATCATTCTGCTTTCGACATGTCGCGTTTGTACTTAATAGTTTGCCAATGCCATTCTTCATACCTGTCTGCCAAACATTCTCTTAATTCTCTATACATCTTTGTCCTTCCCCATAATTTAGTCATCTTCCTCTAACATTATTCTTTATTGTATATACTCTATTTTCTTGGTCAATACTGACTGAATTCCAATTTCGAATAATCCCTTCTATAAGTATCGGCCACCACACTGGCCTTTCTTGGGTCATAACAAATTTCTCCATTATACTCCCTGCTCCCTTTCATCACCTTCTCTTTCTTATGTTTAGTTCTAATATGAAGATATACTTAAGGCACTTGTGGAGAAAAAAAAAATTCACACTTTTCTTATAAGATTAACGTCTCCGTTTTATGCGTGAATGCTATCATGACTAATCCCCGACTCACGGTTAGTATATCACATCCCGTAACCTTTATGTTGTTTAGAAGTATAGGCTATCATCCCCTTTCTACTGCATCAGCACACCTCTTAAACTCTTGAAAGATGCATCATCGTGACTCTCAAAGTCATCCTTTTTATCATCAAGTATAGCTAACAACGAGGTTGTTGCTAATATCTCATTTCATTCCAAAACTTTGTTCATTAATCAATAAAAGCTTCTGACTCATTAATCCACTCAAACGATACTACCATAATTTTATAACGTTTATATTATTGTGAAATGCCAATTTTGGCACAGTACAGAGGTCGATCTTGAGTTGGTGAAACCTTCTCTTCTTATCTTTGAAAAACAACTACACATTTTAACTAGTCAACAATTCCTCCATTTCCGATAAGGGTATCAGTTCTCGATGGTATATGTAAGATGTCATACGCTCGTCCTCTTTCACAACTGGTGCCAATCAGCCTGAGGCCTGCATGCTGCTGCGATTCCTAATAAACTTGATTAGGTGGTAATCTCGAAGGATCATTGGGATATATCCATGCATCCATTTGCTATTAGGGGCCTTTTAAACTTTATGTCTCGCTATGTGCATCAATCCCTTTTAGCTAAGTAAAGCTTCAAATTCTTGCCACGATATTTCTTCCTTTCTTGTCCATCTCACTTCCATGTTAGTTTCCTCTAAGGATATGTCTTACATCGCAATCGATTTGCATTTCTTGGATCAGGAAAAGGCTTGGTAACTCCAGAATTCATTAATATAACATCCTGACGATGGTTGGTAGGGGCGTGCTCCCAACCACCTCATCATTTCTTATAACCTTCCTCACACTAATATTAAAGGTCCTTGTGGTATGCCCCGACATGTTATTCCTACTTTAAATAATCACTCGGCATAATGCTCTGGCTGCACAATTACAACATTTAGTTTTTGCTCTCATATTGGTGCAACGGTTCACAATTGTACCTCTCGTTCACCTTAGAGTAATCACTTTTGAAAGGAATGGTTTCAAAATAGCAAGGTCCAATAGATAATTTCAATAAGAATTCCATATTGGATGTTCCAAGAATGTTGATGGTTCCAAATACTAGGAGTCTCGATTTTCGGAGATGTAAGGATGGACAAAAAGAGTACAACAAGGTTTATTCCTTCATGTCCTGATAATTTTGTAATGTGATGTCATAGAGAATGTTGCACGAGGGCAATGATTGTTGGATACAAAAGTCATAAAGACGGTCTTTATACAATTCTTACATCTGGTGAATATTTTTCCTCTTGAAAAGAAAAAAAATAAAAAAAAATAAAAAAAATAGAGGATCTAAAAAGTCCCATTGATAAAGGTCAATCGATCGAAAGAAATTCTACTCTATGACAATAAAAATGAAGCAGTTTATCATTCAAGTAATCTATGGTTTCAAATGTATCTTCATATATGAATGAAAGAACAGAATATTCAAGTGACATAAAGTCTGATACGAAGATGGGTAAAATTCAAGTTGAGTGGGCGACCTCACTAGGTCTCAATCAAGTTATTCGTCAAAACTTTCATTATCATACTTTACCACATGCAAAATGCATTGAGGAATTGCTGAATGAATTAAATTGGGAGTTGGACCAGTGAAACAATAACTAGTCCTTTTCAAGAAACACTAGCAACTAGCTAGACAAAATTTGCTAGTTCGCCTGTTTGAGACATCACCACTAGCTAGGACAATTAGCTAGGTGTTCTTCACAACATTACAATTTTGACTAGTTAGAACAATCAACTAGTCATTCATATTGACATATCGACTAGCCAGTTTCAATTGGCTAGAACGGAATTTCAACATCGTAGCCACTGAAGAAACTTTAGGCTACTCGGACAACGAATGGAAATAAGAAGTTATTAAGTTTGAAAAAAAGAAAACTATAAAATATGAAGAGAATGTTCTAGGTATCGGAACAATCGATAACCTCTCATCAAATATTACTTATCAGTGAAACGGTCCACCCAAGGGTGCCTCCGTACACATGCTTTATCAGATCTTACAGTAGAATGAAATTCAGAATACTAGTATCAAAATGATATCCTTACTATGATTTCAATGTACGATGCACAATCTCATTTTGAATAGAAGAAAGGATTCATGAGGAATATCTGGATGTTAGATCATCCCTGTTCTCAATAAGTTGATAAATATTTATGGGCTCGACTGAAGAGTGCAAGTATGAAAGAAGTAGTCAAATATCAATATTCGTTTAGGAATATTCATTGATTAATTAAGGACACAATTGTTGAACATTCCTTGGATAATTGAAAGGAAGTGTAAATAGTCCTGAGCAGAACGAAATAATTATAAACTTTAAATAGAATACTCGGGGATCAAATAAGATACTTTGGATGAGTCCCGGTTTAGAGAAAGTATATCACTGGTGGTTATTCCACAAGTTTGAAGTAGAAAGCTAGAAGGATTACCTGATATAAACTAATCGAGGTAACATGGTTAATGAAAAGTTTAAAATGAAGTAGTGCACCAGCCGGTAGTTACCAAAATAAGTTAATAATCATTCGTGCATCTCATTATCACCACTATGAGGGTAACTCCATCTCTTCGTCTTCGTAATACAAGACACCAACTAGTGCGTCTCTCAATCTTCATCTTAGAGTCAATTATCGAGTTAGGGTTTCACAAATATATCTATCATCTTCATGCTTTATCTTGAAGACCAAGCTTCACATCATTCCGGGGACACCTGCTAAGTCCATAGGGTCCTACTTCATGCCTTCCGACAAGAATCACGAGTGGCCAGTTCCCCCTGGGAACAGATCAAAGAGATCTCTCAGGGATCTCAGTGCAGTCCATAGGTTCAGTGGCGGGTGTGTGCATGTGAACATATACAAAAATATTGAGGTCTACAATACATATATACGTAGTCCCTGATAACATCTTTATCAAAGGATCCCACTCTAGACCCATTGGTCTTTTCTTTTGGTAGACTCTGAGATCACTGTATCGCTCGATGCAACCATATTCAACTTCACTTGAGTCCCTTTGTTAATTCTACTTGTTTGTTCACTAAGTTGAACTACCATGCTCTAGCGTCCGAATCATGCGTGGAATTACCTAGCACGCTCGTCTTATGATAACATTCTCGTATAACACATGTAAAATTCGCCATCAAGAGTAATGAAATCCACAATGGCATAGTAACCACCTTTCAGGTAAACCCGTTACTTATCGAAAATTGGATCTTATAGCCAAAGTAAAAGACTTTCATTATTCTAAGTACTAAGTACCCTTATTTATGTAAGGAAGTCTAAACTTATCGATTCTTAAATTGCCGCCTCCTTATAGGTAAACTCTGAAGGACTACGGGCAACAAAATTTATGCCAGCCAAGTCATCCAATCATATTTGCAGTATCGCCTCTTCCTCAACTACTCTTGAGGTTTCACTCTGCTTCCTACATCGTTACATCTGATAAGTCAGGTACGACTCCCAACTCTCAACTCATCATTCTGAAGGTCTTTAAGGATTCTATCGACCCTAGTATAATACCTCCAGTAAACACTCCAGTCCATTCTACTCACCGGTACCTCTTCCGGTAGTCCAATGATAAGTTTACTACGATCTCTTATGTCATTCTCCGACTTAGACTTAACTCTCAACACTCTCGTTTCCGAGTACTGTAACTTATCTCTCTGATACCATTTCTGTGACGCCCCCAAATCCGAGGTCAAAGATTCAGGTCGTCACATCACCATCCAACCATATCATACCTGTCTTAACTTTACAACTCAACAATACATACATCCAGACCTCAATCTTACGCACATACAAGTTAGAGCCTCAGAAATGATAACCAAAAGTAACACTAAATATTACAATTCATCTGTACAATCCAGAATCTTACGCACTTCCACTTATACAACTACACTTGAAGACGAGTCTTACTATTACAGTTGAAAAGCTATCAGACTTACTCTGTATTATTTATCCGGAACTAAGTCATCTCGGGATAAATCTTCTACTCCTCTTCTGCTGGTACGGAGTTAACTGACCAAATTCTTCTCTTTCTGAAAAGTTTTTATAAAGCAAGAATGAGCTACAATGCTCAGCAAGTTCGCCATTTTGAAAAATAATAATGTGGTTTATTTCGAAAACGTTCCCAACTGTATGGGTATATATCTCAGATTTCAAAACATAATTCGACAATATATATGTCCGAGTTTGAATAAAACATTTATACTCGCTAAGGAGCTTTAAGAATAACATATGAAACCTTTATAAGGTTCCCATTTCAATATATCTCAGGTTTGAAAATATATACATATTAGTATATCATTTTCGGTAAAACACTCTACGGTTAACATACTGTACAGGGAATACATTATTGCAAAACCTCTTTCCTTCCATTAGCTTAGAAGGTTTCTCATTCAAAAACATTTCATTCCTTGGAATAATTGCAAGAGTGCACTAACACGTGCCAATCTTTATATAAAATCTTGCAGTTCTAGATACTGCACGATGTCAATATTTTTCTTATCAAAACCACACTATCGGCAACTTGGCACTTAGGCCCAAGAAGCAGTGTTTGAGTATTTTTCCAAAGTGGAGGATGGGACTGGAAGAAAACATAAAAACCTGACAAGGATTGACGATGATCAGTCGCCACAACCAAGTCCAACAATCCGCGGGTCTTCTCTACCGGTAGAAGGATAGAAACTACATCCGTAACTATCCTCGGGTGAAAACTACATCCGTAATCACCCTCGATGAAAACTACATCCGTAATCATCCTTCGGCAACACCTGGGCCGGAATAATAATTGATGGACCGCCTGGCTCACGGCCGCTTACACATCCCGGGAATCGTTCGTCAACGATTCCCACACCTGCCAGAGTCCCCTTTTTCTTTTCTTTTCAAAAATCATTTTGATAGAAAATTCGAGTAGTTGAAGTTCGACCTCAGTCGACCGATAATTCTTGAAAAACGTAACAGAAGCAAAACCTGACCGGGGGTTTTCGAAAATGTTTTGGGTTCGAAAGAGTTCGAGTTTGAAAACGCTAAAGGTATCTTGGATTAGTTTTGTCTTTAAAATAATGAACGATAATTAATAAATAATATTTTGAGATTTAATATAAACAATTAATAAAATAATAATTTAATTAAAATAAGCTTTTAATCCAAGATAGATATTTTTGAGTATTTTTAACAACGTAAAAATAATAATTACTTAGGTATACGATACTTCCCGAATGACTCTTCTGGTTTTCGCAATTTAATCACGATACAATAATATACCGCTCCCCGGTCAATAGTATATTTGGACCGCTACGACCTCTATTGCTAGAGTCGTTGTCTGAAGAAAACACTTTTATTCTAAGTTCAAGGGTGTACAAACACATATGCATATATCTCAAACTTCAACATAACTCGTAAAGCATAAGCATATAATACGTTTGGAAGCTATAAACACAATAGTGAAAATCCCTATATATAAGTTTTGAAAAGTAAACTTGCATAGATAAAATCAAGAATATAATCTTTTGAAATTAAATACTTAGGGATGGAAAACTTGCCTTGGTGAGGTTGGGGTGGTCGGGCTTGCGGAGTGGAATGGAAATCTATACATAATCAATATTCGCACGTTAGTGCCTTAACAACGCTACTTAATCATAAGGTTTTAAAAATTGTAAAACCAACTTAACGACTCCACTTGTGACCACTAACCCTCTCATATGACCATGTCGTCACATTATCACTTTCGTTACCCATTCGACTCAAATCTATTCCTCGAACTCGAAACTCAAGTGAATATTCTTAAAACTACTTTAAACTAATCCCCTAAGTGGTTTTTCACTTGCGCATACCTCGCTCCAACATTTTTATAAAATTGAAAAATACATATTTTAATCCAATTCTTTTTGGACAGCCTTTCCACTTGTTTAATCTGTATATCCTCAAATTTCCATAAAATTTTCATAATTTTAAGGGGTCCTAACTCAGTTCACAAGTGGACAACACAGTGCAGTCCGAATTCCAGAACCACACTGCACTAATCCGGCCATAACTCAAAATCTACACATCTCCTGGGTGTGAGCCTTATATTTCTAGAAACTACATTCAAATACCTTTCTAACCATATGTATTGGGTCTTAAGGAGACAAGTTTAAGGGGTTCAAAACCCTCCTACAAGACAGTACATGCTCCCAGAATTTACAACAAGCATCTTATCAACTTCAACACTTGACAATAACACAATACTCTCTTTACAACCATTAACTCCACCAAGATTCATCTCTATAACATACATGAGACTACATACTCTAATCACATGCCTTATTATTACAACAACAAGCATAAAACTTCAAGATTTCATCATCTAAAGCTCAAACCATCAAGATTCACTCCAATACTTATAGATCTAACAATATAAACTATAAACTTGTCATGGCTAAGGGTTGAGAGATATTTATACCTTCCTTGAGTCTCTAGTGACCTTGTATGAGCTTTTTAACCCTTGGAGAAGCTTGATCTATCCTTAATAACCTTAAACTAACAAGAACATCAAGAACAAAACTTAGGAATTTTCGGAGTCAATATACCCCAGCTGAAAGAACTGGAAAAACGAGGTCCTTACCTTACTTTTCTGGACGAGGCACCTAAATAATAGTTGTAGATCATCTCAATACCTTTCCAAAAAGCTATAGAACGCAATATTTGGATGAGAAATGAAGGCGCTATGGCTGTTTGAATCTCCCCTCTCTGTCCTGGCCGAAAATGAAGAAAAGGGAGAGAGAAATGTTTTGTTTTGTTTGGTTTGAATGATGTGAGATGTATTATTGATATGTGTTGTTATATGTGTATAAGTCACATGTTTCAAGTCTAGTGATAGCCTACTAGGTTAGACCATACTTCCATGTCTCCTAAAGCATGGTGCATAACTTTATGCTTTTTGCTTTTTACATTACTAGTTTGCTTTTCTAACTAGCTACTTGCTTGATAATTGCATGTAATATCTCCCTTATTTTATTTCTCCACCAATGTTTGTCACTTAATCCTTAATCCATAACGTATCTTAAATAAACTCCTCGTAATAACATTTTGTCGCGTAGAGATTTCCTTCGTAATTCCTTAAGTACTTAATTGTGTAATTCCCTTAAATATCCGTAACTCCTTGTCTTAGGCTTTTAAAATCTTTTGATACTCTAATAATCTTCAAAGTCACAAGCTTTTATGTAATTTAATAGAAGTGGATTTCTTGCTTTCAATAACCTTCCTTTTTGCTCACACATCTTATGCCACGAAATTTAATACTCGGAAAATTAAAATCCACTATATGTCATTGGTGGCTCCAAAGTGTCCATCATCCATAATATCATACTTCATTAAATTTTAAAATATTACCAAAAATTAGGATTCTTACATATCGTATCTTTCAATCATTAATATTTCCTTTCGAACTAAAACACGTTACCTTTTTAATTTAAAACAAATCTTACAATCATTAATATATATCCGAAAATATCATATTAATATAATAAAATTAACGGTAATTAGTCGATTGTCTTTTTCATATTTACTTTTAGTTGAAGATATTACATTTTATAAACACCTAAAAACATCAATCATATCATATCTTTCGATCATTAATATTTCCATTCGAACTAAAACAGACTACCTTTTTAATTTAAAATAAAATTTTCAATCATTAATATATAACCGAAAATATTACACCATAATTTTCAAGTAAAATATAACACCTAAAATTAATAACAATATAATATAATTAATGGCAATTAGTCGATTGCATTTTTCATATTTACTTTCATTTGAAAATATTATCTTTTATAAACACCTGAAAAGATCAGTTATATCATATTTTTCAATCATTAATATTTCCTTTCTAATTAAAACACCTTACCTTCTTAATTGACAACAAATCTTACAATCGTTAATATATACCTGAAAATATCACACCAAAATTTTCAATTATTAATAAAATATCGTAAAAATCATATACGTTGTTTATAATAAGGAAACATTATTATAATCTGTAAATATGAGTATATTAAATTATATCAAATTAAAATTAAAAAAATTATTAAAAAATAATGATTATATAAAAACATAACTATAATATTAAATAAAATTTATAACAAAATACAAGAAACTCGTGCATTGCAATACTAATAATTAATCGATTATCTTTTCAACTAAAACATATCATCTCTCTATTTTTTTCTAATTAATTTCCTTATTTTTTAGAAATATCACGGACAACATTAATTTCTCATTTTCTAAAAAACACTAGGAGCAATTTTAATTAGTAAATGAACATAATTAAATTATAGTTAGTATAAACTAATCAATAACTTTTTCCACCTAAAACATGTCACCTTTTTAATTTTCACGTTATCTTTTCTATTTTCTCTAACTAAAATATCCCATTTTTCAATTATATTAAGGGCAGTTCTATTTAATGAAATAAAATAGTAATATGATAATACAAATAATTAATCGATTAACTTTTTCAGTTAAAACATATCATTTTTTCTATATTTTATAATTAAAATCCCTCTTTTCCTAAAAATATCATGGGCAACAATAATTTCTCTTTTTCTAAAAATATTACGAGCAATTTATTTAGTAAAATAACATAATTAACTTATAATTATTATAAACTAATCAATTACCCTTTTCACCTAAAACATGTTACCTTTTTAATTTTCTCTAACCAAATCCTCTATTTTTCCAATTATATCATGAACATTCTATCTAATAAAAAAATAATTTTGTAATTACTTATAATTAACCGATTATCTTTTTCAACTAAAATCCATCATCTTTTCTAAATTTTTAACTAAAATTCCTCATTTTCTAAAATTATCATGAATAACATTTATATAATTATTATCAAATAATCTCATTTAAAAATTTAAGTCTCCAAAAATCATGTTTTAAAAAAATTAATTCAAATAATTAAAAAAATCCGTGCATCGCACGGGTTTTAAGCTAGTATTTTAAAAATGATATGTTATTAATACTTTAAGTTGTTATTAATGGAATATATAATTTTAATATAGAAATAAGTGATGTGGCAATTCACTACAGGTTGAGGTTCGACAAATATAACCAATATAAAAAGATTATCTATAATTATAGACAAGGGTTTTGTCCTGTTGGAGTGCAAATTTTTTTACACATTCTTTATAATTCTTATTTATAGTAATTGATTTCAAATTTTATCTAGGAGGTCTTTCTCATTAGAGATGCTCTTAATGTAAATTATAGTGCTTATTATTTTTCTATTTTCTTAAGAAACTGGAGAGTAGGGTGCAAGTTGAGAAATAAAAATGACTGCAGCCAAGAGAGCGATTGTAAATTCTTGTCCCTCCCTTTACGGTAGTATGTAAGGATACATGGAGATAAAGGAGGATAAAGTTTTAACAGGATAGACCGACCACTGAGAAAACCAAGTGCTCTACAGTCCAAGGAAAGTGGGGGTGGCACGAAATGAAAGTTGTAGTATTCAATTTGCCTCCTCTCTGTGTCCACAAGATACGCCTTCATCTTTAGAGGTCCACCTTATTCTATGAATTTCAATACTGGGGTTGTGTTTATGTAATAATGTACGTGACTACAAATGTTGACGGAGGAATTTGGTAAAACAAAATTCGAGTTACGTTGTTGGAAACAGGATCTACAGTAGTGGTTTTTTGCCGAAAAGAGTGGTGGTGTGTGCTGCCTGTTTGTAATTGGTGGCTGAGATTGATAGAGTTAGCGGCGGCTATTTCAGAACTCTTAACTTTCAACCCCTCAATCGGGGTACGTACCCCGGTATTTATAGGGGATGAATCCATACGTAGTTCTTGGAGAGCAAGAAACCCAAATGGGCTTGAATTGTCGGTCCAGCATCCGGAATATTCTACTATGAGGCCTAACCACAAAAGGCCCAAGGCTCATCCAAGATCTCAAGACTTCACAAATATGGAAACTTCCCACGCCGAGGACTATTCCTATCCGCTACAAGCTATTTCTTGATTTCAAGGATGCAGGTATAGCCATGGTTTACCCCAAGTGTAGAACGCATCCCTATCCCCCGAATGAGAAGCACCCACCAGATAGCAGGACAGGTGATCCAGAGCTTTTGGGTGCATAGTGCAGATTACTCCAAAGTTCCCCAATGAGAGCGCGCCCATTGAATACAGGAACAGAGCTCCAAAGCACACACCAAAGAGAGACCTATCTTTCCACCGAGGAGAACAGGCCCTCAGTGTATAAGAAAGGTCCATAAATCCAGAAAAACCCCTGGAGGCCTTCTACGACGGACATCCCCCTCCTGAGATACGAAAGGAGGGAATTCTTCATTCAACCTTTAAAAATTGACTAACAAAGAACATTTGACAAATTCCTTCAATCACCAAGGATGCGTCCTTAGAGAGGGCTAGTCCTTGAAGAGGGCTAGTCCTTAGTTTCTTCAATAATTCTTGGAAAAGCAGCCTTTATAGAATTCCTCATCATGTTGTATTATCTAGGGCGCGCCCTAATTATTGAAAAGATTAGGGCGCGGCCTGACTTATCTCCATCCTGTCAAAACCCTAATTTATCCTAGAATTCCCCAAATTGAACCCGTTATCGACCCGAATTCATCTTGAAAATATCTGAACCGAATTTTGGCTATAACAACTACCCTCCAATTCCATATGAAATTGAAAACAAAATATGGAATTTAAGCCTTTTTTGAACACAAAATTTCATGAATCCGCATTCCACTATATAGCCATTTCAGGCACTTTCATCATAAAGGCCATGTCCTCACGCTTCTTTCGAAATGTTATACAAAGAACGGATCCTCTACTTCCTTACTTCAGGAATTCCCGGAAAATATGTATTGACAATTCTGATCTTAGTTTCCTCAAAGAGGTATACCACTTAAGCACTACATCTCTAAGCTTACATGAGCTAACTCCGCGTAAGAAACAAAAGATATCATGCAGAATTATACACCTCGTACTGAGAATGTCTTGTGACAAAGTATAATCTCTAAAATTGTATTTTGGTGACTATCTCTGAGAATGTTGTAAAAAGCGAAAATCAGACTTAATCGGTAGACACACTGTCCAGGAATTAATCGGGTATTTGGGGATTAATCAGAATGATTAATCGGGTAATCGGATTATTAATCAGTACGATAACCCATGGAACAGGGATTAATCGCGATTGATCACCAATTTTTAGAACAGAGTTTCCATAACACAAAAACCCAAGTATTTCATCCCTGAATAACTTTTCTCCAGGCGCACTCTAAGTAGTGGGAGTTTTTTATTCAAAATTTTGTTAGGGCTTCGCCTGAATGCATCAACATAGGAGGGCTCGCCCTGATAGGCTACCATGTAATTTTCTTTCATTTCAACAATGTCAATAGGCTTTGGCAAGATATCTGTTTTTTAAGGAATAACTGAAGGAAACACTTCTCCCATATTGTATGTTTTAGGGCGCGCCCTGACAATAGAATGCAGCCACCAGCTTCTACCTTTCCTTGTTGTTACCAACTTTTTAAATTCTAATCGTTCTAACGAGCCTTCTTAAGCTTGATTCTTTATACTTCTTGGCCGGTACATCAAGTCAACAATAGGCTTCATCATTTTCCGAATTTATTTCATTGTGCTCGTCCATTATTCAAAAATGATAGTCAAATCATTTTGTATGTTTACTATATGCGGCGCGTCCTAACTTCATAGGTGGTAGACACTTGACCAAGGATCCAAGTATTTATTTAATTCCTTACTTATAGCTCCAGCTGTTGAGCTTTTTTATTTTCTTGTTCGCCAGCAGATTAATGTTTTGAAGATGTACAACTCTTCTTTTATACTGGCTCGAACATCATGCCTCATTTTCATTTTTAAATATCTTGTAAATCTTCAATTCTTTGTAAGGCACATCCACCAGAATTTATGGACTGCAGTAGTCCGTTATTTCTGGATTGCAGTACTTCTCGTAAAGCCTGCCGTTTCACTATATTTGTTTAATCGTACTTTTGCCGCAACATTGCTTCAATTTTACAACACTCTTGTACTTAAAATTATTTCTTCAATGATCATTTAACTCTCAGCAACCTTCGTCAACAAGTTTTTTTTCCTTCTTATTAATATAAGGCTCGTCCGTATTTGCCTCAATCCTATTTTAGTGACTCACCGCTTATTCCTTGATGATTTCAACCATTCCAATACTCGTCGACTTGTCATCACATTCTTTCATTCTTCTATTGATTCGCCTGACCAGCTTTGAAACACTGATTTTTCACTTTCCAAAAAAGCTAGAAATTTCTTCTCCTCAGAAAATCCTTTGGACGTGTCTTCATGTCTTAGATTCCAAGAGGTTTTTACTTGTAAGCCTGCCATGCTCTTTTGCTCTTATATTTCTAAATATGCTCCTCAATTTTGTAGTAGCCGAGCCATGTGTCAAGACGCGCCATATCATTTGCTTGCATTTCTTTTTCTATCAGCACGTCCTTGCCTTTCATATTCTATAACATGCATGCGTTTTGAGTTTTGACTGTTCAATGTCATGTAAAATCTTCAATTTCTTGTATATAAGGCGGTGGGCGCGCCTTGTGTTTTATATAACTATAACATGCTTCACTTTGCTGGCTCATCATCACATTTTAACTTGTTTACTTTTTCCACGGATCGAAGAGAATATACACCTTTTTCTTGTTTCTTTAGTTCGCCTTACAAATCTCCTAGCATGTTCGTCTCTCTATTTGAAGAAAAATTTTGTAAATGAAGTAAGACAAATGTCAATAGTTTCCGTTTCTCCATTTTTTTTATGTATGCAACATATAAGCATTGATAGGTTAGAAATAGCCCAGATCCAACTAGGCCCAGCCTCAGGCCCAAAAACAACAAACAATCCAACTCATGAGAATAAGAGCAGCCCAGCCCAAGCCAGTGGGCCCCGGGCCCGGGGCCCCGACCCCGGAGTAATGGACCTCAGAGTGATGACACTTGGGACACGTGGCAGCCCAGCTCGGCCGATATCCCCACACGTGGCGCTGACCAGCATTAAAGTCCAAACGACAACATGTGTCAAATCATACACTCAACAACACTGCCACACTCCAGTCAACGGTCCCCACAAGTAAGGACACGTGTCCTACATCCCGGGAATTCAGCATCTTGTCCCCCGGATCCGACGGCTAGGAGTAAAGGTAACAGACCCCTAAATCCTAACCCTAGGGCTATAAATATGTTAGAAATGATTGATGAGAACAGTGTTTGGAAGCTAAAGTAACAAAACAGAGTTTAGCTGGAAGCAGTCAGAGTTTAGTTAAACACTGACTGGAAGCGCAACAGAGGTTGTTAAACTCTGTAGCGGAAGTGTCTGAAGAGTCAACAGTGTTTGAAGATTGATACAAGATAAATATGGAAGCAATATCTTTGAAGATAGTGTAGATGTCAAAGAGATTGAGTTGACTTGGAAGACTTGAAGCAATCGTGATTGATATCAATTGTATAGCTTAATTATAGGAGAATCAATTACTGATTGTACGAAGCTGTATGTTTTATAAATACAGTTAGGTTAACCCTAGAAGGGTATCGAACATTGAGAAATTCATTGATTGTAACCTAAGCAGCTCTCTGTGATATTTTACATCACTGAGAGAGGAATTGTTAATTCCAAACAGTTTTTAATTATTAAACAGTGTGTTCTTGTTAAGTTACTCATACAGTATTTGATTACCTATTGTGTATTCGACCTAACAAGTGGTATCAGAGCAGATCTGTTACTTTATTACAGTTAAAGATCCAAACACAATAGTAATCAATGGCAGAGATACCTCCACCATCTGAGAAAGCCCCTACTACTGTTAGTAGGTATGAAACAATTAGGGTTCCTATACTTAGGCCATTAGAGTATGCAATTTGGAAAGTGAAGATGACCATGTTTCTGGAGGCTACAGATCCAGAATATCTTGATAGAATTTATGAAGGTCCTCACAAACCTACAAAGTTATCTGCTGCTGCTCCTGGTGAGGAATCAAAGGTCATTCCAAAAGAAAAGAAAGATCTAACTGCTGAGGATCTTTCATCTATTGCAAAGGATGCAAAAGTAAGACATTTACTTCACAGTGCTTTAGACAATGTTATGTCTAATAAAGTGATTAATTGCACAACTACAAAGGAAATATGGGATGCACTTGAGGTTAGGTGTCAAGGAACTCCTGCAATCAAGAAAAACAGAAGAAACATACTCACTCAGGAGTATGAGCATTTTGAGGCAAAGTCTGAAGAAACCATGACAGAAACATTTGACAGATTCTGTAAACTGCTCAATGATTTGTCATTGGTTAACAAAGAGTATGATTTAGAAGACTCAAATCTCAAGTTTCTTCTTTCTCTACCTGAAAAGTGGGATGTGAAAACAACCACCATAAGAGATAACTATGAACTTGGTGAAACAGAGATTGATGAAATTTATGGAATGCTCAAAACCCATGAATTGGAATTGGAGCAGAGAAACAAAAGATCAAGTAGAAGGTCAAAATCTGTTGCTCTTAAGGTTGAGGAGAAACCATTAAAGAAGGAAGCATCAAGGAGAAAGGCAAAAGGAAAAGCCTTAGTCATACATTCAGAGAGTGAGTCATCAAACACTGATGTTGACTCAAACACAGATGGAACATCTGATTCTGAAGATGATGAGGAGATGATGCAAATGGCTGCATTGATGGTAAAGACCTTCAAGAAGATGGGATTCAAGAACTTCAAGAAGGGAAAGAGATTCTCCAAGGATTACTCTAAGTTTGACAAGAAAAATTTCAAGAAATCTGATAGAAAGGACTTCAAATCTGGTAAGGAAGATAAGTCTGAGATTCAATGCTACAAGTGTAAGGAGATGGGTCACTATGCTCCTGAGTGCAAAAAGGGTAAAACTGAAAAGGCACTCTACACCAAAGGCAGAGATTGGGCAGACACTTCAGATTCAGATGAGGAAGTCAACTATGCACTCATGCCTACTACTCAGAATGAAGACGATGATCTAAAGGTACCCCCAACTACCTATGCTTATAATACTGATAATATAACTGAATTGAGAATTTATCTTAAAGCATTACATATCAGTTATAGGGATCAGACTTTAGAAAATGAGAGGATAAAAAATGAGTGCTCTCAACTCAAAGAGAGAAATAAACTTGTTGAGGAACAGCTTGAGAATATGAATAAAGTTCAGAAAGAAAGAGATGATGCTGTGTTTATTGAACAGGAGTTGCTAGGTAAGTATAAGCAACTAGAATCTGAATTGGAGGATACTAAACACATTATTAAAACTTGGACACACTCTGGTAAAGACACTCAAGAAGTGTTTCAATCAGATACAGTAGGTCTAGGTTACTCTGAAGGAGATGAACTTAGATTTGAAAATTTGGTAAAAGTTAGACCACATCGTTCATCTGAAGGTAATGTTATGGGAACAGGAGGACCTAAGACTGAAGCTGAGAAAAAGGCTGTTAAAGAATCATATGCTAAGACTTTTGTTAAAGAGGTTAACATTGGTTTAATGACAGATAAACAACTCAAGCATAAGCTTAAAGAGATAAAATCTGTCAACAAACAGAGAATGCCTAGGAAAAACAAAAATGGAAAGGTAGGCATAACATCAGGAATTAAGCCAATGCTTGCTTCATTAGCTCCTAGAAAAACATGCTTTAATTGTGGTAGCACTAATCATCTTGCTAGTTTCTGCAGTAAGAATAAGAACATTAATTCTTTGCCCTCTAAAACTGCAGTAAAAAATGATTATGTGAGAACTAGACCACAGACTTTATGTAAACACTGTGGAAGTACATGGCATTCTATTTACACTTGCAGAGATTATCATGCTATTTACTATAATTACTATGAACCCAAGCCAAATTTGAAATGGGTTAAAGTAAACTCTGAAAAAGTTAGCTTAAACTCTGATAATGTGAATTCCGCTGCAAAAGCTAACAGAATCAAGAAAGCCAAAGGATCCAAGCAAGTCTGGATCCTTAAAACTAATAATCAGTGATTGTTTGTGATTGTAGGGCACCAGGGTCAGTACCCTAGTCGTGGACAGTGGATGTTCAGGACACATGACTGGAAATAAAGCCCTGCTATCAGAGTATGAAGAGAAGGCTGGCCCAAAAGTTTCCTATGGAGATGGCAACTTAGGACATACTCTGGGATATGGCAATATTAATTTAGGGAATGTCATCATCACAAATGTAGCTCTGGTTCCAGGACTTAAGCATGATCTGCTATCTGTGAGTCAAATCTGTGACAGAGGATATCATGTAGATTTTCAGCCTGAATATTGTCAAGTCATCAGTAAATCTACAGGGAAAGTTGCTCTAGTTGGAAACAGACACAATAACATCTATGAAGTAAAATTGTCAACAAACTCTGATGGCAAAGCAGTGTGTCTGTCAACAAGAATGTCCAGTGAAGAGAGTTGGAAGTGGCACAAGAAACTCTCTCATTTGAATCTGAACAACATCAATGAGCTAATAAAGAATGATCTTGTAAGAGGTCTACCAAAGTCATTGTTGAATGTAGAAGGCCTGTGTGATTCTTGTCAAAAGGCCAAACAGAGAAAAGCCTCCTTCAAAAGCAAATCTGAGTCTTCAATTGTTGATCCTTATAATCTCCTACATGTTGATCTTTTTGGACCAGTGAATGTCATGTCTCTTGGAAAGAAGAAATATGCTCTAGTCATTGTTGATGAATATACCAGATACACATGGGTATATTTTCTTGCAAAGAAGGATGAAACTGCATTAACACTGACAGAACATATAATACAACTGGACAAAGGGTCAGAGAATCAAGTGAAGATAATCAGAAGTGACAATGGAACTGAATTCAGGAATTCATCAATGGAAGAATTTTGCAAGAGCAAAGGAATCAAACAAGAATTTTCTGCACCTGGCACTCCACAACAAAATGGTGTAGTGGAGAGGAAGAACAGAACCTTGATAGAAGCTGCTAGAACCATGTTAGATGAAGCAAAGCTGCCAACATATTTTTGGGCAGAAGTAGTTCAAACTGCTTGTTTTCCTCAAAATGCAACACTGATCAATAAGCATGGTAAAACACCATATGAAATGGTGAAAAAGAAGAAGCCAAATCTAAAATATTTTCATATTTTTGGATCCAAGTGTTTTGTATTGAAGACTCATCCTGAGCAGTTGACCAAATTTGATCTAAAGGCAGATGAAGGAATTTTTGTTGGCTATCCACTGTCAACTAAGGCATTCAGAGTTTATAATCTGAGAACCAGGGTGATCATGGAATCAATTCATGTGTCATTTGATGACAAGAAAATAACTGGACTTGAAGATGTCAATGAACATGATCAACTGCACTTTGAAAAATGAAGATTTATTCTCTGAAAAAGTAAACTCTGATCAGACTGATCTGACAAACTCTGTTGATCTAAACTCTGAACCTCTACTGGTAAATACTGAAGAAACTCTTCAATCAGAAACTAGGGAAGAACCAGTTGAGGGGGAGCATGAAGAATCACATCAAAGTGAAAATTCAAACACTGATAGTGACTCAGTTGATAATTCTGAATCAAACTCTGTTGATTCAAACTCTGTTGATAATTCTGAGCAGTCACATTCAGGGGGAGCATCAGAAAATGAAGAGAGGCACCAAGAAAATCAGGAGATCATGGATCAAGGGGGAGGATCACATGATGACAGAAGCAATTTGCCTTCTGTAAGAAAATGGACTAAGTCACACACACCTGATTTAATTATTGGTGATCCAGATGCAAAAGTAAGGACAAGAAGTGCAACAACAAATGAATGTCTGTTTCATGCATTCTTGTCACAATCTGAGCCAAAGAAAGTAGAAGAAGCTCTTAAAGATGCTGACTGGATAACATCAATGCAAGAAGAGCTAAATGAATTTGAAAGAAATGAAGTGTGGACCCTTGTGCCAAGGCCCAAGAACAAATCCATTGTTGGTACTAAATGGGTTTTCAGAAATAAAACTGACAGTGAGGGTGTTATCACAAGGAACAAAGTGCAAAAGGCTATTCACAGCAGGAAGGAATAGACTATGATGAAACATTTGCTCCAGTTGCTAGATTGGAGGCAATCAGAATCTTTCTAGCATATGCCTCTCATAAGAAATTCAAAGTGTTTCAGATGGATGTGAAAAGTGCATTTTTAAATGGAAAACTTGAAGAAGAAGTGTTTGTGGAACAACCACCAGGTTTTGTAGATCCAAAATATCCAGACCATGTCTACAGGTTAGACAAGGCACTCTATGGACTTAAGCAGGCACCAAGGGCATGGTATGAAACTCTTGCCAAATTTTTACTAGAAAGTGGGTTTCACAGAGGTACTATTGACAAAACTCTGTTTTACTTTCAATCTGGTAGTGACTTGCTCTTAGTTCAGATATATGTAGATGACATTATTTTTGGATCTACTAATGATAAACTCTGTAAGAAGTTTGCCAAACTCATGCAGTCAAGATATCAAATGAGTATGATGGGAGAGCTTAGTTATTTTTTAGGCCTACAGGTGAAGCAAACAGATTTTATGGATGAAGAATCAACTGCTGGATTATGGATTAAGGTATACCAAGATACCTATTTACTGTGATAATCAAAGTGCTATTGCAATGACAGGTAATCCAGTACAACATTCAATGACAAAGCACATCAGCATAAGGTATCACTTCATCAGAGAGCATGTAGAGGAAGGCAACATTGAGCTTCACTTTGTGTCTACAGAACAACAACTTGCAGATATCTTCACCAAGCCATTGAGTGAAGCTACATTTACAAGACTGGTCAATGAACTAGGAATGGTCTCTAGTTTTGACTAGAGATGTTGGTTAGACTCAAAAACTTATTTTTAAAATATATTGCTCATGTTTCTGCAAATTGTTAAGTGCTATGTGAATCTTAGTATTAAACTCTGTTATGCATGCTTATGTTTACACTTTGTTAAACTCTGTCAGCATGTCTGTCTGCTAAACACTGTTAACATGTTGGATACACTCAGTGAATTCAGAATTGATTATTGTCTGAATGAAAACACCAATGAAGAAAAATGTATGAAGCATGATTCTCAGTAAATAAATCATGATTCTTTCTGAGTCACTGTAATCTAATCAGATTTTGTGCAGTAAATTAACACAGCATGATACTATTTCATATTTATAGCATCTCTTAGTTTATTCAGTCCTAAACTCTGAGTCTATGAATATTGTGTGCATTGCCTCTCATAAATAATTTCTGGTATTGATGAACTCTAAACTCTGATAAGTGACATTCTGTTCCCAAAGGTATGGTTCCTGATGATTCCTTGTTTGTACTTGTAAAAACCATAAAACTTGAGATGTGTCATTGATTAGTTTGGTGAGTTCAGATTCATGTCTACACCCTGTGAGATTTTGAGCCAAAATCAGTGATTGATACATTCTCTATCAATCAATTTTTATAGTTGTGTGATGTTCAACAGGAAGTATGTTTCTCTAGAACTTGTATTAAACCATTTTGAGACTACATGATATGTGTGTGCATGAAAATGATAAAGGCAATAGGATTTACCATTTCTTCAAACACTGTTCAAAATTCTTTTGAACACTGTTCATAAATTCCACCCTTAGTAAACCCCTTTGAGCCTAATTAACTGCTCATTTTTCTTAAACTCTGTA
This sequence comes from Kitagawia praeruptora, assembly GCA_037693485.1. Classification (NCBI taxonomy): domain Eukaryota; kingdom Viridiplantae; phylum Streptophyta; class Magnoliopsida; order Apiales; family Apiaceae; genus Kitagawia; species Kitagawia praeruptora. The sequence continues at coordinate 99,732,807 of CM075352.1, read as the reverse complement.
GTATTAAGAGCAGTTATATTCTTTTGAAAAAAATCAAGCAGGTGAGTGTTTCTCAAGAAAAGAAAAGCTTACTCAGTATATATGTTAAAAAAAAAAAGAAAAAAAAAGAGAGGCATATATACTGATCATCTTGTACAAATATGTACTAACAGTGTGACTGAACACTTTGGTCTATTAAAATATTCAGCTTGAAATTCACTCATGAATAAAACATCTCTTCTCATCTGTTTGATCTTACCTCATTACAACCCTGAATAAAGTCCTTTTGATTTGTGCATACATGTACTCAAAGTAGTGTAGAATTGGTGGACATTCAAGCATATAGTAGAATCTGCTTTTCCTGATTGAATGTGAGTGTAAACACTTCACCTAAAACACTTGTGTGCTTTGAGAGTTTGTGAGTTTATCAAGTTCATGACTGTTATTCACTGAATGATGCTCTGATTTCTATCTCTTGATCTTTTTGTCTTCAAAGACTGTGTGCTTATTTGGATAATCATGGACATCAATGGGAATAGAAGTTTTCAGATTTCTGTATTACAGTAACTACAGAGTTTAGCATTCATCAAACAATCAGTGTTTACTATGAGAGTTTGTGCATTCAGTGTTTATTGATTTTTGTTATGGATTTTATGAAATATTAGATGCTCTAAAAATTGATTTTGGTAAACTCTGCTTCACACACATTCATATTCACAACTGTACAATTTTTGAAAGGGTTTTAGTGATAAAGTTGGAAAATTGACAAACACTGTCGAGTTGTGTTAAGTACTCTAAGGTAAAATTTCATTGAGATAATTTGACTATTTTGGAGTAATTGGGGTAGTTGACAACTGTTAATTAGTGTGAATATGTCATAGTGTCGTGATTAAAGGAATGACAGCGGTAATTATTGAGTGATCCATTGGTTGTTTGACACGTGTCCCATTATAGTGTTCCACTCACACATTACTCTACAATCAGTTGCGCGCTTTCAATAAATAAACGATTGAGTTTTGTTTTTACTCTAATCATTTTTGTTCTCTCACTTCACATCGATTAATATTCACCCACTCACAGTTACTTGCATACTCAATCTCTTTCAAAACTCTTGTTCACTCTCTTTCACATTTTGATAAACACTTACCATACACATCTTTTCTCTGAATCTTTTCGTATCATATCTTACTAATGGCAACCAAAGCGTTTGATGCAGCAGGGTTAGTTTTTCTTCCTAGCAACTATGCAGCTCCACTGGAGAATGCAAATGCTCCAGAGGCGTTTCATTTGTTTCAAAATTTCTTGAAAGATTCCGAAATTGGGAAGGCTTTAACTGCATCACCAACACTCTCTGCTTCACAAATTGCTACTTTTTGGACAAACTCTGTGTATGATGATGGAGAAGAGTCTGGCACTCCAACAATCACTTTCACTAATGCTGAATCAGAGTATATCATTACTCCAACTACGGTTAGGGATGCTCTGGATTTTGAGACTCACACTTCTTACAGTGTTGTTGGTCACGACCGGTTGCGAACAATGTTGCAGCAAATTGGATGTGCAGGAAATTTGAATAAGCTGGGATCTCTGAGAAGGCCACTTTTGAGAAAGGAATGGAGTTTCTTTTTCGATTGCATTACAAGGGCTTTTGGAAAGAAGACAACAAATTGGGATGCACTTCCTCTTGATACTCTCCAAATTGGTCATGCTCTACTGTATGGAGGTAATTTCTATTTTGGTAGACTAGTGCTAATGAATTTGGGAGAGCGTTTGTCTGAGCCTACTTCTGTTTATTTTTCTCGATTTTGTCAAATGCTATTCACTGCTTGTGTGCCTGATCTTACAATTGATGAAGCTGATGTCATTCAGCCTTTTCAAGTTGCTAAAAGGATGTTTTCTGATTTGACAAATAAAGATGTTACTAAACAGCAAATACCTGATATGTTTATGCCACTATCCTTACAAAACTATGTCAACCAACCTCAAGATTCTCAATCTACCCAATCATCACACCAATCAGACTCACAACACATGCCTGAACCATTAGACACCATACATTCTCATCCTATATCAACACCTGAGCCAACACCCACTCATCAACCACAATCTGAACACATAAACTCTCCTCCAATAAACTCTGAACAAATAAACTCTGAATTCATAAACTCTGAGCCAGTACCTACTGATCAACCCAAATCCAAACCAAAAAGGAAAAAACACACTGCACAGAACACTAAACACTCAAAGGCTAAACAGACATTACCTGGAGCTATTTATACCAGAAGAAATAAACAAAAGGCAAACAGACCTTCACTTTCACCAACTAAGGAGAGCTCTAGTGAAGAAGAAGAGGAGATTGTAGTGCCTCAAGTCAAGAAAAGGAGATTAATTCTTTCAGAATCTGATGATGAGCATGTTGTTGAAGCTCCACAGGTGATTTCACAGCAAACACCTACTGTTGAGATTGCAGAGAAGGTTGAAATACCTGCAGAGGTTGAAATGCCTGCAGAGGAGGCTGTCAATGTTGAAGTACCTACAGAGGATAACATGCATGTAGAAGAGGATCACAGAGATGGTTTTTCACCAATGAATGATATTCCTGACTCATTTCAACCAATCCTTGATCCTATCTCACCTGTTATACATACTAAAGCTCCTGGTATAGCTGATCAGCCTGAAGTTGTTCTTCCTGAAGCTGCAGCATCACCTACAGAGTTGATATCTAATGCTTCTCAAATTCCTGACAAAGGTGATGAGGTTGATCAAGCAAATAAGAATAACTCTAAATCTATGCCTGTTGAAGCTACAAATGCAAACTCTGTTGCAGAGCCTGTGCAACATGAGGAGACTGTTGACAAGATTGCAGAAACTGTTGCAGAAACTGTGGCTGACACAGCTCAGCACAGTGGTTCTTTACAAGATGCTCAAGCTAATGATGCAAGTGTTGAAGATGAAACTGAAAACAGTGCAAACTCTGATTCTTTTCTGAGTGCACCAGCACAGACTGATAATAAACATAAACCTTTTGATCAGCCTTGTCCATCTCATGCAATTGAAGAAGAGCACCTTGCTAAATCTGCTGCTAACTGGTATAAAGCAGACTGTATTTTTCCAAAAGGGAGAGCATCTGATTTCGTTAAGCAGACTGCTAGTCAAATTTCAAATCCAGAGATTTTATCCTGTTTAAAGGCAACTGTGGTACAAGTCAAAACTCTGGATGGAAGTTTTGCTGACACAAAACAAGAAATTGCTTCTTTGAAGACTGAGATACAAACTAGAGAAATGAAAATGGAAAGAGAGTCAAAAATCAAAGCTGCACAGCTTTCTAAAGTTCAAGATACTCTCTTTGCCAGGCTAGGAAAGGTTGAAGAGAATCAAGCTGCCTTGTTTGAGAAGGTTGATTCAATTGCTAACTCTTTGGAGCTCATTACATCTATACTCATTCCTGATGATGTCAAAAAGGGGGAGAGAGTTGCTAAGTCAAAATGCAATATTTCTCAAACTCTGCTCAAAAAGGATGATGCTGGAGATGGAGGAGCAAGTGATAAGGCTTTAAACTCTGAGTCACTAACTCTGAGATCTGGCAAATCTCTTAAGTCACAGTCTGTTGGAATAAACACTGAAACTCAAGGTACTTCAAAAACCAAGAGTTTGGAATTAATATCTAATCCAAAGACTGATGAGGAGTTAGCTGTTAAGCTTTTCATGGAAGAAAATGCAGAAGGAGTTACTCTAGAAGATGCTAAAGCTGAAGAAAAGAGTCTGCAAGAAAAGCATTTAAAAGCTTTAAAGTCTGTTAAGTTGAAGAAGAGGGAGAAAGTTGTTAAAACTGCAAAGCCTGTTCTTAAAGGCATTGAAATCAAAGAGAAGTTAACTGGCATTCAAGAAGAAGAAGAAGAAGAAGATAAAGAAAAGTTGATCAGAAAGTCTTCTCTTGATGCTAAATTGAAGTTAAAAGGGGTAATGAATGAGGAGAACAAAGGTAAAATGATTGTTACAACCTCTGTTGCTACACAAGTTGTACAGACACAAAGTAAACCCTTACCTGGGTTTTCTAGGCCAAAGATTTTAGTTCAAGAACAAACAGGAGTAACTGGTGATTATCAACACAATGTTGCTTGTTCAGGAAAGCCACCAGGGAGAAATACTTCTGGATTAGGTTCAACAAGAGATTTGAGATTTAGTAACAGTCCAAGAGATCCTTCTGCACTTGTTTCTCTTGGTTCTGGTATTACTCAAGAAAATCTAGATAACTTGGATTCAGTTCAACTAGTTCATCAAAGGAGCTTAGATATTCACTTTCTGTTATACTTTATGGCAGATGGATCAGTGTTTAGAGTGGATGAAGAAGCAATCAAGTTAAAGTTATTTGAAGAACTTCAGTATGTTCTGCATATATTCAGAGTCAGAAATCGTCAAACACAGCTTATTGCTAATTCTATAAGGAGATATATGCAGAAAGCTAAAATTGTTACAGGTTCAAAGTCTGCTGGGAAGTATGTTCCTAAGTACAGAGATTGGAATGGTAATCTGATAGAAATGGAGAAGGGGACTACAAAGCTAAAGACAGATCTTGGAATTACAGTTCTGGATTTTAATGTGAAGTCTGAGGAAGTGAAATATATCAGATTGGGAAATGAAATGAGAAGAAACACAATCTACGATCTCAGAGCTGCTATCTTTCAAACTGATGAGAATGATCCAGAATTAAGAGAGATCATGGAAGCTATGCAGATTGAACTTGAAAATGCTGAGAGAAGATTGTTGATTGATTATCTCAGAACAACTCCAGATCTCGAAGAAGTTAGGTAGACAAAAGTTGTAAGTTTGTTGAGTAAAAGTTTAAACTCTGTTTGTATGATTAACACTGTAGATCTTGTATTTGTTTTGACATCATCATTTACTGTAAACTTGTACATTCTTGCTAATGAACAAGTTGGGGGAGATTGTTAGAAATGATTGATGAGAACAGTGTTTGGAAGCTAAAGTAACAAAACAGAGTTTAGCTGGAAGCAGTCAGAGTTTAGTTAAACACTGACTGGAAGCGCAACAGAGGTTGTTAAACTCTGTAGCGGAAGTGTCTGAAGAGTCAACAGTGTTTGAAGATTGATACAAGATAAATATGGAAGCAATATCTTTGAAGATAGTGTAGCTGTCAAAGAGATTGAGTTGACTTGGAAGACTTGAAACAATCGTGATTGATATCAATTGTATAGCTTAATTATAGGAGAATCAATTACTGATTGTACGAAGCTGTATGTTTTATAAATACAGTTAGGTTAACCCTAGAAGGGTATCGAACATTGAGAAATTCATTGATTGTAACCTAAGCAGCTCTCTGTGATATTTTACATCACTGAGAGAGGAATTGTTAATTCCAAACAGTTTTTAATTATTAAACAGTGTGTTCTTGTTAAGTTACTCATACAGTATTTGATTACCTATTGTGTATTCGACCTAACAAAATACCCCTAGAAAGTAGGGTTTAGGGGTTAGACATTATTACACACCTACACACACTTATTACTTTCGTGATACTCTACTTGATTATCATCTTCAAAAGCCAACTCTTATTCTCACGCCGGAGGCACCTCGGGGCCAAACCCCCCCTCCGGTGTTGTTTTGTAGGCGCCCAACCACAGCGACACAACTTCCGAGGCAGGAGTTGGCGAGGAAGCACCCGATCAAGTTTCAGAGTTATCATTGGCGCTAGAGAGGGGAGAACCTCCGAACCCAAACCAAACAGCCGAACCCAGCTAACCTGAATCTACCAGCGACCATGCCTCGACCAAGCAAGTCCACCCAACGCCAAGCACCTAGCGCTCCGAGAGAGGAACCCCCAGTTCCTATACCGGAGCAGATACCCCAGAACCAGGTCCCAGTCCAGGAGAGGCTCGGGATCAGTCCGAGTGACGCCCGGGTCACGGTTGAAGTGAACCGGTACAAGTATACAGACGTACCCCTTGACTCTGCCCAAATGGAGAATTTAACCCCGGAGGAACTCGCTGAAGCAATCCGAGCTTACCGAAATCACCCCCATCCGGAACCAGAGCCCGAACAAGCTGAGAACTCCGGAGGGTCGGCCAACTCACACCAATCCCGGGCTTCGGTGTTTGACCATCTCGGAGATCCGGGCAAAAGAACTAAGAAGGACCGCAACAATCAAAGCAAAGCCAAAGATAACGAAACCGATAAGCTCAAGAAAATGGAGAGACTCCGGGAAAGAATAAGGCAGGAAGAGCAGGCTAAGTTGGAACTTAGAATCCAGAAAAGACTTCAGGAGGAGGAAGAAAGGATAAGGAAATCCAAATCCAAGCGACCCCATCGAGAAATCAGCCCGGAGATCATCTCTGATGAGGATGAACATCCGAATAACCTGGTACAAATGATCCATGAGTTACAAAGAAAAGTCAATAATGATTCCGAATTCGAGATCCAAGACACACTCACCCCCTTCAGCCACTCTCTTGAAGCCATACCCCGGCAAAAGAACCTCAAACATTACAACTTCGACTCCTTCAATGGGTTGGAAGACCCAGAAGAACACCTCAATTACTTTGAGCAAATAGCCATGATATACTTCTACAATGACCTGACCAAGTGTAGGTTCTTCGCTTCCACGCTAAAGGGGGCAGCCCAGAGGTGGTTTAGCCGAATCCCATCCCGAAGCATACACAGCTGGAAGGAGTTCAGGGAGGCCTTCCTTCGGAGGTTTCGAGCCAACAAAACCCCGGAGTATCACATGTGCCACCTTGAAACAATCAGGCAAGATGACAACGAAACACTTGCAGCCTTTATTAAACGATTCCAAGAAGCCATAAACCAAGTCACGAACCTGGATGAAAGAGAAGCCTTGAGCATATTCCGGAAGAACCTAGACCCGGAGCGTAGCGAGCGCTATGTAATTGAATTGGTGAACAAAGAACCCCAAAGCCTGGCCGCGGCCTATTCCATGGCCGCCAAGTTCATCAAAGAAACTGACATCCTATATGCAATGAGGATGACCCGGAAAGGCACCTCCTCGGGGAGAAACAGAGATGATCGCTCCAGAAGCGACCACCAACCAGACAAGAAATTTAAGCCCAACAAACAGTATAACTATATCCCAAGTCATCAACTGACAGTCCCGGACAAAGACCACCCCTCCAGGGCCAAATCCGAAGCCAGGCCCCCGAGACCAGGAAGAGCCGAACCAAGGCCGGAACCAGAATGGACACCTTTGAACTGGCCACGGGCCGATATACTAAAAGAGGTCCGGAACAAACCCTTCTTTTATCCTCCAAAACCCTTGGTATCAGCCCCGGAGAATAGGCCCCGAGACAAACACTGCGACTACCACGCAACACACGGGCACGAGACAGAAAGCTGCGTCTCCCTTAAGTTCTTTATCGAGGACCAGGTCAAGAAAGGGAACATGGGCCAATACATAGCCCGGAAAACAGCAGAAAGAGGAGAAGGGCATGGAGCCCAAAAAACGAAGAACGTGGTACACGTAGTTTTGGGAGGTTCCACTTCCCCGCCAAGGAGTCCAGACTTCGGGGATGATGTGATGATGATAGACTCGGCCCCGGAGCAAATCATATCATTTAGTAATGCTGACTTTGAAGGAATAGATCCTAACCACAATGAGGCCCTAGTAGTGACCCTGGACATCGCCGAAAACGAGGTAAAGAGAATCCTTGTTGACAATGGCTCCTCCGTCAACATACTCTTCAAGCATACCATGGACAGAATGCAACTCGGAAGCATCAGAATGAATGAGTGCCGGGAAGACCCACTGTACGGCTTCGGCCACAACTTGGTCCCCATTCAAGGAACCCTTTACTTGCCTGTCCAATTTGGCACCACCCCGAAGCAGATAACCCACATGATCAAGTTCTATGTAATAAACAGTCCTTCTTCCTACAATGTGATCCTGGGGCACCCAGCCCTGACTAAGCTCCGAGCCGTAACCTCGACTCCACACCTTAAATTCAAATTTCCCACACCCTCCGGGGTCGGTGAGGTAAGAGGTGATACGGAAACAGCTAGTCGATGCTACGGCCAAGCCCTGGTCATGGCCGAAACAGATCCAGAAAACAAGCGCAAAGCCTCTGCTTATCATAAGAACCAAAGTAGAAAGAAACACAGAAACTCAACTTATAAGAACCCCGGGAAGGAGGTTCAAAATATCGAAAACCTCGAGATCCCTACCCAAGAAGCAGAAACTTCCACAGCCCGGGGGTACCTGGCTTCAAACTCCCAGGCCCGGATCCAAAAATCATCCACGATGAAAAGTCAAGCCAAGGTCGAGCCCGCCGTAGAAACTGAGACAGTTGAACTGATACCCGGAGACTCTGAAAGAAAAATCAAGATTGGGGCGAGGTTAGAGGTAGCCTTCAAAGAGGAATTAGTGTCCCTACTCCGGGAATATGCTGATGTATTCGCCTGGAGCCCGACGGATATGCCCGGACTCCAGGAATCCTTGGCCATGCATAGCCTGGATGTTGACCCCAGGAGAAAACCGGTGAAACAAAAAAGAAGGAATGTTGCCCCGGAAAGACAAAGGGCCATAGACGAAGAGGTAGACAAACTCCTCAATGCAGATATAATTTGTGAGATCAAATATCCGGAGTGGCTGGCCAATGTGGTTCTAGTCAAGAAACCTAGCGGAAAGTGGAGGATGTGTGTTGATTACACCGACCTCAATGATGCTTGTCCCAAGGATCCATACCCATTACCCAACATAGACCAGCTCATCGACGCCACTTCGGGACATGTAATGTTAAGCTTCATGGATGCCTTCTTCGGATACAACCAGATCAAGATGAACCCTGCAAACATAGCCAAAACAGCCTTCATCACCCATAGGGCGGTATATGCCTTCAAGTTCATGCCCTTCGGGCTCCGCAATGCCGGGGCTACATATCAAAAAGCCATGGTTGAGGTCTTCCAGGACCAAATAGGATGGAACTTGGAATCCTACGTTGACGACATCATCGCCAAGTCCAAGACTGTTGAGGAACACGTCCCGGATCTACGGGAATGTTTTGAGAATCTAAGGAGGAATCAAATGAAACTAAACCCGGAGAAGTGCACCTTTGGAGTGGCAGCAGGGAAATTCTTAGGCTTCATGATCAGCCAGAGGGGAATTGAGGCCAACCCAGAAAAAATCAAGGCAATCTTAGACATGCAGCCGCCTCGAACCCAGAAGGACATCCACAAATTGGCCGGGTCGTTGGCAGCCTTGCGAAGATTTATCTCCAAACTAGCAGAAAAATGTTTGCCTTTCTTCAGCTTGCTCAAGGGAGCAAGCAACAAAAAAGAAGTCGCATGGGGTCCAGAGTGCCAAGCCTCCCTAGACACAATCAAGGAATACCTCTCATCACCACCTCTGTTAACAAAGCCTGAGCCCGGAGAACCTTTGCTTCTCTACCTCTCCGCCGGACCGTTAGCCGTAGTAGTTGCTTTGGTCCGGGAAGAAGGTGGGACTCAGAAACCGGTATACTATATGAGCCAAGTGCTAAAAGATGCAGAAACCAGATATCCCAATCTGGAGAAGTTTGCCTTTACCTTAGTCACGACTTCAAGAAAACTCAGGCACTACTTCCAGGGTAGAGAAATCAAGGTTATAACAGATCAGCCACTAAGACGAATAATCCATAAGCCGGACGCATCAGGAAGATTGATAAATTGGGCAATCGAGTTAAGCTAATTTCACTTAACTTTTATACCCCGGACTGCCATCAAAGCACAGGCTCTGGCCGACTTCATAGTAGAGTGCTCCTTCCCAGAACCACAGCAACTTTCCATAGCAACTGAACATGTGAAAACCCCAGACCAAAACCCAGAGTCATGGACACTTCACGTAGATGGATCCTCAACAACAGAAAGGTCCGGGGCTGGTATCGTCATGAAAAGCCCGGAAGGCTTCCAGATCAGACAAGCATTCACCTTCAAATTTTAGGCAACAAACAATCAAGCTGAATATGAGGCTCTCCTTGCCGGGCTAAGGTTGGCACGAACTCTGAAAACCAACAGCCTGAACATTTATAGTGACTCCCAAATCGTGGTGCGGCAAACCAAAGGCGAATATATAGCCAAAGATCAAAAACTAGCCCAATACCAAGCACTTGTCAAAAGCTACTTAGCCACCATTCCGGAGTACCAAATCAACCAAGTCAACAGAGAAGAAAACTCCGAAGCTGATGAGTTATCCAAGCTAGTTCAGAACTCAGCCGAACTAGACAGTTCGGTCTACTTTGAAGAATTGGGAACCCCGGCCATCGATCAAGAAGAGGTAATGGAGGTAGAGGATACCCCGAACTGGATGACCCCTTTCATCCTCTACTTAGAGAAGGGAGAGTTGCCCGAAGATAAGAACGAGGCCAGAAGGTTGAAAAACAAGGCTTCGAAATACTTCATAGAAGACAACCAACTCTATCGCCAAACTTTCTCATCTCCAACACTGAAGTGTGTGGGCCCGGAGGAAGCCAGTTATTGTTTACAAGAGGTACATGAAGGGATTTGTGGGGACCATATGTCCGCAAAGGCACTTGCATACAAAATCATAAGGCAAGGTTACTACTGGCCAACAATCCACTCAGATGCAGTAGAATTCGTCAAGAAGTGTAGAAATTGCCAACTGTTCAGCAATGTACCAAGGCAAAGCCCGGTCCTGCCCTCTTCAGTCCTGTCACCGATCCCCTTTGCTGTATGGGGCATCGACATAGTAGGGCCCTTCCCCCGGGCTAAGGGCGATCTGAGATACCTCCTCGTAGCAATTGACTACATGACTAAGTGGGCCGAAGCAAAGGCAATGAGGACCATAAATCAACAAGATTCCATCAAGTTCATAGATAACATATTAATGCGGTTCGGCCTACCAAGGGTCCTGATTTCAGATAATGGTCCACAGTTCATCGGCTCAGACTTTGAAAATTACTTGAAGGAAAGGGGAATCAAACACAAGAAATCTTCAGTAGCCTATCCCCAGGGTAACGGGCAAGTAGAAGTGACAAACAGAATTCTGCTAAGGGGAATTGAAAAAAGGCTGAAGGAAAGCAAGAACAAGTGGCCCGAAGAACTACCACATGTGTTGTGGGCATATAGAACTAGTCCGAGGTCCGGAACAGGGGAAACCCCGTTCAAGCTAGCATATGGAACCGAAGCAATGTTGCCAATTGAAGTGGGTTCTCCTTCCCACAGAGCAATCAACTTTGATGAAATTGCAAATGAAGAAGGGCTACGAGCTAATCTGGAACTAGTTGATGAGGTCCGGGACAAAGCAGTACAAAGAATGGAGAAATACAAAGAAAAAACAAGAGAGTACTTCGAAAAGAAATCAAGGGTCAAAAACTTCCAAATCGGGGACCTAGTGCTCCGGGACACCGAGGCATCAGACCCCACTAACACAGGAAACCTTATGCCTAAGTGGGAAGGTCCTTACAGAATCAAAGAAGTACTCCGTTCCGGAACCTATAAGTTCAGCCACATGGACAACACTGAGGTCCCAAACACCTGGCACGGCCTCAGGCTAAGAAAGTACTACCAGTAAAGGAAGATAGCTCCAGCTCGTACATGGGCATTTTTTGAATTGTAATTGAAAATCATGTAATCATTTTATTATCAATGAAAAAGAGCTCTATTCCTCACCTGGTATTTCAATCCTACAATTATTACCAAAATTCTTGCTTGGAATTTGTTTTCATCCTTTCCAAGTAGGCCTAAGCCCGGGACCTTAGCAATGCTTCGGCCCGGGAAGCCATAGGCATCCAAATTCCTACTTAAAAAAGTTTTCATCCTTTCCAAGTAGGCCCAAGCCCGGGACCTTAGCAATGCTTCGGCCCGGGAAGTCATAGGCATCCAAATTCCTACTTGGAAAAGTTTTCATCCTTTCCAAGTAGGCCCAAGCCCGGGACCTTAGCAATGCTGCGGCCCGGGAAGCCATAGGCATCCAAATTCCTACTTGGAAAAGTTTTCATCCTTTCCAAGTAGGCCCAAGCCCGGGACCTTAGCAATGCTTCGGCCCGGGAAGCCATAGGCATCCAAATTCCTACTTGGAAAAGTTTTCATCCTTTCCAAGTAGGCCCAAGCCCGGGGCCTTAGCAATGCTTCGGCCCGGGAAGCCATAGGCATCCAAGTTCTTACTTGGAAAAGTTTTCATCCTTTCCAAGTAGGCCCAAGCCCGGGACCTTAGCAATGCTTCGGCCCGAGGACAAACCACTACTCCCCAATCCGGGATACCCGAATTAAAGAGTGGGGGGCAATACAAACAGCAGCAAAGGAGCATGGCAAAACTTAAACTTGCGAATGAAAAACAAGGAAGATCCATAAACAAGAAATGGGTCGGGCTGACCAACAGCCCGAAACACCCGGTAGTTATAAAGTTACAGCAATACAACAACAAAATTCAAAGTTATACAGCGAGTTTTTCAGAGGATTAAAAGATTACATGGGCATAGCCCGGACCCTGGACACAGCCAGTCTGCAGAGGCACTCTTCTGGAAGAAATCATTCTTTAGGAGGAGGGGAGGAGTTGGGAGCTTTGTAAGGAACAGGTTCGCCTTCACCCCGGCCCAATGCATCCTCGGTAGCAAGGTACTCTGTGATGAAGTTCTCCCAGGTAGCAGTCTGGGGATCGGTCCTGATCATCTTTTCGGAGATCACCCAACAGCGGTGGATATTTTTCGAAGCCACGAGTGCCAGGTCATCATCATAGGATTCCGATTCCCGAAACTCAGCAATTACCTGCTCCTCGGGCTTCTTGGCCTTCAGCTCATCCCGGAGCCTCTTCACCTCCGCCTTATAATTAGTCAACTTAGCCTTGGCCGCGTCCCTCTCGTCGACTGCTTGCTTGATTCCACCCTTGAACTTCTCGATCCGGGCATCCGTTCGCTCCTTTAGCTCCTCAAGTTGCTGCTTCAGATTAGCAATTTCTTTATCTTTCTCCGAGGCTGAGCTCAAAGTAACTTGGGCCTCCTTCAACTCCCTACATGCCTTAGCAGCAGCTCCAGCAACCCGAACCCCAAGCTGCGAAGGTAGAAACGAAAGTTAGAAAATCCAGAATCAATAAGCAAAGACAGAAAGAGACCGGGGAAGCATATACCTGGCCGAAGACCCCCATCATCACCTGCAGCAACTCGGTGGAGGTAGATTTGCTCATCTCTTCCCACTCCGACTTGCTGGGAAGGTCAGCTAGGAAGCCAATGAAATTTCTTTCCTCCGGAGACACGGGGGCCGGCTCATGAGGACGAAAGTTCTTCGGGCCACCAGCAGCCGAACCCTCCTGCACAATCTCGCAGTCAGAGAGCATAGTCCCAAATAGCTCAGTCTGAGCCGAGGTCACCCTCGGCCTTTTCCTTGCTACCAGGCCAGAATCTTCAACCCCGGTCTCCGAGTCCGCAAGCTCAGGGCGCGCCGCCCTATTCTCGGAAGCCCCCTCTTGATTGGCTTGGGAGCCGCTGGCTTCTCCAGGAGTCTTGGTATTGTCACGGACGTGGCCAATACCCCGGAGAGCAGCACCAAGAGCTTTGCTTGTTTTGCTCATCTGGACAATCCTTTCAAATTCTGGGCTATACCCAGGAAGGCCTGAAATCATGAAAGCAAACATTAATCCGGAGTAAAGGAAACACTAGGATTAAAATTAAAAGAATGATATAACCCGAACTTACATCCTATCTCAAACAGATACTCATGACTCATAAGGTCATCCCGAGTCACCTGCCTTCCGAGACCCCGGCAAAAAGCATGAACCCGGTCCATTGCCGCATCCTGAAGATCAAAAACCTCAAAGTTCATGGCAAGAGGCTCCTCCTTAAAGGTGGGCATGAACCGGAGGTCAACGCCTCGGAGAAAGGCAAACTCCCCATTCCAACCTTTTAAAGAAGGGAGCATACCGAGAGGCTTCGAGGCCGAAGAAGGATACCCACACGCCTTACCCCGGAATCTAAACTCAAACATTGGTTCGTTGTTGGAGTGCACCAATTGGAAAAGATGATGAAAAAGCTTGAAGGTGGGCAAAACCCCGGCCCGCTCACAACAGCCCAGGAAGTAAGAGATCCACTTCACTACATTTGGGGTCATCTGGGTGATAGGGATCCCATACTCAAACAAACACAACGACTTCACAAATTGGTGACACCTAGGCCCGTACCCCGACCTCAGATGCTCCAACCAAATTCCCACCCAACCACCCTCCGGTCTGTGGTAAATCTTTTCCCCGGGCTCCGGCCACCTCCACTCCACGTCATTGTCCAAGTGGAATGTGGCCCGAAAAATTGGATCCCAATCTACCGGTTCCTTCATATACTTGCTCCTGAACGGACCAACACCCATCTCGGAGCCCGGTTTATCCCCAAACTTAGAATCCAGATAAGCCTCATCATATCTAGTCATTTCGGCCACATCTGGATTCTGAGAGAACTCCGTGCTGAGATCCCTAAAGAAGAAAGCTTGGGGGATCCCTGGGTCCTTCTTAACAAAATAATACTTACTATGACTTCAACTACCATCTGGCTCACTGAGGCTATACCCCGGGCCCATATCCTTTGTTGCGATATTAGTAAGTACGGGCATACTACTTTTCTTCTTCCCCATTATACACCACTCTACGTCTATCCAATCTATGCTACTATCTGAAGAGCTAACACTAGCAGAAGAAGTACTGGGCTCGGAAAGAGGGGTTAACACTCTGTTGGCAGTAACACGTCGCTTAACCATACAAGTACACTACCCCGGGCTACCCAACACAATAAGAGAATGATAATAAGAAGCTACAAAAGGGCAAACTACCTATAGGAGTACCAAAATCCCGGAAAATAAAAGTGGTAAAATTGACAAAAGTCCGGATAGAGAAGACTTACAAAGAGTAAAGAAGCCGGAATGGAGAAAACAAGAAAAACTGAAGCGACGATAGCCCGGAGATCAAGTCCTCAGAGAAGCAGAATAACGGCAGCAAATCAGAAACTTGTAAAAGACAAAAGTGAGGAAGACGACCACTATTTATAGGCAAACCCTGAATCTCTACCGCCAGAGACACGTAGCGGCCCAAATTTCAGCCCACTCTCTCCAAAACCCGGAGATAGTGGATGACAGCTGTTTTCCAAAAAATAAAAAATAAAAAAAATCAAACCTCAAAAATATGTGTACATGCAAAAATACATATACGCGTACGCACCCTGCTACAACACCACTAGCCCCGGGGACGCAAACCTTAGAACGCGCCCCGGGTCTAGCGGACAACCAACAAAAAAAATTCCTCTTCAAGACAACCAAGCCTTCGAGCTACAATAACCCTAGCCCCGGAGGCGTGCACCTCAGCCCACACCCCGGGCCTGGGGGCAACCCAAAACGGATATTTCTTCTAAGTCACCCAAAGTCATGAAACTTTGGACTTGTGAAGATAACATTTCACCCTTAGCCCCGGAGATGCTCTTTCCAGCACACACCCCGGGCCGGGGGGCAACCAAAGACAAAATTTCTCCTTTAAGACAAAGAGAAGCTCAAATACATTTGCTACTCCCCCATCCGGAAAATCCGCATGAGGGAGTGGGGGGCAAATGATAGGCTAGAAATAGCCCAGATCCAACTAGGCCCAGCCTCAGGCCCAAAAACAACAAACAATCCAACTCATGAGAATAAGAGCAGCCCAGCCCAAGCCAGTGGGCCCCGGGCCCGGGACCCCGACCCCGGAGTAATGGACCTCAGAGTGATGACACCTGGGACACGTGGCAGCCCAGCTCGGCCGATATCCCCACACGTGGCGCTGACCAGCATTAAAGTCCAAATGACAACATGTGTCAAATCATGCACTCAACAACACTGCCACACTCCAGTCAACGGTCCCCACAAGTAAGGACAGGTGTCCTACATCCCGGGAATTCAGCATCTTATCCCCCGGATCCGACGGCTAGGAGTAAAGGTAACAGACCCCTAAATCCTAACCCTAGGGCTATAAATACCCCTAGAAAGTAGGGTTTAGGGGTTAGACATTATTACACACCTCCACACACTTATTACTTTCGTGATACTCTACTTGATTAGAACAGAGTTTCCATAACACAAAAACCCAAGTATTTCATCCCTGAATAACTTTTCTCCAGGCGCACTCTAAGTAGTGGGAGTATTTTATTCAAAATTTTGTTAGGGCTTCGCCTGAATGCATCAACATAGGAGGGCTCGCCCTGATAGGCTACCATGTAATTTTCTTTCATTTCAACAATGTCAATAGGCTTTGGCAAGATATCTGTTTTTTAAGGAATAACTGAAGGAAACACTTCTCCAATATTGTATGTTTTAGGGCGCGCCCTGACGATAGAATGCAGCCACCAGCTTCTACCTTTCCTTTTTATTACCAACTTTTTAAATTCTAATCGTTCTAACGAGCCTTCTTAAGCTTGATTCTTTATACTTCTTGGCTGGTACATCAAGTCAACAACAGGCTTCATCATTTTTCGAATTAATTTCATTGTGCTCGTCCATTATTCAAAAATGATAGTCAAATCATTTTGTATGTTTACTATATGCGGCGCGTCCTAACTTCATAGGTGGTAGACGCTTGACCAAGGATCCAAGTATTTATTTAATTCCTTACTTATAGCTCCAACTGTTGAGCTTTTTTATTTTCTTGTTCACCAGCAGATTAATGTTTTGAAGATGTACAACTCTTCTTTTATACTGGCTCGAACATCATGCCTCATTTTCATTTTTAAATATCTTGTAAATCTTCAATTCTTTGTAAGGCACATCCACCAGAATTTATGGACTGCAGTAGTCCGTTATTTCTGGATTGCAGTACTTCTCGTAAAGCCTGCCGTTTCACTATATTTGTTTAATCGTACTTTTGTCGCAACATTGCTTCAATTTTACAACACTCTTGTACTTAAAATTATTTCTTCAATGATCATTTAACTCTCAGCAACCTTCGCCAACAAGTTTTTTTTCCTTCTTATTAATATAAGGCTCGTCCGTATTTGCCTCAATCCTATTTTAGTGACTCACCGCTTATTCCTTGATGATTTCAACCATTCCAATACTCGTCGACTTGTCATCACATTCTTTAATTCTTCTATTGATTCGCCTGACAAGCTTTGAAACACTGATTTTTCACTTTCCAAAAAAGCTAGAAATTACTTCTCCTCAGAAAATCCTTTGGACGTGTCTTCATGTCTTAGATTCCAAGAGGTTTTTACTTGTAAGCCCGCCATGCTCTTTTGCTCTTATATTTCTAAATATGCTCCTCAATTTTGTAGTAGCCGAGCCATGTGTCAAGACGCGCCATATCATTTTCTTGCATTTCTTTTTCTATCAGCACGTCCTTGCCTTTCATATTCTATAACATGCATGCGTTTTGAGTATTGACTGTTCAATGTCATGTAAAATCTTCAATTTCTTGTATATAAGGCGGTGGGCGCGCCTTGTGTTTTATATAACTATAACATGCTTCATTTTGCTGGCTCATCATCACATTTTAACTTGTTTACTTTTTCCACGGATCGAAGAGAATATACACCTTTTTCTTGTTTCTTTAGTTCGCCTTACAAATCTCCTAGCATGTTCGTCTCTCTATTTGAAGAAAAATTGTGTAAATGAAGTAAGACAAATATCAATAGTTTCCGTTTCTCCATTTTTTTTTATGTATGCAGCATATAAGCATGTACGCACTATATTGTTGAATTTCCATGCTAGTTTGCCACCCAATCTTGCACATGTTATATTTAATCTTCTTCCATCAAATTATGTAACCTCACCAATTTATATGGATAGCATTAAATGCTATAGTATTCAATTCACACATTTCCTTGTGTTACTCCCGTACACGTTGCATGTCAATATTTCAATTTCCATTTATATCAGTGGAGCCCACCACTTGTTCTCTTTCTTTTTTGCCTTCACATGAATCAAACCATTGCTCATTTCTTTTCCACTATTACAAAATTTATGCAGACAATGAAACTTTTCTTTTTTATTTTGACTAGCTGCTCATCACCTTCCTTGTGCATAATTCATGCACCATGACTTCAAGAAGATATATGCCACCTCTTTTTTCATCACAGCCAACCTTTGTATTTTAGTTTGTTCTAAGCTTTGAGCATCCTGAACACTTAATTTCAAAGAAAGGGCGCGCCTTCCGTCTATGTTTCAGCTCCTGTGCTGGCACTCGTCTATTCCCTTTTATAAGAAAATCGATTGTGGTATAAATCATGTTGCACCAGGTGTATCTTTGTTTCTGTTTTCTTGAAGGACCCACAGAAAATGATAGAATACTTCCACTTTATCACATAAATAAGCTGCTTCATTTCTTTTTATTCCAATTAAGCACACCCTCTTATATATCACCTTGCTCCATTTTTCCTTCTTCAAACAAAAACATCACTTGCTTTTCTTGTAGCTCCAACAATCAAACCCATTATTCACACGGCGCGCCTTGATAGAGCATCACCGCATGTAACTTATGTTCTTTTGTATTTTTCATGCTGGACCCACCTAGTATAAATCTCTGCCCCATACTCATCTTTTCTTTTTATACAGAAACCAATCCACTGCCTTCATTCCTTCAAATAAATAATAGATCATCCTTAGCTTCACTCTTTTTATTTGTGTACGTAGGCACGCCCTGATTGCAGGGACGGATCCAAGAATTTATTTCCACTGGGGCTGAAGTATAATTTTTTTTCTCGCTGACTCAATAAAAAGGAATAACGAGGCAAACTAGCTTTAAAATATAAAATCAAAATCATGCTATTAATTTAAACTCCAACATAGACGTAAAACAAGTAATAACAATACTAGTTTACAAATGAAAATAAATAAGATTTACTCACATCATTTCAGTTGTACTCGACGATGCTTTTGAGCATAAAACTCATCTATCACTTCATCTGTATCAATATCTTCAGCATACTCTCTCTCAATGTTGATAAGCATCGAATCTCTCAAATATTCTTCCTCCATTTTATTACGAAGAACGGTCTTAACTATTTTCATAGTCCAAAAAACACGTTATGTAGTAGCTGTAGAAACAGGAAGAGTCAAGACAAGACAAATCAACCTATAAATCAAATTGTAGTTTTCTGCCTTTCCTGTATCAACAAGTCGTACACATAACTCGGAGATAGTAGACAAATTCTGAAATTTTTCCTGCCTAACCACATCAATCTTGTAATGATCAAGTTGGAGTTTCAAATGGTACATCTCTTGTTGACCAAAATCAGCAGGATAAAAGTTAGTAGCAAGGGTACAAATCTGCTCAATGTCAAATGAACTAAAATTGTTCTTTGGTTCCAAAGATGAACTTAATCTCAAAAGCTCCACGGCATTATCATTGAACCTATAGTGTAGCTCTTCCAACTGAAAATCAATTGCAGAATTAAATACATCATAATGATAGTGATGCTTAACTGATATATCATCTCTTTGTCGAACAGAACGGATACCATCCATATAACGAGCAGTCATATCTGGAACATCAATTATAAACTTTTCACACACTGTCATGACATATTCCAAAAGAATCTCAAAACCCTCATCTCTCAAAGATTGTAGCAACTCTTTTGTTGTTGCAACTAAATCCATGGCATTTAAGATATCTATTGATTTACTTTGCAAGGCTCGACAAAGCAAATCTGTAATGCCCATGATCTTATGCATCAAGTATAGTACAAATAAAAACTTAAATGATCTCAGTGACTTTAAAGAACCTCTAGCTTCTCCACGCATAGAGTTCGAAGAAGTACCACAACTTATAATGCTTTCCAACACAGTAATTACTGAACCAAATTTATCAATCAAGCTACAAACACAATTAAAGTGAGAGCTCCACCTGGTAGATCCAGCGCGTTGTAAATTTCCAATCTGATTAAGTCCCCTCCCAGTCTCACGTTCTCTACTAGCCACAGAATGATCAACCTCAATGCCATGTGCAGTCTGTAACTCTAAAAGGCGTTTAGAAGAACCACTAACAATATTTACAACATTAGACATCATAGAAAAGAAATCCCAGATAAAATCTTGTTTCTCAGCAGCTCCAACCAATGCTAGTTGTAAACGATGAGCGAAACAATGTACATAATAAGCATATGGACAATCTTTAAGAAATAAAGCTTGTAAACCATTAAATGCACCACGCATATTACTAGCACCATCATATCCCTGACCTCTCATATCATGAATGCTCAAGTTATACCGTGTAAGAACATCTGATATTTCTTTTTTAAGAGTTGGTGATGTTGTGTCAGTCACATTAACAATATCAAAATAACGCTCACGTATCAAACCATGAACATCAACAAACCTAAGCACAATAGCCATTTGTTCTTTATGTGATGCATCTACTGCTTCATCAACTAAAATGCAGAACTTAGAATTTCCCATCTCATCACATATTTTCTTTCTAACCTTAGAAGCAAGGATATGTAAAATATCTTTTTGTATAGTTGGAGAAATGTGCATAGCATTTTTTGGTGCATTTTCCAAAACAACATTTGAAATATCAACATTCATTCTACCCATAAGTTTGACCATCTCAATAAGATTACCTCTATTACGAGAAGTTGATGATTCATCACGACCCCGTAATGCACATGTTTGCAAAGTCAACCATCTAACAGACTCTATAGTAGCTTTCAACCTCAATCTATTCTTCTTTACATCTTCCAAAGAATGAGAATTTATGACCTTGTCAATATGCCTTGTAACATTCTTCAACCCTTCAAGAGATTTCACTGCCTTATTGTGTGGTGAATTATGGGCTCCAACATGTACCAAGAAAGAACATCTTTCATTATCATTAACTCTTTTCCAATTCTTGAATCCATCAATAGTAAATGCATGTTGAGTTGATGTCTCCTTTTCAAATAAGAAACATGGAAAACAAAATGCTGCATCTTTGAAAATTGAATACTCCAGCCAAGTGAATGTGTTGAACCAAGATGCTTGAAATCTACGACGTTGACTTCCATAATGAGTAGGTGGATATTTTTCTTTGGGTAGTTGAGGTTGACATGGTCCCAATCTAATGTATTCGCCTCTAATCGCATCACGGACATTAACTGGATTCTTCCAAATTGGAAGACGCTTTCCAGGATCGCGTTCAAGAGATGCAAGATCAATAGGACTATGAATATGATTAACACTAGGAGTAGCTATTGTTGTAGCTGTAGCACTAGGAGAAGCTGTGGCTGTAGGAGTAGCACTAGGAGTAGCAATAGGAGTAGTTGTAGCTGTAGAAGTAGTGTTAAGAGTAGTTGTAGGAGTAGCACTAGGAGTAGAATAATATGAGAACAACGTCTTCCTCTTTTTATCTCGACTCCTGCAAAGAAATATGTAATTATAATTTACAATAGATTAACATATGCTATACACTGTAGTCTATAAATCGATTACTGTAATGATGTAATCAATTTTCCCAGGACTTGTCCTAGAAGTAAAACAAAGTTAAGACCTTGTAATCAATTTTACCAGAAGAAAATTGAACAATTGTTAGTTTATTGCTGTCAAACATTTATAATAATGAGGCAGAGCAATACTTCCCCAAACAATCAATTTCTTATAAGCAATCCATCATTGCTTACAATCTCTAGGAAATAATACAATCAATTCACTCAATTCTAGCAATCACAATTAAACAAAAACAACAATTAAATCACAAGTCCACAATCAATTCAGTAAAAATACACCAAATAAGTAGACAAATTAAACAAGATTTACAAGATGCTTACATTGTATTGTAGTTGCAGACTTGCAGCAGTTACAAGATGCCTCAGGCGATGATAAATAATTGAAGGGAGACGCGAGTAGCCGAGCTCAGTTCATGACCTAATTTTTATATTTGGGTCTATCTGTTTGAGTCTATTTGTTTGATTTACTAATATTGAATCTGTCTAATTCTTTTCTAAATGATTCACGCCTCTTTTTATTTGGGCTATCAAATACTGATATTATTTTAATGATACTGATTGGATTGATTATGGACATGGACTGATTATTTTTTTTCATAAAGACATGGGCTGGGCTAGTGGGCTGTAAGTATATAATAGGGCTGATTGTTTTCTGTACAAGGGCTGGACCTTAAATATATACAGGCTTAGCAGACTTTGACCCGGGCTTCAGCCAACCCAAGCCCCTTCTATGGTCCGTCCCTGCCTGATTGCATGCATGCGTGCATGTTTTTAATCTTCTTTAATTTTGAACATTAACTCACCAAAACAAATTTGCTCACCCACCATGCATATAAAATTATAAATACTCCAATTAGCATAGGTCCCACTTTATTGTCTTCATGTCTTCTACATGCACAATTAGCTCTCTTCCCTTCTTTTATTTTCAAGGACGCGTCCTTTGTTTTTTATAATTTTCAAAAATTCTTCATATGAGATTTGATCTACCCATCACATGCAAATCAACGCCAAAGCAGGGACGGATCCAGGAATTTATTTCCACTGGGGCTGGAGTATAATATTTTTTCTCGCTGACTCAATAAAAAGGAATAACGAGGCAAACTAGCTTTAAAATATAAAATCAAAATCATGCTATTAATTTAAACTCCAACATAGACGTAAAACAAGTAATAGCAATACTAGTTTACAAATGAAAATAAATAAGATTTACTCACATCATTTCAGTTGTACTCGACGATGCTTTTGAGCATAAAACTCATCTATCACTTCATCTGTATCAATATCTTCAGCATACTCTCTCTCAATGTTGATAAGCATCGAATCTCTCAGATATTCTTCCTCCATTTTATTACGAAGAACGGTCTTAACTATTTTCATAGTCCAAAAAACACGTTATGTAGTAGCTGTAGAAACAGGAAGAGTCAAGACAAGACAAATCAACCTATAAATCAAATTGTAGTTTTCTGCCTTTCCTGTATCAACAAGTCGTACACATAACTCGGAGATAGTAGACAAATTCTGAAATTTTTCCTGCCTAACCACATCAATCTTGTAATGATCAAGTTGGAGTTTCAAATGGTACATCTCTTGTTGACCAAAATCAGCAGGATAAAAGTTAGTAGCAAGGGTACAAATCTGCTCAATGTCAAATGAACTAAAATTGTTCTTTGGTTCCAAAGATGAACTTAATCTCAAAAGGTCCACGACATTATCATTGAACCTATAGTGTAGCTCTTCCAACTGAAAATCAATTGCAGAATTAAATACATCATAATGATAGTGATGCTTAACTGATATATCATCTCTTTGTCGAACAGAACGGATACCATCCATATAATGAGCAGTCATATCTGGAATATCAATTGCAAACTTTTCACACACTGTCATGACATATTCCAAAAGAATCTCAAAACCCTCATCTCTCAAAGATTGTAGCAACTCTTTTGTTGTTGCAACTAAATCCATGGTATTTAAGATATCTATTGATTTACTTTGCAAGGCTCGACAAAGCAAATCTGTAATGCCCATGATCTTATGCATCAAGTATAGTACAAATAAAAACTTAAATGATCTCAGTGACTTTAAAGAACCTCTAGCTTCTCCACGTATAGAGTTCGAAGAAGTACCACAACTTATAATGCTTTCCAACACAGTAATTATTGAACCAAATTTATCAATCAAGCTACAAACACAATTAAAGTGAGAGCTCCACCTGGTAGATCCAGCGCGTTGTGAATTTCCAATCTGATTAAGTCCCCTCCCAGTCTCACGTTCTCCACTAGCCACAGAATGATCAACCTCAATGCCATGTGCAGTCTGTAACTCTAAAAGGCGTTTAGAAGAACCACTAACAATATTTACAACATTAGACATCATAGAAAAGAAATCCCAGATAAAATCTTGTTTCTCAACAGCTCCAACCAATGCTAGTTGTAAACGATGAGCGAAACAATGTACATAATAAGCATATGGACAATCTTTAAGAAATAAAGCTTGTAAACCATTAAATGCACCACCCATATTACTAGCACCATCATATCCCTGACCTCTCATATCATGAATGCTCAAGTTATACCGTGTAAGAACATCTGATATTTCTTTTTTAAGAGTTGGTGATGTTGTGTCAGTCACATTAACAATATCAAAATAACGCTCACGTATCAAACCATGAACATCAACAAACCTAAGCACAATAGCCATTTGTTCTTTATGTGATGCATCTACTGCTTCATCAACTAAAATGTAGAACTTAGAATTTCCCATCTCATCACATATTTTCTTTCTAACCTTAGAAGAAAGGATATGTAAAATATCTTTTTGTATAGTTGGAGAAATGTGCATAGCATTTTTTGGTGCATTTTCCAAAACAACATTTGAAATATCAACATTCATTCTACCCATAAGTTTGACCATCTCAATAAGATTACCTCTATTACGAGAAGTTGATGATTCATCACGACCCCGTAATGCACATGCTTGCAAAGTCAACCATCTAACAGACTCTATAGTAGCTTTCAACCTCAATCTATTCTTCTTTACATCTTCCAAAGAATGAGAATTTATGACCTTGTCAATATGCCTTGTAACATTCTTCAACTCTTCAAGAGATTTCACTGCCTTATTGTGTGGTGAATTATGGGCTCCAACATGTACTAAGAAAGAACATCTTTCATTATCATTAACTCTTTTCCAATTCTTGAATCCATCAATAGTAAATGCATGTTGAGTTGATGTCTCCTTTTCAAATAAGAAACATGGAAAACAAAATGCTGCATCTTTGAAAATTGAATACTCCAGCCAAGTGAATGTGTTGAACCAAGATGCTTGAAATCTACGACGTTGACTTCCATAATGAGTAGGTGGATATTTTTCTTTGGGTAGTTGAGGTTGACATGGTCCCAATCTAATGTATTCGCCTCTAATTGCATCACGGACATTAACTGGATTCTTCCAAATTGGAAGACGCTTTCCAGGATCGCGTTCAAGAGATGCAAGATCAATAAGACTATGAATATGATTAACACTAGGAGTAGCTATTGTTGTAGCTGTAGCACTAGGAGAAGCTGTGGCTGTAGGAGTAGCACTAGGAGTAGCAATAGGAGTAGTTGCAGCTGTAGAAGTAGTGTTAAGAGTAGTTGTAGGAGTAGCACTAGGAGTAGAATAATATGAGAACAACGTCTTCCTCTTTTTATCTTGACTCCTGCAAAGAAATATGTAATTATAATTTACAATAGATTAACATATGCTATACA
Organism: Kitagawia praeruptora; assembly: GCA_037693485.1. Taxonomy (NCBI): domain Eukaryota; kingdom Viridiplantae; phylum Streptophyta; class Magnoliopsida; order Apiales; family Apiaceae; genus Kitagawia; species Kitagawia praeruptora. The sequence continues at coordinate 99,707,699 of CM075352.1, read as the reverse complement.
CTGTAGTCTATAAATCGATTACTGTAATGATGTAATCAATTTTCCCAGGACTTGTCCTAGAAGTAAAACAAAGTTAAGACCTTGTAATCAATTTTACCAGAAGAAAATTGAACAATTGTTAGTTTATTGTTGTCAAACATTTATAATAATGAGGCAGAGCAATACTTCCCCAAACAATCAATTTCTTATAAGCAATCCATCATTGCTTACAATCTCTAGGAAATAATACAATCAATTCACTCAATTCTAGCAATCACAATTAAACAAAAACAACAATTAAATCACAAGTCCACAATCAATTCAGTAAAAATACACCAAATAAGTAGACAAATTAAACAAGATTTACAAGATGCTTACATTGTATTGTAGTTGCAGACTTGCAGCAGTTACAAGATGCCTCAGGCGATGATAAATAATTGAAGGGAGACGCGAGTAGCCGAGCTCGGTTCATGACCTAATTTTTATATTTGGGTCTATCTGTTTGAGTCTATTTGTTTGATTTACTAATATTGAATCTGTCTAATTCTTTTCTAAATGATTCACGCCTCTTTTTATTTGGGCTATCAAATACTGATATTATTTTAATGATACTGATTGGATTGATTATGGACATGGACTGATTATTTTTTTTCATAAAGACATGGGCTGGGCTAGTGGGCTGTAAGTATATAACAGGGCTGATTGTTTTCTGTACAAGGGCTGGACCTTAAATATATACAGGCTTAGCAGACTTTGACCCGGGCTTCAGCCAACCCAAGCCCCTTCTATGGTTCGTCCCTGCGCCAAAGCTCTATTATCCTCAACTATCTTTTATTTGGCTCGTTATCATCACCTTGTCATTTCCTTCGGACAATGACAATAATAATTCTTATCGACACCGCACTTCTGTAATAGTAGTAACAAGCTGTATCACCCTTTGCCTTCATTTTAGCAGGCCGTTGCCTTCAAAAAATATTTTTAACGGTCAGAGCCGGCCCTGAGCATGTGCGACATGTTCGATTGCATAGGGCACTCCATTTTACTAGGTCACATTTCTTTAGGTAGGTGTACATATGTATGTATATTTTATGTGAAAAATAAAAAAATTAAGTTTAACTTTAAAGGTTAAAAAAATTTGTAAATGAGAAAAGGTTGAAAATGGTGTTGTCAAAATAATTAAAAAATTATCATATTGAGCAAAATAAGAAAATATTATACTTACACATAGTTTTGCTTTCAAATTTCTAGAAATACTAATTACTTTTGTTGTTAACCATGTATACTATAATTGTCATAAAAGTATATTAAATGTTTTTGGTTGACAACTGATATGGGTTAAAAATAAGCCCTAAAGACATATTTAATGTGGCTTTAATTAGGCCCAATATGGTCAAAACGTGGGGCCCATTAAATGGGCCCAAACCCTATTTACAATATTAATTTCATAATTAATATTAAGGGTAATAACCAGCTCAGCAATAAGAGTCAAATAAGGATATTACTCCTGCCTGACTTAGCCTCCAAGGCACCTACTTCAACAAGGAAACTGATTCCTACAAGGAAGGGGTCTAGAACCTTCCTCAAGGCGGTGGCTTGCCCACCAAGTCTCTGACTCCTACCATAATTCTAGGGCTTCTCAGCCTATATAAAGGGTCTGACCCCTCATTCTCAGAACTACGTTTTCTTGGCTTGATTCTCTAATACAGAGATACGTAGGCATTCTGTGAGGACCGTTTAGTCTCGAACGCAGAAGCAGCCATTGAAGCACGAAGCTCCCGAACCCTAGACGTCATAATCATAACCTACTTTTTATTCCACAACATTTGGCGCCGTCTGTGGGACATCAAACATCAACCATGGTTAACACACGAAGGACACCAGCAATTACAGAGCCAATCGCAACCGAGGCTCTACCTCTTAGCTCTGCTCTGCCCCTCACTGAACAAGTACCTCCAGCATCCGGGACTATCATTCCGTATCAAGTTTCTCAACCCCTAGGGACGACTTCCCATGTTGAGAGTACGCTACCTCCGATCGTCCACACAAATCCAGGGACTAACCCCCTCCAGGTGGGGATTTCTTCCTTGATTGTAGATCCCAACAACCCTCCACGAGGGGTTCAGATCCACACCACGGATCTCCCCATAAGCACCAATCCGATGTACGGGCTGCCTAACTACCCTCTTACCCAAGGAGCTGGACCAAGTGGTCATGCCCTGTATATTCGAGATCGAGATTATCACGATTTTTCTGGTCCTTATACGGATGAGTCATCTTCTGACGATGATTACGAACGTGATGAAGCTCCAAGGAGGCGACGTGCAAGTAAAGAGCCTCGAGGAAGAACTCAAACTACTCACGATGGACTCCCTTCAACAACTACTGAGAGGATTAAGGCTTATGAAGCCGAGATCTTAAGATTAAGGGAAGATATGGCCAGAGAACAAGCCAAATCAAATCAGACTTTACCACCTCCAACATCAGGACCGATTCCCTTTATAGATCTGGAGAGGCCTTCAAGAAGGCAAAGAAGGCCTACCGCCCCAACTGGAAGAACAACGAGGGTGGAAACCCCCAAGAGCAACCCCAAGGATCTGATGCCACTTGGGGATCCTGATGATCCCACACCTCCGTTTACTGAGGACGTGATGAATGCTCGTATCTCAAAGAAGTTTAAGATGCCAACAATTAAAGCTTATGATGGAATGGGTGATCCTGCAAACCACATTAGAACATTCTCAAACGCTCTACTGTTGCAGCCTGCAAGCGACGCTTTGAAGTGTAGGGCATTCCCTCAAACTTTATCAGGCATGGCTCAAAGATGGTATAGTCGACTTCCTGCAAACTCGATTGGTTCCTTTAAGGAGTTGAGTGCTGCTTTTATTAGTCAGTTTATCAGTGGAAGAACGCATGAGAAAAGCTCTGCATCTCTTATGTATGTGGTACAAGGGAAGAACGAAAGTCTGAGAGACTATCTTAAGAGGTTCACCAAGGAGACTCTGAACATCACTGATCTGGACAATAAGGTTGCAATGGTAGCCTTGGAGCATGGTACCACCGACCTATACTTTAAGAGATCATTGGCAAAGCATCCCCCTGAGAATATGGCTGATCTCCAGCGAAGGGCTGATAAGTACATCAAGGCCGAGGATAGCACGAAGAAGGAAGTCACATTAGGCAATGGTCGGGGGAACAATGATACAAAAAAGCGCAAGCAAGAGCAAGAGTACGATGCTAGGGACAAGTATCCCCGAACTAACAAAGACTCTGATTTGCCACCAAAAAAGAGCTTGGGACCAAGGTTCTCTGACTATGCAAGGTTAAATGCTCCTAGAAGTCAAATCTTATTGGAGATTGAGAAGGATAAGGACTTCCGATGGCCGAAGCCACTCAGGGGAGACCCCGCAAAGAGGAACAAGGATCAATATTGTCGGTTCCACCGAGATGTGGGGCATGATACAGATGATTGTAGGCAGTTAAAAGATGAGATCAAATTTCTAATCCGCAAAGGGAAACTGAGTAACTTCACCAAGGGTGAAGATCGTGGAACCCAAAGAAGGGACTACGAAAAGAGAAACAATGATAGAAGGGATAATGATCGTGACCGTAACACACAGCCCCGAGGGCCAGTTATCAACATGATCTGGGGAGGCCCGACAGTGGCCGGTACAACTCGAAACTCTCGAAAGGCATACGCCAGGGAGGTGATGCACATCGTGGGAGAGGCCCCGAAGCGTGCTAGAACTGAAATCGTAATTGGTTTTGATGATTCTGATCTTGAAGGGGTGAAATTCCCCCATGATGACCCGTTAGTTATAACCCCTGTGATTGGGAACTCGGAAGTAAAGCGAGTCTTGATATACAATGGAGCTTCTGTTGACATTCTGTTTCACGATGCTTTTGTGAAGATGGGATATACCGATTCTCAGCTGACCCCAACTAACATGCCCATCTATGGATTCAATGGAGTTGAGTCCAAGGTAGAAGGTACTATCCAGTTACCCATGACAATCGGGCAGGAACCTAAGGAAGCTACTCAAATGTTGAATTTTCTGGTAATTAAGGCAGCCTCGACTTATAACACAATCCTGGGAAGGACTGGACTTCATGCGTTCAAGGCTGTTGCCTCAACATATCATATGAAGATTAAGTTTCCAACCCGAAATGGGGTCGGAGAACAAAAAGGCGACCAGAAGATGGCAAGAAGTTGTTATGTATCCGCCCTAAGAGCTGATGGAGTCGGGGGGCAGGTACTCCCGATTGAAGACATGGATGTCCGTAGTGATGATGAATAGCGAGGGAAGCCAGCAGAGGATTTAATACCCGTTCCTCTGGAGCTGAGCGACCCAGAAAAGGTTACATACATAGGAGCATCTCTGAAGGAACCCCTGAAGGGCGAATTGACAGCATTCTTGCAAGAGAATAGCGATGTGTTTGCTTGGACAGCAGCAGACATGCCGGGGATTGACCCCCAACTTATAACTCACAAATTGAACGTCGATCCTGCATGAAAGAAGATAAAGCAGAAAAAGAGAAATTTCGCTCCAGAAAGGCAAGAGGCCATTAAGCAAGAAGTTGATAAGCTTTTGGAAGCTGGATTTATTGAGGAGATTCAGTTCCCCGAATGGTTAGCAAACCCTGTGATGGTCAAGAAAGCGAATGGGAAGTGGAGGATGTGTATAGACTTCACTGACCTGAATGATGCATGTCCAAAAGATTGTTTCCCCCTGCCGAGGATTGACACCCTAATAGATGCCACGGCTGGACATGAGATGCTAAGTTTCATGGATGGGTTCAGCGGATACAATCAGATTAAGATGCACAAGGATGACATCCCAAAGGTATCTTTCATAACTGACTTTGGTGTTTTCTGCTATCTTGTTATGGCTTTTGGTCTAAAGAATGCAGGAGCTACTTATCAACGACTGGTGAATAAGATATTCGCCCATCTGATTGGAAAAACCATGGAGGTCTATGTTGATGATATGTTAGTTAAGAGCCTTTTCAAGGCAGATCATATTAAGCACCTCAGAGAGGCATTTGAAGTGCTGAGGCACCATAAAATGATGTTGAATCCAGCCAAGTGTGCTTTTGGTGTTGGATCAGGAAAATTTTTGGGGTTGATGGTTTCAAAGAGAGGCATAGAGGCCAACCCAGACAAGATCAAGGCGATTTTAGATATGGAGCCACCACGCTGTATACGAGATGTACAGAAGTTAACGGGCCGAGTTGCAGCTCTGGGGAGATTTATCTCCAAGTCTGGTGACAAATGCTTGCCTTTCTTTCAGGCATTGAAGAAAGTGAAAAATTTCGAGTGGACTCCTGAGAGCCAAGAGGCCTTTGAACAGCTGAAGAAGTACATGGCTGAAGCCCCGTTGTTGGCTAAACCAAGTCCTGGGGAGACTCTTTATCTATACCTGGCGGTATCCGAACAAACATTAGGTGCTGTTCTCATTCGAGAAGAGAGCAAGGTTCAGAAGCCTATCTACTATGTGAGCAAGGTGTTGCACGGGGCTGAGTTAAATTACTCTCCCATTGAGAAGTTTGCTTTGGCATTGATAATAGCTTCAAGGAAGCTACGACCGTACTTTCAGTCGCACAAGATTGAAGTCCTGACGGACCAGCAGTTGAGAAATATTTTGCACAGCCCTAAAGCCAGTGGAAGGCTAATCAAGTGGGCAATCGAACTTGGAGAGTTTGACATCACATACAAGCCTCGGACAGCCATCAAGGCTCAGGCATTGGCTGACTTCGTAGTTGAATGTACCATTGACAACCAAGAAGTCGAGGGGCATGAGATAGTAACCACCCCTAGAAGTGAGAATAAAGATGAAGAACTTGTACCTGAGCTAAAGGAGTATTGGGTGCTCTATTTTGACGGAGCATCAAAAACAAAATCTAGTGGTGCAGGTTTGGTTTTGCAAAGCCCTGATGGGTTCATAGTTGAGTACGCTTTGAAGTTGGACTTTCCAACAACCAACAACGAAGCTGAATATGAAGCCTTGATAACTGGATTGGGTTTGGCCAGAATCATGAGGGTTAAGAACCTCAAAGTTTGTGGAGATTCAAGACTGGTAGTCTCTCAGGTGAATGGTGAATTTGAGGCCAAGGATGGAACTATGGCAAAGTATTTGAGAGTTGTGAAGGCTGTTATGACTCAGTTCGATGAATGCTATGTGGAGCATATTCCGAGAGAAGAGAACGTTAAGGCTGATGCCCTGTCCAAGTTCGCTTCGTCTGAGATAGAGAATTATGCAGGGAGTGTTTACTTCCAGGTCTTGAAGGCCCCGACCGTCAACTCGAAGTTGGTGGTACCGATTAATATAGGGGGTTGTTGGATAGATCCTATCAAAGCTCACCTTGAAACCGGATGGCTCCCTGACAATGCCTTGGAGGCACGAAAACTGTCAGTGAGAGCATTGAGATATGCCTTAATTGAAGGCATCCTTTACAAGAGGTCGTTTATCATCCCATACTTGAAGTGTTTAAGGCCCCAAGAAGCAAAAGATGCATTAGAGGAAGTTTATGGAGGGATCTGTGGGCAACACTTGGGGGGCAGAGCCCTAGCTCATAAGATCACTCGTTTGGGATTCTATTGGCCGGAGATGTTGGCCGATGCAAAGGATTATGTCAAGAAGTGTGACAGATGCCAGAAACACGCTCCTATTGTAAGGCAACCACCAGAAATGTTAACGTCGATTAACTCTCCCATCCCATTTGCCATGTGGGGGATGGACATACTCGGTCCTTTCCATGTAGCTTAAGCACAAAGGAAGTTCTTGATAGTGGCCATCGACTACTTTACTAAGTGGATTGAGGCTAAGCCTTTAGCCAAGATAACCACCAAACAAGTTGCCCAGTTCTTTTGGGAGAACATAATTTGCAGATATGGGATCCCTCGAATCCTTGTTACGGATAATGGGACACAATTCAACAATGAAGAGTTTAAGAAGTATTGTGAGGAAAATGCTATTGAGCTTCGTTTTACTTCAGTAGCACACCCGCAAGCTAATGGACAGGCTGAGGTAGCCAATCGGATTATCCTTGATGGACTAAAAAAGAGGGTTGAGCGCTCGAGAAATACTTGGGTGGACGAGTTACTGCCTATACTTTGGGCTTATCGCACTACCTGCAAAGTGACAACCGGAGAAACCCCTTTCTTGCTGGCTTATGGAGCTGAGGCTGTGGTGCCCCTGGAGATTATGCACGCATCACCTCGGGTTGAGGCATATGAACCGGAGACCAATGAAGAAGGTATGAGGCTTTCCCTTGACTTGATTGATGAAGTTAGGGATGAAGCAAATGCTAGGAATGCTGAGCATCAAAAGAGATCATCTTTCCACTACAATCAAAGGGTCAAGGAGAGGTTCTTCCGACAAGGCGACTTGGTTCTAAGGAAGATAGAAGCCTCAGGAGTTGGCCAAAAGGGCAAGCTAGCCCCAAACTGGGAAGGACCATATCGAGTCAGGAAGGTGTTAGGACGAGGATCTTACAAGTTGGAAACTTTGGACGGGGTTGAGGTGCCCCGAACTTGGCATGCATTGAACCTCAGGATTTATTATGTTTAAGCTATCCTAATAAGGATTTAGCTTTTATCTATTTAGTATAAGTAGAAATAAGGTTCGATGAAACCATTGCAGAGCATGTCGCTCCGAGTAGGACAGTAGTATTCTATGTAAGGGCTGAGCCCATCTCGAATTATTAATGCAAATTTGTTTTCCGTTCTATGATTTTTTAATTATGTACCAAGCACCTGATGAGTGTAAGTCTAAGATGGCCAAGTACTGTAAATAAAAGAACATACGAATGAAGGAAAACAAGTGCATAAATAAAGTACCTCGAAGGGTCAAGGTTTAAGGTTACAACACAACATAGATAGGAGTTTAAGTCCACGAAGGACCCCGAATAAAAGTTAGGTAGATAAAGGCCACATACGGCAAAGAAAGCCATGCAAGGCTTGATTAAAAGAAACCATCTACTTCTTCGCAGGAGCTTCTTCTTCTGAGGAAGAATCCTCCTCATCAGAATCCTCCTCGTCCGAACCTTCTTCCTCGGAGCTGCTATCCGCTTCGGTTACAACTGCGCTTGGCTGTTCTTTCATGACCTCTTCTTCTCCTTCTTCTTCTTTTTCTTCAGAAGAAGAGGAACTACGCTGGTTCCGAAGTCCCTTACCTGGAAATGGTTGTTTGAATACCACCTTTCCTCTTCCTTTCGCAACAGGCCCGTTTCCTTGAGAACGGGAGCTATAGGAACCCGAGCCAGCAGATTGAGCTCCCCCCTTTGAACTAGAGCCGGGTGAGCGACGACCACCCCTCGAGTCAGAAGCATGCACAGCTATGGCACTCCCACCAGCAGCCCAGTTCGGGCTAGGGAACTCTGATGGGTCAACCACCTTGGGATGTCTCCTACTAACAGCAGCAACGGCTTTGTCCCACCCAAGGGTGAGGGACTCTGGACGCATCTGGTCGTCATGTTCATCCATGAAACCAAGAAAAGTATCAGACTTCATATAACAGTCAATGATAGCATTGTGACTTGCTCTCATTTGGCCCTCAACTAGCTCAAACTTCCCTTTGTAGGAAGCTGCTTCGTCCTCAGCTGAGTATGCTCTGGTTTCCCATTCTTTCATCTCCTTCTCTATTCTGGCCTTCTCCTTGGCTAATAGTCTCTTCTCTTCTTTCAAAGCTCTGCCTTGAATGATGGATGATTGAAAAAAGGCATTTGCCTGTAAAACAAAAATACTAAGTTAGAAAATTCTAAGGCAAAATTTACAACTCCAAAATAATGGAATACATGCCTGATAGAGAACTTGGGCGCCCAGTTGCTCCGTGTCAGCCACGCCCTTGCCAGTAGTGACATTAACCATGTCAATGGGGGTGATGGAGCATTTGGACCAATCAAGTGCCAACAAAGAACTCCCAGATACTGAGTCTTGTGAACAAATGCCCCACTCCGGCACAAAGGCTGTCTTGATGTTTCCATCGGCATCTCTGAACCTTTTTCCAGAGTTCTGAGAACACTTCAGAAAATCGGGGACTTTGGAAGAAGAAGGATTGGCCTCCTTCTCTGCTTTCTTCACCATTCGTTTGGTGACTACTTCAGCGTTCCCGGTTTGCTTGTCAATCACGTCGGCGGCTGAAATAAAACAAGGCAACGAATCGGAATAAGAACAAACTTAGTTCAATATAAGTAAGAAACAATAAGTAGTTACCCTCCAAAGGAAGACGAATAAGGCCAGCTTCCACAAGTTTACGTTCACTGAAGAAGGCACGATAATGAGAACGACCATTATCGGCGATGAGCACATCCCGATTATATAATTGAGTCATATCAAGCTCAAACAAGGGAGACCCGCTGTCAATGACATGGTTGAACGAGGATCTAAAATACTCCCCCCAATCACCTCCTTTAAAAACAAGGATAATAAAATGACATTGCCAGTGCTTGTAAGAATCAAGAAAAACAAGAAGTTAAAGTTATGAAAGCCATGGTGCCAAACAAAGTTTTTGAAGAATTCTAGCTTGATTCCAATGCAAAGAATTTGGACTCAAAAACAAGAAATTCAGGGACTCAAAAACAAGGAATTTCAAATATTTTATTTAAAAAAAAAATGGTGTAGAAACCTCAAGGCCGAAGCACCTCAAAGAGGGCAACAACCGAGGTCACAAGGCCGAGACACCTCAAGGACAACTCCTGGCCGAGCAGCAACGGCCGAAGTGCCTCCAAGAGGCTATCAGCCGAAGCCACAAGGCCGAGGTGCCTCAAGACAGCCCCCATGCCGAGCAGCCCGGGCCGAGTACCCCTTCGAAGGTCACCAGCCGAACAGCCGCGGCCGAGGTGCATCTCGTGGGGCCTCCAGCCGAGTAGCTTATGCCGAAGACACCCCGCAAGGCCTCGACCGAACTGATCAGACCGAGCAGCCCTTGGCCGAGCACGCCTGGCCGAGCTCCTCCCGAGAGGCCTTAGGCCGAAGTCACGCAATCGAGGCAACCCTTAGAAGCCCTCAGCCGAAGAGAAGAGGCCGAGGTGGTTGAGCCGAGGTGGATCAGTCAAGGGTGTGGCCGAGGTGGATCAGCCGAGGTGAGCTCCTGCAGGGGTGATGGCCGAGCTGAAAAACAAGAAAAACAAGAAAAACATGCAATTTTTGGAAGCAAAATTAGTGATCAAATTTTAGAAAATTAAGTCGAAACGATAATTTATGAATAGTAATAGTCTTCAGACCCCGGCCAGGGGATCTGCCCCTTCGACCCCAACCAGGGGCTCTTCCCCTTGGACCCCGCCAGGGGCTGACGCCCCTTGGACCCCGCCCGGGGGCTGCCGCCCCCGGACCCCCGCTAGCGCCGTTTAGCGTCGTTCGGTGCAGTTTAGCACCGTTTAATGCTGTTTAGCGTCGTTTAACATCGTTTAAAGTTGATTCGTGCCGATTAGCATCAAATTAACATTGTCGTAAACGCGTCGGTCGCTCCACGCTTTACATTAAGACAATACTCGTGAAACACTAGTGTAAAAGAATGAACCCTGACCCGAGTCTCGAAAAAGGCCGTTAAAACTTCAAGGAAAACCTGATCAGTTTTCCTAGAAGTTGGGGGGCAAATGATATGGGTTAAAAATAAGCCCTAAAGACATATTTAATGTGGCTTTAATTAGGCCCAATATGGTCAAAACGTGGGGCCCATTAAATGGGCCCAAACCCTATTTACAATATTAATTTCGTAATTAATATTAAGGGTAATAACCAGCTCAGCAATAAGAGTCAAATAAGGATATTACTCCTGCCTGACTTAGCCTCCAAGGCACCTACTTCAACAAGGAAACTGATTCCTACAAGGAAGGGGTCTAGAACCTTCCTCAAGGCGGTGGCTTGCCCACCAAGTCTCTGACTCCTACCATAATTCTAGGGCTTCTCAGCCTATATAAAGGGTCTGACCCCTCATTCTCAGAACTACGTTTTCTTGGCTTGATTCTTTAATACAGAGATACGTAGGCATTCTGTGAGGACCGTTTAGTCTCGAACGCAGAAACAGCCATTGAAGCACGAAGCTCCCGAACCCTAGACGTCATAATCATAACCTACTTTTTATTCCACAACAACAACTTACACATAAGTATATTTTTACAATTACAATGTAACAGTCCAGTTTATCAATTATTCATTTTATAGGTGATTTAGTGATTTGAAATCATATCTATTTTAATTAACATATTAAATGAACCAAGTCAATTTAAAACTAAAAATAAATTATAAAATACTTATATATTAATTTAAATACATAAAAATGAGATTTTCTATTTTAGTATTGTATTTGTTTTTATTTATTATTACTTTTTATTCTTTCATTTTAACATAATATATTAATATTTTACATGTATAATTTATTTACTTTATATTAATTTGTACATGTATAGTTTATTAGCGAGTTTGCTTCAAAAAATGCTAGAAGAACCATTTTTAATTAATTTGTATTATTTATGTACTTGTTACAATTTTTTTATAATTTTCAGTTATGTTTTTATTATGTTATAAAGTTATTTTATGAACATATTATGTTTTTTTACAAATTTCAGTTAATGTTTAATATTTTATATAGTTGTTATAAAAAAAATTATTAGTGTTAGGGCACTTTTTTTTTGTTTTGCACAGCCGCACAGGGCATCCAAAATCTCAGGACCGGCTCTGTTAACGGCACGCCCTCTTATATTTTATTTTTGTATCGTTTTCTTCGCATCACATGCATGTCTTCGTGTTAATAGGCGCGTCCTTTTTTTTTTTTTTTACTTCTCTTTGCCTACCTATGCATTCAGCAGCGACAAATAATAGCCACCAGGGAAACAATAACAATTAGCAAAATGATCTTTTATACTATTATATGTAACAGACTACACCTATATTTGATTCAAGACGCGCTCTATTATTTATGAAAATGCATGCGTGTAACCAATCTTCGTCCATCTTCTTATGCATTTTTATTCGTTACTCCCATGCGAGACTCTACTATTTGGTTCTATCTTTTTATTGACAACTGACTTAAACCACGTCGCGTCCCATCGTTTAAGAGAGATTGGGGTTCGAAAAGGCTGCGAAGATAGAGGGCACATCATCGAAGGAAATTTTAAAATCTCAACTAAGATCAGGGAAGGTGTACATGGACTACCCCCTAGACTAGGAGGTAATTAACTTAACTTATAGTCTACTATTCAGGCATCGCCCTATTTCAATCAACTACTGCTAAAATGGGGAGCCAGCGCATCACCCTATTGATAATACTCCAACAAGCGCTTACATGACTATTCAGGAGCCTCACCCTCAAATGTTTTACAAAAAGGTAGGGACACTCCCCGATCACGGGTTATTCGAAATCTCATCCCATGAAGGGGCATCTCATGGAGAGGCATCTCACTAGAAGGCATCCTCTGAACGACATCTCATGGAGAGTCATCTTAGCATCTTTGTCCGAGGAATGGGCACATAATAGGCGTCAATAATAGCTTCAAACATCATCTCATGAAGAGGCATCCCCGTAAGGACATTCCGTTGTTCATAGAAATTTCCTTGAAATATATGTATATGTAGGGTTAGGAAGGTGCATCAGTACTACCCCCCCAGCACCAGAACATCATGCTTTAAAGGAGCATTTCTTAAAGAGACATCCCAAGAGGAAATTTTAAGAGATAGCCGTTGGAGTTGCCGAGGGCGCGCTCTGGTTCTTAAGGCATGTCCTAAGCGGACGAGTGAAATGACAAAGTTGTTAGTGTATACTAAAAATATTTATTTTAAGTATATACATTTATTTCTGGCCCGGTTTTATTGTGAATCATTTAAATGTTTACATGCTGTCTAATATTATATATTGTGGACAATCTAGTATCAAATGGGATACAGAATATTAGATTGTTATATACGGTTTATATAATATAATAAGGTTCACAGCACAGGTGGTGTTGGACAATCCACTGGTATGGCTGTAGTATTATTTAGATTAGTTTATATTGACTAATAAATAATACTAGTATACTTTGTGTATATTGAACAGGATCAAATTTAGAATTGTTCCCTTATACTGATTAAGAAGGAGAACTAAGATTCTATGTTATTATTAATGCTTAGGTTCTTAATCCGGATATAGTAATTGACACGTGTATATTATTTACATGCTTTGATTTATATATGAAATAATTCTTTTGAATTATATCATTATATTTTGGGTGATGGAATAATATATATGGTGGATATTATTTATTGAAGGAATCCATGTCCTGATAATATTCGGGTTAATGATGTCCCCTTGAAAGCTCAAAAAGATTTAATTATGTGAAACCCTGCAGGTGGAATTTATTCCGGCATAATTAAATAAAGGTTGAGTGGATGATCAAGGATAAAAGATATTAATTAAATGAATTATCAGTAATTTATTTAATTAATGGACATGCGATATTTTAAACATGGGGAATTTAATAAGCAAATAATAAAGGAGCCGATTTAATTAATTAAATAAATTACCGGAATTAGGTGGGTGGTGCAATATTAATTATTTAGTGGAATTAATTAATATTAATGATAAAGGGCTTGGCCCAAGTTATCATTAGAAGGCCCGACCTAATTTTCTCCTTGATCCCTATTGTAGCCTATAAATACTCTTTATGCCTCCAAGAATAAGGGTTGGGAATTCTAGAGCTTGGAGGCTAAACCTTGGAGGATCGAAGGCCACACCTCGTTCAAGGGAGTAAGGGAAAACAATAGAAGATCGTGGATTTGAATCGCTTGCGCCGTAGCGATTAAGGTAAATCATTAAACTAGTTAAACACATATCACTATGATCCAAAGGGACCAACAATTGGCATCAAGAGCCTGAGGTTTAGTGGACTTGTGTTTGTGTTTGATGACGTCCATGTCGTAATTAAAATTGGTTGTGTATGTATAGTGGTATGCTTGTGTAATAATCTTTTGCAGGTTGTTATCCACTATTATGGCCATGTTTTTTAATTATGTGTTTGGATCCCACGTGGTTTAATCGTGGTTATTTTGTTTGGTTTCCACGTGGTTTATCGTGGTTGTAAATACGAGGGTTGATCGTGTTAGAATAGATTTTACAAAATTAGTTTTGTATTAGATCTATTTTTTTTTTTGTAATTGTTTGATGGATTTTGTATAAATCCGGGTATTTTGTAACAATTACGTGCGATCGGAAATCAAAACGGAGAAAATATTTTGTTCCGCTGCGTAAGTGATGGAGGCGGCTGCTGTTGCTGTTGAACAAGATTGAGGATCAGAAGCACAGGCGCACAGCAGCAGATGGCGCGTGTAAATTTTCTGGAAAAGCCTGTAACGCGCATATCCATCCTGCGCAACAGATGGGCGGCTAGAAAAAGCCTGTCACGCATGCGCGTAATGCGCAACAGTGGGAAATGCGGACTAGCTGTAACGCATACACAGAATGCGCAACAGGCTGTTTTTCTTTCTTCTGTCCACCAGATGCAGCGCATGTCAGCAACAACAGGGCTGAAGCAGTTTTTTTCTTTGGGGCCATAATAGTGGATTTAAATTATGTTTTTTAATTTTAATTTCGCTATTTAATTTTTTAATTATTGCTTTAAATAATTGTTATGTGTGTTGTTAATTATGTGTGTAATTTTTAATTGCATGTTTAACATAATTAGGACGACATGGACATAGATATTTTATTTATTGCTTTTATTAAATGTTTTATGTTGTTAAATTATGTGTGTGTATTTGGAATGCATGTTAGACATAATTATAATGACATAGGCCCCATTTAATTTTAAAATTCCTCAATTTTAATAAAAATTCTAAGTGGGTGAGGGAATTAATTAGGAATTAAATCCCACGGTCTCCATTATTGTTTGTATGTAAATTTAACACTAAGACGAATATAAATTATATATAGTCCACCCTAACGTGGCATATGATTTATGGTGTCATGTAGTGTTATGGATATTACTAGGACAAACTTCTTAAATTAAATTACGAATATTGAAAGGTATACATGCCACCCATCGTGGCGTACCAAGTTTCATAGAATTCGATTAATTAGAAGGGTACCAATGATTGAATATAGATTTTCGATATTGAGAGAAAGGATGATTCTGTCTAGAAAGGGGTCTTAAGTGACGCCTCTTGACAATGCTCCCCCCGATCTGGGAATTATCCTATTATCGATTATTGATTTGAAATATTTAATGGTGGCATCCGGTCTTATTATTATTAATTTAAGATTTGATAATGGTATACACTTAGCTATGAAAAATAATATATAGTCCACCCTAACGTGGCGTATTATTTAGTAATAGGACCAAAGTAATATTTAAACGAATTTAAGTGGTATATATGTCACCCATCGTGGCGTACCAGATACTTATGGTGTTTAAATATTAGTGCATTAATTTTAATTAATTGTTAGAGGAAACCAATAGGTTTTAAGATTTGTGCAACTCTCTGATTATGTGTAACATGTATGATTCTCAGGATTAGATCATTATGGGCTTTAATCCACTATTCACCATACTTAAGGATAACAAACTTACGGGACCAAACTATATTGAATGGAAACGTAATTTGGACATAGTGTTGACTGCTGAGGAGTACAAATTTTGCACTTATGAACCCAAGCCAGATCAGCCTGCTGAAGATGCTCCTGAAAGTGATAAGGAGTATTATAAGCGGTGGGTTAAGGCCGATGAGATGTCGCGATGTTACATTCTGGCAGCAATGTCGGGTGTTTTGCAGCATCAGCATCAGGCTATGGCCACGGCTTCAGATATGCTCTTTAATCTCAAAGAACTTTTTGGAGAACAGAATAGGGCTGCTAGGCAAGTAGCAATGAAGGCTTTAATGAACACTCAGATGGCTGAAGGAACACCTGTAAGGGATCATGTTCTCAGGATGATGTCTCATCTGAATGAGATGGAGATCCTTGGTGCTGATATTGATGGGGAAACCCAGATCGATATCATCCTTATGAGCTTGCCCAAAAGTTTTGAGCAGTTCCGCTTGAATTACACCATGAACAAAAGGATGTATAGTCTCGCGGAACTTCTGACAGAACTTCAGGCAGCTGAAGGACTCTTTAAGCAGAATGTTCAAGTGAATGTGGCTGAGAAAGCTTCTTCCTCTAAGCCGAAAGGCAAGAAGAAGAAAAAGGTTCAGACACATAAAGCTGGAAAGGTTGCTAATGCAGTGGGAGTTCAAGGTGCTGTGAAAAAGCCTAAGGGCAAGTGCTTCAAGTGCAAGCAGTCAGGTCACTGGAAACAGGATTGTCCTCTTTCTAAGAAGACAAACAATATTGGTATGTCTCTTTCTCTAGTTACAGAAACATATATAGCGGCTATATCTACGAGCACTTGGTGTGTAGATACAGGAGCCACTGACCATGTTTGTAACTCTATGCAGGGGTTCCAGCAAACCAGAATGCTTAGAGATGGCGAGATATACGTGTTCATGGGAGATGCTACGAAAGTAGCAGTAGTTGCAGTTGGAATAATTACTTTATTTTTTGGTGATGATAGGATTTTGGTTTTGAACAATTGTCTTTATGTACCTTCATTTAGAAGGAATTTGATTTCGGTTTCTAAACTTGCTATGGATGGTTATAATGTTTGTTTGGATCGTAATGTTTCTATTATGATGAATAAACGAGTTATATGTTCTGGTACATTGCAAGACAATTTATATATTATTAATCCTATCCAACCAATGCTGCAACAAAAGGAATCTAATAATATTCTTTCTAGCTCAAACAAAAGAAAGAAACCTTCCGAATTGAACCAAACATATCTTTGGCACTTAAGATTAGGTCATATTAACTTGAGGAGGATTCAAAGACTGGTAGTAGATGGGCCATTAGGCTTGTTGGCAGTGGAGCCATTTCCAGTTTGTGAATCTTGCTTGGAAGGTAAGATGACTAACAAGCCTTTTAAAGCAAAGGGGAATAGAGCCAAAGAAGTATTAGAATTGGTTCATACTGATTTATGTGGTCCTATGAGTATCCAAGCAAGAGGAGGTTATGAGTATTTTGTCACTTTCATTGACGATTATTCTAGATATGGATACATTTATTTGTTGCGCCGCAAGTCTGAGTGCTTTGAAAAATTCAAAGAGTACAAAGCAAGTGCGGAGAAACGACATCTTGGAAAATGTATCAAGTCACTACGATCAGATCGTGGTGGCGAATACTTGCTTGGAGAATTTAGGGACTATTTATCAGAAAATGGGATTACATCCCAGTTGTCTGCACCTGGCACACCTCAGCAGAATGGTGTAGCAGAAAGAAGGAATCGGACTCTTTTGGAGAGTGTTAGATCAATGATGAGTTATTCAGATTTACCTAAGTCGTTCTGGGGATATGCTATAGAAACAGCGGCTTACCTTCTGAACTTGGTACCTTCTAAGTCAGTTCCCAAGACTCCAATAGAATTGTGGACTGGTAGCAAACCAAGTCTAAGACATATTCGGATTTGGGGTTGTCTAGCACATGTGCTTAACAAGAACGCGACTAAGCTAGAATCTCGCATAGAAGTAAGGCTGTTTGTAGGCTATCCCATGGGGACGAAAGGTTATTCATTTTATAGTCCTAGGGATCGAGATGTCATTGTTAGCACCAATGCCAGATTCTTAGAGGAAGACTATATAATGAACCACAAACCCATGAGTAGTGTTGTTTTAGAGGAATTAGTGGGAGGGACAGATAATCCCCAAGTGCCAATAGTACAAGTAGAACAACCACAAGAAAATGCACAACTTGACACTAGTACCGCACTAGTGCCTCGTCGTAGTGGGAGGGTTGTTCGACAACCTGAAAGATTCATGTTTTTGGGAGAGTCTTCAGACTTGGTCTCTGGTGAACATGATGAGGATCCCAGGACATACGAACAGGCAATTCTAGATAAAGATGCAAATCTTTGGCAAAAGGCAATGGAATCTGAGATGGAATCTATGTATTCCAATCAAGTTTGGGAGCTCGTGGAACCACCCAATGGTATAAAACCCATTGGAAGTATGTGGATCTACAAGAAGAAAAGAGGATCTGACAAAAAGGTGAAAGCCTGGAAAGCACGACTTGTTGAGAAAGGGTATACTCAGAAAGAAGGAATCGATTATGAGGAAACTTTTTCACCAGTTGTTATGCTTAAGTCGATCCGGATTCTTTTATCTATAGCAGCTCATCTCGATTACGAGATTTGGCAAATGGATGTCAAGACAGCTTTCCTTAATGGAAGTCTTGAGGAAACCATCTATATGCAACAACCAAAAGGATTCATTAAAGAAGGCCAAGAGCATCTGGTTTGTAAGCTTAAGAGGTCTATTTATGGACTTAAACAAGCTTCTAGGGACTGGAATATTCGTTTTGATCAGGTAGTCCAGTCATATGGATTTGATCAAAGTCCAAGTGAGTCATGCGTGTATAAGAGAAGTGAGGGTAATGCAGTGGTTTTTCTAGTACTATATGTAGATGACATTTTACTCATTGGAAACAATGTTAAGATGTTATCATCAGTAAAGGCATGGTTGTTCAAACAATTTGAAATGAAGGACTTAGGTGAAGCGGCATACATCCTTGGGATAAAAGTAATAAGGGATCGCAAGAAAAGGATGTTGGCTTTATCTCAAGAGCCTTACATTGATGAAGTATTAGCTCGTTTTAACATGCAGAACTCTAAGAAAGGTTTTCTACCTTTTAAGCATGGTGTTGCTCTATCCAAGGAGCAGTGTCCTTCGACACCTAAGGATATAGAGAGCATGAAAGCAGTTCCTTATGCTTCGGCATGTGGAAGCTTAATGTATGCTATGTTATGTACAAGGCCTGACATCTGCTTTGCTGTAGGCATGGTTAGTAGATATCAGTCGAACCCAGGTCAGGAACATTGGAGTGCAGTAAAAACTATACTCAAGTACCTGAGAAGGACTAAAGAGTATATGTTAATTTACAAGGCCTCGGATCTATTTCCTTTGGGATATACTGATTCAGATTTTCAATCAGATAGGGATAAGAGGAAATCAACCTCGGGATATGTTTTTACTTTGGGAGGTGGAGCCGTTATATGGAGGAGTGTAAAGCAGAAATGCATTGCAGACTCTACTATGGAAGCCGAGTACGTGGCGGCTTCTGAAGCTGCAAAGGAGGCTGTATGGTTCAGGAACTTCCTTTTGGACTTAGATGTGGTACCTAATTTGCCTAGAAGTCTGACAGTGTATTGTGACAACACTGGTGCTGTGGCAAATTCAAAAGAACCACGAGACCACAAAGCAGCTAAACATATTGAACGTAAGTATCATCTCATACGAGGAATCGTAAAGCGAGGAGACATAGTTGTGGCTCACATATCATCAGAAGACAACCGGGCAGATCCTTTCACAAAGAGCTTGCCAGCCAAGGTTTTTGACAGGCATGTGGAAGCGATAGGAGTCAGATGGATGGGCACATAGTTTTCAATGTAATAGTGGATTAAATAAACACTGATATACTCATTGAAATATTTTGAGTATAAGTGGGAGATTGTTAGTGTATACTAAAAATATTTATTTTAAGTATATACATTTATTTCTGGCCCGGTTTTATTGAGAATCATTTAAATGTTTACATGCTGTCTAATATTATATATTGTGGACAATCTAGTATCAAATGGGATACAGAATATTAGATTGTTATATACGGTTTATATAATATAATAAGGTTCACAGCACAGGTGGTGTTGGACAATCCACTGGTATGGCTGTAGTATTATTTAGATTAGTTTATATTGACTAATAAATAATACTAGTATACTTTGTGTATATTGAACAGGATCAAATTTAGAATTGTTCCCTTATACTGATTAAGAAGGAGAACTAAGATTCTATGTTATTATTAATGCTTAGGTTCTTAATCCGGATATAGTAATTGACACGTGTATATTATTTACATGCTTTGATTTATATATGAAATAATTCTTTTGAATTATATCATTATATTTTGGGTGATGGAATAATATATATGGTGGATATTATTTATTGAAGGAATCCATGTCCTGATAATATTCGGGTTAATGATGTCCCCTTGAAAGCTCAAAAAGATTTAATTATGTGAAACCCTGCAGGTGGAATTTATTCCGGCATAATTAAATAAAGGTTGAGTGGATGATCAAGGATAAAAGATATTAATTAAATGAATTATCAGTAATTTATTTAATTAATGGACATGCGATATTTTAAACATGGGGAATTTAATAAGCAAATAATAAAGGAGCCGATTTAATTAATTAAATAAATTACCGGAATTAGGTGGGTGGTGCAATATTAATTATTTAGTGGAATTAATTAATATTAATGATAAAGGGCTTAGCCCAAGTTATCATTAGAAGGCCCGACCTAATTTTCTCCTTGATCCCTATTGTAGCCTATAAATACTCTTTATGCCTCCAAGAATAAGGGTTGGGAATTCTAGAGCTTGGAGGCTAAACCTTGGAGGATCGAAGGCCACACCTCGTTCAAGGGAGTAAGGGAATACAATAGAAGATCGTGGATTTGAATCGCTTGCGCCGTAGCGATTAAGGTAAATCATTAAACTAGTTAAACACATATCACTATGATCCAAAGGGACCAACAAAAGTCTCTTCTAGTCCGGATGAGCATCATGATGAATACCTCATTTTAGAATGTCATTCTTGTGTAGAGGGGCTCACTCATGACCTTGGGGCCTCTACCTTCCTATCAGGGGGCGCACTCTAAGGTCCATGGGGCCGCACATCAATAAAATTTTCTTCAAGCAAAAGATAAATCCTGGATCATTACGATCATACTTGCAACGAAGCCATAACATGAGGCTTATAAGTTCAGGATGCCCCCTGAAGCCTATCATTCAGGTCATTGTAGATACGAGGGTGCGTCCTCTGTAGCAATGTATTGTCTCTTCGTGGAGGGGCTCACTCACGACCTTGGGGGCTCAACCTGATGATCAGGGGGCACACTCTATGGCTCGTGGGGTCGCAACTCAACAACTTCTTTCCTTTTAGAGTCCAAGTACTTGAGGGTGTGCCCTAATCAGAAAGGTCCTCTGAGGGAGAGCTCCTTAAGGGCACATCCTATGTTGGAGGATTTTCCTGAAGTTGTGCATTTCCTTGAACTTAAGTCCTGATATAGAGCATTTCCTTCGGTTGAGGATTCTCACCCCCTCTTCCATTAGTTGCACTATGAGAAATCAAGGGAACAATTTTAGGGCCTCCCTTTCTTGAGGGCGCGCCCTCAGCAATATGTCAAGGGCTATTCCTCACTTTGGTGATTAGGCCAAACAACGTCATTTTTACATCATTGGCTTCATTATCGTCCAACAAAATCTCAAAGAAGGGCTCTCTCGTGTCCAAGGGGCCTCGACCAGTAATTCTCTCAGAATCTGGGGGCACTCTCTGTGGACCACGGGGCCTTGATTCCGAGAGTTCTTTCTTCTGGCCAGGCAAACCCCTGTAGGCCTTCTTGTTTGCACTAAATCACGCAAGCGTACGTGGTCACAAGTAATATAGAATAAAGTTGAGTTCGTTCCCACAGAGATCTGGTTTAGGTTTCAATTCAGTTAATGCACATATGCAACAATGTATGGTTTTTATTCACCGCTAAGACAATTAACAAATTTGGGTTTTAATTAACTAAAATTAACTAAGAAGTAAATTAACAAACTAATAATTAAATAACTAATGAGAATTGGAATCGAATTACTTATGCAAGAGTAAACATGGGATCCTAACTTCATTAAATACTTCGCTTAAAGTTGACGCCTTTAATCAATGCATGTGATGGTTATGATATCTGATCAGACAACACGGAACAAGTATACGCTACTTCTTAGTATACAAATACCAAACTAAACATACATCCACAAAAGAGATAGAAGATGAATAGACACCAATTATGCTTAGACCCTATATCTCTATAAGATTTGAAAACATAACGGTTGAAGAACAAGTTTTCTATTAAGATCACATAGGGTAGCATAATATCTCTATTTACGCTACAAATCATGATGTTAAAATATCAACCTATCCTATGCTAGCATGACGAGTTCTAAATCTCAAGATCCACTCTCATTTCGTAAGAGATTAACAAATTAGATGTTCGCGACGCATCTAAATACATGAAACACAACCATATAAGGATATCAAGAATTCACCACACGTAATCTTTAAAGCAATCAAACTACTAAGCTACATAAATAAATCCGTTAGAATCCCATGACAACAATTAGTTCATAATCGAACCGCTCGTCATCATGGGATCTGATGAAACCATGATAAAAACAAAGTATGAAAAGATACAAATAAACCTAAGTAATTGATATGTAATGGTGATACAAATTACAATGGTAGGATGTGTTTAAATAGGCTCTAGAAGTCTTGCCCAACAAGGAAACTACCAAATCAGAATTAAAATAGAATACGTTTCCTAAACTGATTCTGTTTTGAAGCAAAATTCGTAACTGATTTTTCTTGAGTATTTCTGGGCCGTTACAGTCGTGTTTGGACATCTGGATCATCCAAAACGGACTTGTAGAACTCAAGATATGACCAAAACAATGCATCAGCAATTCTGCCAGGCCATGGCCTAGACTCCGCGCCATGTCCCGTAGAAAAATCTTCCCAGGCGCGCCATGGCCTAGACTATGCGCCATGTCCTGGAGAAAAATCTGTCCAGGCATGATTTCCTTCATTGTTTCGTCGTTTTTCTTCTGCTTTCTCTTGCTCTTTCTTCGAATAATGTCATCTTCATTCCTAGAACTCCAAACTTCCCCAAGATTGGTACGAAAAAATTCATTTCTTCACTTCATACTCTTGAAATCCCCTCGACATCACGAAATCGCCAACTTTAACCAACGATTCATAACCCTGCACATCTCAACGAAACATATCAAAAATACAACAAACTTGAGTCCAAGTGAATCAATTTAAGCCGATATGGAACGCTCCAAGTGGATATAAAATCCACTTATCACACCCCCAAACTTAAACTGATGCTTGTCCTCAAGCATAAACAACTAACGCTAACTAATTAGTACCACTTTCGTAGGTGATCACGGTTGCATTTGGCATATGCAACAAGCACTTTAAACCCCTAGGCAGCCCTTCCTTCAAGCTAGCAAAGCTCTTCCACTTAGCAGCGATGTTTCCAACATTTTGTTGGATTTTACTGAGGGCACGCCCTGGAGATGAGGAGCCGCCCTCTCTTGAACAACAGGTCCCTTTCGATCATCAGCTTCCTCGTTGCGATATTCCACAACAGGGGATCAACAACAAACCTTATATGTTACTTAGAGGACGCGTCCTGGAGTTGAGGACGTGTTCAACCCTCGAGTTTTCCTAGAAGTTGGAAATCATCCAAGCCTTGGTTACCACCCTTAGGGCGCGTCCTGAGATTTCTTGGGGATTCTCCTTCGCCATCTTCTTCCTGCAAAAGTCCAAGAAACAAGAAACAAAAATCACAGCAAAACAAGTCGAGGGTTACCTTGAAGGCGCATCCTGATGGTGAGGACGAGTTCCCGATAATTGCGCCTCTTCCCTAGAAGATCCTTCTTCGAATCATATTTGAAATCGCCTCTTGGAAAACCTAGTTCAACGCCACTGATCGGAAACCACCGCCTTTGAACATACCCAGAACCATTTTTTTGCAGCAGTAGCGCGAAAATCATCTTTAAAACCATCTTTTCTTCATCACGTCGAATCTCATTAGGGATGTGCCCAGAGCGATGAGGGTGAGGGCGCGCCCTCTCTTGAGGACCCAAAAATCTTTTCGAGAACATTTCTTAAGTTGGAGGGCTTTCCCTGTTCGGCGATGATTTCGTGGGATACTCCGAGATTTTCTCCTACTTTCTTGCACTTCCTCCATAGAACTCAATCTTGCCCCAAAGTTATATATGGCATCTCCCATACGATACAGCTGCTCCATTAATTCCGAATTACTGATAAGAACGGACGGCTGTCTGCCGACGGCTAGAGTTCCATAGTGGTGCGAGGGAACAGAGATCTCCTCCGGATCATAAGCTTCATGGCGGGCTTGGTTACCCCCAAGCTATCTTCAGAATCGTAACCATCTTCTTTATGAGAGCCTCCACCTTGATTGTGAGACATCTTTTCCTCCTAAGATGAAGATCTTGATTGGCTCCCCTCCTTCTAGCGCCAATTTGTTGATGGAGGAATTTGGTAACAACAAAATTCGAGGTACGTCGCCGGAAACAGGATCTACAACGGTGGTTTTTTGCCAAAAAGAGTGGTGGTGTGTGATGGCTGTTTGTAATTGGTGGCTGAGATTGATAGGGTTAGCGGCGGCTATTTCAGAGCTCTCGACTTTCAACCCCTCAATCGGCCTACGTACCCCGGTATTTATAGGGGATCAAGCCATACGTAGTTCTTGGAGAGAAAGAAACCCAAATGGGCTTGAATTGTCGGTCCAGCATCCGGAATGTTCTACTATGAGGCCTAACCACAAAAGGCCCAAGTCTCATCCAAGATCTCAAGACTTCACAGATAAGAAAACTTCCCCCGTCGAGGACTAGTCCTATCCGCTACAAGCTATTTCTTGATTTCAAGGATGCAGGTATAGCCATGGTTTACCCCAAGTGTAGAACGCATCCCTGTCCCCCGAATGAGAAGCACCCACCAGATAGCAGGACAGGTGATCCAGAGCTTTTGGGTGCAAAGTGCAGATTACTCCAAAGTTCCTCAATGAGAGCGCGCCCATTGAATACAGGAACAGAGCTCCAAAGCACATTTGAGTGGCTTTAACCTTCCTAGGATAACATTGTAGGGGGACGTGGCTTTAATAACCAAAAAATTTAACATTTGAGTGGCCTCCCGTGGCTCCTGCCCTATGGTCATGGGTAGCTGAATCGTCCCTTCAACTTTAGACTCAACTCCGTTAAACCCATATATGGGCATATTTGATGGCGTCAATTGAGACTCAATATACCCCATTTAAAAAAAGGGATCATGGAACAGAATATCCACTGAAGCTCCATTGTCTATCAAGACTCTCTTTACCTGGGAGTTGCCGATCACTGGAGAGATCACCAATGGGTCATCATGGGGGAATTTCACCCCTTCCAGGTCCGAATCATCAAATCCAATTGGGACCGGCCTCTGTCTTTGCACGCTTTGGAGCTTCTCCAACAATGTGCATCACTTCTCGTGCATACGCCTTTCTGGAATTCCTACTTGTCCCGGCCGCTGTTGGGCCACCAAAAATCATGTTTATTCCCGGCCCCCGGGGCTGTGGGTTGCGATTGCGATCATCATCCTTCCTATCATAATCTCGCCTCGGGTTTCCTTGATTCCCATCTTTGCAAAACTTATTCAACTTTCCTCTCCGGATTAGAAACTCGATCTCATCTTTGTGGAATCGACAGTATTGATTCTTATTTCTTTTCTCAGGATCAGTCCTTAGTGGCTTCGGCCATCTCACATCTCTATCCTTCTCTATGTCCATCAGGATTTGGCTCCTTGGTGCATTCAATCTTGAATATTCAGTAAATCTTTGTCCTGGATTCCCCTTTCTAGGAGCCGAGTCTGAATCCTTGCCCGTACGCGGGTACTTGTCCTTGGCATCGTATTCCTGATCTGACTTCCTCTTCCTAGAATCATTGTTATTCCCTCCATTACCTGTTGTGGCCTCCTTCTTCATACTATCCTCGGCTTTGATATACTTATCAGCCCTTCTCTGTAACTCAGCCATGTTTTCAGGAGGATGTTTTGCCAATGACCTCTTAAAAAAGAGGTCCGTGGTTCCATGTTCCAAGGCCACCATGGCCACCTTATTCTCCAAATCAGTGATATTCAGCGTTTCTTTAGTGAATCGTTTGAGGTAGTCCCTCAGATTCTCGTTCTTCCCTTGCACCACATACATTAGAGACGCGGAGCTTTTTTCATGAACTCTTCCACTGATGAATTGGCTAACAAAAGCGGCACTCAATTCCTTAAAAGAACTGATAGAATTTTGGGGCAGACGACTATACCAACGTTGTGCCATACCCGACAGGGTTTGAGGGAATGCCCTACACTTCAAGGCATCACTCGCAAGCTGCAACAACAGTGCGTTCGAGAATGTCCTCACGTGGTTCGCGGGATCACCTGTTCCATCATAAGCCTTAATCGTCGGCATTTTGAACTTCCTAGAGATGTGAACATTCATCACCTCCTCAGTAAACGGTGGCGTAGGATCATCAGGATCCCCAAGTGGCATCAGATCCTTGGGGTTGCCCTTAGGGGTTTCAACCCTTGTTGTTTTTCCGGTTGGGGCGTCGGCCCTTCTCTGCCTTCTTGAAGGCCTCTCCAAATCTATAAAGGGAATCGGTCCTGATGTCGGAGGAGGTTGAGTCTGATTTAACCTAGCTTGTTCTCTTGCCATATCTTCCTTTAATCTTAAGATCTCGGCTTCATGAGCCTTGATCCTTTCCGCAGTTGTCGACGGGGGTCCATCATAGATAGTTTGATGACTCCTCCGGGGTTCTCTGCTAGCACGTCGCCTTCTTGGGGCTTCTTCACGATCATCATCATCAGAAGACGATTCATCAGTATAGGGGCCAGAGTAGTCACGATACTCTCGATCTCGGATATGCAGGGCATGACCGCTTGATCCAGCTCCTTGAGTAGGAGGGTAGTTAGGCAGCCCATACATCGGGTTGGTATTCACGGGGAGATCCGTAGTATGGATCTGAACCCCTTATGGAGGGTTGTTGGGATCTACAATCAAGGGAGAAACCACCATTTGAAGGGGATTAGTCCCTAGATTTGTGTGGACGATCGGAGGTAGCGTACTCTCAACATGGGAAGTCGTCCCTAGGGGTTGAGAAACTTGATATTGAACGATCGTCCCGGTCGTTGGAGGCACCGGATCCGTGGTGGGCGGAGCAGAGCTAATTGGTAAAGCCTCGGTAGAGCTTGGTGCTGTTCTTCGTGTAGTTAGCATGGTTGATGTCTTCTTCCCACAGACGGCGCCAAATGTTGTGGAACAAAAAGTAGGGTGTATTTATTGTGTATTTAATGCTAGGGTTTGTGGAAGCTTCGAGCTTTAATGGCTGATCTTATGTTTCGTGACTTAGATCGGGTCCTCACAAGATGCCTACGTATCTTGCAATTATCAAGAATCAAGCCAAAAAACGTAGTTCTAGATGTGAAGGAGCAGGTCCTTATATAGGTGATGAAAACCCTAGAATTAGGGTTAAATTAGGAGACTTGATGGGCAAGTAACAGTTTAGGCCCAATTCTAGAGCCTTCTAATAGATAAGAAGATAAGTATTGGAGATATGTGCCTTGGAGGCTACTCCTAATATGATTCAGTTTCCTTTCTGGACTCAATTTCGAAATCTTTTATTTGGCTGATTCATCAGCTACGAATTTACCATTTAATTAGGGTTTCGGGCCTCATTAATGGGCTTCGTATTTGGACCAAACTAGGTTTAATTAATACATCATTAAATATGTTTCTAGGGCTTACTTTCGGCCCATATCAATCCTCATGAGATATTATCCTCTTGTCGAATCCAAAATATTTCTTAACTTATCCAACGTTGGCATGATACTTTTTCAGTTTCTGTATTATCATTTTATGGATTTTCACCTAAGCACAGCTACATTTCTTCAATGATTTCTTCTTTGGTTAATGCATGTTTAATTTGTATAATATAAAAGATAAATAATTGAAATCTATATTATATATTAATATTTTATATATGTAAACCTGTGTATAAGAATAATATCCCTATAATAATATTTTCATATAATAATATTCGGCTCCAGCAATTATATATATTTCTTTTTTAGTATGGAAACACGAATCAAATATTTTGAAAGTTAAATATCAAAAAGAAAAATTAATACAAAAAACTTAACCAAAAATGATATATAATTAAAGAACGAATAAATTAATTAACCCATATTTATTTCTCTATCTACGAATTCTACAAGAATTGATACAAAAGTTTACTATATAGATTTTGTACTGGTGCTATAACACTAGACAAAACACCACTTAAAGTCAAGGTCGAGTAGACTTCATCTAATCCATTTTTACATTACACAATAGGAAAGTAGAATTAGGTCTTTTAGCACTCAAAATCAAAATTTTATTGAACTTACTTTTTTATTAAAAGACGCATGTATTTAAATTGCATTTTCTTCATACAACGCACTTCCATAACACGTTGATGATTCTTACGGAAATTTTGGGTAAAAAATAAAAAGAAACTATTTGAGTACAGATCCTCTGTACCCTTCTCCATGCCCCTTCTGTGTCCCCGTTTCTTTTTGTATAAAAAGAATGCCTCAGGCGAGGCCCATTTTAATAAAAATAATACTTTTATTTTTATTTCCCTTAAAATGGGTCCCGACAGAGGCACTATTTTAATACAAAAAGAACAAAGAACATGGAGAATAGGACAGAAGATCCGGGCTCATTGCCAGCATCATGAAAATAATTTTACTTTTTAGTAATTATGGATTATATAATACCACTAAACTGACTTTTATTTTTTGTTAAGAATTGCAAAAGCTTAAAAATAATTTTACTTTTTAGTAATTATGGATTATATAATACGAATGTAGCCCATTATTGTAGAGAGGACCTCTTTATATAAAGAATATGAGAAAATTACTAATTTTATATGATTTTATAGTAGATTCAAAATTTTAATTTTTGGTTCTATAAAAAAAAAGACCAATCTTTTTTGGTTCTATAAAAAATTCTGATTCTGTAATAAAACCAATGCTGACATGGCATTGCCGCTGATGTGACACTGCTGACGGCAACTGCCATGTCATCACTGCTGACGTAGCAGTGCCACGTCATCAATGATGATGTCACTGATGACGTGATACTACCACACCAGTAGTGATGACGTGGTAGCTGGCGTATCACTACAATGTCAGCAGTGATGACGTGACAGTGCCACGTTAACAGTAACGTGACGATGTCAAATTTTTCTTTTTTTTGGAAATTTTTTTAAAAAAGAAATTGGTTCTGTTGTAGAATCAGAAAAAATATATGGTTTTCTCATATCATATTCTCTATATAAGGAGGTTCTCTCTAGAAGGGGACTACGAATGTAACATATATGTGATTGGATTGCATTACGTATTATATCTTCTAGATTAAACCAATTCTTTATAATTTTTTAAAAATATCACGTTCTATGAGAAATAAGTATTACGAGTTTATTACATTTAGCAAAATTAAGTAAACTTATTTTAATCATATTTTGTACTATAATAACTTAAGAAAATTATTAGTTAATTTACAACTTACATTTGGATCAAAAAGTCCCTGGCTACAAGCGCCCAAACTGGGAAGTGATATATCATTAATACTTAATAGACAGACCCACAGTGAAATACTCTATGTATTTTCTTTCAAAGACTTGGCAAATGGCAGATGACAAACAGATTACTATAACATGCATGCATAATATTCACTTCAACAATTAATCAGATGTTTTCTTTTCGTAAATTCAAGTTTCTATACAGTGTGTCAACCAAAAAATAAAATAAAATGACCAAGCTTCTAGCATTCAGTAGCAAAGCCTATGTAAATCAGAATAGCATCACAACGAAAACGTTTAAATATGAAGAGGCTTAAATATAGGGTATAGATTTGTTCTTTAGCCTCCACTTTGTGCAGAAAAGTAAGGCACTCGGCCAAGCGGAAGTAGTAGATCCTTCATAAGTCCATACTCTTCTTCACTTATATTTGCACCAGCCAACACCTAAGCACATGCAACAAAATATGACGTATTAAGTTTTGATCTTATTAAACAAAAAAACAATATTTTTCGTGTGGTCACGCTCATATGCATTAGACTTCCGTGCAGTTAAATAGCTTAATTAAGCTTGTGAGGCTAAACAAACTTTTACATTTTCAGATTACTAACCTTCATGATACCATTTCAATAATACAACTGGGAAATTGACATTAAAATAAATTCTAGATAGATTTCTCTAAAAAGAGCAAAGTATGGTTGACACGAACAATACCTTGGTAAGCAATTTTCTCTTGCTTGTCAGATAAGGAGCAATTGAAGGAACCCGAGCAACAGAGAGCGCATCAAGAAACAAATATATAATCACGCGCCACTGCTTTGTTCTGAACGGAGGAATTGGATCCATAAAGGACATTGTGTCCAGCAAGTAAGACTGAAACAAAAGCACTCACCAATTATCAATGATTTAATAACACAGACTGTGCAACTCCAATATATAATCAACTTATGCCGAAGACTGATATTCAAATGCATGACTAAATCATATATTGGTACTATTACAATTTCAAAATGCAATATGTCAAAATAGAGTTTGTTTGGAGTACTATAAAAAAATACATAAAGAAATACTAACAAAACTGTATGAGAAAGTGTTAAGCGAGACGTTATTGTATGATAGGAAAAGGTTTGGCACCAACTGGAGCCAAACCAAAACATAGAATATGAGCACTTCCTAGAGTGTTAACACTTGGAGAAGCATTAAAGACTTTTAAAATAAGTATTGTAACTGAAAGTTGCAAAATGAAAACATAATACATTCATATCCAGTAGGCAGTGTTGCATGAGGAAGTCATATTGTAAACAAAACAAGGTTGGTTATAGATAAGTGCACTGCATAGAGAAAACTATTTGTACAACCGGAAAAAGTAGCCAGGTAGACTTTCTTGAGTCATATCACAAAAAAAAAAAAACAATTTAAAATATCCTCAGCACTATGCGCAGCACACACACCTGTGAGGGGGTGGGGGAATGATTTTTCTGAAGACACTTGGAGAAACTAATGAAAGATATGCACAATCTTCTTTTACTCAAAACACGTCCTCCTACAGTGCTATTCACTGATTCACACACCAAAGAGGAACTCAAGCAAGAGCTGCAACACTCAATATTATCTAACAACTGAAAGTTCATTGATTCTTACACTAGACTATGCCCTCCAACTGCCAGAGGATGAAAGTGGTAAAGACGATTTCATGGTTATCTTCAACAAGGTGCAACATATAGAACTTATAGCAACTCTTTACCTGACAGTAGCACTCAACCACAAGGTTCTAACAGGATCAGTTCAAATTTTAATTAAAGAACGATTTCATAGTTATCTTCAACAAGGTGCAACATATAGAACTTATAGAAACTCTTTACCTGACAGCAGCACTCAACCTTACACTGTGTTCCCAAATCAATAAAAGAAAAGAAAATAATAGAAAATGGGTTATTTTCTTTTCTCTCTAAATCTTTCAAAAAATGGAAAGAAAATTTGAAGACATATATATAAGGATCTTCTTTCCAAATCTTTAGAAATCTTTTCTTTTCTTTCTAAAAAAACTTTTGGGAACAAGATGAAAAAAATCAAATCTTCAACTTTCTTTTCTTTTCTCAGAAAAAAGTTTCTGGAACACAAAGGTTTTAATAGGGTCAGTTGAAATTTTAATTAAAGAGCAAGTAGGTTGTCACCAAAAGAATATATGATCTACCAAAAGAAGTATGGCTTTCTCAATTTATATTAAAAAATAGTACACTAGGTTTGGTATTTTTGGGTTGGATCTCAAGTGAACTATGAAAATAATATTTAAGAGAAGAAATTACACGTAGAAAATGGACAAATTAATCTTGTCCAACAGAAAAGCAACTTAGTATTCTTTTTTCTCTCTGAAGTAGCTTATTTGATAATAATTTGACCGTTTAAAGTTAAGAAGTAGTACCATTCCTTTCTCCAACGTTGATACTGGTACTGGGAGTCTAAGATCATTAACAAGTTCCGGCAAAGTCCAAGAAAGAAAATCAGCAACAGCCAGCTTAATTTCAGTAGAACGATTATCCATGGCTATTACTCTACGGGGGTATTCCCTTCCATTAACAGAGAGATACTCTTCATGAGAACTTTCATCCCGCCCATATATATAAGCCAATGAAGATGACGACATCCACGAAAAGAGCGACATATACATTGATGCAAATGGCGACAACTAAAGCATATAAATACAATGTTACTACAATAAAAAATAAATCATCTAACAAGTGCAAAAATAAGTTCACTAAATAAAATGATAAACTTACATTTAAACTGAATCCTTCTGGAACATCATCATACCAAGAATCATCCGAGTTGTCAAAAAAATCAGAAGCTGTAATGCCCTGTTTATTTGGCCACTTTATAGCAGCTGGTTCCAAGTCCATATCAATGTCTGCATCCATAGGTTCCTCATACATTGGTGGGGGCATCACAATTATTCCTGCTTCAGAAACTGGATAATACATGCAATAGGGAGTTAATGGGCAAAATCTCAAGAAAAGAAAACAGAAATAGAAACCTGAATGGGAACTCCATAACAAATTATAATCTAAAAAAAAAAGTTGTTGATAATAGTGTTCAATACCTGCGTCAGGGACATCAGAATTTCCGGATGCAACAGCTTCCGCTGCTTGGCTCAGTGCTAGTGCACAAGCTTCTGCTGATTCTAATCTTAACGAATCGTGTTCTTCCATATTTGTTTGAAAAAGGCCCTCCAAATCCTGTTTTGTATCTTGCAACTCACTAACTTCGGAAAGCCTTATATCGCCAGCACTCTTCTCATCAGCCCATGTAACAGAGCGTGTAACGTTCTTTGAACCTGACGATTTCAAAGAAGTCTTAAGCATGCCAACATTACATTCAGCTGCGTTTCCACTACGAGCTCCCTTCTCCGCTTCAATAACATTCACACCAGCTCCACCTTGACAAACACTGCCTGACCCGTCCGATATACTAAGATTATCAATCATATCAACAACACTCCCTTGTTTTGGCTCTTCACATTCACTTTTTGAACTGCTCGATGCACAATCAGAAGACGTTCTCAATGCCACAGACTGATCATTCACTTCTCGGAACCTAACTTCTGAATCCGACCCATTAGCCGTTAACTGAGATGGTACTTTCGAGACACTATACTCATCTTGAGTAATAATCGTACTCATAAAGTCAAACTCACTAAATTTCATGTCAATTTTCTCAGCAGGCTTCTTCTTGCTGGGCTTCTTAACCCCTGCCATTCACAACATTATAAGAAGCAAATGATAAAACAAAACGACGAAAACTAAATATTTCACAACCACGTGATAAAACAAAACTAAAGATTTCACAACCACATGATAGAACAAAACTACAGATTTCACAAGTTACAAATTTGCACAAGAACAATACAATTAATCCTAAACCTACCAAAAAGTCATTAAAAACAATACCTTGTTTCCGATTCTTCCCATCAACCACTCTCGAACTCCTCGGAACATACCCCTCAATCGCATTCGCATCCCCAACAACAACACTCCCATGCTCCACCTCCACATTCTCCTTAACCCTCAACTCCCCAACCCCATCAACCCCCTTCCCCACCCCACCACTACCCACATCCCCAAACAACCCCAAAATCTCCTCAATCTTACTCTCATCAAGCACCGTACTTCTCTCCTCCTGCAAAGTCCCCAAAAACGCCTGACTCTCGACTAGACATTTCGTCGAACAATACATGCGCATCTCTTCAAGATCATAAACTCTATGATCTCGCAACGAAATATGATACTTCCCCTTGGGTTTGACATGATTGGATGATAAGGGGTTGGCGCAAAGTGGGTACCCACAAGATTTGGCGATTGATCGTTCGGTGATTACGTTTTTAAAGTCGTTCTTGGACATTAATGAACCGGCGGCGTGTAATTGGGTCTCGGTTTGGATAGTTTCGAAGAGGTGTTTTTGGAGCTCGTAGATTGTGTCGGCTACGGAGACCAATGCTTTGTTCGCCATTGGAGA
Organism: Kitagawia praeruptora; assembly: GCA_037693485.1. Lineage (NCBI taxonomy): Eukaryota > Viridiplantae > Streptophyta > Magnoliopsida > Apiales > Apiaceae > Kitagawia > Kitagawia praeruptora. The sequence continues at coordinate 99,673,931 of CM075352.1, read as the reverse complement.
AGATTGTCTATGTGATCACTGTGTTCTGGTTTTTTCTTGGCTTTCGTTGTATCAGATGTTTGTTTGGGTATGTTTGGATGATGTCGATCTATATATATACATAGGGGACTTTGGACTTGGGACGGTACGAGTGTTTGACCAAGTGCATCTATTTAATCTGGATTTTAATTTTATATTTTGAAAATCTTGAGAGGTGCAAGTACATTTAGTTATGATTTAAATTCATTACAATTTTGTGATCTTCTATATCAACTAATATTTAATTTCTCGATTTTCAGTGTTTTTTCGTACTCGTAGAGATATCTCAAAAATTTATGAAAATTTTAAGGAATTTATTCTTAGATTTAGGATTTTTTTTTAAAAAAATATGATTTTTTTAATTATTGTGGTAGAACTATATATTTTTTTTAAAATTGCAAAAATATGATTTTATATTGAAAAAATGCCCAAAATACCTCTTTTTTAATACCCCAATGTCCAAAATACCCGTTTCTGGAAGCAGTGCCAAAAATGTCCACGGATCACGCATGTGCCATGGACGCAACTCCTGGTGTTGGTATTGTTCACAATCTTCTTCTCGCAGATGCATCTCCCTCTCTCGATCTCCAAGCACCAAGAAACTCATCTCGTTGCGGCTCTCTGAACATCTCTCTGCCCGTCTCTATCTCTTTTTGGCCCCGCAGGGACGTGCAAACCACCAATCGAAGAAGTTACGAGCTCTTGCCAGAAAATCGCGAATTCGGGTTCATATTAGGCATTAAAAATCCTGCATATGAAATTGTATAAATTTAGTACAGGCTTGTATAGGATGGCGAGGAGATTCCAATGACATATGGGAGATGGTGGGAAAAATACGGAAATGGACGAATGGAGAGAGAGAACGGAGATGGTCGGAATTGCCATAAAATTAGAGTCGGCAATTTCGTACACGACATGAAAACAAGTCACGAAAATTACGGGTTTGGGTTGACCTTTGCGGTACACGAACACGAAAGTACATGAACACGAAATTACACGGATGAATTTAGTGTCGGTTTTGGGTTTACCCTTGGGTACACGACACGAAACTAAAATACACGAAATAAATAAATATTTAAATATTTTTTTTAAAATTATATTAATACATATCTTTAAATGATATTTTTTATATAATTTTTACATAAGATAAATACAAAATAGTTTAAAAATTTTAGTTTCACAAGACTTAAGCACACTTCATTCCTTATGACATATTTACTTAATACTCGACTAGTAAACAATTAATATTTAAATATTTTTATTTTTATTAAAAAATTACACGAAACACGATAGGAAACGTACACGAAATGAAGGTACACGAACACAAAACGAATCCTTAACGGGTCGATTTTGGATTTGGCATTACGTTCACGAAACAAGAAATTACACGACACAAAAGTATACGAAATGAATGAATTGCCAGGTCTACATAAAATCGCCTATCTAGAAGAGAATTCAAATTTCTGGAAAAAATGAGGCTAACATAAGATATGCTGGGGACGGCGTATCATGTGATACGATAATTGCAGTAGCGCAACATCTAAACTTGCGCCTACCACATGGGCGTAACCTCTGTGATGCCTTTACCCTATGGGCGTAACTCGGGATACATCTATGCTATGGGCGTATCCCATGGGTATTTAGGACGCTGTGCGCGCGCTAGGTATTATGGGTTCAAAATATTAAAATGTGGGTATTTAGGGCACTCACCCTTTTATATTTGTTTTATAAAAATACGATTTTGCAACCAAAAACAAATTCAATTATTTTTCAGAAACATAAACGAAGTTACATCTTGTTTTGGTTGCAAATTATATTTTTACAAATATTTTTAGAAAATAGTAAAATTGTAAAAAAATTAAAACATTTTTTTTGGTAATTTCTCTAAATTTAATATGATTATACATCAATTTTGATAGACTATGCTATTAATTAAGATCAGTACAAGTTCTTTTAAACTTATATTCATTATACATTCACATTATTTAAAGAATAATCTAAATTAGATACAATTCTAAAAAATTAGATGAATTTAAATTTCTGATCGAATTTATTGTTAAAATATGCCTTAAATCTGTAATGCCCCAAACGTTGGGATTTCAGGTATATTGGGTTATCTGTTTTGGGCCTATTATTCTGGGCTATTCTGTAACCGGTTAGAGAGTACTATATAAACTCTCTAGGTCATAACCTAGATAAAATCAGTATCTGTAATCTGAATCTGTAATCTAGATTAGAATCGGTAATCTGAATCGATAATCTAGATCTGAATCTGTAACTGTGTGCTGTAATCTGTATCCTCAAGATCAATAAAACTTTCTCTTCTACCTATCTGTATTCTTTCTCTACGTTTATTATAATCTTTCTAGCTTCCGTTATAACAAACTGGTATCAGAGCTATGTCTGGGATGTCTGGTGGTATTAACGTGAAGGTCGACAAATTTACTGGGCGGAATAGTTTCAGTCTGTGGCATATCAAGATGCGTGCCTTGTTAAAGCAACAGGGGCTCTGGGCGTCATTTGAATCAGAAATCGGCTGCTGCTTCTACAAGCGCTGAGATGGCCACTCTGGAAGAAAAGACACAGTCAACAATTCTGTTGTGCCTTGCAGATGATATTATTATTGAAATCGCGGAGGAGGATATTGCGTCTGGTTTGTGGTTGAAGCTTGAAAGTCTATACATGACAAAGTCTTTAACAAATAAGTTGTTTCTGAAGCAACGTCTGCTTAGTCTGCGATTGCAAGAAGGTATGCCTCTTCGAGATCACTTAGATCAGTTAAACACAATTTTATTAGATTTGCGTAATATTCATGTTAAAGTTGAAGATGAGGATGCTGCTTTAATTCCCTTAGTTTCTTTACCATTATCGTATGAGAATTTTGTGCAATCATTTATTGTTGGTAAAGATACTATTTCTCTAGAGGAGGTTAGATCTTCACTTCATACTAGAGAACTGCGCCAAAAGGTGGCTGGTATAGGTGTAGAAAATCAGGCTGTTGGGTTGGTTGCTAACGGGAGTACAGGACATAAAAAGTCAGGGAAAAATAAATCCAAGAAACCAGTCCCGAAGGGTTCGAAACCTAAAGATATCTGCAATTACTGTAAAGAGAAGGGACACTGGAAATCTGACTATCCCAAGAAAAATAAGCAACATGATAAATTGGCAGGTACTGATGCTTCAGGTATTGTTGTTATAGCTGGTGCTACTTCTGAAGAAGATATTGCTCTTGTTGCTGCTGATTACATGCATCACTCTGATGTGTGGATTCTTGATTCTGGAGCATCTTATCATGTATGTCCGCGCAGGGAGTGGTTTACAACCTACGAGAAAGTAGATGGTGGCTATATTTCTATGGCTAACAGTTTTGCTTGTGAGACGGTTGGAATAGGCTCGATTAAAATTCGGACACATGATGGTAAATTCTGCACATTGAATGATGTTAGGCATGTTCCACTTATGACAAAGAATCTGATATCTTTGAGTATGTTAGACAACAAGGGTTTCAGTTTTCAAGGTGAATGTGGAGTTCTACATGTCTGCAAGGGTTCTAATGTGATTTTGAAAGGTGTTAAACATGGTACCTTGTATCTTCTTCAAGGTTCTACGTTATCAGGTTCTGTTGTTGTCGCATCCTCGGAGATTGAGAAGATATACATGACTCAGCCATATGGGTTTCAGGTTCCTGATAAGGATGACTATGTTTGCAAGTTATTGAAGGATTTGTATGTACTAAAGCAGTCTCAGAGGCAATGGTACAAGAGAATTAAGGTGAGCAAAGTGGGTATTACTGATTACCCAGCTGATATGCTCGCCAATCCGGTTCCACATAGCAAGTTTCAACATTGTTTGGACTTGCTTAATGTTAGGAGTTGTTGATTGCCCTTTTGAGGGCAAAATCTGAGGCAGAAGAGTTTTTTCTGGTACATCTGATATTATTATGGTGCATCTGGTACATCTGGCATTATTATGGTGAATCTGGTACATCTGGCATTATTATGGTGCATCTAGTACATCTGGCATTATTATGGTGCATCTAGTACATCTGTTATTTGTGAGAGGATTCAAGTCAAGGTGGAGATTTGTTAAAATATGCCTTGAATCTGTAATGCCCCAAACGTTGGGACTTCGGGTATCTTGGGTTATCTATTTTGGGTCTATTATTCTGGGCTATTCTGTAAGCGGTTAGAGAGTACTATATAAACTCTCTAGGTCATAACCTAGATAAAAATCAGTATCTGTAATCTGAATCTGTAATCTAGATCAGAATCGGTAATCTGAATCGATAATCTAGATCTGAATATGTAGCTATGTGCTGTAATCTGTATCCTTAAGATCAATAAAACTTTCTCTTCTACCTATCTGTGTTCTTTCTTTACGTTTATTATAATCTTTCTAGCTTTCGTTATAACATTTATATTAATTATCATTAGATGTTTAGAAAATATTAGATTTCGAAAAATTGTTTATTATAATATTGGAATCAATTTAACTTGTTTGTTTGGATGATTTGTTTCCCTTCAAAATTTCAGATGCGACCTATTTTGAACATGAATTGTGATCCAAAATTCGAATTAATCACATATCACATTCACGCTTTACAAATTTCTCACCGAATTAGTAGTTTAATATTTATAAAAATGTTCATGCAGGGTCCCTTAATTTATAATTACATATAGTATGTAATTATAACTTTAGGGGAGATCCTTGATGACAACCTCAGGTTCAGTTTTCTCTTTTTTTAACACTGAGTAGTTGTGATGAATTTTTTTCATCTCTAAAGTCAAGTCAAAATGGAATCTACCTTAAAATCAAGTTGAGCTTTAGCTTGAAAGCTCATGGATCAACTTTTTGACGGTAAGAAATGTCTGATTTAAGAAGGAAACTTGTCCGCCAGGAGAAGAGGAAAACATTGAGGGGCACTCTTCCATCCGTACTAAAGTTTCGGTAAAGAAGATGGCGGCATTGAAATCAAACATTTTAGCAACATTAACTAGATCACTTTATAACTTGAGCTAGTTATTGACTGCAGAAGATCAACTAGGTTGAGACAATCAACTTCTACTTCCACTCATCTCGATCCTCCATGGTAAACATATTTCAGTACAAAAAGAACTGCTTCCGCCTAGGCCGGTGGCGGATCGAAAGTCCAAACTGTGTGGTACTATGTGCAGGAAACTAATAATAGAATAGGACTTGAAGGTTAAGAACAAAACCAGAATGGCTCGAAAGAAATTGCTGTGCCATGGTGATCCACTACTTTAAAATCGATTTTGGCAAAACCCAAAGGTGCAAGTCTAAATGCCGATCGCTTCCAAGGTTAACACAGTTTTCCCCAATGCGTGCACTCGTAACAGGAGAAATGGAGCTTAAAAGTGTAAAGCCCAGAGAGAATCAAAAGAGGGAGATAAGTCTTTTTTTTTATCTCCTCTAAGTCCTGCTCAGATGTATATATATATATTTGAGTCGAAATGAACGTTATAGAAATTTGAAGGGATTGTAGTAAAGAAGAGAAAACCAAGGGGCTGAAATTCGTTCAATAATAAACAACACTAACAACCAATGAAGAGACCAGCAAACATAAATATATAAATATAAAATAGTCTGTTGACATTTCCAACAATTCCCCCCCCCCCAAATGGAAACAGATAAAGAAGGTCTGGGCATTTACAAAGTTGATAATTAATACATAAAAGAATGAGGCAACAAGCAGATACATAAAGTGAAGTACTCTTGAACTTAAAGTACCTTGTCTGAGACCAAAATACAACCTTCAGACTAAATCAAACTCCGCAATACATATCAAAACACTATTATGAGGTCACACAAGAACCTTGGAGCTCATGAGTGCTCTAGAAAGACTAACAAAGTCTTCCATAGGAGGTGGCCAAATTCCACACTCAAGTAGGTGGATCCATCAAGTGCATTGAAGAAGCACCACCAAAATAAAGGTTATGGAACCATTAAGAGCACACATGTGCCCAACCTCACAAACATAATTATGCCATCAAGTCCGTCAAACAGGACCACTCAAAAACGAGCTATAGCTATGATTAACGTGTAGGTTTTCGAGGCAACAAATGCAGCGAAAAACAATAACTAAAACAGTAAAATCGAAACTCAATCGCAGGATCCATGCAAAACAAGACGTTTAATTCGTAGTTATGAACGTTTACCTTAAAACGAAGCTTTAACAAATTGATGACAGATAGAGATCCAAAGATGCAATCACCACACAGCCCTTGTAGCAAGATCTGCGTCTCCAAAGCAGTCCACACAAATGTTCAATCGCCCAACGATCAAGGGAGCCGGTACTAGCCGAAGAACCTGCCTCTCTTTCTCTAGCCTCTCACACGTTTTAACGAATTGTAAAAGTGTGTCCCTCAACAATACATCATAATGTATTTATAGGGAAGAGAGATTGGGCTAAAACCCTAAATCGAATTGGGCTTCTCCAAACCCATTCTGATTTGGTTTTATTATTAAATTCGAATTCTCTTTAATAATTAATTAAGACCAGCTCAATTAATTAATAACCAATTTCGAATTTAATGATTTAATTTAAATTCATAATTTAAATTAAAACTCCTTTTAAACGTTTTTATTGTGTAACCCTTTAGGTTATTATTACGTTGGCAATAACTTTAATATACAATAATAAAATTATAAACAATGAGCGGCATCTAGTAATACATCATCGCTACCCAAGTAATAATAATAATTGGTGATCCAATTAAACCTTTCGTGATATAATGTTTCCGTGTAATATAATCCCTTTAACCAAATATTATAGATTAAAACTCGGGACATGTTATTAGTCATCCTCTTCAACGTTTAATCCGGATTTCCTTGATCAATGAGTAGACTATTAAAACAAATCAATATTTGAGCATGACCATGCATTTTCATAGTCTCACTCAATCAAGAGGCCAATAATAGCTCTCCTACCAATAGGAGGGTTAAATCCTATATCTATCATTCACTACGCCATAAACGCTCATATGCAACACCACGTTTACTGTTGCTTTAGGCCAAAAAAAGCGTTGCCTTAGACCAAATGCAACACCAGGGGGCGTTGCATCCGCGACCGTTGCGTTTGACCCCATAATGCAACGCTTTTTTGGATTCTAAAGCAACAGCAAAAAGCGTTGCATCTGAAATGTAATGCAACACCACAGCAACCAAATGCAACACCAAAAAGGTGTTACATTTGACATTAGATATAGTCCCAATTCCACGTCACAAAGTGGGGCCCACTAGCATGACACGTCAACAGTGGGTCCAGCTTGCATGCCACATCAGCATTGGTCCAGCTGGCAGCATTGGTCCAGTTGGCATGCCACGTCATCAGTGGAGCCCATTAGGATGCCATGTCAATAGTGGGGTCCACATGTCATGTCAACGGTGAGGCCCACTTGCCACGTCAGTAGTGGGTCCCATGTGCCACGCCAGCAGTGGGCCCACAACATGTAATGAACACTATATTGATCAAATGCAACACTATCATGTTCTTGAAATGCAACACTAAAATATCAAATGCAACACTGTATTTACTTATGCAACGCTACAAAGTTATAGAAATGCAACACTAAAAATATCAAATGTAACGCTGTATTTAAAATTTCTGCAATAGATCACCAGAAAAGTTGTTGATAAAATCACTTTTTGATTGTGACGAGTAGTGCCTTGTAATATATTTGTCACTGCCTTGTTGCATATCAGTGCCAACTACCATGAAACTTCTATCACTCTCTGCAACTTTTGCCTCCAAGCACGCTTATTTGTATTTCAAGGTTTTTAATTCTGAAAAACTAGAGCGCAGATCCTGCATTAATTTAGTAAACATGTCTGTGGATTGGTCAATGTGTTGCCGAACAAGTGTTGAGCTTAACAATTCATTACACAAAAATGTCAACAGGTGGGATCTCTACATCAAAATAAAATAAAAATTGTTAAAGAAAGAAAATAGATGGCATCCAAGTCCGTACACACGTGTCACAGAGTAGGACATTGTCGTCATCTCTATCGATTTCGCAAACTTTGGAAACCCCTTCTTCCCATGGGGCTTTAAGAATTTCATGACGAATACCAAGCATTTCATCTATCTCATTTAGGGCCTCTACACTTATGCATTCTGATTGTTTACACTTCTCCAATTTCTGAAACTGTCACAGCATTGTAAATAACACGAAACACCATTAAAGAAAGATCAAACCGTCACAGCAGGAAAATCCAAGAAAAAGGTAGGCGAGCAACTTTGCTCTAGAATATTAAGCTATAGCTAAAACTTAATCAGTTTCTAGTTTTTCCATCCACTGTCAAAAAGTTGCATGATTAAAAAGCTCTAATTTAGAAAAGCAAGAATCACTTGTGAACATGAGATAATTACTTGGAAGAAAATGACTCACCATCACAAGGACAATTTACGTATGCACTTACAATCCATATTATGAAATTATAATCCACATACCCACATACCTCTGTTTATGAAATTATAATCCACATACCTCTGTTTGAAATTGAATCAAAAGTCTGGGACAACATCTCGACCAATCTAATTTGATCAGGCTTTTCCTTGGAAGCAATATGTGCATTGGCCCAAAACTGCCAGTCAAGAAACAACAGAAATTAGCCGATGAGATACTTTCTCAAAGGGAATGCCATCTGATAGATAAGCTTGAAAGGTAAAACCGTGAAACGAAACCACAGGGAATTTAATAGCTTTTTAATGTAATTAAAAAAACAGTTGTGTACAATTAGAAAGAAATACATGAAAATTAAACAGGATTGATAACAAAAACCTATTACAATGTGAAAATCTCCTATGAATGTCAGCAAGAGATAAGGTACCTTCCATATTATAAGAAAGGAAAGTGATAGGCTAGAAATAGCCCAGGCCCAAAAGTAACAAACAATCCAACTTATGAGAATAAAAGCAGCCCAGCCCAAGTTAGTGGACAACGGACCCGATCCACCGCCCCGGATCAGTGGACCCCAGAGTGATGACGCCTGGCACCCGTGGCAGCCCAGCTCAGCCAACACCTCCACACCTGGCGCTGACCAGCATTAAAGTCCAAGCGACAGCATGTGTCAAATCATGTACTCAACAACACCGCCACACTCAAGTCAGCGCTCCCCACAAATAGGGACATTTGTCCTACATCCCGGGAATTCAGCACCTTGCCCCCCGGATCCAACGGCCAGGAGTAAAGGTAACCCACCCCTAAACCCTAGCCCTAGGGCTATAAATACCCCTAAAGAATAGGGTTTAGGGGTTAGACACTATTACACACATACACACATTTATTACTTTTCTGATACTCTGCTTGACTATTATCTTCCAAAGCCAACTTTTATTCTCACGTCGGAGGCACCTCGGGGCCAAACCCCCCCTCCGGTGTTATTTTGCAGATACCCCACAACAGCTACACCACTTCCGAGATAGGAGTTGGTGAGGAAGTACCCGGTCGATATTTAGAGTTATCATTGGCGCTAGAAGGAGGGGCTGAACCTCCGGACTCAAACCAAACAACCGAACCAAGCAAACCCGAACCCCGTAAACCAGCTAAAATCAAGAGCCATGCCCCGACCAAGCAAATCCACCTAACTGAAAGAGTTTGTCCTAAAATCCAATCATGTATGATGATTTAGGAAGAACTTTCTTGTACTCTTATTTGATTGCATTAATATTAATAAAAGACTTGTTTGTTTTTTATTACGGGCTTTATCTATTTAAAGTGTTTTAAATAAGATATTCCATGGTTTAAAGTAAAGCTTCTAGAATTATAATGAGATTATAATAGTGAGATCTAGAAGATGATAACTCTAGACCTAAACAGTTCCTGATCATAGGATAACTAATTGGAAGTTAGTGAATCCGTAAAGATTGGTACATACTATGCTTGCTCCTTTTAGGAGGATGTCTGTTCTCATAGGCATTTGTGTGGCGACACTATAGCTAGTATGTATGTGCTTATTAAGGAATAAGTTCACTGAACATGACTCGATAAGTTGAACAACTAATGGAGTTTACTCACGTGTCGATAGTTGTTCACTGAGTGATAGTTGTACAAGTGTCCTTAGACTTGAGATCGTTAGAGTAATCTTGTATATAATGAACTATGCTTTGGTTTAGTCCTTAGTCTCAAGGACATCCATTAGGTCTATTCTGGGCATAGGGATTTGTGTATGGAGATAGTTAACGGTCAATAAAGAATCTACCCCTTCCAGTAAGGAAGTGAATATCCTATGTTATTCTTAGTATGCGAGTTCTGGAATCTCTGGCCAGAGTGTATGAAATTAGAAAGAAGTTTCTAATTTGCATTAATATGAACTTTGCATTATGAATAAGAAATCATATGATTAAATTTGATAGGCTTGACACGAGATCCATGCCTTGTATTTAATCGGGATATTGTAGGGTAAAAGGAATTGATTGTACGGTAACTAGTCACTGACAGGTTCTTGGTATTCTAAGCAGTGAATTCATATTATCCGGATAGTCGCGATATGTTGAGAAGCATCACTCACGATGTAGAATAAATATAATTAATCAGTTAATTTTAATGGATTTTAGAATTCATATAAATAATAAATAAAAAGTTTATTATTATTTATTTCTACTACCGGCTTAATATTGAACCTACAGGGTCACACCATAAAAAGATTAATTTATTGATGAAGGTATTTTGAGAGAGCAAGTTGTTTTAATAATGATTAAAATTGTTTTAATTATTATTTAACATTTTATAAGATAAAGTGTAGGATTTATATATTAATATATAATGATATATTAATTATGAAAACCCTACATGAGCCCTATAAATAGAATGAGATGAGAATGAGTTTACACACTTTTGGTTTTTGTGAAAAACCTAGTTGCCTCCCTCATCTTCTTCATCTCCCTCTCTCTCTCTCACAAACCTCCATTTTTATAAAAGCTTAGTTTTATAAAAAGCTTCGTCGAAGAATTAATCTTGGTGGATACCGGTAGAGTGCTTCACACTCTGAGGAGCAACTGCTAAAACACCATTTTGTAAAGCTTCGATTTTTCAAGGCATGGTTACGATTCCCTCCGCTCTTTCGTTTTTATATGATTTTCTATACGCACGATACACGGTTTTTACGGAAATAATTGTTATACCGTGCTTCCGCTCGTCCGTAAATTCCTTCAATGGCATCAGAGACAGGTTCTTGCATATAGAGATTCATATAAAAATTTCAGATTTTTTTATGCATGTATGGATTTATTATGATTTTTGCAAGTTTATTTGGATTTAATTATGAATTAATTCAAAATAATATTTGCATGAAGTTTTGACCATTGATCTGGGTTCTATAAGTGTTATGGATCATCTAGATAATTTTTTCATAATTTTGTGATGTGTAGATTATTTGTTATGAATTTTTTAAAAGTGTTTTGATTAAAATTCATAAAATAATCATGCATGTAAATAATATGAAATTAAAATTTTGCACAAGGAGCCCTACTGATCTGATATTTTTCTGCTGTTGATTTCAAGAAATCATGTCCTAATTATTTTTTTATTAATTTATTAATTATTTGTTAATTAATTTATTAATATTAAAATATAAGGATAATAATAAAAGTTATTACAGTATTAAAGTGATTCGTCAGTTCAGTTTGCAAATTGTTGTAACAGTTGCTTTGATGGGCGTTGTCACTGGTCAGTTTATTAAAAAAAAAAAAAAAACAAAACTTTCTGCTACGGTCTGTCACTCGCGCGTGGCGCGTCAGCAGGAAAAAGGGGTGTCACGCATTTAAGAAATGCGTGACAGTTCTTAGGGCGGTCGCGCATTTAAGAAATGCGTTACAGTATTAAATATGTTTAATTTGTTGTAACGCATTCCGTAAATGCGTTACAGGCCTTATGTCACATTAAATTTGATTTTTTGGGAGTTTCGTAACTCCGTTTTGGGCGTGCAATATATCGTTGGATTCGTATTTCCGAGACGGATCTAATGGAGTGGTCAAATATTTTTTATATAATAGGTTTGAAATATTTATATTTCCGGAAGTGTTTTAAAGCATATTTTAATTGTTTTAAATTGCTTTTAAATGCTATAATAAATCCATACATCATTATATCAATGTGTGACATGATATTGCTTGCATGCTTACTTATTTATTTATGTTTATATATGAGATATATGCCTATGTTTACCATGAGATGATAGATTTAGGTGAACTTAAATAAACATAAGGCGTGCGCTAGAAAATCTAGAAATAGGAATCGTTTCTTGCCTTAATATTTATATTATGAATACAATCATGAGATTCTTGTGTTTGTGAAACACGTAATTAAATATGAATTTTCAATATTGAGAGAAAGGATGATTCTGTCAAAAACAGATTTTGATCTGTAAGAAAGGGGTATTAAGTGACGCCTCTTGACAATGCTCCCCCCGATCTGGGAATCATCTTATTATCGATTATTGATTTGAAATATTTAATTGAAGAAAAGAATCTCTTTATAATATGATTATGATTGTTAAATAATATTAGTTAATTAATAATAGCTGATAATTATTTATTTATGAAATAATAATTAGTTGGCAATTTTATTAATTGATTAAATGAGATTTAATTTATTATAAAATAATTAAGATGTGATCTTAATATTATTAATTAGTTATTTAATTTATGAAATTATATTAAGGGAGAGATTAATTTTCTAAAGAGTTTAGAAATAGAATTAATAATTAAAAGAGTTTTAATTATTGGTTTATAACAAAGAAGATGAGATCTATGTATTATATATGTCAAGTTGTAATCGGCCATAGGCACAAAAAGTTTTGTGTCGGTTATGGTCTTCCAACATGACAGAAAGTATTTCTTGTTTTCGGTGCATTGTCGTTTCGTGCTACAGCCGAGGACTTTGTTACCGATCAACATGAAAATACTTGTCTGTTACATTAGATGTGTACAAAATTAGATTTTAGTGGTCGTTACGTGCTACAGCCGTGGGCTATTGGAATCTAATTTAATTGTACAAAATGTTGGATTTGACTTGACTAATAATATTGAGATTTTTCGTGTTTTTGTTATAGATTTAGATTATCTATTAAACTTAAAACACGTTAGACTTATAGGTTTATACGAAAATGTTTCGTGACCTTAAAAAAAAACCTCTCTTAATAAATATCAAGTAGTAATTGGCCAATGACACAACGGGCTTGTGTCGGTCATAGCCTTCCAACATGGTAGAAAGTAGTTCTCATTTTTGAATCACTGTCGTTTCGTGCCACAGCCGAGGGCTTTGATTTCGAAATAAGAAATACTTGTCTATTACATAGAGATGTGTACAATGAATTAGAATCTAATGGTCGTTACGTGCCACAGCCGTGGGCTATTGGAGACTGATTCAATTGTACAGAATGTTGGGTTAGACTTGACTTAGAATATTGAGTTTGTCGTGCCACAGCCGTGACTCAATTATTCAAGAGGCTAAAGTTTTATTAGGGAATAACATGAGATGTAATTGACAAGAGTTGTCTGCCTATTGAACATCACATGGCGTTTCGTGCCACAGCCGGGGTTGTGTGATGGAATGTAGGATCCCTATTCCCACTAGCATTTTGAATGCTTATTTATTCACTTAGGGGGTTGTATAAATTAGATAAACTAGTGGGAGCCACTTATGAATAAAGACCCGATTCATATAGTGTTTTAATAATGAAATTGAATATTTGCTAGGTGTTGTTATGTGTATATCATTTGCAGACTTAATATATATAGATATATACACTAGGTCTTCTGCACAATCACTCCGTAGCATACTAGATGCTCACATATTGACTGGTCCCAACTATGCTAACTAGCTTCGAAGCTTGAGAAAAGTTCTCAAGGGCTAAGAAGCTGGGATATGCTGTTTGTTTTCACTGTAACAAGGTGAGGCACTGGAAGAAGAACTGTAAGGTTTACCTTGCAGAACTGAACGTGAAGAAGGCTAGTAAGACTACCGTTTCTGATTCAGATATGTTTATGATTGAAGTAAACATGTCACTAAATCAAACTTCTACTTAGGTATTAGATACTACTTATGGTTCTCACATTTGCAATTCGTTGCAAGAACTAAGGAGAAGTAGGGCTCTTAGAAAGAGGAGGTGATTCTATGGGTAATGGGGCAAGAGTTGTTGCCGTAGCTGTAGGGTCATTTGATTTACATATGCCTACGGGCAAGACTATTATTTTAAATAATTGTTATTTTGTTCCCTCGAATGTGAGGAATATTATTTCTATTCCAATGTTAGACTTGGATGGATTTTCGTTTATTATTCAGAATATTAAACATCCAATCCTCATAGATAATGTTCTTTATGGTAGTGGAACTTTAAATAATGGTCTGTATGTATGTGACATAGAATATGTTTTACTTCATATTAAACAAAGAAAAAAAAAAGATGATGAAAATCCTACCTACTTATGGCACTACAAACTTGGTCATATTAGTGAAAATAGACTTCGGACATTGCATAAGGGAAGGTTACTGGAACCCTTTGATTTTGAATCATATCCTACATGCATGTCTTGTCTATTGGGTAAAATGACCAAATCTCCATTTAGTGGACATGGAGAGAGCGCTAGAGAGTTGCTGGTATTGGTACACATAGATGTATGTGGACAAATGTCTACGCAAGCCATGGCAGGATTTTAATACTTCGTGACTTTCATAGATAATTGATCTAGATTTAGATATATGTATTTGATGAAATACAAATCTGAAGCCTTTGAAAAGTTCAAAGAATATAGTTATGAAGTAGAGAAATAAACCAAACATAGTATTAGAGCTCTTCGATCAGATCGAGGAGATGAATACTTGAGTGGTGTGTTTCTAGATTATCTCAAAGAAAATTGTATAGTCTCCCAGTGGACTCATCCGGACACTCCATAGTTGAGTGGAGTATCTGAAAGGAGAAATTGAACTTTGTTAGACATGGTTCGATCCACGATGAGCTATGCAGATCTTCCAGTATCACTTTAGGGTTATGAATTGGAAACCTCAGCATATTTACTGAATAAGGTGCTTTCCAAATCTGTTCCTCAAACTCCATATGAGATATGGAAAGAAAGGAAATCGAGTCTTAAACACGTTAAGATTTGGGGATGTCTAGCTTATGTCAAGAAAGTTGACCCGGATAAGCTGGAATCTCGATCCGTAAAATGTAGTTTTGTGGGATATCCTAAAGAGATTTAGGGTATCACTTTTACACCGATCATAGAGTGTTTGTCTCCAGACATGCTACCTTCTTAGAAAAATAGTTTATCCTTGAAGGGAACAGTGGGAGCAAAATTGAACTTAAAGAAGTTCAAGAAACACAAACTACTACGGTTCAAGAGGAAACACCTGTTCAGACTAAACAACCTTATGTGGCATAGTGTTGACTCAGAGAAATGGCAGAGTGCCATGAAATCCGAAATGGATTCTATGTATGCCAACCAAGTATGGACCTTGGTTGAAGCACCAGAGGATGTGAAGGCTATTGGGTGCAAATGGGTATACAAGAGAAAGATTGGAGTAGATGGCTAGGTGGAGACCTACAAGGCTAGGCTCATGGCAAAATGATTCAGACAAAGGCAAAGGATTGACTTTGATGAAACTTTTTGCATGTAGCCCTACTCAAATCAATTCGGATTTTGCTTGCGATCCATATATGGATTGAAGCAAGCTTCTCGTAGATGGAACATCCATTTTGATGAGACAATCAAAGAGTTTGATTTTATCAAAAACATAGATGAACCATGTGTTTACAAGAAGGTTAGTGGGAGCGCGGTAACATTTCTTGTGTTGTATGTGGATGACATACTTCTATAGGAAATGATATATCGATGCTACAATCAGTCAAAGTGTGGCTATCGAAGAGCTTCACTATGAAGGACTTGGGAAAGACATCCTAGATTCTTGGTATGAAGATCTATAGAGATAGATCGAGAAGAATTATAGGTCTTACCCAAGGTACATACATCGAGAAAGTGCTTAAAAGGTTTAGCATGAAAACTCCACGATAGGTCTCATACCGATGAGCCATGGAGTATCCCTTTCCGAGAAGATGTCTCCTAAGACACCTGAGGAAAGAGAGCGTATGAGTAAGATTCCTTATGCTTCAGCAATAGGATCTATCATGTACGCGATGTTATGTACTAGGCATGATGTTGCTCATTCAATTAATTTGACGAGCAGATATCAGTCGGATCCAGGTGAAGACCACTGGAAAGAAGTGAAGAACATCCTTAAGTACTTGCGAAGGACTAAGGATATTTTTCTTGTTTTTTGGTGGATCTGAGTTGAAAAATAGAAGGGTTATACCTACTCTAGTTTTCAATCAGAAAGTGATGATAGAAAATCCATGTTAGGGTACATGTTTACCTTGAAGGGTGGAGCGATTAGTTGGAAGAGTTCCAAACAGCCTACAACGGCTGACTCAACAGTGGAAGCAGAGTTTATAGATGCAAGTGACGCTACAAAACTGTTTTGTGGTGCTTTCTTTTGATTAGGGAAATCATTGAAAGTAGAGATGTCAACATTGAGAGAGTTGACACACATAACAACATAGCAGACCCACTCACTAAATCGCTATCTCAGATTCACTTCGATCGTCATAATAAGTGAATAGGTATTAGATACCAGAGTGATTGGCTTTAGTACAAGTGGGAGATTGAAAGAGTTTGTCCTAAAATCCAATCATGTATGATGATTTAGGAAGAACTTTCTTGTACTCTTATTTGATTGCATTAATATTAATAAAAGACTTGTTTGTTTTTTATTACGGGCTTTATCTATTTAAAGTGTTTTAAATAAGATATTCCATGGTTTAAAGTAAAGCTTCTAGAATTATAATGAGATTATAATAGTGAGATCTAGAAGATGATAACTCTAGACCTAAACAGTTCCTGATCATAGGATAACTAATTGGAAGTTAGTGAATCCGTAAAGATTGGTACATACTATGCTTGCTCCTTTTAGGAGGATGTCTGTTCTCATAGGCATTTGTGTGGCGACACTATAGCTAGTATGTATGTGCTTATTAAGGAATAAGTTCACTGAACATGACTCGATAAGTTGAACAACTAATGGAGTTTACTCACGTGTCGATAGTTGTTCACTGAGTGATAGTTGTACAAGTGTCCTTAGACTTGAGATCGTTAGAGTAATCTTGTATATAATGAACTATGCTTTGGTTTAGTCCTTAGTCTCAAGGACATCCATTAGGTCTATTCTGGGCATAGGGATTTGTGTATGGAGATAGTTAACGGTCAATAAAGAATCTACCCCTTCCAGTAAGGAAGTGAATATCCTATGTTATTCTTAGTATGCGAGTTCTGGAATCTCTGGCCAGAGTGTATGAAATTAGAAAGAAGTTTCTAATTTGCATTAATATGAACTTTGCATTATGAATAAGAAATCATATGATTAAATTTGATAGGCTTGACACGAGATCCATGCCTTGTATTTAATCGGGATATTGTAGGGTAAAAGGAATTGATTGTACGGTAACTAGTCACTGACAGGTTCTTGGTATTCTAAGCAGTGAATTCATATTATCCGGATAGTCGCGATATGTTGAGAAGCATCACTCACGATGTAGAATAAATATAATTAATCAGTTAATTTTAATGGATTTTAGAATTCATATAAATAATAAATAAAAAGTTTATTATTATTTATTTCTACTACCGGCTTAATATTGAACCTACAGGGTCACACCATAAAAAGATTAATTTATTGATGAAGGTATTTTGAGAGAGCAAGTTGTTTTAATAATGATTAAAATTGTTTTAATTATTATTTAACATTTTATAAGATAAAGTGTAGGATTTATATATTAATATATAATGATATATTAATTATGAAAACCCTACATGAGCCCTATAAATAGAATGAGATGAGAATGAGTTTACACACTTTTGGTTTTTGTGAAAAACCTAGTTGCCTCCCTCATCTTCTTCATCTCCCTCTCTCTCTCTCCCAAACCTCCATTTTTATAAAAGCTTAGTTTTATAAAAAGCTTCGTCGAAGAATTAATCTTGGTGGATACCGGTAGAGTGCTTCACACTCTGAGGAGCAACTGCTAAAACACCATTTTGTAAAGCTTCGATTTTTCAAGGCATGGTTACGATTCCCTCCGCTCTTTCGTTTTTATATGATTTTCTATACGCACGATACACGGTTTTTACGGAAATAATTGTTATACCGTGCTTCCGCTCGTCCGTAAATTCCTTCACTAACACCAAGCACTTAGCGCTCCGAGAGAAGAACCTCTAGTCCCTATCCCGGAGCAGGCACCCCAAAACCAGGTCCCAGTCCAGGAAAGGCTCGGGATCGGCCCGAACGACGCCCGGGTCACCGTTGAGGTGAACCGGTACAAGTATACAGACGTACCTCTTGACTCTACCCAAATGGAGAACTTGACCCCGGAGGAACTTGCTGAAGCAATCCGAGCTTACCGAAATCGCCCCCACCCGGAACCAGAGCCCGAACAAGCCGAGAACTCTGGGGGGGTCAGCCGACTCACACCAATCCCGGGCTTCGGTCTTTGACCGTCTCGGAGACCAGGGCAAAAGGACTAAGAAGGACCACAACCCTCAAAGCAAAGCCAGAGATAACGAAACCGATAAGCTCAAGAAAATGGAGAGACTCCGAAAAAAATAAGGCAGGAAGAACAGGCCAAGTTGGAACTCAGGATCCAGAAAAGGCTTCAAGAGAAGGAAGAAAGGATAAGGAGATCCAAACCCAAGAGACCCCATCGAGAAATTAGCCCGGAGATTATCTCAGACGATGAAGAACGCCCAGACAACTTGGTACAAATGATCCACGAGCTGCAAAGAAAAGTTAACAGTGACTCCGGGTTCGAGATCCAAGATACCCTCACCCCTTTCAGCTACTCCCTCGAAGCCATACCCCGACAGAAGAATCTTAAGCATTACAACTTCAACTCCTTCGATGGGTTGGAAGACCCCGAGGAACACCTCAATTACTTTGAACAGATAGCCCTGATATACTTCTACAATGACCTGACAAAATGCCGATTCTTTGCCTCAACACTGAAAGGAGCAGCCCAAAGATGGTTCAGCCGGATTCCATCCCGGAGTATACACAGCTGGAAAGAGTTCAGGGAAGCCTTCCTCCGGAGGTTCCGGGCCAACAAATCCCCGGAATACCACATGTGCCACCTTGAAACTATTAGACAGCATGACAACGAGGCCCTCTCCGCCTTTATGAAACGGTTCCAAGAGGACATAAACAAAGTCACCAATCTAGATGAGAGGGAAGCCTTGAGCATATTTCGGAAGAACCTAGACCCGGAGCACAATGAGCGCTATGTTCTAGAGCTCGTGCACAAAGAACCCCAGAGCCTGGTCGCGGCCTATGCCATGGCCGCCAAGTTCATCAAAGAAACAGATATCCTGCAAGCCATGAGAATGACCCGGCAAGGGGCCTCCTCGAGCAGAAACAAAGACAATCGCCCTGAAAGCGAGTATCGACCAGAAAAGAAATTCAAACCCAACAAACAGAGTAACTACATCCCCAGCTCCCAACTAACCGTCCCAGACCGAACCCACTTCTCGAAGCCCAAGTCGGATGCCAGGCCCCTGAGGCCAGAAAAACCCGAGCCACGTCCAGAACCTGAGTGGATGCCCCTGAACCGACCCCGAGCTGACATACTGAAAGAAATCCAGGACAAACCCTTCTACTACCCGCCAAAGCCTATGGCCACAGCCCCGGAGAACAGGCCCAAACACAAGCATTGTGACTACCACTCAACTCACGGGCACACCACCGAGAACTGCATGTCACTCAAGTTCTTCATCGAGGAACAAATCAAAAAGGGGAACATGAACCAGTACGTGGCCCGGAGAAACGCAGAAAGGGGACAAGGACCCGGGGCTCAGAAAGTTAAAAAATGTGGTACATGTAGTATTGGGCGGCTCCAACTCTCCCCCAAGGACCCCGGACTCCGGAGATGAGGTAATGATGGTGGAAACCGCTCCGGAACAAGTCATATCATTCAGCAATGCCGATTTTGAAGGAATAGACCCCGACCATAACGAAGCCTTGGTGGTAAGCCTAGATATTGCCGATAATGAAGTAAAAAGGGTCCTCGTGGACAACGGCTCTTCGGCCAACATATTGTTTAAACATACCATGGATTGGATGCAGCTCGGAAGCGTAAAAATGAATGAATGTAGAGAGGATCCACTGTACGGCTTCGGCCACAACTTGGTCCCTATCCAAGGAACCCTCTACCTACCTGTCCAGTTCGGCACTGCCCCGAAGCAGATAACTCATGTAGTCAAATTCTATGTAATCAACAGTCCATCGTCCTACAATGTGATACTAGGGCACCCAGCTCTGACCAAGCTCCGGGCCGTGACCTCAACCCCACACCTCAAGTTCAAGTTCCCAACAGCCGCCGGGGTAGAAGAAGTAAGGGGTGACACCAAAACAGCAAGCCGATGCTATGGTCAAGCCTTAGTCATGGCCGAAACAGATCCAGAAAACAAGCGCAAAGCCTCCTCTTATCACAAGAATCAGAGCAGAAAGAAACACAGAAACTCAACTTATATGAACCCCGGGAAGGAGGTCCAAAACATCGAAAACTCCGAGGTCCCTACCCAAAAAGCAGAAACTTCCATAGCCCGGGGGTACCTTACTTCAAACTCCCAAGCCCGGGTCCAGAAATTATCCACCCTGAAAGATCAAGCAAAAGTCGAGCCCGTAGTAGAAACAGAGACGATTGAACTAATACCCGGAAATTCTGAAAGGAAAATCAAGATTGGGGCAGGGTTGGAAACAACCTTCAAAAAGGACCTAGTGTCGTTACTCCGGGAATACGCTGATGTATTTGCATGGAGCACGGCCGATATGCCTAGACTCCGAGAATCTTTGGCCATGCACAGCCTGGATGTTGACCCCAGGAGGAAACCCGTAAAGCAAAAAAGAAGGAATGTTGCCCCGGAGAGACAAAGGGCCATAGATGAAGAAGTAGACAAGCTCCTCAAGGCCGATATAATTTGTGAGATCAAGTACCCGGAGTGGTTGGCCAATGTGGTCCTAGTAAAGAAACCTAGTGGAAAATGGAGGATGTGCGTTGACTACACCGACCTCAACGAGGCTTGCCCCAAGGATCCATACCCATTACCCAACATAGATCAGCTTATTGATGCCACCTCGGGGCATGTGATGCTAAGATTCATGGACACCTTCTCCGGTTATAATCAGATCAAGATGAACCCTGCGGACATAGCCAAAACGGCCTTCATCACCCACAGAGCGGTGTATGCTTATAAGTTTATGCCCTTTGGGCTCCGGAATGCCGGTGCTACGTACCAAAGAGCCATGGTAGACGTTTTCCAAGACCAGATAGGCCGGAACCTGGAGTCCTATGTTGACGACATCATCGCCAAATCCAAGACCATTGAATAACACGTCCCAGATCTACGGGAATGTTTTGAAAATCTAAGGAAAAATCAAATGAAATTGAACCCGGAGAAATGCACCTTCGGGGTGGCAGCAGGGAAATTTTTGGGCTTCATGATCAGCCAGAGGGAATTGAGGCTAACCCTGAAAAAATTAGGGCAATCCTAGATATGCAGCCACCTCGGACCCGAAAAGACATCCAAAAATTGGCCGGGTCATTGGCAGCCCTACGAAGGTTTATCTCCAAGTTGGCCGAGAAGTGTTTAACCTTCTTCCACCTGCTCAAGGGAGCAAGCAACAAAAAAGAAATTGCATGGAGTCCGGAGTGCCAAACCTCCCTAGACACAATCAAAGAATATCTCTCATCACCACCATTGTTAACCAAGCCTGAACCCGGAGAACCGCTGCATCTGTACATCTCCGCCGGACCCCTAGCCGTAGCAGCTGCTTTGGTCCGAGAAGATGGGGGGATCCAAAGACCAGTATACTATATAAGCCATGTGCTAAAGGATGCTGAAACTCGGTACCCCAATCTGGAAAAGTTCGCCCTGGCCCTAATCACATCCTCGAGAAAACTCAGACACTACTTCCAAGGGAGAGAGATCAAAGTGGTAATTGATCAACCGCTAAGACGGATAATCCACAAGCCAGACGCCTCCGGAAGATTGATAAACTGGGCAATAGAATTAAGTCAATACCACTTAACCTTCATACCCCGGACAGCGATCAAGGCACAAGCCCTGGCAGACTTCATCGTGGAGTGCTCCTTTCCTGAGCCGCAACACCCTTCAATGTCAGCCCAGAATGAGGTAACCCCGGATAAAGGTCTCGAATCATGGACTCTCCATGTAGATGGTTCCTCAATAGCGGAAAGGTCCGGGGCCGGGGTCATCATGAAAAGCCCGGATGGCTTTCAGATCAAATAGGCAATAGCCTTCAAGTTTCAAGCAACCAACAATCAGTCCGAATATGAGGCACTCCTGGCTGGGCTGAGGTTAGCCTGAACTTTAAAACTCCGAAGCCTGAGCATCTACAGCGATTCCCAGATTGTGGTACGTCAAACAAAAGGTGAGTACATCGCCAAGGATCCCAAATTGGCTCAGTATCAAGCCTTGGTCAAAAGCTATTTAACCACAATCCCGGAACACCAAGTCAGTCAGATTAATAGAGAAGAAAACTCCGAAGCAGATGAGCTCTCCAGATTAGTTCAAAACTCAGCCGAGCTAGATAGTTCTGTCTACTTTGAAGAACTTGAACAACCAGCAGTTGATCAAGAAGAAATAATGGAAATTGACGACAGCCCGAATTGGATGACCCCTTTTATCCTCTACCTAGAAAAGGGGGAGTTGCCCGAAGACAAAAACGAAGCCAGAAGGTTGAAAAACAAAGCGGCAAAATACTTCACCGAAGATAACCAACTTTATCGCCGAACTTTCTCATCCCCAATATTAAAGTGTATAGGCCCGGAGGAAGCCAACTACTGTTTACAAGAGGTACATGAAGGGATTTGCGGGGACCACATGTCCGCAAAGGCCCTTGCTTACAAAATTATAAGGCAAGGGTACTACTAGCCAACCATCCACTCCGATGCAGTTGACTTTGTCAAGAAATGCAGAAATTGTCAGCTGTTCAGCAATGTGCCAAGGCAAAGCCCGGTCATACCCTCTTCAGTCCTATCCCCAATACCCTTTGCTGTATGGGGAATCGATATAGTGGGTCCCTTCCCCCGGGCTAAAGGCGACCTGAGGTACCTACGGGTAGCCATTGACTACATGACTAAGTGGGCCGAAGCAAAGGCAATGAGGACCATAAATCAGCAAGATTTTATCAAGTTCATGGACAACATCTTAATGCGGTTCGGCCTACCCAGGGTCCTGGTCTCGGATAATGGTCCCCAGTTCATCGGCTCAGACTTCGAAAATTATTTGAAGGAAAGGGGGATCAAGCACAAGAAATCTTCAGTGGCTTATCCCCAGGGCAACGGCCAAGTCGAGGTGACAAACAGAATTTTGCTAAGGGGGATTGAGAAAAGGCTAAAAGAAAGCAAGAACAAATGGCCCGAAGAGCTACCACATGTGCTATGGGCATACAGAACTAGCCCGAGGTCCGGAACATGGGAAACTCCATTCAAGCTAGCATACGGAACTGAAGCAATGTTACCAATTGAAGTGGGCTCACCTTCCCACAGAGCAATTAACTTCGATGAAGCTGCAACTAAAGAAGGGCTACGAGCTAACTTGGAACTGGTCGATGAGGTCAGGGACAAAGCAGTACAAAGAATGGAGAAGTATAAAGAAAAAACAAGAGAGTACTTCGGAAAGAAATCAAGGGTCAAGAACTTCCAAATCGGCGACCTAGTACTCCGGGATACTGAGGCATCGGACCCCACAAACACTGGAAAACTCATGCCTAAGTGGGAAGGCCCATACCAAATCAAAGAAGTACTCCGCCCTGGGACTTATAAGCTCAATCACATGGATGGCTCCGAGGTGCCCAACACATGGCACAGCCTCAGACTCAGAAAATACTATCAGTAAAGCCAAAGACTCCAGCTAGAGCAACAACTATTTTGTAATAGGAATGCAAAAATGCTTGTAATCTTCAAAGCTATCAATGAAAGTTCACAACTTACTCTTCCAATGTTCCTGTTACACAATAAATTCCTACTTGGAAATTTTGCATAATTTCCAAGTATGGCTGAACCCCGGGTCAAAGGTTATTACCTTGGCCCGGAGCAACCAAAAACAATAAATTCCTACTTGGAAATTTTGCATAATTTCCAAGTATGGCTGAACCCCGGGTCAAAGGTTATTACCTTGGCCCGGAGCAACCAGAAACAATAAATTCCTACTTGGAAATTTTGCATAACTTCCAAGTATGGCTGAACCCCGGGTCAAAGGTTGTTCCCTTGGCCCGGAGCAACCAAAAACAATAAATTCCTACTTGGAAATTTTGCATAATTTCCAAGTATGGCTGAACCCCGGGTCAAAGGTTATTACCTTGGCCCGGAGCAACCAAAAACAATAAATTCCTACTTGGAAATTTTGCATAATTTCCAAGTATGGTTGAACCCCGGGTCAAAGGTTATTACCTTGGCCCGGAGCAACCAACCAACAACAAATTCTTGGAAATTTTACGTACTTTCCAAGTCTGCGTACTTGGACAGTACGGCTGAATCCCGGACCATTAGGGTAGTGCCTTGGCCCGGGAACACACGAAATATCCTTTACCCTAAAACTCCCTTATCCGGATAACCCGCATAAGAGAGTGGGGGGCAAGACAAGCCACACTAAGCTAAAGTTGCATAAAGATAAAGGCAGAAAAACATGATCACATAACAACCGAAAAAGAACAGGCCGGGCTGACCGACAGCCCGAAACACCTGACCGTTATATCAAATCAACAAAGTTATGGAAGTTACAACACCAAATTCAGGGTAAAACAACAAAGTTGCAAGGTTACATCAAAAGACTTTAAAAAGATTACGCTTCGGGAGGAAGAGAGGAGCCTGGCGCCGCATAGGGTTTTGGTTCACCTTCGCCCCGAACCAAGGCATCCTCAGCCTCAAGATACGCCGTGACGAAGTTGTCCTAGGTGGCCGTTTCAGGGTCGGACTTGCACATTCTTTCGGCCACCGCCCAACAACGGTGAATCTTCTTCGAGGCCACATCGGCAAGGTCCGCGTCATAGGCGTCCGACCTCCGGAACTCAGCGATCACCTCTTTCTCCGGCTTCCTGGCCTTCAGCTCATCCCGGAGCTTCTTCACCTCCTCTTTGTAATCTTTAAGCTTAGCCCTGGCTGCATCCCTCTCATCAATTGCCTGCTTAATTCCGCCCTTAAACTTCTCAATCCGGGCATCAGTGCACTCCTTCAGCTCGTCAAGTTGTTGCTTAAGATCAGCAATCTCCTTTTCTTTCTCCGAGGCCGAGCTCAAAACAGCTTGGGCCTCTTTGATTTCCCTGCACGCTTTCGCAGCAGTTCCAGCAACCCGGACCCCGAGCTGCAAAGGCAAGAACAAAAGTTAGAAAATAAGAATCAATAAGCAAAGAAGATAGCAAGAGCCCGGAGAAACGCATACCTAGCCAAAGACCCCCATCATTTCCTGGAGTAACTCGATTAACGAAGATTTGCTCATATCCTCCCACTCCGACTTACTGGGGAGATCCGCCAGAAAGCCGATGAAATTTCTTTCCTCCGGAGACACGGGGGCAGGCTCGTGAGGACAGAAGTTCTCCTTCCTCGGGCCACCGACAGCTAAACCCTCCTGCACAACTTCGCAGTCCGAGAGCATGGTCCCGAATACCTCAGTGTGAGCAGAGGTCACCCTCGGCCTCTTCCTCACGATCAGACTGGAATCCTCAACCCTAGTCTCCGGGTTCACCGACTCCGGATGCGCCGCCTTGTTTTCGGACCCCCCCTCCGGATTGGCCTGAGAGCCGCTAGTCTCTCCGGGAGCCTTGGTATTATCACGAACATGGCCAATACCCCGGAGAGCAGCGCCAAGGGCCCTGTTTGTCTTGTTCATCTCCACAATCTTCTCAAAATCCGGGCTGTAACTGGGAAGGCCTGAAAGAATGAAAACTTACATCAGTCCGGGGTAAAGTAAACAACAAGATCAAAATTAAAAGCAAGTGTGATATAACCCGAACTTACATCCTATCCCAAAAAGGTACTCATGACTCATAAGATCATCCCGAGTCACCTGCCTCTTGAGACCTCGGCAAAAGGCGTGAAACCGGTCCATTGCCGCATCCTGAAGATTGAACACCTCAAAGTGCATTGCAAGAGGCTCCTCTTTAAAGGTGGGCATGAACCGGATGTCAACGCCCCGGAGGAAGGCAAACTCCCCGTTCCAACCTTTTAAAGAGGGGAGCATACCGAGAGGCTTCGAGGCCGAAGCAGGATACCCACATGCCTTACCCCAGAATCTAAACTCAAACATCGGTTTATTGTTGGAGTGCACCAATTGGAAGAGATGATGGAAAAGCTTGAAGGTGGGCAACACCCCGGCCTGCTCACAACAACCTAGGAAATAGGAGATCCATTTCACTACATTTGGGGTTAACTGGGTGATAGGAATCCCATACTCGAACAAACACAACGATTTCACAAATTGGTGACACCTAGGCCCGTACCCCGACCTCAGGTGCTCCAACCAAACTCCCACCCAACCACCCTCCGGTCTGTGGTAAATCTTTTCCCCGGGCTCCGGCAACCTCCACTCCACGTCGTTGTCCAAGTGGAACGTGGCCCGAAAAATTGGATCCCAATCAACCGGCTCCTCTATATACTTACTCCTGAACGGACCAACATCCATCCCGGAGCCCGGTTTATCCCCGAACTTAGAATCCAAAAAAGCCTTATCATATTTGGTCATTTCAGCCACATCCGGATTCTGAGAAAACTCCGCGCTGAAATCCCTAAAGAAATAAGCTTGGGGGATCCCCGGGTCCTTTTTAACAAAATAATATTTGGAATGGCCCCAACTACCATCTGGCTCGCTGAGGCTATACCTCGGGCCCATATCCTTGGTCGCAATATTAGTAAATACGGGCAGACTACTCTTCTTTTTCCCCATTATACACCACTCTAGATCTATCAAATCTACACTACTATCCGAAGAACTAACACTAGCAGAGGAGGTACTGGGCTCGGAAAGAGGGAGTAATACTCGGTTAGTAGTTACACGTCGCCTAACCATACAAGGACACTACCCCGGGCTACCCAACACAATAAGAGAATGCAAATAAGAAACTATAAAAGGGAAAGCTACCTACAGGAGTACCAAAATCCCGGAGAACAAAAGCGATACAATTAACAAAAGACCGGAGAAAGAAGACTTACAAAGAACGAAGAAGCTGAAACGAAGAAGCAAGAAAAACTGAAGCGTCACTAGTCCGGAGATCAAGTCCTCAGAGAAGCAGAGTAACGACAACAAATCAAAAACTCGTAAGAGACAAATGTGAGGAGGCTAGCCACTATTTATAGACAAACCCTGAATCCCAACCGCCAGAGACACGTGGCGGCCCAAAATTTCGGCCCACTATCTCCAAAACCCGGAGATAGTGGACGACAGCTATTTTTCAAAAAAAAAACCCTCAAAAATACGTACATATGCAAATATACATTTATGAATGTATATATACACGCATACGCACCTGGCTACAACACCGCTAGCCCCGGGGACGTGTACCTCAACCATACCCCGGGCCTAGGGGGCCACCAACAACAAAATTCCTTTTTAAGGCAACAAAGCCTTCAAGCTACAATAACCCTAGCCCCGGAAGTATGTACCTTAGCCCACACCCCGGGCCTGGGAGGCAACCAAAAAACGGATATTTCTTCTGAGTCACCCAAAGTCACGAAACTTTGGACTTGTCAAAGATAATATTTCACTCCTTGCCCCGGAGATGCGCTTTTCGGCACGCACCCCGGCCCCCGGGGGCAACCAAAGACAGAATTCCTTCCTCAAAACAAGAGAGCTCAAATCCACCTACTACTCCCCCATCCAGAGAATCCGCATGAGGGAGTGGGGGGAAAATGATAGGCTAGAAATAGCCCAGGCCCAACCTCAGGCCCAAAAGTAACAAACAATCCAACTTATGAGAATAAGAGCAGCCCGGCCCAAGCTAGTGGACTCCGGACCCGAGCCATCGCCCCGGATCAGTGGACCCCAGA
Source organism: Kitagawia praeruptora (assembly GCA_037693485.1). Lineage (NCBI taxonomy): Eukaryota > Viridiplantae > Streptophyta > Magnoliopsida > Apiales > Apiaceae > Kitagawia > Kitagawia praeruptora. Next base: position 99,645,794 of record CM075352.1, on the reverse strand, counting down.
GTGATGACACCTGGCACCCGTGGCAGCCCAGCTCAGCCGACACCTCCACACCTGGCGCTGACCAGCATTAAAGTCCAAGCGACAGCATGTGTCAAATCATGTACTCAACAACACCACCACACGCAAGTCAGCGCTCCCCACAAATAGGGACACGTGTCCTACATCCCGGGAATTCAGCACCTTGCCCCCCGGATCCAACGGCCAGGAGTAAAGGTAACCCACCCCTAAACCCTAGCCCTAGGGCTATAAATACCCCTAGAGAATAGGGTTTAGGGGTTAGACACTATTACACACATACACACATTTATTACTTTTCTGATACTCTGCTTGACTATTATCTTCCAAAGCCAACTCTTATTCTCACGCCGGAGGCACCTCGGGGCCAAATCCCCCCTCCGATGTTGTTTTGCAGATACCCCACAACAGCTACACCACTTCCGAGACAGGAGTTGGTGAGGAAGTACCCGGTCGAGATTTAGAGTTATCAGAAAGAAAATAAGATACTAAGGTATGTTAACTATACATCAAAATCCCTATTATGAAATTAATTCGAGAAAACCCAAACAATATGGTTACAAGTGAAAAAGAACATAAAATTGTAATTCATTATTACAGAGATTAGAATAAAAAATAGACAAGGGACAATTAGAATAAAACTTTATATTAGTATGACAACTAGATCATATTGCCACTAGCATACTATGCTACTACAATTCCATTCCATCAGCTACTGAAATATATATACTAGAAACAACAACTGACCACTCCAGTAGAAGTATTCTTTATGACTTTAGATCCAATTCTCCTCTTTTCTTTAAAATTAAACACTGGAGTCAGTGCATCTTTGTCTCTTATCAGATCCTATATCAACATAATTGTTTAGCTATGCCATATCTCTTAGAACAAGTACAACCAAACATTTAAACATACACAACAGTCTGGTAAATAAAAGAATTCGATGATCTGCACACCTCAAGATTTTTCACAAGAAGGTCAAAGTCTATTGGATTTAAGTCATTCCCATCATCAACTACAATGCGATAGTGCTCCATTGATATGATTGTACAACGAATAACTGATGCTACCTTCTATGCTAAGCTTCAATTAACAAGAAATTTATGTGTTTGATGTCATGATGTATACAAATACATTCTACGTTAACACAGTCAAGTAACTCATCAAATTATCGATACATGTAACAGAATTTCACAAGTTTGCATCAAACATACAGAAGCATCTGTAGATAACTGCATTGGTGTTACATATAAGAAGAAATATACATATACAACTACTGAGAACACGAACATGACCATATCGTGGACCAGGACCTTCTCCTTGAACAACAACTCTATTCTATGTAGGTAAATGTAACAACTCTGCATCACTAGAAGTGAGTGAACAATTGATAATATATACAGGCAATTATTCCGGTGAAATCACTTTTTATCGAGAGAGAGTGTAAGAACCCAAATTTTTGGTAGGAATTAAAACTTTTATTATGTATTAATATAGAAATGAATAGTGGTTACGACTACGATGTAGCAGCGATTCTAATGAACGAATATGGAATGGATTCGGATTCCAATGTTTATATGTCTTGAAGAATACTATTGGTTGAGAACTTAGATTAGAATAATCTATCTCCTAGGGAGGTAAGCTATGGGAATTCCTAACAGAGGAAATATTCTCATGTCATCTAGAACGATATCAGTTATTAGTCTAGTGATTCCGTGAAAGGGTTAAGGATCGCTCGAAAAAGGACAAGGACATTTTTCTAAATATAAGGAATAAAGAAAAAATAAGTGGTGTGAATAGTGTTTTTGGTGGAAATTGGAATATTATCAGACGACGCTATATAGATGTATGCAGAACGGATTTCTGAGTTCGTATTCATGATCCAGGTGTAAAATAAGTGTATGTAAACGATATCGGATTCAGAAAAATGGTACTTTTATTTTCTCCGAGATTTCCCTGGACACTGAATGATTTAAGAATCTATTAAAAAGATTTGAGGAATTTAAATTCAAGGATTATAAAGGAGGATTAAGAATGATAGTTTAAATATTAAGAAGGTTTCCGATAAAACCCTAACTAGAAATCATTGAGACATTTCTCCGAATGATCAATCAAATTGAGCAATAACCGGACAAAGAAACAAATATAGGATCAAGGTGCATGCATGTGCTAGTGGAAAATATCTAGTAACCAAATAGTTACAAGAGTAACTAGCAAGATTAGAAACCAACCAAGCACTTAGCTTCCTCACCACTAATCATCAACACTTGTCTCTCCAAAAACATCATCCATGACATCATGCCTTTATTAAAGCTACTTTATGGGAGATATTATCTAAATACACTACAATAATGCAAAGTAGATGAGAACAAATCAAGAGAAACCAAGCAAAACTCCATCTCTCTCAAACTGCCCAACAGGAGCATCAAGGAAAGAAAAATTCATATCTCCACTTCTACCCATTCTAAAATCACAAAATTTTAACCATAGCTTCTCCACTCCATGGGTAAGGTCCGTTCAAAATTTCATGGCCAACAAAGGAGTGTAGCCTAGTCAAATCTTCTCCCAAGTTGAAGAACCGAACCTGCCTTTCCTTCACAGTTTTTGACCAGCAAAAAGATGGGGTTAAAAACCCAAGCTAGGAAGCTTAAAATTTGATGAGCTAGGACTCAAAACAAAGATTATGAAGATGACAAGATGTGGTAAAAATTTGAGAGCCAAACTCTTATTTTTCGATTTTATATGATTTTTACAAAAGTGATGATGAATAGTAACTCTTAGAAACTAACTTTGTTTTCTTGCTTGATTTGGATGACTCAAGCTATCTTAATGTTATACAAGGACTATATAAGGATTATTAGAGCTTGTACACTCTCCAAGGAAGGTAGTCATCTCAAGAAACCCTAGCTCTTAGTTTAAGTTTTGATGATTATTGGATGATCTTAGATTAGTATATTCATGGTGATGTTATAAGCATGATTATATAGTTGATTAGTTGATTTAAGAGACATGATGATTATTATGATTAAGTGATGAGTTCTTGGACTTATTAAGATAATAATCATGTGTATAAGAGGTATGATATGCCTGGTGTGGTTTGGTTTTGATGTTATAATTTTTGGAACGTTCGATGTATAGCCGTCGTAATGCTGAAATTTCGTAAAACCTTAAAATTCGTGCATAAAAGTTGGGATAAGTTTCTGACTTTGATGAATAGATGACATATTCTTGTAAATCTCGAGTCATAGATCGTTTTGGCGTAAGAATCGAAGAAAACGGACTTTCGGTTTAGGAGTTATGGTCAAAATAGTAAAAGTGGTTCGAAACCGTAAGTGCGAGTTCGTGATTGAAATTAAACCCCGTTAATATTGCTAAATCAGTGGTGAATCTTGGTAATTATATATTAGAGATCATAAGGAAGGTATGGGAGAAAACCTCATGTCAAACGGACCGTTTTTCGATTTTATGAAAATGTTCGAATTGAGGTTAAGCGTGAACGAACCCCCTTAAAAGTACACTTGGTTATAACTTTGGTAAATCACTTAGAAAACGGGCAATAAAACTCGAGGTATAATCTTGGTTTGTAGACGACCGACCTTAGAACTTATACGACTTAAGTATATTCCAAGTGTAAGTGTAATGACATGCCTTATTAATGAGCAAGTGTCGGATTATATCGGTGTAATAAGAGTTATGTTACGGGATGCCTAACGAGCTAATTTGAAAACGTGTTTTAGCATAAGTAAAGTGCATACTTAGCCTTTCGAAGTGGTAAGTAATTGACCTCGGTTATTGTGACTATTTATAGATCACCGAATTGACCCGAGGCACACTACTCCTACAGGATTACCAGGCATGTTTCCAATACTTTGGAACTGTTGTTGTGATAATATATATATAAATTGATTCTGTTATACATATGCCATAGCATGCATGCCTACTTTCAATATATATTGTGATACTTGTTCCTTGAATTATTGTTGGCTTATAAACTAGATAGTTAACATATCGATTATAAGCCGGATATTGCTAAGACCCTTAGAGAAGGGCATATGAGTCTCATTTATAGAATTCAGACCGGGAGTCAGTATTTCTTGATATATCGTGATTATTTTCGGAGGAAAATATCTAAGTAAATATTTTCCAATTTTTTTATTTAATGAATATTATTTGAATATTCATTCGAGATTATTCACATATTAAACATTATTTCTAAATTCCTTTTAAGCTTTATTCACTTAATAACTTTTTTTTAAATATTCACTTGAACTTTATTCATTTAGTGAATATTATCTTCAATATTCATTTAAAGTCGATTCAATTATCGAATATTATTTCGAATATTCATTTGGAACATTATTTCAAATATTCATTTGATCATTATTTATTCAATGAATATTATTTTGAATACTCATTTGATAATTATTTCTTCAATAAGTATTATTAATTTGAATATTCATTATTTATTCAATGATATTATTTCGAACATTCATTTGATAATTATTTCTTCAATAAGTGTTATTAATTGGAATATTCATTATTCGTTCAATGAATATTACTTTGGATATTATTCGAGGTTATTTTGAGCAATATTAAAAATATTCTTTAAATATTTATGATCTAATAAATATTCTTTAAATATTTATTTAATTCTTCTAACTCGTTTTAAAAAAAATGAGTTTACTTCATTCAAATATTATCTTCGACCCTTGAATATTATGTAGATTATTCTGACTCTTATTATTAATATTATCTTATCAAGGAAGGTTCTCAAATCCTATTTTTCATTCAATCTATCCTTCAAATTATAAGGGAACCTTACTTGAGAAATGTTATTTATCTTGTTGACTTCCTGGTCATAAATCCTTCGAAATTATTCTTGTCACTCGCAACTTGGTTGCTATTCCTGCATTGAATCTTTGTGTACCTTCTCATCGTTCGAGGGGTAATATTGTTGGAACAAGTCGGTATCCATTAACAAGTAGCAGCTTGGAAAATATTGGTGAATTTTCCTTTCCAACTAGATACGACTACTTTGTGGAGTCTTATCAACAAGTATTATACTTGGGGAAAGGAGGACGAACTGTATGTTTCAGAGTCATGGGTGTTATACGAACTAGGAGTCGCGTAAGTGGTCGAGTGGCACCGACCCAGCAATGGCCCAACCGTTGGCCGGGGGGTTACAGAGGGCGGTAGACAAGTAAATCCATCGGTGCTTCCTTCTACATGTAGAGAACAAGAGGTGGGGAGCATAACCTGCGACTAATCATCGTGAATGTTATGTCTCCTGACGCGTCAATGCTCCAGTATTAGTTCATCTCCCAAATTGGGAATTTCCTGCACCACGTATCGAAGAGACTTCTTTCAGGTTGACGGATATTCTCCGCAACACGTATCGAAGAGACTTCTTTCAGGTTGGCAGGAGTTTGAAAAAATGTTTGAATCTGGAATTGCAATATTATTCTGCAAGTTCCTTTTTTATGATAAATAATGCTATCTTGCTTATCTTTGGCATAGCAGATATTCCCATAAAAATATATTTTGAGTTACCTTGTAACTTCATCGTTTACATTATATTGGCACTGTCTTCGTAAATGCATGGCATATGGTTTCAACGATATTGTTAACTTGATATATATATTATGGTTCAGTCATATATTCCTTTTGGTGGGCTATTGCTCACCCTTGCTTTATGTATTATATCACAACAACAGCTAGATCAGTTGGTCCGCACCAGGCGCACTCGGTGCAAGCAGGTGACAACCGTTAGAGGACTAAATGCTGAGGTCATAGCTACTATTGCCGAAGAGGAAGCTATTGGTAGGCTAGTTGTTAGCATTTGAGTATTAAAGGTATTTTTTATATGACATATACAAATGGATGACAAAAAGTATGTAAAGGTTAAATTGTAATTCTTCTGGGTTGTAAGAACTCACTTGGTGATTAATAATATTTGGTAATTACTCTGATTTCATCTCTGGGACTATAACGGGTGTGTTTTATGTTGTTGTTTTGGGTTATAAGGTTGTAATTTAAATTATGTTGGTTTTTGTGGATGGATATTGAGACCGTAACGACTAGATCCCTGACCCCGGATGTCAATAATGACATCCTTGTCAAATAAATATGCATGAAGTGATTGAAGTGCAACATGCTTCGAAAGTCCAAATTTCTTGACTAATTGTCTTCTGACAGATACATAGAAATACATCTTCATTAAGTCAAGTCTTTGATGTAGAAGTCCATATTCTTCTGGAAATAAAATTTTTGGTACTCTTTCAACCAGAAAATCTAGAACAGGCTTGGATAGCTTCACTTTGATAGAAATAACTCCCATAGCCAGTCTGTATGATAATGTAGTTTCCTATAAAGAATCAATATCCAGATCTCTATAGTCATTTGCTGACTTGATTGTAGCTTCATTTGTAGAGACCTGCATGATATTAGTTGGACTAGACTCTATGTGTGTAGGTGACAAATAAATCTTTCTCCTTGTTCTCCTAGTATAGTGAGCAAAAGATTTATCCTGAGAAGACTCAAGAGGTGTAGACACAGAATGATCTTGGGATGAGATCCTTTTTCAATAGACAAAGTCTTTTGAGAGACAGTATCCAGTAACTGTTTTCCCTTTTTAAGTACAACAGCCTTTTGAGAGATTGCAGCCTGGCTTAGAAAGTTGAATTGCAGGCTTCAATTCTTCTCTCTCAGCAAGAGATATATTATCATCATCTTCACTAGAACTACTACTACTACTTGACACAACAAATCTTCTCTTCCTTATAACTGATGTCTTTTGAGAAACACCAGAGGTTGGTTTCTTTGAAACAACATGTGTGGGCTACTTGGGTAGACACAGGGGGGTTCTCCTCCAAATGAGATTCCTTAGCCATTTCACAACAAAAGAAAGAAGAATTGTAAAGAGTAGGAAGATGAGTTTTAAGAATTACCTGAACATGATGTGGATAATGAATTGCATGTATTTCATCTAGATTCTTTTCATTGTCCTTCTTTGTAATGTCAGAGAAAATTCTCTTTTGCTGTACATAAGAAGAAACACAATGTTCTCTACCAAATCTAGCTTCAACATCAGGAATAAAATGGTTAATAAACATTTGCATAAATCTATGATAATAAACCATTTTCCTGTCTTGATCTCTTGACCCAAGTTTAATACTCATCTGACTAATGGTATAAATTATCAATATGCACATATTAAAACTTGCTGGCATAGACTTAACAAAACTCAGAATTAGATTACTACACAAAGTAAATGTCAGGATCTGAAACAATTTTCACAATCCTGATACTGACACAATACTGATGACGTCAGCATCCTGATAACAATTCTAATCCTGATGATTATTAACAAGTCTATCATACTGAAATTTATCAAGGCAAAGTGTTACAGCTAAAGCATTTAACAATCAAATATAGATCTTGACAAGAATATCAAGTCTATAAGCTGAAAACAACATACCTTGCTACTTTTGCAGATGTTAAAGATCTAGAAATTTAACATTCCTAACTCACTTACTAACCTACTGAATGTAGCCTCATCAATTGGTTTAGTTAGAATATCTGCAAGCTGTTTGTCAGTAAAAACAAGATGAAGTTCCACAGTACCATTCTCAATATGTTCTCTAATAAAATGATACCTGACATCAATGTGCTTAGTCCTTGAATGTTGAACTGGATTTTCTGCAATTTTGATAGCACTAGTATTATCACAAAACATAGGAATATTACTAAGTGTCATACCATAATCCATCAACTGATTTCTTATCCAATGGAGTTGTGCACAACAACTGCCTGCTGCTATGTACTCAGCTTCTGCAGTTGAGGTTGAGACAGATTGTTGCTTTTTGCTTGCCCAAGAAATCAATCTGTTTCCCAAGAATTGACATGTACCTGTAGTACTTTTCCTGTCTATTTTACACCCTGCATAATCAGAGTCTGAATAGCCAATTAGGGAGAATTCAGATTCTCTAGGATACCACAAACCAAGATTTGGAGTTCCTTTGAGATATCTAAAAATTCTCTTCACAACAATTAAATGAGATTCCTTAGGATCACTTTGGAATCTAGCACATAAACAGGTAGAAAACATTATATCTGGTCTACTTGCAGTTAAATATAACAATGAGCCTATCATGCCTCTATAACTAGTATTATCCACACTCTTTCCCTTAGGATCAGAGTCTAGTTTAGTGGTTGTTGCCATGGGTGTTTTTGCAACTGCACAGTCTTGAAAGTCAAATATTCTTAAAAGATCTTTGATATACTTTGACTGATTAATGAAAATACCAGTCTCAGTCTGTTTGACCTGCAAGCCTAAGAAATAATTTAATTCACCCATCATGCTCATCTGATACTTAGACTGCATAAGCTTGCTAAACTTAGCACACAACTTTTCATTAGTAGAACCAAATTTGATATCATCAACATAAACTTGAACTAAAAGCAATTCACCTTTTATCTTTCTAAAGAATAGAGTTTTGTCAATTGTACCTCTTGTGAATCCATTTTCAAGAAGAAATTTAGACAAAGTCTCATACCATGCTCTTGGTGCCTGCTTTAGTCTATAGAGTGCCTTGTCAAGTTTGTAGACATGATTTGGAAACTTTGGATCAACAAATCCAGGTGGTTGCTCCACATATACTTCCTCATCAAGATTGCCATTTAGAAAAGCACTCTTTACATCCATCTGGTATACCTTGAATTTTGAATGAGCTGCAAATGCAAGAAACATCATGATTGCTTCCAATCTTGCTACAGGTGCAAAGGTCTCATCATAATCAATGTCTTCTTCCTGAGAGTAACCCTTGGCCACCAGTCTTGCTTTGTTTCTTACAATCATACCAGATTCATCTAGCTTGTTTCTGAAAACCCATTTTGCACCAACAATTGATCTGTCTTTGGGTCTTGGTACCAGTTTCCAGACTTTGTTTCTCTCAAACTCATTTAACTCCTCCTGCATTGCAATTACCCAATCAGGATCCTGTAAGGCTTCTTCGACCTTCTTAGGTTCATTCTTTGAGAGAAAGCAACTATACAAGCATTCATTTTGAATTGATCTTCTAGTTCGAACACCACTATTTGGATCACCAATAATCAAATCTTCAGTATGATCCTTTGTCCATTTTCTAACAGGTGGTAGATTGTCTCTGCTAGATTCTCCCCCTAAGTTAGTGGTATCTCTTATAGAAGAAATCTCTCTACCTTCAAAAACTCTCCTTTGATCAATAGAATCAATAGATTCCATATTGCTGCTAGTTACTGATCTTTCCTCAGTAGACTCTGAAGGACCAGTTCCTGATGGAGTGGACTCTGAATAGCTAGTTTGCTCCTGATGATCACTGTGTTCTCCTTGATTCATTTGCTCCCCCTCAACAGTAGCATTCCTTTGAGAAGCAATAGAAATTCCTTCTGAAGAACCTTCATCATCACTGAAGAGTATCTCAGAATTCTTCAGATTTTCAAATTCCAATTTGTTATGGCTTTCATCAGTTTGCAGAATTTCAAATTTTTGTCATCAAATGCAACATGAATTGATTCCATAACAATGTGAGTTCTGAGATTATAAACTTTGAAGGCCTTAGATGTTGAATATCCTAGAAAGATTGCTTCATCCGATTTGGCTTCAAATTTTCCAAGTTGTTATGGATGAACTTTTAGGACATAGCATTTGCATCCAAAAATGTGAAAGTATTTCACACTTGGTTTCTTTCCTTTGATCATCTCATAGGGAGTTTTTTCATGACTATTTACCAAGGTACAGTTTTGAGTGAAACATGCAGTGTTAATAGCTTCTGCCCAAAAATAGGTTGGAAGTTTTGCATCTGCAAGCATGGTTCTTGCTGCCTCTATGAGAGTCCTGTTCTTTCTTTCCACTACACCATTTTGCTGAGGTGTACCAGGTGCAGAAAACTATTGAGTGATTCCATTGTCTGCACAAAAATTCTCCATTGTAGAATTCTTGAATTCTGTACCATTGTCACTCCTAAGTACTTTGACTTTGTACTCAGAGTTATTCTGAATATTCTTGACAAGTTCAATGATTTGCTGAGGAGCTTCATCCTTCTTGTGTAGAAAGAACACCCATGTAAACCTTGTGAAATCATCCACTATCACTAGAGCATATCTTTTCTTGCTGATAGACATAATGTTTACAGGACCAAACAGATCAAGATGTAGCATGTGAAATGGTTCAGTAATTGAATTTTCAGTCTTGCTCTTGAAAGTGGTTCTTCTCTGTTTTCCAAGCTGACAGGCATCACAAAGTCCATCTTGCACAAAATTTGCCTTAGGTAGACCTCTCACAAGATTGTGCTTAACAAGTTGATTAGGCTTCTTGAAGTTGAGATGTGAGAGCTTCTTGTGCCAATTCCAGCTTTCATTACTTGTTGTTTTGCTGTAGAGACATCTAACAATTCCTTTAGATGTATCACTTAAGCTGGCTTCATATATGTTACCATGTCTTTGACCAGTTAGAACAATGTCTTCATTCTGCATATTCAAGATTTTGCATCCTTCTCTGTCAAAGATTGATTTGTAACCTTTATCACCCAGTTGACTTATGCTTAAAAGAGTATGTTTCAAGCCTTCAACCAGTGCTACATTTTCTATGATGACATTCCCCAAAATAATTGAGCCATATCCCAGAGTTTCTCCTTTGTTGCCATCTCCAAAAGATATTACTGGGCCAGCTTTCCTCTCAAACTTTGTAAGCAGGGACTTCTTTCCAGTCATATGTCCAGAGCATCCACTGTCCAAGATAATTGAATGCTTCTTTCATGTGCCCTGCAAACAAAAAGTAACTAGTTAGAATTTTTTAGGACCCAAATTTGATTGGATCCTTTCTTACTAGATTTTGAAACAACATGCTTTGAAGATTTTGCTTTTACTTTACCTGTTGTAGAGTCAATCTTAGACTCTGATTTCACAAACTGTTTGTGACTAGGAGTTTCAGATTTCAAAGAATAATAGTCATAATACAGTTCATGATATTCTCTACACATGTAAATGGAATGAAGTAAACTACCACTGTTAGGTCCAAATGTGTTGTAGAGGGGGGGTGAATACAACTTTTCGAATATGAGAAGCAATAAATACGATGCAATAAATGAACACGCAGATTCAAGGGATATATTTCTTATATATATAACTTGAAAAGGTTGCTACAACATTCATTACAAGGTATAACAGAAGTTCAGAGAGAAGTGAATGATTCTAAGCTCTGTGAATGTACTCTCTCTCTTTTTCTTGTGTTTTCTCAATATTGCTCACTTACTTAAAACATTACACAAGTGCTTCTATTTATACTACATGTAATCTATGTCTTGTAGTCTTCAAAGACTAAGATGTACGTGGCCCAATGATGTCCACATAAATCTTGCCTTATCTTGAAAGCTTGGAAATCTGCCAATCAGAAGATGCCATGTGTCATGTTGAAGCTACACTCTAAGTAGAACTTCTACTTGAGAATTTCTACTTAGCCATCTCGAATTTCTAAGTAGAATTTCTACTTAGAAATATTCTACTTGGTCATCTAGAATATTTAGTACTTAGAAAATATTCTGGTCTTCAACTTGAAACTTCAATGCACATCTTGAACTTGTGATATCTTCATGTCTTCTTTATTCTTCAGCAAGCTCTTGAACATGGATCTTTATTACTGACATAAACTTGCTATCAATGTCCTGACACTTGATGCACTGGTCTGGTTCATAAGTGACTAGTCTTGATAGTGTTTCTGCTTCTTGAATAAATTACCATATTCACTTAGTAACTTGGCTTTCCAATATTCGCTTTCCTTCTTGTTCACTTGAAATCAATTGGTCTTGTTGATACTGATAGTTATGATCTTGATTCTCGATTTCTCAAATCACTGAGGCATGAACAACTTTGACTTGAACTTCTCTCAATGATTTCTTCTTGGCTTGATCATAGTTAACATGTTCAATTGTATCAATTACCTTGTCTTCATTTAGTGTTGATTCCTTGTGACTTCTTGTTCTTGATTGTCTTCTGGTTAAGTATCTTTTCCTTTAATTGAGTTACATTAGTTATAGTGTTACAAGTTTATACACTCTGCCTTTCAATCTCCCCCTATTTGATTGTCTAACAATGACATTCAAATTAATGAAGGATAACTCAACTAAATAATGAGACGAGAAAAGATAATTAACATTACAGTCTTGAATAATATACAATTGAAAAGTACTTGAAAACAATACAAAGAACTTAAACTAGAAACAGAATTCGAACCTCGAATTAAAGATCATTTGAATGATTCCTATCACCTGGATTATTTCTTATCTTTTAGTCAAACTTATATCACCTTATTGGATTCACTCTAAGGTGAATTTTCCTCAAGTGAGTTAAAGCAACCGAAAGACATGAAGTTTTTCCAACTTCAAGTTCATACCACTCTGACCTTTAACCCTAATTCCGTTTCCTCTTCCTAGCTTCAGCAGCTTGGTCTTTCTCTTCTTTCTACCTTCTGTGCTTTTCCTTCTGCTGCTGTTGTTTCTTATATACTGGATCACGAAGCTGCGTCCACCTAGCATTCAACAAACTTACTGCTTCCATTTCTAGAGGATTCTTGGGTTCTGGGTAAGGATGTTTGAAAAGCCTTCTGAGTTTGTCCACCTCCTGAGTAGTCCTGATCTTTGGAATGTCCTCAAATTTCTTCATTATAAGCTGAGGTTTCCAATGAGCTTTATCAGCTTTAAACTGACAATAGATCATTTTGGGATAGCCCTTGACACGGTTAGTATTGTGGACACTAGCCGCATCTTGCTCCATTCGCTTTTTTTTCACTACTACATCAGACAGGTAACTCATGAGTCTCTGCTTTTCTTCCACATGCTTATCTTCCACTTCGTCCCATTTGAACACATATAACACTTTCTCCAGAAATGCAGCATCTTGAGTCTGCAGCAGCCAACTTTTACTCATATGCAAGATTGTTTTATTCTGGTCTGCATCTATGAATACTAAGGCATCAGCTGTATCATCAACATAAGAGTGTATCCAGTATACACTATCTCTTCCTGGAACACCAACTGACTCCCTTATCTCTCCTTGTTCCAGTTCTCCAGAAGGAAGATTCAGAGCTTCATCTACATTCTTCATAGCTTGAAGAATATTCCATTTCTTTTCTATCAGCTCCGGCTCAATCTTCACGTTATCAAGAGGGTTTGGAGCAATGATATCACACTTCCACACCTCATTGCTCTTCATGAATATGACTCTTTCAATGATCTTCACTGCTTTATCTTTAAGCTCAGAAGCGAATCCCTTACTCATCATTTGTCTACAGACAGCTTTAAGAGATTCCACTGAAAGTTCCATTAAATCCTTTTCCTCCATGCTAACCCTCTTCATTTTCTTGTCAACTACCATCCGGACAACATTTGGATATGCTGAGAATTCTGGACCCTTGTCCTCTGCTAGCTGCATTAACTGATCCCTATACAGAATGCTTAGCTTCTCAGATTGAGAGTATTGAATTTTTGTTGCTAGCAAGAACAACTCTGACGCAGATCTTCTCGTTATGAATTGGTCATCCACATATAGGAAAGACATTGGGACTCCTTCTGTCAAAGACAATATAACCTGCCACTCCTTAAGCGTTGCATTGTATCCAACCCTGACTTTAGAAATTAATCTCTTCAATGCACTTATGTAGTCCGCAGCCATTGGATTCTGCAAATTCAGGTTGTAGAACAGATCATCTGCCTCCTTGTTATGAACTCCTTTCGCACAGGGTCCCATCATTATCTTCCTTGCTTCATCCCACTTCTGCCCTATCCTTCTATTGTCCAGATCAACTTGAGGATCAGCTAGCCTTGCAAGCTCATGATCGTACTGCTTCCCTTGTAGCTCCACTTTCTTTTCTAGAAACACAGCACGTTCTTGCATTGCCTTCATTTTAAAGAACTCAGCTTGTTCCAAGGCTAACCGTTGAGACTTAAGGGTTTCCTCATCAACAGTAACTTCTTCAGGCATTCCGAAAGACATCCCAGCACCTCCACCTTGATCCTTCAAAGATCTCTTTATAGCATGTTCCAAAGGTATGTCTTCCATATCAGAATCTGAGTCATGTGCCTTCTGTACTATTTCCTGATGACTCAGGTCAACGAATGGCTCATCTTGCTCAATCGCTATTGCCTTACCCTTTCTCCTCCTCAGAGCCTCTTCATCAATAGACGGCTCAATTTCTTTTTCTTTGACAAGATCAGCTTGTTCTTGAATTTCTTCGATTTGAACTCCCTGCCGTCTCGTCTCCTTTCCACTCTCCCCCTTAGGTGAGTTATCCTGAACTCCACCTTGGTCTCCAGATCCACCAGCTGCATAAGAATCTTCAAAACCAGAACCATAGGCTCCTGCTTCACTAGCACCACCTGTACCATCATTGGGTGGAGGTTGTTGCGGCTCGAAACACTCCTGGGGCACAAAACTTCTGATTGCGAACATCACTCTACTGATCTCCACAACCAGAGTATCCATTGTAGTCTCCATTGCTCCCATCCTCTCGTTCAGAGTGTTTCCCAAGACACCACCAGCATGGCCCAAGTCATTTACCTTGTTTGTCAAAACATTAAAAGCTATAGCTTGACTTGCCATTCGTGCTGCGTAGTCATCAAGAGCCCTTTGATTGTTTCCAATGTTCATCCCTAACTGCCCCATCGTCTGCCCAAACTGCTTCATCTGATTTTCCATAGAAGTCATACGTGTATCAAGATTTTCAATGTTAAGGGACGGTGTTTGGTTTAGGTGTCCTCGCTCTAATACTCGTTCTGTTAGTATTTGGCGCTCGGTTTCGGGCCTTAAAAATAAAGGTCCCTCTCTCCCTAACATCTCACACACACTCCCTGTCTCACGCTCGTGTATGTCTTCAATAAGTGATCCAAAATATGAAGCAGTACCTGCAGAAACTGGATAAGCAATATAATTTGCAGTTATGGGATCAATTGCTGTTGGTTCCTGAGTTGGAATCTCAGGCTGAGAGGCTACAAAGTGTTCTTGTACTACATCAGAACCGATCCTCTTTGCAGCATCAGTACGTACCGGTGAAGGTACGGCTGAAGCTTTTAAAGCTTCATGTCCTTTTGAAGCAACAGTATCTTCAAGAGGTACATAATCCTCATCAAAATCCCTATGTACAGATTGTTCAAGGGGAGAACCACTCTCGTGAGGTGGAGTGGTTGCGTGTGACACACTAGGGTTTGACTGAGGTTTAGAAGTAGCAGCATGAGAAAATTTGGCTTTCTTTCGAGTAAGAGGCTGCTCTTCGGGGTCACTCTCCTCATCATATCCTACATCTACATGTGCTGGCTGTTTGGATTCCGGTGACAGGGGTGAACGAGAATAAGAATGTATGACAGACTCAGAAATATGGCTCGCACCCTGGGATAGATCCTGCGGGCTAGCAGTCTCTTGGGTCTCGGAATCAGATACATAGGAAGAGGAATGAGTAGTATGCAGAGAGAGATTACCTGATTCATTACCTTGTTCGTCATCGCTCTGCTCATCAGGAATCCCTTCAAATGCCTCAGCATGAGCAGATGGATTCTGAGCATATGATGAAACTCGCGATGATTCCGCCAAAGTGGTAACTCCTGCATCATAGTTAAGCCATAGTTGAATGTTTTCAGGAATTGACATTGGTTTACCTTGATGTTTATCCTGATTATCAATTGTTGAAAGTGACTTAGTGCCCATCCCTAGTGGTGCAGATGTTGGACTTCTGGCAAAACTCTGTCTAACTGCAAGAGCATCCTTCGGTATTAAATCATTAATCAGCATCTGTAGGAACCGAGGAAACCAGCAGACAACATCTGTTGTGTTGAGGTCTCTGCTTGCAGGAGATCCCATTACACCCACTATCTCAGAGAGAACTATGCGTCCATAATTTATATCCAGTTCTCTTGCCAGGGCAATTCCAAAGGTTTGCATGGGAATGGAAATTTGATGGAAATCGCTTTCTCGTGCCCGAAAACATTTTGTGATAGCCTCGAAAAAGTAATTCCATTCCACATGAAAGAATTGTTTTTGGATGTTTCCAGTGATCCGGCCAGACGGAGGATAACATCCTATTTCTTCAAAGAATCTGAGGCGTTCTGCAGCTGTAGGTTCTGGATCATAAGCATCTTTTATCGGGAATCCCAGAACCCTGTTGACAATTTCTTCAGTCACCTCATATTCCTGACCCGCTAAGGTAAACCTGAAACCGTAGGGGGTTGATTTGCTCCCAAAAGAAACCGCACTAGTCCATAATTGCTGTAAAGCATCATGTACTAGTGTAGGTTTAGCAGTAAAAGCATCGCTAGCTTTGGAATACAAATTGAGAAATCGTATCCAAGACTTAAAGCGCGGGAGTTGATCACCAATTTCCGTAGAAATATTATAAAAATTGTTTTTAGCAAGTGAAAATTGGTGAGCCATTTTTTTTTTTTTAATAAAATGTTTTTTTCCTTAAAAATTGTGATATTTGTTAAAAAAACAATCAATTAACAAAACCAAAGTTATAGTCCTTTTAATTTCGTTCGTGAATACCAGGAGTCACTTGAGAAATTAAACTACGGAATATCAACAATGATTAAGTAGAGGCGAAAATTACAATCCAATTACCAAATCTGTGATATACAATGAAGATGTATATTTGTGTGTGTAAACCAGTGAAGTCGAGTTATGAACAGACACACAAACACAAACACACAAGTACTTGATGTTTGTGTGTATATATATATACGTGTGTATATGAACGGTTACAAAACACACAGACACAAAGATTTATGATAACACAGATAACAGCAGTCTAAAATCGGGCATTAATTCGTGGTCTGTATGAGTTTAATCACAAAAATCACGAATAGTAGTTTGTAAGTCGAAATCGCCTGTATGTATATGGAGGCTGCTGTAAAACTTAATTAGGTAAAAGTGAATGAATTGATCGAGTTAGAGATGTATATATAGACATGATTGTGAAATGACAAAAGTGTCCCTGTTAAAAAGAATGAAAACACCAAGTACATACAGGGAGAACCTAAGTCGAACTCTATCTCGAACATTTTAAGTCGAAGTTTATCTCGAAATGATATCAAGTCGAACTTCAAGATAAATTTCGAGATAGGTTAACTCGAAAACTTGAACCATTTAATCATTAAAGACCATTTAAACAGCAAAAACCACCAACAGTACTAGGGAAACCTATCTCGAAATTCAAGTAGAAATTCGAGATAAGTTTCGAGTTAGGAGTTAACTCGAAAAATCCCCTTGGACCAACTGAGAACTCTATCTCGAACATCAAGTCGAAATTCGAGTTGAGTTTCGAGATAGAGACTAACTCGAAGTTATTAACTAAGATCTATTCAAAAATATCCCCTGTAAGATAGACTTTATCTTGAATATTTTGAAGAAAGAAATAGGCACACTGGTAACTCGAATTCGAATATTAAGTCGAATTTCGAGATGAATTTCGAGATAGAGCCTAACTCGAAATTCTTCCCAGACTTAGAATTTTCAAAACTTCACTCTGGAAGCTCAAATCGAAATTCAACTAGAATATCAAGATGAGTTTCGAGATAGTGACTAACTCGAAATTTTGAAGATACTTAGAATAATTTGACAATTCTCTTTGAAAAACTCAACACTTAATATTGCCAAATTAATATAAATATCAATTCAAGGATTTTAATATATGACATAATTAAAACATTCCTTGATAATTCTAAGGCCTCTAATTACATGAAAAACACAGGTAAATTCATCTAAAAATCATGCAAAATTTAGAATATTATGAATTTAACTCCCCCTATGATCATGCAATCTAACAAGCATAAATTCAAAGATTTGTGCTATAAAAGACACTTAAAACACAATGAATTCATGTAAAATGACACTATATGCAACCTATAACAATCATTAATTAGGCATTTTAAAGTCTAAGCACATAATGATTAAGTAGCTTGCATATACAAACATAAACATGGATTTTACAGATGGAAGGCTTTACTAACTTGTGTTAAGCATTCCCAATTCACTAACCAACCTATTGAATGTTACTTCATCAAGAGGTTTGGTGAATATATCTGCAATTTGTTGCATTGTGGGCACGAAATGTAGCTCCACAGTCCCCTCCTCGACATGTTCTCTTATGAAGTGATACCTGATGTCGATGTGCTTGGTTCTTGAGTGATCTACAGGATTGTTGGTTATGGCAATGGCACTTGTGTTGTCACACATAATTGGAATTTTCTTGTGCTCCATGCCATAATCCTTCAATTGGTTCCTCATCCACAGTATTTGAGCTACACAGCTTCCAGCAGCAATGTACTCAGCTTCAGCAGTAGAAGTAGATACTGTATGTTGCTTTTTACTTTGCCAGGACACCAATCTTCTGCCAAGAAATTGACAAGCACCAGATGTGCTTTTCCTATCAATCCTGCAACCTGCATAGTCTGAATCCGTATAGCCAATTAGATTAAAACCTGTATCTCTTGGGTACCAAATCCCTAGATTTGGTGTGCCTTTGAGATACCTAAAAATTCTTTTGACTGCTATGAGATGTGATTCTCTAGGATCCGCTTGGAATCTTGCACATAAACAAGTTGCGAACATTATATCGGGTCTACTTGCAGTTAAATAGAGAAGTGAGCCAATCATACCTCGATAGCTTGTGATGTCAACTGGTTTACCTGATTTGTCTTCATCAAGCTTCGTGGCTGTTGCCATGGGAGTCTTAGCTGCTGATGCATCTTCTAGATTGTACTTCTTGAGTAAATCTCTGACGTACTTGGATTGACAGATAAAGATACCATCTTTTCTCTGACTGATCTGTAATCCAAGGAAGAAGGACAGCTCTCCCATCATGCTCATCTCGTATTTTTCTTGCATTAGCTTAACAAATTTCTCGCACAAGCGCTCATTAGATGACCCGAAGATAATATCGTCCACATAGACTTGAACAAGTATTAAATCATTCTTCACATTCTTATAGAACAATGTTTTGTCAATTACTCCCCTAGTAAAACCACTTTCAATTAAGAATACGGATAGGGTTTCATACCAACATCTTGGGGATTGCCTGAGGCCATAGACAGATTTGAAGAGAAGATACACAAAATCTACAAGTTCTGGATCAATGAAGCCAGGCGGCTGTTCCAGATACACCTCTTCTTCTAACTCTCCATTCAGGAAGGCACTTTTCACATCCATCTGAAAAACCTTGAAGTTCTTATGTGCTGCAAATGCCAAGAACATCCTGACTGCCTCAAGTCTTGCAACCGGTGCATAGGTCTCATCATAATCAATTCCTTCTCGCTGAGAATAACCTTTTGCAACCAAACGAGCCTTGTTTCGAGTTACAAGTCCGTTTTCATCCATTTTATTTCTGAATACCCACCTAGCTCCAATTACTGATTTGTTCTTTGGTCGGGCTACCAGTTTCCAAACTTTCTGCCTTTCAAACTGATTGAGTTCCTCTTGCATTGCAATCACCCAATCAGCATCACCAAGAGCTTCTTCTATTTCTTTAGGTTCAAGCTTGGATAAGAACCCAAAATATAAGCAAATATTAGCCAGGTCAGCTCTTGCATTTCTTCTAGTAGACACACCAGCATCTGGATCACCAATAATTAATTCAAACGGATGGTCTCTATTCCATACCCGTTCTCTTGGAAATTGTCTTGATGATTCAGCATGACTTTCTGAGTTGTGATGCTGACTACTTTGATTACTTTCACTAACTCCCCCTGAGTTAGTG
Organism: Kitagawia praeruptora; assembly: GCA_037693485.1. NCBI lineage: Eukaryota > Viridiplantae > Streptophyta > Magnoliopsida > Apiales > Apiaceae > Kitagawia > Kitagawia praeruptora. The sequence continues at coordinate 99,626,008 of CM075352.1, read as the reverse complement.
CCAGCTCCTACAGAACTAGAGTCAACTCGACTCGAGCCTTGAACAGTAGTCCTTGAGCTGCTATTTACTCCCCCTGAGTTGTTGCCGGTTCGTACTGAAGAAGTCTCTCCTGATCTTGTAGGATTAGCTTGTTCACTAGACTCAGGTTCTTCACGTACACTTGGAACATTTAATGGGACAACCAACTCAGGTTCATCTTCAAGTTCTTCTAAGTCCAGATTCTGAAACTTTAGGGACTCAGGTTCACTAGAATCTCTTGAAATTGATGAGAGTTTGGTATCGTCGAATCTGACGTTGTAGCTTTCAGTCACTTTTCGATCATTTACTAAGAACACCCTATAAGCTGCTACCACATCTGTGGAGTAACCAACAAAGATTCCTTCACGAGCTTTTGCTGCAAACTTGCCTAGATTTTCATCATCTATAAGTACATAGCATTTTGCTCCAAAGACATGAAAGTATTTGATTGTTGGTCTTCTGCCGTTCATTAGCTCACATGGTGTCTTTTCTTTATCTTTTATAATCAAGGATCGATTTTGAGTGTAACACACGGTACTCACTGCTTCTGCCCAGAAATACAGAGGAAGTTTCGAATCATACAACAAAGTTCTTGCTGCTTCAACCAATGTTCTATTCTTCCTTTCAACTACTCCATTTTGTTGTGGAGTTCTCGGGGCTGAATACTGACGACGTATTCCCTTAGATACACAGAAGTCATTTAGCACTGCGTTTTTGAATTCAGTGCCATTGTCTGATCTAATCATCTTCACAGTAAGTGTTGAAACATTCTCAATTTGAGTGATGTGATCAATGATTAGGAAAGGTACTTCGTCTTTCGTCATTGCGAACAATACCCATGTATACTTGGAAAAATCATCCACGATTACCAATGCATATCTTTTCCTAGACAAAGATAGGACATTCACTGGGCCGAACAAATCCATATGAAGAAGTTGCAGAGGCTCAGTAATACTAGAAATTTCTTTGCTTTTATGCGATGCTCGCTTCGACTTTCCCATTTCACAAGCTTCACAGAGTCCTTTCGGAGCGAACTCCATTTGAGGTAGATCTCTCACCAATTCTCGCCTCGCGAGAGCATTCATCGTTTTGAAGTTTAAGTGAGATAATTTTTTGTGCCATAACCAGCTTTCATCATCCGAAGCTTTGCTGTAGAAATAGGTGACTTCATTCTGATTTGCTGAATCCATGTCTGCAACAAAAATATCTGCCTTTCGAACTCCTCTCAAAGCCAGTGAGCCTTCCTTGATGTGAGTGATTGATACACCTTTCTTGTTGAAGACAATTTCGTAACTTTTGTCACAGAATTGATTGATACTCAACAAATTGTGTTTTAATCCCTCAACATAGGAAATATCTTCAATGATGACATTGCCAGTTTTCAGTTTGCCATATCCCTTTGTCACACCTATGCTGTCATCTCCAAAGGTAACATAAGGGCCAGCTTTCATAACCAACTCTGTAAGCAGGGACTTGTTTCCAGTCATATGCCTCGATGCTCCACTGTCTAGCACCCATATAACTTTATTTCTATTCTGCTTAATGCCCTGCAATGACAGATTGGTTAGACATTCTTCGGAACCCAACTTTGATTGGGCCCGGCTTTTCGATAAGATCGAGAATCAACAGATTTAACAACAGAAGATGCACTTTTCTTAACATTACTAGAGCTTTCGACTTCCTCCTTTCCTTTCTCAGACTTGACATGTTTGTCAGTCCTAGGAGAAGGTTTGTCACTCCTAACTTTAGGAGGACTGACAGTCTTGGCTCTCACATGCTTTTTCTTGATGTTTGAACTAGCAGCAGTATTTGAGCATGACTGGCTAGATGCATTCATTAAATTCACAAAAGTTTGCATGACATTAAAAGTGCATGGCATACAATTAGGTTGACCACACTGTGCATGATTCGGATGCAGATTATTCATTGTATGTGTGACAGGCATGGCATGTGCAGCAGGAACATTTATGTTAGCTTTACATGCATAAGAAAGATGTTCAGTAGATTTGCAGTGATAACATGCTTTCTTTAACCGTTCAGCCTTAACCTCTTTTATGCCTTTCTTCCCTTGTTGTTTAACAGCCTTAGCTCCTAATCCTAGTCTAGATTCATCTCTAGGAAAATTGATTTTAACTTGTTTGATAGGAGTTATGGGTTGTGCTTTCTGGCGATCTTCCATCTCAATCTCATATCTAGCTATCAATTCAGTCTCTTCTTCTTCTATTCTAGGAACAAGGTGTTTGTAGATGGGTTTGATAGAAGATTTAAAAATGCTAGGAATTTCATTTTTAAGGTCACTGGAACTAGTGTCGATAGGTCTCTTCCCTTCTTTCTTAGAAAGGTTAGAATAATCAAGTCCTACACCTACTCCAGTTATCTTCTTAAATACGTTATTATCTACATACACTTTACTAGCAGCTAGTTTGTAAGCTTCGCATTTAGTTTCTAACTCAGCTAGTTTGTTCCTAAGACATGCTTCTACTTCTTCCTTAAGGACGAGCTTGTGTTCCAAAGATTTAATAAAATCTCTTAGGGAAGTATCTACAGTGCAAGCAGCCTCTAACTCTTCCACTTTTGCCTCAAGCATTCTGCTTTTGGCGACAAGTGTTTTCTGTTCCTTTTGAGAAGTGTCTAGGCTTTTGCACAACATGTAGATCTCTTCGCTAAGAGCCCCGTTCTGTTCCTTATAATCATCAATAGACATTTCTACTTTAAGGGTTAGAACTGGTACCTCTGGTTCCTCTGATGTCTCAGCCATGAGCGCAAAGTTTGCTACATGCGTAACATCTTCCTCATCTGAATCATCCCAAGCTCTTCCTTCTGTTACTAATAAAGCTCTTTTTCCATGTTTTTCTTTCACCAGCGATTCATACTTGCTTTTGAGGGCTTCAAATGACTCTTTTGGATAAGTCTGTTTAGGCTTTTTGTAGTCCGAAGCAAAGTGTCCAGCTTCACCACAGTTATAGCATTTGAACTTCATTTTGAAATCCAAAGGAGATTTGTAGCTGGTATTCTTGCCTTTACCTTGGTAGCCTGACGAACTACCACCACCCCTAGCAGCCCAATAGTAAGATGAAGAATTTCTCTGTGGTCGGTTGCTCTTTCTGAATCTCATGTTGCTGAACTTCCTTGCCATGTATGCCACGACACTATCGTCCATGTTGTCCAGCTCTTCTTGGGTGAAGTAGTCATCATCACTGTTAGATGCGCACTCGTCATCATTATCAACTTGATGTGGTGCAAGTGATGATTTAGGCTTTGCTGCAACCATTGCCTTCTTAGACTCTTCCTCATCAGCAACTAATCCTGATGCAGTTTCTTTTCCTTTTGAATCATTGTCCCATGCTTGATCTTGAAGTGTCTCCAGCTCATAGGTCTTTAAAATTCCATAATATTCTTCCAGAGAAGTTGTATGCAAATCTCTGGTTTCTCTAATTGCGTAGACCCTATGTTCAATGCTCTTTGGCTGGTTCCTCAGATATCTCGTATTGGTCTCAACCATGGGGAGAGTAACACCTCTCAGATTCAAATCCAATACCAACTGACTGAATCTTAGATAGACGTCTGTTATGCCTTCTCCTTTTCGTATTCTGAAGGTGTCATACTCCATCTTGAGTATGAGTGTCTTGTTACTTCTAACCTCTACAGATCCTTCCATGACAACTTCTATCTTGTCCCAAATCTTCTTTGCTGTATTCAAACCTTTGACTATGTTGAACATTTCATGATCAAGGGATTCCATCAAGGTTTGTCTTACAGAAGTATCATAAGCTATTTGCTCCTTGTCAGCATCCGTAAAGTCCGCTGCCTTTTTAGGCTCAGACCGAGCAGGTATAACCTCCTCTCCTTCCGTACGCTCAGGAATAGCTTTCATTGGAACAAATTTACCCTTTTCAAGGACTTCCAGATATTCAGGGTTAATTGTCTCTAAGTAAAGTCTCATTCTGAAAACCCATTCTTCATAGTGATCTCGGTTGAACATTGGGATCTTGAAAGAATTTTTAGGAGCCATTTCAAATCTGGTCACTAAAAGTTTCTAAGTACCCAAGACTAGGCTATGTAGAATATCTATGTAGAACTTTTGCCTAAGTCGAAATTTCTCTAAGTAGAAATTTTGCTCAAGTCGAACTTCACTAAGTAGAAATTGTCCAAGTCGAAATTCTATGTAGAAAATCTCAAGTAGAAATTCTATGTAGAACTTTTGTCCTTAGAATAAATTTTCTGCAGATTTCTTTAATATTGAATAAACAATATTATCTCTTTAACACCTTTTTGACTTTTGATACTTTACTCACCGAAAGCAGCTAACCCACTTGCTAGGTACTGAGTTTGTATTGTTTTGCTTTCGGCCAAGGAATAATTATCAAATCAAAAGTACAAAAACACCTTTTTGACTATCTTATCTGTTTGAAAAAGGAGATCAAAAAGTTGTTGAGTTGTCTTCTTTGATAAGAACAGATGATGAACACTCAAGAACACCAAATATCAATGAACCCAGATTAATTCACAAAAATTAATTAAAATACACCCAAGCTAAATAATCACACCTGGAGTATTTAAATAATTTTTCGGATGAGTTTTCACTACCAACGAATTAAAGCACACTTTTCGAGAAAATGAAAAGTAGATCTAGAAAATGAAAACTCACGATTCTTCTACCAAACACAAGGATCTATGTTTTGTATGTTAAACATCCGCTCTGATACCAATTGTTAGGTCCAAATGTGTTGTAGAGGGGGGGTGAATACAACTTTTCGAATATGAGAAGCAATAAATACGATGCAATAAATGAACACGCAGATTCAAGGGATATATTTCTTATATATATAACTTGAAAAGGTTGCTACAACATTCATTACAAAGTATAACATAAGTTCAGAGAGAAGTGAATGATTCTAAGCTCTGTGAATGTACTCTCTCTCTTTTTCTTGTGTTTTCTCAATATTGCTCACTTACTTAAAACATTACACAAGTGCTTCTATTTATACTACATGTAATCTATGTCCTGTAGTCTTCAAAGACTAAGATGTACGTGGCCCAATGATGTCCACATAAATCTTGCCTTATCTTGAAAGCTTGGAAATCTGCCAATCAGAAGATGCCATGTGTCATGTTGAAGCTGCACTCTAAGTAGAACTTCTACTTGAGAATTTCTACTTAGCCATCTCGAATTTCTAAGTAGAATTTCTACTTAGAAATATTCTACTTGGTCATCTAGAATATTTAGTACTTAGAAAATATTCTGGTCTTCAACTTGAAACTTCAATGCACATCTTGAACTTGTGATATCTTCATGTCTTCTTTATTCTTCAGCAAGCTCTTGAACATGGATCTTTATTACTGACATAAACTTGCTATCAATGTCCTGACACTTGATGCACTGGTCTGGTTCATAAGTGACTAGTCTTGATAGTGTTTCTGCTTCTTGAATAAATTACCATATTCACTTAGTAACTTGGCTTTCCAATATTCGCTTTCCTTCTTGTTCACTTGAAATCAATTGGTCTTGTTGATACTGATAGTTATGATCTTGATTCTCGATTTCTCAAATCACTGAGGCATGAACAACTTTGACTTGAACTTCTCTCAATGATTTCTTCTTGGCTTGATCATAGTTAACATGTTCAATTGTATCAATTACCTTGTCTTCATTTAGTGTTGATTCCTTGTGACTTCTTGTTCTTGATTGTCTTCTGGTTAAGTATCTTTTCCTTTAATTGAGTTACATTAGTTATAGTGTTACAAGTTTATACACTCTGCCTTTCAACCACAATGATAACAAGCTTTTTGTGGTTGGTATTGAATTTTCTGAATCTTGGGGAATCTGGACTCAGTTTTCCAAGAAGGTTTTTGATTGCAGTCTAGGGCCAAATGATTATGATTTCCACACTTATAGCATTTTTTCCTAGGTGCATCAGGTACATTCTTGTAATTATTCTCTTTGTTAATACCTTCTTTTCCATTCCTATTTCTTTTGATCTTGCTAGACTCTGAAAGACCATCTAGTCTCTGTTTCAACTTAGACTTAGACAGAAACCCTATGTTTACATTCTTAGGTTTCTCTAACACTTTCTCATCTGAATTACTATTGTTAATCCTTTTGTGTACAACAGGGGTACCTTTTGAATCAACAAATTTAACATGTTTAGGTTCAGAAGCAATTTTCTTACCTTCAGATTTAGATGTGCTAGCTTCTACTTTACTATCATCATTGACAATAACTATTTTTTCTTCTTGTCTAGCCTTATCAAAACCTAAACCATTAACTTTACCACGAATTCCACTCTCAAAAATTTCTTGAGTCTTTTTACCAGAATTGTTAATGGTTTTAATCACATCTCTCTCTTCCTCTAGTTCTTTTCTGACAAAGTCATAAGCCTCAAGAATAACACTATAATCATGTTTAGCTTTATCAGAACTTAACTTGTATTCTTCCATTTGAATTAACTCAGATTCAAGAAAATTATTTCTATCAACTAATTTATCATTCTTAACCTTAAGTTCATCTCTTTCACAAGTAAGAATTCTAAAATTAGTCATTAGATTCTTAAACTCAGCATGGACAGATCTAATTTCATCAGAATTTAAGCTATCAAATGAATCAAGAGAGTGAAGTGAAACCTTAACAGAAGATGGAGAAGTTTTCTTTGGAGATCCAGGTTTGTCTGAAACATTTGCCATCAGTGCAATGTTGTCATAATACAATTCATCTTCAGAATCACTGGAATCAGCCCAATCCTTCTGTGTGACCATAAGTGCATTACCCTTTCCTGAATTCCTAGGCTTCTTACACTCACTAGCAAAGTGTCCAAGCTCGCTACAGTTAAAGCACTTGATCTTGGCCTTATCAAGCTTGACAATTGTACTTTTGCCTTTGTCACTCTTTTTCTCCTCCTTCTTTTGAAAAGGTCCTTTGCTAAATCTTCTCCTGTTGAATCTTCCTTTCTTGAAAGCTTTAGCAAACATAGCAAAGAGTTCCTGTATCTCTGATTCAGAATCACTGTTGTCAGAGTCTATATCAGTAGTCTTTGACTCAGAATTTTCTTTGCTTTTCTTCTTCCTTGAGTTCTTTACAGCAGACTCTTCATGCTGTTCTTCTGGAAGCTTCTTTACTTCAGATTAAGCAGTAAGTACAACAGTCTTCATCTTTCCTTCACTCCTGCTCTTCTTCTGCTGCTTGTCAAGTTCATAAGCTCTCAGTTTTCCATACACTTCCTCTAATGATATCTAATCAAGATCATTAGCTTCCTCAATTGCAGATATCTTCTCATTGTAGAAATCAGGCAAGGCTTTCATGAACTTAGTATTCATATCCTCCAAGTCATAATATTTACCATGCATGGCTATCTCATTGATGAGTTTTGTAAACCTATCAAAGGTATCAGTAAGTGACTCACCAGACTTGGATTCAAAGTACTCATACTGTTGTATAAGTAGTGTTCTCATGTTCTTCCTGACAGGCTTAGTTCCTTCACAGTGAACCTTAAGATTGTCCCATATATCCTTAGCAGTTTTACAAGAGAGAACATAGTTAGTGAGAACAAAATCAAGACTGTTGAATAATATGTTTCTCACTTTAGCATCTTTAAGAACATTCTCCTTGTCCTTATCTGACCACTCAGATTTTGGCTTATCTGCTGTATGTTCTGGAACAACTTGACCGTCAACAGTTGCTTGTCCAACGACCTTTGTTAGAACAAAAGGTCCATCTCTGATTCTGTCAAGATAATCAGGATCTGTTGCTTCCAGATGATGCAACATCTTTACTTCCCATAGAGTATATTCGTTTCTCTTGAGCATAGGAATCTTAGTATTCCCATCCTTGTAACCAGACATGATTGCAGATCTTTATGATTATTCAAAATCAACCTGCTCTGATACCAATTGTTAACTCGAATAACTTGTAGAAGGGGGGGGGGTTGAATACAAGTTATATAATCGTGTTTGATTTTTGCTTGATTAGATAAACAAGAACAAACGAATGAATCAAACTGTTTGTATTAATAAGATCAAATACAAACTCTACCAAAGGTGTACAAATACCTTTAGCAGCTACTGACAAAATAAATCTCTCTCTCTCTCTGTTTGTTTCGAACTCTCGAATACAAACCTTATACAGAGCTACGCATACAAAATCAATCGCTCAACTTTCACGCTCTTTTTACAATGATATAGAGAGAGTATTTATAATGCTACCTATCAACTAATCACAGAAAGATAATCTATACATGACAATGTTCTGCCGTCCAGTTGATAGTTTCCATCAATAGAAAATTCTTTCCTTCATAAAATCTTCTTGCTTGTTCCTCAAACAAAGATCCTGTTTTATAGCACTTGCCAGTTTTTGTAGCATCCATAATGACATCATCAGTAACACGACTGATATCAGGATTCCTTCTTGCATCAGGATCTGACCATTCCATCAGTACTTGATCAGTATTTGACTTGACATATCAGGATTCAATCTCAGTTCCTGACATGTAGTACTTGATGCACTATTCATTCCTGACTAAACTCTACAGATAACTGTCTAGCACATATCTCCTATACAAAGTGCTAAATCCTTTATAAAATCAGGATATACAAGAAGTATAAGTAAAATTCTATTCTTAACATCACAACTCATGAATTATTCCTAACAATGAATATGTGCAAGATGATTTGGTTTGCATGCTTTGAGTACAAGTAGGTGCGTTAGAGAGAATTTTCCTTGGAATTGATTATGCTTTACCACCAAGTGAGCTTTTGAGCCTATATGAATATCTTTTGCATTTTATATTCGTTTGCTTGAGTGTCCACATGTTGTTTGCATTGCTAGCAGTTGTTTGAGACCTTTCCTGAAATGCATGACATTATTTGATGATAAAATGATAAAGGCATTTAGGGATAACCTCATGTTTCCTATATTACCACACCGTGTATACATGATCAATTAGTTACCCCATTGAGCTTAATCCTATTCTTTCGGTGACACACCACATTACTTGCCTATATCTTTTTCTTGTATTGGCCTTACATTAACTTGAACCCAATTGTCAAAGGCTAGTAGGGTGCTTGAGGGAGTGATCTGGTGTACAAGGGGGGGTTTGATTGATGGTCTTTACTTTGGGAAAATATGGGTTTTGGTTGTGTGCTTGTTAGTCGAAATTTATAAGAATATGTGGGGATAATTGTATCTATTTATATACTACATCCTTAGCTCTCGGAAAAAAAATCAAAAACAAAACAAAAAAAAATATTATTTATACGAGAGCATACTTATGTTTCTATGATCCTTCTTCATTCGACTAAGTAAGTTAACTGTTGAAAGAGAATGAATAAAAAAACAAAGTGGGGGATGATAGATAGGGAGTTTAGTCATTTATTTTGTTGGGTACTAGCCTTTGACACTTCAACTTGTTTGGCTTTACTTGACATACCTTGTCCCTAGCCCCATTACAACCCGAATAAAGACCTTTTGATTATCATCATTGATGTATGTTGTGTTAAAGTTAGATTGATACCAAATGTAAAGCATGCTTATGATTTTGTTGGAATGGAATGATACACTTACCATTGTTCTTGAGTGAATATTCTTTTGTGAGTGAAAGGTGAGTTATTATTTGCTTTTGCATATGAGATCCCAAGTTTTGACTCAAAGATGTACTCTTGTGGGCTTAGCATGGTTACCAACTTAATCTTACACTTGACATGGATTTTTGAGAGCTTATGCATTTTCTTTGAGTAGACTATGTGAATACTTGCATCTTCGACACCAAGACATTGCATTATTTACTTTGATTCTTAAGTTGATGTAGTACGGAAGGACTTGTGTGTGTGGTGTTGCATGGGCATTAAATCTTTTACATGAGCTAGATGAATTTTGTGGGTACATTCGCTATAGGCCCTCACGAGACCTCACTCGTCCACTAGGGCTACCTAGGGGTTTAAAGGGCTTGTTGCATATGCCAAATGCAACCGTGATCATCTACGGAAGTGGTACTAGTTAGTTAGTTTAGTTTATTTTATTTAGTTTGCCCGAGGACGTGCAAAAGATTAAGTGTGGGGATATTTGATAAAGTGTATATTTATATATACTTTAGTACGATTTTATTCACATATTTATAGGATTTTGTAAATAATTGGGTAGGTTTGATTATATTTTATTGTTTTATTTCAGGTAATAAATAATTCCTAAAGTTGGGAGAAAAGGAGCTTAATTGGATAAAAATCAGGTGGAAATTCGGATTTAACGGTAGGTCTGCGCATCAAAGCTTATTTGGGCCATAACTAGAGATCCAGACATCAGAATGGGGCGATCTTACAGCCCACACGAAGGTATCGAGATTTTCTATAAGTCTGGAGCAGCCCAGAAACAGGCCTGAACTTCTGGCTACGAATTTCCGTTTTGAGTCCAACTTATTTTAGGAAACCACATATAAAACATTGTATTATTATTAGGTTATACATACAATAGAGACCAGATCTGAATTGGCATGTATTGATATTTTAGAGATAGACTTTTGAGAGAAAAGGGAGAGAATCAATTGGAGAAGAAGATTGAAGGAAGGAGCGAAGGGATTCGTCCGGAGTTCAAGACACTTCAAGATTTGTATTCTTTGTTCTTAAATTCTAAACTCATGATTTGTGGTTTTTATATATATACTTGTTTTGTTCAATTATGAGTAGTTAATTCCCTTTATCCAAGAGTTGGGTAGTATTCGTTGATTTGTCGAGTTTGTTTGATTTCTCTTGTTATTGTTAATCTGTCATTGAGGGCTTAATTCAATTAGAAGAGTAGCTAACTTTTGATTGAATCTATAGGGATTATAACGAATCGGGAGAAGAGTTGTAATTCTAGTACATGACATGATAGACACAATTTAATTATTGAATCGGGAGATTAATAAAAGAATTGTGAAACTGTTAATCCTTGGTTTTAATAGTTTATGATTATACTTTGATTGACCATGGGAGTGACGATTAGGGGATGATTGTAGGCATTATGAATTACCTTGGGAGAGGAATTTATAAACTTTAGAAGGATTGTTTTTAACTAACAAGAGACATAAATTAGACATTCTTGGTAGTCAATTGAAGAACCCCAAATCTTGGATTATTTTCTCTCATCGTTATTATATAGTTTTTATTTGTTTATTAGTTTAATTTAGTTAATAATCATAATCACCAATCTATTCTTCCACACTTCTGAACTGCTTGAGATAAAAGACTCAGAATTAGAATTGATATCAGTCCTTCCCTGTGAACGAACACATAAAAATACTACTAACAACCTATGACCAATGAGTTGTGGTCATCCTTCAACAAACATACTAATCTTTATGCATTATAATTGTCCCATATTAATAATGCTCGATTAGGGATATTTAGGAATATAAACACTATTCATATAATCTCATTTTTAAGTCACATACTTAAAGATATAGAATACGTGTTCTATATTCCAAGGACATTTATTGCTCTAACATTTATATCGTAGTAAATTAAGACATAATAAATTAATGTAGAATAATCCATAGAACATAATCATCAAATAACAAAATAGTCTTTCCTAGAAGCACAATAACATTGTCTCTAGGGCACTAACACTGTCAATCTCCCATTGCACTAGAGCCAATCACCCATGTATCTAATACCCATGGAACTAGTGTGACCTTCATGCTTCTACTGCGACAAAGCCTTAGTCAGTGGGTCCGCAACATTATCATTAGTATGCAATTTACATATATGTATATCTCCTCTTTCGTTAATTTCTCAAAGAAGGTGATATCTTCTAAGTATATGCTTTGCCTTGGAATTGGACCTTGGTTCCTTAGCCTGTGCAATGGCTCTATAGTTATCTAATACAGATCAACTGGATCTGGGATCGATGGAACCACCCCAAGTCCCGTAATAAATTTTCAAATCCAAACAGCCTCTTTGGCTGCTTCACTGGCAATAATATACTTAGCTTCCATTGTAGAATCAGCTACTGTCTCTTGCTTCGAACTTTTCAGGCTTACAACACCTCCATTTAGACAAAACATGAATCTAGACTGGGACACAGAATCGTCCCTATCTGTCTGGAAACTAGCATCAGTGTAACCTCTTACAACCAGCTTCTCATCTCCTCGGTATATCAAGAACGAATCTTTAGTCCATTTAAGGTACTTAAGAATATTCTTGATAGCTATCCAGTGACCCTCACCTGGATTAGACTGGTATCTGCTCGTCATGCTTAAAGCATACGAGACATCATGATGAGTACATATCATTGCATACATTATAGAACCAATTGCCGAAGCATATGGTTATTTACTCATACGGTCCTTATCATCGGATGATTTAGGACAGTTTTATTTTGAGATCGCTATCCCATGAGACACCGGGACATATCCCCTATTTGCCTCTTGCATCCCAAAATGATGCAACACCTTGTCAATGTATATACCCTGACTTAAGTTGATTAATCTTTTAGATCTATCTCTATAGACCCTGATCCCTAAGATATAGGTAGCATCGCCTAAGTCTTTCATCGAGATACTTTTTCCCAACCAAGTCTTCAAAGCCTTTAGAGAAGGAATGTCATTTCCTATTAGTAATATGTCATTTATATATAATACTAGGAATGCCACATGGCTCCCACTAACCTTCTTGTAAACACACGGCTCATCCTCATTTTTATGATACCAAACTTCTTAACTATTTCATCAAAACGGATGTTCCATCTCCTTGAGGCCTGCTTCAATCCATAAATGGATCGTCGCAACTTACAAACCATTCTAGCAAACCTTGAATCGACAAAAACATCATGTTGTGTCATGTACACATCCTCTAAGCTCCCATTTAAGAAAGCGGTCTTGACATCCATTTGCCAGATTTCATAGTCATAATAAGCTACTATCGCAAGCAAAATCCTGATGGACTTGACCATAGCTACCGGTGAGAAAGTTTCATCACAGTCAATACCATAAATTTGCTTGAAACCTTTCACCACTAGTCTTGCTTTGTAGGTCTATAAATTTCCATCCATGTTAGTTTTCTTTTTGAAAACCCACTTGCACTCTATGGGTTTTACCCCATCAGGTGGTGCAACCAAAGTCCATACTTGGTTTTCATACATGGAATCCATCTCAGATTTCATGGCCTCCAGCCATCTCTCAAAATCTGGACTATTCATAGCATCCCTGTAGGTGAGAGGCTCATCACTATCTACAAGCATCACATCGCCACTTTGAGTCAGGAGGAATCCATAATATCTCTGTGGCTCATGGCGAATCCTACTAGATGTACAAACAACCTGTGTTTCTTGAGAAGTATTGTACTCAACATCTTGAGTCTCATTTTGCTCATGCTCCAACTCTGGTTCAACATTATCTTGCAGTTCTCGATCCTCATCGAGATCTATTGTCCTCCCACTATTTTTCTTAGAAAACAATTCTCTCTCTAGAAACACAGCCGTTCGAGCAACAAACACTTTATTCTCTCAGAAGGTTTATAGAAATAATACCCTTTAGTTTCTTATGGGTATCCTACAAAATTACATCTATCTGATTTCGGTCCTAGCTTATCAGAGACCAAACGTTTCACAAATGCTTCACATCCCCAAACTTTCATAAATGACACACTATTACGTTTATCAGTCTATATCTCATATGGTGTCTTTTGAACCGATTTTGAAGGAACTCGGTTTAGTGTTTGTGTAGCCGTCTATTGGGCATAACCTCAGAAACTGATTGGAAGATCCGCATGACTCATCATCGATTGCACCATGTCCAACAAGGTACGATTTCTCCTTTCTGACACCCCATTCCATTGTGATGTTCCAGGAGGAGTGAGTTGTGATACGATACCACACTTCTTTAGGAAATTCTTGAATTCCAAGCTTAAGTATTCTCCCCCACGATCAGATCGTAGAGTTTTAATACTTTCGCCTAATTGCTTTTTAACTTCAGCCTTATACTTTTTGAATTTTTCAAACGATTCGGATTTGTTCTTCAAAAGATACACATAACCGTATCTCCTAAAATCATCAGTAAAGGTTATGAAATAGTAAAAGCCACCTCTTGCCATCGTACGCATTGGACCACATACATCACTATATATCAGTTCCAATCATTTGGTGGCCCTCTCACCTTGTCCGGTAAAAGGAACTTTAGTCATTTTGCCAATGAGACATGGTTCATGTAACACCCCCAGATCCGGGGTCTGGGATCGGGTCGTTACGGTCTTATTTTCCATGATTGATACTTCACTTAAGTCCACAATAAATAAATCACATACTGTGACCCCAGAATAATATCCACTCACACACACACACAGTTATAGACCCAGAGATGAAATTGAAATAAGTCTCACATTACGGGTTTACGAATAAAAGTTATTACAAGACAAAAGGATAACATCACAAGTTTAAGAGTTTTGCCGTTGATTAATCATTATTGATACATATAATTAAACTGGTAATCAAAGGCTGCTGATCTATGCTACCTCAGCAATGGCAGCGATGATATTAACGGGAAGCCCTGCGGGGCATGTAACCTGCTTGCGCCGAGTGCGCCTGACGCGGGCCATGTGACCTAGCTGTTGTTGTGACATAATAAATAAGCAAGGGTGAGCAATAGCCCACCAACAATATATAACTGTGCAGTAATATATAAGACAGTTGAAAGATATGTTTTGAAATCATATGCCATGCATTAGAGAAAATATTGCCAGTTTAATATAAAGGATGAAGTTACAAGGTAACTCAACAGGTATATATTTCGTGGAAGCATATGCTATGCCAAAGTAAGCAAGATAGCATCATTTTCATAAAAATAGGAACTTGCAAGAAAGATATTGCAATTCCAGTTTGAAATACTTTTCAACTCTGCCAACTATGATGATGTTGCAGAAAATTTCCAACATTGAGTGATGAACTAATACGGGAGCATTGCCGCACCAGATGCCCTGACGTTTACGGGGATCAGTCGTATGTCATGCATCTCATCAGTCGTTCTCTACATGTAGAAGGTAGCTCCGACGGATTTACTTGTCTACCACCCTCTGGAACTCCTAAGCCAACGGTTGGGCTATTGCTGGACCGGCGCCACTCGGCCACTTACGCGTCTCCTAGTTCATTTAACATCCATCATTTTGAAATGTATTATTCGTTCCCCTTTTCCCCAGGTATGATACCTGTTGATTAGACTCCACAAGGTAGTCGTATCTAATGTGGAAAGGGAAATTTACCAATATTTCCCAAGCTATTGCTTGTTAATGGATACCAACTTGTTCCAACATTCTACCTCTCGAATGATGAGAGGGTACACATAATTCCATGAATAATAGCAACCAAGTTGCGAGTGAAACGAATTATTTATGACCGGGCAGTCACAAGATAAATAACATTCCTCAAGTAAGGTTCCCTTACAATAAAATCGAAGGGAGAATGGAATCACTGAGAACCTTCCTTGATAATATAATAATAATAATAGGACTCTAAAATAATTTATATAATATTCGAGGGTTGATGATACTATGTGAATGAAACCAAGTATCTTTGAAACGAGTTTAAAGAATTAAATAAATATTCCAAGAATATTTATTAAGTCATAGATATTGAAAAAGGGTTGCTCGGAATAATCTTTGAATAAATATTCAGAATAATATTCATTGAACAATTAATGAATATTCAAATCAATAACAATGTTTATTGATGGAGTAACCGTCAGATGGACATTGGAGATAATATTTATTGAATCAATAGTGAATATTCAACTCAAGAAAGATATATATTGATGAAATAATTATCGACTTAATATTTGGGACAATATTCATTGAATAAATAATGAATATTCAACTTAATAATATTTATCGAAGAAATGATTATCGAATGAATATTTGAAATTATGTTCAACAATTGAATCGAATTTAAATAAAGGTCGAAGATAATATTCCTTATCTCAAGGGAATATTCACAGTAATATTTATCGAATAACTGGAGTTCGAATCAATGTTCAACTGATATTTATAAAATAAATAGAGATTGAATGAATATTCGAATTAATATTCATTTAAATAAATAATGCTCGAATGAATATTAAGATAATATTCATTAAATAAATAAACTCGAATGAATATTCAAAATAATATTTATCGAGTAAATAAGAATGAATATTCTCTAATTAAATAACTTAACTGAGAGTTCGAAATAATATTCGAATATTTAATCGACTTTAGATGAATATTAAATATATAATATTCCTCGAATAAATAAACATTTGATGGATAATCCGAATAATATTTATCAAATAATCTCAAGGGAATATTCCAATAATATTCGCCAGATAATAAATGGAAAATATTTACTTAGTTATTTTCCTCTGAAAATAATATCAATATATCAAGGAATAACGACTCCCGGTCAATAGTCAAAGAATGAGATTCAGATGCCCTTCGCTTAAGGGTCTTAGTAATTTCCGGCTTATAACTGATATAATAACTATCTAGCTTATAAGCCAACAATAATTCAGGGAACAAGTATATCAATATGACTTTGAAAGTAGGCATGCATGCTATGGCATATGTACTGTAACAGAAACATATATATATTCACAACAACAGCCTTAAAGAAGGATTTGAAACTTGCCTGGAAATCGAGTACGGGTAGGGGTAGTGGTAGCGTGTCCCGGGTCAGCCTGATGATCTATAAATAGCCAAGGCATTCGGGATTAATCACTTAACTCCTTTCAAAGGTTAAGTATAAACTTAACTTAAATCGAAACACGTTTTCAAGTCGTTTCGTTATACCCCTCTAATTCACTCTTATTATTGATTTTATTATCCGACACTTGTTCGTTAATAAAGCATGTCATTACCCTTACATATGGTAAGCATTCGATTTGTAAAAGTTTTAAAGTCGAAAGATTATACCTCGAGATTTATCGATCGTTTGCTAAGTGGTTTACCGTAGTTATATCCAAGTATACTCTTTAGGGGTACTTTCGTACTTAACCTTGGTTCGAACATTTTTATAAAATCGAAAAACGATCTTTTTAATACGAGGTCTTCTATCACACCACCCTTATGATCTCTAATATTTAATTACCAAGATTCGCCACTGCGATACTTATTTTACACGGTTCAATTTCAATTACGAATTCGCATTCTCGGTTTCGAACCACTTTTACGAATTTAATCATAACTCCTAAACCGTAAGTCAGAATGTTTCGATTCTTTTTCCAAAATGATCTATGGCTCGAGATCTATAAGGTTGGATTAATTATTCATCAAAATCAGAGGTTCAATCTTACTGTCAAAAACGGATTTTAAGTGCTAACGAAATTTCGTCATTATAACGGCTATATATCGAACGTTCCGAAAATCATGTCGTCAATACCAAGCCACATCGGGCATCAATACAAGTTATACACATATTATACATCTCCTACTGTCCAAGAACATCATCTTGACCAACATATCACAATCATGTTTAGATCCACTAACAAACTTCATAATCATGCTTATAATCATACTACTACATCACTTACACTAAATCCATCAAGAACTTAACAAATCTCAAAGTAAGACCTAGGGTTTCAAGTGATGATTACCTTCCTTGGAGTGTCCTAGAGCCTCACTAAGCCTTGATCTATCCTTGTGTGGCCTTAGAGTTGCTAGATCCACCATAAGAATTCAAGAAATCAAGATTAGTTCATAAAAGTTACTATTCATCAGCACTTTGATGATTTATTTGAAAATGGAAAAAGATGAATTTGAAGCTGAAATTTCTAGGAGATCATCACCATGATATGTAGTACTTACCATAAAAATTTGAAGAACAAGTGATGGTTGGAAGTTGGACTTCCAATTAGCTAAGAATGGGCAGATTTTTATGGAATAAATGGAGAGAAAATGTTGTTTTGCTTTGTTGTTTTGATAAAATGCATAAAGTGAATTGTTGTAGATAATATCTCATCCAAGTGGTGTTAGTGGAGTGTGATGCACAAGATGATGAAAATGGGAGGACAAGTGTTGAAGATTTGATGGTTTAAGGCAAACTTGTAGTTGGATTTGCTAAGTACTTGGTTGATCACTTGATTCTAGTTACCTTTGTAACTATATTGGTTACTAGATATTTTCTAGTGGCTTGCACAAGACTCTTGCTCCCTCTGCTTGTTTCTTTGTCCGTTTATAGCTTAATTCGTTGATCGTTCGAGGGAATAACTCATTCGTTTCTAGTTAGGGTTTTTACCGAAAACCTTCTTAATATTTATAATAATATTCCTCATATTTCTTAATACTTCTCGAATTTAAATTCCTTAAATCCCTTTTATAATTCCTTATGTCTTGCAGTGTCCAGGGAATTCTCGGAGAAAATAAAAGTGCTAATTTTCTGAATCCGACAGCCTTTACATACACTTATTTTCCTCCTGGATCACTAATACGAACTCAGAAATCCGTTCCGAATACCGGATATAGCATTATTAAAATAATATTCCAAATTCCACCAAAATCACTATTCATCACTTATTTTATTTAATTCCTATAATTAGGAAAATGAACCTGGTTCATCCTCGAGTGTTCCTTAACCTTTTTATGGAACCGCTGGACTTATAATAGATATCGATTTGGATGACACAAGAATAATCTTACTTGAAGTAATATACTTATATCCTTAGGAGATAGATCATTCTTATCTATGTTGTCAACCAAAGGTATTCTTCATGACATATAAATATTTGAATCCACATCCATTCTATTTATTTATTAGAACAACCGTTACATCGTAGTCGTAACCACTATTCGTTCTTACATCATTACATAAAAAAAGTTTTAATTCTATCAAAAATTTGGGTTCTTACAGTCTCCCTTCCTTAAAAGGATTCCGTCCCGGAATCAGTTTGAAAACAAATGGGGGTACTTTTCCATCATTGCACTTTCTAGCTCCCAGGTTGATTCTTCAATGTTGTGGTTCTGCCACAAAACTCTGACAAGCTTGATGACCTTGTTTCGGAGCACTTGATCCTTTCTGTCTATGATTTCCACAGGTTGCTCTACATAGGTCAAGTCTGGTTGTATATCCACGTGCTCATATTCCACTATGTGCTTGGCATCTGGCTTATACTTCCTCAGCATTGAGACATGGAACACATTGTGCACTTGCTGCAGGTTCGGGGGCAATGCCAGTTCATAAGCTAGCTCCCAAATTCGCCTTAAGATCTCAAATGGGCCAATATATCTAGGGCTCAGCTTCCCTTTCTTTCCAAACCTCATTAAACCTTTCCAAGGAGACACTTTCAGGAACACTAGGTCTCCTACTTCGTATTCTTTTCCTTTCCGAGCTAAGTCGGCATATTTCTTTTGTCGATCCTGGGCTGCTACCAGCCGTCCTCTGATTAAATCCACTGCATCCTTTGTCCGTTGGACCATCTCAGGCCCGAGCATCTTTCGCTCTCCAACTTCATCCCAATATAGGGGAGATCGGCATTTTCTTCCATAAAGGGCCTCGTAAGGCGGCATTCCTATGCTTGAATGAAAGATATTGTTGTAGGAAAACTCAATCAAGGGCAAGTGATCATCCCAATTTCCTTTAAAGTCTATAGCACAGACTCTCAACATATCTTCTAGTGTCTGGATGGTCCTTTCACTTTGCCCGTCCGTCTGGGGATGGTAAGTTGTACTCATGTTTAGCCTGGTTCCTACACATTCTTGAAAACTCCTCCAAAACCTGGAGCTAAATCTGGGATCTCTGTCGGATACTATGGCGATTGGAACTCCATGTCGTACCACTACCTCTTTCAAGTAGATATCTACCAGCCTGTCGACTGTATACCTCTCGTTGATCGGTAGAAAGTGAGCTAACTTTGTTAGTCGATCTATAATCACCCATATGGCATCATGGTTTGATTTGGTCCTTGGCAAACCTACTACGAAGTCCATAGCTATATGTTCCCATTTCCATTCGGGAATCTCCAATGGGTGTAGAAGTCCGCTGGGCCTCTGGTGCTTTGCTTTCACCTTCTGGCAGGTCAAGCATTTACTAACCCACTCTACAACGTCCTTTTTCATGTTGGACCACCAATAGTACTCTTTCAAATCCCTATACATCTTGGTGCTACCGGGGTGCACTGAGTACCTTGAGCTGTGTGCCTCACATAAAATTTCATCCTTGAGTTCCTGATCATTTGGGATCCATATCCTCCACATGTATCTCATGATCCCTTCTTTATCTTTTTCACACTTGATTTCTTCACCAGTCATTAACTCCTTAGCTGAGTTCTTTTCTTCCTCCATTACCCTTTCCTGGCATAGCCTAATCTTTTCCAATAATGGAGGCTGGATTCGAATTTCCATCAACTTTTCTTTGCCTTCTTCAGGCATCTTAATCTCAATTTCCAACTTCTCAAAGTCTTTTATCAATTCTTCCTCTGTAGTTATCATCTTGAGCTTCTCTTTCTGACTAAGGGCGTCAGCCACCACATTGGCTTTGCCCGGGTGATAACGAATCTCACAGTCGTAATCTTTGATTAGCTCTAGCCATCTTCTCTGGCGCATGTTAAGCTCTTTCTGTGTAAAAATATACTTGAGGCTCTTATGGTCAGTGTAGATCTCGCACTTTTCCCCATACAAGTAGTGCCTCCAAATCTTTAAGGCGAAAACAATTGCTGCCAATTCCAGATCATGGGTGGGGTATCGGATCTCGTAATCCTTCAATTGCCTTGACGCATATGCTATCACCTTACTGTGCTGCATAAGCACGCATCCCAATCCTTTATGCGAAGCATCACTGTAAATCACGAAATCTCCTTTTCCATCAGGCAACGCCAATACTGGGGCCGTTACCAACCTCTTCTTCAGCTCTTGAAAACTCTTCTCGCATTTTTCAGTCCATTCAAATTTCTTAGTTTTACGGGTAAGTCGAGTTAACGGGGCTGCAATCTTTGCAAAATCTTGAACAAATCGTCTATAATATCCTGCTAACCCTATGAAACTCCTTACCTCTGTTGGAGTGGTTGGTCGTTCCCAATTTGAAACTGCCTCTATCTTGGAGGGGTCAACTAGCACTCCTTCTCTGTTGATCACGTGCCCTAAAAATTGCACCTCATTTTTCCAGAACTCACACTTTGAGAATTTGGCATATAATTGCTCCTTCCGGAGCGTCTCTAAGGTTATTCTCAAATGTTCAGCGTGTTCTTCCTCTGTCTTTGAGTAGATCAAAATATCATCAATAAAGACTATAACAAACTAGTCCAAATATTCCTTGAACACTCTATTCATTAAATCCATGAAAGCTGCTGGGGCGTTGGTCAATCTGAATGACATCACCAAGAACTCATAATGTCCATACCTAGTACGGAATGCAGTCTTTGGAATATCTTCAGGTTTAATCTTTAGTTGGTGATATCCGGTTCTCAAGTCAATCTTGGAGAAATACACAGCTCCCCTTAGCTGGTCAAAGAAGTCATTAATTATGGGTAACGGGTACTTGTTCTTTATGGTTAGCTTGTTCAACTCCCGATAGTCGATGCATAACCTCATACTCCCGTCCTTTTTTCTTAACAAACAACACTGGTGCGCCCCAAGGCGACACACTGGGTCTTATCATACCCTTATCCAACAATTCCTGCAATTGCTTAACTAGCTCTTTCATTTCCACTGGCGCCAATCGGTACGGGGCCTTGGAAACTGGCGCCGTCCCCGGGGCTAATTCGATAGCAAACTCAATCACTCTATCTGGTGGTAGTCCAGAAAGATCTTGAGGAAATACGTCTTCAAATTCGTTAACTACCGGAATATCTTGCATCTTGGGCACCTCTTTCTGAGTGTCTATAACGTAAGCTAAATAAGCTTCGTTCCCTTTTCGTAGCAGTCTCTTGGTCTGTGCCATGGTCAAAATGGTCTGGGTCTGTCGTAGCCCTTTAAACACTATTTCCTTCTTTCCTGGGGTTTTCAACTTAACCTTTTTCCCTTTACAATCTATTTGCGCATTATTACGAGACAACCAGTCCATTCCCAGAATAACATCGAATTCCCCTAACTTAAAAGGGATCAAATCAACACAGAAGGATCGTCCTCCTATTTCTATTTTGCAATCGGGGTGGATCTGATTAACTGGGACAACTTCTTGATTAGCTATTTCTACTTGAAAAGACTCCCTTAGCGGTTGAGTTTTAAGTTTCAATTTATGCGCAAAATCTCTAGATATAAAAGACTTAGTTGCTCCAGAATCAAACAAAACATTTGCACTGACTGAATTGAGGGAAAATGTACCTGCTATCACATCCGTGTTCCTCACGGCATCTTGTACTGTCATGTTAAAAGTTCTGGAAGTTGGTGGCCTGTTGGAGGCAACTCTGCTTGCCCCTGATGCTGCTGGCTTGTTCATCGGGCAATCCCTCCTCATGTGACCTGGACGACCACATTGAAAACAAGTAGTGCCTTTGCTGGCAGTAGGAGCAATCGCGGTACACTGGTGGGCATAGTGGCCTGCTCGCCCACACTTATAACAGACCGTCTGTTTCTGAGTACATACCCCGGAATGTCTCTTCCCACAAGTGGCACATACTGGTAGTGGAGGTCTGGAATGATGGGAACGGGACACTCCTACTTTTTGGCCGCCCTGGCTCACAGTTGCACTCCCAGATGGTTTAAACCCAACACTCCTCCCAGGTAGGGAAACTGCTCCTCGGTTGAACCTATTCGGGGGCCTTCCCCCTGCGGAACCTCCGCCCATGTTGGTATGCTTTCTCTTTAATCCCCCCTTCTCTCTCTCTCTTTGCATCTGATCGCTCCCTGCTTCCACAATGGTTGCCTTTTGCACCAAGGTGGTATAATCAGTAATCTCTAAAACTGCCACTGTTCTGAATCCACTGTTTCAGCCCTTGCTGAAACCTGTTAGCTTTCTTTTCTTCAGTGTCCACAAACTCTGGTACAAATCGTGATAACTCAGTAAACTTGGCTTCATAATCAGCCACTGTCATATTGTTCTGCTTCAGTTCCAAAAACTTAAGTTCCATCTGGGTTTTCATGAACCTCGGAAAGTACTTCTCAAGAAACAATTGTTTAAACCTATCCCAGGTTACTAAAGCATCTGTCTCCATATTCTTCTTGGCCTCCCACCAATAATTTGCCTCTCCCTTTAGTAAGTAGGTGGCAAAGACAGTCTTCTGGGCCTCATCAACGCTTAAAATCTTAAAAGATTTCTCCATTTCCTTGATCCATGCCCTTGCCTCAACGGGATCAGCCGATCCGAGAAACTCTGGGGGTTTGAGAGACTTGAAGGCCCTAAGGGAATTGGCCACAGTGGTATTATTTCCTTGGGGTGGTTGGGGATATTGGTTCAAATTCTGCCTTAGCAGATCCATAAAGGGTCCCATGGGGTTTCCGCCCTGGTTCTCCCCATGCTGTTTAACTTCAGTTTCCCCTTCTTCTACCTCCTTTTCGAACTCCGCTGTGTAGAAAGTTTCATCCCCCATCCCATACTGGGAATCTTCTTGTTCATTGTAATCCTGGTCCTGTTCTTCATTATACTCAAGGTTTTCCTCAGGTTGATTGTGACTTTCTTGGTCAGTAGACTCATGGGGGTTAGCCCTAGTACCCATCCTTCTCGGAGGCATCTTACTAAAAATTTGGACAATATACATTAGGTTTATATACCTATTTAAGAGGGTTTCTCCTCACAATATCGATGCATAATTGGATTTAGGACCCCACAATTCTATATATCATGGCAGGTTTTAATCGAACGCAGTATATGCAATTATAATATAACAAGCTAGTGAATTGTGTCGCAGAGATACTGAAATGACTGAAAGGGAAATAAATATATACTAAGTACCAAACGGTACAACATCCGACATACAACAACAGTTTTACAACCATCCGAATAAAAACTAGTCAAAAGTGAAATAAGCTGTCTATCTGTCTAGTCTGCAACAGGGAACTACAAGCTGAAACTATCCCTACCAAAAATCGGTGCTACTATGCCGTACAAGACTAGACAACTAGACCAATACATCACTATCCCTGCAGTCAGCCACGACGGTGGGCCAAAGCTCGAACCCTCCTCATAGCAAGGCGGAAAATCTCCTCTGCATCAGCCCTGGGTACCATGTCATGCCCATCCGTGGGTAACTGTCGCACCCTCACACGGGCCCTCAGCTCTGTGCGGGTCACCTGCCTATACATCTCCCTAGCTCTGGCACGCCTACCACCCAGGTGCCTCAACCGGGCCTCTCTCTCCACTGCTAGCTCTCTGCGGGACTCTGCCAGCCTGGCCTCAGCCACGGCTACCTCAGTAGTAAGTCTGGCCACAACATAGTGGTGTAAACATGCTGGGACTCTCTCAGTCGGAACATGGGGTGGAGGGGCTGGATCTGCTGGAAGGGCAGCCTCTGTCTGCTGCGGCTCTGGGGTCAACGCCTTAAACTCATCTGATATTGGGCTCACAGGTAGTGGTGGCGAGGTAGGGGCTCTCTCACCAGAGAGGGGTGGCACATAAAGTCCAGAACTCCCTACAACATCATCCACGGGCTCATCAACATCTCCCTCTGCACCCTCATCTACTGTCATCATCTGCTCCGTGGTCATGTTAGTATCCTCTCCCAAAGTCCTAATCTGAGTCACAACCCAAAAGTCATCCTCCATCCCTCTACCATCAGATGCTAGCTGGTCCTCCTCAGGGTCCTCCTCATCAACATCCTCAACAACTAACTCAACGTCCTGTCCTGCCTCGACCTCCTCCGGGTCCTCCTCCTCCTCAGACTCAATGATATCAGTATCGGCATCAGCCTGGACCTCAGGGTCCTCCTCTGACTCAGTAACATCAGTGACGGCATCAATCTAGACCTCAGGGTCCTCCTCCTCTGCCTCATCAGCAGGCAAGTGCTCATAGTATGGGTCTCTGGTCCGGAACATGTCCTCATCATGCTGTCTAGCAGATGCCTCCTGGGCAGCCATGTCGCTCGCCTACACAAGACGAACTATATTACTATCATGATACTTAAAAGTTCCCATAAGGGTTTTAGGTGAACTTGGCAAGAGTTCTTATTATATTAGTGGATTTATTATTATATAACGTCGCATCATCTCTTGGGATATATAACTCTCTCTCTGATACCATTTCTGTAACACCCCCAGATCCGGGGTCTGGGATCGGGTCGTTACGGTCTTATTTTCCATGATTGATACTTCACTTAAGTCCACAATAAATAAATCACATACTGTGACCCCAGAATAATATCCACTCACACACACACAGTTATAGTCCCAGAGATGAAATTGAAATAAGTCTCACATTACGGGTTTATGAATAAAAGTTATTACAAGCCAAAAGGATAACATCACAAGTTTAAGAGTTTTGCCGTTGATTAATCATTATTGATACATATAATTAAACTGGTAATCAAAGGCTGCTGATCTATGCTACCTCAGCAATGGCAGCGATGATATTAACGGGAAGCCCTGCGGGGCATGTAACCTGCTTGCGCCGAGTGCGCCTGACGCGGGCCATGTGACCTAGCTGTTGTTGTGACATAATAAATAAGCAAGGGTGAGCAATAGCCCACCAACAATATATAACTGTGCAGTAATATATAAGACAGTTGAAAGATATGTTTTGAAATCATATGCCATGCATTAGAGAAAATATTGCCAGTTTAATATAAAGGATGAAGTTACAAGGTAACTCAACAGGTATATATTTCGTGGAAGCATATGCTATGCCAAAGTAAGCAAGATAGCATCATTTTCATAAAAATAGGAACTTGCAAGAAAGATATTGCAATTCCAGTTTGAAATACTTTTCAACTCTGCCAACTATGATGATGTTGCAGAAAATTTCCAACATTGAGTGATGAACTAATACGGGAGCATTGCCGCGCCAGATGCCCTGACGTTTACGGGGATCAGTCGTATGTCATGCATCTCATCAGTCGTTCTCTACATGTAGAAGGTAGCTCCGACGGATTTACTTGTCTACCGCCCTCTGGAACTCCTAAGCCAACGGTTGGGCTATTGCTGGACCGGCGCCACTCGGCCACTTACGCGTCTCCTAGTTCATTTAACATCCATCATTTTGAAATGTATTGTTCGTTCCCCTTTTCCCCAGGTATGATACCTGTTGATAAGACTCCACAAGGTAGTCGTATCTAATGTGGAAAGGGAAATTTACCAATATTTCCCAAGCTGTTGCTTGTTAATGGATACCAACTTGTTCCAACATTCTACCTCTCGAATGATGAGAGGGTACACATAATTCCATGAATAATAGCAACCAAGTTGCGAGTGAAACGAATTATTTATGACCGGGCAGTCACAAGATAAATAACATTCCTCAAGTAAGGTTCCCTTACAATAAAATCGAAGGGAGAATGGAATCACTGAGAACCTTCCTTGATAATATAATAATAATAATAGGACTCTAAAATAATTTATATAATATTCGAGGGTTGATGATACTATGTGAATGAAACCAAGTATCTTTGAAACGAGTTAGAAGAATTAAATAAATATTCCAAGAATATTTATTAAGTCATAGATATTGAAAAAGGGTTGCTCGGAATAATCTTTGAATAAATATTCAGAATAATATTCATTGAACAATTAATGAATATTCAAATCAATAACAATGTTTATTGATGGAGTAACCGTCAGATGGACATTGGAGATAATATTTATTGAATCAATAGTGAATATTCAACTCAAGAAAGATATATATTGATGAAATAATTATCGACTTAATATTTGGGACAATATTCATTGAATAAATAATGAATATTCAACTTAATAATATTTATCGAAGAAATGATTATCGAATGAATATTTGAAATTATGTTCAACAATTGAATCGAATTTAAATAAAGGTCGAAGATAATATTCCTTATCTCAAGGGAATATTCACAGTAATATTTATCGAATAACTGGAGTTCGAATCAATGTTCAACTGATATTTATAAAATAAATAGAGATTGAATGAATATTCGAATTAATATTCATTTAAATAAATAATGCTCGAATGAATATTAAGATAATATTCATTAAATAAATAAACTCGAATGAATATTCAAAATAATATTTATCGAGTAAATAAGAATGAATATTCTCTAATTAAATAACTTAACTGAGAGTTCGAAATAATATTCGAATATTTAATCGACTTTAGATGAATATTAAATATATAATATTCCTCGAATAAATAAACATTTAATGGATAATCCGAATAATATTTATCAAATAATCTCAAGGGAATATTCCAATAATATTCGCCAGATAATAAATGGAAAATATTTACTTAGTTATTTTCCTCTGAAAATAATATCAATATATCAAGGAATAACGACTCCCGGTCAATAGTCAAAGAATGAGATTCAGATGCCCTTCGCTTAAGGGTCTTAGTAATTTCCGGCTTATAACTGATATAATAACTATCTAGCTTATAAGCCAACAATAATTCAGGGAACAAGTATATCAATATGACTTTGAAAGTAGGCATGCATGCTATGGCATATGTACTGTAACAGAAACATATATATATTCACAACAACAGCCTTAAAGAAGGATTTGAAACTTGCCTGGAAATCGAGTACGGGTAGGGGTAGTGGTAGCGTGTCCCGGGTCAGCCTGATGATCTATAAATAGCCAAGGCATTCGGGATTAATCACTTAACTCCTTTCAAAGGTTAAGTATAAACTTAACTTAAATCGAAACACGTTTTCAAGTCGTTTCGTTATACCCCTCTAATTCACTCTTATTATTGATTTTATTATCCGACACTTGTTCGTTAATAAAGCATGTCATTACCCTTACATATGGTAAGCATTCGATTTGTAAAGTTTTAAAGTCGAAAGATTATACCTCGAGATTTATCGATCGTTTGCTAAGTGGTTTACCGTAGTTATATCCAAGTATACTCTTTAGGGGTACTTTCGTACTTAACCTTGGTTCGAACATTTTTATAAAATCGAAAAACGATCTTTTTAATACGAGGTCTTCTATCACACCACCCTTATGATCTCTAATATTTAATTACCAAGATTCGCCACTGCGATACTTATTTTACACGGTTCAATTTCAATTACAAATTCGCATTCTCGGTTTCGAACCACTTTTACGAATTTAATCATAACTCCTAAACCGTAAGTCAGAATGTTTCGATTCTTTTTCCAAAATGATCTATGGCTCGAGATCTATAAGGTTGGATTAATTATTTATCAAGATCAGAGGTTCAATCTTACTGTCAAAAACGGATTTTAAGTGCTAACGAAATTTCGTCATTATAACGGCTATATATCGAACGTTCCGAAAATCATGTCGTCAATACCAAGCCACATCGGGCATCAATACAAGTTATACACATATTATACATCTCCTACTGTCCAAGAACATCATCTTGACCAACATATCACAATCATGTTTAGATCCACTAACAAACTTCATAATCATGCTTATAATCATACTACTACATCACTTACACTAAATCCATCAAGAACTTAACAAATCTCAAAGTAAGACCTAGGGTTTCAAGTGATGATTACCTTCCTTGGAGTGTCCTAGAGCCTCACTAAGCCTTGATCTATCCTTGTGTGGCCTTAGAGTTGCTAGATCCACCATAAGAATTCAAGAAATCAAGATTAGTTCATAAAAGTTACTATTCATCAGCACTTTGATGATTTATTTGAAAATGGAAAAAGATGAATTTGAAGCTGAAATTTCTAGGAGATCATCACCATGATATGTAGTACTTACCATAAAAATTTGAAGAACAAGTGATGGTTGGAAGTTGGACTTCCAATTAGCTAAGAATGGGCAGATTTTTATGGAATAAATGGAGAGAAAATGTTGTTTTGCTTTGTTGTTTTGATAAAATGCATAAAGTGAATTGTTGTAGATAATATCTCATCCAAGTGGTGTTAGTGGAGTGTGATGCACAAGATGATGAAAATGGGAGGACAAGTGTTGAAGATTTGATGGTTTAAGGCAAACTTGTAGTTGGATTTGCTAAGTACTTGGTTGATCACTTGATTCTAGTTACCTTTGTAACTATATTGGTTACTAGATATTTTCTAGTGGCTTGCACAAGACTCTTGCTCCCTCTGCTTGTTTCTTTGTCCGTTTATAGCTTAATTCGTTGATCGTTCGAGGGAATAACTCATTCGTTTCTAGTTAGGGTTTTTACCGAAAACCTTCTTAATATTTATAATAATATTCCTCATATTTCTTAATACTTCTCGAATTTAAATTCCTTAAATCCCTTTTATAATTCCTTATGTCTTGCAGTGTCCAGGGAATTCTCGGAGAAAATAAAAGTGCTAATTTTCTGAATCCGACAGCCTTTACATACACTTATTTTCCTCCTGGATCACTAATACGAACTCAGAAATCCGTTCCGAATACCGGATATAGCATTATTAAAATAATATTCCAAATTCCACCAAAATCACTATTCATCACTTATTTTATTTAATTACTATAATTAGGAAAATGAACCTGGTTCATCCTCGAGTGTTCCTTAACCTTTTTATGGAACCGCTGGACTTATAATAGATATTGATTTGGATGACACAAGAATATTCTTACTTGAAGTAATATACTTATATCCTTTGGAGATAGATCATTGTTCGCACTTATTCACGCAAGAGAACGTGGTCAACAAGTAATATAGAGTAAATAGGATTCGTTCCCACAGAGACTCAAATTGTTCGTTATGTTCACTTATGCACCAACTTATGATTTACACTCACTGCTAAGACAATCACAATTTTGGTTTTGATTTACTAAAGATTAATTACCAATTAAGCCAATTACGAGGAAATAACTTAACTTTAACTTTATAATAAACAAACATGGGATTCAATTTCATTAACTACTTCACCTAGAATCTTATGCCCTTTAGCCTAGCATGTGACAGAATTGATTACTGATTAGATGCACTAAACTGATACACACCAACTTTCGTTGTGCATATACCATCCTACTGATCATCCACAATTGATAGAAGTCAAGTAGTCACCAAATATGTGTAGTCCCTATATGTCTATAGCAATTGAACACATACCGGTTGAGAATCAAGCACCCATTAAACCACATAGTCGATGCAAGACGGTTAGAATTACATCACAAATTAATACATGTTTTTCACATGCAAAAACCTATGCTAGCATGAATTGTTCTAAACCCTAGATCCACTTTCGCATTCACTAGGATTAAACAAACAATTACAAGTGTTCGCGACGCACTTATAATGAATAAGCATAAACATACTAGGCAATCAATACATTCAATCACACACCAAAGCATAAATAACACTCAATTTCTAGAATCCATAGCAAAATCCATTAAAACCCCATGATAACGAATTAGCCCATAATTGACCTAATTGCCATCATGGGTTCTATGGAAAACATAATTCTAAAATAAACAAGTAAATATATAGAAGAAGAAATAAGGTTTAGAATTAAATCCCCAAAATAGAAGAGTACAAAGGTTCCAAAGAATAATCCTTGCTTGTCACTAGCTTGGAGAAATTCCTTATCTCCTTTTCTCTCTTCCCAAAAACTAGGTTATATTACGTAACGTGTATATATCCTCATGATTACAAGGGTTGGATGTTTATATAGGCTCTACGCATCTTGCCCAATAAGAAAAATACCTTAAATACAACTAGAATTCGATTTTTGTGTCAAAAACCACTTAAAATACAATTTCAGATCGAATAAGGGCAAAACTGGAAAATCAGCACGACCCTGAGCAGTCTGCTCAAGCACGGCGCAGACTGCCCAGCCATATTCTGCCACCTGGCGCAGACTGCTCAAGAAATGGCGCAGTCTGCCCAGCCATATTCTGGTGAAGCTTTTCTTTCCTCGTTTTTTAGCTTTTCTCCTTCGTTTTTGCTCCGTTTGCTCCCGTTCTTTTTGCGTTCTCTTCCGTTTTCAATCCTCTATGCTTGGAATCCTCATGGTGAATCACAACAAGACTCCATTCTACATTATTAAGCCCGAATTCAACTCCAAAAGTAACGGAAACAACGATCTTAATCAACATTATTCCAACCCTGCACAATTAAACAAAACACATCAAAACTACCACAATCTTGAGGTCAAAACAATCAATTTAAGCCGATTTAGAATGTTCCAAGTGGATATAAAATCCACTTATCACACCCCCAAACTTAAACTGATGCTTGTCCTCAAGCATATACAATTACAACTAACTAACTAATTAGTACCACTTCCGTAGGTGATCACGGTTGCATTTGGCATATGCAACAAGCCCTTTAAACCCCTAGGCAGCCCTAGTGGACGAGTAAGGTCTCGTGAGGGCCTATAGCGAATGTACCCACAAAATCCATTTAACCTAATGCAATGCAAATGCATGAATGCAACTAATATGAAAAAAATGCAAAGACCCCCTTCAAACTCACCAAAACCAACTAACAAGCGAATATCTCGACGAATGCAACAAATCCAAGCAGAGCTCGACTAAGTCCCCGTATACTAACAATACATGAACAGAAACGTGCGTGTGTGCAATGCTCATCAGAAATACCCCCAGAACTAGGTCAAAAATCATACATGCTTTCCGTCAAGACAATCACAGGTTTATAACTAGAATAGACTGTAGACACTCCATAACCTAGGAACACCTCCACCCTCATCCAAGGTAGACAGAAACTCATGCTTTATTACTATACTACGACACTACATATACAATACGCATGCTTATTTAACCGTGCAATGAATGAGACCCCAAAAGGCTTATACAATA
This sequence comes from Kitagawia praeruptora, assembly GCA_037693485.1. Lineage (NCBI taxonomy): Eukaryota > Viridiplantae > Streptophyta > Magnoliopsida > Apiales > Apiaceae > Kitagawia > Kitagawia praeruptora. The sequence goes on along the minus strand of CM075352.1, from coordinate 99,594,262 downwards.
ATACCCATGTAGCGAGTGTTGGGTCAGTGGATCCCAGACTATAAAGCCTTAGGTCACTAGGACTAAGTCCCCTCAGACTTAATTACTCGAGTATTAAAGAGCTCACTCTGGTTAATTTTGCATTAACAAACAACACTTGACTCTTTTTTTTTTTTTTTTTTTTTTTTTTTTTTCACAATCTGGAATGAGCCTTTCTCATTTCCAACCCTAGACTACTCATATAAATATGAGCTGGCTACTAGCCATTTGACGCCTAACCTTTATTGACAAATATTAACAACTAGCATGAAATTCCTGGTTTCCCCCAAACTTAGACTTTAATGTTCCTACGCTATAAAGGGAATAACGAAAATTCTAAATATAAACAAGTGATTAAATCTCAAAACATCCCACAGGCATGACCCTAACCTAGCCCAACAGCACCCCAATGAGACTGTGTAATAAATTTTGTTCCCGTAACATGCAAGTCAATTTCATAGAAACTATAAATCAGCCCTCTACTCATCATCATCACACCCAAATCAACATCCACCTATCAATCAGAATCAGCTCGTCCTAAGGGATCATGAAATATGCATGCCATGAAAATGCAACTAAATGAAAACTCACATGGTATACGACAATAAAACAAAATGTCCTATATGAACACACGTAGATAATACGAACATAACAATCATGCATGAACTATCACTACTATGCAACATGATATCCTATATGACCACAAAATACAACAATACATACAACTACTATCCCCCAAACCACCCCCAAACTTAACATATTCAATGCCCTCATTGAATGGAAGTAAATACAAGGGATAGTAGAAACATACCTACTCATCCTCGCTGTCGTCACCCTCATCATCCTCATCCGAAGAATCAGTTGGAGGATACGGAATCCGGGATCCAAAAATAGGCCACTGAACCGGAGTACTCGGTGACTGAAACTTTGCCTCCAAAGCTATGCCCATGTCTTCTGAATATTGGCGACTGCTAACATGCATAGCATCCAACCGCCTATTCATTCGCCGCAAATAAGACTCAAGAGTGGACATATTCCCCGTACTCTGCTGTGAACCGGCTCTAGCAACTCCCGATCCCTCAGCTACATGACCACCCGCACCACTAACACCACCTTCGCCCTCCTTCATTCGCCCAATAGACGAATCAGCAATAGGAGCCATAGGCTTTTGCACCGGCTCATCCACACGCGGCGGCACTTTTGCAACATCACACAATCCCGTAATAATGGAAGCATAGGGAATACTAGCTGTCGAATTACCCTTCAAAAATCGAAGAATAGTTTGATTAATCAAGTAACCCAAATCGACATACTCACCTTTTAAAATTCCCCATAAAAGGATAGCCCTTTCAACAGTAACTTCCGTCACATGAGACGACGGAAGGATACTAGTACATATGAATAAGAACCATGCACGGGCAAACTTAGTCAATGATGCAGCTGGAAAATTTCTCTTTTCGGTAGTACCCGCCTTACACTTCCATACCGCCCCTGGGACACACAACTCACCGATGACAACATCAAGATCAACATCTCCCACCGTCTTTCGTCCCCAATCCTCAACACCCCTAGATTTAGGCAGCTGACCAATCAAATTCCGAATTGCTCGAGGAGAATAATCAACCTGTTGTCCCCTAACAATCGTGGAGTTATTCTGCTCTACTGAAGCATTAGCGTAAAACTCCCAAACAACATTCAATGGCACATCATTAGCAAATTCGCAAAATACCTTCCAACCCCTCGCATTCACCATAGCCACCATCTCCTCATTATCACGAGGCACAAACCTCCTCTCCCGTATAACTCCCTTACGCACTAATCGACCGTACTCCGACTCGGCCGCCGAATTCACAAATTTCACTACTCCTTCTTCCACAATAGCATCCTCATCCACCGATGGATGGCTACTACTACTACTACCTACCAATATTTGTCTTTTGGGAGCCATCACAACAACAATAACAATCCACACACCACAAAATTCAAATTTCAACAAAAACCCCCAATTCAAGAACACAACCAAACCCTAATTGGCAAGAACACAATTCGTAGCAATTACAAAGATGAAATTAGAACAATACCATACGAATTGAAGAGGTGTCCTTGCAAGAATAAGCCTCCAATAATCCGAATATATCCTCCCCTTGAGCTTGGAATTGATGTATGTATATAGTTTGTGAATGAGAAGTGTATATATAGAAAAGTGTATAGATGAATTGTTAATGGATGAAGATGTATAAATATAGAGAGATGTATATATATGGTGAGATGAAATTGGGTTAGGAGAGGAATTAGATATAGAATTGGAGTAGGAGGTGTTAGGGTTTTTGATTTAGAAATATAGTAGGATATGGAATAAAAGAAGAGATATGATTTGGGTTTTTTTTTTTTTTTTATACAGGATTCGACCTTGCAGATTGTTCCGGGGCTGACTGCGCGGAACTGGCGCAGTGTGCGCGGAGAGATGCTGGAAACGCGCGCAGAGTGCACAAAACTGGCGCAGGTTGCGTGGTCCTGTTCTGCGCAATACGAAGCAGTCTGCTCCAAAAGCGGCGCAGGGTGCGCGGCCAGTTTCTGATCTATTTTATTTTTATTTTTTTTTATTTTTTATTTTTTATTTTTATTTTTTTTTTTTTAGAAGAAGAAATAAGGGTTACAACAATGCTTGGGTTGCCTCCCAAGAAGCGCTTCTTTTACGTCAGTAGCTTGACGTGACTTCCATGATTTATTCAATAATTGCAAGAACCGCGGTTTCAGCCCCACGATTCGATACCTCACCAAAGTACGGTTTCAATCTCTGACCATTGACTTTGAACGACTGATCAGGTGATTTCTCAAAAATCTCAACCGCTCCATGCGGAAACACGGTTTTTACAACAAAGGGCCCTGACCATCTCGATTTTAGCTTTCCTGGAAATAGACGAAGGCGAGAATTAAATAATAACACGGGTTGTCCAGGAACAAATACCTTGTTAACTAAACGACGATCATGCCATCTCTTCACTTTTTCTTTGTAGAGTTTATTGTTCTCATAAGCTTGCAAGCGAAACTCGTCCATCTCATGGAGTTGCACCATTCTCTTCTCACCCGCGGCTGTAAGATCGAAATTTAGCTTTTTCAAAGCCCAATAGGCCTTGTGCTCCAATTCCGCCGGCAAATGACAAGCTTTCCCGTAGACAAGCTGATACGGTGACATTCCCAAAGGTGTTTTATATGCCGTTCGATAAGCCCAGGCGGCTTCATCGAGTTTCAGAGACCAATCCTTTCTTGAAGGACTCACCACCTTTTCTAGAATACGCTTGATTTCCCGATTAGACACTTCAGCTTGGCCATTGGTCTGAGGATGATATGCTGTAGCTACCCGATGATTGATATTGTATCTGGCCATAAGATTAGTGAACTTGCGATTGCAAAAATGAGTGCCTTCATCACTGATAATGACTCGAGGAGTACCAAATCTGGTGAAGATGTTCTTCTGAAGGAAATTAAGCACGACTTGGGCATCATTTGTCGGAAGTGCTTTGACCTCAACCCATTTAGAGACGTAATCAACTGCTAGCAAGATATATTGATTGTTGCATGAAGAGATAAAGGGTCCCATGAAGTCAATTCCCCAAACATCGAAAATTTCCACTTCCAACATTACATTAAGGGGCATCTCATCCCTCCTCGAAATGTTACCAACACGCTGACAACGATCACACCTTAAGATGTACTGATGAGCATCCTTAAAAAGAGAAGGCCAATAGAACCCCGCTTGAAGAATCCGAGTAGCAGTCTTTTCACCTCCATAGTGGCCCCCATATGTCGTGGCGTGATAATCCCTCAGAATAGCCTCTGTTTCACTATACGGCACACATCTTCTAAGAATCTGATCAGCTCCCTGTTTAAACAGATATGGTTCGTCCCAACGATACCATTTAACTTCATGCAAGAACTTCTTCCTTTGTGCATAAGAAAATTTGGATGGAATAACTTGACTAACCAGAAAGTTCACAATGTCTGCATACCATGGCTCCTCTTCTTGCACCCTAAACAATTGCTCATCCGGGAAGAATTCATTAATGATGGTACTGTCTCGAGAAGATTTACCAAAGTCCTCCAGACGAGAAAGATGGTCAGCTACTTGATTCTCTGTCCCTTTCCTGTCCTTAATCTCCACATCAAATTCTTGTAACAGAAGTACCCAACGAATTAAACGAGGTTTGGAGTCCTTTTTAGAGAGCAGATATCTAATAGCCGCGTGATCCGTGTACACCATTACCTTTGTACCTAGCAAGTAAGAACGAAATTTTTCAAAACCATAGACTATGGCCAACAGCTCCTTTTCAGTGGTAGTGTAGTTCAACTGAGCATCATTAAGAGTCTTGCTTGCATAATAGATCACATGAAACACTTTGTCTTTCTTTTGACCGAGAACAGCCCCCACTGCATAATCGCTAGCATCGCACATCATAGCGAAAGGTTCACTCCAATCGGGGGCAATGATCACTGGTGCTGATACCAATTTCTTTTTCAGAGTTTCGAAAGCGGTCAAACATTCTTCATCAAATTTAAAAGGAACATCCTTTTCCAAGAGCTTACACAACGGTTTGGAGATTTTTTAGAAGTCTTTGATAAAACGCCTGTAGAAACCTGCGTGACCGAGGAAACTGCGAATCCCTCTCACTGAATTAGGTGGTGGAAGATTTTCAATTGTCTCTATTTTTGCCCTGTCCACCTCTAGACCTCTCCGTGACACCTTGTGCCCAAGAATAGTTCCCTCCTGAACCATGAAGTGGCATTTCTCCCAGTTAAGCACTAGATTAGTCTCCACACATCTTTTCAGAACCGCACCCAGATTATTCAAACATTCATCGAAAGAGAGACCGATTACAGAAAAGTCATCCATGAAAACTTCTACGGTCTTGCCAATCATGTCTGAAAAGATAGCCATCATACACCTCTGAAAAGTAGCAGGTGCACCACACAAACCAAAAGAGACTCGCCGAAAAGCAAATGTACCAAATGGACATGTGAAAGTCGTCTTCTCCTGATCTTTAGGAGCAATACAGATTTGATTATACCCAGAATATCCATCCAATAGGCAATAGTACTCCTGACCTGCAAGTCTGTCCAGCATCTGATCGATAAAGGGCAAAGAAAATGATCCTTCCTAGTGGCCTTGTTCAATTTCCGGTAGTCCATACAGATTCTCCAACCAGTGACTGTGCGAGTAGAGATAAGTTCATTCTTCTCATTGGTGATTACCGTCATGCCACCTTTCTTCGGCACACATTGAACTGGGCTTACCCATGAACTATCAGAAATGGGATAGATGATCCCTGCATCCAACCATTTGATGATTTCTTTCTTCACAACTTCTTTCATGATCGGATTTAGACGTCTCTGATTTTCCACTGTTGGTTTACTCCCTTCTTCTAAAGGAATTTTATGTTGACAGTACGCTGGACTTATCCCCTTGATGTCTGCTATGGTCCATCCAATAGCTGATTTGAATTCTCTAAGAACTCTCAAGAGCTTGTCTTCCTCAGAATCTGACAAGTTAGCAGCAATAATCACAGGTAAAGTAGATGACTCACCAAGAGAAGCATACCTTAAGTGATCAGGTAGTGGTTTGAGCTCTAGAGTTGGAGCTTCTTCAATGGATGGTTTCAACCGCTGATGTGACCCTTTCAATTCAGATATACCTAACGATTCCACTGGTCTCTTGAATTTCCTTTGCCATGGAATAACATCAAGAAGTAGCAGTTGCTCATCTATCTCATCTTTTTCCAATAAAGAATCACTAATCAGTGCTTTTTCCAATGTGTCATTCAAGAGCAGATGCTCAATTTTTGATTGCACTGCTGACTCCACCAAGTCTATCTTCAAACATTGCTCTTCTTCAGTTGGAAACTTCATAGCCTTGAAAACATTGAAGGTGACATTTTGATCATGCACCCTCATCGTAAGTTCCCCTTTTTGCACGTCGATCAAGGTTTGTCCCGTGGCCAAGAATGGTCTCCCAAGAATGATAGGGATTTTCTTGTCTTCTTCAAAATCAAGTATGACGAAATCCGCGGGAAAGATGAGTTTGTCCACTTTTACCGGAACATCTTCTACAATTCCTCGAGGGTAGGTAACTGAGCGATCAGCTAACTGGAGTGACATGTTGGTAGGCTTAGGCTCCGGAAGACCAAGTTGCAAGAAAACCGAATAGGGCATGAGGTTGATGCTTGCCCCTAAATCACACAAACACTTGTCAAAAGACAAATTTCCAATGATGCACGGTATGGTAAAACTCCCCGGATCCTTCAGCTTAGGTGGCAACTTTTGTTGCAAGACAGCACTGCACTCCTCCGTCAAAGCGACGGTCTCTAACTCCTCGAGCTTCAATTTCCTCGAAAGTATGCCCTTCATGAACTTGGCATAACTTGGCATTTGTTCAAGTGCTTCAGCAAATGGTAGATTTATGTGCAACTTTTTGAACACTTCCAAGAACTTTGCGAATTGCTTATCAAACTTCTGTTTCTGAAGCCTTTTAGGGAATGGCGGAGGCGGATAAACTTCTTTGCTAGCTTCCGTAATTTCTGAACCTGTTTTCCCATCTGACTTCTCCTTTCCTTCCTCACCTGATGCCTTCTGAATGACCGGGAGAGCTGAATTAGAAGACCGGATAGACCCCTCAGACGCGCACGCGTCCAAATCACTGTTCACAGCATTTTCAAGTTCCTCGTTAAACTACTTTTTGGTTCCCAGATCGTCTGTAACCTTTCCAGAACGTAACGTAACAGCATGAATCTGTTCCTTGACCTCCTTTTTACCCGGATTAGCTTCCGTGTCACTAGGTAATTGCCCTTGAGGTCTGTTCAAAAGAGCATTGGCCAGTTGGCCCATTTGATTTTCAAGAGTTTTCAGAGATGCTGCTTGACTCTTGTACATCATTCGCAATTCTTCCATTTCTGACTTCTCATTAGATTGCACATGACTTCCTGGTTGCTGTTGATGAAATCCAGGTGGATTGTATGGTGGCCTTTGGGCATAGGGTTGTTGATAACCCGAATTGTTGAACTGCCTTAAACTATACTGCTGACCCTGAGATGGTTGTTGCACAGCATTCTGATTGTTGCTCCAACTGAAGTTAGGATGATTCCTATTGTTGGGATGATATGTATTGGGAGCAGGTTGTGAAGGCCTCTGATAATTGCTGACAAACTGTGCCGACTCACTAGAAATTGCACATTGATTAGTGTCATGAGCCCCCGCACACAATTCACAAACCATGGCGACTTGTTGAACCCCCACCTTAGCCAATGAGTCCACTTTCATGGTTAGAGCCTGTAGCTGAGCTGCTATAGCTGTTGTGGCATCCATTTCAAGTACACCTGCAACCTTACCTTGTGGAATACGCTGTGTCGGATTCTGATACTCGTTTGCAGCCATCATTTCAATCAAGTCATAGGCCTCTTCATAGCTTTTGGCCCACAGAGCTCCTCCAGATGCTGCATCAAGCATTGCTCGAGAATGACTTAACCCATTGTAGAAGCTATTGATGACCATCCAATTCGGCATCCCATGATGGGGACATTTCCGAAGCATCTCCTTGTACCTTTCCCAAGCTTCACACAGTGATTCACCAGAATGCTGACTAAATTGTGTAAGAGCATTCCTCATGGCAGCAGTCTTTGCCATAGGAAAGAATTCAGTCAAGAACTTTTGTGCCAGATCTTCCCATGTAGTGATGGAACCTGCTGGAAGTGAATGCAACCAGCTTTTTGCTTTGTCTCTCAAAGAGAAGGGAAACAACCTTAGCTTGATAGCGTCCTCAGAAACTCCGTTGGTTTTGAACGTGTCACAGATCTCAATGAAGTCCCTGATATGCATGTTGGGATCCTCAACAGATGAACCCCCAAACTGGACTGAGTTCTGGACCATTTGGATCGTGCCCGGCTTGATCTCAAAATTATTTGCAGCAATAGCCGGCCGCACAATACTCGACTGAATATCATTAATCTTGGGCTGAGAATATTCCTTCAGCGCCTTGTTATCTGCCATTTCTCCAGTAACTTCCAAATCTTCTTCACTGTCCTCCACTAAATCCTCTTCGTGCTTCTCTTCTTCCAGATTTTCTTTACGAGCTTGAGATCGAGTAAGCATACACGCTCAAGATAGCACCTGAGAAACCCCAAAGTAAATGAGTGAGAAAAACGTCTGAGTCAGTAAATTTAATCCAAATTGATGACAAGATCATAAACTAAACAAACAATGAACCGAGTCCCCGGCAGCGGCGCCAAAAACTTGTTCGCACTTATTCACGCAAGAGAACGTGGTCAACAAGTAATATAGAGTAAATAGGATTCGTTCCCACAGGGACTCAAATTGTTCGTTATGTTCACTTATGCACCAACTTATGATTTACACTCACTGCTAAGACAATCACAATTTTGGTTTTGATTTACTAAAGATTAATTACCAACTAAGCCAATTACGAGGAAATAACTTAACTTTAACTTTATAATAAACAAACATGGGATTCAATTTCATTAACTACTTCACCTAGAATCTTATGCCCTTTAGCCTAGCATGTGACAGAATTGATTACTGATTAGATGCACTAAACTGATACACACCAACTTTCGTTGTGCATATACCATCCTACTGATCATCCACAATTGATAGAAGTCAAGTAGTCACCAAATATGTGTAGTCCCTATATGTCTATAGCAATTGAACACATACCGGTTGAGAATCAAGCACCCATTAAACCACATAGTCGATGCAAGACGGTTAGAATTACATCACAAATTAATACATGTTTTTCACATGCAAAAACCTATGCTAGCATGAATTGTTCTAAACCCTAGATCCACTTTCGCATTCACTAGGATTAAACAAACAATTACAAGTGTTCGCGACGCACTTATAATGAATAAGCATAAACATACTAGGCAATCAATACATTCAATCACACACCAAAGCATAAATAACACTCAATTTCTAGAATCCATAGCAAAATCCATTAAAACCCCATGATAACGAATTAGCCCATAATTGACCTAATTGCCATCATGGGTTCTATGGAAAACATAATTCTAAAATAAACAAGTAAATATATAGAAGAAGAAATAAGGTTTAGAATTAAATCCCCAAAATAGAAGAGTACAAAGGTTCCAAAGAATAATCCTTGCTTGTCACTAGCTTGGAGAAATTCTTTATCTCCTTTTCTCTCTTCCCAAAAACTAGGTTATATTACGTAACGTGTATATATCCTCATGATTACAAGGGTTGGATGTTTATATAGGCTCTACGCATCTTGCCCAATAAGAAAAATACCTTAAATACAACTAGAATTCGATTTTTGTGTCAAAAACCACTTAAAATACAATTTCAGATCGAATAAGGGCAAAACTGGAAAATCAGCACGACCCTGAGCAGTCTGCTCAAGCACGGCGCAGACTGCCCAGCCATATTCTGCCACCTGGCGCAGACTGCTCAAGAAATGGCGCAGTCTGCCCAGCCATATTCTGGTGAAGCTTTTCTTTCCTCGTTTTTTAGCTTTTTCTCCTTCGTTTTTGCTCCGTTTGCTCCCGTTCTTTTTGCGTTCTCTTCCGTTTTCAATCCTCTATGCTTGGAATCCTCATGGTGAATCACAACAAGACTCCATTCTACATTATTAAGCCCGAATTCAACTCCAAAAGTAACGGAAACAACGATCTTAATCAACATTATTCCAACCCTGCACAATTAAACAAAACACATCAAAACTACCACAATCTTGAGGTCAAAACAATCAATTTAAGCCGATTTAGAATGTTCCAAGTGGATATAAAATCCACTTATCAATCATTCTTATCTATGTTGTCAACCAAAGGTATTCTTCATGACATATAAATATTTGAATCCACATCCATTCTATTTATTTATTAGAACAACCGTTACATCGTAGTCGTAACCACTATTCGTTCTTACATCATTACATAAAAAAAGTTTTAATTCTATCAAAAATTTGGGTTCTTACAGTTCACATTCCTCGTATGATTCGAAATCAAACTTATCCAAGTATCCATCCTTATGTAACTTGGAAATGCGATTCTCATTTATATGGCCTAAATGACATTGCTAGAGGTATTTTTGATTTGAGTCATTTGTTTTAAGACGTTTGTTATTTATGTTATAGACATGAGTATCAAGATCAAGAACATATAAACCATTAAACAAACGTGCAACCCCATAGGTAACATTATTCAATGAAAACGAACAACCATTGTTCTGAATCAAAAACGAAAAAACAATCTTGTCCAAACAAGAAATGGAAATAATGTTTCTGTAAATCGCAGGCACGTAAAACAGTTCTCAAGTTCTAAAATAAGCCCAGTGGGCAATGATAAATAATAAGTCCCTACAACTAAGGCAGCAACCTTTGCTCCATTGCCATCACGTATGTCAACTTCTCCTTTCGCCAAAGTTCTACTCCTTCAGAGTTCTTGCACATTTATACAAATGTGGGAACCACATCCAGTATCTAATACCCATGATGTAAAAGTAGACAAATTGACTTCTATAACATAAATACCTGAATCAGAAATCTGAACAGCATTCAGTTTCTTTAGATCCTCTAAATAATTTTGACAATTTCCCTTTCTTTCACCTTATTTACACGCATACAAGGCCTTGCTTGTATCAAATATCTCTCGACGAGCCTGTCCTTCAAACATACGTTTAAGGTGCTCGATCATGATATAAGAATCAAAATTCTCATGCTGTTTCTGCAGCTCAGGACTCATAGTCGCAAGCATCAAACAGGTGACATCGGTGTCATCATCCAAATGCTTCTGATAAGCATTTCATTGAGCCTCCGTTGCACCTTCAGGGAGAGGTCCAGGGCAAGGGATATCTATGACATAGAGCTTTCGCTCTTGCCTGAGGACAATCCTTAAATTCCTTTACCAATCTAGGAAGTTAGTTCCTATCAATTTGTTCTTCTCAAGGACTGTTCATATAGAGAAGTTATTTGAGTTATTTGCATAAAATAATTAGTCTACTGATTAAATTATGTTCAAGTGATTATTCATATATATTCAAAATATACATCTCCCGCTATTTTTATCAAATCAATAGCCCTACCTATCAATTCGGAAAAGTGTCTCTAAACCTTTCTAGTGAGCCAAGATCCATATTTTATCCCTTTTAAGGTCAGCTTTGGCTTTTCTCCTTAAAATGATTATTTAGGTAGGCAACATTTGTCAATTATATCATATATAACTCTTGGATAGTTTGGTAGAACAACATTTCTTCACATAACAACATTTGTTCCTATTAATCCAATTAATCTTACCAAACTCCATGCCTCTAAGTTCACAATCCTTTTGTGGTCACTTAGTTTAGTCGAACCCAATGGTCTAACAATTGAGTATCACTAATTTACACGATCGCGCCTTACCACGATAAACGAAGGTACTCCGCTTTGGCGCACCTACCCTTTGTCGATCTAAGTCTTGACGAGTGTTTCCCATTTGGAAGGCATCTTAAACTTAATATTTTTCTTAGGGGTTTGTTAATTAAAACGACCATGATCCCATCATAAAGAGATTCCCAATTTTTCCTTGAATTAAATACATCATATCAATATTCACCAATGGTTTGATTTCCAGGTTGTTGGAGGAGTCACAAGCGGCCTCGCTTAATACCCAACTTCCTTACAAGTATGACCCATTTTTGACAAAATCTCCCCATATCGAAATAATTGAAAATTCGTATTTAATTCCGTGTTTCATAAACACAGAAATCTCATAGTCGTTATTTTTAATTTTAAAATCTCGAGTCGTTACAGATTTTATCTTGTTTAAGCAGGCATGGCATGGGTGATGTATCTAATACATTCAATCATACATAATTAATCTAATTAAAGCATGCATCATAATGTATCCTACACATGCATTCATACATCAATATGTAAAGTGCAGTATGTAAACGTGGTTGGTTATGGCCTTTATCCTATAAGATCCTTTCAAGCTAATGAAAAGATCAAGGTCAATCTATAGTGGAATAAAATACTATACTATTACATGTCTTCTTATTTGCTGCTACAATGCCTCCTTGGATCGCCTCCTTGGTTGCTTGTCTTCATGTACATTACATAAACAAAACAACTATACTAATGTATTTACAAGGAGAACTCGAGTTACATTCGAGATTTAATTATTACAAAGAATGACGACATGCAAGTCGTATTTAGAAACCAAACCATAAACAAAACCTCTATCCTATGGGTCTCAAGGCCATAACCATCCACCATGCTCAAGTAACAATTAAAGAACATGTCATATTATCCAATCATGTTAAACCATATCATATTTCAGATGATCCCATCAAAGAAATCATATAAGGCAAAAATCAAAAAATCAAAATCAAATTCTAAAAATAATAAATCGCCGTTTTCAGATACTAAACGGCGTGAAACGCCTTACAGACGAGTCGATGATAGCTTTGTTATCAGCTTTGTTCAGACGCTCGTTTTTAGTCAGAAAACACATATCGTTTGCAAAAATCGGACACTGGACACAGATTTCACAAAATCTTAACAACGTATATAGAAATCGTATCGTATACAATCCCCATATCAAGAACAAACATAAATCATATATATAATCATCCCATGATTATACAATCCACTAATATATCATATGTTCAAAACATATACATACACATCTTGTATAATCACAAAAACATGGCAAATCACATACATGCTTATATACACCAAAACTGTTAAACACATAACCGAATTAAAAGCGTTTTGAAAGTCGCTCTGATACCATTGTAGGGTTTCGAGGCAATAAATGCAGTGGAAAACAATTATTAAAACAATAAAATTGAAACCCAGTCGTAGGATCCATGCAAGACAAGACGTTTAATTCGTAGTTATGAACGTTTACCTTAAAACGAAGCTTTAACAAATTGATGACAGATGGAGATCCAAAGATGCAATCACCACACAGCCCTTGTAGCAAGATCTGCGTCTCCAAACCAGTCCACACAAACGTCCAATCATCCAACGATCAAGGGAGATGGTACTAGCTGAAGAACCTACTTCTCTCTCTCTCTAGCCTCTCACACGTTTTAACGAATTGCAAAAGTGTGTCCCTAAACAATACATCATAATGTATTTATAGGGAAGAGAGATTGGGCTAAAACCCTAAATCGAATTGGGCTTCTCCAAACCCATTCTGATTTGGTTTTATTATTAAATTCGAATTCTCTTTAATAATTAATTAAGACCAGCTCAATTAATTAATAACCAATTTCGAATTTAATGATTTAATTTAAATTAAAACTCCTTTTAAACGTTCTTATTGTGCGTGTAACCCTTTAGGTTATTATTACGTTGGCAATAACTTTAATATCCAATAATAAAATTATAAACAATGAACAGCATCTAGTAATACATCATTGATACCCAAGTAATAATAATAATTAGTGATCCAATTAAACCTTTCGTGATATAATGTTTCCGTGTAATATAATCCATTTAACCAAATATTATAGATTAAACTCGAGGCATGTTATTCTTCATCCTCTTCAACGTTTAATCTGGGTTTCCTTGATCAATGAGTAGACTATTAAAACAAATCAATATTTGAGCATGCCCATGCATTTTCATAGTCTCACTCAATCAAGAGGCCAATAACATCTCTCCTACCAATAGGAGGGTTAAATCCTATATCTATCATTCATATTTCTCATACGACTCATAATATACCCGATGTCCACTTTTATCATCACCCGGTAAAAGGTAACTTTTAATTTAGTCAAAGTATAATAATCCTCGTATAGAAATATAATGATCTCAAGTCTAAGGAGCATTACACCATTATCACTGTGAGTCTTTCTAATGACATTATCAACATGTAAAATCTCACTGTGGGTTAATCCAGTACCATGTAGAATATTACATGCACCTATATTCTTCACTTTAGTATCACTATACCTATGACCAATGAGATGTGGCCATCCATCAATAAACATACTAATCTTTATGCATTATAATTGTCCCATATTAATAATGCTCGATTAGAGATATTTAGGAATATAAACACTATTCATATAATCTCATTTTTAAGTCACATACTTAAAGATATAGAATACGTGTTCTATATTCCAAGGATATTTATTACTCGAACATTTATATCGCAGTAAATTAATACATAATAAATTAATGTAGAATAATTCGTAGAACATAATCATTAAATAACAAAATAGTCTTTCCTAGAAGCACAATAACATTGTCTCTAGGGCACTAACACTATCATAACGAACACATTTTTTCACAGTGATGGAGAACCATTCGAGAATGAATGTGGCTTCGTTTGACCTCAAAAGGTGTCCACCACACTTTCTCTTCAAACATAAGGTTTAAGACCCATCCCTTTGGAGGATTCCAAAACCATATTTCTTGTCAGACCTTTGGTAAAAGGATCCGCTAAATTTCTTTCGGATTTCACATAATCCACCGATATGACTCCATTCCTCAATAATTGTTTAATTGCAGCGTACCTTATGCGAATGTATCTCTTTATACCATTATAAACAATTCTTTTGGAAATTCCAATGGCTGCTTGTGAATTACAATGTAACGAAATCGGAATATTTGTATTTCCCCACAATGGTACATCTGCCAGCATGTTTCTTAACCATTCAGCTTGTTGAGAAGCCAACTTCAGGGCAATGAATTTAGACTCCATAGTAGAGTGAGCAATACATGTTTGTTTAACAAATTTCCAAGAAATAGCTCATGCACCCAAGGTAAAAACATAGCCACTTGTAGAGCTTACTTCATCGTTATCTCTCACCCAATTAGCATCACTATATCCTTCCAAAACAGCGGAAACTTGTTAAAATGCAAGTCCCCAATTCATTGTTCCCTTCAAATATCGCAGCAAACGGTAAAGTGCATTCCAATGTTCATTGCTTGGATTATGAGTGTAACGACTCAACCAGTTCACAGCATAGGCTATGTCTGGACGAGTATAGTTCATGAGAAACATCACGCTACCAATGATTTTCGCATATTCCGACTAGGACACAGCATCTCCATTGTTCTTCTTAAGGTGTATGCTAGAGTCATATGGAGTTCTCACGGGCTCTACTTCAAAGCAATCAAACCTTTTCAACATTTTTTCTATGTAATGAGATTGAGACATGGAAGAACCATGTTCTGTCCTAGTCAATTTAATCCCAAGAATCACATTATCTTCTCCCAAATCTTTCATGTCAAACTGAGAGGACAAGAAATTCTTAGTTTCATTCACCACTATAATACTAGTCCCCAAAATCAAAATATCATCCACGTAGAGACATATAATAACATAATCAGATCCTATTTTCTTTGAATAAAGACATGAATCTGAAGTATTCACCATATAGCCATTGGTAATTAAGACGTGATCAAAATTTTCATACCATTTTCTTAAGCTTGCTTTAGCCCATAAATTGATTTCCTAAGCCTACACACCTTGTTCTCTTGACCTGGAAATTCAAAACCTTTAGGTTGTTGTTAGGGAGCAAAACCCGAGATAATCAACTAATGTAAAGCACACACAACAAAATTAAATGACACGGAATACCCGCGTCCCAACTTGTATTATTAATCCAAACAATAATCAATGATACAATCAATCTCACCAAACGGTGTTTCACTCACACGATACTTAAGCCAAACAATACTCAAGCATATCTAACAAACATAATATGACTATGTATATATAGCCATCACAAACTTAGCCACCAAGTTACCATACAAGTATAATCATATTTGGTTTCCAATTACCTACCAAATTCTAATCATACTTGGTATCTAATCATCTACCCTGTAGTAATTATCCAAATATAATTATTATATTACCCATATTTGTCTTGGACCACCAAAGCCCATACTACCGTATTGGGTTTAACCCAATAATCATCCCCTTCAACCCAAAACGATTTCATGCACAACCAATTTAACGGTTACCATCATGACATCAACGTCGATCCGCCAATGCCTCCCCTTGAACAATAACCTCTCCTTCTAGCACAAAAAGATTTTTCTTGTCCTTCCAAACTTTGAGTATCTCTAAATCCTTTTTAGTGACCTCCAATAAACCGTTCTTCATCATAACAGTATGTCCCAAATCAACTAATTTACCCAATGGAATTAGATTTCGATTTAACTCCGGTACGTACCTTACTTGAGTTAACCTCCGAACACGACCATTGTGAAGTTTCATTGTTACCTCACCAATGCCATCAACCTTTACCCTTTTATTGTTTGGTAAAGTTACCATCTTTCTATCACACTTCTCGTAAGATGAGAACCACTCCTTCCTAGCACATATGTGATGAGAACATCCCGAGTCAAGCACCCATTCTTCTTTCGATCCCTTATCTTCTTGAACCAGAAGAGCATCTTCATCAACTGTTACAAGCAAAACACTACCCACTCCTTGAGTTTTCTTCAACTCCTTCAAATCTTCTCTTACTTATGGACACGTGTATTGTACATGACCCAATTCTCCGCAATAAAAACACTTAATATTAGGGTTACGTTTCTTAGCATACATCTTATTCTTATCACGCGCATCTACCACAAGTACACTTCCATTAGATACGTCATTCGATCCTTGCTTCATCAATCCTTCGGTCTTTAGAAGAACGACGATGGTCTCATCCAAATCTAACATCGTTTTCCCAACCAATAAAGAAGTAATCACAGTACTGTACTTCTTTGGTAGAGACACAAGTAAAAGAACAGCTTTGTCCTCATCCTTTAATTTTTTATCAAAATTATTCAGCTGGTTAATCAATCCATTAAAATAATTCAGATGATCTCTTAAATCTCCATCTTCTTCCATCTTGAGCCCGAACAAATCTTTCTTGAGGAACAACTTGTTAGCCAAAGACTTTGAGTGATATTTCTTCGTCAACTTCTCCCACAAATTCTTAGGGTTATTCTCATCAAGAACATCATACTTGATTTCCGGTGCAAGGGCCAACCGGATTGTCGAAGCCGCAAGTAACTTCATGTCTTGCCACTTTGCAGTTTCCACATCAGTAGGCTTCTTATCTTCAACAGTCGCATATAACCCTCGTTGAATTAACAGATCTTTCACTATGCTCTGCCATAACGTAAAATTGTTTCTTCCATTAAACAATTCAATCTTGAATTTTCCTCCACCCATATCCATCACAAACCTTGGCTCTGATACCACTTGTTAGGGAGCAAAACCCGTGAGATAATCAACTAATGCAAAGCACACACAACAAAATTATATGACACGGAAAACCCGCATCCCAACTTGTATTATTAATCCAAACAATAATCAACAATACAACCAATCTCACCAAACGGTGTTTTACTCACACAATACTTAAGCCAAACAATACTCAAGCATATCTAACAAACATAATATGACTATGTATATATAGCCATCACAAGCTTAGCCACCAAGTTACCATACAAATATAATCATATTTAGTTTCTAATTACCTACCAAATTCTAATAATACTTGGTATCTAATTATCTACCTAAGACATATTATCTATAATAATTAGCCAAATATAATTATTATATTACCCATATTTGTCTTGAACCACCAAACCCATACTATTGTATTGGGTTTAACCCAACAGCTACACCATGTAAATTTCTTCTTCTAAATCACCATTCAAGAAGGTCGTTTTAACATTCATCCGGTGCACTACTAAGTTAAAAATAGAAGCTAAAGCAATTAAAGACCTGATCGTCGTAATTTTAGTGACGGGAGAGTAGGTGTCAAAATAGTCAATGCCCTTTTTTTGAGCATAACCTACTACAACCAACCTCGCCTTGAATTTATCAATGGTACCATCAGGCCTCAATTTTTTCTTGAAGATCCACTTGCACTTGATAGGCTCACACCCTTTCGGTAAATCCACTAAACCCCAAGTGTGGTTGGACAAAATAGAATCTAGTTCATTGTGTATGGCTTCTCTCCAAAATGTAGCATCAATGGAAGTAATTGCCTCCTTGTAGGTTTTAGGATCCTCACCAATGAAAAATGCAGAAACCACATGTTCATTTATTTTATCATAATTATCCTCAACTTCTATCAAGAATGCAGTTATAAAATCAGATCCAAAACTCATTTCAATTCTTTGTCTTTTACTTCTCCTAGGTTCGTGCTCGCCAACATGCTCATTCTGAACGGAAGAAGAACCGGACAAATGCACATCTTTGTCATATGGAGGAATGGAAGCACTACCTGTCATAGATCTATGAAAAGGGAATACATGTTCAAAAAATTCAGCATCAAGTGACTCTGAAATAGAATGATCGCTTAAGGACATAAATCTATAAGCACTAGGATTATCAGCATATCCAACAAACACAGCATCATGTGTCTTAGGCCCTATGCTAGTTCTCTTAGGAGGCGGCAAACAAACTTTAACAAGACATCCCCACCTTTTTAAATTTGTCAGATTTGGAGCAAATCCTTTCCATAACTCATATGGGATTTTAGAAAGGCTTTTATGAGGAACCCTGTTAAGAATATAACAAGCTGAAAGAACAGCTTCCCCCCACATGTTATCAGCTAAGCCCGAACTAATAAGCATGGAATTCATCATATCCTTATGAGTCCTATTTTTTCTTTCCGCTACCCCATTTTGTTGGGGAGAATAAGGGGCACTAAGTTCATGTATTATTCCATTTTTTCACAAAATTCCTTAAGGTAAGCATTCCCATATTCCCCTCCCCTATCAGACCTTACCCTCTTTATTTTTTCATTTAATTGATTTTCCACTTCAGCCTTGTATTGCAGAAACATTTCTAAAACCTCATCTTTTGTTCTCAAAAGATAAACTCTTGTATATCTAGAAAAGTCATCTATAAAAGTTACGTAATATCTTTTACCTCCTTTACTAATCGTGTTTTTGAAGTCAGCCAAATTTGAATGGATTAGCTCTAAAAGTTTTGACTCTCTAGTTTTAATGGATTTAAAAGGCTTCTTAGTAAATTTGGCTTCTAAACACACAGGGCATTTCGAGAATTCATTAACATTCATAGCATCAATTAAGTTCAGTTTGTTGAGTCTTTTAATAAAAGTAAAATTTAAGTGATCAAGTCTACCGTGCCATACCGAAACAGTTTCAGCAACATAAGCAAAACCAGAAGAACTTCCATTAACAATTTTAGATACAGTGTTCAAGACAAAAAGGCCCTCATTCAGGTATCCCTTCGCTACAAACTCCCCATTTTTTGTTAAAACCAATTTATCAGCCTCAAACACAATCTTTAGACCAGCCTTATTTAACAAAGCACCAGAAATTAAATTTCTACGCAAAGTGGGAACAAAGAGCACATTGATTAGAGCTAAAGTTTTTCCAGATGTGAGTTTAAGATGAATCTTCCCTTTACCAAGAACTCCAATAACACTTTGGTTTCCATGTATACACATTCTCCGTCAGCAACATCTTCAAAATCATCAAACAAATCTTTGTTGGCAAAAAAATGTCTCGACGCTCCTTTATCCAACACTCATTCAAATTTATTCTCCACTATGTTTGTTTCAACAACCACTGCGGCAATGACATCATCTGATTCCACCAGGTTCGCTTTATAAGCAATCCTTCCTTCAGATTTTCCATTTGTTTGTTGTTGTCCACGACGTTGGAAGCATTGGTAAGCCTTATGACCAGATTTTCCACACACATAGCATTGTAGCTTGTTTTTATTCTTTTCAACTTTGCCGCCATCTTTGTAAGAATGATTCTGTTTCTTACGATTCCATTGGTTCTGGCCTTTCTTAGTACCATTTTTGAATGTTTCCCTAGTAGAAAAATCACTAGAAACAACAAGATTAGCATTAGAAACATTAACATGAGAATGAACATGTTTATCTTTGATGCGATTAGCCTCTTCAGTTCGCATGTGACTAATTAATTCTTGTAAAGTTAAGTTCATTTTCTTATGTTTGAGTTGATTCCTGTAATCACTCCAGGAAGGTGGAAACTTTTCGAGCAAAACATTCGCTTGCAAGATCTCACACATTTTCATTCCTTCATTGAGCACATCAGTTGTCATGTTCTCGTATACATGCACCTGCTCCATGATGGGTTTGTCATCGACCATGTTGAATTGCAGCCATTTTCCCACAACGTACTTCCTTTTTCCTACATCATCAACCGCATATTTCTTTTCCAGCAAGTCCTATATCAATTTACCCGATTTATGAGTGATAAAGACATCAAAGAGAGAGTTACACATATGATTGAGAAGATGCCCTCTTACAGTTTTGTTATCCTTTTCATTTTTTTTTTGGGATTCTTCGTTCAATGTATTTGTACGAGCAGCAGCAGGTGTAGCACCAGAAGTAGTGTCAGTTGGAGTGTCCGAGGTGTTTGTCTCCCCAAGAGGTGGCTCAGAAAACAACACATAATCAATATCAAGTTGTTCGAAGAAAATTAGCAATTTTTTAGACCAACGTTTGTAATTGTTTCCATCTAACGGTTCAAGCTTTGACAAATCTGGTATGATTTTGTTCAAAGTAGCAGCCATGATAAACAAACAAAATCGCTTTTAAATTGTAGAAAACTAATAATAGATCAGGACTTGAAGGTTAAGAACAAAACCAGAATGGCTCGAAAGAAATTGTTGTGCCGTGATGATCCAAAGCGATTTTGGCAAAACCCAAAGATGCAAGTCTAAATGCCGATCGCTTCCAAGGTTAACACAACTTTCCCCAATGCGTGCACTCGCAATAGGAGAAATGGAGTTTAAAAGTGTAAAGCCCAGATAGAATCAAAAGGGGGAGATAAGTCTTTTTTTTTAATGAGCATCTCCAATGTAGAAGACCCCTTAGCTAAAATTATAAATATAATACCATAAATAAAATTTATAGAGATTTTGTAAAAAAAATATTCACTCCAATGGACATTACCCTTAGCAAAAAAAATTAGATAATCTTATTTCGTTGGCTATATTTGGCCAACCTCCAGAGACCTGTAAGAAAGATTTTATATGATCTATTACCTTATAAAAATATATTTCTATTTATAATAACATGAAATAATAATAACATACTATATTTACAATATAATCAACATTTTAGCCAATATACCATTGAAGCACAACATTTTACAGGTTCAACAAATTTTACATAATCAATATTTTTCCGATTTAGCCAACCATTTTTAGATAATGTCGTTGGAGATGCTCTTAGTCGTGCTCAGATGTTTATATATTTGAGTCTAAATGAACGTTATAGAAATTTGAAGGGATTGTAGTAAAGAAGAGAAAACCAAGGGGCTGAAATCAATTCAATAATAAACAACAATAACAACCAATGAAGAGACCAGCAAACATAAATAGGGTTCCCTTCTAGAGAGAATTTGTTATATAGAGAATATGAGAGAATCACTTAAAATGTATTAAAATTGCCCTTTATATAAGGCCCCTTACGGGTCCCTTTTACAAAAAAGTCTTATAATTCTATCCTCTATCCATTTGTCAAAGAAAAAAAAAATTTAAAAAAAATTAAAAAAAACTGTTGCCATGTCATAATTTTTTTAAAAAAAATTACTTTTTTTTTTGTAATTTTTTTTATAAATAAATAGAGGGTAGAATTATAAGACTTTTTTGTGAAGATGCCCCTGGCGGGGCCCTAAGAAATAAATGGAAATAAATGGTTTAGATTGATTCTCTCATATTATCTATATAAGGAGGTCCTCTCTAGAATATTTACATAAATATATAAAGGCCATTATTCTAGAGAGGACCTCCTTATATAGAGAATATGAGAGAATCAATCTAAACCATTTATTTCCATTTATTTCTTTGGGCCCCGCCATGGGCACCTTCACAAAAAAGTCTTATAATTCTACCCTCTATCTATTTATAAAAAAAAATTTACAAAAAAAAAAAATTTTAAAAAATTTATTTTTAAAAAAAAAATGATGACAAGGCAACAGTTTTTTTAATTTTTTTAAAAAAATTTAATTTTTTTTTTCGATAAATGGATAGAGTATAGAATTATAAGATTATTTTGTAAAAGGGCCCCGTCAGGGGCCTTATATAAGGGACAATTTAAATGCATTTTAAGTGATTCTCTCATATTCTCAATATAACAAATTCTCTATAGAAGGGGACTCAATATATAAATATAAATGAGTCTGTTGACATTTCGAACACTATATGTATAAAGCTGATAAGAAAGTTCTTTCTGCAAGGTTTCATGCTTTGATGATGTTGCAAATTACAATTAACAAATAACTAGGCCAAAATAGCTAGCATAAAATGAAAATGCAGTGGATAAATTACATGACATGCAGTAGTACAAATCGCAAAAAAAAAAAGAAAAAATCAGTGAAAAGTTCATATATAATATGTCGTCCACATGAAAACGATAAATTCAATTTAATTGGAAAATCACAATTTCCGACAAGCTGTTTCCAATGAATTAGGTGGATTAGAAAATTTTCCAGAGGAAATTTTGCTGAAAGTGATTTTGTCAGCTGCTTCGGTATAGGTGACACCCTCATAGTTTATATACTCTGTGGGTCGTTCACAGGGTTCCACAACAAATTGAGTCCCATTCACAATGATTGTGCTACCACACAAGCTATTTTCTTCAAATTTGTACTTTCCACCATATCCGCAACATGATTCAAGAGAATGCGTGAATCCTGCATGTAGTTCTTATTCATAACAAGGACATTAATAAAACTCTGTTTTGAATACGTGACTAATTAGTTCTTGTTAATTAATTAGGGAGGATGATCATATCAGTGTACTTGCCATATTTCTTTGGTTGTTGATAAAGAGAATATTTAGCAGAATATACATCTACATATGTCAAAGCGGCCAAGGGAAGGTCTTTTCGAAGTTGATCGACACCTTTCTTCAACAAGTTGTTAAAGTATTGGGCTAAATCATTATAGCGTTTTGCACAACCAACAGCATCTAGTTGATTGTCTGCGACTGGAGCCACTGTCAAAAGAATTGGAAGGCAACCAAGAGGTCCAGTGTTATGGATCCAAAATGTTCTGCCTCCCAAACTATATAAAATCTGAAAATTAGGCACATAACATTACCATCACTTCACAATGTTATGATCAAAAGTGTTAGATACATTATTGATCAAGTAGGCGCATCTATGCAAGACTTACCTTTACATTTGATGATAACGTGTTGATCAAATTTGGTACAATCGCTTTGATTTCATCATCAGTCTTATGGTCCAACACCTCTGTGGTGATGTCAACTTGGCCTATGTCAAGTGTATATAAAGCTTTCGCAAAGTATTTCTTTTTTGGCATTAATTTCTTGAAAATCTTTGCTGCAAATAAGTATATAGCAGTACTTCATTAATTTTGATTATGATATATAGAATAATGATGTTGGAGAAACCTAGCTCCCTACATATGTGTGCCAGTGTAGCCTGTATAGGTGTGATTTTCGACAAATGCCAAACAAAGATTCGTATTTGTGTACCTTGTGTTTGTGATCTATTTACAAATTGTGCAAACTGAGCAATCTGAATGTCGAGGGAGATGGGATTAATTCCACGGGGTCGTCTGGCTGCAGGAATGACGTTCGATGTAGGAAGTGCAATGGTAGACAAAATATTGGCAAAGTTTGCACCATGAGAGAAGTCTGCGCCTAAGGAATCCAAGTATGGATGAAGGAATGGTAAGCCTAAGCGACTAGCTTCACCATCAAAAAAAATATCATTAGTCATGCAAGTCAATTCAACCAAAAGGAATCACAAGTACTAAATAGCTAGTGTACATATCATTAGTCATTAGTCATGCCAGGGACACACCAATGAAATCGATAATAAGGCGTCCATCGGAAGGCCTTCCTGCATTTCCACCAAAGAAAGATTGGCCAAAAGTAGGTGGTCTGCTAGAAAACATGGTAGCAAATGCACCTGTGTCGGAATTTGCATCACCGAAGTTAAAAATTGCTGGAAAATCACAAGTATCTGATGCGGCAGAGACATGATTGTTGAGGGTTGTAGAATGAGTTACAAGTATTGAAAACAAGAAAAGAGAAAGCGCTGAATATTTGGCCATGCTAAAAAACCTTTTTAGGGTATAAAGAGGTTGATATCGAAGGTTTGATAAGAAGGTGAGGTATTTATAGTTATATTGCATGCCTATAGTTTGGAGTAACTTTGAATATATCAGTTCTGGCTGGCTAATAATAGATGATAGTGTAGTTGAGCGCGCAAGAAAATCCAAGAGCGAATCATTCTCAGGTCAAATAATTTAAGAATCAGATAGCCTCCATATTGCCGTATAAATGCCGATGTATCATGTAAATTGACTAATGCTCTCGCCGTGTTTGTAAATGTGTTAATTTGTGTTTGTAAATGTGTTAATTTGAGTCGGATTATAATTTTTGAGAATTTATTGAAATCGAGTATTTAATTGTAAGTGAACAAAATTCAGTGGATAAAAACATTAGAACAGGTTTTTAAAAGTGGGGGGCTATATAAATTTTGTGGATCTTTGGATACACTTGCTATCCGAGAACAATTAACCAATCTAGATTTACGAATTATATATTATAGATTCTTAGCATATAACATTGCTTTTGAACTTAGAAAGTTTTACTTGACAAAGTTGGCAGGATGGTTAAATATTGAGTTTACAAGATGCTTTTTAACTTATGTTTTACTCTTCTAATCTTTTCGAAGAAAAATGTAATGAGTTAGTATGTCGTAAAACTTTGTTATTTCGATTATTTTACTTTAAACAAAATTTATACGTAAAACAATTTAAATTACATATATACTAGCCGGTAACCCGTGCCGAAGCACGGGCCGGACGGACACGTGTAAATTATCGATAATAAATATAATTAATGAATATTATTTTAAAATGTATTTTTACAAAAATTGAATGATAAAAATATCTAATAAATAAATACTATTAAATTATGTAATTATAGGGAATTGAATACGGGTGAAATTAAAAAAAATTAAAATAGATAAATAAAAAAATATAATTAATAAGTTTTATTTAAATATAAACTTGTAAAGAATTGAATGATAAAAGTATATAACAAATAAACGCTACTCCCTCTGTTTTTTTATATGACGATTGACTTTTTGCACACAAATCCAAGTGCTTTGACCGGGCACTTATAATTATTATTTTTAAGATTTTCTTTTTTTGAATTAAAATACACAATAAATATTTTAATTCACAAAAAGAAAATTTTAAAAATATTAATTTTAAGTACCCGGTCAAAGCACTTGGAAATGTGTGCAAAAAGTCAAACGTCATATAAAAAAAACAGAGGGAGTATTTAATAATGTGGTGATATGGAATCGAACACGGGGTGAAATTAAAGAAATTAAATTAAATAGATAAATCTTGTATAATTATGTAGTTGGAAGGAACCGAACCTCAAGTTAAGTGATAACTAAATTTGGTACTTTGTTATTTTGGTACTATTATGTACCATGTACCATTAAAACATGGTTTTGCACATTAATATAGAGTATTGATTGTATCCGTGAAAGTCCCTAATCCGGTGACAAAAACTAAAATCATGTATACCATAAATTATAAGTTCAATTTCCACCTTCTTTTTTCTAATTTATTTGGATAAAAAACATATGTACGAGATAAATCGAAAATAAATTACGTTCCCAGAAGTCTTTAATTTGCAAATCATATATATCCATCTATTTACTTCGGCTCGCCTCTCTTATAATTTATGGATCGTTCACTGTCCTTCCTTTTACCATTCAAACACTCAAAGTATTAAATATGGCTTTGTACCTTTAGAACCGAAAATAGAGTGCCCGTTTGGCATAACTTTTTTTTAATAATTTATGGATTTATTTTCGAATAAAAATTTTATATTTTGATAAAAAAATTTATACAAATATTTAATTTAATAAATTGCAGAAATAAGTTAGAAAATAAATTGAAAAGTTTGGAATCTCTAACTTTGTTTTAAAATAAATTGACTTATTCCGGAAAAAAGTTCCCCCAAACACCCCAAGAATATGATTGCAAACCAAGGTGCATTACTAATTCAACAATTTGTTCGAAGTAAATTCGTCGTCACCTTTATTATTTATAAATAGTTTTATAAATGTGGCAACTGATTTAAAAAATTGTTATTATTAATGACGTCTTGGATCAGAAATTTATTAAAATTTTTGCATTACACATCGAAAGATACTTTTGTTTAAGCAAATAATTGCGGGCCTTGTCATCTGTTTTTTACAATATTATCTGCATTCCTGAATCGTTTAAAATTTAAGAGTTAATTGCATTTTGCATCCCCCAGCTTTAGTCCAATTTCAATTATGTATATGTAGTTTCATAAATTGCACTTTGCATCCCCAAACTTTAAATCATAAGTCAAATCACAATCCCTTATACATTTTCTATCAAAAATAATATTGCTTTTAACGAATACATTAACAAATGCGATATAAAATGATTGCAATGATGATATAAATTATAGATTTTAAACATGTAACTAATTTTACACTTTAAAATTCTTTAAATTATAATTTAATATTATTTTTTGACCATTAATCAATTATATTATATTTGTAAAAAAGTAAACTAATAAGTTTTCATTAAATAAAGTTGTGACTATTATGATATATGATACGTATAAAATCATTAAAATTTATTTATACCATCATAAAATATAAATTATATAATTACTACACAATTTTATATCGCATTTGTCAATACAATCGTTAAAAGAAATATTATTTTTGCTAGAAAACGTATAAGGGATTGTGATTTGACCTATAATTTAAAGTTGGGGGATGCAAAGTGCAATTTATAAAACTACATATACATAAATAAAATTGGAGTAAAGCTAGGGGATGCAAAGTGCATTTAACTCAAAATTTAAAGATAATGCAAAGAACGGACCAAGTATCGCTGTCAGTCAACTTTGAATATCAGACTTTCTATATGAAGATATGTATATCCACGTATAGAACAATTACTATTACTTAATAATAATCAACTATAGAACAAGTCACGAAGACAATTTCAATTTTCAACAGTTAATTAGAGATTTCTTCTTAATTTAAAATTCTAGCAATGTTCAAATGTCTACGCTTGCGTTACTATAAATACCAGACTCTCCTAATCTTTGCTTCATACCAAATTAAATATATATTTTGATAACTTTACCAAGTGTTTAGGCATGGGCAAATATTCAGCATTTTCTGTTTTCCTATTTTCGATACTTGTAGCTCACTTTACTACCCTCAACCAGCATGTTTCTGCAGCAGAAACTTGTAGGTTTCCAGCAATTTTCAACTTCGGTGATGCAAACTCCGACACTGGTGCATTTGCTGCTTGGTTTTTCGGCAACCCGCCATTTTTCGGTCAGTCCTTCTTTGGTGAATCAGTAGGGAGAGTGTCTGATGGACGCCTCTTGATTGATTTCATGGGTACGTTCGTGTTCTTGTGGCACATCTACATTTCAAACTTGTAACTTGGCAGTATCAGTATGTATTAGTACTTAATGATCCTTTTTGCGTAAATTATCCTGCATGACTAATAATGTTTTTCTCCCTGATGTTTAGCAAGTAGCTTAGGCTTACCATTCCTACATCCATACATGGATTCTCTGGGTGCTGACTTCTCTCATGGTGCAAACTTTGCTGAAATTTTATCAACCATTGCACTTCCCACATCCAACATCATTCCCGCGGTTAGACCACCCCGTGGAATTAATCCCATCAATCTCGACATTCAGGTGTCTCAGTTTGCACAGTTCATGAATAGATCACAGACTATCAGGCAGAGAGGTATACTACCATCTTTTCTTGAAATTCATCAACATAAATAAAAATTGATGCAGTCATATGTATAAACATTTTACATATAACATTACTATTGAGATACATACTACAGATCGATTATTAAAGTATTACTAATCTTTTCCAGGAGGAGTCTTTGGGCGGTTCATGCCAAAGCCAGAATACTTTTCGCGAGCTTTATACACTATTGATATAGGTCAAATTGATATCACCCAAGAGTTCTTGGCCAACAAGACTGACGATGAAGTTAAAGCAGTTGTACCAGGCTTAATTGCGAGCTTATCATCGAATATAAAGGTAAATCATACGTAGAACCTACTTAAATAATTGTCAAATAATGGGTTATATATCTGCATATATTTTCAAATCGTCACTTGTTCTTGTGCTAAAAAAATTATAAAGCTTGTGAAATGATATTGATGTTTGGCATCTGTAATATTTCAGATTTTGTATAGCTTGGGAGGTAGATCATTTTGGATCCATAACCTGGGACCTAATGGTTGTCTTCCAATTCTTTTGACACTGGTTCCCGTCCCAGACAATCAACTTGACAGTGCTGGTTGTGCAAAACGCTACAATGACTTGACCCAATACTTCAATTCGGAGTTGAAGAAGGGTGTTGAGCAACTTCGAAAAGACCTCCCCTCCGCAGCTTTCACATATGTGGATGTGTATGCTGCTAAATATTCTCTTTATCAAGAACCAGCAAAATATGGTAAGTATATATACTAATCATGCTCCTTGATTAGTAAAAGTAAGAATTTAGATCATGAGTATTTAATTGAAACATAGTTTTACTAATGTTCTTGTTACTTGACTAAATCCAGGATTCACACATCCACTTGAAACATGTTGCGGATTTGGTGGAAGATACAATTATGGAGAAAACAGCTTGTGCGGGTCGACAATAACTGTGAACGGGACACAAAGATCTGTCGGACCCTGCCCAAATCCGAAAGAGTACATAAACTATGAAGGCCAAACCTACACTCAGGCAGCTGATCAGATCACTTTTAACAAGATTTCCTCGGGAAACTTTTCCGATCCCCCAAATTCTTTGAAAGCAGCTTGTCGAAGATTGTGAATTTTCTACCTCCAGTTCCATTGACATTATATTATATTCATGCTGATGATGAGAGACCTGAGCTTCTCACCTAGATTCTTCTTTCTTTGTATACTTCTGCATGTGTTCTTTATTATTATTTCAAATATAATAAAAATTTGTGTACAACAATGTTATTTCGACATAAACTTTTCATCCGTACGGTTGGATTATCAAAAATAATAATAAAATACAAGATTTAAGCCATACTAATTAGAAAACTTCTTTATTGTGTGTTTTAGATACTCTTTTCCCTTTATATTATTCCTAGCTAGTCAGTTTTTATTTTGTTCAGCTAAGCTTGTGATTCGTCGTTTGTAGCAGAAAAAGTAAGTTGTTAAACGTGCACGCCTAGCCCTTCTCCAACAGGATCTAGGAAGTGTCTGATCGGAATCCACCCATTTTCTTTTAAAATCTTACCTTTCATGTTCATTGTATTCCTTTAATTTTTATTCATTCCATTCCATTCCATTTCATTCTTCCAAACCAAAGACAACCTTAATATCACAACTTGATGAATGTGTGCGGAAGAAAGAAAAGAACAGAAATGTTATTATTATTCAATAATGTACAGCTCGAGGTCTATTTACAGAGTTAGTACAAACGTATATGCATAAAAGTCTAACTGATGTGATGAGACCTCAGCTCCTCACCTAGATTCTTATTTCTTTGTATACTTCTGCACGTGTTTTATATTTTTCCTAGCTAGTCAGTCTGCACGTGTTTTATATTTTTCCTTAGCTAGTCATTTTTTATTTTATTCAGCTAAAAATTTATTTTTAAATTTGAACCATGATTATAAAAATTGGTAATCGGTATAAATCGATTGAGGTATCGATTTAAGATTAATCGGGTAATCGGGGATTAATCGGAAGGATTAATCGGAGTATTAATCGGATATTATAATAATATTTAATATATTTGTCTAATTTACAATTAAACATATCATTTTAAATAAATTCAAAGGATTAATCGGATTTCAAAATTCGAATCGGTTGGTTACCTTACAGAGAATTAATCGGGGATTAATCGGCTAAATCGGGGATTTTTAGAACCATGATTTGAACCGACCAAACCCTTATCAACCCCCAATTCAAACAAATACTAAAAATTAGTACTGTAATTTTGTTTTTGACACCGAACATATTTCCTTTTTAAATTAAGATCGGGGTGAATTTTCCTTTGAACCTGTCTAAAACATCTGATTTTTTAAGTTTTTTGATAAGTTGTTTTGGTAGGTAGGTGGAATTCCAAGTTTAACTCCATCCCATTGTCAGTGTACTCTCTTCTAAAAAGCGATGATTAATAGGGATTAATTGCTGTTCATTGCTTTTTCAAATCAAGATTAATCGATATTAATCACCGAGCTGTTCGGTGCCTCTATCTATTAAATTCGATTTCTGCTTTTTATAACACTGTTGTAATAACCCGAATTTTCAGAAAATGATTTTATTATTATTTTAAGAATATTAATGTTTTTCCTAAAATGAGGAGGAAATTTTTATTTTATTTTATTGTTCATTATTCCAGTTCAAGGAATTTCAAAAGCGAATTATTTAATTATTGTCTGGTTCAGTATAATTATGAACTATATTATGTGATTATTGTTGGAAGGTGGAATATATGTGAAGTTGTGTTTATGTGTTTATATGATGATTTGTGTGAGCTGTGAAGGTTGATGTATTTTATTTATATTTTTGAGGATTTAAATATATTTAAATCATGCATTTTGATCCTCTGTTAATTTTATAAAATTATCGGAGGAATTAAAAATCATGAAATCTTTTGTAATATTATCTTTATAATATTATTTAGTTTTTAAAATGGTTAGGTGAATTAATTTGGATGTTTCGGTATTTTAAAATGATTTTAAGAGTTTTATTGTATTTAAAGGATCAAAACTTTGAAAATTCATATTTAATTCATTTTTGATCCGAAAAATATTTCGAAAATATGTACGTGCTTGTAATTTTATATTCTTTATTTTAAAAATGAAAAGTGTAATTTTCCGGAAGTTTTATTTAATTGTGATTTTTAGTCGTTTATTAGTTATAATTGGGTCGAGTAGTAGTGTTATCGGTTAATAAAAGGAGTATTGGGCCAAGCCCATTTAAATGAAAGAAAAGAATGCAGTAGAAGCATCCAGAGAAAACGCAAGAAAGAGGAAGAAAAGAAAAGAGAGAAAAGAAAGAAGAAGAAGAGAGAAAAAGAGAGAGAGAGAGAGAGAGAGAGAGAGAGAGAGAGAGAGATAGAGAGAGAGAAGGAGATGATGTAGGAGGATCATCCTCCCCATTATACACTTCAAAATCAGTCATGGGAGAGGGAGAGCAAGAGGGGAAGGAAATCAAGATAGGATTTGAAAAAGAAATTGGGGGAAAGTTGATGGGAGATTGGGATAAACTTGGTGGAGGTTGATGTAACAAAGAGGTATAATATTCTTGTCTTAAACTTTGATTTTTGTATATTTATCCATGAGCATATATATTTTTAATTAGCAAATCTTGAGTGATGTATTATTGTTTGATGGGTATTGTAATAATGGGTTGAGGATATTAATGTATGATAATCATTGTGTAAGAACTAGAAGGTAATTTTGAGCTTGTAATCTGCCCTGTTTTGCGTGATGAACTGGTATTCGTGGGTACTGATCTGGGCAGTGGTGTCTTCATGAAAGTTGTTCTATTCGGAGTCTAGTTTGTGTAGGAGAAAACGGTGCGTCATTTGAGTTAACGAGTAAGGAGAAAATGGCGTTTTAGTGAAACCTGCGCAGGACACCCGAACCTCTCGGGATTCGCACTTTGGAACTATGTTTTACCTAGTTAAAATCTGTAAATTGGATTGAAACTTTTATTGAGGATAAAGGAAGGAATTATAAAGATTTCAGAAAAAGATTTGGGTAAAAATATTGATTTTTCAATTTATTAAAAATGTTTGAATGTCACTGTGTTGGAAGAAACTGCTCTGTTTTTGAGTTGTATTTGGATGGGTAATTGTCCTAGATGAACTATGTTTTTCAGACTAATATTTTTATGGTGTGAAGATATTATCTTCAGTTTTGGAATCCCAGAGGTCTTGTAGGCAAAGATTAATTTTTCAATTTATGAGAATTTTTAGAATACAAGTTGCGCAGATTTAATGAATAGTTTATGTGTTGAGTTTGGATTAGTGATTCACCTAGTTAGAAAATGGTATTGAATGGGAAACTTTTATGAGATCTTTATTTGGTATTCAGAAAGAAGCCTATAAAATTTGGTGATTTATGAATAAGTTTTGGATTTATTAAAAATGTTGGAGTAAAGTATGCGCGGTAGCATTTTATGTTTTTGAATTGTTTTATGGTAAAATTACTAAGGTGTTATAGTTTAAAATGAAAGATGAATTGTGGTTGGAGATTGTGTTGGATATCCATTGATGTTGTTGGATTGTGAATTGAAAAACAGGGTTGAATTGGTTATGAATTGGTTTGGAGGGGCTGTGCCCATAGTCCGATAAACGAATACTACATGCCGAAATTTTCTAAAAATCCCCTGCATTTTAATTTATTTAACTTATTTGATTTCAATGGTTTAAAGGTATGATTTGGGTGTTAACTGTTTATGTGTATATGTGTTAAGTGAATTAATTCGAGGGTAATTGTTGTCTCAAGGATTTATGTGTTTCGGGGATTAAATGCGTTCTGAGGATTATTTATAAACTGAGTTTTGTCATAGAATGACACTAGTATTATAATTGTATATGTTAAGTGAAGTTGACTAAATGTGTTATGTGCATTAATTGGTATTTGAGTAGTCAGCTATAGGGATAACCATTATAGTACGACTTTAGGTGACTCAGTGGTAATTCTGAGTTGGGTCTACTCGAGATACGAGGTTGGACTGACGCGTACTCGTAACAATTACAGTACCATTAGGGCGTGATCAAATGGAGCAACGTGTATCAAAAAGGAAGGATCGAGGCGTCGTGTAAAGTTCATGGAACTGCTTGGGCGAAACGCCAAGGATTTATTCGCGCTGTTCCGTTAGGTGCTAAGGACCAGAGGCAAGTTTATTTATACATACTCTATCGTTCAGAGTATATTTATTTTAAAATATATGAAATGTGTGGAATAAGACTTCAGTCCATATTTGCATGATTTCTTCTATCTTTATCTTGATAAATTGTTTACTTTTAAGTAAAATGGTTTGACGGGTAATGTATGTGATATGGAGAGAGTGATATACTATAAGGAGTAAAATGATAAGGGAAGGAATGGTATCAGTTGTTATTATGGTTATTTTTATGATATTATGTTATCAGTTGATATCTAAAGTTATTTTGTAATATTACCGTTATGTGTAAATTGAGGATATTTGAGTTCTAAACTCTTTCAGATGTTATTAATAAATATTTTGTTATATAAGGGGACAAGGGTTGAGGTTTACAGATTTTCTTAAAAAGGGATTTACATGTTAAGTATTTTAGTTGGTGTAATTTAAATGTATGGATATATGAAAGGAAAAGTGGAAGGGGTTATCTTGAGAGGTATATTTTCGAAAACCCGGACAAAGTTTTTAGAAAGAATTTCGCAATAATTAACCTAATGGCAACATCACCAATAAACTAGTGTTTATTTAATTATTAGATACCTCTCGAAGCATCTACTAATTAAATAAACCTTATTCGTCTAATTAAATTTATTTAATTAGATGAATATTATTTTTAAAATATTTTCTTAAAATCGCTTTGTTCCGGAATAATAATAAAGATATTTCGATGGTTATGAATGAGACATTTTTGGTTAAAAATGTCTGGAATGATAATGATAAATGTTATTTTAATGGTTATTTAATTCAATGAATATTAATTATAATATTCATTTAAAAGGGATTATTGAATAGTTATTCTTTAGATATTCTAAGTGTTCTAAGGGTGATTATATATTGTTAAAAGGTTGTTTAAGGAATTTCATAGTGAAATGAATGTATGTCTTGAATTGATATACCGTATGAATGTTTTCAAATGATTATAATATGGAAATGATAATGGAAATGAGAATGGAAATGTGAATGGAAATGAGAATGGAAATGTGAATGGAAATGATAAATGGAAATGGAAATGTGAATGGAAATTGAAATGGAAAAATGTGGAATGATATTTGTATAAAGGGAATAATGATTGACAAAGGGGAATTGCAACAGTAAGCGTAGGAGGCTGTGTGCTGCACAGTCCAGCAATCAATATTTTAATTCGGCCCAAGAGTTGCCGAAGGAGGATGTAGTGGTAGACCTTCCTCCAGGGGGATGTAGTGGTGGACCTTCCTCCTTCTACCGGTAGTAAAAAGGGACGGGTACGGAGGACGACTGATCATCGTGCCTCACGTATTCGGCAACAGTGAAAATCCCCAAAACTTAAAAGAAAGAATTAATAATGGTTTTCAGGGTTGTGTACTGAAAAAGGAAAATAGTATGAAATGATGGAATTGTTTTACAGTAAGAAGAGAACTGATATTATATTATCAATAAGTAAGTGATTCCATACTGAATAACCAGCAAGTTTATGTTGGTGTATTACTGCGCAAACAAGATATGACTATTTAATTACCTTGTAACGACACCTTTTATATTATATTGGTACATTGTTCAGTTGATATTATTTTCAAACATTATACATTCCCTATAGAATTTCGTGGTTATAAATGTTCAAGAATGATATTAAGTATCGGTTGAATGTTGGAAACCCATGCACCTGATGGGATATTTTGTTAAACTCTAGTAATAACTTGCTGAGCAATTCTTTCGCTCATACTTGCTTGTTTTCAAATATTAACGCCGGACGAGGTTATCCGCATGGCTTAGGTGAAGCGGGCAACTTACCCTTATGAAGACGATATGATCTAGAAAGTTTATATCTGGAGTAAGTTATATGTAAGTATATTGATGTGTAATATATATGTTACTCTGCGCAAAATAGTATTAGTTACTGGTGTACTTCTCAACGAAGTTATACTAGTAGTAAGGAGTTGATTCTTGTTTCTAGCCCTATAACCTAAAAGATGCTTGGTGGTTGGGGTCTCAAATGTTGTAACTTAATTATTAATGACTACAGATGGTTTAATGTGATTAAACAGTTGATTTGTTATTAAGGTTTTCCGTGTGACGACCAAATCCCTGACCCCGGATTTGGGGGCGTTACAGTTTGGTATCAGAGATGTGGTTATAGTAAACTAGAAACGAGAGTGAGTAGGAGTGTGTATAGTTATGTGAGAACGTCGGAGCTCATGTAGAGTTCATGTTGGACTACCGGGTGTAGTGCCAATGATTAAGTTAAGATTTGAATGTTATGTTGAAGGACATGTGGAGATAGAATTCCCTGCGATTATTAGTGTCGATGATTGAATCCTTAGTGACTATTACGAGTCGACGATGACGTAAGTTATCAAGCACCTCAGGGTGTGCCTGGAAAAGAACAGCTCTGGGATCGAACGATTACCCGTCAGAGGAGCCGACATAGAAGGCATCCGTGGAGACCTTGGCAATATCCCCATTGGTGAATCCTTATGATTACCTCCCCAATCTATGAATTATTTGACATCTCTCTAAGAGAGAATTATGATAAAGGATATATTTCCTCTTCGAAGTTATTCTTTAATACTTGTGTTAAGCCATATTAAATTTCAATTGTGCCAGAAGCTGTCATTATCCCTACCTTCAGGTTTTCGAAGCCCTATCAAATGATATTATTTCAAACTTCCACTTTTCTTCAATAGTGGATAATTCAATGGTGATATAGCACCACTTGTTTGTTGAATACCAGTATCTTTCTGGTTACCCTTTTCTTTGGAAATCGCGCCTTGGAAATTTTTCGATTTTAATCCAAGGTGTCCCTTTTGAGAATTAATTTTCAGAAGATGATTGTTATTGACTTGACTTTGAATTGCTTTCATACTTCTCAACTTCCACTGAGACGAACAACCCTATACATAGAGGGGCCACAAGGACTATCTGTCTGTGTGATAGAAGTCTGATGGGACGCCATCACTTGTGAGTTGTGAAATACAAGAAGGCTAATTACCTTTAGTAATGTCTTATCAGAGACACACAACGTGAGTTCTTATGATCATATTGATCTCTCAGTAAATTCTCTTATTTCCAATAAGGTTTGTTTCGAAACTCATAATCCTATGGTCACCAGTGGGTGACATTTGTCTTGATATGACAGCTATCTTTTCAAAGATTCATGATTCTTGTTATCTCTAATGAATTTCAAGGGGATGCCAACCAGGTCGGTCAAGTCGAAATTCGCTGATAGAAGTTAGATTCGAACGGAATCGCCAAGAGCAGGAGCGAATCCCAAAACGAACAGAATATCAGTGGCGTATCGATAGAATTAGTTCGCTCTCTCTCATGGATGTTATCGATGGTTTTGCAAAATAAGTATTGATGATGAAAGAGTTAAGGAATCCCAGTAGTGGCCTTAGCTGATTCCGTGGACGGAATCCTTTTAAGGGGGGTAGACTGTAATAACCCGAATTTTCAGAAAATGATTTTATTATTATTTTAAGAATATTAATGTTTTTCCTAAAATGAGGAGGAAATTTTTATTTTATTTTATTGTTCATTATTCCAGTTCAAGGAATTTCAAAAGCGAATTATTTAATTATTGTCTGGTTCAGTATAATTATGAACTATATTATGTGATTATTGTTGGAAGGTGGAATATATGTGAAGTTGTGTTTATGTGTTATGATGATTTGTGTGAGCTGTGAAGGTTGATGTATTTTATTTATATTTTTGAGGATTTAAATATATTTAAATCATGCATTTTGATCCTCTGTTAATTTTATAAAATTATCGGAGGAATTAAAAATCATGAAATCTTTTGTAATATTATCTTTATAATATTATTTAGTTTTTAAAATGGTTAGGTGAATTAATTTGGATGTTTCGGTAT
Source organism: Kitagawia praeruptora (assembly GCA_037693485.1). Classification (NCBI taxonomy): domain Eukaryota; kingdom Viridiplantae; phylum Streptophyta; class Magnoliopsida; order Apiales; family Apiaceae; genus Kitagawia; species Kitagawia praeruptora. Next base: position 99,557,400 of record CM075352.1, on the reverse strand, counting down.
TTTAAAATGATTTTAAGAGTTTTATTGTATTTAAAGGATCAAAACTTTGAAAATTCATATTTAATTCATTTTTTATCCGAAAAATATTTCGAAAATATGTACGTGCTTGTAATTTTATATTCTTTATTTTAAAAATGAAAAGTGTAATTTTCCGGAAGTTTTATTTAATTGTGATTTTTAGTCGTTTATTAGTTATAATTGGGTCGAGTAGTAGTGTTATCAGTTAATAAAAGGAGTATTGGGCCAAGCCCATTTAAATGAAAGAAAAGAATGCAGTAGAAGCATCCAGAGAAAACGCAAGAAAGAGGAAGAAAAGAAAAGAGAGAAAAGAAAGAAGAAGAAGAGAGAAAAAAAGAGAGAGAGAGAGAGAGAGAGAGAGAGAGAGAGAGAGAGATAGAGAGAGAGAGAAGGAGATGATGTAGGAGGATCATCCTCCCCATTATACACTTCAAAATCAGTCATGGGAGAGCAAGAGGGGAAGGAAATCAAGATAGGATTTGAAAAAGAAATTGGGGGAAAGTTGATGGGAGATTGGGATAAACTTGGTGGAGGTTGATGTGACAAAGAGGTATAATATTCTTGTCTTAAACTTTGATTTTTGTATATTTATCCATGAGCATATATATTTTTAATTAGCAAATCTTGAGTGATGTATTATTGTTTGATGGGTATTGTAATAATGGGTTGAGGATATTAATGTATGATAATCATTGTGTAAGAACTAGAAGGTAATTTTGAGCTTGTAATCTGCCCTGTTTTGCGTGATGAACTGGTATTCGTGGGTACTGATCTGGGCAGTGGTGTCTTCATGAAAGTTGTTCTATTCGGAGTCTAGTTTGTGTAGGAGAAAACGGTGCGTCATTTGAGTTAACGAGTAAGGAGAAAATGGCGTTTTAGTGAAACCTGCGCAGGACACCCGAACCTCTCGGGATTCGCACTTTGGAACTATGTTTTACCTAGTTAAAATCTGTAAATTGGATTGAAACTTTTATTGAGGATAAAGGAAGGAATTATAAAGATTTCAGAAAAAGATTTTGGTAAAAATATTGATTTTTCAATTTATTAAAAATGTTTGAATGTCACTGTGTTGGAAGAAACTGCTCTGTTTTTGAGTTGTATTTGGATGGGTAATTGTCCTAGATGAACTATGTTTTTCAGACTAATATTTTTATGGTGTGAAGATATTATCTTCAGTTTTGGAATCCCAGAGGTCTTGTAGGCAAAGATTAATTTTTCAATTTATGAGAATTTTTAGAATACAAGTTGCGCAGATTTAATGAATAGTTTATGTGTTGAGTTTGGATTAGTGATTCACCTAGTTAGAAAATGGTATTGAATGGGAAACTTTTATGAGATCTTTATTTGGTATTCAGAAAGAAGCCTATAAAATTTGGTGATTTATGAATAAGTTTTGGATTTATTAAAAATGTTGGAGTAAAGTATGCGCGGTAGCATTTTATGTTTTTGAATTGTTTTATGGTAAAATTACTAAGGTGTTATAGTTTAAAATGAAAGATGAATTGTGGTTGGAGATTGTGTTGGATATCCATTGATGTTGTTGGATTGTGAATTGAAAAACAGGGTTGAATTGGTTATGAATTGGTTTGGAGGGGCTGTGCCCATAGTCCGATAAACGAATACTACATGCCGAAATTTTCTAAAAATCCCCTGCATTTTAATTTATTTAACTTATTTGATTTCAATGGTTTAAAGGTATGATTTGGGTGTTAACTGTTTATGTGTATATGTGTTAAGTGAATTAATTCGAGGGTAATTGTTGTCTCAAGGATTTATGTGTTTCGGGGATTAAATGCGTTCTGAGGATTATTTATAAACTGAGTTTTGTCATAGAATGACACTAGTATTATAATTGTATATGTTAAGTGAAGTTGACTAAATGTGTTATGTGCATTAATTGGTATTTGAGTAGTCAGCTATAGGGATAACCATTATAGTACGACTTTAGGTGACTCAGTGGTAATTCTGAGTTGGGTCTACTCGAGATACGAGGTTGGACTGACGCGTACTCGTAACAATTACAGTACCATTAGGGCGTGATCAAATGGAGCAACGTGTATCAAAAAGGAAGGATCGAGGCGTCGTGTAAAGTTCATGGAACTGCTTGGGCGAAACGCCAAGGATTTATTCGCGCTGTTCCGTTAGGTGCTAAGGACCAGAGGCAAGTTTATTTATACATACTCTATCGTTCAGAGTATATTTATTTTAAAATATATGAAATGTGTGGAATAAGACTTCAGTCCATATTTGCATGATTTCTTCTATCTTTATCTTGATAAATTGTTTACTTTTAAGTAAAATGGTTTGACGGGTAATGTATGTGATATGGAGAGAGTGATATACTATAAGGAGTAAAATGATAAGGGAAGGAATGGTATCAGTTGTTATTATGGTTATTTTTATGATATTATGTTATCAGTTGATATCTAAAGTTATTTTGTAATATTACCGTTATGTGTAAATTGAGGATATTTGAGTTCTAAACTCTTTCAGATGTTATTAATAAATATTTTGTTATATAAGGGGACAAGGGTTGAGGTTTACAGATTTTCTTAAAAAGGGATTTACATGTTAAGTATTTTAGTTGGTGTAATTTAAATGTATGGATATATGAAAGGAAAAGTGGAAGGGGTTATCTTGAGAGGTATATTTTCGAAAACCCGGACAAAGTTTTTAGAAAATATTTCGCAATAATTAACCTAATGGCAACATCACCAATAAACTAGTGTTTATTTAATTATTAGATACCTCTCGAAGCATCTACTAATTAAATAAACCTTATTCGTCTAATTAAATTTATTTAATTAGATGAATATTATTTTTAAAATATTTTCTTAAAATCGCTTTGTTCCGGAATAATAATAAAGATATTTCGATGGTTATGAATGAGACATTTTTGGTTAAAAATGTCTGGAATGATAATGATAAATGTTATTTTAATGGTTATTTAATTCAATGAATATTAATTATAATATTCATTTAAAAGGGATTATTGAATAGTTATTCTTTAGATATTCTAAGTGTTCTAAGGGTGATTATATATTGTTAAAAGGTTGTTTAAGGAATTTCATAGTGAAATGAATGTATGTCTTGAATTGATATACCGTATGAATGTTTTCAAATGACTATAATATGGAAATGATAATGGAAATGAGAATGGAAATGTGAATGGAAATGATAAATGGAAATGGAAATGTGAATGGAAATTGAAATGGAAAAATGTGGAATGATATTTGTATAAAGGGAATAATGATTGACAAAGGGGAATTGCAACAGTAAGCGTAGGAGGCTGTGTGCTGCACAGTCCAGCAATCAATATTTTAATTCGGCCCAAGAGTTGCCGAAGGAGGATGTAGTGGTAGACCTTCCTCCAGGGGGATGTAGTGGTGGACCTTCCTCCTTCTACCGGTAGTAAAAAGGGACGGGTACGGAGGACGACTGATCATCGTGCCTCACGTATTCGGCAACAGTGAAAATCCCCAAAACTTAAAAGAAAGAATTAATAATGGTTTTCAGGGTTGTGTACTGAAAAAGGAAAATAGTATGAAATGATGGAATTGTTTTACAGTAAGAAGAGAACTGATATTATATTATCAATAAGTAAGTGATTCCATACTGAATAACCAGCAAGTTTATGTTGGTGTATTACTGCGCAAACAAGATATGACTATTTAATTACCTTGTAACGACACCTTTTATATTATATTGGTACATTGTTCAGTTGATATTATTTTCAAACATTATACATTCCCTATAGAATTTCGTGGTTATAAATGTTCAAGAATGATATTAAGTATCGGTTGAATGTTGGAAACCCATGCACCTGATGGGATATTTTGTTAAACTCTAGTAATAACTTGCTGAGCAATTCTTTCGCTCATACTTGCTTGTTTTCAAATATTAACGCCGGACGAGGTTATCCGCATGGCTTAGGTGAAGCGGGCAACGTACCCTTATGAAGACGATATGATCTAGAAAGTTTATATCTGGAGTAAGTTATATGTAAGTATATTGATGTGTAATATATATGTTACTCTGCGCAAAATAGTATTAGTTACTGGTGTACTTCTCAACGAAGTTATACTAGTAGTAAGGAGTTGATTCTTGTTTCTAGCCCTATAACCTAAAAGATGCTTGGTGGTTGGGGTCTCAAATGTTGTAACTTAATTATTAATGACTACAGATGGTTTAATGTGATTAAACAGTTGATTTGTTATTAAGGTTTTCCGTGTGACGACCAAATCCCTGACCCCGGATTTGGGGGCGTTACAACTGTACTCAATTCCTAATATGGATACGAAGATAAGTCATTGTTCCGAAAATATGTGCATGTGTTGATCCATTATTCCATCTAAAAATGGATTAATTGAAAATATGAAGGCTAAGTTGGAAATGAGCATTCGAGTAAGGAGGATGTCAAATATAATATAAAACGAGCATGATAGCCCGTGCAAAACATGTGCCATAAAATTATTCATATAATTTTTTCGTGTAAGTTTACTTCACGTATTTCGATCTAAGTATAATGTTATATTTTCAAAATATTAAAGATTCTGAATCGTAAGAGTTATATTTTTAGTTTTTTTTGTCAATGTGAGAAAAATGATTGACTGAAAGTAATAGATAAGGGTTAATTGTAACTGCCAAATATTACTACAATAATTTTGGTATATTGAAATGCGTGAAAAAATAGTTGACTTATTTATTTTGGGACGGAGGAAGAATTAAATATTATATTATTTCTAATTTGTAAAAAATAATGTAATGTGATGAAAAAATACAAATAATAGAGTCATATAGTTCTCCTTAGAAAATCTCAACGTATATTTCTAATTTTGGATCATTTTCTCCGACTAATTTTGGAGAACAAGAAGAACCTAATAATTGTGCGCGTTCAAAATAAATATATGATGTGTGCTTTTCTAGGATCATGGTATTTGACTATTTTAGATGTATCCTTTCAATAGCAAATTAACAAAATCTTTTCTTCAAATACATTGTACCATCAGTTGTCATAAGGGAAATTTCAAAAACCCAAGGTAATATCTCATATTTCAAGACACATATTCAGACATGTACAAATTCAACCAAATACACGAGTAACTAAATTAAACTGTCATATCTCATAATGGGTTTTTAAAATGAGATTCGTTAATGTATGCACTGAATGAATTATGTTCTAAAAGTTCACGTGTACAATAAAATTCAATATATGAAAAGAAGATATACATAACTACGATAATGAAACATCCAATAAATATCATTTAAATTTGAGGTAACACCAAAATAATACTCGAGAAATAAAAAATACACATACCACATCCGTGATCATAAGACATTATATATATCAACGATTTTTGAGTTTATTAGTTTAACACCGGGATGAAACTCGCATTGGAGTTTAAAACTCAAGTGAAATTGGTATATTTTTATTTAATTTTCATTTTATAGTTGTAAAACTCATTTTATATGAAATTAAAAATATTATCATATTACGAAAATACTGCAAAAATATAGTGCAAGTGACTAAAGATATCACAACCATATTGACATTTTTTTACTAGATCCAAATCTCATACGTAAATTATTTATTAGTTTAAATACTTTAATCTTTTTTATCAGTCAATCTATAAAATACCCGATGCTAATAGGATTAACCAATATAATGCAATGTTTCAAAAAAAATTGATATAATGTAAAAATATGTTATACACTTCCGACACCTACCTCCTTCATAAATAAAATGCAGGACAGTTCATAGCTTTATTCACCTTCATTTCTCAACAATTCCCCATCAATTAAATCAACCATAAATTCGAAAATCAACAATCAATCATCAAGATTCAAGAATCAAACACAAATCTTCAGGCTTAAACAACAGCAAGAAACAAGCCCAAATCAAAATCTTTAAAATTAAATAATATAATACAAGAAAAGATCCTTACTTTAACAATGCCTAATCAAGATCTGCAAATGGGCCATTTTTAAAATTTCTTCCAGCTAAACCAAGCTTCTGGGGATGTATAATTATAGATACAAATATACATACACTGATTAAATGAGGGTGAAAGGGAGATTTTTGTTGTGGGTTGGAAGAGTGTTGAGTGTTCAAGCATTAAATGGAATAAATGTAATGTATATATATTTTGAATTTTTAATAAAAAAATGCATGCAAACAAAATATACTCCTACTCCGTAATAACTAATAAAAAGGGTTGGATTTTTTTTTTTTTTTTGAAATGTGACGTCTCTTTTGTAGAGAGAGAGGGAGAGAGATTTCAAATTCCTAAATCCTAACGGCTGTATGTATACATTACATTGATGTATCTATTAATACATTGATTAGATTGACATTAGACATGTGGGTCCCAAAAATTTTTGAACTTGGACCCACCTGAATTTTTTGAACCTGAATCCATCTATGATCACATATTACCTCTGTTTCGAATTAATAGTTCATATTTTAAAAAAAAAAATATTTCAAGATAGTTGTTACGTTTTTATATAGAAAGAAAATTTGAATTTTACATTTGTTTTAAAATTTAAAATTTAATTTAAAAATTAGCTAAAAATTCCCAAATTTTAGAAAAATTATTAAAAGAAAATTATGATAACGCTAATTTTAAAATTAAATACGGGTAAATTAAAATTTTGTTAGTTTAAAATGTTTTGATAATATTTCACAAACAAAAGTTTTCTTTAGTTCCTTAAAGTGAAGTGTGTGTAATTTTTTGAATTTGAAACTCTGTATTCTATTATTTTCGCTGTAAGTTTATTCTACAGATCAATACTAAAGATATAAAATTCAAACATACGTCGTTTGTTTTATGTATTCACATAAATTAACAAAATGATAATATCATGAAATGTACAAAATGATAATATTATCACACGAATTTAAATTAATATAATTATAAATATTTGAAACAAAAAATTTAATATTGATATACACTTCCGACACTTCCGACAAAAAAACTGATATAATGCAAAAATATTTAAAATAGAATATTATACTGATATCGAGTAAAAATATGTTATACACTTCCTACACCTACCTCCTCAATTAGTTTTTTTTACCAATATTTGGCTACCTTTCATACTTAAAATAAAATATTATACTAATATCGAGTAAAAATTTGTTATACACTTCATTTATCATTTTTGTATTTATTTAACATTAAACATATTATGGTCATTTGACGAAAATATAGACATAATTGTTAAAAAAGAGAAATATTATAATAAATTTTTATAGACTTATTTTCACTTCCGCCCGTTTACCTACTTGAGATAGACTTCTACTCATTTTCCATCACCTACCATTTTACTTTGATTTTTTGACCAATTTTCGACTAAAATAAAATATTATACAATCGTGTAAAAATATGTTATACACTTCATTATCATTTTTTATATTAATTTAATAATAAACATATTATGGCGCTTAACGAAAATATAGACATAATTGTTAAAAGAGAGAAATATTATAATAAATTTTTATAGATCTATTTTCACTTTCGTCCGTTTACCTACTTGATATGGACTTCTACTCGTTTTTCGTCGCCTACCTTCTCATTTTGATTTTTTTTTTTACCAATTTTCGGCCACCTCGATATCTTTCTTAATTCTGATTTCGACGACATCATATATGTCGATTTATATTTTCTCTCCGACTGCCATTTCCATTATATCTATTGGGTTAAATCTCAAAGTACTCATTGAAGTGGAGGGCTAGTATAAAATTACTCACTCTAGTTATCGGCATTTCATTTGAATCATTAAAATCATAATAAATATCAAATGGATACCTTTAAAATATATTCGAAAAATAGAAATAATTTTTCATTGATTTCTACACATTTTTCTTGAATGCTTCCATAACCAAACGAAAGGTTAATAATTCTAGTATTTCTGATAATATATTTAAATTAATATAATTATAGATATTTGAAACAAAAAAATTAATATTGTTATACACTTCCGACAAAAAAATTGATATAATGCAAAAATATTTAAAATAGAATATTATACTGATATCGAGTAAAAATATGTTATACACTTCCGACACCTACCTCCTCAATTAGTTTTTTTTACCAATATTTGGTACCTTTCATACTTAAAATAAAATATTATACTAATATCGAGTAAAAATTTGTTATACACTTCATTTATCATTTTTGTATTAATTTAACAATAAACATATTATGGTCATTTGACGAAAATATAGACATAATTGTTAAAAGAGAGAAATATTATAATAAATTTTTATAGATTTATTTTCACTTCCGCCCGTTTACCTACTTGAGATAGGCTTCTACTCATTTTTCATCACCTACCTTCTTACTTTGATTTTTTGACCAATTTTCGACTAAAATAAAATATTATACAATCGAGTAAAAATATTTTATACACTTCATTATCATTTTTTATATTAATTTAATAATAAACATATTATGGCGCTTAACGAAAATATAGACATAATTGTTAAAAGAGAAAAATATTATAATAAATTTTTATAGATCTATTTTCACTTTCGTCCGTTAATCTACTTGAGATGGACTTCTACTCATTTTTCGTCGCCTACCTCCTTATTTTGTTTTTTTTTTACCAATTTTCGGCCACCTCGATATCTTTCTTAATTCTGATTTCGACGACATCATATATGTCAATTTATATTTTCTCTCCGATTGCCATTTCCATTATATCTATTGGGTTAAATCTCAAAGTACTCATTGAAGTGGAGGGCTAGTACAAAATTACTCACTCTAGTTATCGACATCTCATTTGAATCATTAAAATCATAATAAATATCAAATGGATACCTTTAAAATATATTCGAAAAATAAAAATAATTTTTCATTGATTTCTACACATTTTTCTTGAATGCTTTCATAACCAAACGAATGGTTAATAATTCTAGTATTTCTGATAATATATTTAGATTTTTAAAAATTCATTTACTATTTATTTAAAAATAAATAGTAAATAAACCTTTTAAATTCTAAATATATTTAGTTAATCAATCTAAGTTTTATTGTTCAAGTCATTTTTAAATATATTTTTATTCATAAAAAACCATTTTTAATTTGAAAATTAAAATTTAATTCGAATTTCTATAAATTTCTATGGTGTTTTTTATTATATTTTCAAGAGTTAAGACTCATATCTAGCAAAAAGAAAAATTACACATAAAATTATAAAAATATACCATAATTTTTTATTATATATTAGGCTGAAATTAGGAGGCATTAGTCGGAAACTAATAATATACAGCTGATGCTTGGTTTACTGCTGCTACTGTAAAAGGGTTTATGCGCGCATGAATGCTTTTGCAGCTTATTATTCGGCAAGCTGTTTTCAGTGAATTAGGTGGATCAGAATATTTTCCAGATGAAATCTTGGCAGAAGTGATTTTGTCAGCTGCTTCGGTGTAGGTGACACCCTCATAGTTAATATACTCCGTGGGTCGTTCACAGGGTTCCACAACAAATTGAGTCCCATTCACAGTGATTGTGTTGCCACACAAACTGTTTTCTCCAAATTTGTACTTCCCACCGTATCCGCAACATGATTCAAGAGAATGCGTGAATCCTGCATGTAGTTCTTATTAATAACAAGAACATTAATAAAACTCTGTTTCGAATACGTGAATTAGTACGTTCTTGTTAATTAATTAGGGAGGATGATCATATCAGTGTACTTGCCATATTTCTTTGGTTGTTGATAAAGAGAATATTTAGCAGAATATACATCTACATATGTCAAAGCTGCCAAGGGAAGGTCTTTTCGAAGTTGATCAACACCCTTCTTCAACAAGTTGTTGAAGTATTGGGCTAATTCGTTATAGCGCTTTGCACAACCAGCGTCATCAAGTTGATCATCTGCGACTGGAGCCAGAGTCAAAAGAATTGGAAGGCAACCAACAGGTCCAGTGTTATGAATCCAAAATGTTCTACCTCCCAAACTATACAAAATCTGAAATATAAAGTACATATCATTAGTATCACTATCACATCACTACGTCATGATCAGAGATGTGCTAGAAACAATTATGATCAAGTCGATCGGTGTTGCTATGTAAGATATACCTTTACATGTGATGATAACCTATTGACCAAATCTGGTACAATTTCTTTAATTTCATCATCAGTCTTATTGTCCAATATCTCTTGGGTAATATCAACTTGACCTATATCAAGCGTATATAAAGCTTTCGCAAAGTATTCCTTTTTTGGCATAAAATGCTTGAAAATCTTTACTGCAAATAATAAGAAAAACTTGTTTAATCTCGATTATAATCTAAAATAGTGATGTTAGAAAAGCTAGCCATACACATGTGTGTGTGTGTCAGTGTAGGTGTGCATTTTTGACAAATGCCAAAGAAAGATTAGTATTAGACTATTAGTGTACCTTGTGTTTGTGATCGATTTACAAATTGTGCAAACTGAGCAATCTGGATGTCGAGGAAGAAAGGATTAAGTCCACGGGGTGGTCTAACCACGGGAATGAGTGATCTGGGAGGTGCAATAGTGGCCAAAACATTGGCAAAGTTTGCACCATGAGTGAAGTCAGCGCCCAAGGAATCCAGGTATGGATGGAGGAATGGTAAACCTAAGCTACTTGCTAAACCATGCATCAAAAAAAAAAATCATTAATTAGACATGCATGCAGATTAATTCAATAAAAGCAATCACAAGTAGCTAGTAGCTAGTAATTAATTAATTAGAAGTTATAAATAAATGCCAAGGACACACACACCAAAGAAATCGATCATGAGGCGTCCATCGGAAGCTCTTCCTGCATTTTCCCCAAAGAAGGATTGGCCAAAAAAAGGTGGTCTGCCAAAAAACGTTGCAGCGAATGCACCCGTATCGGAATTTGCATCGCCAAAGTTAAAAATTGCAGGAAAATCACAAGTATCTGATGCAGCAGATACATGTTGGTTGAGGGTGGTAAAATGAGCTACAAGTATTGAAATTAAAAATAGTGAAACTGCTGCATATGTCGCCATGCTTAGAGATTTCTTGTTGTACAAAGTTGGTATTGCAAGTTTGACGAGGAGGTGAGGGATTTATAGTAATGTTTTCATACATAATTTTATAAACATATAATTTATTGGGAAAAGAATAAAAATAATAGTCAAAGATTGATATTTTCAAATGTCTAGTGAACTTTTATATATTATATAATATAATAATATTATATAATATAATAATCGGTCACGTTCCAGTGAGAACACTTAAAACCCGTTTGGGTACATGGGCTTAAAGCTAAAATTAGTTTTAAGTCGTTTTTAAGGTGTTTGACAACGGGAGCTTTAAGCCGTCTTTAAGTTAAAAAACTACTTTAAGTCATAAGTTCCATTTAGGTATTTTTGACTTATGACTTATGGAGTTTTTTTTTTTTTTTTTTTCTTTTTTCACAATTCTTGTAAAGTTTAAATATCATAATTTTTAAATTTTTTAAAGTCAAATTTCACTTTAAGTCAAAATTATTAAACCTCCATTTAACTTTAAGTAAAATTATCCAAACACTTTCATTCAACTTAAAGTAAATAACTTCACTTTCTCCTTTAAATTAAAAACACCTCCATTAAGGGTGTTTGACATTGCTTAAAATAAGTTACTTTTGACTTAATGGAGGTGTTTTTAACTTAAAGGAGAAAATAAAGTTGTTTACTTTAAGTTGAATGAATGTGTTTGAGTATTTTTACTTAAAGTTAAATGGGGGTTTAATAATTTTGACTTAAAGTGAAATTTGACTTAAAAAAATTTCAAATTCATAATATTTAAACTTTACAAGAATTGTGAGAAAAAAAAAAACCTCCAAAAGTCATAAGTCATAAGTCAAAAGTACCTAAATGGCACTTATGACTTAAAGCAGTTTTTTAACTTAAAGTCGACTTAAAGCCGTGGTTAACAAACATGTCAAAAACAACTTAAAGCTATTTTTAGCTTTAAGTTGCCTTTGCCAAACACCCTATAAGTCAAAAGTAACTTATTTTAAGCAATCCCAAACACCCTCTTAGTATGAGAACATTGAGAACACACGTATTCACCACATTTCAAGCTATTTTAAAGGGTCTCGTTAGGGGTACCTTCATAAAAAAGTCTTATAATTCTACCCTCTATCCATTCATAAAAAAATTAACAAAAAATTTTTCAAAAAAAAGTTGTTGTCACGTCATCATTTTTAATTTTTTTTTAAACTTTGCTTTTATGAATGGATAGAGGGTAGAATTATAAAACTTTTTTGTATTGGATGCCCCTAGCAGGTCCTTTAGAATAGCATGAAATATAGTGTTTTCATTGTTTTGTACCATATACATGTTCTCACCTGAATCATACCTATAATAATAGTCAATTACTCATTTTACTTTCTAAAACCCTGTAAGTACGTGTTTATCCCACAAGAAGCCCGGCCCAATAAAGATAAAACGCGTGTAATGCAGGTAGACCTTTTTTTCCCCCTTATTTTAAAACCAAGCATGGTTAGACTTTTAGTTGGGTTTAAACACTTTGGACACGCATGCTCGGAGACTTCTGATCGGGATAATGGATATTTTTATTTGTTTAATGGATTTTTTTTTATTTTTGATAGTTCTCACGTGACCTCTTAGAGGGGATGAGGCCACGAGGGATACCCACTCAACCAATTTGATTGAATATTAAATTAAACACTATTAATGATATCAGAACTCTGTTATAAAAATCGGTTGATTTCTGAAAAATCGCCGATAAATCGGTCAAAACTCGGTCAAAATTTTGGAACAATAAATCATCGATTTTTCAACCGAATCACCCGATAAATCGTAAATCGATACCTCAACTGAATAGTTCCGATTTCCGAAATCTACAACACTGTATCTGAATGATTAATATTTTTGAAGGATTGAAATATCTGAATCCTGAATGGATAATATTGTTTTTTACATAATTAACAAAATTTCTGAATGTTAATTCTCTATTTTCTACTTGTGAATGAATTAAATTTTTTGAAAAATTATTTGAATAGAATAATAATGCATTGTTATCACTATATTCCAAGTCTTAATGAATATATAAAATAATTTTATGTTAGCAAAAAAAATTGGTTTTAGAGATAATATAATTTGTTATAATAATAATTTTAAATACCTTTTATTCTAATACTAAACAAAGTATATAGATATTCACTATTTTTATTTAATAGCATAATAATCAGGAATAGGTATAAATTATTTTTGAAAAAATTATATTGAAATACTGATATAATCTATTATATATATAATACCACAACATGTCACATTTTATCCCTTGCAAAGTTACTATTTTAACCCTTCATTTTAATCCATTTATTTTTTTCCCAAAAAATTGTTGTTGCTGAGAATCGAACCTAGGTTTTTCCATTCATATACACACCACCTTACCACTAGGCTAACCAATCACATGTGTTATGTAAGTCATAAATATGCTATGTATCTTGGGTGATAAATGAAGAATATTTGGTTTTGATTTCTAAGATAATTTTTTTTTTTTTATCAATTTCAAAGATATTTTATATGTTATAGTTTAGTATAAATTAGTGATATATGATATGTAGTGAACTTAGATATATACCACAACATGTCACATTTTATTCACTGCAAAGTTACTATTTTGTCCCTTTATATATTTAATATACATCATTTAATAATTTAATATTCGATATGATTATATAATATCTACTTTAATATTACGTAATTAATTAGAACAAACTAATAATAGTCATTAACTTTTAATAATTTATATTGGTGCATATATTTAGATTAAAATTCTTGGGTAAATTATTATATAATTACGCCAATATATGAATAATACTTGTATAGAAATACTCATAAAATTCAAGAATCAGAAATAAACGATTGGGTTCACGATTAGGAATTAAGCCGGGGAATAACAAGAATAATAAACATATGTATTTTAGTAATAATAGTATTTAATGTATTAGTCTAATTTGTAATAAAATATATTATTTAAAAGCTCATAGCGAGTAAGCAGATTTAAATTCACAGTTCTGAATAAAGTGAATATAAATTCACAACTGAAAATATTGAATTAGATGACCATCTTAATAGATATTATAAATCTTAGACAATTCATGTTGAAAATGAAGTTCCCCAGAAGAGAGTTTGCTAAACTATATTTAGGCAACACCGCTACAAATTGAAAGGTGTTCACGGCTACAAAGTCGAACTACTAAAACCCAAAATATCGCAATATTCTACATTTTTTTTAATATCATTTCACATTTATGCCTTCCAATTTCCTATGATTTAACTCTAAAATCCCCCTAAAATCAAATGCTATGAAAACGTTAGTTATAGACTGTTGGATATTTTAGTGTAATTGGATTGGCTAGTTGATCAATGTAATCGTAATGTTACATCGAACAAGTCGGGAGAATGCGGAGTGCATGCTCTGTTCGAGTTCGTTATGATTTCAGAATTATTGCTTATGAGACATGTCTATTGGCATCAAACACATCTCTTAGAATGAGATGTGTCTATTGGAAAAGACACATCTTGAGGTGTGTCTATTGGCATTGGACATGACTGTTGGAAATGAGATGTGTCTATTGGAAAAGACACATCTTGAGGTGTGTCTATTGGCAAAAGACACATCTGTTGACATCTATAAATAGGTGTGACATTGATCATTTTATATAGAGGTTCATTTTGAAATACACAGCAAAAATTCATTCTCTCTTCTTGCAGATTTTCTGATTTTATCCGATTGAATTATTTGGGTGAACCACAAATAACTTCAATCTGACAGTGTTCACACGACTTCAGAAAAATCCAAGTAATTATCACCCAATTCCCCAACAAAGATTGAAGTTATCTGTTTTCTGAAGATGGCAAACTCAGAATCTGCAAGAGACATGACAAGCAAGTTTGCAAAGTTGGACAAGTTTGAGGGTCAAGATTTTAGAAGATGGCAAAAGAAGATGCATTTTCTATTGACAACGCTAAAGGTTGTATATGTTCTGAGTACCCCCATTCCAGAAGTGGTTGAGGATGAAACCGCTGAACAAACAAGGAGGCGTTGCAAATGGGAAAACGCTGATTACATCTGCCGCGGTCACATCTTAAACGGTATGTCTGATTCCCTTTTCGATGTATATCAAAATGTTGAGTCAGCAAAAGAATTGTGGGATTCTCTTGAATCCAAATACATGGCAGAAGATGCTTCTAGTAAGAAGTTTTTGGTCAGTAATTTTATGAATTACAAAATGGTCGATTCTAGACCTGTGATGGAACAATACAATGAATTGTTGAGAATTCTGGGACAGTTTGCCCAACACAATCTGAAGATGGATGAATCTATCTCAGTTTCTGGTGTTATAGACAAACTACCACCATCATGGAAGGATTTTAAACACTCCTTGAAACATAACAAAGAGGATATGACTCTGGTTCAACTTGGAAGTCACTTCAGAATTGAAGAGGCTTTGAGGACTCAAGAAATTGAGAATAATCCTAAGGGCAAGAACCAAGTCAGTAACTCTTCTGTGAATATGGTTGAAGATGGTGGATCTTCAAAGAATTCTAAGTATGGCAAGGGTGATAAACGAAAGTTTAAAGGAAACAACAACAATTCTTCCAACAAAAAGCCTAAGATGGCATGTTGGAAGTGTGGCAAACCTGGACATTTCAAGAAGGATTGTCGGGTTGGTAAAGGCAAGCAAGAAAAGCAAAATGCTGGTCCAAGTGGATCCAAGGATCCAGAATTGCAACAAGGTCAGATTTTAATGCAAAATTGTAATTCTAGTCAGAATTATGTGTCACTAATATCTGAGGCATTTTATGTGCAGGATGACAATGTTGCTTGGTGGATTGATTCAGGAGCAACGAGTCATGTATGCAAAGATCTTCGTTGGTTCATAGACTTTCAACCAATCGAAGATGGATCTATCTTAAAGATGGGAAATGTTGCAACTGAACCGATCAAAGGACTAGGAAATGTCAAGATAGTTTTTACTTCTGGCAAATGTATATTATTAAATAAAGTGTTGTATGTTCCTGGGATTCGTAAGAATCTCTTGTCTGGTGTTGTATTGAACAATTGTGGATATAAACAAGTTTATGAAAGTGACAAATATATATTGTCAAAACATGGCTCTTTTGTTGGCTTTGGCTATTTGTGTAATGGCATGTTTATGTTGAATGTTAATACTCCATTTATTGATGAATCTGCTTGCATGGCTTCTACTAGTACTAGCAATAATTTGAACAAACCAGAATTATGGCATGCTAGACTAGGACATGTACATTACAAAAGAATAAAGGATATGTCTAAAATGAGTCTCATACCTGCTATTGATTTAGACAATGAAAAATGCAAAACATGCATGTTGACAAAGATAACAAGAAAGCCCTTTAAGGAGGTTAATAGGGTGTCTGGTTTTTTAGAATTAATACATAGTGATTTGTGTGATTTCCATTCTACACCATCATTAGGAAATAAGAAGTATGTAGTTACTTTTATTGATGATGCTACTAGATATTGCTATGTATATTTATTGCATGCTAAGGATGAAGCTCTTGACTTCTTTAAAATTTTTAAAGAAGAAGTAGAGCTACATCAGAGTACCATGATTAAAAATCTACGTACTGATAGAGGAGGTGAGTATTATGATCCGGTTTATTTTCAATCTACTGGTATAATACATCAAACCACGGCTCCTTATACACCACAGCAAAATGGTGTGGCAGAGCGAAAGAATAGGACTTTGAAAGAAATGGTTAATTCCTTGTTATCCTACTCGGGTTTGAGTGAGGGATTTTGGGGTGAGGCTATGTTGACAGCCTGTTACTTATTGAATCGAATTCCTAGTAAGAGGAATAAGATTACCCCTTATGAACTTTGGTATAAAGAGTCACCAAAATTGAGTTTTCTGAGAGTTTGGGGATGTAGAGCAGTTGTAAGACTCACTGAACCCAAAAGAAGAAACTTGGGTGAACGAGGTATAGATTGCATATTTGTTGGTTATGCTGAGCATTCTATAGCATATAGATTCTATGTGTTAGAATCTAATGACTATGTATCTGTGAACTCGATTATCGAGTCAAGAGATGCTATTTTTGATGAAAATAGATTTACATCTATACCTAGACCAAGGGACATGCTTCAGATTTCTTCTAGTAGGAACTCGGTTTCTACTGAAGATGTGAATGGACCGTCTGAACCAAGGAGAAGCACTAGAGCTAGAAAGGCAAAGTCTTTTGGAGATGATTTTCATCTTTATCTAGTAGAAGGCTCTAGAGATGAAATTGAATATCAATACCAATATTGTTTTCTTATTGAGGAGGATCCAAATACTTTTAGCGAAGCTATGAAATCTAGGGATGTTGCATTCTGGAAAGAAGCTATCCAAGATGAAATGGATTCTATCATGAATAATAATACTTGGGAATTGAGTGATCTGCCCCCTGGCTGTAAAGCATTGGGAAATAGATGGATCTTCAAAAGGAAAATGAAGGTGGACGGTACCATAGACAAGTTTAAAGCCAGATTGGTGATCCAAGGTTTTAGACAAAAAGAAGGGATTGATTATTTTGATACTTATGCTCCTGTTGCTAGAACCTCCACTATTAGGTTGTTAATAGCACTTGCTGCTATACACAACCTTGTCATTCACCAGATGGATGTGAAAACTGCATTCTTGAATGGTGAATTAGATGAAGAGATTTATATGAAACAACCCGAAGGGTTTGTTATGCCTGGTTGTGAGAACAAGGTGTGTAAATTGAAGAAATCAATTTATGGTCTGAAACAAGCACCAAAGGATTGGCATGATAAATTTGATACTGTGGTCTTGTCTAACGGTTATTTTCTTAACCAAGCAGACAAGTGTGTATATAGCAAATTTGATGCTTCTAGTAAAGGAGTTATAATTTGTTTATATGTGGATGACATGTTGATTTTTGGGACTGACCAAAATCAAGTGGATAAAACCAAGAAGTTCTTGTCATCTAATTTTGATATGAAAGACATGGGGGAGGCTGAGGTGATTCTTGGTATAAGGATCAAGCGAGAGAACAATGGCATTTCAATTTCTCAATCTCATTATATTGAGAAGATTCTTAAAAGATTTAACTTTAAGGATTGTTCTCCTGTTAGCACTCCTCTTGATCCTAGTATTAAACTCCTACCTAATACAGGTGTTGCAGTATCTCAACTTGAATACTCAAGGGCTATTGGTAGTCTCATGTATGCCATGATAAGCACTAGGCCAGATATTGCCTATGCTGTTGGAAAGCTTAGTAGGTATACTAGCAAGCCAAGTACACATCATTGGCAAGCCTTAAGCCGAGTGTTCAAATACTTGAAAGGAACCATGAATTATGGTTTGACATATACTGGATTTCCTTCGGTTATTGAAGGTCATTCAGATGCAAGTTGGATTTCCAATAAGGAAGATCATTCTTCCACAAGTGGATGGGTATTCCTTCTTGGGGGAGGTGCTATCTCTTGGGCATCAAAGAAACAAAGTTGCATTACTGATTCAACGATGGAATCTGAATTTGTGGCATTATTAGCGGCTGGTAAAGAAGCTGAATGGCTAAGAAATCTGATTTATGAGATTCCATTGTGGCCTAAACCGATATCTCCCATATCTATCAGATGTGATAGTGAGTCTGCCTTGTCTAATGCTTATAGACAAGTGTTCAAAGGCAAGTCTAGACACTTAGGTGTTAGACACAGCATGATTCGTGAGCTTATCATGCATGGTGTTATATCAGTGGAGTTTATAAGAACTCAACATAATTTAGCTGATCATCTAACCAAAGGGTTGAGTAGAGATCTTGTGCACAAGTCGGCTGTAGGGATGGGATTAAAGTCCATCAAATAACCTCTCATGTTGAGATACCCAATTCCCATCTAATATGACATTAGGTGCTGAATTCAATGTGGAAAGCTTAACATTTAGAGATTGGAACACATTAAAGCATCATCCCAAGGTATGTGTTCAGCCCTGCAAGTTAAGGAGGTTGAAGTTTGTCTTCTTAATAGTTCTTTTGAAAAATTGCATATGCAGGTGCGAGAATAAAAGAACTACCTATATGAGCATGAAGTTTAGCCGCTTCAAGAAGCTAGGACTTGGCTTTGATATGCTTATGAAGGATTAGGACACTAGGCTAGTAAAAGATAGTGTCAAGTAAGAACATTTGAGAATGTAAATTTATGTGTATATTATCTTCATGTATTCAATATGAATAGTAAAGGTTCAATCCATAGTGATACCTTGGTATTCGAATATTTGGAATGTGTAATATACTAATGTGAAATTCAATCGTCACGATATTTCATTTATGCATAAGTTTGTCGTTTGTTGTGATTTTGTTTAGTTAATCATGGATTACGCTAAAATGGGGGAGGATTGTTGGATATTTTAGTGTAATTGGATTGGCTAGTTGATCAATGTAATCGTAATGTTACATCGAACAAGTCGGGAGAATGCGGAGTGCATGCTCTGTTCGAGTTCGTTATGATTTCAGAATTATTGCTTATGAGACATGTCTATTGGCATCAAACACATCTCTTAGAATGAGATGTGTCTATTGGAAAAGACACATCTTGAGGTGTGTCTATTGGCATTGGACATGACTGTTGGAAATGAGATGTGTCTATTGGAAAAGACACATCTTGAGGTGTGTCTATTGGCAAAAGACACATCTGTTGACATCTATAAATAGGTGTGACATTGATCATTTTATATAGAGGTTCATTTTGAAATACACAGCAAAAATTCATTCTCTCTTCTTGCAGATTTTCTGATTTTATCCTATTGAATTATTTGGGTGAACCACAAATAACTTCAATCTGAAAGTGTTCACACGACTTCAGAAAAATCCAAGTAATTATCACCCAATTCCCCAACATAGACATTGTCCAGAATCGAAACTGTGACATCCATTTCTATGTATAATGAATTTAAATTTATAACTAAAATCATTGAACTAGATGACTAATTGATTGTATATTAAAAATTTTAGACACAACCTATTACAAAGTGAGAGCACTTGAAAAGAGAGTAAATTAATCTATATTTAGGCAACATTGCAATAAATTGAAGAATATTCATGGTCACAACTATTAAAAATCAAAATCTCACAATAAAACTTGAATATCCCTGTGCCTTGCACGGGTAACGAAGCTAGTTAATAATAATACATTGAAGTCCGTAACAAAATTTGCTTTAGAAACTTGCAAGGTTATCCTGAACTAGATTTGGCATTTATTAGTGATTTAGAGCATCTGCAATCCTGGTTACCTGTTAACAAAAAATCCTACGTGGATTCCATTTATACCTAATATGTAAAAAAATGGGCTTCTCCAACGCACCCAGCTGTTAGGAATAATTTTAGATAACAGGTTACATGTCTTCTATATTTGTTGATCCATTCATGGTCATCTATAATTTTCCACGTCATTGTCTTTCCTTCCTGCTAGTACATCTATACATTTATTCAATTAACTTCATCCTAAATTATTTTAATTATTAAAATTATTTTATTTAATCAAATAACATATATCCTTGTATACAATTTTTATTTTATTGAACTTAAAAATAATAAAATAACATATTTTTAAATAATAAAGTTATTTAAATTAATAAAATAACATATTTTTAAATAATAAAGTTATTTAAATTAATTATTTAATATACATATTTATACAAAAAAATTATTTTATTGAATTTAGAAAAAGTTTAGTTATGAATTTTATCCACAATAAATAAATAATATTTAAAAATATAATCGTTAGAATTTGAAAAATAATAAAATAACAATTTTTTAAATATAACCGTTATAGTTAATACCACTGGAGCACACAGGCTTACAGGTTCAGCAAATTTTACATAATCATCTATTTTTATAATTTTAGCTAATAATTATGACCATCAGCCTTGGAGATGCTTTTAGGAGTGGTAAAGACAATACCAAATAATGTTGTTATCCATCTTAATCGTTAAATTTTATTCCACCAAGTTAAGAAGAAAACAAATCGACCCTAAGTTACCTTGTACGAGCTTTAACTCTTGCTAGCAAGTTATACGATTTGAAATTTTCCAACAAGTAACCAATATTTAAAGAAAGTCCAAGAGCGACTAATTAATTTCAAGTCGATCAACTTTAGAAGTATACGGCCTACTGTCATATATAGTGTATACATGCAGGGGGATCAAAATACAAAAATTCCTATTTCATAACCTGATCCGTACTCATTTGATTGAATTTTGTCAAATCCAAAGTTTTGAATTTAAATTTGGATTTTGATTTGATAACTCGTACGATGCATGGTTTCTTTTAAATTTTTTAATTATATTTTATTGTTAAAGTTTTAAATTGTATATATATTTTTATTATTAAAATAATTTTTTAACTTTATGAATCTCATGTATATAAATATTATCCTAATCAGTTATTTTGAATTGTTATCTTAAAATAAATACGTAGATATATAAATATTACATAAAAATTATTTTTTACACTTTTATTTAGAAAAAGTTAAATTGATCTAACCATATAGACCTTTTTCAATTTTTATACAAAATTTTCTATATTGTATAAGTGTTTTCCAAATTTTGTGTAATTTTTTACTATTTAACTTATTACTCATGTGATGCACAGATGTTTATTTTAAATTTTTTTGTTTTATTACCCATATTTTCGTATATATTTTTTAATTAGTAGGAAAATTATATCCTTATATATAATAAGCGTAAGGGGATCTTATCCATAAATTTTGGTTTGGTCACTGTACCGTTAAAATAATCTCAATCATCAAATTTAATATTTTTAAAAATAGACGATCAAGATTATATCATATCAAAAAGGAAATTATAATCTAAAAAGGATATTATTGTACTACCAAAATAATCGAATCTAATATTTTTAAAAATAGACGATCAAAATTATATCATATTGAAAAGAAAATTATAATCTAAAAAGAATTTTAATAAAAAAGATAGTATTGAAATTGAATTTAAAAAAAAACTCTATAAAATAAAAACTCCAACGGCTTCTCAAGTACGTTTAGTGCACCAAAATTTATCAAAAGAAACGAATAGTTAGACGACGAGTACCTCAATTGTAATAACTCGGTTATGTTAGGATTGTGACATATTCATGATACTCTATTGTACTACTCCCTTTGTCCCAACCAATTGTTTACACTTTCCTTTTTGGGACGTCCCAACCAATTCTTTACGTTTCCTAAAATAGTAAGTTTTAACACTATTACACCCACTACTTCACTTATTTTAACAATACTTTACACTATTACACTCACTACTTCACTTATTTTAACAATAAAATCACTATTACACTCACTACTTCACTTATTTTAATAATAAAATCACTATTACACCCACTACTTCATTTATTTTAACAATATTACACCCACTATTCTTGGTCTCCGTGCCCAAATCAAATGTAAACAAATGGCCGGGACGGAGGGAGTACTTAATAACTACAGTAGGTACTCTATACTAAGGGATAGCACGGTTTGGTTCGGTTTTTGTATAAAATCAAAATTGAAATCGAAAATCTTCGGTTTTAGAAAATGAAAACTACAATCGAACCATCGATTTCGGTTTCAAAAATCTCGGTTCGATTTTAATCGGATTGGTTTTGGTTTTGAAACCGAAAATGAAAAATATTACAACTTGGATAAATAAAGCTAGCATATTTAAAAAAGTCGAACATATCATTCGAGTTTATACAAATCAATAAAAATAGTGGCGAACTTCAAAATAAATACCGTCCTTAAAAATAGTAGCGAAATTTCAAATGCAGAACAATAACATTTGACATTAGTTCATAGAGCAAATGCCACTAAAAAAGGTCACTAATATGAGCTCCGGTGCATTTAGACATTAGTTCATAGAGCAATGCCACTAAAAAAGGCTACTAATATCAGCTCCGGTGCATCCACCAGGGTTCTCAAATTTGGCCATGCACCTGCAGATAGAAGAGATGTAACCATGTCAACAACTAAATGCCAGCAAAACTGAGTTTACTTCAATAAAGCTTTACAAAACTATAATTACAATCTACTTGAGCTGTTTTAGAATAAGTAATAATAGAACAGTGAAGTAATAATTAGTCACTTGGTAATTAAATTTAAATTAATTAGTCGCTGATCGATGATTACAAATTAACAATCGAACATACAATCTAGTTTCTCTTTTCATTTATTTGTTATCAGGTCAATGTCTGCGTTAAATAGTTGAGCGAACTTACAGATGGATCGTGAAAAGTCCATTGTACAACATAATAACTACACTAAGTACTCTATAGTCTATGCAACAAACAAACTCTATATTGAATTTAAGACCATATTTTTAAAAATGAACGATTAAGATTATATGATATTAAAACGAAAATTATAATTTAAAAAGGATTTCATTATAAAAATCTTATTATATCTTTATATGTAATAAGTATAAGAGATATTTTATCCATAATTTTGGTCACTATACTACCAAATTAATCTCAACTGTCGAATTTAATATTTTTAAAAATAGACGATCAAGATTATATCATATCAAAAAAATTATAATCTAAAAAGGATATAATTAAAAAAGGTTATATTATATAAAAAAGAAAACTAATCAAAAAAGGATATAATTAAAAAAAATTATATTAGAACTGAATTTTAAAAAGAAAATTATAATATGAAAAAAATCTAATCAAAAAATGATACATTTGAATTTTATTTATTTTTTTATTCAAAAAATGATACAATTGAAATTTTTTTATTTTTTTTATTAATATTAAAAAAAAGTTCATATTTATTATTTGACCTATATCTTCAGATCAAGAAATCAGATTTGGATGATTTTACAGCCCACGCGAAGGTCATAAAATTATCTTTAATTTAGTGATGATTTAACAATTATTATCGAAATGGAAATACTCAGAATCTCAATAGAAAATATAAATACAAATTTTACATTAATTATATTCATTGTAGAACAGCTACATTGATTTTCCGTTCCATGTAATAAATCAAACTATGTATGATTTAAATAATTGACATACACTTTTTTCGTATTTCAACATGTTAGTCACAGAGGCATGCCTGTTTACATCTAATAACAAGCCTAATTGTTTGTAATGCTTTGCATTACTTACATGACCTCTTAACTGAGTGAACCTCTAGTTGTAGAGTTTCTATTTGTTCTGTACTTGTAATAGGCATCAAATCCTAGTTGTGTAACTGTACTTATAAAGTCAAGAATAATGCTTGAAAGAAGTTCCAAGGTTCATGCCTCAAGCAAGAAGATAAAGACTGTCAAATAATCACAGTTGGGCTTTGAAGAAATGAAGAATTTGCCTAAGTACCAATTCGAGAAGTACTTTTGTCTATTCGAGAAGTCTAGCGTTCGAGAAGTCAGAGATTCGATATCTAAGAAGACACTGTTAGATATCTCTGAATGAACTATTCGATATCTCAGAGATTCGACATGTCTAAATACTCTATTCGAGAACTCAAGAAGTCAACAAGTCAAAGTGGTATTCGAGTTCTCAAAGAGGCAACAAGTCAAAGTTCCATTCGATATCTCAAGGACTCAGAAAGCTATTCGATATCTCAGGGATTCGACAAGTCAAGTGTTCTATTCGACAACTCAAGGAATCCTGGAGAAAAGTATTATTCGAGAAGTAATTCGATATGTCAATCATACAGTATTCGAGAACTCAGAGTTATCTAATCCTAGTTCTCGAATCAATCACTTAGCCAATTCTCGAATACATTCTTGGAGACAAAATACTGAAGAAATTGTACAAGTCAGAAACCTGCAACAAGCCAATGCACTTTATGTACCACAATCTGTAACGTGCTCTGGAAAGCCTACAAGGAAGCTTGGAGAGATGTAGAAGAGACAAAGAGCTAAAGAAGTGGATCTGAACAGAACTTTGCAAAGTCAAATCTGTAGCCGTTTGGATGCTTACTCAAAAAGGATAGACATACAAGAAAGTAATTTATTCTGTAACCTTATTTGTAGTAAGTGAGTTGTATTCATGTTCTATAAGAATACAATCTCACTTCTTTAGTTAAATCAAGCTTTTCATATACTGTAAGATATATCTCTCTGAGAAAAACGAAGCTGAGAATACTACCATTTGTATTCACAGATTGTAGCAACCTTTATCTAATAAAATATTATATTAAAGTGATATTGTGTCTTGTGTTGTTCTTTATCCGCACTTACACATTTGCACACACAAACACTTATCTTGCTACACAGATTCAAGAACAAGAAAAAGTTCAAGAATCCATTCACCCCCCTCTGTATTCTTTTGCTGTATTCAATACTCAACAAGTGGTATCAGAGCAGACTGTTTATTAAAAAAAACATAAAAAAGATCATGAGTTCGAATACACCAAAGACCACAGGAACGGTGAAAGTCCCTAAGTTTGACAAAGAAAATTACAACCTCTGGAAGATAAAAATGATGTTGTTCATCAAAGCCTCTCATCCTTTGTATCCTGAGATTCTTAAGAATGGTCCTTTTGTTCCACAACAAGAAATACCTGAAAAGATTGTTGGAACCACAACGATTCCAAGATCTTATGTGGCCAAGGAACCATCCAAATGGACAGAATCAGAAAAGGAGATGGTTGCTCTTGACAGTCACCTCATGTTGCTAATTATTGATTCCATGGATATTTCAATGTTTGCAAACATTGCCTCGTGTACATATGCCAAAGAAATGTGGGATCACATTGAGGTGTTATGTGAAGGGACTGATGAGGTCAAGGAACACAAGAAACAGATACTGGTCACACAGTATGAAGCTTTCATGGCACAACCCAAGGAAAGAATCACTGATATGTTTGAGAGATTTCATAAGTTGGTTACTGAGTTGCAAATGAATGGCAAAGTTTACAACACCAGGGAGTTGAATATGAAGTTTCTATTGTGTTCTCCAAATCACCTAGAGCAGAGGGTCATTTCTCTAAGGGAAAGAGATTTGAACAAAATCACATATGATGTGCTCTATGGGGTTTTAAAGACTCATGAGCTTGAGTTGCTTCAGAAAAGGGCTATCCAAGCCAACCAAGGCAGAATGATAAACACATCATGTGCCTTTGAAAGGCAGAGTGTATAAACTTGTAACACTATAACTAATGTAACTCAATTAAAAGAAAAGATACTTAACCAGAAGACAATCAAGAACAAGAAGTCACAAGAAATCAACACTATATGAAGACAAGGTAATTGATACAATTGAACATGTTAACTATGATCAAGCCAAGAAGAAATCATTGAGAGAAGTTCAAGTCAAAGTTGTTCATGCCTCAGTGATTTGAGAATTCGAGAATCAAGATCATAACTATCAGTATCAACAAGACCAATTGATTTCAAGTGAACAAGAAGGAAAGCAAATATTGGAAAGCCAAGTTACTAAGTGAATATGGTAATTTATTCAAGAAGCAGAAACACTATCAAGACTAGTCACTTATGAACCAGACCAGTGCATCAAGTGTCAGGACATTGATAGCAAGTTTATGTCAGCAATAAAGATCCATGTTCAAGAGCTTGGTGAAGAATAAAGAAGACATGAAGATATCACAAGCTCAAGATGTGCATTGAAGTTTCAAGTTGAAGACCAGAATATTTTCTAAGTACTAAATGTTCTGGATGGCCAAGTAGAATATTTCTAAGTAGAAGTTCGACTTAGAAATTTCGAGATGGCTAAGTAGAAATTCTCAAGTAGAAGTTCTACTTAGAGTGCAGCTTCAACATGACACATGGCATCTTCTGATTGGCAGATTTCCAAGCTTTCAAGTTAAGGCAAGATTTATGTGGACATCATTGGGCCACGTACATCTTAGTCTTTGAAGACTACAGGACATAGATTACATGTAGTATAAATAGAAGCACTTGTGTAATGTTTTTAGTTAGTGAGCAATATTGAGAAAAACACAAGAAAAAGAGAGAGAGTATATTCACAGAGCTTAGAATCATTCACTTCTCTCTGAACTTCTGTTATACTTTGTAATGAATGTTGTAGCAACCTTTTCAAGTTATATATAAAGAAATATATTCCTTGAATCTGCGTGTTCATTTATTGCATCGTATTTATTGCTACTCATATTCGAAAAGTTGTATTCACCCCCCCCTCTACAACACATTTGGACCTAACAATTGGTATCAGAGCGGATGTTTAACATACAAAACATAGATCCTTGTGTTTGGTAGAAGAATCGTGAGTTTTCATTTTCTAGATCTACTTTTCTAAAATTCTAGAAAAGTGAGCTTTAATTCGTTTCCAGTGAAAACTCATCCGGGAAAAATTATTTAAATACTCCAGGTGTGATTATTTGGCTTGGGTGTATTTTAATTAATTTTTGTGAATTAATCTGGGTTCATTGATATTTGGTGTTCTTGAGTGTTCATCATCTGTTCTTATCAAAGAAGATAACCCAACAACTTTTTGATCTCCTTTTTCAAACAGATAAGATAGTCAAAAAGGTGTTTTTGTACTTTTGATTTGATAATTATTCCTTGGCCGAAAGTGTAACAAGACATACTCAGTGCCTAGCAAGTGGGTTAGTTGCTTTCGGTGTGTAAAGTATCAAAAGTCAAAAAGGTGTTAAAGTGATAATATTGTTTATTCAATATTAAAGAAATCTGCAGAAAATTTATTCTAAGGACAAAAGTTCTACATAGAATTTCTACTTGAGATTTTCTACATAGAATTTCGACTTGGACAATTTCTACTTGGTGAATTTCGACTTGAGCAAAATTTCTACTTAGAGAAATTTCGACTTGGCAAAAGTTCTACATAGATATTCTACATAGCCTAGTCTTGGGTACTTAGAATTTTTTAGTGACAAGATTTGAAATGGCTCCTAAAAATTCTTTCAAGATCCCAATGTTCAACCGAGATCACTATGAAGAATGGGTTTTCAGAATGAGACTCTACTTAGAGACAATTAACCCTGAGTATCTGGAAGTCCTTGAAAAGGGTAAATTTGTTCCAATGAAAGCTATTCCTGAGCGTACGGAAGGAGAGGAGGTTATACCTGCTCGGTCTGAGCCTAAAAAGGCAGCGGACTTTACGGATGCTGACAAGGAGCAAATAGCTTATGATACTTCTGTAAGACAAACCTTGATGGAATCCCTTGATCATGAAATGTTCAACATAGTCAAAGGTTTGAATACAGCAAAGAAGATTTGGGACAAGATAGAAGTTGTCATGGAAGGATCTGCAGAGGTTAGAAGCAACAAGACACTTATACTCAAGATGGAGTATGACACCTTCAGAATAAGAAAAGGAGAAGGCATAACAGACGTCTATCTAAGATTCAGTCAGTTGGTATTGGATTTGAATCTGAGAGGTGTAACTCTCCCCATGGTTGAGACCAATACGAGATATCTGAGAAACCAGCCAAAGAGCATTGAACATAGAGTCTACGCAATCAGAGAAACCAGAGATTTGCATACAACTTCTCTGGAAGAATATTATGGAATTCTAAAGACCTATGAGCTGGAAACACTTCAAGATCAAGCATGGGACAATGATTCAAAAGGAAAAGAAACTGCATCAGGATTAGTTGCTGATGAGGAAGAGTCTAAGAAGGCAATGGTTGCAGCAAAGCCTAAATCATCACTTGCACCACATCAAGTTGATAATGATGACGAGTGCGCATCTAACAGTGATGATGACTACTTCACCCAAGAAGAGCTGGACAACATGGACGATAGTGTCGTGGCATACATGGCAAGGAAGTTCAGCAACATGAGATTCAGAAAGAGCAACCGACCACAGAGAAATTCTTCATCTTATTATCGGGCTGCTAAGGGTGGTGGTAGTTCGTCAGGCTACAAAAGCAAAGGCAAGAGTACCAGCTACAAATCTCCGTTGGATTTCAAAATGAAGTTCAATTGCTATAATTGTGGTGAACCTGGACATTTTGCCTCGGACTGCAAAAAGCCTAAACAGACTTATCCAAAAGAGACATTTGAAGCCCTCAAAAGCAAGTATGAATCGCTGGTGAAAGAAAAACATGGTAAAAGAGCTTTAGTAGTAACAGAAGGAAGAGCTTGGGATGATTCAGATGAGGAAGATGTTACTCATGTAGCAAACTTTGCGCTCATGGCTGAGACATCAGAGGAACCAGAGGTACCAGTTCTAACCCTTAAAGTAGAAATGTCTATTGATGATTATAAGGAACAGAACGGGGCTCTTAGCGAAGAGATCTACATGTTGTGCAAAAGCATAAACACTTCTCAAAAGGAACAGAAAACACTTGTCGCCAAAAGCAGAATGCTTGAGGCAAAAGTGGAAGAGTTAGAGGCTGCTTGCACTGTAGATACTTCCCTAAGAGATTTTATTAAATCTTTGGAACACAAGCTCGTCCTTAAGGCAGAAATAGAATCATGTCTTAGGAACAAACTAGCTGAGTTAGAAACTAAATGTGAAGCTTACAAACTAGCTGCTAGTAAAGTGTATGTAGATAATGACGTATTTAAGAAGATAACTGGAGTAGGTGTAGGACTTGATTATTCTAACCTTTCTAAGAAAGAAGGGAAGAGACCTATCGACTCTAGTTCCAGTGACCTTAAAAATGAAATTCCTAGCATTTTTAAATCTTCTGTCAAACCCATCTACAAACACCTTGTTCCTAGAATAGAAGAAGAGACTGAATTGATAGCTAGATATGAGATTGAGATGGAAGATCGCCAGAAAGCACAACCCATAACTCCTATCAAACAAGTTAAAATCAATTTTCCTAGAGATGAATCTAGACTAGGATTAGGAGCTAAGGCTGTTAAACAACAAGGGAAGAAAGGCATAAAAGAGGTTAAGGCTGAACGAATAAAGAAAGCATGTTATCACTGCAAATCTACTGAACATCTTTCTTATGCATGTAAAGCTAACATAAATGTTCCTGCTGCACATGCCATGCCTGTTACACACACAATGAATAATCTGCATCCGAATCATGCACAGTGTGGTCAACCTAATTGTATGCCATGCACTTTTAATGTCATGCAAACTTTTGTGAATTTAATGAATGCATCTAGCCAGTCATGCTTAAATACTGCTGCTAGTTCAAACATCAAGAAAAAGCATGTGAGAGCTAAGACTATCAGTCCTCCTAAAGTTAGGAGTGACAAACCTTCTCCTAGGACTGATAAACATGTCAAGTCTGAGAAAGGAAAGGAGGAAGTCGAAGGCTCTAGTAATGTTAAGAAAAGTGCATCTCCTGTTGTTAAATCTGTTGATTCTCGATCTTATCGAAAAGCCGGGCCCAATCAAAGTTGGGTTCCGAAGAAAGTCTAATCAATCTGTCATTGCAGGGCAATAAGCAAAATAGAAATAAAGTCATATGGGTGCTAGATAGTGGAGCATCGAGGCATATGACTGGAAACAAGTCCCTGCTTACAGAGTTGGTTATGAAGGCTGGCCCTTATGTTACCTTTGGAGATGACAGCATAGGTGTGACAAAGGGATATGGCAAATTGAAAACTGGCAATGTCATCATTGAAGATATTTCCTATGTTGAGGGATTAAAGCACAATTTGTTGAGTATCAGTCAATTCTGTGACAAAGGTTACGAAATTGTCTTCAACAAGAAAGGTGTATCAATCACTCACATCAAGGAAGGCTCACTGGCTTTGAGAGGAGTTCGAAAGGCAGATCTTTTTGTTGCAGACATGGATTCAGCAAATCAGAATGAAGTCACCTGTTTCTACAGCAAAGCTTCGGATGATGAAAGCTGGTTATGGCACAAAAAGTTATCTCACTTAAACTTCAAAACGATGAATGCTCTCGCGAGGCGAGAATTGGTGAGAGATCTACCTCAAATGGAGTTCGCTCCGAAAGGACTCTGTGAAGCCTGTGAAATGGGAAAGTCGAAGCGAGCCTCGCATAAAAGCAAAGAAATTTCTAGTATCACTGAGCCTCTGCAACTTCTTCATATGGATCTGTTTGGCCCAGTGAATGTCCTATCTTTGTCTAGGAAAAGATATGCATTGGTAATCGTGGATGACTTCTCCAAGTATACATGGGTATTGTTCGCAATGACGAAAAACGAAGTACCTTTCCTAATCATTGATCACATCACTCAAATTGAGAATGTTTCAACACTTACTGTGAAGACGATTAGATCAGACAATGGCACTGAATTCAAAAACGCAGTGCTAAATGACTTCTGTGTATCTAAGGGAATACGTCGTCAGTATTCAGCCCCGAGAACTCCACAACAAAATGGAGTAGTTGAAAGGAAGAATAGAACATTGGTTGAAGCAGCAAGAACTTTGTTGTATGATTCGAAACTTCCTTTGTATTTCTGGGCAGAAGCAGTGAGTACCGTGTGTTACACTCAAAATCGATCCTTGATCATAAAAGATAAAGAAAAGACACCATGTGAGCTAATGAACGGAAGAAGACCAACAATCAAATACTTTCATGTCTTCGGAGCAAAATGCTATGTATTTATAGATGATGAAAATCTAGGCAAGTTTGCAGCAAAAGCTCGTGAAGGAATCTTTGTTGGTTACTCCATAGATGTGGTAGCAGCTTATAGGGTGTTCTTAGTAAATGATCGAAAAGTGACTGAAAGCTACAACGTCAGATTCGACGATACCAAACTCTCATCAATTTCAAGAGATTCTAGTGAACCTGAGTCCCTAAAATTTCAGAATCTGGACTTAGAAGAACTTGAAGATGAACCTGAGTTGGTTGTCCCATTAAATGTTCCAAGTGTACGTGAAGAACCTGAGTCTAGTGAACAAGCTAATCCTACAAGATCAGGAGAGACTTCTTCAGTACGAACCGGCAACAACTCAGGGGGAGTAAATAGCAGCTCAAGAACTACTGTTCAAGGCTCGAGTCGAGTTGACTCTAGTTCTGTAGGAGCTGGCACTAACTCAGGGGGAGTTAGTGAAAGTAATCAAAGTAGTCAGCACCACAACTCAGAAAGTCATGCTGAATCATCAAGACAATTTCCAAGAGAACGGGTATGGAATAGAGACCATCCGTTTGAATTAATTATTGGTGATCCAGAAGCTGGTGTGTCTACTAGAAGAAATGCAAGAGCTGATCTGGCTAATATTTGCTTATATTCTGGGTTCTTATCCAAGCTTGAACCTAAAGAAATAGAAGAAGCTCTTGGTGATGCTGATTGGGTGATTGCAATGCAAGAGGAACTCAATCAGTTTGAAAGGCAGAAAGTTTGGAAACTGGTACCCCGACCAAAGAACAAATCAGTAATTGGAGCAAGGTGGGTATTCAGAAATAAAATGGATGAAAACGGACTTGTAACACGAAACAAGTCTCGTTTGGTTGCAAAAGGTTATTCTCAGCGAGAAGGAATTGATTATGATGAGACCTATGCACCAGTTGCAAGACTTGAGGCAGTCAGAATGTTCTTGGCATTTGCAGCACATAAGAACTTCAAGGTTTTTCAAATGGATGTGAAAAGTGCCTTCCTGAACGGAGAGTTAGAAGAAGAGGTGTATCTGGAACAGCCGCCTGGCTTCATTGATCCAGAACTTGTAGATTTTGTGTATCTTCTCTTCAAATCTGTCTATGGCCTCAGGCAATCCCCAAGATGTTGGTATGAAACCCTATCCGTATTCTTAATTGAAAGTGGTTTTACTAGGGGAGTAATTGACAAAACATTGTTCTATAAGAATGTGAAGAATGATTTAATACTTGTTCAAGTCTATGTGGACGATATTATCTTCGGGTCATCTAATGAGCGCTTGTGCGAGAAATTTGCTAAGCTAATGCAAGAGAAATACGAGATGAGTATGATGGGAGAGCTGTCCTTCTTCCTTGGATTACAGATCAGTCAGAGAAAAGATGGTATCTTTATCTGTCAATCCAAGTACGTCATAGATTTACTCAAGAAGTATAATCTAGAAGATGCATCAGCAGCTAAGACTCCCATGGCAACAGCCACGAAGCTTGATGAAGACAAATCAGGTAAATCAGTTGACATCACAAGCTATCGAGGTATGATTGGCTCACTTCTCTATTTAACTGCAAGTAGACCCGATATAATGTTCGCGACTTGTTTATGTGCAAGGTTCCAAGCGGATCCTAGAGAATCACATCTCATAGCCGTCAAAAGAATTTTTAGGTATCTCAAGGGCACACCAAATCTAGGGATTTGGTACCCAAGAGATACAGGTTTTAATCTAATTGGCTATACGGATTCAGACTATGCAGGTTGCAGGATTGATAGGAAAAGCACATCTGGTGCTTGTCAATTTCTTGGCAGAAGATTGGTGTCCTGGCAAAGTAAAAAGCGACATACAGTATCTACTTCTACTGCTGAAGCTGAGTACATTGCTGCTGGAAGCTGTGTAGCTCAAATACTGTGGATGAGGAACCAATTGAAGGATTATGGCATGGAGCACAAGAAAATTCCAATTATGTGTGACAACACAAGTGCTATTGCCATAACCAACAATCCTGTAGATCACTCAAGAACCAAGCACATCGACATCAGGTATCACTTCATAAGAGAACATGTCGAGGAGGGGACTGTGGAGCTACATTTCGTGCCCACAATGCAACAAATTGCAGATATATTCACCAAACCTCTTGATGAAGTAACATTCAATAGGTTGGTTGGTGAATTGGGAATTCTTAACACAAGTTAGTAAAGCCTTCCATCTATAAAATCCATGTTTATGTGTGTATATGCAAGCTACTTAATCATTATGTGCTTAGACTTTAAAATGCCTAATTAATGATTATTATAGGTTGCATATAGTGTCATTTTACATGAATTCATTGTGTTTTAAGTGTCTTTTATAGCACAAATCTTTGAATTTATGATTGTTAGATTGCATGATCATAGGGGGAGTTAAATTCATAATATTCTAAATTTTGCATGATTTTTAGATGAATTTACCTGTGTTTTTTTCATGTAATTAGAGGCCTTAGAATTATCAAGGAATGTTTTAATTATGTCATATATTAAAATCCTTGAATTGATATTTATATTAATTTGGCAAAATTAAGTGTTGAGTTTTTCAAAGAAAAATTGCCAAATTATTCTAAGTATCTTCAAAATTTCGAGTTAAACACTATCTCGAAACTCATCTTGAAATTCTAGTTGAATTTCGATTTGAGCTTCCAGAGTGAAGTTTTGAAAATTCTAAGTCTGGGAAGAATTTCGAGTTAGCCTCTATCTCGAAATTCATCTCGAAATTCGACTTAGGGATCGAATTTGAGTTACCAGTGTGCCTATTTATTTTCTTCAAAATATTCGAGATAAGTTCTATCTCGAACTTTATCTCGAAGGTTGAGATAAGGTTCCATTTTTGGGGATATTTTGAAAAGAACTGAGAAGAACTTCGAGTTAGTCTCTATCTCGAAACTCAACTCGAATTTCGACTTGATGTTCGAGATAGAGTTCTCAGTTGGTTAAGGGGATTTTTCGAGTTAACTCCTAACTCGAAACTTATCTCGAATTTCCACTTGAATTTCGAGATAGGTTTCCCTAGTACTGTTGGTGGTTTGTGCTGTTTACATGGTCTTTAATATTTAAATGGTTCAAGTTTTTCGAGTTAACATCTATCTCGAACTCCATCTCGAAGTTCGACTTAAAAAGTTCGAGATAGACTTCGAGATAGACTTCGACTTAGACTTCGAGATAGACTTCGACTTAGGTTCTCCCTGTATGTACTTAGTGTTTTCACTCTTTTTAACAGGGTTACTTTTGTCATTTCACATTCATGTCTATATATACATCTCTAACTCGATCAATACATTCACTTTTACCTAATTGAGTTTTACAGCCGCCCCCATATACATACAGGCGATTTCGACTTACAACCACTGTTCGTGATTTTTGTGACTAAACTCATACAGATCTCGAATTCATGCCCGATTTTAGACTACTATTATCTGTGTTATCCTAAATCTTTGTGTCTGTGTGTTTGGTAACCGTTCATATACACGCGTATATATACATATACACACAAACATCAAGTACTTGTGTGTTTGGGTTTGTGTGTCTGTTCATAACTCGATTTCACTGGTTTACACACACAAATATATATCTTCACTGTACATCACAGATTTGGTAATTGGATTGTAATTTTCGCCACTACTTAATCATTGTTGATATTCCGTAGTTTAATTTCACAAGTGACTCTTGCTATTCACGAACGAAATTAAAAGGATTATAACTTTGATTTTGTTAATTAATTGTTTTTTTTCCAACAAATATCACATTTTTAAGGAAAAAACATTTTATTAAAATTAAAATGGCTCACCAATTTTCACTTGCTAAAAACAATTTTTATAATATTTCTACGGAAATTGGTGATCAACTCCCGCGCTTTAAGTCTTGGATACGATTTCTCAATTTGTATTCCAAAGCTAGCGATGCTTTTACTGCTAAACCTACACTAGTACATGATGCTTTACAGCAATTATGGACTAGTGCGGTTTCTTTTGGGAGCAAATCAACCCCCTATGGTTTCAGGTTTACCTTAGCGGGTCAGGAATATGAGGTGAATGAACAAATTGTCAACAGGGTTCTGGGATTCCCGATAAAAGATGCTTATGATCCAGAACCTATAGCTGCAGAACGCCTCAGATTCTTTGAAGAAATAGGATGTTATCCTCCGTCTGGCCGGATCACTGGAAACATCCAAAAACAATTCTTTCATGTGGAATGGAATTACTTTTTCGAGGCCATCACAAGATGTTTTCGGGCACGAGAAAGCGATTTCCATCAAATTTCCATTCCCATGCAAAACCTTGGAATTGCCCTAGCAAGAGAACTGGATATAAATTATGGACGCATAGTTCTCTCGGAGATAGTTGGTGTAATGGGATCTCTTGCAAGCAGAGACCTAAACACAAAAGATGTTGTCTGCTGGTTTCCTCGGTTCCTACAGATGCTGATTAATGATTTAATATCGAAGGATGCTCTTGCAGTTAGACAGAGTTTTGCCAGAAGCCCAACATCTGCACCACTAGGGATGGGCACTAAGTCACTTTCAACAATTGATAATCAGGACAAACATCAAGGTAAACCAATGTCAATTCCTGAAAACATTCAACAGTGGCTTATATATGATGCAGGAGTTACCACCTTGGTGGAATCATCGCAAGTTTCATCATATGCTCAGAATCGGTCTGCTCATGCTGAGGCATTTGAAGAGATTCCTGATGAGCAAAGCGGTGACGAACAAGGTAATGAATCAGGTAATCTCTCTCTGCATACTACTCATTCCTCTTCCTATGTTTCTGATTCCCAGACCCAAGAGACTGCTAGCCCGCAGGATCTATCCCAGGGTGAGAGCTATATTTCTAATTCTCTGCCACCCCTGTCACCGGAATCCAAACAGCCAGCACATGAAAATGTAGGATATGATGAGGAGAGTGACCCCGAAGAGCAGCCTCTTACTCGAAAGAAAGCCAAAATTTCTCATGCTGCTACTTCTAAACCTCAGTCAAACCCTAGCGTGTCACACGCAACCACTCCACCTCACGAGAGTGGTTCACCCCTTGAACAATCTGCACATAGGGATTTTGATGACGATTATGTACCTCTTGAAGATACTGTTGCTTCAAAAGGACATGAAGCTTTAAAAGCTTCAGCCGTACCTTCACCGGTACGTACTGATGCTGCAAAGAGGATCGGTTCTAATGTTGTACAAGAACACTTTGTAGCCTCTCAGCCTGAGATTCCAACTCAGGAACAAACAACAATTGATCCCATAACTGCAAATTATATTGCTTATCCAGTTTCTGCAGGTACTGCTTCATATTTTGGATCAATTATTGAAGACATACACGAGCGTGAGACAGGGAGTGTGTGTGAGAGGTTAGGGAGAGAGGGACCTTCATTTTTAAGGCCCGAAACCGAGCGCCAAATACTAACAGAACGAGTATTAGAGCAAGGTCACCTAAACCAAACACCGTCCCTTAATATTGAAAATCTTGATACTCGTATGACTTCTATGGAAAATCAAATGAAGCAGTTTGGGCAGACGATGGGGCAGTTAGGGATGAACATTGGAAACAATCAAAGGGCTCTTGATGACTACGCAGCACGAATGGCAAGTCAAGCTACAGCTTTTAATGATTTGACAAACAAGGTAAATGACTTGGGCCATGCTGGTGGTGTCTTGGGAAACACTCTGAATGAGAGGATGGGAGCAATGGAGATTACAATGGATACTCTGGCTGTGGAGATCAGTAGAGTGATGTTCGCAATCAGAAGTTTTGTGCCCCAGGAGTGTTTCGATCCGCAACAACCTCCCCCAGATGCTGGTACAGGTGGTGCTAGTGGAGCAGGAGCCTATGGTTCTGGTTTTGAAGATTCTTATGCAGCTGGTGGATCTGGAGACCAAGGTGGAGTTCAGGATAACTCACCTAAGGGGGAGAGTGGAAAGGAGACGAGACAGCAGGGAGTTCAAATCGAAGAAATTCAAGAACAAGCTGATCTTGTCAAAGAAAAAGAAATTGAGCCGTCTATTGATGAAGAGGCTCTGAGGAGGAGAAAGGGTAAGGCAATAGCGATTGAGCAAGATGAGCCATTCGTTGACCTGAGTCATCAAGAAAAAGTACAGGTGGTACTTGACTCAGATTCCGATATGGAAGACGCACATTTGGAACATGCTATAAAGAGATCATTGAAGGATCAAGGTGGAGGTGCTGGGATGTCTTTTGGAATGCCTGAAGAAATTACTGTTGATGAGGAAACCCTTAAGTCTCAACGGTTAGCCTTGGATCAAGCTGAGTTCTTTAAAATGAAAGCAATGCAAGAACGTGCTGTGTTTCTAGAAAAGAAAGTGGAGCTACAAGGGAAGCAGTACGATCATGAGCTTGCAAGGCTAGCTGATCCTCAAGTTGATCTGGACAAGAGAAGGTTAGGGCAGAAGTGGGATGAAGCAAGGAAGATAATGATGGGACCCTGTGCGAAAGGAGTTCATAACAAGGAGGCAGATGATCTGTTCTACAACCTTAATTTGCAGAATCCAATGGCTGCGGACTACATAAGTGCATTGAAGAGATTAATTTCTAAAGTCAGGGTTGGATACAATGCAACGCTTAAGGAGTGGCAGGTTATATTGTCTTTGACAGAAGGAGTCCCAATGTCTTTCCTATATGTGGATGACCAATTCATGACGAGAAGATCTGCATCAGAGTTGTTCTTGCTAGCAACAAAAATTCAATACTCTCATTATGAGAATCTAAGCATTCTGTATAGGGATCAGTTAATGCAGCTAGCAGAGGACAAGGGTCCAGAATTCTCAGCATATCCTAATGTTGTCCGGATGGTGGTTGACAGTAAATTGAAGAGGGTGAGCATGGAGGAAAAGGACTTAATGGAACTTTCAGTGGAATATCTTAAGGCCGTCTGTAGACAAATGATGAGTAAGGGATTCGCTTCTGAACTTAA
Source organism: Kitagawia praeruptora (assembly GCA_037693485.1). NCBI lineage: Eukaryota > Viridiplantae > Streptophyta > Magnoliopsida > Apiales > Apiaceae > Kitagawia > Kitagawia praeruptora. The sequence continues at coordinate 99,518,953 of CM075352.1, read as the reverse complement.
AGATAAATCAGTGAAGATCATTGAAAGTGCCATATTCAAGAAGAGCAATGAGGTGTGGAAGTGTGATATCATTGCTCCAAACCCTCTTGATAACGTGAAGATTGAGCCGGAGCTGATAGAAAAGAAATGGAATATTCTTCAAGCTATGAAGAATGTAGATGAAGCTCTGAATCTTCCTTCTGGAGAACTGGAACAAGGAGAGATAAGGGAGTCAGTTGGTGTTCCAGGAAGAGATAGTGCATACTGGATACACTCTTATGTTGATGATACAGCTGATGCCTTAGTATTCATAGATGCAGACCAGAATAAAACAATCTTGCATATGAGTAGAAAATGGCTGCTGCAGACTCAAGATGCTGCATTTCTGGAGAAAGTGTTATATGTGTTCAAATGGGAAGATGTGGAAGTTAAGTATGTGAAAGAAAAGCAGAGACTCGTGAGTTACCTGTCTGATGTAGTAGTGGAAAAGAAGCGAATGGAGCAAGATGCGGCTAGTGTCCACAATACTAACCGTGTCAAAGGCTATCCCAAAATGATCTATTGTCAGTTTAAAGCTGATAAAGCTCATAGGAAACCTCAGCTTATAATGAAGAAATTTGAGGACATTCCAGAGATCAGGACTACTCAGGAGGTGGACAAACTCAGAAGGCTTTTCAAACATCCTTACCCAGAACCCAGGAACCCTCTAGAAATGGAAGCAGTAAGTTTGTTGAATGCTAGGTGGACGCAGCTTCATGATCCAGTATATAAGAAACAAAAGCAGCAGGAGGAGAAGCGCAGAAGGCAGAAAGAAGAAAAAGACCAAGCTGCTGAAGCTAGGAAAAGGAAACGGAATTAGGGTTAAAGGTCAGAGTGGTGTGAACTTGAAGTTGGAAAAACTTCATGTCTTTCGGTTGCTTTAACTCACTTGAGGAAAATTCACCTTAGAGTGAATCCAATAAGGTGATATAAGTTTGACTAAAAGATATGAAATAATCCAGGTGATAGGAATCATTCAAATGATCTTTAATTCGAGGTTCGAATTCTGTTTCTAGTTTAAGTTCTTTGTATTGTTTTCAAATACTTTTCAATTGTATATTTTTCAAGACTGTAATGTTAATTATCTTTTCTCGTCTCTTGTTTAGTTGAGTTATCCTTCATTAATTTGAATGTCATTGTTAGACAATCAAATTGGGGGAGATTGAAAGGCAGAGTGTATAAACTTGTAACACTATAACTAATGTAACTCAATTAAAAGAAAAGATACTTAACCAGAAGACAATCAAGAACAAGAAGTCACAAGAAATCAACACTATATGAAGACAAGGTAATTGATACAATTGAACATGTTAACTATGATCAAGCCAAGAAGAAATCATTGAGAGAAGTTCAAGTCAAAGTTGTTCATGCCTCAGTGATTTGAGAATTCGAGAATCAAGATCATAACTATCAGTATCAACAAGACCAATTGATTTCAAGTGAACAAGAAGGAAAGCAAATATTGGAAAGCCAAGTTACTAAGTGAATATGGTAATTTATTCAAGAAGCAGAAACACTATCAAGACTAGTCACTTATGAACCAGACCAGTGCATCAAGTGTCAGGACATTGATAGCAAGTTTATGTCAGTAATAAAGATCCATGTTCAAGAGCTTGGTGAAGAATAAAGAAGACATGAAGATATCACAAGCTCAAGATGTGCATTGAAGTTTCAAGTTGAAGACCAGAATATTTTCTAAGTACTAAATGTTCTGGATGGCCAAGTAGAATATTTCTAAGTAGAAGTTCGACTTAGAAATTTCGAGATGGCTAAGTAGAAATTCTCAAGTAGAAGTTCTACTTAGAGTGCAGCTTCAACATGACACATGGCATCTTCTGATTGGCAGATTTCCAAGCTTTCAAGTTAAGGCAAGATTTATGTGGACATCATTGGGCCACGTACATCTTAGTCTTTGAAGACTACAGGACATAGATTACATGTAGTATAAATAGAAGCACTTGTGTAATGTTTTTAGTTAGTGAGCAATATTGAGAAAAACACAAGAAAAAGAGAGAGAGTATATTCACAGAGCTTAGAATCATTCACTTCTCTCTGAACTTCTGTTATACTTTGTAATGAATGTTGTAGCAACCTTTTCAAGTTATATATAAAGAAATATATTCCTTGAATCTGCGTGTTCATTTATTGCATCGTATTTATTGCTACTCATATTCGAAAAGTTGTATTCACCCCCCCTCTACAACACATTTGGACCTAACAGCCTTGATTGTCAACAAATCTATTCAAGACCTAGAAGCATCTACAAGTCAGCTAAGGATAGAGGAGATAGTAGATGATGAAGAAACTGAAGCTGAGGTAAGTGAACCTGTTGAGGAGAAGGAGGAAGAAGAGTTCTATACTCTTGAAGAACTAGATAGAATGGAAAACACTTCATATGCTTTCATGGCCAGAAAATTTCCAAACATCAGATTCAAGAGAAACCAACCCTTCAAACCTAAAACCCAAACCTATTCATTCAACAAGAGCAAGGCACCTGTGAAAGAAAACAAGAATAAATTTAAAACCATCCATGTGGATAGGTCATCTGTAAGGTGTTATAGATGCAATGACCTAGGGCATTTTGCCAGTGAATGCAAGAAGCTTAAAAAGAAGGATAAAGAGTTTCTAGAGCTTGAAGCTAAGTATGAGGCCCTTCTGAAAAAGCAGACACAAGGTAAGGCCTACATAGCTGAAGGGAAGTGTTGGGATGATTCTGATAGTGATAAAGAAGAGCAAGAATTTTGCAACTATGCCTTGATGGCCAATTCCAAGGATGACACATCTTCATTAGACTCTCAGGTACCATCTCTCACTACCATAGACATGTCTGTTTCTGAGTACAAATGCATGATTGAACAACTATCTGTTGAAATGTTAAATATTCATACTAGTATGACTGCTACTAATGAGGAAATTGCTAAACTGTCTGCTAGAAATGAAATGTTAATAAAAACGAATGAGGAACTTGAGCTAACTGCTATGCAAGTAGAAAATCTTAAGAAAGAAGTTGAATATCTGTAGAATAAGGTTCTATGTGCTAGTCAAATTGAAAAGGCTCTTAGGGATGAACTAGCTGAAAATGAATTCAAACTGAAAACCTTTAAGAACTCATCTAGTCTTCTGCAATCCTATCATGAGAAAATTCAAGCCAAACCCAAGGCTACCATTGGACTTGACTATGGCACTCTTAAACAGGGGAAAGGCTATGCTGTCATTGAAGATGACTTAGTTGTTCAGGAGGAAGTGCCTTACATTTTGAAAAAGGCTGAGGCTCCAATTTTTAAAGAATCAACATTTGAAATTGATGAGGATGCCTTACTCATCAAGCAAATGTTGAATGATGAGGATGAGGCACAATCCAGTGAACAACAAGCATCCTCTAAGAGTGAGAGTGTCAAGCCAAAAGCCAAGGAGCCAGTAGGTGATAGGTCTAGACCTAAGAAGTTTGTTAAGTTTGTATCAGCTGGGAAGAATAAATCTGAGAAGAAAGTGGCTAAGAAGAAACAGAACAGAAATAGCAAGCTAGGGATTAACAAAGATAACAACTATGCTTATATGCCTAATGCCCCTAAGAAACAGAACAGAAATGGCAAGCTAGGGATTAACAAAGATAACAACTATGCTTATATGTTGTGGCACAAGAGGTTATCACACTTGAACTTCAAAGCCATTAATTCTCTAGTCAAAAGAGAGTTAGTGAGAGTCATGCCCACACTTGAATTCTGTCAAGAAGGAGTGTGTGAGGCTTGTCAAAGAGGAAAGATGAAAAGATCAAGCCACAAGTCAAAGACAGTGACATCAATAACCAAGCCCCTGCAACTCATTCATATGGATTTGTTTGGGCCTGTCAATATTATGTCACTAGGAAGAAAGAAGTATGCCTTGGTGATGGTTGATGACTTTACAAGGTATACATGGGTGGAATTTCTGGCATCAAAAGATGAGGCTCCACAAGTAATCATTGAGCACATAAAGAAAGTTGACAAGGAAGCAAAGGCCAACAATGCAAGTGTGATTGCATTGAGAAGTGATAATGGAACATAGTTCAGAAATGTCATACTTGAAGCATTCTGCAAAGAGAATGGAATCTCTCAGCAATTCTCAGCTCCAAGGACTCCACAACAAAATGGAGTTGTTGAGAGAAAGAATAGAACTCTAATTGAGGCTGCTAGAACAATGTTGCTTGATGCAAAGATGCCTACATGTTTTTGGGCTGAGGCTGTGAGCACTGCATGCTATATTCATAACAGAACCCTCATCAACAAAAACACTGGAAAGACCCCTTACAATTTGATGACTGGAAAGAAGCCTACTCTAAAGTATGTTCATACTTTTGGAAGCAAATGCTTTGTATTGAAGGATAATTCAGAATATGTTGGAAAGTTTGATGCAAAGGCATTTGAAGGAATTTTTCTTGGCTACTCTATGGAAAGAATTGCATTTGATGACAGCAAACTACCTAGATTAGAAGAAGCCAATGATGAAGATAAAGATCCATTAAAGTTTGATAATCTAGATGATTCTGATGAAGAGATTGAAACTGGAGTTGAAACTCAAGTTCAACAAACTCAAGTGAATGATGATACAAGAGAAAAATTTGTGCCAATCAATAGTGGAGAAACAAGCATCCAAGACACACCTGTGAATATTGGCAACCTCACAGGGGGAGGAAATGAGAATGATCATGACTTTGATGATGAAACAACATCAAGAATGAGAAATCAGGTTGAGCACTCAAGGAAATGGGATAGATCACACACTGCAGAGCAAATTATTGGAGATCCAAATGCAGGAGTAAGGACTATGAGAGCAACTCAAAATGAGTGCCTCTCTGGCTATTTTCTATCTCAGATTGAGCCTAAGAAACTTGATGATGCACTGTTGGATCCAGATTGGATTGTTGCCATGCAAGAGAAGCTGAATCAATTTGAAAGAAACAAAGTATGGGAACTTGTGCTTGCACCAAAGAATAAAACCATTGCTGGAACAAAATGGGTTCTGAAGAATAAAATGGATGAAGATGGTGTAATAGTAAGAAACAAAGCAAGGTTTGTTGCAAAAGGATACTCTCAACAGGAAGGCATTGATTATGATGAGACATTTGCCCCTGTTGCTAGATTGGAAGCCATCAGAATATTCTTGGCATTTGCTGCTCATTCAAACTTTAAAGTTTATCAAATGGATGTCAAAAGTGCATTTCTGAATGGAGAGTTGGAAGAAGAAGTTTATGTGCAACCACCTGGCTTTGAGGATCCACATTTTCCAGAATTTGTCTACAGATTGCTTAAGGCATTGTATGGACTTAAGCAGGCTCCAAGGGCATGGTATGACACTTTATCACAATTTCTCCTTGAAAATCAATTCACTAGAAGCACATTGGACAAGACACTGTTTTATAAAAAACATGGTGATGATATTATCCTAGTTCAGATCTATGTGGATGATATTATATTTGGCTCTACAAATGAGAAGCTGTGTGAGAAATTCTCTAAACTCATGTAGAGCAGATATGAGATGAGTATGATAGGAGAGTTGACATTCTTTCTTGGGTTGCAAGTCAGTCAAAGGAAGGATGGTATCTTTATCAGTCAAACCAAGTACATCAAGGATTTATTGAAGAAGTTTGACTTAGAAGATTGCTCACCTGCAAAGACACCCATGGCCACTGCCACTAAATTGGATGAAGATGCTAAAGGCAAGAAAGTAGATATCTCAGTCTACAGAGGCATGGTTGGTTCTCTACTCTACCTCACAGCAAGTAGGCCAGACATCATGTTTGCTACATGCCTGTCTACAAGGTTTCAATCAAATCCAAAAGAGTCACATCTGATTGCTATAAAAAGGATCTTTAGATATCTGAAGGGCACTCCAAACTTGGGTTTATGGTATCCTAAGGACACAGGGTTCAATCTGGTTGGTTATTCTGATGCTGATTATGCTGGATGCAGAGTGGATAGGAAAAGCACCTCAGGTAGCTGCCAGTTTCTTGGACAAAGGTTAGTCTCTTGGTATAGCAAGAAACAACAATCTGTGTCAACTTCTACAGCTGAGGCTGAATACATAGCTGCTGGAAGTTGCTGTGCTCAAGTGCTTTGGATTAGAAATCAACTTAGAGTTTATGGACTTGTGTTGGAAAGAATTTCAATCATGTGTGACAACACAAGTGCAATCTCTATAGTTGCCAATCCTGTCAATCATTTTAGAACAGAGCACATTGACATCAGATATCATTTCATTAGAGAACATGCAACTAATGGAACCATTGAGTTGCATTATGTCTCTACAGATAAACAACTAGCTGACATATTCACTAAGCCATTAGATGAAGCCACCTTCACAAGGTTGGTTAGTGAGATTGGAATGCTGAATTCTTCAGATTCTGGCTAAGTGAATATATCACCTAGATTGTTGCAGCAGTAAATACTTAATTTATCTAAATTCTCAATATTTTTGGAGTAAGTGTTGGTTGAAATATGATTTATAAATATTTCAAATCTGTTGCATACGTTGGAAAATCATATCCTGTAAACTTGAAATTTCTATGAAATTTTGAGAATATCACTATTTAATTTGTTAGAATATTCTTTATAGAATATGTTTGGTGAATTTTAAAAGATAGTGAAAATTGAATTTTTATGAGAGAAAAGAACATTTCGATAAGTCAGACTTCTCGAATGATTCATTTATTTTAATGCTCGACTTCTCTAACAAGTCTATTCATGACACTCTTGAGTTCTCGAATAGAGTCTTTAGAGAAATCGAACAGAGAAATGCTTGAGTTCTCGAATAGAGTATTTTAGTTCTCTAATGATTGAGTTCTTGAATACTATGTTTGAGTTCTCGAATCATTTGAAAAGGATGAATTCTCGCTGAATCTTAACCGTTTTTTGATTCTTATTCAGACTTTTTAAATCACTCATAAAAACATATTATACCTAATTTAGAATTTATTCTAAGTTAGATAACTGCCAGCTGTGAGTTTTCAACCTGCTTGAGATATCGATTAAGCCTTTCTTGACTTCTCGAATAGTTATTTTCTACTTCTCGAATGCTTGACTTGTCGATACAAAACATTTATCTAATCGACAATTCAAGTACTTCATACTTATATTGTGACAGCCCCAGATCCGGGGTCAGGAATCTGAGCCATCATACTCCAATTTCCATGTATTAACAATATCTCTTGATCTTTTTTTTTTTTAATACTATTTAATACTCACACAATTGACCCCACACTAATATCATCACACACACCAGTCATATGCTCAGAGAACAACATCCATTAATGATAGCAGTTAAAGATAAACTATTATTACAATCCCAGAATACCATCTATTACACCCATATATAATTATATACTACCTTGAGAACAGGTGTCGATACTTTCTCATAAGGTAGACTTCCCCTTTTACCCTCTTCCGGGTTGTACTGCGACGTTTCGGCACCTGATCTAGCTGTTATATAAATAAATACCAAGAGTGAGCTATAATAGCTCAGCAAGATAAATTTGGTAAACTAGCATCAAAGGAAAATATATATATATAAATAAATAAACTGAAAATTCACTATAATATTTCAAGAGAAAAATTTATCCTTAATTACTCCACATAACCTTTCATTTTCGTTTATAAGAAAAAGACATATAGAATAATATAATATCAGTTTCTCTTCTAAACAAAATAATATTCTATACTACGTCTCAGAATAATATCCCAGATAATATAACATTTGAGTAAAATCTTTCAATATAATCTTTTAATTTCCTTTTTATACAACAATCATATATAAAAATAATATAAAATCAGTTTCTCTTTTGTCCATAAAGTAATTCCATACTTTCATACCATTTTCCCTTTTTTAGTATATCAATCTGAAAACCATTATCAATTCTTTCTTTTAAAGTTTTGGGTATTCTGCTAGCGCCAGATACGTAGGACGATGATCAGTCGCCTGACCGTACCTGCTCTCTGTTTACTACTAGTAGAAGGGATGATCCTACCTGGTCATCAACCCTGGAGGTAGGGCTGTCAAAAAAATTCGACAAATCCGATATCCGTCCGAAATATCTGCATTCGTATCCGAGAAAAAGCGGATATTATTCGTATCCGAAATAAAGCGGATATTATCCGTATCTGAATCCGGAGTATCCGAATCCGAAATGGAATATATATAATATTTAAATTATATAATTTAAGATTTTTTTTCTATTAGTGTGTAGTGTTTATGTGTGTTTATTAACTAAATAATGCATTTATACAAATTTTATATAATTGTAACAATATTATAGACATATATAATTGTAACAATATTTTGAAATCATCAATACAAGTCAAAAAAATTTGAACAATCCGATATCCGTCCGAAATATCTGCATTCGTATCCGAAAAAAAGCGAATATTATCCGTATCCGAAACAAAGCGGATATTATCCGTATCTGAATCCGACAATTTCGGATACGGATACGGATATAGGCATATCCGTATCCGAATTATCCGTTTGACAGCCCTACCTGAAGGAAGGCTACCTGCTACATCCTCCTTCGACAACTCTTGGGCCATAATAAATATTGAGTGCTGGACTGTGCCGCACACAGCCTCTTACGCTTTCTGTTGCAATCCCCCTTTTGTCAAATCATTATTCCATTTATAAAACACCATTCCACATTTTCCATTTTTCCGTTTCCATTTCCATTCACATTTCCATTCACATATTTCATTTCCATTTCCATTTATCATCACCTTTAAAAATATATATGTCATAATACTTTGATTGTGACTCAGACATCTCCTCTGTATTCAATGAAATCAAATACGCTTATATATATATATATATATATAATATTCCGACTACTTTAAAAGTATTAAATAATAATCAAATAATATTTATTAAATCACAACTATTTAAAAAGAATATTTTTAACATTATATTATAAACATATAACTCTAGATAACAACTGATACCATTCTTTCATATCCCTTTAAAATATAAAGTATATTCGCTCTATCCATATTCGTATACATATCCATAATCCATATTCAAAAATCTCAGTAAACAGGGAATATATCCCTAATCATCTCACCATATAAGATTCATATATTATCCACCAAAACCATTTTCTTTGAACATAAATAGTTTATCAAAATAAGGATAAAAGAAATCTTGCTCCCTTTAATCCATATCCATACTCATATTCATATACATCTCCCTTTAATTTCCAAAATCAGGAAAACAAATCCTTAACAATATAATAATAATAGAATCACATATATATATATATTCCATGAAATCATTTTTCCATTGAAGATAAATAATTTTTCAAAGTAAAGATAGAAGAAATCTTGCCTCTATCTCTAATCCCAAAAAGTATGATCCGGTGCTCGTCTCGAGTATCTATTGAAACGAAAAGGATCACCATCAGAATATATTCCACTTAACCCCTAGATATATATATATATATATATATACTAACACCCTTGATACATATCTATGTTTAACATATCATTATTGATCCAAAAGTTCCAAGAACTTATCCACTTTTAAACTCCATCAAAGTTTCAGTGTTTTTCACCATTTCCTTAACAATCACTCTCGACTGTAAAATTTCTCATAAATTATAAATTTCGAATTTTGACACAAGGTCAGTGGGGTTTACCTCTCTATTCACCCTACTATATTGTCCCAAAATTTCATAATATTTAAAAATGTTTAAGTATGGTAATGATAGCCTCAAAGTTGACACAATTACGTTTTCTCGGTTTTTGAACTTCTTTCACTAAAATTCACTTTTCTCCTAAACCGTTCATCAGATTTTGACGTACTTTATATCAAAACGATCTATGAACTAAGCTCTATCCTCTCATGGTCAGTTGACACACCCTACTGACCATTACCAGTTCGTGACCTCTGCCCAAATACAAGGTAGTTTTAGTTTTAACGAAAATCGGACATTATAACAGCTATATTCTTAACAATTCCCAAATCATCACTCCTCCCAATCCATCATCCAACACATATATTATTCCCTACACCATGTGGTCATCATACCAGCCATGTTTACAAGCACAACTCACTTCCATACTCAATCAAATCACTTATAAACACATATATCATCATGATTTCATACTTTACACTAACTTAATCCAAAAATCAACCATAAACTCAAGATTCAAGCTAGGGTTTCAAGTGGTATACCTTCCTTGGAATGAGTAAAAGCCTTAATACACCTTGTATAAGCTTTATACCACCTTAGTATAGCTTAGATCCTCCAAAGAAATCAAGAAAACAAAGTTAGTTTCTAAGGGTTACTATTCATCCATCACTTTGTAAAAATCATAGAAAATCGAAAAATAATAGTTTGGCTCTCAAATATTTACCACATCTTGGCCTCTTCATAAGCTTTGATTTGAGCTATAGATCACCAAAAACAAAGCTTCGTACCTATGGTTTTGATCCCATTTTTCCCACTGGACAGAAACTGGACAGATTTGTTTCCCCAACTTTGAGCATGGATTTGACTAGGCTATACTACTTTGTTGGCCATGAAATTTTGAACGAACCTTACACATGGAGTGGAGAAGTTATGGTTAAACGTTGGTGATTTTATCATGGATAGAAATGGAGATATGAATTTTTCTTTCATTGTTGGTCCTGCTGGGCAGTTTAGAAGAAAATGAGATGGAGAGCTTTTTGCTTTCTTTCTTTCACTAGTTCAACCAACTTTTGATCAAATAATGTTGATAAGATCAGATGGGGTGGCTGAGTATGATCCTTGGGGCTTGTGCAAAGTGTATCCAAGAAGTTTGATAGATATTTGTTTGGTTTTTGGTTTGTTTTTACCACCTTATACTTGCCTTTTCATAATTCTTCCACTCTTGTCCTTGCCCCTTGGCTTTCACCATAAGCCACTTAATTAAATCAATAAATCAACTCCTTGTTTAGTATTGGGCTTAAGTTTGGGCTTTTCCCATGTTTAGTGATCTATTGTTTGGGCCTCCTTCCAAGGTTCTCTAGTCATTGGATTTATCGAATGATTTCAGTGATCGTCTTAGTGGTTTCTCTCTTGTAAATCTCTTGGATATATATTATCTTTCCCACATCATATATTAGTATATTAGGGTGGTTCTAATCCTCAAGTAGATATTAAATCCATTATCCTTGGTATATTCTCTTTATCTCAAAATTTGCTCTCCCGATTTCTCAAGCGTTCTCAAACTCGTTTAACAATATAAATTCCCTTGGCATTTCCTTGACTTGATCACTCCTTGGTTTATCCTAATTCCACAATTTCCTCAAGATATAAACCCTTTAACATTTCTATACTCCTTAATATCACATTCAATAGAGTCTCAATCGAAATCGAAAATCCTTAAAGTCCATACTCAGGAATTTCTAAAATCCATTATCATTTTGAGTCACTCATTTTCATAGTACAACACTAATATAGTTTCTGATTATTCATTTTCTGTATCAATTATAGGGTACCTACATACTATTTCCTTAAATCCTCAAAATCACTATTCATTTAGGTACTGTAGCATTGCAAAATTTATGGTTATTACAGTCTTCCCCCCTTAAAAGGATTCCGTCCCGGAACCATGTTGAAAATATCGATGAATACCTTTCCCACATGACACCTTCTAACTTCTACACTACTTCCTTTATCCTTTTTGCTCTTTCATAACATCTCTATCTTGTTTGCGCAAAAATACACCAACCTAAACTTGCTTGTCATTCATCAACATGCCATTTAGCTTATCAATAGCAGCACTTTCACTATCTTTTCCTTACAAATCTCCTCATGTATTCAGTCATTCTATATTATCCCATTTCTCCTTCCTCTTTCGACTAAGGGTATCGGCCACCACATTGGCCTCCCCTGAATGGTAGTGTATCTCTCTATGGGTTGTCTATATTTTGATCTCTATCATGACATAAATATTAATACCTCCATATTCCTATATCTCATCTCTGTAAAATTTTCCAGAAAATAAACTCTACTAATAAGAAAATATCAATTATAATATATATTTCCTGTTCGTACTTACACGGGCATATACCTTCCCTTCATTCTAAGAATTTTCCTTACACTTTCCCCATTATTCCCAAATCTCCTTTTTATAGAGTTCTCTGACTCTTAACAGATATTGATTTGGATGACACGAGAATAACTCACTTTCTTATATCACCATAGTCTACTTTCTCACAGATAGATTATTCTTATCTATTTTATCAGCCCATTTACACCATTCATTGACTTAGTCGATCCCTAACCAAACATTTACACTTAAGAGGTCAAATTAGCGCTTACTTGCAATTTTCTCCGGATACCTTATCCCATATGTCTATTGTTCACTATACGCTCTTTACATCTTACTCTCAATAGTAACTCTCAATTATACCTTAAAATTCCTCATATTCTTTTCTCTTACTAATCATCAAATATACCCATTTCTTCTCGCGAAATTCCTTCCTCTCTTATATCGAAACGCTTCCAGTTCTAATTATCTCTTATTGAAATTTCCCTTGGAATCTCAAGTTTCCTTGTATAATCACGTATACTATAAACATTACTTCCATCCATTAATGAAATCTTCTACATTCGATACAATTGATAGAATTCAAGAAACTTTGAATTGAAACGAACCCAGAAACCAGTAAAGGTTCCCTAACAATTTATAAGATTAAGAGTTTGAAATAGCTCTTATTCGAAACAAAAGAATATTTGGGAAATCAATATGATGGAAAAACCCGTACGTCACACAAGTGAGGGCGTCCCCTCCGACTTTCTATCACACAGACAGATCGCCCTTGTGTATACATATAGGGCTATTCCTCTTAGTTGGAGTAAGAAATATAGAGGAAAATTTAAATCACGATGATAAATACCATCTTCCAAAAATAATCTTAGGGAAATATTTTGACTAAAATAGATAAAATACAATTTTGAAACACATTCCAAAGGTACCAGAAAGTTTTAAAAATTTTGCCGGCCCTTAATGAATAATTACCCACTAGTGGAGGAAAATTTGAAACTCAATAATATAATTTAGCAGGGCTTTAGGAGCTTAAAAATAGGTACTGTTAATAGCCTCTGCCCAATTGAAAATCCCAATAATGGAAGGTTTTCCTCAAATACCATTTATTTCTCTTATCAATCCCGTATGCTACATAAGCTTAACACTTTTGGCATAATAGCCTTTTCATTTAAGTCAATCTCGAAATTTCTCAGTCTGTCTTGATCCTTAAGGTATATTTTGGCTTTACCGACCAATCTCAGTTTCACCATTTCATCTCCGCAATGTGTCTATTCACCAATCCACTTATAATATTACTTCAAACTCCCTTCAGCTCAAGAAGATTTAAATACCCTTAACATCATGTTGAAATTTCCTATAATTCAGGAAGTACATAACTATTTCCATGAATCCCCTAAAATCACCTTAACTTCATGTCTCGGGCGATCTATGCCCTTACCAACCAATACTTGTCTCTGAGGATTCTTTACTAAACATCCATACCCACAAGAATCGAGGTCTATCTTAACATATCCCTCAACATCGCATTTCAATCTTAACTTAACCCTTGGTACTATATCCAATAATCCGACACGAACTCTACATGAGTTCTGACGTTCTTACATAACTATACACACTCCTACTCACTCCCGTTCCTGAGCAATATGACTCTAAGCTCGGATACCAACTGTGACAGCCCCAGATCCGGGGTCAGGAATCCGGGCCATCATACTCCAATTTCCATTTATTAACAATATCTCTTGATCTTTTTTTTTAAATGCTATTTAATACTCACACAATTGACCCCACACTAATATCATCACACACACCAGTCATATGCTCAGAGAACAACATCCATTAATGATAGCAGTTAAAGATAAACTATTATTACAATCCCAGAATACCATCTATTACACCCATATATAATTATATACTACCTTGAGAACAGGTGTCGATACTTTCTCATAAGGTAGACTTCCCCTTTTACCCTTTTCCGGGTTGTGTTGCGACGTTTCGGCACCTGATCTAGCTGTTATATAAATAAATAACAAGAAGGAGCTATAATAGCTCAGCAAGATAAATTTTGTAAACTAGCATCAAAGGAAAATATATATATATATAAATAAATAAACTGTAAATTCACTATAATAATTCAAGAGAAAAATTTATCCTTAATTACTCCACATAACCTTTCATTTTCGTTTATAAGAAAAAGACATATAGAATAATATAATATCAGTTTCTTTTCTAAACAAAATAATATTCTATACTTCATCTCATTACAATATCCCAGATAATATAACATTTGAGTAAAATCTTTCAATATAATCTTTTAATTTCCTTTTTATACAACAATCATATAAAAAAGGGTTAAATATCAAGTAAGCCACTGATTGGGTTAAAATATATCAATATTATCCTTAATTGCCATTTTGACTCAATGTAGTCACTGATTTCTTATTTTTGTATCAATCAAACTAATTTCTTATTTTCATAGCACAAACTTATAATCAAACTGATTTTTCAACATGATTTTGGTATCAAAACCAAAGCTTCCATCCACTTAAATCACTCTGCTCGACGAGCTCTACCTATATACATAATCGTAAATAGATTTCGAGAACTTTCATTTTCGTGTGATTTATTGTTCTTGAAATGAAAGTTCTCGAAATCTATTTACGATTATGTATATAGATAAAGCTCGTCGAGTAGAGTGATTTAAGTGATGGAAGCTATGGTTTTGATACCAAAATCATGTTGAAAAATTATTTTGATTATAGGTTTGTGATATGAAAATAAGAAATCAGTTTGATTGATACAAAAATAAGAAATCAGTGATTACATTGAGTCAAAATGGCAATTAAGGATTATATTGATATATTTTAACCCAACCAGTGGCTTACTTGATATTTAACCCTATATAAAAATAATATAAAATCAGTTTCTCTTTTGTCCATAAAGTAATTCCATACTTTCATACCATTTTCCCTTTTTCAGTATATCAATCTGAAAACCATTATCAATTCTTTCTTTTAAAGTTTTGGGGATTCTGCTAGCGCCAGATACGTAGGACGATGATCAGTCGCCTAACCGTACCTGCTATCTATTTACTACTAGTAGAAGGGATGATCCTACATGGTCATCAACCCTGGAGGAAGGCTACCTGCTACATCCTCCTTCGGCAACTCTTGGGCCGTAATAAATATTGAGTGCTGGACTGTGCCGCACACAGCCTCTTACGCTTTCTGTTGCAATCCCCCTTTTTGTCAAATCATTATTCCATTTATAAAACACCATTCCACATTTTCCATTTTTCCGTTTCCATTTCCATTCACATATCCATTCACATTTCCATTCACATATATCATTTCCATTTATCATCACCTTTAAAAATATATATGTCATAATACTTTGATTATGACTCAGACATCTCCTCTGTATTCAATGAAATCAAATACAGTTTTATATATATAAAATATTCCGACTATTTTAAAAGTATTAAATAATAATCAAATAATATTTATTAAATCACAACTATTTAAAAAGAATATTTTTAACATTATATTATAAACATATAACTCTAGATAACAACTGATACCATTCTTTCATATCCCTTTAAAATATAAAGCATATTCGCTCTATCCATATTCGTATCCATATCCATAATCCATATTCAAAAATCTCAGTAAACAGGGAATATATCCCTAATCATCTCACCATATAAGATTCATATATTATCCACCAAAACCATTTCCTTTGAACATAAACAGTTTATCAAAATAAGGATAAAAGAAATCTTGCTCCCTTTAATCCATATCCATACTCATATTCATATACATCTCCCTTTAATTTCCAAAATCAGGAAAACAAATCCTTAACAATATAATAATAATAGAATCACATATATATATTCCATGAAATCATTTTTCCTTTGAAGATAAATAATTTTTCAAAGTAAAGATAGAAGAAATCTTGCCTCAATCTCTAATCCCAAAATGTATGATCCGGTGCTCGTCTCGAGTATCTATAGAAAGGAAAAGGATCACCATTTGAATATATTCCACTTAACCCCTATATATATATATATATATATATATATATATATATATACTTATCATTATTGATCCAAAAGTTCCAAGAAGTTATCCACTTTTAAACGCCATCAAAGTTTCAGTGTTTTTCACCATTTCCTTAACAATCACTCTCGACTGTAAAATTTCTCATAAATTATAACTTTCGAATTTTGACACAAGGTCAGTGGGGTTTACCTCTCTATTCACCCTACTATATTGTCCCAAAATTTCATAATATTTAAAAATGTTTAAGTACGGTAATTATAGCCTCAAAGTTGACATAATTACGTTTTCTCGGTTTTTGAACGTCTTTCACTAAAATTCACTTTTCTCCTAAACCGTTCATCAGATTTTGACATACTTTATGTCAAAACGATCTATGAACTAAGCTCTATCCTCTCATGGTCAGTTGACACACCCTACTGACCATTACCAGTTCGTGACCTCTGCCCAAATACAAGGTAGTTTTAGTGTTAATGAAAATCGGACATTATAACAGCTATATTCTTAACAATTCCCAAATCATCACTCCTCCCAATCCATCATCCAACACATATATTATTACCTACACCATTTGGTCATCATACCAGCCATGATTACAAGCACAACTCACTTCCATACTCAATCAAATCACTTATAAACACATATATCATCATGATTTCATACTTTACACTAACTTAATCCAAAAATTAACCATAAACTCAAGATTCAAGCTAGGGTTTCAAGTGGTATACCTTCCTTGGAATGAGTAAAAGCCTTAATACACCTTGTATAACCTTTATACCACCTTAGTCTAGCTTAGATCCTCCAAAGAAATCAAGAAAACAAAGTTAGTTTCTAAGGGTTACTATTCATCCATCACTTTGTAAAAATCATAGAAAATCGAAAAATAAGATTTTGGCTCTCAAATATTTACCACATCTTGGCCTCTTCATAAGCTTTGATTTGAGCTATAGATCACCAAAAACAAAGCTTCGTACCTATGGTTTTGATCCCGTTTTTCCCACTGGACAGAAACTGGACAGATTTGTTTCCCCAACCTTGAGCATGGATTTGACTAGGCTATACTACTTTGTTGGCCATGAAATTTTGAACGAACCTTACACATGGAGTGGAGAAGTTATGGTTAAACTTTGGTGATTTTATCATGGATAGAAATGGAGATATGAATTTTGCTTTCATTCTTAGTCCCGCTGGGCAGTTTAGAAGAAAATGAGATGGAGAGCTTTTTGCTTTCTTTCTTTCACTAGTTCAACCAATTTTTGATCAAATAAAGTTGATAAGATCAGATGGGGTGGCTGAGTATGATCCTTGGGGCTTGTGCAAAGTGTATCCAAGAAGTTTGATAGATATTTGTTTGGTTTTTGGTTTGTTTTTACCACCTTATCCTTGCCTTTTCATAATTCTTCCACTCTTGTCCTTGCCCCTTGGCTTTCACCATAAGCCACTTAATTAAATCAATAAATCAACTCCTTGTTTAGTATTGGGCTGAAGTTTAGGCTTTCCCCATGTTTAGTGATCTATTGTTTGGGCCTCTTTCCAAGGTTCTCTAGTCATTGGATTTATCGAATGATTTCAGTGATCGTCTTAGTGGTTTCTCTCTTGTAAATCTCTTGTATATATATTATCTTTCCCACATCATATATTAGTATGTTAGGGTGGTTCTAATCCTCAAGTAGATATTAAATCCATTATCCTTGGTATATTCTCTTTATCTCAAAATTTGCTCTCCCGGTTTCTCAAGCGTTCTCAAACTCGTTTAACAATATAAATTCCCTTGGCATTTCCTTGACTTGATCACTCCTTGGTTTATTCTAATTCCACTATTTCCTCAAGATATAAACCCTTTAACATTTCTATACTCCTTAATATCACATTCAATAGAGTCTCAATCGAAATCGAAAATCCTTAAAGTCCATACTCAGGAATTTCTGAAATCCATTATCCTTTTGAGTCACTCATTTTTATAGTACAACACTAATATAGTTTCTGATTATTCATTTTCTGTATCAATTATAGGGTACCTACATACTATTTCCTTAAATCCTCAAAATCACTATTCATTTAGGTACTGTAGCATTGCAAAAGTTAGGGTTATTACATATACAATTCTACATCTATTCGATTCATTTCATTCGATTTCTCAAGCTTCTAAACTCCCAAAACCTCTGAAAACCCTAACTGCAAAAACTTAATTTCTTCTTCAATCTTCATTCTCCTTCTTTCTCTATAAAAATGGCAAACACTCAACTCACCATACCCACTCAAACCAATTTCATTGCTATAACAAACGATGTGGAAGCACCAAATGCGAACTTCAAGTGCTTTGTTCGATGGATGTCCGAATCATATATCAAGGATGCACTCTTAGCCAACCCAACTCTGTATATGGACCTACTAGAACAATTTTGGAGGACTGCCACCGTGGAAGTCATTGCTCTTGAGAATGCTATAACCTCATATGTAGTCTATTACAAAATTCAAGGAAAGGATATCACTATCTCTACATCTGACATGAATAAAGCACTGGATTTACAACAAGAGGCGTATGACATACTGGCCACAAATGCAGAGTTAGAAGAATTCTTTGAATTTATCAACTACTCAGATGTGATCAATCTTGGAAAGTTGAAAAGAAAGAATCTGAAAAAAGAGTGGAGCTATGTGTTTGTAACTCTCCTTCAAGTCTTCACTGCCAGGAAGTCTAGTTTTGACCAAATTAGTGCACCTGCACAGCAAATTGGCTATGCCTTGGTCTATGGGAGAAAGATAGATGTTGTACAGATCATTCTACAGGAATTATATGGGAGACTTGGTAAGAACACAGCCAAGAGAGGTACTGAAATTTTCTTTCCTCGTTTTATTCAATCTGTACTCAATTTTGTAGATAATAAATTGATTGAATTGCCTGGAATAGATAAGACTAGAATATAGGCTACCCTAGATCCATGACCAAAATCATTTTTGGTAACTTGGAGACTAGGAATGATGTGGATGTAAGACTCAAAATAACTCGCCATATGGAGAGTCTATTTAGGACTTACCCCCAAAACATGCCAATATTTGATTCAAAATCACAGTTAGCACAACCCAAGCAAGTAGAACACAATACTAACCCAGGGCTTGCTAACCAACCCTCTCATCCAAACACTCTACCAAACACTGAGCCAACTGCATCATCCTCTCAAAAGGGTGATGTTAGTAAAAAGAAGAGAAAGGAGATAGTTGTTGCACCTTTAACCATCTTATCTGAAGCAGCATTGGCTGTGGAATTAGGTGTAGAAAGTGAGGAACCTGAGTCACCCTTGAAAAGGCCAAAGAAGAAGAAATCTAAAACCACCTCTTCAGTCACACAAATGGCTGAAGTTGTAAAATCAGGGGCACGCAGTTCACTAGATGTATCCTCTCAACAGGGTACATCTATAGAATCAAGCATCCTCCCCAATGCACCTATCTGTAAAGAGCACATCACTGAGTGGAGATCACATCACACTTGAAACTCCCTCTATTTCTCATGGGGAGTTGCCAAAATCCATTCTTAAAGACACTTCTCTTCTAGAATCTACATCTCAAATTTCTTTGGAGCCTGTACTTCAAGAAATTGAAGAACAAGGCATTGATCACCAGGAATTCTTTTCTCTTGGTGAGCTAATGGACTCAAGTGACTTAGTGCATGACACTTTGCTCACCACCCAGACACCACATTCAGATGGTGAGGGAATGCAAGATGGGGCATATCCTGATGACACCATCACAAACACAGAGGATTCACTAGTTATCACTAGAGACTCTGTGCCTGTGTCAACTACTGTTGTAACTCATCCCATTCCTGTGGAGACAACAGTAGTAGAGTCAATCCATCCGGTTACAAAAGTTGCATCTGTAACTGAGGAGTCTAGCTTGACTAGCTCTAGCTCTGACTTTCTGTCACAATGGCTGAAGCCTGTGCAACATGACAGTGCTTCAGGATCAGGATCTGTTCTACCACAATTGACGGTTGAAGCACTTCAAAACTTAGTTGTTGATCAGATTCTTAAGTTTGTCAAGATAGCTCAGAACTTGGTCACCTCCAACATACCTAATCCAGACTATGAAGCCATTCTGCTATGCCATAGAGATGATGTGGAGATGCAAAAGGCCAAGATAATTGATGATGCTGAGAGAGATGGCAATGTAGATGCCTGGTTGCAAGGAAAATATGATATTACTCTTGATGAAGCTCTTCAATATCTCAGAGAGGAATACATCACTTCACTGGGTTCCAATGCCAAATCTCTGACCCCTGGTGAAGTGTATGAAGCTATGAATGATTCACATAAGGGTTTCCTCAAGGCTGCACACTATCTTGGAAAGGGAGTCAAAACTGAAGTCAATAGAGTGTGTGATAAGACAGCCACTACAGTGGAAGAAATCAAGAGGGCCTTTGATGCAAAATTCCCTCAGCTATACAATGTTTTCAAGGACCTCAAACATTGCAACACCACCTGCACCAAGATGGATAATGGTCTAGCTCTACTAAAGGATACTGTCACAGGTCTTGGGCTTAAATTTCAAGTTCTAACTGATCAGACAATAGATGCCAATGCAATGCCAGTGACAAGAAGACTAACACCAAGAAAGTTGATAAGCATGTTGTTTATGATAAAACTGTTCCTAAGTCACATGGACCCAAACTTGTTTGGGTACCAAAGGAGAAGTAATACCTCTGTGTTTGCAGGGCAAAGAAAGTCATGTGGATTTTGGACAGTGGATGCTCAAATCATATGACTGGTGATATGGCCCTGCTATCACAGTATGAGGAGAAGGCTGGCCCAATGGTTGCTTTTGGAGATGACAGCATGGGTAACACATTGGGATATGGCAAATTGAAAGTTTGTAATGTCATCATTGAAGATGTAGCACTAGTCAAGGGACTCAAGCATAATCTGCTAAGTATTGGTCAGTTTACTGATAGGGGATTCAAAGTGGATTTTTACAAAGATGAATGTTTGATCACCCACAAGAAGACTGGTGATTTTGCTCTATCTGGAGTAAGGAAAGGAAGCCTATTTGTAGCCAATATGGACTCTTCAAACAAGGAAAAAATTTTTTGCTTCTACTCAAAAGCATCAAATGAAGATTGTTGGCTGTGGCATAAGAGATTATCACACCTGAACTTCAAAGCCATTAATTCTCTGGTCAAAAGAGAGTTAGTGAGAGGCATGCCCACACTTGAATTCTGTCAAGAAGGAGTGTGTGAGGCTTGCCAAAGAGGAAAAATGAAAAGACCGAGCCACAAGTGAAAGACAGTGACAACAATAACCAAGCCCCTACAACTCATTCATATGGACTTGTTTGGGCCTGTCAATATTATGTCACTAGGAAGAAAGAAGTACGCCTTAGTGATGGTTGATGACTTTACAAGGTATACATGGGTGGAATTTCTGGCATCAAAAGATGAGGCTTCAAAAGTAATCATTGAGCACATAAAGAGAGTTGACAAGGAAGCAAAGGCCAACAATGCAAGTGTGATTGCATTAAGAAGTGATAATGGAACAGAGTTCAGAAATGCCATACTCGAAGCATTCTGCAAAGAGAATGGAATTTCTCAACAATTCTCAGCTCCAAGGACTCCATAACAAAATGGAATTGTTGAGAGAAAGAATAGAACTCTGATTGAGGCTGCTAAAACAATGTTACTTGATGCAAAAATGCCTACATGTTTTTGGGCTGAGGCTGTGAGCACTGCATGCTATATCCAGAACAGAACCCTCATCAATAAAAACACTGGAAAGACACCTTACAATTTGATGACTGGAAATAAGCCTACTCTAAAGTATGTTCATACTTTTGGAAGCAAATGCTATGTATTGAAGGATAATTCAGAATATGTTGGAAAATTCGATGCAAAGGCATTTGAAGGAATTTTTCTTCGTTACTCTATGGAAAGAATTGCATACAAAGTTTATGTCAACAGTCAAAAGAAAATTATGGAAAGCACAGATGTGACATTTGATGACAGCAAACTACCTGGATTAGAAAAAGCCAATGATGAAGATAAAGATCCATTAAAGTTTGATAATCTAGATGATTCTGATGAAGAGATTGAAACTAGAGTTGAAACTGAAGTTCAACAAACTCAAGTGAATGATGAAGCAAGGGAAGAATTTGTGCCAATCAACAGTGGAGAAACAAGCATCCAAGACACACCTGTGAATAGTGGCAACTTCACAGGGGGAGGAAATGAGAATTGTTAGTTACAGAGGCATGCATGTATACATCCAATAACAAGCCTAATTGTATGCTTTGCATTACTTACATGACCTCTTAACTGAGGGAACCTCTAGTTGTAGAGTTTCTGTTTGTATTGTACTTGCAGTAGGCATCAAATCCTAGTTGTGTAACTGTACTTATAGAGTCTAGAATAATGCTTGAAAGAAATTCCAAGGTTCATGCCTCAAGCAAGAAGATAAAGACTGTCAAATAATCACAGTTGGGATTTGAAGAAATGAAGAATTTGCCTAAGTACCAATTCGAGAAGTATATTTGTCTATTCGATAAGTCCAGCATTCGAGAAGTCAGGGATTCGATATCTCAAGACACTATTTGATATCTCTGAATACACTATTCGATATCTCATTCGATATCTCAGAGATTCGATATGTCTATGTACTCTATTCGAGAACTCAGGAAGTCAACAAGTCAAAGTAGTATTCGAGTTCTCAAGGAGTCAACAAGTCAAAGTTCCATTCGATATCTCAAGAACTCAGAAAGCTATTCGATATCTCAAGGATTCGACAAGTCAAGTGTTCTATTCAACAACTCAAGGAATCCTGAAGAAAAGAGCTATTTGAGAAGTAATTTGATATGTCAATATAACAGTGTTCGAGAACTCAGAGTTATCGATCAAGCCAATTCTAGTTCTCGAATCAAAGTTCTATCACTTCTCGAATACATTCTTGGAGACAAAGTACTGAAGAAATTGTACAAGTCAGAAACCTGCAACAAGCCAATGCACTTTATGGACCACAATCTGTAACGTGCTCTGGAAAGCCTACAAGGAAGCTTGGAGAGATATGGAAGAGACAAGGGGCTAAAGAAGTGGATCTGAACAGGCTTTGAAAAATCAAATCTGTAACCGTTTGGACACTTACTCAAAAAGGATAGACAGACTAGAAAGTAATTTGTTCAGCTACCTTATTTGTAGTAAGTAGGGTGTATCCATGTTCTATAAGGATACAGCCTCACTTCCTTAGTCAATGAACTTTGTAACTTTGTGAGTCAAGTTTTTTATACCTTGTAAGCTGTATCTCTCTGAGAAAAACGAAACTGAGAATACTATCATTTGTATTCACAGATTGTAGCAACCTTTATCTAATAATACATTAGATTAAAGTGATATTGTGTCTTGTGTTGTTCTTTATCCGCACCTTCACTCTTGCACACACAAACACTCTTGCTACATAGACTCTAGCCAAAGAAAAGTTCAAGAATCCATTCACCCCCCCTCTATATTCTTTTACCGTATTCAGTACTCAACAAGTGGTATCAGAGCGGGCTGTTTATTAAAAAATAGAAAAACGATCATGAGTTCGAATACACCAAAGACTACAGGAACGGTGAAAGTCCCTAAGTTTGACAAAGATAACTTCAACCTCTGGAAGATAAAGATGATGTTGTTCATCAAAGCCTCTCATCCTTTGTATCCTGAGATTCTTAAGAATGGTCCTTTTGTTCCACAACAAGAGATACCAGAGAAGAATGTTGGAACCTACTGGCCAAGGATCCATCAAAATGGACAAAATTAGAAAGGGAGAAGGTTGCTCTTGACAGCCACCTCATGTTGCTTATCATTGATTCCATGGACATGTCAATGTTTGCAAACATTGCATCATGTACATCTGCCAAAGAAATGTGGGATCACATTGAGGTGTTGTGTGAAGGAACTGATGAGGTTAAAGAAAACAAGAAACAGATACTGGTCACACAGTATGTGGCTTTCATGGCACAGCCCAAGGAAAGCATTACTGAGATGTTTGAGAGATTTCACAAGCTAGTTACTGAGTTGCAGATGAATGGCAAGGTTTACAGTACCAAGGAGTTAAACATGAAGTTTCTGCTATCCTCACCAAACCATCTAGAGCAAAGGGTCATTTCTCTAAGGGAAAGAGATTTGAACAAAGTTACATATGATGTGCTCTATGGAGTTTTAAAAACTCATGAGCTTGAGTTGCTTCAGAAAAGGGCTATCCAAGCCAATCAAGGCAGAATGGTAAACACATCATGTGCCTTGATTATCAACAAATCTATTGAAGACCTAGAAGCATCCACAAGCCAGTTAAGGATAGAGGAGGTAGTGGAAGAGGAGGAAACTGAACCTGAGGTAAGTAAACCTGTTGAGGAGAAGGAGGAAGAAGAGTTTTACATTCTTGAAGAACTAGATGGAATGGAAAACACTTCATATGCTTTCATGGCCAGAAAATTTCCAAACATCAGATTCAAAAGGAATCAACCCTTCAAACCCAAACCCAAAACCATTCATTTAACAAAAGCAAGGCACCTGTGAAACCAAACAAGAATAAGTTTAAATCCAGCCATGTGGATAGGTCATCTGTAAGGTGCTATAGATGCAATGACCTAGGGCATTTTGCCAGTGAATGCAAGAAGCCTAAAAAGAAGGATAGAGATTATCTTGAGCTTGAAGCTAAGTATGAGGCCCTTCTGAAAAAGCAGACACAAGGTAAGGCCTACATAGCTGAAGGGAAGTGTTGGGATGATTCTGACAGTGATGGAAAGGAGCAAGAATTCTGCAATTATGCCTTGATGGCCAATTCCAAGGATGACACATCTCCATCAGATCCTCAGGTACCATCTCTCACTACTATAGACATGTCTGTTTTAGAGTATAAATGCATGATTGAACAATTATCTGTTGAAATGTTTAACATTCATACTAGTATGACTGCTGCTAATGAAGAGATTGCTAAACTGTCTACTAGAAATGAAATGTTAATCAAAAAGAATGAGGAACTTGAGCTAACTGCTATGCAGATAGAAAACCTCAAGAAAGAAGTTGAATATTTGCAGAACAAGGTTTTATGCGCACGTCAAGTTGAAAAAGCTCTTAGGGATGAATTAGCTGAAAATGAATTCAAACTGAAAACATTTAAGAACTCATCTGGTCTAGTGCAATCCTACTGTGAGAAAATTCAGGCTAAACCCAAAGCAGCTATTGGACTTGACTATGACTCTCTCAAACAGAGGAAAGGCTATGCTGTCATTGAAGATGACACAGTTGTTCATGAGAAAGTGCCTCACATTTTGAAAAAGACTGAAAATCCAATTTTTAAGGAATCAACATTTGAAATTGATGAGGATGCCTTACTCATCAAACAAATGTTGAATGATGAGGATGAGGCACAATCCAGTGAACAACAAGCATCCTCCAAGGGTGAGAGTGTTGAGTCAAAGACCAAGGAGCCAGTAGGTGATAGGATAAGACCTAAGAAGTTTGTTAAGTTTGTTTCAGCTGGGAAGAGTGAATCAGAAAAGAAAGTGACTAAGAAGAAACAGAACAGAAATGGCAAGTTAGGGATTAACAAAGATAACAACTATGCTTATATGCCTAATGCCCCTAGGAAAACTTGTCAGAACTGTTTCAGTACCAATCATTTAACTCATGCATGCAAGAAACCTGCTGGTATTGTATCTAAACCTTTCTATGATTCTTTTGTGCCTCTAAGACATAGAGATGCACCATTTTGTGATAAATTTAACTGTATGCCATGCAATATGAATGTTATGACTAGTTCTTTCAATCTGAGAAGGCAATTCATTGATGGTTGTATCAGTCACAATTCTCACACACACTACACCAGGTCAAAGTCTTCGAGTCCTTCTAAAGCTAGGAAGGTACCTCCGTCACCTAAGTCTGAAACCTCAGGTTCTAAGACTTCTAATAGTGACAAGAAGACTAATGCCAAGAAAGTTGACAAGCATGTTGTTTATGATAAAACTGTTTCTAAGTCACATGGACCCAAACTTGTTTGGGTACCAAAGGAGAAGTAATACCTTTGTGTTTGCAGGGCAAAGAAAGTGAAAAGAAGGTCATGTGGATTTTGGACAGTGGATGCTCAAATCATATGACTGGTGATATGGCCCTGCTATCACAGTATGAGGAAAAGGCTGGCCCAATGGTTGCTTTTGGAGATGACAGCATGGGTAACACATTGGGATATGGCAAGTTGAATGTTGGTAATGTCATCATTGAAGATGTAGCACTAGTCAAGGGGCTCAAGCATAATCTGCTAAGTGTTGGTCAGTTTACTGATAGGGGATTCAAGGTGGATTTTGACAAAGATGAATGTTTGATCACCCACAAGAAGACTGGTGATTTTGCTCTATCTGGAGTAAGGAAGGGAAGCCTGTTTATAGCCAATATGGATTCTGCAAACAAGGACAAAATTTGTTGCTTTTACTCAAAAGCATCAAATGAAGATTGTTGGCTGTGGCACAAGAAACTATCACACCTGAACTTCAAAGCCATTAATTCTCTAGTCAAAAGAGAGTTAGTGAGAGGCATGCCCACACTTGAATTCTGTCAAGAAGGAGTGTGTGAGGCTTGTCAAAAAGGAAAGATGAAGAGATCAAGCCACAAGACAAAGACAGTGACATCTATAACCAAGCCCCTACAACTCATTCATATGGATTTGTTTGGGCCTGTCAATATTATGTCACTAGGAAGAAAGAAGTATGCCTTGGTGATGGTTGATGATTTTACAAGGTATACATGGGTAGAATTTCTGGCATCAAAAGATGAGGCTCCACAAGTAATCATTGAGCATATAAAGAAAGTTGACAAGGAAGCAAAGGCCAACAATGCAAGTGTGATTGCACTGAGAAGTGATAATGGAACAGAGTTCAGAAATGCCATACTTGAATCATTCTGTAAAGAGAATGGTATTTCTCAGCAATTCTCAGCTCCAAGGACTCCACAACAAAATGGAGTTGTTGAGAGGAAGAATAGAACTCTAATTGAGGCTGCTAGAACAGTGTTACTTGATGCAAAAATGTCTACATGTTTTTGGGCTGAGGCTGTGAGCACTGCATGCTATATCCAAAACAGAACCCTCATCAACAAAAACACTGGAAAGACACCTTAGAATTTGATGACTGGAAAGAAGCCCACTCTAAAGTATGTTCATACTTTTGGAAGCAAATGCTTTGTATTGAAGGATAATTCTGAATATGTTGGAAAATTTGATGCAAAAGCATTTGAAGGAATTTTTCTTGGCTACTCTATGGAAAGAATTGCATACAAGGTTTATGTCATTAGTCAAAAGAAAGTTATGGAAAGAACAGATGTGACATTTGATGACAGCAAACTACCTAGACTAGAAGAAGCCAATGATGAAGATAAAGATCCATTGAAGTTTGATAATCTAGATGATTCTGATGAAGAGACTGAAACTGAAGTTGAAACTCGAGTTCAACAAACTCAAGTGAATGATGATACAAGAGAAGAATTTGAGCCAATCAATAGTGAAGAAACAAGCATCCAAGACACACCTGTGAGTAGTGGCAACTTCACAAGGGGAGGAAATGAGAATGACCATGATGTGGATGATGAAGCAACATCAAGGATGAGAAATCAGGCTGAGCACTCAAGGAAATGGGATAGATCACACACTACAGAGCAAATCATTGGAGATCCTAATGCAGGAGTAAGGACTAGGAGAGCAACTCAGAATGAGTGCCTTTATGGCTGTTTTCTATCACAAGTTGAGCCTAAGAAACTTGATGATGCACTGTTGGATCCAGATTGGATTATTGCTATGCAAGAGGAGCTGAATCAATTTGAAAGGAACAAAGTTTGGGAACTTGTGCCTGCACCAAAGAACAGAACCATTGTTGGAACAAAATGGGTTCTAAAGAATAAGATGGATGAAGATGGTGTAATTATAAGGAACAAAGCAAGGTTGGTTGCAAAAGGATACTCTCAACAGGAAGGCATTGATTATGATGAGACATTTGCTCCTGTTGCTAGATTGGAAGCCATCAGAATATTCTTGGCATTTGCTGCTCATTCAAACTTTAAAGTATATCAAATGGATGTCAAAAGTGCATTTCTGAATGGAGAGTTGGAAGAAGAAGTTTATGTGCAACAACCACCTGGTTTTGAGGACCCACACTTCCCAGAATTTGTCTACAGATTGCTTAAGGCATTGTATGGACTTAAGCAGGCTCCAAGAGCATGGTATGATACTTTATCACAATTTCTTCTTGAGAATCAATTCACTAGAGGCACACTGGACAAGACATTGTTTTACAAGAAGCATGGTGATGATCTTATCTTAGTTCAGATCTATGTGGATGATATCATTTTTGGTTCTACAAATGAGAAGTTGTGTGAGAAATTTTCTAAACTCATGCAGAGCAGATATGAGATGAGTATGATGGGAGAGTTGACATTCTTTCTTGGGTTGCAAGTCAGTCAAAGGAAGGATGGTATCTTTATCAGTCAGACCAAGTACATCAAGGATTTATTGAAGAAGTTTGACTTGGAATACTGCTCACCTGCAAAGACACCCATGGCCACTGCCACTAAATTGGATGAAGATGCTAAAGGCAAGAAAGTAGATATCTCAGTCTACAGAGGCATGGTTGGTTCTCTACTCTACCTCACTGCAAGTAGGCCAGACATCATGTTTGCTACATGCTTGTGTGCAAGGTTTCAATCAAATCCAAAAGAATCACATTTGGTTGCTATAAAAAGGATCTTTAGATATCTGAAGGGCACTCCAAACTTGGGACTATGGTATCCTAAGGACACAGGGTTCAATCTGGTTGGTTATTCTGATGCTGATTATGATGGATGCAGAGTGGATAGGAAAAGCACCTCAGGTAGCTGCCAGTTTCTTGGACAAAGGTTAGTCTCTTGGTATAGCAAGAAACAACAATCTGTGTCAACTTCTACAGCTGAGGCTGAATACATAGCTGCTGGAAGTTGCTGTGCTCAAGTGCTTTGGATTAGAAATCAACTTAGAGATTATGGACTTGTGTTGGAAAGAATTCCAATCATGTGTGACAACACAAGTGCAATCTCTATAGTTGCTAATCCTGTCAATCATTCTAGGACAAAGCACATTGACATCAGATATCATTTCATAAGGGAACATGCAGCTAATGGAACCATTGAGTTGCATTATGTTTCTACAGACAAACAACTAGCTGATATATTCACTAAGCCATTAGATGAAGCCACCTTCACAAGGTTGGTTAGTGAGATTGGAATGCTGAATTCTTCAGATTCTGGCTAAGTGAATACAGCATCTAGATTGTTGCAGCAGTAAACACTTACTTTATCTAAATTCTCAATATTTTTAGAGTAAGTGTTGGCTGAAATATGATTTATAAATATTTCAAATCTGTTGCATATTTTGAAAATCATATTCTCTTGTTAACTTGAAATTTCTATGAAATTTTGAGAAAATCACTGTTTAATTTGCTAGAATATTCGTGAATGAATATGGCTGGTAAATTTTAAAAAGATAGTGAAAATTGAGTTTCTATGAGTATAATTCGACAAGTCAGACTTCTCAAGTGATTCACTATTCGACATCTCTAACAAGTCTCATTAGAGCACTCTCGAGTTCTCGAATAGAGTCTTTTAGAGTTCTCGAATAGAGGTTTCCTTGACTTCTCGAATATAGTGTTTTAGTTCTCGATTGACTGAGTTCTCGAATACTATATTTGAGTTCTCGAATCATTTGAAAAGGCTGATTTCTCGCTGAATTTTAACCAATTTTGGATTTTTATTCAGAATTCAGAATTACTCATAAAAACATATTTTACCTAATTTAGATTTATTTCTAAGTTAGATAACTGCCAGTTGTGAGCTACAACCTGCTTGAGTTATCGAATAAGCCTTTCTTGACTTCTCGAATAGTTATTTTCTACTTCTCGAATGCCTGACTTGTCGATACAGAACATACATCTAATCGACAATTCAAGTACTTCATACTTTTACAACTTCACATCTATTCGATTCATTTCATTCGATTTCTCAAGCATCCAAACTCCCAAAACCTCTGAAACCCTAACTGAAAAAGCTAAATTTCTTCTTCAACCTTCGATTTCTTCTCTCTCTCTCTCTCTCACACACACAAATGGCAACAATAAAGTTCAACACCAATTTCGCTGCTCTAACTAGTGATGTTGAAGCACCCAACGCCAATTTCAAGTGCTTTGTGAAGTGGATGTCTGAATCGTACATTAAGAATGCTCTATCTGTTAACCCAACTCTGTACCTCGACATTCTAGAACAGTTTTGGCAGTCTGCTACAGTGGAGGTGGTGGCTCTTGACTCTGCAATATCCTCGTACATCATCTACTTCAAGATTCAAGACAAAAATCTCACTATCACCACAGAGGATATGAATGAGGCACTTGGGATGGGTACCAAAGGAGAGGTGTATGACCCACTTGCTACAAATGCTGAATTAGAAGACTTCTTTGATTTCATCAAATATGCAGACAGAATCAGTCTTGGGCACTTGAACAGGAAGGAATGGAGTTATGTGTTTGCTACACTTCTTCAAGTCTTCATTGCAAGAAAATCTAGATATGACCAAATCAGTACTCCTGCACAGCAAATAGGCTATGCCTTAGCTTATGGAAAGAAGATAGACGTTGGTCTCATTATTCTGCAGGAGCTGTATGGGAGACTTGGTAAGAATTCAGCCAAGAGAGGTAATGAAATTTTCTTCCCTCGTTTTATTCAATCTGTCCTTAATTTCTTAGATGATAAATTGATTGAATTAGATGGGATGAATAAAAATAGAATAGGCTATCCTAAATCCATGACCAAACTCATTTTTGGTAATTTGGAGACTAGGAATGATGTGGATGTAAGACTTAACATAACTCCCCATATGGAGAGTTTGTTTAGGACTTACCCCCACAACATGCCAAAATTTGCCTCTAAGTCTGAGTTAGCTAAGCCCAAGCAAGTAGAACAAAATGCTAACCCAGGGCTAGCTAACCAACCCTCTCAACCAAACACTTTACCAATTACTGAACCAACTGCATCATCCTCTCAAAAGGGTGATGTTAGTAAAAAGAAGAGAAAGGAAGTAATGTCTGCACCCTTAAATATTTTATCTGAAGCAGCATTAGCTGGTGAACTAGGTCTAGAAAGTGAGGAACCAGAGTCACCCTTACTAAGGCCAAAGAAGAAGAAGAAATCTAAGACCACCTCTTCAGTCACACAAATGGCTGAAGTTGTAAAATCAGGGGCAAACAGCTCACTAGATGTGTCCTCTCAACAGGGTGCATCTATAGAATCAAGCATCCTCCCCAATGCACCTTCTTGTATTGAGTCAGCACATGGGAGTGATAAGGCTGGCACTACACTGAGTGGAGAGCACATCATACTTGAAACTCCCTCTATCTCTCAGGGGGAGTTGCCAAAATCTACTCTACAAGACACTCCTCTTCCAGAATCTAACAATGAAATTTCTTTGGAACCTGCAACTCAGGCAACTGAGATGCAAGGCATTGATCACCAAGATTCCTTTTCTCTTGGTGAGCCAATGGACTCAAGTGACTTAGTGCACGACACTTTGCTCACCACCCAGGACCCACATTTAGATGGTGAGGGAATACATGCTGGGGCATATCCTGATGACACCATCACAAACACAGAGGCTTCACTAGTTTTTACTAGAGACTCTGTGCCTGTGTCAACTGCTGGTGTAACTCATCCCACTTCTGTGGAGACACCAGTAGTAGAGTCAATCCATCCGGTTACAAAAGTTGCATCTGTAATTGTGGAGTCTAGTTTACCTAGCTCTAGCTCTGACTTTATGTCACAATGGCTGAAGCCTGTGCAACATGACAGTGCTTCAGGATCAGGGTTGTTCCACAAAAATTGACGGTTGAAGCACTTCAAAGCTTAATTGTGGATCAGATTCCTGAGTTTGTAAAAATATCTCAGAACCTTGTCACCTCCAACATCTCTAATCCAGACTATGAGGCCATCCTACTATGCCATAGGGATGATGTGGAGATGCAAAAGGCCAAGATTATTGATGATGCTGAGAGAGATGGAAATGCAGATGCCAGGCTGCAAGGAAAGTATGATGTAACTCTCAGTGAAGCACTTCAATATCTTATAGAGGAATACATAACTTCACTGGGCTCCAATGCAAAATCTCTGTCTCCTGGTGAAGTGTATGAAGCTGTCAATGATTCCTACAAGGGTTTCCTCAAGGCGGCACACTATCTTGGCAAGGGAGTCAAAACTGAAGTCAACAGGGTGTGTGACAAGACAGCCACTTCAGTAGCAGAAGTAAAGAGGGCCTTTGATGCTAAATTTCCTCAACTAGACAGTGTGGTCAAAGATCTCAAACACTGCAACACCACCTGCACCAAGATGGACAATGGCCTAGCCATCCTCACAGATACAGTCACAGGCCTAGGAAACAGATTTCAAAAACTATCTGACCAGACTACAAAGGCCAATGCCATGCTCAGAACACTGTTCAAAAATCAGTATGGAGACAAGCTGGTCACTGAAGTCCTTGTGCATGAAATGACCAAGTCTGAAGTGAAAAGACTGCAAGATCAATCCTTAACTGGTTTCAAGGCCACTGCACTGTTCACCAAGGTTGATACTCTTGAAAGGGAGGTGGTGTCTCTCAAAGAATCCAATGCCCATCTGGCAGGCAAGGTTACAAATCTAACTGAGCAATTGAACACTCAAGCCACTACCACTGCTAATGTTCTTCTGGATCAACAATCTATGCTGTCTGCCATGATGAAGCACATGGGTATCCCTCTACTTGAAGAATCTTCAACTCCAAAGGCTCCTACTACAGCCTCTGTGCCTGACAACAAGCCTAAGGGGGAGAAGAGGATAACAAGGAACTCAAAATCTAAGGGGGAGTCTCAGACTAAGGGGGAGAAATCTCAAACCAAAGGCATTACAACCAATGAGGGTGGCCAACCAAGAACTGCTAAGTCATCTCAGTCTGAGAAATCTACATCCAAGGATGACAAGCTGAAGAAAGTGGTTGTAGATGAAGTTGCCAAGCCATCTGAAACTGAAGGGAAGTCAGAATATAAATTTGACATCCCTGACATTGCTAAACAATGCCTTCAATCTGAACCTTCAGAATTCAGAAATGTGCTTACTCAAAGGGTATGTCAAGAAACTGCAAACTCTAGACTATACCATGACATAGCCTTTTTGAAGCATCTATAAGAGTTAAGGAAAAGAGCCAATTTCCATTACTTTGACTACATCAAGCTTCTTGTGCAAGATGTGTTTCTAGTCACTGTAGTGAGAAGAGAAATTGTGCAAACCAATCCCCATGCCATCATTCTTTCGAATGATAGAGAAGTCTTAGTTCACACTGCCAAGAACCTCTTTCACATCCATATTGAAGCCTTTCAAATTCTATCTAGCTCTGAACTTGGAACAATCATCAAGAATATAGAAAGGAATAACTCACTAGACAATGATATGCTCAAAGTGATTCTCACCAAGTGCATGAAATCTCAACTGCCTCAAGTAGTTCCTCAGCCTCATTGTATTCTATATGAAAAGGATCAAGACATTGTTGCTTTCATATTTGGCCAACATCTAAAAGCAAACAACATGTCCACCATAAAGTTTCTGGCTGGAGTTCTACATTCAAGGAGTGGAAAATCTGAATCTGAGAAGGAGGCTCTTAACATTCTGGTGAAGTTTATCAACTCTCAATCAGACATCAAGCCTATTGCTCAAGGTGGAAAGTCAAATCAAGACAAGGATGATCATGATAAAAGTGGAAGCAGGGGTGGAGATCAAGGGAGATATAAGGGCAGTGATGACAAGAAGAAAAGGGATGATAAAAGCAGTAAGAAGGATGATGACAAGGGTGGAGGAAAGGTATATGAAAAGAAGAGTGGAAAACAGCAAGCCATGAACATTATTAATGTTAACTCGAATAACTTGTAGAAGGGGGGGGGGGGTTGAATACAAGTTATATAATCGTGTCTGATTTTTGCTTGGTTATATGAACAAGGATAAACGAATGAATCAAACTCTGTTTGTATTAATAAGATCAAATACAAACTCTACCAAAGGTGTACAATACCTTTAGCAGCTGCTGACAAAATAAAAATCTCTCTGTTTGCACTCTCGTATACTTACGATTACAAACCTCACGAACACTCTTTTTACAATGATATAGAGAGAGTATTTATAATGCTACCTATCAACTAATTACAGAAAGATAATCTATACATGACAATGTTCTGCCAACCAGTTGATAGTTTCCATCAATAGAAAATTCTTCCCTTCATAATATCTTCTTGCTTGTTCCTCAAACAAAGATCCTGTTTTATAGCACTTTCCAGTTTCTGTAGCATCCATAATGACATCATCAGTAACATGACTGATATCAGGACTTGCACACTGCATCAGTATCTGATCACCATCAGTATTAGACCTTCATCAGGATTTGCTCTCTGTTCCTGACATGTAGTCTCCGATACACTGTTCATTCCTGACTAAACCTTACAGATAAATGTCTAACATATATTTCCTATACAAGGTGCTAAATCCTTTATAAAATCAGGATATACAAGAAGTATAAGTAAAATTCTATTCTTAACATCACAACTCATGAATTATTCCTAACAATCTCCCCCTATTTATGCTTTTAAAATCTGAAGCATAAATCTGAGTTGTTGATGTCAAAACATATAACAATACAATCAGAATAGAATTTATGAATTCAGAAATCATGAAGTTAAGTACCTCCTCTTCTTACGAAAGAATTCAACTATTTGATGCTTCTTTTCCTTTACCACTTCCATGATGAGATTCACCTCTGTCACAATCTTTATCTCCCCCAGTTCTTCTTTTATCCCCAGTCTGTTGTTGTTGTTGTCTTTGAAATGTCTTTATCTCCCCCTTTTTGACATCAGCAACATTAATTCCAAGAGATTCAGTAACAGAACAAATGAGATTCATCAGAACTGCTTGATTTTCCATAATAGTGACTTGGTTATCTTCAAGTGTTTGAAGTCTTGATTGAATTTCAACTTGAGATTTCTGAATATCTTGTAGAACTTCAGAATTGACTTCAATGTTAGAAGTGTTTGGAATATCTTCAGATTCAAGTCTTGTAGAAGAAGTTGCCTGTGTAGAATGATATTCAATTAACAAAACTCGATTAGAGTTACAAACATCTTCATCTTTCTGATCTGAAGCTGCAATATGATCATCTTGTTCTTCACCAGTATTCTGTGTACTAACATCTACAAATCCTGACGCCTCCTTAGATTGATCAGATACTGTTGATGTCTCAATTCTGGCTGATATTGGTAGTACAAACAAAGGAATACTTGGATCATTAGGAATATCTTCTGGTACTGATGGTGTAGAAGTTTGTCTTAGCCTTTCACCTCTTCTGTTGATAATTCCTGCAAGCCTTTCTTTTTGCTTCTGAGCTTTAACTTCTGGCTTTGAATTGTGCTTTGCTAAGTCATTCTTCTCATACATCTTGATAAAAGAATAAGTACCAGCATCCATACCAAGATTGTCAGACCAAGATTCAGGAAAAACCTGATCCCAGAAATCAAACGATGGTTTCCTAATTTTCTCTCCCTCACTATGGAGTTGATCATCCATACCCTCAATCTCACTTTGACTATCTAAAGTCAACACTCTTTCTACCTCTCCTTTTGCCTGGTCAGGAGCCAGCCGCTCTGATTATGGATCAATATCCATCTTTTCAAGTGTATCACTCAAATTTGGATAAGTACTCTCATGACCTACAGAAAAATAGAGTTTAGAAGAAGTTTTTATACCTAAACTCACATGGAGAGAGGGTTCCTCATTTGGCATGGGGCTTGAGGTTTTCTCCAAGGAGTGAGCTGCTATAATCTCTGAATCCTTACAATCATGTTCTTTCCTTCCAGAGACTACAGGCTCCAGTATACCACTTTCAGGTTCTCTACTAGACTCTGATGTCTTCAGTAATACTTCATTAGACACCCTAGTTAGTATGTCACCGTCTTTAAGTGTTGTTTGCTGAGACTCACCCTCAAGGTAGATAGACTCTGACTGAACAATGTTTGTTTGATCTTCAAGAAAATCAATCAAAGTTATTCCTCCCATATCATAGGGTTTCTCACTTGCAATTTCAGTCATCACAGAAGACCTTTCAACATCAGCTATCACAGCTCCTGAGTCATCCAACCTCTGACTAGATGGTTCTTGTGTTGCAGTGACTGTGATATGATCTTTCCTACTATCCACCACTGGTACAATAGTATCCTATGTTGACTGCATTTCACTATCTACTTCCTCCAGTTGTTCACCTTGAGCTGAAGCATCTTCAATAATGACATCCTTGTCAAATAAATATGCAAGAAGTGATTGAAGTGCAACATGCTTCGAGAGTCCAAATTTCTTGACTAATTGTCTTCTGACAGATACATAGAAATACATCTTCATTAAGTCAAGTCTTTGATGTAGAAGTCCATATTCATCTGGAAATAAAAGTTTTGGTACTCTTTCAACCAGAAAATCTAGAACAGGCCTTGACAACTTCACTTTGAGAGAAATTAGTCCCATAGCCAGTCTGTATGATAATGTAGTTTCCCATGAAGAATCAATATCCAGATCTCTATAGTCATTTGCTGACTTGATTGTAGCTTCATTTTTAGAAACCTGCATGATATTAGTTGGACTTGACTCTGTGTGTGTAGGTGACAATTGAATCTTTCTCCTTGTTCTCCTGGTATAGTGAGCAAAAGATTTATCCTGAGAAGACTCAAGAGGTGTAGACACAGAAGTGATCTTGGGATGAGATCCTTTTTCAATAGACACAGTCTTTTGAGAGACAGTATCCAGTAACTGTTTTCCCTTTTTAAGTACTACAGTCTTTTGAGAAACTGCAGCATGGCTGTGACTAGGTTCTTCATCTCTTTGTCCTAGCTTAGAAAGTCGAATTGCAGCCTTCAATTTTTCTCTCTCAGCAAGAGATATATTATCATCATCTTCACTAGAACTACTACTACTACTACTACTTGACACAACAAATCTTCTCTTCCTTACAAC
Source organism: Kitagawia praeruptora (assembly GCA_037693485.1). NCBI lineage: Eukaryota > Viridiplantae > Streptophyta > Magnoliopsida > Apiales > Apiaceae > Kitagawia > Kitagawia praeruptora. Next base: position 99,481,751 of record CM075352.1, on the reverse strand, counting down.
TGATGTCTTTTGAGAAACACCAGAGGTTGGTTTCTTTGAAACAATAGGCTGTGGATTAAAACTTTGTTCTTGAATTGTTTCAGAGACTATAATGTTTTGGGCTACTTGGGTAGACACAGGTGGGTTCTCCTCCAAATGAGATTCCTGAGCCATTTCACCACAAAAGAAAGAAGAATTGTAGAGAGTAGGAAGATGAGTTTTAAGAATTACCTGAACATAATGTGGATAATGAATTGCAGGTATTTCATCTAGATTCTTTTCATTGTTCTTCTTTGTAATGTCAGAGAAAATTCTCTTTTGCTGTACATAAGAAGAAACACAATGTTCTCTACCAAATCTAGCTTCAACATCAGGAATAAAATGGTTAATAAACAATTGCATAAATCTATGATAATAAACCATTTTCCTATTTTGATCTCTTAACCCAAGTTTAATACTCATCTGATTTAAGATAATGTGACCAATGTTAACTACTCTGTCATAAAGCAAACTGTAAGCAATATGTAAGGTGATAGAAGTAAGTTGATCAAAAGAACTACATTTACCAGTAAAGCATTTAGCTAATTGATCAAAGAAGAAAGACCACTCTTTCCTAAGATAAGATCTTCTTAACTGGCTCATGTTATCTAAAGGTCCATTATAACCTAATGCAGATAACATAGTTCTAACATCATCATCAGATGGTACATTCTCATAATTCAAACTAACAGGTAAGTGAAGTACTGAATTAACAACAGATTCAGTAATATCAAATGAATCTTGTCCTAAGTGTAGAACAATCTTACCTGATTGACTCTGAGTAGAATCAATTACCTCAGCCTTCTCCCAAGCTTGTGTAACAGCTGCTTGATTAATCTGTGGAGATGCTGTCAATGCATAACTTAATGGTCCAAATGCCAGAAAGTTCATGATTGGATGAAAATCAGTTGACACTCCTTCCTTGTTGGTGATAGCTGCTACATGATTGTTTGTCATAAAATCAAAGTCACCAAACTTGAAGGCTACTGACTTAGGTAATCTTCTCTGAGCTGCCATTTTTGATCTGAAAAGAACTTGAAAAATTCTTGAAATGAATTAGTGATTTTGAAAACTCGAGAGTATTTTGTTTTAGAGAATGTAAAATTAGAGAAAGCAATTGCACGATTAGAGTTTCAAAACAAATATATTTCACAAATCTTTCAGACCACTATCCCACGTTGACACATAGATTGACAGGTGTCAGTCCCTGAAAAGTGCGGTTACCCACGATTTTTGGAAAATAAAATCCAAAATTGATTTTCATGAAATAAATCAGGGTATTATCAAGATAAAAATCAATACTGATCAGCTTCCTTTTCCTGTTGACCTCCCAAAATAATCACAAAATGCAATGTGATTTAAAAATATAATTTTCAAATCCTGATGGTCACACTTGAAATCCTGATCAATATCATCCTGATTTCAGAGACTTAATATGGAGTTTTCACGTGGCATTTTTCTTTTATATGAAAAAGAAATAAACAATTAATCTGAACAAAATCAATTGGTTAGATATATTCGACATTTCTTGAAAACAAGAAATACAGTTACACGCAATAATTAGCATCTGACTTCATTAAAACTTCCAAGTGACTGTTCAGCTTCTCACGTCTTTCTATAAAAGAAACAGACGCCTTATGCCATTCTCCATAAACCTTTCAATTTCTTTTCTTCTCAACAATGCTTCTCAAACCAAAATTCCATTCAAACCCATTCTTTAGATTTTTCACAGTCGATGAACATCCTGTTCTTGATCATCTCTTTGAAGAGACGACTCTTCTCATCGAACTAATCATGGATGAATTAGTTTCAGATAATATCCAGAGGTTTCTCCTAGAACATTCATCTGTTGGATACAATCTTCCCCTAACCTCCTCAAAACTTGAGGATGAAGAATTTGGTCGAGAGTCTGAGGTTGATCTTGATGGGGATGCTATTCATTTAAGTTAGCTACTCTCATTCAAGTCGCCCAGACAAGGAATCCAAGAGCAGACGAGGATGTTTAAATCCCCTGATGGATTTCTTTAGATGCTCCTTGTCCTGTACCTCAGAATTCATTTCATTAGACAAGTATAGGATTATCAGTAGAAGTTAGACAAAAAGATGTTGTATTTCATTTCCATATATGTAATACTTTCAATTAATGAAAATACAATTCCTTATTATCTACTTGTCTTATGATTATTGAATGATGTATAAATTATCAGTATGCAAATATTAAAACTTGCCGGCATAGACTTAACACATCACAGAATTAGATTACTACACAAAGTAAACGTCAGGATCTGAAACAATTTTCACAATCCTGATACTGACATAATACTGATGATGTCAGCATCCTAATAACAAATCTAATCCTGATGATTATTAACAAGTCTATCATACTGAAATTTATCAAGGTAAAGTGTTATAGCTAAAGCATTTAACAATCAAATATAGATCCTGACAAGAATATCAAGTCTATAAGATAAAAACAACATACCTTGCTACTTTTGCAGATGTTAAAGATCTAGAAATTTAACATTCCTAACCCACTTACTAATCTACTGAATGTAGTTTCATCAAGTGGTTTAGTTAGAATATCTGCAAGCTGTTTGTCAGTAGGAACAAAATGAAGTTCCACAGTACCATTCTCAATATGTTCTCTAATAAAATGATACCTGACATCAATGTGCTTAGTCCTTGAATGTTGAACTGGATTTTCTGTAATTTTAATAGCACTAGTATTATCACAAACCATAGGAATATTACTAAGTGTCATACCATAATCCATCAACTGATTTCTTATCCAAAGGAGCTGTGCACAACAACTGCCTGCTGCTATGTACTCAGCTTCTGCATTTGAGGTTGAAACAGATTGTTGCTTCTTGCTTGCCAAAGAAATCAATCTATTTCCCAAGAATTGACATGTACCTGTAGTGCTTTTCCTGTCTATCTTACACCCTGCATAATCAGAGTCTGAATAGCCAATTAGGAAGAATTCAGATTCTCTAGGATACCACAAACCAAGATTTGGAGTTCCTTTGAGATATCTAAAAATTCTCTTCATAGCAATTAAATGAGATTCCTTAGGATCACTTTGGAATCTAGCACATAAACAGGTAGAAAACATTATATTTGGTCAACTTGCAGTTAGATATAACAATGAGCCTATCATGCCTCTATAACTAGTATTATCCACACTCTTTCCCTTAGGATCAGAGTCTAGTTTAGTGGCTGTTGCCATGGGTGTTTTTGCAACTGCACAGTCTTGAAAGTCAAACCTTCTTAAAAGATCTTTGATATAATTTGACTGATTAATGAAAATACCAGTCTCAGTCTGTTTGACCTGCAAGCCTAAGAAATAATTTATTCACCCATCATGCTCATCTGATACTTAGACTGCATAAGCTTGCTAAACTTAGCACACAATTTTTCATTAGTAGAGCCAAATATGATATCATCAACATAAATTTGAACTAAAAGCAATTCACCTTTTATCTTTCTAAAGAATAGAGTTTTGTCAATTGTACCTCTTGTGAAGCCATTTTCAAGAAGAAATTTAGACAAAGTCTCATACCATGCTCTTGGTGCCTGCTTTAGTCCATAGAGTGCCTTGTCAAGTTTGTAGACATGATTTGGAAACTTTGGATCAACAAATCCGGGTGGCTGTTCTACATACACTTCCTCATCAAGTTTGCCATTTAGAAAAGCACTCTTTACATCCATCTGGTATACCTTGAATTTTGAATGAGCTGCAAATGCAAGAAACATTCTGATTGCTTCCAATCTTGCTACAGGTGCAAAGGTCTCATCATAATCAATGCCTTCTTCCTGAGAATAACCCTTGGCCACTAGTCTAGCTTTGTTTCTTACAATCATACCAGATTCATCTAGATTGTTTCTGAAAACCCATCTTGCACCAACAATAGATCTATCTTTAGGTCTTGGTACCAGTTTCCAGACTTTATTTCTCTCAAACTCATTTAACTCCTCCTGCATTGCAATTACCCAATCAGGATCCTGTAAGGCTTCTTCAACCTTCTTAGGTTCATTCTTTGAGAGAAAACAGCTATACAAGCATTCATTTTGAATTGATCTTCTAGTTCGAATACCACTATTTGGATCACCAATAATCAAATCTTTAGTATGATCCTTTGTCCATTTTCTAACAGGTGGTAGATTGACTCTGCTAGTCTCTCCCCCTAAGTTAGTGGTATCTCTTGTAGAAGAATTCTCTCTGCCTTCAATAACTCCCCTTTGATCAATAGAATCAGTAAATTCCATATTGCTGCTAGTTACTGATCTTTCTTCAGTAGACTCTGAAAGATCAGTTCCTGATGGAGTAGACTCTGAATAACTAATCTACTCCTGATGATCACTGTGTTCTCTTTGATTTATTTGCTCCCCCTCAACAGTAGCATTCCTTTGAGAAACAATAAAAATTTCTTCTGGAGAACCTTCATCATCACTGGAGAGTATCTCAGAATTCTTTAGATTTTCAAATTCCAATTTGTCATGGCTTTCATCAGTTTGCAGATTTCCAAATTTCTTATCATCAAAAGCAACATGAATTGATTCCATAACAATGTGAGTTCTGAGATTATAAACTTTGAAGGACTTAGATGCTGAATATCCTAGAAAGATTGCTTCATCCGATTTGGCTTCAAATTTTCCAAGTTGTTCTGGATGAACTTTTAGGACATAGCATTTGCATCCAAAGATGTGAAAATATTTCACACTTGGTTTCTTTCCTTTGATCATCTCATAGGGAGTTTTTCCATGACTATTTACCAAGGTACAGTTTTGAGTGAAACATGCAGTGTTAATAGCTTCTGCCCAAAAATAGGTTGGAAGTTTTGCATCTGCAAGCATGGTTCTTGCTGCCTCTATGAGAGTCCTGTTCTTTCTTTCCACTACACCATTCTGTTGAGGTGTACCATGTGCAGAAAACTGTTGAGTGATTCCTTTGTCTGCACAAAACCCCTCCATTGTAGAATTCTTGAATTCTGTACCATTGTCACTCCTAAGTAATTTGACTTTGTACTCAGAGCTATTCTGAATATTCTTGACAAGTTCAATGATTTGCTGAGGAGCTTCATCCTTCTTGTGTAGAAAGAACACCCATGTGAACCTTGTGAAATCATCCACTATCACTAGAGCAAATCTTTTCTTGCTGATAGACATAATGTTTACTGGACCAAACAGATCAAGATGTAGCATGTGAAATGGTTCAGTAATTGAATTTTCAGTCTTGCTCTTGAAAGTGGTTCTTCTTTGCTTTACAAGCTGACATGCATCACAAAGTCCATCTTGCACATAATTTGCCTGAGGTAGGCCTCTCACCAGATTGTGCTTAACAAGTTGATTAAGCTTCTTGAAATTAAGATGTGAGAGCTTCTTGTGCCAATTCCAGCTTTCATCATTTGTTGCTTTGCTGTAGAGACATCTAACAATTCCTTTAGATGAATCACTTAAGCTGGCTTCATATATGTTACCATGTCTTTGACCAGTTAGAACAATGTCTCCATTCTGCATATTCAAGATTTTGCATCCTTCTCTGTCAAAGATTGATTTGTAACCTTTATCACCCAGTTGACTTATGCTTAAAAGAGTATGTTTCAAGCCTTCAACCAGTGCTACATTTTCTATGATGACATTCCCCAAAACAATTGTGCCATATCCCAGAGTTTCTCCTTTGTTGCCATCTCCAAAAGATATTACTGGGCCAGCTTTCCTCTCAAACTTTGTAAGCAGGGACTTCTTTCCAGTCATATGTCCAGAGCATCCACTGTCCAAGATAATTGAATGCTTCTTTCCTGTGCCCTGCAAACAAAAAGTAACTAGTTAGAATTTTTTTAGGACCCAACTTTGATTGGATCCTTTCTTACTAGATTTAGAAACAACAGGCTTTGAGAATTTTGCCTTTACTTTACCTGTTGTAGAGTCAACTTTAGACTCTGATTTTACAAACTGTTTGTGACTAGGAGTTTCAGATTTCAAAGAATAATAGTCATAATACAGTTCATGATATTCTCTACACATGTAAATGGAATGAAGTAAACTACCACAATGATAAAAAGCTTTTTGTGGTTGGTATTGAATTTTCTGAGTCTTGGGGAATCTGGACTCAGTTTTCCAAGAAGGTTTTTGATTGCAGTCTAGAGCCAAATGATTATGATTTCCACACTTATAGCATTTTTTCCTAGGTGCATCAGGTACATTCTTGTAATTATTCTCTTTGTTAATACCTTCTTTTCCATTTCTATTTCTCTTGATCTTGCTAGACTCTGAAAGACCATCTAATCTCTGTTCCAACTGAGACTTAGACAGAAACCCTATGTTTACATTCTTAGGTTTCTCTAACACTTTCTCATCTGAATTACAATTGTTAATCCTTTTGTGTACAACAGGGGTACCTTTTGAATCAACAAATTTAACATGATTAGGTTCAGAAACAATTTTCTTACCTTCAGATTTAGATGTGCTAGCTTCTACTTTACTATCATCATTGACAATAGCTACTTTTTCTTCTTGTCTAGCCTTATCAAAACCTAAACCATTAACCTTACCACAAATTCCATTTTCGATGATTTATTGTGTCTTTTTACCAGAAATGTTAATGGTCTTAATCACATCTCTCTCTTCCTCTAGTTCTTTTCTGACATAGTCATAAGCCTCAAGAATAACACTATAATCATTCTTAGCTTTATCAGAACTTAACTTGTATTCTTCCATTTGAATTAACTCAGATTCAAGAAAATTATTTCTATCAACTAATTTATCATTCTTAACCTTAAGTTCATCTCTTTCACAAGTAAGAATTGTAAAATTACTCATAAGATTCTTAAACTCAGCATGGATAGATCTAATTTCATCAGAATTTAAGTTATCAAATGAATCAAGAGAGTGAAGTGATACCTTAACAGAGGATGGAGAAGTTTTCTTTGGAGATCCCGGTTTGTCTGAAACATTTGCCATCAGTGCAATGTTGTCATAATCCAATTCATCTTCAGAACCACTGGAATCATCCCAATCCTTCTGTGTGACCATAAGTGCATTACCCTTTCCTGAATTTCTAGGCTTCTTACACTCACTAGCAAAGTGTCCAAGCTCGCTGCAATTAAAGCACTTGATCTTGGCCTTATCAAGCTTGACAATTGTCCCTTTGCCTTTGTCACTCTTCTTCTCCTCCTTCTTTTGAAAAGGTCCTTTGCTAAATCTTCTCCTGTTGAATCTTCCTTTCTTGAAGGCTTTAGCAAACATAGCAAAGAGTTCCTGCATCTCAGATTCAGAATCATTGTTGTCAGAGTCCATATCAGTAGTCTCTGACTCAGAAGTTTCTTTGCTTTTCTTCTTCCTTGAGTTCTTTACAGCAATCTCTTCATGCTGTTCTTCAGGAAGCTTCTTTAATTCAGATTGAGCAGTAAGTGCAATAGTTTTCATCTTTCCTTCACTCCTGCTCTTCTTCTTCTGCTTGTCAAGTTCATAAGCTCTTAGTTTTCCATATACTGCCTCTAATGATATTTCATCCAGATCATTAGCTTCCTCAATCGCAGATATCTTCTCATTGTAGAAATCAGGCAAAGCTTTCATGAACTTTGCATTCATATCCTCTAAGTCATAATATTTACCATGCATGGCCATCTCATTGATGAGTTTTGTAAACCTATCAAAGGTATCAGTAAGTGACTCACCAGACTTGGATTCAAAGTACTCATACTGTTCTATAAGTAGTGTCCTCATATTCTTCCTGACAGGCTTAGTTCCTTCAAAGTGAACCTTAAGATTGTCCCATATATCCTTAGCAGTTTTACAAGAGAGAACATAGTTAGTGAGAACAGAATCAAGACTGTTGAATAATATGTTTCTCACTTTAGCATCTTTAAGAACATTCTCCTTGTCCTTATATGACCACTCAGATTTAGGCTTCTCTGATGTATGTTCTGGAACAACCACACCATCAACAGTTGCTTGTCCAACGACCTTTGTTTGAACAAAAGGTCCATCTCTAATTCTGTCAAGATAATCAGGATCTGTTGCTTCCAGATGATTGCATACTGATTCGTTTGAGCATAGGAATCTTAGTATTCCCATCCTTGTAACCAGACATGATTGCAGATCTTTATGATTATTCGAAATCAACCTGCTCTGATACCAATTGTTAACTCGAATAACTTGTAGAAGGGGGGGTTGAATACAAGTTATATAATCGTGTCTGATTTTTGCTTGGTTATATGAACAAGGATAAACGAATGAATCAAACTCTGTTTGTATTAATAAGATCAAATACAAACTCTACCAAAGGTGTACAATACCTTTAGCAGCTGCTGACAAAATAAAAATCTCTTTGTTTGCACTCTCGTATACTTACGATTACAAACCTCACGAACACTCTTTTTACAATGATATAGAGAGAGTATTTATAATGCTACCTATCAACTAATTACAGAAAGATAATCTATACATGACAATGTTCTGCCGTCCAGTTGATAGTTTCCATCAATAGAAAATTCTTCCCTTCATAATATCTTCTTGCTTGTTCCTCAAACAAAGATCCTGTTTTATAGCACTTGCCAGTTTCTGTAGCATCTATAATGACATCATCAGTAACATGACTGATATCAGGACTTGCACACTGCATCAGTATCTGATCACCATCAGTATTAGACCTTCATCAGGATTTGCTCTCTATTCCTGACATGTAGTCTCCGATACACTGTTCATTCCTGACTAAACCTTACAGATAACTGTCTAACATATATTTCCTATACAAGGTGCTAAATCCTTTATAAAATCAGGATATACAAGAAGTATAAGTAAAATTCTATTCTTAACATCACAACTCATGAATTATTCCTAACAATTAATGACACTTCCACCACAACACAAGGCTCAATGTCTATGGTGGATGTCACTAGTAATGATTCATCAAAATCTACATCTCTGGCGTATGCAACTGTTTTGGCACCTCAAGAAGTGAAGGGGATACAAATCAAGAAACCATGTGTATGTTTCAGAAAGCAAACTGCTAATGGAATACTACTATGGTCTACCAACAAGGGTCATAAGTTTCTGCCTAGCAATCATACAAGGAGGAGTAAAATTAAGCATGCTGCAAGAAGGGTGAAGATATCGAAATCAAAGGCACTGACAATAATTCCAGGATTGAACCTACCACCTCTGGATGAAATCTATGATGAAGACCAACTGCAGTTCATATGGGCTCAAAGAATCTATCATGTTGCCATTGTTGATGACTTTTTGAAATAAAATATACTGATGGAAGACAGAAGAAATTCAGACAAGGAACATGTCAGCACTGGGGCAAGCTATATGACATAGAAAGAATAATTGCAATGTTGGATTCTGAAGACAGAGTGAAAAGGGTATGGAAGCTGGAGTTAATTGACTTTGTCAAAATGAAGAGAGATCACCATGCAGAAATGAGAAAGAACAGTGAGGAGCTACGAAAAAAAAGGGAAGAGGAGTTTGCTGCAATGGAAACCAAGGCTGATGAATTGAGAGCTATGGGTTTGTGTAGAGTCAAGTTTAATCCTTACATCATTGAGTACAAGAAATATGGTAGAAATGTAAAGATTAGAATGGACTACATCAGTTCCTATTCTGAGAAACAACTGAATGAAGTACTTAAGGATTTATCAGGCTCCCCTCTAATTGAAGAACTCACTGCAATGGAAGACATTATTCTTGCCATGGAGGAAAATGCAAAGAAGAAAGCCAAAGAAGCTGAGGAGAAAATGAAAAATGAGAATCTGCAAGCCAAAGCTCAAGAGATGAATCCAAAAGGATATGGCTAGTAGTTTCTCATAACTTGTAAGAACACTTTTGTGAACTTTCTTCAATCAATCTACATACCTGTACTATTAAAGTTTTATCTTTATGTATGTTAGGCTTGTTATCAGACATGAAATTGTGACTAAGGGTCTCACTCATAATTCGGGGGAGATTGTTAGTTACAGAGGCATGCCTGTATACATCTAATAACAAGCCTAATTGTATGCTTTGCATTACTTACATGACCTCTTAACTGAGGGAACCTCTAGTTGTAGAGTTTCTGTTTGTATTGTACTTGCAGTAGGCATCAAATCCTAGTTGTGTAACTGTACTTATAGAGTCTAGAATAATGCTTGAAAGAAGTTCCAAGGTTCATGCCTCAAGCAAGAAGATAAAGACTGTCAAATAATCACAGTTGGGATTTGAAGAAATGAAGAATTTGCCTAAGAACCAATTCGAGAAGTATATTTGTCTATTCGATAAGTCCAGCATTCGAGAAGTCAGGGATTCGATATCTCAAGACACTATTCGATATCTCTGAATACACTGTTCGATATCTCAGAGATTCGATATGTCTATGTACTCTATTCGAGAACTCAGGAAGTCAACAAGTCAAAGTAGTTCGAGTTCTCAAGGAGTCAATAAGTCAAAGTTCCATTCGATATCTCAAGGACTCAGAAAGCTATTCGATATCTCAAGGATTCGACAAGTCAAGTGTTCTATTCGACAACTCAAGGAATCCTGAAGAAAAGAGCTATTCGAGAAGTAATTTGATATGTCAATATAACAGTGTTCGAGAACTCAGAGTTATCGATCAAGCCAATTCTAGTTCTCGAATCAAAGTTCTATCACTTCTCGAATACATTCTTGGAGACAAAGTATTGAAGAAATTGTACAAGTCAGAAACCTGCAACAAGCCAATGCACTTTATGGACCACAATCTGTAACGTGCTCTGGAAAGCCTAGAAGGAAGCTTGGAGAGATATAGAAGAGACAAGGGGCTAAAGAAGTGGATCTGAACAGGCTTTGCAAAGTCAAATATGTAACCGTTTGGACACTTACTCAAAAAGGATAGACAGACTAGAAAGTAATTTGTTCCGCTACCTTATTTGTAGTAAGTAGGGTGTATCCATGTTCTATAAGGATACAGCCTCACTTCCTTAGTCAATGAACTTTGTAACTTTGTGAGTCAAGTTTTTTATACGTTGTAAGCTGTATCTCTCTGAGAAAAACGAAGCTGAGAATACTATCATTTGTATTCACATATTGTAGCAACCTTTATCTAATAATACATTAGATTAAAGTGATATTGTGTCTTGTGTTGTTCTTTATCCGCACCTTCACTCTTGCACACACAAAAACTCTTGCTACATAGACTCTAGCCAAAGAAAAGTTCAAGAATCCATTCACCCCCCCCCTCTGTATTCTTTTACCATATTCAATACTCAACAAGAATGATCATGACTTGGATGATGAAGCAACATCAAGAGTGAGAAATCAGACTGAGCATTCAAGGAAATGGGATAGATCACACACTGCAGACCAAATCATTGGAGATGCAAATGCAGGAGTAAGAACTAGGAGAGCAACTCTAAATGACTGCCTCTATGGTTGCTTTCTATCTCAAGTTGAGCCTAAAAAACTTGATGATGCACTGATGGACCCCGACTGGATAATTGCTATGCAAGAGGTGCTGAATCAATTTGAAAGGAGCAAAGTATGGGAACTTGTGCCTGCACCAAAAGGTAGAACCATTGTTGGAACAAAATGGGTTCTGAAGAATAAGATGGATGAAAATGGTGTAATCATAAGAAACAAAGCAAGGTTGGTTGCAAAAGGATACTCTCAATAGAAAGGCATTGATTATGATGAGACATTTGCCCTTGTTGCTAGATTGGAAGCCATCAGAATCTTCTTGGCATTTGCTGCTCATTCAAACTTTAAAGTTTATCAAATGGATGTCAAGAGTGCATTTCTGAATGGAGAGTTGGAAGAAGAAGTTTATATGCAACAACCACCTGGCTTTGAGGATCCACACTTCCCAGAATTTGTCTACAGATTGCTTAAGGCATTGTATGGACTTAAGCAGGCTCCAAGGGCATGGCATGATACTCTATCACAATTTCTTCTTGAAAATTAATTCACTAGAGGCACATTGGACAAAACACTATTTTACAAGAAGCATGGTGATGATATTATCCTAGTTCAGATCTATGTGGATGATATCATATTTGGATCCACAAATGAGAAGCTGTGTGAGAAATTCTCTAAACTCATGCAAAGTAGATATGAGATGAGTATAATGGGAGAGTTGACATTCTTTCTTGGGTTGCAAGTCAGTCAAAGGAAGGATGGTATCTTTATCAGTCAAACTAAGTACATCAAGGATCTATTGAAGAAGTTTGACTTAGAAGACTCTTCACCTGCAAAGACACCCATGGCCACTGCCACTAAATTAGATGAAGATGCTAAAGGCAAGAAAGTAGATATCTCAGTCTACAGAGGCATGGTCGGTTCTCTACTCTATCTTACTGCAAGTAGGCCAGACATCATGTTTGCTACATGTTTGTGTGCAAGGTTTCAATCAAATCCAAAAGAATCACATTTGATTGCTATAAAAAGGATCTTTAGATATCTGAAGGGCACTCCAAACTTGGGTTTATGGTATCCTAAGGACACAGGGTTCAATCTGGTTGGTTATTCTGATGCTGATTATGCTGGATGCAGAGTGGATAAGAAAAGTACCTCAGGTAGCTGCCAGTTTTTTGGACAAAGGTTAGTCTCTTGGAATAGCAAGAAACAACAGTCTGTGTCAACTTCTACAGCTGAGGCTGAATACATAGCTGCTGGAAGTTACTGTGCTCAAGTGCTTTGGATTAGAAACCAACTTAGAGATTATGGACTTGTGTTGGAAAGAATTCCAATCATGTGTGACAACACAAGTGCAATCTCTATAGTTGTCAATCCTTCCAATCATTCTTGAACAAAGCACATTGACATCAGATATCATTTCATTAGAGAACATGCAACTAATGGAACCATTGAGTTGCATTATGTCTCTATAGATAAACAACTAGCTGACATATTCACTAAACCATTAGATGAAGCCACCTTCACAAGGTTGGTTATTGAGATTGGAATGCTGAATTCTTCAGATTCTGGCTAAGTGAATATATCAACTGAGTTGTTGCAGCAGTAAACACTTACTTTATTTAAATGCTCAATATTTTTGAAGTAAGTGTTGGCTGAAATATGATTTATAAATATTTCAAATCTACTGCATATGTTGAAAAATCATATTTTGTCAACTTGAAATTTCTATGAAATTTTGAGAAAATCACTGTTTAATTTTCTAGAATATTCTTCATTGAATATGACTGGTAAATTTTAAAAGATAGTGAAAATTGAGTTTCTATGAGTAAAAAGAATAGTTCGATAGGTCAGACTTCTCGAATGGTTCATTTCATTGTTAGTGGTCGACTTCTCTAACAACCCTATTCAGGACACTTTTGAGTTCTCGAATAGTGTCTTTTAGAGAACTCGAACAGAGACATGAGTGAGTTCTCGAATAAGGTATTTAAGTTCTCTATTGACAGAGTTCTCGAAAAGCATGTTTGAGTTCTCGAATCATTTGAAAAGGCTGGTTTCTCGTTGAATCTTAACCGATTTTGGATTTTAATTCAAAATTCAGAATTACTCATAAAAACATATCTTACCTAATTTAGAATTTATTCTAAGTTAGATAACTGCCAGCTGTGAGTTACAACATGCTTGAGTTATCGATTAAGCCTTTCTTGACTTATCGAATGGTTGTTTTCTACTTCTCGAATGCTTGACTTGTCGATACAAAACATACATCTAATCGACAATTCAAGTACTTTATACTTATACAATTCTACATCTATTCTATTCATTTCATTCGATTTCTCAAGCATCTAAACCCCCAAAACCTCTGAAAACCCCCAAAAGCTTAATTTCTTCTTCAACCTTCATTCTCTTTTCTTCTATATACAAATGGCAAACACCCAACTCACCATACCCACTCAGACCAATTTTAACGCAATAACCAACGATGTGGAAGCACCTAATGCAAACTTCAAGTGCTTTGTACGCTGGATGTCAGAATCATACATCAAGAGTGCACTATCAGCCAACCCAACTCTGTATCTGGACCTCCTAGAACAGTTTTGGAGAACTGCCACCGTGGAAGTCATCGCCCTCGAGAATGCTATAACCTCCTATGTAGTCTATTGCAAGATTCAAGGCCAGGATATTAATATCACTACGGCAGACATGAATCAAGCACTGGAATTACAACAAGAGTCATATGACACACTGGCCACAAATACACAGTTGGAAGAATTCTTTGAATTCATTAACTACTCAGATGTGATCAATCTTGGGAAGTTAAACAGAAAGCATCTGCGGAAAGAGTGGAGTTATGTGCTTGCCACCATTCTTCAAGTCTTCACAGCCAGGAAGTCAAGCTTCGATCAGATTAGTGCACCTGCAGAGCAAATAGGCTATGCCTTGGCTTATGGGAGAAAGATAGATATTGGTCAAATTATTCTACAGGAGCTATATGGGAGACTTGGCAAGAACACAGCCAAGAGAGGTACTGAAATTGTGTTCCCTCGCTTTATTCAATCTGTCCTTAACTTTAAAAATGCTAAATTGATTGAATTGCCTGGAGTAGATAACAGTAGAATAGGCTACCCTAGGTCCATGACCAAGCTTATTTTTGGTAATTTGGAAACTAGGAATGATGTGGATGTAAGACTCAAAATAACTCCCCATATGGAGAGTCTATTTAGGACTTACCCCCACAACATGCCAACATTTAACTCAAAGTCACAGTTAGCACAGCCTAAGCAAGTAGTACAAGATGCTAACCAAAGGCTTGCTAACCAACCCTCTCAACCAAACACTCTACCACACAGTGAGCCAACTGCATCATCCTCTCAAAAGGGTGATGTTAGTAAAAAGAAGAGAAATGAGGTAATGTCTGCACCCTTGAACATATTATCTGAAGCAGCATTGGCCAAAGAGGAAGAAATCTAGGACCACCTCTTCAGTCACACAAATGGCTGAAGTTGTAAAATCAGGGGCACACAGTTCACTAGATGTATCCTCTCAACAGGGTGCATCTATAGAATCAAGCATCCTCCCCAATGCACCTAATTGTACAGAGTCAGCACATGGGAGTGATAAGGCTGGCACAACACTGAGTGGAGGGCACATCACAATTGAAACTCCCTCTATCTTTCAGGGGGAGTTGCCAAAATCTAATCTACAAGACACTTCTCTTCCATAATCTACCACTCATATTTCTTTAGAGCCTGTACTTCAAGAAATTGAAGAACAAGGCATTGACCACCAAGAATTCTCTTCTCTTTCTCTTGGTAAGCCAATGAATTCAAGTGACATGGTGCTTGACACTGTGCTCACCACCCAGGACCCACATTTAGATGGTGAGGGAATGCATGCTGGGGCATGTCTTGATGACACCATCACAAACACAGATGATTCACTAGTTTTTACTAGAGACTCTGTGCCTGTGTCAACTGCTGGTGTAACTCATCTCACTTCTGTGGAGACACCAGTAGTAGAGTCAATCCATTCGGTTGCAGAAGTTGCATCTGTAACTGAGGAGTCTAGCTTGCCTAGCTCTGACTTCATGTCACAATGGCTGAAGCCTGTGCAACATGACAGTGCTTCAGGATCAGGGTCTGTTCCACAACAATTGACGGTTGAAGCACTTCAAAGCTTAATTGTGGATCAGATCCCTGAGTTCACAAAGATTGCTCAAAACCTTCTCACTGCAAATCTGCCCAATCCTGACTATGAAGCCATTCTCCTATGCCACAGAGATGATGTGGAGCTACAGAAGACAAAGATAATAGATGATTCTGAGAGAGATGGCAATGTAGATGCCTGGCTACAAGGAAAATTTGATATTCCTCTCTCAGACAGTCTCTAGTACCTCAGAGAAGAAGAGTACATCACTTCACTAGGGTCCAATGCCAAATCTCTCACCCCTAGTGATATGTATGAAGCAGTGAATGACAGCTACAAGGGCATTCTCAAGGCTGCACACTACCTTGGAAAGGGTCTCAAAACAGAAATTCATGAAGTGTGTACAGCCACAACCAAGGAGGTGCATGAGATTAAGAGAGCTTTTGATGCCAAATTCCCTTCATTGGAGACTGTACTCAAGGACATTCTGGCATGCAAGTCTACCTGTAACAAGATGGATAATGACCTAGCACTACTCCATGACACTGTCACAGGTCTGGGGAATAAATTTCAAGCTTTATCTGATCAGACCACAGATGCCAATGCCATGCTGAGGACCATGTTCAAAAATCTATATGGAGACAAGCTGGTTACTGAAGTCCCAATGCATGATTTGACTAGGTTTGAAGTGCAGAGACTTAAAGAACAATCCCTGTCTAGCTTCAAATCTACTGAATTGTTCAACAAGGTAGATGTACTTGAAAAGGAGGTAGCTACTCTCTCACAATCCAATGCTCATCTGACAGAGAAAGTTGAAACTCTTACTGAGCAGTTGAACACTCAATGTAACGCCCCAACTTCCCAATTCTGAAAATGTACTTTTTATAATAAAATAGACTTTGATAAAGGGAAATTTTAAAAAAATTCGGCATAAAGTATTCGTAAATCGGACTATCCACCTGTATCTCAACCCAAACCAAATTCCAATCCACAACTGCAAATAAAATTTAATACACCAACGATTCCTCTCCGAGGATCGATTCCAGGTTATGGTATGAAACAAGAATCTACACTATACAAATTATTACAACTTCTATCTCTGATCCAATTACAAACCTTTATGATGCTTAATCAATAGTGCAATCCAAATAGTATATGCCCGTGCTGGCTCTGTAACCAACCTTTGAAAAATTCACCACCGCTCTCATTTGAATTATAATGCGCAAGTATCCAATTCCTTAACCCTAACTGAAAAGGGAAGGTAAAACAAAGCAAGAGTGAGCCAAAGAACGCTCAGCAAGTTTATAGTATAGTGAACAACAATCTATGAATATTTCATTGATGAACAATATCAATGATCAAACTATCTCAAGGGAATAAATCAATTCTCTTCATAACATAAAACATTCCATTTCTCTTTAAAGCATGACTCTTTCTCAAAACATTTTTCTTTTAAACCATAATATCTTCAAAACATACTTTTCATAAAACTTTTTAGAAACATTAAAGTTGATTTTATTATTCTCCTCATTACGGACAATACGGGTGATCAGCCACGTAAAGTCCCCATTCCTTTAAAATTGGGTTCCCAATTAGGCAACACATTGGCCTTTAATGCTGGACTAGGGGAACCACCCCTAGCCTCTTACGCTAAATAAAAGTGCTGGACTAGGGGAACCACCCCTAGCCTCTTACGCTTTCCAATTTATAACCATTTATTAATAATTTAAAACATTTCATTTTTAAGTCCTTTATACTCACTGATAACAGATCAGCCCAGTATAAGGAATTTCAAAAACACCTTTAATTAATCAATCCATTTTCATTTTCAATTATAAAAGACTGAGGTTTAGGGATGCAATTGATATGCAGAATCATGAACAACAACAATAAGGTTAAGTTTCAAGGGAAACATTTAATATAAGGATTCATAAACAATAAAGCAATAAGATTAGATTAAACATAAAAGGATTCAGCAAGATGGAATCATATATCAACAAGGAAACATGATAAATTAAATAACTGAGCACTTATTTAAAATCTAGAAATGGAACAACAATTATAAAGAAGGCAGGGAATAAAGAGAGTTCGAAGTTCAACAGAAGATTTAAGTTGGATATAACCACTTATTTCATGATTTTCAATTTATGAAATTACACTGTAAAATTTGAACAAACATAATAGATTTGAATAGACTAAAATGAAGATTTAATAAATTCTCAGTTACCCAAGGTCTCACTCATGTCGGCTAAGCACTCATAGGCTTTAGCTGCCAGAACCGACATGACAACAATGAGTTTGAATAATTAAGAAGATCTCAATTCATTCTCGGTTTTAACCGTCACTGAGCAACACATGCCTCAACAACAGTATAAACCTTGAATTAGTTTACAATAATTTGAAGAAAAAATGCTCTTTGAACAATATTAATAAAGACGAGGAAATATTGAAATAAATTAATTTTAAAAGAATTCAACACCTGAACAATAGGTGAGAAAATAATCAATGACAAAATAATTTGATAAGGAGTGTTGTAAATTAATAGATGAAAAATGTCACTGAAAATAAAAATGAAGGGTATACGCACTAGCAAAATGATTTGAGAGGAACATCGTATAATTAACAGAACAGGTTCATATTATTCAAAACGAAAATGAAAGGTATATATGATTGCAAGAATGAATTTGAAAGAACTATAAATAATAACAAGAGGGTTCACATCACTTGAACAATAAGTGAGGTATAGTAGACTTGCCTCAATACACGCAGTTTCCAATTTCAACATCTTGATCCTTTACTCACTTTACATCTATCTCTCCTTCATACATTGGTCTCTAATTGATCATACATCTGTCTTTCTTCTATAAATTGTCAGCCGCTATCCGGGCACACTCATCGACTCCGATAATTATTCTACTCCTCAAGATTCACGTGCTGGCTCTTAGTCGGCCTTCTACTTGCACCTATAGAAAGGTAAAGTACTACTTCAGTACAATGCCAATCAAACTTTACTGTCTATTTTAGTCTACCCATACGTCCCCTAACTCGAGTAACCACAATAACATATATGACACATAAGGTTATACTTGTAAAGTACCTTTACTATAAACAATTAAACCAAGTGAGTACATAACTAGCATAGCACATATAGACCACTTATTCCAAAATAGAATAATGAAATCCGATAAACCACATAAACACCTAGCATACTACCGACTTCTATATTTTATAATACACAAAACACATATACATAAATAGTTCTTATCAATTTACTTTAAGAATTACGAAATAATTCTATCGAAATTTGGACAGCATCTCTTTTGTACGGGTATACTACCAGTCGGAACACAGCCGAGACAACCAATAATAATATTCACATTACATTTAGAAATTACAACCAATCACCAAGTCAAAATACTAATCAATTAGAATTAACATTATTTCAATTCAAGTAATCCATAATATTTCCAATAAATCATAACAATCAAATATACAATTCGGAACTTACATATACGAAATAAGTAATACGAGACTCTACACAATTTACTATACGATTAATTTAATAGCGGATACTTCAGAAATAAATCATACAGTGCATCATCTTGTAACCAAATTTAAAATCACAGGACAATTCAGCAGAATACCAAATTGTAACCCCGAAAGTCGAAGTACCACAACAGATTGGCCACGATACAGAACTAACCATACACTACACAAGCTTCACTTAATCAGTCACACACTCACACGATTTGCTAACACACACACACTATCAATTACACACCCACAATCACAGTATACACAGCACTCGCCCAAGGCTCCTATGCAGCAGCATCGAAACAGAGGAGATGAAACTAGAACACAACCAGCTAACCAAGTCCACTTACACAAGCTCATTAACACACAACAACGATTTTCAGAACAGGGGAGGGGAAAAACTGTCAACACACTCGACACTAAGCCCACGCACGCAGCCACACTAAGACACGCACACACGGTTTTATTAACTCGACACACACTCTACATTTACACAGTTTGTACACCACACACACCAAACTCTCTCTACCCAACTGACCGTCTGACCCACATCGTACTCTCGCTACACAACCCACACACACTATTCGAATTAAGCACACACACACACACACGACTTCTCACACACAACCACCTTAAACACGAAGTCACACCACCACTGCAGCCACTCGAATCGAACACTACAGAGCCCCAATCACTCACACAACACTGCAATGACATAAACGCCCACAGCTAACCCAGCAGAGGTAGAGACTTACGAGGAAGAAATAACCCACGCGAGAGAGATTAAGGGGGAGAGGGAGTGAGATCGTGTGAGTAAAAGGGAGGGTTTGAAAGAGAAACTCGAGAGAGTTCTAGAGAGGATGGAGAGAGTTCGAGAGACTCAAGCATCTGAACAACTAAAAATGAATTGGGGATAATCTAGTTGCCAATTTAGGGATTGAAATTTGGTAACTTAATAATGCTGAAAACAATTAAAAATATCACTTCAATTCAACTTTAAAATCAAAATTAATCGGAAAATAATAAAAATTTAAATTTAAAAATTCTAAAACATAATTTATGAAATTACCAACATCACCATATTGTTAAAGTATTTTTAGGATCAATAACGAATTAAATATGAATTTTACAAATAACAATCCTTTAAATGCAATAAAAATTTTAAAATCATTTTAAAAATACTTAAACACCCAGAATAATTCTCACAATAATTTTAAAAACTAAATAATTATACAACGATAATATTACAAAAGATTTCATGATTTTTATCAACTCCAATTATTTTATAAAAATCGCGTAAGATCAATAATGCATAATTTAAATAGGTTTTAATAATTAAACATTCAAATAAAAATACACAGACTTACACATCACACATACATCATCATATAATCATGTAAACCTGAAGTCACATATATTTATCCTAAAAAAGAAAATTACACCACATAATCCATATTTAATATTAAATAATAATTATATTTAAAAATTAAGAAATTTCTAAGGCGTTATATTCTTCCCCCCTTAATAGGATTCTGTCCTCAGAATCAACCGTAAGAAAACATATGATGGTTTTCCCAAACATTTCTCTTTCCATTTCCTAATCATTTCTTTCATTCTAGAATTCCTTTATATCAATTCATATCTCACTAGGCTCGTCATGTAAGCCCGTAAATTCCAACATACACTTAAACCTTTGGTTTACATGTCTCGTTATTTCTAGATACTTATCATTCGCACATGACAATCCTTTTCTACAAAAATTCCGACATGACCTATTCGTATAATGGACTATGCCCTGTACATAATGCCTCAAGTACTAACCCAATCATCCACAACGATTCGCATATATATAACATTAAAACGAAACCTGCCTCGACTTGCAGTAAACATATAAATATTAAAATCTTTAAAACAAAATCCACGCGACTAAAACAATTGATACAACTTCCACGCTCATACTCATAACTATACTACCTCAGATAAAACTTTGAGAAAAAGAATATCAAGAAATTCCCCAATCATTCTTACTCCCCTTTCACGTACAATGTTACTCGAGGAGGGAATAACTGTGAAACTTCTATCCATCCTCCATCCCATTGTTTTACTAAGTAACCTTGTCAAAACTAATAACCATTTACCTTGAAACATATATATCTTATTCATAATACCAACTATATCCATCATCATTCTATTTTCGACTTTAACAAAATTAATAATCTCGTGTCCTTGTAATCTGCTCCTTATTCATACTTGCTTACAACACTCAAAATTTCAAAACTGCTCATTAAATTTTCATTCAACGTAAATGTAGCTTACAACACTCAAAATTTCATCGTCTCCATCTCTCCTACTCACAATCATTGATAGCTTTTAGAAATCAAAAGGGTTTATAACAAAAGGGATCAATAGAATAGACATGTATTAACATGTATGAGTACAAGATGAGTTTTGTTTGATAAAAATTTTATAAAAAAGTTTAACTGAGAGATCAATATGATCATTGAACTAACTTCATGTTGTATTTGTCACTTAGGTCAACCGCCATAGCACAAGAAGGGGGCCAGCCTTCTGTACTTTCATGACAAACACAATCAGTGGCGTCCCACCAGACTTCTATCATGTAGATAAGATGTCCTTGAATCCCCTATATACATAGGGTTGTTCATCCCAGTCAGAATAAATAAGGTTAAGTATTTAAAGAGAAACAAAAGAATTCAAAAGTTTCAAAAAGGTTTATAGATATACAATGTTGAATAAGGAATAGCAAATATTCAGGGAAATTATAAAGAATTCAAGGATCTCAATAATTTACATGCATCATGTTGAATCAAGTGATCCCTAGAAAATAGAGGTATCTTTGAAAAATAGAAATGTGTTTAAATAAATTTGAAAAATTCGTCATTAATTGAAATATAGTTGATTATCAAAGGTGATGGGGTATTATCAAGATAAGAAGAAGAAGAAACGAAGGTTAAATCTCCTTAGTCGATAAATTAAATGAAATCAACGGCTAGTAGTGAGTAACCACACCATTCTTCCAACACATGCCAGTAATCACATTTCGCATCTTGTTTACCGTCCTTTCGCACTTTCTATATCGTTCACAGGGTAATTAAAGTCGCAAAAGAAATTCTAGAACATACACGAAGGTCTACACGTAGCATCCTCCAAGCTGGTAACTCCAGCCATCTATTTAACATAGGCGGCGCCGAATCAACTACCTCGTCCAAAGTCGTACCTTTGAATGAATCGAATTCTGGCTCGCTCGATATGTCAAAATACTAACTAACATCGCAACCGTTGTCCTAATAACCTAAGGCGAATCTTATCCTAAATCGTTCTATCTAACGTCCCACTTAAATATGTATACTTAATCATCCTAACTTGTTTCAGTGACCATAACCCGTCTCTCTGATACCAACCTGTAACGCCCCGACTTCCCAATTCTGAAAATGTACTTTTTATAATAAAATAGACTTTGATACAAGGAAATTTTAAAAAAATTCGGCATAAAGTATTCGTAAATCGGACTATCCACCTGTATCTCAACCCAAACCAAATTCCAATCCACAACTGCAAATAAAATTTAATACACCAACGATTCCTCTCCGAGGATCGATTCCAGGTTATGGTATGAAACAAGAATCTACACTATAAAAATTATTACAACTTTTATCTCTGATCCAATTACAAACCTTTATAACGCTTAATCAATAGTGCAATCCAAATAGTATATGCCCGTGCTGGCTCTGTAACTAACCTTTGAAAAATTCACCACCACTCTCATTTGAATTATAATGCGCAAGTATCCATTTCCTTAACCCTAACTGAAAAGGGAAGGTAAAACAAAGCAAGAGTGAGCCAAAGAACGCTCAGCAAGTTTATAGTATAGTGAACAACAATCTATGAATATTTCATTGATGAACAATATCAATGATCAAACTATCTCAAGGGAATAAATCAATTCTCTTCATAACATAAAACATTCCATTTCTCTTTAAAGCATGACTCTTTCTCAAAACATTTCTTTCTTTTAAACCGTAATATCTTCAAAACATACTTTTCATAAAACTTTTTAGAAACATTAAAGTTGATTTTATTATTCTCCTCATTACGGACAATACGGGTGATCAGCCACGTAAAGTCCCCATTCCTTTGAAATTGGGTTCCCAATTAGGCAACACATTGGCCTTTAATGCTGGACTAGGGGAACCACCCCTAGCCTCTTACGCTAAATAAAAGTGCTGGACTAGGGGAACCACCCCTAGCCTCTTACGCTTTCCAATTTATAACCATTTATTAATAATTTAAAACATTTCATTTTTAAGTCCTTTATACTCACTGATAACAGATCAGCCCAGTATAAGGAATTTCAAAAACACCTTTAATTAATTAATCCATTTTCATTTTCAATTATAAAAGACTGAGGTTTAGGGAAGCAATTGATATGCAGAATCATGAACAACAACAATAAGGTTAAGTTTCAAGGGAAACATTTAATATAAGGATTCATAAACAATAAAGCAATAAGATTAGATTAAACATAAAAGGATTCAGCAAGATGGAATCATATATCAACAAGGAAACATGATAAATTAAATAACTGAGCACTTATTTAAAATCTAGAAATGGAACAACAATTATAAAGAAGGCAGGGAATAAAGAGAGTTCGAAGTTCAACAGAATATTTAAGTCACTGCATTAGATATAACCACTTATTTCAAGATTTTCAATTTATGAAATTACACTGTAAAATTTGAACAAACATAATAGATTTGAATAGACTAAAATGAAGATTTAAGAAATTCTCAATTACCCAAGGTCTCACTCATGTCAGCTAAGCACTCATAGGCTTTAGCTGCCAGAACTGACATGACAACAATGAGTTTGAATAATTAAGAAGATCTCAATTCATTCTCGGTTTTAACCGTCACTGAGCAACACATGCCTCAACAACAGTATAAACCTTGAATTAGTTTACAATAATTTGAAGAAAAAATGCTCTTTGAACAATATTAATAAAGACGAGGAAATATTGAAATAAATTAATTTTAAAAGAATTCAACACCTGAACAATAGGTGAGAAAATAATCAATGACAAAATAATTGATAAGGAGTGTTGTAAATTAATAGATGAAAAATGTCACTGAAAATAAAAATGAAGGGTATACGCACTAGCAAAATGATTTGAGAGGAACATCGTATAATAAACAGAACAGGTTCACATTATTCAAAACGAAAATGAAAGGTATATATGATTGCAAGAATGAATTTGAAAGAACTATAAATAATAACAAGAGGGTTCACATCACTTGAACAATAAGTGAGGTATAGTAGACTTGCCTCAATACACGCAGTTTCCAATTTCAACATCTTGATCCTTTACTCACTTTACATCTATCTCTCCTTCATACATTGGTCTCTAATTGATCATACATCTGTCTTTCTTCTATAAATTATCAGCCGCTATCCGGGCACACTCATCGACTCCGATAATTATTCTACTCCTCAAGATTCCATCTACACGTGCTGGCTCTTAGTCGGCCTTCTACTTGCACCTATAGAAAGGTAAAGTACTACTTCAGTACAATGCCAATCAAACTTTACTGTCTATTTTAGTCTACCCATACGTCCCCTAACTCGAGTAACCACAATAACATATATGACACATAAGGTTATACTTGTAAAGTACCTTTACTATAAACAATTAAACCAAGTGAGTACATAACTAGCATAGCACATATAGACCACTTATTCCAAAATAGAATAATGAAATCCGATAAACCACATAAACACCTAGCATACTACCGACTTCTATATTTTATAATACACAAAACACATATACATAAATAGTTCTTATCAATTTACTTTAAGAATTACGAAATAATTCTATCGAAATTTGGACAGCATCTACTACCAGTCGGAACACAGCCAAGACAACCAATAATAATATTCACATTACATTTAGAAATTACAACCAATCACCAAGTCAAAATACTAATCAATTAGAATTAACATTATTTCAATCCAAGTAATCCATAATATTTCCAATAAATCATAACAATCAAATATACAATTCGGAACTTACATATACGAAATAAGTAATACGAGACTCTACACAATTTACTATACGATTAATTTAATAGCAGATACTTCGGAAATAAATCATACAGTGCATCATCTTGTAACCAAATTTAAAATCACAGGACAACTCAACAGAATACCAAATTGTAACCCCGAAAGTTGAAGTACCACAATAGATTGGCCACGATACAGAACTAACCATACACTACACAAGCTTCACTTAATCAGTCACACACTCACACGATTTGCTAACACACACACACACTATCAATTACACACCCACAATCACAGTATACACAGCACTCGCCCAAGGCTCCTATGCAGCAGCATCGAAACAGAGGAGATGAAACTAGAACACAACCAGCCAACCAAGTCCACTTACACAAGCTCATTAACACACAACAACGATTTTCAGAACAGGGGAGGGGAAAAACTGTCAACACACTCGGCACTAAGCCCACGCACGCAGCCACACTAAGACACGCACACACGGTTTCATTAACTCGTCACACACTCTACATTTACACAGTTTGTACACCACACACACCAAACTCTCTCTACCCAACTGACCGTCTGACCCACATCGTACTCTCGCTACACAACCCACACACACTATTCGAATTAAGCACACACACACACATACGACTTCTCACACACAGCCACCTTAAAAACGAAGTCACACCACCACTGCAGCCACTCGAATCGAACACTACAGAGCCCCAATCACTCACACAACACTGCAATGACATAAACGCCCACAGCAGTTCAAGAACAGGGGAGAGGAGAGAGTTAACAACGAGTAACCCAGCAGAGGTAGAGACTTACGAGGAAGAAATAACCCACGCGAGAGAGATTAAGGGGGAGAGGGAGTGAGATCGTGTGAGTAGAAGGGAGGGTTTAAAAGAGAAACTCGAGAGAGTTCTAGAGAGGATGGAGAGAGTTCGAGAGACTCAAGAACCCATCTGAACAACTAAAAATGAATTGGGGATAATCTGGTTGTCAATTTAGGGATTGAAATTTGGTAACTTAATAATGCTGAAAACAATTAAAAATATCACTTCAATTCAACTTTAAAATCAAAATTAATCGGAAAATAATAAAAATTTAAATTTAAAAATTCTAAAACATAATTTATGAAATTACCAACATCCCCATATTGTTAAAGTATTTTTAGGATCAATAACGAATTAAATATGAATTTTACAAATAACAATCCTTTAAATGCAATAAAAATTTTAAAATCATTTTAAAAATACTTAAACACCCAGAATAATTCTCACAATAATTTTTAAAACTAAATAATTATACAACGATAATATTACAAAAGATTTCATGATTTTTATCAACTCCAAGTATTTTATAAAAATCACGTAAGATCAATAATGCATAATTTAAATAGGTTTTAAACATTAAAATAAAAATACACAGACTTACACATCACACATACATCATCATATAATCATGTAAACCTGAAGTCACATATATTTATCCTAAAAAAAAAAAATTACACCACATAATCCATATTTAATATTAAATAATAATTATATTTAAAAATTAAGAAATTTCTAAGGCGCTATACTCAAGCCACCACCACAGCTGATGTTCTTCTGCATCAACAATCTATGTTGGCTACCATGATGAAGCACATGGGTCTCCCTCTACCTGAAGAATCTTCGAACCCTAAGGTCACTCCTACAGCCTTTGTGCCTGACAACAAACCTAATTGGGAGAAGAGGACATCAAGGAATTCAAATACAAAGGGGGAGAAACCTAAGGAGAAAGGTATAAAGATAAAGGAGGGTGGCCACCAAAGTGCATCTAAATCCCTAACTCATGTGCCAAGAAAAGGGAAATCAAAAGTTGATGAGCCCCCAACCACTCTGCCGGTTGTCACTCTACCAACTGTGCATATCATCACTCTAAGTGGCCAGAAGCAATCCATCACAACCACAGTGGTTGCAGGGAGTATGCTATCTGATAACTCTCCATCTACTGAAGTTGAAAGTGTCAAAGCTGTAGAAGTAAAAGTGGTTACTGAGGCCAAGCTACAAGAAGTTGCAAACTCTAATGTCTACCATGATGATGCATTCTTGAAGTTTCTGAAAGTCTCAAGGGAATAGGCTGATGACACCCAAATATATCTAAGGAGGCTGAGGGATCAGATTAATTACTTCACTGTGATACCTAGGAGAGTCAATGGCTTATTGCGCAAGGAAGTGATGATGGTGGTAAAATCCAGTATCTGGCATTTAACCTACAACACTCTACAAACATTGAAACATTCAGAGATAGGTGCACTGATCAGGCTTATTGAGAAGAGGGATGCAAATGAAAACAATAAAAGTTTATATGATGACCTGAGAAATGGCCAACCTTCTAGGCTCCCAGAAGTGTTTAAGAAGCCATGGACAATTGTCTATCAGGCTGGCACCAGAATTGAAGACATTAAACAACTGGTGATTCCTCATGATCTCACACCTCAAAATCAAAGACTTATTATTGCAATCATTGAGCAACTACAGAAGAAGGGTGGAACCAGAAATGCTGAAAAACTAGAGGCACTGCAAATTCTCAGATCCTTTATTGCAACTGGTGTAATTCCAGAAATTGCCAGGCCTAGGAGAAATAAAGATGACAAAGATGAGGATAAAAGTGATGGGAGGAGAAGACATCACAGGAGTGATAAGGGAGATGAAGACAAGAAAAAGAAGAGGAATGACAAAGAGAAGAAAGATAGTAATGACCAAGGGAAAGTCTATGAGAGGACAAGTGTGAAACAGCAAGCCATAGGCATTGCTGACAATAACCTCACCACAACACAAGACTCTAAGTCTAGGGTGAATACTATTAGTAGTGACCTACAAAAGTCAAATTCCATGGCCTCTGCAAATGTTTTACTACCTCAAGAAGAGAAGGAGATTCAAGCCAAGAAACCATGTGTATGTTTCAGAAAGCAAACTGCTAATGGAATACTACAATGGTCCATAAGCAAGGGTCATAA
The DNA here is from genome assembly GCA_037693485.1 of Kitagawia praeruptora. NCBI lineage: Eukaryota > Viridiplantae > Streptophyta > Magnoliopsida > Apiales > Apiaceae > Kitagawia > Kitagawia praeruptora. The sequence continues at coordinate 99,453,601 of CM075352.1, read as the reverse complement.
GTTTCTACCTAGCAACCATGTAAAAAGGATTAAATTCAAGCATGCTGCAAGAAGGGTGAAGTTATCCAAGTCAAAGGCACTGACAATAATCCAAGGACTAAACCTACCACCTCTGGATGAAAACTATGATGAAGACCAACTGCAGTTCCTACAGGCTCAAAGAATCTATCATGTTGCCATTGTTGATGATTTTCTTGAAATTAAATATACTGATGGAAGACAGAAGAAATTCAGACAAGGAACATGTCAGCACTGGGGTAGGCTATATGACATAGAAAGAATAATTGCAATGTTGGATTCTGAAGACAGAGTGGAAAGGGTATGAAATCTGGAGTTAATTGACTTTGTTAAAATGAAGAGAGATCACCAGGCAGAAATGAAAAGGAACAGTGAAGAGCTACTAAAGAAAAGGGAGGAGGAGTTTGCTGCAATGGAAGCTAAGGCTGATGAATTTAGGGCTATGGGTCTGTGTAGAGTCAAGTTTAATCCTTACATCATTGAGTACAAGAAATATGGTAGAAATGTAAAGATTAGAATGGACTACATCAGTTCCTATTCTGAGAAACATCTGAATGAAGTACTCAAGGATTTGTCAGGCTCCCCTCTAACTGAAGAACTCACTGCAATGGAAGATATTATTCTTGCCATGGAAGAAAATGCAAAGAAGAAAGCTAAAGAAGCTGAAAAGAAAATGAAAAATGAGAATCTGCAAGCCAAAGCTCAAGAGATGAATCCAAAAGGATATGGCTAGTTGTTCCTCATAACTTGTATGAAAACTTCTATGTATTTTCTTCAATCAATCTACATACCTGTACTTTTTATAAGTTTTATCTTTATGTATGTTAGGCTTGTTATCAGACATGAAATTGTGACTAAGGGTCTTACTCACAATTTGGGGGAGATTGTTAGTCACAGAGACATGCCTGTTTAACTCTAATAACAAGCCTATTTGTTTGTAATGCTTTGCATTACTAACATGACCTCTTAACTGAGGGAACCTCTAGTTGTAGAGTTTCTACTTGTTCTGTACTTGAAGTAGGCATCAAATTCTAGCTGTATAACTGTACTTATTGAGTCAAGAATAATGCTTGAAAGAAGTTCCAAGGTTCATGCCTCAAGCAAAAAGATGAAGACTGTCAAATAAATCACAGTTGGGATTTGAAGAAATGAAGAATTTGCCTAAGTACCAATTCCAGAAGTAGTTTTGTCTATTCGAGAAGTCCAGCATTCGAGAAGTCAGGGATTCGATATCTCAAAACACTATTCGATATCTCTGAATACACTGTTCGATATCTCAGAGATTCGATATGTCTACTGCTCTATTCGAGAACTCAAGAAGTCAACAAATCAAAGTGGTATTCGATTTCTCAAGGAGTCAACAAGTCAAAGTTCCATTCGATATCTCAAAGACTCACAAAGCTATTCGATATCTCAAGGACTCAGAAAGCTATTCGATATCTCAGGGATTCGACATGTTAAAATGCTCTATTCGACAACTCAAGGATTTCCAGAGAAAATAACTATTCGAGAAGTGATTCGATATGTCATATAACAGTATTCGAGAACTCAGAGTTATCGATCAAGTCAATCCTAGTTCTCGAACCACTTACTTAGTCAATTATCGAATACATTCGTGGAGACAAAATACTGAAGAAATTGTAAAAGTCAGAAGCCTGCAACAAGCCAATGCACTTTATGGATCACAATCTGTAATGTTCTCTGGAAAGCCTACAAGGAAGCTTGGAGAGATATAGAAGAGACAAAGGGCTAAAGAAGTGGATCTGAACAGGCTTTGCAAAGTCAAATCTGTAACTGTTTGGACACTTACTCAAAAAGGATAGACAAACTAGAAAGTAATTTGTTCAGCTACCTTATTTGCAGTAAGTAGGTTGTATCCATGTTCTATAAGGATACAGCCTCACTTCCTTAGTAGTTAACTTTTGAGGAGTCGAGTTTTTCATACATAGTAAGTCATATCTCTCTGAGAAAAACGAAGCTGAGAATACTATCATTTGTATTCACAGATTGTAGCAACCTTTATCTAATACAATATAAGATTAAAGTGATATCGTGTCTTGTGTTGTTTTTATCCGCACTCATATCCTTGCACACACAAACACCTATCTTGCTACATAGACTCAAGAACAAGAAAAGTTCAACATCCATTCACCCCCCCTGCCTGTATTCTTTTACTGTATTCAATACTCAACAAAAAATACATAAGACAAAATTGATAGAGAACATGCAAAAATATGAAAATGTAAAAACTTATAATACAAAAAAATAGAACAAAATATTTTGATTAAAAAAATCATAAAATGAATAGAAAAATAAATAGTTTTTAATTTATTTGAAGTGAGGTTTTTTATGATGTAACTGCTTTGTCTCTCAATGCGTGTACTACTAAATCTGATCCGTTACTTTATTCACTTTTTAAGGGTTATGATTTTAGTTCCTAAGTTACCCAATTTGTGAGTTACTCATAGAGCATTCCCCTATATATATATATCCAATTATAATAATGTAAAATAATATGTAAGATTGTTTTGCATAAAAATAATTACAGGACTAGTTGGTGTAGTGGCAAAACTGTTGTTTTATTTGTAAAGGTCAAGAGTTCGACTCCAAACCATTGCAAAGTTTTTTTTTACATTTTAAAAAAATATACGATCGCAATGAATGGTTGAGGCATTGCGTTGCGGTAGTACCATTTACTTCCGCAATGAAGCCTAACGGTAGTATCATTTACTTCCGCTATGAAGGGTTGCGGCAGTGTATGACCAACGACCAAGATTTGGTGGCTATGTATATTTTCCAACCAACGATGGTCTTGTGGACCAGTACCACATATATATATATATATATATAGGCTAGTGATCAAATAGACACGAAAGTTAAAATAGAAACTAATCTTAGCCCTTAGATCTTTCCAATCTAATGGTCCCGCTAGGGACACCACACAAATAAAATACACTCTCACATGTATAATCCCCTCCGTTTTTAATTTGATTTTTCCCGTCAATCGGTGAGTTTTTTTTTTGAAATTCGACTTTACTGTATATTTCTCCAACTCCCAATGATCAGTTTGCATAACATATGTGCTATATTTCGACATGCTTTAGAATTTTTTTTATTTAGTTTCTATTTTCTAATCTAAGAGTGGTTTCTATTAGACTAAGACCCTATATATATATATATATATAGGTCATTGCTCCATACAGAACACCCTTATATAATAAACAATAAAGAATACCTCAGATCTAATAAATCCATTGGCCCCGCCAGGGACACCCAATACAAAAAGTTGTTATTTTTTTACCCTCTATCCATCCAACAAAAAAAAATTAAAAATTTACTGTTCATGATGACGTCACTGATGACGCCATTATGAACAGTAACTTTTTAATTTTTCTTTTTTTTTGCTGGATGGATAAAGTGTAAAAAAATAACAACGTTTTGTATTGTGTGGCCTGCCAGGGGCATTGGATCTATTAGATCTAAAGTGTTCTTTATTGTTTGTTATATAAGGTGTTTGTTATGAAGTGCAACTCATATATATATATATATATATATATATATAAGTGCTCAAATGAGAACTTAGTCCCCAAAGCATATCACCAAAATCCAATAGAATCACCAAATAGTTAAAATTAATAAAAAAAAATCAAGTCAGCGCTTACATCAGCATGATGACTTCACTGCTGACATGGCGGAAATTTCCCGCCAAAAAATATTTTTCCGAAAAATTTTTCCCACCAAAAAAATTAAAAAAAAAATTGGGCACGTTTTTTCCTACAAAAAAATGGTGATTTGGCAAATTTTTCCGCCAAAAAATGGTGACTTGACAAATTTTCCCGCCAAAAAATAGTGATTTGGGATTTTGCCCAGAAAAAAAAATTTGTGGCCCCACTGCCACTTAATCATGCTGATGTCAGTAGTATCATGTTAACGTCAGCAATGACTTGGCGCTGGAAAATAATATTTTTTATGATTAGTTGATTCTGCTGAATTTTGGTGATTTGCTTTGGGGACTAAGTTCTCATTCTAAGAGGTTTTCACTAGAATAGCTCCCTATATATATATATATATATATATATATATATATATATATATATATATATATATATATTATGTCTTTTATTGTATTTTAATTTAATACATGTAAAGCAAGCAAGTGAATAATAATAATAGGGTTAAATGGCGTTTTGGTCACTCAACTGACTGGAAACTTGCAATTGGGTCATCAAACTCAAAAAGTTTTCAGTCACATCATTGTTCTCTTAAAAATTTTCATTCAGGTCACTGGCCGTTACAATCCGTTAAAAATTAGACGGAAAACTGACTAAGTTTGGTGAGTTGGCTTGAATAAATCTACCGTGGCATGTACAGTCAGCTGAAGCGGCGTTTTTCGTCACTCAACTAATGTGCAGTCATCTGAGTTTCTAGTAAGTTCGGTGATCAAAACGCTACTTCAGCTGACTGTACATGCCACAATGGATTTATTCAAGCTAACTCACAAAACTTAGTCAACTTTCCGTCAAATTTTTAACGGAGTGTAACGGCTAGTGACCTGAATGAAAATTTTTAAGAGTACAATGATGTGATTGAAAACTTTTTAAGTTTGATGACCCAATTGCAAGTTTCCTGTCAGTTGAGTAACCAAAATGCCAATTAACCCATAATAATATAACATAAAATTAAGTAGTAAAAATTCAAAAAATAAGGAAAACAAGATTTAAAGTAAATTTAAGACTAAATTGCACTGTATTGGCCAAAATATTTTCAATTTTGCATGGAGATGGATAAATTTTAATTCATGTCAGCGTAATGGTTAAATTTTAATTTTTGGCTAAATTTTGGACCAGCTATGAGCAAATGTTATGAAATAAATCAAGCACTTAACACATACACAAAAATGAACACATACATACTGAAATCAAACACATCAGGTGTAAAACCCCTCTATTCTGGTAGCCATATATTGAGAAATACCCATTTATATACATATGACTATACACAAGAACATGCAAGTTAGGATTTTTCATACCAGAATATGCAGGATGCTCTTGTGTTTTATGCACCTCAGCGTCCTCCTTTAGTCGCAAAAACCAGCTCATCTTCTTCTTCGCAGCTCTTCAATTAGGGTTTTGATCGCCTTTTGCCTCTTTGTGACTAAGTAGGTGTAAAAATGGAGGAAATGCTTAATACTGAGGGGTTGTAAAATTACATAAATACCCACAATAATACATGACTGTATGTATTTCTACAATTATACACGATATTAACTAACGCCGTCAGTGTCGATTTAACGGAAGGGAGGCGAAGCACCTTTTTCGCGTCAAAAATTAAAATTTAACCATTACGCATGAATTAAAATTTAGTCATCTCCGTGCAAAATTGAAAATACTTTAATCAGTGTAATTTAGTATAAATTTAACTATGGAACAGTGTTGTAAAAAGCGGAAAGCGGTTCTAAGCGGTGGGAGGACCTTCTAGCGCCTAGACGGGTTAGGCGGGCGCCTAGGCGAATTTCTAAGCGGGACGTTAAGCGGATTGTGAATATATACATATATATTTTTTAATTATTTAATTATGGGGGTGTTTGGAAGTTAGAGGTTAGGGATAAAATTAGAGGTTTGGGGTTAGATTAGAGGTTTGACCAAATGAAACCTCTAATGTGAGTGTTTGGTTGTTAGAGGTTTGAGTTAGAGGTTTGAGATCAAAAAGCTAATTTTGAAAAAGCTCATTTTAGGAGCTTTTTCAATTAGAGGTTTGCTATGTGTCACAAAAAGTTATTCAAAAAGCTATTTACCAAACACTTTTATTCAAAACAGCTAATTTCAATCCGCTAGTCAAAACAGCTAATTCAATCCGCTAGTCAAAACAGCTAATTCAATCCGCTATCAGCTAACAGCTATCAGCTAATTGCCAAACAGGGCCTATATATTTAGAGGTTATGAATTATACAAGTTTAAATTTTAATACATATATTCATTTATAATATGAATTTTGAAAAATAATTAAATAAATAAAAATAAATAAATAAAAATATTTAAAATATATATATTTTTAAGGTTCAAAATTTGGTTAACCCGCCTAATTCCAGTAAAACCCGCTTAATTCCGCTTAATCCCCGCTTAATTACAAAAAAACACTTAAAAGTTCGATTAGTAGAAAATCGAGTCGGTTAGCCCGCTTTTTCCACTTAGGCGGCCGCTTAGCCCGCTTTTTAGAACAGAGCTATGGAATGATAATAGATAAATGGCCAACAACTGTTTTAATGCTAGATTTTGGTGACACGGCTATTTTAATGCTACATTTAGGTAACATTGTCACGTCATTTGATACAAATTTTCTGTAGGTAATTTTGTACATGCGTGTAGCATTGCTCATATATGTCTAGTGTGGGTGAAATGAATTAATCAAATATGTTATAATTACTTGTGTCTTTTATTGTTTATATGATAGGTAACAATGATGTTTAGAATTATTATACAGCCTTAGCTAAAATATAGCGATAAATAATGGTTAACTTAAAAACTTAACCGGCGCGGAGATTGTTAGATTGCTAGTCCTTTTTCTTTCATTCGGAGTTTCTCAACCACTTAAAGTATGTGTAGAAAACAAGAGAACCCATGGGTTCGGGTCCGGGTTCTCGATTGTTCTATTCATCTACTCGAGACTTTTTATAGCCGATAACTTTTTTTGATAACTTTTTTTTTTAATAATTTGGTGTCCGGATCAGCTTACGCACACCTCGACTAATCCGAATGGCATACTAGGACACTCATACCCCCAAGGATGGTAGCCCACTTAATCTCGAAGTGTCCAGGGAATCGAACTCGTGACCTCAAAGCAGCAAGACTTAAATGTCACTGTTCGACGATCCGAGACACCCCGTGGGGGTTTATAGCGGATAACTTGTTATGTGAATACACGGTTGTCACCTTATTCACGTTTAAGGTAACCTTTTAGGATTTTCATCCAACAGCCATAAAAACCGCAGGTAGATGGTTATCAAGAATTGATTGTGAGGCCAGAGTTGCCAAGTACTTGTAAGTTTTTGCTATATTTATGTACAAATATGACACTCCTTATTTCTAAAGGCATAAATATCAAGCTCCCAGCTACTGGCATGTAGTCATATAGATATACCCATCATGCAGTGAGACAGAAAGTACACAATGTTAGCAAAATTTGATTTTATATAAGACCAGCACAAATGCAAAGATAGGACGTAGAAACATAAGTTGACACGACAAACAAATACTCATATACATTGACTAAATGATTCCAGGATCTAACCACATTTAGATCCGTTTGGGAAATCTTATTTTTCAGAAATAAGTTACTTATTCTGGAAAAAAGTTAGGAAATATGTACTTTTTTCTGAAATAAGTAACTTATTTTTGTAAGATAACGAATATTAAACTCACCATACACATTTTTCTCTAAAAAAAACATGTAAATACGAAATTTTTTCCGAAATAAGTAACTTATAAGTTGGTCTTCAGATTTGCCAAACGGGGCCTTAATTAAAGTTAAAACATGGCAGAAAAAACTAGCATGGATGATAAATATGAGTCATCAGCTGATGTAGAGCTACAAGAGTCAAGACAAGTGTATGAAAGAACACCTAGTTCGAATATAAGACAAGTGTATGATAAAACACCTAGTTCCGCATCTATTCATAAAAAAAGGGGCATAATTATTCATAAAACAGTACCATAAACCATATTCAGACAAAGCACTTGCCTGCTTAGTTACCACATAGTTTGTCACTAGAACATCTATAATAAAAACTACATCTAGCTACAAGCTCTACTAGTCCATGCAGCTCCCTTAATTCTTTCTTGTTGAGATGAGACCTCTTTCGAGAACTACAACAGAAGAAACTGCCCTTCCTTGCCTCGTGATATGAAAAGAACACCATCAACCACACAGCTATTCTTCTACTTCCTAGTCTGCTCTTTAATCCTAGTTTTGCAATTGCCAGCACCTGCCAGTTGACAGAAAAGAAAAGAAAATATTGTAAAAATCCTTGAACAATGATTTAAATCACTAAAAAGATACAGAAATTAATTACTAAAATCAGCAGACAAAACAAATTGATTACTACTATATCTCAAGGTGACTGGTGAAGCGTTAATGCTATGAGACCCTACCAGCAAAAGATTTGAAAGGGTGTCATTTTTCAGTCTACACTGGATATATGTAGATGCCCATGACATTCATATGAGGTACTAGTCCTACTCTGAAAAGAGTGTAGTGAAATTTAAAAATATATTAATAAGTTGAATAAATAAATAAAAAATACATACAAAGATCTGCAAAACTGATTTGTAACTTCATTAAAGAGCAACCGGATAGCTAACACTCCACTCTATGGTGGTTGCAAGGGTATGTTGTTTGCACAACCACAAAGCAAACAAGAACAAAGACACATGCATACTAGTCCCCTTTTTAAAAAGTTTGGAAATTCCACTTGAACAGAGATCGAAAACAAAAAAACTGATACAACCCGAGACTCCCTGTACAAAAAAGTACATTCCTTTTCACTCATATCATAGCAATTAGCATGTATAAATATACATTTCCAGTTTTGGAGTTTTGCAGGGAAACACCAATTACTTTGTATATAAAAAAGTCAAGACTATAGACATACTATTTAACATAAATTAACTCTAATAATATTGTAAAACATAATACAAATTAAAATATCACACATTCTGCAATAACAAGTAAACATACATAACTAAGATCGACCGGAACAGATCAAAGCTCCAAAATCAGTACTCAAAAAACTAGCTCTAGAGCAATTGACCTACATGGAAAATAAACACAAAAACTTACATGTTCACCTAAATCTGGCCCTCTTTGAAAAACTTGTGCCACCAGAAGGTCTCCTCTCAGGTGCCCTGGATTTACCAAGAGCCTTTGACTTTCTTCTATTCCTCTCCTCCTCACTGTCAGATTCAGCTCCTCTCTCTTTGTCTGCATTGGTTGCTTCCTTCTCCAACTCGTCCCACGTTTTTCCTTCTTCCTCTTCTGATCCCTCTTCAGATTCCTCTTCCTCATCCTCCTCAGACTCCACCAGTGATGCACTGCCACTATCATCATCCTCAGACTCCGAGTCAGACTGCACATCAGAAGGCTCATAACCCTGGTCTGACTCCTGTGATTTCTCTGAATCTGAATCACTAACCTCCAAGTTCAAAAACTCCCACCCACCCTCGTCTATAAACTGCTGTGGATCATCAGTGATAGTTTTCAATATTGTTTTCCAATTCATATTTAGCCTGCTCTCATAGTACTTAATGTCTGTTGTATCAAGCCACTCCTTGATGCCATCCAATGACGATGAAGGGATTGAATCAATACGAAAGACATCCCGCTTAAAGTCTTTAAAAACAATTGCCATGTCAAAGTTTTTCTGTCCCAGTCCAACCCTTTCCAGATTGACAATTTCAATCTCACTCAATGAAATCACCACAAATGGTGTCTCAATAAGCTCAACTAGGCAGCTTGAAGTTGGAACAATAAAGGCAGAGGATTTGTGAGGTACCCCGTGGAAGCCAAGCTCTCTCAATGGTTGATCAAACTCCAATACCAGTGATTTAAACTGAGGCTGCCCCCATAAATCATTGACACGGTTCACGAAGTTCTGAAAGTCCAGATTAATTTTGTTTTTCCGAGCTCTCTCTCGCTGTTCTTCCTCAATCTCGTCAGGGTCATAGGCAGATCTCTTTCCACCTCCTATTGTCTGGGCCACATCCATCACTTCACAATAAAACTGAACATCCTTTGTTTTCTTGTTTCCCACCATAATGTGGTTGTGCAGATGAAAGTGAAGTAGAGTGATCATTTCCTTCTCAGCTGGCTGGAAGAATGCATGTTTGATGTTGGCATACATAACATCCACACGCTCTTCAGCCCGTGATGTTGAATAGCGAAAGCCATTCGTGTGCGCTTCAAGTGAACCTGAAAGCTTTCGTGCACGCCCCCCAAACACAGGACGGATCCACAGATCAGACAACCTTATTGGCTTGAATTTTGCTCCCGCAATTTGAAGTTTTTCCTGGCTGACTAAAGTGGCTCTTTCAGCTCTTTCTGATTCCCGGGAAGCAACTTGTCTGCGGAGGGTTTTAATAAGTTGTACCACTTCACTACTGTGCCTCGGGTCCCTCGATCGAAAGGAAAGTTCCTTAACATAAATGGATCCTTGAAATTTCAAAGTGTTTGAATCATGTGGACTAAAAGGAGTACCAGGTACGTTGAAAATGATTCGTATATAGCATGTACGACTCGTATCCTGTTGGCTGGTAACACTTTTGACCGTGGAAACATGAAAAGGGACCAAGCTACCATAAATAGGCAGCAGGATGGCCTCATTCTTCTGATCTATTTGAATTACAAGGCCCCTTGCAGGAGGCAAATCATTAACATTCTTGTAGGCAACAATATCACCAGAGGATTTCACAGAACCACGGTTATCTACTGTCCCAGAGTCTCCACCAGTAAGCCTTCTAGCTGTTTCTTCGTTTTTTTGGCGAGCAAGCTCTGCTTGATGCTGCCTCCGCAACTCCTCCTTTGTGCTCTCTTGATTTAAAGACCTGAGTGATGTCTTAAAGGCATTAGGGTCAGCACCATTCGCTTCCGATGTAGCCTTCGGCCGTTCCTTTTCTTCTTCTTCTTCGTCCTCCTCATCACCCAATGAGTATAACACATCCTTCGCCGCTTTAGAGCTCATATAAGTCAAAACTTCAGGACCACTTTCACCGATAACTACAGTATCTGCAAGCACCATTGAAACATTTTGGGTCTTTGGATGTTTGGTGCCTGTCTGCAAATTCTGAAAACCAAGTGACACATTGAACACCATTCCTGCTTTCAGTATTCTATCATTTTTCCCATTGAGGTTAAGGCCTGACTCACGAAACTCAAGGCCGATTCCAGTTCCTGCTGTTCTGGTCAGGTTTGCAGCCAATTCAGGTGCCTCCTTCTCGACTATGGAAAGGGCTGCTTGGTATGCAGCACTAGCTGCTTTCCCTGGTTTCAAAGCATTGATGGCTGCTTCTTGTGCTTTAAGGAGGACTCCATAGGCTTTACTCTGTATTGGATTTGCATCTATTAGAAAAGTCCTGGCAACATTAGAGCAGTAACTACTGTAACGTGACCCAATTGCACACATGATCACACTAGTAGATTCATAGAAGAGGTTATGATCATTGCTTGTTGCACTTGGTCTGAGATCAAATTCACCTCCACTTTGAAATATCGGAGGATAGCAGATATCAACATTTTCTGCTTTAAGCTTCACCTTTATCTTGGCAGGTTCAACAATCACCTTTTCTGTCTCATCCATTAATGATGAATGTGTAACCTTTTTCTCCTCATCAATGACCTGTTCCAGCTTTGGGACTACATAAAGTTTCATCACTGCTGAAGTCAGATATGCAGCTTTCTTCACATTTGTGATCTCGTCCATATCCTTTACCGCAAACAAATCTGAGAACCCATTTGATATATCGGTGATCATAAAATTCTCATTCTGCAGCTTCTCAGCCCATTTCTCCAGTAGGTTTCCTTCAGGAGCCTCTTTCGCTATGTGTCCAACTACAGGAGCATCACCATCTGAGCCAGACTTGGCCTTTACAGCTCTGAATATACTATCCATCAGTGCACCTCCATCATCATTCCTGGCCTTCACATGAACCACAACTTCGGCACCCACAGCCTCCTTTGCAGCTCCTTTCACAACTCCAAGTAAAGATGCCTTCTTCTGGCTACACAAGAAATGAATCTGTTTCTTCATGAACACCATTATTGTATCCGGAAACTCATACCCAAATAACCAGATATTCAACGCAGATGATTTCAAATACCGCAAATCATCTGACTGTGGAGGAGTAGCTACAGTCAGAACTTCAGAAGAACCCCACATATCATCTTTGTGTTCAATCCAATGTGAATACAACATCTTCAATCTCTTTCTAAAGATATCAAGATTGATGGCATAAGCCCCACCCACACCATTGCTATTTTTTTCACTCATTGTAACAATACTTGCTCAACAGTTGAGATATTCAAAGACTGAAACACAAAATATAATATAATCAGTATGTCATTCCCTATCTAACATCAACACAACACTACCTAAATTACAAGCTTAAGGGTCACATCTTGTTACTTAGCATCATGGTCAGTAAATACAAACATTCCCTAAACATTACCAACCTCTTACACACATATACCATCAATTACGCATAATCAGAATATCCAAAAATTTTAGTTAAGAATTTTTACAACAGGGTATCGATAACATAATATATGCATATTAAACAATATAACTTCAATATCCCCTTAAACAACTAATGTTCGACAAACTTCATATACATACATAGATACATGTGTTTGAGAGTATGTGTGTGTGTGCTCAAAGCTTTAACTCAATAATAAATTGAAAAGGGGGCGTAATTAGGGTTCCAAATAGTTACAGATAAGTAAACACAACCCCAGAATCACTTCAATTCCTCAAAAAATTAAATTTCACAAAATTAAATTTTTTGACAAAAAATCAAAAAATAAACAATTTTTCGCAAAATTAGGGTTTCTGACAACTTAAGGAACCTAAAAGGGCATCAAAACAAAGCCAAAAAATCAAGAGAAAACTTACATTTATAGTGTGACAGAGTGTTCCTCGAATCAAAATTAGCGAGTTCCAGAAGCCAATTAGGGTTCTAAAGCACAAAAGGACGAGAAATAAGCTTAATAAAACGTAATTAGGGCTTAAAACACTAAGAAAAACAACGAAATCGAGACTAATTAGACCAGGAAACGAAGAAATTGAAGAAGATTTGCGGTGAAAAACAATAGAAACTCATCGAGTAGAGGAGAGAATGGGAGAGATTTTGATGAAAGCGGGGAGAGATTTAGAGAGAGGCGGAGAGAGATGGAGAGAAAAATACACACATAAAAATGAGAGCCCGAAAGGGGAAAATAGAATGAACTCGTCTGAGTACGAATGGTCTGGGGATTTTGCTTATATAGTATGGGTGGTTTGCAAATGGGCCTGGTTTTGGGCTTATTTACGGAAGTGGCGTATCGTGAAATGACGGAACTGCCCGTTTTGACCTTTGTGGTATTTATAAGGGTTTGTGGAATGGGGTCTTTGTGGGAATGTAAATTTGTGTACGGGGCAATATGGGAATTTGGTTTACGGTGTCGTTTTGAAAGGGCGTCGTTGGTTTTTGGAGGGTATTTTTTTAGCTTTTGCTGGCGGGAAATAGGTTTTGTGTTTTAGATTTTTGGAAAGGTTTGAGAGGAGTTGGATTACCCTATAAATATTTTTATAAATTTTCTACTTCGATTTGGAATTTCAAGAAAATAACTTCGATTATTTTACTGCAATTAAAATTTAAAATTATAGATTAAACTATCCAATCTAAAAAGATATACTACTTATTAGCATTATTTAATTCGAAACCTCTTGATAGAGATATCAGACAAATTATACTGGGAACGATTAAAATGCTTACAGCTTGTGGATGCAGAGAATACAAGAAACCATTAAGGCTATGTTCACTTGGATTGAATGGAATGAGGGGAGAATGGAATAAAATTTATACTATTATTTGGGGGAGATTGGGGAAAGTGTTTATAAATTTCATTCCTTGCTTCATTCCTCATTCCTCTCCAAATAATTTGAACTAGAATTCTAACCCACATGTTTTGGAAGGAATGCTCCATTCCCAATATTCATCAATTTCCTTGCAATCTTCATCATAAAAAACTTCTTCTCCCTCATATTTGTTCATTATTTTCCCCAACATCCCCCTTTCTTCATAAATTTTGTTTACAATTTTCATTCCATTCCTACACCATTCCATTCTTTCCAAGTGAACACACCCTAAGATACTTTATAAATCATGATAGATGCTTGTTTAATGTAAAAAATTCGAGAGAGTACAGGCACCACTTCATTTGTCAATGACAGATGCTTCATGACTGCAATACGGGAATTTAACTACTCCCACAAATACATGATGGATTCCTACTTACAAACAGTAGATTCCTGAGAAGCTGAAAAGAGTAATTTAGGCGAACCTCAGTCTAAAGTGAGAACCATTGCCTCTAACTGGTAAGCTTCAGTGAAGAAGACAGGCCATCCCATGATACATAGACATGATACTGGTAATAGTCGAAGCCCAACAAGCGTGTTCATCACAACAATCTGCAGCAGCTTATACAGATGCTCCACCCATGATAAGGCCATCACATTGCACAATGAAGTGAAATTAGAAAGTTCTAAAAAATACATAAAAATACAATATAACACTGCTCTTTATCAGGCAAACAAATGAAAATGCCTTAATGCCATATTGGCAAACTGATTGATTTTCTTCCATACACATGAAATATTAAACATCTCGTAGCTATTTTAAGTTCATTCTGTAAGTCCAGATATTGAATTTCCACTGTAAATCCAGAGAGTTCAACACTCAACCACTTGTAGCTACAGGAAATTACGGTTAAATCATAATAGAATCCCAAAAGAACAACATATATAGCAAATATATCAATAATCTAGTCAAAATGTCAAATAAAAAGTACTAGTAATTTTATTCTCAAGAGTTATCAGGGTACTTGAGCTATAAGAAAAGCACATCCCTTAGAAAACCTGAACTATTTCCTTCTTTTAAGAGGCCCGGTCTTATAACCACTTTTAGTAGGCTTTCCCCAGGGAGTTCTTGACACCTTTCCATGACCACCACTACTTTTACTCTTCCCTTCCCCTCCTCCATGAGGATGGTCTACAGGGTTCATGGCCACACCTCTCACCACCGGCCTCCTCCCAAGCCATCGACTGTGACCAGCCTTTCTCAGTCTCTTCGTCCCATGTTCAGGGTTTGATACAGTCCCTATTGTTGCACGGCAACTTGTATCGATTAATTTTTCTCTACCAGACGGTAATCTAATCAAACAGTACTTAGATGCTGATGGCTCTTTCAGTATTTTCGCAGTTGTGCCTGCTGCTCGCACCAGTTTGCCGCCTTCACCAGGTCTCATTTCAATGTTGTGGATTAGGGTCCCGATTCGCATCATTGAAATAGGCATGCAGCTTCCGAATTGTGAGCTTATGTCAAGGCTGAATATTGGGTTTGTCAAAGATGACTGTGAGGTACCCGCACTGATGTTGTGGATTTTGGTTCCAACTTGCATTGTTGATGTGCTCAAGACCAGGGAACACACCGCATGATTAGACATTGGGTTACTCGAAGATGATTTTGGAGCAATAGCATCCGAAGTAGACAAGTCACCTGAGGTATAAAGTTATTACTAACATCACAGTTTCAGGAAGCAACAATTATATGAAATTGAATTACAGTTGCGATAAATATATCATTTTCTTGTTCAAAAAGATTTAATAACTGGGTGATCTATAAAACAGAGAAAACTTAATAATTCCAACTATTTGACGCAATTTAGTTTTCGGTCAGGTTAATCTTGATGATTAGTCCCTGGTCTGCTTAATCTTGACGATGAGTCTTTGTTTGCTTAATCTTGACGATTAATCACAAAGTTTCTAAATTTGGTTGGCAATGCCAATCAACATTTCTAATTTCATATAGTGATGCAAGTGTTCCAAAATATAGCCACTCAACTTGTGGTAGATCACACTGACAATGCAACTGTCTGCATGAGATCACAAAAAGTAATATGCACAATCTCAAACTACATATAAACACAGTGGACAACTAGTAATATTTTATCAAGCCAAATGTATGTCTCAAGAATGCTTAATTTAGTTTGAGTATTATAATCCCTTACAAACAAGTAAAAGATATGTGAACTTAAACAGTAACAATCGAGGGATTGTCTGGTACAGAAAAAACTTATATGATTTAGTTAGAAACAAATTTGTTGCGAATGTTTAGTAATCTTTTGAATACATACATATGATCAAACAGCCTGTACTTATAAACACATTAAATGCATACAGAGTAATATGAATTACCGGAAGAAGCAGCGAACGACCGGATGGGAGCACGAATATAATTGCTAAAAAGGGTTGAAGAAATTTTGCGAGCCCTGAAAATTCCCGCCATTTCGCTAATATTCAAGTTTCTATCAACTCTGCATTGAATTAAACGGAGTGCAATAGTGTCAGAACAAAATGCAAACATTAGGCTAGAACATTCTCAATGGATAATAGATGACCGACTTTAATGAAAAATAGTTGCTTTCATCAATTAAAGACGTTGCTATCAGGAGATGGTAATTGTAAACTATAGATCTTTTAATTAGTTTTTGGACATTTGGAACTGCATGGATATCAGCACAGAAGATTTCATGTTGATGCTAGATCAGAATAAAGAGAAGGAGATTGTGTTCTGTCTTGAGAACACCCTTTTGTTAAGTTCCAAAAATTGGTGTGATTTTGGCACAGAGTAACTGGTTGACCTAAATGACCACAATATTTGAAAACTATCAGCAAAATATTGGACTCCATAAAAAAGTTATCTATGTATACAATATTCTTATCCACCTACATTAACAAGTAGATTTTCCTAGGCAGAATTAAAATGTATGAGCATAAACTGGTACAAGAAAATATGGATACACGAGGTAGGCCTTAATAAAATTTACAAGTCATTCTAGCAGAAGTTTAGTAACTCATTACACAAATGCTCAAGATAGTGAATTATTAGTTATAATAGAAATTACAAATATATACCAGAAGTTATGTGTAAAAACAAATGAAAACAAGATTATCTACTATCTTATGAGTTATGACTTATGACTTATGAACACCCTTATGTCAAGTTTCAGAAATTGCAATGATTTTTGCACATAAGAACTAGCCGATCTAGATAAGTGACCATAATAGTTGAAATCTTTCTGCAAAATATTGAACTCCATAAAAGATTTATCTATGTGAACAATACTCTTATCCACTTACACTAACAAGTATATTTCCCCCCAACAGAATTAGTATGCACTGTATGAGGGTAACATGGTACAAGAAGCTATAAATACAATACAAATGAGGGAGGCTGTAATAATAAAATTTACGGGTCATTTTTAGCGGTTTTATAGTCACTCATTCCAACACAAATGCTTAAGATACTGAATCTTCACACCAAAAAAAAAAATCTTGAGAAACCAGCAAGTGTGTTGAGAATTGGAATAGAGTATCCAAATAGAACACATTTTTTCTTATTTCTGAACTTTAGCCAACGGCAAAAGATACATATAATTGGCAAATTTTCGAATAGGCCTTCAAAAAATCTAATTCAGTCACCTTAAGTAAAATGAACTCACGTTAAATACTCATTCCTAGAAAAATGAATGAGCTAGGTTGTGAAATCGGCACGGAGAGGATGTATCTGACAATAGAACTCCTACACTTACCAGTATTGTCATTTATATTACTATCGCAACATAACATTTCAACAATCCGACATAACTACGTGCCAACACAGTGCACAAAACCCCACTCTATTTTCAATGTTTCACTAAAACACGGAAAAAAACAGACAAACTGTACTCAAAACTTGCTTAAAGCAACAAATTGACAGTGTCCTAACAGAAATATTTCTCAGAGAACTTCAATCAAACAGTTTGTCATCAAACAAAAAAACCCGATTTAATTCCATTAATCAGTGTTCCAATACTCAAATTAAAACACAAAATGCATACACATCATAAAATAACAAAAAAAACACATAAATGATTCATCCAATCAGTGAACTTAAAGATATAATAAGAATGAAATTCGCTTTTAGCGAAGAATAATACAAGATTAAAATGCAACATGTGAAGTAAAATATTACCTGAGAATTAAGAGCTATGGAGGGGCATGAATGATTTGAGAGCTCAAGAAGACGACCTAGATTTAGGGCAGAAATAACTGTGCTGGGCAGAAGAGTAGTACTATGTGTTTTTACTGTGTGTAAACTTGGACAAAAACAAATGAACTAGACTTTGAACTGAATGTGCCCAACTTGGGCTGTGGATTTAGAAGCCCAGAATTTGGGTAGTGAAAGAGAGCCCACAAAAATATGAGCAACTAAAGTCTAAAGATAATTAAAATAACAAAGCAATGTAAGAATTTATCTTTACTAGCGTTCTACTCGTGCTACGCACCGACCGATAAATTGTATTAATAAATTAATATAAATATATTATTTAAAATTTATTTAGAAAAATATATAATTTTATTGGAATTTTAATTAACGTAAGTATAAAATTACTTATCCGTGAATTCATATCAATTGAATTAATATTAATATTATGAACCAATCATCAATACAAATACAACCCACGTTGAAAAGTTCAAAATCCCTCTTTATTGTTTTTTTAAAATTTAGCTTTCATTTTATTTCTCTCTTTGTTAGAGAATATTTCTACGTATCATGTAAACAAATTTTTCATCCATATTCTGAGAATTCGGTATATTTATTAAATATCGAATACTTAAAATATTTATAATGTTAATTTATTGAAAATAGTTGTATGGTCGTGGTTAATTTTTCGATTACATATTAAAAATGTGTAGAAACTTAATGCTCACGACTCCAATAAATCATTAGACTGTCTATCAAAAAAAGGTTGCATGTTTCAGCGATATGAGAAAGGATATCTATTGTGCAATATATATGAAACGAACGTAGTTATAACAATAGAAATTTTCATCTAATCTAGTTTGCTATGTGATTGTTCAATATCATATTTACAAATTATATGTCCTTTTATTAATGAATTGATTTACTATAAAAAAAAATTATTAACTAACCAAACAAATTCAATATATCGCGTTCTTGGAGTAACATATAATTGTTAGATTTTATGGTTATTGCCCTTAGTTTATTTGTAAAGATCATTTAAAATGTGCATTTGCAGTTTGGAAGTTTGTATTTTGGTTTTTTATTCTTTTTCAGTAAAACATTGAATAATAAATTTTAGTTTTTTTTATTTTTAAAATAAGACATATGAAAATGAGTATTATCCATCTTTTTTTTAATTTAACTAACTTGTGAAAATAAGCAACTGCCCATAAAACTGAAATAAAGTGTATAATATATAAACACATAATCATATTGTTATATAAGTGTCCTTATAATTCAGATTTTGGGTTAAATAACATGAAATTAATTTTCCTTTAACAATGAGTATATTTTTCCTACATATATAAGAATAAATAACTTACGTAGACCTGACAAATCGTTTTATACATTCATGTCATGTACTTTAGGGTATTGAACGAAAAAAATTTAAAATTTTAAAATTTTAAAATTTTTTCAAATATTTAAAAAATTTTAAAATGTTATGTTATTTAAAATTTGTTCAAATATGGTTTTGTAGTGGTTGCTTATATGCATTTATTAATTAATTTTATTAAGAGACTATGAATAAATATATTTTTTAGCTTATATAATTTTTTTTTGAATGTACGGATTATACCCAAGTTATTTAAAATATGATTTCAAATCCATTTTTTTTTCTTCAGATTTTAGTATATTTAAATTTAGTTTAACAGCGATTAGTATATTAGAATAATACATTTTTTGTATATTATTGAGTGATTTAAAGTTTAGAAGTAAATTCTGATTGCCTCTAAAATATTTTTAATTTTTTGGTTGGTAATTTATTCACCAACCAATAATAATACTCTTATAGCGTATTTTTAATAATTAAATATATGTAGTGTTTGTTTATATGAATTTATTAATTATTTTATTAACAAATTGTGAATAAATGCATTTTTGAATCTTTATAAAAATCGAGTTTTTGAAGATATAGATTTTATCCAAGCTATTTAAAATTTGTTCAAATCTGGTTTTGTAGTGTTGGCTTATATGCATTTATTAATTAATTTTATTAACAAATTATGAATAAATATATTTTTTAGCTTATAAAAAAACAAATTTTTGAATGTATGGATTTTATCCAAGTTATTTAAAATCTGATTTCAAATCCGATTTTTTTTTGCAGATTTTTAGTTAGGTTAGATTATAATTAATTAATATTGATTATAATTATACAATATATATTATAAAAATCATGTGATAGTATGAATGTGATTGACTTTATATTAAAAGAGTGGTTGATTAATGAATGATTAATTATGAAATTTAATTTAGAATATATAATAGTATATCGTGATTGATTTCAAATTAAAATTGTGATTTTCTAATAAATATTTTTTGATTTAAAAAATATGTATTTATGGATATGTTAATAAAATCAATATTGTATTTAAATTCGTTTAAATGAATTTATTAATTATTTTATTAACAAATTGTGAATAAATATATTTTTGAACCTTTAAAAAATCGAGTTTTTGAAGATATGAATTTTATCCAAGCTATTTAAAATTTTTTCAAATCCAATTTTGTAGTGTTGGTTTATATACATTTATTTATTAATTAATTTTCTTAACAAATTTTGAATAAATATAATTTTGAGCTTATAAAAATATCAAATTTCTGAATGTATGGATTTTATTCAAGTTATGACACTACTTAGAAAACTCAATTATAGGCACCACTGAGAATTTCCTTTTAAAAAATATTATCAAAAATTTACCTAAGTAGTTTAACTCTTCGCACGTTGACGACAGGATGGTGAATGTCCTTTGACCTGCACTGATTATTGTAATTTCAAATTATATATAGATTATAATTATAATTGTATAACATGTATTATGAAAATCAATTTATAATGTATTATAATATGATTGTGACTGACTTTATATTAAAAGAGTGGTTGATTAATGAATGATTAATTAAGAAATTTAATTTAAAATATATAGTGGTATATCGTGATTAATTTCAAATTAAAATAATGATTTTCTAGTACATATTTTTTTATTTAAAAAATAGGTATTTATGAATATGTTTAATAAAATTGTTATTGTATTTAAATTAGAAGTATTAACTAACCATGGTTAAAGGGGTAAGGTGAAATTGTAAATAAGGAAAGGTCTAAATTTTAGGAATTAGCTCTGATTGGTCCTAAAATAATTTCTCGATTCTTATTGGTTAACTGACGTGTGGTAGACTCAGGTATGATAATAAAGGATTAGTCGTGTCACTTTTTTAATTCAATTCTTTAATTTGATACTAGCTTATAACCCGTGCAACGCACGGCTCCTTTTTAATATCTACAATTATATTACTTTTATGAAATTTTATAAGTTATTAATTTACATATCAAATTGGTGTTTAAAAATTGATATATATAAGATTTTACATGTTCGATTTAATATTTGTACTCTATCTTGAATTTTAAAATTTGATTTGGATGTCTACAGCCCACATGAAATTAACAAAATAATCTTTAAATTAATGATGGTTTAATATAATTAAATCTACACGGAAACAAAAAAGTGAAGAAATTGACGATTTTTTAAGTTGAAAATTCTATTTGATTTATGAATTCTACTTATAATTCGTTTTCATTATTACACTACACCATATATGGCCTACCGTAATCCCTACTGGAGAAATGTTACCCTAATATGTTACCTACTTACCTTAGCTATACTACTTACATCCTGAGGTAACATTGTGTTTTTTATGTTACCTTAGCCAAAAATATGATGTTACAGTAGCTAGAAAGTGTTGAAGCATGTAACATAAATATGTATGTGTTACATTAGAGTTGGCCATGTCAACTCTTTTCATCTAATTTATTTTTTTTTAATTTTTTTTTTTAAATTCTTTAAATAAATTTAGTTTTTAAAATTTGTTAACATTTTTATAAAATGAGTTGGAAAATTATTTTATTTCTTAAAATCAATTTTTTTTCGAAAAATAATTTTTTTCATAAATTGTAATATTTTTTAGAAATTATAATTTTTAATTTTTTTTATTTCCTGCTCACAATTTTTTTGTACAGATTTTTTTAAAATTATTAAATTTTTTCTCCAATTTTTAAAAAAATCGAATAAAACAATTTTTATAAAAAAAATATCAAAATTATTATTTTTTAATAAATACTTCATGTTTGTTTAATAAAATTTTTATATTAAATTATAAGTATTTCAATAAAATATTATTTAACAAAAAAACAAAAAAAATCACTGGATATTTTTGGGGATTTCTAAAAAGTACAATGAATTGTTGAGAAGGCTGAGCGGCAAAAAAAAAAATGAAGAGTGGCAAAACAAAAATTTGGAATTGGTACTATCTCCCCCAAAAACTATCACCCAAAACACTCTCATCTCTCACCTCGCTGCTATCTCTCTCACTAACTCACTCACTCCCTCACCGGTCTGCTCTCTCTCTCTCTCTCTCTCTCTCTCTCTCCCTCCCTCCCCTCCGATTGAACTCCGATTTACTCTCCCTCGACAAACACTCACTCTCTCACTCACCCGCTCCTCTGTCTCTCTCACTCACCCGCTCCTCTCTCTCTATCTCTCTCTCTCTCTCACCCACCCGATTACAAGCTCCAATTCAGAGATTGCAAGCTCCGATTTAGAGATTACAAGCTCCAATTGGTAATTTTCTCCGATTGTGAATTTTAGGGTTTTTATTATAATTTTAGGGGTTTCATTCTAGGACATTCATCAAGCTGTTTGCTTGTTATTCTCAAGGTAGTAAATCTTTAATTGACTTTGTTTCAATTTAAGGTTTTGTTAATCTCAGTTTTGTGTGTGTTTACATTTATAAACTGTTATAAAATAGTGTCTTTGGTCTAGTAATACAAATGGTTTGGATTGTTTATTGCATTCTTTTAGTCGGTCTAAATTGCTCGTGGCAAATCATAGCTTGATGTTTGTCAATTACAATACATTGGTCGATATTAATAGACTCATTTTATTAGTGTAATTATATCATATTTGAACAATATGGCCTTTACAATTATTCACTTCTATTATGATTGCTCTATATTGTACTTGTAGTTTTGAGTTCTACTTTAGAAACACGATGACTTTGATTGAATGATATATTGAGCAATTGATGCTTTTATATGTTTTTAATGCTTTTTTTCTGTATGTTATATGTTTGAAACAAAGGATTCCGGTAAAAGCAAGTAAAGATGGTCACCTTGTAACACTATCATTAGCATATAGTTTTTAACACTCTTAATTTGTTATCTAATATGTAGTACACGATTTGCAGGGTATACCACCAGTAAGGAAAATCTTAGACGGTCCCGATGCTTGGGTTTCTGTACTGTGTAGGAAACTGTCCGAGTGGTGGCCATGGGTAAGTTTCCTCTTTGTCTTGTTTACTACCTTACAGTCTGTAGTTACTTATTATGTATAACACAATATTTTATATTCCTTCTTTTTTTCCAGGTTGCTGACGGGGATCTTCCTCTCACTGTAAACAAAGGGTACCGAGTTTATGTAAATTTAATTCGAATATCATTATTGGCAATAGATATATTAGTGTAGCTATTATTTGTTTCTGTATATTAAAATCATTGTATAGTCCTCTGCTAAGTTGTTGAACGATTGTGTATATAAATTGCATAATCTGTTTAAAGTAAAAAAAAATGTGGCAATTAAATCATAATAGTTATAAACTTTATCTTTTCTAGAAACTTTTGTTTGAGTGTTTGAGAGGAGATTACTGTCAGTCCTAAAGTGGGTAGATTTTATCCTTCTTCGTTAATGAATTTCTGTAATGTATTTTTTTAGGTACATTGTCAAAGTTATACATATTGCCGACTTAAATTTTTCCATCTTATTGAGGAGAAAAGTAGTAAGAGAAACAATTATTTATATGTACGAAGTTTCTGGAAGTAAATAAGGAGAATACACTAATTTCTTCTTCTTACAGGTTGGGTTAACAGATTTGCTAGTACTGGTGATACTGCTGTAGAAATAGCTGGAAACATGGCTATTCGGGTAAAAGTCTGCAACACTCCTGCTGACTAGTCGTATCCTTTAGATCTATCTTATTTGTTTATGTAATTAATCAAAGGCACACATGCTAACTTAGCTTTAAGTCACTGTTAACTTCAAAACAAATACATGATGCAGATTTTTTAATTTTCAGAAAGCTACTTATATTATCTGGAAATGATTACTTAGGCTTGAGTTCACATCCCTCGGTAGGTGGGCGTCTGCAAAGGTATGCTAAACAGTCTCTGATATTACAATGTTTATCTGATTAAATGTTAAATATATTTTAGAATTTATTACATGTATTTTCCCTTTATTCTTTTTAGGCAGCAGAGGAACATGGAATGGGGCCAAGAGGTTCTGCCTGGCAGAACTGAAGAAAAAAGAGGTCTCAGATTAACCGTATTCTGTATTTTCACTTAGATTTTTTATTGTTTAGTTGTCTTTTACTAACTTCATTGAACAAGAAATCTTGTCGGACTGAGTTTCTGATATTAGAAAATAGAGCATGCCATGCGTTCAAATATAATGATAACTTGGAAGTTGATACATGCTTTTGGAGTCATGATTATTAATTCTTTTACTTGCAAAGGAAAAAGCAGAAAGGTTCTTTTGATTTAAAGAATATGTAAAGTGACTGCTGATCTTTTTAATGGGATCAATGCTAAGTACTCTAGTTAAATAGGTGAAAGAAAAATGAGAAAGACATCGTGTCTTGCACAGTCGTGTCATTTTACCGAGATGCAAATACTTTTTACTCCAGATGTATGCCAATACTTGACATATAATGTATGAAGATAAAGATCACAGGGAAGATCTATCAACTGGGCCAAAGTTTTATTTTAGGCATTTCTACAAGTTCTATTTTTTCGGCCCAAATTTAATATCTTACAATAGGTGTTAAAACATCAATTTTTTTTTGTGGTGCTACCGTACTTAAAAAGTTTAAGTACTGTAAGATGTAGGAACCTGAGAAAAGATTAATTTTACTGAGTAAAGTATTAGTACATTAGTGGAGAATCTTATTTTATTTTTGTATAATCGTATCAAATATTTGAATCAGCTCTGATATATAATGTAAACTGATGTTACCTTGTAAGATTGCCTTCTTTGTCCCACAGGCTTTTCAGCCATTATGGCTGTAATGACAGCAATAGGAAGTCTTGGTTCTCTGTTAGCTTCAGGTGGAAAATGTTCAAGTATTATTGATGGCATCCGTCTGGATGAGAGACAAAAAAGCATACAGCTGTTTGTTTACAAACATTGTGACTGATAGGTCAGTCATTTTAACTTTGAAGTTACAATCTACTTTAGTCAGATATGCTAATAGGAACGTTTTATCCCCTAGCTCTTTGTTCTCTGTGCTATTTTCTGTTACAAGAATTTGGTTGTCAAAACATGTTGCCTTAAAAAATGTAGAAAAACAATTTTGAATACCTTACTGGCTTACTCTAATGGATTATTGCCTTGGAAAATGTAATAATGATGTGATAATGTTACTTTGTGTACACATTTGTCTTTCTGGGAAGGTACAAAGGTTTCTTTTTGTTTGGTGGATTTCCAGCTAAACACCAACATTACCTGTGTTCTGTCCTGATTGTTGGGTAAGGAAGACAAGTGGCTTTGGTTTATTTTTTAGTTTGCGGGTGGGGGTGGGGTGGGGTGGGGTGGGGTGGGGTGGGGGTGTTCATTCAGCATGTTATATTTTGGGTTGGAAAATGGTGTGGAAACCATATTGGAGTTTTGACCACATCAACAGGGATACTTCCCAATAAGAATGTTCAGTGAGTGTTAATACCCCTGAGCCCGTACTATCATTATCTTTTCTACGGACGAATTCTCGTTTCATATCCGCTTTAATTATTATAGATAAGTTTAATTCCTTCAGAAGGTGAGGTGTAATGATCCAAGTTACAACATCAGCGATAGAGAAAAAGAGATTAGAAATGTGGCTTAAATGCTTTAGATGTGTTTCGGCCAATTCTTTTTCTAGCTAAAGGGCATTTTTGATAGAAATTTGTGAGCGTTTCATTTTTGATAGGTATCAAGGTTCACTCACCACTCCCTGCACTGAAAGGGTCCTTTGGACAGTTGAAGAACAGGTATGTATAGACAACTTCAAGTCCTTGGAAAGAGGTACTTTTCTTGAGAGACCTTCATCTATAATTTATAGCATCTCTAACCAATTAGCCACTGGTATGTTAACACTTAACATGTTACATTTTATTACTGACAATGTGTAGGATAAATCTCCATAAGGCAGAGAGGAGGAAGAAGGATTTGGGTGTACTGATAAATTGGTTCGTTTCGAGAATAAATGGGCGGTATACATGTACAACCAATTTCTCAAGGATAAATTGTTAAATAAGTAGTTTTTGTTGTTTTATTGTAATTAGTAGTTGCAATAATTTAGTTACATCATTGTACGAACTCAGTGATATTTTTAAATTTTATGAAAGTTTATATTTGTGATTTATTTCAATTATGTCGTATTAATTTGAGTTGTTAGTCTATTTTTTGTTTGTTTTTGGATGCAAAAAATCCTGTATTTATGAAAGTTTAAGGAATATTACCAGTGAAATTGGCAGAAATATTTAGAAAAAAAAAAAAAAAAAAATTGGCAGAAAAACAATTAAATCAGAAATTTTAAAATAATCTGTCCACTGGTGGGGCCCACTGGTGGGGCCCATTTTTTAAAAAAATTGAAGCACCCTAATGTAACCGAATATTTATGTTACAATATGCTATCTTTATGTTACAGTAGACCTCTAAGGTAACCCAAAAGTACATGTTACCCTATGGTTGAAATAAGTTACATTAGGTACCCTAAGGTAACATCGAAATATGTAACATATAATTTATGTTACCTTAGCCCAAAAATGGGTCTATTGTAACATTTTAGCACCCTAATGTAACAGAATTTTTGGGTTACCGCATGCTGTTTATGGTGTAGTGTTAAAATATCCTTATAATTATTTAAAGATAGTTATATTCACAATCAAATACAATTTTAACAATAAGTGTAAGAGAGATTTTGTCCGTAATTTTGATAATCGGTAGTCTATTCCTCCGTATGACAAAGATCTTAAAATAAATAGATGAAAACCGTATATTTATATTTAATAAATTTTGTCCAAAATTTTGATAATCGTCTATTCCTCCGGACGACAAAGATCTTAAAATAATTAGATGAAAATCGTTGGATTTAGCATAAAAAATGTTTTATATTTTAATATGTTATAAAATAAAAAATATATTTATATTGAAATACGAAAATGTATATGTCAATGATTTAAATCATATACAATTAGTTTTTCTACAATTGATAGCATTATCAATGTAGAACTTCTACATAGATTAGAATTAATGTAAAAATTCGTAATTATATTTTCTCTTGATATTCTGAGTGTTTCTATTTGAATAATAATTATTAAAGCATCACTAAATTAAGGATAATTATATGAGGTTCGCATGGATTGTAAAATCATTCAAATCTGATTTCTAGATCTCAAGATAGAGGCCAAATAGTAAATATGAAATTTTTTAATACTAATAAATAAAAAAATAAAATTCAATTCTAATACAACTTTTTTTAATTATATCCTTTTTAGAATATAATTTTCTTTTTAAAATTCAATTATAATACAACCTTTTTTAATTATATCCTTTTTAGATTATAATTTTCTTTTAAAATTCACTTCTAATTCAATTTTTTCTAATTATATCCTTTTTAGATTATAATTTCTTTTTTATGTGATCTAATCTTGATCGTCTAGTTTCAATCCAACGGATCATATAATTTTGGTAGTACAGCGACCAGACCAAAAATTTGGATAAGATCCCTCTTATAAAGATATTTTTAAATTAAATTTAGTTCTAATGATGAAGAAAAAAAACAAATCGATAAAGAAATGATATTATAGTAAATTAACAAAGTGAAAATTATAAATAAATATGTAAGGATATAATTTATAATCCAACGGATGACTTTTAATCCAACGAATCATATGTTTTTGGTAGTACAATGACGACGACTAAAAATTTGGATAAGATCTCCCTTATGCTTATTATATATAATGTATTAATAAGGAGAAATTTTAGTTAGATAAAATATAAAAATATTATATTGTACACGAAAAAGGAAATTATTTTGTTATTGAATAATAGAATAGATAATACTCCCTCCGTCCTTTCGATTTCTTATCATTTCAAAATAGGATGTCTGGCACGCATTTTTAGGTGAATTTTAAGGATAGTTCCATAACTTATTTTTGAAATTTTCTTTTTTTGTATAAAAATAGAACAATCCTATTTTTAAACAAAAAAATAAAAGTTTAAAAATAAGTTATGGAACTATACTTAAAATTCACCTTAAAATGCGTGCCAGAAAGTGACAAAAAAAGTGTAAAGAAATGGATAGGACGGAGGGAGTATGTTTAGTCTGGAAAAGGAAATTGATTAATTAGTAGGATGGATATTATTTGTAATTAAGTAAGGATAAATTGGTAAAATCAATAGGTACCAACCAACCAACCAAACTTTTAATGTTTCGGCTTTTATATAATAGTATAGATTTATTAGAAAATATATTCATTTATGAGATATATAAATTTAATTATTAAAAAAATAACAAACTAACTCGATAATTGTAATTTTCACGTCAGAATGGTAACATTTCCAATTTTAAATTAAAAAAATCCAATCTATCTATACTATATATATATATATATATATATATATATATATATATATATATATATATATATATCTATACTATATTTGTAATAACCCTAACTTCAGTAAGGCTACAGTGCCCAAATGAATAGTAAATTTTGAGGATTTAGAGAAATGGTATATAGGTACTCTATAATGGAAATGGAAAATGAATAAACAGAAACCATATTAGTAGTGTACATTGAAAATAAGTGACTCGAAATGACGTTAGATTTCAGAAATTCCTGAAGCATGAAATTTTGAGGATTTTGATTTCGAATAAGCTTCTATTGGACACTAAGGAGCATGGAAACATTATAAGGATTATATATTGAGGGATTAGTGAATTTAGAATTGAGCCAGGGGATTTTTAAGTTAAGAGAATACCAATGGAATTTGGATTGTTAAATGATTTCAAAACCACTGAGATAATGAGGTACATTCGTAACGAACCACAATTAGACGAATATGGAGATTAAGCAACCAAGATTAGTATTATAACAAGGATACATACCACATTATTTATCAATGTACTTAGCATTTTACTTAAAAATTCTAGAAAACAAGAGATGAGATCATTAAGATTACATCATCTTCCACTAAACCAAATTAAGGGTAGATTAGTCTTTTAACACCTAGATTTTTACCAAGCTTCCAAGACAAGCTACACAAACAAGTAATTAGTGAGATTAAGATAAGATGAGATCAAAAACCAACACAAAACTCTCTCCCCTCTCATTTCTTCAACTTTCGGCCAAATAGAAAAAAAGAAGGAAAATAAAAATCAAAACCCTAGTTAGCATCAAGATCAAATCCAAGGAAAAATCATGGAGGTTCTTGGAGACTAGAAAGAGATATCCACCAAGTTTCATAGCCATCTAACATCATTTGCCAAGGTAATAAAATCATTCAAGTACAAGATGAATAGTAATGAATAGTAGTTTTCAAGTTTTAATCATTGTTTTTATGGCTCCTTTAGTTAATCCAAGCTAATTCAAGGTTGTTCAAGGTGTGTACAAGGATTATTAAGGATTATTAAGTGTTCTTCAAGCTTCAAAGAGGTATAACAACCCTTGCCTTTTGTATTTATAGTAGATATTGAAGTGATTAGTAGTTAAGTGTGGTTAATGGAAAGTTTATGATGAATATGTGTTATGAATGGTTGGGTGTGATATGAAATTTGTGTTGTGAACTTGGAACCATGGCTGGAATGTAGTCCACATGGTGTGGGGTTTGATTATGGTGTTTGATGATGGTTTTGGAGTGGTGAAATTTTGGAAAGTATGAAATTACAGCAGTTATAATGTCCGATTTTCGTTAGAACTATAAACTGCCCTGTTTTTGGACACCAATGCAGTACGGTACCTTACTGTCTAGCACACTTAGTGACCATGAAATGATAGAGCTTAGTTCATAGATCGTTTTGATATAAGGTGCGTTAAAATCTGACGTACGGTTTAGGAGAAAAGTCAGTTTTAGTGAAAGACGTTCGAAAGTCGAGAAATCGTAATTGTACCAAATTTGAGGTTATAGTTACCCTACTTTAACATGTTTAAAAGCCACGAAATTTTGGGATATGGTAGTAGTGTGGTCAAAGAACTAATACCAGTTGACCTTGCATTAAAATTCGAATTCTAAAATTTATAAGAAATTTTACAGTCGAGTGTGGTTATTAGGGGAAATGGTAAAAACCCCTGAAACTTCGATTGAGCTTATAAATGGTTAAGTTCTTGAACCTTTGGGATAATAATAACACATTAAACATATGTTGAAGTGTAAAGGGTTTTGTTATACAAGAGGATAGTGAGTAAGAGATGTAGTGTTCTAATGACGGTCCTTTTGTGTTTATAGAAATTCCGGAGGAGGAACCAGCCCTACTGTCAGGACACAGAAATCGAGGCAAGATCTTTCTACCCCTACTTTAAAAATTATTTATCTTCGGAATAATAATGATATCATGGAATATATTTATGTATATGTGATGCTTTTGTTGTTATATTGCAAAGAATATATTTTCTTGATTGTGGGAAGTTAAAGAGAGATGAATATGTTTTCTGAAATATGAATATAGAGATGATTATGAATGGAGCGAGTATGCTCTAGGGTAAAAGAGATATGAAAGAGAATGGTATTAGTTGTTATCTAGGATTATATGATTTATAATGCTATATTATAAACATTCTTTTAGTGTATGTTATATACATATATTTTATAGAAGTAATGTGCGAGAATGGAAATGAGATAAGTGAATGACATATGGAAATGTGAAATGGTGTTGATAAATTGAATAACGATCTTATAAAAAGGGGGATTAGCAACAAACTTGCATAAGAGGCTATGTCAGGGCTGTGTGCGACATAGTCTAGTATTCATGATTCGGCACGAAGATGCCAAGGGAGGATGTTAGCAGGTGCCTTCCTCCAGGAGGATGTTAGCAGGTGCCTTCCTCCAGGGATGATGTTAGCAGGTGCCTTCATTCCTTCTACTAGTAGTAAACAGAGAGCGGATACGGTCAGGCGACTGATCATCGTCCTACGTATCTGGAGCCGGTATATATCCCCAAAACTTGAAAGAAAGGATTGAAAATGGTTTTCAGATTGCTATAATTGAAAACAGAAAAGTGATATGAACGATGAAATTATTGACATAGATGAAGAGAAACTGATTTTATATTAATTTATAAAATTTCTGTACAGGAGGGAAATGAGAAGATGATAGTGAGAGATTTACTCAAGTATTTATGTTATTTTAAAATATTACACTGAAAGGGTATGTTGGTTGTTATAATAATTAAGAAGAGAAACTGATACTGTATTACTTTGGATTTCTTTCTTATAATAGTAAGTGGATGATGTATTATTAAATAAGAGTTTTATTCCTCCTTAAAGTTTATAAATTGATTACAGCTTACATATGTATATATATGTATACTTGGTTACATTTTAAATTCTAGTTTTCAATATTATCTTGCTGAGCTATTATAGCTCACTCTTGCTACTTATCTATATACAGCTAGGTATGCCCATACTACGCAGAACGCCCCGCAAGAGGGTAAGGGAAAGGCGACCTTCTGAGAGCTCGTTAGCATCAATCCCTGAGGTAGATGACCATCGCAAGGGGTTTAGTGGACTTATGTATATTAAGTGTGTAAGTTTGAAAGATTGTAATAAATTTGGTTGTTGAAATGCTTCTTGTAGAAGCATCACTCAACGATGTACTGAAGTATGATTCTGGGTTGTAATAACTTTTTAAATTCTAAACTCTTATTATGGTGAATGTTGTTCTCTGAGCATATGACTGGTGTGTGTGTGTATATTACTGTGGGGTCAATTGTATAATTATTAAAAAAAAAAAAAAAAAACCCAAGAGATATTGAATTTGAATGGAAGTTGGTTCATGATGGCCCAAATTCATGACCCCGGATTTGGGGCTGTCACAGTTGGTATCAGAGCTAAGAGTCATAATGCTCAGGAACAAGAGTGATAATAATATTGTATCATTTATAATATTAAATTTTGAACTTCCATCAAGTTCAGGGGTGGTATATCGCAGGTAGTATTTATTTTAAGTATTGTTTATAATTTTATAGACCGTTACTAATAGAATTTTATGTTTTATTATAGGGCGTAGAGATGGGAGAGCCCAGTCATGTTCGTGAGATTGGAGAGCCGGGTCAGGACCCCCAGTGGCTAGGACTACCTGAGCAGGAGATTAGAGACTTGTTGCTGGTAGGTGTAGAGGTTCCAGAGTATGCTATCACTGACCTCAGGAGGAGAGTTCGCGCAGAGGCCATGGAGAGACACCAGATCAGGATGAGACTTGAGGAGGCAGAGGAGCGCAGACAGAGGGATGCTGTGGCCATAGTGCCATACATTGGTAGACCATATGTAGGACCTGATGGGGCCGGTCCTTCCCGAGTGCGGTCGGATATTCCTGAGGAGGAGATGCCCTTGCGTAAGAGGCCTAGGTTATCTGTTATACCTGAGGAGCCGATTGAGTGGAGGGACATTCACGTGACTCCTACTCCTGCCCCACCTGTCCCAGTGCCATCACCAGTTCCATCTCCTCTACCTAGCCCCGACCCTTTTGAGGATCCAGTTGAGCAGTTCACTCCACCAGGACACTTTATCTTATCAGAGGATGAGTTGGAGGATGACCCTTCCGAGGATGCGGACACAGAGCCAGTTCCTCCATCTCCACCATTTGCACCACCACCACCTCCACCAGTGGATGCACCCCCACTTGTAGATGTACCTCCCCCAGATGCTTTGCCACCTCAGGAGGCACCTATGTTTCCAGCTGGCCAGTTGCCAGCTATTTTCTTGTCAGAGTACTTTGCCCTTCAGGGACAGCTGGATGAGTCCCGTCGGACTATAGATACGCTTATACAGAGGTTAGACAGGGCGAGAGGAGGAGGAGGTGTGATACCAGATGGGTTGAATTTGAGCATAGTCAGTATCGAGCTACGGGCACTCGGTGACATTAGGACGATGTTGGGAGACAGAGGGGATCCAGTATGGAGGGCTCGGATAGTTGATACAGTCACCACTATGGTAGCACAGATCAGGGACGTTATCAGGGCGTCGTTACCATGATTAGGAGTAGTAGTTTTGGATACTAATCAGACTAGTCATCTTGTGGATGTCATTTTGGGGATTAGGTTAGTTGTTTACTGTCTTAATCCCAGTCTGATTAGAGGACAGCTAGTAGTGCTTTTGTTATAGCGAGTTAGTATGTACAGTTATGCTTTTGGGGTTTCGAACCTTGTACTTTATGATGTATGATATTAGTAGTAAAAGATGTTGTACCCAAGTTGTAAAATATTTATGTAAATTAATGAAGTTTATGTACTTTGCCTAATTTTATTGTATTTCAATATTAAATGTTGAGATTCAGAAATATTGGTATACATGAGGTGATTGACTTAAATGAAAAAGTTATTGTGCTAAAGGTACTAAGCTTATTTGTCAAAGTTGTATTATGATTAAATATTACTTGTGTGAATTTAAAATACTGGGATGCATAAATAAGATTAACTAATGATATAGTTGTGCATATATGGAAATGATGTATATTGTACCCTAAATTTGGGTGATTAATGAAGAATATTATTATATACAGAATCATGCCGCCTAAGCGTAATAATAGAATGAATGCAAGGGAAAATGATAGAGAGGAAGCAAGTCAGAATAGGCAGGATGAAAACGCTCATAATGAACAAGATCATGAGGAAGAAGAAAACGAATCAACTGGCCAACAGGGAAGTCAGGGGGGTAACCTTTTTAACCAATTTATGGAACTAATGAGGCAGAATTTAGCTAATCCACAGAATCAGCCACAGCCACCTGTTCTTCCCAACCAGGCAGCTAACTCTTTTCGTGCTTTTAAGTCACTAAAACCCCCAGAATTTGAGGGAACCACTAACCCAGTAGCAGCCAGGGCATGGCTGAAAGAGATGGAGAAGGCTTTTGAGATACTGAGGGTAGAGGAAGATCAGAAGACAGTTTTTGCAGCCTATCTCCTAAAGGGAGAGGCGAATTACTGGTGGGAAGCTAAAAAGAATCTGGAAGGAGCGGGAGTGATAACCTGGGAGCGTTTCACTAGGGTGTTTCTAGATAAATATTCCCCTAGGTACTTGGAGAACCAGATGGAAATAAAATTTTTGGAGCTTAAGCAGGAAAACCTATCAGTGGCAGAATATGAAACTAAGTTTACAGAACTGTCTAGGTTTGTTCCAGAATTCGTGCGTACTGAAGAGCAACGAGCGAAAAGGTTCCAACAAGGATTGAAACCATGGCTACGTACTAGAGTGGCACCATTTGAGTTGACCGAGTATGCTGCGGTAGTTCATAAGGCATCCATTATCGAAGCTGAGAGTGAACAGACTCAAATAGGACGAGAGAGTAAGAAAAGAAAATTTGAAGGTCAGAAGGGAGGTTCAAGTGAGGGGAGCTATTTTAACAAATTTGGTAAAGGACAAAAACCCCAGTTTGGAGGAAAGTCAGGGAATAATAAGACTACCAGTGAGACTGTGAATCAGGGTGGTAGATCCACAGGAACTTTTCAATCTAGTCAATCTCGAACACCATTTCCAGACTGTAACACGTGTGGTAGGAAGCATACGGGAGTGTGTAAAGCGTTAGAAATAAACTGCTATAACTGTGGACAAAAAGGACACTATTTTAGCCAGTGCCCATCTGCTAATACCAATCCTAAGAGGGACATCAAGTGTTACCAGTGTGGGAAACTAGGACATATTGCCAGAGACTGTCGTTCCGGGGGATCATCCGTGCCAGAACAGAGTGTGACTGCTTCAAATAAACCTACTGCCAGGGTGTACAATATGACTTTAGGGGAGGCATTGAGAAGGCCGGATACAGATGCAGGTGAACATTTTTCTAGTATTTAAATTTTTAGTGTAAATGTTTGGTTAGGGATCAATGTGGTCAATGAATGGTATAGGTAGGTTGATAATCTAGATAAGGAAAATCAGTATCTGTTAGGGGTTAGAAATTCTATGAAAAGGAGAATAATAGTATTTTGGGGGAAAACCACAGACTTGTTTATATACGAACAGGAAATATATATTATAGGTAATATTTTCTTACAATTGTTTCAAAGAATCTTATTCTAGTCGGATTTCTGGAAGATTTTACAGAGCCAAGATATAATAAGAGCGAAATATGTATATTTTATGTCATGATAGAGATCAACATAGGGATAAACCATAAGTGAGATACACTACCAGTCAGGAGAGGCCAATGTGGTGGCCAATACCCATAATTAAAAGAGGAATGTTGATGAATGACAAGCAAGTTTATGTTGGTGTAATTCTGCACAAACAAGATAGAGATATTATGAAGGAAAAAGGATGGAGAAAGTGATATAAAAGTTATAAGGTGTAGATAAAAAGGTACCTATGGACAATTCTGACGTGATTCCGGGACGGAATCCTTTTAAGGGGGGAAGGATGTAATAACCCTAACTTCAGTAAGGCTACAGTGCCCAAATGAATAGTAAATTTTGAGGATTTAGAGAAATGGTATATAGGTACTCTATAATGGAAATGGAAAATGAATAAACAGAAACCATATTAGTAGTGTACATTGAAAATAAGTGACTCGAAATGACGTTAGATTTCAGAAATTCCTGAAGCATGAAATTTTGAGGATTTTGATTTCGAATAAGCTTCTATTGGACACTAAGGAGCATGGAAACATTATAAGGATTATATATTGAGGGATTAGTGAATTTAGAATTGAGCCAGGGGATTTTTAAGTTAAGAGAATACCAATGGAATTTGGATTGTTAAATGATTTCAAAACCACTGAGATAATGAGGTACATTCGTAACGAACCACAATTAGACGAATATGGAGATTAAGCAACCAAGATTAGTATTATAACAAGGATACATACCACATTATTTATCAATGTACTTAGCATTTTACTTAAAAATTCTAGAAAACAAGAGATGAGATCATTAAGATTACATCATCTTCCACTAAACCAAATTAAGGGTAGATTAGTCTTTTAACACCTAGATTTTTACCAAGCTTCCAAGACAAGCTACACAAACAAGTAATTAGTGAGATTAAGATAAGATGAGATCAAAAACCAACACAAAACTCTCTCCCCTCTCATTTCTTCAACTTTCGGCCAAATAGAAAAAAAGAAGGAAAATAAAAATCAAAACCCTAGTTAGCATCAAGATCAAATCCAAGGAAAAATCATGGAGGTTCTTGGAGACTAGAAAGAGATATCCACCAAGTTTCATAGCCATCTAACATCATTTGCCAAGGTAATAAAATCATTCAAGTACAAGATGAATAGTAATGAATAGTAGTTTTCAAGTTTTAATCATTGTTTTTATGGCTCCTTTAGTTAATCCAAGCTAATTCAAGGTTGTTCAAGGTGTGTACAAGGATTATTAAGGATTATTAAGTGTTCTTCAAGCTTCAAAGAGGTATAACAACCCTTGCCTTTTGTATTTATAGTAGATATTGAAGTGATTAGTAGTTAAGTGTGGTTAATGGAAAGTTTATGATGAATATGTGTTATGAATGGTTGGGTGTGATATGAAATTTGTGTTGTGAACTTGGAACCATGGCTGGAATGTAGTCCACATGGTGTGGGGTTTGATTATGGTGTTTGATGATGGTTTTGGAGTGGTGAAATTTTGGAAAGTATGAAATTACAGCAGTTATAATGTCCGATTTTCGTTAGAACTATAAACTGCCCTGTTTTTGGACACCAATGCAGTACGGTACCTTACTGTCTAGCACACTTAGTGACCATGAAATGATAGAGCTTAGTTCATAGATCGTTTTGATATAAGGTGCGTTAAAATCTGACGTACGGTTTAGGAGAAAAGTCAGTTTTAGTGAAAGACGTTCGAAAGTCGAGAAATCGTAATTGTACCAAATTTGAGGTTATAGTTACCCTACTTTAACATGTTTAAAAGCCACGAAATTTTGGGATATGGTAGTAGTGTGGTCAAAGAACTAATACCAGTTGACCTTGCATTAAAATTCGAATTCTAAAATTTATAAGAAATTTTACAGTCGAGTGTGGTTATTAGGGGAAATGGTAAAAACCCCTGAAACTTCGATTGAGCTTATAAATGGTTAAGTTCTTGAACCTTTGGGATAATAATAACACATTAAACATATGTTGAAGTGTAAAGGGTTTTGTTATACAAGAGGATAGTGAGTAAGAGATGTAGTGTTCTAATGACGGTCCTTTTGTGTTTATAGAAATTCCGGAGGAGGAACCAGCCCTACTGTCAGGACACAGAAATCGAGGCAAGATCTTTCTACCCCTACTTTAAAAATTATTTATCTTCGGAATAATAATGATATCATGGAATATATTTATGTATATGTGATGCTTTTGTTGTTATATTGCAAAGAATATATTTTCTTGATTGTGGGAAGTTAAAGAGAGATGAATATGTTTTCTGAAATATGAATATAGAGATGATTATGAATGGAGCGAGTATGCTCTAGGGTAAAAGAGATATGAAAGAGAATGGTATTAGTTGTTATCTAGGATTATATGATTTATAATGCTATATTATAAACATTCTTTTAGTGTATGTTATATACATATATTTTATAGAAGTAATGTGCGAGAATGGAAATGAGATAAGTGAATGACATATGGAAATGTGAAATGGTGTTGATAAATTGAATAACGATCTTATAAAAAGGGGGATTAGCAACAAACTTGCATAAGAGGCTATGTCAGGGCTGTGTGCGACATAGTCTAGTATTCATGATTCGGCACGAAGATGCCAAGGGAGGATGTTAGCAGGTGCCTTCCTCCAGGAGGATGTTAGCAGGTGCCTTCCTCCAGGGATGATGTTAGCAGGTGCCTTCATTCCTTCTACTAGTAGTAAACAGAGAGCGGATACGGTCAGGCGACTGATCATCGTCCTACGTATCTGGAGCCGGTATATATCCCCAAAACTTGAAAGAAAGGATTGAAAATGGTTTTCAGATTGCTATAATTGAAAACAGAAAAGTGATATGAACGATGAAATTATTGACATAGATGAAGAGAAACTGATTTTATATTAATTTATAAAATTTCTGTACAGGAGGGAAATGAGAAGATGATAGTGAGAGATTTACTCAAGTATTTATGTTATTTTAAAATATTACACTGAAAGGGTATGTTGGTTGTTATAATAATTAAGAAGAGAAACTGATACTGTATTACTTTGGATTTCTTTCTTATAATAGTAAGTGGATGATGTATTATTAAATAAGAGTTTTATTCCTCCTTAAAGTTTATAAATTGATTACAGCTTACATATGTATATATATGTATACTTGGTTACATTTTAAATTCTAGTTTTCAATATTATCTTGCTGAGCTATTATAGCTCACTCTTGCTACTTATCTATATACAGCTAGGTATGCCCATACTACGCAGAACGCCCCGCAAGAGGGTAAGGGAAAGGCGACCTTCTGAGAGCTCGTTAGCATCAATCCCTGAGGTAGATGACCATCGCAAGGGGTTTAGTGGACTTATGTATATTAAGTGTGTAAGTTTGAAAGATTGTAATAAATTTGGTTGTTGAAATGCTTCTTGTAGAAGCATCACTCAACGATGTACTGAAGTATGATTCTGGGTTGTAATAACTTTTTAAATTCTAAACTCTTATTATGGTGAATGTTGTTCTCTGAGCATATGACTGGTGTGTGTGTGTATATTACTGTGGGGTCAATTGTATAATTATTAAAAAAAAAAAAAAAAAACCCAAGAGATATTGAATTTGAATGGAAGTTGGTTCATGATGGCCCAAATTCATGACCCCGGATTTGGGGCTGTCACAATATTATAATAAGTAAAAGGGGTATAATTTGTAGTTGGTTACCCCATTTTTGGTTATCCCCATTTTTGGTTATCCCTCATTTATCACCGTTAGATCAGCAATTCAAATAGGTCATTCAAATAGATCATGACCGTTAGATAAAACATATTTAAAAATATTAATTTATAACTTATTAATTTATATTTAATACTAAAAATTATTATATATAAAGATGTAAGGTTCGAATCAATAACATATCTATACTATATATATTATAATAAGCAAAAGGGGGTATAATTTGTAGTTGGTTACCCCTTTTTTGGTTATCCCCATTTTTTGTTACCCTTTTTTGGTTATCCCTCATTTATCACCGTTAGATCAGCAATTCAAATAGATCATGATCGTTAGATATAACATATCTAAAAATATTAATTTATAACTTATTAATTTATATTTAATACTAAAAATTATTATATATAAAGATGTAATGTTCGAATCAATAACATATTTATACTTATATATAAATATATATATATATATATATATATATATATATATATATATATATATATATATGTTAGTCACAGAGGCATGCCTGTATACATCTAATAACAAGCCTAATTGTTTGTAATGCTTTGCATTACTTACATGACCTCTTAACTGAGGGAACCTCTAGTTGTAGAGTTTCTGTTTGTATTGTACTTGCAGTAGGCATCAAATCCTACTTGTGTAACTGTACTTATAGAGTCTAGAATAATGCTTGAAAGAAGTTCCAAGGTTCATGCCTCAAGCAAGAAGATAAAGACTGTCAAATAATCACAGTTGGGATTTGAAGAAATGAAGAATTTGCCTAAGTACCAATTCGAGAAGTATATTTGTCTATTCGACAAGTCCAGCATTCGAGAAGTCAGGGATTCGATATCTCAAGACACTATTCGATATCTCTGAATACACTGTTCGATATCTCAGAGATTCGATATGTCTATGTACTCTATTCGAGAACTCAGGAAGTCAACAAGTCAATGTGGTATTCGAGTTCTCAAGAAGTCAACAAGTCAAAGTTCCATTCGATATCTCAAGGACTCAGAAAACTATTCGATATCTCAAGGATTCTACAAGTCAAGTGTTCTATTCGACAACTCAAGGAATCCTGAAGAAAAGAGCTATTCGAGAAGTAATTCGATATGTCAATATAACAGTATTCGTGAACTCAGAGTTATCGATCAAGCCAATTCTAGTTCTCGAATCAACTACTTAGTCACTTCTCGAATACATTCTTGGAGACAAAATACTGAAGAAATTGTACAAGTCAGAAACCTGCAACAAGCCAATGCACTTTATGGACCACAATCTGTAACGTGCTCTGGAAAGCCTACAAGGAAGCTTTGAGAGATATAGA
Organism: Kitagawia praeruptora; assembly: GCA_037693485.1. Taxonomy (NCBI): domain Eukaryota; kingdom Viridiplantae; phylum Streptophyta; class Magnoliopsida; order Apiales; family Apiaceae; genus Kitagawia; species Kitagawia praeruptora. The sequence continues at coordinate 99,413,305 of CM075352.1, read as the reverse complement.
AGAGACAAGAGGCTAAAGAAGTAGATCTGAACAGGCTTTGCAAAGTCAAATCTGTAACCGTTTGGACACTTACTCAAAAAGGATAGACAGACTAGAAAGTAATTTGTTCAGCTACCTTATTTGTAGTAAGTAGGGTGTATCCATGTTCTATAAGGATACAGCCTCACTTCCTTAGTCAATTAACTTTGTAACTTTAAGAGTCAAGTTTTTCATACACTAAGCTGTATCTCTCTGAGAAAAACGAAGCTGAGAATACTATCATTTGTATTCACAGATTGTAGCAACCTTTATCTAATAATACATTAGATTAAAGTGATATTGTGTTTTGTGTTATTCGTTATCCGCACCTTCAATCTTGCACACACAAACACTCTTGCTACATAGACTCGAAGAAGAATAGTTCAAGAATCCATTCACCCCCCCTCTGTATTCTTTTATCGTATTCAATACTCAACAAGTGGTATCAGAGCGGGCTGTTTATTCAAAAACAGAAAAACGATCATGAGTTCGAATACACCAAAGACTACAGGAACGGTGAAGGTCCCTAAGTTTGACAAAGAGAATTATAACCTCTAGAAGATAAAGATGATGTTGTTCATCAAAGCCTCTCATCCTTTGTATCCTGAGATTCTCAAGAATGGTCCTTTTGTTCCACAACAAGAGATACCAGAGAAGACTGTTGGAACCACAACCATTCCAAGATCTTATGAGGCCAAGGATCCATCAAAATGGACAGAATCAGAAAGGGAGAAGGTTGCTCTTGACAGCCACCTCATGTTGCTTATCATTGATTCCATGGACATGTCAATGTTTGCAAACATTGCATCATGTACATCTGCCAAAGAAATGTGGGATCACATTGAGGTGTTGTGTGAAGGAACTGATGAGGTTAAGGAAAACAAGAAACAGATACTGGTCACACAGTATGAAGCTTTCATGGCATAGTCCAAGGAAAGCATTACTGAGATGTTTGAGAGATTTCACAAGTTAGTTACTGAGTTGCAGATGAATGGCAAGGTTTACAGTACCAAGGAGTTAAACATGAAATTTCTGCTATCCTCACCAAACCATCTAGAGCAAAGGGTCATTTCTCTAAGGGAAAGAGATTTGAAAAAAGTTACATATGACGTGCTCTATGGAGTTTTAAAAACTCATGAGCTTGAGTTGCTTCAGAAAAGGGCTATCCAAGCCAATCAAGGTAGAATGGTAAACACATCATGTGCCTTGATTGTCAACAAATCTATTCAAGACCTAGAAGCATCCACAAGCTAGTTAAGGATAGAGGAGGTAGCAGAAGAGGAAGAAACTGAACCTGAGGTAAGTGAACCTGTTGAGGAGAAGGAGGAAGAAGAGTTTTACACTCTTGAAGAACTAGATGGGATGGAAAACACTTCATATGCCTTCATGGCCAGAAAATTTACAAACATCAGATTCAAAAGGAATCAACCCTTCAAACCCAAAACCATTCATTCAACAAAAGCAAGGCAATTGTGAAACCAAACAAGAATAAGTTTAAAACCAGCCATGTGGATAGGGCATCTGTAAGGTGCTATAGATGCAATGACCTAGGGCATTTTGCCAGTGAATGCAAAAAGCCTAAAAAGAAGGATAGAGACTATCTTGAGCTTGAAGCTAAGTATGAGGCCCTTCTGAAGAAGCAGACACAAGGTAAGGCCTACATAGCTGAAGGGAAGTGTTGGGATGATTCTGACAGTGATGGAGAGGAGCAAGAATTCTGCAATTATGCCTTGATGGCTAATTCCAAGGATGACACATCTCCATCAGACCCTCAGGTACCATCTCTCACTACTATAGACATGTATGTTTCAGAGTATAAATGCATGATTGAACAACTATCTGTTGAGATGTTTAACATTCATACTAGTATGACTGTTGCTAATGAAGAGATTGCTAAACTGTCTACTAGAAATGAAATGTTAACCAAAAAGAATGAGGAACTTGAGCTAATTGCCATGCAAATAGAAAACCTTAAGAAAGAAGTTGAATATTTGCAGAATAAGGTTCTATGTGCTAGTCAGGTTGAAAAGGCTCTTAGGGATGAATTAGCTGAAAATGAATTCAAACTAAAAACTTTCAAGAAATCATCTGGTCTAGTGAAATCCTACTGTGAGAAAATTGAAGCAAAACCCAAGGCTGCTATTGGACTTGATTATGACACTCTTAAACAGAGAAAAGGCTATGCTGTCATTGAAGATGACACAGATGTTCATGAAGAAGTGCCTCACATTTTGAAAAAGATTGAAAATCTAATTTTTAAGGAACCAACATTTGAAATTGATGAGGATGCCTTACTCATCAAACAAATGTTGAATGATGAGGATGAGGCACAATAAAATGAACAACAAGCATCTTCCAAGAGTGAGAGTGTCAAGTCAAAAGCCAAGGAGCCAGTAGTTAATAGGCCAAAACCTAAGAAGTTTGTTAAGTTTGTTTCAGCTGGGAAGAGTGAATCAGAAAAGAAAGTGACCAAGAAGAAACAGAACAGAAATGGCAAGTTAGGGATTAACAAGGATAACAACTATGCTTATATGCCTAATGCAACTAGGAAAACTTGTCAGAACTGTTTCAGTACCAATCATTTAACTCATTGCATGCAAGAAACCTACTGGTAGTGTATCTAAACCTTTCTATGATTGTTCTGTGCCTCTAAGACATAGAGATGCACCATTTTGTGATAAATTTGACTGTATGCCATGCAATATGAATGTTATGACTAGTTGTTTCAATCTGAGAAGGCAATTCATTGATGGTTGTATCAGTCACAATTCTCACACACACTACACCAGGTCAAAGTCTTCGAGTCCTCCTAAACCTAGGAAGGTACCTCTGTCACCTAAGTCTGAAACCTCAGGTTCCAAGACTTCTAACAGTGACAAGAAGACTAATGCCAAGAAAGTTGACAAGCATGTTGTTTATGATAAAACTGTTTCTAAGTCACATGGACCCAAACTTGTTTGGGTACCAAAGGAAAAGTAATACCTTTGTGTTTGCAGGGCAAAGAAAGTGAAAAGAAGGTCATGTGGATTTTGGACAGTGGATGCTCAAATCAAATGACTGGTGATATGGCCCTGCTATCACAGTATGAGGAAAAGGCTGGCCCAATGGTTGCTTTTGGAGATGACAGCATGGGTAACATTGGGATATGGCAAGTTGAAAGTTGGTAATGTCATCATTGAAGATGTAGCACTAGTCAAGGGGCTCAAGCATAATCTGCTAAGTGTTGGTCAGTTTACTGATAGGGGATTCAAGGTGGATTTTGACAAAGATGAATGTTTGATCACTCACAAGAAGACTGGTGATTTTGCTCTATCTGGAGTAAGGAAGGGAAGCCTGTTTGTAGCTAATATGGATTCTGCAAACAAGGACAAAATTTGTTGCTTTTACTCAAAAGCATCAAATAAAGATTGTTGGCTGTGGCACAAGAAACTATCACACCTGATCTTCAAAGCCATTAATTCTCTAGTCAAAAGAGAGTTAGTGAGAGGCATGCCCACACTTGAATTCTGTCAAGAATGAGTGTGTGAGGCTTGTCAAAAAGGAAAGATGAAAAGATCAAGCCACAAGACAAAGACAGTGACATCTATAACCAAGCCTCTACAACTCATTCATATGGATTTGTTTGGGCCTGTCAATTTTATGTCACTAGGAAGAAAGAAGTATGCCTTGGTGATGGTTGATGATTTTACAAGGTATACATGGGTGGAATTTCTAGCATCAAAAGATGAGGCTCCACAAGTAATCATTGAGCATATAAAGAAAGTTGACAAGGAAGCAAAGGCCAACAATGCAAGTGTGATTGCACTGAGAAGTGATAATGGAACATAGTTCAGAAATGCCATACTTGAAGCATTTTGTAAAGAGAATGGTATTTCTCAGCAATTCTCAGCTCCAAGGACTCCACAGCAAAATGGAGTTGTTGAGAGGAAGAATAGAACTCTAATTGAGGCTGCTAGAACAATGTTACTTGATGCAAAAATGCCTACATGTTTTTGGGCTGAGGCTGTGAGCACTGCATGCTATATTCAAAACAGAACCCTCATCAACAAAAACACTGGAAAGACACCTTATAATTTGATGACTGGAAAGAAGCCCACTCTAAAGTATGTTCATACTTTTGGAAGCAAATGCTTTGTATTGAAGGATAATTCTGAATATGTTGGAAAAATTGATGCAAAAGCATTTGAAGGAATTTTTCTTGGCTACTCTATGGAAAGAATTGCATACAAGGTTTATGTCATCAGTCAAAAGAAAGTTATGGAAAGCACAGATGTGACATTTGATGACAGCAAACTACCTGGACTAGAAGAAGCCAATGATGAAGATAAAGATCCATTGAAGTTTGATAATCTAGATGATCCTGATGAAGAGACTGAAACTGAAGTTGAAACTCGAGTTCAACAAACTCAAGTGAATGATGATACAAGAGAAGAATTTGTGCCAATCAATAGTGAAGGAACAAGCATCCAAGACACACCTGTGAGAAGTGGCAACTTCACAGGGGGAGGAAATGAGAATGACCATGATGTGGATGATGAAGCAACATCAAGAATGAGAAATTAGGCTGAGCACTCAAGGAAATGGGATAGATCACACACTGCAGAGCAAATCATTGGAGATCCTAATGTAGGAGTAAGGACTAGGAGAGCAACTCAGAATGAGTGCCTCTATGGCTGTTTTCTATCACAAGTTGAGCCTAAGAAACTTGATGATGCACTGTTGGATCCAGATTGGATTATTGCTATGCAAGAGGAGCTGAATCAATTTGAAAGGAACAAAGTATGGGAACTTGTGCCTGCACCAAAGAACAGAACCATTGTTGGAACAAAATGGGTTCTAAAGAATAAGATGGATGAAGATGGTGTAATTATAAGAAACAAAGCAAGGTTGGTTGCAAAAGGATACTCTCAACAGGAAGGCATTGATTATGATGAGACATTTGCTCATGTTGCTAGATTGGAAGCCATCAGAATATTCTTGGCATTTGCTGCTCACTCAAACTTTAAAGTGTATCAAATGGATGTCCAGAGTGCATTTCTGAATGGAGAGTTGGAAGAAGAAGTTTATGTGCAACAACCACCTGGTTTTGAGGATCCACACTTCCCAGAATTTGTCTACAGATTGCTTAAGGCATTGTATGGACTTAAGCAGGCTCCAAGAGCATGATATGATACTTTATCACAATTTCTTCTTGAGAATCAATTCACTAGAGGCACACTGGACAAGACATTGTTTTACAAGAAGCATGGTGATGATCTCATCTTAGTTCAGATCTATGTGGATGATATCATTTTTGGTTCTACAAATGAGAAGTTGTGTGAGAAATTTTCTAAACTCATGCAGAGCAGATATGAGATGAGTATGATGGGAGAGTTGACATTCTTTCTTGGGTTGCAAGTCAGTCAAAGGAAGGATGGTATCTTTATCAGTCAGACCAAGTATATCAAGGATTTATTGAAGAAGTTTGACTTGGAAGATTGCTCACCTGCAAAGACACCCATGGCCACTGCCACTAAATTGGATGAAGATGCTAAAGGCAAGAAGGTAGATATCTGAGTCTACAGAGGCATGGTTGGTTCTCTACTCTATCTCACTGCAAGTAGGCCAGACATCATGTTTGCTACATGCTTGTGTGCAAGGTTTCAATCAAATCCGAAAGAATCACATTTGGTTGCTATAAAAATGATCTTTAGATATCTGAAGGGCACTCCAAACTTGGGACTATGGTATCCTAAGGACACAGGGTTCAATCTGGTTGGTTATTCTGATGCTGATTATGCTGGATGCAGAGTGGATAGAAAAAGCACCTCAGGTAGCTGCCAGTTTCTTGGACAAAGGTTAGTCTCTTGGTATAGCAAGAAACAACAATCTGTGTCAACTTCTACAGCTGAGGCTGAATACATAGTTGCTGAAAGTTGCTGTGCTCAAGTGCTTTGGATTAGAAATCAACTTAGAGATTATGGACTTGTGTTGGAAAGAATTCCAATCATGTGTGACAACACAAGTGCAATCTCTATAGTTGCCAATCCTGTCAATCATTCTAGAACAAAGCACATTGACATCAGATATCATTTCATTAGAGAACATGCAACTAATGGAACCATTGAGTTGCATTATGTCTCTACAAATAAACAACTAGCTGACATATTCACTAAGCCACTAGATGAAGCCACCTTCACAAGGTTGGTTAGTGAGATTGGAATGCTGAATTCTTCAGATTCTGGCTAAGTGAATATATCATCTAGATTGTTGCAGCAGTAAACACTTACTTTATCTAAATTTTAATATTTTTGGAGTAAGTGTTGGCTGAAATATGATTTATAAATATTTCAAATCTGTTGCATATGTTGGAAAATCATATTTTTGCTAACTTGAAATTTCTATGAAATTTTGAGAAAATCACTATTTAATTTGCTAGAATATTCTTCAATGAATATGGCTGGTCAATTTTAAAAGATAGTGAAAATCAATTTTTATGAGTGATGGGTATCGTTCGATAAGTCAAACTTCTCGAATGATTCACTATTCGACATCTCTAACAAGTCTCATTAGAGTACTCTTGAGTTCTCGAATAGAGTCTTTTAGAGTTCTCGAATAGAGGTTTCCTTGACTTCTCGAATATAGTGTTTTAGTTCTCGATTGACTGAGTTCTCGAATACTATATTTGAGTTCTCGAATCATTTGAAAAGGCTGAATTCTCGCTGAATTTTAACCGATTTTGGACTTTTGTCTAAAAGTTTAATTCACTCATAAAAACACATTTTATTTAATTTAGAATTATTTCTGAGTTAGATAACTGCCAGCTGTGAGTTACTATCTGCTTGAGTTATCGATTAAGCCTTTCTTGACTTCTCGAATAGTTGTTTTCTACTTCTCGAATGCCTGACTTGTCGATACAAAACATACTTCTAATCGACAATTCAAGTACTTCATACTTATACAATTCTACATCTATTCGATTCATTTCATTCGATTTCTCAAGCATCTACACTCTCTAAACCTCTGAAACCCTAACTGCGAAAAGCTAAATTTCTTCTTCAACCCTCAATTTCTTTCTTCTCCTCCATACAAATGGCAACAGTAATGTGACGCCCCCAGATCCGGGGTCGGAGATCTAGGCGCTCACGGTCCATTTTCCATTAATAACATACTTGTTCTTGCACATAATATAAATAAAACAGCCATCGACCCCACAATAAAACTCACACCGCACACACACACACACACACACACACACACACACAGGTTAGAGTCTTAGAAACGTCATACATTTGAATAAGCAAAAGTAAAAGTTTTTAGAGTTATTACAGACCGAATTAAATAGCATTTATGCTACCAGCGACACTTCGATATGAAGCGAAGTTGGCGGCTTGAAAGTTTGTTACGGTACACTGCCTTGCACAGGTCATACTTATAAATAAAACGTACTAACAAAAGTTTCCAACCAATCCGGCTAATGGGGCCTACCGGTGGAATCTCAACTGCAGCCTGGGGTCTAGTCACCTGCTTTCGAACAGTCTGACAGGTTCTTGCCATTTCTCTTAGCTGTTGTGTTTGTAAAATTTGAAAACAAGCAAGAGTGAGCAACTATAGCTCAGCAAGAATATATGTATAAGGTAAGCAATATAACATTTCATATGTATAACAGTCATTAAACTCGTTTGTATAAATCAGTTATAAAATCACTTGTCATTATTGGTAAATTTCAAAGGTGCACCAGTACGTGCCCTTGTTTTCAAAATAACCTTGCAGTTCTAGATACTGCATAAAGTCAACATCTTTCTCATCAAAATAGGACACTATCGGCAACTGGCACATAGGCCTGAGATGTAGTGTCAAAGCATTTTTCCAAAGTGGAGGAATGGGACTTAAAGAAAACATAAAACCTGACAGGGATTGACGATGATCAGTCGCCACATCCGAGTCCAATAATCCGCGGGTCTTCTCTACCGGTAGAAGGATAGAAACTACATCCGTAACTATCCCCGAGTGAAAACTACATCCGTAATCACCCTCGATGAAAACTACATCCGTAATCATCCTTCGGCAACACCTGGGCCGGAATAATAATTGATGGACCGCCTGGCTCACGGCCGCTTACACATCCCGGGAATCGTTCATCAACGGTTCCCACACCTGCCAGAGTCCCTTTTTCTTTTTCTTTTAAAAACTTGATTTTGATTGAAAACAGAGTAATTGAGGTCCGACATCAGTCGGCCGATGATTCTTGAAATCATACAAGAAGCAGAACCTGACCGGGGGTTTTCGAAAATGTTTTGAGTTCGAAAAAGTTCGAGTTTGAAAGTGCTAAAGGTATCTTGGATTAGCTTTGTTTTTAAAATAGTGAACAATACTTAATAAATGATATTTTAAGATTTAATATTAATAATAAATAAAATAACTATTTAATAAAATAAACTTTTAATCCAAGATAGGTATTTTGAGTATTTACGAAGATATAAAATAATTACTTGAATATACGATACTTCCCGAATGACCCTTCGGGTTTTCGCAATCTAGATACGATATAATAATATACCGCTCCCCGGTCAATAGATATATACGGACCGCTACGACCTCTATTGCTAGAGTCGCTGTCCGAAGAAAACATTTCAATCTAAGTTCAAGGGGTACAAGCATATATGTACTTATACAATCTCAATTGCATCAACACTTCGATAAACATAGCATAGCATTTGATATAATTGAAAACTACAAACACAACAGTGAAAGTCCTTGTATATGTATAAGTTTTGAAAAGTAAACTTGCCTTGGTTTGGTTGGGGTGGTCGAGCGTGCGGAGTGGAACGATCTATACATAAGCAATAACCGCTCGTTAGTACCTTAACAATATCTTTTTAATTACGGGGTTTTAGGGGGGTACGAAATTAACTTAATGACTTCGTATTATGACACTGTAGCCCCACTATAGGTTCATGTCATCACTCGATTACGCTTGTCACTTATTCGACTTAATTTAGTTACCACATTCGAACCATAACCATTACTCCTAGAATTATGCTCCACTAACGACTTTTTCCCTTGCGCGAAATTTACTCTAGCATTTTTATAAAATTCAAAAATTCATATTTTAATCCAATTCTTTTTGGGTAGCCTTCACCACTGTATTTCCTAGCTTCTCTAATTTTTCCATGATCCCACATAAATTTTTAGGGGTTTAAACAAGGCTCACAAGGGGGTCACTTAGTGCAGTCCATAGTCCAGAAACACAATTCACTCCTCCGGCCATAACTTAAAATCTACATATCACCTAGCCATTAACCTTACATATCCAGAAACTACATTCAATTATCTTTCCAACAATATAAGGTAGGACATCAGGGGACAAAATTTGGGTGTTCAAAACCGTGTTACAAAGCAGGTCATTTCTCCTGGAAAAACTCAGCATGCACATACTACTTAGATCAACCATTTTCCACAATTCCACCATACAACCAACACTTAATACACTTAAATCATGGTTCATAACACTCATGGAGACATATATATTATCCATAGTCATAAAAGTCACAATCTCAACATCAAAACTCAAGATCCATGCTATCCAATGCATATACAACCAAGATTAGCTCATAAATACATGGATCTACTACCAAACATTATAAATACTACATAACCAAGAGGGTTTGTGATTTTATACCTTCTTGAGCACCTAGGGGCCTTGGATAAGCTTTTCACAACTCAACAACACCTTAGATGGTCTCCTACAACACTTATAATGCAAGATCTAAAGGAAAAACAAACTTGGTTACTATTCACCCAAGCTTTAACAATTTGTAACTTGAAATTGGGTGGATGAAATGGAGTGAAATTGCTAACATACCTTGTCTAGATGATGTCGATGACCTAGGAATTATGTTATGATTTATGAGTGATGGAAAAGGGGGAAGAAGAAATTTTCTTCTTCACCTTTTGTGCTTGGCCGAGAGCTTCTTCTCAAGGGGGGGTGTGTTTTGATTTTTTTGTGTTAGATGAATGATTGGGTTATGTGATTGGGTGATATGTATTAGTGTGTGTATAAGCATGGTACAACATAGGTATGGCTACTAGTACTTCTTGTCTCCTCCTCTTTGAAAAGTAAGTAACTAGGTACTATTCATCTTCCAATGGCTAACTAGTTTGCTTGATTCCTAACTACTTGGTTGCATGGGCTTGCATTCAATACTACTCCTTGTAATATTATTCTTCCACCAATGCTTATTATTTAACCTTTAATTCGTATCGTATCTTAATTAATCTCTCATAATAATATTTTGTCGCGTAGAGATTTCCCCTATAATTCCTTAAGTACTAATTGTGTAAATTCCTCGAATGTCCATAATTCCTTGTCATAATCCTTAATAAATCTTTTAACACTCTAATCATTCTCAAATCCCAAGTTTTATAAATCTTGCTAACAATAAGACTCTTGCCTTCACAATCTCCCTTTTTATCTTACATAGTGAATACAACAACACAGTTTCTCAGACAATCAATACTATTAATCAACAGGGATGACCAGAAAGGTTCCATATTGACATTGCCACAAGATATTAAATAAAATAAAATATTACCAAAAATTAGGGTTCTTACAGCCTCCCCTCCTTAAAAGGATTCCATCCCGGAATCAGGTTGAAAACAGTTGGGGGTGCTTTTCACGCATTGCGCTTTCTAGTTCCCATGTTGATTCTTCGACATTCTGGTTCCTCCACAAAACTCTCACTAATTTGACAACCTTGTTCCTCAGCACCTGTTCCTTTCTATCCATGATTTCTACGGGTTGCTCCACATATGTTAAGTCTGGTTGCAGATCCACTTGATCGTGTTCTATCACATGTCGGAAGTCGGTATGATAGGGTCGTAGCATGGACACATGGAACACATTATGTACTTGCTATAAGCTCGGAGGTAAAGCCAATTCATAGGCTAACTTTCCAACTCGTTTCAAGATCTCAAAAGGTCCAATAAATCTCGGGCTTAGTTTCCCTTTCTTACCAAATCTCATCAATCCCTTCCACGGTGATACTTTTAACATCACAAACTCTCCTACCTCATATTCCTTATCCTTGCGGGACTGGTCCGCATACTTCTTCTGTCTGTCTTGGGCCGCTACCAGCCGTCCTCTTATGAGTTCGATAGTTTCTCTTGTCTGTTGGACCAGTTCAGGCCCTAATATCTTCCGCTCTCCTACCTCTTCCCAACACAAAGGAGACCGACATCTTCGTCCGTACAAAGCTTCATATGGGGGCATGCCTATACTCGCATGGTAACTGTTGTTGTAGGAAAATTCGATCAATGGCAAGTGGTCGTCCCAACTTCCCTTGAAATCTATGGCACATACTCTCAACATGTCCTCGATGGTCTGGATGGTTCTCTCACTCTGTCCGTCTGTTTGGGGATGGTATGCAGTACTCATGTTTAACTTGGTCCCCACACAATCCTGAAAACTCCTCCAGAACCTGGAGTTGAACCTTGGGTCTCTATCTGATACAATGCTCACAGGAACCCCATGCCTAACCACAATCTCCTTTAAGTAAATATCCACCAGCTTGTCGACGGTGTATCTCTCGTTGATTGGAAGAAAATGTGCTGACTTGGTCAATCTATCAATAATTACCCAAATGGCGTCATGATTAGTCTTGGTCCTTGGTAATCCGACCACAAAGTCCATCGCAATCTGTTCCCACTTCCACTCGGGTATTTCTAAGGGTTGCAACAATCCACTGGGCCTCTGGTGTTCGGCCTTCACTCTTTGACATGTCAAGCATTTACTTACCCACTCTGCTACGTCCTTCTTCATATTTGGCCACCAATAATACTCTTTCAAATCCCTATACATCTTGGTGCCTCCAGGGTGAATCGAATACCTCGAACTATGAGCCTCTTGCAAAATCTCGTCTTTTAATTCTTGAACGTTCGGGATCCATATCCTAGATGCGTACCTCATAATTCCATTCCCGTCCTTCTCGCACCTAATTTCCTCGCCAGTCAAAATTTTCTCCATCGAATTCTTTTCTTCTTCTATCTTCTTTTCCTGGCATAACTTAATCTTTTCCAATAGCGGTGGTTGGACTCTTATTTCCATTAGACTCTCTTGTCCAATTCCTGGTAACCTCACCTCAATCTCCAGTTTCTCAAGGTCCTTGATCAATTCGTCCACTAACGTTATCATCTTAAGCTTCTTCTTTCGGCTAAGTGCATCGGCCACTACGTTGGCCTTCCCTGGGTGATAATGAATCTCGCAATCATAATCCTTGATTAGCTCTAACCATCTCCTCTGCCTCATGTTTAACTCTTTCTGAGTGAATATGTACTTTAAGCTCTTGTGATCCGTGTAGATTTCACACCTTTCTCCGTAAAGATAATGTCTCCAGATCTTCAAAGCGAAAACTATCGTTGCTAATTCCAAATCATGGGTGGGGTATCTTATCTCATATTCCTTAAGTTGTCTGGACGCATATGCAATCACCTTACCGTGCTGCATAAGCACACACCCTAAACCTTTATGGGATGCATCGCTATAAATCACAAAATCTCCCTTATCATCGGGTAGGGCTAGTACTGGTGCTGTCACCAACCTTTTTTTCAACTCTTGAAAGCTTTCTTCGCATTTCTCAGTCCACACAAACTTCTCGGTCTTGCGAGTTAGCCGGGTCAAAGGGGCTGCTATCTTTGCAAAGTCTTGGACAAATCTCCTATAATAGCCAGCCAATCCTATGAAACTTCTCACCTCTGTCGGAGTGGTTGGTCTCTCCCAATTTGATTCAGCCTCTATTTTGGCTGGGTCCACTAGGATGCCTTGTTCGCTAATCACATGCCCCAAAAACTGAACTTCCTTCAACCAAAATTCACACTTCGAGAACTTAGCGTACAACTTTTCTTCTCTTAACGCTCCCAATACAATCCTCAAGTGCTCTGCATGTTCCTCTTTCGTCTTGGAATAAATCAAGATGTCATCGATAAAGACTATAACACACTTGTCTAAGTACTTTTTGAAGACTCGGTTCATTAAGTCCATGAAGGCTGCGGGGGCATTCGTTAACCCAAACGGCATTACTAAAAACTCATAGTGTCTGTACCGGGTACGAAAGGCCGTCTTTGGTATATCTTCTGGCTTAATCCTTAACTGGTGGTACCCGGTTCTCAAATCGATCTTGGAAAAATAAACCGCGTCCTTTAGTTGGTCAAACAGGTCATCTATTCTGGGCAAAGGATACTTATTCTTTATGGTCACCTTATTCAACTCCCTGTAGTCTATGCATAATCTCATACTGCCGTCCTTCTTTTTCACGAATAGCACCAGGGCTCCCCACGGTGACACACTAGGTCTTATCATTCCTTTATCCAACAGCTCTTGCAATTGGGTGGCCAACTCTTTCATCTCTACTGGGGCTAGCCTATATGGGGCTTTTGAAATTGGGGCCGTGCCCGGAACTAAATCTATAGCGAACTCGATGTCTCTATCAGGTGGTAGTCCTGGAAGATCATCCGGAAATACGTCCGCGAACTCATTAACGACTGGGATTTCCTGTAGGTTTGGCGCCTCCTTCTTGGTATCCTTTACATAGGCTAAATAGGCTTCGTATCCTTTACGTAACAGCTTTTTAGCTTGAATCATAGTCAGGAACTTTTGGGTTTGTCGTTTTCCACTAAACACTACTTCATCATCCCCTGGCAGTCTTAAACTCACTTTCTTCTTCACACAATCAATCTGAGCTCCATGGGTTGTCAACCAATCCATACCTATTATTACGTCAAACTCTCCTAATTTAAAAGGTATTAAATCTACCCGAAAGTGTCGCCCTTCTATTTCTAGGTCGCAACCTGGACATACTTGGTTAACAGGAATAATTTCATGATTAGCTATCTCTACTTGCAGTCTGTCTCTCAGTGGTTCAGTCTTAAGGCCTACCCGACATACAAAATCTAGAGATATGAAAGACTTGGTAGCTCCCGAATCAAATAAAACATTCGCATTAACTGAGTTGAGTAGTAGGGTACCTGCGATCACATCCGTGTTCCTCACGGCATCTTGCACAGTCATGTTAAAAGTTCTTGCAGTAGGGGCCCTGTTAGAAGCAGTTCCACTCACTCTTGACGCAACTGGCCCAGAGGACATACATTCCCTCATTCGGTGCCCTGGTTTCCCACACTTGAAGCAATTACCTCCGGCACTGGTGTTGTTACTAGTCCCTCGACAGGTGTTAGCATAATGTCCTGTCAGCCCACACTTGAAGCACTTCACATCTTGCAGGTTACACACGCCCGCATGTTTCCTTCCACATTTATTGCATTCCGGGAGTGGGGCTCTGGGTGGGGTAGAGTAAGACGATCCCTGAGGTCGGCCGCTCTGGCCCACACTCCAACTTTCAGCTCTCTTGGTTCCAAAGTTTCTGCTGGGTTGGGACATTGTTCCTCGCTTAAATTTGCTCGGAAAGCTCCCTCCCGCAGAGTTTCCCTTTCGACTATCAAACTTCCTCTTCTTTCCTTCCCTCTCCTTCTGCATCTGTTCACCCCCAGCCTCAACAATCGATGCTTTCTGTACTAGGGTGGCATAGTCTGTCAGCTCAAGAACCGCCACACGATTCTGAATCCATTGCTTTAGCCCCAATTGAAACCTTCAGGCACTCTTCACCTCAGAGTTCACATATTCTGGCACAAACCTTGACAGCTCAGTAAATCTTGCCTCATACTCGGCCACCGTCATGTTGCCTTGCTTTAGTTCCAAAAATTTCAGCTCCATTTGTGTTTTCATGAACCTAGGGAAATACTTTTCCAAGAACAACTCGCTAAACCTCTCCCAGGTCACCACACCTCTTCCCTCCAAATTCTTTTTAGCTTCCTACCAGTAGTTTGCCTCACCCTTCAGCAGATAGGTGGCGAAAATAGTTTTCTGCTCTTCAGCGACTCCTAGTATCTCAAAAGATTTTTCCATTTCTTTCAGCCAGGTTCTTGCCTCGACCGGGTCTGTAGTCCCCTTAAACTCCGGGGGTTTCAGGGATTTGAAATTCCGAAAGGCATTGGCATTCGCATTGTTGGGTGGTGGCTGAACCGGGGGACGGTCCAAGTTCTGCCTGAGTAGGTCCATGAATCGCTCCATAGGGTCTCTCCTTGGGTTTTCCACCTCTAGGGTATCATCTTCAGCTTCCTCTTCATCATACTCAGAGTTATCAAACAAGTTATAGTCACTACCTTCATCCTCACTCAGGTTCAAATCCTCTCTCTCTCGGTTTTGGTGGCCTCCCGACCCATGGTGGCTACCCTGGCCTTCAGAGTTGGCCGGGTGAGCTCGAGTGTTCATTCTTCTGGGTGGCATGATTCTGATAATAAGACAAAAATGGGTTAGGGTTTTCAAATTATTTGACCGTATTTAGAGAAGTCAGGAACGTATTGTTCCTCCTTATACAGGGTTAAGATTTCGAAACTCGCAGTGCCCTTATGATGGCGATAAACTGTAAATCCTTTTTAGGGAAAGTCGTTACGTGGTTCGAAAACATTTGTAGGAATTTCCAAGATTTCAAAACTTCGTAACTTGTAGAATTTTTTTTTTTTTTTGAAAAATGTAGAGAACAATTTTGAAATCGAATATCGTAACTTTGAAACAGCATGGTTGTATTCGTGGCTTGTAGCAATTGTATAATCACAGTTGTATATCAAAATAGTAGAGTATGGCATCGGAAAGTAAAGCAGTTGAAACAATATCAAGGAAACTGAAACTAAATAAGTACGGTACAAGGGTTGTCACAAAGTTCGGATGTTAGAGCCAAATACATAGTTCCGATGTCAAAGTCTAGCAAAAGTGGAACAAATACAAGTACACCATCCGAATAGTCAGGGCTATACAAAAGTAGGGCTACATCCGTACATACTATCCGAAGTCACATCTACATATCTGTAGGTCAGTCTACTCATCCACTGGTCAGAAAGGACGCCACTGCACAAGTCAACTATCCCGCAAAATCGACACACTAGTGTCATCTGAACCTAGGGGACTGAGCTATCAGTAACACATCACGGGGCCGCACCGCGACGGAGTAAGGTCCTCACTCGGGCAAATGCACGACGCACAACACGCCTAACATCCCTAGCCTGGATCACTCCACCCCCGCGGATCCCTAGTCCAAGAATCCTCTCGCGGCTCCTCCTCTCAATCCTGTGGAGTCGAGCTCTAGTCCTCCTAGCAACAGTAGTCCTCATCTCAGCCTGAATCCTCAGTCGCGCCTCGCGCTCCTCCACTAGGGCTCGCCTCGCCTCATTAAGTCTGGCCTCGGTAGAAAGTAAGTCTCGGGTCATGAACTGCACGACATAGGCGTGCTCAGCGCCCGACACCGGGGGTAGGTCCAGTGGTGGGGGTGGCATAACAGGGGCAGGAGCAGGAGCGCGCAGGGGTAGGGTCACGCTCCTCCTCGCTAGAAGTATCCTCCTCGGAGTCATCATCTGAAGAAGTGGGGCTCAATGACTGTGGAGAGGGTGGGGGTGACACAACACGGTCCTCAACGGATCGCACACTCTCCTCATCAGTGGCCACAGGGGAGGGGGTAACAGGCTCAGGCTCAACAAAGGGCTCCTCATCGGGATCCTCCTCCTCAGTGTCCTCTATCAGCTCAATCACAGGGTCGGTCTCAGAGTCAGCATCAGTATCCTCAACAGGGTCCTCAGTCTCTCTCAGTAGTGCCTCATCATGCTCCCTCTCATAGGCCTCAGGGTCTGGTATCTCCTCCATCTACACAAGGGAAATAAGGTGGGTTACTAACCATAAAGAAGGGTTTAAGGAGTAGTTCCCTCACGGGCCTTAGAAGTCAGGGCTATATCCGATAACCCGACTGTGAACTCGATGAGAGCTCTAGGTATTAATGGGATTATTATTAGTGTTATATTATTCGTATTATTATGGTTGCTTTCCTAAATTACTATCGTTTCTGAGATCTGTAACCTCCTCTCTGATACCATTTCTATGACGCCCCCAGATCCGGGGTCGGAGATCTAGGCGCTCACGGTCCATTTTCCATTAATAACATACTTGTTCTTGCACATAATATAAATAAAACAGCCATCGACCCCACAATAAAACTCACACCGCACACACACACACACACACACAGGTTAGAGTCTCAGAAACGTCATACATTTGAATAAGCAAAAGTAAAAGTTTTTAGAGTTATTATAGACCAAATTAAATAGCATTTATGCTACCAGCGACACTTCGATATGAAGCGAAGTTGGCGGCTTGAAAGTTTGTTATGGTACACTGCCTTGCACAGGTCATACTTATAAATAAAACGTACTAACAAAAGTTGCCAACCAATCCGGCTAATGGGGCCTACCGGTGGAATCTCAACTGCAGCCTGGGGTCTAGTCACCTGCTTTCGAACAGTCTGACAGGTTCTTGCCATTTCTCTTAGCTGTTGTGTTTGTAAAATTTGAAAACAAGCAAGAGTGAGCAACTATAGCTCAGCAAGAATATATGTATAAGGTAAGCAATATAACATTTCATATGTATAACAGTCATTAAACTCGTTTGTATCAATCAGTTATAAAATCACTTGTCATTATTGGTAAATTTCAAAGGTGCACCAGTACGTGCCCTTGTTTTCAAAATAACCTTGCAGTTCTAGATACTGCATAAAGTCAACATCTTTCTCATCAAAATAGGACACTATCGGCAACTGGCACATAGGCCTGAGATGCAGTGTCAAAGCATTTTTCCAAAGTGGAGGAATGGGACTTAAAGAAAACATAAAACCTGACAGGGATTGACGATGATCAGTCGCCACATCCGAGTCCAATAATCCGCGGGTCTTCTCTACCGGTAGAAGGATAGAAACTACATCCGTAACTATCCCCGAGTGAAAACTACATCCGTAATCACCCTCGATGAAAACTACATCCGTAATCATCCTTCGGCAACACCTGGGCCGGAATAATAATTGATGGACCGCCTGGCTCACGACCGCTTACACATCCCGGGAATCGTTCGTCAACGGTTCCCACACCTGCCAGAGTCCCTTTTTCTTTTTCTTTTAAAAACTTGATTTTGATTGAAAACAGAGTAATTGAGGTCCGACATCAGTCGGCCGATGATTCTTGAAATCATACAAGAAGCAGAACCTAACCGGGGGTTTTCGAAAATGTTTTGAGTTCGAAAAAGTTCGAGTTTGAAAGTGCTAAAGGTATCTTGGATTAGCTTTGTTTTTAAAATAGTGAACAATACTTAATAAATGATATTTTAAGATTTAATATTAATAATAAATAAAATAATTATTTAATAAAATAAACTTTTAATCCAAGATAGGTATTTTGAGTATTTACGAAGATATAAAATAATTACTTGAATATACGATACTTCCCGAATGACCCTTCGGGTTTTCGCAATCTAGATACGATATAATAATATACCGCTCCCCGGTCAATAGATATATACGGACCGCTACGACCTCTATTGCTAGAGTCGCTGTCCGAAGAAAACATTTCAATCTAAGTTCAAGGGGTACAAGCATATATGTACTTATACAATCTCAATTGCATCAACACTTCGATAAACATAGCATAGCATTTGATATAATTGAAAACTACAAACACAACAGTGAAAGTCCTTGTATATGTATAAGTTTTGAAAAGTAAACTTGCCTTGGTTTGGTTGGGGTGGTCGAGCGTGCGGAGTGGAACGATCTATACATAAGCAATAACCGCTCGTTAGTACCTTAACAATATCTTTTTAATTACGGGGTTTTAGGGGGGTACGAAATTAACTTAATGACTTCGTATTATGACACTGTAGCCCCACTATAGGTTCATGTCATCACTCGATTACGCTTGTCACTTATTCGACTTAATTTAGTTACCACATTCGAACCATAACCATTACTCCTAGAATTATGCTCCACTAACGACTTTTTCCCTTGCGCGAAATTTACTCTAGCATTTTTATAAAATTCAAAAATTCATATTTTAATCCAATTCTTTTTGGGTAGCCTTCACCACTGTATTTCCTAGCTTCTCTAATTTTTCCATGATCCCACATAAATTTTTAGGGGTTTAAACAAGGCTCACAAGGGGGTCACTTAGTGCAGTCCATAGTCCAGAAACACAATTCACTCCTCCGGCCATAACTTAAAATCTACATATCACCTAGCCATTAACCTTACATATCCAGAAACTACATTCAATTATCTTTCCAACAATATAAGGTAGGACATCAGGGGACAAAATTTGGGTGTTCAAAACCGTGTTACAAAGCAGGTCATTTCTCCTGGAAAAACTCAGCATGCACATACTACTTAGATCAACCATTTTCCACAATTCCACCATACAACCAACACTTAATACACTTAAATCATGGTTCATAACACTCATGGAGACATATATATTATCCATAGTCATAAAAGTCACAATATCAACATCAAAACTCAAGATCCATGCTATCCAATGCATATACAACCAAGATTAGCTCATAAATACATGGATCTACTACCAAACATTATAAATACTACATAACCAAGAGGGTTTGTGATTTTATACCTTCTTGAGCACCTAGGGGCCTTGGATAAGCTTTTCACAACTCAACAACACCTTAGATGGTCTCCTACAACACTTATAATGCAAGATCTAAAGGAAAAACAAACTTGGTTACTATTCACCCAAGCTTTAACAATTTGTAACTTGAAATTGGGTGGATGAAATGGAGTGAAATTGCTAACATACCTTGTCTAGATGATGTAGATGACCTAGGAATTATGTTATGATTTATGAGTGATGGGAAAGGGGAAAGAAGAAATTTTCTTCTTCACCTTTTGTGCTTGCCCGAGAGCTTCTTCTCAAGGGGGGGGGGTGTGTTTTGATTTTTTTGTGTTAGATGAATGATTGGGTTATGTGATTGGGTGATATGTATTAGTGTGTGTATAAGCATGGTACAACATAGGTATGGCTACTAGTACTTCTTGTCTCCTCCTCTTTGAAAAGTAAGTAACTAGGTACTATTCATCTTCCAATGGCTAACTAGTTTGCTTGATTCCTAACTACTTGGTTGCATGGGCTTGCATGCAATACTACTCCTTGTAATATTATTCTTCCACCAATGCTTATTATTTAACCTTTAATTCGTATCGTATCTTAATTAATCTCTCGTAATAATATTTTGTCGCGTAGAGATTTCCCTTATAATTCCTTAAGTACCAATTGTGTAAATTCCTCGAATGTCCATAATTCCTTGTCATAATCCTTAATAAATCTTTTAACACTCTAATCATTCTCAAATCCCAAGTTTTATAAATCTTGCTAACAATAAGACTCTTGCCTTCACAATCTCCCTTTTTATCTTACATAGTGAATACAACAACACAGTTTCTCAGACAATCAATACTATTAATCAACAGGGATGACCAGAAAGGTTCCATATTGACATTGCCACAAGATATTAAATAAAATAAAATATTACCAAAAATTAGGGTTCTTACAAGTAAAGTTCAACACCAACTTCATTGCCCTAACTAGTGATGTGGAAGCACCCAACGCCAATTTCAAGTGCTTTGTGAAATGGGTGGCTGAGTCATACATCAAGGATGCACTCTCTGCCAACCCAACTCTATATCTAGATATCCTGGAACAGTTTTGGGGCACTGCTACTGTGGAGGTTGTAGCCCTGGAAAACGCAATCACTTCATATATCATCTACTACAAGATTCAGGATCAGGAAATCACTATCACTACTGAAGACATGAATCAAGCACTGGGCCTACAACAAGAGTCATTTGACAAACTGGCCACGAATGCAGAGTTAGAGGAATTCTTTGAGTTCATCAACTACTCAGATGGGATCAATCTTGGCAAGTTGAACAGAAAGAATCTGAGAAAGGAGTGGAGCTATGTGTTTGCAACTCTTCTTCAAGTCTTCACTGCCAGGAAATCAAGCTTTGATCAAATCAGTGCACCTGTGCAGCAAATTGGCTATGCATTGGCCTATGGAAAGAAGATAGATGTTGGCCAAATCATCCTACAAGAACTATATGGGAGACTTGGTAAGAACACAACCAAGAGAGGTACAGATATTTTCTTCCCTCGCTTCATTCAATCTGTACTTAATTTTAAAAATGCTCAATTGATTGAATTGCCTGGGATAGATAAAAATAGAATAGGCTATCCTAAATCCATGACCAAACTCGTTTTTGGTAATTTGGAGACTAGGAATGATGTGGATGTAAGACTTAACATAACTCCCCATATGGAGAGTTTGTTTAGAACTTACCCCCACAACATGCCAACATTTGATGCAAAATCTCAGTTAGCTAAGCCCAAGCAAGTTGAACAAAATGCTAACCCAGGGCTTGCTAACCAACCCTCTCAACCAAACACTTTACCACACATTGAGCCAACTGCATCATCCTCTCAAAAGGGTGATGTTAGTAAAAAGAAAAGAAAGGAAGTAATGTCTGCACCCTTGAATATCTTATCTGAAGCAGCATTAGCTGTTGAACTAGGTCTAGAAAGTGAGGAACCAGAGTCACCCTTACTAAGGCCAAAGAAGAAGAAGAAAACTAAGACCACCTCTTCAGTCACACAAATGGCTGAAGTTGTAAGATCAGGGGCAAACAACTCACTAGATGTATCCTCTCAACAGGGTGCATCTATAGAATCAAGCATCCTCCCCAATGCACCTTCTTGTATTGAGTCAGCACATGAGAGTGATAAGGATGACACTACACTGAGTGGAGAGCACATCACACTTGAAACTCCCTCTATCTCTCAGGGGGAGTTGCCAAAATCTACTCTACAACACACTCCTCTTCCAGAATCTAGCACTGAAATTTCTTTGGAGCCTGTAATTCAAGAAATTGAAGAGCAAGGCATTGATCACCAAGAATCCTTTTCTCTTGGTGAGCCAATGGACTCAAGTGACTTAGTGCATGACACTTTGCTCACCACCCAGGACCCACATTTAGATGGTGAGGGAATGCATGATGGGGCATATCCTAATGACATCATCACAAACACAGAGGCTTCACTAGTTTTTACTAGAGACTCTGTGCCTGTGTCAACTGCTGGTGTAACTCATCCCACTTCTGTGGAGACACTAGTAGTAGAATAAATCCATCCAGTTACAGAAGTTGCATCTGTAACTGAGGAGTCTAGTTTACCTAGCTCTAGTTCTGACTTTATGTCACAATGGCTGAAGCCTGTGCAACATGACAGTGCTTCAGGATCAGGGTCTGTTCCACACAAATTGACGGTTGAAGCACTTCAAAGGTTAATTGTGGATCAGATTCCTGAGTTTGTAAAAATAGCTCAGAATCTTGTCACCTCCAACATCTCTAATCCAGACTATGAGGCCATCCTACTATGCCATAGAGATGATGTGGAGATGCAAAAGGCCAAGATTATTGATGAGGCTGAGAGAGATGGCAATGCAGATGCCTGGCTACAAGGAAAGAATGATGTAACTCTCAGTGAAGCACTTCAATATCTTAGAGAGGAATACATCACTTCACTGGGCTCCAATGCAAAATCCCTGTCTCCTGGTGAAGTGTATGAAGCTGTCAATGATTCCTACAAGGGTTTCCTCAAGGCTGCACACTATCTTGGCAAGGGAGTCAAAACTGAAGTCAACAGGGTATGTGACAAGACAGCCACTTCAGTAGCAGAAGTAAAGAGGGCCTTTGATGTTAAATTTCCTCAATTAGACAATGTGGTCAAAGATCTCAAACACTGCAACACCACCTGCACCAAGATGGACAATGGCCTAGCCCTCCTCACAGATATAGTCAAAGGCCTAGGCACAAGATTTCAAAATCTATCTGACCAGACTACACAGGCCAATGCCATGCTAAGAATACTGTTCAAAAATCAGTATGGGGACAAGTTGGTCACTAAAGTCCCTGTGCATGAAATGTCCAAGTCTGAAGTGAAAAGACTGCAAGATCAATCCCTAACTGGTTTCAAGGCCACTGCACTTTTCACCAAGGTTGATTCTCTTGAAAGGGAGGTGGTGTCTCTCAAAGAATCCAATGCCCATCTGGTAGACAAGGTTACACATCTAACTATGCAATTGGACACTCAAGCCTCTACCACTGCTAATGTTCTTTTGGATCAACAATCTATGCTGTCTGCCATGATGAAGCATATGGGTATCCCTCTACTTGAAGAATCTTCAACTCCAAAGGCTCCTACTACAGCCTCTGTGCCTGACAACAAGCCTAAGGGGGAGAAGAGGACATCAAGGAACTTAAAATCTAAGGGGGAGCCTCAGACTAAGGGGGAGAAACCTAAGGAGAAGGGCATACAGTTAAATGAGGGTGGTCATCAAAGAGCCTCAAAATATATAACCAATGTGCCAGGAAAAGGTAAAACAAAGGTTGATGAGCCCCCATCTCTGTCTGAGAAACCTAAGCCAGCATCCAAGGATGACAAGCTGAAGAAAGTGGCTGTAGATGAAGTTACCAAGGAAGAATATAAATTTGACATCCCTGACATTGCTAAACAATCCCTTCAAGCTGAACCCTCAGAATTCAAAAATGTGCTTACTCAAAGAGTATGTCAAGAAACTGCAAACTCCAGACTATACCATGACATAGCCTTTCTGAAGCATCTACAAGAGTTAAGGAAAAGAGCCAACTTCCACTACTTTGACTACATCAAGCTTCTTGTGCAAGATGTGTTTCTAGTCACTGTAATAAGAAGAGAAATTGTGCAAACCAATCCCCATGCCATCATTCTTTCTAATGAAAGAGAAGTCTTAGTTCACACTGCCAAGAACCTTTTTCACATCCACTTTGAAGCCTTTCAAATTCTATCTAGCTCTGAACTTGGAACAATCATCAAGAAGATAGAAAGGAATAACTCACCAGACAATGATATGCTCAAGGAGATTCTCACCAAGTGCATGAAATCTCAACTGCCTCAAGTAATTCCTCAGCCTCATTGTATTCTATATGAAAAGGGTCAAGACATTGTTGCATTCAGATTTAGCCAACATCTAAAGGCAAACAACATGTCCACCATAAAGTTTCTGGCTGGGGTTCTACATTCAAGGAGTGGAAAATCTGAATCTGAAAAGGAGGCTCTCAACATTTTGGTGAAGTTTATCAACTCTCAATCAGACATCAAGCCAATTGCTCAAGGTGGAAAGTCAAATCAAGACAAGGATGATCATGATAAGAGTGGAAGCAGGGATGGAGATCAAGGGAGATATAAGGGCAGTGATGACAAGAAGAAGAGGGATGATAAAAGCAGAAAGAAGAATGATGACAAGGGTAGTGGAAAGGTATATGAAAAGAAGAGTGGAAAACAACAAGCCATGAACATTATTAATGACACTTCCACCACAACACAAGGCTCAATGTCTAGGGTGGATGTCACTGGTAATGATTCATAAAAATCTACATCTCTGGCATATGCAACTGTTTTGGCACCTCAAGAAGTGAAGGGGATTCAAATCAAGAAACCATGTGTATGCTTCAGAAAGCAAACTGCTAATGCAATACTACTATGGTTTACCAACAAGGGTCATAAGTTTCTGCCTAGCAACCATGTAAAAAGGATCAAATTCAAACAAGCTGCAAGGAAACCAAAGCTATCCAAATCAAGGACTCTGACAATCTATCCAGGCTTAAAACTCCAACCACTAGATGAAGACTTTGATGAAGACCAATTGCAATATCTAAGAGCTCAAAGAATCTACTATGCTGCCATTATGAATAACTTCCTTGAGATTAAATATACTGATGGAAGGGAGAAGAAATTCAAACAAGGACAGTGTCAAAATTGGGGCAAGCTATATGAAATAGAAAGAATCATTGCATTATTGGACTCTGAAGACAAAGTGGAGAAAGTATGGAAGCTGGAGTTGATTGATTTTGTAAAGATGAAGAAAGACTATGCTAAGAAGATAAGAAAGGGGTGTTTTGAGAAATGGCTAGAAAGGGAGAAGGAGATTGATAGGCTGGAAGTTGAAGCAGAAAAGCTAAGGGCAAAAGGATTGTGTAGAGTTCAATTCAATCCCTATGTGGTGAAGTATAGGAGGAGAAATGGAGATAATGTCAATATAAGAATGAACCTACTCAGTCACTATCCTGCCAACATTCTGAAACCAGTACTTGAAGATTTCAAAGACTCTATCATGCTTGAAGAATTGGATGCTCTGGCAGAGATCATAAAGGCCATGGATGATAATGCAAGAAAGGAGAAAGAAAGAAAACAGAAAGCATATGATGATCTACAAGCCAAAGCAATGGAGATGGAATCAAATGAGCATGGCTAGTATTTCATCATATTGTAAGATTATTCATCTTGTAACTTCATTCATGTGCTCAATCAATCTACATACCTGTACTTTTAAAGTTTTATCTTTATGTATGTTAGGCTTGTTATCAGACATGAAATTGTGACTAAGGGTCTCACTCACAATTTGGGGGAGATTGTTAGTCACAGAGGCATGCCTGTATACATCTAATAACAAGCCTAATTGTTTGTAATGCTTTGCATTACTTACATGACCTCTTAACTGAGGGAACCTCTAGTTGTAGAGTTTCTGTTTGTATTGTACTTGCAGTAGGCATCAAATCCTAGTTGTGTAACTGTACTTATAGAGTCTAGAATAATGCTTGAAAGAAGTTCCAAGGTTCATGCCTCAAGCAAGAAGATAAAGACTGTCAAATAATCACAGTTGGGATTTGAAGAAATGAAGAATTTGCCTAAGTACCAATTCGAGAAGTATATTTGTCTATTCGATAAGTCCCGCATTCGAGAAGTCAGGGATTCGATATCTCAAGACACTATTTGATATCTCTGAATACACTGTTCGGTATCTCATTCGATATCTCAGAGATTCGATATGTCTATGTACTCTATTCGAGAACTCAGGAAGTCAACAAGTCAATGTGGTATTCGAGTTCTCAAGGAGTCAACAAGTCAAAGTTCCATTCGATATCTCAAGGACTCGGAAAACTATTCGATATCTCAAGGATTCGACAAGTCAAGTGTTCTATTCGACAACTCAAGGAATCCTGAAGAAAAGAGCTATTCGAGAAGTAATTCGATATGTCAATATAATATTATTCGAGAACTCAGAGTTATCGATCAAGCCAATTCTAGTTCTCGAATCAACTACTTAGTCACTTCTCGAATACATTCTTGGAGACAAAATACTGAAGAAATTGTACAAGTCAGAAACCTGCAACAAGCCAATGCACTTTATGGACCACAATCTGTAACGTGCTCTGGAAAGCCTACAAGGAAGATTAGAGAGATATAGAAGAGACAAGAGGCTAAAGAAGTGGATCTGAACAGGTTTTCAAAGTCAAATCTGTAACCGTTTGGACACTTACTCAAAAAGGATAGACAAACTAGAAAGTAATTTGTTCAGCTACCTTATTTTAGTAAGTAGGGTGTATCCATGTTCTATAAGGATACAGCCTCACTTCCTTAGTCAATTAACTTTGTAACTTTAAGAGTCAAGTTTTTCATACACTAAGCTGTATCTCTCTGAGAAAAACGAAGCTGAGAATACTATCATTTGTATTCACAGATTGTAGCAACCTTTATCTAATAATACATTAGATTAAAGTGATATTGTGTTTTGTGTTATTCTTTATCCGCACCTTCAATCTTGCACACACAAACACTCTTGCTACATAGACTCGAAGAAGAATAGTTCAAGAATCCATTCACCCCCCCCTCTGTATTCTTTTATCGTCTTCAATACTCAACAATTATATTATAATAAGCAAAAGGGGTATAATTTGTAGTTGGTTACCCTTTTTTGGTTATCCCCATTTTTGGTTATCCCTCATTTATCACCGTTAGATCAGCAATTCAAATAGATCATGACCGTTAGATATAACATATGTAAAAATATTAATTTATAACATATTAATTTATATTTAATACTAAAAATTATTATATATAAAGATGTAAGGTTCGAATCAATAACATATTTAAATTAATATTTATAATATTATATTATATTATATTATAAATAAATTATAAAAAATTAAAAGTAACCCGTGCTTTGCACGGGCTATAAGCTAGTATATTATAATAAGCAAAAGGGGATATAATTTGTAGTTGGTTTCCCCTTTTTTGGTTATCCCCATTTTTGGTTATCCCTCATTTATCATCGTTAGATCAGCAACTCAAATAGATCATGACCGTTAGATATAACAATACTAAAAGTTGTTATATGAAGAGGTTCAAGGTTCGATTCCCGCTGGTAACATATTAATTTATATTTAATACTAAAAAAGTTGTTATATGCAGAGGTTCAAGGTTCGATTCCCGCCAATAACATATTAATTTATATTTAATACTAAAAATTATTATATATAAAGATGTAAGGTTCGAATCAATAACATATTTAAACTAATATTTATAATATCATATTATATTATAAATAAATTATAAAAAATTAAAAGTAACCCGTGCAAAATAAGCTAACTTTAAATAATACATAAAATTCGTGTTTCGTTTTTGTAAGGTAGATACCTTCTAAAATGATACATCCTTCGTACTCGAAAAATTTATCACTTTAGAAAGCTTATTATTTTATATGGAGATTTCAACTTTTTTAATTATAAAATAATTAAAATTATTTTTTACACAATATACAAGAGTTAGGTTCTGAGACCGTTATTTCAACTAATATCTTGGAGACCATATGTGTTTAACTAGTAAAATGCAAAATGAGTTATTTTACAAAACATGTTTTATGTACATCATTATTACGCTCAAAATCTTGAATATCATATGTTAAAAAATATTGCAAAATGAATTGATCCTCAAATCTCGTTATGTTTGCAAAATTTTGTAAAATATACATATTTTTCTTGCGGAACATACATGATTTTGAAAATTCTTAACGGAATAGTGATTTTCATGTAACACATTTTGCAAA
Organism: Kitagawia praeruptora; assembly: GCA_037693485.1. Classification (NCBI taxonomy): domain Eukaryota; kingdom Viridiplantae; phylum Streptophyta; class Magnoliopsida; order Apiales; family Apiaceae; genus Kitagawia; species Kitagawia praeruptora. The sequence continues at coordinate 99,385,407 of CM075352.1, read as the reverse complement.
ATATTAAATTTTATAATATATTGAATGCATAACATATATGGTCTAAAGGTCAACAATTTGGTCTCCATAAAATTTTGCACTTTTTTTGTAAAAATACCCGATTGCAAAACTTTACTTCAAAAATACGGTACAACATCATATGGAACCCCAAATGTAACTGCCGCACCATGAAATGCAACTGCTTGCGCAATCACATATGTAACTTTACCCGTATTTTTGAAAAAAAAGCTTGAAAACATGGATATTTTTAAAAAAATTCCTAGAAATTTTCTCATATTTACAAAATATATATATTAAAATTATGTATATTAACACCTGCAAGGCAAAGAGAAAGTGTTAGAAGGTTACACTTTCAATAAGGATGATTTGTTCACCCCAGAGGCAGTAGAATTAATTGATACTGGAAGATAAATTAGTAATTCAAAGCATTTTGCAAAGCTGTTATTAACATGGATGAAGAAGTGGTTGAATGTATCTACGCGAAAGATGTTCTCGAGAGTGCAGTGGTAGGATCGCTAGGAGCATTGGTTGAGAAAATAGTAGAGAAAAATGCAATCTTAAAGGGTATTCGTATCAAGGAATTTCTGAATTTTAAACAGAAAGCACAAAATGTTGATATGGAAGTGGACATAGGTTCAGTTGGTGCAGAAGGGGGTGTAGCCGCCGAATTGTTCATTCAAGCAGCACTTAAGGAGGAATTTGCCAGTTCTAAGAAGACTCAAGATTGCTGATAGTTAGTTGAGTAGTTCTGATGGTTGGTTATTGGCTAGGTTGCTTATTATCTATGGCTCTATATCTGTCAGTGGTGCTTGTTTTGTTCTGGATTCTCCTATTCTTAATATATTTCCTGTTTATAAAAAAAAAACACCTGTACGTCGAAAGAAATACTTAGAACTTCAATAACATTATTATGAACCTTTTCAATAATACAATGATCATAGTGGTCATTTAAAAACAATGAATATGATAATCAATGGCTTAAAATTTATTAGATAATTTTTTTGCCAAAATATTATCATAAATATTTTTTAATTTATAAAATATATAAAAATATGTATTATATCACAAAAATTACTTTATGATAAAGTTGAGATCGAAATTTGATACTACAATTTAAAAAATATATCAATTGTTATGATAGAGAAGTTTTAAATTTTATACTAATCCCAATTTGGGATTAAAGCTTTTTTTTAACAATTTAGAGAGATTATCATTTTATAAAGTATTATTTAAAAGGATTTTAAAGTATTAAATATATCTGTTCAACAATAGTTATACTTGTATTAAATCAAAAAATATTACATTAGTATGATTAATAAAATTATATTAACTACGATTTAATACAACCTATATTAAATAGATATAATTTCAAATTTTATTTACCATAATCTGGTATTGGTGAACCTATGTGTATCCAAAAAATTTCAAATACTCGATAATAAATAATGTTGAACCCAATTATAAATTTGTTGAAGAAAAAAATTTGTAAATTTATATTTGACAAATGGATTTTATATCCATTTGGAGCGTTCCATATCGGCTTAAATTGATTCACTTGGCCTCAAGTTTGTTGCAATTTTGATGTGTTTTTGTTAGTTGTGCAGGTTCGTGAAATATCGATTAGGATTGACGTTTTCCGTCGATTTTGGAGTTGAAAGTTAGCATTGGAATGAAGAATGGGAACTTGTTTAAGCTTCCATGAAGATTATAAGGCTAAATGATTGAAGACGGAAGCTAATGGAAAAGAAATGGGAGAAAATGGAGCGAAAACGAAGAAATAAGAGCAAAATAAGCAACCGGGCAGAATTCAGCTAGGCAGACTGCTCAGTTACTAGACAGACTGTGCAGGAATCAGTTATCTAGTGGGCAGACTGCTCACTTGCTAGGCAGTCTGCTCAGCTAATCGCTAGAAATCCTGAAAATTACAGTTTTGCCCTTTTTCGAATTCTAGTTGAATTTTAGGTAGTGTTTAGCACCTAAATCGAATTCTAATTGTATTATAGGGTATTTTCTTGTTGGGAAAGACTTCTAGAGCCTATTTAAACACATCCTACCATTGTAATTTGTATCATTAGTTAGCATATTATAACATAGAATTCATATCTTGTTTCATTATCATGGTTTCACTTGATCCCATGATGACGAGAGGTTCAATTATGAACTAATCATTGTCATGGGATTCTAACGGATTTATCTATGTAGCTTAGTAGTTTGATTGCTTTAAAGATTTATGTGTGGTGAATTCTTGATATCCTTGTATGGTTGTGATTCATGTGTTTAGATGCGTAGCTAACATCTAATTTGTTAATCTCTTGCGAAACGAAAGTGGATCTTGAGATTTAAAAATTGCCATGCTAGCATAGGATAGGTTGATGTTTTAACATCATGATTTGTAGCGTAAATAAAGATATTATGCTGCCCTATGTGATCTTAATGGACAACTTGATCTTCAACCGTTATGTTTTCAAATCTTATAGAGATATAGGGTCTAAGCATAATTGGTGTCTATTCATCTTCTATCTCTTTTGTGGATGTATGTTTAGTTTGGTATTCGTATACTGAGAAGTAGCGTATACTTGTTCCGTGTTGTCTGATCAGATATCAAAACCATCGCATGCATTGATTAAAGTATTTAATGAAGTTAGGATCCCATGTTTATTCTCATATAAGTAAATCAGTTTTAAATCTCATTAGTTAATTAATTCTTAGTTTAATAATTTGTATCTTAGTTTAATTTAGATAATCAAAAATCCCTAATTGTTATTTGTCTTAGCAGTGAATAAAAACCATACATTGTTGCATAGGTGCATTAACTGAATTGAAACCTAAACCAGATCTCTGTGGGAACGAACTCAACTTAATTCTATATTACTTGTGACCACATACGCTTGCGTGAATTAGTGCAAACAAGTTTTTGGCGCTGCTGCCGGGGATCATCGGTGTTTTATTTTTAATTTATGTGCTTGTCATCAATGGTCGTTAGATTTCACTGACTCGGATTAGTTACTTACCTATCTTGTTTAGTTTGGTGTGTTTCAGGTATTTGAGTGTTTGAAAATGGCAGGTGAGGAGTTACAATGGTGGGCATATTCGAGGACATCCACGCCTCAGCAATGTGAGCAGTGTTTGGACGTTCATGAGACCTCACAATATTGTTACTACGAAAGAGTTGATCCATATGTCACTTATGAGGAACAACCATATTTTCAATACCATCCTCAACAGTACCAGCAAGATGTTCCAAATATGTCATATTTCTTTGGTAGTGAAGAGTTTCAACATCAGCAACCTACTCCTACTTTTCAGTCAGATGAGGTTGATGTTATGGAGGAGATTAGGATGCTTGCAAAGAGTAATGGGGAGTCTATCAATTCTTTGGAGACACTAGTTGCTCAAGTTTTAAGTGCCTTGGAACAAGAGAAACAGCAATTCATACTAGAGGCAATTCCAGAAAATAACGGTGACTTGGAGCAAGGTACTGCATGCATAATTGAGGAAGACAAATTCTAAGGTGAGGTGAGCGTTCGCAAGCCATGTGAAGAATTTGATCATGCTAGGATGGTGGATGATTTGGAAAGGGCACTATTTGGGACAGACATTGGTGAGCTACGCAAATTTCAAGAATTGGTATGTGCGTGCCAAGAGGCTGATGAACATGGGAAAGATGCATGTATTCTACTTGTCTCAGAGTATAAAGATGGAGGTAGCGCATTAGAGCCAATGGAGGAAGTTCTCTTTGAGGAACCAAAGGCTTCAGCAACTTACATTTATCCTCCTCCATTATATTCAAGCGAAGCCCGCGAATGTGTGTTGTTCTACAAATTGACAGATTTTGGGTCAACAGATGAAGGCATTGGAATATGACATAATTGTTATACGAATAGGCCAAGCGAGGAGAAGGGGCAGGAAGTGTGCCGTCGTGATGACGATGTAGTCTCACGAAGAGATGACCAGGCCAACTATTATCATCCTTAATGGAGGCTTGGACGTAGTCAAGCTAATTGACTCTAAACAAGCGCTTCGTGGGAGGCAACCCATGCTTTTCGACATTTTTATTTAGTTATGTTTCCTACTATCCTTTGTATTACCTTCAATTGAATATTTCAAGTTTGGGGGTGGTTGGGGGGATGAGTAGTGTATAGGTAGTTATTTGTGATTGTGAGTCATTGTGTTCATATAGATATCATATTTTGCATTTTAGTGTAATTCATTCATGTTTTGTTCGTATTTTGCATGTTTATTCCATGTAGGGCATTCTCTTATTTTTGTTTTGTTTTACCATGTGAGTTCATTTAGTTGCATTTGCATGGCATGCATTTTTTTTTTCATGATCCCTTAGAATGAGCTAATTCTGATTGGTAGGTAGATGTCAAATTGAGTGTGGTAATGATGAGTAGAGGGTTGATTTATAGTTCCTATGAAATTGACTTGCATGTTTCGGGAACAAAACTTTTACATAGTCTCATCGTTTGCTTTTGGGCTAGGTTAGGGTCATGCTTGTTTGGTTGTTTTAGATTTAATCATTTGATTATATTTAGAATTTTCGTTATTCCCTTGATGGCGTAGGAATGCTAAAGTCTAAGTTTGGGGGAAACAAGGATTTCATGCTAATTGTTCATAGTTGTCAATAATGGCTAGGTGTCAAATGGATAGTAGCCGGCTCATATTTATATGAGTAGTCTAGGGTTGGAAACGAGAATTCTCATTCTAGATTGCTAAAAAAAAATCAGAAAAAAAAGAGAAAAAATAAAGGAAAAAAAGAGGTCAAAAGTCCAAATTGTTAAATGCAAAATTAACCACGAGTGAGCTCTTTAATACTCGAGTAATTTAGTCTGAGGGGACTTAGTCCTAGTAACCTAAAGCCCTTGTGGTTTGGGATTGCTGACCTAACACTCGCTACATGGGTATTATTGTATAAGCCTTTTGGGGTCTCATCCATTGCACGGTTATATAAGCATACATTATTGTATATAGTATTGTGTGTCGTAGTTGTTAGTAATAAAGCATGAATTTCTATCTAACTCAGATGAGGATGGAGGTGTTCCTAGGTTATGAAGTGTTTACCGTCTATTCTATTTATAAACCTGTGATTGTCTTGGCGAAGAATAGGTATGATTTTGATCTAGTTTTAGGAGTATATCTGATGAGCATCGCACACACACACGTTTTTGTTCATGTATTGTTAGTATATGGGGACTTTATCGAGCTCTATTTGGATTTAGTTGCATTCTTTGGGATATTTGCTTGCTAGTTGGTTTGGTTAGTTCGAGGGGTCCTTGCATTTTCATATTAGTTGCATTCATGCATTGCATTGTTTTTGCATTGTTTAGTTAGATGGATTTTGTGGGTACATTCGTTATAGGCCCTCACGAGACCTCACTCGTCCACTAGGGCTGCCTAGGGGTTTAAAGGGCTTGTTGCATATGCCAAATGCAACTGTGATCACCTACGGAAGTGGTACTAGTTAGTTAGTTTTTAATTGTTTATGCTTGAGGACAAGCATCGGTTTAAGTTTGGGGGTGTGATAAATGGATTTTATATCCATTTGGAGCGTTCCATATCGGCTTAAATTGATTCACTTGGCCTCAAGTATGTTGTAGTTTGATGTGTTTTTGTTAGTTGTGCAGGTTCGTGAAATATCGATTAGGGTTGACGTTTTCTGTCGATTTTGGAGTTGAAAGTTAGCATTGGAATGAAGAATGGGAACTTGTTTAAGCTTCCATGAAGATTATAAGGCTAAAGGATTGAAGACGGAAGCTAATGGAAAAGAAATGGCAGAAAACGGTGCGAAAACGAAGAAATAAGAGCAAAATAAGCAACCGGGCAGAATTCAGCTAGGCAGACTGCTCAGTTACTAGGCAGACTGCTCAGTTACTAGGCAGACTGCGTAGGAATCAGTAATCTAGTGGGCAGACTACTAACTTGCTAGGCAGTCTGCTCAGCTAATCGCTGGAAATCCTGAAAATTACAGTTTTGCCCTTTTTCGAATTCTAGTTGAATTTTAGGCAGTGTTTAGCACCTAAATCGAATTCTAATTGTAATATAGGGTATTTTCTTGTTGGGCAAGATTTCTAGAGCCTATTTAAACACATCCTACCATTGTAATTTGTATCATTAGTTAGCATATTATAACATAGAATTCATATCTTGTTTCATTATCATGGTTTCACTTGATCCCATGATGACGAGAGGTTCAATTATGAACTAATCATTGTCATGGGATTCTAGCGGATTTATCTATGTAGCTTAGTAGTTTGATTGCTTTAAAGATTTATGTGTGGTGAATTCTTGATATCCTTGTATGGTTGTGATTCATGTGTTTAGATGCGTAGCTAACATCTAATTTGTTAATCTCTTGCGAAACGAGAGTGGATCTTGAGATTTAAAAATTGCCATGCTAGCATAGGATAGGTTGATGTTTTAACATCATGATTTGTAGCGTAAATAAAGATATTATGCTGCCCTATGTGATCTTAATGGACAACTTGATCTTCAACCGTTATGTTTTCAAATCTTATAGAGATATAGAGTCTAAGCATAATTGGTGTCTATTCATCTTCTATCTCTTTTGTGGATGTATGTTTAGTTTGGTATTCGTATACTGAGAAGTAGCGTATACTTGTTCCGTGTTGTCTGATCAGATATCAAAACCATCACATGTATTGATTAAAGGCGTCATCTCTCAGCGAAGTATTTAATGAAGTTAGGATCCCATGTTTATTCTCATATAAGTAAATCAGTTTTAAATTTCATTAGTTAATTAATTCTTAGTTTAATAATTTGCATCTTAGTTTAATTTAGATAATGAAAAACCCCTAATTGTTATTTGTCTTAGCAGTGAATAAAAACCATACATTGTTGCATAGGTGCATTAACTGAATTGAAACATAAACCAGATCTCTGTGGGAACGAACTCAACTTAATTCTATATTACTTGTGACCACGTACGCTTGCGTGAATTAGTGCAAACAATATTTTAGAAAAATTTGTAATTCATCCTGTTCATACATATATATATAGGGCTACTCCAATACAAACCTCCTTAAAATGCAAACCTAAAAACCAAGCAAAATCTAATATTTCAAGCTAATCTAATGACCAAACTAGGGGTACCCCAATACAAAAAACGTTTAAAATAATTGGCTCTATCCAAAAAAAAAAATCACTGTTCACGTGATGACGTGGCAGTGGATTTCATCGCACCTTCTTGTACGGCGCTTCGCGCCTTTATCATTCTAAAGTTGTAAGGAATGGCAATCAATGGTAAAAGCAATAGACGATTGACGGGTGTGTCGAGAGCCTTCGACCCTCATGACTACCTAACTCATCCGTTTACTGTCTTAAATGCTTCGCATTTGCACGACAAGTTTTTTTTTTTTGTTGGATAGAACCAATTATTTTAAGCATTTTTTGTGAAGGTACCCTTGGCGGAAACCTTAGAATAGATGAAATATAATTAATTTAGTGTTGGTTTTTAGGTTTATATTTTAAAAGTGGTTTGTATTTGAGCAAAAACCTATATATATATATATATATATATATATATATATATATATATATTTCATCTAAAGTTGTATTTCTAATATAGAACAAAGTATCTACAAGAGAATGAGTTTTTCCAACAAAAGATAGAATATCTTCAAAAAAAAAAAAGAATATTTTTAGTGTACGGAAAACAAAAGAATATTTTTAGTGTATTGAAAACTAAAAGAATATTCATAACCTGAAAGTAGCTTTATTTTTTATATGAGATGAGTTTTTATTTTTACAACAAAAGAATAAGTCTTATTTTTAGTATTTCTAAAAAAAAAAAGTCTTATTTTTAGTGTACCGAAAACATGTGTACGGGAAATAAAACTTATTTTTAGTATTTTCATCTCTATTTATGTAATTACATGTAAATATTTATTTAAAAATTAATTTTGTGACTCAAAATTTTATCAAAATATTATTTAAATTAATTTTTAATTAATATAGAAGGTGTTTAGGTGTTTATTTTGTAAAAATTCTCATTTCCTTTGATCCTCTGTGGTTGTGGAATTACATTTCCCATCCCACTAGGTATTTGGTTTCATTTTCCTAATTTATTTCCGTTTTCAGTTATAATTTTTATCTTAACCAATAAAACATAAACTTGTAAATTATTTTTAAAAATTTAACAAAAAATTTTAATTTACTTTTAATAAAGGAAAAATAATTTTGATATAAATTTTGATTTCATTTCTGAATGAAAATTAAATAGATAAAATAATTAAGGATCATTCAATTCATTTCTCCTTATTTTCGTTACTGAATTCCACCGTTTCCCTAGCACAAACCAAATTCCCCCTAACAATTAAATACATAGAGTCATTATATTAAAAAACAACTTATATTTTAAATTTTTTAATTTACTACATAATAGATTAAATAGATTCTGTGGATGGTAGGTAATTAGATAACTACTTCTAAATAAATATTAAATTTAGTTTGAGAGCTAATAAATATTAATCATTCCGTCCCAATTTATCTGACTTGTTTGACTGTTTTGTGGTTAAAAATTTCGTATAATATATAAATAAAATAATGTTAAAAATTATTTGATTAGAGGGTATATCAATTTACTTTAATAGACGTATTTTAGTTTTTCAAAATAATAAAAAGATGATTTTTATTTTATCGTCAAAGTTGAAACAATTTCATCATAAAAAGTTGAATAAGACATAAAAAAAAGGAAAGAAGTGAATATTACCCGCTGATGTAAACTGATGGACAAAGTAGCAGGAAGGCCCTGTTTGGCAATTAGCTGATAGCTGTTAGCTGATAGCGGATTGAATTAGCTGTTTTGACTAGCGGATTGAATTAGCTGTTTTGACTAGCGGATTGAAATTAGCTGTTTTGAATAAAAGTGTTTGGTAAATAGCTTTTTGAATAACTTTTTGTGACACATAGCAAACCTCTAATTGAAAAAGCTCATAAAAGGAGCTTTTTCAAAATTAGCTTTTTGATCCCAAACCTCTAACTCAAACCTCTAACAACCAAACACTCACATTAGAGGTTTCATTTGGTCAAACCTCTAATCTACCCCCAAACCTCTAATTTTATCCCAAACCTCTAACTTCCAAACACCCCCGAAGTTTTTTTTTTTTTTTTTTGACAATAAAAATGCTTACAAATTTATAAATTGAGTATCCATCTATACTATACTATATTATAATAAACGAAATGAGATATAATTTGTAATTTGGTTATCCCCTCATCTTTGATTTTGTTTATCTCTCATTCACAACCGTTAGATCTTCAAATCAAATAGATCATGATCGTTGGATACAATAATACTAAAAGTTATTATATACAGAGGTCTAAGATTCGATTCCCACCAACAATATATTAATTTATATTTAATACTAAATATTATTATATACAAAGATGTAAGGTTCGAATTCTCCCAATAACATATTAAAATTAATATTTATAATATTATATTATATTATAAGTAAATTATAAAAAAATTAAAAGTAACCCATACATAGTTTATTCTAATAAGGATGAACGAGTATTGAATCCATGAATCGACAAAGAATATACCTTGATGACTTTATTTTTGAAAAAAAATATATACCTTAATGACTTACGCAAGTTACGCTATCAAATCTTGCTCAAGTTAGCAAACAGCATTTAAAGTGAGAAACTCCCACTTCTCAATGCATTACTACCTCCGTCCCACAATACAAGTCTCTTTTGGAAAAATTACGCATCTTAAGAAAACATTAATTTGATGATATATTTCCTCTTATGCCCATTATAAATGCATTGACTTTTAAGAATATGAGCTATTTTATACTTTTGGTCACTCTTCATTAATTGCTATACAATTTTCAAAAAGGGTAATTTAGGAAAAATGACATAAATTTACATTGAAAATTGGAAATGGACATGCATTATGGGAAAAAAAATTCTCTCAAAAGAGACTACTATTGTGGGATGGAGGGAGTATTTCCAAAGAATAAAATTAGAAGTAGCATTTATGCAGATTACTTGTATGACCAAATGACTGTCTAATCCAAACGATGTCCCTTAGACCCAGATGCAAGAAATGGGGTTATGTCCCTTAGACCCGGATATTGCAAGAAATGGGGATCTGTCGATTTTTTTTTTCTTTTTTATTTTATTTCTTGTTTCATTTCTTTCCAAATAATTTGAACTAGAATTCTAACCCACATGTTTTGGAAGGAATGCTCCATTCCCAATCTTCATCATTTTCCTTATAATCTTCATCATAAAAAACTTCTTCTCCCTCATATTTGTTCATTATTTCCCCCTTTCTTCATAAATTTTGTTTACAATTTTTATTCCATTCCTACACATTCCATTCTTTCCAAGTGAACACACCTTTAGAGGTTAAGTTTGGTCCTAGGATCCCATTTTTTGACGTGCTACCATTTTTTTTTAGGGAAATGCTAACCATAGCCCTATGGGCTATGGTTAATCATGAAATATTCTCATGTTTTTAACATTTATTCTTAGTTATTTAATTGATTTTTGGTTTTTCAATTCTTCTTTACATCATTATTTAATTTCTCAAGTAATAATAGTGGACCCCCCTGCATTAACATTAATTTTCACTAATAAAAACATCCAAAATTGTTAAATAATTATATTGATATTCATGCAAAATTGATGTATTAAGTGCAAAATTGACATATTAAATGCATTTATCCACTTATATTAATGGTTAACCATAGTCCTAAGGGCTATGTTTATCATTACCCTTTTTTATAGGCTTAAAAAAGGGTTAATTGACTAATACATAACTGAACTCGTGCCTAACTTGCAGTTGGGTAACTGAACTTAAAAAACTTGCAAATAGGTAAGTACACTAATTATTTATTGCGATTGAACCACTAAACACGAGAAAACTTGCAGCGCCGTTAAATCGTGTTGACTTTTGACGGTGCCCCGTTATCTCTTACCACGTATGAATCCATGTCAGTAATTTAACTTAAAATTAAATCGAAAATAACATAAACCCCAATTAAAATCCCAATTACATACAACCCCAATTATACACACACCTTTACACACAAATTAAACAGAGATGAAACCACGGGCGACGGAAGTTCAAAATCCTCCTTCGAGCAATGGTAATGAAGAACCAATGTAAGTTCTAAATCTTACTCTTTCATTCTTAATTTTACTCTTTACATTTTTTATTGTGGCTTTACAAAATCAAAATCTTGATCGAAGAACTTCATATTTTGCAGGCAAAACTTGTATAAAGTGATTGTACGTTACGGGGGCAAATTTAAACACCACCCCGTCTTCAAATACACCTCTAACAAGGAGAAGATCTTAGAAGGGATTGACCTCGAAGCATTCAGTGTTCCCGAATTGAAGGCATGTTTAGGAGAATTGAAGATATTTAAAGAGTTTGATTCTTTGTATTACAAACGTGAATCTGGTATTAGATTGTTGACTAGAGAAACAAAGGCTGAATAGTTTAGTTGTCACTGTGTGTTTGTTTTTATTTGGCCATTTATGATATTGTATGTATTTTTTATAGATGCCTACACCTGGAAGCAAAGGGATTAACACCCATGCTGTGGCTGGTAGCACCCCACCTGCTTCTACACCTCCCAATGTTCAGAAAAAGGGAAGGCAAACATCAACCACAAGTCAGTTGTCCAAGACACAGAGGCCAATGACAAGGAATGCTAGTGCAAGTGTGTCAAAGCATGTGAAGAAATTTGCACCAGCAAGGCAACAGAAAAAGTTACCCATTCCTATGTACTAGTTAAGTTTTAATGCATTGTCTGAAACTCTAAGTAGTATTCTGTGGTTTTATGGATTTGTAGTGTTTAATGGAAACTCTAGTATTCTATGGTTTTATGGATTTGTAGTAGTTATTTTGTAGTAAGACATTTCAGTTTCAATGCATTGTCTGAACTCGTTTGATCTTTGCACATATTATTTGTTTTTGTACAAGGTAGAATTGCAACTAAAATATCACTCAACCAACTTAATTTCATGGTGTAAAAACACAATTTTACATCATTGTGTACCAAATTTAACGAGCAACACACAATACATAAGTGCCAAAAAAATGAACAATTTTCTAAAGAATGCCAAGTCGTTGTCCTTCTTCATCAACATTTCCATTGTTTCTCTGTTCTTCATCTCAGCTACAAACAACTTTTCCTTTAAGATGGAAACCTCCTTTTCAGCAAGATTCAAATCATCATTCAAACTTAAGAGTTCATCATCTTTTATACTTAATTTATTCCTCAATTCTTCAACAACCTCGCGCCCTCTCTCTGTGTACTTGGGATCAGCCCACTGGAAGAAATTGCATCTCAAGGCCGGATCCTAAAAAGCAAAGAAATTGCAAGAATGTTACCTTGCATCTTCTGGGTTGTAAAAAGAAACAAAAACATTTAACAGAAATTCGTACCCATATACTTACCTTGTATCTGCTACATCCGTGGAACCTTCTTCCGGGATCGTTAGTTCCATGTTTCCAGGCTTCCCGGCAAGGAGCTGCTATCCCACACTTACATTTCACTCCACGATCGACGCACCTTCTGTATGAGTTGCTATTGCTTGAACTTGAAGAACTCATATCTCACAATTTTAGTGAATTAATAAATTATGTTTTGATTTAGTGAATTTATAGATAGTATCCATTGTAGTTGGATCGGGTCAGATGGGGGAAAGTAATTGGGTACTATAGTTAGGGTCGGATTCAACAACTCAACAGACAACGTGTAAGTTTTTAACACATAAGCATGCCACGTCAGATTTCCGTCAGGGACTTTAGATGGAGTTAACGATAGTTAGTCGATTGCAAGTTTTAATTAGTTAAATGAGTTGACTGCAAGTTTTTTGAGTTCAGTTACCCAACTGCAAGTTAGGCACGAGTTCAATTATGTATTAGCCAATTAACCCGCTTAAAAAATTAGCAGATAAAGTTTAAGTTTAACAAGTCTTGGTTTTGTCTGAACGGTGATTGGGAGTTCTAAGAGGTGGCATTGATGGATTTTACTGTACTAGGAGTCGAGAGAGAAAGCAGGACTCCTTGATAAGTTCTTACAATCCAGGCAAGAACCGCGAGAGGCTAGAAGCTTTATTTCGAGGGGTATAGAGGGGGATAGCGGCGCAGCTTGTTTTTTCGCTAGCCCTTTATCGCTAGCCCTTTATTTCTGTGTAATCATTTAATTATGAGTTCATCAACTGGGCATAATTATGATACACCCTCCGTTTCATATTTCATATTAGTAGTCCATTTTCAAAAAATTACGCATATTAAGAAACTCAATCATTAATGATCTAATTCCATATTTACCCATATTTATTGTATTGGTTGGATAAATAAGTACATAAAATCAATCTTGGAAATTAAAACTCAAGGGTAGTAGGGGAAGTTAAAGTAAAAAATTGCTTTGAAAGTAGGAATGAGACAACTATTTTGAAACAAAATTTTTCTTGAAAGTGGATTACTAATTTGAAACGGAAGGAGTATTAAAATGTGGCTACGTGCCTCGAGCATTATAAGCAGAAAATCCATTTGGCCTTGAGCCTAGGCTGGGTGCACGAAAATAGAAATCTTAGGATCATGTTGCAGAAAACTTAAATATGTGGTTTCCTATTGCAAATGTGGCGGAGGGATGTTCTCTGCTAGTATCTGATTTGAAACTACAAAGGTATTACAAGTTTAACTGATCAGGAAACCGTGTTATCCGCGTGTCCATAATTAAAATAATGATTATTTTCACTTTAGATTTTGGATCTACCTAAAAAGACAATTTTGTATTGTGCAGATCGATATAGATGACTTCCCAAATTCTGCTTGGATTTCCTATGGATATTTCTTATGTCTGCATATACTTAACCTTGTCTCTTTAAATCTTATTTAATATTTAAATTTCATGGACCATAGTTAAATACATCCGTATGGAGAGAATCTATATTTCATCGGTATGCACGGTATCCTCTTTGTTTCTGCCACCATCTAGCCTTACAAGAGGTGTGGAAAAACAATAAAATGAACCATCCTTGCACCACAATATTAGTCCTAGTATTAGTTGTTCTGAAACCACAATATACCTATAAAAAACTTCAGTGTTCTGTATGTTTGTGCATCACATTGGTCTTAACTCTTCCTGAAGGACTACTAAAAACATATTCTGGCATTCCAGCTGGTAGTGAATCTAAAATTGTTCACCAATTCATGATCATGTGGGCCTGATGGCCGGCTTTAAGATAGGTCTTCGTGCTAACCTGGTACACCACATGACCACACCCTTGCATCACTTTTTATTTTTTGTTTAAGGACAGGCTGCTAATAAACAATTCTTGGAACAAGTTTTAATCACTTTCTAGTTCCACTTTACTACGTATTAAAATCTGTCCCAGTTCTCGAAGAACCTCAAGGTGTTAGGAAAGGACTTCTCATGATCGTGTATTATTCTAAGAGAATCCATAAAAATGAACTAAAAGATTAGTTAAAATTTATTTCATCGGATAACTCAAGGATGAAATGCAATAGAATATCAAAGTAAATAAGTTAATAGTTCAGGGATTATAATCCCATAAAAATGAATATGACCTAAATATTTATTTGATGGCCAAGTCAGGTATGGATATGCTTCATTGTTATCTGTTATACAGTTATACTGGTAATGACAGGAATCTCACTTGAATAATCATTAGCCAAACACTCTCTTCATAAAAGCAGATACAACAAGCAGAATTTCCTAGAACAAGGTCCATTAAATATTCTAACTGAAATATTTAAATTTTCAGAATGTTAGATACCTGTCCTTCCTTTGTCCATTAGGAAAAGATTTGGCACAGACATTATGTGTGTGTGTATATATGTGTGTGTGGTTCTCTTCCTACCCTGCCAGTTTGAAGCTCTACAAGGTAATCCAGTATGCCTTTGTTAGATGGTAGCAATGAAAAAGAGTCATTAAGAACAGAGCTATCAGACATTGGCAGAAGCCTGAGATCAACTTTTGGGCATCTTAGCTCTAGTTTCCGAAATAATATCACTTTAAGTTCTTTGGACTACAATGGTGAGGATCATCACTCTGAACAATGGGTTGAAATTTCTAGACTCTCTACTTTCAAGCGCTCGAGGTCTTCGTCGTTTGATGAGGACGATAAAAACACACCTGATGCTAAAATGATGCAGGTAGTTGATGTCACTAAGCTTGATGCTTTAGAACGTCATATGTTTATTGAGAAGCTCGTCAAGCATGCTGAGCATGACAACCTTCAGTTGTTGCAAAAAATTAAGAAAAGAATAGACAAGTAGGCACTCTTTTCGTTTTACACATTAATACGTCAATGTAATGCATGCAAGCAAACTGCAATGTTTGGGTTATTATTTTGATAAATTATTGCAGAGTTGGTGTGAGGTTACCTACAGTTGAGGTGAAATATACAAATATGCATGTGGAAGCTGAGTGCGAGGTAGTTCAGGGCAAGCCTCTCCCAACTCTCTGGAATTCTCTACAAAGCATGATTTCTGTAAGTCTCTAATTTTATTTCCAAGTGAAACTAGAGACTCTTTGTCTGTCATATCTATTCATCACGCAATATCAAACTTCTATTCCCTTCTACCTGACAACCAAGCCAAAGTTTCAAATCAATACAGCGAGCTCTTGTTTTAAGTTTCACGCTGCATGCTCTGCAAACACATACGTTAGTAGTAGAAAGCATGGTGACCACTTTGTCTTGTGTTAATGACTTTGAACTCTTAACAAAATCAAAATCCATGATGACTTCTACCAGGGTACTGAATGAAAGTCTTTCTTGCTTTGTTTCAGATTTGTTGTTTCTTGACCTTCACAACTAATCTGCTTTTATCCCGCGGCAATGTATTATTATTTCTTATTTAATATTGTAGTTTAACAGGATATTGCTAAGCTTCCAGGATTAAAGCCAAAGGCGGCCAAGATAAATATCATTGATGATATTAGTGGTATTATTAAGCCTGGAAGGTACACAACTGAGCTTATCATCTTAATTCGACTCATTTGAACCTGTAAAGACTCGCAAATAACTGTTCTTTTGATATGTGGAAGGAGCAAGTCATTAGTTTCATTATTTGTCAATGCCTGTTTTACTTGCTGCTGATAAAGTTGTATTATTCTATTAAAAATAAAAATTAAGTGCCCTTCATATAGTACGCGTTTACTAGTAACTGGCACTACATTTATTTGTAAATTTATTTATACTTCTCCTTATACCTGCATACCATTTTAATAATTTTTAGGTGCTCCTTTGTTAGTCTTTTCTCAGTGGACGTGCTGATAGCCTTAGTTATGGAACCAGGTCATTAAACTTCTATCTAGTTGATAGTTACTCCCTTATTTCATGGGAAGATGTCTTGTATGACTTTTAATAGTACTCTAAAGAGAGGCATCAAGTGTCTTAAAAGTTAAGTTAAAACTTGTCTTTATCATTTTAAGTGAACCGATAAATTTCTGGCACACTGATACTCTGATGTAAAATAAACAATACTTAATCTTAGTTTATAAATCCCATTAACAAGGTTTATTGAGTGAGACCATCAACTAACCAAATGCCTCTCTCTCTCTTTTTCTGCAGAATAACTTTACTGTTAGGACCTCCTGGATGTGGGAAGACCTCCTTCTTGAGAGCGCTTTCAGGAAATTTAGACAAGTCTCTAAAGGTTCCTCAACTTAATTTTCATCACTCTGCGAGCCTATGAAAAACTGGTGGAACTACGTAGAGATCTTATTACATGAACTATGACTGGGGCATGTTTCCATTGCTTTGGGAATATGGCCTGTTGTAAGAGACTTAGCTAAACAAGGCTACTGAAAGAAATGCTATATAGTTACTAAATTAAATTTGCATTTGAACGGTTAAACACTTAAACGTATCTCAAAAGATAAGCGTTGAAACATTATGTTCATCAATTCCCAAACGATGATAGAGTAGGACATATTAAAAAACTAGGTTTTAAATTGTTGTTCGAGTCTCTGTGATTGTTCATGTTTTCCTCTAGTTGCTTTTACTGTATAAAACAATCATAATCAAAGAACTATTTACAGAATAACCTTTCAACGAAATGTGGGATGTTTGCTTAAACTTTGTTCATCTTATTCTTTTATATATGTTTCAATTGGATTTCTCAAATAGGAAAGTTAAGATTTTTACCCACCTTCATTTAGTTTAACACTTTTACTCAGTGTAAGCGTAGGTATATTGCCTACCTCTTGAATGATTCTAAGTTAGAATTGATTGTAATACACTAATTCCATTACCATTGTCATTATTTCCTTATCTGATTTTTATCTTTTACAGATGACTGGAAATATTTCCTACAATGGTTACAACCTCAAAGATATCGTTCCACAGAAAACTTCTGCTTATGTCAGCCAAAATGATCTTCATATCCCTGAAATGACAGTTAGGGAAACACTTAACTTTTCAGCTTGTTGTCAGGGTATTGGAAGTCGAGCAGGTAAGCCTGCATGATCGTAGAAAGAACTTTTAATTCATACTCCTCATTAGTATCTTACAGTACCAATAAAATTTTTCTTCACTTGTTTCCTTGCTTAGTGATAATGGATGAGGTCGGCAGAAAGGAAAAGGAGGCAGGAGTTTTTCCAGATCCAGATATAGATATTTTTATGAAGGTATTTTTGTCTGTACTCTTCACTCATTAACATTTTTTCTTCAGTTACTTTAGTATTTTACTGTGTTTATTATACTTGAACTGGACAGTTAACATAAGAATTACTGAGACTGGTTTTTCTCACGTCGTGGAGTCCATCCTTGGATGAGGCTTCACTAAGACTTCTGAGTGAAGAGTTAAAAGGTCATCAAACCAGCACCAACAATTTTTAGACCTGGTGGCCTAATTCTTGGACAATATAAAACTGATGGGAAGGGAATTGAAGTTGATCTTATTATCTATTCTCACAGTGCAGTTATTCACAAGATTATTCATCGGACTGGCCACAGATGTAAAAAATATGTTTAAACTTTCATTGCACTTGTCAAGCATATGGCAAGAGATTTTTTATAACCCGCGTAACATTTTTTCAGGCAATCTGTATTGAAGGGCAGAAGGAAACTCTTCAGACCAACTACATTTTAAAAGTAATTTTTTTAATTGGACTTGGTTTTTATATTGTACAATGAAATTGAATTAATTGTATAATACCTCCTCTCATTGGTTGAATTAATTGTATAATACCTCCTCTCATTGGTTCTGCAGATCCTTGGTCTTGACACATGCGCTGATGTACTGGTTGGAAATGCAATGAAAAGAGGCATATCTGGTGGTGAGAAGAAAAGATTGACCACAGGTACAATCTATGCACTGTTTTCAATTTTTGATAAAAGTGTCCTGCCATATGTATATTTGCCATCTGACTTCAGGAAGTACCTACAAGTGCATGTTAGTATATAGGTCATGGTTACAAACAGATATATCTTGAATTTTGTAGGAGAGATGATTGTTGGCCCCGCAAAAGCTTTGTTTATGGATGAAATATCTAGCGGTTTAGATAGCTCAACTACCTATCAGATAATTTCCTGTCTTCAACAACTGGCTCACATCACAGATGCTACTATACTTGTGTCACTTCTTCAGCCAGCACCAGAAACCTTTGATATTTTTGACGATATTATTCTGATGGCAGAAGGTAAGATTGTGTATCATGGATCCCGAAGTCATATTTTGGAATTTTTTGAGGGTTGTGGCTTTAGATGCCCTGAAAGAAAAGGAGTAGCTGACTTCCTTCAGGAGGTAACTTCATCATATCTCATCAGTATCTTTTTCATCCACTGCGGACATAACCTAACCTCGACTCTGTGCCAGGTTATCTCAAGAAAAGACCAAGCACAGTACTGGAACCAAACGGAACATGCTCATAGTTATGTTTCTGTCAGAACATTTCATGAAAAGTTCAAGCAATCTCCCTTTGGGAAGAAATTGGATGAGGAGATTTCGGAAATAAAATTAATCTCAAAGAGCCATGACAATTCAATTTCATTTAGTGTATACTCCCTTCCAAAATGGACTCTCTTTAAAGCATGCATGTCAAGAGAATTTCTTCTGATGAGGAGGAACTCTTTCATTTACATCTTCAAATCAGCTCAGGTTGTCCTCTAAGATTTTTATAATATCTCAGTTGAAGTTCTTAACTGGTTTCCTTATAATGTCAAAATCCTGACATTGTTATGCTAGTTCTTGTAATGTATTAAAGAATATTTTTTTTGATTTCTTTCGTGCAGCTTATCATTATTGCATCTATTACGATGACTGTATTTTTACGCTCTAGGATGAATATTGATGCTTTAGATGCCGACAAATATTTGGGTGCACTATTCTACTCTCTTGTCATTATCCTGGTTGATGGATTTCCAGAGGTTTCTATGACTGTAGCAAGACTTGCAGTTTTTTACAAACAAAGAGAATTGTGTTTCTATCCAGCTTGGGGATATGCAATTTCAGCTGCAATTCTGAAAATTCCTCTATCACTTTTGGAATCTGTTATATGGGTTTGTCTAACTTACTATGTCATCGGGTACAGCCCTGAGCCAGGGAGGTGAGTTTCAAATGATGTAGTTATTTATTTTTCCTATTCAGTTACCTAATTATCGTTAGCTTAGTTTATTAAAATACTTACCTTTTGTACAATTCTTATTTGTAGGTTTTTCCAACATTTACTTTTGCTTTTTTCTGTGCACTGGACGTCAATCTCCATGTTTCGCTTCATAGCATCACTCCTTCGGACTGTGGTTGCTTCAACCACCACTGCTAGTTTGTCAATATTAGTTGTATTGTTATTTGGCGGTTTCATCATCCCAAAATGTAAGTTTCTAAATTTTCTTTTGTCACGAGCAAGACAAATGTCTGAACTTTTTTTTTTTTTTTTCCAGCCTCTATGCCAGTGTGGTTGGAATGGGCGTTTTGGTTATCTCCGTTATCATACGGTGAAATAGGCCTTGCTATAAATGAATTTCTTGCTCCAAGATGGCAAAAGGTTAGTGTTATTCGTGAGGCAGCTAATTATGACATCAGATTAGTTCTTGGTAGAATTTCTAAAGAGTTTCATGTTAAAAGAGTATTTTATATTACTATGGTCAATTAATCATCTTATGGTCTAATTCCATTTGTATTTCTTTTAACAACAGATAACCTCGTGAACTAATTTAACAAAGGAGGTGGAACACGTTTTCACTATATGAAAGATTATTAACAACCGTTCAGTGGTCTAATTTATCTTGAATCCATAAGCCTCATTGCTTGTCAACTCGTGCATATTGCATTTAGCAGACCATCTACTTACCTGATCTTTAGTGCTTTCAAGGTTCAGTAAGACTTCTTATAGAACATGCCTTGAGCATAATTAGCGAGGTTCAATAAGACTTCGACTTGAACATGCCTTGAACATGTCTCAACCTTATTAATTCCTCTGTATGCTTACCTCCTCATTATTTTATCATTTTTCAACATCAGTTGAGCCTTAGCCAAAAATCTGTTCTTTGTCTGATACTATATTGTCTCAATGTACTCCCTTATTTGTGGCAAAATATGAACACTACACTCTGATTTCATCAATGCATTTTATATTCTAAATAAACAAAATATCATTTATTCATTCTCTGATTACAAATGTTTCCTCTGTAGGTGGATTCCACAAATTTACCAATAGGAATAACAACCCTTGAGAACCGCAGCCTAAACTTTGATGGACACTTCTTTTGGGTATCAATTACAGTTTTAGCAGGCTTCATATTATTCTTCAACATTGGATTCATCTTGGCCTTGAGTTTCTTAAACCGTAAGTTTGTCTTCTTAATTACCAATATGAGAATCAGCAGTAGAATTGGTACTTAATGCACTTCTTAATTTGATCCAGCTCCTGGTTCTCGCGCTATTGTGTCCAGTGTAAAGCTCTCACAAATACAACGAAGTGAAGAGTTCACCAACACTGATTTCCATGTTGAAGAAAAATGTACCACCAGAGGTTAGATATCTAACGTTGCTGTCTCAACCAGGAATCTTATGATTGAATTGTTTGTTAATATAACTCTTATAACTCTACAGGAAAAGCGGTTCTACCTTTCCAACCCACTACTTTAGTGTTCCAAGATGTGCAATACTATGTGGATGCCCCTCCTGTAATCACATCCAACTGAATTTCATCTGCGTAAGTCACTGTAGATCAGGCTGGGATTTTTATAATTTATTACTTCTGTTCTGTCTATGATTGTTAGGAAATGAGAGAGCGTGGATTTAGTCAGAAAAAGCTTCAAATTCTTCATGATATAACTGGCGCACTCAGACCAGGTGTTCTTACAGCATTAATGGGTGTCACTGGAGCTGGGAAAACAACACTTCTTGACGTTCTTGCTGGAAGAAAAACCTATGGGACCATCAAAGGAGAGATTAAGGTTGGAGGGTACCCTAAAATCCAGGAGACATTTGCTAGGATTTCAGGGTACTGTGAGCAAACTGACATACATTCTCCACAAGTCACTGTTGAAGAATCAGTAACTTTTTCTGCTTGGCTACGTCTACATCCTCAGATTAATGCAAAAACTAAATATGTACGATCCTTGTCTATGAATCTCTGTGCTCCCCTTTACATCTATTATTTTTTGTGTTCCTCACAGTCTCTAATTTGTGGCTCCAATATATTTTGCAGAAGTTTGTAAAAGATGTTCTTCAGACTGTTGAGCTTGATGGTCTTAAGGATGCTTTGGTTGGAATTCCAGGCATTAGTGGTTTATCAACTGAACAACGCAAGCGCCTCACCATAGCTGTGGAGCTTGTTGCAAACCCTTCCATCTTGTTCATGGATGAACCTACTACTGGACTGGATGCAAGGGCAGCTGCTATTGTCATGAGGGCAGTGAAAAATGTGGCTGATACCGGAAGAACAATTGTCTGCACCATTCACCAGCCAAGTATTGACATATTTGAAGCATTTGATGAGGTAGAAACTGGAAGTTCGTGAGAAAATATAATATAGTTTTATCATGATAACTAATGTCAAGATATTATATCGTGAAATGAAGTTCAATACGTCTGGCACTATACTTGTAATCATTGTGGTTTATCTATGGAACTTCCCTAATTTTCAGTTAGACTTTGAAACATCAACATTGTAGCACAGATCTCATGTATGATCCTAGTAGCCTCTTTTTTTTTTCCCGAACTGCAACCGGGCTTGTTAAAGACCCCCTATCGCTTACGAGGAATTGAACTCATATCTTTGTCACGAGGAAATAGATCTTTACCAGTTTCCAGTAGGCTAGCATCTAATCCTCTTTAGTACCAGCCTCTAGATGTACACAACATATAAACTTTGGTCCAACCTCTAATAACATTCTTCCTGTGCAGCTAATTCTATTGAAGTCTGGTGGACGTGTGATCTACTCTGGATTATTGGGTGAAAATTCAAGTGAAGTCATTGAGTACTTTGAGGCAAGTTTTCCACACAGAACAATCATATTTTTTTTAGAAATTCCTTTCGCCATTATCTGGCATGAAAATACTTCTCAACTTTGTTTTATAATTTTACATTCATTTATACATAACAGAGGATCCCAGGAGTAGCAAGCATAAATACGAACTATAATCCAGCGACGTGGATGTTAGAGGTTACTTCCAAAACAGCAGAAGCTGAACTTGGTCTAGATTTCGCCCAAGTTTACCAAAGTTCAGCTTTGCACGAGTGAGTTCCACTTCAAGCAATCCTTCCATTTGATCTTTAAGAAACAACATACTTTCAACTGTGGACATTTCTGGTCTAGTTAGAGTGATAGATGGGCAATGGCCTGTTTCACTGATTGCCACTATAATTTCAGGAGAAATAAGGAACTGGTGAAAAGCTTAAGTATTCCACCTCCAGGCTCGGTACAGCTGCTTTTTCCAACCCGATTCTCACAAAACAGTTGGGGACAATTCAAATCTTGCTTGTGGAAACAACACCTATCTTACTGGAGAAGCCCTTCATATAATTTGATGCGGTTAATGTTTATGATTTTTTCATCTTTTCTTTTTGGCCTAGTCTTCTGGGATCAAGGGAAGAAAATGTAAGTAAAGCACAAGTGCGTTTATCTTAGCCTTAGTAAGAGTTGACATGTACGCGAGTGTTAAGTGTCATATTTCTACTATCATGGCTGCAATGTGTTTTCTTATGCTTTACTTGAAGGAGTTCATTTAGTTCTCACGAAATAGACTCTGTCACACCCTTGCACACACACATATATTTGATATATTCATTTTCTATATAACAGAGACAATCAACAGAGTTTGTTCAATATGCTTGGGTTGATCTTTAGTGCTACAATATTCTGTGGCATTAACAATTCTTCTTCAGTAATACCATATGTCACCACAGAAAGAGATGTTCTATATCGCGAAAGATTTGCTGGGATGTATGCTCCTTGGGCTTATGGACTTGCACAGGTAATTTGGTTGTTTCAGTTTTTCCTCTCGAATGAACTTTGCTTACATAATGCCAATACATTATTTTTTTTTTCATTAGTTATTTTTAGCTAATAATTTTTTTGAAGTTTGATCATTTAGACATTTCCAATTTAGCTTTTCTCTAGTAATATGTGAATTAAATTTGTAGGTGGCAATTGAAGTTCCTTACATCTTTGTCCTATCACTTGTTTATGTGATTATCACGTATCCGATGATCGGATATTTTTGGTCAGCTTACAAAGTGTTGTGGTACTTGTACTCCATCTTCTGCACATTGATGTACTTCACATATATGGGAATGATGCTGGTTTCATTGACACCAAGCTACCCACTAGCTGCCATTATTAGTTCTTCCTCCTATACAATGCTAAATTTGTTCTCTGGATTTATAATTCCCCAACCGGTAAGCCTTTATTCTTCTGTTGCAAATTTGTTTATCCTCCAAATAAAAGAAAAAACTTAGTGTCAATTATGGTGTTTTTGTTGCAGCAAATTCCGAAGTGGTGGTTATGGTTGTATTATGTGATGCCAACATCTTGGACACTAAACGGCATGCTAGCCTCTCAATATGGCGATATAGAGAAGGAGATAATAGTGTTTGGAGAAACGAAAACAGTGGCTGCATTTCTAAGAGATTATTTTGGATTTCATCGTGATCGTCTACCTCTAGTCGGTGCTATGTTAATTCTATATCCAGTTCTTTTTGCTTCTATATTTGCATTTGCTATTGGAAGGTTTAACTTTCAGAGGAGGTGATTTGTTGTCATCTTATTAGCTTAGGCATTCCTATACAATTATGGGAATGTTCTTAAAAAGTTGATTTAGGAATGTTGATTTATAGGAGGTGTTGTCATCTAATAGCTTAGCTTAAGTTAATGTTCATTTTTGTATGGACAGAATGAAATGAATATTTATAAATGACACCATCTACTTCACTTCTCTATTTCATATTTTAGTGTTTCCTTTCATGTCATCGATCATTTTATTATTTTTTTTTGAATAAATATACGGCTTTCATTAGAGGGAAAGATCATACATAATAGACTCCACCAACATCGAAGGAGGAGACGTAAAACTGTTTTGACAATTTAGCAAACAAGGAACTCTAGCCATAACATGGGCTACTCCATTTGCTTGTCTTTTAACAAAAGAAAGAGATAATCCAGGACTCGAACGTACATGACCAACTTCAAGCAGATTATCAGTCGAACGACAAGTAGCTTGCACTGAAAGTAGCTAATCAGATTCAATAACCACTCTGCTGTACTGCATAGTTAACATCCAATTTAAGCCTTCAAAAATAGCACATGCTTTTGATTCGACCGCTGTACTTACCTCAGCCATACAACACAACTTCCCTGCTATAAAAGCTCCCGTATGATTCCTGAGAACTAGACCAATGGAGAAGCTACCTCTGTTCTATTGAAACGATGCATCAACCTTAAGTTTTAAATAACCTACTTCTGGTGCCAACCATCTCTGAGTGTTGTTGGAGGAATTTCGTAACAACACGAAATCGGAGGGATGCTCGAATAGTAGAGCGATTTGTATGAATATGACTATGTGGCTGTTTTAGGGGATTAGGGATGACTATGTGGCTGTTTTAGGGGATTAGGGTTTATGAAAAAAGTAGGGCTGGACTTTACAGGTGTCTCGATTTGTCTCGTGTATCGGATCCCCCTGCCAAGATGATCACGTACCAATTTATATAGCCCACGTAGTTCTGCGCAATTGTGGGAGAGACTTTAGGGATAAACTTTTTTAATGTGGTAATTACTGATTTTATCTGATTTAATCTTATCGTTGTGATATCTTCCTGATTTGAAGAATATCGTTTGGAGATATTTTCCGTAATTGATTGTTTGGGATTGATTCTTTCCTCGTTTCAGAGAGAGGATAAAACTTAGTAATTAAGAAATAATTATTAATCTTAATTAATAATTAACAAATATTAGAAATTTGGGAGTTATTAGACCATGCCAAAAATATGGCATAACAACTAGCCCCCAGTTCTTCAGTGTAGCTTGCTGCAGTGGAGAACTAAAAATTCTTCAAGCTTCCAAATTTCTTGAGTCGCTGAAAAAACTGAAAATAGATGATTATAAAAACATATAGAGCACCATTGTGCTCGTTAGGCGTATGCGGATGCAAGTGTGATAGAATGCGATGACTAGTATAAGATATGTATTTGCCAAGGTTTTCAAATGTGCGAGTATAAATAATATTTTTGAAATCCTTTGCGATCCTTGTTGTCTAGTTAGGACCTTGGCGTTTGTATATATCCCGAATTGGCATACACGCTTTTCAAGTGTCTCATGCAACCACATAAGGATGTGTCTGGCGGGGTCTTCAATAAGAGATGTAGATGTAATCTTGTCGAACTTTGCACGCGTCCCTTCTTGGGCTAGTTGTGCTGAGATTTCCTGGCGAACCTCGCACGCGTCCCTTGTTGGGCTAGCTGTGCATGTCTTAAAGATATTGTGCACAGGGATGCCTTCCCACCCATGCGACCTTGAGTTCAAGATCTGGTCATGGGCCTTCAATAATAATCCAGAGGGTGCTGTACTTTACTCAAGCGTGTAGCATTGCAGAATTTATAGCTTGTCCAGGCTACCCTACTTGACATTGAATTTGCAAGTTTGGAAATATTTTTGACATATATGTACTTTCGCGACGATATATGAAATTTTTTTTACAAATCCATATGCAATAATAAATATGCTCTTTTAAGAATGTCGCGATATTTATTTTTTTCAAATATAATGCTTTTTTCTTTGTAAAAAATCTTTTTTAGAATTATGCGTTTCGCATATATATTTTTCTTCAAAATATGCAGCTCGTACGGGATTGTAAAATATCCACAATCAATCAGCATAAATATCCGCAATTCATCAATATAAATATCTCGTACGATATTTTCTAAATCGCAATAATTTTACAAGCATAAAAATATCTATTGCTCGCACGATGTCGGAAAAGCGAAATATACGAGATCACTGCAGGGTTCCACTCTGCAAGAACTCCGAATCATTCTCTTGAAGCTCGTCCTCTTCATATAAAACCTGTTGTTGCTGATACCTTCTTCTCGGTTCCTTCTTCTCCTTCTTCCATAACCTGAGCTCGGAGAAGGAATAGATAAGAGGGCCCTATGGAGAATGTGGTCAGAAATCCATAATAGAGTCCGACCACAACGACCGAATTGATTATCTTCATGCATAAGGATACTATTTTCTGAATAATAAATATTTTTTTGTAAAAATATTTAAAGACATGATTTATGCATGCATGGTATAATATAATTAATTAGCAGAATTAAATTGAGGAGGAAAAGTAAAACGTATCTTTGTTTCGGGCCGATTGTGGATTTCAGAATACTGCCCGTGGTTGCTTCTTGTTGTTGTGCTTTTTGCTTTCCAACCCTTTTTTTTACTTTGGTCTTCCAGTTGTTTACATTGATCTTCCAGCAGGACCTGCACCATGTCTTCATGCATCCTTCTAAATTCTAATTTGTTGTCTATGTGTTGCAACTTCTCTTCTTTTTTTCGTGCCAATACTCCTTTTCTTTTTTTTTTACTGACACGGTCCTACGAGCTATCCATGTGTATAAATTGCTTGTTCTTAGTTGACTTTTTTTTATTCCACCGTTGCTTTCTTTGGTTGGTTCCTTGCTGCACTTGTGTTGTTAATAAAACCTTTAAGTTCTTTTTTTCTTGCCGCTTTGATTAATAAAACCTTCAAGTTTTTTTTTTCTTTTCTTTATTTCCCTTCCTGCTCTGCTGTGGTGCTCCTTTATCTTGCTTTGCCAATTCTTTTGTTTTTTTTTTTTCACTGATATGCTTCGCCTTGCTTTTCCATGGTCTGAACTCCCTCTTTTTTTTTTAACAGATCCTGCCACTGTATCTTCTCTTTGCCTTTCTTTTTTAATCTTTATTTGACTTGTGTACCCAGATTTTTTTTTTGTTGGCTTCCGTTGTTGCTGCTTCCTGTGAGTTACTCCCCTTCTTGTCGTCACCGTTAAACAATCGTATGGGATAAAAATTGCAGCAAACGATTTTTTTTAGGCCCCATGAATGTGTGAATTAAAAACCCATTACCCCGTGTACTGAATAAATTATCTGTCCTCCACAGATAATAATAATGCCCTCCTTCTAGCGCCAAATGTTGTTGGAGGAATTTCGTAACAACACGAAATCGGAGGGATGCTGGAATAGTAGAGCGATTTGTATGAATATGGCTATGTGGCTGTTTTAGGGGATTTGGGTTTATGAAAAAAGAAGGGCTGGACTTGACAGGTGTCTCGATTTGTCTCGTGTATCGGATCCCCCTGCCAAGATGCCTACGTACCAATTTATATTGGATCAAGCCCACGTAGTTCTGCGCAGTTGTGTCTATCCCTGAGGGATAAACTTTTTTAATGTGGTAATTACTGATTTTATTTGATTTAATCTTATCGTTGTGATATCTTCCTGATTTGAAGAATATCGTTTTGAGATATTTTCCGTAGTTGATTGTTTGAGATTGATTCTTTCCTCGTTTCAGAGAGAGGATAAAACTTAGTAATTAAGAAATAATTATTAATCTTAATTAATAATTAACAAATATTAGAAATTTGGGAGTTATTAGACCATGCCAAAAATATGGCATAACACTGAGTAAGGACACAGTGCTCCTGGATGGAATTTGAACTGCTGCTCTACTTACCTTATAGCCAACTTCCAAGTTCCAATCCGAGAAGAATTTAGCAGACCAGTCCATTGCAATGATAGGAGTAACTGTTTTGCTCTCCCAGACTTTTTTGTTCCGGAAAAACCAGTCCCCACAAAACTTTAGCAATACGAATATCTCCTCATGGCCAGCACTTCCAATTTTTTGAATAAGCCAATCTTGGGCGAACTCGACAGATTGCATGTCATATATATCATATAAAGAATAATAAAAAACACCATAGAATCTTATATAAAATCGTATTTAGATTCTAATTTTCACATCAAAAATGATGTTTTACATAAAAATAGAATCTGACAAAAAATTATAATCAAATATAACATGATTACACATAATTTTATTGTTACAAAAATATATATAAGATTTTATACCGGATTCTATGTAATATTTGATTTTTAAATTTAGATGAGATTATACATTAAATTCGATATGTTACGTTTAATTATCGTTGAAATTTGTGATTCTTATAACAACAAATAATTTTTTATGAAAAATAAAGTTTTGTGATGGTGGTTTTTATTGTTCTTTATATAAGGTGTTCTTTGTAGAATGCAACTCATATATATATATATATATATATATATATATAGGCCTTTGCTCCATACAGAACACTCTTATATAACAAACAACAAAGAACACCTTAGATCTATTAGATCATTTGGCCCCGCCAGGGGCACCCAATACAAAAAGTTATTATTTTTTTACACTCTATCAAGCCAGCAAAAAAAAAAAAAAAATTTACTGTTCATGATGACGTCACTGATGACGTCACTGATGACGTCACTGATGACGTCATCATCATGAACAGTAACTTTTAAATTTTTTTTTTTTTTTTGAGATGATGGATGGATAGAGGGTAAAAAAATAAGAACTTTTTGTATTGGGTGGCCCCGCCAGGGGCAATGGATCTATTAGATATGAGGTGTTCTTTAGTGTTTGTTATATAAGGTGTTTGCTATGGAGTCCAACCCTATATATATATATATATATATATATATATATATATATATATATATATATATATATATATATATATATATATATATATATATATATATAGGCTAGCGTTCAAATAGAAACCAACCTTAGAATAGAAACTAGAAACCTACACTAAACAAATTATATTTCATTTATTTTAATGGCCCCGCTAGGGGCACCTTCACAAAAAACTTATAAAATTCTTGGCTCTATTCAATAAAAAAATAAAAAAATTACTGTTCACGTGCTGACGTCACAGCCACGTCATCACGTGAACAGTAACTTTTTTATTTATTTATTTTTTTTTTGAATAGAGCCAATAATTTTATACGTTTTTTGTATTGGGATACCCCTAGTTTGATCACTAGATTAGCTTGAAAAATTTAATTTAGGTTTAGTTTCTGTAAAATTGTATAATCTGAAACCTGCTAACTGCCAGGAAGGCTCATAATTAGGGTTTTATGACTAGGTGCCTAGAAAGGCTCATAGCTAGGGTTATCGAAGAATACGGGAAATGTTTCCTCGGATGGTCGGGTTGAATCTACGAGATTAGAGCTCAAGGACCGCACAATATCGATGCGTTGGCCTGCCAAGAACCCTAATAATGCTATGTCACACAAGTGTATACGTGCTCTCAATACCTCAAGGTGTATAAGTGTTGAAGAAGATCCCGCAAACTGTCTACCTACCTCTATTTATTGAGGATCAAGCCTGAAGATAGTTCTGATCAGTTGGTTATGATAATTATCCCGTTTGTGAAGGGATTATCACCGTTATTTCTATTATGATCGAGTATGATGTCAAAATCAGGTTGCCAAGCTGTTTTTGGAGTGTCGAAAACTTATTTCTGTATATTTATCTTTATTATCAATGAATTATAATGTTTATCAGTTTAGAAATGTATTTCAGTGATAGTGACGTGCTCCTAAAAGATAGGAGGCTTTCCTTATCTGATTTTGTGGTTTTGTCAGGCTTCCGGGGGAGCTGAGGAAACCGCCCGGCAACCCAAACATCGGGAGCCCCTCCAGTAAGTCAGCTATGGGAGCTGTGCAGGGAACCCATGGCCCCCATCTGGTGGGTGCACCAGTAGCTATATTATGGCAGTCATACCCCCGGGTCCCTAAGCCTCATATTTTCAGACTTGGGAGCCTAGTCAACCATTTAATCTAGCTACAAATTAGTCTCTAATCTCATAATGGATCTAAACCTGATTCATGCTAGATTTTGGTCTCAACAACATCATTCTCTGTAAAAGTATTATATAACTATTTTAGTAGATTCCGTGGATGATTGGTAGAAAGTTGTTTTTTTTCTTTTGTAGTTTATATCATTTTTGTAATTTACTAACTGTGATGAGAAATCTAGTAATAATGAATTATATCCCTTGTCATTTTTGGTTTTGAATTTGATTTTCTCTCAACTTAAAATTTATTAAAAATATTTGATATTGATAAACTTGTAAGTTATAATTTTTTTTTTGAAATTAACTTCTAAGTTATAATTAAAATGTAATTAAATTTTTTGTTTGTATATAATGAAAGTCCTAGTTATTATTCATCAATTATTCAATTGACTTAAGGTTGTGTTTGGAAACATGTATTTCATTTTAAATGTTGGATTTTAAATGACATGATTTGAATTGTTATTTCAAATTCTCGTATTGATGTTAATATTTTGAATGTCTTGGATTTCAAGTGAAATTCAAGTCCAAATTCTTATAATCATCTAAACATGTAATTTAAACAAATTTAAATTTTAAATGAAATTCCGATTTCCAAACAATTTATAAGAGAATTTCAATTTTTTAAAAAAAATTAAATTTTTTAGAATAAATGTATTAGATATAATTCGATGTTTTTGTTGGAATTCGAGCATCAAAACGCAATGGAAACAATAAAATTAAATCGAATTTCAAGCCTGGGATCCATGTTTAATGCTTGAATAATCATGGTAGTAAGAATATGTTTACCTTTTGAAGCTTTACAATCGTAACAATGATGGAGATACAAGCCTCCCACGAATACTGAGCACTCCTCTTCGAAGCCTCCTCTACGAATACTGAGCACTCCTCTTCGAAGCCTCCTCTACGGTATCCACACGAACACTCTAAGAACGATTCTTGAATGGAAGGAAGGTACTAGCCTCCAATGAAAATATATGAGATCTTGATTTTAGGGTTAGGATGTTTTCGGCTGTAGTATAATTTTTGTCGTACAAAAAAAATTATCCCTTCCTTTACTATCATCATGTATATATATGATAGTATAAGACAAAAAGCCCAAGCCAAAACCTAGCCCATGTATGATTTATTTAAATAATAAAATCTAATTCTATTATTCAAATAAATAATAATTAAGTCAAACTTAATTATTAAAATCATATCTCATATATCCTTGTATTTTATTATAGCTTAATTAAGTCCCACTTAATTAATATAATAAAATCCAACTTATCATTAATTAATTTAAATTCATAATTTAAATTAATTCTTCCTTTAAAATGTTCTATGTGTTTGACCCTGTAGGTTATTATTTATTTTGGCAATAATTTTATTCTCCAATAAAATTATAAACAATGAGCGGTATCTAGTAATACATCATTGCTACCCAATTAAATAATAATTAAATCGTGATTCGATAAACCTTTTGTGATTAATGTTCCCGTGTAATATAATCCCTTTAACCAAATTTTATAGATTAAACTCGAGGCATGTATATTGTCATCCTCTTCATAATTTAATCCGGGTTTACTTGATCCATGAGTAGACTATTAAAACAAATCATCATTTGAGCACGGCCATGTATTTTATAGTCTCACTCAATCAAGAGGCCAATAATATCTCTCCTATCTGATAGGAGGGTTAAATCCTTTATCTATCATTCATATTTCTCATATGATTCACAATATACCCGATGTCCACTTTTATCATTACCCGGTCAAAGGTAACTTTTAATGTAGTCAAAGTATATTATCCTCGTATAGAAATATAATGATCTCAAGTCAAAGGATCATTACACCATTATCACTATGAGTCTTTCTTATGACTTAATTAACATGAAGAATCTCACGGTGGGTCTGTCCAGTACCATGTACTCCTACATGTACCTATGTATTGACTTTAGTATCTCCATACTTATAACCAATGAGATGTGGTTATCAGTAAAAACATACTAGTCTATTTATGTATTATTATTGTCCTGTATAATAATACTCGACTAGGGACCTTTAAGAATATGATATACTATATAATCTCAAATTCAAGTTATATACTTAAACTATATAATGTGTATCATTATTCTAAGGACATTTATTATGCTAACAAATATCGCAGTAATTAGAGTCATAATAAATACATTTATTTAATAATCAAATGACATAAGGTTTATTTAAGAAACAATGTATTGCCTCTAGGGCACATACACTAACAGTTTTAAATAAAAACGAAATTGTTTAGTATAAATGTATTAGATAATTATTTTCTATGAATAATGACTTGATTAAGTAAGGAAATACAAATAATTTGAACTTGGCTTAACTCTTTTTTTTATAATTAAATTTATATACGATTTTGACTCAAAAAAGAAAAAAAAATTATGTACGATTTATTTATTGGCGTTAGTCGAGTTTGAACATAAATTATCTTTCTAATTAGATAACTACTTTCAAATAAACATCAAATTCAGTTTGAGCGGGTTAATAAAGATTAATCCCTTTGTTCCAATATATCTTTTTTCTTTGATTTTTGTGATTAAATTTACTCAATTTTGACCAAAAAAATCATATCTATATTATTATACTATAATAAGCAAAAGGGTATTTTGTAGTTTAGTTAACCCCATTTTTGGTTATCCCCTATTTTAGATTATCTTTTTCATTTACGACAGTTAGATTTGCAACTCAAATAAATAATAATTGTTGGATACAATACTAAATGTTGTTATATATAGAGGTCTAATGTTCGAATCCCGCCACCAACATTTTAATTTAAAATTAATACTAGAAAATGTTATATAGAAAGGTTGGAGGTTCGATTCCCGCCAACAACATATTAATTTAAATTTAATACTAAAAGTTGTTATATACAAAGGTCTAAATTGTGAATCCTTCCAACAACATATTAAAAATAATATTTATAATATGTTTGCAAGGGCTATAAGCTTGTAACATATAATAAAAATAAGAGTTAACTGCACTTTGCATCCATTATCTTTACTCTAATTTCAATTATGTATATGTAGTTTCATAAATTGCACTTTGCATATCCTCTAGTGTTTGGATAATAAACTACAAATCTAGTTTGAGTTGTATCAGGTGTTAGGTTAGGGGCTACACAATTACGAGATTCAAACAAGCAAAGCAAAACAAAGCAAACACACAAATATATTGAAAGTATGCACCTAGAGGGGGGGGTGAATAGGTGTATTAGGTTAACTATAGTCTATTTTTATTTGTACCGAAATTCTTCCAGAAATATTTCAGCTTGCTGAAATATAGATACTAGAATGAATCAGCTTGCTGATATTAACTAATGCAATGCAGTGCAATATGAAATGTGCAGAAAAATAAAATGAACACAAGATCTTTTAGCCAGGTTCGACCCCTAATCCCCTATGGTCTACGTCCTGGTCCCTTACCAACTTGGTAAGAGAATATATTATTGATCAGCAAATAAACCAATTACAAGATCCAATAATATATCACCCAATTTACTGATAACAGCTTGCTGGAACGAACTGCTCCCCCTGAGTAAAACAGCTCCTTTGAACCTCAAAGCCTTTCTAACAGCCTTGCTCCCTTGAACACTGAATTCCTTGAAGTCCCCCTTCTTGAATTCCTCTAGTTCCTTGAACAACCTGTTGTATAGACCAATGAGTTCCCCTTGAGCACAATACTCCTTGATCACCAAGATCCCCTTGCTGTTATGCAGTGAAACCAATTCCCAGTTGTTGATAACAGCTTGCTGAAACCCTGTTTCTGAACTGCCCTCTAAGTACTATACTACTCCCCGTAGTACAAACTTCTCTAGCTTCTAGTTCACCAAACCCTCGTTTCCCAAGACTACTATCCAACAACTATAATTACAACTTTAACAAGGATTGAATTGATAGATATTACAACTCAAATAATATGACTCTTTATATATATAAACCGTGTAATATATCTTAGAGCTCAAGAATATTATTTATGGATTTTGCAATGTAAACAACTGAGTTGTTATGTATAAACGATATGAAGGATATTCAGGAGTGTTCAGTGGTGTATCTTCGTTTGTATCACAAGTGAGAGTATATAGAGGCAATGTCCAACGTTCATATTATTCAAGCAAAGAGCCGTTGGTTGATTTTCAGATTTGATTCATGAAGAACGTGGTTTGAGTAGACAAGAATGATTCTCATGCAAAGAAGTCTAAGTTGGGTGCTGAGATCGTGGTAGGATGTTTCAAGAAAGATTCTCATGCAAAGAAGTCTAAGTTGGTGTGCTGAAAAACGTGGGAGTGTTTGTGAAGTCAATGTGTTTGGATGGAGACATGTCATATAACATTGTTTAGTGTATCTCCATGCTTGAGTGTTTTGTTTGTGGTGATTCTGAGCTCTTTAGAATATATATTATACACGTAATATATATATGTAAGAGTCCTTACATTTAAATCTAAATAGCAGCTCTTTGTATTTCTGAACGTGTTCTTGATAGTTTCTGTGTTCCCAGAAACGGCTTGCTGAATGTCATAACAGCTTGCTGAAAGTTTAACTCAGCTTGCTGATTTCGTATAACTCTTGTGTTAATAATTTCCTGAAACGGCTTGCTGAATGTCCTGTTACAGCATGTTAGTATAGCAAAATATATGTAATCAATTAACCATCAAAATCAAATAGGCTTTCATATATTTAACGCGGAAAACCCACGTCCCAAACTCGTATTATTAATCTTAACAATATCAATAATACATCAATCACTCGATGTATATATCACTCACACGATACTCAAGCCAAAACAATACTCAAGCATACATAAAACATAATATGACTATGTTTATATAGCCACCAAGACTTGCCATTCTTGATACCTAATTACATAACTTTGTGAACAAGACATACCATCTATAATAATTGTCTTTCCATACAATTATTATCTTATCAATATATGACTTGTATCACCAAGGCCCATACTACCGTATTGGGTTTAAGCCCAACAATCCTCCCCTTCAACCCAATACAGTTCCATGCACAACCGATTTAACGGTCACCATCAAGACATCGACGTCCATCCGCCAATGCATCCCCTCGAACAAAAGCCTCTCCTTCTAGTACAAAAAGATTTCTTTTGTCCTTCCATCCTTTGAGTATCTCTAAATCCCTTTTAGTGACCACCAAAATACCGTTCTTCATCATGACAGTATATCCCAAATCAACTAATTTACCCAATGAAATTAGATTTTGATTTAACTCCGGTATGTACCTCACTTGAGTTAACTTTCGAACACGACCATTGTGAAGTTTCATCATTACCTCACCAATGCCAGCAACCTTTACCCTCTTACCATTTGGTAAAGCTACCATCTTTCCATCACACTTCTTGTAGGACGAGAACCACTCCCTCCTAGCACATATGTGATGAGAACATCCAGAGTCAAGCACCCATTCTTTTTTCGATCCCTTATCTTCTTGTACTAAAAGAGCACCACCTTCCACAAGCGAAACACTACCTCCTCCTCGAGTTTTCTTCAACTCCTTCAAGTCTTCTCTTGCCTTTAGACACCAGGATTGTATATGTCCCAATTCATCACAATAAAAGCACTTGATATTAGGGTTATGTTTCTTACCAGACTTCTTTTTCTTGTCACGTGCATCCACCACGAGTGCACTTCCATCAGATGCGTCACTCGATCCTTGCTTCATCAATCTTTCGGACTCTAGAATAACAACAATAGTCTCATCCGAAGCTAACTCCATATTCCCAACCAATAACGAAGTAATCACAGTACTATACTTCTTTGGTAGAGACACAAGTAAAAGAACAGTTTTGTCCTCATCCTTCAATTTTTCATCCAAATTATTCAGCTGGTTGATCAGGCCATTAAAACGATTGAAAGGCATATGATGTAGCCTATTTGTATTTCGAGGATATAACTCAACTTAAACAAGATTGTAGTAGTAAATAGTATGTAGACTGTCACAGGAATCTCAGATTGTATTATCTGTTAGAAGAAAAAGATCAAGGTCAATCTATAGACTTGAGGAATTACTACATTGAAAGAAGCTCACTCATCCGATCAAGCCTCAGTGAAGTATTCGTTAAAGAAGTGGATTCGTTTAAAGTGACAGAGATTCAACAGTGACAGAGGCAGTACAGAAGAATTAAAGAGAGAGAGGAGAAAAGAAAAGGAACCAGATTTTAAAGTCAATATATGAAGAACAGTCATTGCGGTTAGTCACTCATGAACCAGACAGTACATCGAGTGTCAACATTAAACAGTGGTTATTCGTCATTAACTTCAGTGGTTCAAGCTATCAAGACTGGTATGTGGGAAAAACATTGTGCAAGCAACAGGAGTGCTAAATTCAGTAACCACAATGATTTTATTATCAAGTGAACTGGCTACGAGGAAAAAGAATTACCATAAAGAAATTCTAAGTGATATATTCTTAATGCTGAAACCCCGGTTAGAATTGTTGTATTTTTTGCTAAGCAAAAGGAGTCCGGTTTCACATCCTCAAGAGACCGTAGCTTACACCTGGACGGGTTATGAGAAAATAGAATTATCATAAAGAAATTCAAAGTGATATATTCTTAAAGCTGGAACCCCGGTTGGAATTGATATATTTTTTGTTAAGCAAAAGGAGTCCGGTTCCAGACGTTCAGGTAACCGCAGTTTAGAGTTTAAGTATAATTTTATATTAATAAATATTTTATTTATTTAGAAAATTATATTTATAAATATCTAATAATATTAGATATTTATTTTTATAATTTCTGGATTAAAATAATTATTTATTAATTAAAAATTATAAGCTGTGCGGGATAAAAAGCATTTCTACGGAGCCCATTTCATATAAAACAAAATAGGCCCCGGTTTCGTGTGATTTGCTAGCAGGTCATCTTACAAAGCTGATTGCTACTAGGAAGAGTCATCCTGACTCTTGGAAGAACATCCTGACTCTTTCCAGTACAAAGCTGATTACTACTAGGAAGAGTCATCCTGACTCTTTCCAGTTCAAGTGCTGACTCTTGCTAGTGTTAAACCTGACTCTTTCCAAGCCTTTCTGACTCTTCCCGAATTTCCTGAATATATTAGAAAGAGTCAGCCTGACTCTTCCTAGTGCAGCTGGTGGTTAAAATAGACAGAAGGTTCAAGATGTAATATAAAACAATCAGAGGCGGCTCAACACATACACAGAATAATAATCGGATATTATAATAATATTTAATATATTAGTCTAATTTTCAATTAAACTTATCATTTTAAATAAATTTACAGGATTAATCGGATTTCAAAAATCGAATCGGCTAGCTACCTTACAGAGGATTAATCGGGGATTAATCGGCTAAATCGGGGATTTTTAGAACCATGCTTACAAGAGGTGTGGAAAAACAATAAAATGAACCATCCTTGCACCGACTCCTAGTATTAGTTGTTCTGAAACTACAACATACCTATAAAATACGTACTTCAGTGTTCTGTATGTTTGTGCATCACATTGGTCTTAACTCTTCCTGAAGGACTACTAAATACATATTCTGGCATTCAAGACTGGTAGTGAATCTTGTTGAATAATATTATAGTATAAGATCCTGTTGGGGCCTTCCTCTTCCTCTAATACCTTAAGGTTTTAGATAAGTTGGTTACTTAACATGGTATCAGAGTTTATTTAGTTTAAATATTTACTACGTACAAAACGTATCGATCGAGGAGGAGTGTTGAATAATATTATAGTATAAGATCTTGTTGTGGCCTTCCTCTAATACCTTAAGGTTTTAGATAAGTCGGTTACTTAACAAATCTAAAATTGTTTACCAATTCATGATCACGTGGGCCTGATGGCCGGCTTTAAGATAGGTCTTCGTGCACCACTTGACCAAACCCTTGTACCAATTTTTTTGTTATAAGAGAAGCTGCTAAGAAAAAATTCTATGAACAAGTTTATTCACTTTCTAGTTACACTTTACTACGTATTAGAATCTGTTAGGTCGGATACACCAAGCAGAATTTCCTACAACAAGGTCCATTAAATATTCCTTACTGAAATATGCAAATTTTCAGAATGTTAGATACCTGTCCTTCCTTTGTCCATTAGGAAAAGATCTGGCACACACACCAAACCCACAAACATTATGTGTGTGTGTATATACGTCTGTGAAATTCTCTTCCCACCCTGCTAGTGTGGAGCTCTACAAGGTAATCCAGTATGGCTTCGTTAGATGGTAGCAATGAAAAAGAGTCACTAAGAACAGAGCTATCAGACATTGGCATGAGATCAACTTTCGGGCATCTTAGCTGTAGTTTCCGAAATAATATTACTTTACGTTCTTTGGACTACAGTTCTGAGGATCATCACTCCGAACAATGGGTTTGTTGTATACAAAAGTAGTAAGCTAAGTACTCAGAGTGTTTGGAA
Organism: Kitagawia praeruptora; assembly: GCA_037693485.1. Taxonomy (NCBI): domain Eukaryota; kingdom Viridiplantae; phylum Streptophyta; class Magnoliopsida; order Apiales; family Apiaceae; genus Kitagawia; species Kitagawia praeruptora. Next base: position 99,346,623 of record CM075352.1, on the reverse strand, counting down.
ATAAAGACGTTGGATTGCTTTTTATTAAACACGACTGTTACAATTAAATAGAAATACAAGAAAACAACTCTAGCTACTAAATAGGGCCACTAGCCAACTAAGATCCTAAACTTACTCCACTACTCTTATTTGAACAACTGATAATCAACAACTCCTACAAACTAGAAAGACTCAGTCGTGTGTACTCAGTCATGTGTAAAGCCCACAACTGAAAAGCCCAACCTACTCTAGACAGGCCTAATGTAATGTTTGAGATTACAAACACAACATTTGCCACCCTTAATCTCAAACTCGTGCCTGCAACTTCTTCACTCCCAAAAGCATGCGCATCCTCTCGAACTTCACAGTGCCAAGGGCCTTGGTTAAACAATCTGCACGTTGCTTGTCTCCACTTATGTGCTTAACCACAATCTCCCCACGTTCGACACATTCTCTAATAAAATGATAACGTATATCGATATGCTTACTTCTCCCATGAAAAACAGGATTTTTAGCTAAGTCAATAGCTGATTTGTTATCGATATATAGTATCACTGGACCAATAAACGTTGCAGACATCTGATTCAGAACATTTCGTAACCATATACCTTGACAAGCAGCTGCTGTGGCGGCCATAAATTCAGCTTCACAAGTCGATAAGGCAACACATTTCTGTTTTTGTGACACCCAAGAAACTAGACTCTCATTAAGATAATATGCCATTCCTCCAGTGCATTTACGATCGTCAACAGCTCCTCCAAAATCGCTGTCTGAATACCCCGTGATCATGTTGTTTTCACTGTTGCTCGAGTACACTAAACCATAATGCAAAGTACCTTTGATATATCGCAGAATTCTCTTGGCTGCTGTCAAGTGCATGACTGTAGGATGCTCCATGTAACGACTGATTACTCCAACAGAAAATGCAATGTCGGGTCTGGTATTTACCAAATATCGCAAGCCTCCAACCATGCTCTTGTACATTGTAGAATCAACAGATTTTCCCTTTTCATCCTTCGACAATTGCTCCTTAGGATCCATTGGGTATTTCGAAGGATTACAATCTCCTAACCCAGCCTTCTCTAGTATCTTCTTAGCATAGCTTGACTGTTTGAGCTCGATGTATCCATCACCTTGCTCCACCTCGATACCTAAGTAATAACTCAACTTACCCAGGTCTGTCATCTCGAAAAAACTTCCCATTTGTCTCTTGAAATCATCAATAGCATGGACACTAGCACCAGAAATCAATATATCGTCAACATAAACTGCAATTATCAAACAATTATTACCTTCACCTTTCGTATAAACTGCGTTTTCATGTGGACATCTTTTGAATCCCAGCTTTCCCAAACACTGATTCAGTTTGGCGTACCAAGCACGAGGTGCTTGTCGAAGCCCGTACAATGCTTTCCTTAACTTACACACCAAATGTTCTCGTCCCTGCTTCTCGAAACCAACCGGCTGTGCAACATAAACGTCCTCATCTATATCACCATTCAAAAACGCTGTCTTGACGTCCAAATGATGAACCTGCCAGCCTCTCTTTGCAGCCAACGCGAGAAGTAATCTCACCGTTTCTAGACGAGTCACAGGTGCATACACTTCATCGTAGTCAATCCCATGTTCTTGGGCATAACCCTTAGCCACAAGTCTCGCCTTATGCTTGATTATATTACCTGCTGCATCTTTTTTCAATTTAAAAATCCATTTCAACCCAATTACCTTAGCATTTGGTGGCAATTCTGTGAGAGTCCAGGTGTTGTTTCGCTCGATCGAATCAATCTCGACAGCCATTGCTTTCTTCCAATTCTTGTCCTTCGAAGCCTCACCATAGTTCGCTGGTTCTTCTACCCCCATCAAGTGTAATTCCTCCTCCATGATTACCTCCTCTGTATCATTATATATATCAGCCAGTGTCCTGGTTCTTTTGGGTTCGACACTATCATCATAGTTATCCGAGTCCAAGTGATACGAAGTATTACTGCCATCTGTATTATTGCCATCTGTTCCTTGCGACATGCTTGATTGCCCTTCGTTGTCATCGTCGCTTGCATTAGTGTCATCAGTTGCATTAGTGTCATTTGTGGGAATGTAGAAAGTGGCCTCTTCGTCGAACTCGCCTTCCTTTCCCAAATCATCCCAGGCCCATGGTTTTCCTTCTTCAAAAACAACATCTTTGCTCACATGAATGCGATTCTCTTTGGGATCGTATAGACGATATGCTTTTGACCCCGGTTCCTTCCCAAGATTAACAACACTAATACTTCGATCAGCCAATTTGTTCAACCCCTCTCTTGGCACCTTCATATGGGCTGTACAACCAAACACTTTGATGTGTCCAATGTCGGGCTTTGCTCCCTTGTCCGACCAGGCTTCATATGGCGTCACACCTGTCAATGAGCGAGTTGGCAACCTGTTCAATACATAAACGGAGTGTCTCACTGCTTCTCCCCAGAACTTTCTTGGCAATTTCATCTCTTTTAAGTAGCTCCTGGCCATCTCCATCACAGTTCTATTCCTACGTTCCACAACTCCGTTTTGTTGAGGAGTGTACGGAGCCGTATAATGTCTTATTATCCCTGCTTCTTCACAATAACTTTTGAATTCATTAGACGTGAACTCACCACCTCGATCAGTTCGGAACGTTTTCACCTTCCGTTCAGCTCCATCTTCGACCAAAGCTCGAAATTTCTTGAATGCAGCAAAAGCTTCTCCTTTTGATTCGAGAAAATATACCCACATAACACGGCTATAGTCATCTACCAACAAGAACACATACCTTTTACCCGAGTCTGTTTCTGGAGAAATAGGCCCACACAAATCTCCATGAACAAGTTCTAGAACCTTGCTGGCTGTAAAACTCGAGCTAGTTGGAATGCGTTTACGCGCTTGTTTTGACATGAGGCATCCAGTGCACACATCCTTGGGCTGCACTACTCGAGGCAATCCCTTCACCATTCTATCCTTAAACATCAACGATAAAGCCTGATAATTTACATGGCCTAACCGAGCATGCCACAGTTTGGACACCTCCTCAGTTTTTGACAATAAACATTCAGTGTGCTCAGATTCAATCAGAAGTTTATATAGACGGTTTGATGATCTCTTGACCTTAATAAGCAATTTCTCGTTTTCATCATACACCCACAAAAACTCTCCTCTAATAATTACTTTATTCCCATCTTCTGAAAGCTGACCAATGCTTATAATATTATTGCGTAGATCAGGAATGAAATATACCTCATTCAATAGGCGATCCTGTCCGTCTTTGCATTTCAGAATGATGGATCCTCTACCCTTGATCTCCACCGTTGTTCCATCTCCAAATTTAACACGCCCAGTTATGCCTTCGTCTAGCACATTAAACTTCGATTTTTGCCCGGTCATGTGATTACTAGCGCCGTTGTCAAGATACCATACATTTGAATTGTACTCCGTGTTTTCACCTTCCAATGCCAGACGTGGCCTTACGTCCCTTTCATTTAATAACATCAACTTTGAGTCCTCTCTTTCATATTTGGCAAGCAATAACGCCGGTTCGTCGTCATCAAATTTTGTCAAGTTTGCCTCCTGCTTCTGTTCCTTATTCCTCCTGGGCTTTCGACAATCAGTAGCAATATGGCCAAACAAGTGACAATTGAAACATCTTATCCTGGTTTTGTCACGAGCCATTCGACTTTTGAACTGGGCTTCTACACCTCCTTTACGCTTCAGCCATTCTTCTCTTGTGAACAGAAGTTTCTCGTCGTTGCTTTCACGTTCTTGCCACTCCTTTTCTGTGAGCAACAATCGGGTTTCATTTGTCTCAACCTTGCCCCTGGTTCTCTCTTCATGAGCTTTCAGAGCACCCATAGTTTCTTCAACAGTCATGGTCTCCAAATCGCTGAATTGTTCAATTGCGGACGTAATCTGCAAGTACTTTCCAGGCACTGCTCTCAACAGCTTTTTCACTACGTAGGCTTCCTCCATAGTTTCACCCAATGCTCTTATATTCGTTACGAGTGCATTCATCTTCATATAGAAATCGTCGAGAGGCTCAGAGTCCTTCATATTCAAACCCTCGAACTCAGACTTAAGAGTTTGGACTCGTGCATTCTTGACTCTGTCACCTCCTTGGCACAAAGTTTTGATTGCATCCCATGCTACCCTCGCTGATTTCTTTTCTGCAACTGAAAGTAGGATCTCCTCAGGTATTCCTTGATACATCATGGCCAACGCGATTTTATCTGTTTTCTCTTCGATCACAGCCTTCGGATCTGTTGGTTCCACAGCATTCCACACCCCTTGAGCTTGCATAAACACCTTCATCTTGATGGACCAGGCTGTGTAGTTACTCCTGTCCAACATAGGATAAGTCAGCCCAAATGACCCTGCCTTCGCCTTGCTCGCATCCATCTCTGACGTCCTTCAAGCTTCCACAGGTCTCGAAGCTCTGATACCAACTGTTGTATACAAAAGTAGTAAGCTAAGTACTCAGAGTGTTTGGAAATAAAGACGTTGGATTGCTTTTTATTAAACACGACTGTTACAATTAAATAGAAATACAAGAAAACAACTCTAGCTACTAAATAGGGCCACTAGCCAACTAAGATCCTAAACTTACTCCACTACTCTTATTTGAACAACTGATAATCAACAACTCCTACAAACTAGAAAGACTCAGTCGTGTGTACTCAGTCATGTGTAAAGCCCACAACTGAAAAGCCCAACCTACTCTAGACAGGCCTAATGTAATGTTTGAGATTACAAACACAACAGGGTTGAAATTTCTAGACTCTCTACATTCAAATGCTCGAGGTCATCGTCATCTGATGAGGATGATAAAAACACACCTGATGCATCGTCATCTGATGAGGATGATAAAAACACACCTGATGCTAAAAAGATGCAGGTAGTTGATGTCACTAAGCTTGATGCTTTAGAACGTCATATGTTTATTGAGAAGCTCATCAAGCATGCCGAACATGACAACCTTCAGTTGTTGCAAAAAATTAAGAAAAGAATAGACAAGTAGGCACTCTTTTCTTCTTACACATTAATATGTCAATGTAATGCATGCAAGCAAGCAAACTGCAACATTTGGGTTAAAATTTTAACAAATTTTTGCAGAGTTGGTGTGAGGTTATCCACAGTTGAGGTGAAATATACAAATTTGCATGTGGAAGCCGAGTGCGAGGTAGTTCATGGAAAGCCTCTCCCAACTGTATGGAATTCTCTACAAAGCATGATTTCTGTAAGTCTCTAATTTTATTTCCAAGTGAAACAAGAGATTCTTTGTTTTTCATATCTATTCATCATGCAGTATCAAACTTCTATATTGTTTGGACGAGGAGATAAAAATTAAAGTCTACAGGGTTGTATTTTCTTCATACCAAAGTTATTCCCTTCTACTTGACAACCAAGGCAAAGTTCCAAAGCATTACTGTGAGCCCCTGTTTTAAGTTTCACGCTGCATGCTTTGCAAACACATATTGTACGTTAGTAGTAGGAAGCATGGTGACCACTTTGCCTTGTGTTTATGACTATGCGCCATAACAAAATCAAAATCTATGATGAATGAAAGTCTTTCTTGCTTTGTTTCAGATTTGTTAATTCTTGACCTTTACAACTAATCTGCTTATATCCCGCGGCAATGTATTATTACTTCTTATTTAATATTGTAGTTTAACAGGATGTTGCTAAGCTTCCTGGATTAAAGCCAAAGGCGACCAAGATAAATATCATTGATGATATTAGTGGTATTATTAAGCCTGGAAGGTACACAACTGAGCTTATCATATTAGTTCGACTCGTTTAAACCTGCAAAGATCCGCAAATAACTGTTCTTTTGATATGTAGAAGGAGCAAAGCATTAGTCTCATTATTTGAAAATGTATTTTTAAGGTGCTTCTGATAAAGTTGTATTATACTATTAAAATTAAAACGAGTGCCCTTCATATAGTACGCATATACTAGGTAACTGGCACTACATTATTTGTAAATTTATTTTCTTCTACACGTACCTGCATACCAATTTTATTAGTTTTTATGTGCTCCTTCGTTAGTCTTTTCTCAGTCGTGCTGACTATAAATATATGCATCGGCTTAGTTCTGGAACCAGGTCATTAAGCTTCTATCTAGTTGATAGTTACTCTGTTCGTTCATGGAAAGATGTCCTGTATGACTTTTAATAGTACTGTAAAAGCGGCATCAAGTGTCATAAAAGTTTAGTTGAAACTTGTCATTATTATTTCAAGTGAACCGATAAATTTCTGGCACACTGATATTCTTATGTAAAATAAAAAATCCTTTAATTTAGTTCATAAATCCCATTAACAAGGTTTATTGGGTGAGACCTTCAAATAACCAAATTGTTGGGCTGCTAAGCAAGCCTTAACTCCACATTATGGGTCAGGCCCGCACGAATTTGTTTTTGGGCACATCCCAAAAGGCCTCATATGGCTGCTTATAAACTAGCTTTCTACCCCTCCCACAACCAATGTGGGACAACTCCTAACACAAATGTCTCTTTTTTTCTTTTTTGCAGAATAACTTTACTGCTAGGACCTCCTGGATGTGGAAAGACCTCCTTCTTGAAAGCACTTTCAGGAAATTTAGACAAGTCTCTAAAGGTTCCTCAACTTAATTTTCATCACTCTGCGAGCCTATGAAAAACTGGTGGAACTACGTAGAGATCTTATTACATGAACTATGACTGGGGCATGTTTCCATCGCGTTGGGAATATGGCCTGTTGAAAGAAATGCTATATAGTTATTTAATTAAATTTGCATTTGAACGGTTAAACGTATCTCAAAAGATAAGCGTTGAAACATTATGTTCATCACTTCCCAAACGATGACAGAGTAGGACATTAAAAAACTAGGTTTTAAATTGTTGTAAGAGTCTCTGTGGTTGATCATATTTTCCTCTAGTTGCTTTTACTGTATAAAACAATTATAATCAAAGAAATACTTACAATTATAAAACGAAATGTGGGATGTTTACTTAAAATTTGTGCATCTTATTTTTTATATATGTTTCAATTAGATTTCTCAAATATGAAAGTTGAGATTTTTACCCACCTTCATTTAGTTTAACACTTTTACTCAGTGTAAGCGTAGGTATATTGCCTACCTCTTGAATGATTCTAAGTTAGAATTGATTGTAATACACTAATTCCATTACCATTGTCATTATTTCCTTATCTGATTATTATCTTTTACAGATGACTGGAAATATTTCCTACAATGGTTACGACCTCAAAGATATCGTTCCACAGAAAACTTCTGCTTATGTCAGCCAAAATGATCTTCATATCCCTGAAATGACAGTTAGGGAAACACTTAACTTTTCAGCTTGTTGTCAGGGTATTGGAAGTCGAGCAGGTAAGCCTGCATGATCATAGAAAGAACTTTTAATTCATACTCCTCATTAGTATCTTACAATACTAATAAAAAATTTCTTCACTTGTTTCCTTGCTTAGTTATACTGGATGAGGTCGGAAGAAAGGAAAAGGAGGCAGGAGTTTTTCCAGATCCAGATATAGATATTTTTATGAAGGTATTTTTGTCTATACTATTCCCTCATGTCCATTTTTCCTCAGTTACTACCTAATGTCATAAGTACATTACTATTTTAGCGTGTGTTTTATACTTGAACTGGACAGTTAACATTAGAGTTACTGAGAATGTCATAAGTACATTACTATTTTAGCGTGTCTTTATTGTTTTTGCTTCGATATTTGCATATTCAATTGGGAGGTTAAATTTCCAAAGGAGATAAAATGTTGTTATCTCAAGCTATCAGTTGTACAATTCCATAGAAGCCTTAACAAGCTGCAATTGAAAATACAAATCCTTTGCTTTCGAAGCTACTAAAATAATGAGAACTGATCAGATGCGAATCTAGTTTCTTTTGTTCTTTTCGTAAAATTTGTTACCTTTGTCTTCTTACAATCAAAGTTTTAACAATCATCATTTTTGTTTCAATAATTAGAGATTTAAAATGTAGTATCAGTGTTGTATTATTGTATGTCGCTTGTTGTAATAACAGACTTACAAGCAATGGACATGCTTTGGAAGTATGGACACGGGACTCTAACATTTTGGCACTCAGTAAATCATCTATTTCTTTGTAGATATCTGCAGAAAGCATGCAAATTCATGTAGTAGTAATGGAATATAAATTATAATAATTTATGTAAATATTTATCTTTCATGGCTGACCTACATTTCCAGACTAGCTAGCTTACTCTACTACTAAATCTCAGCTGTTATTGGGTAATAAAGGCTCCTAAATGTTGGTGACTCGACCAATTCAGACCAGGTGTAGGTAGTTTGAGCAGCGCCTAGGTCTGGATTGATGGGCTCTGAAAGCGCTGAGCCACAGGACTCACATGTGCAGGCTGAACTGCAGGAGTCTGGGTCAATGGTGGCTGAGTCGGAGGAGTGCGGGCTGGTGGAAACTGAACCGGTGGAGACTGAAACGGTGGAGGCTGAAGAGGGGAGGATCCTGATGGCGGGTCCTGAATAGGGGTTTGGGATGGTGGGGGCTGGACATGAGGGCATTGGCACTGACAAGGTGGAGGTGCGGGTGGCGATTTTCGTAGTGGGATGCATCCAATATAGCGAATGCAGAATTTAGGAAGTCCATATCTGAAGTATGGAATAAAAGGAAACCAAGACAAGAATGGCATGGGTAGGATAAAACCTGGAGGTTGAGGGGGAGTAGGATCGCTACCATCTGAGCCAATCGGCTGAAAACCTGGAAAGTCTGGGAAGAAAGTTGGAAGGCCTGGAATGTTATTTGGCTTTCCTGGTTGGCCCGGAAAATTCGAGTTTGGGAAGCCTGGAAAGAATGGGGAGTATGGAAAGGGGAGGAAGCCTGCAGGAGATATGGGCTGGCCTGTATTATTTCCGAAGCCTGGATAAGCAAACTTCTCATTGCTGATCTTGATGCCTCTTCCTCCTTCAACCATATCGGGCTTAAAGCCAATAACAATGAGAATGAACATAATAATCAACTTAATGATCATCTTCATTTTTAACAACTTTCTGTATTCCCACTTTTTGATATGAAAAGAAGTTCATTCTTCATGCAAAGGCATTTATAGCACTAGTCTTCCATGCTTTGGAACAATCCTAGTCCAGATAATTATACCATTTTCACAAGTTCTAACTGTAAAGATATACTATCATAAACAACTATAGTAATTCATTTATTCAACCAGATTAATTGCGAAGTTTATATTTACCTGTTATTAACTTTATATGGACAAAATTTTGACAATTTAATGTCATTTTATTCAATTTTAGATTGGCATAACTGACCAGATTACTCATGTGTATTCATAAAACTGTATATGTAGTGCATGAATTTGAAGGCCTGACAACGACATATAACTCTTTCATATACAATTGCATGCATACAATCAAAAAGAGTTGAATTATAAACTCTTCATCTGCTTCACAAATAAGACATTGAGTTGCATCAGAAATATGATACTAGTGAAGTTCTTGGTTGGCCTAGTTTCCCCTGCCAGTACCCTGCGACGGAAAGTAAACTCTCCGTTCTTATTTGGTCAACAATAAAGTTGATCTACCGGCCATTGTGAAGAGAATAATATTACTCAATTTCTTCTATCCCATATCCCGTAAAACCTCGTTAAATTAATACTCGATACACCATAAATTAATATTTTTAATGTGAGTTTTTGATCCCAACCTCAATTAATTAATAATTTCTATAAATTAATAAAATTTATCGGTTGTAACGATTTAAATCTATAGAGGTTTCGCTGCATTAGAAGTCAATAAGTTGAACAACAAACATGGTCAGACTCATAATTCATATTTTGATCCAAAGTGACAGTGCGGGTGCAGAAAAGTCTATTTCCATGCAGCCAAATCTCCAGCCAAATTTCGGGTACTTGCAGAGTTGCAGGGTTGCAGCTACAAACTATTTCTAGTAATATTTTACATATTAAATATTTATAATTTTATGTATTAAAATGTGAGAAAAGTTCTATGGAGTACTCTTTAATTGGAGTACTTTAGAGTACATATACGTTCTGCATTCAATTTTTTTTTAAAATTTATTATTTTGCAAATCTTGTTTTTATGAATATCATAATTTCATTGATAATCATGAAAATCATGGGGTGAAAAACCAAAATACCCACCATTTTATTCCTCCTGCCCAAAATACCCACCGGCAAAACCTTCCGCCCAAAATACCCACGGACCACGCATCGTACACATGCGTACAGCCTATACGCATTTTGGAAATGCGTCTGGCCTGACCACGCATGTGTATAATGCGTGGAGTGTACAAATCAGAGAAGTGATTCTGTGAACAGTGTCATTGAATACGCATGTTGGTCATGCGTAGGCCAAAATACGCATGTCCTACATGCGTATTCAAAGCCACTATTCATCGTCTTCTACCCGCCGTCGATGTAGTTTTTTACCAAATCTTCGACCAGACCATTCGCTCTCTCCACTCATCGATCAGCCATGTATTATACACCAAAATGACCGTCTTACCAGCCTCTACAAACCTATGTGACTAGATTATCGTTTATTTTGCCGGATTCGAAAGTCCCAAAACAAAGATCTTTATTCCGATTAGTTTTCCGGCATGGCTATACACGCCCCTGCGGGGCTAAAACTCGATAAATGAACCGGGGAAATTGATGAGCCATGTCTGAACATCCTTTTGATGTCCTCAAAAGGATCGGAGGTTGCCTGAACTGGGAGAACGAGGATACGCGATTTCGATGGCGATTTCGAGCTCGTCTGAGTGCCGGAGCTGAAATTGATACAATGATGTCATATGACGTCATTGCGCATTCCTGGAATGCGTGATTTGAGATGCGCATTCCTGGAATGCGTATCCATGGCCACGCATCCTGTTGATGCGTACTTCGTGGTCAAAAATGGCGGATGTCACCGCCCATAGGTATTTTGGGCAGTTGGACTACAAAAGTAATGTATTTTGGGCATTCTTTCAAAATCATGTATGTTTTGCAATATGTTCATCTTGAAAATCTTTATATTTTGCAATTAGAACATAAATGTTTTGCAACCCAAATGTGTTTCGCAGAACAATTCATTTTGCAATATTTTGTTAGCAAACATACAAAATTTTCAAGATTTTCGATGAAATAGTAATATTCATGTACTAAGATTTGCAAAATAATAAAGTTTGATGTATATGTACTCCAAGTACTCCAATTAAACAGTACTCCATAGAACTTGACTCATTAAAATGTTAATTAACTTTGTGCCATAAAATTGGTATTTTACAAAAATTTTAAAGGTAAGGTAATTGAATTTTGGCCGATAATATATAATTATTAGTAGATATAAAAGTTATTAAAAATTTCATTTGACTAACTACTTAATTAATCTTTAAATTTGTAAAAATATAAATTAATAATTTTTAATTTACGATTATACTTACATAGGTTTGATTTTCATCGATAAAGGGGTGAGTGCCCTAAATACCCAATTTTTCTCGTTTTCTAACCAAAATGCCCAAAAGTCGCGCTGCGCGCCCAAAATACCCATGGGATACGCTTCTGGTGGAGGCGTATCCGGATACGCCTTAGGAATTGAAGTATTTAGAGACTTACGCCTCTGTAATAGGAGTAAAGCAGGGATACGTCGACACTACAGGCGCGTGTGAAAGCAGATACGCCTTTCCTTAACGTGCATCCTCAAACACGCATCACAAAGCAGCGTATCTACCACCCTCTCCAGCTTCAGACGTCGCGACCGAGGCGATTGGCCAGTGATTTTTCAATTTTTTCCGAGGAACTCCGTTCGAACCTCTCCCGACATTTTCCGACAACGTTATGTGTGTCATTAGATTTGCCATTCGACGATCTACACTTCTATACCAAATATATACCATTTCTAATGCCGGATTGAACATCAACGACGACTTTTATTTTGACGCCGAACTCGTTTTTTCCGACGAGTTAATTTATCTTCGTTCACCACCATCCCCCTCATTTCCCTGCCTAATTAATTCACCATTAGATTCGTCTCTCTCCCCCCTCCAACCCTATACCCTTGTTTTTCAATTTTTTATGCCGGATTTAGAATCCCCAAATTGGAAACCTAGTTTTAGATTGATTTTCCGATGAGCTTCTATACGTTCCTGCAGGGCCGGAAAGAGACATATAGGTTCGGGGGAAGAGATAGGTACGGAGGAGAGATTTCTGGTGAAGGTCTCGATCAAGAGAGATGTGGAAGATCGAGAGAGGGAGGTACGAAAAACGAAGAAAATCGAGAGAATGAGAGAGAGAGACTTACAGTGCAGCAGGCAAAGTGACGATGAACAGTGATTGGGATACGCCTTTCCCAATGGCGTATCCCGTGGGTATTTTGGGCAGTGTTTTGAAAAACGGGTATTTTGGACAGTGGATAGTAAAAAAGTGGGTATTTTGGACAATTTTTCTCGGGATAAAGGGGGTAATGTATATTAAGTAATTAGTGATATTATATATGTTTTTAATTTTAATATATAATATGAATAATATATAATAAAATGTCATACATGATTTCGAATAGTTTATAGTGAATTTTGAATAGGCTAATAAACTCCATTTGAGTAGAAATATATGAAGAATATTAAAAGTAACATTGTTTTTATAAAACTAACACAGTAATAATTTTCAGGGTGGAAGGGTGATTTTTAATAATTTGAATACACATTTGCAAATTGGGTATTTCATTTGTATAAAATACTCAATTCATAAATATATATTTAAAAAGTGGTTAATATTTTTTTTGAATAATATCCATTTTTCAGTTCTATCATTGCATTATTTCATGTTTGTATATATCGCCGAACATAAATTTGAATATTTAATTTCTAAAAATAAAGTTATTACACGATACACCAACTATACAAACGTATTACAATAAAACCTCTATCAATTAAAATTGTTGGATCGACAAATTTTATTAATTTATCGAAATTATAATTATTTTTTATATTATTACTGAGCATGTATGTTATGACATCTTAATTAGTCATTAATTATACTTATTAAATATATATATTAAATTTACTTTATTTCATATTTATTTTTATTCATATAAAAGATTAACAAACTTCATTTGAGCATTATAATTATTATTTTCATATAAGATATTATTTATAAATAAATTAAGATTATTTTAAAGTAAATTGAAAACTTAAATTGTTTATATTGCGTCATTTTCTATTCCATATTCAAATCTTTACAATTTCTTTTCATTGTAGAATAGATTATCTTAATTTATCAAAAAAAAAAATATCAATGATCAGGGGAATCATTATAAGTTATAGAAGTGTATAGAGATCTTTCGATTAAAATTTAGATTTGTATACAATTGATACCAATAGGTTTTTACTTTTGCACAAAATGAACCCAACCATTCTATTGTTCGATTAAATAGATAAAAAAAAGTTATTCACACGTTGTTTTAAATTAATTCTTGCACTATTACTAAGCATGTACGTTACGAGAGGGGTGTCGGCTTTATAAAACGTTATTTAATTATATTTAATATTTTTAAGTTTTTTATCGTAAAATTATATTTGTATTATAACTGCTATTTTTAAGATTGTTAATATTGTTAGGATTATTAAAATTATATATATATATATATTTATATTTCATCTATTCTAAGGGCCCCGCCAGGGCCATCTTCACAAAAAATGCCCTAAATTAACTCAATAACGTCTAGCAAAAAAAAAAATCAATGTTCACACTGACGCCACTGCCACGTCAGCAGAGTGAACAACGATTTTTTTTTTTTGCTGAATAGAGGCTAGAATATTATGCGTTTTTTGTATTGGGGTCCCCCTAGTTTGGTCAATTACATTAGCTTGAAATGTTTAATTTGAGTTTGGTTTCTAGTTTCTATTCTAAGTTAGTTTCTATTAGAACAATATATATATATATATATATATATAGGCCTTTGCTCCATACATAACACTCTTATATAACAAACAATAAAGAACACTATGAAATCATTTATTCCAATAGATCCATTGGCCCCGCCAGGGGCACCCAATACAAAAAGTTCTTATTTTTTTAGGCTCTATCCATCCAGCAAAAAAAAATTGAAAATTTACTGTTCATCGATGACGTCACTGATGACGTCATCATGACGTCATCAGTGAACAGTAAATTTTCATTTTTTTTTTCTGGATGGATAGAGCCTAAAAAAATAAGAACTTTTTGTATTGGGCGGCCCCGCCAGGGGCATTGGATCTATTAGATCTAAGGTGTTCTTTATTGTTTGTTATATAAGGTGTTTGTTACTGAGTCCAACCCTATATATATATATATATATATATATATATATATATATATATATATATATATATATATATATATATATATATATATATATATATATATAATGAGAGTATTATTCTAACTAATAATTCATAAAAAAAAAATCAGATCATTTAACATATAGAATATCCAAATTTTTTAATCTAAAAAGTATTATAATGATATCGCGAGCAATCCAACCTACATCTGTTGTGAAACTAGTAGCACCGCAATTGACCTTCACATAAGGATTTTAACCCACTGTTCAAACTATTAGTTTTAGAAGAATGACTGAAACTCGTAACAAGACACAAAAAAATATCAAAAACATAACACACTTGTTGTGCTAAAAATTAATGATTAAATTGCAAGTGCACAATTTCATCGTTTTAATATTTGAGATATCGATCCACAGAGACTAATATTTTCGCAAACCTTAATTTTTAATTTAATCGGATTAGAACAATTTTGGGTTTTGAGAATTTTGATTTTACTAATTAATTATTAAAAAGAAATCTAAATTAAACGAATTAATTAAAAATGAAACGAAAATTTGACATGACTCGTTCGTAAAATTAAGTAGCCAAAAATTAACGAGGACTGAAACTAAACAACCAAACAATTCGCAACTCGAACAAAAACAGCTACAAACACGAAGCAGCTTAGCAACACTACTAAAAATAAAACTCGCAAAAATGACAGTACAAGATTCTAAAAACGCGAACTAAAAACAGCAACACAAAACAGTAACTCGGCAATTAACTCGGTACAACTCGTAAACCAGGACATGGAAAACTCAGGCTATATCGAATCAAATTCTAACTTAGCAACAGAACTCAGAATCGAAACTCAGCAGCAACACAGCGTTCGATACTACTACTACTCAATAATCCAACCAACGAAATGAAATCAACCAGCACAACTCAATCGCAAAGACCCAAATCGCCAATTGACTCGGCGAAAGAACTCAGTACATACAACTTGGAATTTACAGCAAAACTCGACTCAGAACAAACAACTTGGTATCGCGAACTCAGACAAACTCGGTAAACAGAAATTGATAGACATACACGCAGAGGATTCACGATTCAAAGAACTAAGTAAACTGCAAAAATCAATAACTCGACAAAATCAATAAAACGAGACCAGAAGTCAAACAAACACAGATAAACATAAACTAGGAACGAAATACAGATAAGAAGAAATTAGAACAACAAGAAGGAATTAGATACGAAGGCGAAGAAAAGAGAAAAGCGGAGGAGTAGAGGGAGTAGAGTCTGTGTGAGAAGAAAGAAGGAAGAAAAGACGACTGGGGTTGTGTGAATTAAAAAAGAAAAGAGGGAGATGCAAGTTTTGTGTGATGTTGTTAAAGTCTAGGAAACAGGGGAATGGATGGAACAAAAGAGAAAACAGGGGAGAGTTTAATTCTTCAAATTAACCCAAAAATAAACAGAAAATAAGCACGAGTTTGCAGAGTACAGAGACGGAAAATACGAAAGTGAGGCTGGGTTTTGTGGAAAATACGAAACAGGGGAACTACAAAACTAATGCTACGAATTAAAACAGTTAAAAACGAGTAAAAATATACTGAAAATTAAAAACTGATATTTTTGTTTTTTTTTTTAAACGAAAATAAAGATTAACTACGAAAATAAAATTATACTAAAACGATGTTGTAGAAATAAAAGTGCCCACAATAAAATTGATTTTTAAAGGGGCTAAACTACGAATTAAACTACGAACACGAAATTAAAGTTTCGTTACTCTCAACCCCTAGTGGTTAGCATTTCGCTACTTTGTCCACTAAACGGATTTACGAAAGTAACGAAACAAGGCAACAATAAAGGAAAGTGCAAGACAAGAATTTAAAGGAAATAAAATTGCATTAAAATAAAAGGGAGTGTTTACAAAATTTAGAACTAAAACAAGAAATTAAATCTACTCTAAAACTACACTACCCTACTCCTACTCTACTCTAAGTTTATAATACAAGGGAAATGAGGGGGTATTTATAGGATGGGAATTAGGGTTTAGGGGGGGTGTGGGCAAATCTTGGCCCTACATTTGGTTTGTGTGGTGGTGTAATCCTAGCCATTAAAAGATTCCTTCCCCATTAAGATTTGGTAGAGTTGATCTTGGCCATACACTTTTTAAGTGTGTTGGGATGATCTCCACCTTCCATGTGTCCTCCAAGATTCCATTTCCACCAAACTCCTAATTCTTTTTCCTCTTTTTCTTTTTGGTCCTTTTTCTTCCTCTTTTTCCCTTCCTTGCACTTTATTTCTTTATTTTGCCATTTCTTTATTTATTCACGAATTTCCTGAAATGCAACAAAATAAATTATTAAAATACGAGTTCAAGCAATAAATAGGTAATAAAAATATGCAAAAATATGCACTTATCAACACTAACATCCCAAAAAAATGGTGTTCGGTTAATTTAGTTGTGTAGAATCTAAGAATGTACTCTACTTAATTTAATTACCTTTATACCTGTGTATATCACGAATACTTTATAAATATAATGTTAGAAAATGGAGTTTTTAGAGCATAAGTATTTTATGTTCTTGATGTTAATTCCGGATTTTAACGATTGGAAATTGTTCCTTGTTATGAGGACTTTAATTTTCATATATGGGTCTAAGTAATTTTCTTAGTGAAACCCATAGAGAAATGGAGTTGAAGTTAATAGCTTGAATAAGCTTGAAATGAGAATGTGTATTTGTCCCACATTGAAATGAATAAAGGGGGTTGTTGGCTTTATATAGAATCACACACATGGGTAGTGTACAACTACTAAGGTGTATGATGGTGCATGGTGTTACTGTGTGCTCCACGCGCGCACACACACACACACGCGCGCCGCCGCCGCCCGCCACGTCACGACACGGCTCGGCTCGGCTCGGCTCGGTCGAAGGGCGATTTGGGCGAATGTCTCGGCGTCTCGCGTACGCGAGGCGACCTGGGCGAGGGATTTTATTTCTGTGTTTAAATATATTTTAATTAGAATAAATATATATATATTGGGATCAGTACTTGGAATAAATCAGTAACTGGTCAGACATCTAATACTGATGGGCCAAGTCCTGATGAAATCCTGAAGGTACTACCAGATCCTGATGCTGGATCAAATACTGATGGACCTCAAGTCCTGACGGTATCAGATCCTGATGAATGATCAAATACTGATAGACATCAGATCCTGACGGACGAAAAATCCTGATGGATCAGGATGATATTGGGTCAGAATTTGATGATATATATATTGTGTATATTCGTATAATTAAAATAAAAACTGATATGTGTGGATAAATATAACGTAACAGTTACGATTTATTAAATCAACCGTTTTGATTTTATTAAATCAGCCGTTTCATTTTATTAAATGTAAATCGGCAGTTACAATATTAATTGGGTGGCATCAGTTACGTTTGGTCTCTCCTATAAATAGAGACCTAAGCTACTGATTGTTATACACTGGATACACTGAATATACAGACCACACCCTACATTCTCTTGTCTTCTCTACACTCTCTGTTCTCCTCCTGTTATAGTATATTTTACTTAGGGTTTTCTGGCGACTGAGGTGCTAGTCGAAGTTGAGTATTCTGATTGCTGTGATCACTGTACTCGGAGCAGTTTTATCCTGGGAGAGGTGTTGCAAGCATCCCAACACAGTTGTAAGTGGGGGCAATTATCTCTTCAAGAGCAGTCAGGCTTTCTAGCAAATCCTGACGACTCAGCTGTTTGTTTTACTTGATTTACATACTAATATAGCTATGGCTACTGGTATGTTTTCTGCCTTCTCTTTGTTCTATCAGTTACTGACATGCATGTGTTTTACCTTCGTGTTTTGTTTCGCTAATTGTATGCTTGGCCTGGACTTGTTAAATACGATATATAACTGCCTCTATGTTGCTGTCTTAGTCATAATTCCCAACATTCTTGAAGAGAAGCCCATCTGCTGGGGTCATTGATTGGACCACTTACAGTTTTCCACAACCCGTTGAATTGACTGGCTTGCCTGAGAAATTCAATGGGGGCGTTGGCTTTTCTCGTTGGCAGAAAAGGATGAAGTTGTGGTTGACTGTAAAGGGTCTATGGCATGTTGTGGAATATGAGAAGCCGGTTGTGGATCAAGAGAAGGCTGAATCAGTTAAGAGTTATGCGAAGTGGGCTGAGAAGGATGGGGTTGCTAGGGCAGCAATTCTGGCTGCTCTAACCAACACATTGTTTGATGTGTACTCCTCTGATGCCTACACCGCAAAACTCTTATGGGAGAAGCTGGACCAGACACATAATACTGACTCACAAGGTCTGGAAAAGTATTCTGTGGCTAGGTTCCTTGATTTCAAGCTGGTGGACAATAAGTCCATGACTGAGCAAGTGCATGAATTCGAGATGATAGTGCATGCTTTGAAGGAGTCTGGAATGGACCTCCCGGAAAAGTTTAAGGTGATGAGTGTGATTGAAAAGCTTCCAAAGTCTTGGGAAGAGTTCTCTCTCTCCCTGAAAAGACAGAAAGGAGAGATCACCTGGACCAACCTTATGCTGGACATCTCGGTGCAAGAACAACACAAGTCCAAACAGGGACATGTGATGCCAACTGAGCATGGAAGTTCGAAGGTAAACGTAGCAACTGTAGGACAGAAAAGGAAGGCTGTCTCTAAGAAGGGTAATAGTAATAAATCTAGGAATGACAAGGATAAGGCCAAGAAACCAAAGGCAAACAAACCATGTTGGTCTTGTGGGCAGGTTGGGCACTGGAGTAAGGACTGCCCTACAAAGAAAGCAAAGAAAGCCGAGGGGGTAGCTCAAGCGAATGCTGTGCTTGGAACCTCAAGTGGGCCTGTAGCGAACATGGTTGTTGGTGAGGCTTTGGCTTCTGAAACCAACGAAGACCGGTATGTTACCTACAACCCTGTACTATTTTCCACTTATCTGTCAAATGAATGGTTGATTGATACTGGAGCTAATGTGCATATTTGTGCTGACATTAGTTTATTTGTATCTTATCAACAGAGTCATAGCTTGACAGTGACGATGGGGAACGCAAGTGCTGCTCAAGTACATGGAATAGGAAACGTGGACTTGAAGTTTCCTTCGGGTCGTATTCTATCCCTGACGAGAGTGCATCATGTTCCTGACATGCGTAGAAATATAATAAGTGGTAGCTGTTTAGTAGCTAATGGTTTTGAAGTCTCTCTTAAATGTAATAAAGTAGTTCTTATTCATACTGGTACTTTCTTTGGCAAGGGTTACTTGTCAAATGGTTTGTTTGTAATAAATGCTGAGCCCGTTTTGGGTGCTTTTAATAGGATTACTCCTTCTGTAAACTATGTTGAATCTTCAGATTTATGGCATGCTAGACTTGGTCACTTAAATTTTGGTGCTCTTAAAAATATGATGAACTTAGAGTTAATTCCAAAACACACTATAGAAAAGAATTCTAAATGTCAAGTATGTGTGTCTGCTAAACAAATAAGGAAACCTTTTCATAATATTGTTAGGGATTCAGACTTGTTAGATTTAGTACACACTGATATTTGTGAATTTGGTGGTGTGTTGACTAAGGACCAGTTTAGATACTTCATTACCTTTATAGATGATAGTAGTAGATACTGTTATGTTTATTTACTTAGACATAAGGATGAAGCACTTAGTAAATTCATTATATATAAAACTGAAGTAGAAAAACAAACTAGTAAGGTACTTAAAAGGTTGAGATCTGATAGAGGTGGTGAGTATACGAGTAACGCTTTTAATGAATTTTGTGCAAGCAATGGTATAGTTCATGAAGTTACCCCACCATACACTCCTGAGTCTAATGGGGTTGCTGAGCGAAAGAACAGAACATTTAAAGATATGATTAATAGTATGCTTATTAATTCTGGGTTGCCTAAATACATGTGGGGAGAAGCTCTGAATACGGCTTGCCATATTCTGAATAGAGTTCCTCTGAAACACATGGATAAGACACCCTATGAGTTATGGAAGAGCAAGAAGACTAGTCTTAAGTATCTTCGTGTGTGGGGGTGCCTTGCCAAGGTACTTGTCCCTGAACACAAGAGAAAGAAACTAGGTCCGAAGACTGTTGATTGTATCTTTCTGGGCTATCTTGAGACCACTACAGCTATGAGATTTTTAGTATTAAAATCTGACATAGATGGTATAGTGGCAAACACGATAGTTGAGTTTCGTGATGCTACATTCTTTGAGGATGTTTACCCTATGAAGACTGGTATGCCTCAAGATACTTCTACTGAAGATCCTACTCACACATCAAGTTCTATTCCTGATCATGTGGAAAAGATGACAAATGTGGGGGCGGAACCTAGTAGTAGCTCTGCTCCTAAGGAGGTAGAGGAACCACGAAGGAGTAAGCGTGCTAAGGTAGTCAAGGATTTTGGAAGTGAGTTTATCACTTACAATGTCGAGGACGAACCTTTAACTTTCCGACAAGCTATGGATTCTTCAGAGTCTAGGCACTGGAAGGGCGCTGTAAAGAGTGAAATTGACTCTATTGTTTCTAACGGAACATGGGAGTTAGTTGATCTCCCTCCTGGGTGTTCTACTATCGGGTGCAGATGGATATTTAAAAGGAAGTTGAATCCTGACGGCTCAATAGATAAGTACAAAGCTAGACTGGTAGCTAAGGGTTTTAAGCAAATGGAGGGTATTGATTACTTTGATACATACTCTCCTGTAGCTAGGATGACAACAATCCGAATGCTTGTAGCATTGGCTTCCGTACATGGTCTTATCATCCATCAAATGGATGTAAAGACAGCTTTTCTTCATGGTGAACTTGAAGAAGAGATTTATATGGATCAGCCTGAGGGATTTGTTGCATCTGGTAACGAAAGGAAAGTATGTAAGTTGATCAAATCCATCTATGGCTTGAAACAAGCTCCTAGGGATTGGCATAAAAAGTTTGATGAAACTATAGTGCCGTTCAGTTATGATATTAATGATAGTGACAAGTGTGTCTACACCAAAGTTAAAGGTAGTGAGTGTGTCATCATGTGCCTATATGTAGATGACATACTATTGTTTGGAACCAATATTGAGATTATTAACGAGACAAAAGCTTTCTTGAAAAGGCACTTTGAAATGAAGGATATGGGTGAGGCTAGTGTGATTCTTGGTCTCAAACTGACTCAGTCAGCTGAGGGAATAACTTTATCGCAGTCTCATTATATAGAGAAATCTATACTTGAGAAATATGGTTATTCACAGTGTAGAATCGCTAGTACACCCTATGATCCTAAAGTTGCCCTTGTTAAGAATGCTTCAGGAGTACCTGTGTCTCAGTTAAGGTATTCTCAGATTATAGGGAGTTTGCAGTATCTTGCTAACTGTACTAGACCAGATATTTCATACTTTGTGTCTAAGTTGGCTAGGTATACAAGCTGTCCAAACAGAACTCATTGGGATGCTCTTGATAGAGTACTTAGATATCTAAAAGGCACAATGTACCTAAGTTTACACTATAGGAGATTTCCTGGTGTGCTTGAAGGGTACAGTGATGCAAGTTGGATAGCTAAGAAGTCTGGTTCCAATGGAGTGACTGGATACGTGTTCACCTTAGCAGGGGGAGCAATATCCTGGAAGTCGACAAAACAGACTATAGTAACTCGGTCTACATTTGAGGCTGAGTTGTGTGCACTTGATGCCACGGGGACGGAGGCTGAATGGTTACATGGACTTATGTCCGCGATACCTGTAGTAAGCAGACCACTTCCTGCGCTTGCTATTCATTGTGATAGTAAAACAACTATCGACAAGATTAGCAGTAAAAAGTATAATGCTAAAACAAAGAGACACATCCAAGTTAGACTAAAGTCTATAAGGGTTTAGTGTCTGATAGGATTATTGCTGTAGAGTTCATAGGAACTCAGAATAATATAGCTGATCCTTTAACTAAAGGACTGGAACCTGCAGTGGTCCTTAAGTCGAGGTTGGGGATGGGGCTGTCAACCCATCATAGTTCATCATCAGTGGGAACCCAATACACATGAGAGGAGATCCCTTGAAGTGTATTCAATGTGGTAATAACAAGCTGTAAGGATGAATTGGTAGTACCTTTGCTACATAGCTGATACTGATGTATCTGAGTCTATCCCCTGAAAACCTAGAAGGTACTGATACTGCTAGATAGCAAGAGTTATTATAACTCTGAATGGGGTCAAGTCATTTGACGAGATGGTTGCAGTACATCTCTGGAGATGCCCAGCTAAGCGAATGTAATTGTGTGGTCGCAATTAGAGGGAAGGGTTATTCCTTGAAACATTCGACGAACATGATCGAGACAAGACCTTTAATGTCTCAAAGCCGTAGATTGGCACCATAGCCTTTGACTTGTCGTCGTCTATGGAACATGGTTACACCAAACGGATTAAGATTCAAGGTGAAACATTCCATCTGAATCCGGTAATCATTGAAGTAGGGGACTTAGGAGGGTTCAAACCCGGAAGGGTACCGACTCTGAAAAACAAGTCATGATGGAAAACCTGAAACATTTCTATATGGATTTGTGGGGGATTGTTAGAAAATGGAGTTTTTAGAGCATAAGTATTTTATGTTCTTGATGTTAATTCCGGATTTTAACGATTGGAAATTGTTCCTTGTTATGAGGACTTTAATTTTCATATATGGGTCTAAGTAATTTTCTTAGTGAAACCCATAGAGAAATGGAGTTGAAGTTAATAGCTTGAATAAGCTTGAAATGAGAATGTGTATTTGTCCCACATTGAAATGAATAAAGGGGGTTGTTGGCTTTATATAGAATCACACACATGGGTAGTGTACAACTACTAAGGTGTATGATGGTGCATGGTGTTACTGTGTGCTCCACGCGCACACACACACACACGCGCGCCGCCGCCGCCCGCCACGTCACGACACGGCTCGGCTCGGTCGAAGGGCGATTTGGGCGAATGTCTCGGCGTCTCGCGTACGCGAGGCGACCTGGGCGAGGGATTTTATTTCTGTGTTTAAATATATTTTAATTAGAATAAATATATATATATTGGGATCAGTACTTGGAATAAATCAGTAACTGGTCAGACATCTAATACTGATGGGCCAAGTCCTGATGAAATCCTGAAGGTACTACCAGATCCTGATGCTGGATCAAATACTGATGGACCTCAAGTCCTGACGGTATCAGATCCTGATGAATGATCAAATACTGATAGACATCAGATCCTGACGGACGAAAAATCCTGATGGATCAGATCCTGATGTTGGGTCAGAATTTGATGATATATATATTGTGTATATTCGTATAATTAAAATAAAAACTGATATGTGTGGATAAATATAACGTAACAGTTACGATTTATTAAATCAACCGTTTTGATTTTATTAAATCAGCCGTTTCATTTTATTAAATGTAAATCGGCAGTTACAATATTAATTGGGTGGCATCAGTTACGTTTGGTCTCTCCTATAAATAGAGACCTAAGCTACTGATTGTTATACACTGGATACACTGAATATACAGACCACACCCTACATTCTCTTGTCTTCTCTACACTCTCTGTTCTCCTCCTGTTATAGTATATTTTACTTAGGGTTTTCTGGCGACTGAGGTGCTAGTCGAAGTTGAGTATTCTGATTGCTGTGATCACTGTACTCGGAGCTGTTTTATCCTGGGAGAGGTGTTGCAAGCATCCCAACACAGTTGTAAGTGGGGGCAATTATCTCTTCAAGAGCAGTCAGGCTTTCTAGCAAATCCTGACGACTCAGCTGTTTGTTTTACTTGATTTACATACTGATATAGCTATGGCTACTGGTATGTTTTCTGCCTTCTCTTTGTTCTATCAGTTACTGACATGCATGTGTTTTACCTTCGTGTTTTGTTTCGCTAATTGTATGCTTGGCCTGGACTTGTTAAATACGATATATAACTGCCTCTATGTTGCTGTCTTAGTCATAATTCCCAACATATAAAAGGTAACATGTTTAACATAAAAAGGAAATTGTTAGGGGTGTTCATCAAATCGCACAAACCGCCCGCCCCGCACCACACCGCACCGCTCCATGTGGTTTAAATTTTTCGTGATGCGTTCGTGGTTTGCATTTTAGTCAAACTGTGCGGTGCGGTGCGGTTTGTGGTTTGGGGATTCATTCTTGCGATTCAGACCGGACCGCACCGCATATTATATAATAATAATATATTTATAAGTATATACATATATATGGATATATTTTTAAGATATTTAAGATGTGTTCCAAACTCTGAACTTATAGTTATTTATTTTTGTTAAGCGCCTTGTCCTTGAGAACTTAAAAATAATTTAAGATGTATTCCAAACTCTGAACTTATATTTCATTTTTGTTTAGAACTTCATTAGAATGGATTTGTTTATTTTTAAAGTACTATACTATAAAAATTTGAAATAGTTAAACCGCCCGCACCACCCGCATTTTTGGTGGTGTGGTTTATGTAGTTTTAATTTTACGTGGTGCGGTCGCGGTTTGGAAAATTGTTCAAACCGCATGTGCGATTTGGTTTGCGGTTTGAGAAAGAAAGCTGCACCGCACGCACCGCGAACACCCCTAGAAATTGTTATGTATTTCAGGTTATGGATATTTTTAAATTAATATATTAATTTTTCCTAAAATTGTTTTATAATTTATATTTATTTGAAATACTTATTTTACGGTTATAAGGGTTCAAATCAAGTCATACCATAATATATACTAAGTATATAAAGTATATAATTTCTTGATGACTCCACATAGTTTTGAATTTTTTCACTTGCTTATTTGAGCAAATTTATCCTTAAATTAAATACTACTAGTACTTTCACACTTATGTTCACTTATGTTGAGAAAGATTCCAAGTGTAAAGAGCCTAATGGATCCCAGCATAGTATGCAATATAAGATGAGTATCGATGAGAAGATATGCAAGGCAATATTTAGCAAAACATTTCAATCGACCATTTCAATTAAATGATTTTAGTGGTTTATTTAAGTGATTTATCATATAATCTTAATAGATAACCAAAGGTGATTGCAAGCTTTTTTAAAATGGTCCCCATTACCAAAAACAACCAACCAAATTGGACATTTACTTTTAATGGACGTGGTAGAATTGATGCAAAGTCTCTTTAATCGGGGCTTGTACTTCCAGACTTCCGGTCTACTTTACTTCTAAAGTCAAACTAGGTAATAATAGCATACATAACATCATTGTTCGTTGAGTTTTAATATTTGGAAATTGATATGATGAACTGAAATTTTTGTACATTGTATTAAATTTAAATGTTAAAGATATATAGTTAAAAGAATGTAGAAAAAAAATATGTTTCAGTTAAACTCTTAAGTATTAATAATAATATTTTTGAAAATATTGACGACAACTATTTTGTTGCATAAAAAAAGTTTTTGAAATCTAATATTGATATACATTTGCGAAATTTGCCATTGGAGAAGTGAAAGTAATATTTTTGAATTATTTTTATTATCGATGACATTATGAGTGACGTGATTTCTTAGTTTGTTAATAAATTTGATTATATGATGAAAAGAAACAGGATGTAAATGTGAGGGGAGGTGTGAATGACTTAACTTGTCGATAAATTTGGTTGTATGACAAACAAAAAAAATATTCAATTGCATTTTTTAAGTCATGCTTCATATTTTTTGGAATGATCTGACACCCGTATCTCTTCATTTGATTAATATTTTTAGTATTTATAACAACTTTTTGTATTTAATATTAAATTTAAATTCATGGACACATGTTCAAAATGGTACTCACATATTTTTATTAAATATTTGGAGGTAGAAAATAATTAAATGCACATATTAATTATAAGATTCAATATAAGAGTATTAGAAGGCATCAGAAGCATTCAAGGCACTTTTCTTGAATTTTCTATTTTTTGATTTATTTATCAAATTTCTTTTCATGCATTTAATAAAATCTAATTAATATTTTTCATGATATATTTAAGATTGTTAAATATATATATATATATATATATATATATAATGAGAGTATTATTCTAACTAATAATTCATACAAATTGTTTTAAATAAATTTTTAAAGAAATTCTTAATATACCGGTTAATTTTTTGGAAATAAAAAAATTAATTTAACTGTTTTTAATATCTAAAAGTAAATATTTATTAACTGTGCGAAGCACAACTATGTTGCCTAGTATACATTTTAATACCAGGAGATTGAAAGGCATTTAAGCATTTAAGGTATTTTTCTTGAATTTTCTATTTTCTGATTAATTTGCAAAATTTCTTTTCTTGCATTAAATACAACTAATTGATATCTTAATTAATCATTCACTACACCTATTAAATGTAGTTTAAATTAACATTATTTTATTTTTTATTTTTTGTGAAGAAACAAGATGTAAAATTTACTTTATTTTATCTATGAAAAAGAATAGTTGAATATGATGTGATTGAGGTGAATGACTAATTAAGATGTCATTTAGTTAGTACTAGGAGATCGGAAAGGCATCATAAATATTCAAGGTAATTTTCTTGAATTTTTTGTTTTATTTTTAAAATTTCTTTTTTGCATTAAATAACAACTAAATGACATTTTAATTAATCATCCACTACACCTATTAAAGGTATATTAAATTAACTTTATTTTATTTATTATTTTTTCAAGAAATAAGATATAAAATTTACAATATTTTATCTATATAAAAGATTAGCTGAATATGATGTGACTGAGGTGAAAGATTAATTAAGATGTCATTTAGTTGTTATTTAATGTAAGAAAAGAAATTTGATAAATAAATCAAAAAACAGAAAATTCAAGAAAAATACCTTGAATGCTTTGATGCCTTCTAGTACTCTTATATTGAATCTTATAATAAATATGTACGTTTAACTATTTTCTACGTCCAATTTAATATTTAATAAAAATATGTGAGTACCATTTTGAACATGTGTCCATGAATTTAATTTTAATATTAAATACAAAAAGTTGGTATAAATACTAAAAATGTTAATCAAATGAAGAGATACGGGTGTCGGATCATTCCAAAAAATATGAAGCATGACTTAAAAAATTGCAATTGAATTTTGTTTTCTTTGTCACACAACCAAATTTATCAACAAGTTAAGTCAGTCACACATCCCCTCACATTTACATCCGGCTTCTTTTCATCATATAATCAAATTTATTAACAAACTAAGCAATCACGTCTCTCATAATATCATCGACAATAAAAATAATTCAAAAATGTTACTTTCACTTCTCCAATGAAAAATTTCGCAAGTGTATATCAATATTATATTTCAAAAACTTTTTTTATGCGACAAAATAGTTGTCGTCAATATCTTTTTGAAAATATTATTATTAATACTTAAGAGTTTAATTGAAACATATTTTTTTCTACTAATTCTTTTAACTATATATCTTAAATATTCAAATTTAATTACATTGTACAAAAGTTTCAGTTCATCATATCAATTTCCAAATAATAAAACTCAACGAACGATGATATGTATGCGATTATTACCTAGTTTGACTTTAATAGTAAAGTAGACTGGAAGTCTGGAAGTATAAGCCCCAACTAAAGAGACTTTGTACCAATTCTACCACGTCCATTAAAAGTAAAAGGCCAATTTGGTTGGAATGTTTGATTAAAATGTTTTGATAAATATTGTCTCGCATATCTTCTCATCGATACCTATCTTATATTGCGTACTACGTTGGGATCCATTATCATCTTTACGTTTGGAATCTTTCTCAACATAAAGGAACATAAGTGAGACAGTGAAAGTACTACTAATATTTTAAGGGCAAAAATTGCTCAAATAAGCAAGTGAAAAAATTTAAAAATATGTGGAGTCATCAAGAAATTATATACTTAGTATATATTATGGTATGACGTGATTTGATCCCTTATAACTATAAAATAAGTATTTCAAATAAATGTAAATTATAAAACAATTTTAGGAAAAATTAATATAATAATTTAAAATTTTCCATGACTTGAAATACATAACAATATTTCATAACAATTTCCTTTCATGTAAAACATGTTACCTGTTATATTTATAAAGTATTCATGATATACACGGGTATAAAGGTAATTAAATTAAATTAAGTAGAGTACATTCTTGGATTCTACACAACTTAATTAACCGAACACCATTTTTTGGGATGTCAGTGTGTTATGTTTTTGATATTTTTTTGTGTCTTGTTACGACTTTTGGTCATTCTTCTAAGAAAGAGATCAGTAAATGAATATCAATTGATGTAATTGATAGATCTGAACATTAGGCTACATATAGTGCTTATGTGAAGGTCAATTGCGATGCTACTAGTTTTACAACTGATGTAGTGTTAGTAGTATTTTTATGTGTTCGTTCTCTGGGAAGGACTAAATTTAATATCAAAATTCAGGTTTCTTATCTCTTTATGTCTAGAAGTGTGTGAGAAGAATTTTGGGTTTGTGTTATTAACTAAACTAACCAAGAACTAATTATAAGCACTAAGAATTGATTTTAAACTGAGATTCAAATATATGGGAAAACAATCTAAGAACTGGGATTCTTCACTTGGTCTCAATACATGCTCAATATTAATGTGATATCTGTGTTCCTACCTTGCTGAAAACAATTCTTCTAAAGTTATACTGTACCCTCCCAGGTTACAATATAGTGCCTACAGCTACACCCTAATTGTCACTCCCGTGATACAATCAAAGTATATCTATAAACTATTAAGTGCCAAGAATTATATGTCTCACAATTCTCCTATTAATCTCCCGATCTAATATTCAAATTATGTCTGTTAAATCATGTACTAAGATTGCAACTTCTCTCCCAAGCTTATTACAATCCCTAGAATACAATCAAAAGTTAGCTACTCTTCTAATTGTGTTAAGATCTCATTAACAGATCAGCAAAGCAGAAAATCACGTAATCAAGCATGCATGAATACCAAGGAATACTACCCAATCCTCAGATTAGAGAATTAGTTACACATATTAAATAAGGAAAACATAATAATAATGATAATGAATGAAAACATAATATTGAAGAAAGAATTGAAGATCGAAAGTACCTTGATACGATTAAAAGCTATGAATTGTTCTAGCTATGAATTGTTAGCTATGAATTGTTATGATTTACAATGGTAGGATGTGTTTAAATAGGCTCTACAAATCTTGCCCAGCAAGAAATTACCTTCTATTACAATTAGGATTTAAAGAAGGTACCCAAAACTGCCCAGAATACAATTAGAATTAGAAAAAGGGCAAAACAGTAAATTCAAAGCCTTCTTTAACAAGATCACGTGCGCGACTTAATTCAGCATATTTCTTGCACTTGTTTCCTATCCCAGATTGTAGAAAATCTCTCAAGCTTCGCGTGGGCAGTAAGATCGCTGAAAACGGACTTCTAGAACTCCAGATATGGCCAAAACAGTATAAGCTGCGCAGCCTTCCCGGAAAATCCGAATTTTAATCAATTAAATCTCCAAAAACGATAGAAGCATCAACTTTAATCAACATTCTCGTAAATCTGCACAACTAAGCAAAACACATCAAAACTACAACAACTTGAGTCCAAAACAATCAATTTAAGCCGAACGGAGGCATTCCAAGTGGATATAAAATCCACTTATCAAACCCCCAAACTTAAACTGATGCTTGTCCTCAAGCATAAACAATTACAACTACCTAATTAGTACCACTTCCGTAGGTGATCACGGTTGCATTTGGCATATGCAACAAGCCCTTTAAACCCCTAGGCAGCCCTAGTGGACGAGTAAGGTCTCGTGAGGGCCTATAGCGAATGTACCCACAAAATCCATTTAACCTAATGCAATGCAATGCATGAATGCAACTACTATGAAAATGCAATTAATCTAGCCTACCATACCTTCAAATCCTCTCATGTCATATCAACTTAAGAATCAAAGTAAATACGCAATGTCTTGGTGTCGAAAGTGCAAGTATTCACATAGTCTACTCAATGAACATGCATAAGTTCTCACAAGTCCATGTCAAGTGTAAGAATAAGTTAGTAAACATGCTAAACCTACAAGAGTACATCTTTGAGACAAAACTCGGGATCTCATACGCAAAAACAAGCAAACACTCACAATCCACTCACAAAAGAATATTCACTCAAGAACAAGGGTAAGTGTATCACTCAATTCCAACAAAATCATAAACATGCTTGACATTTGGTATCAATCTAACTCTTAACACAACATACATCAATGACGATAATCAAAAGGTCTTTAATTGGGTTGTAACGTGGGCTAGGGACAAGGTATGTCAAATAAGCCAAAACAGGTGAAGTGTCAAAAGCTAATAAGTACCATAATGAACCATTCACAACACCCTATTTTCCCCCCCACATAAATTTTACTAAGAACACTCGACTAGTCGACTAAAGTAGGATCATAACAAACACAAACATGCTCTCATAATATTTTTTTTCTTTTTTTCTTTTTTTCTTTCTTTTCTTTTCTTTTTTTTTTCTTCTTTTTTTTCTCTTTTTTTTTCGAGAGCTAAATAAAACAATAATATAAACAATAACAATGATCCCACAATTTATTACATATGCCGACTATCAAGTAAACAAACCCAATTTCAATATTTCCCCCAAAAGTATGACCAACAATAAACCCCTCCTTGCACACCTTATTACTCCCTTAAGCACTTTACTAGCCTTTGACAATTGGGTTCAAGTTAATGTAAGGCCAATACAAGAAAAAGGTCTAGGCAAGTAATGTGGTATGTCACCGAAAGAATAGGATTAAGCTCAATGGGTAACTAATTGATCATTTTAATATGGTGTGGTAATATGGGAAAATATGCGGTTATTCCTAAATGCCTTTATCATTTTAATCGTCAAATAATGTCATGCGTTTCAAGAAAGACCTCAAACAACTGCTAGCAATGCAAACAATCCGTGGACACTCAAGCAAACGAATAAATTGCAAAAAATATGCAATATGGCTCAAAAACTCACTTGGTGGAAAAACATACTCAATCCCAAACAAACATCTCTCTAACGCACCAACTTGTATTCAAAGCATGCAAACTAAATCATCTTGCACATATTCATGTCCTTCTAATTACTTACAACATTCAATAAGTCTACTAGCTTCAACTTACTAGTGTATGTGTGTGCACAAGAACAAAGCATATCACTTCTCAATCAAAAGCGTCAACAACACAAAATTCCTATCAAGCATGGGTGCAAATGCAAACTACTATGAACTCACATGAATACAAAAAAAAATAAAAACAGAATGTTCTATATGAAACAAACGTATATAACACAAACATCAATGCATAACTTAATACTACTAATATGCAAAGCATGAAATCCTACATGAACAAATAATACAACAACAACTACATATCCCTCAAACCACCCCCAAACTTAAAATATTCAATGTCCGCATTGAATGGAAGTAATTACAAGGGATAGCAGAAAACATACCTGCAATGCGCCTTACACCACCTCATCCACGCTAGGAGCCATAAAAATCAATACCCAACTCACAAGAAGCTCCACCAATAATTACCAAGCAATATCACACCACAAATAGCCCAAATTCCAAGAATAATACAAAATTCCCAATTTACAAGAACACAAATTCGTAATAAAAATAAAATTAGAGAAAAAGATTTACCCAATACGAATCGGAGAGGTGAACTTGCAATTAATTCCTCTTTAGAATTGAATTTTGAGAGATTTAAATAAATAAAAGAGGAATGGAATTTGTATGGATAGGTGGATATATATAATTGGGGGAAAAAAAATAAAAATAAAAAATAAAAATAAAAATAAATAAAATAACATAAAATATGAAATAGAAGATGGATTGGGAATAATTTGGAATTAATATGGGGCTAGAATTAGGATTTTAGGTGGAGAAAATAATTAGAAAAGGGGTAGGAATTTATTTAATATATGTGAAAACATATATAATAACACGGACAAAACCACCAGGACATAAATTTTTGGAAGGCATAACACAAAATCACGTACATAACTAACCTGAACAGGAGATGAGTGGCGCTGCTGCGGGCTACGGCGCATGATGCGCTGCCTGGTTCTGCGCGTCTGGGCGCTCCTGCGCGCGGCTGGCGCATGATGCGCTGGCGCATTCTGTTTTTTTTTTTTTTTTTTAATAATACAACACTCAAATTTTTTTTTTCCCTACACTAATGCATGGGTTGCCTCCCACCAAGCGCTTCTTTAACGTCAATAGCTCGACTTATACATACCTGGAAACTTCAATGAGGAGAAAAAGCAAACAGATGCACATATCTACGAATTTCTAATATAAGCATATTGTGCAAATAAACCTTAGATTCATTAAAAGGTACGAAAACTTTCAAGAACCTATCATGCTCAAGAGACTTGGAAACATCAAAATAGCTAGAAAAATTGTCAGAATAATCATTATAAGTACGACTCATATACTCCTCCCAAATCGGATCCTTATACTCTACAACAAGATTTTCAACTTTCTCAATCTTAACTTCCTTCTCTATAATTGGACACTCATAAATTTTAATCTCGTCTACCAATGTATTAGGCTCAAAATTTTCTAGATTTGGTAGAATTTCAATTGCATCCAAATTATCATTAATGCGCATGGGACAATTATCAACTACACAAGTAGACTCATCAGACACAACATTATCATCAATTGCTAAACAAGAATCATGGCATAGAGGAAAATTGACACAAGGGGGAGTTCTATAACATCCTTCATACCACACTGCTCGAACTTCCCAAATAAAATTATTTAGTTTAGCATTCTCCTCGTACCAAGCTATTGAATCACATGGAATATCATTGTCACTAGCAATCTCTAAAGTTGGTTCATCAAAAACTCCCAAAGAAAGTAAGGGAGGATTAGACTGAGTTCCTTGAATCATTTTATTGAGCGCAATCTCCCAATCAGCAGGTAAAGAAGGATTAGACTGAGTTAAACTCGTATCAACATCATTACACATATATGGATTAAGATCATCATGATATTGATTTTCAAACGAATACGAATAATCATTGCTAGGGGCATATGGAGCATAAAATGAGTTCTCAGAATAGAACGAATTCACCTGATATGCATTACAATCCTCATAGGAATTGAATTGTGGGTAAGGATTGAAGTCTTGATATTGTTCCTGACTGTTGTAAAAATTCTGAGCATTGTTCCAACCAAAGTTGTACTCCATCTAGTCTCTCTCCTCAAAACCTGTTTAAGTTGTCTACCTCAAAGAACCTGTAGACACACCAAAGAAAGAAACACAAAAAGAAAGAAAAGAAAAATATATACAAAGATAAAATCCAAACTACAAGAAACAATTAACTCAAACTCAACATCACTGCCTTCCCCGGCAGCGGCGCCAATTTGTTATTAGTATTTTTATGTGTTCGTTCTCAGGGAAGGACTAAATTTAATATCAAAGTTCAGGTTTCTTATCTCTTTATGTCTAGAAGTGTGTGAGAAGAATTTTGGGTTTGTGTTATTAACTAAACTAACCAAGAACTAATTATAAGCACTAAGAATTGATTTTAAACTGAGATTCAAATATATGGGAAAACAATCTAAGAACTGGGATTCTTCACTTGGTCTCAATACATGCTCAATATTAATGTGATATCTGTGTTCCTACCTTGCTGAAAACAATTCTTCTAAAGTTATACTGTACCCTCCCAGGTTACAATATAGTGCCTACAGCTACACCCTAATTGTCACTCCCGTGATACAATCAAAGTATATCTATAAACTATTAAGTGCCAAGAATTATATGTCTCACAATTCTCCTATTAATCTCCCGATCTAATATTCAAATTATGTCTGTTAAATCATGTACTAAGATTGCAACTTCTCTCCCAAGCTTATTACAATCCCTAGAATACAATCAAAAGTTAGCTACTCTTCTAATTGTGTTAAGATCTCATTAACAGATCAGCAAAGCAGAAAATCACGTAATCAAGCATGCATGAATACCAAGGAATACTACCCAATCCTCAGATTAGAGAATTAGTTACACATATTAAATAAGTAAAACATAATAATAATGATAATGAATGAAAACATAATATTGAAGAAAGAATTGAAGATCGAAAGTACCTTGATACGATTAAAAGCTATGAATTGTTCTAGCTATGAATTGTTAGCTATGAATTGTTATCTATGAATTGTTATGATTTACAATGGTAGGATGTGTTTAAATAGGCTCTACAAATCTTGCCCAGCAAGAAATTACCTTCTATTACAATTAGGATTTAAAGAAGGTACCCAAAACTGCCCAGAATACAATTAGAATTAGAAAAAGGGCAAAACAGTAAATTTTAAGCCTTCTTTAACAAGATCACGTGCGCGACTTAATTCAGCATATTTCTTGCACTTGTTTCCTATCCCAGGTTGTAGAAAATCTCTCAAGCTTCGCGTGGGCAGTAAGATCGCTGAAAACGGACTTCTAGAACTCCAGATATGGCCAAAACAGTATAAGCTGCGCAGCCTTCCCGGAAAATCCGAATTTTAATCAATTAAATCTCCAAAAACGATAGAAGCATCAACTTTAATCAACATTCTCGTAAATCTGCACAACTAAGCAAAACACATCAAAACTACAACAACTTGAGTCCAAAACAATCAATTTAAGCCGAACGGAGGCATTCCAAGTGGATATAAAATCCACTTATCATGTAGGTTGGATTGCTCGAGATGTCATTGTAATACTTTTTAGATTAAAGAATTTGGATATTCTGTATGTTAAACGATCTGAAAACAAAATGACTATTTGTTTAGTTCATTTTTTGTTTCACAATCAAGTTGTAGTTGACCGTTCGATGGTTTGTCTTGGTTGAATTCCTATGTTTTAATATTAATAAAATCTTCTTATTCGTCAGGAAACAAAAATTAACGGGGCATTACTCAAACATTAATAAGTGACGAAATATGAAATAAAAATGCTAAGGAACCAAAAAAAATTCCCAAAAACTTATTCAAAATGATGTAGTAGGAGTAATAAATAATATGAACCCCTATGCATTCACATCAATTCCACCAATTAAACCTTCCCATTTTAACACATCATCACCTGCCACATCATTTTGGAGAAGTTTTTGAGAAATATGTTTGGTTCCCTAGCATTACTCAATATGAAATGAACCGAAGGTTGTCGGTTATATTCATTCAATTAAGTGTTTATATACGTGTACTAAAATAGTAAATCAAATTAAAGCAGGAAGCATGCAGACGGAAAAAAACTAGAAATGGACCACCTATTTAACATGAACCTTGTGGATTGGACCCAAAACTCATCATGGGCCTAAATCTGATCCATGCAAGATTTTGGTCATAACAGATTATAAGTTTGAAAGTTTATTGTTTTGAGAAACGATGGATGGAGAAAGCTTTCGGACTGCTAGGGTGTTAGGCCGAATACACAAATTACAATCAAGTACTGTATGACAGATTAACAAGAACACAAGTTTTTGTAATTAAAAACTATTTGGAATTAATAATTCCTCTCTTAGTGATGTAAAATATCACAGAGAGCTGCTTAGGTTACAATGAATGAATATTTCAATGTTCGATACCCTTCTAGGGTTAACCTAACTGTATTTATAAAACATACAACTTCAGTACAATCGTAAATTGATACTCCTAAAATTAAGCTATACAATTGATATCAATCACGATTGCTACATGTCTTCTAAGTCAACTCAATCTCTTTGACAGCTATTCAATCTCCAAAGACATTGCTTCTAATTAATCTTCAATCACTGTTGACTTGTAGACACTTCTGTCAGACAGAGTTTAACAAACTCTGTTGCTTCCATCAATCAGCGTTTGCGCTTCTATTCGTCAGCGTTTACTCAAACTCTGACTGCTTCCAGCTTAAACTCTGATGTATCACTGTATCACTTTAAACTCTGATTAATATTTACATCAATTATATCTAACAATCTCCCCCAACTTGTTCATTAGCAAAAATTCACAAGTTAGTGATAATTGATGATGTCAAAACAAAATAGACAAATGCAGTGTTTAACAAGTAATCAGAGTTTAAACTACTTACTTAACAAAATCAACAAAAAAAAAATCTTACAGAGCATCATTTATAAAATTGCCTCAAGATCTGGTGTTGCTCTGAGATAATCAATCAGCTATCTTCTCTCAGCATTCTCAAGTTCTCTCTGCATTACTTCCTTGATTTTTCTTAACTCAAGATCATTCTCATCAGTCTGATAGATAGCAGCTCTCAGATCATTAATTTTTTTCCTCCTCATGTCATTACCAAGTCTGATGAATTTCACTTCCTCTGACTGTGAGTTAAAATCAAGAACTGTGACACCCAGATCAGTCTTTAACTTTGTAGTTCCCTTCTTCATCTCAATGAGTTTTCCATTCCAATCTATGTACTTAGGAACGTAGTTGCTATTGTATGTCACGCCCATAGTTGCCAAATTTTGTAGCATTTTTCTTCTGAGTACATTTGCAACTGACTCAGTTCTTCGATTTCTCACCTTGAAAAGATACAGAACATATTCTAGTTCTTCCCAGTATTTCAGATCAAGATCAAATTCACCAATCTTGTATACTGTTCCATCAGTCATAAAGTATAAGAGAAAATCCTTTTCCAAGCTCTTCTGATAAACCAATTGTACTGATTCCAGTCTGTCTAAACTCTCTTGAGTAACACCATGACCTGGAATACCCAGTGAGGAAGGATCTCTAGGACCAACATGCTGCCTTGAATCTTTTCGTGAGCCCAGACAAGCTATATTTCTTCCAATCTTTCCAGTTAAACCTCTCCCATTAGAAAAATCCATAGGACCTCCAGTCTCTGGGGTTGATTCAAACACTGATGTCTTTCCAAAAACAGATTGTAATGAAGAAGATAGAGAGTTCTGCACAACTTGTGTAGCAACAGAGGTTGTGTTTAATTTCTTTGACATACTTTCCTCCTCGGCAATGCCTTTAAGCTTTTGCTTAGCTTCTTCTTCTGTTGGCTTTTTGAACAACTGTATCCTCTGATCAGTACCAACTTTTTCTTTGATTTCAATGCCTTTAAGAACAGGCCTAGAAGCTTTCACATTTTTCTTACCCTTGCCAGACTTCAAAGATTTTTGATGTTCAGCTTGTAAACTCTTCTCTTCAGCTTGAATGTCTGCAAGAGTAACTCCTTCTTCATTCTCCTCTAAAAATACTTTAGCAGCTAACTCTTTATCAGTTTGTGGATTATCAGTGAATAGCAAACTCCGAGTCTTTGATGTACCCTGAGTATCAGTATTTACTCCACCAGACATTGACTTAGAAGTTTTACCAGACTGTAAGCTCTTATCAATTGCCCTTGACCTTAGATTTCTTTGACCTTTTGCTCCTCCATCCCCTGCATCATCCTTCTGAATCAGAGCTTGAGATTGCCTGCATTTAGTCATAGCATATCTCTCCCCCTTTTTGACATCATCAGGCATGAGAATAGAAGTAATTAACTCCAAGGAGGCATCAATAGAATCAACTTTACCAGCCAAAATGTTCTGATGTTCTTCAATTTTGGTCAGTCTGTCACACATAGAGTCTTGAGCTTTGGAGAATTTGGTAATCTTGAGTTTGGTGTCAAACTCCAGAGTCATATCCTTAGCCTTAAGATCAGTCTTTAGATCAGTAATTGACTTCTGACAATCATCAAGTCTGCCATCCAATGTTTTGACTTGCACCACTGTGGCCTTCAAACAAGAGAGAATATCTGGATTTAAAATTTCTGTAGCAGTTTGTTTCAGAAAATCTGATGCTCTCCCTCTAGGAAAAATACAATCTTCCTTGTACCAATTTGCAAAAAACTTAGCAAGATACTCTGCTTCAATTTCATGTCTTTTGGAAGGCTGAGTGAAAGGTGCATGCTTTCCATCAGTCTGCACAGGTGCACTTTCAAAAGAATCAGAGTTTGCACTTTCTTCAGCATCAACTTCAACATGAGCATCTGCAACGGAATCAGTGTTAAGCACCGCAACATTCTCTGCAACACTAGCATCTTCAACTTTCTCTGCAACTGGAACAGTCTCTTTAATATTGATCACATTTTCTACAACATGCTCAGCAGTATTTTCTGCAACAGTTTCTGCAGCTTCTTCAACAACTGCAACATTTTCTGCAAACTCAACAACTACCTTTTCAGACTCAACAGTCTTATCAACAGATTCTGTAAGAGGAACAACTTCAGGCAGAATATCAGAGTTTACATCCTTTGTTGCCTTTTCAACTTCTTCACCATGTTCAGAACCCTGGTGAGCATCAGAGAATACATCAGTATGAGAAGCTACTGTTTCTTCAAGAATTACATTAGGCTGATCAACTGCACCAGTTTCTTCAGAGTGAACATGAAAAGAGGAAGTAGGAATATTAACAGGATCAGAGAATGGTAGGACAGTTTTAGCAATATCATCCATGATAGGAAATCCATCTCTGTTGTCCTCATCCATTGGCATATGTACTGGTGACTGCACAATCTCCTCTTCAGTGTTTATCTCAACAGTAGGTATTTCTGTAGAAGGTACCTCTGGAGCTTCAACATTCATCTCTTCATCTGAATCAGAGATTACCAATTTTCTTCTCTTGTAGGTGATCACTTCAACAGCTACCTCTTCTTAAGTAGAGGATGAATCTTCATCAACAACAGAAGGTGATGGAGATCTATTTGCTCTTTCTTTCTTTTCCTTTCTGGCCACTGTGTCTAGAGTTATGAGCTACATGCTTAGTTCTCCCCTTACGTTTGAGTTTGGACTTTGATGGTTGAGGTTGAGTAGGAGGCTGTGGTTGTTGGTCAGAGTGTAGTGGTTCAGAGTTTAGCGGATCAAAGTTTACTTGTTCAGAGTTTATTGGTTCAGAGGGAGGTTTTGGTTGAGGTGGTTGTGTTTCAGAGTTTAGTGGTTCAGGCTCAGATTGTGGTTGAGTGTCAGAGTTTAGTGTTTCAGTGTTTAGAGGTTCAGTGTTTAGAGGAGGTTCTTCAGGTTGTTGAGGTTCTTGTGGTTGATTTATGAAATTCTGTAACGCAAGAGGATAAACTAGAGCAGGCACCTCCCTGTTGCCATCCTTATTTATCAAATCAGAGAAAATTCTCTTATTGACCTTAAACGGCTGAATCACATCAGCATCAGCAATTGCAACATTGGGCACACAAGCAGTAAATAGCATTTGACAGAATCTAACAAAATACACAGTTCTAGATGCTGACAATCTACCACCTATATTCATTAACACATGCCTTCCAAAATCAAAATTAGTACCATAGAGAAGAGAATACCCAATTTGGAGACTATCAATAGGAATTGCATCCTAGTTTGTGACCTTGTTCCCAAAAGCCCTTGTAATACAGTCGAAGAAGAAACTCCATTCTTTTCTCAACTGTGGCCTTTTCACTTACCCAATCTTGTCCAAAGAGCCTAAGTACCCAATCTGCTGCAGCATTTCTCGCATGTTTGTGTCAGGAAGCACACTATACGAAGTATGAGTATCAAATCCCATGGTGGTTCTGACTGTATCTGGAGTGATAACATAGTCAGTGTCCTCATAAGTGAAAATAAGTGAAGGAGTCCCATTGTCTCCACTATTATCATAGACAGTTTTTTGCCAGAAAGAAGCGATTTGTGATGCAGACAGCGTTTGAGGTTCAACCAAGGCTTGACCAACCCCTGAATCGCGTAAGAAACTCTGCATCAAATGAAAAACTTCTGGAACGTTTTCATTGTTCAATGGAGCTGCATAATTGTTAGTAACAATCAAAAGACCAAGAGTGTTGAAAGGTTTGGTTGCCATTAGAACAGTTTGAGAAGAAATATGAAAGAAAATGATATGAGTGAAAGATGTTTGATGAAATATGCAAGTGAATATGATGTAAC
Source organism: Kitagawia praeruptora (assembly GCA_037693485.1). NCBI lineage: Eukaryota > Viridiplantae > Streptophyta > Magnoliopsida > Apiales > Apiaceae > Kitagawia > Kitagawia praeruptora. The sequence goes on along the minus strand of CM075352.1, from coordinate 99,306,435 downwards.
TGTGAGTGATTGTGTAAAAAGTGAATATGAGTGGGTGAAAGTGAATATGAAGTGAAGAGTGAATCTCAAACGTTTTACCCTTAAAACACGCAACCAGTTACCATGATTAGTAAAACACGATCGTTGAAAAATGTGTGAGTGGGACACGTGTCACATGATTAGCAGAACAAACGTGCATACTCAGTAATTACAACCACAATTACTGCTACCTCTTCTCAGTAATTTCTTACACAATTAAACACTTTTACACTAATCAACAGCTATCAAAAAACTCTTTTTACCCCAAATGTGAAATCATCTGAAATAAAATATACCTTAGAGTATTTAGACAAAAAAAAAACATCAGCGTTTATCACTTCTCCAACTTTATTACTGAAACCCTTTCAAATACTGCACAGATGTGAATTTGTGTGTGTGGATAGCAGAGTTTACTAATCCAATTTTTAGAGCATCTAATTTTTCATAAAATCCATAACAATAAATCAGTAAATACTGGATGCACAAACTCTGATTGTAAACACTAACTATATGATGAATGCTAAACTCTGTAGTAACTTAAATACAGAAATCTGAATACACCTATTCCCTTTGATGTCCATGATAATCCAAGTAAGCACACAGACTTTATAGACAAAAAAGATCAAGAGATAGATATCAAAGCAACATTCAGTGAGTAACATGTCATGGATGTAATAAACTCACAAACTCTCAAAGCACACCAGTGTTTAAGGACAGTGTTTACACTCAAATTCAATCAGTAAAAGCAGATGCTACCATATGCTTGGTTGTCCAACAAATCTACACTACTTTGAACACATGTGTGCACAAATCAAAAGGACTTTTTCAAGGTTGTAATTTGGTTAAAATCAAACAGGTGAGAAGAATGAAAATAAATGGCTAACTGAACAATTTAATAGAGCAACGTGTTCAGTTGTATTGCAAGTACATATTTGTACATGATGATCAGTATATATACACACCCCCCCTTTTTTTCTTTTTTTTATACCTTTACGGAGAAACTCTCACCTGATTGCTCTTCAATTTCCAAATGAATCTAACTGCTCTTGATATATCAGAGTTTAAAAGAAACAGTTGATAATGCTCAAAGGGGTTCACTAAGGGTTTTAATGTATGGACAGTGTTTGGATAAATGTGGTAAATCCTAGTGCCTTTATCATTTTCATGCACACACATATCATGCAGTCTCAAAATGGTTTAAAACAAGTACTAGAGCAACATACTTACTGATGAACATCACACAACAAGAAAATTCGATTGATATAAAATGTATCAATCACTATTTGGCTCAAATTCTCACAGGGTGCAGGCATGCCTTAATACTCACCAAAATAAACAATGACACATCTCAAGTTTTATAATTTTCACAAGTACAAACAAGGAATCATCAAGTACCATGTAAATGTCTTGGGAACAGAGTGTCACTAACAGAGTTTAAGAGTCATCAATATCAGAAATTATTAATGAGAGACAATGCACACATCATTTACAGACTCGGAGTTTAGGATAAATAAACTAAGAGATGCTATAAATATGAATAGTATCATGCTTGTGTTGAATTTATGCACAGTCTAAGATTAGATCACAGATAACTTAGAAAGATTTATGATTAATAACTGAGAACCATGCTTCATACATTTTCTTCATTGGTGTTCATCTCAGACAATAACATTTTCAGAATTTATCAGAGTTTAACCAGCATGCTAACAGTGTTTGACTGACAAAACATGCTATCAGAGTTTGACTGTTTACTAACAGAGTTTACATAGCAGAGTTTAAAAACTGAGTTCACATAGCATTTAACACATCACAAAAACATAAGTAATGCATTACATAAATGAAATTTGAGTCTAACCAATATCTCTAGTCAAAACCAGAGACCATTCCAAGTTCATTTACCAGCCTTATAAATACAGCTTCAATAAAAGGCTTGGTGAAGATGTCTGCAAGCTGTTGGTCTGTAGACACAAAATGAAGCTCAATGTTTCCTTCCTCTACATGCTCTCTGATAAAATGATACCTTATGCTGATGTGCTTGGTCATTGAGTGTTGTACTGGATTACCTGTCATAGCAATAGCACTTTGATTATCAAAGTAAATAGGAATTTTACTGTACCTTAATCCATAATCCAGCAACTGATTCTTCATCCATAGAATCTATGCACAGCAGCTACCAGTAGCAATATACTCTGTCTCAGCTGTAGATGTAGAAATTGATTTCTGTTTCTTACTGTACCAAGAAACCAGTCTGTCACCCAGAAATTGACAACTTCCACTAGTGCTTTTTCTATCTATCTTACAACCTGCAAAGTTTGCATCAGAGTAACCAATAATCTTGAAATTTGATTCTCTGGGATACCACAGCCCTAAAGTAATGGTGCCCTTGAGATATTTGAAAATTCTTTTCACTGCTGTGAGATGTGGTTCTCTGGGATCAGCTTGAAACCTTGCACAGAGATAGGTTGCATACATGATATCAGGTCTACTTGCTGTAAGATAAAGAAGAGACCCTATAATGCCTCTGTAGTTTGTCATATCTACTGATGCTCCTGTATCCTTATCCAACTTAGTTGCTGTTTCCATGGGAGTTGATGCAGATGAGCAATCAAGCATACCAAATTTCTTGAGAAGGTTTCTGGTATATTTTGCTTGATTTATAAAAATTCCATCATCTGTTTGCTTCATCTGTAGGCCTAGAAAATAACTAAGCTCACCCATCATACTCATTTGATACCTGGACTGCATTTGCTTGGCAAACTTTGTACAGAGTTTATCATTAGTAGACCCAAAAATTATGTCATCAACATAAATTTGAACAAGAAGCAAGTCACTACCAGATTTAAAGTAAAACAGAGTTTTATCAATTGTACCTCTGTGAAACCCACTTTCTAGTAAAAATTGAGCAAGTGTTTCATACCATGCTCTTGGTGCTTGCTTAAGTCCATAAAATGCTTTATCAAGCCTGTAGACAAACACTTCTTCTTCAAGTTTCCCATTCATAAAAGCACTTTTCACATCCATATGAAATACCTTGAATTTCTTGTGAGAAGCATAAGCAAGAAACATCCTTATTGCCTCTAACCTGGCAACTGGAGCAAAAGTCTCATCATAATCTATTCCATCTTGCTGTGAATAGCCTTTTGCCATAAGTCTGGCTTTGTTTCTTGTAACAACCCCTTCACTATCAGTTTTATTTCTGAAAACCCACTTAGTACCAACAATAGACCTATTCTTAGGTCTTGGTACAAGTGTCCAAACTTTATTTCTCTCAAATTCATTCAACTCCTCCTGCATTGCTGTTATCCAATCAGCATCTTGAAGAGCTTCTTCTACTTTCTTGGGCTCAGTCTGTGACAAGAATGCATGAAACAGACATTCATTTGTTGTTGCACTTCTTGTCCCTACTCTTGCATCTGGATCACCAATAATCAAATCAGGTGTATGAGATTTAGTCCATTTCCTAGCTGAAGGCAAATGACTTCTCTCAGAGTTTGATCCTCCCCCTTGATCCATGTTCTCCTGATTTTCTTGATGTCTTTCTTCATTCCCTGAGGCTCCCCCTGAATGTGACTGCTCAGAGTTTGAACTATCAGAGTTTGAGTCATCAGAGTTTGATCCAGATTTTTCAGCTGAGTCATTATCAGAATTTGAGTCATCACTTTGAAGTGATTCTTCATGCTCCCCCTCAACTGGTTCATCTCTAGTTTGTGGTTGAGAAGTTTCTTCAGTATTCACCAGTAGAGGCTCAGAGTTTAGCTCAACAGAGTTTGTCAGTTCAGCTTCATCAGAGTTTACTTCATCAGAGAATAATTCTTCATTTCAAAGTACAGTTGATCATGTTCATCTACATTTTCAAGTCAAGTTATTTTCTTGTCATCAAATGACACATGTATAGACTCCGTGATCACTTTGGTTCTTAGATTATAAACTCTGAATGCCTTAGTTGACAGTGGATAGCCAACAAAAATTCCTTCATCAGCTTTTAATTCAAATTTTGTCAACTGTTCAGGATGAGTTTTCAGCATAATGCACTTGCACCCAAAAATATGAAAATATTTCAGGTTTGGCTTCTTTTCCCTCACCATTTCATATGGTGTTTTTCCATGCTTATTGATCAGAGTGGCATTCTGAGTAAAACAGGCAGTTTGAACAGCTTCTGCCCAGAAATAGGTTGACAATTTTGTTTCATCAAGCATAGTTCTGGCAGCTTCTCTCAAGGTTCTGTTCTTTCTTTCAACTACACCATTTTGCTGTGGTGTACCAGGTGTAGAGAACTCTTGCTTCACTCCTCTGTCTTTGCAAAATTCTTCCATTGTTGTATTTTTGAATTCAGTTCCATTATCACTTCTGATTATTTTGACTTCATGTTTTGATCCTTTGTCCAGTTGCTTTACATGCTCTATCAGAGTTAATGCTGTTTCATCCTTCTTTGCTAGAAAATACACCCATGTATATCTGGTGTGTTCATCAACAATGACTAAAACATTTTTCTTTCTTCCAAGTGACATTACATTTACTGGACCAAAAAGATCAACATGTAGAAGATGATAAGGATCAACAATTGAATATTCAGACTTGCTCTTGAAAGATGACTTCCTTTGTTTGGCCTTTTGACAGGAATCACACAGGCCATCCACATTCAATAATGATTTTGGAAGCCCTCTAACAAGATTCTTTCTAATCAGCTCATTGATGTTGTTCAGATTCAAATGAGAGAGTTTCTTGTGCCACTTCCAACTCTCTTCACTGGACATTCTTGTTGACAGACACATTGCTTTGCCATCAGAGTTTGTTGACAATTTTATCTCATAGATGTTATTGTGCCTGTTTCCAACTAGAACAACTTTCCCTGTAGATTTACTGATGACTTCACAGTATTCAGGCTAAAAATCTACATGATATCCTCTGTCACAGATTTGACTCACAGATAGCATATCATGCTTGAGTCCTGGAACCAGAGCTACATTTGTGATGATGACACTTCCAAGATTGATATTTCCATATCCTAGAGTATGTCCTATGTTGCCATCTCCATAGGAAACTTTTGGGCCAGCCTTCTCCACATACTCTGATAGCAGGGCTTTATTTCCAGTCATGTGTCCTGAACATCTACTGTCCACGACTAGGGTACTCTCCCTGATGCCCTGCAATCACAAACATTCACTGATGATTAGTTTTAAGGATCCAGACTTGCTTGGATCCTTTGGCTTTCTTAACTCTGTTAGCTTTTGCAGCGGAATACACATTATCAGAGTTTAAGCTAACTTTATCAGAGTTTACACTTGCAGAATTTACTTTAACCCATTTCAAATTTGGCTTGGGTTCATAGTAATTATGATAAATAGCATGATAATTTCTGCAAGTATACATAGAATGCCAAGTACTACCACAATGTTTGCATAATGTCTGTGGTCTAGTTCTAACATTAACTTTCTTTACTTCAGACTTTGAGGGTAAAGAATTAATGTTTTTGTTTTTCCTGCAAAAACTAGCAAGATGATTAGTGCTACCACAGTTATGACATATCTTTCTTGGAGCAAAAGTAGCAAGCATTGGATAATTACCCTGAGAAATGCCTACTTTACCATTTCTGTTCTTTCTAGACACTTTCTGTTCCTTAATAGATTTTAACTCCTTAAGCTTATGCTTGAGTTGTTTATCTGTCTTTGAACCAATATTAACCTGTTTAACACTGTTTTTTACTGGTTCTTTCTTGACAGCCTGTTTACCACCTTCAAACCTAGGTTCAATTATCCCATTAACAAATGTTCCAAATTTCTTAGATTGAAGTGGTGGTCTAATCTTGACTTGATTCTGAAACCTAAGTTCATCTTCCTCAGAATAACCTAGACCTACAGTGTCAGATTGAAAAACTTCTTGAGTGTCTTTTCCAGAATGAGTCCAAGTTTTAATGATATGATTTGCATCCTTCAATTCAGATTCTAGTTGCTTATACTTACCTAGCAACTCCTGTTCTACAAAAACAGCATCATCTCTTTCTTTCTGAACTTGCTACATATTTTCTAGTTTTTCTTCAACAATTTTGTTTCTATCCTTGAGTTTAGAATTTTCAGACTTAATTCTCTCATTCTCTAAAGTCTGATCCCTATAACTGATATGCAAAGCTTTAAGATAAATTCTCAATTCAGTTATATTATCAGTGTTATAGGCATAGGTAGTAAGAGGTACCTTATTTTAAGAGCTTTCAGAATCTGTCTCAATAGAAGCCATGAGAGCATAGTTGATTTCCTCATCTGAGCCTGAAGTGTCTGCCCAATCTCTGCCTTTTGTGATAAGTGCCTTACCAGTTTTACCCTTCTTACACTCAGGAGCATAGTGACCCATCTCCTTACACTTGTAGAATCGAATCTCAGACTTGTCTTTCTTCCCAGATTTGGTATCCTTTCTCTCAGACTTTCTGAAACTCTTTCTGTCTTCACTTGAATCTCTAGAAAACCTTTTTCCCTTCTTGAAATTCTTGAAACCCATTTTCTTGAAAGTCTTTACCATTAAAATAGCCATTTTTCTCATTTCTTCTTCATCATCCTCAGAGTCAGATGAATCAGAAGTGTTTGAATCACCATCAGAGTTTGATGATTCAATTTCAAAATGAATAACTAAAGCCTTTCCTTTAGTTTTCTTTTTCAATGGTTTCTCTTCAACCTTAAGAGCAACAGACTTTAACTTCTTGCTTGATCTCCTGTTTCTCTGCTCCATTTCCAATTCATGAGTTTTGAGTAGTCCATAGATCTCATCAATCTCAGTATCAGCAAGATCATTGTTATCTCTTATAGTGGTTGTTTTCACATCCCACTTTTCAGGTAGAGATAGAAGAAACTTGAGATTTGAGTCTTCTAGATCATACTCTTTGTTAACCAATGACAAATCATTGAGCAGTTTACAGAATCTGTCAAATGTTTCTGTGATGGCTTCATCAGACTTCGCCTTAAAATGCTCATACTCCTGTGTGAGTATGTTCCTTCTATTCTTCTTGATAGCAGCAGTTCCTTGACACCTAACCTCAAGTGCATCCCAGATTTCTTTCGCAGTAGTGTAATTAATCACCTTATTAGACATAACATTGTCTAAAGCACTGTAAAGTAAATGCCTAACCTTTGCATCCTTAGCAATAGATGACAAATCTTCAGGAGTCATGTCCTTCTTCTCCTTTGGAACTGTTTTTTGACTCTTGACCAGCAGTTGCAGCAGACAGCTTTGTAGGTTTATGAGGACCTTCATAAATCCTATCAAGGTATTCCGGATCAGTAGCTTCTAGAAACATAGTCATCTTCACCTTTCAGATTGCATATTCTGATGGCCTCAGAATAGGAACTCTAATTGTTTCATACCTATTCACAGTAGTAGGAGCCTTCTCAGAACCTAGACCTGTTGGAGGAGGAATCTCTGACATGATTATAGTTGTGTTTAGATCTTAAACTGTAGTAAAGTAACAGATTGTCTCTGATACCACTTGTTAGGCCGAATACACAAATTATAATCAAGTACTGTATGAGAGATTAACAAGAACACAAGTTTTTTTAATTAAAAACTGTTTGGAATTAATAATTCCTCTCTCAGTGATGTAAAATATCACAGAGAGCTGCTTAGGTTACAATGAATGAATATTTCAATGTTCGATACCCTTCTAGGGTTAACCTAACTGTATTTATAAAACATACAGCTTCAGTACAATCGTAAATTGATACTCCTAAAATTAAGCTATACAATTGATATCAATCACGATTGCTACATGTCTTCTAAGTCAACTCAATCTCTTTGACAGTTATTCAATCTCCAAAGATATTGCTTCCAATTAATCTTAATCACTGTTGACTTGTAGACACTTTTGTCAGACAGAGTTTAACAAACTCTGTCGCTTCCATCAATCAGCGTTTGCGCTTCCATTCGTCAGCGTTTACTCAAACTCTGACTGCTTCCAGCTTAAACTCTGATGTATCACTATATCACTTTAAACACTGATTAATATTTACATCAATATATCTAACATAGGGAGCAATGAAGAACAGAAGGTCACTTTAGCTGTGTATTAACTGCAAGGAAGTGCTTATGATTGGTTGCTCATAGAACAAAGAAAGAACGAGACTGCAACCACTGAGGGAGGTCCTGAACCATATACATGGGAAAAGTTCAAGAAGGCTCTAGAAGACGAGTACTTTCTGAGAACCATTCGTCTGCAAAAAGAGAGGGATTTCATTCGGCTTGAGCAAGGAGGAAAGACTGTTACTGAATACGAAGCCGAATTCGCAAAGCTTGCAAAGTATGTGCGGACATTAGTAGTTGACGAGACCAGTCGAGCTAGAAGATTGGAAGAGGGACTTCGGAACGACATCAGGAATTCTGTGGCATCTTTTGAACTTCAGACGTACGAGGCTTTGCTGAACAAGGCTTTGGTGATCGAGAGAGGCTTAGCAGAATCCGAAAAGGCAACTAGAAATTTAGAACAAGAAACGGTTCGCTCGAACTGGTGGACAATCTTCTCAAGGGGGACCACTCAAGAAACCTCACGTGTATGATCGAATAGGAGGTCAAGGAAATCAAGATAAGTGCACTAGGTGTGGCGGGAATCATGTTGATATAGAGTGTCGTTAGAATAGAGGCGCGTGTTTTCATTGCGGTGAAATCGGACACAGGATTGCTCAATGTCCACATAATCCACCACCAAGGAAGTAGGTGCCCTAGAGGCAATACATTGTTTCTTTTAATAAACCTTTATGTCATTTGGTTATTCAATAAACGTATTTATTATGACTTTAATTACTGCGATATATTTGTTAGCATAATAAATGTCCTTAGAATCATGATACACATTATATAGTTTAAGTACATGGTTTGAACTTGAGATTATATAATATATCATATTCTTAAAAGGTCCCTAGTCGAGTATTATTATATAGGACAATAATAATACATAAATAGACTAGTATGTTGTTTGACAGATAACAACATCTCATTGGTTATAAGTATGGAGATACTAAAATCAATACATAGGTACATGTAGGAGTACATTGTACTGGACATACCCACAGTGAGATTCTTCATGTTTAATAAAGTCATAAGAAAGACTCACAGTGATAATGGTGTAATAATCCTTTGACTTGAGATCATTATATTTCTATACGAGGGTTAATATACTTTGACTACATTAAAAGTTACCTTTGACCGGGTGATGATAAAAGTGGACATCGGGTATATCATGAGTCCTATAAGAAATATGAATGATAGATAAAGGATTTAACCCTTGATAAGTGGAGTTTATATCCACTTGGAGCGTTCCATATCGGCTTAAATTGATTGTCTTGGACTCAAGTTTGTTATAGTTTTGATGTGTTTTGCTTAGTTGTGCAGGTTTGCAAGAATGTCGATTATGGTGGATGCTTCTGTCATTTTTGGAGGTTAAATTGATTAAAATTCGGATTTATTGGGCTGCACGCGCGAGCTTCACTGTTTGGGCCATATCTTGAGTTCTACAAGTCCGTTTTGGACGATCTTATAGCCCACGCGAAGATAACAGAATTCAATTTCATTCTAAAGTGGTCCAGGGGTCCAATTACAACTGGAACGGCCGAGAAATACTGAGGAAAAGTCAGCTACGAATTTTCCTTAAAAATAGGATCAGTTTAGGAAACGTATTTTGCAGAAATTCTATTTTAACTCTATTTTGGGTATTTTCCTGTTGGTCAAGACTTCTAGAGCCTATATAAAGACATCCTACCATTTTAATTTAGAAAACGATTACATATCAATTACTTAGGTTTATTTGTATTTTTTCATACTTTGTTTTTATCATGGTTTCATCAGATCCCATGATGACGAGCGGTTCGATTATGAACTAATCGTTGTCATGGGATTCTAACGGATTTATTTATGGAGCTTTAGTATCTTGATGCTTTAAAGATCTGTGTGTGATGTATATCTGATATCCTCGTATGGTTTGTGTTTCATGTATTTAGATGCGTAGCTAACATCTAATTTGTTAATCTCTTGTGAAGCGAGAGTGGATCTTGAGATTTAGAACTTGTCATGCTAGCATAGGATAGGTTGATGTTTTCATATCATGATTTGTAGCGTAAATAGAGATATTATGCTGCCCTATGTGATCTTAATAGATAGCTTGTTCTTCAACCGTTATGTTTTCAAATCTTATAGAGATATAGGGTCTAAGCATAATTGGTGTCTATTCATCTTCTATCTCTTTTGTGGATGTATGTTTAGTTTGGTATACGTATACTGAGAAGTAGCGTATACTTGTTTCGTGTTGTTCAATCAGATATCATAACCATTGCATATAGTGATTAAAGGCGTCAGATCTAAGTGAAGTATTTAATGAAGTTAGGATTCCATGTTTCCTCTTGCAGAAGTAATTCGATTCCAATTCTAGTTAGTTAGTTAATTCTTAGTTTGTTAGTTTACTTCTTAGTTAATTTAGTTTATTAAACCCAAATTTGTTAATTGTCTTAGCAGTGAATAATAATCATACATTGTTGCATAGGTACTAAATTTAATTAAAAACCAGATCTCTGTAGGAACGAACTTGACTTATATCTGTATTACTTGTGACCACGTACGCTTACGTGATTTAGTCAAAAACAAGTTTTTGGCGCCGCTGCCGAGGACCATCAGTGTTTTATTTTTGGTTATGTGCTTGTCAATAGTGGTCGTTAGAGTTCACTGACTCGGATTGCTTTTTCTCATCTATTCTTGTATAGTTCGTTGGTGTTTCAGGTACTTGTCAGAGAGCGTTGACGTTGAAGATGGATTTTCTAACTTACTATGGAGTTCAGCAGGTGGCTAGTGTTTGTGAACTATGTGCGGGCGCACATGAGACTTATCAGTGCTGGAGCAACCAAGGTGGTATTCAACAGCCTCAGCCATGTGAGCAGTGTTTGGGCGTTCATGATCCCTCACAATATTGTTACTACGAAGGAGTTTATCCATACGTTAGTTATGAGGAACAACCATATTTTCAATACCATCCTCAATAGTACCAGCAAGATGTTCCAGATATGTCATATTTCTTTGGTAGTGAAGGATTTCAACATCAGCAACCTACTCCTAATTTTCAGTCAGATGAGGTTGTAACTATGGAGGAGCTTAGGATGCTTGCAAAGAGTAATGAGGAGACTCTCAAATCTTTGGAGATACTAGTTGCTCGAGCTGTGAGTGCCTTAGAACAAGAGATACAACAATTCATACTAGAGGCAATTCCAGAAAATAACGGTGACTTGGAGCAAGGTACTGCATGCATAATTGAGGAAGACAAATTCCAAGGTGAGGTGAGCATTCACAAGCCATGTGAGGAATTTGATCATGATAGTATGGTGGATGATTTGGAAGGGGCACTATTTGAGATAGACACTGGTGAGCTACACAAATTTCAAGAATTGGTATGTGCGTATCAAGAGGCTGATGAACATGAGAAAGATGCAGATCTTCTACTTGTCTCTTAGTATAAAGATGGTGGTAGCGCATTAGAGCCAATGGAGGAAGTTCTCTTTGAGGAACCAAAGGCTTCAGCAACTTACATTTATCCTCCTCCATTATATTCAAGCGAATCCCGTGAATGTGTGTTGTTCTACAAATTGTCAGATTTTGGGTCAACAGATGAAGGCATTGGAATATGACAGGGTTGTTACACGAATAGGCCAAGCGAGGAGAAGGGGCAGAAAGTGTGCCGCCGTGATGACGATGAAGTTTCGCGAAGAGATGACCAGGCCAACTATTATCATCCTTAATGGAGGCTTGGAAGTAACGTCAAGCTATTGACGTTAAAGAAGCGCTTCGTGGGAGGCAACCCACGCATTAGTGTAGGAAAAAAAAAATTGAGTGTTTTTTCAAAAAAAAAAATAATCAAATTTTCATGTGAAACGCAGGCTGCGTCTGCGTTTCTGTGTCCAGCGCAGTTTGCAGGTCTTTAACGTAGGTTGCGCCTGCGTTACTGTATTACGCGCAGTCTGCATCTCTGTTGTGCAGGCTGCGCCTGCGTGACTGACAGTTGAGCAGGTTGCTTCTTTTCGCGCGCAGGTTGCCTCTAGCAGATTTCACCCGGTTTTTTTAGCTGTTGTCTTATAAAAAAAAAACTTTTTCACCCACAATTCTTTTTATATCTCTTATTCTTTCATCTCAACACCTAATTCTTTTTCTATATCAATTCCAAAACCCCCCATCTTTCATTCAAAATTCTAAACCTATTTATATTCTAATTCATATTTATTATTTTTGTTATTATTATTATTATTATGATTATTATTATTATTATTATTTATATTATTATTATTTTTTTTAATTTTTTAATCCCTAAATCCTATTTCTATCTTACATTAAATTTCATACCTTCTCAAATTTGTTTTCTTTACACATTAAAATTTATATTCATCTATCCATCATTTTATATATATACCCAACTTTACATACAAATCCAATTCCTCTTCTATTTTTTTATAAATCTCTAAAAATTCAATTCTAAAGAGGAATTAATTGCAAGTTCACCTCTTCGATTCGTATTGGGTAAATTTTTTTCTCTAATCTTATTTTTAATACGAATTTGTGTTCTTGTAAATTGGGTGTTTTGTTGTATTCTTGTTATGCGGGAGGTGGCCAGTCTATGGAGCTCGTATGCTGTATCCATTGCCAGATTCAACCAAGGAGGATGAGGACGAGTAGGTATGTTTTCTGCTATCCCTTGTATTTACTTCCATTCAATGCGGACATTGAATATTTTAAGTTTGGGGGTGGTTTGAGGGATTAGTAGTTTGTGTTGTATTATTTGTTCATGTAGGATTTCATGCTTTGCATATTAATAGTAGTAAATTATGCATTTACGTTCGTGTTATCTACGTTTGTTTTCATATAGGACATTCTGTTTTTATGTTCGTATTTCATGTGAGTCATAATAGTTTGCATTTGCACCCATGCTGGATAGGAATTTTGTGTTGTTGACGCTTTGATTGAGAAGTGATATGCTTTGTTCTTGTGCACACACATACACTAGTAAGTTGAAGCTAGTAGACTTTTTGAATGTTGTAAGTGATTAGAAGGACATGAATATGTGCAAGATGATTTTGTTTGCATGCTTTGAATACAAGTCGGTGCATTAGAGAGATTTTTGCTTGGGATTGAGTATGTTTTTCCACCAAGTGATTTTTTGAGCCATCTTGCATATTTGTTGCAATTTATTTGTTTGCTTGAGTGTCCACGGATTGTTTGCATTGCTAGCAGTTGTTTGAGGTCTTTCTTGAAACGCATGACATTATTTGACGATTAAAATGATAAAGGCATTTAGGAATAACCGCATATTTTCCCATATTACCACACCATATTTACATGATCAATTAGTTAACCCGTTGTGCTTAATCCTATTTTTTTTCGGTGACATACCACATTACTTGCCTAGACCTTTTTCTTGTGTTGACCGTACATTAATTTGAACCCACATTGTCAAAGGCTAGTAGAGTGTTTAAGGGAGTAATAAGGTGCGCAAGGAGGGGTTTATTGTTGGTCTTAATTTTGGGGGAAATATTGAAAATTGGGTTTGTTTACTTGATAGTCGGCATATGTAATAAAATTGTGGGATCGTTGTCATTGTTTATATTATTGTTTGTGTTATATTTAGCTCTCGAGAAAAAAAAACAAAAAGAGAAAAAAAGAAAAAAAGAAGAAAAAAGAAGAAAAATATATATATTATGAGAGCATGTTTGTGTTGTTGTGATCCTACGTTAGTTGACTAGTCGAGCGTTTTTGTTGGAAGAAGAAGAGTAAAATAATGTGGGGGAAATAGGGTGTTGTGTATGATTTATCATGGTACTTACTAGCTTTTGACACTTTACCTGTTTTGGCTTATTTGACATACCTTGTCCTTGGCCCCATTACAACCCAAATAAAGACCTTTTGATTATCGTCATTGATGTATGTTGTGTTAAGAGTTAGATTTACCAAATGTCAAGCATGTTTACGATTTTGTTGGAATTGAGTGATACACTTACCCTTGTTCTTGAGTGAATATTCTTTTATGAGTGGATTGTGAGTGTTTGCTTGTTTTTGCGTATGAGATCCCGAGTTTTGTCTCAAAGATGACTCTTGTAGGCTTAGCATGTTTACTAACTTATTCTTACACTTGACATGGGCTTGTGAGAACTTATGCATGTTCATTGAGTAGACTATGTGAATACTTGCACTTTTGACACCAAGACATTGCGTATTTACTTTGATTCTTAAGTTGATATGGCATGAGAGGATTTGAGGGTATGGTAGGATATTAGTACTAGATTATTTGCATTTTCATAGTAGTTGCATTCATGCATTGCATCGCATTAGGTTAAATGGATTTTGTGGGTATAGGCCCTCATGAGACCTTACTCGTCCACTAGGGCTGCCTAGGGGTTTAAAGGGCTTGTTGCATATGCCAAATGCAACCGTGATCACCTACAGAAGTGGTACTAATTAGTTAGTTAGTTGTAATTGTTTATGCTTGAGGACAAGCATCGGTTTAAGTTTAGGGTGTGATAAGTGGAGTTTATATCCACTTGGAGCGTTCCATATCGGCTTAAATTGATTATCTTGGACTCAAGTTTGTTATAGTTTTGATGTGTTTTGCTTAGTTGTGCAGGTTTGCAAGAATGTCGATTATGGTGGATACTTCTGTCATTTTTGGAGGTTAAATTGATTAAAATTCGGATTTATTGGGCTACACGCGCGAGCTTCACTGTTTGGGCCATATCTTGAGTTTTACAAGTCCGTTTTGGACGATCTTACAGCCCACGCGAAGATAACGGAATTCTATTTCATTCTAAAGTGGTCCATAGGTCCAATTACAACTGGAACGGCCCACAAATACTGAGGAAAAGTCAGCTACGAATTTTCCTTAAAAACAGAATCAGTTTAGGAAACGTATTTTGCAGAAATTCTATTTTAACTCTATTTTGGGTATTTTCTTATTGGTCAAGACTTCTAGAGCCTATATAAAGACATCCTACCATTTTAATTTAGAAAACGATTACATATCAATTACTTAGGTTTATTTGTATTTTTTCATACTTTGTTTTTATCATGGTTTCATCAGATCCCATGATGACGAGCGGTTCGATTATGAACTAATCGTTGTCATGGGATTCTAACGGATTTATTTATGGAGCTTTAGTATCTTGATGCTTTAAAGATCTGTGTGTGATGTATATCTGATATCCTCGTATGGTTTGTGTTTCATGTATTTAGATGCGTAGCTAACATCTAATTTGTTAATCTCTTGTGAAGCGAGAGTGGATCTTGAGATTTAGAACTTGTCATGCTAGCATAGGATAGGTTGATGTTTTCATATCATGATTTGTAGCGTAAATAGAGATATTATGCTGCCCTATGTGATCTTAATAGACAGCTTGTTCTTCAACCGTTATGTTTTCAAATCTTATAGAGATATAGGGTCTAAGCATAATTGGTGTCTATTCATCTTCTATCTCTTTTGTGGATGTATGTTTAGTTTGGTATATGTATACTGAGAAGTAGCGTATACTTGTTTCGTGTTGTCTGATCAGATATCATAACCATTGCATATAATGATTAAAGGCGTCAGATCTAAGTAAAGTATTTAATGAAGTTAGGATTCCATGTTTCCACTTGTAGAAGTAATTCGATTCCAATTCTAGTTAGTTAGTTAATTCTTAGTTTGTTAGTTTACTTCTTAGTTAATTTAGTTTATTAAACCCAAATTTGTTAATTGTCTTAGCAGTGAATAATAATCATACATTGTTGCATAGGTACTAAATTGAATTAAAAACCAAATCTCTGTGGGAACGAACTTGACTTATATCTGTATTACTTGTGACCACGTACGCTTGCGTGATTTAGTCAAAAACAAGTTTTTGAGGAGAGGCAACTTGGGGCTATAAATACACACCTTGGGGGACATAAAAATCATCATCTACACACCAGAGTTCAGTCCAATTCGTTCATAGCACGCGATCGAGAAGCCAAGGCGAGGATTGTGACAACAAGAAGATCTAGATATAGTTTTTCTTGTATTCCTTTGTGGAGGCGTTTATTTTGGATGCTTGTTACTTTCACGGATCTGTTCGCAAAACCTTGTTATATTATTGATTTATTCATCTTTGTTATCTTGTTCCATACCACGAAAGGTTCAATTATGAACTAATCGTTGTCGTGGGATCCTAGTGGATTTATCTATGTAGCTTAGTAGTTTGCATGCCTTAAAGATTTATGTGTGGTGAATTCTTGATATCCTCGTATGGTTGTGTTTCATGTATTTAGATGCGTAGCTAACATCTAATTTGTTAATCTCTTGCTAAACGAGAGTGGATCTTGAGGTTTAGAACTTGCCATGCTAGCATAGGATAGGTTGGTGTTTTAACATCATGATTTTTGGCATGAATAGAGATATTATGCTGCCCTATGTGATCTATGTGGATAACTTGTGCTTAAACCTTTATGTTTTCAAATTCTATAGAGATATAGGGTCTAAACATAATAGGTGTCTATTCATCTTCTATCTCTTTTGTGGATGCATGTGTAGTTTGGTACTAGTATACCGAGAGGTAACTTTTACTTGTTTCGTGTTATTCGATCAGATATCAAAACCATCGCATGTATTGATTAAAGGCTGCAACTCTAAGTGAAGTAGATAATGAAACTAGGATTCCATGTTTATTCTCATATAAGTAATTCGATTTTAAATTCTTGTCAATTAGTTAAATCTTAGATTTATAATTTGCATCTTAGTTTAATTTAGATAACCAAAACCAAATTTGTTATTTTTCTTAGCAGTGAATTAAAACCATACATTGTTGCATAGGCATATTTTCTGAGTAAAACTTAACCAGATCTCTGCGGAACGAACTTTAATTATATTACTTGTGACTACGTGCGCTTGCGTAATTTTGTGATAACAAGTTTTTGGCGCCGCTGCCGGGGATCATCGGTGTTTTATTTTTAGTTTATATGCTTGTCAATAGTGGTCGTTAGCGTTCACTGACTCGGATTTCTTACTTAGTTTGTTTATTTCGTGGTGTTTCAGGTACTTAGGTTTGTATGCAAACACGCTCGCAAGCTCGTTTAGAAGCACTAGTGGAAGACAATCTTGTAGATAATATAGAGGATAAGAAAGAGAAATCTGAAACTCCAGTAGAGATGGCAGATGCAGCAGCAGTTAAGGCTTTGAAGGAGTATTCGCAGCCAAAGATCAATGACATCCAGTCGAGTATCATCAGGCCAGCCATCACGGCTAAAAACTTCGAGATCAAGCCGAGCACTATTCGGATGGTACAAAATTCGGTTCAGTTTGGGGGTGCTTCTACGGAGGATCTTAACATGCATATTCGGGATTTTATCGAGATCTGTGATACTTTCAAGTTCAATGGTGTGTCGGATGATGCTATCAAGTTGAGGCTTTTCCCATTCTCTCTGAGGGATAAGGCTAAATGCTTGTAACACTCTTTGCCACCTAGTTCCATTACTACATGGGAGGATCTTGCTCAGAAGTTTCTTACGAAATTCTTCCCTATGGTGAAAACTACAGCGATAAGGAATCAGCTAACTCAATTTCAACAGCAATCTGGAGAATCTTTGTGTGAGGCTTGGGAATGATACAAGGAGATGCTTCGTAGGTGTCCACATCATGGCATGCCTGATTGGATGGTGATTAATAGTTTCTACAATGGGTTGGGAGCACAATCTAGACCTATGCTAGATGTAGCATCAGGAGGAGCTCTATGGGCTAAGAACTATGATGAAGCTTATGAACTTATTGAGACGATGGCTGCTAATGAATATCAGAATCCAACCCAGAGGCTTTCTCAAGGCAAGGTAGCAGGTTTGTTTGAGGTGGATACAGCTTCAGCTATTGCAGCTCAGTTGAAGGCTTTGACAGTGAAGGTGGATTCTCTTGCAAATTATCGAATTCAACAAGTGGCTAGTGTTTGTGAGCTATGTGCGGGCGCACATGAGACGAATCAGTGTGCTATCTCTTCTGAATCAGCACAGTTCGTGAGTAATTTTCAGAGACCTGCTGCACCAGTTCCGGCTACTTATCATCCTAACAACAGGAATCATCCCAACTTTAGCTGGAGCAACAATCAAGGTGCACAACAACCTTATCAGCAAGCAAAGCCATTCAATCAAGGTTATCAGCAGCCTTATGTTCCAAGGGCACTATATCAACCTCTGGGATTTCAACAGCAACAGCCCCAGGCTCATGCGGGGCAATCTTCTAATGAAAAATCAGAGATGGATGAGTTAAGGATGATGATGAAGAACCTGCAAGCTTCTCAGAAGATTTGGAAAACCAGATGGGACAGATTGCAAGTGTTTTATTTAGTAGGCCACAAGTGTTGAGTATTAAACACGGTAAAAGAATACAGAGGGGGGGGGTGAATGGATTCTTGAACTTTTCTTGGGTTGAGTCTGTGTAGCAGATAAGTGCCTGTGTGTGCAGAAATTAAGGTGCGGATAAACAAACAACACAAGACACAATATCACTTTAATCTAATGTATATTAGATAAAGGTTGCTACAATCTGTGAATACAAATGGTAGTATTCTCAGCTTCGTTTTTCTCAGAGAGATATAGCTTACAATGTATGAAAAACTAGACTCACAAAGTTACTAAGTTATGAAGTGAGGCTGTGTCCTTATAGAACATGGATACAGCCTGCTTACTATAAATAAGGTAGCTAAACAAATTACTTTCTAGTCTGTCTATCCTTTTTGAGTAAGCATCCAAACGGTTACAGATTTGACTTTGCAAAGCCTGTTTAGATCCACTTCTTTAGCTCCTTGTCTCTTCTATATCTCTCCAAGCTTCCTTGTAGGCTTTCCAGAGCACGTTACAGATTGTGGTCCATAAAGTGCATTGGTTTGTTGCAGGTTTCTGACTTGTACAATTTCTTCAGTATTTTGTCTCCAAGAATGTATTCGAGAAGTGACTAAGTAAGTGATTCGAGAACTAGAATTGACTTGATCGATAACTCTGAGTTCTCGAATACTGTTATAAAGACATATCGAACCACTTCTCGAATAACTCTTTTTCATCAGGATTCCTTGAGTTGTCGAATAGAACATTTGACTTATCGAATCCTCGAGTTGTCGAATAGCTTTCTGAGTCCTTGAGATATCGAATGGAACTTTGACTTGTTGACTCTTTGAGAACTCGAATACCATCTTGACTTGTTGACTTCTTGAGTTCTCGAATAGAGTAGTAGACATATCGAATCCCTGAGATATCGAATGAGATATCGAACAGTGTATTCAGAGATATCGAATAGTGTCTTGAGATATCGAATCTCTGACTTCTCGAATGCTGGACTTCTCGAATAGACAAATATACTTCTCGAATTGGTACTTAGGCAAATTCTTCATTTCTTCAAATCCCAACTGTGATTATTTGGCAGTCTTTAACTCCTTGCTTGAGGCATGAACCATGGAACTTCTTTCAAGCATTATTCTAGACTCTATTTGTACAGTTACACAACTAGGATTTGATGCCTATTACAAGTACAATACAAACAGAAACTCTACAACTAGAGGTTCCCTCAGTTAAGAGGTCATGTAAGTAATGCAAAGCATTACAAACAATTAGGCTTGTTATTAGATGAGTACAGGCATGCCTCTGTAACTAACAATCTCCCCCAAATTGTGAGTGAGACCCTTAGTCACAATTTCATGTCTGATAACAAGCCTAACATACATAAAGATAAAACTTTAAAAGTACAGGTATGTATTTTGATTGAACACATAAATGAAATTACAAGATAAATACTCTTACAGTATGATGAGGTACTAGCCATTTTCTTTTGATTGCATCTCCATTGCTTTGGCTTGTAGATCATCATATGCTTTCTGTTTCCTTTCTTTCTCCTTCCTTGCATTCTCATCTATTGCTCTCATGATTTCTGTCATAGCATCCAATTCTTCAATCATAATAGAGTTTTTGAAATCTTCAAGCACTGGCTTCAGAATGTTGACAGGATAGTGACTGAGTAGGTTCATTCTTATATTGACATTATCTCCATTTCTCCTCCTATACTTCACCACATAGGGATCAAACTGAACTCTACACAATCCCTTTGCCCTTAGCTTTTCTGCTTCAATCTCCAGTCTATCAATTTCTTTCTCCCTTTCTAACCATTTCTCATAGCAGCCCTTCCTTATCTTCTCAGCATAGTCTTTCTTCATTTTCACAAAGTCAATCAATTCCAGCTTCCATACTTTCTCCACCTTGTCCTTAGAATCCAGCAATGCAATGATTCTTTCTATCTCATACAATTTACCCCAATGTTGACAACCCCCTTGTTTGAATTTCATTTCTTTCCCATCAGTGTACTTGATTACAAGGTGATCATCCACAATTGCAGCATAGCATATCTTTTGAGCTCTTAGAAATAGCAGTTGCTCTTCATCAAAGTCTTCATCAAGTGGCTGGAGCTTTAATCCTGGAATGATTGTTAGGGCTCTAGATTTGGATAGCTTCACTCTCCTTGCAGTATGTTTAAACCTTATCCTTTTGACATGGTTGCTTGGCAGAAATCTTTGACCTTGGTTGGTAGACCATAGTAGTATTCCATTAGCAGATTGCTTTCTGAAACATACACATGGTTTCTTGACTTGAATCTTCTTCTTTTCTTGAGATGGTAAGACAGTTGCAGAAGCCATAGATGTAGATTTTGCTAGGTCACTACTAACAGTATTCACCCTAGACTTAGAGTCTTGTGTTGTGGTGAGATTACTGCTAGCATTGCCTAAGGCTTGCTGTCTTCCACTCTTTCTCACATATGTCTTACCCTGGTCATCATCTTTTTCATCCTTGTCCCCCTTTTTCTTCTTATCTTCATCACCCTTATCTCTCCTTTGATGTCTTCTCCTCCCATCACCTTTGTCTTCAGAATCATCATCCTTATTTCTCCTAGGTTGAACCATCTCTGGAATTCCACCAGTTGCAATATAAGTTCTGAGGATATGCAGTGCCTCAATTTCTTCAGCATTTCTGGCTCCAACCTTCTTCTGTAATTGATCAATGACAGCAATGATCAGTCTGTGATTTCTGGAGGTGAGATCATGAGGAATGACCAGTTGCTTGATATCTTCAATTCTGGTACCAGACTGATAGATAATTGTCCATGGCTTCTTGATCACTTCTGGTAGCCTTGTAGGTTGACCATTCCTCAAGTCATCAAACAGACTCTTGCTGTTGTCATTTTTCTTCTCAATGAGCTCTAGTATGGCATCTATCTCTGAGTGCTTTAAGTCTTGTAGAATCTGGTATGTTAGATGCCATATCTTTAGTTTGGACACCATCACTATCTCCTTGACCCATAAATTGTTGACTTGCTTGGGGATGACAGTGATGTAGTCTATCTGCTTCTTCACCTCCCTCAGATAAAACTGAGTGTCACCAACCTGTTCCCTTATGGCTTTCAGAAACTCCAAGAAGGCTTTATCATGATAGACATTGGAGTTAGCAACTTCTTGTAGCTTGGCCTCAGTAACAACTTTGACTTCTACAGGCTTGGCACTCTCAGCTATAGAAATTTGAGGTTTGTCAGATGGCATACTCCCTGCAACCACTGTGGTAGTTATTGATTGCTTTTGTCCTCCAGGAGTAGTGATGTGCACAGTTGGTAAGGTGACAACTGGCAAGATAGATGGAGGCTCATCTACTTTGGCTTTTCCCTTGCCAGGCACATTTTCTAGAGACTTAGTAGCCCTTTGTTGTCCACCTTCTTTGAATACTATGCCTTTCTCCCTCTTTGGCTCCCCCTTTGAATTTGAGTTCCTAGCCTTCTTCTCCCCCTTAGGCTTGTTGTCAGGCACAGAGGCTGTAGAGATGTCCTTTGGGATTGAAGATTCATCAGGTAGAGGGAGCCCCATATGCTTCATCATTGCAGCTAACATGGATTGTTGATGCAGAAGGACATCAGCTGTGGTGGATGCTTGAGTGTCCAACTGATCATTTAGCAATGCAACCTTTTCTGTGAGATGAGCATTGGTCTTGGTGAGAGTAGCTACCTCTTGCTCAAGAGTGTTGACCTTAGTGAAAAGTTCATTGGCCTTGAAACCAGATAGAGATTGTTCCTGCAGTCTCTTCACTTCATATTTAGACATTTCATGCACAGGAACATCAGTCACCAGCCTATCTCCATAGAGATTCTTGAACATTATTTTCAGCATGGCATTGGCATCTGTAGTCTGGCCAGATAGATTCTGAAATTGATGACCCAGACCTGAGACAGCATCTTTTAGCACAGCCAACCCATTGTCCACCTTAATGCATGTAGAGTTGCAGTGTTTGATGTCCTTGAGCACACTGTCCAAGTGGGGAAATTTAGCATCAAAGGCCCTCTTGACTTCTGCTACTGAAGTGGCTGTCTTATCACATACCCTGTTGACTTCAGTTTTTACTCCTTTGCCAAGATAGTGTGCAGCCTTGAGGAAACCCTTGTAGGAGTCATTGACAGCTTCATACACTTCACCAGGTGACAGGGATTTAGCATTGGAGCCCAGTGAAGTGATGTATTCCTCCCTGAGATACTGAAGTGCTTCATCGAGAGTAATATCATATTTTCCTTGCAACCAGGCATCTATGTTGCCATCTCTCTCAGCATCATCAATGATCTTTGATTTCTGCACCTCCACATCATCCCTATGGCATAACAGAATAGCCTCATAGTCTGGATTGGGCATGTCTGCAGTGAGAAGGTGCTGAGCAATCTTTGTGAACTCAGGAATCTGATCCACAATTAAGCTTTGAAGTGCTTCAACCGTCAATTGTTGTGGAACAGACCCTGATCCTGAAGCACTGTCATGTTGCACAGGCTTCAGCCATTTTGACATAAAGTCAGAGCTAGAGCTAGGCAAGCTAGTCTCCTCAGTTACAGATGCAACTTCTGTAGCCGGATGGATGGACTCTACTACTGGTGTCTCCACAGAAGTGGGATGAATTACACCAGCAGTTGACACAGGCACAGAGTCTCTAGTAAAAACTAAGGGAACCTCTGTGTTTGTGATGGTGTCATTAGGATATGCCTCAGCATGCATTCCCTCACCATCTAAATGTGGGTTCTGAGTGGTGAACAAAGTGTCATGCACTGAGTCACTTGAAATTATTGGCTCATCAAGAGAAAAGAATTCTTGATGATCAATACCTTGCATCTCAGTTGCCTGAGTTGCAGGTTCCAAAGAAATTTCAGAGTTAGATTCTGGAAGAGAAGTGTGTTCTAGAGTAGATTTTGGCAACTCCCCCTGAGAGATAGAGGGAGTTTCAAAAGTGATGTGCTCTCCACTCAGTGTTGTGCCAGCCTTATCACTCCCATGTGCAGACTCTATACAAGAAGGTGCATTGGGGAGAATGCTTGATTCTATAGGTGCACCCTGTTGAGAGGATACACCTAGTGAGCTGTGTGCCCCTGATTTTACAACTTCAGCCATTTGTGTGACTGAAGAGGTGGTCTTAGTTTTCCTCTTCTTTGGCCTTTGTAAGGGTGACTCAGGTTCCTCACTTTCTAGCCCTAATTCAACAGCTAATGCTGCTTCAGATAAGATATTTAATGGTGCAGACATTACTTCCTTTCTCTTCTTTTTACTAACATCACCCTTTTGAGAGGATGATGCAGTTGGCTCAGTATGTGGGAGAGTGTTTGGTTGAGAGGGTTGGTTAGCAGGCCCTGGGTTAGCAGTTTGTTCTACTTGCTTGGGCTGTGCTAACTTAGATTTAGCATCAAATGTTGGCATGTTGTGGGGGTAAGTCTTAAACAAACTCTCCATATGGGGAGTTATGTTCAGTCTTACATCCACATCATTCCTAGTTTCCAAGTTACCAAAAATGAGTTTGGTCATGGACTTAGGATAGCCTATTTTATTTTTATCAATCCCAGGCAATTCAATCAACGAAGCATTTTTATAATTAAGTACAGATTGAATAAAGCGAGGGAAGAAAATATCAGTACCTCTCTTGGTTGTGTTCTTACCAAGTCTCCCATATAATTCTTGAAGTATGATTTGGCCAACATCTATCTTCTTTCCATAGGCCAAAGCATATCCAATTTGCTGCACAGGTGCACTGATTTGATCAAAGCTTGATTTCCTGGCAGTGAAGACTTGAAGAAGAGTTGCAAACACATAGCTCCACTCCTTTCTCAGATTCTTTCTGTTTAGCTTTCCAAGGTTAATCCCATCTGAGTAGTTTATGAATTCGAAGAATTCCTCCAACTCTGCAGTAGTGGCCATTCTATCAAATGATTCCTGTTGTAGTCCTAGTGCTTGGTTCATGTCTGCAGTAGTGATAGTGATATCCTTATCTTGAACCTTGCAGTAGATGACATAGGATGTGATTGCATTTTCCAGGGCTACAACCTCCACAATAGCAGTATTCCAGAATTGTTCCAGAATATCGAGATATAGAGTTGGATTGGCAGAGAGTGCTTCTTTGATGTATGATTCAGCCATCCATTTCACAAAGCACTTAAAGTTTGCATTGGGTGCTTCAACATCACTAGTTAGAGCGATGAAGTTGGTGTTGAACTTTACTGTTGCCATTTGTATAAAAGAGAGAAAAGAAATTGAAGGTTGAAGAAGAAATTTGGCTTTTCGCAGTTAGGGTTTCAGGGGTTTAGAGAGTGTAGATGCTTGAGAAATCGAATGAAATGAATCGAATAGATGTGAGATTGTATAAGTATGAAGTACTTGAATTGTCGATTAGCAAACTGTTTTGTATCGACAAGTCAGGCATTCGAGAAGTAGAAAACAACTATTCGAGAAGTCAAGAATGGCTTAATCGATAACTCAAGCAGATAGAAACTCACAGCTGGCAGTTATCTAACTTAGAAATAATTCTAAATTAAATAAAATGTGTTTTTATGAGTGAATTAAATTTTTAGATAAAAATCCAAAATCGGTTAAAATTCAGCGAGAATTCAGCCTTTTCAAATGATTCGAGAACTCAAATATAGTGTTCGAGAACTCAATCATTCGAGAACTCAGTTGCTATATTCGAGAAGTCAAGAATTCCTCTATTCGATATCTCAGAAAGACTCTATTCGAGAACTCAAGAGTACTCTAATGAGACTTATTAGAGATGTCGAATAGTGAATCATTCGAGAAGTCTGACTTATCGAACTATACCCATCACTCATAAAAATTTGATTTTCACTATCTTTTAAAAATTTACCAGACATATTCATTGAAAAATATCCTAGCAAATTAAATAGTGATTTTCTCAAAATTTCATAGAAATTTTAAGTTAATAAAAATATGATTTTCAACATATGCAACAGATTTGAAATATTTATAAATCATATTTCAGCCAACACTTACTCCAAAAATATTGAGAATTTAGATAAAGTAAGTGTTTACTGCTGCAACAATCTAGATTGATGTATTCACTTAGCCAGAATCTGAAGAATTCAGCATTCCAATTTCACTTACCAACCTTGTGAAGGTGGCTTCATCTAATGGCTTAGTGAATATATCAGCTAGTTGTTTATCTGTAGAGACATAATGCAACTCAATGGTTCCATTAGTTGCATGTTCTCTTATGAAATGATATCTGATGTCAATGTGCTTTGTTCTAGAATGATTGACAGGATTGGCAACTATAGAGATTGCACTTGTGTTGTCACACATGATTGGAATTCTTTCCAACACAAGTCCATAATCTCTAAGTTGATTTCTAATCCAAAGCACTTGAGCACAGCAACTTCCAGCAGCTATATATTCAGCCTCAGCTGTAGAAGTTGACACAGATTGTTGCTTCTTGCTATACCAAGAAACTAACCTTTGTCCAAGAAACTGGCAGCTTCCTGAGGTGCTTTTCCTATCCACTCTGCATCCAGCATAATCAGCATCAGAGTAGCCAACCAGATTGAACCCTGTGTCCTTAGGGTACCATAATCCCAAGTTAGGAGTGCCCTTCAGATATCTAAAGATCCTTTTTATTGCAATCAAATGTGATTCCTTTGGATTTGATTGAAACCTTGCACACAAGCATGTAGCAAACATGATGTCTGGCCTACTTGCAGTGAGGTAGAGTAGAGAACCAACCATGCCTCTGTAGACTGAGATATCTACTCTCTTGCCTTTAGCATCTTCATCCAACTTAGTGGCAGTGGCCATGGGTGTCTTGGCAGGTGAACAATCTTCCAAGTCAAACTTTTTCAATAAATCCTTGATGTACTTGGTTTGACTGATAAAGATACCATCCTTCCTTTGACTGACTTGCAACCCTAGAAAGAATGTCAACTCTCCCATCATACTCATCTCATATCTGCTCTGCATGAGTTTAGAGAATTTCTCACACAGTTTCTCATTTGTAGAACCAAAAATGATATCATCCACATAGATTTGAACTAGAATCATATCATCACCATGCTTCTTGTAAAACAGTGTCTTGTCCAGTGTGCCTCGAGTGAATTGATTCTCAAGAAGAAATTGTGATAGAGTGTCATACCATGCTCTTGGAGCTTGCTTAAGTCCATACAGTGCCTTAAGCAATCTGTAGACAAATTCTGGGAAATGTGGATCCTCAAAGCCAGGTGGTTGTTGCACATAAACCTCTTCTTCCAATTCTCCATTTAGAAATGCACTCTTGACATCCATTTGATAAACTTTGAAGTTTGAATGAGCAGCAAATGCCAAGAATATTCTAATGGCTTCCAATCTAGCAACAGGGGCAAATGTCTCATCATAATCAATGCCTTCCTGTTGAGAGTATCCTTTTGCAACCAACCTTGCTTTGTTCCTTATTATTACACCATCTTCATCCATCTTATTCTTCAGAACCCATTTTGTTCCAACAATGGTTCTATTCTTTGGTGCAGGCACTAGTTCCCATACTTTGTTCCTTTCAAATTGGTTCAGCTCCTCTTGCATAGCAATAATCCAATCTGGATCCAACAATGCATCATCAAGTTTCTTAGGCTCAACTTGTGATAGAAAACATCCATAGAGGCACTCATTTTGAGTTGCTCTCCTAGTCCTTACTCCTGCATTAGGATCTCCAATGATTTGCTCTGCAGTGTGTGATCTATCCCATTTCCTTGAGTGTTCAGCCTGATTCCTCATCCTTAATGTTGCTTCATCATCCTCATCATGATCATCCTCATTTCCTCCCCCTGTGAAGTTGCCATTACTCACAGGTGTGTCTTGGATGCTTGTTTCTCCACTATTGATTGGGACAAATTCTTCTCTTGTATCATCATTCACTTGAGTTTGTTGAACTTGAGTTTCAACTCCAGTTTCAGTCTCTTCATCAGAATCATCTAGATTATCAAACTTCAATGGATCTTTGTCTTCATCATTGGCTTCTTCTAGTCCAGGTAGCTTGCTGTCATCAAATGTTACATCTGTGCTTTCCATAACTTTCTTTTGACTGATGACATAAACCTTGTATGCAATTCTTTCCATAGAATAGCCAAGAAAAATTCCTTCAAATGCTTTTGCATCAAACTTCCCAACATATTCAGAATTGTCCTTAAGTACAAAGCATTTGCTTCCAAAAGTATGAATATACTTTAGTGTAGGCTTCTTTCCAGTCATCAAGTTGTAAGGAGTCTTTCCAGTGTTTTTGTTGATGAGGGTTCTGTTCTGAATATAGCATGCAGTGCTCACAGCCTCAGCCCAAAAACATGTAGGCATTTTTGCATCAAGTAACATTGTTCTAGCAGCCTCAATCAGAGTTCTATTCTTTCTCTCAACAACTCCATTTTGTTGTGGAGTCCTTGGAGCTGAGAATTGTTGAGAAATACCATTCTCTTTGCAGAATGCTTCAAGTGTGGCATTTCTGAACTCTGTTCCATTATCACTTCTCAATGCAATCACACTTGCATCGTTTGCCTTTGCTTCCTTGTCAACTTTCTTTATATGCTCAATGATTACTTGTGGAGCCTCATCTTTTGATGCCAGAAATTCTACCCATGTATACCTTGAAAAATCATCAACCATTACCAGGGCATACTTCTTTCTTCCAAGTGACATTATGTTGACAGGCCCAAACAAATCCATATGGATGAGTTGTAGTGGCTTGGTTACTGATGTCACTGTCTTTGACTTGTGGCTTGATCTCTTCATTTTTCCTTTTTGACAAGCCTCACACACTCCTTCTTGGCAGAATTCAAGTGTGGGCATGCCTCTCACTAACTCTCTTTTGACTAGAGAATTAATGGCCTTAAAGTTCAGGTGTGATAGTTTCTTGTGCCACAGCCAACAATCTTCATTTGATGCTTTTGAGTAAAAGCAACAAATTTTGTCCTTGTTTGCAGAGTCCATATTGGCTACAAACAGGCTTCCCTTCCTTACTCCAGATAGAGCAAAATCACCAGTCTTCTTGTGGGTGATCAAACATTCATCTTTGTCAAAATTCACCTTGAATCCTCTATCAGTAAACTGACCAACACTTAACAGATTATGCTTGAGCCCCTTGACTAGTGCTACATCTTCAATGATGACATTTCCAACTTTCAGCTTGCCATATCCCAATGTGTTACCCATGCTGTCATCTCCAAAAGCAACCATTGGGCCAGCCTTTTCCTCATACTGTGATAGCAGGGCCATATCACCAGTCATATGATTTGAGCATCCACTGTCCAAAATCCACATGACCTTCTTTTCACTTTCTTTGCCCTGCAAACACAAAGGTATTACTTTTCCTTTGGTACCCAAACTAGTTTGGGTCCATGTGACTTAGAGACAGTTTTATCATAAACAACATGCTTGTTAACTTTCTTAGTGTCAGTCTTCTTGTCACTGTTGGAAGTCTTAGAACCTGAGGTCTCAGACTTAGGTGACAAAGGTACCTTCCTAGCTTTAGGAGGACTTGAAGACTTTGACCTTGTGTAGTGTGTGTGTGAATTGTGACTGATACAACCATCAATGAACTGTCTTCTTAAATTAAAACAACTAGTCATAACATTCATATTGCATGGCATACAGTCAAATTTATCACAGAAGGGTGCATCTCTATGTCTTAGAGGCACAGAACAATCATAGAAAGGTTTAGACACACTACCAACAGGTTTCTTGCATGCATGAGTTAGATGATTGGTACTGAAACAGTTCTGACAAGTTTTTCTAGGGGCATTAGGCATATAAGCATAGTTGTTATCCTTGTTAATCCCTAACTTGCCATTTCTGTTCTGTTTCTTTTTAGTCACTTCCTTTTCTGATTCACTCTTCCCAGCTGATACAAACTTAACAAACTTCTTAGGTCTTGGCCTATCAACTACTGGTTTCTTGGTCTTTGACTTGACACTCTCACCCTTAGAGGATGCTAGCTGTTCACTAGATTGTGCCTCATCCTCATCATTCAACATTTGTTTGATGAGTAAGGCATCCTCATCAATTTCAAATGTTGATTCCTTAAAAATTGGATTTTCAGTTTTTCTCAAAATGTGAGGCACTTTCTCATGAACAGCTGTGTCCTCTTCAATGACAGCATAGCCTTTCCTTTGCTTGAGAGAGTCATAGTCAAGTCCAATAGCTGCTTTGGGTTTAGCTTCAATTTTCTCACAGTAGGATTGCACTAAACCAGATGATTTCTTGAAAGTTTTAAGTTTGAATTCATTCTCAGCTAATTCATCCCTAAGAGCCTTCTCTACTTGGCTAGCACACAAAACCTTGTTCTCTAAATATTCAACTTCTTTCTTAAGGTTTTCTACTTGCATAGCAGTTAGCTCAAGTTCCTCATTCTTTTTGGTTAATACTTCATTTCTAGTTGACAATTTAGCAATCTCCTCATTAGCAGCAGTCATACTAGTATGAATATTAAACATTTCAACAGATAATTGTTCAATCATGGATTTGTATTCAGAAACAGACATGTCTATTGTAGTGAGAGATGGTACCTGAGAATCAGATGAAGATGAGTCATCCTTGGAGTTGGCCATCAAGGCATAATTGCAGAATTCTTGTTCTTCTTCATCACTCTCAGACTCATCCCAACACTTTCCTTCAGCTATGTAGGCCTTACCATGTGTCTGCTTTTTCAGAAGGGCCTCATACTTAGCTTCTAGCTCAAGAAAATCTCTATCCTTCTTTTTAGGCTTCTTGCATTCACTGGCAAAATGCCCTAGGTCATTGCATCTATAACACCTTACAGATGACCTATCCACATAACCGGTTTTGAATTTATTTCTGTTTGGTTTCACAGGTGCCTTGTTCTTGTAAGCTGAATGGTTTTGGGTTTTGGGTTTGAAGGGTTGATTTCTTTTAAATCTGATGTTTGGAAATTTTCTGGCCATGAAAGCATATGAAGTATTTTCCATCCCATCAAGTTCTTCCAGAGTGTAAAACTCCTCTTCTTCTTCCTCCTTTTCCTCAACAGGTTCACTTACCCCAGCTTCAGTTTCTTCATCATCTGCCACCTCCTCTATCCTCAGTTGACTTGTAGATGCTTCTAGGTCCAGAATGGATTTGTTGACAATCAAGGCACATGATGTGTTTATCATCCTACCTTGGTTGGCTTGGATAGCCCTCTTCTGAAGCAACTCAAGTTCATGAGTCTTTAGGACTCCATAGAGTACATCATAGGTGACTTTGTTCAAATCTCTCTCTCTTAGAGAAATGACTCTTTGCTCCAGATGATTTGGTGAAGACAACAGAAATTTCATATTTAACTCCTTGGTGCTGTAAACCTTTCCATTCATCTGCAACTCAGTAACTAGCTTGTGAAACCTTTCAAACATCTCAGTAATGCTTTCCTTGGGCTGTGCCATGAAAGCTTCATACTGTGTGACCAGTATCTGTTTCCTGTTTTCTTTAACCTCATCAGTCCCTTCACACAACACCTCAATGTGATCCCACATCTCTTTAGCAGACGTGCATGATGCAATGTTTGCAAACATTGACATATCCATGGAATCAATGATGAGCAACATGAGGTGACTGTCAAGAGCAACCTTCTCCCTTTCTGACTCTGTCCACTTTGATGGATCCTTGGCCTCATAAGTTCTAGGGATTGTTAGGGTTCCAACAGTCTTCTCTGGTATCTCTTGTTGTGGAACAAAAGGACCATTCTTGAGAATCTCAGGATACAAGGGATGAGAGGCTTTGATGAACAACATCATCTTTATCTTCCAGAGGTTGAAGTTTTCTTTATCAAACTTAGGGACCTTCACTGTTCCTGTAGTCTTTGGTGTATTCGAACTCATGATCGTTTCTCTGTTTTTGAATAAACAGCCCGCTCTGATACCACTTGTTGAGTATTAAACACGGTAAAAGAATACAGAGGGGGGGGGGGTGAATGGATTCTTGAACTTTTCTTGGGTTGAGTCTGTGTAGCAGATAAGTGCCTGTGTGTGCAGAAATTAAGGTGCGGATAAACAAACAACACAAGACACAATATCACTTTAATCTAATGTATATTAGATAAAGGTTGCTACAATCTGTGAATACAAATGGTAGTATTCTCAGCTTCGTTTTTCTCAGAGAGATATAGCTTACAATGTATGAAAAACTAGACTCACAAAGTTACTAAGTTATGAAGTGAGGCTGTGTCCTTATAGAACATGGATACAGCCTGCTTACTATAAATAAGGTAGCTAAACAAATTACTTTCTAGTCTGTCTATCCTTTTTGAGTAAGCATCCAAACGGTTACAGATTTGACTTTGCAAAGCCTGTTTAGATCCACTTCTTTAGCTCCTTGTCTCTTCTATATCTCTCCAAGCTTCCTTGTAGGCTTTCCAGAGCACGTTACAGATTGTGGTCCATAAAGTGCATTGGTTTGTTGCAGGTTTCTGACTTGTACAATTTCTTCAGTATTTTGTCTCCAAGAATGTATTCGAGAAGTGACTAAGTAAGTGATTCGAGAACTAGAATTGACTTGATCGATAACTCTGAGTTCTCGAATACTGTTATAAAGACATATCGAACCACTTCTCGAATAACTCTTTTTCATCAGGATTCCTTGAGTTGTCGAATAGAACATTTGACTTATCGAATCCTCGAGTTGTCGAATAGCTTTCTGAGTCCTTGAGATATCGAATGGAACTTTGACTTGTTGACTCTTTGAGAACTCGAATACCATCTTGACTTGTTGACTTCTTGAGTTCTCGAATAGAGTAGTAGACATATCGAATCCCTGAGATATCGAATGAGATATCGAACAGTGTATTCAGAGATATCGAATAGTGTCTTGAGATATCGAATCTCTGACTTCTCGAATGCTGGACTTCTCGAATAGACAAATATACTTCTCGAATTGGTACTTAGGCAAATTCTTCATTTCTTCAAATCCCAACTGTGATTATTTGGCAGTCTTTAACTCCTTGCTTGAGGCATGAACCATGGAACTTCTTTCAAGCATTATTCTAGACTCTATTTGTACAGTTACACAACTAGGATTTGATGCCTATTACAAGTACAATACAAACAGAAACTCTACAACTAGAGGTTCCCTCAGTTAAGAGGTCATGTAAGTAATGCAAAGCATTACAAACAATTAGGCTTGTTATTAGATGAGTACAGGCATGCCTCTGTAACTAACAACAAGGAACTCTTCCTAGTGATACGGAGGTTGATCCAGGCAGAAGGGAAAGTAAAGAATAGGTCAATGCAGTTATTTTGAGATCTGAAAAAGTCACGAGTGATCCTAAATCAGCAACAGAAGAAGATGAAGATGTTCAAAATTAGCAGGTTGAAAAATCTGCAGTGCCAGTAATTGAGAAATCTGATTTAGTGGCTGATCAGCTTGATGATGAGAAGAGCAAGAAACCTGTTGAAAAGTCTACTCCGGAGCAATCTTCAAAGAATAATCAGATCTATCCTCCTCCTCCATTTCCTCGACGTTTGCAGAAAAGTCAAGAGAAATAGTTTCAGAAATTTATGGATGTCTTCAAGAAACTGTCCATTAACATTCCTTTCGTTGAAGCATTGGAGCAGATGCCGAGATATGCAAAGTTCATGAAGGAAATTTTGTCACGGAAGAGAAGGTTAGAAGAATTTGAAACAGTGGCATTGACAGAGGAGTGCAGTGCGGTGTTGTAACAGAAATTGCCTCCTAAACTTAAGGATCCAGGAAGCTTTACAATTCCATGCACTATTGGGAAGTTGTCTTTGGATAAATGCTTATGTGATTTGGGAGCTAGTATTAATCTCATGCCCTTGTCTGTTTTCAAGCAACTTGGTCTACCGGAGCCGAAGCCAACCAACATCTCTTTGCAGTTGGCTGATAGGACGATCACTTATCCGAGGGGTATAGTACAGGATGTCTTGGTGAAATTTGATAAGCTCATATTTCCTGCTGATTTTGTGATTCTAGATTTCGAAAGAAGACAAGAAGATTTCCATAATTTTGGGAAGGCCTTTTCTAGCTACGGGTCGTACTTTGATTGATGTGCAAAAAGAAGAGCTTACAATGAGGGTGGAAGATCAGAATGTCACCTTTAATGTGTTCAAGGCCATGAAATTTCCGACAGAGGATGAAGAGTGTTGTAGTGTGGAAATGGTTGATACGGGTCAGAGAAAGAAGTTTGATCAGGTGTTGAGCGAAAAGTCGGACACACACCTACTAAAGCATCCCATCAGTGATCCCGATGACAGTTCTTCAATTCGAGATCTCTCGAATGTCAAGCTCGGAAAACTTCCATCCCATTTGAAGTATGTCCTTTTAAATGATGAGTTAGTGATTTTTAAAGTGTGTCAAGATAATGTATTAAGAAGGTGGATCATGGATGATGAGGTAGAGGAGTGTTCTTTTCAATCAACTGTGAAGTATAAGCACCTTAGAGGTGTGAAGAAGAAACAGAAAAAATCGATTGGAGGAAGAGTCAAAGAAAGTTTTGGTTTAGAAAAGATGTGGGAAGATAGCAGGAAGGTTGTCAAACAATGGGTGAATGGTCCTTCTGCTAAGGACAAGTCGAATGCAATATTTGAGCCACCATGATTTGAATCATATTTGTCCGGCTAAATGACGTTAACGATAGCGCTTCGTGGGAGGAAACCCATGTGTTTCGGAAATTTTAGGTATGTTTTCTAGTATCCCTCGTATTTACTTCCATTCAATGCGGACATTGAATTTTTCAAGTTTGGGGGTGGTTTGGGGGATAAGTATTGTATATCTTTGTCGCTGTATTTGTGTGTTCATGTAGGATATCATGCTTTGCATATTTCTATTAATTCATGCATATTTGTTCGTATTATCTACGTGTGTTTCATATAGGACATTCTATTATTTTTGTTTGTTTTACCATGTGAGTTCATATTAGTTGCATTTTCATGGCATGCATTTTTCATGATTCCTTAGGGCGAGCTGATTCTGATTGATAGGTAGATGTTTAATTGAGTGTG
Organism: Kitagawia praeruptora; assembly: GCA_037693485.1. Classification (NCBI taxonomy): domain Eukaryota; kingdom Viridiplantae; phylum Streptophyta; class Magnoliopsida; order Apiales; family Apiaceae; genus Kitagawia; species Kitagawia praeruptora. The sequence continues at coordinate 99,272,123 of CM075352.1, read as the reverse complement.
ATAATGATAAGTAGAGGGCTGATTTATAGTTCCTAGGAATTGACTTGCATGTTACGGGAACAAAACTAATTACACAGTCTCATTGGGTGCTTTTGGGCTAGGTTAGGGTCATGCCTGTTGGATGTTTTGAGATTTAATCACCTGATTATATTTAGAATTTTCATTATTCCCTTGATGGCGTAGGAGCACTAAAGTCTAAGTTTGGGGGAAACCAGGGATTTCATGCTAGTTGCTAATAATTGTCAATAATGGCTAGGTGTCAAATGGCTAGTAGCCGGCTCATATTTATATGAGTAGTCTAGGGTTGGAAATGAGAAAGGCTCATTCCAGAATATAAAAAAAAAGAAAAAAAAAAGCCAAAATTTCTAATTTTTTATATATAGAATTAACCAGAGTGAGCTCTTTAATACTCGAGTAATTAAGTCTGAGGGGACTTAGTCCTAGTAACCTAAAGCCCTTGTGGTTTGGGATTGCTGACCTAACACTCGCTACATGGGTATTATTGTATAAGCCTTTTGGGGTCTCATTCATTACACGGTTAAATAAGCATGCGTATTGTATATAGTGTCTTAGTTTAGTAATAAAGCATGAGTTTATGTCTACCTTGGATAAGGGTGGAGGTGTTCCTAGGTTATGAAGTGTCTACAATCTATTCTGTTTATAAACCTGTGATTGTCTTGATGGAAAACATGTATGATTTTAGACCTAGTTTTGGGGGTATTCTGATGAGCATTGCACACACGCACGTTTCTGTCATGTATTGTTAGTATACGGGGATTTAGTCGAGCTCCGCTTGGATTTGTTGCATTCTTTGAGATATTTGCTTGTTATTTGGTTTTGGTGAGTTTGAAGGGGATCTTTGCATTTTTTTCATATTAGTTGCATTCATGCATTGCATTGCATTAGGGTAAATGGATTTTGTGGGTACATTCACTATAGGCCCTCACGAGACCTTACTCGTCCACTAGGGCTGCCTAGGGGTTTAAAGGGCTTGTTGCATATGCCAAATGCAACCGTGATCACCTACGGAAGTGGTACTAGTTAGTTGTATATAGTTATAATTGTTATGCTTGAGGACAAGCATCGGTTTAAGTTTGGGGGTGATGTGATAAGTGGATTTTATATCCACTTGGAACGCTTTGTATCGGCTTAAATTGATCGCTTGACCTCAAGTATGTTGTGTTTTTTATGTGTTTTTAGTGAATTCGTGCAGGAATGTGAGTCGGATGTGGGGTGATGTTTTCCATGGTTAGATGGTGGATTTTGTGGTTAAGAATGAAAGTACATGAAATTGCGAGAGAGCCGGAAGAAACGGAATGAAAATCGGAGTTAAAACGAAGAAAATAGAGCAAAATCAGCAAATGAACATTTGGTCGGGCGCGGGCGCGCCTAATTTGTACTGAATTCGGGCGCGGGCGCGCGGGAATGAACAGAAGCGCGGGCGCGCGCGCGGGCGCGCTGTAACACCCCCAAATCCGGGGTCAGGGATTTGGTCGTCACACGGAAAACCTTAATAACAAATCAACTGTTTAACCACATTAAACCATCTGTAGCCATTAATAATTGAGTTACCACATTTGAGACCCCAACCACCAAGCATCTTTTAGGTTATAGGGCTAGAAACAAGAATCAACTTCTTACCACTAGTATAACTTCGTTGAGAAGTACACCAACAACTAGTACTATTTTATGCAAAGTAACATATATATTACACATCAATATACTTACATATACTTACTCCAGCTATAAACTTTCTAGATCATATCGTCTTCATAAGGGCACGCTGCCCGCTTCATCTAAGCCATGCAGATAACCTCGTCCGGCTACCTTCTACTGAAAAGTTAATATTTGAAAACAAGCAAGTATGAGCGAAAGAATTGCTCAGCAAGTTATTACTAGAGTTTAACAAAATATCCCATCAGGTGTATGGGTTTCAAACATTCAACCGATACTTAATATCATTCTTGAAACATTTATAACCTCGAAATTCTATAGGGAAAATATAATGTTTGAAAATAATATCAACTGAACAATGTACCAATATAATATAAAAGGTGTCGTTACAAAGTAATTAAATAGCCACATCTTGTTTGTACAGTAATACACCAACATACTTGTTGGTTATTCAATATGAAATCACTTACTTATTGATAATATAATATCAATTTCTCTTCCAATAATATAATATCAGTTTCTCTTCATCTGTAACAATAATTCCATCATTTCATATCATTTTTCTGTTTTCAGTATAGAAATCTGAAAACCATTCTCAATTCTTTCTTTTAATCTTTTGGGGATATCTGCTGGCGCCAGATACGTAGGACGATGATTAGTCGCCTGACCGTATCCGCTCTCTGTTTACTACTAGTAGAAGGGATGATCCCTACCTGGTAATCAACCCTGGAGGAAGGCCACCTGCTAACATCCTCCTGGAGGAAGGCCACCTGCTAACATCCTCCCTTAGCATCTTCGTGCCGTAATAAAATAATGAATGCTGGACTGTGTCGCACACAGCCCTGACACAGTCTCTTACACAAGTTTTATTGAAATCCCCCTTTGTCAATCATTATTCCATTTATACAAATACCATTCCACATTTTTCCATTTCAATTTCCATTTCCATTTCACATTTCACATTTCACATTATAACCATTTGAAAACATTTATAAAGATATATCATCAGTGTATCAATTCAAGACGTACATTCAGTTCACTATGAAATTCCTTAAACACCCTTTTAACAATATTTAATCACCCTTAGAACACTTAGAATATCTAAAGAATAACTATTCAATAATCCCTTTTAAAATGAATATTATAATTAATATTCATTGAATTAAATAACCATTAAAATAACATTTATCAATATCATTCCAGACATTTTTAACCAAAAATGTCTCATTTATATCCGTCAAAACATCTTTATTATACCGGAACAAAGCAATTTTAAGAAAACATTTTAAAAATAATATTCATCTAATTAAATAAATTTAATTAGACGAATAAGGTTTATTTAATTAGTAGATGCTTCGAGAGGTATCTAATAATTAAATAAACACTAGTTTATTGGTGATGTTGCCATTAGGTTAATTATTGCGAAATTCTTTCTAAAAACTTTGTCCGGGTTTTCGAAAATATACCTCTCAAGATAATCCCTTCCACTTTTCCATTCATATACCAATACCTTTAAAATACACCAACTAAAATACTTTACATGTAAGTCCCTTTTAAGAAAATCTGTAGACATCAACCTTTGTCCCCTTATATAACAAAATATTTATTAATAACGTCTGACAGGGTTTAGAACTCAAAGATCCTCAATTTACACATAACTGTAATATTATAAAATAACTTTAGATAACTGATACCATAATATCATTAAAATAACCATAAATAACAACTGATACCATTCCCTCCCATATCACTTTACTCTTTATCGTATATCACTCCCTCCATATCACATATATTTCCAGTCAACCATTTTACTTAAAAGTAAACAATTTATCAAGATAGAGATAGAAGAAATCTTGTAAATATGGACGGAAGTCTTATTCCACATATTTCATATATTTCAAAATAAATATACTCTGAACGATAGAGTATGTATAAATAAACTTGCCTCTGGTCCTTAGCATCAAACGGAACACAGCGAATAAATCCTTGGCGTTTCACCCAAGCAGTTCCATGAACTTTACACGACGTCTCGATCCTTCCTTTTTGATACACGTTGCTCCACTCGATCACGCCCTAATGGTACTGTAATTGTTACGAGTACGCGTCAGTCCAACCTCGTATCTCGAGTAGACCCAACTCAGAATTACCACTGAGTCACCTAAAGTCGAACTATGGATGTCCTCCCTATAGTTGACTACACTAATACCACTTAATGCACATAAGACATTTAGTAATAGCAAACAACACGGGAAAAGTCCCCTTATATAAAGTGAACATTTCCTAGTACCAACATATCATAACCCTATACCACCATTTAGTCAACTTCACTTAACCTATACATTTATAATACCATTGACCTTCTACGACAAAACTTGATTAATAGTTAATCATCAAAACACAATTAATCCTCGAAGCACATAAATCCTTGAATTAAATCACTTAGCACATAAATCCTCGAGACAACAATTACCCTCGAATTAATTCACTTAACACATATACACATAAACAGTTAACACCCAAATCATACCTTTAAACCCTTGAAATCAAATAAGTTAAATAAATTAAAATGCAGGGGATTTTTAGAAAATTTCGGCATGTAGTATTCGTTTATCGGACTATGGGCACAGCCTCTCCAAAGCAATTCATAACCAATTCAACCCTGTTTTTCAATTCACAATCCAACAACATCAATCGATATCCAACACAATCTCCAACCACAATTCATCTTTCATTTTAAACTATAACACCTTAGTAATTCTACCATAAAACAATTCAAAAACATAAAATGCTACCGCGCATACTTTACTCCAACATTTTTAATAAATCCAAAACTTATTCATAAATCACCAAATTTTATAGGCTTCTTTCTGAATACCAAATAAAGATCTCATAAAAGTTTCCCATTCAATACCATTTTCTAACTAGGTGAATCACTAATCCAAACTCAACACATAAACTATTCATTAAATCTGCGCAACTTGTATTCTAAAAATTCTCATAAATTGAAAAATTAATCTTTGCCTACAAGACCTCTGGAATTCCAAAACGGAAGATAATATCTTCACACCATAAAAATATTAGTCTGAAAAACATAGTTCATCTAGGACAATTACCCATCCAAATACAACTCAAAAACAGAGCAGTTTCTTCCAACACAGTGACATTCAAACATTTTTAATAAATTGAAAAATTAATATTTTTACCCAAATCTTTTTCTGAAATCTTTATAATTCCTTCCTTTATCCTCAATAAAAGTTTCAATCCAATTTACAGATTTTAACTAGGTGAACCATAGTTCCAAAGTACGAATCCCGAGAGGTTCGGGTGTACTGCGCAGGTTTCACTAAAACGCCATTTTCTCCTTACTCGTTAACCCAAACGATGCACCGTTTTCTCCTACACAAACTAGACTCCAAGACGCACAACTTTTATTAAGGGACCACTGCCCAGAACAGGGTTTAACAGACCCAGAACTACAGAACAGAACAGGGCAGTAGCTGGGTAGTTTCCATGAATAACCAAACATAATCTTTTCATCCTCTTCCATATACTTTAATCAACCATTAACCAATCTCAACACTAACCCATCAACTCTAATTACTTATAAAGCATAATCATACTCTAACAAAATCAATATACTAATTAAAAGCTTTAAAAATTCAAACCCAAAAGTTTAAGATTAAGGATTATACCTCCAAGAAGATTTAAAACTCAATCCAAGCATTCCCCCCCCCCAAGTTTTCTTCTCCTCCTCTCTTGCTCTTCCATGGTAGCTTCTTCTTCCTTTCTTCATCTCTTCTTCCTCTCTCTCACACACTAACTTATATACACATATATACACGCATAATTATATACATAACACACCCAATTGATATCTCTCTCTATTTCTCTCCAATCTCTCTTCTCTTTTCTTCCCCTTTTTCTTCTCTCTTTCTCTCCCGAGTTCTCTCGAACCCTCTCTCGGCTGCATCTGTTTTCCAACTAATGGGCTTGGCCCAATTCCTTTATAACACTACTACTTATCCCCTATTCGGCCCAATTATAACAAATAACGACTAAAAATCACAATTAAATAAAACCTCCGGAAAATTACACTTTTCATTTTTAAAATAAAGAATATAAAATTAGGAGCACCCACATATTTTCAAAATATTTTTCGGATCAAAAATGAATTAAATATGAATTTTCAAAGTTTTGATCCTTCAAATACAATAAAACTCTTAAAATCATTTTAAAATACTAAACCACCCAAATTAATCCACCTTACAATTTTAAAAACTCAATAAATATATAAAGATAATATTTCAAGAGATTTCATGATTTTTAATTCCTCCGATAATTTTATAAAATTAACATAGGATCAAAATGCATGATTTAAATATATTTAAATCCTCAAAAATATAATTAAAATACATCAGCCTTCACAATTCACACAATCATATAAACACATAAACACAACTTCACATACATTCCACCTTCCAACAATAATCACATAATATAGTTCATAATTATACTGAACCAGACAATAATTAAATAATTCGCTTTTGAAATTCCTTGAACTAGATAATGAACAATAAAATAAAATAAAAATTTCCTCCTCATTTTAGGAAAACATTAATATTCTTAAAATAATACTAAAATCCTTTTCTGAAAATTCGGGTTATTACACGCGCGATGCGGGAAAAATCAGCCGGAATTTCTGATTTTTGTTTTGGCCATATCTTGAGTTCTACAAGTCCGTTTTGGGCGATCTTACAGTCCACGCGAAGATAACGGAATTTTCTTTCATTCTGAAGTGGTCTTGAGCAACTGACACTGCCAGAAAATTCCAGAACTTTTGGAAACCCATTCTGACAAGGAAATTGCATTGTTTTCTAATTCTAATCATTGTGGAATTACCTTGGATGACCAGAAGCTTCTGGAATCATACTTATACATGGAATTGCAATTCTATTTTCATTCAAGATCGGAAATTGCCGTAATTCTATTATATTCAAAGACGGTAATTACTTATTGGCCTCTTGATTGAGTGAGACTATAAAATGGATGACCGTGCTCAAATAATGATTTATTTATAATAGTCTACTCATGGATCAAGTAAACCCAGATTAAATGTTGAAGAGGATGAATAAAAACATGTCTCGAGTTTAATCTATAATATTTGGTTAAAGGGATTACTAGATGCCACTCATTGTTTATAATTTTATTATTATTACTTGGGTAGCAATGATGTATTACTAGATGCCACTCATTGTTTATAATTTTATTATTGGATATTAAAATTATTGCCAACGTAATAATAACTTAAAAGGGTTACACAATAAGAACGTTTGAAAGGGAGTTTTAATTTAAATATCATATTTAAATTAAATAATTAAAATTTGAAATTGATTATGGAATCAGATTTCGTTTTTCAATTAAATTTGAAATTGGTTAATTAATTAATTGAGTTGGACTTAGTTAATTAAATTGTATTTCGAATTTAATGCATTAAAAACCCAAATTAGAATGGTTTAGTTGAATCCCAAGCTGATTAGGGTTAGGCCCAATCTCTTTGCCTATATATACATAATGATGTGTTGTTTTAGGGGAAGGTTATCAGAATTCGTTTTTGAGAAAAACCCTAGCTGCTCTAATATCAAAGAGAGGCTAGAGAGAGAGAGAGAGAGAGAGAGAGAGAAGGTAGTTTTATTTGGCTAGTACCTGCTCCTTGGATCGTTAGACGATCGGACGTTCGTGTGGACGATTTAGAGACACAGATCTTGACGCAAAGGCTATGTGGTGATTACAAGCTAGGATCTCCGTTGAGTTCGTGAAAGTAAAGCTTTTAAGGGTATGATTCTGTTTCACCATAATCTGTCTAATATTATACATGGATCCTGCGTTTGGGTTCCGAAAATTTTTGTTATATTTAAGTTTTTCCGTTGCGTTTTATGCCTCGGAACCCAACAAGAAGCAAATAACAATACCGATATTGGACGTGTATTTCAGCTCACGTGAAGTCGCACCAACAATCGTAATTAAGGTATGATTTCTTTTCACTTGTAACTTATTTGATGTTATTTTGTGAATTTGGGGACCAAATTCTTTTAAGGAGGGGAGAATGTAAAATCCGTAATTTTTTTTTATTTTTAAAATTAAATATTAGATTTTAAAGTAATTTCTAATTAGATATTTATTTTATTTAGAACATTATAGAATTCTAGAGGATTAGATTCGTTATATTTGGAAAGAAGAGTAAGAATATTTTAGTGATCGATATCATTTTAATTATGTTAATTATGTGTGCTAGAATCTTTATTTTAAGGAATTACTTGGAGGTGTTGCTAATATTTTAGAGGAAGGTTTTAGAATTACCTTAATTAATTCTTAATTAATTTAGGATTTTCATACCTATATAAACACTCGAATAGATAGCAAAAAGAGTCGTACAGTCCTTCACCTCCCTCATCTACTAAGGTACGTCTCCACCTTAATTTTCTTTTCTGTGCCTCGCAATCAGCATGCTTATTGTTTGATCTATAACTGATTTATATTTATGTGTGTGAATCTCCTATAATGATTATTGGCCCGTTTCTTTTTGAATATAAAGGTCCAAAATATGATTTAAGAGAATTACTTTAATTAATGTTTATATGATCTGTACAACATGATAGAACCATAAATTGATGCTTTGTTCTACGTATATAATGTTTATCAAAGTCAAAATTATCGATTCTGTTATGCATATTATTAGCAAAATTATAAGTAAATTGTTACATGATTCATGTTTTACCTACCTGTTTTCTAATTATAGTTACAAATATTGTACTTGTATGCGTGAACAATTAATTATGTTTTATGAACTTTTTACATTGTAAGTGATGTTTGTAAAAAAAATAATTTTGTGTCCGGTTCTCTTCCATACATTGGATTGATTTGATACAGTCAACGAAAATAGTAGGGTAAAAAAAAAAAGAGTACTTGCTTGCATTTTGTCAATCTAGTTGCTAGGTCGCATATTTAATTTGCATGATAGGTCTTGTATTGTATAATGAGTTTTAAGATCCATTTATCAACTTTTATATGTTCTGTTAATACAACTTAAGTGTACTTCACGTGTGTTCAGTTGATATTGTTTTAAATTAGATCGTTTATTAACTATTTGTGATAGTTAAGTGAACATGTGACCAGCTTTTTGATTGCTAATTATTTGTTAATTGTAATATTATTTTAGGATTGTTCGAGTATTAACTTTCAATTTCAGTCATTTTCGAGGTAAGTGACTTTTCGTTGCTCAATATTATTATAAATTTTGTTTCAAAATATCTGTTTGATTTGGTTATCGAAATTGTGATATCGAAAATTGATTTTAGAAAAATTATTTTGGAATTCTCCAGTTTTAGTTGCGCATTGAATCATAGAATCCGGTCACTAGATAGTGTGGCATCTAGAATCATATAACTAGTTTACGCACGTTCCGGAACACATAGATACCTTTTTGAGTAAGACTTAACGAGGGCGTAAACTGGCCCCCATCGAACATAGAACCGTATCACTGGTTTAGTGTGACCGTAATTTAGAACTGTGGGAATAAAAAATGATTTTATTGTTTTGATTTTTGTATTGATTTAAAGTTTCAGAAATTTTGCTCTCTTTTAAGAATATTGTTTTGAGCCGTTGGGCGATGGTTACTTGCTAGGCTTCGCATCTCATTGTTTTAATATTTTTCAGGTTCGGAATTTTGGAAGCTTATTAAGATTAAAGATTTGAACTGTGTGGATTTCGTGCTATTTGATTTAGATGCTTTTATTTGAAAAGACTTATCGGATTATTGAATAAATTTTCACTACTTTATTAGATAGTGTACTTTATTAGATATGGGATATTCGATTTGTGGAGCTGCGTCTCCGATTTGATATTTTTGGATGATTTGATTTTGACCGCTGCTTTGACTATCGTTAATTTGGTTTATTTGAATAAAGAATTCCTTTTATTTAAGTTTCGTATTTAGAAATAATATCTCGAAAATTCGGGATGTTACAGTTGCACTGGCCTTACTATTAAGCCCGATCATTCATTTCACTCTCCATAAATCTCGCCCTAAAAAATCTCCTAAACAAGTTCAAGTGATAGACTTTATTGTGTATCAACACGATATTCATCAATTTGAAGAAAACCTTTCTTACAACGTTTCTTTTTCTTTGAACTTTACAAATTCTTATAAAACGGGAATACTAAATATTAAGGCAAATATTAGCCTCTTATAGGTTTTAAAAGTCTTTCTGAGTTTTCACTAAATGCTACAAATTCTAGTAGTATAAACTTTAATTTTTCTAAAAATATTACTAATTTTCAAAACTATGTTTAGGTAAACAATAGTGTCGATTTATATCTCCTTATTAAATCAAAAATTACGTATCGCTTGCAGCCATCCAAAATTTACCATCACTCTACTGTGTTAGGATGTAATATAATGGTCGGTGAACTCTGTAACGGTTTCCAAGGCCGTGTCTAAGAATTAAGGGGTCCTGTGCAAAAACTGTGCAAAATTGTGTAATAAACGTGCAAAAATTATTTTATACAATATATTTATTATTATGATAATATTCATACACCTGATATTTAAAACCACTAATAATTTCTTTAAAAATGAATATACACATGTAAAGATAACAAATCAAAATAATTAAATATCATAAAAAAATTAAAAAAAATTGAATAACATAAACATTTTAAAATTTTCAAATGAAATTTCAATAACACAAAAGAACACATTTAAAATAATTTTTATTAAACATCCGTCAACTCACTCCTTCACTCCTTCGGTACACATCACCTTCTCCAATAGCTTTAAATCTTTTATAGACAAGGGTAACATATCTAGCTCGGATCCTTCTCAAATCCATCAACTCCCCCAGTCTTTCAGGCAACTTACTCAGACTAGTAAAGAAAAAGATATTATGTAATGTTTCCTCTGTACCACATTTTGTGTATAAAGTTTAGCATTTTGCATTTAAATGATGAGAATATGGAATTGTTATTATTCTTTTTGAGTTATACATATATAGTGTAATTCTATTTTAGGTAATTAAATATTTAAAGGTTATTTACTTTCCTAACTTTTGATAGTGGGTTAGGAATTCAATGACATAAGTTAAGATGGCCGAGTTTGCATGAACTATAAAGATGCTCACTAGTTTTGTAACAAGACAAATACAACACGCATTTTTTAAATATATAAGAATGTTAATTCATACTTTTCTACAAATTTTCCTCTATATTTGGAATGTCTATGCAAGTGTAAATGATCAAGTTGAGCAAGGTGATGGCAGTGAAGACCCCCGAACCAACAACGATGTATCTGATGACATTTCTGAATAAGCCATTCACCTTAATACTATATAACGACCACCTCAACTATCATAACATCACCACCACCACCACCACCGCCAATCCTAATAATAATTTTTTTCGTAAGATTTTAGGTGCAATAATTTGTATTGTTGCACTGGCCTTACTATTAAGCCCGATCATTCATTTCACTCTCCACAAATCTCGCCCTAAAAAATCTCCTAAACAAGTTAAAGTGATAGACTTTATTGTGTATCAATACGATATTTATCAATTTGAAGAAAACCTTTCTTATAACGTTTCTTTTTCTTTGAACTTTACAAATTCTTATAAAACAGGAATACTAAATATTAAGGCAATTATTAGCCTCTTAATTTATCGTAAGCTTATAGGTTTTAAAAGTCTTTCTGAGTTTTCACTAAATGCTACAAATTCTAGTAGTATAAACTTTGATTTTTCTAAAAATATTACTAATTTTCAAAACTATGTTAAGGTAAACAACAGTGTCGATTTATATCTCCTTATTAAATCAAAAATTACATATCGCTTGCAGCCATCCAAAATTTACCATCACTCTACTGTGTTAGGATGTAATATAATGGTCGGTGAACTCTATAATGGTTTCCAAGGCCGTGTCTAAGAATTAAGGGGTCCTGTGCAAAAACTGTGCAAAGTTGTGTAATAAACGTGCTAAAATTATTTTATACAATATATTTATTATTATGATAATATTCATACACCTGATATTTAAAACCACTAATAATTTCTTTAAAAATGAATATACACATGTAAAGATAACAAATCAAAATAATTAAATATCATTAAAAAAATTTGAATAACATAAACATTTTAAAATTTTCAAATGAAATTTCAATAACACAAAAGAACACATTTAAAATAATTTTTATTAAACATCCGTCAACTCACTCCTTCGGTACACATCACCTTCTCCAATAGCTTTAAATCTTTTATAGACAAGGGTAACATATCTAGCTCAAATCCTTCTCAAATCCATCAACTCCCCCAGTCTTTCAGGCAACTTACTCAGACTAGTAAAGAAAAAGACATTATGTAATGTTTCCTCTGTACCACATTTTGTGTATAAAGTTTAGCATTTTGTTTTTAAATTATGAGAACATGGAATTGTTATTATTCTTTTTAAGTTATACATGTACAGTGTAATTCTATTTTAGGTAATTAAATATTTAAAGGTGATTTACTTTCCTAACTTTTGATAGTGGGTTAGGAATTCAATGACATAAGTTAAGATGGCCGAGCTTGCATGAACTATAATGATGCTCAATAGTTTTGTAACAAGACAAATACAACACGCATTTTTTAAATATATAAAAATGTTAATTCATACTTTTCTACAAATTTTCCTCTATATTTGGAATGTCTGTGCAAGTGTAAATGATCAAGTTGAGCAAGGTGACGGTAGTGAAGACCCCCGAACCAACAACGATGTATCTGATGACATTTCTGAATTAGCCATTTACCATGATACTATATAACGACCACCACAACTGTCATAACATCACCACCACCACCACCCCCAATCCTAATAATAATTTTTTTCGTAAGATTTCAGGTGCAATAATTTGTATTGTTGCACTGGCCTTACTATTAAACCCGATCATTCATTTCACTCTCCACAAATCTCGCCCTAAAAAATCTCCTAAATAAGTTAAAGTGATAGAATTTATTGTGAATCAATACGATATTCATCAATTTGAAGAAAACCTTTCTTATAACGTTTCTTTTTCTTTGAACTTTACAAATTCTTATAAAACGGGAATACTAAATATTAAGGCAAATATTAGCCTCTTAATTTATCGTCAGCTTATAGGTTTTAAAAGTCTTTCTGAGATTTCACTAAATGCTACAAATTCTAGTAGTATAAACTTTTATTTTTCTAAAAATAATACTAATTTTCAAAACTATGTTAATGTAAACAATAGTGTCGATTTATATCTCCTTATTAAATCAAAAATTACATATCGCTTGCAGCCATCCAAAATTTACCATCACTCTACTGTGTTAGGATGTAATATAATGGTCGGTGAACTCTATAATGGTTTCCAAGGCCGTTTCAAAGAATTAAGGGGTCCTGTACAAAATTGTGTAATAAACGTGCAAAAATTATTTTATAAAATATATTTATTCTTATGATAATATTCATACACCTGATATTTAAAACCACTAATAATTTCTTTAAAAATGAATATACACATGTAAAGATAACAAATCAAAATAATTAAATATCATAAAAAAATTAAAAAAAATTTCAACAACATAAACATTTTAAAATTTTCAAATGAAAATTCAATAACATAAAAGAACACATTTAAAATAATTTTAATTAAACATCCGTCGACTCACTCCTTCGGTACACATCACCTTCTCCAATATCTTTAAATCTTTTATACACAAGGGTAACATATCTAGCTCGGATCCTTCTCAAATCCATCAACTCCCCCAGTCTTTCAGGCAACTTACTCAGACTAGTAAAGAAAAAGACATTATGTAATGTTTCCTCTGGACCACATTTTGTGTATAAAGTTTAGCATTTTGCATTTAATTGATGAGAACATGGAATTGTTATTATTCTTTTTAAGTTATACATGTATAGTGTAATTCTATTTTAGGTAATTAAATATTTAAAGGTGATTTACTTTCCTAACTTTTGATAGTGGGTTAGGAATTCAATGACATAAGTTAAGATGGCCGAGTTTGCATAAATTATAAAGATGCTCACTAGTTTTGCAACAAGACAAATACAACACTCATTTTTTTAATATATAAGAATGTTAATTCATACTTCTCTACAAATTTTTCTCTATATTTGGAATGTCTGTGCAAGTGTAAATGATCAAGTTGAGCAAGGTGATGGCAGTGAAGACCCCCGAACCAACAACGATGTATTTGATGACATTTCTGAATAAGCCATTCACCTTGATACTATATAACGACAACCTCAACTGTCATAACATCACCACCACCACCATGCCACCCCCAATCCTAATAATAATTTTTTTCGTAAGATTTTAGGTGCAATAATTTGTATTGTTGCACTGGCCTTACTATTAAGCACAATCATTCATTTCACTCTCCACAAATCTCGCCCTAAAAATCTCTTAAACAAGTTCAAGTGATAGACTTTATTGTGTATCAATACGATATTCATCAATTTGAAGAAAACCTTTCTTATAACGTTTCTTTTTCTTTGAACTTTACAAATTCTTATAAAACGGGAATACTAAATATTAAGGCAAATATTATCCTCTTAATTTATCGTCAGCTTATAGGTTTTAAAAGTCTTTCTGAGTTTTCACTAAATGCTACAAATTCTAGTAGTATAAACTTTAATTTTTCTAAAAATAATACTAATTTTCAAAACTATGTTAATGTAAACAACAGTGTCGATTTATATCACCTTATTAAATCAAAAATTACATATCGCTTTCAGCCATCCAAAATTTACCATCACTCTACTGTGTTAGGATGTAATATAATGGTCGGTGAGCTCTATAATGGTTTCCAAGGCCGTGTCTAAGAATTAAGGGGTCCTGTGCAAAAACTGTGCAAAGTTGTGTAATAAACGTGCTAAAATTATTTTATACAATATATTTATTATTATGATAATATTCATACACCTGATATTTAAAACCACTAATAATTTCTTTAAAAATGAATATACACATGTAAAGATAACAAATCAAAATAATTAAATATCATTAAAAAAATTAAAAAAATTTGAATAACATAAACATTTTAAAATTTTCAAATGAAATTTCAATAACACAAAAGAACACATTTAAAATAATTTTTATTAAACATCCGTCAACTCACTCCTTCGGTACACATCACCTTCTCCAATAGCTTTAAATCTTTTATAGACAAGGGTAACATATCTAGCTCAAATCCTTCTCAAATCCATCAACTCCCCCAGTCTTTCAGGCAACTTACTCAGACTAGTAAAGAAAAAGACATTATGTAATGTTTCCTCTGTACCACATTTTGTGTATAAAGTTTAGCATTTTGTATTTAAATTATGTGAACATGGAATTGTTATTATTCTTTTTAAGTTATACATGTACAGTGTAATTCTATTTTAGGTAATTAAATTTTTAAAGGTGATTTACTTTCCTAACTTTTGATAGTGGGTTAGGAATTCAATGACATAAGTTAAGATGGCCGAGCTTGCATGAACTATAATGATGCTCAATAGTTTTGTAACAAGACAAATACAACACGCATTTTTTAAATATATAAAAATGTTAATTCATACTTTTCTACAAATTTTCCTCTATATTTGGAATGTCTGTGCAAGTGTAAATGATCAAGTTGAGCAAGGTGATGGTAGTGAAGACCCCCGAACCAACAACGATGTATCTGATGACATTTCTGAATTAGCCATTTACCATGATACTATATAACGACCACCTCAACTGTCATAACATCACCACCACCACCACCCCCAATCCTAATAATAATTTTTTTCGTAAGATTTTAGGTGCAATAATTTGTATTGTTGCACTGGCCTTACTATTAAACCCGATCATTCATTTCACTCTCCACAAATCTCGCCCTAAAAAATCTCCTAAATAAGTTAAAGTGATATAATTTATTGTGAATCAATACGATATTCATCAATTTGAAGAAAACCTTTCTTATAACGTTTCTTTTTCTTTGAACTTTACAAATTCTTATAAAACGGGAATACTAAATATTAAGGCAAATATTAGCCTCTTAATTTATCGTCAGCTTATAGGTTTTAAAGTCTTTCTGAGTTTTCACTAAATGCTACAAATTCTAGTAGTATATACTTTTATTTTTCTAAAAATAATACTAATTTTCAAAACTATGTTAATGTAAACAACAGTGTCGATTTATATCTCCTTATTAAATCAAAAATTACATATCACTTGCAGCCATCCAAAATTTACCATCACTCTACTGTGTTAGGATGTAATATAATGGTCGGTGAACTCTATAATGGTTTCCAAGGCCGTTTCAAAGAATTAAGGGGTCCTGTACAAAATTGTGTAATAAACGTGCAAAAATTATTTTATAAAATATATTTATTCTTATGATAATATTCATACACCTGATATTTAAAACCACTAATAATTTCTTTAAAAATGAATATACACATGTAAAGATAACAAATCAAAATAATTAAATATCATAAAAAAATTAAAAAAAAATTCAACAACATAAACATTTTAAAATTTTCAAATGAAAATTCAATAACATAAAAGAACACATTTAAAATAATTTTAATTAAACATCCGTCAACTCACTCCTTCGGTACACATCACCTTCTCCAATATCTTTAAATCTTTTATACACAAGGGTAACATATCTAGCTCGGATCCTTCTCAAATCCATCAACTCCCCCAGTCTTTCAGGCAACTTACTCAGACTAGTAAAGAAAAAGACATTATGTAATGTTTCCTCTGTACCACATTTTGTGTATAAAGTTTAGCATTTTGCATTTAATTGATGAGAACATGGAATTGTTATTATTATTTTTAAGTTATACATGTATAGTGTAATTCTATTTTAGGTAATTAAATATTTAAAGGTGATTTACTTTCCTAACTTTTGATAGTGGGTTAGGAATTCAATGACATAAGTTAAGATGGCCGAGTTTGCATAAATTCTAAAGATGCTCACTAGTTTTGCAACAAGACAAATACAACACTCATTTTTTTAATATATAAGAATGTTAATTCATACTTCTCTACAAATTTTTCTCTATATTTGGAATGTCTGTGCAAGTGTAAATGATCAAGTTGAGCAAGGTGATGGCAGTGAAGACCCCCGAACCAACAACGATGTATTTGATGACATTTCTGAATAAGCCATTCACCTTGATACTATATAACGACCACCTCAACTGTCATAACATCACCACCACCACCATGCACTAGTACAAAATTGGCTTTTTACGTCGGTTAAATATGTCTTATACGTCGGTTAAATGGCGACGTATAGAGGGGCGACGTATAAAGTCACGAGTCTTTTACGTCGGTTAAAAAGGCAACGTATAAAGTCTAAATATACGTCGCTAAAAAGCCGACGTATAATGTTGAAAAAGCTGACGTATAATGTTGAAGAAAGGCGACGTATAATGTACAAAAATGCGACGTATAAAGTCTATATATAAGTCGCCAAAAAGCCAACGTATAATGTTCAAAAATTCGACGTATAATGTCGAAGAAAGGCGACGTATAATGTCCAAAAAGGCGACGTATATTGTCCACAAAATTTTTAAAAAAAATATTTTTTTCTTTTATTTTTGTATACAAAAATTCTTATTATTTCTGTACACCAAATAACAATTAAACAATCAAAAACCAAAATTTGTACAACCAAAATCTTGCAATAATAGAAATTTCTCAACTTTCAAATTTAATCACAATACAATGTTTACACATTTTTGATATAATGAGTGTGATTGTACAAGTATTATAACTGATCAGTTACTGCAGCGGCCACATCCTCCTCCAGATAATAATCAAAGTCCCAATTAAATTTTGCCATAAGATCAAGCTGTTTCCGAAAGTCTTCCACTGTTGTAGAATATCTCTGATTTGTCCAACAAGAGCATAGATCTGCTTCATTTCCCAAAAACCTAAAAATTGTATCTTCACTTTATATTATACTGGTGAATACATTGTACTTCTAGTAGTAAACAAAATTTAGCTAAGATGATCGATACATCACTAACCTTCATTCAGTAGGCTAGACAGTCTTTCAGATAAAGCCATAAAATTTTCAGGGAAGTATGTTAAAAACTGAGACTCATCAGCTTCAATGATTCTTCTTCCAGAAGAGAAGTCAGATTGTGCCAATGAATTAGGGTCGACTACTTGTGATTTTGAAGTGTCGGTCGTTCCTTCTAATTTCTTTTCTTTAGAATCTGCACCATTTATTTCGGTCTTGATTAAATCGATTTGCCCAGACACCACGTCAACATCCTTATTTATCTCGTTTAGTGCAACTGCTGCACTCAACCCAGCACCTCGAAATTCAAGAATCCATGTATCAAATCCTTGGCTAGACATAAACGTGCAAATGAGGACTGCAACCAGTTCATATTTTTTAACAAAAGCCTTTAGAATTTATGCACAAGAAATCACATTAATAAAGATGATGTAGCTCATAAACTATAGATGGACAACTTAGAACGGTGCATATCAGTGTTAAATGATTTGCAAGATTGTAGCAACAAGTACTCCAAAAGACATCTCAACTTGTAAAAACATAGCACAAGGACACATTACTACTGAGCAAGTGATTGGTCAGCGTTTATTTCAGTTTCGGCTGGTTACCAAACTATCAATCGTTTGGTGATAATGGGTTGAAGGATAATATGCACCCCAAAGAAATTCAATGCAGACTCTTACTCAAAGAACAAGGACATATATCATTTTGAATTTAGAGAACTTACCAGTATCAATGTCAACTTCAAGGATGCTTCGGCAACAAAACTTTTTGGCTGCAGATAAGAAATCATTTACGTAAGAATTAATATGAAACATTACGCAAATATTTACCCTTAGAGATTTCGCAAGCATGAGTTTGTGTTAAAACAGTAAAATATGCAATTGGAAAACAATAAGGTGTCGTAGGATATACTATCAACTATACAATCAGAAAAGATATACGCTTCTAGAGAAAACCTAGTGCATGACATTATACATCACCAATGTATTACAAAACGGAAATATCAACATAGGTAGTACCTCCTAAATGCTAGAAGGCAAACCAAATAAGAAAAAGAGCTTACAATTTTCACATAGAGCACTACGAGAAAAGTAACTTTAAAAATGTGCTTTTAATTTAAACTAAGAGTGCTTCACAAAAAAAACAAGAGCCTTGCACAAAAAGTTCGAAATACTAAAAACAGAGTTGATAAATTTCATCACATTAACATTATTTAACTGCAATGTAAAAGTCAACAGATTTTAACAAATAGTAATCACATACATGTAAAAATACAGACTATGCTCAGAAACCAATTAGAAACATAACAGAAGATTAATACTAAAAATTGCAATGCGCGTTGACAGATACATATACATAAAGTCATCAATCACAAACTACAAACATATATTACCTGACCCCTGTTTTAGAGTTAGACACAGGCCACGGGTATGAATTCATCCACTGTATCCCGAAATTATAAAATATTAAGATTCTTAGGACATGGATCCGGATTTGATCTGCTTTGTTTAACAAAGATGGATTTTATTATATACAAACAGGAGATTTATATATAGAGAGTTGAGAGTATTGTACCTGAGAAGTAATTGGTTTATCGAATTGAAGTTGAAATGGGGTGAGTCTTTCAGTTTTGTCGGTCTCCATTGTAGTCAGCTACTGTGTGATTCTCTTTGGAGAGAGAGAGATTAGACAAACCGCATTCTTCGTGCTGGTGACTTGATCGTTGAGTCTCATCTGCTTCTCTTCATTCAGCAGCTTCTTTATTTTCGATTCCAATCCACCCACGCCTTCCTATAAATCATGATTTAGAACCAAAATCAGTTAGTATACAGATATACATATATAGTGAGATCTAAATTAATAGGATTGAGGATTTACATCTCGAAATTGTTGTGAGATTAAGAAATTGAATGTGTGGGATTGAGGGAAAGCTAAGCGAGACTGCGAGAGAGAGAGAGAGAGAGAGAGAGAGAGAGAGAGAGAGAGAGAGAGCGGGTTGAATTGAGGATAGTGGTGAGCAGGGGTAAATAAAAGAGTTAAAGTACGTATGGGTTATAAAAGGCCGTCGTATATATTAATTTTATACGTCGGGGTTTAAAAACGCTGATGTAATATAAGTTGGCATTTTCCTGACCGACGTATATACGTCGGTTATATTAAGAACAACGTATAATATCGTCCAATATACATCGTTTTTTTTCAACCGACGTATAATAGAATTTTATATGTCGCATTTTCATCAACCGACGTATAAAATAGAATTATATACGTCGTATTTTTCTTAATCGACGTATAAAGTAGCATTATATACGTCGCCTTTTCTTCAACCGACGTATAATAGAACCTTATACATCGGTTTTTTTTTTAACCGACGTATATAAGTACTTTATACGTCGCCTTTGGCCGAAACCGACGTATATAAGTACTTTATACGTCGCCTTTGGCTGGAACCGACGTATATAAGTACTTTATACGTCGCCTTTGGCCGGAACCGACGTATAAGAGGCGACGTAAAAGATCAATTTTGTACTAGTGATGCCACCCCCAATCCTAATAATAATTTTTTTCGTAAGATTTTAGGTGCAATAATTTGTATTGTTGCACTGGCCTTACTATTAAGCACAATCATTCATTTCACTCTCCACAAATCTCGCCCTAAAAATCTCTTAAACAAGTTCAAGTGATAGACTTTATTGTGTATCAATACGATATTCATCAATTTGAAGAAAACCTTTCTTATAACGTTTCTTTTTCTTTGAACTTTACAAATTCTTATAAAACGGGAATACTAAATATTAAGGCAAATATTATCCTCTTAATTTATCGTCAGCTTATAGGTTTTAAAAGTCTTTCTGAGTTTTCACTAAATGCTACAAATTCTAGTAGTACAAACTTTTATTTTTCTAAAAATAATACTAATTTTCAAAACTATGTTAATGTAAACAACAGTGTCGATTTATATCTCCTTATTAAATCAAAAATTACATATCGCTTGCAGCCATCCAAAATTTACCATCACTCTACTGTGTTAGGATGTAATATAATGGTCGGTGAACTCTATAATGGTTTCCAAGGCCGTTTCAAAGAATTAAGGGGTCCTGTACAAAATTGTGTAATAAACGTGCAAAATTTATTTTATAAAATATATTTATTCTTATGATAATATTCATACACCTGATATTTAAAACCACTAATAATTTCTTTAAAAATGAATATACACATGTAAAGATAACAAATCAAAATAATTAAATATCATAAAAAAATTAAAAAAAATTTCAACAACATAAACATTTTAAAATTTTCAAATGAAAATTCAATTACATAAAAGAACACATTTAAAATAATTTTAATTAAACATCCGTCGACTCACTCCTTCGGTACACATCACCTTCTCCAATATCTTTAAATCTTTTATACACAAGGGTAACATATCTAGCTCGGATCCTTCTCAAATCCATCAACTCCCCCAGTCTTTCAGGCAACTTACTCAGACTAGTAAAGAAAAAGACATTATGTAATGTTTCCTCTGGACCACATTTTGTGTATAAAGTTTAGCATTTTGCATTTAATTGATGAGAACATGGAATTGTTATTATTCTTTTTAAGTTATACATGTATAGTGTAATTCTATTTTAGGTAATTAAATATTTAAAGGTGATTTACTTTCCTAACTTTTGATAGTGGGTTAGGAATTCAATGACATAAGTTAAGATGGCCGAGTTTGCATAAATTATAAAGATGCTCACTAGTTTTGCAACAAGACAAATACAACACTCATTTTTTTTTTAATATATAAGAATGTTAATTCATACTTCTCTACAAATTTTTCTCTATATTTGGAATGTCTGTGCAAGTGTAAATGATCAAGTTGAGCAAGGTGATGGCAGTGAAGACCCCCGAACCAACAACGATGTATTTGATGACATTTCTGAATAAGCCATTCACCTTGATACTATATAACGACCACCTCAACTGTCATAACATCACCACCACCACCATGCCACCCCCAATCCTAATAATAATTTTTTTCGTAAGATTTTAGGTGCAATAATTTGTATTGTTGCACTGGCCTTACTATTAAGCACAATCATTCATTTCACTCTCCACAAATCTCGCCCTAAAAATCTCTTAAACAAGTTCAAGTGATAGACTTTATTGTGTATCAATACGATATTCATCAATTTGAAGAAAACCTTTCTTATAACGTTTCTTTTTCTTTGAACTTTACAAATTCTTATAAAACGGGAATACTAAATATTAAGGCAAATATTATCCTCTTAATTTATCGTCAGCTTATAGGTTTTAAAAGTCTTTCTGAGTTTTCACTAAATGCTACAAATTCTAGTAGTATAAACTTTTATTTTTCTAAAAATAATAATAATTTTCAAAACTATGTTAATGTAAACAACAGTGTCGATTTATATCACCTTATTAAATCAAAAATTACATATCGCTTGCAGCCATCCAAAATTTACCATCACTCTACTGTGTTAGGATGTAATATAATGGTCGGTGACCTCTATAATGGTTTCCAAGGCCGTGTCTAAGAATTAAGGGGTCCTGTGCAAAAACTGTGCAAAATTGTGTAATAAACGTGCAAAAATTATTTTATACAATATATTTATTATTATGATAATATTCATACACCTGATATTTAAAACCACTAATAATTTCTTTAAAAATGAATATACACATGTAAAGATAACAAATCAAAAAAATTAAATATCATAAAAAAAATTAAAAAAAATTTGAATAATATAAATATTTTAAAATTTTCAATTGAAAATTCAATAACACAAAAGAACACATTTAAAATAATTTTTATTAAACATCCGTCGACTCACTCCTTCACTCCTTCGGTACACATCACCTTCTCCAATAGTTTTAAATCTTTTATAGACAAGGGTAACATATCTATCTCGGATCCTTCTCAAATCCATCAACTCCCCCAGTCTTTGAGGCAACTTACTCAGACTAATAAAGAAAAAGTAATTATGTAATGTTTCCTCTGTACCACATTTTGTGCATAAAGTTTAGCATTTTGCATTTAAATGATGAGAACATGTAATTGTTATTATTCTTTTTAAGTTATACATGTATAGAGTAATTTTATTTTAGGTAATTAAATATTTAAAGGTGATTTACTTTCCTAACTTTTTATAGTGGGTTAGGAATTCAATGATTTAAGTTAAGATGGCCGAGTTTGCATGAACTATAAAGATGCTCACTAGTTTTGTAACAAGACAAATACAACACACATTTTTTAAATATAAAAGAATGTTAATTCATACTTTTCTACAAATTTTCCTCTATATTTGGAATGTTTGTGCAAGTGTAAATGATCAAGTTGAGCAAGGTGATGGCAGTGAAGACCCCCGAACCAACAACGATGTATCTGATGACATTTCTGAATAAGCCATTCACCTTGATACTACATAACGACCACCTCAACTGTCATAGCATCACCACCACAACCACCCCCAATACTAATAATAATTTTTTTCGTAAGATTTTAGGTGCAATAATTTGTATTGTTGCACTGGCCTTACTATTAAGCCCGATCATTCATTTCACTCTCCACAAGTTTCAGGGACAAACGATTATTGGAGAATATTAATTAACTAATTAAACAAGATTAACACTAATTAAATAGATGATAAACAAATTATTTAAAACCTAGGGCAATCAGGTCCACCATGCTTACACAATTGGCTCTTAAGCTAAAGCAATCAATGTGATCCTATAACTAGAGTATGTTAATCTCTTTCAAGCATTAACACTCTCGAAATATTCAACACAATTAACCACTTTTAGTAATTCAATCAATCAGGTAATTAGAGTCAAGTTAATCTCTTCCAAGAATTAACGCTCTCAGAAATCCAATGATGCTTCCGCACTCAAATTCAATTCTGCTAATCGTATGTGTGCCTCTAGTAAGTAAATCTCTCGATCCATACCCCTATTTGCATATAATTAATCCATGATATTGGCCAATTACACAAATTAATGATTAAAACATATCAATCAGAATTAACCATAACCAATCAAACCACTATGAAAATCATGCCAATATTAGTGCAAACATGGCTTCCCTTTAAGCCCTAGAAATAACTACTCGCTAATAATTAAACAAGTAAAACAACTAGTAAAACAAGAAAACATAATTAAACTAATAAGAACAAAGAAAAGATTAAGAGAACAAAACCTTCAAATTTCAATGTTGTCACCCAAAAGAAGAGTCATGGTGTTTCTTTACATCTCCAACTAATAATAATAATCTACTCTAAACTATATTATCTGATCTCATATTACATCCTAATAATTTTACATACTTCAAAATAATACCCTAGATGTGTTTATATATGCTCTAAAAGTCTTGCCCAATAAAAGTATTTTAATACTCTAAATAAATTACAAGTAGGATTCCATAACTGAATAGGATTCCTTAATTAAAATTCGTAACTATATTTACTCCTCTGTTTCTGGCCTGTTCCAGCACGATTTTGCTTCTTGGACCACCTCTGAATTAAAGAAAATTCCACAAGCTTCGCGTGGACAGCTTACGGGCCTCAAACGGACTTCTATATATAACTCAAGATATGGCCAAAACAGTGTAGCACATCCCGTGTAGCTCAATAATACGAATTTTCTCCTATTTTATCTCTAAAATAGCTCTTTTTGCTCCAAATCCTTCCAAGTCATGAATTCTTTATTTCCTACAATAAAACAATCAAATCTATTAAATAAAAATCCAAATCAATGCAAAACACAATAAATATGAGAATAAAATCATCTAAAATATATATAAAAATATACTCTATCAAACATCCCCACACTTAGCATTTGCACGTCCTCGGGCAAATAAGTGAAATAAAAACTAAGTCCTAACAAACATCACTTTCGTAGATGACACGATTGCATTGAGCATATGCAACAAGCCGTTAAACCCCTAGGCAGCCCTAGTAGGACGAGTGTTGTCTCGTGAGGGTTTATAGTGAATGTACCCACAAAATTCATCTAACCATGCAAAAGATCAATGCTAACACAACACCACACACACAAGTCCTCTCATGCCACATCAACTTAAGAATCAAAGTAAACATACGATGTCTTGGTGTCGAAAGTGCAAGTATTCACGTAGTCTACTCAACCAACATGCAGAAGGTCATAAAAATTCATGTCAAGTGTAAAAATCATTGGTAATCATGCTAAGCCCACAAGAAATACATCTTTAAGTCTAAACCCGGGATCTCCTATGCCAAAACAAGTAATAACTCACCTTTCACTCAAAAACGAATATTCACTCAAGAACAAGGTTAAGTGTATCACTCAATTCCAACAAAATCATAAACACAACTTGACACTCGCAATCAATCTCACTCTCAACACAACATACATCACTGATGACAATCAAAAGGTCTTTATTCGGGTTGTAGCGTGGGCTAGGGACCAGGTATGTCAAGTAAAGCTAAAACAGGTTAAATGTCAAAAGCTAGTACCCAAAAATAATCATTATCAATTCCCTTTCTACTAAAACAAATTCTTCCCCACACTTGGATTTTTCAATAACCCTTACATAATAACTTGACTAGTCGAATGAAGAAGGATCATACAAATATAAGAATGCTCTCAAATTTATTTTTTTTCTTTTTTTTTTTCTTTTTTTTTCTTTTGAGAGCTAAGGAATAAGCACAATGATCCATAGATATTTTATGAATTTCGACTAGCAAGCATCAACCAAAATCAATATTCCCCAATGGTATGATCATCAATAACCCCCCCCCCTTTTATGAACACCTTATTACTCCCTTAAGCACGATACTAGCCTTTGACAATGGTTCAAATTCAATGTAAGGCCAATAGAATAAAAAAGATAATGGCAAGTAATGTGGTGTGTCACCGAAAGAATAGGATTAAGCTCAACGGGTTAACTAATTGATCATGTTTAAAAGGTGTGGAAATATGGGAAACACGAGGTCAAACCTAAGTGCCTTTATCATCTTATCATCAAGTAATGTCATGCATTTCAAGAAAGATCTCAAGTAAGTGCTAGCAATGTAAACAACATGTGGACACTCAAGCAAACGAAAAATCATGCAAAAGATATGCATATAGGCTCAAAACTCACTTGGTATGACAAAACATAATCAATCCCAGGTAACAAGACTCTCTAACGCACCTACTTGTACTCAAAGCATGAAAACCAAGTCATCTTGCACATATTCATGTCATTCTAATCACTAACAACATCCAATTAAGTCTACCAGCTTCAACTTGCTAGTGTAAGTGTGTGCACAAGAACAAAGCACGTCACTTCTCATACAAAAGCGTCAAGAACACAAGAATTCTACGCATGCATGGGTGTATCAAGCAAAATACAACAACTAATCAAATTGCATGGCTAGAATTATTTTTGGTATTTTTAATTTTTTAATTTTTTTTTTAAATAAATAAGTAATACACTACGTTGAGAACACCCCCCCACACTTAAGCGGTTCATTGTCCCCAATGAACTAATGAATAAGATACAAAACTACAACTAAAAACAAAATAAAACTACACTAAAAAGAAAAGAAAGAAAACTCCCCTGGAATCAAGGTATCGAGTGTGCAAAACCATCCCTCATTTCGCTTAGGAGCCATAATAACCAAAACCCCACTCAACAATAGCGTCACCAACATCCACCAAGAAATATCCCACCAAAAACCACCAAGCAATATCACTCCAAAAATACCCAATTAACAAGAATATTACAAAACCCCCAATTTACAAGAACACAAATTCGTAATAATAAAAAAATTAGAGAAGAAAAATCCCAACTACGAATCAAAGAGGTGAACTTGTACTAATTTTCCCCCAAACTTGATTTTTTAGAGATGTAGAGGAAGAAAATAATAAATTGGGTGTGTATGTATGGGTATATATAGATAATGGAATGATAGGATGGATTTAAGAATTTTAATGTGAAAAAGAAAAAAAATTGGGCGGAATTTGGAATTTAATATAGGATAGAAAAAGATTTAGGGATAAAAAAAAAATTAAAAAAAATAGTAATAATAATAATAATAATAATAATAATAATAATAAATAAATATGAATTAGAATAGAAATAGGTTTAGAGATTTGAAGAAAAGATGGAGGGTTTAGAATTGAAATATGAAAAGAATTAGGTGGAAAGATGAAAGAATAAGAGATATAAAAAGAATTGTGGGTGAAAAAGTTTTTTTTTTATGTATAACAGTTGAACATCACAAAAACCATCGGACAAAAAAACTGATCCAGGCGCAAGCTGCGCGCGTTTGTGCAAACTGCCCAACAGTCAGACGCGCAGGCGCAACCTGCGCATCCGCCAGCAGACTGCGGTAAAGTCAGTAACGCAGGCGCAACCTGCGTTACAGGTTCAGAAACGCAGGTGCAACCTGCGTTACACTAGAAAAATCCGATTTTTTTTTTCTGAGAACAGTTTTTTTTTTTTTTTTTTAACAACACTCAAATTTTTATTTTTATTTTTTTAGAATAAGATGAAGGAATAATGTACACAACAAGGCTTGGAATGAACAAATAACTAAGCAATTCTACTATATATGAAAGAGAAGGAAAGAAGTACTCCCCTATGCAAAAGCATGAAGTGCACCGATCCTCCAATGAAATCTTGGGTTGCCTCCCAAGCAGCGCTTATTTAGAGTCATTAGCTTGACCTCCTCAAAAATACTCCGGTAAAGGCGTAATATCCACTTTCTCGATCATAAACTCGTCACCACAAAAAGTATCAAGAGCGTTAGTGGTTGTCTTTATCCTGCAGAAAGTCTCCAAACAAGCATCAGTAAAATAAAATATGTCATTAATAAGCAATAGAGAATTAAGTGCTTGTGCAGTTTTGGAAAACTTTATGATAAAACAGCGATAAAATTCAACACCACGAAAATATTGAACTCCCTTGACATAAGGTGGAGGTTCTGGTGGTGGCTTTTCTTCACTCCTCACTTTCACTGGAGTCATTCGGACATCTTGGCTTATCACATCAAAGATTAAGCCGACACTTCCATCTTCTCCCTCTCCTCGAGCTTCAAACGTAGGAGCCACTTTATATGGATCCTCAACCAGAATTTTAGAAATATCATCTTGGACAATATTTGTTATCACATCAACCTTGAAATAAGTGTTCTTGAGCAAAGAAGCCTTGTAAGTAAAGGCTAGATCGAGAGCAAATTTATCAATACATGGTAGCTGAGTCACAGGTTGTGGAAGAGAAGCAACAACCATCTCTGTATTGCTTTCCTTTGTAGCCTCATCATCAGTCACATTGTTCTCGGTAACAGCAACATCATTGATCTCGTCATCGGTGGCATGCTCCTTCTCTTTATCAATGGCCTCATCATCAACATACATAGAGAAACTATCATATTCCTGATCGCTTGTGAGATTGATAGCAGTCAGGTCCTCTTCGGATCGGATAGATGATGATGGTAAATAGTCGAGCTGCCCTGTAGTAGAAGAGTTAGCCAACTGTGCAATTTGAGATTCAATCGCCAAACTTTGAGTTTCTAATTCTTCAAAACTCTTTAGCAGTTTATTCAAGATATCCCACATCTCATTTGTCTGATCAGCTTGCACATCTACACTGGATTGAGAAACATGTAGATCTTCTTGTAGAGGAGGATATTGATATTCTTGCTGTAGCGGTTGCTCATATAACTGATAATATTGTTGCTCAAACTGTTGTTGATTATGATATGAAAAATTTTGAGCACCATTGTCCTGGTAGTAGAAATCTGGTTGATTCACGCATTCTTGATCAAAAGTGTTTGAATACTGATTGTACCCATATCCTTCTTCAAAAGAATTCATTTGTCCCAACTGAGCACTCTGAGAATTATAGACATTGTAAGAGCATTCAAAACCATAGTGACCCTGCACACCACAAATTTGACAGAAGTTGTAAGTTTTAGGGGCCACTTGTGACATCTCATTGATACTCATTGGACGCATAGTGGGCTCTGTAGGGTTGAATGAGGCAATTTCTTGAGTGCGTGCCTCCAACATGGAAGAGAGTAGTGCAAAAGTATCAACTTCACCCATTGCAAACCTGTAGACACTCAACAAAGCCAAGAAACGTAGTAAAATTTGCCTCAATTGGAACAAAAGTTCCAATGAGACAATGGAAACAATCTAAACAACTAAATTAAAATCAATAGAAACTCGATGTCTCCCCGGCAGCGGCGCCAAAAACTTGATATGTCAAATTATACCTAACCGCAAGCGCACGGTGTCTATTTCTAGTACAGATGACAAGCGGGTCGAATCCACAAGGAGACAGGTTCTACTAATTCCTTTTCAGTTATCGCTAATTGTTTCAGGGACAAACGATTATTGGAGAATATTAATTAACTAACTAAACAAGATTAACACTAATTAAACCTAGGGCAATCAGGTCCACCATGCTTACACAATTGGCTCTTAAGCTAAAGCAATCAATGTGATCCTATAACTAGAGTATGTTAATCTCTTTCAAGCATTAACACTCTCGAAATATTCAACACAATTAACCACTTTTAGTAATTCAATCAATCAGGTAATTAGAGTCAAGTTAATCTCTTCCAAGAATTAACGCTCTCAGAAATCCAATGATGCTTCCGCACTCAAATTCAATTCTGCTAATCGTATGTGTGCCTCTAGTAAGTAAATCTCTCGATCCATACCCCTATTTGCATATAATTAATCCATGATATTGGCCAATTACACAAATTAATGATTAAAACATATTAATCAGAATTAACCATAACCAATCAAACCACTATGAAAATCATGCCAATATTAGTGCAAACATGGCTTCCCTTTAAGCCCTAGAAATAACTACTCGCTAATAATTAAACAAGTAAAACAACTAGTAAAACAAGAAAACATAATTAAACTAATAAGAACAAAGAAAAGATTAAGAGAACAAAACCTTCAAACTTCAATGTTGTCACCCAAAAGAAGAGTCATGGTGTTTCTTTACATCTCCAACTAATAATAATAATCTACTCTAAACTATATTATCTGATCTCATATTACATCCTAATAATTTTACATACTTCAAAATAATACCCTAGATGTGTTTATATATGCTCTAAAAGTCTTGCCCAATAAAAGTATTTTAATACTCTAAATAAATTACAAGTAGGATTCCATAACTGAATAGGATTCCTTAATTAAAATTCGTAACTATATTTACTCCTCTGTTTCTGGCCTGTTCCAGCTCGATTTTGCTTCTTGGACCACCTCTGAATTAAAGAAAATTCCACAAGCTTCGCGTGGACAGCTTACAGGCCTCAAACGGACTTCTAGAACTCAAGATATTGCCAAAACAGTGTAGCACAGCCCGTGTAGCTCAATAATACGAATTTTCTCCTATTTTATCTCCAAAATAGCTCTTTTTGCTCCAAATCCTTCCAAGTCATGAATTCTTTATTTCCTACAATAAAACAATCAAATCTATTAAATAAAAATCCAAATCAATGCAAAACACAATAAATATGAGATTAAAATCATCTAAAATATATATAAAAATATAATCTATCAGTGCAATAATTTGTATTGTTGCACTGGCCTTACTATTAAGCACAATCATTCATTTCACTCTCCACAAATCTCGCCCTAAAAATCTCTTAAAGAAGTTCAAGTGATAGACTTTATTGTGTATCGATACGATATTCATCAATTTGAAGAAAACCTTTCTTATAACGTTTCTTTTTCTTTGAACTTTACAAATTCTTATAAAACGGGAATACTAAATATTAAGGCAAATATTATCCTCTTAATTTATCGTCAGCTTATAGGTTTTAAAAGTCTTTCTGAGTTTTCACTAAATGCTACAAATTCTAGTAGTATAAACTTTTATTTTTCTAAAAATAATACTAATTTTCAAAACTATGTTAATGTAAACAACAATGTCGATTTATATCACCTTATTAAATCAAAAATTACATATCGCTTGCAGCCATCCAAAATTTACCATCACTCTACTGTGTTAGGATGTAATATAATGGTCGGTGACCTCTATAATGGTTTCCAAGGCCGTGTCTAAGAATTAAGGGTCCTGTGCAAAAACTGTGCAAAATTGTGTAATAAACGTGCAAAAATTATTTTATACAATATATTTATTATTATGATAATATTCATACACCTGATATTTAAAACCACTAATAATTTCTTTAAAAATGAATATACACATGTAAAGATAACAAATTAAAAAAAATTAAATATCATAAAAAAATTAAAAAAAATTTGAATAATATAAATATTTTAAAATTTTCAAATGAAAATTCAATAACACAAAATAACACATTTAAAATAATTTTTATTAAACATCCGTCGACTCACTCCTTCACTCCTTCGGTACACATCACCTTCTCCAATAGTTTTAAATCTTTTATAGACAAGGGTAACATATCTATCTCGGATCCTTCTCAAATCCATCAACTCCCCCAGTCTTTGAGGCAACTTACTCAGACTAATAAAGAAAAAGTAATTATGTAATGTTTCCTCTGTACCACATTTTGTGCATAAAGTTTAGCATTTTGCATTTAAATGATGAGAACATGTAATTGTTATTATTCTTTTTAAGTTATACATGTATAGTGTAATTTTATTTTAGGTAATTAAATATTTAAAGGTGATTTACTTTCCTAACTTTTTATAGTGGGTTAGGAATTCAATGATTTAAGTTAAGATGGCCGAGTTTGCATGAACTATAAAGATGCTCACAAGTTTTGTAACAAGACAAATACAACACACATTTTTTAAATATAAAAGAATGTTAATTCATACTTTTCTACAAATTTTCCTCTATATTTGGAATGTTTGTGCAAGTGTAAATGATCAAGTTGAGCAAGGTGATGGCAGTGAAGACCCCCGAACCAACAACGATGTATCTGATGACATTTATGAATAAGCCATTCACCTTGATACTACATAACGACCACCTCAACTGTCATAGCATCACCACCACCACCACCCCCAATCCTAATAATAATTTTTTTCGTAAGATTTTAGGTGCAATAATTTGTATTGTTGCACTGGCCTTACTATTAAGCCCGATCATTCATTTCACTCTCCACAAATCTCGCCCTAAAAATTCTCCTAAACAAGTTCAAGTGATAGACTTTATTATGTATCGATACGATATTCATCAATTTGAAGAAAACCTTTCTTATAACGTTTCTTTTTCTTTGAACTTTACAAATTCTTATAAAACGGGAATACTAAATATTAAGGCAAATATTAGCCTCTTAATTTATCGTCAGCTTATAGGTTTTAAAAGTCTTTCTGAGTTTTCACTAAATGCTACAAATTCTAGTAGTATAAACTTTTATTTTTCTAAAAATAATACTAATTTTCAAAACTATGTTAATGTAAACAACAGTGTCAATTTATATCACCTTATTAAATCAAAAATTACATATCGCTTGCAGCCATCCAAAATTTACCATCACTCTACTGTGCTAGGATGTAATATAATGGTCGGTGAACTCTATAATGGTTTCCAAGGCCGTGTCTAAGAATTAAGGGGTCCTGTGCAAAAACTGTGCAAAATTGTGTAATAAACGTGCAAAAATTATTTAATACAATATATTTATTATTATGATAATATTCATACACCTGATATTTAAATCTACTAATAATTTCTTTAAAAATGAATATACATATGTAAAGATAACTAATCAAAATAATTAAATATCATAAAAAAAATTAAAAAAATTTGAATAACATAAACATTTTAAAATTTTCAATTGAAAATTCAATAACACAAAAGAACACATTTAAAATAATTTATTTTAAACATCCGTCGACTTACTCCTTCGGTACACATCACCTTCTCCAATAGCTTTAAATCTTTTATTGACAAGGGTAACATATCTAGCTCGGATCCTTTTCAAATCCATCAACTCCCCAGTCTTTCAGGCAACTTACTCAGACTAGTAAAGAAAAAGACATTATGTAATGTTTCCTCTGTACCACATTTTGTGTATAAAGTTTAGCATTTTGCATTTAAATGATGAGAACATGGAATTGTTATTATTCTTTTTAATTTATACATGTATAGTGTAATTCTATTTTAGGTAATTAAATATTTAAAGGTGATTTACTTTCCTAACTTTTGATTGTGGGTTAGAAATTCAATGACATAAGTTAAGATGGCCGAGTTTGCATGAACTATAAAGATGCTCACTAGTTTTATAACAAGACAAATACAACACGCATTTTTTAAATATATAAGAACGTTAATTCATAATTTTCTACAAATTTTCCTCTATATTTGGAATGTATGTGCAAGTGTAAATGATCAAGTTGAGCAAGGTGATGACAGTGAAGACCCTCGAACCAACAACGATGTATCTGATGACATTTCTGAATAAGCCATTCACCTTAATACTATATAAAGACCACCTCAACTGTCATAACATCACCAACACCACCACCCCCGATCCTAATAATAATTTTTTTCGTAAGATTTTAGGTGCAATAATTTGTATTGTTGCACTGGCCTTACTATTAAGCCCGATCATTCATTTCAATCTCCACAAATCTCGCCCTAAAAAATCTCCTAAACAAGTTCAAGTGATAGACTTTATTGTGTATCAATACGATATTCATCAATTTGAAGAAAACCTTTCTTACAACGTTTCTTTTTCTTTGAACTTTACAAATTCTTATAAAACGGGAATACTAAATATTAAGGCAAATATTAGCCTCTTAATTTATCGTCAGCTTATAGGTTTTAAAAGTCTTTCTGAGTTTTCACTAAATGCTACAAATTCTAGTAGTATAAACTTTTATTTTTCTAAAAATAATACTAATTTTCAAAACTATGTTAATGTAAACAACAGTGTCGATTTATATCTCCTTATTAAATCAAAAATTACATATCGCTTGCAGCCGTCCAAAATTTACCATCACTCTACTGTGTTAGGATGTAATATAATGGTCGGTGAACTCTATAATGGTTTCCAAGGCCGTTTCAAAGAATTAAGGGGTCCTGTACAAAATTGTGTAATAAACGTGCAAAAATTATTTTATAAAATATATTTATTCTTATGATAATATTCATACACCTGATATTTAAAACCACTAATAATTTCTTTAAAAATGAATATACACATGTAAAGATAACAAATCAAAATAATTAAATATCATAAAAAAATTAAAAATAATTTCAACAACATAAACATTTTAAAATTTTCAAATGAAAATTCAATAACATAAAAGAACACATTTAAAATAATTTTAATTAAACATCCGTCGACTCACTCCTTCGGTACACATCACCTTCTCCAATAGCTTTAAATCTTTTATACACAAGGGTAACATATCTAGCTCGGATCCTTCTCAAATCCATCAACTCCCCCAGTCTTTCAGGCAACTTACTCAGACTAGTAAAGAAAAAGACATTATGTAATGTTTCCTCTGTACCACATTTTGTGTATAAAGTTTAGCATTTTGCATTTAATTGATGAGAACATGGAATTGTTATTATTCTTTTTAAGTTACACATGTATAGTGTAATTCTATTTTAGGTAATTAAATATTTAAAGGTGATTTACTTTCCTAACTTTTGATAGTGGGTTAGGAATTCAATGACATAAGTTAAGATGGCCGAGTTTGCATAAATTATAAAGATGCTCACTAGTTTTGCAACAAGGCAAATACAACACTCATTTTTTTAAATATATAAGAATGTTAATTCATACTTCTCTACAAATTTTTCTCTATATTTGGAATGTCCGTGCAAGTGTAAATGATCAAGTTGAGCAAGGTAATGGCAGTGAAGACCCCCGAACCAACAACGATGTATTTGATGACATTTCTGAATAAGCCATTCACCTTGATACTATATAACGACCACCTCAACTGTCATAACATCACCACCACCACCACCATGCCACCCCCAATCCTAATAATAATTTTTTTCGTAAGATTTTAGGTGCAATAATTTGTATTGTTGCACTGGCCTTACTATTAAGCACAATCATTCATTTCACTCTCCACAAATCTCGCCCTAAAACATCTCTTAAACAAGTTCAAGTGATAGAATTTATTGTGTATCAGTACGATATTCATCAATTTGAAGAAAACCTTTCTTATAACGTTTCTTTTTCTTTGAACTTTACAAATTCTTATAAAACGAGAATACTAAATATTAAGGCAAATATTATCCTCTTAATTTATCGTTGGGTTATAGGTTTTAAAAGTCTTTCTGAGTTTTCACTAAATGCTACAAATTCTAGTAGTATAAACTTTTATTTTTCTAAAAATAATACTAATTTTCAAAACTATGTTAATGTAAACAACAGTGTCGATTTATATCTCCTTATTAAATCAAAAATTACATATCGCTTGCAGCCATCCAAAATTTACCATCATTCTACTGTGTTAGGATGTAATATAATGGTCGGTGAACTCTATAATTGTTTCCAAGGCCGTGTCTAAGAATTAAGGGGTCATGTGCAAAAACTGTGCAAAATTGTGTAATAAACGTGCAAAAATTATTTTATACAATATATTTATTATTATGATAATATTCATACACCTGATATTTAAAACCACTAATAATTTCTTTAAAAATGAATATACACATGTAAAGATAACAAATCAAAATAATTAAATATCATAAAAAAAATTTAAAAAAAATTAAATAACATAAACATTTTAAAATTTTCAAATGAAAATTCAATAACAAAAAAGAACACATTTTAAATTTTTTTTATTAAATATCCGTCGACTCACTCCTTCGGTACACATCAGTTTCTCCAATAGCTTTAAATCTTTTATAGACAAGGATAACATATCTAGCTCGGATCCTTCTCAAATCCATCAACTCCCCCAGTCTTTCAGGCAACTTACTCAGACTAGTAAAGAAAAAGACATTATGTAATGTTTCCTCTGTACCACATTTTGTGTATAAAGTTTAGCATTTTGCATTTAAATGATGAGAACATGGAATTGTTATTATTCTTTTTAAGATATACATGTATAGTTTAATTCTATTTTAGGTAATTAAATATTTAAAGGTGATTTACTTTCCTAACTTTTGATTGTGGGTTAGGAATTCAATGACATAAGTTAAGATGACCGAGTTTGCATGAACTATAAAGATGCTCACTAGTTTTGTAACAAGACAAATACAACACGCATTTTTTTAAATATATAAGAATGTTAATTCTGATGTTCTTGAGAGCTGCTAGGTTACAAGATATCTCGTATAAGCAATTACAATTAAGTAAAACCTGAACTGTGCTTATATGCATCACACAACTACTCTATCAATTATAAGATATGTTAAATCAATTAACTACTGTTTACAATACATATCCTAATTGATAATTACGATCCTATAAAATAGGAACAGATAAATCAATCTTCTTTTATCTCCGGACTAATGTAAATATTCATGCAATCCTAATCAGCTTCCCATCTTGATGTGAATCTTGATACTGACGCTCTATTCCTAATGACGTTAGCATCAGTATCTGATCAGTAGTCCAGATCCTGACATCACTTGAATCAGTATCTAACAATCTCCCCCAATTTGTACTTTGTAAATAAAGCACAAATTCTTGATTCAATGATGTCAAAAATACAAACAAAATGTCACAAACTTCAGCCAGAATCTTCAGAAATAGTTTCAGGAATTCTTAGGTAGAAAAGATTCATCTTCAAGAATTTTGACAGTAATTCTTCTTCCTTGCTTTCATGAATTTGAATCATTTTCTCCTTCTGACCAATGAGTTCTTCATCTTCCTCATTTATCTGATAGATAGCTGCTCT
Organism: Kitagawia praeruptora; assembly: GCA_037693485.1. Classification (NCBI taxonomy): domain Eukaryota; kingdom Viridiplantae; phylum Streptophyta; class Magnoliopsida; order Apiales; family Apiaceae; genus Kitagawia; species Kitagawia praeruptora. The sequence goes on along the minus strand of CM075352.1, from coordinate 99,235,571 downwards.
GAGATTTTGAATTGAGCTTCGCTGTGGATGCAAATCTATAACCAGTACATATGAAAATTCCTCCCCATCAGTATGAAGAGACAATTGTTTCATACAGAGAGACCTCCATCCTGGAGCTTCTATGTAGACCTCTTGTATTTAAATAAAAAGGAGTATAATTGTCATCATACCTTTGACTTCCATCCTGGAATCTCTTCTTGATTTTCATCAGAATCATATGTGACCAATCTTTGCACACTTTGTTCTTAATTCTGAGCAGATAATGAACATATTTTAGTTTTTTGTTGATTTTATCAATAGCTCTTGTAAGGTAATCAACTTCACACTTCCATCTTTCATGAAATATATCATCATCTGCTTCTCGTTTGATCCATCATATATGACAATCATAAACCAAATCAACATCTTCCATCTTCCATAAATTCATCACCAATCCTGTCAACTAAAGCATGTTGATCAGTATGTGTAGTAAAAATAATTTTGGTTTCATGAGAACCAATACCTCCCCTTGTGTCAGGTTCCAATCCCTTCAAACTTGGCTAAAATTTTGAGCAAGAGGAATGCGTGGTTGGAGTGGAGAATTTGTTACATATATTTATATTTTTTATTTATGGTATCATTTATCCAATTTTACCTTCGAATTTTAGAGGGTTAGAAATGCCCTTATAGACACAAAAAGCCATCATATATGACACACAACCCGTAAAATAAGGTAATAGCATCCATATAATTAACACTATTAATTAAAAATTATCAATCCAACTTTAGCATCAACTAAGCAAAAAGTTTTAGTTAAAAGACAACTAAGGAAGAAATTCCAATTAACAAGAAAATAAAATATACTAATTAGCTAATTTAAAGACAAATAAAATTATCACTTAAAACACATTAAAACACTATCAATCATCAATTAATTAATTATATATAACTCAATCAATCATAAAAAATGCAATTAATTACTCAAAGCACAAATAAGCCAATACAGTATAATGGTTATCACTTTTAAAGTACTACAAAAGTCAACTATGGCTGGTATATTGCCGTATAGACTTCTTTCTTTCAAATATGGCTGGTAAGGTGTTTGATGATATGCTTATGTGATATGTATGAATGTAAAGTTTAAATCTTTTTAATTATCATTTAAAACCATACAGAAGCATAATTTTTTGTGTTGTTTTGTTGAGCCTTTGCTAATGATATTTCATGTGTTGTTGCTTTGTATCTTGTTGGTTATTGTGATAGTTTGGTATGTTTTACTATTCTTTTCAATAATGCTGAGTGCAATCATAATTTTTTGTTGTGAAATACTGTTTAATACAAACACTGATTATATCCTGAAACCCGATAGAGAGTCGTAGTGTAATGTTTCGTATTTTTGGATATGAATTTGAATATGAAACTATATACTGTTCTAGGCCATATAAATATGTGAATTGAGATTGTATAAAATGAGCACGGTTTGTTCCAAAAGTGTGGATTTATTGCTCTGTCAGGGAGATTTCCGTGTTTTGGAATAATGATTTCAATGGCGCGCAAGGGGGGAGATACTGTGTTTTGAAATTAATTAGGGAAAGCATTGGGAAGATGAGAAACTTCGAGATTTTGAGATTTAGAATTTAACAATTTTTCTGTAGCTGAGGACCAACATCTACACCATGAAGGTATGGTATGTAGATTTATCATGTCTCATCCTATAATTGTATTCTCGTTTGCATTAATCTTAAATGTTTAAGCTTAATTTTGTTTTGTCTTGCTATATACTTCCTTTAAATTAGCCTAAGTTACAGTGATTTTTATATCTCATGCATTTGTTGCACATTCCGTAGAGTTGAATTGGTGATACAGGCTTGGCTATCCATAAATATATTACGAGATTATATGATCCTTTTCTCCTTATGGCTTTGCCTGTTAAATAACTACTTTAGTACAACGTCTTTCCTTGAGTTATAATTCAGCGTTTGCTCATCAAACCTCATTAAAGGTAATCCAAGTCATGATTTGAGTACTTCGTCATTTGCACACAATTTAAAAGTATTTTGCACAGAATACTCCAATAATACTGGTTAGTGTGCACCAGTTACTTGAAAATGTTGTAAAGCGGTATACGGTTTAGGAATAGTTGTTGAGTAGCTCTTATCAGTGATACACAGACTCTTAAGATTTGAAGATCACACTAAAAAATATGTATACATATATAATTTGGGTGTTATATGTAGGACCTTAAAGTTACTACTGAAGTTTTTTATATGTTCTGCAGTATGTACTACATACATACATATTATTTAGATAACATTGCAGTAAATATATAAACTCCAAGTCTTACATTTAGTACTAAATTTAAGGAATCCTACACTGAACTTTTGCATATATTATATATTAGACTAAATATATGATATGCGAACTTCAGTTGAAGGTTAAAAAGCTTATACATTATATGGATGATAAAACTATTATGATATATTTTCTATTTCCTACACCTACCGAAATATATATAATATATTTTAGTTTGATGTTTAGATGCTAAGGATATATACAGCAGAGAGGAAGAGACTTTGAAAGTTTTGAATCATTGGCATGTTGTATTACATATTGATGTAAGAAAAGAAGTATGTATCTTAATTTTAAAGAGGGAGTGGGAGAAGAATATATATATATATATAGGGTCTTGTTCTAATAGAAACTAAATTAGAATAGAAACTAGAAACTAAACATAAATTAAATATTTCAAGCTAATCTAATGACCAAATTAGGGGTACCCCAATACAAAAAGTTCATAATATTCTTGGCTCCATCCAGCAAAAAAAAAAAAAAATACTGTTCACTGCTGACGTGGCAGTGACGTCAGCGTGAACAGTAATTTTTTTTTTTTTTTTTTTTGCTGGATGGAGCCAATAATTTTAAACACTTTTTGTGAAGGTGCCCCTGGCGGGGCCATTAGAATAAATGAAATATAATTTATTTAGTGTTGGTTTCTATTTTCTATTCTAAGATTGGTTTCTATTTGACCACTAGCCTATATATATATATATATAGGGGGCTACTCCAATACAAACCTCCTTAAAATACAAACCTACAAACCAAGCATAATCTAATATTTCAAGCTAATCTAATGACCAAACTAGGGGTACCCCAATACAAAAAATGCTTAAAATAATTGGCTCTATCCAACAAAAAAAAATAAAAAATAAAAAAAAATAAAAATAAAATCACTGTTCACGTGATGACGTGGCAGTGGATTTCACTGGTTAACGGTGCTTCGCACCTTCTTGTACGGCGCTTCGCGCCTTTATCATTCTAAAGTTGTAAGGAATGGCAATCAATGGTAAAGGCAATAGACGATTGACGGGTGTGTCGAGAGCCTTCGGCTCTCATGACTACCTAACTCATCCGTTTACTGTCTTAAATGCTTCGCATTTCCACGGCAAGATTTTTTTTTTTTTTTTTGGAATTTTTTTTTTTTTTTTGTTGGATAGAGCCAATTATTTTAAGCATTTTTTGTGAAGGTACCCTTGGCGGAAACTTTAGAATAGATGAAATATAATTAATTTAGTGTTGGTTTGTAGGTTTGTATTTTAAGAGTGGTTTGTATTTGAGCACTTGCCTATATAAATATATATATATATATATATAAATTAAGGCTTTATAGGTGTGACATGTATTATGGTTACTACTGTAAAGTAAATACGAAGCGCTAAACATGGTGGTTATGTAAATAATTGACATTGCCTGAGGATGGATATGATTTAAAAAAGTATATAAATACTTCGATGAAGCGGATAAATGGTTGCACATTCCCAAGATGTGGACCTAATTAGGGTAAAGCCTTTCGTTCTCAAATGTGGCAACATGTGGAAAAAATAGACTTTGGTTTGGTTCTTTTTTTTGCTCTGGGCCAGGCCCATTTGTTAAATTTCGAGCATATGTGGGTATGCGGTTTATGTGAGGAGATGTATGATTTTGGAAGAGGATTCTATCTTAGTTTTGGGGAAAAGTAGCTAAGAGATAGAAATTCTGAGCTTTTTCTCTTATGATTGTAGTGGTCTTCTCACTGTGATCTTTTGTCTTATTTATTTTTTCCAATTCTTCGTTAGTCTTCTATACTCTAAAGGTTGTGACGTGATGATAACGGTGCGCACAACAACATAGGCCCTTATCTTTGTATACGATTATCATGTCATTTATTTTAAATTGGGGATCTTTACAGTCTGATGACAAATTTCTCAATGGTATTTCACAATTAAGACTATTGGATGAATCCCGTGAAACCGTTTCATAGAGGTTTATTTCATCGTCTTTGGTAAAGTCAAGTGACTCAAGTCCATCACAAAGACATTTGTGATCCGTGCCAACAGGGAACAACCATACCTTTTTAATTTGATCTCTCTCTCAACTTGGATGCCAGGAGGCGGTCCTTGAAAAGTTTTAACATAAGCAACGGAGATTTTGCGCTATTGGCAATCCAGCTGCCACTTCTGTTAGATCATATTCGTTACAAGATGGGTTATCGGCCTCGATCATTTGTTGATCTACCAGAAGATTTGCAAAGTAACATCTTTCTGAGGTTGCCGGTAAAGTGTGTATTAAATTGTAAACGTGTATGTAAATCCTTTTGTACCATCATCCGGAACCCTGATTTCACAAATGCCCATCTTACTTTCTCTAGACCCATCACCACTGAAACTTCGCGATTAATTATATCTGACTACACTAAACTCTCGTACATTCAATGCCATAAACATCTCTTAACAATTGATAAATCAATTGAAAACACTACCGACTGTCTTAGTTCTTCCCCCATGACTCTTCCAATTCCATATGTTGGTGCTTTGTTTCTTGTTGGTTCTTGTAATGGTTTGATATGTTTTGATGTTCGTATTAATTATTATACTTCAGAGTGTAACTTTTTGCTGTGGAATCCTGTTACTAGACATACTAGATATCTACCAAGACTGCAGAATCGTAGTAAGTGTGCTTTGCCTATTACTGAATTTGGTTTTGTCAGGGAAACTAATGAATATATGGTTGTTAATGTTTTAAAGAGCTATCAGTCTTGTAATTTTGAAATTGAATTGTACAAGATGAGTACAAATTCGTGGACGGTTTATTGCAACACAACTGTTGGAAAATTAATCTCGCCTTCTGGTCAAGGATTTGATTTAGATCCAGATGCAACTTCCGTATTCTCCAACAGATGTTTCCATTGGGGTACTATATACATGAATGAAGCCTATATTGTGTCCTTCAATCTTGAAACTGAGGAGCTAGGGATGATTAAGTCTGTGAACGACAGATGTTCATATTTTATGCAATGGAAACTTGCAGTGGTAGAGGAAAATTTAGCCATGATTTACTGGAAATTTACTGGTGAACTCCAAATCTGGGTTATGACGGATTATGGGATTGAAGATTCTTGGGTTTTAAAGTTTTGTTTTGGCAACTACATCTCTATCATGTATCCAGTGGGGTATTGGAAAAATGATATGTTGATAGTTGTTCTAGAAAAGCAATGTGGTGTGTTAGATCTGAATACTGGACTAGTTGTGAGAATCCCGGATAAGGGATCTTGGTCCATAAAAAGACTTTGTAGCTTCGATGAATCCTTTGCTCCAGTAAGGTACGTGAAAATTTCTGTCTCATTTAAATCTGTGTTGAAAGTTATATCTTATGCCTTTGCTTTACGAAAGCAGCATGGCGTAGATACATCTCTAGAAATATGATGAGCTAAATAGGTAATGCGGGCATTATTGTTAATGGATATGTTGCAACATCAATGATAATTACCTTCTCTATTTGCTTTTTCTTTCCGGGTATGTTACATATTATTCCAATTTCCAGTGCAAAATATTTTTTAAGTGAACAGGAGGGGGGGAGTGAAAATTCAAGCCAATGACCTTTTGGCTTTCCCTGTTAAATATTTACTCCTGTATCATTGTTTTCTTGAGTTTTATGAACGATTTGCTCATCAAACTTCAAAATTCCTAAAATGAAACCCAATTCTAGCTCCAATATATGAAATCTGTGCATTTTGATTACTTCATCATCTACTCGACTACTCACTATTTGAGTCTATTGTGCAGGAGACTCCTCTAATATGGAATTGGGCAAGGGATCCTGTGGAGTTGAAGGTACATGGTACTTTGGTGTATGACTACAGGTTTAGTAGGTGTTATCAGTGATTTCAGAGTTCCAGAGTTTGGATTTGGCGTTCATTAACAGACTCTTCAGCACCTTGTATGGATGTTTTTGGCTTTTCAAGCTTTGTTAAAAAATTTGAATTTTATGTTTGTTGAACCCAATTTAGCAAGCATTGTGAGAAGGCTTCTAGTGAAAAGTATTGTCTTGTTAAGTATCCTCCTGCTTATTATGTTAGATACTTGGTACTTATTGTAATCAGAGTTATGGCCGACTTTTTCACAAATTTGTTTTGCTGAAATTTTAATTTGCAGACATGCAAATTTTTGTTTCTTGGTTTCTAGCTAATTGCCTGTTTATCTGTTAGTGCCAGAACACCAAGTTTGGAATATGTTCATGTACTGCCTCAGAATAGTTAACTTTAAGATTCTTGACAAAAAATAACAAATTTCTAGTTGTGTAGAATATATATACCAATATTGTGTTGGTGCAGAAATTTCTGTCGTGGTAGTTGGTGCCAACATCCCAAACTGAATCTGCTATCGAATTTCTGATCATCTATTTGATCTTATAGAGCTCCATGATGTTTTTAATGTTACATGTATGTTACTTGTTGGGTGTGTTGAGAAAGTATTTACCACGACATACCTAGGATCCGCATCATCGGGGTCAAACCATGATGTAGAGGATGTCTGGTAGAGGTTTGATCATTGTGCGAAACCTGTAATGAATTGTTGCTAAAGAACTGAAACTTAGTAATATTTTGTATTTGAAACCTGTATCTGGGATCTTTTGCTGCGAGATGAGAATACAAGTTTGCAGCAAATATAGATATTATGTAGACTCTGGTATCTGGGCCACTAATGATTTTAAAATGGTCATGTCATGTAGCTAATCTGTTGTAATGGAGGAATATTTTTTAAGGTGCTACCGACTACCAAGTAAATTTTAGAAGTATCATTATATATTTTTAATTTTATAGGGAACTTTTATAATAAATGAAATATAAGTTTTTTGTGAAAAATTAAATATAATTTATTTAGTGTAGGTTTCTAGTTTCTATTCTAAGTTTGGTTTCTATTTGAACGCTAGCATATATATATATATATATATATATAGGGTCTTGTTCTAATAGAAACTAAATTAGAATAGAAACTAGAAACTAAACATAAATTAAATATTTTAAGCTAATCTAATGACCAAATTAGGGGTTCCCCAATACAAAAAGTTCATAAAATTATTGGCTCCATCCAGCAAAAAAAAAAAAAAAAAAAAAAAAAATTACTGTTCACTGCTGACGTGGCAGTGACGTCAGCGTGAACAGTATTTTTTTTTTTTTTTTTTTTTTTGCTGGATGGAGCCAATAATTTTAAACACTTTTTGTGAAGGTGCCCCTGGCGGGGCCATTAGAATGAATGAAATATAATTTATTTAGTGTTGGTTTCTAGTTTCTATTCTAAGATTGGTTTCTATTTGACCACTAGCCTATATATATATATATATATATATATATATATATATATATATATATATATATATATATATATAGGGTTGGACTCCATAGCAAACACCTTATATAACAAACAACAAAGAACACCTCATATCTAATAGATCCATTGCCCCTGGCGGGGCCAACCAATACAAAAAGTTCTTATTTTTTTAGGCTCTATCCATCCAGCAAAAAAAATTGAAAATTTACTGTTCATGATGATGACGATCAGTGACGTCATCATGAACAGTAAAATTTTCAAATTTTTTTTTTTTGCTGGATGGATAGAGCCTAAAAAAATAAGAACTTTTTGTATTGGGTGCCCCTGGCGGGGCCAATGGATCTATTGGAATAAATGATTTTATAGTGTTCTTTATTGTTTGTTATATAAGAGTGTTCTTTATGGAGCAAAGGCATATATATATATATATATATATATATATATATATATATATATATATATTTAGGCATTTACTCCATACAGAACACTCTTATATAACAAACAACAAAAAACACCTTAGATCTATTAGATCCTTTGGCCCCGCCAGGGGCACCCAATACAAAAAGTTGTTATTTTTTTTACCATCTATCAAGCCAGTAAAAAAAAATTTAAAATTTTACTGTTCATGATGACGTCACTGATGACGTCATCATCATGAACAGTAACCTTTTATTTTTTTTTATTTTTTTTTAAGATGATGGATGGATAGAAGGTAAAAAAATAAGAACTTTTTGTATTGGGTGGCCTCGCCAGGGGCAATGGATCTATTAGATATGAGGTGTTCTTTATTGTTTGTTATATAAGGTGTTTGCCTTGGAGTCCAACCCTATATATATATATATATATATATATATATATATATATATATATATATATATATATATATATTAAGTTTTGTTAACCACTTAACGGGATGGAATGGATTCGTTCTTATTTGATTGGATTTTTTTTTGGTGTTGGACGACTTCAAATTCTCTGAACAAGACAAGAAAAATCCATGGACGAGTGTCTTTGAAAAAAAGGAGGTGGACTAGATGATCATATCTGTTGTTTATTCTTCACAAATAAAAATTATTCACAAATAATTTAACTCTTCACAAATATTATTATTATTTTGAAAGGGTGTATTTTTCAACATTAATTAATAAAAATTTGCATAAATATTGATATTTATTGGTACCTTTAAGATTTAATATTTTTGTTATTAATACTTGATATTAAATTCTGTTTTACATGATACTTGTATTTTATTATTAATATGTAATATTATATTTACAATTATATTTATTTTTATTTTAGAACTATGTTTAAATTAGAATAGTTCTATATTGATATGGGCTAAAAGTAAGCCCTAAAGACACATTTAATGTGGCATTAATTAGACCCGGAATGGTCCAAACGTGGGGCCCACCAGATGGGCCCAATCCCTATCTATAATATTAATTTCGTAATTAATATTAGGGGTAATAAACAGCTCAGCAATTAAGAGTCAAACAAGGATATTACTCTTGCCTGACTTAGCCTCCAAGATACATATTCCAACATGGAAACTTATTCCTAAAAGGAATAGATCCAGAACCTTCCTTGAGGCGGTGGCTTACCCACCAAGTCTCCTATTCCTACCATAATTCTTAGGCTTCTCAGCCTATATAAAGGGTCTGACCCCTCATTCTCAGAACTACGTTTTTGGCTTGATCCTTGATATACATCAAGGTACGTAGGCATCTCGTAAAGGCAGATACAGCTACGAGTACGAGAACAGCCATTAAAGCACGAAGCTCACAAACCCTAGCCGCCATTATTATAACCTAGTTTTTATTCCACAACATTTGGCGCCGTCTGTGGGAAGAAAACATCAACCATGGTTCAAACACGAAGGACAATAGCAAGCACCGAGCCTTTGCCTCTCAGCTCTGCTCCGCCCACCACGGGACCAGTCCCCCCAACGACCGGGGCGATCGTTCCGCATCAAGTTTCTCAACCCCTAGGGATGACTTCCCATGTTGAGAGTACGCTACCTCCGATCGTTCACACAAATCCAGGAACTGATCCCCTCCAGATGGTGGTTTCTTCTTTGATTGTTGATCCTAACAACCCTCCCCGTGGGGTTCAGATCCATACTACGGATCTCCCCGTAAGTACCAATCCGATGTATGGGTTGCCTAATTATCCTCCTACTCAAGGAGCTGGATCAAGTGGTCATGCCCTTTATATCCGAGATCGAGATTATCGTGATTTTTCTGGTCCATATACGGATGATTCATCCTCTGATGATGATTACGATCGTGATGAAGCTCCAAGGAGGCGACGTGCAAGTAAAGAACCTCGAAGAAGAACTCGAACTACTCACGATGGACTCCCTTCGACAACTGCTGATAGGATTAAGGCTTATGAGGCCGAGATCTTAAAATTGAAAGAAGATATGGCAAGGGAACAAGCGAGGTTGAACAAGAATGGACCTCCTCCTCCAACCTCAGGAGGGATTCCTTTCGTTGATTTGGAAAAACCTCCGAGGAGGCAAAGAAGGGTTGATGCCCCATCTGATAAAACAGCAAGGGTAGAAACTCCCAGGAGTAACCCCAAAGATTTGATGCCACTAGGAGATCCAGATGACCCCACACCCCCGTTTACTGAGGAGGTAATGAATGCTCGTATCTCCAAGAAGTTCAAGATGCCCACTATTAAGGCTTATGATGGAACGGGTGATCCCGCAAATCACGTCAGGACGTTTTCAAACGCACTATTTTTGCAACCCGCAAGTGACGCCTTAAAGTGTAGGGCGTTCCCTCAAACCCTGTCGGGTATGGCTCAGAGATGGTACAGCCACTTACCTGCAAACTCGATTGGCTCTTTTAAGGAGTTAAGCGCTGCCTTTGTGAGTCAATTTATCAGCGGAAGAATTCATGAGAAAAGTTCTGCATCTCTCATGTATGTGGTACAAGGGAAGAATGAGAATCTGAGAGATTATCTCAAGAGGTTCACCAAGGAGACGTTGAACATCACCGACTTAGAGAACAAGGTGGCCATGGTAGCCCTAGAGCATGGCACCACTGATCTATACTTTAAAAGGTCATTAGCAAAGCATCCACCTGAGAATATGGCTGAACTTCAGCGGAGGGCTGATAAGTATATCAAGGCCGAGGACAGTACCAAAAAGGATGTCGTGATAAACAGTGACAAGGGTAACAATGGTACAAAGAAGCGAAAGCAAGAGCAGGAGTACGATGCTAGGGACAAGTATCCCCGGACTAGCAAGGACTCCGACTCATCACCAAAGAAGAATTTTGGGCCGAGATTCTCTGATTATGCAAGGTTGAATGCTCCCAGGAGTCAAATCTTGTTGGAGATCGAGAAAGATAAGGACTTCCGATGGCCGAAGCCACTTAGGGGTGACCCCGCAAAAAGAAACAAGGATCAATACTGCAGGTTCCACCGAGACGTGGGACATGACACGGACGATTGCAGACAGTTGAAGGACGAGATTGAATTCTTGATCAGAAAAGGAAAACTGAATAACTTCACCAAAGGTGGAGATCGTGGAACCCAAAGAGGAGATTACAACAGGAGAGGCAATGATAGAAGGGATAATAATCATGATCGTAACACACAGCCCCGAGGGCCAGTTATTAACATGATCTGGGGAGGCCCGATAGCGGCTGGTACAACTCGAAACTCTCGAAAGGCGTATGCCAGAGAGGTGATGCACATCGTGGGAGAAGCCCCGAAACGTGCTAGAACCGAAATTGCGATTGGTTTTGATGATTCTGACCTTGAAGGGGTGAAGTTCCCCCATGACGACCCGTTGGTCATAACCCCTGTGATTGGGAATTAAGAAGTAAAGCGAGTCTTGATAGATAACGGAGCTTCTGTTGATATTTTGTTCTATGATGCATTTATAAAGATGGGATACACTGATTCTCAGCTTACCCCTACCAATATGCCAATCTACGGATTTAATGGAGTGGAGTCCAAAGTTGAAGGGACTATTCAGTTACCCATGACAATTGGACAAGAACCTAAGGAGGCTACTCAGATGTTAAATTTTCTGGTGATCAAAGCGTCTTCGACTTATAACGCAATCCTGGGAAGGACTGGACTTCATGCGTTCAAGGCTGTTGCCTCTACTTATCATATGAAGATTAAGTTTCCAACCCGAAACGGAGTTGGAGAACAGAAAGGCGACCAGAAGATGGCAAGGAGTTGTTATGTATCTGCTTTGAGAGCTGATGGAATCGGGGGGCAGGTACTCTTGATTGAAGACATGGATGTCCGAGATGATGGTGAACACCGAGGGAAGCCATCAAAGGATTTGGTCCCTATACCTCTAGACATGGGTGACCCTGATAAAGTTACATATATAGGAGCTTTGCTGAAGGAACCCTTGAAGGGCCAATTAACGACATTCATACAAGAGAACAGTGATGTATTTGCATGGACTGCAGCTGATATGCCAGGGATTGATCCCCAACTCATAACTCACAAGCTGAATGTTGATCCTGAACTAAAGACAATAAAGCAGAAGAAAATGAATTTTGCTCCTGAAAGGCAGGAGGCCATTAAGCAAGAAGTTGATAAGCTCATAGAGGCTGGGTTTGTTGAAGAGATTCAGTTTCCCGAATGGTTAGCTAACCTTGTGATGGTCAAGAAGGCGAATGGAAAGTGGAGGATGTGTATAGATTTCACTGATTTGAATGATGCATGTCCAAAGGATTGTTTTCCCCTGCCAAGGATCGACATGTTGATAGATGCCACAGCTGGACATGAGATGTGAGTTTCATGGACGGGTTTAGCGGCTACAATCAGATTAAGATGCACAAGGATGACATCTCAAAGGTATCTTTCATAACTGACTTTGGTGTTTTCTGCTATCATGTTATGGCTTTTGGTCTAAAGAACGCAGGGGCCACTTACCAACGACTAGTGAATAAGATATTCGCCCATCTGATTGGGAAAACCATGGAGGTCTATGTGGATGATATGCTAGTTAAGAGCCTTTTCAAGGCAGATCACATTAAGCACCTCAAAGAGGCATTCGAAGTGCTGAGGCACCACAAGATGATGTTGAATCCGGCCAAGTGTGCTTTTGGTGTTGGATCAGGAAAGTTCTTGGGATTGATGGTTTCGAAGAGAGGCATAGAAGCCAACCCTGATAAAATCAAAGCAATCTTGGACATGGAACCACCCCGATCTATACGAGATGTATAGAAGTTAACTGGTCGAGTTGCGGCCCTAGGAAGATTCATCTCCAAATCTGGTGATAAGTGCTTGCCTTTCTTTCAGGCCTTGAAAAAAGTGAAAAATTTTGAATGGACTACAGAAAGTCAAGAAGCTTTTGAGCAGCTGAAGAAGTACATGGCTGAAGCCCCGTTGTTGGCCAAACCAAGTCCCGGGGAGACTCTCTACCTATACCTGGCGGTATCCGAACAAGCATTGAGTGCTGTCCTTGTTCGAGAAGAGAAAAAGGTTCAAAAACCTATCTATTATGTGAGCAAGGTTTTGCATGGGGCTGAGTTGAATTATTCGACTATAGAGAAGTTTGCGTTGGCATTACTAACAGCCTCGAGAAAGCTACGGCCATACTTCCAGTCGCACAAAATTGAAGTCCTGACGGACCAGCAGTTAAGGAACATATTGCATAGCCCAAAGGCTAGTGGAAGGCTAATCAAATGGGCCATAGAGCTTGGAGAATTTGATATCAAGTATAAGCCTCGGACAGCCATCAAGGCTCAGGCATTGGCTGACTTCGTGGTTGAATGCACCATTGGCAACCAAGAAGTCGGGGGGCAGGAGATAATAACCACCCCTGAGAGTGAAGATAAAGATGAAGAACTGGTAGCTGATCAGAATGAATATTGGGTGCTCTATTTTGATGGAGCATCAAAAACAAAATCTAGTGGTGCAGGTTTGGTTTTGCAAAGCCCTGATGGGTTCACAGTTGAATATGCTTTAAAGTTGGATTTTCCTACTACCAACAATGAAGCTGAGTATGAGGCATTGATAGCCGGACTGGGCTTGGCGAGAGTCATGAGGGTCAAGAACCTCAAAGTGTGTGGAGATTCAAGACTGGTGGTCTCGCAAGTGAATGGCGAGTTTGAAGCCAAGGATGAGACTATGGCAAAATACCTAAGAGTCGTGAAGGCTGTTATGACTCAGTTTGAGGAATGCTATGTGGAACACATTCCGAGAGAGGAGAACGCTAAGGCCGATGCCTTGTCTAAATTTGCTTCTTCTGAAATTGAGAACTATGCAGAGAGTGTTTACTTCCAGGTCTTGAAGGCCCCGACCATCAATTCTAAGTTGGTAGCACCGATTGATGTGGGAGGTTGCTGGATTGACCCTATCAAAGCTCACCTCGAAACAGGTTGGCTCCCTGACAATGCCTTGGAGGCACGAAAGCTGTCAGTGAGGGCATTGAGATACGCCTTGATTGAAGGCATCCTCTACAAAAGATCATTTGTCGTCCCGTACTTGAAGTGCTTGAGGCCCCAAGAGGCAAGAGAAGCCTTGGAGGAAGTTCATGAAGGGATATGTGGGCAACACTTGGGGGGCAGAGCCTTAGCTCACAAGATCACACGACTGGGATTCTATTGGCCAGAGATGTTGGCCGATGCGCAGAATTATGTTAAGAAGTGTGACAGATGTCAAAAGCACGCTCCAATTGTATGGCAGCCGCCTGAGATGTTAACTTCGATCAATTCTCCCATCCCGTTTGCAATGTGGGGGATGGACATACTAGATCCTTTCCCTATGGCTTCGGCACAGAGGAAGTTTCTGATAGTCGCCATTGACTACTTCACCAAGTGGATTGAGGCTAAGCCTCTAGCCAAGATAACCACCAAGCAAGTTGCCCAGTTCTTTTGGGAGAACATAATTTGTAGATATGGCATCCCGCGAATTCTTGTGACAGATAATGGAACGCAGTTCAACAACGAGGAGTTCAAAAAGTACTGTGAGGAAAACGCTATTGAACTTCGTTTTACTTCGGTAGCACACCCGCAAGTGAATGGACAGGCCGAGGTGGCCAACCGGATCATCCTTGATGGACTAAAGAAAAGGGTCGAACGCTCAAGAAACACTTGGGTGGATGAATTGCTACCTATACTCTGGGCTTATCGCACTACTTGTAAGGTGACCACCGGAGCAACCCCGTTTCTGCTAGCTTATGGAGCTGAGGTAGTTGTGCCACTAGAGATCATGCATACATCACCTCGAGTTGAGGCATTCGAACCTGAGACTAATGAAGAAGGCATGAGGCTCGCCCAGGACCTGATTGATGAAGTCAGAGACGAGGCAAACGCCAGAAATGCGGAGCACCAAAAGAAAGCATCCTTTTATTACAACCATAGGGTTAAGGAGAGATTCTTTCAGCAAGGTGACTTAGTTCTGAGGAAGATCGAGGCTTCTGGAGTTGGCCAGAAGGGAAAACCAGCCCCCAACTGGGAAGGACCGTATCGAGTCAGAAAGACACTAGGACGAGGATCATACAAGTTGGAGACGTTAGATGGGAACGAAGTGCCCCAAACTTGGCATGCTCTGAACTTGAAGATTTATTATGTATAAGCCTTCCTAGTAAGGATTTGGCTTTTATCTATTTATTAATAGAAGTAGAAATAAGGTTCGGTGAAACCATACCAGGGACTAGTACCCCGAGTAGGATTATAGTATTAATGTAAGGGTCGAACCCTCTTTCAAGTTATTAATGCAAGTCTGTTTTCCATTCTATGATTCTATGTTTTGTTTATGTACCAAGCACCTGTTGAGTGCAAGTCTGGAAAGATCAAGTACTGAAAGTAAATAAACATATGAAATAAAGAAAACAGATGCATAAATAAAATGCCCCGAAGGGCTACGGTTCGAGTCAAGTTAAGCTACAACACATGAATAAAGTTTAAGTCCCGAAGGACGCTGAATAAAAAGCTGATGAAATAAAGCCACAGGCGGCTAAACAAGGCTAAACAAGGCCATGAGGTGTGCCCAACCTACTTAGCCGGGGATTCTTCCTCGCCCGACTCTTCCTCACCTAAATCCTCCTCCTCACTCGAATCATCACCTGAAGAAGTCTCTTCCTCGGCACCCCCTTGTTCGACAACTACCATTGGCTGCGCGGTATTCTTTACAACTTCAGTTTCTTCCTCTCCAGAAGATGAGCTTGGGCTGGCCTCATTTCGAATCAGTCTCTTGCCAGGGATTGGTTGTCGAACCACTCCAACTTTCCTCGTGGGTAGGGGTCTCTTCCCACGGGAGCCTGAAGAAGATGAGTCTAGGCTAGTAACTGGGACAGCCCCCTTGGAGTTGGATCCCGAACGTCGATGACTGCCTTTGGAGCCGGATCCTGATGTCTGAGGAACAATTTTAGTTCCCGAACCAGAAGCTAGATTAGCCGGGTTGACACCCCAGTTAGGGCAAGGAAAATCAGTCGGTTTGACAACAGAAGGATGTCGATGACTCACAGCACTGATGGCTTTATCCCAACCAACAGACATATTATAGGGACGCACATCGTCATCATGATCATCCATGAATTTCAGAAACTCTTCAGACTTATGATAAGCTTTAATCAATTTGTTAGCATCATTCATTCTCTTTTGGGCCAAGGAGGCAAGTTGCTTTCGGGAGGATAAAGCATCCGCTTCGACATGGGCAACTTGAGAATGCAGGTCGTCAATCTCTTCCTTGAACCTTGCTGAATCAGTCTTCAAGGATATATTCTCATCCCTGAAAGCCAGGCCTTGGGTAGAAACAACTTGGAAGAAGGCATTAGCCTGCAATCAAAGTTGACAAAGCATAAGGAATTTGTAAAGGCTAAATCATACCAGAATCGGTAGGAAAAGTATCTTACCTGATACAAGGCTTGAGCGCCCAGAAGCTGATTCTCATTCATTTTGTCCCCAACATGTAAAGACAATCTATCAGGAGGAGTGATTGGAAGCTTGGACCAGTCTAGGGCTAGGTCAGGACTCCCAGAAACCGAGTCTTGTTCGCATATACCCCATGATGGCATGAAGGGGGTTCTGATACTTCCATCAGCATTACGGGATCTCTTCCCGCCTTGTGAGCAACCTTCCAAGAAGTTGGGGATACGAGGCTTAGCGGGATTCAGTAGCTCCTCAGCCTTTTTCATCATTCTTTTAGTCACATTCGGCTGATTCTGAGGACGGCTGTCAATCTCCTCCGCAGCTGAAATACAAAGAGAAAACATCGGTATAAGAACAAACAGAGTTCATAAGAAGCTCAAGTAAGAAAATTACCCTCAATGGAAAGAAAGCTAAGGCCAGCTTTAATAAGGTTCTTTTCATTCAGAAAAATTTTATAGTGGGTACTACCATCATCGGCAAGAAGCCAATCTCGATCCTGTAACTCTGAATCATCAAGGTCACAAACGAAGTGTTTGCTATCTTCTACAATTCTGAATCTCTTTACAAAGAAGTTACCCCAGTCACCGCCTTTCCATTCAAGAACTACAAACTCCCTTTCCCAGAAATGTTGGGAATCTGGTAAAGAATAGGGATTCACCATGTGTGGAATTTTGGCCCTGTGCTTGAGGCTAACCCATCCTTTCTTGTGATCAGAAGAGTTACTGGCCACGAAGATACTTCGAAACAATGTAGTAGTCGGTAGGATCCCCAATTGACGACATCTTATTAAAAAAATAGAGATATATCTCCAAGAGTTGGGATACAACTGACAAGGATGGATCTGATACTCCGCCAGCAATCTAATGATAAAATTATCAACCGGGAATCTGAACCCAGCATCAAGGGCACCCCAGTAAACACAAAGCCTCTCGGGATGCCAGTTGCAGGTCCTGTCTGATGGTTTTGGAAGACGAACTTTAATAGCACTTGGAAAGTGATATGTGTCCTTTATTTCCTGGACATCTTTTTCTTTCAATTTACTGGGACTATTAAAAGAATCTAAGCTAGCACAGTTTGGAAATGTGTCCCTCATAATATTTAGAAGATCTAGCAAGGATTCAAATTTATGATCAACATATGAAGAAGGTTTGATTTCTTCTTTACCTTTAGCTGTCCTCATCCTACTCCTCTTCGCCATAGCTTCCATCATGGAGACAGGGGGAGCCATTGGGCGATCACCTTCTGACATCTTGATCACGAAGCTGGAACTTGATCTTGCAACTTGAAAGCTAGAGAGCTTAAGAATTTGAAAACTCAGAAGTGAAGAAGTGAATGAAATGAAAACTACCACACTTCTTTTATAGAAGAAGCATGACCTGCTGTAATAGGTTGAAGTTCAGCCTGGTTCGCGTTTACAGGTCATCTATCGTTTAAAGATGAAAAAAGGACAGAAATTGCTCGTTTTAAACAGGAAGGATCGTTATAATTCAAATATGCCAAAGAAGAAATAGCTGATGTATTAGCAATAAATTAAGGAGTAATATCGTCGGAAGTCACGAATGACCAAACTGACGACTTAAGATCAAGGTCAAGTTTCTTGATCTTTAAGACAACAAAGTCATGAATGACCAAAATAATGACTTGAGATCAAGATCAAGGTCCTTGACCCTCAAGATCGCAAATGATTTTCACGTCCGGGTCGACCAGCTAGCCGAGAAGCAATCGACCACGACGCACTAGGGGCCTCAGCCGGCCAGGTCCCGGAAGACTAGGTCCCGGCCGACCAGCTCTCACGAAGGGGGTCTAGCCGACCAGGTCCCGGAAGACCAGGTCCCGGCCGACCAGCTCCCACGGAGGGGGTCCAGCCGACCAGGTGCTGACCCTGGATCCGGCCGGTCTAGGTTCAGTACTCGGTCCTGGATCCTGACTTTTTCAGCAAGTGATTTCAGACATGGTTCTTGACTTTTTCAGCAAATCTCGGATGATTGCCAATGCTAAAGGGAGGCCAAGATTAGCCATGAAGGCCAATGTTAGCCCTGAAGGCCAAGGTTAGCCCTGAAGGCCAAGATTAGCCATGAAGGCCAGAGTTAGCCATGAAGTCACGAACGACCAAACTGACGATTCGTAATCAAGATCAAGATTCTTGATCCTTAGGACCACAGACAGTTTTAGATCCTAGATCCATGATAAAAGTTTAAGATCAAGGTCAAGTTTCTTGATCCTTATGATAACAAGGTCACGGGTGACCAAAATGGTTATTTGAGATCAAGATCAAGGTTCTAGACCTTTAGAACCACGGATGATTCCTGATCCTAGATCCATACTCTCTTTTAAAATCACGAAGGGGTCTAGGTTTAGGTTTTTAAGGCCAGCTTCCGACTAACCAGCCCCGGAAGAGGGATTCCAGCCGACCAATTCCCGGAAAACCAGGTCCCGGCCGACCAGCTCCCACGGGGAAGGATCAGCCGACCAGGTCCCGGAAGACCAGGTTCCGGAAGACCAGGTTCCGGCCGACCAGCTCCCACGGAGGGGGTCCAGCCGACCAGGTCCCGGAAGACCAGGTCCCGGCCGACCAGCTCCCACGGAGGGGGTCCAGCCGACCAGGTGCTGACCCTGGATCCGGCCGATCTAGGTTCAGTACTTGGTCCTGGATCCCGACTTTTTCAGTGAACTTTGAATAGTTTTCAAACATAAATCTCGACTTTTTCAGCGAATCTCGGATGATTGTTAATGATAAAAAGAGGTCGAGATTAGCACAGTTTAGTGCCGATTAGCACCATTTAGTGCCGATTAGCACCGTTTAGTGCTGTTTAAGCACTGTTTAGTGCCTGTTAGCATAGATTAGTGCCGGTTAGCACTGTTTAGCGCCGATTAGTGCCGTTAGTGCCATTTTATGCCATTTAACATTGTTTAACGCTGTTTAAACGTTGTTTAAGGCTTATTAGCGCCGTCTAGTGCCATTTAGCATCGTTTAGTGTCATTCAACATCGTCGTAAATGCGTCGGTCGCTCCACGCTTTACATTAAGATGATATTGTTGAAAATGCTCACGTAAGAGTAATAAACCCTGACCCAAGTCTCGAATAAGGCCGTTATAACTTCAATGAAAACCTGATCAGTTTTCCTAGAAGTTGGGGGGCAAATGATATGGGCTAAAAGTAAGCCCTAAAGACACATTTAATGTGGCATTAATTAGACCCGAAATGGTCCAAACGTGGGGCCCACCAAATGGGCCCAATCCCTATCTATAATATTAATTTCGTAATTAATATTAGGGGTAATAAACAGCTCAGCAAATAAGAGTCAAACAAGGATATTACTCTTGCCTGACTTAGCCTCCAAGATACATATTCCAACTTGGAAATTTATTCCTAAAAGGAATAGATCCAGAACCTTCCTTGAGGCGGTGGCTTACCCACCAAGTCTCCTATTCCTACCATAATTCTTAGGCTTCTTAGCCTATATAAAGGGTCTGACCCCTCATTCTCAGAACTACGTTTTTGGCTTGATCCTTGATATACATCAAGGTACGTAGGCATCTCATAAAGGCAGATAAGCACGAAGCTCACAAACCCTAGCCGCCATTATTATAACCTAGTTTTTATTCCACAACATATATATTTAAGTAAACTGTAGTTTCGAAATAATTAGGTTTATTCAATTATATATATATATATATATATATATATATATATATATATATATATATATATATATATATATATATATATAAACCAATCCAATTAACTGACAATAAATTATTGTTAAATTTTAATATTTAGATTTAATGGTATATTATGACATATATATAATTACATTTTAGTATGATCAAAATGTTATGTATCATTGTATTATATTATTTAAAATTAAGTTTGAGGTTGTGTATCGTTACTAAAATGTGTTACAAATAAAACTTCATTCAGAAATTCAAAATATTATTTATCAAATGATATCATTCATTCAGCATTCAGATTATCATTGGTCCAGAAATATTACTCGTTCAGGTTCAGATTTAACAAATGGCCCCTTATGTTAGAAACCATTTCACCCAAAACCTTAAAGTGTTGGGGAAGGCCCTTTCAACGATCTTATACTCATATATATGTATATTTAACATCCCCCTCACTCGCAAGCCCACTATGGGGTAAGAGTGGGTCACTAGGAGCCCATTTTTGGAGCAATTCCTTAGTGCCAAATTAAATTGAGAATATTGGGGGTGGTGGGGTTCGAACTTGAGACCTCCACAAACACCAGAGCTCTAATACCATGTTAAGTAACCAACTCATCTAAAACCTTAAGGTTTCAGAGGGAGGCCTTATATGGATCTTATATTATATTCTAACACTCCCCCTCACTCGAAAGCCCATTTTTGGGTCGAAGAGTGGATCACGGGCGCCCATCTTTTGGGGCATAAATTTGCCTTCGTGTCCGAAATAAATTGTGAGAATATTGGGGGTCGCAGAGAGTCGAACCTCAAATTTTAATATGTAAACTGCATGTGTACGGATTTATCTTCATAGTCCAAAAGCTTCGTAAACTTAGCGCAAGTCCAACCAATTTCCTTATCTGAGTTCTTAATTTAGAATTTAGGGAATTTGATATAAAATAGTGTTTTTAGAGCAAGTTCAACAGCTTCTCTATATTGCTTCCTGAATCAAAATTTAAAAAAATTAGTATAAAACACCACTCCAACAGTATTGTTTGGATTTATGGGTGATAGATCAGACAACTTAACTAGATTCATTGGTATACTTAGTTTTACTAAGTAGAACATACTGTCATAGCCAGAAGTGTATTCTTATAATTAAATAAATACTGTCATATAATAATTGTAATTCTTGGAAGAAGTTCGATTATGTTCAAGCCTCAAGAAATACATAAGTTCGACAGCAGGAATAAAAGTTACTGTCAAGCATTTGACAGTAAGGTTACAAGGAAACAACATGTTGCCTAGGTCGACAACAAGTTTCATTGAGTCGACAACAAGTTTCAACTTGACAGCAACATTGGCGGAGATTCTGATGACAACAACTTTCATATATAGTGTGCGACAGCAAGTTTGGAATTCTTGACAGCAACCTCTGCGGGAATTCATACTGTCAAACAAAGCACAATTCTTTGACAGCAAACTTTGCGGCAAACATACTGTGATATAGAATCAACTTGATTTAGGAATTTTCTAAGTCAAATTAAGCGACAGAGTACATGTTCAAAAGAAGCAGGCGTGCTGCAACATTCAAACTTTACAGCAAGCTAGAAAGTCTATAACAGAAGCTCGAGAGATCACATGGAGCAACCTGTAAAGTATAGAGCAAGATAAATTTGATAACTGCTAGATCTGGGTGGCTCAAATGTGGAAAGTATCTAAAGTTACTTTGTATGTAATTATTAGATAATCACATGGGAATAAAACGTGTAAAGAGCTGCAAAAGGAATATGACAGCAACTCAACAACCCATGTTGAAAGTGATAGTATAGTAGAAAAAGATCCATCTATCACTCTATAAATAGAACACTCTATTGCATGGTAGAGTGTAGCTCTACAACTGTAATCTCTTGAGAATTCGAAGCTTGAGAATTATTTTGTCCTCAAGGTTGTAGCAAAACCTCGCAAAATAAATAAAACATTTATTTTGTGAAATATCGTGTTAGATATTACTTGTGATTGCATTTCTTCTACTAGTAAATTACAAACTCTATTTAAGTTGTTGAAATAGTTTTTGAAATTTATTAGTATTGCATTCAACCCCCCTTCTACAATACTTTACGGGACCAACAACTGGTATCAGAGCATTCAGATTAATACACATATCTGATATCCAAATGGCAAGTATTCAAAGGTCAAGTAATATCAAGATTCCAGCTTTTGATAAAGAAAACTACAATATATGGAAAAAGAATATCATGTTATTTAATTATCAAAGCTCATAATCCACTATTCCCAGGTATCCTGGAAAATGGCCCCTTCGTTCCTCAAAAGGAAATTCCATCTGCTACAGTTAATGATGTAGTAATCCCAGCTCATTGGGTTGCTAAGAAGCCTACTGAGTACAATGACTCAGAAAAGGAGAAGGTAGCCCTGGATGATCACCTACAGCTCATTCTGCTAGATGCACTTACCCTGGACAAAGCCATGAGTGGAAACATAATTGTATGCAACTCTGCCAGGGATATGTGGAAAAAGATAGAGCTGTTGTGTGAAGGAAGTGAAGAGGTTAGAGAAAATCAAAAACAAATAATGGTGTCACAATATGAAACGTTTATGGCCAAACATGGAGAAGAGCTAACTCACATGTTTGAAAGATTTAGCAAATTGATAGCTGAGCTCCAGATCCATGGAAAGTTTTATGAAAGCAAGAAGGTCAATATCAAGTTTCTGCTAACTCTTCCAGAACACCTCGAGCATAGAGTTACAGCTATTAGAGAAGGAAAAGATTTAAACTCTGTCTCCCTTGAAACATTGTATGGAGTTCTAAAATCATATGAACTTGAATATTATCAAAAGAGAGCCATACAAAGTGGATCCAAGGGAATGATGGCAAACATGGCTGGTGCTCTAGTTGCTCAAGGACCATCATACTTTCAAGCAAGTGAGCAAATTCAAAGTGCTCAACAGCCTCAATTTTCATTTGTGAAAATTGAAGAGGTGGTTGAGGATGAAGAAAAGGTTGTTCTTCAACTGGAAGATGTTGAAGATGAAGAATTCTACACACTAGAAGAAATGGAGAAAATGGATAATCCAACTATGGCTTTTATGGCAAGGAAGTTCAAGAATATAAGGTTCAGGAGGAACAAGCCATACAAGCCTCAAGGTCAATTTCCAAAATATAACCAAGGAAGCTCATCAAAACCTGCTACTGGCACCAAGGGTGGATACAAAACAGGAATGGTGGATTGGTCAAAGTTTAGATGCTACAACTGCAATGAACTTGGTCACTTTGCTACTGAATGCAAGAGACCAAAACAAATTCATAGAATGGAGAGAGGAACTGGAAGTCAAATCAAGAAAGGACAAGGAAAAGCCTATGTGGCTGAAGGAAAATGCTGGGATGAATCTGATGATGAAGAAGAAGAGGAATTCATGAATCTAACCTTGATGGCTAGAGAGGATGAAGAAGCATCAACCTCGTCAAGTCAGGTACCATCTCTAGTTTTACTAGATATGTCTTTAAATGATTATAAGCAAACCATTGAGGAAATGAGTACTGAAATGTTTAATATTCACACTAGTTTATCTACTACAAACGAAGAAATTGATATATTAACTAAGGAAAATGAAACACTCAAATCCAACAATGATGTATTGTTGCTTAAGACCAGTTCTATTGATTCTTTAGCTCAGGAAAACGAGAGATTAAAGAATGATTTAATTTGTGCTAAAGAGATAGAGGAATATCTAAGAAAAGAAATTTCTGAAAATGAATTTAAGCTTAAGGCATTTCGAAATTCCTCTAAAATAGTTCAAGAGTATCATGAGAAACATACTAAAAGTAAAAAGATAGGTATAGGCTATGATTATGGTAGGAGACCTGGTAAAGAGGCTGTTATACAGAACAATAATGAAAACAATACTGTCAGACCTCACATCCTCAATAATGTGAACAAACCAATTTTCAAAAGTACAGAGTTTGAGGTTGATGAAACTTCCATAATTATTAATCAAGAACTCTGTGATGAAGATGAGAGGGCTGGCAGTGTGTCTAAGAAAGAAAAAGATTCTATCAAAATTCTTATGACAGAAACTTTATCAAGCAGCCCGACCAAGTGTTCAAAAGATACTGTCACAAAGGATGAGACAGTAACTTTCAAAGATACTGTCAAGAAGGCACCCAAGATAGTAACTTTCAAACCTACTGTCAAGACAGCAAGTACAAAAGGTGCTGTCAAAAATAGCTCGACAGTACCTTCTGAACATACTGTCAAGACAATCGTCTCCAAGCCTAAGAACAGAAATGGCAAGCTAGGCATTGATAAAAAGAATAATTATGCGTATGTTAAGCAGGCACCCATGAAACTTTGCAATAACTGTGGCTCCTCACATCATTTAACTTATGTTTGTAAGAAATCAACTAGTAGCATACCTAATGCAACAGAGTTGAAAGGGAACTTACATAGAACCCCCGTTATGCAAAGAACATTGGTTGTGTGTAATAACATTGACTGTATGCCATGCAAAATTAATGCCATGAGTACATGCTTTAATCTGCAAATTTCATCTACTGAAATATGTTCTTATATGCAAACTACAAAGACTTCTGAATTGATATGTTAAATTATGTCTAACCGCAAGCGTACGGTGTCTATTGCTAGTACAAATGGCAAGCGGGTCGAATCCACAAGGAGACAGGTTCTACTAATTCCTTTTCAGTTATCGCTAATTGTTTCAGGGACAAACGATTATGTGAAATTATTAATTAACTAATTAAACTAAATTAACACTAATTAAATAGATGATAAACAAATTTTTTAAAACCTAGGGCAATCAGGTTCACCATGCTTACACAATTGGCTCTTAAGCTAAAGCAATTAATGTGATCCTATAACTAGAGTATGTTAATCTCTTTCAAGCATTAACACTCTCGAAACATTCAACACAATTAACCACTTTTAGTAATTCAATCAATCAGGTAATTAGAGTCAAGTTAATCTCTTCCAAGAATAACGCTCTCAGAAATCCAATGATGCTTCCGCACTCAAATTCAATTCTGCTAATCGTATGTGTGCCTCTAGTAAGTAAATCTCTCGATCCATACCCCTATTTGCATATAATTAATCCATGATATTGGCCAATTACACAAATTAATGATTAAAACATATCAATCAGAATTAACCATAACCAATCAAACCACTATGAAAATCATGCCAATATTAGTGCAAACATGGCTTCTCTTTAAGCCCTAGAAATAACTACTCGCTAATAATTAAACAAGTAAAACAACTAGTAAAACAAGAAAACATAATTAAACTAATAAGAACAAAGAAAAGATTAAGAGAACAAAACCTTCAAACTTCAATGTTGTCACCCAAAAGAAGAGTCATGGTGTTTCTCTACATCTCCAACTAATAATACTAATCTACTCTAAACTATATTATCTGATCTAATATTACATCCCTCTTTCTTTCCCTCTAAAACAATACCCTAGATGTGTTTATATAGGCTCCAAAAGTCTTGCCCAATAAAATTATTTTAATACTCTAAATAAATTACAAGTAGGATTCCATAACTGAATAGGATTCCTTAATTAAAATTCGTCACTTCTTTTTCTCCTCTGTTTCTGGGCTCTTCTAGTCGTATTTTGCTTACTGGACCACCTCTGAATTAAAGATAATTCCACAAGCTTCGCGTGGACAGTAAGATCGTCAAATTCTGACTTCTGGAACTCAAGATATGGCCCAAACAGTGCAGGCAGCCCGTATAGCCCAATATTACGAATTTTCTCCTATTTTATCTCCAAAATAGCTCTTTTTGCTCCAAATCCTTCCAAGTTATGAATTCTTTATTTCCTACAATAAAACAATAAAATCTATTAAATAAAAATCCAAATCAATGCAAAACACAATAAATATGAGAATAAAATCATCTAAAATATATATAAAAATATACTCTATCAAACATCCCCACACTAAGCATTTGCACGTCCTCGGGCAAATAAGTGAAATAAAAACTAAGTCCTAACAAACATCACTTTCGTAGATGACACGATTGCATTGAGCATATGCAACAAGCCGTTAAACCCCTAGGCAGCCCTAGTAGGACGAGTGTTGTCTCGTGAGGGTTTATAGTGAATGTACCCACAAAATTCATCCAACCATGCAAAAGATCAATGCTAACACAACACCACACACACAAGTCCTCTCATGCCACATCAACTTAAGAATCAAAGTAAACATACGATGTCTTGGTGTCAAAAGTGCAAGTATTCACGTAGTCTACTCAACCAACATGCAGAAGGTCATAAAAATTCATGTCAAGTGTAAAAATCGTTGGTAATCATGCTAAGCCCACAAGAAACACATCTTTAAGTCTAAACCCGGGATTTCCTATGCCAAAACAAGTAATAACTCACCTTTCACTCAAAAACGAATATTCACTCAAGAACAAGGTTAAGTGTATCACTCAATTCCAACAAAATCATAAACACAACTTGACACTCGCAATCAATCTCACTCTCAACACAACATACATCACTGATGACAATCAAAAGGTCTTTATTCGGGTTGTAGCGTGGGCTAGGGACCAGGTATGTCAAGTAAAGCTAAAACAGGTTAATGTCAAAAGCTAGTACCCAACAATAATCATTATCCAATTCCCTTTCTATTAAAACAAATACTTCCCCACACTTGGATTTTTCAATAACCCTTACATAATAACTTGACTAGTCGAATGAGGAGGGATCATACAAACATAAGAATGCTCTCAAATTTATTCATTTTTTTTTTCTTTTTTTTTTCTGTTTTTGTTTTCTATTTTTTCTCTTTTTTTTTTCTTTTTTTTTTCTGAGAGCTAAGGAATAAGCACAATGATCCATAGATATTATTATGAATTTTGACTAGCAAGCATCAACCCAAAATCAATATTCCCCAAAGTATGATCATCAATAACCCCCCCTATTATGAACACCTTATCACTCCCTTAAGCACGATACTAGCCTTTGACAATTTAGGTTCAAATTCAATGTAAGGCCAATAGAATAAAAAGGATAATGGCAAGTAATGTAGTGTGTCACCGAAAGAATAGGATTAGGCTCAAAGGGTTAACTAATTGATCATGTATAAAAGGTGTGGAAATATGGGAAATATGAGGTTAAACCTAAGTGCCTTTATCATCTCATCATCAAGTAATGTCATGCATTTCAAGAAAGATCTCAAGTAAGTGCTAGCAATGTAAACAACATGTGGACACTCAAGCAAACGAAAAATCATGCAAAAGATATGCATATAGGCTCAAAACTCACTTGGTGTGACAAAACATAATCAATCCCAGGTAACAAGACTCTCTAACGCACCTACTTGTACTCAAAGCATGTAAACCAAGTCATCTTGCACATATTCATGTCATTCTAATCACTTACAACATCCAATTAAGTCTACCAGCTTCAACTTGCTAGTGTAAGTGTGTGCACAAGAACAAAGCACGTCACTTCTCATACAAAAGCGTCAATAACACAAAATTTCTACGCATGCATGGGTGTATCAAGAAAAATGCAACAACTA
The DNA here is from genome assembly GCA_037693485.1 of Kitagawia praeruptora. Lineage (NCBI taxonomy): Eukaryota > Viridiplantae > Streptophyta > Magnoliopsida > Apiales > Apiaceae > Kitagawia > Kitagawia praeruptora. The sequence goes on along the minus strand of CM075352.1, from coordinate 99,207,881 downwards.
ATCAAATTGCATGGCTAGAATTATTTTTGGTATTTTTAAATTTTTTATTTTATTTTTTGATTTTTTTAATCATCGAGAACTCATCCCCACACTTAAGTGGTTCATTGTCCCCAATGAGCAAATATAGAAAAGAAAAGAAAGAAAATAAAGAAAAAAAAAATAAAATATAACAAATATACAAAGAAAGGTGTAGAATACTCCCCTAGTGCATAAGCATGAAGTGGCCTTTGAAAATATTGAAGAAGTATGTGCTTGCTCAAATTTAATTTCTACAAGGCGCGCCTTCCATATCCTTCCCCATCGCAACTCAACATGCTTGTTAGGCAAAAACCCCCTTTTCTGTAGCAATTTCCCAACACTAGCACCACCTCTCCCAACTCACAAGAAGCTCAACCAATAATTTCCAAGCAATATCACACCAAAAATAGCCCAAATTCCAAGAATAATGCAAAATTCCAATTTACAAGAACACAAATTCGTAATAAAAATAAGATTAGAGAAAAAGAATTACCCAATACGAATCGAAGAGGTGAACTTGCAATTAATTCCTCTTTAGAATTGAATTTTTAGAGATTTAAAGAAATAGAAAAGGAATTGGATTTGTATGTATAGGTGGGTATAAATATAAGATGATGGATAGGTTGAATAAAAAAAATTTAGAGTGTAGGAGAGATTTAGGATGGTATGGAATTGATCTAGGATAAAAATAGGATTTTGGAATTTAGGGGATGAGAGTTGGAATCAAATTTGGGGTTGAATTTGTGTTGAAAAACAACAAAAATCGGCAGAAAAAAAATATTCTGGGAGCTGTAACGCAGGGGCAGACTGCGTTACAGGGAAGCAGATTGCGGGAAAGTCAGACACGCAGGCGCAGCCTGCGTGACACAGGCGCAACCTGCCTGAAAGTCAGTAACGCAGGCGCAACCTGCGTGACAGAGTTGCAGCCTGCTCGAAAATCAGTTTTTTTTTTTTTTTTTTTTTTGAAAAAACAACAATTTTTTTTTTATTTTAATAAAACACATACAACACAATTTTTTTTTTTAATAAGAAAATGAAATAAAAAACCTACTAACCTTATAAAAATCATGGGTTGCCTCCCAAGCAGCGCTTTTTTTAGAGTCATTAGCTTGACCTCCTCAAAAATACTCCGGTAAAGGCGTAATATCCACTTTCTCGATCATAAACTCGCCACCACAAAAAGTATCAAGAGTGTTAGTGATTGTCTTTATCCTGCAGAAAGTCTCCGAACAAGCATCAGTAAAATAAAATATGTCATTAATAAGCAATAGAGAGAGTGCTTGTGCAGTTTTGGAAAACTTTGTGATGAAACAGCGATAAAATTCGACACCACGAAAATATTGAACTCCCTTGACATAAGGTGGAGGCTCTGGTGGTGGCTTTTCTTCACTCCTCACTTTCACTGGAGCCATTCGAACATCTTGGCTTATCACATCATTGGCTAATAAGACACTTCCATCTTCTCCCTCTTCTCGAGCTTGAAATGTAGGAGCCACTTTGTATGGATCCTCAACCAGAATTTGAGAAATATCATCTTGGACAATATTTGTTATCACATCAACCTTGAAATAAGTGTTCTTGAGCAAAGAAGCCTTGTAAGTAGAGGCTAGATCGAGAGCAAATTTATCAATACATGGTAGCTTAGGCACAGGTTGTGGAAGAGAAACAACAACCATATCTGTATTGCTTTCCTTTGTAGCCTCATCATCAGTCACATTGTTCTCGGTAACAACAACATCATTGATCTCATCATCGGTGGCATACTCCTTCTCTTTATTAATGGCCTCATCATCAACATACATGGAGAAACTATCATATTCCTGATCGCTTGTGAGATTGATAGCATTAAGGTCCTCTTCAGATCGGATAGATGATGATGGTAAATAGTCGAGCTGCCCTGTAGTAGAAGAGTTAGCCAACTGTGCAATTTGAGATTCAATCGCCAAACTTTGAGTTTCTAATTCTTCAAAACCCTTTAGCATTTTATTCAAGATATCCCACATCTCATTTGTCTGATCAGCTTGCACATCTACACTGGGTTGAGAAACATGTAGATCTTCTTGTAGAGGAGGATATTGATATTCTTGCTGTGGCGGCTGCTCATATGACTGATAATATTGTTGCTCAAACTGTTGCTGATTATGATATGAAAAATTTTGAGCACCATTATCCTGGTAGTAGAAATCTGGTTGATTCACGCATTCTTGATCAAAAGTGTTTGAATACTGATTGTACCCATATCCTTCTTCAAAAGAATTCATTTGTCCCAACTGAGCACTCTGAGAATTATAGACATTGTAATAGCATTCCAAACCATAATGACCCTGGACACCACAAATTGGACAGAAGTTGTAAGTTTTAGGGGCCACTTGTGACATCTCATTAATACTCATTAGACGCATAGTGGGCTCTACAGGGTTGAATGAGGCAATTTCTTGAGTGCGTGCCTCCAACATGGAAGAGAGTAGTGCAAAAGTATCAACTTCACCCATTGCAAACCTGTAAACACTCAACAAAGCCAAGAAAGCGTAAAATCTGCCTCAATTGGAACAAAAGTTCCAATAAGACAATGGAAACAATCTAAACAACTAAATTAAAATCAAGAGAAACTCGCTGTCTCCCCGGCAGCGGCGCCAAAAACTTGATATGTTAAATTATGTCTAACCGCAAGCGCACGGTGTCTATTGCTAGTACAAATGGCAAGCGGGTCGAATCCACAAGGAGACAGGTTCTACTAATTCCTTTTCAGTTATCGCTAATTGTTTCAGGGACAAACGATTATGTGAAATTATTAATTAACTAATTAAACTAAATTAACACTAATTAAATAGATGATAAACAAATTTTTTAAAACCTAGGGCAATCAGGTCCACCATGCTTACACAATTGGCTCTTAAGCTAAAGCAATCAATGTGATCCTATAACTAGAGTATGTTAATCTCTTTCAAGCATTAACACTCTCGAAACATTCAATACAATTAACCACTTTTAGTAATTCAATCAATCAGGTAATTAGAGTCAAGTTAATCTCTTCCAAGAATAACGCTCTCAGAAATCCAATGATGCTTCCGCACTCAAATTCAATTCTGCTAATCGTATGTGTGCCTCTAGTAAGTAAATCTCTCGATCCATACCCCTATTTGCATATAATTAATCCATGATATTGGCCAATTACACAAATTAATGATTAAAACATATCAATCAGAATTAACCATAACCAATCAAACCACTATGAAAATCATGCCAATATTAGTGCAAACATGGCTTCTCTTTAAGCCCTAGAAATAACTACTCGCTAATAATTAAACAAGTAAAACAACTAGTAAAACAAGAAAACATAATTAAACTAATAAGAACAAAGAAAAGATTAAGAGAACAAAACCTTCAAACTTCAATGTTGTCACCCAAAAGAAGAGTCATGGTGTTTCTCTACATCTCCAACTAATAATACTAATCTACTCTAAACTATATTATCTGATCTAATATTACATCCCTCTTTCTTTCCCTCTAAAACAATACCCTAGATGTGTTTATATAGACTCCAAAAGTCTTGCCCAATAAAATTATTTTAATACTCTAAATAAATTACAAGTAGGATTCCATAACTGAATAGGATTCCTTAATTAAAATTCGTCACTTCTTTTTCTCCTCTGTTTCTGGGCTCTTCTAGTCGTATTTTGCTTACTGGACCACCTCTGAATTAAAGATAATTCCACAAGCTTCGCGTGGACAGTAAGATCGTCAAATTCTGACTTCTGGAACTCAAGATATGGCCCAAACAGTGCAGGCAGCCCGTATAGCCCAATATTACGAATTTTCTCCTATTTTATCTCCAAAATAGCTCTTTTTGCTCCAAATCCTTCCAAGTTATGAATTCTTTATTTCCTATAATAAAACAATAAAATCTATTAAATAAAAATCCAAATCAATGCAAAACACAATAAATATGAGAATAAAATCATCTAAAATATATATAGAAATATACTCTATCATGAATCCACTAAAAATAGTGAGAAGGCTGTTCTCACTAAGAAAAAGTCGAAGCCTATTTCTAAAACTAAGTGGGTAATAAAAGAAGTCAAGCAACCATCTTCTGATGATATTGTTTCAAACATTGATAAAGATTCTGATGATACTGAGTCTGCAGGACCCAACAAGACTTGGGTACCAAATGCAAATTAAACTCCATCTATTTTGCAGGGAAAGAAAGGCAAACAGGTCATGTGGATAATCGACAGTGGATGTTCCAAACATATGACTGGTGATATGTCTCTGCTATCACAATATATTGAGAAGGCCGGCCCAACAATAACCTTTGGAGACAACAGCAAAGGTTACACTGTGGGATATGGCTGCTTAAAAACTGGAAATGTTGTCATTGAAGAAATATCTCTTGTGGAAGATTTGAAGCATAATCTGCTTAGTGTCAGTCAATTCACTGACAAGGGATTCAAAGTCAACTTTGGCATGATGGAATGCACAATCTACCACAAAAAGGATAGAAGCCTGTCTCTGAAAGGAGTTAGGAAAGGAAGCCTATTTGTTGCAGACTTAAACTCAACAAATGAGGAAAGAATATTTTGCTTCTACAGCAAATCAAGTGTTGGAGATAGCATGCTTTGGCACAAGAAGCTTTCCCATCTCAACTTCAAAACAATGAATATGCTAATGAAGAAGGAATTGGTGAGAGGACTGCCTCAACAGGAATTCTGTCAAGAAAGACTGTGTGAAGATTGTCAAATGGGAAAACTAAGAAAAGCAATGCATAAATCAATACAAGTCAACACCAACACTGAAGCACTCAAGTTGATACACATGGACCTTTTTGGACTAGTGAATGTTCAATCACTATCCAGAAAAAGATATGCACTGGTCATGATAGATGACTATTCTGGGTACACTTGGGTGAAATTTTTAGAATCAAAAGATGAAGCTGCTCAAGAAATCATTGATCACATAAGGGTACTTGACAGGACCCCTGGAGCAAAAGTTCAATTTCTAAGAAGTGACAATGGAACTGAGTTCAGAAATGCTACACTTGGAAACTTCTGCAAAGATCAAGGGATTGTTCAACAATTCTCTGCTGCATGGACTCCACAGCAAAATGGAGTTGTGGAAAGGAAAAACAGGACACTCATTGAAGCTGCTAGGACTATGTTGAGCAATGCTAAATTACCAACATATTTCTGGGCAGAAGCCATCAACACTGCTTGTTACACACAGAACAGAACACTAATCAACAAGGCTCATGGTAATACTCCTTACTATCTTTTGACAGGAAAGAAACCAACTGTTAAGTACTTTCATGTCTTTGGAAGCAAGTGCTTTTTAATGAAAGACAACCATGAAAGAAGAGGAAAGTTTGATACTAAAGCATATGAAGGCATTTTTGTTAGTAGTATTTTTGTTGTTCGTTCGCAGGGAAGGACTGAATGTAATATCAAGTTCAAATATCTTATCTCTCACAATTTAGAAGTGTAGAAGAATGTTTGGTTTGTTTATAAACTAAATTAAACTAAACTAAATTAAACTAATTATCAATCGAGAATAAAATATATGAGGCAAACAATCCAAGAACTGGGGTTCTTCACTTGGTTTCAATGCACATTCAATATCTATGTGACATCTACGTTCTTACTCTGCTGAAAACAATTCTTCTAAGGTTATAATGTTCTCTTCCAAGATACAATATAGTGTCTACAACTACACCTTAATTGTCACTTCCGTGATACAATCAAAGACAATCATAAACTATTAAGTACCAAGAATTATAAGTCTCACAACTCTCCTATTAATCTCCCAATCAAATATTCGAGTTATGCTGTTAAATCGTGTACTAAAATTGCAATTCCTCTTCCGAATTATCACAATTCCTAAAATCCAATCAAAGGTTCATGACTCCCCTAATTGTGTTAAGTCCTCAATAACAGATCAGCAAAGCAAGAAAATCACAGATAATTAAACACACATGAATACCAAGGAATACTACCCAATCCTCAGATTAGAGAATTAGTTACACATGATTAAATTAACAAAACAAGAATTAATAGAAGAAATCATAATTAGAAGAATATAGAAAAGAAACCTTTAATCTTCAATCTTCAATGAAAATAATTGTTCTCCAGAAAAATCCCTAAAAGCTGTGTACAAATTGTATCTCTCTAACGAACCACGTTTTTCCCATCCCTAGATGTATTTATATAGATACTCCTAGTCTTGCCCAACAATCAATTGCCTTCTATTACAATTTTAATTTAAAGAAGGTACCAAAACTGCCCAGAATACAATTAGAATTAGAAAAAAGGCAAAACAGTAAATTCATGGCCTTCTTTTATAAGAACACGTGCGCGACTTCATTCAGCACGTCCCTTGCACTTGTTTCCTATCCCAGGTTGTAGAAAATCTCTCAAGCTTCGCGTGGGCAGTAAGATCGCTGAAAACGGACTTCTAGAACTCCAGATATGGCCAAAACAGTATAAGCTGCGCAGCCTTCCCAGAAAATCCGAATTTTAATCAATTAATTCTCCAAAAACGATAGAAGCATCAACTTTAATCAACATTCTCGTAAATCTGCACAACTAAGCAAAACACATCAAAACTACAACAACTTGAGTCCAAAACAATCAATTTAAGCCGAACGGAGGCATTCCAAGTGGATATAAAATCCACTTATCAAACCCCCAAACTTAAACTGATGCTTGTCCTCAAGCATAAACAATTACAACTAACTAACTAACTAGTACCACTTCCGTAGGTGATCACGGTTGCATTTGGCATATGCAACAAGCCCTTTAAACCCCTAGGCAGCCCTAGTGGACGAGTAAGGCCTTGTGAGGGCCTATAGTGAATGTACCCACAAAATCCATGTAACCTAATACAATGCAATGCATGAATGCAACTAATATGAAAATGCAAATAATCTAGTACTAATATCCTACCATACCTTCAAATCCTCTCATGACATATCAACTTAAGAATCAAAGTAAGTACGCAATGTCTTGGTGTCGAAAGTGCAAGTATTAACATAGTCTACTCAATGAACATGCATAAGTTCTCACAAGTCCATGTCAAGTGTAAGAATAAGTTAGTAAACATGCTAAGCCTACAAGAGCACATCTTTGAGACAACACTCGAGATCTCATACGCAAACAAGCAAACACTCACAATCCACTCACAAAAGAATATTCACTCAAGAACAAGGGTAAGTGTGTCACTCAATTCCAACAAAATCATAAACATGCTTGACATTTGGTATCAATCTAACTCTTAACACAACATACATCAATGACGATAATCAAAAGGTCTTTAATTGGGTTGTAACGGGGCTAGGGACAAGGTATGTCAAATAAGCCAAAACAGGTGAAGTGTCAAAAGCTCTAAGTACCATAATGAACCATTCACAACACCCTATTCCCCCCCCACATAATTTCTACTCTTCTTCTTCCAACAAAAATGCTCGACTAGTCGACTGAAATAGGATCACAACAAACACAAACAAGCTCTCATAATATATATTTTTTTCTTTTCCTCTTTTTTTCTGTTTTTTTCATATTTTTTTTTTCTGAGAGCTAGATAAAACAATAATATAAACAATAACAATGATCCCATGAATTTATTACATATGCCGACTATCAAGTAAACAACCAAACCCAATCTCAATATTTTCCCCAAAAGTATGACCAACAATAAACCCCTCCCTGCACACCTTATTACTCCCTTAAGCACTTTACTAGCCTTTGACAATGTGGGTTCAAATTAATGTAAGGCCAATACAAGAAAAAGATATAGGCAAGTAATGTGGTATGTCACCGAAAGAATAGGATTAAGCTCAATGGGTAACTAATTGATCATGTTAATATGGTGTGGTAATATGGGAAAATATGCGGTTATTCCTAATTGCCTTTATCATTTTAATCGTCAAATAATGTCATGCGTTTCAAGAAAGACCTCAAACAACTGCTAGCAATGCAAACAATCCGTGGACACTCAAGCAAATGAATAAATTGCAAATTTGCAATAAGGCTCAAAAACTCACTTGGTGGAAAAACATACTCAATCCCAAGCAAAAATCTCTCTAACGCACCGACTTGTATTCAAAGCATGCAAACTAAATCATCTTGCACATATTCATGTCCTTCTAATTACTTACAACATTCAATAAGTCTACTAGCTTCAACCTACTAGTGTATGTGTGTGCACAAGAACAAAGCATATCATTTCTCAATCAAAAGCGTCAACAACACAAAATTCCTATCAAGCATGGGTGCAAATGCAAACTACTATGAACTCACATGAATACAAAAAAATAAAAACAGAATGTCCTATATGAAACAAACGTAGATAACACGAACATACATGCATGAACTATCACTAATATGCAAAGCATGAAATCCTACATGAAAAAATAATACAATAACAACTACATATCCCTCAAACCACCCCCAAACTTAAAATATTCAATGTCCGCATTGAATGGAAGTAAATACAAGGGATAGCAAAAAACATACCTAATCGTCCTCCTCCTCGGAGGAATTAGAATCTGGCGGTGGATACCGCGTACGAGCTCCATAGACTAGCCACCTTGCCTGAATTCCTACATCTCTCAAAGCAGCAGCCATATCCTTAGCATACTCCCTGTTACTAGCATGTATAGCATCCATACGCCTGTACAAACGTCTAAAGTGGGCATCCAAAACTCTCGGTACTCTCGAACCCCGTGGCTAAGCGCCCGCTCCATGACCACCAGTACTAGCATCACTAACAACATAACCAAGTCCTCTCGGATGTGGAACCCCACCTTGCCATTCCGGCATTCTATCAATAGACACGTCCACAATGGAAGTCAAAGGCGACTGCAACTCCTCCTCCGCACCCCATATAACACCATTATCCCTACACAAACCAGCTATAATAGAAGCATGGGCATTGATGATAGTGCATTAGACTTTAAAAACCTGACAATATTCTGATAAACAATATAACCAACATCAATGTATTTTCCCTTTAGAATGCCCCAAAGAAGAATCGCTCTATCAGCTGTTACCTCACCCGTATGAGAAGTAGGCATAATATTCGCACAGATAAATAAATACCATGCTCGTGCAAACTTATTCATCGCAGAAGACGGAAAATTAATCGGCTCAGTAGTTCCCAATTTATACTTCCAAACTGTACCAGGAACACATAACTCACGAACAATCGCCTCCAAATCCACATCCTTACTAGTCTTCCTTGCCCAATCTTCATCCCCCACAAGCTTAGGTGGTTGTCCCAAAATTGCACGAATAGCATCAATACTATAATCCACCTGTTTACCTCGAACCATACACACCTCATCCGGTTCACCTTTAGCATTAGAATAAAACTCCCTAACAACATTCACCGGAACCGGAGCAGGTGCCTTACAAATCTCTCCCCAATGTAACTCACTAATCACATCAACCAACCCATAATGACGAGTTGGCAAAAACCCCCTTTCTTTCGCCACCGACCTTGACAACAACCGATTATACTCAACCTCCGCATCCGGAGAAGAAAATCTCTCCACCCTAATAGAACCACCCCTCATTTGCTTAGGCGCCATAATAATCAAACTCCACTCAACAATAGCACAACCAACTACTACCAAGAAATATCCCACCAAAAACCACCAAGAAATATCCCACCAAAAAAACCACCAAGAAATAAGAATAATACAAAAACCCCAATTTGCAAGAACACAAATTCGTAAAAAGTAAAATAGAAAAAATAAATCCCACTACGAATCAAAGAGGTGAACTTGTACTAAATTTCCCCCAAACTTGAATTTTTAAGAGATGTAGAAGAGGAAGATAATGAATTGGGTGTGTATGTATGGGTATATATAGGCCATGGAGTGATAGGATGAATATAAGAATTTTAATGTGAAAAGGAAAAAATTTTGGTGGAATTTGGAATTGATATAGGATAGAAAAAATATTTAATGAATAAAAGAAAAAGAATCAGAAAAGAAATAGGAATTTGAATTTTTAGGGAGAGATGAGGGGTTTTGGATTTGAAATAGGAAAAGAATTAGGTGGAGAGATGATAGTATAAATAAGATATAGGGTAGAAAAGATTTTTTTTTTTTATAAACATAAACACACAACTGCTGAAACAACTGCTCAAAACCAAAAAGAAGCTGACTGCGCGCGCGTGAAGCAGCCTGCCCCAAAGGTAGTTGTGCAGGCGCAACCTGCGTGACTCCCCCGCAGTCTGCTTCAAGTCCAGTAACGCAGGCACAGCCTGCGTTACACCCCTGCAACCTGCCCCGCCTGCAGAAACGCAGGAGCAACCTGCGTTACACTCAGAAAATTTGATTTTTTTTTTTCACAGCACAGATTTTTTTTTTCTTTCATACAACAATGCATGGGTTGCCTCCCACGAAGCGCTTCTTTAACGTCAATAGCTTGACGCCGATTCTCAACTGATGATAAGGTCTTGGAGGTGAAGAATGCTTGTAATAACCCTAACTTCAGTAATGCTACAGTGGTCACATGAATAGTAAATTTCAAGGATTTAGAGAAATGGTATATAAGTACTCCATAATGGAAACGGAAAATGAGTAAACAGAAACTATATCAGTGTTGTACATTGAAAATAAGTGACTCGAAATGACGATAGATTCCAGAAATTCCTGAACATGGATTTTTAAGATTTTGATTTCGAGTAAGCTTCTATTGGACATTAAGGAGTATGGAAACATTATAAGAATTATATATTGAGGAATTAGTGAATTTAGATTTGAGCCAGGGGATTATTAAGTTAAGAGAATACCAAAGGAAATTGGATTGTTAAATGGTTTTAAAACCACTGAGATAATGAGGTACACTCGAAACGAACCACAATTAGACGAGTATGGAGATTAAGAAGCCAAGATTAGTAATATAACAAGGATACATACCACATTATCATTTATAAGAATTAGTAGCATAATACTTAGAAAATCAAGAAAAGGAATTATTAGATCATCAAGATGATGTCACATTCCATTAACACCATTTTAAAGGTAGATTAGCCATTTCACCATGTAAATATCTTGCCAAGCTTCCAAGGTACTCTAGATTAGTGAGTAATTAGATGAGATAAGAGCAAGAACCAAGCAAACTCTCTCCCCCTTCTTGTTAAACACCATTCGGCCCTTTTCTAGAAAATAAGAAAATAAAAAATAAAAACCCTAGCTCTCTTCAATAACAAATCAAGAGGAAAATCATGGATGATCTTGGAGGTTAGAAAGAGTGATCTACAAAGTTTCATAGCCATCCATCATCATTTAGTAAGGTAATAAAATCATTGAAGTTGATGGTGAATAGTGATGAATAGTAATTTCTAAGAAACTAACTTGATTTTCATGGTTCTTTTAGTTGTTTCAAGCTAAGATAAGGTTGTTTAAGGATATACCAAGGTTTATTAAGGATCTTTAAAGCTTCAAGAAGGTATAAACACTCTTGCCCCTTTTTATATTATGATGAATATTGTTGGTTTAGTGATTAAGTGGTGTAAAGATTAAGATTATGATGTTATATGTGTTTGTAAGTGGTTTGAGTTAAATATGGAAGTGTTTGGGATTGTAACCATGGCTGGTAATGAAGACCACATGGTGTAGGTGATGATTATTGTGTTTGGTGATTGATTTGGAAGGGTTGGATTTTTGGAAAGTATGAAAATATAGCCGTTATAATGTCCGATTCTCGTTAGGAGGTAAATTACCCTGTTTTGTGACCCCTGTATTCGTACGGTACCTCACTGCCTAGGTTACCAATTGACCATGAAATGATAGAGCTTAGCTCATAGATCGTTTTGATATAAGGTGCGTTAAAATCTGATGAACGGTTTAGGAGAAAAGTCAGTTTTAGTGAAAGGTGTTCGAAAACCGAGAAACCGTAATTGTATCAACTTTGAGGCTATGATCAACCTACTTAGACATTTTTAAAAATTATGAAACTTTGGGATAATATGGTAGGGTAGTCAAAGAGACATTACCAGTTGACCTTGTAGTCAAAGTCGAAATCTATAATTTATGGGGATTTTTACAGTTAAGTGTGGTCGTTAGGGGAAATGGTGAAAAACCACTGAAACTTCGATTGAGCTTGTAAATGGTTAAGTCCTTGAACCTTTGGGGTAATAATAATACGTTAAACATATGTTGAAGTGTAAAGGGTTTTGTTATACAAGAGTGTAGTGAGTAAGAGATGTGGTATTCTAATGACGGTCCTTTTGTGTTTATAGAAATTCCGGAGGAGGGACCAGCCATACTGTCAGGATACAGAAACCGAGGCAAGATCCTTCTATCCCTACTTTAAAAATTATTTATCTTCAGAATAATAATGATATCATGGAATATTTATGTATATGTGATGCTTTTGTTGCTATACTGCAAAGAATATATTATCTTGATTGTGGGAAGTTAAAGAGAGATGGATATGTTTTCTGAAATATGAATATAGAGATGATACGAATGGAGCGAATATGCTCTAGGGTAAAAGAGATATGAAAGAGAATGGTATCAGTTGTTATCTAGGGTTATATGGTTTATAATGCTATATTATAAACATTCTTTTTAGTGTATGTTATATATATATATATATATATATATATATATATATTTTATAGAAATAATGTGCGAGAATGAAAGTGATATACGGGAATGGAAATGTGAAATGGTGTTGACAAATTGAATAATGATCTTATAAAAAGGGGGATTAGCAACAAACTTGCATAAGAGGCTGTGTCAGGGCTGTGTGCGACATAGTCTAGCATTCATGATTCGGCACGAAGATGCCAAGGGAGGATGTTAGCAGGTGGCCTTCCTCCGGGAGGATGTTAGCAGGTGGCCTTCCTCCGGGAGGATGTTAGCAGGTGGCCTTCCTCCAGGGATGATGTTAGCAGGTGGCCTTCATTCCTTCTACCGGTAGTAAAAATGGACGGGTACGGAGGACGACTGATCATCGTACCTCACGTATTCGGCAACAGTGGAAACCCCCACAATTATTGAATAAAGAATAAATGATAAAGTCAGATTGGTATACTGAAAAGGTAAAATGATATGAGACGATGGAATTATTGTTATAGACGAAGAGAAACTGATTTTATATTAATTTATAAAAATTGTTACATAAGAAGGAAATGAGAAGATGATAGTAAGAGATTTAAGTAAATATTCATATTATCCTGAAATATATCACTGAAAGGGTATATTGATTGTTATATTATTTAAGAAGAGAAACTGATAATGTATTATCCTAGATTTCTTTCTTATAATAGTAAGTGGATGATGTATTATTAAATAAGAGTTTTATTCTTCCTTAAAGTTTATAATTGGTTACCGCTTACATATGTTTATACATGTATACTTGGTTGTATTTTAAATTCTAGTTTAAAATATTATCTTGCTGAGCTATTATAGCTCACTCTTGCTACTTATCTATATACAGCTAGGTATGCCAATACTTCGCAGAACGCCCCGCAAGAGGGTAAGGGAAAGGCGACCTTCTGAGAGCTCGTTAGCATCGATTCCGGAGGTAGAGATGAGACAGATGGGTTCCAAGGGCTTATGTATAATTAAGTATGAAGGCATGTAATAAACTTTTGGTTGTTGAAACGCTTCATGTCGAAGTGTTATTCAACAATGTACTTAAGTATGATCCTGGTTTGTAATAACTCTCTTAACTATCAACTCTAAACTTTTGTTATGGTAAATATTGTTCTCTGAGCATATGACTGGTGTGTGTATTAGTGTGGGGTCAACTGTTTAAGCATTAAAAATTAAAAAAAAAAGACCCAAGTGATATTGATATTGGATGGAAATTGGTCCGTGATGGCCCAGATTTATGACCCCGGATTTGGGGCTGTCACAGTTTGGTATCAGAGCTAAGAGTCATAATGCTCAGGAACAAGAGTGATAATAATAAATGTATCAGTTATAACATAAATTGTGAACTTCCATCAAGTTCAGGGGTGGTATATCGTAGGTAGTATTTATTTTAAGCATATAATATAATTTTATAGACCGTTACTAATAGAATTTTATGTTTTATTATAGGGAGCGGAGATGGGTGAGCCGGGTCAGGACCCCCAGTGGCTAGGACTACCCGAGCGGGAGATTAGAGACTTGTTGCTGGTAGGTGTAGAGGTTCCAGAGTATGCTATCACTGACCTCAGGAGGAGAGTTCGCGCAGAGGCCATGGAGAGACACGAGATCAGAGTGAGACTTGAGGAGGCAGAGGAGCGCAGGCAGAGGGATGCTGTGGCAATAGTGCCATACACTGGTAGACCATATGTAGGACCTGATGGGGCCGGACCTTCTCGGGTGCGGTCGGATATTCCTGAGGAGGAGATGCCCTTGCGTAAGAGGCCTAGGTTATCTGTTATACCTGAGGAGCCGATTGAGTGGAGGGACATTCACATGACTCCTACTCCTGTTCCACCTGTCCCAGTGCCATCACCAGTTCCATCTCCTCTACCTAGCCCTGACCCTTTTGAGGACCCAGTTGAGCAGTTCACTCCACCGGGACACTTTATCTTGTCAGAGGATGAGTTGGAGGAGGACCCTTCCGAGGATGCGGACACGGAGCCAGTTCCTCCATCCCCACCATTTGCACCACCACCACCTCCACCAGTAGATGCACCTCCACTTGTAGATGTACCTCCCCCAGTTGCTATGCCACCTCAGGAGGCACCTATATTTCCAGCTGGTCAGTTGCCAGCTATTCTCTTGTCAGAGTACTTTGTCCTACAGGGACAACTGGAGGAGTCCCGTCGGACTATAGATACACTTGTACAAAGGTTAGACAGGGCGAGAGGAGGAGGAGGTGTGATACCAGATGGGTTGTCTTTGGGCATAGTTAGTATCGAGCTTCGGGCACTCGGTGAGATTAGGAGGATGTTGGGAGACCGAGGGGATCCAGTATGGAGGGCTCAGATAGTTGATGTAGTCACCACTATGGTAGTGCAGATCAGAGACGTTATCAGGGCATCGTTACCATGATTAGGAGTAGTAGTCTTGGATACTAATCAGACTAGTCATCTTGTGGATGTCATTTTGGGGATTAGGTTAGTTGTTTACTGTCTTAATCCCAGTCTGATTAGAGGACAGCTAGTAGTGCTTTTGTTATAGCAAGTTAGTATGTACGGTTATGCTTTTGGGGTTTCGAACCTTGTACTTTATGATGTATGATATTAGTAGTAAAAGACGTTGTACCCAAGTTGTAAAATATTTATGTAAATTAATGAAGTTTATGTATTTTGCCTAATTTTATCATATTTTGATATTAAGTGTTGAGATTCGAAATTATTAATGTATGACAGGTAATTGACTTAAATGAAAAGGTTATTATGCTAAAAGTGATAAGTTTATTTAATGAGGTAGTATTATAACTAGATATTAACTGTGATGTATAAATAAGTTAACTAATGACATAGTTGTGCATATATGGAAATGATGTATATTGTACCCTAATTTTGGGTGATTAATGAAGAATATTGTTATATACAGAATCATGCCGCCTAAGCGTAATAATAGAATGAATGTAAGGGAAAATGAGAGAGAGGAAGGAAGTCATAATAGGCAGGGTGAAAATGCTCATAATGAACAAGATCATGAGGAAGAAGAAGATGAATCAACTGGTCAACAGGGAAATCAGGGTGGTGACCCTTTTAACCAATTTATGGAACTATTGAGGCAGAATTTCGCTAATCCACAGAATCCGCCACAACCACCTGTTCTTCCCAACCAGGCAGCTAACTCCTTTCGTGCTTTTAAGTCATTAAAACCCCCAGAGTTTGAGGGAACTGTTAACCCAGTAGTAGCCAGAGCCTGGTTAAAAGAGATGGAAAAAGCTTTTGAGATACTGAGGATAGAGGAAGACCAGAAAACAGTTTTTGCAGCCTATCTCTTAAAGGGAGAAGCAAATTACTGGTGGGAAACTAAAAAGAATCTGGAAGGAGCGGGAGTGATAACCTGGGAGCGTTTCACTAGGGTGTTCTTAGAAAAGTATTCCCCTAGGTACCTGGAGAACCAAATGGAAATAAAGTTTCTAGAGTTAAAACAGGAAAACCTATCAGTGGCAGAGTATGAAACTAAATTTACAGAGCTGTCTAGGTTTGTTCCTGAATTTGTGCGTACTGAAGAACAAAGAGCAAAAAGGTTTCAACAAGGATTGAAACCATGGCTACGAACGAGAGTGGCACCATTTGAGTTGACGGAGTATGCTGCGGTAGTTCAGAAGGCATCTATTATCGAAGCTGAGAGTGAACAGACTCAAGTAGGACGAGAGAATAAGAAAAGGAAATTTGAGGGTCAGAAGGGGGGTTCAAGTGAGGGAAGCTACTTTAACAAATTTGGTAAAGGATAAAAACCCCAGTTTGGAGGAAAGTCAGGGAATAATAAGACTACCAGTGAGACTGTGAATCAGGGTGGTAGATCCACAGGAACCTTACAGGCTAATCAATCTCGAACACCACTTCCAGACTGTAACACGTGTGGTAGGAAGCATACGGAAGTGTGTAGAGCGTTAGAAATAAACTGCTTTAACTGTGGACAAAAAGGACACTACCTTAGCCAGTGCCCATCGGCTAATACCAATCCTAAGAGGGACGTCAAGTGTTACCAGTGTGGGAAACTAGGACACATTGCCAGAGATTGCCGTTCGGGGGGATCATCCGTGCCAGAACAGAGTGTGACTGCTTCAAATAGGCCTACTGCTAGAGTGTATAACATGACTTTAGGAGAGGCATTGAGAAAGCCGGATACAGATGCAGGTGAACATTTTTTAGTATTTAAATCTTTAGTGTAAATGTTTGGTTAAGAAATAAATGTGGTCAATGAATGGTATATGTAGGTTGACAATCTAGATAAGGAAAATCAGTATCTATTAGGGGTTAGAAATTCTATGAAAAGGAGAATAATAGTATTTTGGGGGTAAACCACAGACTTGTTTACATACGAACAGGAAATATATATTATAAGTAATATTTTCTTACAATTGTTTCAAAGAATCTTATTCTAGTCGGATTTCTGGAAGATTTTACAGAGACAAGATATAATAAGATCGAAGTGTGTATATTTTATGTCATGATAGAGATCAACATAGGGATAAACCATAAGTGAGATACACTACCATTCAGGGGAGGCCAATGTGGTGGCCGATACCCATAACCAAAAGAGGAATATTGATGAATGACAAGCAAGTTTATGTTGGTGTATTTTGTGCAAACAAGATAGAAATATTATGAAGGAAAAAGGATGGAGAAAGTGGTATAGAAGTTATAAGGTGTAGATGAAAAAGGTATCTGTGGACATTTCTGACGTGATTCCGGGACGGAATCCTTTTAAGGGGGGAAGGATGTAATAACCCTAACTTCAGTAATGCTACAGTGGTCACATGAATAGTAAATTTCAAGGATTTAGAGAAATGGTATATAAGTACTCCATAATGGAAACGAAAAATGAGTAAACAGAAACTATATCAGTGTTGTACATTGAAAATAAGTGACTCGAAATGAGGATAGATTCCAGAAATTCCTGAACATGGATTTTTAAGATTTCGATTTCGAGTAAGCTTCTATTGGACATTAAGGAGTATGGAAACATTATTAGAATTATATATTGAGGAATTAGTGAATTTAGATTTGAGCCAGGGGATTATTAAGTTAAGAGAATACCAAAGGAAATTGGATTGTTAAATGGTTTTAAAACCACTGAGATAATGAGGTACACTCGAAACGAACCACAATTAGACGAGTATGGAGATTAAGCAACCAAGATTAGTAATATAACAAGGATACATACCACATTATCATTTATAAGAATTAGTAGCATAATACTTAGAAAATCAAGAAAAGGAATTATTAGATCATCAAGATGATGTCACATTCCATTAACACCATTTTAAGGGTAGATTAGCCATTTCACCATGTAAATATCTTGCCAAGCTTCCAAGGTACTCTAGATTAGTGAGTAATTAGATGAGATAAGAGCAAGAACCAAGCAAACTCTCTCCCCCTTCTTGTTAAACACCATTCGACCCTTTTCTAGAAAATAAGAAAAAAAAAAATAAAAACCCTAGCTCTCTTCAATAACAAATCAAGAGGAAAATCATGGATGATCTTGGAGGTTAGAAAGAGTGATCTACAAAGTTTCATAGCCATCCATCATCATTTAGTAAGGTAATAAAATCATTGAAGTTGATGGTGAATAGTGATGAATAGTAATTTCTAAGAAACTAACTTGATTTTCATGGTTCTTTTAGTTGTTTCAAGCTAAGATAAGGTTGTTTAAGGATATACCAAGGTTTATTAAGGATCTTTAAAGCTTCAAAAGGTATAAACACTCTTGCCCCTTTTTATATTATGATGAATATTGTTGGTTTAGTGATTAAGTGGTGTAAAGATTAAGATTATGATGTTATATGTGTTTGTAAGTGGTTTGAGTTAAATATGGAAGTGTTTGGGATTGTAACCATGGCTGGTAATGAAGACCACATGGTGTAGGTGATGATTATTGTGTTTGGTGATTGATTTGGAAGGGTTGGATTTTTGGAAAGTATGAAAATATAGCCGTTATAATGTCCGATTCTCGTTAGGAGGTAAATTGCCCTGTTTTGTGACCCCTGTATTCGTACGGTACCTCACTGCCTAGGTTACCAATTGACCATGAAATGATAGAGCTTAGCACATAGATCGTTTTGATATAAGGTGCGTTAAAATCTGATGAACGGTTTAGGAGAAAAGTCAGTTTTAGTGAAAGGTGTTCGAAAACCGAGAAACCGTAATTGTATCAACTTTGAGGCTATGATCAACCTACTTAGACATTTTTAAAAATTATGAAACTTTGG
The DNA here is from genome assembly GCA_037693485.1 of Kitagawia praeruptora. Classification (NCBI taxonomy): domain Eukaryota; kingdom Viridiplantae; phylum Streptophyta; class Magnoliopsida; order Apiales; family Apiaceae; genus Kitagawia; species Kitagawia praeruptora. The sequence goes on along the minus strand of CM075352.1, from coordinate 99,189,012 downwards.
GATAATATGGTAGGGTAGTCAAAGAGACATTACCAGTTGACCTTGTAGTAAAAGTCGAAATCTATAATTTATGGGGATTTTTACAGTTAAGTGTGGTCGTTAGGGGAAATGGTGAAAAACCACTGAAACTTCGATTGAGCTTGTAAATGGTTAAGTCCTTGAACCTTTGGGGTAATAATAATACGTTAAACATATGTTGAAGTGTAAAGGGTTTTGTTATACAAGAGTGTAGTGAGTAAGAGATGTGGTATTCTAATGACGGTCCTTTTGTGTTTATAGAAATTCCGGAGGAGGGACCAGCCATACTGTCAGGATACAGAAACCGAGGCAAGATCCTTCTATCCCTACTTTAAAAATTATTTATCTTCAGAATAATAATGATATCATGGAATATTTATGTATATGTGATGCTTTTGTTGCTATATTGCAAAGAATATATTATCTTGATTGTGGGAAGTTAAAGAGAGATGGATATGTTTTCTGAAATATGAATATAGAGATGATACGAATGGAGCGAATATGCTCTAGGGTAAAAGAGATATGAAAGAGAATGGTATCAGTTGTTATCTAGGGTTATATGGTTTATAATGCTATATTATAAACATTCTTTTTAGTGTATGTTATATATATATATATATTTTATAGAAATAATGTGCGAGAATGAAAGTGATATACGGGAATGGAAATGTGAAATGGTGTTGACAAATTGAATAATGATCTTATAAAAAGGGGGATTAGCAACAAACTTGCATAAGAGGCTGTGTCAGGGCTGTGTGCGACATAGTCTAGCATTCATGATTCGGCACGAAGATGCCAAGGGAGGATGTTAGCAGGTGGCCTTCCTCCGGGAGGATGTTAGCAGGTGGCCTTCCTCCAGGGATGATGTTAGCAGGTGGCCTTCATTCCTTTTACCGGTAGTAAAAATGGACGGGTACGGAGGACGACTGATCATCGTACCTCACGTATTCGGCAACAGTGGAAACCCCCACAATTATTGAATAAAGAATAAACGATAAAGTCAGATTGGTATACTGAGTATTATTCATATTCAATCAGTCATATTCACATACATATTGGGAGACACAACAATATTCCTTGACTTTAAATATGAAAAGTAAAGTTCTACTTTTCCATACCCATACCTCCACTAAAAACAATCACATGTCAACTATTGTCTTATATTCTCTTTGCTATATTCTTTCTAAACACCACCTGCTATACACGTTAATCACTACTTCATCTTGCTCCTCCCACGTTATTATTCATCAATGAGTAACAGATACTTTTATATCCGTTGGAGCTCATTAAGATAGAATCTCTCTTGTTTTCTGCTCATCTATTTAAGGACTGATCTTTCTCAGTTCTATGCACTAATCTTGAATATCGATTAAGTGCAGAAATACAAGCTACACATACAACTTCAAGCTTTCATTGCAAAATTCTTCAAACCTTTCAAACCCATTTCATTCGTATATATTTATATATATTCAGAGGGTCATAGGTTGAGTTGTATCATTCAAACATTTGTATTGTTCAGATTGTATTTAATTGTTGCTGTACAAACGTTGGCTTAACGTTTAGGGTGAGTCGAACTAGACTAGAGAAGTAAGCTTGGGAAGTGTTACTTAGAAAGTTAGTTCTGCACAGGAAACAGCAAGCCATTTGTAAGCAGCAGGGTATAAGGGAGATAAATTGTTGTATCTTGTAATCGGATTATAATTGATCAATAATATATTCTCTTACCAAGTTTGGTAAGGGACCAAGACGTAGACCATAGGGGTTTAGGGGTCGAACCTGGCTAAAAGATTGTGTGTCTCATTTTACTTACTGCTTATTTCATACTGCACTGCATATTAAACACAAACAGCGTGCCATTTGTAAACTGTGTTATTACAAACAGTAAGCTGTTTCTGGTATTTTTCAAAACAGTTCATAATTAAGCATTGTTAGCCATAAACACCTATTCACCCCCCCCCCTCTAGGTGTTGTTTTCAATTGGTATCAGAGCGAGGTATACTAATATTTCTGTAACAGGAAGGTATCGATCATGGCTGAACAATATCTCGAAGCTAAATCTGATTATAGAGCTCCTCTCCTCTCTGGATCAGAAAATTACAACTGGTGGAAATGTAGAATGGAAACATTCTTGTCCAAGAGACCACTGGTATTAAGAGTGGTACAGAAAAGAGACTTCGAATTTCTGGATGACAAAAACAAACCAAAATATGTCGATGATCTTACTCCCGATGAGATTATTAAATGTGGTTATAATGGATAAGCTAGAAATTCTATAATGAACGCATTAGACCAAGCTGAGTATGACAAAGTTTTATCTCTAAAGACAGCAAAGGAAATGTGGGATGCTTTGGAAACTTACCATGAAGGCTCAACAACTTTGAGAAAGGTGAAGCTTAGCAAACTAATGAACGACTTTGGAAACTTCAAGCTCAAGGATGATGAAACTATCAAGGAAGGTCAAGCAAGGTTCCAGGTTACTATAAACTCCTTAAAAAGACTTGGAAAGGATATTCCACAAGATGAAATTAACATGAAAGTGTTAAGTGCTGTACCATTTATTTATGAAGCTAAGGTCACGGCTTTGGAATCATCCTCAACAATCGACACCATGGATCACCTAGCCGTTTTTGCTGAGCTAGAACAGTTTGAGAGCAAAATAAATAAAAGTCAGGCTGAAAGTGCTAGGGTTCCTCTAGCCAAAATGAAGAATTTGGCTCTTCATTCTACAAACAGCAAGCCAGCCACTGCATCCAGCAAGCTGACAGATTCTGATGAGGAATCTGATGAAGAAATGGCACTCATTTCTCAAAAGATCAAGAGACTGATTGAGAAGAAAAACAGAATGAAAAAGGAGAGAGCAAATTTCAACAACAACAAGAAAGCCATGGAGCAAAACTGTTTCGAATGTGGCAAGCCAGGCCATTTTAAAAGAGATTGTTATAAGCTGAAGTCAAAACAGCCTGCTGTTTTCAAAGATAGAAGAAAATCAAAGGCTTTATTGACTTGGAGTGATGATGATTCAGACTCCAGTGATGACTCAAGTGAAGACATGGTGAATTTGGCACTTGTAGGTCTAGATGATGAAGAAAGCTCACAAGGATCCATAAAAGAAGATTCTGTGGATTGTGATTTTTCAGATTCGGAAGATGATGCAAGTGAGGTAAATTCAATTAATTCTGACTTACCTTCCTCTCCTGTTATTCTAGAAGAACTAACCATGCAGGTACCAAGTAATGTCTCTATTATTGAGTTCATGGAACTGAAAAATAAGAATGGCAAGCTGGAAAAGAAGAACAATCAGTTGAAGAATATTATTTCTGAGTTAATGGCTGAGAAGGCTCCAGAATTAAATCATGATGATCCTATCACTGATTTAAAAGAGAAACTAGCACAATTCGAAGGAGTCAACAAAGTTATTTTACAAAGGAATGAAGCACTCATGAAAGAACTCAGAAACTTGAAGGCAGATATTGAAGCCAAAAATGAATGTATAAATTCATTCAAGTTTAAAAAATCTAGTCAAGCCGAATCCTCAAAAATTGCTGAGAAGAGAAAACAGCAAGCTGAACTTGTCAAACAGCAAGCTGAACTGATTTCTCTACTAGAAAAGGAAGTCAAAGATCTTCAGAAAGGGATGGAAACATTTGTTCAAGGTGAAGACAGCTTAAAGACAATGATGAAGAAGGCAAATGTCCCTTTGGTTAGAGAAGGAGTTGGCATAAAATCAAATAATAAACTTGGTGCACTCAAATACGATGGAAGAAATGGCATACCATACAATTATGCCATGCATTGGAAGATATGAAACAAGTGTGGAGGAAAAGGCCATCTGGAAAAACATTGTGTGGTTCAAGTAAACTCTAAAGGGAAAACAGCTTACCAGAAGAGGCCAGTTAGAAGACAAACAGCACGCCAGAATGCTCCTGACAGGAGACAAACAACACGCCAGAATGCTCCTGACAAAAGACAAACAGCCTACCAACAGTCACCAAAAGTGATCCAAATGTGGATCAAGAAAGCTGATTTAAATGTTTTATATATTCTTGCTACTAACCAACTTGGACCCAAACCTATATGGGTTCCAAAACATTAAAGTGATGCTTGTTTGTTTTGTAGATATGTCTTACCGCTAAAGTAAAGTCAAATCAATGGATTTTGGATAGCGGATGCACTAGACATATGTGTGGAGACAAATCTCAGTTCATTAATCTCAAAATGAAGAAAGGAGGAAGAGTTACAATTGGCAATAGCAAGACTCTTCGAATTCTTTGTATTGGTTCCATTGGCAATAGTAATACTTCGATTGATAAAGTGCAATATGTCAAAGGTCTTTCATATAATTTACTTAGTGTCACTCAATTATTTGATGATGGACATTTTGTTAAATTTGGCATATATAAAACTGTTATTACTATTGGTGCTAACAAAATCCCCCTAGTTGCTAGAAGGGAAGGAAATATATATGTATTAGATTTCGAAATGCAGGAAACAGTATGCTGTTTGGCTGCAATCGACAATGATCCAAAACTGAAATACTCTAAGGTTGAAGTATGTTCAGCATGTCAATTGGGTAAACAAATTCGATGTACTCACAAAGCAAAGAAAATGGTATCTACTTCTAAACCCTTAGAGCTTCTACACTTGGACTTATTTGGTCCAGAATCTTATAAGAGTATTGGAGGTAAACAATATGGTTTTGTTGTTGTAGATGATTATTCTAGATTTAATTGGGTATTGTTTCTCTGTACTAAAGATTGTGCTTTTGATGAATTTAAGAAATTGATTAAATTACTTGAGAACAAGCATGATACAAGACTTGTAGGTATAAGAAGTGATAGAGGAGGTGAATTTGTCAATGAAAAATTTATTGCATATTGTGAAGAAAGAGGAATCTCCCATGAATTTTCTGCTCCACGGACTCCACAACAAAATGGAGTGGTGGAAAGGAAGAATAGGTCACTTCAAGAAACAGCAAGGACTCTACTGCAAGAAAGCAAGCTGCCTAGAAGTTTTTGGGCTGAAGCTGTGAATACAGCATGCTATTTGTTGAATAGAATCATAATCAGGCCAATTTTGGATAAAACTCCATATCAATTGTTGAGAAACAAGAAGCCTAATATCAGTTACTTCAAGATTTTTGGCTCTAAGTGTTTTGTGCTCAAAACAATTGGTAAAGATGGTAAATTCGATGCTAAATCCTATGAGGCTATATTTCTTGGTTATTCTTTAACAAGTAGAGCTTATAGAGTTTATAATGTTAATAAACATATTGTTGAAGAATCTATTGATGTTACTTTTCAAGAACCTAACAATGATCTACCAAGAGATGAGGAAGATTTTGCAGGATAGCAAGCTGGAAGTGTTGAGTATTGAATACGGTAAAAGAATACAGAGGGGGGGTGAATGGATTCTTGAACTTTTCTTGGATTGAGTCTATGTAGCAGATAAGTGCCTGTGTGTGTAGAAGTGAAGGTGCGGATAAAGAAACAACACAAGACACAATATCACTTTAATCTAATGTTTTATTAGATAAAGGTTGCTACAATCTGTGAATACAAATGGTAGTATTCTCAGCTTCGTTTTTCTCAGAGAGATATATCTTACAGTGTATGAAAAACTTGACTCCCAAAGTTACTAAGTTATGAAGTGAGGTTGTGTCCTTATTGAACATGGATACAGCCTACTTACTGCAAATAAGGTAGCTAAACAAATTACTTTCTAGTCTGTCTATCCTTTTTGAGTAAGTGTCCAAACGGTTACAGATTTGACTTTGCAAAGCCTGTTTAGATCCACTTCTTTAGCTCCTTGTCTCTTCTATATCTCTCCAAGCTTCCTTGTAGGCTTTCCAGAGCACGTTACAGATTGTGGTCCATAAAGTGCATTGGCTTGTTGCAGGTTTCTGACTTGTACAATTTCTTCAGTATTTTGTCTCCAAGAATGTATTCGAGAAGTGACTAAGTAAGTGATTCGAGAACTAGAATTGACTTGATCGATAACTCTGAGTTCTCGAATACTGTTATATTGACATATCGAACCACTTCTCGAATAGCTCTTTTCCATCAGGATTCCTTGAGTTGTCGAATAGAACATTTGACTTATCGAATCCTCGAGATATCGAATAACTTTCTGAGTCCTTGAGATATCGAATGGAACTTTGACTTGTTGACTCTTTGAGAACTCGAATACCATCTTGACTTGTTGACTTCTTGAGTTCTCGAATAGAGTAGTAGACATATCGAATCCCTGAGATATCGAATGAGATATCGAACAGTGTATTCAGAGATATCGAATAGTGTTTTGAGATATCGAATCTCTGACTTCTCGAATGCTGGACTTCTCGAATAGACAAGTATACTTCTCGAATTGGTACTTAGGCAAATTCTTCATTTCTTCAAATCCCAACTGTGATTATTTGACAGTCTTTAACTCCTTGCTTGAGGCATGAACCTTGGAACTTCTTTCAAGCATTATTCTAGACTCTATTTGTACAATTACACAACTAGGATTTGATGCCTACTACAAGTACAATACAAACAGAAACTCTACAACTAGAGGTTCCCTCAGTTAAGAGGTCATGTAAGTAATGCAAAGCATTACAAATAATTAGGCTTGTTATTAGATGTATACAGGCATGCCTCTGTAACTAACAATCTCCCCCAAATTGTGAGTGAGACCCTTAGTCACAATTTCATGTCTGATAACAAGCCTAACATACATAAAGATAAAACTTTAAAAGTACATGTATGTATACTGAACACATAAATGGAATTACAAGATAAATGCTCTTACAGTATGATGAGGTACTAGCCATTTTCATTTGATTGCATCTCCATTGCTTTGGCTTGTAGATCATCATATGCTTTCTGTTTCCTTTCTTTCTCCTTTCTTGTATTCTCATCTATTGCTCTTATGATTTCTGCCATAGCATCCAATTCTTCAATCATAATAGAGTTTTTGAAATCTTCAAGCACTGGCTTTAGAATGTTGGCAGGATAGTGACTGAGTAGGTCCATTCTTATATTGACATTGTCTCCATTTCTTCTCCTATACTTCACCATATAGGGATCAAACTGAACTCTACACAATCCCTTTGCCCTTAGCTTTTCTGCTTCAATCTCCAGTCTGTCAATTTCTTTCTCCCTTTCTAACCATTTCTCATAGCAGCCCTTTCTTATCTTTTCAGCATAATCTTTCTTCATTTTCACAAAGTCAATCAATTCCAGCTTCCATACTTTCTACACCTTGTCTTTAGAGTCCAGCAATGCAATGATTCTTTCTATCTCATACAATTTACCCCAATGTTGACAACCCCCTTGTTTGAATTTCATTTCTCTCCCATCAGTGTACTTGATCTCAAGGTGGTCATCCACAATTGCAGCATAGCATATCTTTTGAGCTCTTAGAAATTGCAGTTGCTCTTCATCAAAGTCTTCATCAAGTGGCTGGAGTTTCAATCCTGGAATGATTGTTAGGGCTCTTGATTTGATTAGCTTCACCTTTCTTGCAACATGTTTACATTTCATCCTCTTGACATGATTGCTTGACAGAAATCTTTGACCTTTGTTGGTAGACCATAGTAGTATTCCATTAGCAGTTTGCTTTCTGAAACATACATGTGGTTTCTTGACTTGAATCTTCTTCTCTTCTTGAGGTGGCAAAACAGTTGCAGAAGCCATAGATGTAGATTTTGCTAGGTCACCACTAACAGTATTCACCCTAGACTTAGAGCCTTGTGTTGTGGTGAGGTTACTTCTAGCAATGCCTAAGGCTTGCTGTTTTCCAATCTTCCTCTCATAGACTCTTCCTTGGTCATCATCATTCTTCTTATCTTTGTCCCCCTTCTTCTTCTTGTCTTCATCACCCTTATCTCTCCTGTGATGTCTTCTCCTCCCATCACCTTTATCTTCAGAATCATCATCCTTATTTCTCCTAGGTTGAGCCATCTCTGGAATTTCACCAGTTGCAATATAAGTTCTGAGGATGTGCAGTGCCTCAGTTTCTTCAGCATTTTTGGCTCCAACCTTCTTCTGTAATTGATCAATGATAGCAATGATCAGTCTGTGATTTCTAGTGGTGAGATCATGGGGAATGACCAATTGCTTGATATCTTCAATTCTGGTGCCAGACTGATAAATGATTGTCCATGGCTTCTTGATCACTTCTGGTAGCCTTGAAGGTTGGTTATTCCTCAAGTCATCAAACAGACTCTTGTTGTTCTCATCCTTCTTCTCAATAAGCTCAAGTATGGCATCTATCTCTGAGTTTTTCAGTTCTTGTAGAGTCTTGTATGTTAGATGCCATATCTTCAATTTAGATATCATCACTATCTCCTTAATCCATAGATTATTGACTTTCTTAGGAATGACAGTGATGCAATCAATCTGCTTCTTCAGCTCCCTTAGATAGAACTGAGTGTCACCAACCTGTTCCCTTGTGGCTTTCAGAAACTCCAAGAAGGATTTATCATGATAAACATTGGAGTTAGCAACTTCTTGTAGCTTGGCCTCAGTAACAACTTTAACTTCTACAGGCTTGGCACTCTCAGATACAGAGGTTGGAGGTTTGTCAGATGGCATACTCCCTGCAACCACTGTTGTAGTTATGGATTGCTTTTGTCCTCCAGGAGTAGTGATGTGCACAGTTGGTAGAGTGACAACTGGCAAGATAGATGGAGGCTCATCCACTTTGGATTTTCCTTTGCCAGGCACATTTGGTAGAGATTTCGAAGCAGCTCTTTGTTGACCACCCTCTTTTATTATTATGCCTTTCTCCCCCTTTGTATTTGAGTTCCCTTTCTCCCCCTTTGAATTTGAGTTCCTTGTCTTCTTCTCCCCCTTAGGCTTGTTGTCAGGCACTGAGGCTGTAGAAATGTCCTTTGGGTTTGAAGATTCATCAGGGAGAGGGAGACCCATATGCTTCATCATAGCAGCTAACATGGATTGTTGATGCAGAAGGACATCAGCTGTGGTGGATGCTTGAGTGTCCAACTGATCATTTAGAAGTGCAACCTTTTCTGTAAGATGAGCATTGGACTTGGTGAGAGTAGCTACCTCCTGTTCAAGAGTGTTCACCTTAGTGAATAACTCATTGGCCTTGAAACCAGATAAAGATTGATCCTGCAGCCTCTTCACTTCATATTTAGACAGTTCATGCACAGGGACTTCAGTCACTAGCCTATCTCCATAAAGATTCTTGAACATTGTCCTCAGCATGGCATTGGCATCTGTAGTCTGGTCAGATAGAATTTGAAATTGATGCCCCAGACCTGTGACAGTATCCTTTAGCAGAGCTAGCCCATTGTCCATTTTGGTGTAGGTGGTGTTGCAGTATTTGAGATCTTTGAGCACACTGTCCAGTTGAGGAAATTTAGCATCAAAGGCCCTCTTGACTTCTGCTACTGAAGTGGCTATCTTATCACAAACCCTGTTGACTTCAGTTTTGACTCCCTTGCCAAGATAGTGTGCAGCCTTGAGGAAACCCTTGTAGGAATCATTTACAGCTTCATACACTTCACCATGAGACAGGGATTTTGCATTGGAGCCCAGTGAAGTGATGTATTCCTCTCTAAGATATTGAAGTGCTTCACTGAGAGTTATATCATTCTTTCCTTGCAGCCAGGCATCTATGTTGCCATCTCTCTCAGCATCATCAATGATCTTTGTCTTCTGCAACTCCACATCATCCCTATGGCATAACAGAATAGCCTCATAGTCTGGATTAGGCATGTCTGCAGTGAGAAGGTTCTGAGCAATCTTTGTGAACTCAGGAATCTGATCCACAATTAAGCTTTGAAGTGCTTCAACCGTCAATTGTTGTGGAACAGACCCTGATCCTGAAGCACTGTCATGTTGCACAGGCTTCAGCCATTGTGACATGAAGTCAGAGCTAGAGCTAGGCAAGCTAGACTCCTCAGTTACAGATGCAACTTCTGTAACCGGATGGATTGACTCTACTACTGGTGTCACCACAGAAGTGGGATGAATTACACCAGCAGTTGATACAGGCACAGAGTCTCTAGTAAAAACTAGTGGAACCTCTGTGTTTGTGATGGTGTCATCAGGAGATGCCTCAGCATGCATTCCCTCACCATCTAAATGTGGGTTCTGAGTGGTGAACAAAGTGTCATGCACTAAGTCACTTGAAATTATTGGCTCATCAAGAGAAAAGAATTCTTGATGATCAATACCTTGCATCTCAGTTGCCTGAGTTGCAGGTTCCAAAGAAATTTCAGTGTTAGATTCTGGAAGAGAAGTGTGTTTAAGAGTAGATTTTGGCAACTCCCCCTGAGAGATAGAGGGAGTTTCAAATGTGATGTACTCTCCACTCAGTGTTGTTCCAGCCTTATCACTCCCATGTGCTGACTCTATACAAGAAGGTGCATTGGGGAGGATGCTTGATTCTATAGGTGCACCCTGTTGAGAGGATACACCTAGTGAGCTGTATGCCCCTGATTTTACAACTTCAGCCATTTGTGTGACTGAAGAGGTGGTCTTAGTTTTCTTCTTCTTTGTCCTGTGTAAGGGTGACTCAGGTTCCTCACTTCCTAGACCTAATTCAACAGCTAATGCTGCTTCAGACAAGATATTTAATGGTGCAGACATTACTTCCTTTCTCTTCTTTTTACTAACATCACCCTTTTGAGAGGATGATGCAGTTGGCTCAGTATGTGGTAGAGTGTTTGGTTGAGAGGGTTGGTTAGCAGGCCCTGGGTTAGCATTTTGTTCTACTTGCTTGGGCTGTGCTAACTTAGATTTTGCATCAAATGTTGGCATGTTGTGGGGATAAGTCCTAAACAAACTCTCCATATGGGGAGTTATGTTCAGTCTTACATCCACATCATTCCTAGTCTCCAAATTACCAAAAATGAGTTTGGTCATGGACTTAGGATAGCCTATTTTATTTTTATCAATCCCAAGCAATTCAATCAATGAAGCATTTTTATAATTAAGTACAGATTGAATAAAGCGAGGGAAGAAAATATCAGTACCTCTCTTGGTTGTGTTCTTACCAAGTCTCCCATATAATTCTTGGAGGATGATTTGGCCAACATCAATCTTCTTTCCATAGGCTAAAGCATATCCAATTTGCTGCACAGGTGCACTGATTTGATCAAAGCTTGATTTCCTGGCAGTGAAGACTTGGAGAAGAGTTGCAAACACATAGCTCCACTCCTTTCTCAGATTCTTTCTGTTTAGCTTTCCAAGATTGATCCCATCTGAGTAGTTGATGAACTCAAAGAATTCCTCTAACTCTGCATTAGTGGCCATTCTGTCAAATGACTCTTGTTGTAGGCCCAGTGCTTGGTTCATGTCTGCAGTAGAGATAGTGATTTCCTCATCTTGAATCTTGCAGTAGATGATATATGAAGTGATTGCGTTTTCCAGGGCTACAACCTCCACAATAGCAGTACTCCAGAACTGTTCCAGGATATCTAGATACAGAGTTGGGTTGGCAGAGAGTGCATCCTTGATATATGACTCAGCCATCCATTTCACAAAGCACTTGAAATTGGCATTGGGTGCTTCAACATCACTAGTGAGAGCGATGAAGTTGGTATTGAACTTTACTGTTGCCATTTGTGTAGAAGAGAGGAGAGAAATTGAAGGTTGAAGAAGAAATTTGGCTTTTCGTAGCTAGGGTTTCAGGGGTTTAGAGAGTGTAGATGCTTGAGAAATCGAATGAAATGAATCGAATAGATGTGAAATTGTATAAGTATAAAGTACTTGAATTGTCGATTAGCAGAAAGTTTTGTATCGACAAGTCAGGCATTCGAGAAGTAGAAAACAACTATTCGAGAAGTCGAGAAAGGCTTAATCGATAACTCAAGCAGATAGAAACTCACAGCTGGCAGTTATCTAACTTAGAAATAATTCTAAATTAAATAATATATGTTTTTATGAGTGAATTAAACTTTTAGACAAAAGTCCAAAATCGGTTAAAATTCAGCGAGAATTCAGCCTTTTCAAATGATTCGAGAACTCAAATATAGTGTTCGAGAACTCAATCATTCGAGAACTCAGTTGCTATATTCGAGAAGTCAAGAGTACCTCTATTCGATATCTCAGAAAGACTCTATTCGAGAACTCAAGAGTACTCTAATGAGACTTATTAGAGATGTCGAATAGTGAATCATTCGAGAAGTCTGACTTATCGAACTATACCTATCACTCATAAAAATTTGATTTTCACTATCTTTTAAAATTTACCAGACATATTCATTGAAAAATATCCTAGCAAATTAAATAGTGATTTTCTCAAAATTTCATAGAAATCTTAAGTTAATAGAAATATGATTTTCAACATATGCAACAGATTTGAAATATTTATAAATCATATTTCAGCCAACACTTACTCCAAAAATATTGAGAATTTAGATAAAGTAAGTGTTTACTGCTGCAACAATCTAGATGGTGTATTCACTTAGCCAGAATCTGAAGAATTCAGCATTCCAATCTCACTTACCAACCTTGTGAAGGTGGCTTCATCTAATGGCTTAGTGAATATATCAGCTAGTTGTCTATCTGTAGAGACATAATGCAACTCAATGGTTCCATTAGTTGCATGTTCTCTTATGAAATGAAATTTGATGTCAATGTGCTTTGTTCTAGAATGATTGACAGGATTTGAAACTATAGAGATTGCACTTGTGTTGTCACACATGATTGGAATTCTTTCCAACACAAGTCCATAATCTCTAAGTTGATTTCTAATCCAAAGCACTTGAGCACAGCAACTTCCAGCAGCTATGTATTCAGCCTCAGCTGTAGAAGTTGACACAGATTGTTGCTTCTTGCTATACCAAGAAACTAACCTTTGTCCAAGAAACTGGCAGCTTCCTGAGGTGCTTTTCCTATCCACTCTGCATCCAGCATAATCAGCATCAGAATAGCCAACCAGATTGAACCCTGTGTCCTTAGGATACCATAAACCCAAGTTTGGAGTGCCCTTCAGATATCTAAAGATCCTTTTTATTGCAATCAAATGTGATTCCTTTGGATTTGATTGAAACCTTGCACACAAGCATGTAGCAAACATGATGTCTGGCCTACTTGCAGTGAGGTAGAGTAGAGAACCAACCATGCCTCTGTAGACTGAGATATCTACTTTCTTGCCTTTAGCATCTTCATCCAGTTTAGTGGCAGTGGCCATGGGTGTCTTGGCAGGTGAACAATCTTCCAAGTCAAACTTCTTCAATAGATCCTTGATGTACTTGGTTTGACTGATAAAGATACCATCCTTCCTTTGACTGACTTGCAACCCTAGAAAGAATGTCAACTCTCCCATCATACTCATCTCATATCTGCTCTGCATGAGTTTAGAGAATTTCTCACACAGTTTCTCATTTGTAGAACCAAAAATGATATCATCCACATAGATTTGAACTAGGATAATATCATCACCATGCTTCTTGTAAAATAGTGTCTTGTCCAATGTGCCTCTAGTGAATTGATTTTCAAGAAGAAATTGTGATAAAGTATCATACCATGCTCTTGGAGCTTGCTTAAGTCCATACAATGCCTTAAGCAATCTGTAGACAAATTCTGGGAAATGTGGATCCTCAAAGCCAGGTGGTTGTTGCACATAAACCTCTTCTTCCAACTCTCCATTTAGAAATGCACTCTTGACATCCATTTGACAAACTTTAAAGTTTGAATGAGCAGCAAATGCCAAGAATATTCTAATGGCTTCCAATCTAGCAACAGGGGCAAATGTCTCATCATAATCAATGCCTTCCTGTTGAGAGTATCCTTTTGCAACCAGCCTTGCTTTGTTTCTTATTATTACACCATCTTCATCCATCTTATTCTTCAGAACCCATTTTGTTCCAACAATGGTTCTATTCCTTGGTGCAGGCACAAGTTCCCATACTTTGTTCCTTTCAAATTGATTCAGCTCCTCTTGCATGGCAATAATCCAATCTGGATCCAACAGTGCATCATCAAGTTTCTTAGGCTCAACTTATGATAGAAAACATCCATAGAGGCACTCATTTTGAGTTGCTCTCCTAGTCCTTACTCCTGCATTAGGATCTCCAATAATTTGCTCTGTAGTGTGTGATCTATCCCATTTCCTCGAGTGTTCAGCCTGACTTCTCAACCTTGATGTTGCTTCATCATCCACATCATGGTCATCCTCATTTCCTCCCCCTGTGAAGTTGCCATTACTCACAGGTGTGTCTTGGATGCTTGTTTCTCCACTATCGATTGGCACAAATTCTCCTCTTGTATCATCAATCACTTGAGTTTGTTGAACTTGAGTTTCAACTCCAGTTTCAATCTCTTCATCAGAATCATCTAGATTATCAAACTTCAATGGATCTTTGTCTTCATCATTGGCTTCTTCTAGTCCAGGTAGTTTGCTGTCATCAAATGTTACATCTGTGCTTTCCATAACTTTCTTTTGACTGATGACATAAACCTTGTATGCAATTCTTTCCATAGAATAGCCAAGAAAAATTCCTTCAAATGCTTTTGCATCAAACTTTCCAACATATTCAGAATTATCCTTTAGTACAAAGCATTTGCTTCCAAAAGTATGAACATACTTTAGAGTAGGCTTCTTTCCAGTCATCAAATTGTAAGGTGTCTTTCCATTGTTTTTGTTGATGAGGGTCCTGTTCTGAATGTAGCATGCAGTGCTCACAGCCTCAGCCCAAAAACATGTAGGCATTTTTGCATCAAGTAACATTGTTCTAGCAGCCTCAATTAGAGTTCTATTCTTTCTCTCAACAACTCCATTTTGTTGTGGAGTCCTTGGAGCTGAGAATTGCTGAGAAATGCCATTCTCTTTGCAGAATGCTTCAAGTGTGGCATTTCTGAACTCTGTTCCATTATCACTCCTCAGTGCAATCACACTTGCATCGTTTGCCTTTGCTTCCTTGTCAACTTTCTTTATATGCTCAATAATTACTTGTGGAGCCTCATCTTTTGATGCCAGAAATTCCACCCATGTATACCTTGAAAAATCATCAACCATTACCAGGGCATACTTCTTTCTTCTAAGTGACATTATGTTGACAGGCCCAAACAAATCCATATGGATGAGTTGTAATGGCTTGGTTACTGATGTCACTGTCTTTGACTTGTGGCTTGATCTTTTCATTTTTCCTTTTTGACAGGCCTCACACACTCCTTCTTGGCAGAATTCAAGTGTGGGCATGCCTCTCACTAACTCTCTTTTGACTAGAGAATTAATGGCCTTGAAGTTCAGGTGTGATAGTTTCTTGTGCCACAGCCAACAATCTTCATTTGATGCTTTTGAGTAAAAGCAACAAATTTTGTCCTTGTTTGCAGAGTCCATATTGGCTACAAACAGGCTTCCCTTCCTTACTCCAGATAGAGCAAAATCACCAGTCTTCTTGTGGGTGATCAAACATTCATCTTTGTCAAAATTCACTTTGAAACCTCTATCAGTAAACTGACCAACACTTAACAGATTATGCTTGAGCCCCTTGACTAGTGCTACATCTTCAATGATGACATTACCAACTTTCAGCTTGCCATATCCCAATGTGTTACCCATGCTGTCATCTCCAAAAGCAACCATTGGGCCAGCCTTTTCCTCATACTGTGATAGCAGGGCCATATCACCAGTCATATGATTTGAGCATCCACTGTCCAAAATCCACATGACCTTCTTTTCACTTTCTTTGCCCTGCAAACACAAAGGTATTACTTTTCCTTTGGTACCCAAACAAGTTTGGGTCCATGTGACTTAGAGACAGTTTTATCATAAACAACATGCTTGTCAACTTTCTTAGTGTTAGTCTTCTTGTCACTATTAGAAGTCTTAGAACCTGAGGTTTCAGACTTAGGTGACAAAGGTACCTTCCTAGCTTTAGGAGGACTTGAAGACTTTGACCTTGTGTAGTGTGTGTGAGAATTGTGACTGATACAACCATCAATGAATTGCCTTCTTAAATTAAAACAACTAGTCATAATATTCATATTGCATGGCATACAGTCAAATTTATCACAGAAAGGTGCATCTCTATGACTTAGAGGCACAGAACAATCATAGAAAGGTTTAGACACACTACCAACAGGTTTCTTGCATGCATGAGTTAAATGATTGGTACTGAAACAGTTCTGACAAGTTTTCCTAGGGGCATTAGGCATATAAGCATAGTTGTTATCCTTGTTAATCCCTAACTTGCCATTTCTGTTCTGTTTCTTTTTAATCACTTTCTTTTCTGATTCACTCATCCCAGCTGAGACAAACTTAACAAACTTCTTAGGTCTTGGCCTATCAACTACTGGTTTCTTGGTCTTTGACTTGACACTCTCACCCTTAGAGGATGCTTGCTGTTCACTAGATTGTGCTTCATCCTCATCATTCAACATTTGCTTGATGAGTAAGGCATCCTCATCAATTTCAAATGTTGATTCCTTAAAAATTGGATTTTCAGTTTTTCTCAAAATGTGAGGCACTTTCTCATGAACAGCTGTGTCCTCTTCAATGACAGCATAGCCTTTCCTTTGTTTGAGAGAGTCATAGTCAAGTCCAATAGCTGCCTTGGGTTTAGCTTCAATTTTCTCACAGTAGGATTGCACTAAACCAGATGATTTCTTGAAAGTTTTTAGTTTGAATTCATTCTCAGCTAATTCATCCCTAAGAGCCTTCTCTACTTGACTAGCACATAAAACCTTGTTCTTCAAATATTCAACTTCTTTCTTAAGGTTTTCTACTTGCATAGTAGTTAGCTCAAGTTCCTCATTCTTTTTGGTTAATATTTCATTTCTAGTAGATAGTTTAGCAATCTCCTCATTAGCAGCAGTCATACTAGTATGAATATTAAACATTTCAATAGATAATTGTTCAATCATGCATTTGTACTCAGAAACAGACATGTCTATAGTAGTGAGAGATGGTACCTGAGAATTAGATGAAGATGAGTCATCCTTGGAGTTGGCCATCAAGTCATAGTTGCAAAATTCTTGTTCCTCTTCATCACTCTCAGAATCATCCCAACACTTCCCTTCAGCTATGTAGGCCTTACCATGTGTCTGCTTTTTCAGAAGGGCCTCATACTTAGCTTCGAGCTCAAGATAATCTCTATCCTTCTTTTTAGGCTTCTTGCATTCACTAGCAAAATGCCCTAGGTCATTGCATCTATAGCACCTTACAGATGACATATCCACATAACTGGTTTTGAACTTATTTCTGTTTGGTTTCACAGGTGCCTTGTTCTTGTTGGCTGAATGGTTTTGAGTTTTTGGTTTGAAGGGTTGATTTCTTTTAAATCTGATGTTTGGAAATTTTCTGGCCATGAAAGCATATGAAGTGTTTTCCATCCCATCAAGTTCTTCCAGAGTGTAAAACTCTTCTTCTTCTTCCTCCTTTTCCTCAACAGGTTCACTCACCCCAGCTTCAGTTTCTTCATCATCTGCTACCTCCTCTATCCTCAGTTGGCTTGTAGATGCTTCTAGGTCCAGAATAGATTTGTTGACAATCAAGGCACATGATGTGTTTATCATTCTACCTTGGTTGGCTTGGATAGCCCTTTTCTGAAGCAACTCAAGCTCATGAGTCTTTAGGACTCCATAGAGCACATCATAGGTGACTTTGTTCAAATCTCTCTCTCTTAGAGAAATGACTCTTTGCTCCAGATGATTTAGTGAAGACAACAGAAATTTCATATTTAACTCCTTGGTGCTGTAAACCTTTCCATTCATCTGCAACTCAGTAACTAGCTTGTGAAACCTTTCAAACATTTCAGTGATGCTTTCCTTGGGCTGTGCCATGAAAGCTTCATACTGTGTGACCAGTATCTGTTTCCTGTTTTCCTTAACCTCATCAGTCCCTTCACACAACACCTCAATGTGATCCCACATCTCTTTAGCAGACGTACATGATGCAATGTTTGCAAACATTGACATGTCCATGGAATCAATGATAAGCAACATGAGGTGGCTGTCAAGAGCAACCTTCTCCCTTTCTGACTCTGTCCACTTTGATGGATACTTGGCCTCATAAGTTCTTGGGATAGTTATTGTTCCAACAGTCTTCTCTGGTATCTCTTGTTGTGGAACAAAAGGACCATTCTTGAGAATCTCAAGATATAAGGGATGAGAGGCTTTAATGAACAACATCATCTTTATCTTCCAGAGGTTGAAGTTTTCTTTGTCAAACTTAGGGACCTTCACCGTTCCTGTAGTCTTTGGTGTATTCGAACTCATGATCGTTTCTCTGTTTTTGAATAAACAGCCCGCTCTGATACCACTTGTTGAGTATTGAATACGGTAAAAGAATACAGAGGGGGGGTGAATGGATTCTTGAACTTTTCTTGGATTGAGTCTATGTAGCAGATAAGTGCCTGTGTGTGTAGAAGTGAAGGTGCGGATAAAGAAACAACACAAGACACAATATCACTTTAATCTAATGTTTTATTAGATAAAGGTTGCTACAATCTGTGAATACAAATGGTAGTATTCTCAGCTTCGTTTTTCTCAGAGAGATATATCTTACAGTGTATGAAAAACTTGACTCCCAAAGTTACTAAGTTATGAAGTGAGGCTGTGTCCTTATAGAACATGGATACAGCCTACTTACTGCAAATAAGGTAGCTAAACAAATTACTTTCTAGTCTGTCTATCCTTTTTGAGTAAGTGTCCAAACGGTTAAAGATTTGACTTTGCAAAGCCTATTTAGATCCACTTCTTTAGCTCCTTGTCTCTTCTATATCTCTCCAAGCTTCCTTGTAGGCTTTCCAGAGCACATTACAGATTGTGGTCCATAAAGTGCATTGGCTTGTTGCAGGTTTCTGACTTGTACAATTTCTTCAGTATTTTGTCTCCAAGAATGTATTCGAGAAGTGACTAAGTAAGTGATTCGAGAACTAGAATTGACTTGATCGATAACTCTGAGTTCTCGAATACTGTTATATTGACATATCGAACCACTTCTCGAATAGCTCTTTTCCATCAGGATTCCTTGAGTTGTCGAATAGAATATTTGACTTATCGAATCCTCGAGATATCGAATAGCTTTCTGAGTCCTTGAGATATCGAATGGAACTTTGACTTGTTGACTCTTTGAGAACTCGAATACCATCTTGACTTGTTGATTTCTTGAGTTCTCGAATAGAGTAGTAGACATATCGAATCCCTGAGATATCGAATGAGATATCGAACAGTGTATTCAGAGATATCGAATAGTGTTTTGAGATATCGAATCTCTGACTTCTCGAATGCTGGACTTCTCGAATAGACAAGTATACTTCTCGAATTGGTACTTAGGCAAATTCTTCATTTCTTCAAATCCCAACTGTGATTATTTGACAGTCTTTAACTCCTTGCTTGAGGCATGAACCTTGGAACTTCTTTCAAGCATTATTCTAGACTCTATTTGTACAATTACACAACTAGGATTTGATGCCTACTACAAGTACAATACAAACAGAAACTCTACAACTAGAGGTTCCCTCAGTTAAGAGGTCATGTAAGTAATGCAAAGCATTACAAACAATTAGGCTTGTTATTAGATGTATACAGGCATGCCTCTGTAACTAACAGGAAGTGCAAATCAGCAAGCTGGAAGTGCAAATCAGCAAGCTGGAGGTGCAAATCAGCAAGTTGGCAGTGAAAATCAGCAAGATGAAAGTTTAGAACAGCAAACTGAAGATGAAGATAGAAATGAAAGTCAGCAAGTCAAGGATGATGTAGACAATAACAATCAGCACGCTGGAAGTTCAAGTCAGCAAGCTGAAATGGAAGATACAATCTCCAAAATTTCAAAAATGACTTTAGAAAGTCATAGAGGGTCAAGGGCTACTGAGAAACTTCCTATCAATGATCAGTCACCTCGAGCAAAGATAAGAAAATCAACTCATGAAGAAATAGCTCAACATTCTTTACCAAGGGCAACAAGAATGGTCAAGAATCATCCTCCAGAGTTAGTCATTGGTGACATTACTGATGGAATTACTACAAGAAGAAGAAAAGCAAATTATTGTGCTCATGCAGCCTTCCTAGCTCAAGAAGAACCCAAAAATATCAATGAAGCATTAGAAGATGAGAATTGGATCATGGCTATGCAAGAAGAATTAAATCAGTTCGAAAGATGTGAAGTTTGGGAACTTGTCAAGCCACCAGAAGATGCTTCAATCATTGGCACAAAATGGGTATTTAAAAACAAAGTTGATGAATTTGGCACCGTTACTCGAAATAAAGCAAGGCTTGTGGCTCAAGGATATAATCAATAAGAAGGCATTGACTTTGATCAAACTTATGCTCCTGTTGCTCGTTTGGAATCAATAAGGATGCTTCTTGCCTATGCATGTTTCAAAAAATTCAAGCTATATCAAATGGACGTAAAGAGCGCATTCCTAAATGGCTTGCTGGAAGAAGAAGTTTATGTAAAATAGCCTCCTGGATTCGAACATGAACAGTATCCAGACTATGTGTTCAAGCTAAAGAAGGCTCTTTATGGTTTAAAGCAGGCTCCAAGGGCTTGGTACAAAAGGCTTAGTAAGTTTCTCATCAAAAATGGATTTATTCGAGGTAAAATTGATCCCACATTATTTATTAAGCAAGATGGTAAAGATATTCTTATTGTTCAAATATATGTGGATGATATTATTTTTGGAGCTACTAATGAATCTATGTGTGAGTGGTTTTCCAAGTGTATGCATAGTGAGTTCGAAATGAGCATGATGGGTGAGCTCAATTATTTCTTGGGTCTTCAAATCAAGCAATCTAAGGATGGAATTTTTATACATCAATCCAAGTACACAAAAAGTCTACTCAAGAGATTCGGTTATGAAGATGTTAAATCAAAATCAACTCCTATGATTCAAAACAGCAAGCTGTTTGCAGATGAAAATGGTAAGGCTATTGATATTAAAAAGTATCGAGGTATGATTGGTAGCTTACCATATCTAACTGCTTCTAGACATGACATCATGTATAGTGTGTGTGTTTGTGCTAGGTTTCAATCCAACCCTAAAGAGTCTCACTTAAATGCTATTAAAAGAATATTTCGATCTCTAAGTGGTACCATTTCTCTTGGTTTGTTCTATCCTATCACAAATACTTTTGATCTTGTTGGGTATAGTGATGCAGATTATGCAGGTTGTCAAGTTGATAGAAAAAGTACTAGTGGTGTTTGTACATTCCTTGGACAAAGCTTAGTTTCATGGCAATGCAAGAAACAAACCTCTATTGCTTTATCCATGGCCGAAGGAGAATACCTAGCAGCTGGAAGTTGTTGTTCTCAACTTCTATGGATGATTCAAACACTGAGAGACTTTGATATCAAGTGTGGAAGGATTCCAATAAATTGTGACAACACTAGCACCATCAACATTTCAAAAAATCCGGTGAATCACTTAAGAACGAAGCATATAGATGTTCGACACCACTTCTTGAGAGATAATGTTGCTAAAGGAAAGATAGAGTTGGTCTTTGTTCCAACTAAATTTCAACTAGCTGATATTTTCATAAAGCCCCTTGCTGAAGAGAGATTTTCAGTCATTCGAATGCAACTTGGTATGTGTTTTATGTAGAACAGCATGCTGGATGATAAGTACTGGACAGGTTAGCTTACCATTTGTTCCAGTTACATATTATACATGGCATAATGTTTATGATTAACACTTCTGGCTTACCATTTCTGTGAAATTAGATATCCTATGAATCTATGTGTCCTGAATTGATAATATATGCTACATGATTATATTGTGTTAAAATTGATTGAATTTCTAGAAAATTTCTTTCATCAGTTCGAAATAGGAATTAATTGGACTTTTGTTTTTCTTGTTTGTTTCTATCTAAATATTTTTTTATTATTCCATATATTTCTATTCGATTATTTTACTGATATGTTAATGAGATATTTAGTTTCTTTTTTAATCCTAAAAACTCTCCCCTAATATTTATCAAAACAAAAAGAGGAACCGTCAGTCTACCCCCAAATTCAAACCGAGCAAAAGAAATTAGGGCTTTCTCTCTCTCTCTCTCTCTCAGGCGGCGATCCTCTAGGGTTTGATAAAAATGGCTCGTACTCGTGCTCGTAAGTCTTCACTTGAAGCAAACCAGACTCCATCAAAGGGAGATACATCCATTGTCGACCTTGCCTCTCCTGGAAATCTCAGTGGTGATGAAGCATCACATACTCAGGAATCGAAGAAGTTCAAAAGGGTTCCACAGTTCATTGGGTCTGAGTTTGAATCAAGATATGCTGATATGGAACTAGGCACTCGTCAATTGATTCATGGGGCTCTAATCTCGAGTAAGATTCTTCCGATTTTGCATGAGTGTGGAGTTATGAAGTTGTTTATTGATATTGGCCTTGGAGATTTCATTCTAGATTTACCTAAAATTTATTATCCTGATCTTGTTCGTGAGTTCTATGCTAACTTGCATGAGGACTCTTATGGCAATATATTGTCATCTGTTAGAAAGCAGAAAATCCAACTCAACCCTCCAATGTTAACCTCTATTTTATCAATTGATTCTGATAGTAATACCAATATCTATACTGCCCAAAGTGCTATTGCTCTTCCTGATTTTTCAGTTCAAGATCAATTGAAAATAATCTATGATACTGAGGACACAGTAGATGCTACCTCTCATGCTACCACAAACGTGTCCCCTCTAGCCCACTTGATTTTTAAGATTGCTAGGTCTCATATCTGTCCTCGGGTAGGCAACAAGTCCAGCTTCACTAACCAAGATATCATTGTTGTTGCTATGAAAACCTTTTGATGTGCCAACTCTGATTATGAGAAAAATGATTGGGACAGTTGAGAAGTCCCACACTGGGATTCCATATGCTCAATTTCTTACCAAGGTTTTTGAAAGGTACAAGATTGATGTTAAAGGCACTACAAAGCTCAATGTTAGGGACACTTTTGATGAAAAGGCCTTAAGTCAGAATAACATCCAACTTGAGAATGGAGAAGTTTCTAGGATTATTACCTCTCCAACAGTTGAGTCTATCCCTGCAATTGGAGAACCTTCAAACCCCACCCCTGGTGCATCTGAGTTTGCCTCTACTGAAATGCTCGTATTGAAATCAATTCAGACTGATGTTATGCTAAACACTGGGGATATTAAGGATATTAAGAAAGATTTGCTGGAAATCAAGAAGGATCTCAAAACTGTAAAGGCAGATTGTCAAACCATCAAGTCAGTTATCAAGGGGTTTATCGGTGACATGAAAACTTTGAAGGATATGATGATGAAGTCTGCTGGAGCTACCTCTGCTGCTCACTCTACAATCGAGCATGATCAAAGTCTTGAAGACTTGGCCAATGCAGCTGTTAAATATGGGGATGACCAAGATGGTGACACTGAGGCCACCAAATCAGATGGGGCTGCTGTTGGGGGTGCTGTTGACAAGCTTCCTACGGACTCTTAATTTTTTGATGAATTAAGGGGGAGAACTTAGGAGAATTATTGTTTAACTTTTATTTGTTGAATGCCATGCTGTTGAACTTTTGTTGGTTTTTTTGGTTGAACCTGGTTTTATGTATGCTTATGTGGTACTTGAACTGGTTTGTGTCTTTTAAATATGTTCTGTTTGATTATCCACTGTTCTCACTGTGCGTTTTTAGTGATAAGATAATTATTGTTTTATATCTAATGTTGAAGTGCAGGGATTTAGGGGGAGTTTATGAGAATTCTCCTAAATTGGTTGTAATCATCAAAAAGGGGGAGATTGAAACTCCTAAGTTTTGATGATAACAAACAGCAAGCCATCTGGCTTCTTTATAGATATAAAAACAGCATGCCATATGTATATGTGCTAACTTGGTTTTGCAGGAAATACAGCTTACCAATTACATATTCAGTCTGAATCAAACAACAAGCTATTTAGACAAATGGCGTACCAGTTTCGCAGAATAACAAGCTGTTTTCATCCTGGCAGTTTTTATCGAATATCAAGAAATCAAGAATATCAAGTGGAAACATTGTTAGGAATATTTGTTAGGGCCCTCTGAGTATTATTCATATTCAATCAGTCATATTCACATACATATTGGGAGACACAACAATATTCCTTGACTTTAAATATGAAAAGTAAAGTTCTACTTTTCCATACCCATACCTCCACTAAAAACAATCACATGTCAACTATTGTCTTATATTCTCTTTGCTATATTCATTCTAAACACCACCTGCTATACACGTTAATCACTACTTCATCTTGCTCCTCCCACGTTCTTATTCATCAATGAGTAACGGATACTTTTATATCCGTTGGAGCTCATCAAGATAGAATCTCTCTTGTTTTCTGCTCATCTATTTAAGGAATGATCTTTCTCAGTTCTATGCACCAATCTTGAATATCGATTAAGTGCATAAATACAAGCTACACATACAACTTCAAGCTTTCATTGCAATATTCTTCAAACCTTTCAAACCCATTTCATTCGTATATATTTATATATATTCAGAGGGTCATAGGTTGAGTTGTATCATTCAAACATTTGTATTGTTCAGATTGTATTTAATTGTTGCTATACAAACGTTGGCTTAACGTTTAGGGTGAGTCGAACTAGACTAGAGAAGTAAGCTTGGGAAGTGTTACTTAGAAAGTTAGTTCTGCACAGGAAACAGCAAGCCATTTGTAAGCAGCAGGGTATAAGGGAGATATATTGTTGTATCTTGTAATCGGATCATAATTGATCAATAATATATTCTCTTACCAAGTTTGGTAAGGGACCAGGACGTAGACCATAGGGGTTTAGGGCTCGAACCTGGCTAAAAGATTGTGTGTCTCATTTTACTTACTGCTTATTTCATACTGCACTGCATATTAAACACAAACAGCGTGCCATTTGTAAACTGTGTTATTACAAACAGCAAGCTGTTTCTGGTATTTTTCAAAATAGTTCATAATTAAGCATTGTTAGCCATAAACACCTATTCACCCCCCCTCTAGGTGTTGTTTTCATTATTCTGTAATTTATGTAATATTCGTAAATTTTTTTGAAATTTTGACATTTATATTATATTTGTTTAAAAATAAAAATTTTACATTTTTATCCAATAAAAAATATTTTTAAGGCTTAATGATTTTAATTAGGGGTTAAAAATATTTTGGGGGTATTAATTTTCGATTAATATAAATAGGAATCAGATTTTTTTTATTTATTAATCATTCATAAAATCAAATTTTTTATAAATAAATAAATATGAAAATATATTTTCTCTCTCTTGTTCTTGAGGATCAAAGCTGAATTTGAAGGTGTTATTGATATCTGATTTTGGTGTTCTTATACCCAAATCGAAGTTCTCGAAATCTAGTTTGATAATCTCCACCCAGATTTCACGAAAGGTAATTTTCTGATTTGCTACGATTTTCCTTTTAATTCGAAAATTATGGTTCTTAGCAAGAATTAGGATTTTCCATTTCTGAGATTTTCCAGCTGTTTTGACGATGTTTATAGCTTCATATGGATGCCAGGAGTTCATGTACATGATCAATTTCATCATTGAATCAATAGTTTATTCAATTCGAAAATTAGGGTTCTTGAGCCTAAATTGGGGCTTTTTGATTGAGTGATTTTCCAGTTGTTTTGATGAGTCCATTAGCTTTCTATGATGATTTAAAGTAAATTTGAGTATCTAATTGCTATGTTTATATTCGATTTATTGCAAACCGAGTTAAGAGTTTTTGTTAGTTCATAAAATCAATTGTACCGTATTTATGTGTTATTGTTCATGTAATTGATTGTTGCTATGAGATTTGTTATAGCTTAAGCTTCGTTTTGATGTATAGAATGTTGAGGTTGGTTTCCGTTTTGTGTAAAAACGAATTTTTGGCCGGATTTTGTTGAAGCTCGCCGGCGACAAGTCTTTTCTTCAATTTTCGGTCATTTTGGTTGCGTTTTTGATTACTTCGATCGCATAATTGTTTTCCTCATGAAAAACTCTTTCAGATCCAAACTAACCTAGCGTGATTTGCTTGTGTTTTTAGGTTGGCCGGAATTATTGGTTGTCACCGGACCTCCATTAACGGTGGTTGAAGGTTCTTGGTGATGAATGTGTGGAGATGGTGATGAATAGTGCTGTTTGATCCGTTTTTCTGTAAAACTTTTCAGAAAACTGTTTTTGGGTCATATTTTTATAATTTTTTTTAAAAATTCACAATTCTTTTATGAATTATTATTTTAATTTCTAAAAATTAAATTTAAATATTTAATTATTTTTAAATAATAATTTAATTGATTTAATTAGTTGATTAATTCATTTTAATTGATTTATTATATTAATTAGTTATTATTTAAATATATAATTGACTTAATTGAATTTAAATATTTTTATTATAAAAGATTTGTTATTTTTATGAGTTGATTAATAAATAATTAATTTAAATATTTCAATTAATTTAATTATTTATTGAATTATTCTTATTAATTTCATATTAATTAAACCGCTTGTCCGTTTTAAACGAGACAAGTATTTCTGAAATCAGAAAAACGACCCGGTTCTTATAAAAATAATTTTAAGTTAAAATTCAACTTTTAAATTTGGGTCAACTTTTTACCAAACCTTTTTAATAAGTTGGTTATATCTAGTGATTAGGATTTTGACCCGTTTTCTGTTTTAAAATATGATCGGATCTACGAGCTATGTGTATTATATTCTTATGTTCAGTTAATTATCAGAAGTGAGTTATCTGATCTGTTTTGTGAAAGTTACTTGCTTAAGTGCTATTCGTGCTATGTGTTGATTGGTTACGTGACAAGTATATATGTATTTAATTCGAGGATTAATGATTTATCTCTAGGGTTAATTATTGTCTTGAGGATTAATGATGACTTATTTCGAGGATTAATTGTTGTTTCGAGGATTAATTGGTTATTTACGTTCTCTTTCGGGGAATAAGGTATCTGTTTTGAGGAATATTTATTTGTTTAATTCGATGATTAATTGGTGAATATTGACTTAGGAATGTCAGCGGAGTTAAGTTGGTATGAGACGAAGAAGGTTGGAGATGGATGCAGGATTGTTTGTGGTTGTTGGATTTATTGTGAGGTGTCTTAACACCGGGAAAATGTCTATGTTCGAAGGGGGACATTTCCAATTATTTTCTTCGGACAGAGATATTGGTAAGCATGGTTAATACGTTTAACTTAAGTTTGTAAGCGATTATAAAATATCAAAATCTCGTCTAGAGGCTGAAGTATTGTCTGGTGTGTGACTATAGAAGTAGACGTGCGGGCTCGATGTCAACGGATCATACTCGTGGCAAACGCAAGAGCGTCAAACCAACGAATGATTACAACAGAGGATGTGATGACGTAAGATAGAAGAAGAAGAAAATCGTATTACTTCGACGTTACATAATAGCTAAGGACCACAGGCAAGTATTTTCTTGATCATCCTAAACACTTTTTATTTTCTGTTTCATTTATTCATATCATGACAAATAGTTATTGTTCAGAGCTATTTGTGGTTCTTAAATATTTTTGTGCAAACATCGTTACTTGATACTGGTACCCTTGATGTGGGGAATTGTGTAAGAAAAACTCTTCATATCCTTATTACCGTAGTAATAATAGGATATGACCTATATTTAAAACTAAGCATTTTCTTTTGAATTCAGAAATTGCTCTATTGGATTGGAAAATAGTAAAGCGTAGGCGGCCACGTTGAGTAGTTGGTCCAGCTATATTTAAGGAGGATATGGTAACCATACCATCTTCCTATAGGCTAACATTACTTGCCTGTTTTGGTACCACAAAAATCCTTGTTATACCTACGGGTATAGAAATGTACCGGTAGTTATAAAGGGGTCCCATTGCTTAAGAACCTGATCAGGGGGCAATGGTGTTTCAGTTATATATTGTTAGATATAATTGATGTGATTTAATGTCAGTGTTTAAGTGTTACAGGTAAAAAGAGTTTAACTTGTTATTGAAAGCAGTCGTAGCAGAGTTTGAATATACGCTGATAGCTGGAAGCGCAAACGCTGACAGAAGAAAGCGTAAACACTGCTAGCTGAACACAAGGAAGCGCAAACACTGCTGGCTAGGAGAGCAACAGAGTTTGCTAAAGTCTGTCTACTGGAAACGTCTACAAGTTAACAGAGTTTGAAAATTAATTCAAGATTAATATGGAAGCAATATCTTTGAAGATTGGATAGTTGTCAAAGAGATTGAGTTGACTTAGAAGACGTGTAGCAATCGTAATTGATATCAATTGTATAGCTTAATTATAGGAGAATCAATTAACGATTGTACGTAGCTGTATATCTTATAAATACAGTTAGGTTAACCCTAGAAGGGTATCTATCGTGAACGAATATCATTCATTGTAACCTAAGCAGCTCTCTGTGATATTTTACATCACTGAGAGAGGAATTATTAATTCCAAACAGTTTTAAGTGCTGAAACGTGTGTTCTTGTTATTTACTCATACAATACTTGATTATATATTGTGTATTCGACCTAACAAGTGGTATCAGAGCCAATCTGTTACTTTATTACAGTTAAAGATCCAAAACACAATAGTAATCAATGGCAGAGATTCCTCCTCCATCAGGTTCTGAGAAAGCACCTACTACTGTTAGTAGGTATGAAACGATTAGGGTTCCAATACTCAAGCCATCAGAATATGCAATCTGGAAAGTAAAGATGACCATGTTTTTGGAAGCCACAGATCCAGAATATCTTGATAGAATTTATGAAGGTCCTCATAAACCTACAAAGTTAACTGCTGCTGCTGCTGCTGCTGGTGAGGAATCAAAGGTGGTTCCTAAGGAAAAGAAAGATCTAACTGCTGAGGATCTTTCATCTATTGCTAAGGATGCCAAAGTAAGGCACTTACTTCACAGTGCTCTGACAATGTTATGTCTAACAAAGTGATTAACTGCACAACTGCAAAGGAAATTTGGGATGCACTTGAGGTTAGATGTCAAGGAACTGCTGCAATTAAGAAGAATAGGAGGAACGTACTCACACAGGAGTATGAGCATTTTGAGGCAAAGTCTGAAGAAACCATGACAGAAACATTCGACAGATTCTGTAAACTGCTCAATGATCTATCATTGGTTAACAAAGAATATGATCTAGAAGACTCGAATCTCAAGTTTCTTCTCTCTCTTCCTGAAAAGTGGGATGTGAAAGCAACCACTATAAGAGACAACTATGATCTTGCTGATATTGAGATTGATGAAATCTATGGACTGCTCAAGACTCATGAATTGGAAATGGAGCAGAGAAATAGAAGATCAAGCAGGAAGTCAAAGTATGTTGCTCTGAAAGTTGAAGAAAAATCTTCAAAGAAAGAAGCATCAAGGAAGAAGGCAAAAGGAAAAGCCTTGGTCATCCATTCAGAAAGTGAGTCATCAAACACTGATGTTGACTCAAACACAGATGGATCATCTGATTCTGAAGATGATGAAGAGATGATGCAAATGGCTGCATTGATGGTAAAGACCTTCAAGAAGATGGGATTCAAGAACTTCAAGAAGGGAAAGAGATTCTCCAAGGATTACTCAAAGTCTGACAAGAAAAATTTCAGAAAATCTGAGGGAAAGGACTTCAAATCTGGTAAGAAAGATAAGTCTGAGATTCAATGCTACAAGTGTAAGGAGATGGGTCACTATGCTCCTGAGTGCAAAAAGGGTAAAATTGAAAAGGCACTCTACACCAAAGGCAGAGATTGGGCAGACACCTCAGATTCAGATGAGGAGGTGAACTATGCACTCATGGCCTCTACTCAGAATGAAGATTCTGAACTAAAGGTACCTCCAACTACCTATGCTTATAATACTGATAATATAACTGAATTGAGAATTTATCTTAAAGCATTACATATCAGTTATAGGGATCAGACTTTAGAAAATGAGAGAATCAAGAATGAGTGTTCTCAACTCAAAGAAAGAAATAAACTTGTTGAGGAACAACTTGAAAACATGAATAAAATTAAAAAAGAGAGAGATGATGTTGTGTTCATAGAACAGGAGTTGCTAGGTAAGTATAAGCAACTAGAATCTGAATTGGAGGATGCTAAGCACATTATTAAAACTTGGACACACTCTGGAAAAGACACTCAAGAGGTTTTTCAATCAGACACAGTAGGTCTAGGTTATTCTGAGGATGATGTGCTTAGGTTTAAGAATACAGTCAAGATTAGACCACCTCTTTCTTCTAAGAAATTTGGAACATTTGTTCATGGTACTGTTAAAACTGAACATGGAGCTGTTGAAAGTGAGCCAGTAAAAACCTGTGTCAAACAGGTTAATATTGGTTCAATGACAGATAAACAACTCAAGCATAAACTTAAAGAAATAAAATCTGTCAACAAACAGAGAATGCCTAGGAAAAACAGAAATGGAAAGGTAGGCATAACATCAGGAATTAAGCCAATGCTTGCTACATTTGCACCTAGAAAAACTTGTCATAATTGTGGTAGCACTAATCATCTTGCTAGTTTTTGCAGGAAGAACAAAGACATTAATTCTTTACCCTCCAAATCTGGAGTGAAAAAAGGATAATGTCAAGCCAAGACCACAAGCTCTGTGCAAACATTGTGGAAGTAGTTGGCACTCAATTTATACTTGCAAGAATTATCATGCTATTTATCATAATTATTATGAACTGAAACCTAATTTGAAATGGGTTAAAGTTGATTCTACAAGTACTAAGAATGAAAATGTTAGTTTAAACTCTGATAATGACAAATCCGCTGCAAAAACTAACAGATTCAATAAAGCAAAAGGATCCAAGCAAGTCTGGATCCTTAAAACTAACAATCAGTGATTGTTTGTGATTGCAAGGCACCAGGGTAAGTACCCTAGTCGTGGATAGTGGATGTTCAGGACACATGACTGGAAATAAAGCCCTGCTATCAGAGTATGAGGAGAAGGCTGGCCCAAAAGTTTCCTATGGAGATGGCAACATAGGACATACTCTAGGATATGGCAATATTAATCTTGGAAGTGTCATCATCACAAATGTAGCTCTGGTTCCAGGACTCAAGCATGATCTGCTTTCTGTGAGTCAAATCTGTGACAGAGGATATCATGTAGATTTTTAGCCTGAATATTATCAAGTCATCAGTAAATCTACAGGGAAAGTTGCTCTAGTTGGAAACAGACACAATAACATCTATGAAATAAAATTGTCAACAAACTCTGATGGCAAAGCAGTGTGTCTTTCAACAAGAATGTCCAGTGAAGAGAGTTGGAAGTGGCACAAGAAACTCTCTCATTTGAACCTGAACAACATCAATGAGCTAATAAAGAATGATCTTGTAAGAGGACTACCAAAGTCTTTGTTGAATGTAGAAGGCCTGTGTGATTCTTGTCAAAAGGCCAAACAGAGAAAAGCCTCTTTCAAAAGCAAATCTGAGTCTTCAATTGTTGATCCTTATCATCTTCTACATGTTGATCTTTTTGGACCAGTGAATGTTATGTCTCTTGGAAAGAAGAAATATGCTCTAGTCATTGTTGATGAATACACCAGGTACACATGGGTGTATTTTCTAGCAAAGAAGGATGAAACTGCATTAACACTGGCAGAACATATATTGCAACTGGACAAAGGGTCAAAGAATCAAGTGAAGATTATCAGAAGTGACAATGGAACTGAATTCAGGAATTCAATAATGGAAGAATTTTGCAAGAACAATGGAATTAAACAAGAGTTTTCTGCACCTGGCACTCCACAACAAAATGGTGTAGTTGAAAGGAAGAACAGAACTTTGATAGAAGCTGCCAGAACTATGCTTGATGAAGCAAAATTACCAACCTATTTCTGGGCAGAAGCTGTTCAAACAGCTTGTTTCACTCAGAATGCCACTCTGATAAATAAGCATGGAAAAACACCATATGAAATGGTGAGAGAAAAAAAGCCAAACCTGAAATATTTTCATATTTTTGGGTGCAAATGCTTTGTGCTGAAAACTCATCCTGAACAGTTGACCAAATTTGATTTGAAGGCAGATGAAGGAATTTTTGTTGGCTATCCACTGTCAACTAAAGCATTCAGAGTTTATAATCTGAGAACTAGAGTGATCATGGAATCTATTCATGTGTCTTTTGATGACAAGAAAATAACTGGACTTGAAGATGTAAATGAACATGATCAACTACACTTCGAAAATGAAGATTTAATCTCTAATGAATTAAACTCTGATGAGTCTAATCTGACAAACTCTGAACCTCTACTGGTAAATACTGAAGAGACCTTTCAGCCAGAAACAAGAGAAGAACCAGTTGAGGGGGAGCATGAAGAAACTCATCAAAGTGATAACTCAAATTCTGATAATGACTCAGCTGAAAATTCTGAATCAAACTCTGGTGACTCAAACTCTGAAAGTCAAAAATCTGACAGTTCACACACTGAGCAGTCACATTCAGGGGGAGCCTCAGAGAATGAAGAAAGATATCAAGAAAATCAGGAGAACATGGATTAAGGGGGAGGATCCAACTTTGAAAGAAGTCAATTGCCTTCAGCTAGGAAATGGACCAAATCTCACACACCTGATTTAATCATTGGTGATCCAGATGCAAGAGTAAGGACAAGAAGTGCAACAACAAATGAATGTCTGTTTCATGCATTCCTGTCACAAAATGAACCAAAGAAAGTTGAAGAAGCTCTTAAAGATGTTGACTGAATAACAGCAATGCAAGAAGAGTTAAATGAATTTGAAAGAAATGAAGTGTGGACACTAGTACCAAGACCAAAGAACAGGTCTATTGTTGGTACTAAGTGGGTTTTTAGAAACAAAACTGACAGTGAAGGGGTTGTTACAAGAAACAAAGCCAGACTTGTGGCAAAAGGCTATTCACAGCAAGAGGGGATAGATTATGATGAGACTTTTGCACCAGTTGCCAGATTGGAGGCAATAAGGATGTTTCTTGCTTATGCTTCTCACAAGAAATTCAAGGTTTTTCAAATGGATGTGAAAAGTGCTTTTCTGAATGGAAAACTTGAAGAAGAAGTGTTTGTTGAACAACCACCTGGTTTTGTAGATCCAAAATATCCTGACCATGTCTACAGGCTAGACAAGGCACTTTATGGACTTAAGCAGGCACCGAGAGCATGGTATGAAACCCTAGCTCAGTTTCTTTTAGAAAGTGGATTCAACAGAGGTACAATTGATAAAACTCTATTTTATTTCAAATCTGGAAGTGACTTGCTTTTAGTTCAAATATATGTTGATGATATCATTTTTGGATCTACTAATGATAAACTCTGTAAGAAGTTTTCCAAGCTCATGCAGTCCAGATATCAAATGAGTATGATGGGAGAGCTAAGTTACTTTCTAGGCTTACAGGTGAAGCAAACAGATGATGGAATTTTTATCAATCAAGCAAAACATACCAGAAATCTTCTCAAGAAATTTGGTATGCTTGACTGTTCATCTGCAACAACTCCCATGGCAACTGCAACAAAATTGGACAAAGATACAGGATCATCAGTAGATATGACAAGTTACAGAGGATTGATTGGCTCTCTTCTCTATCTAACAGCAAGTAGACCTGATATCATGTATGTAACATGTCTGTGTGCAAGGTTTCAGGCATATCCAAGAGAACCACATTTAACAGCTGTGAAGAGGATTTTCAAGTATCTCAAGGGAACTGTAACTTTAGGGCTGTGGTACCCAAGAGAATCAGATTTCAAACTACTTGGTTACTCTGATGCAGACTTTGCAGGCTGTAAGATTGACAGAAAAAGCACAAGTGGAAGTTGTCAATTTCTTGGTGACAAACTTGTTTCTTGGTACAGCAAGAAACAGAAATCAATATCCACATCTACAGCTGAAGCGGAGTATATTGCTGCTGGTAGCTGCTGTGCACAGATTCTATGGATGAAGAATCAACTGCTGGATTATGGATTGAGGTATAGCAAAATACCTATTTTCTGTGATAACCAAAGTGCTATTGCAATGACAGGTAATCCAGTACAACACTCAATGACCAAGCACATCAGCATAAGGTATCACTTTATCAGAGAGCATGTAGAGGAAGGCAACATTGAGCTTCACTTTGTGTCTACAGATCAACAACTTGCAGATGTCTTCACCAAGCCTTTGAGTGAAGTAGCATTTACAAGGCTGGTCAATGAACTAGGAATGGTCTCTGGTTTTGACTAAACATGTTGGTTAGACTCAAAATTTTCTTATAAAATGTGTTGCTCATATTTCTGTGAATTGTTAAGTGCTATGTGAACTTTGTTGTTTAAACTCTGTTATGCAGACTCTGTTCACATGTTTCTGTTCTCACACTGTTAAACTCTATCAGCATGTTTGTCGGTCATACACTGTTAATATGTTTGATAAACTCTGTGAATTCTAAATTGATTTTTGTCTGAATGAAAACACCAATGAAGAAAAATGTATGGAGCATGATTCTCAGTGAATAAATCAAGATTCTTTCTGAGTCACTGTGATCTAATCAGAAATTGTGCAGTAAGTTAACACAGCATGATACTGTTTCATATTTAGAGCATCTCTTAGTTTATTTGGTCCTAAACTCTGAGTCTATGAATAATGTGTGCATTGCCTCTCATTAATAACTTCTGATATTGATGAACTCTAAACTCTGATCAGTAACACTCTGTTTCCAAGACATACATAGTTCTTGATGATTCCTTGTTTGTACTTGTGAAAATTTTAAAACTTGAGATGTGTCATTGTTTAGTTTGGTGAGAAACAATTCATGTCTGCACCCTGTGAGATTTTGAGCCACATAAGTGATTGATACATTTTATATCAATCGGATTTTATTGATGTGTGATGTTCATCAGTGAGTATGTTGCTCTAGAACTTGTATTAAATCATTTTGAGACTACATGATATGTGTGTGCATGAAAATGATAAAGGCACTAGGATTTACCATCTTTCTTCAAACACTGTTCATAAATACCACCCTTAGTAAACCCCTTTGAGCCTAATTAACTGCTCATTTTTCTTAAACTCTGACGTATTAAGAGCAGTTATATTATTTTGGAAAATCAAATGCAAGCAGGTGAGTGTTTCTCAAGAAAAAGGAAAGTTTACTCAGTATATATAAATTTATATAAAAAAAAGGGGGGGTATATATATACTGATCATCTTGTACAAATATGTACTAACAGTGTGACTGAACACTTTGGTCTGTTAAATTGTTCAGTCCGAAATTCATTTTTTTTAAAAAAACATCTCTTCTCACCTGTTTGAACTTACTACATTACAACCCTGAATAAAGTCCTTTTGATTTGTGCATATTGATAGAGTATATTTTTATATATATTTTAGATGATTTTATTCTCATATTTATTGTGTTTTGCATTGATTTGGATTTTTATTTAATAGATTTTATTGTTTTATTGTAGGAAATAAAGAATTCATGACTTGGAAGGATTTGGAGCAAAAAGAGCTATTTTGGAGATAAAATAGGAGAAAATTCGTATTATTAGGCTACATGGGCTGTTCTACACTGTTTTGGCCATATCTTGAGTTCCAGAAGTCCGTTTGAGGCCCGTAAACTGTCCACGCGAAGCTTGTGGAATTTTCTTTAATTCAGAGGTGGTCCAGTAATTAAAATCCAAATGGAAGAGCCCAGAAACAGAGGAGTAAATAAAGTGACGAATTTTAATTAAGGAATCCTATTCAGTTATGGAATCCTACTTGTAATTTATTTAGAGTATTAAAATACTTTTATTGGGCAAGACTTTTAGAGCCTATATAAACACATCTAGGGTATTATTTTATGGGGAGATACATATGTGCTCCTACTCTTAGGAGCTAGGGTTTTGGAGAGGAGACATGAATTTCATTCTTGTGACAGGATTGATGATTGCAGGTTTTCTTATCTGAATTTCTTCTCAATTCTTATTAGTTTAATTATGTTTTCTTGTTTTACTAGTTGTTTTACTTGTTTAATTATTAGTGAGTAGTTATTTCTAGGGCTAAAAGGGAAGCCATGTTTGCACTAATATTGGCATGATTTTCATAGTGGTTTGATTGGTTATGGTTAATTCTGATTGATATGTTTTAATCATTAATTTGTGTAATCGGCCGATATCATGGATTAATTATATGCAAATAGGGGTATGGATCGAGAGATTTACTTACTAGAGGCACACATACGATTAGCAGAATTGAATTTGAGTGCGAGAGCATCATTGGATTTCTGAGAGCATTAATGCTTGGAAAAGATTAACTTGACTCTAATTACCTGATTTATTTAATTACTAAAAGTGGTTAATTGTGTTGAATGTTTCGAGAGTGTTAATGCTTGAGAGAGATTAACATACTCTAGTTATAGGATCACATTGATTGCTTTAGCTTAAGAGCCAATTGTGTAAGCATGGTGGACCTGATTGCCCTAGGTTTTAAATAATTTGTTTATCATCTGTTTAATTAGTGTTAATTTAGTTTAATTAGTTAATTAATAATTCTCCAATAATCGTTTGTCCCTGAAACAATTAGCGATAACTGAAAATGAATTAGTAGAACCTGTCTCCTTGTGGATTCGACCCGCTTGCCATCTGTACTAGCAATAGACACCGTGCGCTTGCGGTTAGGTATAATTTGACATATCAAGTTTTTTGGCGCCGCTGCCGGGGAGACAGCGAGTTTCTATTGATTTTAATTTAGTTGTTTAGATTGTTTCCATTGTCTCGTTGGAACCTTTGTTCCAATTGAGGCAGATTTTACTACGTTTTCTTGGCTTTGTTGAGTGTCTACAGGGTTGCAATGGGTGAAGTTGATACTTTTGCACTACTCTCTTCCATGTTGGAGGCACGCACTCAAGAAATTGCCTCATTCAACCCTACAGAGCCCATTATGCGTCCAATGAGTATCAATGAGATGTCACAAGTGGCCCCTAAAACTTACAACTTCTGTCAAATTTGCGGTGTGCAGGGTCACTATGGTTTTGAATGTTCTTACAATATCTATAATTCTCAGAGTGCTCAGTTGGGACAAATGAATTCTTTTGAAGAAGGATATGGGTACAATCAGTATTCAAACACTTTTGATCAAGAATACGTGAATCAACCAGATTTCTACTACCAGGACAATGGTGCTCAAAATTTTTCATATCATAATCAGCAACAGTTTGAGCAACAATATTATCAGTCATATGAGCAGCCGCCACAGCAAGAATATCAATATCCTCCTCTACAAGAAGATCTACATGTTTCTCAATCCACTGTAGATGTGCAAGCTGATCAGACAAATGAGATGTGGGATATCTTGAATAAACTGCTAAAGAGTACTGAAGAACAAGCCGAGAAGATCAAAGGATTAGAAACTCAAAGTTTGGCGATTGAATCTCAAATTGCACAGTTGGCTAACTCTTCTACTACAGTGCAACTCGACTATTTACCATCATCATATATCCAATCCGAAGAGGACCTGATTGCTATCAATCTCACAAGCGATCAGGAATATGATAGTTTCTCCATGTATGTTGATGATGAGGCCATTGATAAAGAGAAGGAGCATGCCACCGATGACGAGATCAATGATGTTGCTGCTACTGAAAACAATGTGACTGATGATGAGGCTACAAAGGAAAGCAATACAGAGATGGTTGTTGTTTCTCTTCCACAACCTGTGACTAAGCTACCATGTATTGATAAATTTGCTCTCGATCTAGCCTCTACTTACAAGGCTTCTTTGCTCAAGAACACTTATTTCAAGGTTGATGTGATAACAAATGTTGTCCAAGATGATACTTCTCAAATTCTGGTTGAGGATCCATACAAAGTGGCTCCTACGTTTCAAGCTCGAGAAGAGGGAGAAGATGGAAGTGTCTTATTAGCCAATGATGTGATAAGCCAAGATGTCCGAATGGCTCCAGTGAAAGTGAGGAGTGAAGAAAAGCCACCACCAGAACCTCCACCTTATGTCAAGGGAGTTCAATATTTTCGTGGTGTTGAATTTTATCGCTGTTTTATCACAAAGTTTTCCAAAACTGCACAAGCACTCTCTCTATTGCTTATTAATGACATATTTTATTTTACTAATGCTTGTTTGGAGACTTTCTGCAGGATAAAGACAACCACTAACACTCTTGATACTTTTTGTGGTGGCGAGTTTATGATCGAGAAATTTGATATTCCGTCTCCATCGGAGTATTTCTGAGGACGTCAAGCTATTGACGTTAAAGAAGCGCTGCTTGGGAGGCAACCCAAGATTTCATTGGAGGATCGGTGCACTTCATGCTTTTGCATAGGGGAGTACTTCTTTCCTTCTCTTTCATATATAGTAGAATTGCTTAGTTATTTGTTCAACCCAAGCCTTGTTGTGTTCCTTCATCTCATTCTTTAAAAAAAAAAAAAAATTTGTTTTTCTCTTAAAAAAAATAAAAAAAATCGAATTTTTGAGCTCTGTAACGCAGGCTGCGCCTGCGTTACTGCTCCTTCCGCAGTCCGCCCCCTGTGTAACGCAGGCTGCGCCTGCGTTACTGTATTAAGGGCAGCTTGCGCGGGTGATGCGCAGCTTGCGCATGCGCATCTGCAATGGGCGCAGTTTGCTTCTCAATCGCGCAAGTGGCGCGTCCATCAGAAAGAAAAAAAATTTCAGCTGTTCAGTGCTGTGCTGTGCGCTGTTGTTGTATTATAAAAAAAAAAAAAAAAACTTTTTCCACCTCCCATTCTATTTATACTCCCCCTTTTCAACTAATTCTTTTCCTATTTCAATTCCAAAACCCCTATCTTTTCTTCAAAAATTCTAAACCTATTTCTATTCTAATTCTTATTATTATTATTATTATTATTATTATTATTTATTATTATTATTATTACTATTTATTTTATTTTATTTTTTTATTTTTTTTTCTTTTTAATCCCTAAACCTTATTACTACCCAAATTTTTTCCTTTTCACCTTAAAATTTTTAAAATCCATCCTATCATTCCATTATCTATTTATACCCATACATACACACCCAATTTATTATTTTCTTCCTCTACATCTCTAAAAAATTCAAGTTTGGGGGAAAATTAGTACAAGTTCACCTCTTTGATTCGTAGTTGGGATTTTTCTTCTCTAATTTTTTATTACGAATTTGTGTTCTTGTAAATTGGGGGTTTTGTAATATTCTTGTTAATTGGGTATTTTTGGTGTGATATTGCTTGGTGGTTTTTGGTAGGATATTTCTTGGTGGTTGTTGGTGAAGCTATTGTTGAATGCAGTTTTGGTTATTATGGCTCCTAAGCAAATGAGGGATGGTTTTCACACCCGACACCTTGATTCCAGGGGAGTTTTCTTTCTTTTCTTTTTAGTGTAGTTTTATTTTGTTTTTAGTTGTAATTTTGTATTTGTTCCTTAGTTCATTGGGGACAATGAACCGCTTAAGTGTGGGGTGGTGTTCTCAACGTAGTGTATTATTTGTTTAAAAAAAAAAATCCAAAAAAATTAAAAAATTAAAAATACCAAAAATAATTCTAGCCATGCAATTTGATTAGTTGTTGTATTTTGCTTGATACACCCATGCATGCGTAAAATTCTTGTGTTTATGGATGCTTTTGTATGAGAAGTGACGTGCTTTGTTCTTGTGCACACACTTTCACTAGCAAGTTGAAGCTAGTAGACTTAATTGGATGTTGTAAGTGATTAGAATGACATGAATATGTGTAAGATGACTTGGTTTTCATGCTTTGAGTACAAGTAGGTGCGTTAGAGAGTCTTGTTACCTGGGATTGATTATGTTTTGTCACACCAAGTGAGTTTTGAGCCTATATGCATATCTTTTGCATGATTTTTCGTTTGCTTGAGTGTCCACATGTTGTTTACATTGCTAGCACTTACTTGAGATCTTTCTTGAAATGCATGACATTACTTGATGATGAGATGATAAAGGCACTTAGGTTTAACCTCGTGTTTCCCATATTTCCACACATTTTATGCATGATCAATTAGTTAACCCTTTGAGCCTAATCCTATTCTTTCGGTGACACACTACATTACTTGCCATTATCCTTTTTATTCTATTGGCCTTACATTAAATTTGAACCTAAATTGTCAAAGGCTAGTATCGTGTTTAAGGGAGTAATAAGGTGTTCATAAAAGGGGGGTTATTGATGATCATACCGTTGGGGAATATTGATTTTGGTTGATGCTTGCTAGTCGAAATTCATAATAATATCTATGGATCATTGTGTTTATTCTTTAGCTCTCTAAAAAAAAGAGAAAAAAAAGAG
The DNA here is from genome assembly GCA_037693485.1 of Kitagawia praeruptora. Taxonomy (NCBI): domain Eukaryota; kingdom Viridiplantae; phylum Streptophyta; class Magnoliopsida; order Apiales; family Apiaceae; genus Kitagawia; species Kitagawia praeruptora. The sequence continues at coordinate 99,148,893 of CM075352.1, read as the reverse complement.
AAAAAAAAAAGAAAAAAAATAGAAAAAAATTAAAATTTGAGAGCATTCTTATGTTTGTATGATCCTTCTTCATTCGACTAGTCAAGTTATTATGTAAGGGTTATTGAAAAATCCAAGTGTGGGGAAGTATTTGTTTTAATAGAAAGGGAATGGAATGAATGATATTGTTGGGTACTAGCTTTTGACATAACCTTCTTTAGCTTTACTTGACATACCTGGTCCCTAGCCCACGCTACAACCCGAATAAAGACCTTTTGATTGTCATCAGTGATGTATGTTGTGTTGAGAGTGAGATTGATTGCGAGTGTCAAGTTGTGTTTATGATTTTGTTGGAATTGAGTGATACACTTAACCTTGTTCTTGAGTGAATATTTGTTTTTGAGTGAAAGGTGAGTTATTACTTGTTTTGGCATAGGAGATCCCGGGTTTAGACTTAAAGATGTGTTTCTTGTGGGCTTAGCATGATTACCAACGATTTTTACACTTGACATGAATTTTTATGACCTTCTGCATGTTGGTTGAGTAGACTACGTGAATACTTGCACTTTCGACACCAAGACATCGTATGTTTGCTTTGATTCTTAAGTTGATGTGGCATGAGAGGACTTGTGTGTGTGGTGTTGTGTTAGCATTGATCTGTTGCATGGTTGGATGAATTTTGTGGGTATATTCACTATAAACCCTCACGAGACAACACTCGTCCTACTAGGGCTGCCTAGGGGTTTAACGGCTTGTTGCATATGCTCAATGCAATCGTGTCATCTACGAAAGTGATGTTTGTTAGGATTTAGTTTTTATTTCACTTATTTGCCCGAGGACGTGCAAATGCTAAGTGTGGGGATGTTTGATAGAGTATATTTTTATATATATTTTAGATGATTTTATTCTCATATTTATTGTGTTTTGCATTGATTTGGATTTTTATTTAATAGATTTTATTGTTTTATTGTAGGAAATAAAGAATTCATGACTTGGAAGGATTTGGAGCAAAAAGAGCTATTTTGGAGATAAAATAGGAGAAAATTCGTATTATTAGGCTACATGGGCTGTTCTACACTGTTTTGGCCATATCTTGAGTTCCATAAGTCCGTTTGAGGCCCGTAAACTGTCCACGCGAAGCTTGTGGAATTTTCTTTAATTCAGAGGTGGTCCAGTAATCAAAATCCAACTGGAAGAGCCCAGAAACAGAGGAGTAAATAAAGTGACGAATTTTAATTAAGGAATCCTATTCAGTTATGGAATCCTACTTGTAATTTATTTAGAGTATTAAAATACTTTTATTGGACAAGACTTTTAGAGCCTATATAAACACATCTAGGGTATTATTTTATGGGGAGATACATACGTGCTCCTACTCTTAGGAGCTAGGGTTTTGGAGAGGAGACATGAATTTCATTCTTGTGACAGGATTGATGATTGCAGGTTTTCTTATCTGAATTTCTTCTCAATTCTTATTAGTTTAATTATGTTTTCTTGTTTTACTAGTTGTTTTACTTGTTTAATTATTAGTGAGTAGTTATTTCTAGGGCTAAAAGGGAAGCCATGTTTGCACTAATATTGGCATGATTTTCATAGTGGTTTGATTGGTTATGGTTAATTCTGATTGATATGTTTTAATCATTAATTTGTGTAATCGGCCGATATCATGGATTAATTATATGCAAATAGGGGTATGGATCGAGAGATTTACTTACTAGAGGCACACATACGATTAGCAGAATTGAATTTGAGTGCGAGAGCATCATTGGATTTCTGAGAGCATTAATGCTTGGAAAAGATTAACTTGACTCTAATTACCTGATTTATTTAATTACTAAAAGTGGTTAATTGTGTTGAATGTTTCGAGAGTGTTAATGCTTGAGAGAGATTAACATACTCTAGTTATAGGATCACATTGATTGCTTTAGCTTAAGAGCCAATTGTGTAAGCATGGTGGACCTGATTGCCCTAGGTTTTAAATAATTTGTTTATCATCTGTTTAATTAGTGTTAATTTAGTTTAATTAGTTAATTAATAATTCTCCAATAATCGTTTGTCCCTGAAACAATTAGCGATAACTGAAAAGGAATTAGTAGAACCTGTCTCCTTGTGGATTCGACCCGCTTGCCATCTGTACTAGCAATAGACACCGTGCGCTTGCGGTTAGGTATAATTTGACATATCAAGTTTTTTGGCGCCGCTGCCGGGGAGACAGCGAGTTTCTATTGATTTTAATTTAGTTGTTTAGATTGTTTCCATTGTCTCGTTGGAACCTTTGTTCCAATTGAGGCAGATTTTACTACGTTTTCTTGGCTTTGTTGAGTGTCTACAGGGTTGCAATGGGTGAAGTTGATACTTTTGCACTACTCTCTTCCATGTTGGAGGCACGCACTCAAGAAAGACAGCAGTAATAATGGCTTTTACTGCGCGTGATTAAGTAATTCACTGCATGTTTGACACGTGTCCCACTTTCACCCACTCACTTATCATCATGTACCACTTTCACACTATTCTAGGAACGGTTGTGTGTCTTCAATGTAAAAACGATTTAGTTTTATTTTTTTTACTACTCAAATCACTTTTTGTTCCTATCACTCCACATCTACTCATATTTACTTTACCAAAAACACAGCCCTCCTTTATTTTTCACTTTGACATTTTCACAAACACCTTTCTTACAAATCACTTTCACAGTCAATTTTTGCTTATTTCTTGATCTAATGGCATCAAAACCTTTTACTTCGTTTGGTCTTCGTTTTGTGCCTAACAATTTTGCAGCTCTACTTGAGAACGACCGTGCTCCTGAAGCGTTTCACCTTATGCAAAATTTTCTTCGTGACTCTGAAATTGGGCAAGCGTTGATTGAACCTGCTACTCTATCTGCATCTCAGATTGTCACTTTCTGGCAAAACTCAAGGTATATAGATGGAGGAGAGAATGGGACTCCGTCTATCATCTTCACTCATGATGAACAAGAGTTTGTGATAACTCCACAAACTGTTCGAGAGACCTTGGACTTTGACACACACACATCGTATGCTATTATTTCTGAACAGAATCTAAGAGAAATGTTAACAGAGATTGGGTACATGGGATCTCTTGCAAAGCTGGGCAGTGTGAGAAGGCCGAATCTTAGAAAGGAATGGAATTTTTTCTTCGACTGTATCACCAGGACATTCCAGAAGAAAGTCACCAACTGGGATGCCATTCCAATGGATAGTCTGCAAATTGGGTATTCTCTACTCTATGGCAGTAATTTTGATTATGGTCGATATGTGCTAATGAACTTAGGTGATAAGTTGTCAGAGTCTACTACAGTTTATTTTGCTAGATTTTGTCAGCTTTTGTTCAATGCCTGCGTACCTGGGTTAGAAGTTGATGCAGCTGATGTGATTCAACCTTTTAGAGTCAATAAGAGAATATTCTCTGATGTGACTAATAAAGATGTTGGTAAAGATTTACCTGCTTTTGTTTTGCCACTTGCCTTGCAGAACTTTCTCAACCAACCACAAGATTCCCAATCACCACAACATGAACCACATCAAACACAACAACCAGAAACACAAAATATGCCTGAACCTTTAGCCACTGACCACACTGAAACCATACACTCTCATCCAGTACCATCACCTGAGCCAACACCAACAAACACTGTACCTACTACATCACCACACACACAACCTGAACCAATAGACCCTGAGCCAACAAACCCTGTCACTACTACTCAACCTCAACCAATATCTAAACCAAAAAGGAAGAAGCATACTGCCCTCAACACAAAACATTCAAAGGCTAAACAGACATCTCCTAAAGCTGTTTATACCAGAAGAATCATTAAAAGGGCAAATAGGCCTTCATCACCAGTAGTTGAGGAAAGTTCTAGTGAAGAAGAAGAAATGATTGAAGTGCCTCAAGCAAAGAGAAGAAGGCTGATTCTTACTGATTCTGATGATGAGCATGTTGTTGAGGCTCAAGAGAAAATTTCTCATGATATTCCTACTGGTGAGAAAGAGGTTATCATAGAACCTACTATAGTAGAATCAGGTTTCAAGATTGCTGAACCAGAACTTGCTAAGGTTCAAGATAATGAAGATGTTAGAGATGCATTGCCTACAATGGAAGAGTTTGCTGAAACTCCATTTTCTTTTGACAATGAAGCATCTACTCCAACACCCATGGTGGTTACAAACTCTGTTGATACTGGTGTTGCAGATGGGCCTACTGTTGTCCTGGAAGACACTGAGGTTACATCACACACAGAATTAAACTCTGATGCACATCATGTTTCTGATCATGGTGAGGAGATTGATCAACCAGAGAAAGTTATTTCTTCAGAGCATATTCAAGATGATAAAGGAAAACAGGTTGTTCAAGAACCAGTTACTGCTCAAGATGAGGACATTGCTTCAGTAGCACCTACTGATGTTTCTGTCAGTGATTCTTTTGAAGAAAGGAGTACAGAAGCTCATAAAAACCAATTTCAATCTGATGGTCAGAAAATAGGAGAAAAACCAGATTTTGCTGGACCTTCTACTAATGAAATTGATGATAATTACTTGACACAGCAAACTGAAGATTGGTACAAGTCAGATTGTATTTTTCCTCCTGGTAGAGCAGCTACCTTTCTCAAGGCAAATTCTTCAAAGATTTCAAATCCTGATATTTTCACTTGTCTGCAAGGAACAGTGATTCAGATCAAGTCCTTGAATCACAGATTTGATGAAAATCAGAAGGCAATTGTTGATCTTAGAACAGAGGTTGCTACTCATGAGGAGAAATCTCAACGAGCTAATTCTAAGATTTTTCAACAATTTTCCAAAGCTCAAGAGAATCTTAATGACAGATTGAGCAAAGTTGAACAGAATCAGCTTTTGCTGACTGAGAAGGTGGATTCTATTGCGAACTCTCTTGAGTTAATCACCTCTATTCTAATTCCAGATGGTGATGATGTCAAAAGGGGGGAGAGACTTGCTAAAACTAAGTGTAAGCAAACTCAAACTCTGTTAAAGAAGGATCATCTGGATGAAGAAGGTGCAAATGCTGATAAGGGATTAAGAAGTGCAAATCCAAGATATGGACATGGAAGGTCTACAAGGTCAAAGCAAAATGTGGTGGCAGATACAAATCTTCAGAGTACTTCTACTTCAAAGCAAAAGGATTTGTCATTCACTGACAATCCACAAACAGATGAAGAGTTGGCTGCTAAGATCTTTCGTGAAGAAAATGCTGAGGCTACACTTGAGGACATACAAGCTGAAGAAAAGCTGTTGCAAAAAGAGCATTTAAAAGCACTAAAGTCCAAGAAAGGGAAGAAGACTGTCAGAGCTTTAAAGCCTGCAATGAAAGGGATTGAAATCAAAGAGAAATTATCTGGTATTCAAGAAGAAGAAGAAGAAGAAGATGAAGGAAAGTTGATAAGAAAGTCTTCTCTTGATGCCAAGTTGAAGCTAAAAGGGGTAATGGGTGAAGAGAGCAAAAGTAAAATGATAGTTACAACCTCTGTTGCCACACAAGTTGTACAGACTCAAAGCAAACCTTTACCTAGGTTTTCAAGGCCAAAGATTCCAGTGCAAGCACAAACAGGAGTGACTGGTGGGTATCAACATAATGTTGCTTGTTCAGGAAAGCCACCAGGCAGGAATACTTCTGGCTTAGGTTCAAGAAGAGATTTGAGAGTTAGTAACAGTCCAAGAGATCCCTCTGCACTTGTCTCTCTTGGTTCTGGTATTACTCAAGAAAATCTAGACAAGTTGGAATCAGTTCAACTAGTTCATCAAAGGAGCTTAGACATTCACTTTCTGTTATACTTTATGACAGATGGATCAGTGTATAGAGTGAATGAAGAAGCAATCAAGCTAAAGTTATTTGAAGAACTTCAGTATGTTCTGCATATATTCAGAGTCAGAAACCGACAAACACAGCTTATTGCTAATTCTATAAGGGAATATATGCAGAGAGCCAAAGTCATTACAGGATCGAAGACTACTGAAAAGTATGTTCCTAAATACAGAGATTGGAATGGAAATCTTGTAGAGATGAAGAAAGGAACTGCTAAATTAAAGACTGATCTGGGGGTTACAGTTCTTGATTTTAATTCTCAATCAGAGGAAGTCAAATTCATCAGACTGGGTAATCAGATGAGGAGAAATACAATCTATGATCTAAGAGCTGCTATCTTTCAAACTGATGAGAATGATCCAGAATTAAGAGAGATCAAGGAAGCTATGCAGATTGAACTTGAAAATGCTGAGAGAAGATTGTTGATTGACTATCTCAGAACAACTCCAGATCTTGAGGAGGTTAGGTAGACAGAATTTGTAAGTAATTTGAATTTTCTGTAAATTTTTTTAAGTCAAGATTAAACTCTGATAATATGCTAAACACTGTGTTTTTATTTGATTGTTTTGACATCATCAATTACTGTGAACTTGTACATTTTTCTAATGAACAAGTTGGGGGAGATTGTTAGATATAATTGATGTGATTTAATGTCAGTGTTTAAGTGTTACAGGTAAAAAGAGTTTAACTTGTTATTGAAAGCAGTCGTAGCAGAGTTTGAATATACGCTGATAGCTGGAAGCGCAAACGCTGACAGAAGAAAGCGTAAACACTGCTAGCTGAACACAAGGAAGCGCAAACACTGCTGGCTAGGAGAGCAACAGAGTTTGCTAAAGTCTGTCTACTGGAAGCGTCTACAAGTTAACAGAGTTTGAAGATTAATTCAAGATTAATATGGAAGCAATATCTTTGAAGATTGGATAGCTGTCAAAGAGATTGAGTTGACTTAGAAGACGTGTAGCAATCGTAATTGATATCAATTGTATAGCTTAATTATAGGAGAATCAATTAACGATTGTACGTAGCTGTATATCTTATAAATACAGTTAGGTTAACCCTAGAAGGGTATCTATCGTGAACGAATATCATTCATTGTAACCTAAGCAGCTCTCTGTGATATTTTACATCACTGAGAGAGGAATTATTAATTCCAAACAGTTTTAAGTGCTGAAACGTGTGTTCTTGTTATTTACTCATACAGTACTTGATTATATATTGTGTATTTGACCTAACATATATATCCAATCCATATCGCTAGAATGACTATTATATATTGTGAGTTGGTAGTTGATTCATTTTTATGACCTATCGAATGATTTCAGTTATGGTTTGAATTATATCACAGTTGTTGATTCAGTTTTATCTATAAACTATTTTACATTTCAGTTGATTTTATGCCCCACTTATCCTGGTTTTATATCAAAAATTTTATACGCTTGCTGAGCATTTCTTTCGCTCATACTTGCTGTTGTAAATTCTAACATTTCAGTAAGGTAGTTTGGCGAGACTTATCCGCATAGTTCAGAAAGAGAAGAAGCATGATGCTATTTCGAAGATGACTTGGCTCAGGATGTCTGCATTTAGTGTAAGATCTATTTTATATAATTGAGTTCTAATATTTATTATTATTATGTATTGGTCTAGTTAGCCTGACGTACTTCTTATCGAAGTTACATTAGTGGTTTAAGATTTGATCAAAGAGAATGTTGAGAATAAATGTTTTCTATTTAATGGAATTTGGATTCTTGTTTCTAGCCCTATAACCTTAAAAGATCTTGGTATGTTTGGGGTCACAGATGTTATATTTCCAGAGTTGGACAATCACAAGTGAATGATTATTATTAAACAGATGTTTTATTTTGAGGATTTTTGCGTGACAACCAAATCTTCTGACCTCGGATTTGGGCGGTGTCACAATTGGTATCAGAGCGGGGTTATAGTAAACTAGAAACGAGAGTGTGTAGGAGTGTGTATAGTTAAGTAAGGAACGGCCGAGCTCATGTAGAGTTCGTGTTGGACTATTGGATGTAGTACCAATTAGTAATTTCTCATTTGAGATAATTGTGCTGAACTGGATAGACCGCCTGGCGAATGAAGATATCTACTGTGGAATCTTTAGTGATTATTACGAGTTGACGTTGACATACAATATCGATGTCCTTAAAACGTTGAAAGAAAGAAGCTCAAAATCAAATGACGAGCTATCGAAGGAGGTGACGAAGAAGGCATATGTAGAGACCTTGGTATACCTTCTCTTTCTATAAATTATTTTGATATCCCTCCTAAAGAGGCATTCTTTAAAAGATATATTTGCTCTTCTAAACAGTTATATTTTGACACTTGTGTTCAACCCGTTTTTGATTTCAATTGTTTCAAAGGTTATTATCAAACCTACTTTCAAATTTCTGAGGCTTTTAACATTTTGTTTTCTCGGGTGGTGAATAACTTTATTATGAAATATGGTACCACTTATTCGGTACCTTCTTTTTGGTTGTTTTTTTTTTTAAAACACCTTTGGAATTCTTTTCATATTTCTCTACTCCTACTGAGACGAACAACCCTATTTATAGGGGACACAGGTATATCTGTCTGTGTGATAGAAGTTGGATGGGACGCCATCACTGGTGTGTTGTGTATTACAAGAAGGCTTACCACCTTTATTTGTAAATGTCGGAGCTAAGACACGCAACATCGGGTTCATATGATCATATTGATCTCTCATTTATTTTTTCATTTCAAATCAAGTTGCTTTAAAAATTCGTAAAAAAATAATAATAAAACATCATAACCACAATTGTGGGACATTTGCTATGATATGGAATCTGTTCTCTTCAAAATTTCATGATTCTTGTTATCTCTACTGAATTTCAAGGGTATGCCAATCGGGTCATAATAAGTGAAATTCGTTGATAGAAATTAGATTCGCAACGGAATCGTACGTCAAGAGCAAGAACGAGTCCTAAAATGATTAAAATATCAGTGACATATCAATGGAATCAGTTCTCTCTCTCTCTCTCTCTCACAAGGATATTATGTTAATGGAAAGTTCGTCGAGCTATATTTGAAACGAATAACGATGGGTTGTAAGACTCCGGTGATAACTGTCGCAGATAGAGACCCTATAGTTGAATTGAGATTTTGGAGAAGTTTACGAAAGGACACTTTCCCTAGTTTTGTAAAGCAAGTGTTGATGATGAAGGAGATAAGGAATCCCACTAGTTGCTTTAGCTGATTCCGAGGACGGAATCCTTATAAGGGGGGAAGGATGTAACAACCGGGAAAATTACGTGTAATTAATTATATTAAAATATATTTTTAGTTGATTTTACTGTGTTTTAGTTTATTTTTAATACATTTAAACGCGTTATGATTTTTATTAAATAGGAAAATTATCCCATACGTGTTATGTGACTTCTGTGTAGCATAGGTTATTTTATTCTATTTTTCTGTAATTTTTATATTTTTAGAATACAGTTATTTCGCATTTTAATTTCCGGACCCAGCCCTTGTACTAAATTCGAGGCCTTGTTTTTGATAAAATTATTTTTATATAATAATGGGATATTTAAAAATGCATGATTTTGTAATTTATGTAATATTCGTATTTTTTGGGAAATTTTGACATTTATATTATATTTGTTTAAAAATAAAAATTTTACATTTTTATCCCATAAAAATTATTTTTAAGGCTTAATGATTTTAATTAGGGGTTAAAAATAATTTGGGGGTATTAATTTTCGATTAATATAAATAGGAATCAGATTTTTTTTATTTATTAATAATTCATAAAATCAGATTTTTTATATATAAATAAATATGAAAATATATTTTCTCTCTCTCTTGTTCTTGAGGATCAAAGCTGAATTTGAAGGTGTTTTTGATATCTGATTTTGGTGTTCTTATACTCAAATCGAAGTTCTCGAAATCTAGTTTGATAATCTCCACCCAGATATCACGAAGGGTAATTTTCTGATTTGCTACGGTTTTCCTTTTAATTCGAAAATTAGGGTTCTTAGCAAGAATTAAGATTTTCCATTTCTGAGATTTTCCAGCTGTTTTGATGATGTTTATAGCTTCATATGGATGCCAGGAGTTCATGTACAGTAGAAACTCGATAAATTAATACTCGATTATTTAATAAACTCTCTAAGATAATATTTTTGGCCGGTCCCGACTCGGGGATAGGGTGCTAAATTAATAATTCGCTAAAATTATAAGATAATACATTTTTGATAATTTCTTTAGACCCCATATAAAATATAAATTAATAATTCCTTATATATAGCATATTACATGAATAATTTATGAAGGTTTCTTGAAAAATGACTCAATTGTCTTTTGTTTTTTGTTGAAATCAATTTCCCCTTGAATCTCGTCTCTAATTTTCCTTACCATGGTAAGAACTTCTGGTGTTGTTTTCTCATAGCTCAACAAGAAATTGTTCAATGTGATAGCCGCTTTAATAGCTTCGTTTCGCGAAGGGAGCAAGTGAGAGATGCTCTAAAGACCGCTTAACTGTATTCGATATTGTCGCTTGACTCACCTGCAAACCATAGTTACTATGAACCCATTCTTGCAATTGCTTTTGAGTGAGACTTGGATTATCCTTGTTGTGCTTGCATAATGCTCTTCGAATCTCGTCTGTCATTGTTGTTTTTTTCACACCTTTAAGATGGGAAGTCATGTTGTGTGTATGATTTGTTTGTGTTAACCTATTTTGATCTTGTATTTATATAGAAAATATTTTTAATGTCCATAAAGTGATACATTGAACACAAGAAGCATAATAAGGTGGGAGATTGAAGGTTTCTTTCAAATTGGGCCCTTCATTTGATATACATGCATTGTATACAATAATTAAGTGGAGGCTTGAAAGGTGTTTGTAAACTAAGTATTTTACTATAAATTAATAAAATATTAATTAATATATAAATTATTAATTATTAATTTATCGATTAATTAATAACTCTTTTAATTAATAAGTTTTGGTGGTCCCAAGTATATTATTTTATAGAGTTTCTACTGTACATGATCAATTTCATCATTAAATCAGTAGTTTATTCAATTCGAAAATTAGGGTTCTTGAGCCTAAATTGGGGCTTTTTGATTGAGTGATTTTCCAGTTGTTTTGATGAGTCCATTAGCTTTCTATGATGATTTAAAGTCAATTTGAGTATCTAATTGCTATGTTTATATTCGATTTAGTACAAACCGAGTTAAGAGTTTTTGTTAGTTTATAAAATCAATTGTACCGTATTTATGTGTTATTGTTGTAACACTAGAGCTAATAATTAACGAAATTAAAACTGAAAACAAAAGTAAATAACAAAAATAACTCAGAAAGACCCCATTACTGAAAAGATAGAAATGCTCATAGAGCTACAGGATAGTAAAAGAAAAGTAAAGAGAAAACACTCATCATCAAGCCTGTCTCTACTTTTCCACGATATTTTCTATTTAACTCGACATACAGCCACGTGTCTACATACTATTGGTAAGCTAATAACAGAATGTTGGCTTCAGATCCCATGTTGATGCTCTACTCCAATGGTTAAACGACACCGTTGGCCCCCCTTGACTTTATAAATTAAAAAGTTTGACTTCCAGAATTATTATAATTAACAACTCGTTAAAACCATCCCCCTTAAATTAATTCTTGTCCTCAAGAATTGAACTCTGGAAAATGCTCTTGAATTGTCTCAGCATCCTCCCAACTAGCATCTTCAGGAACTGAGTGATTCCATTGGATTAACCATTGTACCACAGCTTGATTATGCTTCTTAACAATTCTTCTCGGCAGGCTGCCCTTCTTGTCCAATCTTAGGAAGCTCAGTAGAAACCACATACTTAGAACCAATTTTCTTCTTCAACAGGCTAATGTGAAAGACTGGATGTACTATGCTATGCTCTGGCAATTCCAACTTATATGCAACAGCCCCTACCTTAGCAATTACCTTGAATGGCCCAAAATACTTGTGTGCCAACTTTAAGAATCTCCTCACAGCTACTAAAAGTTGCCTATATGGCTGTAGCTTCAAGTAAATGAAATCACCAACCCGCAATGTGGCCTCCTTCCTTTTTGCATCAGCATATTGTTTGTATTTATTCTGAGCAGCTTGGATTTCTTCCCTGAGAAAACTGTTCATAGCTTCTCTTCTCAACTGGAAATCTTGTACTGATTCCACAGAAGTTCTGCTGCCAGCAGGAATGCAGAATTGTCTAGGTGCAACTCCATAGAGGGCTTGATAATGACTCATCTTGATAGCTGAATTGTGAGTGCTGTTATACCACCATTCAGCTAGAGGCATCCAACTGCTCCATTGTTTAGGTCTGTGACTCACCATCCCCCTGAGATACTGCTCAATGCCTCTATTAAGTCTTTCTGTCTGACCATCTGTTTGGGGATGATATGAAGTACTTAATTGTAATTTGGTCCCAGCTAGTTGGAATAGAACCTTCCAGAATTGACTTGTGAAGATCTTATCTCCATCAGATGTGATAGTTTTAGGAAGACCATGGAGTTTGTAAATGTTGTCCAAGAACAGCTGAGCAATAGTAGTAGCAGTGTAGGGGTGAGACAGTGGAATGAAGTGCCCCACTTTGGTGAATCTATCAATCACCACTAGAATGCAACTCTTGTTACCAGATTTAGGAAGGCCTTCAATGAAGTCTAAGGAAATATCTTCCCAAATTTGACTGGGAATTGGTAGAGGTTGCAGTAGCCCTCCTGGAAAAGTATTACCAGTCTAGATTCTTTGGCAAGTATCACAGGCCTCAACATACATCACTACATCTTGTTTCATTTGGGGCCAATAGAAGTATTGAGATACCTTCTTAAAGGTGGCATTCTGTCCTGAATGACCTCCTATTGGGCTGTCATGAAATTCCCACAGAATTTTTTCCTTCAATCCACCACTAGAACCAACATAAATCTTACCATTCAACTTGAGCAATCCTTTAGAGAATTGGAAGTCAGCATAAGCAGGTGCCTTGATTGCCATTCCCTCACTGATTTGTTGGACCTGGTTATCCCCTTCATAGCTTTGTATTACTTCATTGAGCCACCCCCCCTTCCACTATAGAAATTGCCAGTATTTCAGAATTAGTCTCTGCTACAGGAAGCCTACTGAGGGCATCTACCACTACATTCTCTTTCCCCTTCCTGTACTCAATTTCATAATCTAGCCCTATCAGTTTGGCCAACCATTTTTGTTGAAGTAGTGTAGACAGCCTCTGTTCCAATAGGTAATTCAAGCTTTGATGATCAGTCTTTATAATGAAATGGTTGCCCTGCAAGTATGTGTGCCATTTCTGAGTGGCCATCACAATAACCAATAGTTCCTTTTCATAAGTGGAGAGCTTTTGATGTTTTAGAGACAGACCTTTACTGAGATAAGCCTTTACTGAGATAAGCTAAAGGTTTTCCCTTCTGCATAAGGACTGCTCCTATTCCCATGTCACTGGCATCAGTTTCAATAGTGAATGGAAGGTTGTAATCTGGCAAGGTTAGAATAGGAGTAGTAGACATAGCATTTTTCAATTGGCATAGAGCTGCATCTGCATTATCATCCCAGTGAAACATTCCCTTCTTGAGCAAGTTAGTGAGAGGCCTACTGATGAGTCCATACCCCTTAATGAACCTCCTATAGTAACTAGTTAAGCCAAGAAAGCCCCTCAACTGCTTTAAGGTGGTTGGAGTAGGCCAGTCAATCATGGCTTGGACTTTAGTTGGGTCAGTAGAAACTCCCTTAGCTGAGATAATGTGACCTAAGTACTCCACCTGCCTTTGGCCAAAAAGACATTTGCTCTTTTTTGCAAATAACTGGTGCTTTTGCATTTGCTGTAGAACCTGCTCCAGGTGTGTGAGATGATGCTCAAATGTATCTTTGTAAATAAGTATATCATCAAAGAACACTAATACACTCTTCCTTAGCTGTTCTTCAAAGATCTCATTCATTAAAGCTTGGAAACTGGCAGGGGCATTAGTAAGCCCAAATGGCAGGACTTTAAACTCATATAGCCCTTGATGAGTCCTAAAAGCAGTTTTGTAAACATCTTCAGGAGCTACTCTAATCTGGTGATACCCTGCTCTAAGATCAAGTTTGGTGAACCAGCTAGTTCCCTTGAGTTCATCCAATAATTCATCAATGAGGGGAATAGGATACTTATTCTTGATAGTGATGTGGTTGAGCTGTCTATAGTCAACACACATTCTCCATGTGCCATCCTTTTTCTTCACTAAGATTATTGGGGAGGCAAAAGGGCTTGAGCTCTTCTGAATGATTCCAGTAGCCAACATTTCTTTGATCTGTCTTTCTATCTCAACCTTTTGAATGTATGGTACTCTATACCCCCTCTGATTTATGGCTTGGCTCCCTTCCACTAATGGGATTTTGTGATCATGTGATCTCATAGGTGGTAGCCCTTGTGGTTCTGAGAATATATCTTGATATCTATTCAGCAAGGTTTGCAGGGGTTTATCAGGAGTTGATATAGGGCTGCCAGAATCTGTCATTAACATACATATGCACCCTTGAGCAATGTTCTTCTTTTTGAGCAGTTTACTCATGCTTTTACCACTAATAGACTGCAGGTTGCCCTTTTCCAGATCTCCCATCAAGCTAATCTGTTGGCCTTCCTTGGTGATCATTATCTTATACTCATGATAATCAAAAGTGATTGGGTTAAATTGCTTTAACCAGCCCACTCCCAAAATTAGGTCAGCTCATCCCAAGGGAAATGGCCTGAGGTCTGTCTGAAATTTATGGCCCTGTATCTCATATGGTTGTCGTAAACATACAGAGTCAATGAGCATCTTGGAACCATCAGCTACAAAGACAGCTAAAGGAGTGACCACTTGAGCAGTGAGGTGCAGTTTATCAACTAAGTCAGAGTTGATGAAACTATGTGTAGACCCACTGTCTATTAATATATACACACTGTGAGTTTTGATGGTGCCTTTCATTCGAATAGTGGAGAGACTAGACAACCCAGCCAAGGCATTGATTGATAGCTCTCCAGGTTGCTCCTCACCTTGTAACAGTTCAGCCATATCATCAACCACTTCTCCTATTTCATTGCCCTCAGTAATGATCTCGTCCTCTCCCACCAGTTGATACAATTTGGCCTTGCACTCTTGACCTGGGTGGTATCTTTCATCACAATGAAAACATTGACCTTTGGCTCTACGCTCCATAATCTCCTTACTGCTCAGTATAGACTTTGGTTTAGATGCTTCTTTATTCACTGACGGTTTGAATGGGGAATAAGAGACCCCCAGAGCACTTAACCACCTCATTTCCCCAGGAAATCGACTTGGTATTGAGTGTTTTAGTGGAGTGGCAACAAAGGGTTTGTATGCTCTAGCTTCTTCTTATTTTGCTAGAAACACGGTATCCAGCAGTGTTTGAGGTCGAAACATACGAACAGAATTCTTAATATTGTCCTTCAATCCACTCAAGAAACTAGATACAAAGTAATCCTCTATGAATCCTCTATTCTTTTGAGCAACTTGAGCTCTAAGCTCTTCAAAACGATCTTCATAATCTGATACAGACCCTGTCTGTATGAGTTTATTAAATAGGTCCTGCACATCCTTGTGCTCAGGATTTTCAAACCTGGACACCACATCAAGTTGAAATAATTTCCAATTCATATTTCCTTTACTGGCTTGGTAATATCTATACCAAGTACTAGCTCGACCCTCAAAATGCATACCAGCCATCTTAACCTTCTTACTTTCTTCGATATTAATGAAATCAAAGTACTGTTCAGCCTTGATAATCCATCCTTTTGGATCATTTCCCTCAAACTTAGGAAAGGTGAGTTTAGGCGATGGGTTAAAATTGTGAGGTTGAGGGTTATTAAATTGAGTGGGACTTGGGGGTGAGCAATATGACTGATTATTGAAGTGGGTATACGTGAAGGGCGGAGTTGTATGTTGGAATGCTTGTGGATTATATGGTGGCACAAGCAGGGGGTTGCCATTAAGTGGTTGAGTTTGTCCAGGTTGGGTGGAAGCAAACACTGGAGTGTAAGGTTGAGTTGCCGGTGGTTGTGTTATTGGTGGTGGTTGCCCTACAAAGATGGTGTTGTAGGTTGGGGAAGCATAGTATGAAGGTGTATTGTGAGGTGGAGCATGATAATAAGCAGGATTTTGTGGCATATATTGAAATCCCAGTGGTGGGTGAATAGATATTTATGAGTGTGGTGGTGCAGATAATCCAATCGAAGGGTACACAAGAGGAGTGGGAATTGATACCTGGGTGGAAACAGTAGAGGGATCACTCAACTCAGATCTGATGATGGAGTTGTGAGGATCTTCTCCGTTGCTGGCAACAGCACCTTGAGGTTGCACCCCACCCTCGTTGACAGAAGGGTTTGTATTCTCACGAGCTGGAGGTGTCATTTGCAAGAGTAATTGTTTCAATTCTCCCAAGGTATTGTCTACTTTCTCCATCCGTACTTCGATTTGCTCCATACGAGTACCCATCTCGGAGAATTTCTTCTTATCTTCATCTCGTATCTTCGTTATTTGCTCAGAAATCTCACCAAATTTCGAGTCATGAGCTCCAACTCTTTCATCCAAACCCCTCAAACGAGTTTCGTCTACCATGAACGAAGCCAAGGATAGAGGGCTCTGATACCACTTGTAATACTTGAGCTAATAATTAACAAAATTAAAACTGAAAACACAAGTAAATAACAAAAATAACTCAGAAAGACTCAATTACTAAAAAGATAGAACTGCTCATATAGCTACAGGATAGTAAAAGAAAAGTAAAGAGAAAACACTCATCATCAAGTCTGTCTCTACTTTTCCACGATATTTTCTATTTAACTCGACATACAGCCACGTGTCTACATACTATTGGTAAGCTAATAACAGAATGTTGGCTCCAGGTCCCATGTTGATGCTCTACTCCAATGCTTAAATGACACCGTTAGCCTCCCTTGACTTTATAAATTAAAAAGTTTGACTTCCAGAATTATTATAATTAACAACTCGTTAAAACCATCCCCCTTAAATTAATTCTTGTCCTCAAGAATTGAACTCTGGAAAATGCTCTTGAATTGTCTCAGCATCCTCCCAACTAGCATCTTCAGGAACTGAGTGACTCCATTAGATTAACCATTGTACCACAGCTTGATTATGCTTCTTAACAATTCTTCTCTGCAGGCTGCCCTTCTTGTCCAATCTTAGGAAGCTCAGTAGAAACCACATACTTAGAACCAATTTTCTTCTTCAACAGGCTAATGTGAAAGACTGGATGTACTATGCTATGCTCTGGCAATTCCAACTTATATGCAACAGCCCCTACCTTAGCAATTACCTTGAATGGCCCAAAATACTTGTGTGCCAACTTTAAGAATCTCCTCACAGCTACTAAAAGTTGCCTATATGGCTGTAGCTTCAAGTAAATGAAATCACCAACCCGCAATGTGGCCTCCTCCCTTTTTGCATCAGCATATTGTTTGTATTTATTCTGAGCAGCTTGGATTTCTTCCCTGAGAAAACTGTTCATAGCTTCTCTTCTCAACTGGAAATCTTGAACTGATTCCACAGAAGTTCTGCTGCCAGCAGGAATGCAGAATTGTCTAGGTGCAACTCCATAGAGGGCTTGATAATGACTCATCTTGATAGCTGAATTGTGAGTGCTGTTATACCACCATTCAGCTAGAGGCATCCAACTGCTCCATTGTTTAGGTCTGTGACTCACCATCCCCCTGAGATACTGCTCAATGCCTCTATTAAGTCTTTCTGTCTGACCATCTGTTTGGGGATGATATGAAGTACTTAATTGTAATTTGGTCCCAGCTAGTTGGAATAGAACCTTCCAGAATTGACTTGTGAAGATCTTATCTCCATCAGATGTGATAGTTTTAGGAAGACCATGGAGTTTGTAAATGTTGTCCAAGAACAGCTGAGCAATAGTAGTAGCAGTGTAGGGGTGAGATAGTGGAATGAAGTGCCCCACTTTAGTGAATCTATCAATCACCACTAGAATGCAACTCTTGTTACCAGATTTAGGAAGGCCTTCAATGAAGTCTAAGGAAATATCTTCCCAAATTTGACTGGGAATTGGTAGAGGTTGCAGTAGCCCTCCTGGAAAAGTATTACCAGTCTAGATTCTTTGGCAAGTATCACAGGCCTCAACATACATCACTACATCTTGTTTCATTTGGGGCCAATAGAAGTATTGAGATACCTTCTTAAAGGTGGCATTCTGCCCTGAATGACCTCCTATTGGGCTATCATGAAATTCCCATAGAATTTTTTCCTTCAATCCACCACTAGAACCAACATAAATCTTACCATTCAACTTTAGCAATCCTTTAGAGAATTGGAAGTCAGCATAAGCAGGTGCCTTGATTGCCATTCCCTCAATGATTTGTTGGACCTGGTTATCCCCTTCATAGCTTTGTATTACTTCATTGAGCCACCCCCCTTCCACTATAGAAATTGCCAGTATTTCAGAATTAGTCTCTGCTACAGGAAGCCTACTGAGGGCATCTACCACTACATTCTCTTTCCCCTTCCTGTACTCAATTTCATAATCTAGCCCTATCAGTTTGGCCAACCATTTTTGTTGAAGTAGTGTAGACAGCTGTTCGCACTTATTCACGCAAGAGAACGTGGTCAACAAGTAATATAGAGTAAATAGGATTCGTTCCCACAGAGACTCAAATTGTTCGTTATGTTCACTTATGCACCAGCTTATGATTTACACTCACTGCTAAGACAATCACAATATTGGTTTGATTTAACTATTGATTAATTACCAAATAAGCCAATTACGAGGGAATAACTTAACTTTAACTTTATAATAAACAAACATGGGATTTCAATTTCATTTACTACTTCATCTAGAATCTTATGCCCTTTAGCCTAGCATGTGACAGAGTTGATTACTGATTGGATGCACTAAACTGATACACACCAACTTTCGTTGTGCATATACCATCCTACTGATCATCCACAATTGATAGAAGTCAAGTAGTCACCAAATATGTGTAGTCCCTATATGTCTATAGCAATTGAACACATACCGGTTAAAGATCAAGCACCCATTAAACCACATAGTCGATGCAAGACGGTTAGAATTACATCACAAATTAATACTTGTTCTTCACATGCATAAACCTATGCTAGCATGAATTGTTCTAAACCCTAGATCCACTTTCGCATTCACTAGGATTAAACAAACAATTACAAGTGTTCGCGACGCACTTATAACGAATAAGCATAAACATACTAGGCAATCAATACATTCAATCACACACCAAGGCATAATTAACACTCAATAACTAGAATCCATAGCAAAATCCATTAAAACCCCATGACAACGAATTAGCCCATAATCGACCTCATCGCCATCATGGGTTCAATTGATAACATAATTCTAGAACAACAAATAATTAAAAGAAGAGAGAAAATAAGGTTCAGAAATAACTCCCCAAAGTAGAAGAATACAAAAATTCCAAAGATTACTCCTTGCTTGTCACTAGCTTGGAGATGTATCTTCCAATTGTTCTTGGCTACAATGTTGATGATAAAAAATAAACTAGAGATTGCTACCCGCTAGATAGGTGTGTTTTTAGGGTTTTTGACATATATGTAGCTGCCCAAAAATAAATAGGCCCAACAAGTTTTGACCCGGTAGAAAACGACCCAACAGGCATGCACCACACGAGGCAACAACGCCCCAACAAGCGCTAGAGCGCCTGAAAACGTGCAAGAGCGCCTCCAACTCCCTATCTAGAATTGTAGAGCTTTCTCTCCTCTTCGCGTGGGCTTTTGAATCGCCCAATTCCGATGTCTAGAACTCAAGTTATGGCCAAAATCGTAAAAAGGGCAAAACTGTAAATTTCCAGCGCGACCTTGAGCAGACTGCTCAGGATTGGAGCAGTGTGCTCAAGCAAAATCTGCTCCCTGGCGCAGACTGCTCAAGCACGGCGCAGTCTGCCCAGGCTCCTTCTGGTCACGTTTTTTTCTCCTTCGTTTTTTAGCTTTTTCTCCTTCGTTTTTGCTCCGTTTGCTCCCGTTCTTTTTGCGTTCTCTTCCGTTTTCAATCCTCTATGCTTGGAATCCTCATGGTGAACCACAACAAGACTCCATTCTATATTATTAAGCCCGAATTCAACTCCACAAGTAACGGAAACAACGACCTTAATCAACATTATTCCAACCCTGCACAATTAAACAAAACACATTAAAACTACCACAATCTTGAGGTCAAAACAATCAATTTAAGCCGATTTAGAATGTTCCAAGTGGATATAAAATCCACTTATCAACAGCCTCTGTTCCAATAGGTAATTCAAGCTTTGATGATCAGTCTTTATAATGAAATGGTTGCCCTGCAAGTATGTGTGCCATTTCTGAGTGGCCATCACAATAACCAATAGTTCCTTTTCATAAGTGGAGAGCTTTTGATGTTTTAGAGACAGACCTTTACTGAGATAAGCTAAAGGTTTTCCCTTCTGCATAAGGACTGCTCCTATTCCCATGTCACTGGCATCAGTTTCAATAGTGAATGGAAGGCTGTAATCTAGCAAGGTTAGAATAGGAGTAGTAGACATAGCATTTTTCAATTGGCATAGAGCTGCATCTGCATTATCATCCCAGTGAAACATTCCCTTCTTGAGCAAGTTAGTGAGAGGCCTACTGATGAGTCCATACCCCTTAATGAACCTCCTATAGTAACTAGTTAAGCCAAGAAAGCCCCTCAACTGCTTTAAGGTGGTTGGAGTAGGCCAGTCAAGCATGGCTTGGACTTTAGTTGGGTCAGTAGAAACTCCCTTAGCTGAGATAATGTGACCTAAGTACTCCACCTGCCTTTGGCCAAAAAGACATTTGCTCTTTTTTGCAAATAACTGGTGCTTTTGCATTTGCTGTAGAACCTGCTCCAGGTGTGTGAGATGATGCTCAAATGTATCTTTGTAAATAAGTATATCATCAAAGAACACTAATACACTCTTCCTTAGCTGTTCTTCAAAGATCTCATTCATTAAAGCTTGGAAACTGGCAGGGGCATTAGTAAGCCCAAATGGCAGGACTTTAAACTCATATAGCCCTTGATGAGTCCTAAAAGCAGTTTTGTAAACATCTTCAGGAGCTACTCTAATCTGGTGATACCCTGCTCTAAGATCAAGTTTGGTGAACCAGCTAGTTCCCTTGAGTTCATCCAATAATTCATCAATGAGGGGAATAGGATACTTATTCTTGATAGTGATGTGGTTGAGCTGTCTATAGTCAACACACATTCTCCATGTGCCATCCTTTTTCTTCACTAAGATTATTGGGGAGGCAAAAGGGCTTGAGCTCTTCTGAATGATTCCAGTAGCCAACATTTCTTTGATCTGTCTTTCTATCTCAACCTTTTGAATGTATGGTACTCTATACCCCCTCTGATTTATGGCTTGGCTCCCTTCCACTAATGGGATTTTGTGATCATGTGATCTCATAGGTGGTAGCCCTTGTGGTTCTGAGAATATATCTTGATATCTATTCAGCAAGGTTTGCAGGGGTTTATCAGGAGTTGATATAGGGCTGCCAGAATCTGTCATTAACATACATATGCACCCTTGAGCAATGTTCTTCTTTTTGAGCAGTTTACTCATGCTTTTACCACTAATAGACTGCAGGTTGCCCTTTTCCAGATCTCCCATCAAGCTAATCTGTTGGCCTTCCTTGGTGATCATTATCTTATACTCATGATAATCAAAAGTGATTGGGTTAAATTGCTTTAACCAGCCCACTCCCAAAATTAGGTCAGCTCATCCCAAGGGAAATGGCCTGAGGTCTGTCTGAAATTTATGGCCCTGTATCTCATATGGTTGTCGTAAACATACAGAGTCAATGAGCATCTTGGAACCATCAGCTACAAAGACAGCTAAAGGAGTGACCACTTGAGCAGTGAGGTGCAGTTTATCAACTAAGTCAGAGTTGATAAAACTATGTGTAGACCCACTGTCTATTAATATATACACACTGTGAGTTTTGATGGTGCCTTTCATTCGAATAGTGGAGAGATTAGACAACCCAGCCAAGGCATTGATTGATAGCTCTCCAGGTTGCTCCTCACCTTGTAACAGTTCAGCCATATCATCAACCACTTCTGCTATTTCATTGCCCTCAGTAATGATCTCGTCCTCTCCCACCAGTTGATACAATTTGGCCTTGCACTCTTGACCTGGGTGGTATCTTTCATCACAATGAAAACATTGACCTTTGGCTCTACGCTCCATAATCTCCTTACTGCTCAGTATAGACTTTGGTTTAGATGCTTCTTTATTCACTGACGGTTTGAATGGGGAATAAGAGACCCCAGAGCACTTAACCACCTCATTTCCCCAGGAAATCGACTTGGTATTGAGTGTTTTAGTGGAGTGGCAACAAAGGGTTTGTATGCTCTAGCTTCTTCTTATTTTGCTAGAAACACGGTATCCAGCAGTGTTTGAGGTCGAAACATACGAACAGAATTCTTAATATTGTCCTTCAATCCACTCAAGAAACTAGATACAAAGTAATCCTCTATGAATCCTCTATTCTTTTGAGAAACTTGAGCTCTAAGCTCTTCAAAACGATCTTCATAATCTGATACAGACCCTGTCTGTATGAGTTTATTAAATAGGTCCTGCACATCCTTGTGCTCAGGATTTTCAAACCTGGACACCACATCAAGTTGAAACAATTTCCAATTCATATTTCCTTTACTGGCTTGGTAATATCTATACCAAGTACTAGCTCGACCCTCAAAATGCATACCAGCCATCTTAACCTTCTTACTTTCTTCGATATTAATGAAATCAAAGTACTGTTCAGCCTTGATAATCCATCCTTTTGGATCATTTCCCTCAAACTTAGGAAAGGTGAGTTTAGGCAATGGGTTAAAATTGTGAGGTTGAGGGTTATTAAATTGAGTGGGACTTGGGGGTGAGCAATATGACTGATTATTGAAGTGGGTATACGTGAAGGGCGGAGTTGTATGTTGGAATGCTTGTGGATTATATGGTGGCACAAGCAGGGGGTTGCCATTAAGTGGTTGAGTTTGTCCAGGTTGGGTGGAAGCAAACACTGGAGTGTAAGGTTGAGTTGCCGGTGGTTGTGTTATTGGTGGTGGTTGCCCTACAAAGATGGTGTTGTAGGTTGGGGAAGCATAGTATGAAGGTGTATTGTGAGGTGGAGCTTGATAATAAGCAGGATTTTGTGGCATATATTGAAATCCCAGTGGTGGGTGAATAGATATTTATGAGTGTGGTGGTGCAGATAATCCAATCGAAGGGTACACAAGAGGAGTGGGAATTGATACCTGGGTGGAAACAGTAGAGGGATCACTCAACTCAGATCTGATGATGGAGTTGTGAGGATATTCTCCGTTGCTGGAAACAGCACCTTGAGGTTGCACCCCACCCTCGTTGACAGAAGGGTTTGTATTCTCACGAGCTGGAGGTGTCATTTGCAAGAGTAATTGTTTCAATTCTCCCAAGGTATTGTCTACTTTCTCCATCCGTACTTCGATTTGCTCCATACGAGTACCCATCTCGGAGAATTTCTTCTTATCTTCATCTCGTATCTTCGTTATTTGCTCAGAAATCTCACCAAATTTCGAGTCATGAGCTCCAACTCTTTCATCCAAACCCCTCAAACGAGTTTCGTCTACCATGAACGAAGCCAAGGATAGAGGGCTCTGATACCACTTGTAATACTTGAGCTAATAATTAACAAAATTAAAACTGAAAACACAAGTAAATAACAAAAATAACTCAGAAAGACTCAATTACTGAAAAGATAGAAATGCTCATATAGCTACAGGATAGTAAAAGAAAAGTAAAGAGAAAACACTCATCATCAAGTCTGTCTCTACTTTTCCACGATATTTTCTATTTAACTCGACATACAGCCACGTGTCTACATACTATTGGTAAGCTAATAACAGAATATTGGCTCCAGGTCCCATGTTGATGCTCTACTCCAATGCTTAAACGACGCCGTTGGCCTCCCTTGACTTTATAAATTAAAAAGTTTGACTTCCAGAATTATTATAATTAACAACTCGTTAAAACCATCCCCCTTAAATTAATTCTTGTCCTCAAGAATTGAACTCTGGAAAATGCTCTTGAATTGTCTCAGCATCCTCCCAACTAGCATCTTCAGGAACTGAGTGACTCCATTAGATTAACCATTGTACCACAGCTTGATTATGCTTCTTAACAATTCTTCTCTGCAAGCTGCCCTTCTTGTCCAATCTTAGGAAGCTCAGTAGAAACCACATACTTAGAACCAATTTTCTTCTTCAACAGGCTAATGTGAAAGACTGGATGTACTATGCTATGCTCTGGCAATTCCAACTTATATGCAACAGCCCCTACCTTAGCAATTACCTTGAATGGCCCAAAATACTTGTGTGCCAACTTTAAGAATCTCCTCACAGCTACTAAAAGTTGCCTATATGGCTGTAGCTTCAAGTAAATGAAATCACCAACCCGCAATGTGGCCTCCTCCCTTTTTGCATCAGCATATTGTTTGTATTTATTCTGAGCAGCTTGGATTTCTTCCCTGAGAAAACTGTTCATAGCTTCTCTTCTCAACTGGAAATCTTGTACTGATTCCACAGAAGTTCTGCTGCCAGCAGGAATGCAGAATTGTCTAGGTGCAACTCCATAGAGGGCTTGATAATGACTCATCTTGATAGCTGAATTGTGAGTGCTGTTATACCACCATTCAGCTAGAGGCATCCAACTGCTCCATTGTTTAGGTCTGTGACTCACCATCCCCCTGAGATACTGCTCAATGCCTCTATTAAGTCTTTCTGTCTGACCATCTGTTTGGGGATGATATGAAGTACTTAATTGTAATTTGGTCCCAGCTAGTTGGAATAGAACCTTCCAGAATTGACTTGTGAAGATCTTATCTCCATCAGATGTGATAGTTTTAGGAAGACCATGGAGTTTGTAAATGTTGTCCAAGAACAGCTGAGCAATAGTAGTAGCAGTGTAGGGGTGAGACAGTGGAATGAAGTGCCCCACTTTGGTGAATCTATCAATCACCACTAGAATGCAACTCTTGTTACCAGATTTAGGAAGGCCTTCAATGAAGTCTAAGGAAATATCTTCCCAAATTTGACTGGGAATTGGTAGAGGTTGCAGTAGCCCTCCTGGAAAAGTATTACCAGTCTAGATTCTTTGGCAAGTATCACAGGCCTCAACATACATCACTACATCTTGTTTCATTTGGGGCCAATAGAAGTATTGAGATACCTTCTTAAAGGTGGCATTCTGTCCTGAACTCGTTACAATTGTTCTTGTAATTGGTTGTTTCTATTAGATTCATTATAGATTAAGCTTCGTCTTGATGTATAGAATGTTGAGGTTGGTTTCTGTTTTGTGTAAAAACGAATTTTTGGTCGGATTTTGTTGAAGCTCGCCGGTGACGAGTCTTTTCTTCAATTTTCGGTCATTTTAGTTGCGTTTTTTATTACTTCGATCGCATAATTGTTTTCCTCGTGCAAAAATCTTTCAGATCCATATAGGTTAGGCGTGATTTGCTTGTGTTTTTAGGTTGGTCGGAATTATTGGTTGTCACCGGACCTCCATTAACGGTGGTTGAAGGTTCTTGGTGATGAATGTGTGGAGATGGTGATGAATAGTGCTGTTTGATCCGTTTTTTTGTAAAACTTTTCAGAAAATTGTTTTTGGATCATATTTTTATAATTTTTTTAAAATTTCACAATTCTTTTATGAATTATTATTTTTATTTCTAAAAATTAAATTTAATTATTTAATTATTTTTAAATAATAATTTAATTGATTTAATTAGTTGATAAATTCATTTTAATTGATTAATTATATTAATTAGTTATTATTTAAATATATAATTGACTTAATTGAATTTAAATCTTTTTATTATAAAAGTTTTTTATTTTTATGAGTTGATTAATAAATAATTAATTTAATTATTTATTGAATTATTCTTATTAATTGCGTATTAATTAAACCGCTTGTCCGTTTTAAACGAGACAAGTATTTCTGAAATCAGAAAAACGACCCGGTTCTTATAAAAATAGTTTTAAGTTAAAATTCAACTTTTAAATTTGGGTCAACTTTTTACCGAACCTTTTTAATAAGTTGGTTATATCTAGTGATTAGGATTTTGACCCGTTTTCTATTTTAAAAATACCGGATAAAATCTTTTTATGATCGGATCTACGAGCTATATGTATTATATTCTTATGTTCAGTTACTTATCAGAAGTGAGTTATCTGATCTGTTTTGTGAAAGTTACTTGCTTAAGTGTTATTCGTGCTATGTGTTGATTGGTTACGTGACAAGTATATATGTATTTAATTCGAGGATTAATGATTTATCTCTAGGGTTAATTATTGTCTTGAGGATTAATGATGACTTATTTCAAGGATTAATTGTTATTTCGAGGATTAATTGGTTATTTACGTTCTCTTTCGGGGAATAAGGTATCTGTTTTGAGGATTATTTATTTGTTTAATTCGAGGATTAATTGGTGAATATTGACTTAGGAATGTCAGCGGAGTTAAGTTGGTATGAGACGAAGAAGGTTGGAGATGGATGCAGGATTGTTTGTGGCTATTGGATTTATTGTGAGGTGTCTTAACACTGGGAAAACGTCTATGTTCGAAGGGGGACATTTCCAATTATTTTCTTCGGACAGAGATATTGGTAAGCATGGTTAATACGTTTAACTTGAGTTTGTAAGCGTTTATAAAATATCAGAATCTCGTCTAGAGGCTGAAGTATTGTCTGGTGTGTGACTATAGAAGTAGACGCGCGGGTGTTGAGTATTGAACACAGTAAAAGAATACAGAGGGGGGTGAATGGATTCTTGAACTTTTCTTGCTCGAGTCAATGTAGCAAATAAGTGTTTGTGTGTGCAGAAGTGAAGGTGCGGATAAATAACAACACAAGACACAATATTACTTTAATCTAATGTATACAATCTGTGAATACAAATGATAGTATTCTCAGCTTCATTTTTCTCAGAGAGATATAGCTTACACTATATGAAAAACTCGACTCACAAAGTTTGTTTTTGACTAAAAAAGTGAGGCTGTATCCTTATAGAACATGGATACAACCTGCTTACTACAAATAAGGTAGCTAAACAAATTACTTTCTAGTCTATCTATCCTTTTTGAGTAAGTGTCCAAACGGTTACAGATTTGACTTTGCAAAGCCTGTTTAGATCCACTTTTTTAGCCCCTTGTCTCTTCTATATCTCTCCAAGCTTCCTTGTAGGCTTTCTAGAGCATGTTACAGATTGTGGTCCATAAAGTGCATTGGCTTGTTGCAGGTTTCAGACTTGTACAATTTTTTCAGTATTTTGTCTCCAAGAATGTATTCGAGAAGTGACTAAGTAAGTGATTCGAGAACTAGAATTGACTTGATCGATAACTCTGAGTTCTTGAACACTGTTATATTGACATATCGAATCACTTCTCGAATAGCTCTTTTCTTCAGAATTCCTTGAGTTGTCGAATGGAACACTTGACTTGTTGACTCCTTGAGAACTCGATACCACTTTTGACTTGTTGACTTCTTGAGTTCTCGAACAGAGTAATAGACATATCGAATCTCTGAGATATCGAACAGTGTATTCAGAGATGTCGAATAGTGTCTTGAGATATTGAATCCCTGACTTCTCGAATGCTGGACTTCTCAAATAGACAAATATTCTTCTCGAATTGGTACTTAGGCAAATTCTTCATTTCTTCAAATCCTAACTGTGATTATTTGACAGTCTTCATCTTCTTGCTTGAGGCATGAACCTTGGAACTTCTTTCAAGCATTATTCTTGACTATATAAGTACAGTTACACAACTAGGATTCGATGCCTACTACAAGTACAAAATAAATAAAAACTCTACAACTAGAGGTTCCCTCAGTTAAGAGGTCATGTAAGTAATGCAAAGCATTAGAAACAATTAGGCTTGTTATTAGATGTATACAGGCATGCCTCTGTGACTAACAATCTCCCCTAAATTGTGAGTGAGACCCTTAGTCACAATTTCATGTCTGATAACAAGCCTATCATACAAAAAGATAAAACTTTAAAAGTACAGGTATGTAAATTGATTGAGCACATGAATGAAATTACAAGGTAAATAATCTTACAGTATGATGAAATACTAGCCATTCTCATTTGATTCCATCTCCATTGCCTTGGCTTGTAGATCATCATATGCTTTCTGTTTTCTTTCTTTTTCCTTCCTTGCATTCTCATCCATAGCTCTTATGATTTCAGCTAAGGCATCCAACTCTTCAAGCAGAATAGAATTCTTGAAATCTTCAAGTACAGGCTTCAGAATGTTGGCAGGATAGTGATTGAGTAGGTCCATTCTTATATTGACATGCTCCCCATTTCTTCTCCTATACTTCACCATATAGGGATTGAACTGAACTCTACACAATCCTTTTGCCCTTAGCTTTTCTGCTTTAGCTTCCAGTCTATCAATTTCCTTCTCCCTTTCTATCAATCTCTCAAGGCATCCCTTCCTTATCTCTTCAGCATGATCTCTTTTCATCTTTACAAAAGCAGCTAGCTCCAGTTTCCAAACCCTTTCTGTAGCATCCCAAAATCCGGGGTACAGATATGGGGCCACTAACCATAAATACTATTATACATCTCTGAATTTAAACAACATTTAATAATAACACCCCTTAACCAAGATCGCATACAGGTTATGGTATGAAACAACTATCGAATATCATTATTACAACCCAATCTCAGAATAAAAGAATATTATACAATTTTATGAATGTACAAAATCACTGTCTAACTAAATATCCAACCTTAACAATTCCCAATCCATTCTTTGAAAAGCCCATAACTCGAACGTCTCCTCTCGCTGTCTATAGAGCTATACCAACTGACCACTAGGTTCTCGAATCACCTCTAACAACTGGAGAAATAAACAGGAGCAAGAGTGAGCCAACAATGCTCAGCAAGTGTATATAGTGATGACAATTTCAATAACTACGACAATTTTGATAAGCAACAGAGTTTCATCTCATTTTATGAGGGAATCTATTTTATCAACTTTTCAATTGCCACGAGACTAGTAACTCACCATTCATAAGGTGCATCAAGAAATAGAACTGACAAGAATTCGGATATCAAGGTATTATTAAAACAGGCTTTCAAGGAGTCAAGAATTAAACATCTCAATCTCAGAGTATAGATTAGAATTGGAATTTTTATTTATTTTTAAAAAAAACATCAAGGTTAGGTTGCTGATCAGTCAGCACTAACCCCGGACAAACGCACACAGCAATGTCCTAGAATGGATCCACGGCACACATTGGCCTTATTACTTCCGACCACGAATCTGGTCCGACCTTACGATCCAAAAACATTTATCACGACCACAATAGGGTCCGACCTTTCGGTCAAAATATTTTACCACGACCACAACAGGGTCCGACCTTTCGGTCAAAAATATTCCAATTCTACATCAGACCCACTAGGCGTCGGAACAATCGACAGCCTTACCACAACAACCAACTGGAAAAGTCACGTTCCAGAATAACAATTAATTCATAATTAAGAATCACTGATGAATATCAACATCAACTGGTATCAATCAGATCAAACCAACAACGGGGTAAATAAGGAATAATAATATCAATAGGTGTCGACAAGTTCGACACAATAAAAGGGGTGATAAATAAAGAACAATCTCAAAGGGTATCGACAAGTTCGATACAAAACAGGGTGATAACCGAATAATCAAGATCTTCAATAAATACCGACGAGTTCGATAATAAATGGGGTGGAGAATATAAAGAATAATATTTGAATACGTATCAACACGATGGATATGAGTAATTGGGGTCATAACATCATTAACTTGTCTAAGAGAGAATTCACTTGAGCGAGAATAAAAGATATAAATCACAACAAGATTTTCAACAATTGAAATTCTAAGTCAGAGCAAAGATATGGTCAAGTACTAAGCATTTAATAAAATTTATCTACACATTGCAAGGTTTGACTCAGCATAAATGAATGAAATAGTATAAAACGATTATTTGCCCAATAATTTCATTATAGTAAATTTCAGATCAGTTCGACGAAAATATCCCCTAAAGAGGGTCCATTGGTGATAATATGTTAAAATCAGGAATTTCGCTAACAGGTATTTATAAGGATTTTAAAACTTGGATTTCCTTTATTTAGGGAATTCTTAAACAATTTCGACGAAAATAGAAGAAGAGGCATTCCAGGAATAGGATACTGAGCGAGAAAGGTTATTTGTAAAATTCTTTGCAAATCGGATGCTCGAATTACGGGTAGGAGAGATAAACAGCATCACGCTTATTTAGAAAAGTATATGTGTCATCTGTCATCTATACTTGGCCAAATCATCACATACTATAAATAAACTAAATTGCATCACTTGAACAATAAGTGATTAGCAGGAACACTTGCCTCGATTCACTGGGTTCCTGATTTTCCCATCGATCCTCAACTCGGTTTCATAACAGCCTTTAGTTGCTAGCCTTTTATTTGGCCCTACTTCCTTCTCCTATTTCGTAACTCATCAATTTCCATGTCCATTCACCCATCGGCTTTGATACTCGTCCTTCTGTTCGTCTTTCAGATTACCCGCGCACTGTCCTTTGCCAGGTTTCTTATATACAGGTAAAGTACTATTTAGTACTCCTCAGATTGTCTACTTACAATCAATAACTTATCACCTAATTCCTATCCCAACGTTAACTGTATAAATATGCAACCAAGTTGCCACATAAATAGCTCGACAAAATATATACTTATAATGAACTCCTCGCATGACCACTTATATCCTTTGTCAGGCAACCTCAAAATAGAATCATCTCATGACAAGTTTTAGTTGTCAACAACCTTGCAAGCTATATGACTCTTAATTAAAAGTATCGTTAAACATTAACTATATAATACATTACATACTAAATCTGTACCCAATTATCGTCAATTAATATTAACTATACACACATTTACCACAATCAAGTAATTACGACTAAAATTACTTACACATAGAATTGTCTGAACATACATATAACCATTCAAACACTTGAACTAAGGCATGATAACATTTACTACCTTACTTCCCTCACTTCAACTGCCCACCATTTTCTTTCTTTTTCAGCCCCTTCGACCTTTCACTATAAATACACACCCACACGCTCAAGCATAACCACCACCAATACTATAATCTATTTTGTCTCTTTTACTCTTCCCCTTTTCTTCCACACCAGATATACACACACTCATTAGCATTTATTCACGGCTCCCACACATGATGTCCGCACCCATAACCCCTTTTCGTACCATTTTAAACCAATACACAACTCATTCATTTTACCCAATGTCTTTGTCTCCCTCTGCACCTACTGCACTCCCCAACATCGCATACATCATCACCCCCCCTTATCTTCTATATCTCCTTATATCCACCTTCTAACATTACAACCCCAAAACAAATGCACTACAACCCCTTACTCACATACCCATCAATCTTCTTTTCCCCATCCCGAAACCTTTCTCAGTCCTCTCTCTACCTTGCCCCGTAAATACACCTACAGACACACTAATACCCCTGCTCCTCTTATGCTTCACCACTCCCATACCATACCTAACTACCCCATCCATAATGAACACACCCGGTCAGGTTGTCACCTACACGGTTATACCATACACCCACATGTCACCCCTTCTCGAGTGACTCCTACACCACCTCCCGTACTCTCATCCGCCCTCCTCAACTCCAACATACCTACACTTTGTATACACTCTCATCTCACAGTCACCACGCACACCAGTACACTCTATCCAACCCAACTACACAACCTGCAACAACTACTACTCACACAACCACAAGAAAACAGAGAACCAGCGGACCACAAGACTCGACCGACACCCAACCTTATACACTGCATACAATCTCCCTCGACTCCCTTGCCCTGCACCTGCACAACTACGCACCTCACCAACATCACTTTGCTCCTTACGCACCCACCTGCTGCCCCCCTATGCGCCTTCTTTTCTCCTCTCCACTTAATTTCCTTCCAGCTTCGTTCCTTGTACCCCTGCCTCCTTAGAACAAAATCAGGCTCCACCAGCAACTATCACAACACCACATCACTCGAATTTTACAACTATACAGCCACAATCAGTTAACACCCACACACACAAACGCCTTACACACACACGCACACCATAGCAGCTACAGTACAGAGCACACACCCTCTATTGTACTCTAACTCGCAACACAGCATCGCCACAAACCAGAGCAAAACGTACAGAAGGCAGAGAGATTTAGTGCAATTCTGAGAGATATAAAGAGGGAGAGATTGAGAAGAGATATATGGTAAGAGAGATGGAATTAATTGGGAGAGAGTTCAAGAAATTTCTAGAGAGACCGAGAGAAAAAAAAACAGAGAGCACTGCCATTTTGGGGAAATCTCAGTTTAGGGATTGAATAATAAAGGAAATTGGGTAATTTCAAAATGCCCCAAACTAATTTAAGCTAATCAAATAGCACTCAATAATTCAAAATTAAATAGAACATTTGCAAAAATTTAAACATACATTTTTAAATTATAAAATACAAAATTACGAACGATCTCATATTTTCAAAATAATTTTAGGATCAAAAATGAATTAAATATGAATGCTACAAGTTTTGGTCCTTTAAATACAATATAACCCGTAAAAATCATTTTAAAATACCACCACACCCAACTTAATTCATCCAAAAATTTTAAAAACTCAATAAATACATAAAGAAAATATTTCAAAAGAGTTCATGATTTTTAATCCCTCTGATAATTTTATATGATTGATAGAGGATCAAAAATACATGATTTAAATATTTTTAAATCCTTAAAATACAAATAAAAACACACAGACTTTCACAGAACACATAAATCATCACGTAAACACATAAATACTACTCCACATATATTCCACCTTTACGACAATATTCACATAATATAATTCATAATTTATAATAAATAAATAATTTTAAATATCGAAATTTCTAAGGCGTTATATCATTCCCCCCTTAATAGGATTCTGTCCTCAGAATCAACCCTAAGGACACGAATAACAATTCTCGTCAAACATCTTACTTCCACTTCCCAGGTTGTATCTTTCAACCTCTAGGATTCTACCATACCATCTCATAATTTATAAGCTCATTTCGTGAGCCCTCAATTTCCGAAATAATTTTAAGCTTTGGTCTCCGAATCTCATTAACTCTACACGTTTATCACACGTAGCCGAATATCTTATTTCTGAAATTCATATGATCTTTTCGTATAACGATCCATACCCCGCGTCAAAAGCCAATCCTTCACAATAATGCAATCGTGCAATTCGCCTTAATTTACAACGACCTACACTGGGTATAACTCCCATTATTCTACCGAGTACTTCATCTAGAAACTTAGCATCATATCGCCTATTCTCAGTCGCGTCCTTGCAATCGAACACTACGACTAAACACACCCGTCCTTGGGTACACGCCCAACATATTTTAACTGTTAATTCGATTCTCACTCTTATCAAAATATTCTGGTTTGCTAAATCTTTTGAAATATAGCTTCGATTATCCGCGGTTACTAATACACACGTCACCTTGACTGTAACTCCACTCAATACAAGAACAAAGTTAAAATAAGATCAATCTATAATATCACTTCTCCCGAGGTCACAACTTCACTCGATACTAATCATGAAACAATTCTTTAATAATTCCCAACAAGCTCCCGCTTTTATCAACTCGCATTTTCAACTTAATACGCATCACCGCTTATTGATATATCCTAAATGAAATCTTTCTCAATTAAAACTTTGAGAGAAAGAATATCAAGAAATTCCCCGATCATTCTTACTCCTCTTTACCTATTCTGGAAAATTAACCTTATATCACCTCTTCTCAGTCGCATTTTGAAATCGAACAACATGATCCATTCTCACAACCTGGCATGCACGTCAACCACAACTTGATTTACGACTCATTTTTCACTTTCTCAAAATATCGGTCTGCTAAAATATTTGAAAGAAATCTTGAATATTTTGTTGGTTTAAAACAAGTCAAAATCATTTTTGTCTACTGAAAATCCTTTTTGAAAACAAAAATTTTTGAAAATCATTTTTTTTTTAAACATTTAAAATAATGATGTTTTAAATAAAAGCTTTTGAAACCAAATATCTTTGAAAACATTTTATCCTCGACATTTACAGTTTTGAAAACTAATAAACTCCGTAATCTTAGCTTTGATATAACTTCCTCCAATAACAAAACTTGTTTTGTGACTTCACTGTCCCGTATCCTCCGAAATCACCTTCGGATCACAACTTTATATACTTGACGAGTCCTCAAGTTTGACTCTACATCTTGTGACTTCAACATTTACCACCACTCTCATTATCTATAAAATCATGTCATTCGAAATTCACACTAAAGCTCTTATGCATAACTTTCTTCCTTTTCTTGTAAACTCTTAAAATCGCTCTCGATTGATTTGCATACACTTCCTGAGTCTTCGATCATCTTGATATGTGATCTACGATCATATTAAATTCTTCGTCTGAATGTCGTTTGAAATCTTATTCATTGGAATATGCCTTGACTTAATTGTCTCCTTTCTTATACCTCCTTCTTATACAAAACAATTTCATTCCCTTGGTATAACAACTTCTTGATTTGCTTAATTGTTAAGACCTCTATACCTGCTCCCAATTATTTGATAATTACAACAGTAGTCTTATTACTTCCTTCATAATTCTACCAAGATTGATATGATACTATTTCTGGCAAAGATTCCCATCTTTCCAAGTCTCATAACACATTGCTTTGACTTCTATCTCTATTACTTATTATCATACTGCCCTTCTGGTTGCAGCCAAAACTTCCC
Organism: Kitagawia praeruptora; assembly: GCA_037693485.1. Taxonomy (NCBI): domain Eukaryota; kingdom Viridiplantae; phylum Streptophyta; class Magnoliopsida; order Apiales; family Apiaceae; genus Kitagawia; species Kitagawia praeruptora. Next base: position 99,114,135 of record CM075352.1, on the reverse strand, counting down.
ATATTACTCTTAATAAAATCTCTAGGGATTCTACTCCCGAAATCTTATTTCCTAATCATGGGATCTCGTTAATTTCTGCAAGTTCTCTTTCTATGGGCAACTACGGTGCCCTTTTCTCTTCTAACTCCACATCTTCAAGATTCCACATTCTTTTCTTAGCCAATTTCATATGTCTTCTATTTAGTCACCTTTGGAAACTTTCTTATTTCTCTGTTTTCCACCTTACTGTCATTTTACTTCATCTCGGTTAACTTTCCACCATCCTTGATAACTATGATTTCTTACACTGGCCTTATATAAGTCATTTACTCCACGTATTCGACTTATCCTTTTTTTTTCGGCCTTTAACAATATATGTGATAATGTGCTCTTATTCACTGCTCTTTTCCTTTATTCAATCCTTATTAGTCTCAAATCTTGTCTATGTCTTATCGGTCTAGTAAATAATCCAATTTGACATGACATGTTTGCTTTAGTCACCAAATTCTTAAACTTACATAACCAGTTCTTCGTCCATGCAGTTATAGTTCTATTATTTAAGACGTCGTCACGCCCATCTTCGCATTTCTTTAACATTAGGAATTTTGAAATCATCGAATTTTCAACAAAGGAAGTCAATAAAATGTATGGACATCAAGCATGAATATACACTGAGTTGGTTTGATAAAACTTTTATAAAGGAGTTCAACCGAGAGATCAATATGATCTTTGAACTATTTTCAGGTTGCATTTGTCACTTGGTTAACCACCATAGTACATAAGGATGGCCAGTCCTTAGTACTTTCATGACAAACACAATCAGTGGCGTCCCACTGGACTTTTATCACAAAGATAAGATGTCCCTGAATCCCCTATCTGCATAGGTTGTTCATCTCAGCTGGAATAGAGAAAATCAAATATTCCTGATAATGGAAAGGATTCAAGAGTTTAAAAAAAATCTTTCTGTAAAGATGGATCAAGTATCACCTGGAAATATAAATATTTCTAAAAGAATGGAATTGAATTCGAATAAATTTGATGTACGAAACTCATCATCAATTGATGGGTATTGGACTTTTCAACTGTAGCATCAACTACTTATTAGACAAACATTTAAGAAATTCTTAATTATCCATAACCTCACTCTTGTCGACTAAGCACTACTATACTTAGCTGCCAAACCGGCCTGACAAAATGAGTTGAATAAATAAGAAGATCTCAATTCATTCTCGATTTTGGACCGTCACTGCGCAACGAAAGCCTCAGCCACGATACCAACCGGGAATTAATTTACAACAATTCAAAGGAAGAATATGAAATTTCTCTGGACAATAAACTGGACGGAATCGATGATTAAGGGCGCACAGCTACGCTTAACTTCCAATTCTTGCTAATCATCGCTTCTCACTTCACATTCTTAACCTTCTCGCACTATCTCCGAAACGTTCACATCGAAACTAATATCGTAGAAAGTTCTAGATTCTACGCAAAATCTCGAGATAACGTCCCCCGGACTGATAGCACCAGCTTCCCACTTAGGTTAAGCTGCTTCAGATTCACTGTTTTACTAATAGCTCGATCCGTAAACGATTCGAACTTCTACTCGCGCGATATGCCGAAAGACCGATTAACGTCGCGACGCTTGTCGAAGTATCCTAACGCGATCCTTATCCTAAACCGTTCTACTCGACTTCTATCTCATACTCGTACCCTTACTCTCCTAATCTGTTTCAGTGACCATAACCTGTAGCTCTGATACCAACTTGTAGCATCCCAAAATCCGGGGTACAGATATGGGGCCACTAACCATAAATACTATTATACATCTCTGAATTTAAACAACATTTAATAATAACACCCCTTAACCAAGATCGCATACAGGTTATGGTATGAAACAACTATCGAATATCATTATTACAACCCAATCTCAGAATAAAAGAATATTATACAATTTTATGAATGTACAAAATCACTATCTAACTAAATATCCAACCTTAACAATTCCCAATCCATTCTTTGAAAAGCCCATAACTCGAACGTCTCCTCTCGCTGTCTATAGAACTATACCAACTGACCACTAGGTTCTCGAATCACCTCTAACAACTGGAGAAATAAACAGGAGCAAGAATGAGCCAACAATGCTCAGCAAGTGTATATAGTGATGACAATTTCAATAACTACGACAATTTTGATAAGCAACAGAGTTTCATCTCATTTTATGAGGGAATCTATTTTATCAACTTTTCAATTGCCACGAGACTAGTAACTCACCATTCATAAGGTGCATCAAGAAATAGAACTGACAAGAATTCGGATATCAAGGTATTATTAAAACAGGCTTTCAAGGAGTCAAGAATTAAACATCTCAATCTCAGAGTATAGATTAGAATTGGAATTTTTATTTATTTTTTAAAAAAAACATCAAGGTTAGGCTGCTGATCAGTCAGCACTAACCCCGGACAAACGCACACAGCAATGTCCTAGAATGGATCCACGGCACACATTGGCCTTATTACTTCCGACCACGAATCTGGTCCGACCTTACGGTCCAAAAACATTTATCACGACCACAATAGGGTCCGACCTTTCGGTCAAAACATTTTACCACGACCACAATAGGGTCCGACCTTTCGGTCAAAAATATTCCAATTCTACATCAGACCCACTAGGCGTCGGAACAATCGACAGCCTTACCACAACAACCAACTGGAAAAGTCACGTTCCAGAATAACAATTAATTCATAATTAAGAATCACTGATGAATATCAACATCAACTGGTATCAATCAGATCAAACCAACAACGGGGTAAATAAGGAATAATAATATCAATAGGTGTCGACAAGTTCGACACAATAAAAGGGGTGATAAATAAAGAACAATCTCAAAGGGTATCGACAAGTTCGATACAAAACAGGGTGATAACCGAATAATCAAGATCTTCAATAAATACCGACGAGTTCGATAATAAATGGGGTGGAGAATATAAAGAATAATATTTGAATACGTATCAACACGATGGATATGAGTAATTGGGGTCATAACATCATTAACTTGTCTAAGAGAGAATTCACTTGAGCGAGAATAAAAGATATAAATCACAACAAGATTTTCAACAATTGAAATTCTAAGTCAGGGCAAAGATATGGTCAAGTACTAAGCATTTAATAAAATTTATCTACACATTGCAAGGTTTGACTCAGCATAAATGAATGAAATAGTATAAAACGATTATTTGCCCAATAATTTCACTATTGTAAATTTCAGATCAGTTCGACGAAAATATCCCCTAAAGAGGGTCCATTGGTGATAATATGTTAAAATCAGGAATTTCGCTAACAGGTATTTATAAGGATTTTAAAACTTGGATTTCCTTTATTTAGGGAATTCTTAAACAATTTCGACGAAAATAGAAGAAGAGGCATTCCAGGAATAGGATACTGAGCGAGAAAGGTTATTTGTAAAATTCTTTGCAAATCGGATGCTCGAATTACGGGTAGGAGAGATAAACAGCATCACGCTTATTTAGAAAAGTATATGTGTCATCTGTCATCTATACTTGGCCAAATCATCACATACTATAAATAAACTAAATTGCATCACTTGAACAATAAGTGATTAGCAGGAACACTTGCCTCGATTCACTGGGTTCCTGATTTTCCCATCGATCCTCAACTCGGTTTCATAACAGCCTTTAGTTGCTAGCCTTTTATTTGGCCCTACTTCCTTCTCCTATTTCGTAACTCATCAATTTCCACGTCCATTCACCCATCGGCTTTCATACTCGTCCTTCTGTTCGTCTTTCAGATTACCCGCGCACTGTCCTTGGCCAGGTTTCCTATATACAGGTAAAGTACTATTTAGTACTCCTCAGATTGTCTACTTACAATCAATAACTTATCACCTAATTCCTATCCCAACGTTAACTGTATAAATATGCAACCAAGTTGCCACATAAATAGCTCGACAAAATATATACTTATAATGAACTCCTCGCATGACCACTTATATCCTTTGTCAGGCAACCTCAAAATAGAATCATCTCATGACAAGTTTTAGTTGTCAACAACCTTGCAAGCTATATGACTCTTAATTAAAAGTATCGTTAAACATTAACTATATAATACATTACATACTAAATCTGTACCCAATTATCGTCAATTAATATTAACTATACACACATTTACCACAATCAAGTAATTACGACTAAAATTACTTACACATAGAATTGTCTGAACATACATATAACCATTCAAACACTTGAACTAAGGCATGATAACATTTACTACCTTACTTCCCTCACTTCAACTGCCCACCATTTTCTTTCTTTTTCAGCCCCTTCGACCTTTCACTATAAATACACACCCACACGCTCAAGCATAACCACCACCAATACTATAATCTATTTTGTCTCTTTTACTCTTCCCCTTTTCTTCCACACCAGATATACACACACTCATTAGCATTTATTCACGGCTCCCACACATGATGTCCGCACCCATAACCCCTTTTCGTACCATTTTAAACCAATACACAACTCATTCATTTTACCCAATGTCTTTGTCTCCCTCTGCACCTACTGCACTCCCCAACATCGCATACATCATCACCCCCCCTTATCTTCTATATCTCCTTATATCCACCTTCTAACATTACAACCCCAAAACAAATGCACTACAACCCCTTACTCACATACCCATCAATCTTCTTTTCCCCATCCCGAAACCTTTCTCAGTCCTCTCTCTACCTTGCCCCGTAAATACACCTACAGACACACTAATACCCCTGCTCCTCTTATGCTTCACCACTCCCATACCATACCTAACTACCCCATCCATAATGAACACACCCGGTCAGGTTGTCACCTACACGGTTATACCATACACCCACATGTCACCCCTTCTCGAGTGACTCCTACACCACCTCCCGTACTCTCATCCGCCCTCCTCAACTCCAACATACCTACACTTTGTATACACTCTCATCTCACAGCCACCACGCACACCAGTACACTCCATCCAACCCAACTACACAACCTGCAACAACTACTACTCACACAACCACAAGAAAACAGAGAACCAGGGGACCACAAGACTCGACCGACACCCAACCTTATACACTGCATACAATCTCCCTCGACTCCCTTGCCCTGCACCTGCACAACTACGCACCTCACCAACATCACTTTGCTCCTTACGCACCCACCTGCTGCCCCCCTATGCGCCTGCTTTTCTCCTCTCCACTTAATTTCCTTCCAGCTTCGTTCCTTGTACCCCTGCCTCCTTAGAACAAAATCAGGTTCCACCAGCAACTATCACAACACCACATCACTCGAATTTTACAACTATACAGCCACAATCAGTTAACACCCACACACACAAATGCCTTACACACACACGCACACCATAGCAGCTACAGTACAGAGCACACACCCTCTATTGTACTCTAACTCGCAACACAGCATCGCCACAAACCAGAGCAAAACGTACAGAAGGCAGAGAGATTTAGTGCAATTCTGAGAGATATAAAGAGGGAGAGATTGAGAAGAGATATATGGTAAGAGAGATGGAATTAATTGAGAGAGAGTTCAAGAAATTTCTAGAGAGACCGAGAGAAAAAAAAACAGAGAGCACTGCCATTTTGGGGAAATCTCAGTTTAGGGATTGAATAATAAAGGAAATTGGGTAATTTCAAAATGCCCCAAACTAATTTAAGCTAATCAAATAGCACTCAATAATTCAAAATTAAATAGAACATTTGCAAAAATTTAAACATACATTTTTAAATTATAAAATACAAAATTACGAACGATCTCATATTTTCAAAATAATTTTAGGATCAAAAATGAATTAAATATGAATGCTACAAGTTTTGGTCCTTTAAATACAATATAACCCGTAAAAATCATTTTAAAATACTACCACACCCAACTTAATTCATCCAAAAATTTTAAAAACTCAATAAATACATAAAGAAAATATTTCAAAAGAGTTCATGATTTTTAATTCCTCTGATAATTTTATATGATTGATAGAGGATCAAAAATACATGATTTAAATATTTTTAAATCCTTAAAATACAAATAAAAACACACAGACTTTCACAGAACACATAAATCATCACGTAAACACATAAATACTACTCCACATATATTCCACCTTTACGACAATATTTACATAATATAATTCATAATTTATAATAAATAAATAATTTTAAATATCGAAATTTCTAAGGCGTTATACTTTCCACTTTGTCATTAACATCCAACAGTGCAATCATCCTTTCTATGTCATCCTACTTGCCATACTTTTGACACTGCCCTTGTCTGAATTTCTCCTCTCTTCCATCAGTATATTTGACTTCTAGACAGTCATCAATAATGGCAACATGATAGATTCTCTGAGCTCTTAGGAATTGCAGTTGGTCTTGGCAGGTTAAAAATCTTCCAAGTCAAACTTCTTCAATAAATCCTTGATGTACTTGGTTTGACTGATAAAGATACCATCCTTCCTTTGACTAACTTGCAACCCTAGGAAGAATGTCAACTCTCCCATCATACTCATCTCATATCTGCTCTGCATGAGTTTAGAGAATTTCTCACACAGTTTCTCATTTGTAGAACCAAAAATGATATCATCCACATAAATCTGAACTAGGATAATATCATCACCATGCTCCTTGTAAAACTGTGTCTTGTCCAATGTGCCTCTAGTGAATTGATTTTCAAGCAGAAATAGTGATAAAGTATCATACCATGCTCTTGGAGCCTGCTTAATTCCATACAATGCCTTAAGCAATCTGTAGACAAATTCTGGGAAATGTGGATCCTCAAAGCCAGGTGGTTGTTGCACATAAACCTCTTCTTCTAACTCTCCATTCAGAAATGCACTCTTGACATCCATTTGATAAACTTTAAAGTTTGAATGGGCAGCAAATGCCAAGAATATTCTGATGGCTTCCAATCTAGCAACAGGGGCAAATGTCTCATCATAATCAATGCCTTCCTGTTGAGAGTATCCTTTTGCAACCAGCCTTGCTTTGTTTCTTACTATTACACCATCTTCATCCATCTTATTCTTCAGAACCCATTTTGTTCCAACAATGGTTCTATTCTTTGGTGCAGGCACAAGTTCCCATACTTTGTTCCTTTCAAATTGATTCAGCTCCTCTTGCATAGCAATAATCCAATCTGGATCCAACAGTGCATCATCAAGTTTCTTAGGCTCAACCTGTGATAGAAAACAGCCATAGAGGCACTCATTCTGAGTTGCTCTCCTAGTCCTTACTCCTGCATTAGGGTTTCCAATGATTTGATCTGCAGTGTGTGATCTATCCCATTTCCTTGAGTGCTCTACCTGATTTCTCATTCTTGATGTTGCTTCATCATCCAGATCATGATCATTCTCATTTCCTCCCCTTGTGAAGTTGCCACTACTAACAGGTGTGTCTTGGATGCTTGTTTCTCCACTGTTGATTGGCACAAATTCTTCTATTGTATCATCATTCACTTGAGTTTGTTGAACTTGAGTTTTAACTTCAGTTTCAATCTCTTCATCAGAATCATCTAGATTAGCAAACTTTAATGGATCTTTATCTTCATCATTGGTTTCTTCTAGTCCAGGTAGTTTGCTGTCATCAAATGTCACATCTGTACTTTCCATGATTTTCTTTTGGCTGATGACATAAACTTTGTATGCAATTCTTTCCATAGAGTAGCCAAGAAATATTCCTTCAAATGCCTTTGCATCAAACTTTCCAACATATTCAGAATTATCTTTCAATACAAAGCATTTGCTTCCAAAAGTATGGACATACTTTAGAGTAGGCTTCTTTCCAGTCATCAAATTGTAAGGTGTCTTTCCAGTGTTTTTGTTGACAAGGGTTCTGTTCTGGATATAGCATGCAGTACTGACAGCCTCAGCCCAAAAACATGTAGGCATCTTTGCATCAAGTAACATTGTTCTAGCAGCCTCAATTAGAGTTCTATTCTTTCTCTTAACAACTCCATTTTGTTGTGGAGTCCTTGGAGCTGAGAATTGCTGAGAAATACCATTCTCTTTGCAGAATGCTTCAAGTATGGCATTTCTGAACTCTGTTCCATTATCACTTCTTAGTGCAATCACACTTGCATTGTTGGCCTTTGCTTCCTTGTCAACTTTCTTTATGTGCTCAATGATTACTTGTGGAGTCTCATCTTTTGATGCCAGAAATTCCACCCATGTATACCTTGTAAAGTCATTAACCATCACCAAGGCATACTTCTTGCTTCCTAGTGACATAATATTGACAGGCCCAAACAAATCCATATGAATGAGTTGTAGGGGCTTGGTTATTGATGTCACTATCTTTGACTTGTGGCTTGATCTTTTCAACTTTCTTTTCTGACAAGCCTCACACACTCCTTCTTGACAGAATTCAAGTGTGGGCATGCCTCTCACTAACTCTTTTTTGACTAGAGAATTAATGGCTTTGAAGTTCAGGTGTGATAGTTTCTTGTGCCACAGCCAACAATCTTCATTTGATGCTTTTGAGTAAAAGCAACAAATTTTATCCTTGTTTGCAGAATCCATATTGGCTACAAACAGGCTTCCTTTCCTTACTCCAGATAGAGCAAAATCACCAGTCTTCTTGTGGGTGATCAAACATTCATCTTTGTCAAAATCCACCTTGAATCCTCTATCAGTAAACTGACCAACACTTAGCAGATTATGCTTGAGTCCCTTGACTAGTTCTACATCTTCAATGATGACATTACCAACTTTTAACTTGCCATATCCCAATGTGTTACCATTGTTGTCATCTCCAAAAGCAACCATTGGGCCAGCCTTTTCCTCATACTGTGATAGCAGGGCCATATCACCAGTCATATGATTTGAGCATCCACTGTCCAAAATCCACATGACCTTCTTTTCACTTTCTTTGCCCTGCAAACACAATGGTATTACTTTTCCTTTGGTACCCAAACAAGTTTGGGTCCATGTGACTTAGAAACAGTTTTATCATAAACAACATGCTTATCAACTTTCTTGGTGTTAGTCATCTTGTTACTGTTAGAAGTCTTAGAATCTGAGGTTTCAGATTTAGGTGACAGAGGTACCTTCCTAGCTTTAGGAGGGCTTGAAGACTTTGACCTTGTGTAGTGTGTGTGAGAATTGTGACTGATACAACCATCAATGAATTACCTTCTTAAATTAAAACAACTAGTCATAACATTCATATTGCATGGCATACAGTCAAATTTATCACAGAATGGTGCATCTCTATGTCTTAGAGGCACAGAACAATCATAGAAAGGTTTAGGCACACTACCAACAGGTTTCTTGCATGCATGAGTTAAATGATTGGTACTGAAATAGTTCTGACAAGTTTTCCTAGGGGCATTAGGCATATAAGCATAGTTGTTATCTTTGTTAATCCCTAGCTTGCCATTTCTGTTCTGTTTCTTCTTAGTCACTTTCTTCTCTGATTCACTCTTCCCAGCTGAAACAAACTTAACAAATTTCTTAGGTCTTGATCTATCAACTTCTGACTCCTTGGCTTTTGACTTGACACTCTCACTCTTGGAGGATGCTTGTTGTGCACTGGATTGTGCCTCATCCTCATCATTCAACATTTGCTTGATGAGTAAGGCATCCTCATCAATTTCAAATGTCGATTCTTTAAAAATTGGATTTTCAGCCTTTTTCAAAATGTGAGGCACTTCCTCATGAACAACTGTGTCATCTTCAAAGACAGCATAGCCTTTTCTCTGTTTAAGAGTGTCATAGTCAAGTCCAATAGCAGCCTTGGGTTTAGCTTGAATTTTCTCACAGTAGGATTGTACTAGACCAGATGATTTCTTAATTGTTTTCAGTTTGAATTCATTTTCAGCTAATACATCCCTAAGAGCCTTTTCCCCTTGACTAGCACATAGAAACTTATTCTGCAGATATTCAACTTATTTCTTAAGGTTTTCTACTTGCATAGCAGTTAGCTCAAGTTCCTCATTCTTTTTAGTTAACATTTCATTCCTAGTAGACAATTTAGCAATCTCCTCATTAGCAGCAGTCATACTAGTATGAATATTAAACATCTCAACAGATAGTTGTTCAATCATGCATTTATACTCAGAAATAGACATATCTATGGTAGTGAGAGATGGTACCTGAGAATCCGATGGAGATGTGTCATCCTTGGAGTTGGCCATCAAGGCATAGTTAAAAAATTCTTGTGCCTCTCCATCACTATCAGAATCATCCCAACACTTCCCTTCAGCAATTTAGGCCTTACCTTTTGTCTGCTTTTTCAGAAGGGCCTCATACTTAGCTTCGAGCTCAAGAAACTCTCTATCCTTCTTTTTAGGCTTCTTGCATTCACTGGCAAAATGCCCTAGGTCATTGCATCTATAACATCTTATAAATGACCTATCCACATGGCTGGTTTTGAACTTGTTCTTGTTTGGTTTCACAGGTGCCTTGCTCTTGTTGAATGAATGGTTTTGGGTTTTGGGTTTGAAGGGTTGATTCCTTTTGAATCAGATGTTTGGAAATTTTCTGGCCATGAAAGCATATGAAGTGTTTTCCATCCCATCTAGTTCTTCGAGAGTGTAAAACTCTTCTTCCTCCTTCTCCTCAATAGGTTCACTTACTTCAGCTTCAGTTTCTTCATCATCATCTAATATCTCATCTATCCTTAGCTGGCTTGTGGATGCTTCTAGGTCTTGAATAGTGTTAGCACAAAATTACGCAAGCGCACGTAGTCACAAGTAATATATATTAAGTTCGTTCCGCAGAGATCTGGTTAAGTTTCAATCAGTAAATATGCCTATGCAACAATGTATGGTTTTAATTCACTGCTAAGAAAAATAACAATATTGGGTTTGATTATTTAAATTATAATAAGATGCAAAATATTAAACTAAGAATTAAATTAACTTGAGAGAATTAAATCGAATTACTTATATGAGAATAAACATGGGATCCTAACTTCATTAAATACTTCCCTTAGATCTGACGCCTTTAATCACTATGTGCAATGGTTTTGATATCTGATCGGATAACACGAAACAAGTATACGCTACGTGTCAGCATACGCATACCAAACTAAACATACATCCACAAAAGAGATAGAAGATGAATAGACACCAATTATGCTTAGACCCTATATGTCTATAGAATTTGAAAACATAAGGGTTGAAGAACAAGTTATTCATAAAGATCACACAGGGCAGTATAAGTATTTTCATCTCACACCACGAATCATATTGATAAACAATTTTGAACCTATGCTAGCATGGCAAGTTCTAAATCTCAAGATCCACTTTCACTTCACAAGAGATTAACAAATTAGATGTTCGCGACGCATCTATCTATTAGGCATAACCATACGAGGATATCAATTATTCACCACACACAGATCTTTAAAGCATCAAGATACTAAGTTCCATAAATAAATCCTTTAGAATCCCATGACAACGATTTAGCTCATAATTGAACCGTTCATCGTCATGGGATTTGATGAAAACATGATAAATAACAAGATATGGAAGAAAGAAGCAATTATATTAATAAAACTAAGAGTTGAGAAAACAAATCTATAATCCAACGTATACAAAAGATGAAGTAGATCTAGATCCGTGCTTGTCACCGAGCTTTGAATCCTTCTCTCATTTTCTCTCTTGCAAAACTAAGCTTTGATATGTAAATTGTATGTAATAATTTTGTTTACAAGGGTTGGATGTGTTTATATAGGCTTTTGACATCTTGCCCAGCAAGAAAATACCTAAAATACAACTAGAATTCGATTTAGGAGTCAAAAACTACGTAGAATACAAATTCAGATCGAAAAAGGGCAAAACTGGAATTTTCCAGTGCACCACGAGGCTGAGAGCACGGTTTAGGCTGAGAGCCTCAGTCCAATCTGCATTGCACGGCGCTGAGGGCGCGGTTTAAGCTCTCAGCTCGGCTCCAATCTGCTGAAAACTGATTTTTCTTCGTTTTTTCAGTTTTTTCTTCCTGATCCTTTTGCATAAGCTTCCGTCTTTAATCCTTAATGACTTGTATACTTCTTGGTAGTTGACATTAGCCTCCATTCTTCATTCCATATCATAAATCAACTCCCAAAAACGACGGAAACTACACCTTTAATCGACAATTCTTCAACCCTACACAATTAAACAAAACACATCAAAACTACCACAAACTTGAGTCCAAGTACACCAATTCAAGCCGATATAGGACGTTCCAAGTGGATATAAAATCCACTTATCACACCCCCGAACTTAAACCGATGCTTGTCCTCAAGCATATACAATTACAACTAACTAACTAATTAGTACCACTTCCGTAGGTGATCACGGTTGCATTTGGCATATGCAACAAGCCCTTTAAACCCCTAGGCAGCCCTAGTGGACGGGGAAGGTCTCATGAGGGCCCACAAAATCCATTTACCTAATGCAATGCAATGCATGAATGCAACTAATATGAAAATGCAAGATCCCCGTCAAACTCACCAAAACCAACTAACAAGCAAATATCTCAAAGAATGCAACAAATCCAAGCAGAGCTCGACTAAGTCCCCGTATACTAACAGTACATGAACAGAAACGTGCATGTGTGCACTGCTCATCAGAAATACTCCCAAAACTAGGTCAAAAATCATACATGCTTTCCGTCAAGACAATCACAGGTTTATAAATAGAATAGACTGTAGACACTTCATAACCTAGGAACACCTCCACCCTTATCCAAGGTAGACAGAAACTCATGCTTTATTACTATGACGCATAATACTATATACAATACTCATGCTTATTTAACCGTGCAATGAATGAGACCCCAAAAGGCTTATACAATAATACCCATGTAGCGAGTGTTAGGTCAGCAATCCCAAACCACAAGGGCTTTAGGTTACTAGGACTAAGTCCCCTCAGACTTAATTACTCGAGTATTAAAGAGCTCACTCTGGTTAATTTTACATATAAACAAATAACTTATTGACTCTTTTTTTTTCTCTTTTTCTTTTTTTTTTCTTTTCATTTTTTTCTTTTTTTTTCAAGCAATCTGGAATGAGCCTTTCTCATTTCCAACCCTAGACTACTCATATAAATATGAGCCGGCTACTAGCCATTTGACGCCTAGCCATTATTGACAATTATTAACAACTAGCATGAAATTCCTGTTTTCTCCCAAACTTAGACTTTAATGTTCCTACGCTATAAAGAGAATAACGAAAATTCTAAATATAAACAAGTGATTAAATCTCAAAACATCCAACAGGCATGACCCTAACCTAGCCCAAAAGCACCCAATGAGACTGTGTAATTAATGTTGTTCCCGTAACATGCAAGTCAATTTCATAGAAACTATAAATCAGCCCTCTACTCATCATCATCACACCCAAATCAACATCCACCTATCAATCAGAATCAGCTCGTCCTAAAGGATCATGAAATATGCATGCCATGATAATGCAACTAATATGACTCACATGGTAAAACAAACAAAAAATAACAGAATGTCCTATATGAAACAAACGTAAATAATACGACATAACAATCATGCATGAACTATCACTACTATGCAAACATGATGTCCTATATGAACACATAATACAACAATAAATACAACTACTAATCCCCCAAATCACCCCCAAACTTAATATATTCAATGCCCTCATTGAATGGAAGTAACTACAAGGGATAGTAGAACATACCTACTCGTCCTCGCACTCGTCGCTCTCGTCATCCTCATCAGATGAATCAGGTGGAGGATACGGAGTCCGAGCTCCAAAGATAGGCCACTGAACAGCAGTATCTGGTGACTGGAACTTTGAGTCCAAAGCTATACCCATGCCTTCAGAATACTGGCGACTACTAACATGCATAGCATCCATCCGTCTAGTCATTCGCCGAAAATAGGTATCAAAAACCGACATATCCACCGTACGACGCTGAGGACCTGCCATAGCAACTCCCGGTGCCCTAGAAGCATGTGGCGGAGCGCCCGCTCCCTGACCACCATCACCATCAACCACATAGCCTAGACCCCTAGGATGTGGAATGCCACCCTGCCATTCCCCCATCTTATCAATAGTAGCATCATTAATAGGAGTCATCGCTGTATGCACCGGCTCACCTACATACCATTTCACTTTCGCAGCATCACACAATCCCGCGATGATAGTAGCATAAGGAATACTAGCCGCTGAATTACTTCCCAAATACCGCAGAATAGTTTGATTAATAAGGTAACCAAGATCAACATATTCCCCTTTGAGAATGCCCCATAGCAAAATAGCTCTCTCAACAGTGTCATCGGACACATGAGATGACGGAAGGATATTAGAACTTATGAATAAGAACCAAACCCGTGCAAACCTAGTCAATGACTTAGCCGGAAAAGTCCTCTTCTGGGTGGTTCCCGACCTACACTTCCACTCCGTACCCGGAATACATAGCTCACCAATGATAGCCTCAAGATCAATGTCATCCCTTGTCTTTTTCCCCCAATCCGTAGCACCCCTAGGTTTAGGCGGCTGCCTAATCAAAGTGCGAATTGCACGAGGTGAGTAATCCACATTCTGGCCCCTAACAACCGTGGAGTTATTCCTTGCTATCGAAGCATTAGCATTAGACTCCCTAACCACATTCAATGGGGCATCATTAGCAAATTCACAAAATAAAGTCCAACCTCGTTCATTAATCATAGCCACCACCTCCGCATTATTACGTGGCACAAGCCGCCTTTCTTGAATAACCCCCTTGGAAACTAACCGACCAAACTCCGCTTCCGCCTCCTCATTCACAAACTTTTCCAAACCATCTCCCACCATAGCATTCTCATCCGAAGATGGACGAGTACTACTACTACTACCCACTAATCGTTGTCTCTTAGGAGCCATCACAACAACAATTATAAATCAACACAACTCCAAAATTTAAGTTTAAGCAAAAACCCCCAAATCAAGAACACAACCAAACCCTAATTGCAAGAACACAATTCCGTAGTAATTAAAGAGATGAGATTAGAGCAATACCCACAAATTGAAGAGGTGAACTTGCACAATTAGCTTCCAAAAATTCGAATTAATCCTTTGCTTGAATCTTGTAAAGAATGGAAGTTGAAATTTTTTTGGTTATATAGATAGGTTTGTGTATGTAGAGGTGTATATATATGTAGGAGATGTGAATATTGGAGATGAAATTAGAAGGAATGAAGGATTGGGTGTTGTTTAGGATTGAAAATCAAGATGGATTAGGAATGGGAATTGAGTTTTGTGAAATTTTAGAGTGATATGAAAATATATGAAAGAAGAGAGTTGAAGAATATAAGGTTTTAACTCACAAAAAAAAACGGAACATGCAGGAGGCCTTGGCGCAGAGGGCGCATTTTGTGTTGACTGCGCAGCTGCATGCTGCGTTATACGGTGCTGTTGCGCGGATGGCGCTGAAGGCGCGGACTGCTCCTGCGTGTTATGGCGCTGAGGGCGCGGCTAGCGCTGAAGGAGCGGGCTCTTCCTGATTTTGATGATTTCTTTTTTTTTTTTGAAAGAAAGAAGCAATTATTTATACAACAAAGCTTGGGTTGCCTCCCAAGAAGCGCTCGTTTAATATCATTAGCTTGACATTCTTCCGATAATTCACGGCGATGCCAAAATGGCGGAAACCTTCTCGCGATCAAACGAACCTCCATAGTAATGCTTCAACCGTTGTCTATTTACTTTGAAAGTATGATCCGGTGTTGTTTCATAAATTTCAATAGCTCCATGTGGATACACCGTCTTAACAATAAACGGACCCGACCACCGTGACTTGAGTTTTCCCAGAAAAAGCTTGAGGCGAGAATTAAATAGCAACACTAGTTGACCCGGTACAAATGCCTTGGGTGCCAACCTTTTATCATGCCACCTCTTGACCTTCTCCTTATACATTTTATTATTTTCGTAAGCTTGCCACGAAATTCCTCAAGTTCATTCAATTGAAGCAACCGTTTTGCACCCGTAGCCTTAATATCCAAATTTAACTTCTTCAATGCCCAATATGTGTTGGGATTTATGGGTGATAGGTTAGACAACTTAACTAGTTTTATTGGTATACTTAGTTTTACTAATTAGAACATACTGTCATAGCCTGAAATGTATTTCTGTAATCAAATAAGTACTGTCATGTAATAATTGTAATTCTTAAAAGAAGTTCAATCATGTTCAAGCCTCAAGAAATACAGAAGTTCGACAGCAGGAATAAAAGTTACTGTCAAGTATTGACATTAAGATTACAAGGAAACAGCATGTTGCAAAGCTCGACAGAAAGTTTAATTGAGTCGACAGCAAGTTTTAACTTGACAGCAACATTGGCGGAGATTCTGATGACAGCAACTTTGATATATAGTTTGCGACAGTAAGTTTGGAATTCTTGACAGCAATCTCTGTGGGAAATACATGCTGTCAATCAAAGCACAATTCTTGACAGCAATCTCTGCGGGAATTCATACTGTCAACCAAAGCACAATCCTTGACAGTAATCTCTGCGGGAAATTCATACTGTCAACCAAAGCATAATTCATTGACAGCAAACTTTGTGGCAAACATACTGTCATATAGAATCAACTTGATTTAGGAATTTTCTAAGTCAAATTAAGCGACAGAGTACATGTTCAAAAGAAGCAGGCGTGCTGCAACATTCAACCTTTACAGCAAGCTTGGAAAGTCTATAAATGAAGCTCGAGAGATCACATGGAGCAACCTGTAAAGTCTAGAGCAGATAAAATTGAATATGGCTAGATCTGGGTGGCTCAAATGTGGAAAGTATCTTAAAGTTACTTTGTGATGATCACATGGGAATAAATCATGGAATGAGCTGCAAAAGGAATATAACAGCAACTCAACAACCCATGCTGATAGTGGTAGTACAGTAGACTATCACACTATAAATAGAGCACTCTATTTATACAACAAGTATCACTCTACAACTGTAATCTCTTGAGGAGTTGAAGCTTGAGAATTATTTTGTTCTCAAGGTTGTAGCAAAACTTCGCAAAATAAATAAAACAATTATTTTGTGAAACATCTTGTTAAATATTACTTGTGATTGCATTTCTTCTACTAGTAAATTACAAACTCTATTTAAATTGTTGAAATAGTTTTTGAAATTTATTAGTATTGCATTCAACCCCCCTTCTGCAATACATTCCGGGACCAACAACTGGTATCAGAGCAATCAGATTAATACACATATCTGAGATCCAAATGGCAAGTATTCAAAGGTCAAGTAATATCAAGATTCCAGCTTTTGATAAAGAAAACTACAACATATGGAAAAAGAAGATTATGTTATTTATCAAAGCTCAGAATCCATTATTCCTAGGTATTCTGGAAAATGGCCCCTTCGTTCCTCAAAAGGAAATTCCATCTGCTACAGTTAATGATGTAGTAATCCCAGCTCATTGGGTTGCTAAGAAGCCTACTGAGTATAATGACTCAGAAAAAGAAAAGGTAGCACTGGATGATCATCTGCAACTCATTCTACTAGATGCACTTACCCTGGATAAAGCTATGAGTGGAAATATAATAGCATGCAACTCTGCCAGGGATATGTGGAAAAAGATAGAACTGTTATGTGAAGGAAGTGAAGAGGTCAGAGAAAATCAAAAACAAATACTGGTGTCACAATATGAAGCGTTTATGGGCAAGCATGGAGAAGAGTTAACTCACATGTTTGAAAGATATAGCAAACTGATAGCTGAGCTCCAGATTCATGGAAAGTTTTATGAAAAGAAGGAAGTCAATATCAAGTTTCTGCTAACTCTTCCAGAACACCTTGAGCATAGAGTAACAGCCATAAGAGAAGGAAGAGATTTAAACTCTGTTTCTCTTGAAACATTGTATGGAGTTCTAAAATCTTATGAACTTGAATATTATCAAAAGAAAGCCATACAAAGTGGATCCAAAGGATTTATGGCAAACATGGCTGGTGCTCTAGTTGCTCAAGGACCATCATATTTTCAAGCAAGTGAGCAAATTCAAAATGATCAACAACCTCAATTTTCATCTGTGAAAATTGAAGAGGTGGTTGAAGATGAAGAAAAGGTTGTCCTTCAACTAGAAGATGTTGAAGATGAAGAATTCTTCACTCTAGAAGAAATGGAGAAAATGGATAATCCAACCATGGCTTTTATGGCAAGAAAATTAAAAAATATAAGGTTCAGGAGGAACAAGCCATATAAGCCTCAAGGTCAATTTCCAAAATATAACCAAGGAAGCTCATCAAAACCTGCTACTGGCACCAAGGGAGGATACAAAACAGGAATGGTAGATAGATCAAAGTTTAGATGCTACAATTGCAATGAACTTGGTCACTTTGCTACTGAATGCAAAAGACCAAAACAAATACAAAGAATGGAGAGAGGAACTGGAAGTCAATTTAAGAAAGGACAAGGAAAAGCCTATGTGGCTGAAGGAAAATGCTGGGATGAATCTGATAATGAAGAAGAAGAGGAATTTGTGAATCTAGCCTTGATGGCTAGAGAGGATGAAGAAGCATCAACCTCGACAAGTCAGGTACCATCTTTAGTATTACTAGATATGTCTTTAAATGACTATAAGCAAACCATTGAGGAAATGAGTAATGAAATGTTTAATATTCATACTAGTTTATCTGCTGCAAATGAAGAAATTGCTAGATTAACTAAAGAAAATGAAGTACTCAGATCCAACAATGATGTGTTGTTGCTTAAGACCAGTTCTATTGATTCTTTAGCTCAGGAAAACGAAAGATTAAAAAATGATTTAATCTGTGCTAAAGAGATAGAGGAATATCTAAGAAAAGAAATTTCTGAAAATGAATTTAAGCTAAAGGCATTTAGAAATTCCTCTAAAATAGTTCAAGAGTATCATGAGAAACATACTGAAAGTAAGAAGATAGGCATAGGCTATGATTATAGTAGGAGACCTGGTAAAGAGGCTGTTATACAGAACAATGATGATAACAATATTGTAAGACCTCACATCCTCAAAAATGTGAGCAATCCAATCTTCAAAAGTACAGAGTTTGAGGTTAATGAAAATTCCCTAATTATTAATCAAGAACTCTGTGATGAAGATGAGAGGGTTGACAGTGTATCTAAGAAAGAAAAAGATTCTGTCAAAATGACTATGACAGAAACCGTATTAAACAGCCCAACCAAGTGTTCAAAAGATACTGTCAAGAAGTCAACCAAGATAGTAACTTTCAAACCTATTGTCAAGACAGCAAGTACAAAAGGTGCTGTCAAAAATAGCTCGACAATACCTTCTGAACAGATTGACAAGACAGTTGTCTCTAAGTCCAAAAACAGAAATGGGAAGCTAGGCATTGATAAAAAGAATAATTATGCGTATGTTAAGCAGGCACCCAGGAAACTTTGCAATAATTGTGGCTCCTCACATCATTTAACTCATGTTTGTGATAAATCAACTTGTAGCATATCTAATGCAACAGAGTTGAAAGGGAACTTACACAGAACCCCCATTATGCAAAGAAAATTGGTAGTTTGTAATAACATTGACTGTATGCCATGCAAAATTACTGCTATGAGTACATGTTTTAATTTGCAAATTTCATCAAATGAATTATGTTCTTATATGCAATCTGCAAAGACTTCTGAAACTACTAAAGAAAGTGAGAAGACTACTTTCACTAAGAAAAAGTCTAAGTCATTGTCTAAAACTAAGTGGGTAATAAAAGAAGTCAAGGAACCATCTTCTGATAATATTGTTTCAAATATTGATAAAGTTTCTGATGATACTGAGTATGCAGGACCCAACAAGACTTGGGTACCAAATGCAAATTAAACTCTTTCTGTCTTGCAGGGAAAGAAAGGTAAACAGGTCATGTGGATAATTGACAGTGGATGTTCCAAACACATGACTGGTGATATATCCCTGCTATCACAATATGTTGAAAAGGCTGGCCCAACAATAACCTTTGGAGACAACAGCAAAGGTTACACTGTGGGATATGGCTGCTTAAAAGCTGGAAATGTTGTCATTGAAGAAATCTCTCTTGTGGAAGGTTTGAAGCATAATCTGCTCAGTGTCAGTCAATTCACTGACAAAGGATTCAAAGTTAACTTTGGCATGATGGAATGCACATTCCACCACAAGAAGGATAGAAGCCTATCTCTGAAAGGAGTCAGGAAAGGAAGCCTATTTGTTGCAGACTTAAACTCAACAAATGAGGAAAGAATATTTTGCTTCTACAGCAAAGCAAGTGTTGGAGATAGCATGCTTTGGCACAAGAAACTTTCCCATCTCAACTTCAAAACAATGAACATGCTAATGAAGAAGGAATTAGTGAGAGGACTACCTCAACAGGAATTCTGTCAAGAAGGACTGTGTGAAGATTGTCAAATGGGAAAACTAAGGAAAGCAATGCATAAATCAAAGCAAGTCAACACTAACACTGAAGCACTCAAGTTGATTCACATGGATCTTTTTGGACCAGTGAATGTTCAATCACTATCCAGAAAAAGATATGCACTGGTCATGATAGATGACTATTCTAGGTACACTTGGGTGAAATTTTTAGAATCAAAAGATGAAGCTGCTCAAGAAATCATTGATCACATAAGGGTACTTGACAGGACCCCTGAAGCAAAAGTTCAATTTCTAAGAAGTGACAATGGAACTGAGTTCAGAAATGCTACACTTGGAAACTTCTACAAAGATCAAGGGATTGTTCAACAATTCTCTGCTGCAAGAACTCCACAGCAAAATGGAGTTGTAGAAAGGAAAAATAGGACACTTTTTGAAGCTGCAAGGACTATGTTGAGCAATGCTAAATTACCAACATATTTCTGGGCAGAAGCCATCAACACTGCTTGTTACACACAGAACAGGACACTAATCAACAAGGCTCATGGCAATACTCCTTACTATCTTTTGACAGGAAAGAAACCTACTGTCAAGTACTTTCATATTTTTGGAAGCAAGTGCTTTTTGATGAAAGACAACCATGAAAGAAAAGGCAAGTTTGATACTAAAGCATATGAAGGCATTTTCATGGGATATGGGATAGAAAGGACTGCCTACAGAGTCTATATCATAGAGCACAAGACAATTGAAGAAAGTGTCAATGTCACGTTTGATGAAACCAAGTTTCTAGGGTTACATGAGGATGGTCAAATGCAACCCTTCAGATTTGAGAATCAAGGATACTTGGAAATAGAAGAATATGTTGATGAAGAACCTAGTCTCACTCAATCAATGGGATATGAGAAAGAATCTGTCAATACTCATAATCTAAATCAAACCTCAGCCCAATCACAGACAATTTCAGGCATCAATCAACAAGACTGTGAGACTGGAGAATTTGAGCTAAATGAGCAGAACAATGAAAATGGTGGAGAATCAAATCCTCATATTGATGAAAGACAATCTCATCAAACAAGTAGCTTGCCTCAATCAACAAAGTGGAACACAGATCATACCAGTAATCTAATTATTGGAGATCCCACTACTGGTGTAAGGACAAGGAGGAATATCTCTGCTGACAGCATGTTTTCATGTTTCTTATCTCAAATGGAACCAAAAATAGTTGAAGAAGCATTGTTGGATTCTGATTGGGTGATGGCTATGCAGGAAGAGCTCAATCAATTTGAAAGAAACAATGTTTGGAAGCTGGTTCCAAGGCCAAAAGGAAAATCAGTCATTGAGACAAAATGGGTCTTCAGAAACAAGATAGATGAAAGTGGAAATGTGACAAGAAATAAAGCTAGGCTAGTGGCCAAAGGTTACTGTCAACAGGAAGGGATAGATTATGATGAAACATTTGCACCTGTTGCCAGACTTGAGGCCATAAGAATTTTCTTAGCCTTTGCTGCACACTGCAAATTCAAGGTATTTCAAATGGATGTCAAAAGTGCCTTTCTAAATGGAGAATTAGAAGAAGAAGTGTATGTTGAACAGCCTCCTAGATTTGAGAATGACAAACTGCATAATTTTGTCTGCAAGCTGTTCAAGGCTCTATATGGCTTAAAGTAAGCACCAAGAGCCTGGTATGACACACTATCCACTTTTCTCCTGGAAAATCAATTTGTAAGAGGTATGGTGGATAAAACTTTATTCTATAAATACCATGGCAAAGACATCATCCTTGTGCAGATATATGTTGATGACATAATTTTTGGTTCAACAAACGAAAAATTGTGTGAAAAGTTCTCATCCCTAATGAGAAACAAGTATGAAATGAGCATGATGGGAGAATTAGCATTCTTTCTTGGTCTTCAAATCTATCATAAGAAGGATGGAATCTTCATCTGTCAATCTAAGTATGTCAAAGAACTCCTCAAGAAGTTTAACTTAGAAGATTCATCACCTGCTAAGACACCTATCTCAACAGCCACCAAATTAGAGTTAGATCCTAAAGGCAAGAAAGTGGATTCTAGTACCTACAGAGGCATGGTTGGATCATTGCTTTACTTAACAGCAAGCAGGCCAGACATAATGTTTGCTACATGTCTCTGTGCAAGGTTTCAGGCTGATCCAAAAGAATCACACTTTGTTGCAATTAAAAGAATCTTTAGATATCTCAAAGGCACCCCAAATCTAGGTCTTTGGTACCCTAGGGAAACTGGATTTGATCTAATTGGATATTCTGATTCAGACTATGCTGGCTGCAAGATTGACAGAAAAAGTACTACAGGAAGCTGTCAATTTCTTGGGGGGAGATTGGTGTCATGGTTCAGTAAGAAGCAACACTCAGTTTCTACATCAACTGCAGAAGCTGAATATATTGCAGCTGGAAGTTGCTGTGCACAAATACTTTGGATGAAGAATCAATTAATGGATTATGGACTAGAGTTGTCAAATATTCCTATCTACTGTGACAACACTAGTGCCATAGCCATATCAGACAATCCAGTTCAACACTCCAGAACAAAACATATTGATATAAGGCATCATTTCATCAGGGAGCATGTTGAAAAGGGAGATGTAAAATTGGTTTATGTTCCAACAGATAAGCAACTTGCAGATATATTCACCAAGCCACTGGATGAAGCAACATTTACCAGGTTGGTGAGTGAATTGGGAATGCTAAATCAGGTATGACTATCTAAATGGTTTGTCAATTCTCAGTCGCAGCTCATGACAGAAACTTTCAAGGTACTGTAATAAAAAGTATTGTCACTAGAAGGTACTGTCATGAGAAGTTAAGGTACTATGTGCTACTTGTTCAGACAGCATGTTTGCTATGACTATGCTAAAAGGATTTTTAGATATCATGTTTGCTATGACTATGCTAAAAGGATTTTTAGATATCATGTTTGCTATGACTATGCTAAAAGGATTTTTAGATATCATGTTTGCTATGACTATGCTAAAATAGTTTTACATGTCTGTCTTAATACGGTTTTAAGAAATCAAGTGTCCTTAACTTAAGTTATGTGTGAACAGTGACAGCATGATTTTACGCTTAGTTTACTGTCAGATAAACTTACTGTCACTCATTAAACTGATTGACAGAAATGTTGTTAGCGCACAGGTTACTGTCAATAAAAGTTGCTGTCACGAGAAATTGCTGTCAAAAATAGTAGAAAGAAAGAAATGTGCACAGGTTACTGTCAATGAAAGTTGCTGTCAGGGGAAGTTGCTGTCAAAGATAGTGGAGAGATATATATACATTAATGTGTATATATATATATATATATATATCTATTTTTAATCCACCAATCCACGATCTAATAGCAACTGCCACGTAATATAGCAAGTGAAGTTAATGGGTAAAATCATTATCACACGTTCAATTAAGACAGGTTAAATCGATTCATCTTATAAACTGAATCTACCGTTTAATCTACTATCACTTTCATTTGCAAAAACCTTTCAACCTTCTGCATCCAAAAACCGCATTTTCTCTCTCATTTTTCAAAGCATTCAGCAATGGCACCTAAACAAAGTGTTGCTCAAACCAACTTTGCTGGTATCTACTCTCCTAGTGATGCTGGTGAAAACTTCAAAGGACTTATTTCCTTCTTAAATAAATCCTACCTAGGTCATGCAATAACCTCATCCCCCAAAATTGATATTGTTAGAATTGAAAAATTCTGGAAATCTGCAAGTGCTCAAGGAACTGGAGAGAATGAAACAATTAAGTTCAATATAGATGATGCAAATCATTCTCTTTCAGTAAAGAATATCAATGAGGCTTTGGGTATTGTGTTGGCCAGTGAAGAAAGCTTTAAGGAACTAGCAACTGATGATACTCTAAAGAGGTTCTTTCTGAAGATTGGATATTCAGGCTCTAAACTTGAAGAAACCTCTGATAAATGGTATCAAATGGGAGAAATGGACAGGAAATATCTGAGAAAGGAGTGGAGCATGATCTTTGATGTTATGGTGAAGGTGTTCTCTACCAAGTCTACAGGCTGGAATGGAATACCATCATATATCAAGAAACTCACTCATTCTGTAGTCCATGGATACAAGGTGAACGTTGGAAAGTTGATTATGGCACAGTTGAAAAGCGCCATAGGCAAAAAGGTATCCATATATCCTCGCTTTTTAACTATGTGTATTAATAATATTTGTGGAAATGTTGTAGATACTTCTAATTTTGAAGAATGTCATGTTTTAAAGAAAAACACACAGACATCTCTTAACACACAAAATTTGAATGCACATATTCCACTATGTTTCACACAACACATGGTTAATCAAGTGCCCAACCTTGGTTTTCCATTACCAACAGGTTACACTGTTTTCACAATTGAGAATGAAGCTGAATTAGACCCAAATTCAGTTAACCCACATTCTACACCATACACTCCACCTAGGGACTCTAGACTACCAAAAGCCCTTAAAATTGCCAAACAGGAATCCAAGAAAAGATCCCTAGAGAGTGAAACTGATGACAATGTGGTGAGACAAGAGGGAGTTACTGCACCCAGTGCAGCAAATAAGGATGGTAGTGAAATAGAACCCATAGTAGCCCCTTCTGAGCCTAAGAAGAAGAGAGCTAGAAGGGCCAAGGTTACTGTCAGCCACTCTACAGTTTCCCAAAAGACTGTAGAGGATGATAGAGAAATAAACTCATCTCTAGGTGCTTCTTCTCAACAAGAGGCATCTATTGAAATTGTCCTGTCTCTCAAGGCATCTTGTAAAGAGTCTGCACAAACTCAAGAACTCACTCTTGAGGAACCTGTATTTGAAGATACACACATAGAGATAGAGCATAGTGAGGAATTCATTCATACTGTTGATGTTCCACAATCTTCTTCTGTGGAACAGCCAATTAATCAATCTGAAATTCAAACTTCTTCTTTCATTCCTACATCTGTTGTTTCTTCTGAACAACCTAGAGAGGGGGATAGTACCAACCCCTCAGGTTTTGATCATCCATCTCAAATCATGGATGAGCCCCCATCTAGTGGTCCACAAGAACCCATTTCTCAAAGTGAAATGGATACCACTCCATCAAACACTGGATTAGATCAAGATGCAAATTTGCCAGAAATTGAAACAGCCAGCATCTTGATCGATTCCCTCAAAACATCTTACCCTAGGGAAGTTACTGTCACAGCCAAAGATGCTGTCAATGACAAACTAGAAGGTGTTGTCACTACGCCATAAGTGAGCATACGCAACCCTTTTTACAAAGCGTTGCATAGAATGCGTTTCGTTAGATAGAAGTTTTGGGTCTTTTGCAACTGAGCTGAATTGGTGTTGCGTTAGATATAGATTAGCGTTGCGTATTACCCACAGTGTTTCACATTATGCAACACTAACTGATGGCGTTGCGTTAGATAATTTTTTATTTTTATAAATGGTGACGTGGCAGGAGTGGGGCCCACATGTGCTGACGTGCATTTGTGACGTGGCACATGTGGGACCCACATTTGCTGACGTGGCAGAAGTGGGGCCCACCTTTACTGATGTGGCATTTGCTGACGTGGCAAAAAACGTTGCATTAGATACCAGTAGTGTTGCGTTTGCTCTTTGAAGTGTTGCATTAGATATATTCATATTTTTTATAAAAAATATGACGTGGCAGATGTGGGCCCCACACCTGCTGACGTGGCAGTGTGGGACCCACAAGGGTGACGTGGCAAGAGGCCCATCATGCTGACGTGGCAATTGTGGGCCCACAATTGCTAACATGGAAGAAGTGGGGCCCACCTTTGCTGACGTGGCAGAAAGCGTTGCATTAGATACCTGTAGTGTTGCATTTGCTATTTGAAGTGTTGCATTAGATAAATTTATATATTTTTTAAAAAATATGACGTGGTAGATGTGGGACCCACCACTGTTGACGTGGCAGTGTGGGACCCACAAGGGTGACGTGGCAGGAGGCCCCTCATGTTGACGTGGCAATTGTGGGACCCACAATTGCTGACGTGGCAGAAGTGGGACCCACTAATGCTGACGTGACATTTGCTTACGTGGCAGAAGTGTTGCATTAGGTATCATTAGTGTTGCATTTGTTGTTTGAAGTGTTGCATTAGATATTTATTTATTTTTTAAAAAATAGAAACAATAATCCGTGACAAAGCACTAGTTACGAGTCATATTGAAAATAGTAGTGATCTACTAAGATCTCCAATCAAATTAATTTTTTATTTTCTGAAACTTGGGGAATATCATTATATTAGATATATATTGACATCCGTACGGTTGGATCGTTCAAAAATATTTTTTAAAAAATAGAAACAATAATCCGTAACAAAGCACTAGTTACGAGTCATATTGAAAATAGTAGTGATCTACTAAGATCTCCAATCAAATTAATTTTTTATTTTCTGAAACTTGGGGAATATCATTATATTAGATATATATTGACATCCGTATGGTTGGATCGTTCAAACATATTTTTTAAAAAATAGAAACAATAATCCGTAACAAAGCACTAGTTACGAGTCATATTGAAAATAGTAGTGATCCACTAAATCTCCAATCAAATTAATTTTTTATTTTCTGAAACTTGGGGAATATCATTTTATTAGATATATATTGACATCCGTACGGTTGGATCGTTCAAAAATATTTTTTTAAAAATAGAAACAATAATCCGTAACAAAGCACTAGTTACGAGTCATATTGAAAATAGTAGTGATCTACTAAGATCTCCAATCAAATTAATTTTTTATTTTCTGAAACTTGGGGAATATCATTATATTAGATATATATTGACATCCGTACGGTTGGATCGTTCAAAAATATTTTTTAAAAAATAGAAACAATAATCAGTAACAAAGCACTAGTTACGAGTCATATTGAAAATAGTAGTGATCTACTAAAATTTCCAATCAAATTAATTTTTTATTTTCTGAAACTTGGGGAATATCATAATATTAGATATATATTGACATCCGTACGGTTGGATCGTTCAAAAATATTTTTTAAAAAATAGAAACAATAATCCGTAACAAAGCACTAGTTACGAGTCATATTGAAAATAGTAGTGATCTACTAAGATCACCAATCAAATAAATTTTTTATTTTCTGAAACTTGGGGAATATCATTATATTAGATATATATTGACATCCGTACGGTTGGATCGTTCAAAAATATTTTTTAAAAAATAGAAACAATAATCCGTAACAAAGCACTAGTTACGAGTCATATTGAAAATAGTAGTGATCCACTAAGATCTCCAATCAAATTAATTTTTTATTTTCTGAAACTTGGGGAATATCATTATATTAGATATATATTGACATCCGTACGGTTGGATCGTTCAAAAATATTTTTTAAAAAATAGAAACAATAATCCGTAACAAAGCACTAGTTACGAGTCATATTGAAAATAGTAGTGATCTACTAACATCTCCAATCAAATTAATTTTTTATTTTCTGAAACTTGGGGAATATCATTATATTAGATATATATTGACATCCGTACGGTTGGATCGTTCAAAAATATTTTTTAAAAAATAGAAACAATAATCCGTAACAAAGCACTAGTTACGAGTCATATTGAAAATAGTAGTGATCTACTAAAATTTCCAATCAAATTAATTTTTTATTTTCTGAAACTTGGGGAATATCATTATATTAGATATATATTGACATCCGTACGGTTGGATCGTTCAAAAATATATTTTAAAAAATAGAAACAATAATCCGTAACAAAGCACTAGTTACGAGTCATATTGAAAATAGTAGTGATCTGCTAAGATCTCCAATCAAATTAATTTTTTATTTTCTGAAACTTGGGGAATAACATTATATTAGATATATATTGACATCCGTACGGTTGGATCGTTCAAAAATATTTTTTTAAAAATAGAAATAATAATCCGTAACAAAGCACTAGTTACGAGTCATATTGAAAATAGTAGTGATCCACTAAGATCTCCAATCAAATTAATTTTTTATTTTCTGAAACTTGGGGAATATCATTATATTAGATATATATTGACATCCGTACGGTTGGATCGTTCAAAAATATTTTTTAAAAAATAGAAACAATAATCCGTAACAATGCACTAGTTACGATTCATATTGAAAATAGCAGTGATCTACTAACATCTCCAATAAAATTAATTTTTTATTTTCTGAAACTTGGGGAATATCATTATATTAGATATATATTGACATCCGTACGGTTGGATCATTCAAAAATATTTTTTAAAAAATAGAAACAATAATCCGTAACAAAGACTAGTTACGAGTCATATTGAAAATAGCAGTGATCTACTAACATCTCCAATCAAATTAATTTTTTATTTTCTGAAACTTGGGGAATATCATTATATTAGATATATATTGACATCCGTACGGTTGGATCGTTCAAAAATATTTTTTAAAAAATAGAAACAATAATCCGTACCAAAGCACTAGTCTTGTCCCGAATGAAGAATCTATTTTTTTAAATTATTTTTTCGATGTTCCAATCGCACGAGTGTCATGATATAACGATTTTAGTGATGTGGTAATTTTTAAAAAAAAATCCTATATTTTTTTGGTTTGATTTTGTAATGGTCAAACCGGTCAAAGTCGACCTTCCTTTTAACTAGTCTTGTCCCGAATGGTGAATCTATTTTTTTAAATTATTTTTTCGACGTTCCAATCGCACGGGTGTCATGATATAACGATTTTAGTGATGTGGTAATTTCTTAAAAAAATTCCTAGATTTATTTGGTTTGGTTTTATAACGATCAAACAGATCAAAGTCGACCTTCCTTTTAACTAGTATTGTCCCAAATATTTTTCAAAAAAATTCCTAGAAAAATTCAGAAAAGTGTCTTATTAAATTTAAGTACCAATTTAAATATTTAATTATTAAATTTAAAATATACATTTTTTAATAATAAAAATAAAAATACATTAATATATTGACAATATCACACAATGACACGCATATCGGTGAAATATTTTGAAGTGCAAATAATACCCGCTCAGTGAAATGTTTGAGGGGCAAATAATACCGCCTCCCCCTTCACCCAAATTTTAACAAATTAAGATCCTCTCTTTTTTGTTCTATCTCCTTCTCTGTGTTTCATTCCCTATCTCTTTCTCTCCCTCCATCTCTTTCTCTATCTTTCTCTCCCTCTTTCTCTCTCTCCATCCCCTCTTTCAAGCTTTCAATTTAGGGATTGATTTAGGGATTTAAGCTTCGATTTAGAATTGAATCAATGTTTTGGTTACAATTAGGGCTTCAATTGGGATCCAAGCTGTCATTGATAAAATCCTAAATCGATTCAATCCTATAAGAATATCAAAATGTATCGAGAAGATGCAAATTTCAAGCTCCGTCGCTGGAGACGTGTCGGTCATACTTTCGTCCACCACGCATACATCCAGATCTCGTATCTTTCGCCATCACTCCCCTGCTTCTCTCAAAGTATGTCATCTCTCTCTCTCTCTCTCTCTCTCTCCCTCCCTCCCCCCCTCTCTCTCCCACCCTCTCTCTCTTTCCCTCCCTCTCTCCCTGTACCTCTCTCTCTCTCTCTCTCTCTCCCCTTCTCTCTCTCTCTCTCTTTACATTTCTTGTGTATTAATATTGCTCAGTAATTCCGAACTTATGTTACAACTAATTCTGTTATTTCTTATGACAACAGTTACAATTAGGGCTTCAATTCTGGTGGTACAAATGGTGATTCATTAGGCGAATCCATTACACTGAAGAGTAAGACAACTGGTGATTCTGTAGTAAACGCCTAAACGATGGCGGAAGTATAATACAAATTGAACCCTGTTTCTAGAATTTAAATTGAGTCTAACCATGAATAATTTTTTATATTCTTTTGGATATCTGCATATTTTTCTTTTATATAGTAGAAAAGAGACAGACTTTGTTAGCTGCTATAGTTTAAAGTTATATTTGTAACATCTAATATAGTATTTTTCTTCTGTAGTTTATTGATTTCAAAATGGGAGCTGAATCAGGATACATTAGATTCGAAGAAGCAGGAGCAGCACAGAAAGCGCTGAAGGTATGATATTCTGTTAGCGTGTTGCCAACCTTCAATCTGTATATGTTACTTCTATTAATGTAATCTATTTCGTAGACTTTATATGTTGTTGAAAGTCTATTGGCGTTCTGGACTTAATATAATTGCAGGATTGTCAATTTGTGCATTGGGGTTTCTATATAATTGTTTATCAGTAAAATTTCAGGTAATTAGGAAGATCGGTGAATTTCAGGTAATTAGGAAGATGGTAATTTGTTACAAGTTAGAAGTTGCGATGTCCTAAACTGAGTGCAAAAGAAGTCTAAATTTGTAGGAAACAAAAGTATGAACAAATAGTTTTAATTTGAGCAGCTAGGCAGACATCTGAACCAAACCTCAGGGATATATTTTCCAAACTCCATAACTAGATGAATTAATTACTACTGATCCCTAAATTGAATTTATTGGTTACTAAGACTGAACTAATACAACCGTGATAATCTTTTAGATGTTTATCCGACTTTGTTGCTTACTGAAAGAATTAAAATCACTTTAAAATGTCAAATATCTATATTTTTGCTGATTTTTAAGCCTTTTAGTTATTGTCATAATACCATTATGTATTTACTGTTATAGACTATCGTTATCGTGAATTTTCATGCGTGCCAGGGCTATCACTGAATACATTCCTTGTTGAATGTTGCAACATTCATTTTTTAAACAATTTTATGGATCTGTCACCAAATCAGATTATGTATCACTTTGACTTGGTTTCATCACTGTAAGTACACTTCCCCACTTACTCGGTAATCAGAGGATGAGGGTTCAAGACTCGCTGTAGGCATGTGTGGATGTGTATTCAAATTCCTGTAATCAATATTGACCATAACCAGAAAAAAGAGTAGGTGTATCCTGCCTTTTGATTTCGCTAGAAGAAACAATACAATGATATTTGTACAGCTAGACTCGCTGTATCTTCTTTTTCAAATTTCAAGCTTCAACTAAAATGTGTGGTCGGGCAAAGATGTTAATCAAATTTTGTTTTACCTTATGTTTAAGTCGTTTTATGTACATGCAAAGTATGTCAGACAGAGGAGCATTGTTTTAATTCCTTCTGCCTGGAGGTGGTAGGTACACTGCGGGTTCCCTTTATTATTATCTCCATTTCTCATACATTTTTTTTAGCTTATACTCCATTTTTTTTGTTTGCACATTCATGTTGCAGACACATTGCAGGGGAAACCCGAAATTTAATTTTCATAAATACATGATACGGGCACTGGAAGACGATTTTAAGAAAGTTGTAGGCATAAGGTAAGTATCTAACTGAATCAAAAACTTTTACACATTCCTTCTACTTGATCTGTGGCTAACATCTCATTTTATCTATTACAGTTGGTACTTGTGGGTTTTTGTGGCATTATTCTTATTGCTCAATATTAATGGTATACACTCACCTCTTTATTTTTGAAAAGATTGTCGTCGTTTATAGGTTTCTTTCCCCTTCCTTTTCAATAAAGTATTGCACTTGGAATTTGTATTCAAGTTTGTGTTTAGACAAATATAGTCTCATCTTGTTGACAGGTTGGCACACATATTTTTGGTTAGCCTTCATCCCGTTTGCTGTAAGTGGTCCTATTAGAATCCTTATGTGTATTTATTTTAATCTGGATACCAGCTTACTTGAAAATGCGCAAAGTGCTTGCTTGGTGAAACCATACTTCTCCAATTTTTTTGTTGGGACAGTTCTTTTTTTTTTCTTTTACTTTTTAAAAATTTGGAACTGTGATTATTGCATGTTCTGTTATTCTATGTTCAGTAATACACCCTTAACAACAACACTAGGGTAAAAGTTCTAGATGAATTATACTGTAATTAGATGAATCCATATTATGATTCAGCTTTAAAAAAAAGATGAATTCTTATTATAAGCTGTTATATATGCAAATCACCCTCAAGTTGATTGCAAAATATTAGCTTATGAAATAAATGAATATAACAGTGTCTCCATTTTGCCACCTCTTTAATATGTTACGTAGTTTGCAGGAAGATGCATCAACTCTTTAAAATTGGTTTAAGAATGTCTTTCCAATACCTGGTTTAAGAATCCTTAGGTGTCATGATGAAATAGTATGTAAAAACTGTATACGCCGATGCAGGACATCTGTTCTTGACTTGTGAATGGCTCCTATTCTACAATATATGGCTGAATTCAATTCAGTGAGCTTAGTATATGTGCATCAATATTGTGTTATTCTAGTAAGTGTATTTCAGTTAAATTGCAGGTGTGTATGATAATATTTTGATCTTTTAGTACCATGACATGGATTTCCTGAGATCCCACCGAATATTTGGTGGTGTTATGTTTACCAGTGTGAATGTTTACCAGTATGATGTTATAATGGTGCTAAGGTGGTCTTTTTTTTTTGTGATGTTCAGAGGACAAGCGGCTCAGACATGTTGAAAAATTTAGGACAAGCGATTAAGACGAAAATTGTACTCCAATGACTCAAGGCGGCTACACTTTGTATTTTTTTGGAGCTTTAACTTGCTAGTAGTAGAACTTGGTATTTTTGTAAAACTGTTATTAGTTTTGTTGGTTGCATTATTTAGGACTTTTGAAGTTGTTGCCTTGGTTTGGACAGGCTGGAATTATGTATGAACAAAGCTGCCATTTCAAATTTTTTATAAAAAACCGTTGCATTTGACTCTATTTAGTGTTGCATTATCATAGTTTTAATGTTGCAATAAAAAAGAATGGTGTTGCATTTGAAAAGAATGGTGTTGCTTAAAAAAAAATTAGTGTTGCGTTAGACTCAAATAGCGTTGCGTTAGATAGTGGACCCTATTGCTAACGTGGCATGTGGGCCCTACTGCTGATGTGGCATGAGGGTACCCATTATTGACGTGGCATGCGGGCCCCACTGATGACGTGGCACATTGGTGGGCGGCCCCATTGATGACGTGGCATGCCCTCTCTATTTGTGATGTGGCACTTGTGGGCCCACTAATGACATGTCAGCATGCTGACGTGGCACCTTGCTTACATGTTAGCATGCTGACGTGGCACCTTGCTTCCATGTCAGCATGCTGACATGGCTGAAACATCTTATGCAACCCCATGAAGTGTTGCGTTTGCATGCTTTTGGTGTTGCATAAGGCCTCTTATGCAATGCTTTTCGAAGTGTTGCAATAGCTTGGAAAAGCGTTGCGTTAGGGGTCTTACGCAACGCCAGTATTGGTAACGCCCCAAAAGCGTTGCGTAAGACCTTACGCAACGCTTTTCAGGCCTTACGCAACTGAAAATGGGGGTTGCGTATGTGCGTTTATGGCGTAGTGTGTCAATCAATCAAGTGACAATACCATTCTTACAAAAGATACTGTCAAAGGTCTTCCTAAAGATGCTGTCATCACTGTTCAACCACAACTACAAGAAGGATTAGTTGAAGATATCTCTGATGATGACTTGCCTCTTTCCAAGGCTTTCAAGGTAAAATCTTCTCTTTTGCATGTTAGTACTGCTCATACTGATGCATCTAGGATGAGTGAGGGAGTGAAAAATAAAAGAGAGATAAAAGAACAGAGAAGTGAGGATAAAAATGAGAGGCAGCCAAATGTGCTGGCAAAAGGAGAGGGACTTGAGCATGTCCAGAGTGAACTTGAGGGAGCCAGTCAACAAAAGGCATTAGGCCTTGAGGGAATTTCTGTGAGAGATGATGAGATCATCTATAAAAATAATGAGAGTGTGAGAACCCCAACAGCCTCCATGCCCCAGACTTATCCTCAACCTCCAAAGAGGCTTAGGTCTGGTGGTCCTTCTGCATCCACAAATGATAGGCTCCAAGCTATTGAAGATAGATGTGCTAAAATGGAGAGCAAGCTGGACACTCTGTCATCTACTGTGAAGACTGGTTTTGCTGAAATTCAAGCCACCCTGCTGTCACTTTCTTCCTTCATTCAAGCTGTCAACTTAACTAAGGGGGAGAAAGTAATAGATCAGAAAAAGGCTGAGCAACCAGAAAGGAAAAAGGAGTTACAAGGGGAAACTGAAAGATAGGGGGAGCAAAGGAGTAAGGGGGAGCAAAAAGATACTGTTAAAGTCTCTAGAACTGATGAACTGATTGAAACTGAAGTAGTTGGGGAGAAAATGCTAGTATCTGAGGAAGTATTGAAAATGATACAAAGAAATAAAGCATCTTTCATCAAAATTAGTGAACCAGTTCCTGAAAAGAAAGAATCTACTTTGGAGAGGCTTTGGAGAGAAAAGGAGGAGTCTAACAGGATGGGTAAAGGCAAGGGCAAGCTGCCTGAATATATCACTTCTTCAGAGTTGGTTACCTGGACTGATGGAAGCACATATTCTCAAGAAGAAGTTGATTATATAACTTTAAGTCATATGGAGAGCACCTTGAATAATAAGGATGAGGAATTCAACACTCTGGTGGATGAAGCAATCACAGAATCTAGAGGAAAACCTGCTAAGTTGGCAGAAATTTTGAAAGAAAAGATTGTTAATCTTTCTGTGAAGATTAGCTCAGAGAAGAGGTGGGCAGTTGAAGTGTACCTGAAGAATGGACATTCAATATTCATAACAATGCAACTGCTAGAAACTTTCTCTGCCAGAGTGCAATACATCCTTGGGATTCTTGTTAAGAAAAAATCTACCATTTTTTATGAAAGTCTCTATATGCAACTGAGTACAATGGTTAACAACAAACTTCCAGAAGTATGTCTTCAGCCATATGGTGTAAGCTTTAAACAGACAACAGCCAAAGGAACTAAAGGACTTGGGTTCTTAACTCTTGAAGGCAAAACATCTCTACAAAGTAAAGTCATCATGGATGTACTTAAGTTGTTGCTGAAAGCACCCATCACCAAGGAAAGGATTCAAGCAGTTAAAGATATCCACAAGATAATGACAAAGAGAGATATGGAATACAGTGTCAAAATTAAGAAGCTCACTGCCAAAGCAAACGAAAGCAGAAATGCTCAAGGTGGAAAATGCTCCTTTGATGACACCTTGGATAAAGATGGTGATGATAATGAAGAATGAGGTAAAGCTGGAGGAGCTAAAGAGTCAGAAAAGGGAAACTCTTCAAAAGAGCAATCCCAAGCTAAAGAAGTTGAGCCAAATGAAACTTCAGAATCTCATGGAACAAGCAAGAAAAATAAAGAAAAGGGGAAAGAAGAGGAGATACTTGAAGCATTAGAAATTAACCAAGCAGAAATGGAAATTGACAATATGTATTCTGAAAAAGATACTGTCAACAAAGATGCTGTCAAGAAAAATGAAGTTACTGTCAAATATGCTGACTTGGAAGACACTGTCATGAAAGATGCTGTCAAAGAAGACACAATCAGAAGCCCTATCAAAGATGCTGTCAATGATTCTACTATCAAAACATCCAAGACAGTAAGAATCAAAAGAAAGTCAAACAGACCAAAAAGGGGAAAGACTGTCTATTCTGGTCAAAGAAAAGCTACAGGTCTAGGGCTTAAGAAACCAATCATGAGCAGAAGAATGAACAGCCTGGAACAACTTCAAGAGAAAGCCAAAGAATCAATCACTTCTGTATCTATAGAATTGGATGAGTCAAAAGAAAAGGTCACAAGATACATTCTATGGGAAAACAAAGAAAGATTGATTATGGTAGAACCTGATTTCACTCAGATATCAAAATCAAAAGTAATATCTAATAGTCTAGTTCAAACTCAAGCATTTGTAAGAAGAAGAATTGATTATTTCAATTTGGAAAGAATGGTTGAACTTTTGGAAAGCTATGGTGATATCTCTGAAAAGATCATGGATCCTGTTCGAAAGTACTATGCAATCAGAAATACTGAATTCACTGAAAAGCATGGTGACTGGACACTTCAAAATGATGAAGATGTTTTTGAAGCTCTAGGTCTGGAAAATGAAGAAGATAATCCTATCCCTGAGTATAACTGGAATGAAATGGAGAAACCTTATTCAAAGCAAGAAATGGATAGGTATGATGCAGAGCAGAAATTCAGAGAAGAATTAGCCTCAAGACAAAAATCTCGTCAACAGATAGAAGATGAGATTGAAGCTCAAATGAAGGAAAGCTGCAGTAAACTCAATAAGATCAACAGTGAAGAATCCAACTATCAGCCATGTGTACTGGACAATCCTTTGAGAATTAAGTATGGCAAAGAAGAAATTTATGGAGATAGTTTCTCTAAGTTGAAGACCAGTGTGCTAAAAGAATTATACTGGCAAGTGGTTGGATCATTAAACAACATTGAAACACTGTGTTCTTGGGAGCTAGACATGATTCTTGATCAAAGGAAAGGAGAAGATCCCAGCTTGGACAAACTGAGAAGGGAAACCTTAAATCAACTCCCTGGTAAAAGATTTAAGAAGGAGGGAGATGTGCTAAAGTTCAGATCAGTTGTCAAGCAAAATGTCTATTGGATGAAGCTCGAAGATGTATCAAACACTTCTTCCTCAATGATCAGAAAATACATCTTAGAAAATGAAGATGATGCAGAGTCCCCTGAAGAAAAGGAGCTGATTGAGAAACTCAGAAAGGCTTTGCAAGAAAAAGAAAGAAAAGAATCCAGATGAAATTTCAAATCAAGATAAGTAAAACATTTTCTATATACTCAGTCTAGAGGAGTACTTGATTTTTTTATTTATGAACTTTGATGGTCATTGTATTGAAAAACAATCTGGATTAAATACATTTTTCAGAAATGAAGGGTTTATTCATTCTGATCTATGTTAGTTAAGTTGTCAGCATGTAATATTTGTGAATTTGCCCTTATTGTCCATAAAAACAAATTGGGGGAGATTGTTGGGATTTATGGGTGATAGGTTAGACAACTTAACTAGTTTTATTGGTATACTTAGTTTTACTAAGTAGAACATACTGTCATAGCCTGAAATGTATTTCTGTAATCAAATAAGTACTGTCATGTAATAATTGTAATTCTTGAAAGAAGTTCAATCATGTTCAAGCCTCAAGAAATACAGAAGTTCGACAGCAGGAATAAAAGTTACTGTCAAGTATTGACAGTAAGATTACAAGGAAACAGCATGTTGCAAAGCTCGACAGCAAGTTTTAACTTGACAGCAACATTGGCGGAGATTCTGATGACAGCAACTTTGATATATAGTTTGCGACAGTAAGTTTGGAATTCTTGACAGCAATCTCTGCGGGAAATACATGATGTCAATCAAAGCACAATTCTTGACAGCAATCTCTGCGGGAATTCATACTGTCAACCAAAGCACAATCCTTGACAGTAATCTCTGCGGGAAATTCATACTGTCAACCAAAGCATAATTCATTGACAGCAAACTTTGTGGCAAACATACTGTCATATAGAATCAACTTGATTTAGGAATTTTCTAAGTCAAATTAAGCGACAGAGTACATGTTCAAAAGAAGCAGGCGTGCTGCAACATTCAACCTTTACAGCAAGCTTAGAAAGTCTATAACTGAAGCTCGAGAGATCACATGGAGCAACCTGTAAAGTCTATAGCAGATAAAATTGAATATGGCTAGATCTGGGTGGCTCAAATGTGGAAAGTATCTTAAAGTTACTTTGTGATGATCACATGGGAATAAATCATGGAATGAGCTGCAAAAGGAATATAACAGCAACTCAACAACCCATGCTGATAGTGGTAGTACAGTAGACTATCACACTATAAATAGAGCACTCTATTTATACAACAAGTATCACTCTACAACTGTAATCTCTTGAGGAGTTGAAGCTTGAGAATTATTTTGTTCTCAAGGTTGTAGCAAAACTTCGCAAAATAAATAAAACAATTATTTTGTGAAACATCTTGTTAAATATTACTTGTGATTGCATTCTTCTACTAGTAAATTACAAACTCTATTTAAATTGTTGAAATAGTTTTTGAAATTTATTAGTATTGCATTCAACCCCCTTCTGCAATACATTCCGGGACCAACAATATGCCTTGTGTTCCAACTCTGCAGGTAAATGACATGGTTTCCCATAAACTAACTGAAACGGAGATATACCTAGAGGAGTTTTGTAGGCAGTTCTGTACGCCCACACAGCTTCATCCAACTTTAATGACCAATCCTTACGAGACGGATTCACCACTTTCTCCAGAATTCTCTTGATTTCTCTGTTCGAAACCTCCGCTTGACCATTAGTTTGAGGGTGATAAGCAGTGGCAACACGATACATCACATTATACTTTGCCATCAACGTAGTAAACTGACGATTACAGAAGTGTGTCCCCTCATCACTGATTATATCACGTGGTGTCCCGAAACGCGTGAAAATCTGCTTGTGAAGAAAATTCAGTACCACCTTAGCATCATTGGTCGGTAAAGCCTTCACCTCGACCCACTTAGACACGTAATCCACAGCTAGCAAGATGTATTGATTATTGCATGAAGAAATAAAAGGTCCCATGAAGTCAATTCCCCAAACATCAAAGATCTCCACCTCAAGAAGCATGTTAAGAGGCATCTCGTTCCTTCTAGAAATATTGCCAACCATTTGACATTGATCACAACTCATTACAAACCGATGAGCATCCTTGAACAAGGTAGGCCAATAGAAACCTGCTTGAAGCACACGAGCTGCTGTCTTTTCTCCACCATAATGACCACCATAAATGGTTGAGTGGCAATCTCTCAAAACACTCTCCGTCTCACTATACGGAATGCATCGTCTGATCATCTGATCTGCTCCTTATCTAAACAAAAACGGTTCATCCCAACGGTACCACTTCACATCATGTAGAAACTTCTTCCTTTGAGCACTCGATAGATCTGGAGGAATAACATTGCTCACCAAATAGTTCACATAATCTGCAAACCATGGCTCTTCATCTTGCACTCCAAAAAGCTACTCATCTGGAAAAGATTCATTAATAAGAGATTTGTTATGCGAATCCATACCGTGGTCTTCTAAACGTGAAAGATGATCTTCTACTTGATTTTCTGTGCCTTTTCTATCTTTGATTTCCACATCAAACTCTTGCAATAAAAGCACCCAACGAATCAATCTAGGCTTTGAATCCTTCTTTGACATGAGATATCGAATAGCAGCATGATCTGTGTAAACAATCACCTTCGTACCAAGCAAATAAGACCTGAATTTCTCAAAAGCATAGACAACAGCTAGCAACTCCTTCTCAGTAGTAGTGTAGTTAAGCTGTGCGTAAACACATGAAAAATTTTATCCTTCCTTTGCCCAAGCACAGCTCCAATAGCATAGTCACTAGTATCACACATCAGCTCAAACGGTTCCTCCCAATTAGGTGCAGTAATGACAGGTGTAGTAGTTAACTTCTTCTTTAAAAGCTCAAAAGCTACAAGGCACTCATCATCAAATTTGAAAGGAACATCCTTTTCCAACAAGTTACACAAAGGTTTAGAGATTTTTGAGAAGTCTTGAATGAATCGCCGATAGAATCCCGCATGACCAAGAAAACTACGAATTCCCTTAACAAAGATAGGTGGAGGAAGATTTTTCGATTGTCTCCACCTTGGCCCTATCCACTTCAAGCCCCTTACAAGATACCTTGTGCCCAAGAATGATTCCTTCTTGCACCATAAAGTGACACTTCTCCCAATTAAGCACCAAATTAGTCTCCACACAATGTTTCAATACCAAGTCAAGATTATGCAAGCACTCGTCATATGAAGAACCAAAAATTGAGAAGTCATCCATGAAAACTTCCACATTCGAGCCAATCATGTCTGAGAAAATAGCC
Organism: Kitagawia praeruptora; assembly: GCA_037693485.1. Lineage (NCBI taxonomy): Eukaryota > Viridiplantae > Streptophyta > Magnoliopsida > Apiales > Apiaceae > Kitagawia > Kitagawia praeruptora. Next base: position 99,074,077 of record CM075352.1, on the reverse strand, counting down.
ATCATGCACCTTTGAAAAGTAGCAGGAGCACCACAAAGTCCAAAAGAGACTCGACGAAAAGCGAACGTGCCAAAAGGACATGTGAATGTGGTCTTCTCTTGATCTTCCGGAGCAATGCAAATCTGATTGTAACCAGAATAACCATCAAGCAAACAATAATACTCGTGTCCCGCCAACTGTCTAACATCTGATCAATGAATGGAAGAGGAAAGTGGTCTTTTCTCGTGGCTTTGTTGAGCTTCCGATAGTCCATGCAAACTCTCCACCCCGCAACTGTCCGAGTAGGGATGAGCTCGTTCTTCTCATTAGCAACAACTGTCATGCCTCCTTTCTTTGGCACACATTGAACCGGACTCACCCAAGAACTATCTGAGATAGGATAGATAATACCCGCATCTAACCACTTTAGAATTTCTTTCTTCACCACCTCTTTCATAATAGGATTCGAGAAGTGACTAAGTAAGTGATTCGAGAACTAGAATTGACTTGATCGATAACTCTGAGTTCTCGAACACTGTTATATTGACATATCGAATCACTTCTCGAATAGCTCTTTTCTTCAGGATTCCTTGAGATGTCGAATAGAACATTTGACTTGTCGAATCCTTGAGATGTCGAATAGCTTTCTGAGTCCCTGAGATATTGAATGGTACTTTGACTTGTTGACTTCTTGAGTTCTCGAATAGAGTAACAGATACATCGAATCCCTGAAATATCGAATGAGATATCGAACAGTGTATTTAGAGATATCGAATAGTGTCTTGAGATATCGAATCCCTGACTTCTTGAATGCTAGACTTCTCGAATAGACAAATATACTTCTCGAATTGGTACTTAGGCAAATTTCTTCATTTCTTCAAATCCCAACTGTGATTATTTGATAGTCTTTATCTTCTTGCTTGAGGCATGAACCTTGGAACTTCTTTCAAGCATTATTCATGACTATATAAGTATAGTTACACAACTAGGATTTGATGCCTAGTATAAGTACAAAACAAATAGAAACTCTACAACTAGAGGTTCGCTCAGTTAAGAGGTCATGTAAGTAATGCAAAGCATTACAAACAATTAGGCTTGTTATTAGATATATACAGGCATGCCTCTGTGACTAACAATCTCCCCCAAATTGTGAGTAAGACCCTTAGTCACAATTTCATGTCTGATAACAAGCCTAACATACATAAAGATAAAACTTTAAAAGTACAGGTATGTAGATTGATTGAGCACATGAATGAAATTACAAGATAAATAATCTTACAGTATGATGAAATACTAGCCATTCTCATTTGATTTCATCTCCATTGTCTTGGCTTGTAAATCATCATATGCTTTCTTTTTCCTTTCTTTCTCCTTTCTTGCATTCTCATCCATGGCCTTTATGATCTCAGCTAAGGCATCCAACTCTTCAAGCAGAATAGAATTCTTGAAATCTTCAAGTACTGGCTTCAGAATGTTGGCAGGATAGTGATTGAGTAGGTCCATTCTTATATTGACATGCTCCCTATTTCTTCTCATATACTTCACCAAATAGGGATTGAGCTGAACTCTACACAATCCTTTTGCCCTTAGCTTTTCTGCTTCAGCTTCCAGTCTATCAATTTTCTTCTCCCTTTCTATCCATCTCTCAAGGCATCCCTTCCTTATCTCTTCATCATGATCTCTTTTCATTTTTATAAAAGCAGCTAGCTCCAGTTTCCAAACCCTTTCCACTTTTTCATTAGCATCCAACAGTGCAATCATCCTTTCTATGTCATCCAACTTGGCATACCTTTGACACTGCCCTTGTCTGAATTTCTCCTCTCTTCCATCATTATATTTGACTTCTAGGCAATCATCAACAATGGCAACATGGTAGATTCTCTGAGCTCTTAAGAATTGCAGTTGGTCTATATCAAAGTCTTCATCAAGTGGTTGGAGTTTCAATCCTGGAATGATTGTTAGAGCCCTTGACCTGGATGGCTTTACTCTCCTAGCAGCATGCTTGAGTTTAAACTTTCTCACTCGATTATTTGGCAGAAACTTCTAACCTTTGTTGGCTGACCATAGTAGTGTTCCATTAGCAGTTTGCTTTTTGAAACATACATATGGTTTCTTGACTTGAATCCCCTTCTCTTCTTGAGGTAGTAAAACATTTGCAGAGGCCAGAGATGTAGATTTCGATGAATCATTACTAGTGACATCCACCCTAGACATTGAGCCTTGTGTTGTGGTAGGAGTGTCATTAGTAATGTTCATGGCTTGCTGTTTTCCACTCCTCTTTTCATAGACCTTTCCTCTACCCTTGTCATCATCATTCTTTCTGCCTTTATCATCCCTCTTCTTCTTGACATCACTATCCTTATGTCTCCCTTGATCTCCACCTCTGCTTCCACTCTTATCATGATCATCCTTATCTTTGTCTGACTTTCCCTCTTTGTCAATAGGCTTGATGTCTGACTGAGAGTTGATAAACTTCACCAGGATGTCAAGAGCCTCTATTTCAGATTTAGATTTTCCACTCCTTGAATGTAGAACTCCAGCCAAAAATTTTATTGTAGACATGTTGTTTGATTTGAGGTGTTGTCCAAATCTGAAAGCAACAATGTCTTGATTCTTTTCATATAAGATACAGTGAGGCTGAGAAATTACTTGAGGCAATTGAGATTTCATGCACTTGGTGAGAATCTCCTTGAGCATGTTATTGTCTAATGAGTTATTCCTCTCTATCTTCCTGATAATTGTTCCAAGTTCAGAGCTGGATAGAATTTGCAAAGCTTCAATGTGGATGTGAAAGAGGTTCTTGGCAGTGTGGACTAAGACTTTTCTATCATTGGTAGTGATGATGGCATAAGGATTGGTCTGCACAATTTCTCTTCTCACTACAGTGACTAGGAACACATCTTGCACAAACAGCTTGATATAGTCAAAGTAATGGAAGTTTGCCCTTCTTCTCAGGTCATGTAGGTGCTTCAGAAAGGTTATGTCATTGTATAATTTAGAGTTTGCAGTCTCTTGACATACCCTTTGAGTGAGAACATTTCTAAATTCTGAAGGTTCACCTTGAAGAGATTGCTTAGCAATGTCAGGAATGTCAAATTCATATTCTTCCTTGGCAACTTCATCTACAGCCACTTTCTTCAGCTTGTCATCCTTGGATGTTGGCTTAGATTTCTCAGACAGAGATGGGGGCTCATCAACCTTTGTTTTACCTTTTCCTAGCACATGGGTTATAGACTTTGAGGCTCTTTGATGACCACCCTCATTTATCTGTATGCCCTTCTCCTTAGGTTTCTCCCCCTTAGACTCCCCCTTTGTCTGAGGCTCCCCCTTAGATTTTGAGTTCCTTGATGTCCTCTTCTCCCCCTTAGGCTTGTTGTCAGGCACAGAGGCTGTAGTAGGAGCCTTTGGAGTTGAAGATTCTTCAAGTAGAGGGAGACCCATATGCTTCATCATAGCAGTCAGCATCTGTTGTTGAGTGAGAAGAACATTAGCATGAGCAGTTGCTTGAGTGTTCAACTTTTCATTCCGTAGATGGACAGATTCTTTTAGCTCAGCATTGAAGGCTTGTTGTTCAGACACTTCCTTTTCCAACTTCTCCAGTGAGTGATTGAGGTGTTCAGCTCTGAAGGATGAGAGTGATTGTTTCTGGAGCCTCTCCACTTCATATTTACTCATGTTGTGCACAGGTACCTCAGAAAGGACCTTATCTCCATATTGATTCTGCCACATAACTTTCAGAAGGGCATTGTCATCCTGAGTTTGATTGGAGAGAGTGGCCATTTCACTTGTGAGTTTTGAGAGACTATCCTTCAAGGAGGGTAGCTCATGGTCCACAGAGGTGCAGGTCTTTTTGCATTCTCTTATCTCTCTGAGTGTGGATGCTAGAGGAGGGAAGTCCTTGATGAATTGACCTTTGAGTTCACTCACTTCTTTGGATGTATCTCTGCAGATATTGGCTAGTTCATTTTTCATCCCTTTCCCAAGATAGTGAAGGGCCTTTAGACTTCCCTTGTGGACCTCATTCATGGCTTCATAGACTTCAGTAGGTGAGAGATTTCTAGCATTTGAGCCAAGAGCAGTCACATATTCTTCTCTCAAGTATTGCAGAGCCTCAGCCAGGGTGCAATCCTTTGTAGTGCTGATCCATGCATCTACATTCCCATCTCTCTCAGCCTTATCTGCTATCTTTTCTTGTTGTTTTTCAACATCTTCTTTGTGACAGAGCAAGATGGCCTCATAGTCAGCATTTGGTAGATTGGCTGTGAGGAGATGTTGGGCTTTTTAGAGATCTCATCAAGCTGTTCCACATTTAAGCAATGAAGTGCTTCATCCGTCAATAGTGGTGGAACAGTTGATGATCCCAAGACACTGTCATGTTGCACAGGTCTCAGCCATTCTGACAGGGTGGCCTGAGCCAAGTTAGAGCTAGAGCTAGGCAAGCTAGACTCCTCAGTTACAGATGCAACTTTTACAACCGGATGGAAAGACTCTACTACTGGTGTCTCCACAGAAGTGGGATGAGTTACACCAGCAGTTGACACAGCCATAGAGTCTCTAGTTAAAACTAGTGGAACCTCTGTGTTTGTGATGGTGTCATTAGGAGATGCCCCAGCATGCATTCCCTCACCATCTAAATGTGGGTCCTGGGTGGTGAGCAAAGTGTCATGCACTAAGTCACTTGAAATCATTGGCTCATCAAAAGAAAGGAATTCTTGATGATCAATGCTGTAATAACCCGGATTTTTCAAGAAATGATTTTATTATTATTTCAATAATAATAATGTTTTCCTAAAATGAGGAGGAATTTTTTTTTAATTTTATTTAATTATTTAATTATTTTCGGTTAAGTGGAACCGGGACCCTTTTAAAAAAATTTTATGGACCGAGTAGATATCTCGAGTCAATAAATTATTAGGATAAAGATTTAATTTTGGAATGTGAGATTATTCAGTAAAGATTTTATTTGAAATTACTGAATAATTTAGAGATTTTAAAATCCTCAGAAAATGACTATTTTAATTATTTGGGGAATTGTAGAAATTACTTGATTAATATATAAAATCAAGAATTTGAGATTTTGCTAAAACAATAGTGTTTGTAGTATTTTTATAAAGCCCTGTAAATTGTGAATTATGAATCACAATTATTATTTTTATGAATTATTTTTATAAATTATTAATATTTGTAAAATGCATATCAATTTAGAAAATTGAGATTTAATTCCAATTCTTTCTCCAAAAGTCTTTAAAAATATTATAGTATTTAATTATGCTAGAAATTTTATTTTTACAAATTAGAGTTTTTAACTCTAAATATTATTTAGAGTATGTAGTGATTAATTGTATTATTTTAATTGTTATTGGGCTTGAGCCCATTAGGGTAAACACAGCAAAACACATATCATACACACAAATTCAGACACAGCCGCACAAAACAAGATGTCGGGGAGAGAGAAACTGAGATTGGGGGAAAAGAGGGAAAATTAGGGTTTGAGAATTGGGGGTTTTCAATTGGGGCTAATACATACATATGTATATACCTATGTGTGTGTATATACTCGCGTGTGTGTGTGGTGTGTGTAAAATCGCGTTTTTATGTGTGTTTTGAGTCGCGTGTGTGTGTGGGTGGCGATGTGCGCGGTGGAGTGGTCGGAGGAAGGCCACCATCGAGCAGGGATGGTGACGAGCCACCGATTGCAGGTCGGAGAAGATGAGAGGAGTTGGTGAGTGGTTGCTCGGTGGTGGTAGCGCATCAGCTGGAGAGAGAGAGAGAGAGAGAGAGAGAGAGAGAGAGAGAGAGAGAGAGAGGAGAGGCTGGACGGAGAGAGACTCCGGGAGAGATTTCTGGCGGGTCGGATCCGAAATGGTATAATTTCGCGTTTTAATTTATTTAATTTTCGTATTAAATTATTGGTACATTTCGTTATAGTTTATTGTTGTAATTTAATTAGTTTAAATTGTGAGATTATTGTGGTAATTAAATTAGATTTAATTGTGAGATTATTGTGGTAATTAGTTAGTTTAAATTGCGAGGTTAATTATGGTGGTTTAATTAGTTTAAATGGAAACCTTAATGTGGTAATGGGTATAATTATACTAAAATTATAAGATTATGATTATTGGTTGAATTTCCGATATTTAATTCGGAAGGTATGTTTGTAATTATAAGTGTTGAGTTAAATTATGAGTCTGATTAAAGGTTCGGGTTAGTGGTTGTTAATTGTTAAATGACTAATTGTTAATTGTTAGTGAGTAATTATTAATTGTCGGATAATAAATTCGGGTCAGTTGTCAAGTAATTGTTAAGTGCTAATTGCTAATTGTTAGTTTCCTATTGAAATTGTTAATTGCTAAGTGCTAAGTGCTAATTGTTAATTGCTAAGTGCTAAGTGCTAATTGTTATTGTCATATGAGGTATAGTTATAAGAGTTGGCTTATTGGTAAATGTCTATGTGCTAAATGGTATAAGTCGGGTCGTAGCAATTGTTAGAAGTCATAGTGCCAACTACGTGGTGTTGGCTTAAATGTGGATAAACTTAGTTTACTTTTCCTTATGTGCTAGTTGCCGCATGTCTGGGCGGGTACTTTTCCTTATGTGCTAGTTGCCGCATGTCTGGGCGGGTACTTTCCCTTATGTGCTAGTTGCCGCATGTCTGGGCGGGTACTTTTCTTACTTGTTTACTTTGCTGCAAGTTGAGGCAGCTTTATTTTTATTTAAAGCAGGGTTATAAATTGTTTTGTTGGCATGGAGGGGCTGAGCCCATAGTCCGATAAACGAATACTACATGCCGAAATTTTCTAAAAATCCCCTGCGTTTTAATTTATTTAACTTATTTGATTTTAATTATTTAAAGGCATGTTTGAGGGTTAATTGTTTATGTGAAAATGTGCTAAGTAAATTGTTTCAAGGATTAATTGTTGTCTTGAGGAGTTATGTGCTAATTCATGGGTTAGAGGTGTCTTGAGGATTAATTGTATATTATGTGTCTTTATCGAGGATTGATTGTGTTTTGAATATTATCTATGTATTAAGTTGGTTCAAGTCTATTAAATGGTTATAAGGTGTTATGTACATTAAGTGGTAATAGGATAGTCAACTATAGGGAGGACACCTATAGTTTGACTTTATGTTATTTAGTGATAATCCCGAGTTGTGTCTACTCGATATACGTGGTATGACTGACACGTACTCGTAACCATTTCAGTACCATTAGGGCGAAATCAAATTGGAGCGACGTGCAACTAAAAAGGAAGATCGAGACGTCAGGTAAGGTCCATGGAATTACTTGGACGAGGTGCGAAAGATTTGTTCGCGGTTTCTGTTTTCTGCTAAGGACCAGAGGCAAGTTTATTTAAACATACTCTATTGTTCAGAGTATACCTATTTTGAATTATATAAAATGTGCGGGAAAAGGTTTTCAATCCCTAATTGCGAGCTTTTAATCTTGTGCTTCTCCTTCCAAATCATTTTTGACTTTGCTAGTGATATTAAATTATTCTCGTGCAATAATCAAAACCCATGACTTTTAATATTGTCGATGGGTGGCGACATTCTTAGGGTTCTACATCTCGATTTATATGTTGTATATTTATAAACTTTTGTAATGTGGTAGTGGACTATATGTTATGAGGTATATATTTATGTATCGGAATAAGAAAGGCTCCAAGGGTAGAGCGTGTTGAGTTATCGAGCTTAGCCCGCGTGTCGAGGCTATTTTGTATTGTATGTTTTCGAAAACCCGGGCAAAGCTTTTAAAAAGAATTTCGCAATAATTAACCTAAAGGCAACATCACCAATAAACCAGTGTTTATTTAATTAATAGATGCCCCTGAAAGCATTTACTAACTAAATAAACCTCATTCGCCTAATTAAATTTATTTAATTAGATGAATATCATTTTCAAAACGCTTTCTTAAAATCACTTTGTCCCGGAGAAATAATAAAACAATTTAATGGAGTGATTCTATCTAGTATATTATTTATCGGAGATATTTTATTTTCAATACGGATTAAAGATATTCCAATGGTTATAAATTGGTTACTTTCAGCTTAAACCAGCTAGATTGATGTCGATATATGTTACTTGAATGCTTATTAATTATTTCTTATTGACCGAGAGTCAGTAGTAGTTATTTGATAAAGTGGCTAAAGTTTGGAGACTGCTGGACAGATTGTGTCTTGATTTTGATTAGAAACATTCCAAGAGTTGTATTTGGATATTTTGAGGTTATTAAATATTCCAGTATTAAAAGTAAATATTATTTGAATATTACTTAATAAATGAATGTTAATTTGAGTATTCTTTAAAAAAAAGGGATTATTGAATATTTATTATTTGTTACATAGTAGTCAATATTTATTAAATACTCTAAGTGTTTTGAAGGTTATAAAACACTATTTAAAGGTTGTCTAAGGACTTTCATAGTCATTTAAAATATTATATTTTGAATCTATCTAGGTAAGTTACTTTTCAAGAACTTATATATATATGGAATTACCCTGTTGTGGTTACAAGCTTTATGCGTACCATTTTCCATGTGTGATCACAAAACCCTGTGTCGAGATTGATATCGGTACAAGTGTATATCTATACTTGAACTCTTTTGAACTCAAAACATTTTCGAAAACCCCCGGTCAGGTTTTACTCTCTTGCTCGTTTTTCAAGAAATTATCGGTCGACTGAAGTCGAACTTCAACTACTCAAGTTTTCTATCAAAATGATTTTGACAAGAAAAGAAAAAGGGGACTCTGGCAGGTGTGGGAATCGTTGACGAACGATTCCCGGGATGTGTAAGCGGCCGTGAGCCAGGCGGTCCATCAATTATTATTCCGGCCCATGTGTTGCCGAAGGATGATTACGGATGTAGTTTTCATCGAGGGTGATTACGGATGTAGTTTTCACTCAGGGATAGTTACGGATGTAGTTTCTATCCTTCTACCGGTAGAGAAGACCCGCGGATTATTGGACTTGGATGTGGCGACTGATCATCGTCAATCCTTGTCAGGTTTTTATGTTTTCTTTAAGTCCCATCCTCCACTTTGGAAAAAATACTCAAACACTGCTTCTTAGGCCTAAGTGCCAAGTAGCCGATAGTGTTGTTTTCAATTTTGAAAGATGATGAATTCATGCAGTATCCAGAACTGCAAGATTATTCTAACAATAATGGCACGTGCTTGTGCAATTTTGCAATTATTCGAAAGATGAATGGTTCATCGGTTATTGATGTTAAATCCCAAATGTTTTGCTTCAAGAGCTTTGACTCTCTTCCTATCAGTTATTTCGGAGTTTAACTTATCAAGTGGTTAAAGAACTTATACCCGGTACATGATGTTGTTCTGTAAGGTGTTTGATAGAAATGACATACTTATATGTATATGCTTTCAGATTGAGAAATACTAAAAATGAAACCTTCTAATGGTTGGTTTGTATATGATGATAAGCAACTATCTTAGCAGCATATTGAACTGCGTATTTTGAAAAGCTTTCTAAAAGATTAGCAATACGGTAGCGTACACTATTTCGCTAAGGTATAAGGATTACTACTGTTGACATGACCTTACTTTATTTATCTGATGTTACTCGAAATGTCATATATTCCCTACTGAGGTTTATTTGTTGTAAATATTTTGAAATTGATATTAAGTATCGTATTATATTTCGAAAACTCCGTGTGTATATTGACATATATTGTTGTGCTCTATTAATACTTGATGGGCAATTCTTTCGCTCATACTTGCTTGTTTTAAATATTAACCTTTCAGAGGAAGGTAGATGATTGAGGCTTATCTGCATGGCTCAGAAGAAGCAGGCAGTACGCCCTTATGAAGATGATATGATCCAGAACATAGATAGCTGGAATAAGTTATATGTAAGTACATTGATGTGTAATATATATTACTTTGTACTGAGTAGTACTAGTTGCTGGTGTACTTCCCAACGAAGCTATACTAGTAGTATAAGATTTGTAAGACATAGTGCGATGTAATAGAATGGATGTAATAAAGATGTAAAGATTTTAGTTCTTGTTTCTATCCCTATGACCTAAAAGATGCTTGGTGGTTGGGGTCGCAGAGTTATATTTCAGTTTTAATGATTACAGATGGTTTAATGTTGTTAAACAGGTTATTAATGTTAAGGATTTCCGCGTGACGACCAAATCCCTGACCCCGGATTTGGGGCGTTACAGAAATGGTATCAGAGCTTAGGTTATAGTAAACTAGAAACGAGAGTGAGTAGGAGTGTGTATAGTTATGTGAGAACGTCAGAACTCATATAGAGTTCTTGTTGGGCTATTGGATATAGTACCAATGATTAAGTTAAGATTGGAAGGCTATGTCAAGGAATATGTGGATACAGACTTCACTTCTTGTGGTGATGAATGTCTGCTAAAGAACTCTTAGAGACAAGTGTTGGTTGGCAGGGGCATAGAGCGCCCGAGGCCTAAATTTAAGATGATTTTAGGGGTTCATGGATGAAGTTATGTATTCCCCGAATGATAGGAAAATTCAATATGATGATGAAGGATGGAAAGCTGGCATCCAGTATTATGACAATGATGAGTTGAGATAGCATCCGTACTGTTAAAATTCCAAAAAGGGAAGCAAAACAAGATCCCTATGAAAGAGTATTAGCCGAAGTTGCGGGTATTTAAATCTTCTCGAGTTTAAGAGAGCTTGAGGTAAAATTAGAAATAGATTGGTGGACGGACGTCGAATGTTTCAAATGATTACGTAGAGAAAATGGTGAAGTGGTGCTTGGTCGATAAAGACGAGAAATGTTTTAAGAATCAAGACGGACTGAGAAAGTCTGAGAAAGACTAGTACGAAGGCTGTTATGCCATTAAGGGATAAGCTTAAGTTGCTCACGGAATTGTCAAGAGAACAGGAACAAGTGGTATAAATACGGTTATAATGGTGACTGGATCTAAGTATGTATTTCCAGCAATGTTCCGGAATATCGCCCATTCGACACGTGGAATTCGTCGTTGCTAGGGGCGACACCGGTATCAAAGTCTTCTCATAGAATAGAACGCTTGCGTGAGATGCTTGCGCCGAGTCGAATAGAACTCCTTGCGATTGTAAGCGTCGATGGTTGAATCTTTAGCGACTATTACGAGTCGACGATGACGTCGGTTATCGAGCACCTTAGGGTGTGCGCGGAAAAGAAGAGCGCTACAATCGAATAATTATCCGTCAGAGGAGCCGACATGTAAGGCATCCGTGGAGACCTTGGCATTACCCTCCCCAATTATGAATCATTTTGATTACTTCCCCAATCTGAATTGTTTGACATCTCCCCATTTCCAATTATGTTTATTATCTCCCCAATGTGAATTATTTGACACATCCCCGTGCATAAATTATTTGGATTACCTCCCTAATCTATGACCTACCTTGACATCTCTCCAAGAGAGAATTTTGATAAAGAATATACTCCCTCTTCGAAGTTGTTTTATAATACTCATGTCAAACCATATTGGTTTCAATTTTGCTAGAAGCTGTCATTATACCTACTTTCAGATTTATGAGGCCCTATCGATTGATGATATTTAAATTCCCACTTTCCTTCAAATATTGGATAATCCTATGGTGCTATAGCACCACTTGCTTGTTGTATACCAGTATCTTTCTGGTTATCCTTTTCCTTTGAAATTGCACCTTGGAATCTGATCAATTTTAATCCAGGGTGTCCACTTGAGAATTATTTGTCGAAAGACGATAATTATTGTCTTCACTTCGAATTGCTTTCATACCTCTCAGCTTCCACTGAGACGAACAACCCTATACTTATAGGGGACACAAGGGCTATCTGTCTGTGTGATAGAAGTCTGACGGGACGCCGTCACTTGTGAGTTGTGAAATACAAGAAGGCTAACTACCTTTAGTAGTGTCTTAACTGAGACACGCAACGTGAGTTCTTATGATCATATTGATCTCTCAGTAAATTCTCTTATTTCAAACAAGGTTTAGTTTAATACTCATAACCTTATGATCATCAATGTGTGGCAATAGCCTTGATATGACAGCTGTCTTTTCAAAGGTCCCTGATTCTAACTACCTCTAATAAATTTCAAGGGGATGCCAACCAGGTCGGCCAAGTCATAAATTTGCTGATCAAAACTAGATTCACAGCGGAATCGCCAAGAGCAAGAGCGAATCCCAACACGAATAGAATATCAGTGATGTATAGATAGAATTGGTTCGTTCTCTCTCTCAAGAATGTTATGTGAATAGAGTCAGTGAACTCTCTCTCTTAAGGACAGTATAATAATAGAAAGTTGGGCAAGACGTATATATGAAAGGAATAATGGTGGGTTATAAGACTCCAGCGATAATAGTGTCAGATAGAGAATCGAGGTTTGAATTGAGATACTGGAGAAGTTGTTTACGAAGAGACACTATCTCCTGTTTTGCAGAATAAGTGTTGATGATAAAAGAGTTAAGGAATCCCAGTAGTGGCCTTAGCTGATTCCGTGGACGGAATCCTTTTAAGGAGGGTAGACTGTAATAACCCGGATTTTTCAAGAAATGATTTTATTATTATTTCAATAATAATAATGTTTTCCTAAAATGAGGAGGAATTTTTTTTTAATTTTATTTAATTATTTAATTATTTTCGGTTAAGTGGAACCGGGACCCTTTTAAAAAAATTTTATGGACCGAGTAGATATCTCGAGTCAATAAATTATTAGGATAAAGATTTAATTTTGGAATGTGAGATTATTCAGTAAAGATTTTATTTGAAATTACTGAATAATTTAGAGATTTTAAAATCCTCAGAAAATGACTATTTTAATTATTTGGGGAATTGTAGAAATTACTTGATTAATATATAAAATCAAGAATTTGAGATTTTGCTAAAACAATAGTGTTTGTAGTATTTTTATAAAGCCCTGTAAATTGTGAATTATGAATCACAATTATTATTTTTATGAATTATTTTTATAAATTATTAATATTTGTAAAATGCATATCAATTTAGAAAATTGAGATTTAATTCCAATTCTTTCTCCAAAAGTCTTTAAAAATATTATAGTATTTAATTATGCTAGAAATTTTATTTTTACAAATTAGAGTTTTTAACTCTAAATATTATTTAGAGTATGTAGTGATTAATTGTATTGTTTTAATTGTTATTGGGCTTGAGCCCATTAGGGTAAACACAGCAAAACACATATCATACACACAAATTCAGACACAGCCGCACAAAACAAGATGTCGGGGAGAGAGAAACTGAGATTGGGGGAAAAGAGGGAAAATTAGGGTTTGAGAATTGGGGGTTTTCAATTGGGGCTAATACATACATATGTATATACCTATGTGTGTGTATATACTCGCGTGTGTGTGTGTGTGGTGTGTGTAAAATCGCGTTTTTATGTGTGTTTTGAGTCGCGTGTGTGTGTGGGTGGCGATGTGCGCGGTGGAGTGGTCGGAGGAAGGCCACCATCGAGCAGGGATGGTGACGAGCCACCGATTGCAGGTCGGAGAAGATGAGAGGAGTTGGTGAGTGGTTGCTCGGTGGTGGTAGCGCATCAGCTGGAGAGAGAGAGAGAGAGAGAGAGAGAGAGAGAGAGAGAGAGAGAGAGAGGAGAGGCTGGACGGAGAGAGACTCCGGGAGAGATTTCTGGCGGGTCGGATCCGAAATGGTATAATTTCGCGTTTTAATTTATTTAATTTTCGTATTAAATTATTGGTACATTTCGTTATAGTTTATTGTTGTAATTTAATTAGTTTAAATTGTGAGATTATTGTGGTAATTAAATTAGATTTAATTGTGAGATTATTGTGGTAATTAGTTAGTTTAAATTGCGAGGTTAATTATGGTGGTTTAATTAGTTTAAATGGAAACCTTAATGTGGTAATGGGTATAATTATACTAAAATTATAAGATTATGATTATTGGTTGAATTTCCGATATTTAATTCGGAAGGTATGTTTGTAATTATAAGTGTTGAGTTAAATTATGAGTCTGATTAAAGGTTCGGGTTAGTGGTTGTTAATTGTTAAATGACTAATTGTTAATTGTTAGTGAGTAATTATTAATTGTCGGATAATAAATTCGGGTCAGTTGTCAAGTAATTGTTAAGTGCTAATTGCTAATTGTTAGTTTCCTATTGAAATTGTTAATTGCTAAGTGCTAAGTGCTAATTGTTAATTGCTAAGTGCTAAGTGCTAATTGTTATTGTCATATGAGGTATAGTTATAAGAGTTGGCTTATTGGTAAATGTCTATGTGCTAAATGGTATAAGTCGGGTCGTAGCAATTGTTAGAAGTCATAGTGCCAACTACGTGGTGTTGGCTTAAATGTGGATAAACTTAGTTTACTTTTCCTTATGTGCTAGTTGCCGCATGTCTGGGCGGGTACTTTTCCTTATGTGCTAGTTGCCGCATGTCTGGGCGGGTACTTTCCCTTATGTGCTAGTTGCCGCATGTCTGGGCGGGTACTTTTCTTACTTGTTTACTTTGCTGCAAGTTGAGGCAGCTTTATTTTTATTTAAAGCAGGGTTATAAATTGTTTTGTTGGCATGGAGGGGCTGAGCCCATAGTCCGATAAACGAATACTACATGCCGAAATTTTCTAAAAATCCCCTGCGTTTTAATTTATTTAACTTATTTGATTTTAATTATTTAAAGGCATGTTTGAGGGTTAATTGTTTATGTGAAAATGTGCTAAGTAAATTGTTTCAAGGATTAATTGTTGTCTTGAGGAGTTATGTGCTAATTCATGGGTTAGAGGTGTCTTGAGGATTAATTGTATATTATGTGTCTTTATCGAGGATTGATTGTGTTTTGAATATTATCTATGTATTAAGTTGGTTCAAGTCTATTAAATGGTTATAAGGTGTTATGTACATTAAGTGGTAATAGGATAGTCAACTATAGGGAGGACACCTATAGTTTGACTTTATGTTATTTAGTGATAATCCCGAGTTGTGTCTACTCGATATACGTGGTATGACTGACACGTACTCGTAACCATTTCAGTACCATTAGGGCGAAATCAAATTGGAGCGACGTGCAACTAAAAAGGAAGATCGAGACGTCAGGTAAGGTCCATGGAATTACTTGGACGAGGTGCGAAAGATTTGTTCGCGGTTTCTGTTTTCTGCTAAGGACCAGAGGCAAGTTTATTTAAACATACTCTATTGTTCAGAGTATACCTATTTTGAATTATATAAAATGTGCGGGAAAAGGTTTTCAATCCCTAATTGCGAGCTTTTAATCTTGTGCTCCTCCTTCCAAATCATTTTTGACTTTGCTAGTGATATTAAATTATTCTCGTGCAATAATCAAAACCCATGACTTTTAATATTGTCGATGGGTGGCGACATTCTTAGGGTTCTACATCTCGATTTATATGTTGTATATTTATAAACTTTTGTAATGTGGTAGTGGACTATATGTTATGAGGTATATATTTATGTATCGGAATAAGAAAGGCTCCAAGGGTAGAGCGTGTTGAGTTATCGAGCTTAGCCCGCGTGTCGAGGCTATTTTGTATTGTATGTTTTCGAAAACCCGGGCAAAGCTTTTAAAAAGAATTTCGCAATAATTAACCTAAAGGCAACATCACCAATAAACCAGTGTTTATTTAATTAATAGATGCCCCTGAAAGCATTTACTAACTAAATAAACCTCATTCGCCTAATTAAATTTATTTAATTAGATGAATATCATTTTCAAAACGCTTTCTTAAAATCACTTTGTCCCGGAGAAATAATAAAACAATTTAATGGAGTGATTCTATCTAGTATATTATTTATCGGAGATATTTTATTTTCAATACGGATTAAAGATATTCCAATGGTTATAAATTGGTTACTTTCAGCTTAAACCAGCTAGATTGATGTCGGTATATGTTACTTGAATGCTTATTAATTATTTCTTATTGACCGAGAGTCAGTAGTAGTTATTTGATAAAGTGGCTAAAGTTTGGAGACTGCTGGACAGATTGTGTCTTGATTTTGATTAGAAACATTCCAAGAGTTGTATTTGGATATTTTGAGGTTATTAAATATTCCAGTATTAAAAGTAAATATTATTTGAATATTACTTAATAAATGAATGTTAATTTGAGTATTCTTTAAAAAAAAAAGGGATTATTGAATATTTATTATTTGTTACATAGTAGTCAATATTTATTAAATACTCTAAGTGTTTTGAAGGTTATAAAACACTATTTAAAGGTTGTCTAAGGACTTTCATAGTCATTTAAAATATTATATTTTGAATCTATCTAGGTAAGTTACTTTTCAAGAACTTATATATATATGGAATTACCCTGTTGTGGTTACAAGCTTTATGCGTACCATTTTCCATGTGTGATCACAAAACCCTGTGTCGAGATTGATATCGGTACAAGTGTATATCTATACTTGAACTCTTTTGACTCAAAACATTTTCGAAAACCCCCGGTCAGGTTTTACTCTCTTGCTCGTTTTTCAAGAAATTATCGGTCGACTGAAGTCGAACTTCAACTACTCAAGTTTTCTATCAAAATGATTTTGACAAGAAAAGAAAAAGGGGACTCTGGCAGGTGTGGGAATCGTTGACGAACGATTCCCGGGATGTGTAAGCGGCCGTGAGCCAGGCGGTCCATCAATTATTATTCCGGCCCATGTGTTGCCGAAGGATGATTACGGATGTAGTTTTCATCGAGGGTGATTACGGATGTAGTTTTCACTCAGGGATAGTTACGGATGTAGTTTCTATCCTTCTACCGGTAGAGAAGACCCGCGGATTATTGGACTTGGATGTGGCGACTGATCATCGTCAATCCTTGTCAGGTTTTTATGTTTTCTTTAAGTCCCATCCTCCACTTTGGAAAAAATACTCAAACACTGCTTCTTAGGCCTAAGTGCCAAGTAGCCGATAGTGTTGTTTTCAATTTTGAAAGATGATGAATTCATGCAGTATCCAGAACTGCAAGATTATTCTAACAATAATGGCACGTGCTTGTGCAATTTTGCAATTATTCGAAAGATGAATGGTTCATCGGTTATTGATGTTAAATCCCAAATGTTTTGCTTCAAGAGCTTTGACTCTCTTCCTATCAGTTATTTCGGAGTTTAACTTATCAAGTGGTTAAAGAACTTATACCCGGTACATGATGTTGTTCTGTAAGGTGTTTGATAGAAATGACATACTTATATGTATATGCTTTCAGATTGAGAAATACTAAAAATGAAACCTTCTAATGGTTGGTTTGTATATGATGATAAGCAACTATCTTAGCAGCATATTGAACTGCGTATTTTGAAAAGCTTTCTAAAAGATTAGCAATACGGTAGCGTACACTATTTCGCTAAGGTATAAGGATTACTACTGTTGACATGACCTTACTTTATTTATCTGATGTTACTCGAAATGTCATATATTCCCTACTGAGGTTTATTTGTTGTAAATATTTTGAAATTGATATTAAGTATCGTATTATATTTCGAAAACTCCGTGTGTATATTGACATATATTGTTGTGCTCTATTAATACTTGCTGGGCAATTCTTTCGCTCATACTTGCTTGTTTTAAATATTAACCTTTCAGAGGAAGGTAGATGATTGAGGCTTATCTGCATGGCTCAGAAGAAGCAGGCAGTACGCCCTTATGAAGATGATATGATCCAGAACATAGATAGCTGGAATAAGTTATATGTAAGTACATTGATGTGTAATATATATTACTTTGTACTGAGTAGTACTAGTTGCTGGTGTACTTCCCAACGAAGCTATACTAGTAGTATAAGATTTGTAAGACATAGTGCGATGTAATAGAATGGATGTAATAAAGATGTAAAGATTTTAGTTCTTGTTTCTAGCCCTATGACCTAAAAGATGCTTGGTGGTTGGGGTCGCAGAGTTATATTTCAGTTTTAATGATTACAGATGGTTTAATGTTGTTAAACAGGTTATTAATGTTAAGGATTTCCGCGTGACGACCAAATCCCTGACCCCGGATTTGGGGCGTTACAAATGCCTTGCATCTCAGTTGCCTGAGTTGCAGGCTCCAAAAAAATATTTGTGAAAGATTCTGGAAGAGAAGTGTGTTGTAGAGTAGATTTTGGCAACTCCCCCTGAGAAATAGAGGGAGTTTCAAGTGTGATGTGCTCTCCACTCAGTGTTGTGCCAGCCTTATCACTCCCATGTGCTGACTCTGTACAAGAAGGTGCATTGGGGAGGATGCTTGATTCTATAGGTGCACCCTGTTGAGAGGATACACCTAGTGAGCTGTGTGCCCCTGATTTTACAACTTCAGCCATTTGTGTGACTGAAGAGGTGGTCTTAGATTTCTTCTTCTTTGGCCTTAGTAAGGGTGACTCAGGTTCCTCACTCCCTATACCTAATTCCACAGCCAATGCTGCTTCAGATAATATATTTAATGGTGCAGACATTACTTCTTTTCTCTTCTTTTTACTGACATCACCCTTTTGAGAGGATGATGCAGTTGGCTCAGTGTGTGGTAGAGTGTTTGGTTGAGAGGGTTGGTTAGCAAGCCCTGGGTTAGCATTTTGTTCTACTTGCTTGGGCTGTGCTAACTGAGATTTTGCATCAAATGTTGGCATGTTGTGGGGGTAAGTTCTAAACAAACTCTCCATATGGGGAGTTATGTTAAGTCTTACATCCACATCATTCCTAGTCTCCAAATTACCAAAAATGAGTTTGGTCATGGATCTAGGATAGCCTATTCTATTTTTATCTATCCCAGGCAATTCAATCAATTGAGCATTTTTAAAATTAAGTACAGATTGAATAAAACGAGGGAAGAAAATATCAGTACCTCTCTTGGTTGTGTTCTTACCAAGTCTCCCATATAGCTCTTGTAGGATGATTTGGCCAACATCTATCTTCTTTCCATAGGCCAATGCATGGCCAATTTGCTGCACAGGTGTACTGATTTGATCAAAGCTTGATTTCCTGGCAGTGAAGACTTGAAGAAGAGTTGCAAACACATAGCTCCACTCCTTTCTCAGATTCTTTCTGTTTAGCTTTCCAAGGTTGATCCCATCTGAGTAGTTGATGAACTCAAAGAATTCCTCTAATTCTGCATTCGTGGCCAGTTTGTCAAATGACTCTTGTTGTAGGCCCAGTGCTTGGTTCATGTCTGCAGTAGTGATAGTGATTTCCTGATCCTGAATCTTGCAGTAGATGATATACGAAGTGATTGCGTTTTCCAGGGCTACAACCTCCACAATAGCAGTGCCCCAAAACTGTTCCAGGATATCTAGATATAGAGTAGGGTTGGCAGAGAGTGCATCCTTGATGTATGACTCAGCCATCCATTTCACAAAGCACTTGAAATTGGCGTTGGGTGCTTCCACATCACTAGTTAGAGCAATGAAATTGGTGTTGAACTTTACTGTTGCCATTTGTATGGGAAGAGAAGAAAGAAATTGAAGGTTGAGGAAGAAATTTGGCTTTTCGCAGTTAGGGTTTCAGAGGTTTAGAGAGTGTAGATGCTTGAGAAATCGAATGAAATGAATCGAATAGATGTAGAATTGTATAAGTATGAAGTACTTGAATTGTCGATTAGAAGTATGTTTTGTATCGACAAGTCAGGCATTCGAGAAGCATAAAACAACTATTCGAGAAGTCAAGAAATGTTTAATTGATAACTCAAGCAGATAGTAACTCACAGCTGGCAGTTATCTAACTCAGAAATAATTCTAAATTAAATAAAATGTGTTTTTATGAGTGAATTAAATTTTTAGACAAAAGTCCAAAATCGGTTAAAATTCAGCGAGAATTCAGCCTTTTCAAATGATTCGAGAACTCAAATATAGTGTTCGAGAACTCAGTCATTCGAGAACTCAGTTACCATATTCGAGAAGTCAAGAATACCTCTATTCGATATCTCAAGAGTACTCTAATGAGACTTGTTAGAGATGTCGAATAGTGAATCATTCGAGAAGTTTGACTTATCGAACTATACCCATCACTCATAAAAATTGATTTTCACTATCTTTTTAAAATTTACCAGCCATATTCATTGAAGAATATTCTAGCAAATTAAATACTGATTTTCTCAAAATTTCATAGAAATTTCAAGTTAGTAAAAATATGATTTTCCAACATATGCAACAGACTTGAAATATTCATAAATCATATTTCAGCCAACACTTACTCCAAAAATATTGAGAATTTAGATAAAGTAAGTGTTTACTGCTGCAACAATCTAGATGATACATTCACTTAGCCAGAATCTGAAGAATTCAGCATTCCAATCTCACTAACCAACCTTGTGAAGGTGGCTTCATCTAGTGGCTTAGTGAATATGTCAGCTAGTTGTTTATCTGTAGAGACATAATGCAACTCAATGGTTCCATTAGTTGCATGTTCTCTAATGAAATGATATCTGATGTCAATGTGCTTTGTTCTAGAATTATTGACAGGATTGGCAACTATAGAGATTGCACTTGTGTTGTCACACATGATTGGAATTCTTTCCAACATAAGTCCATAATCTCTTAGTTGATTTCTAATCCAAAGCACTTGAGCATAGCAACTTCCAGCAGCTATGTATTCAGCCTCAGCTATAAAAGTTGACACAGATTGTTGCTTCTTGCTATACCAAGAGACTAACCTTTGTCCAAGAAACTGACAGCTTCCTGAGGTGCTTTTCCTATCCACTCTGCATCCAGCATAATCAGCATCAGAATAACCAACCAGATTGAACCCTGTGTCCATAGGATACCATAAACCCAAGTTTGGAGTGCCCTTCAGATATTTAAAGATCCTTTTTATTGCAATCAGATGTGATTCATTTGGATTTGATTGAAATCTAGCACATAAACATGTGGCAAACATGATGTCTGGCCTACTTGCAGTGAGGTAGAGCAGAGAACCGACCATGCTCTGTAGACTGAGATATCTACTTTCTTGCCTTTAACATCTTCATCCAATTTAGTTACAGTGGCCATGGGTGTCTTTGCAGGTGAGCAATCTTCCAAGTCAAACTTCTTCAATAGATCCATGATGTACTTGGACTGACTGATAAAGATACCATCCTTCCTTTGACTGACTTGCAACCCAAGAAAGAATGTCAACTCTCCCATCATACTCATCTCATATCTGCTCTACATGAGTTTAGAGAATTTCTCACACAGCTTCTCATTTGTAGAGCCAAAAATGATATCATCCACATAAATTTGAACTAGGATAATATCATCACCATGCTTCTTGTAAAACAGTGTCTTGTCCAATGTGCCTCTAGTGAATTGATTTTCAAGAAGAAATTGTGATAAGGTATCATACCATGCTCTTGGAGCCTGCTTAAGTCCATACAATGCCTTAAGCAATCTATAGACAAATTCTAGGAAATGTGGATCCTCAAAGCCAGGTGGTTGTTGCACATAAACCTCTTCTTCCAACTCTCCATCTAGAAATGCACTCTTGACATCCATTTGATAAACTTTAAAGTTTGAATGAGCAGCAAATGCCAAGAATATTCTGATGGCTTCCAATCTAGCAACAGGGGCAAATGTCTCATCATAATCAATGCCTTCCTGTTGAGAGTATCCTTTTGCAACCAGCCTTGCTTTGTTTCTTATTATTACACCATCTTCATCCATCTTATTCTCCAGAACCCATTTTGTTCCAACAATGGTTCTATTCTTTGGTGCAGGCACAAGTTCCCATACTTTGTTCCTTTCAAATTGATTCAGCTCCTCTTGCATAGCAATAATCCAATCTGGATCCAACAGTGCATCATCAAGTTTCTTAGGCTCAACTTGTGATAGAAAACATCCATAGAGGCACTCATTTTGAGTTGCTCTCCTAGTCCTTACTCCTGCATTAGGATCTCCAATGATTTGCTCTGCAGTGTGTGATCTATCCCATTTCCTTGAGTGTTCAGCATGTCTTCTCATTCTTGATGTTGCTTCATTATCCACATCATGGTCATTCTCATTTCCTCCCCCTGTGAGGTTGCCATTACTCAAAGGTGTGTCTTGGATGCTTGTTTCTCAACTACTGATTGGCACAAATTCTTCTATTGTATCATCATTCACTTGAGTTTGTTGAACTTGAGTTTCAACTCCAGTTTCAATCTCTTCATCAGAATCATCCAGATTATCAAACCTTAATGGATCTTTATCTTTATCATTGGCTTCTTCTAGTCCAGGTAGTTTGCTGTCATCAAATGTCACATCTGTGCTCTCCATAACTTTCTTTTGGCTGATGACATAAACTTTGTATGCAATTCTTTCCATAGAGTAGCCAAGAAAAATTCCTTCAAATGCCTTTGCATCAAACTTACCAACATATTCAGAATTGTCCTTTAATACAAAGCATTTGCTTCCAAAAGTATGAACATACTTTAGAGTAGGCTTCTTCCCAGTCATCAAATTGTAAGGTGTCTTTCCAGTGTTTTTGTTGATGAGAGTTCTGTTCTGGATATAGCATGCAGTGCTTACAGCCTCAGCCCAAAAACATGTAGGCATCTTTACATCAAGTAACATTGTCCTAGCAGCCTCAATTAGAGTTCTATTCTTTCTCTCAACAACTCCATTTTGTTGTGGAGTCCTTGGAGCTGAGAATTGCTGAGAAATGCCATTCTCTTTACAGAATACTTCAAGTATGGCATTTCTGAACTCTGTTCCATTGTCACCTCTTAATGCAGTTACACTTGCATTGTTGGCCTTTGCTTCCTTGTCAACTTTCTTTATGTGCTCAATGATTACTTGTGGAGCCTCATCTTTTGATGCCAGAAATTCCACCCATGTATACCTTGTAAAGTCATCAACCATCACCAAGGCATACTTTTTTCTTCCTAGTGACATAATATTGACAGGCCCAAACAAATCCATGTGAATGAGTTGTAGAGGCTTGGTTATTGATGTCACTGTCTTTGACTTGTGGCTTGATCTTTTCATTTTTCCTTTTTGACAAGCCTCACACACTCCTTCTTGACAGAATTCAAGTGTGGGCATGCCTCTCACTAACTCTCTTTTGACTAGAGAATTAATGGCTTTGAAGTTCAGGTGTGATAGTTTCTTGTGCCAGAGCCAACAATCTTCATTAGATGCTTTTGAGTAAAAGCAACAAATTTTGTCCTTGTTTACAGAGTCCATATTGGCTACAAACAGGCTTCCCTTACTTACTCCAGATAGAGCAAAATCACCAGTCTTCTTGTGGGTGATCAAACATTCATCTTTGTCAAAATCCACCTTGAATCCCCTATCAGTAAACTGACCAACACTTAGCAGATTATGCTTGAGCCCCTTGACTAGTGCTACATCTTCAATGATGACATTATCAACTTTCAACTTGCCATATCCCAATGTGTTACCAATGCTGTCATCTCCAAAAGCAACCATTGGGCCAGCCTTTTCCTCATACTGTGATAGCAGGGCCATATCACCAGTCATATGATTTGAGCATCCACTGTCCAAAATCCACATGACTTTCTTTTCGTTTTCTTTGCCCTGCAAACACAAAGGTATTACTTTGTCTTTGGTACCCAAACAAGTTTGGGTCCATGTGACTTAGAAACAGTTTTATCATAAACAACATGCTTGTCAACTTTCTTAGTGTTAGTCTTCTTGTCACTGTTAGAAGTCTTAGAACCTGAAGTTTCAGACTTGGGTGACAGAGGTACCTTCCTAGCTTTAGGAGGACTTGAAGACTTTGACCTTGTGTAGTGTGTGTGAGAATTGTGACTGATACAACCATCAATGAATTGCCTTCTTAAATTAAAACAACTAGTCATAACATTCATATTGCATGGCATACAGTCAAATTTATCACAAAAAGGTGCATCTCTATGTCTTAGAGGAGCAGAACAATCATAGAAAGGTTTAGGCACACTACCAACAGGTTTCTTGCATGCATGAGTTAAATGATTGGTACTGAAACAGTTCTGACAAGTTTTCCTAGGGGCATTAGACACATAAGCATTGTTGTTATCCTTGTTAATCCCTAACTTGCCATTTCTGTTCTGTTTCTTCTTAGTCACTTTCTTTTCTGATTCACTCTTCCCAGCTGAAACAAACTTAACAAACTTCTTAGGTCTTGGCCTATCAACTACTGGCTCCTTGGCTTTTAGCTTGACACTCTCACTCTTGGAGGATGCTTGTTGTTCACTGGCTTGTGCCTCATCCTCATCATTCAACATTTGCTTGATGAGTAAGGCATCATCATCAATTTCAAATGTTGATTCTTTAAAAATTGGATTTTCAGCCTTTTTCAAAATGTGAGGCACTTCCTCATGAACAACTGTGTCATCTTCAATGACAGCATAGCCTTTTCTCTATTTAAGAGTGTCATAGTCAAGTCCAATAGCAGCCTTGAGTTTAGCTTGAACTTTCTCACAGTAGGATTGCACTAGACCAGATGATTTCTTAAATGTTTTCAGTTTGAATTCATTTTCAGCTAATTCATCCCTAAGAGCCTTTTCAACTTGACTAGCACATAAAACCTTGTTCTGCAAATATTCAACTTCTTTCTTAAGGTTTTCTACTTGCATAGCAGTTAGCTCAAGTTCCTCATTCTTTTTGGTTAACATTCCATTTCTAGTAGACAGTTTAGCAATCTCCTCATTAGCAACAATCATACTAGTATGAATATTAAACATCTCAACAGATAGTTGTTCAACCATGGATTTATATTCAGAAACAGACATATCTATGGTAGTGAGAGATGGTACCTGAGAGTTTGATGAAGATGTGTCTTCCTCGGAATTGGCCATCAAGGCATAGTTGCAAAACTCTTGCTCTTCTCCATCACTATCAGAATCATCCCAACACTTCCCTTCAGCTATGTAGGCCTTACCTTGTGTCTGCTTTCTCAGAAGGGCCTCATACTTAGCTTCAAGTTCCAGAAACTCTTTATCCTTCTTTTTAGGCTTCTTGCATTCACTGGCAAAATGCCCTAGGTCATTGCATCTATAACACCTTACAGATGACCTATCCACATAGCTGGTTTTGAATTTATTTCTGTTTGGTTTCACAGGTGCCTTGTTCTTGTTGACTGAATGGTTTTGAGTTTTGGGTTTGAAGGGTTGATTTCTTTTAAATCTGATGTTTGGAAATTTTCTGGCCATGAAAGCATATGAAGTATTTTCCAACCCATCTAGTTCTTCAAGAGTGTAAAACTCTTCTTCCTCCTTTTCCTCAACAGGTTCACTTACCTCAGCTTCAGTTTCTTCATCATCTGCTACCTCCTCTATCCTTAGCTGGCTTGTAGATGTTTCTAGGTCTTGAATCGATTTGTTGACAATCAAGGCACATGATGTGTTTATCATTCTTCCTTGGTTGGCTTGGATAGCCCTTTTCTGAAGCAACTCAAGCTCATGAGTCTTTAAGACTCCATAGAGCACATCATAGGTGACTTTGTTCAAATCTCTTTCCCTCAGAGAAATGACTCTTTGTTCTAGATGATTTGGTGAGGATAACAGAAATTTCATATTTAACTCATTGGTGCTGTAAACCTTGCCATTCATCTGCAACTCAGTGACTAGCTTGTGAAACCTTTCAAACATCTCTGTAATGCTTTCCTTAGGCTGTGCCATGAAAGTTTCATACTGTGTGACCAGTATCTGTTTCTTGTTTTCCTTGACCTCATCAGTTCCTTCACATAACACCTCAATTTGATCCCACATTTCTTTGGCAGATGTGCATGATGCAATGTTTACAAACATTGACAAGTCCATAGAATCAATAATTAGCAACATGAGGTGACTGTCAAGAGCAACCTTCTCCCTTTTTGATTCTGTCCATTTGGATGGATCCTTGGCCTTATAGGATCTTGGGACAGTTGTGGTTCCAACAGTCTTTTCAGGTATCTCTTGTTGTGGAACAAAAGGACTATTCTTGAGAATCTCAGGATACAAAGGATGAGAGGCTTTGATGAACAACATCATCTTTATCTTCCAGAGGTTGAAGTTTTCTTTGTCAAACTTAGGGACTTTCACCGTTCCTGTAGTCTTTGGTGTATTCGAACTCATGATCGTTTTTCTGTTTTTGAATAAACAGCCCGCTCTAATACCACTTGTTGAGTATTGAACACAGAAAAAGAATACAGAGGGGGGGTGAATGGATTCTTGAACTTTTCTTGCCTTGAGTCTGTGTAGCAAACAAGTGTTGTGTGTGCAGAGATGTAGGTGCGGATAAAGAACAACACAAAACACAATATCACTTTAATCTAATGTATTATTAGATAAAGGTTGCTACAATCTGTGAATACAAATGATAGTATTCTCAGCTTCGTTTTTCTCAGAGAGATATAGCTTACAGTGTATGAAAAACTTGACTCACTTAGTTTTTAAGGAAGTGAGGCTGTATCCTTATAGAACATGGATACAACCTACTTACTGCAAATAAGGTAGCTAAAACAAATTACTTTTTAGTCTGTCTATCCTCTTTGAGTAAGAGTCCAAACAGTTACAGATTTGACTTTGCAAAGCCTGTTTAGATCCACTTCTTTAGCTCCTTGTCTCTTCTATATCTCTCCAAGCTTCTTTGTAGGCTTTCCAGAGCACGTTACAGATTGTGGTCCATAAAGTACATTGGCTTGTTGCAGGTTTCAGACTTGTACAATTTCTTCAGTATTTTGTCTCCAAGAATGTATTCGAGAAGTGAATAAGTAAGTGATTCGAGAACTAGAATTGACTTGATCGATAACTCTGAGTTCTCGAACACTGTTATATTGACATATCGAATCACTTCTCGAATAGCTCTTTTCTTCAGGATTCCTTGAGATGTCGAATAGAACATTTGACTTGTCGAATCCTTGAGATGTCGAATAGCTTTCTGAGTCCCTGAGATATCGAATGGTACTTTGACTTGTTGACTTCTTGAGTTCTCGAATAGAGTAACAGATACATCGAATCCCTGAGATATCGAATGAGATATCGAACAGTGTATTTAGAGATATCGAATAGTGTCTTGAGATATCGAATCCCTGACTTCTCGAATGCTGGACTTCTCGAATAGACAAATATACTTCTCGAATTGGTACTTAGGCAAATTTCTTCATTTCTTCAAATCCCAACTGTGATTATTTGATAGTCTTTATCTTCTTGCTTGAGGCATGAACCTTGGAACTTCTTTCAAGCATTATTCTTGACTATATAAGTACAGTTACACAACTAGGATTTGATGCCTACTATAAGTACAAAACAAATAGAAACTCTACAACTAGAGGTTCCCTCAGTTAAGAGGTCATGTAAGTAATGCAAAGCATTACAAACAATTAGGCTTGTTATTAGATATATACAGGCATGCCTCTGTGACTAACAATAATAGCTAAGGACCATATGCAAGTATTTTCTTGATCATCCTAAACACTTTTTATTTTCTGTTTCATTTATTCATATCATGACAAATAGTTATTGTTCAGAGCTATTTGTGGTTCTTAAATATTTTTGTGCAAACATCGTTACTTGATACTGGTACCCTTGATGTGGGGAATTGTGTAAGAAAAACTCTTCATATCCTTATTATCGTAGTAATAATAGGATATGACCTGTATTTAAAACTAAACATTTCCTTTTGAATTCAGAAATTGCTCTATTGGATTGGAAAATAGTAAAGCGTAGGCGGCCACGTTGAGTAGTTGGTCCAGCTATATTTAAGGAGGATATGGTAACCATACCATCTTCCTATAGGCTAACATTACTTGCCTATTTTGGTACCACAGAAATCCTTGTTATACCTACGGGTATAGAAATGTACCGGTAGTTATAAAGGGGTCCCATTGCTTAAGAACCTGATCAGGGGGCGATGGTGTTTCAGTTATATATATCCAATCCATATCGCCAGAATGGCTATTATATATTGTGAGTTGGCAGTTGATTCATTTTTATGACATGCCGAATGATTTCAGTTGTGGTTTGAATTATATCACAGTTGTTGATTCAGTTTTCTCTATAAACTATTTTACATTACAGTTGATTTTATGCCCCACTTATCCTGGTTTTATATCAAAATTTTTATACGCTTGCTGAGCATTTCTTTCGCTCATACTTGCTGTTGTAAATTCTAACATTTCAGTAAGGTAGTTTGGCGAGACTTATCCACATAGTTCAGAAAGAGAAGAAGCGTGATGCTATTTCAAAGATGACTTGGCTCAGGATGTCTGCATTTAGTGTAAGATCTATTTTATATAATTGAGTTCTAATATTTATTATTATTATGTATTGGTCTAGTTAGCCTGGCGTACTTCTTATCGAAGTTACACCAGTGATTTAAGATTTGATCAAAGAGAATGTTGAGAATGAATGCTTTTAATTTGGATTCTTGTTTCTAGCCCTATAACCTTGAAAGATCTTGGTATGTTTGGGGTCACAGATGTTATATTTCCAGAGTTGGACAATCACAAGTGAATGATTATTATTAAACAGATGTTTTATTTTGAGTATTTTCGCGTGACAACTAATTCTTTTGACCCCGGATTTGGGGGGTGTCACAATTATTAAACAGCGGCATCCAGAGCTGGCACTAGTATGGCGAACCGTGATAAATGGAAGGAGAAAGGTGATTGATTCAGTGCATTAGCCTTATAGTATCTGAGAAGGGTCAAGCTGGAAAGATGGCGGTTTAATGCTTTGTTATCTAGTGTTTTAAAGTTGTATTAGTATTTCAGAGATTCTGGGAAGTGAATTTGAGATGTAATAACTTTTGGATTATTGAGTGCTCGTTCTAAGACTATAACCCATGGAGAAAATATGGAGTTGTTATGAATATTTTTATAGATTATATTGTGAGCAGGTGATTGAATATCCCGCAAGAGTTGTGACGACCTGGATTCCTGTAGGGGATTTGGGGGTGTTACACGGATGATGATAACCTAAATCGTTTTCTATTTTTTTTTTGTCAGAAACGTCTTCCTGGTTGAATTTATTGGACAATTAAAACACGACACATATAATACATATATACAATCGAAATATAACGCTAATCTGTCCAAGTATAGAATGCCATATAATAAAAAGATATAAAGTAGTACCTTAACCGAAATTAATATGATTTAGCCATGAGAAGAATTGATGCATACACTTAGTTTATCAAAGTTGGCTAAGTCTGATGGGGAATAGGGAATAAGCAGCTTAGATTTTCTGTAATGTTTAAATTGATATAATAATTACTCCCACCGTCCCATTTATTTTGGTCACATTTCCAATTTTTTTGTCCCACAATATTTGTCCACTTTCCTTTATAAAGGTAAATAAAACTTTAAATATGTTAAAAATTTCTAATATAGTAATATTTAAGCTTAGTTATGGAAACTGGATAAAAAATATAGTAAATTGGTAAAAACGTGGATTTTGATTGATGGACAAAATAAGTGGGACGGAGGGAGTATATTTCTTAGTTTGTAAGAATTTTATTTTATATAAATTGTTTATTAGTTAACCGTTAAAATAAAAATTAGTAGTTATTATATCTAGTTAATTGATATGAAAAAATAAAAATTAATTGTTATTGAGTGTAACTTGATTTGAGTGTAGTCTTGGCTGAAACGTAGAATCTTGATCCAATAGGGAAACATGTTACATTAAGTTTAATTGATTTACATTTAATAGATTCTGATTGATGTTAAAATAATTCACAAGCTTGTGATTGTTTAACTAATACATGTTAGATTCGGGTATCCTTTATTATAACAAAGTATGTTAAAAAACAATTCATAACTAAAAGATATATAACCGTATGTAATATACTGTTATGTGGATTTATAGAAAATAATATTTACAGTTAGTAGAAATTTTTAAAATTAAAAACCTTGTGATATGCGAAGTTATTAAATCAAGATATTTTATATTTAAATTTAATTTAACCGCGATTAGTAAATTAGATTAAGCATGGTAAATAATAAAAAAATTGTATATAATTGATTGATTTAAAGTTTAGAAGTAAATTCTGATTGCCTCTAAAATAACTTTAATTTTTTGATTGGTAATTTATTCACCAGCCAATAATAATACTCTTATAGCGCATATTTAATAATTAAAATAATTAAAATATATGTAGTGTTCGTTTATATGAATTTATTAATTATTTTATTAACAAATTGTGAATAAATATATTTTTAAACCTTTTAAAAAATCGAGTTTTTGAAGATATGAATTTTATCCAAGATATTTAAAATTTGATCAAATCCGATTTTGTAGTGTTGACTTATATGCATTTATTTGTTAATTTTATTAACAAATTATGAATAAATATATTTTGAGCTTATAAAAAAATCAAATTTTGGAAGGTATGGATTTTATCCAAGTTGTTTAAAATCTTATTTCAAATCCGATTTTTTCATATTTTTAATTAAGTTAGACTATAATTATTTAATATCGATTATAATTGCACAATATATATTATAAAAATCATATGATAATATGATTGTGATTGACTTTATATTAAAAGAGTGGTTGATTAATGAATGATCAATTATGAAATCTAATTTAAAATATATAATGAAAGCATCTTAGTTTTGATGATAACATAGCTAGCAAGCTGGTACGCTTGTAATGATATATTATGGCTAGCTTCTTGTGTATATTTTGTAGGACATATATGTTATGCTATATATAGAGATGTTAGCAAGCTGGATATTTGTACTGGATTAACATTGTTTTGCAGGATTTTTACTTATATTAATTCTGAGCAAAACATAGTATCTCAGCTAGCTGGCACTTCAGGTTTGCTATAACACAGCAAGCAGGCAGCAAGCTGGCAGACAGTCCAGAATACAAACAGAGAGTTCGGTACTTAAAGAATAAATAGAATAAAAGGGCTGTATGGGTTGTCTAATATATCTAATATGGTATTATATATATTAGAGCACTCATTTCTTAAAGGAATCTCTTTAGACAACTCCCACTTGTTAAAGAAATCTTTTATTATTTTAATGCTCCACTAAAAAATCCCATGTGCTTATCTTTTAAGCATGCAAATTGAGAATCATTTACTTCATAATGATTCTTTCTTAAAGCTGTGTTCCTGCACGATTATGAACGTTAGAGATCTGCTTTTAACCAACAAAAATGAATATGAGAAGTGTGATTCAAGACCGTTGCATTTTTGTTAACCAATCTAATCTCTTTTGCTTCACTATATATATACTTGTATGGTTGTGTTTCTGAGCAGCTTACACACGCAAAGCCTTCAAGCTATATTCAAGAACACTCAAGAAACAACTCTGCACCATCTTTCAAATCCTACAAACGAGCTCTAATATTATATACGATATTGATATATTAGAGAGTTCATAGTTGAGTTGTAATATCAGTCAATTCAATCTTTATTAAAGTTGTAATTATATTTGTTGGATAGCAGTCTTGGGAAACACGGGTTTGGTGAACTAGAAGCTAGAGAAGTTTGTGCTACGGGAAGTAGTATAGTACTTAGAGAGCAAGTTCAGAAACATTGTTTCAGCAAGCTGGTTTCAACAAACTGGGAATTGGTTTCACTGAATAACAGCAAGGGGATCTTGGTGATCAACGAGTATTGTGCTCAAGGGGAACTCATTGATCTATTCAACAGGTTGTTCAAGGAACTAGAAGAATTCAAGAAGGAGGACTTCAAGGAATTCAGTGTTCAAGGGAGCAAGGCTGTTAGAGAGGCTTTGAGGTTCAAGGGAGTTGTTTTACTCAGGGGAAAAGTTCATTCCAGCAAGCTGTTATCAGTAAATTGGGTGATATATTATTGGATCTTGTAATTGGTTTATTTGTGATCAATAATATATTCTCTTACCACGTTGGTAAGGGACTAGGACGTAGACCATAGAAGATTAGGGGTCGAACCTAGCTAAAATTCGTGGTGTTCTTTACTTTCTGCACTTTTTATCTTTTTGCATTGCATATCTCAGCTAGCTTCTTATTTGTTAATCTGTTGCATCCAGGTAACTCAGCTAGCTGCTTATTCATTAATCTGTTGCATCCAGCTAGCTGCCAGGATAACTTTTCAGGCAGAATTTTTATTTGATCATTGTTAGTCATAACACCTATTCACCCCTCCCCTCTAGGTGTTTATTTTCATTTGGTATCAGAGCTTGGTGTACTAACATTTCTGTAACAGGAAAGTACAGATCCTATGGCACACATTTATGTAGAGGGAGAATCATCGAACATGCCACCACTTCTCGTTGGTACAGAAAATTATGATTTATGGAGACTAAGGATGAAGGTGATTCTGAGCAGAAATCCACTTGAATGGTTGGTTGTTAAAGATGGTCCATTTACCTTTATGGATGAAAACGGAAAGCCAAAAGATGTTGATGATTTTACCGAGGAAGAATTGATAAAAGCAAGCTATAATGGAAATGCCAAGTATACACTAATTTGTGGTCTTTCAGATTCTGATGTTGGCAAGGTCTCTTCGTGTGTAACAGCAAAGGAGATATGGGATACCTTAAAAATGCATTATCAAGCTTCAACAAAATTAGAAAAAGGATGTGTTAATCCAAAACAGCAAGCTGATTGTCACAAGCAGCAAGCTGCCTCAACGGATAAAAAGGAATGTAAAGCTCAAATGACATGAAGTGATGAAGAATCTAATTCCAGTGAATACTCAAGTGAAGAGATGATCAATTATGCATTGGTTGGCATTGACAATGATATGGTTCGAGGAAACACAGAAGACATTCTTGTAGAAAGCGAAGATTCGGACTTGGATGTGGAATCTAGTTCGGTAAACTCGTTTCAATTTAATACATCTTCTGAAAATAATGTTTTGGAATCACTAACCATGCAGGAACATAGAAATATATCTGTTGTGGAGTTCATGGAGTTAAAGAATAAGAACAATGAACTAGAAAAGAAGAATACTCAACTTAGAGAGATCATTTATGATTTATGGGTGAGAAGACTCCAACAAATAACCATGCTCAAATCATTGCTGATCTTAAAGCTAAAGTATCCCAGCTTGAAGGGATAAACAAAGTGCTTATCAAAAGAAATGATGCTCTCATGAAGGAACTCAGCAAGCTGAGAGCAGAGATAGATGCTCAAGATGCATTCTTAGAAGCATTTAGTCCAAGGGAATCATGCTCAATGGAAATATCTCAACAAGCTGAAAGAATCAAAGAGTTGGAAACTGAAATCAAGAATCTCCAGAAAGGAATGGGAAAATTCGTTCAAGGAGAAGATACACTCAAAACAATGATGAGATATGCAAAAGTTCCAATCGAAATAGAAGGAGTTGGAATGGCTTCAACATCACGTCTAAAGTATGTTGGCAAACATGGAATCCTTTATGACTATGCCATGCCATGGAGAATCTGCCACAAATGTGGAAATAAAGGTCATTTGGCAAATCATTGCAAAGTTCAGAATGCCAATCCAGCTAACTGGAACAGACAGACAACTCACAGGCAGCTAGCTAACGCAACTGCTGGAACAAAAAATACAGCTTCTAAAGTGGTCCAAATGTGGATCAAGAAATCTGATTTAAAAGTTCTATATGTTCTATCAACTAACCATTATGGACCCAAGCAAGTATGGGTACCAAAACGTTGAGTTGTTTTTTATTTGTTTTGTAGGTATGCCTTGTTGTCAAAGTGAGATCAAAACAATGGATTTTGGATAGTGGATGCACAAGACATATAAGTGGTGATAAATCTCAGTTCCTTACTCTCAATAAGAAAAAGGGTGGAAGTGTCACCGTTGGTGATAGCAAACTCCAAATTCTTGGCAAATGAAAGATGGTAATAGTGTCATCTCTATTGATAAAGTACAATATGTTCAAGGTCTTAAGTATAATTTAGTTAGTGTAAGTCAGTTATATGATGATGGCCACACTGTTCATTTTGATAAAGAGAAGTGTACTATTAATGTTGGCACTAACAAAGTCCCCCTAGTTGCTAGAAGGGAAGAAAATAAATATATTTTGGACTTTGAAATGCAGGATTCATCTTGTTGTTTAGCTGCAATTGATACAAATCCAAAAATTTGGCATAGAAGGCTTGGACATGCTCATATGGACTTACTCAGCAAGCTGTCTTCAAAGAAGCTAGTTAGGGGACTGCCCAAATTGAAGTATGTCAAGAAGGAAACCTGCTCGGCTTGTCAATTAGGCAAACAAATCAGGACTCCACATAAGTCAAAGAATGTGGTATCAACTTCTAAACATTTAGAGCTTCTTCACTTAGATTTATTTGGTCCGGAAGCATATAAAAGAATTGGAGACAATATGCATTTGTTATTGTAGATGATTATTCTAGATATATATGGGTATTGTTTCTTCGTACTAAAGATTGTGCTTTCATTGAATTTGAGAAGCTAATTAAGTTACTTGAGAACAAGTTTAAGATAAAACTTGTAAGTATAAGGAGTGATCGAGGTGGTGAATTCCAAAAGGACTTTATTTCATATTGTGAAGATAGAGGCATTTCTCATGAATTCTCTGCTCCAAGAACCCCACAGCAAAATGGAGTTGTGGAAAGAAAGAACAGGTCTTTGCAAGAAACAGCTAGGACTTTGTTGCAAGAGAGCAAGCTGCCAAGGAATTTCTGGGTAGAAGCAGTTAACACAGCTAGCTATGTTCTTAACAAAGTACTAATCAGGCCTATTCTTAACTACAGCTAGCTAGTTAAAATGCTTAGATTTAAACTGTAATCTCCTCTATTTCGAGCTGGGTTTGGTTGATTCTCGTTTTCAGTTTGATTTATGATATAGTATTTATATCTATATTGTTTCCTGACATACCCATTTGTTATTTAAAATGAGTTTGGCCTTGACAGTTTCATTAGATTTTCTATTTCATATTGTTCCTTTGTACTGCTGGTACCTCAAATTTAAATGAACGTCAAGATTTGTGGCATTCTGGGAGGTGGCCTGCTAAAGTTGTCTTAATTATTTTCTTAATGGTGCTTCCGTTCTTCATTCCTTTAGTAGTTATTCAGATATATGGTTAGTTTTATTTCCTTTACATTGTTGAAAGCATAGGTTGCTATTTCTTTTTTATTACAAGTTCATCTGATGGATCAATTCTTTGACAGGGGATATTGCACATTTTGGTGCTGGGTGAGTACTTATCTGCTGTTTCTGTCTTCGGAAACTGGAAATTGCCAAGAGCGTAAGTTTATTAATGATCTTTTACATTGTTATGCAGGGTGTTTCTAATGATTCATCTAGTTAGTATTATTAGCTTCATTACATGGCTAAACCTAAACGATCGTGTTCAGTCGGACAAATTTACTAGGAGATGGTGAGTATCTTCCCATAAAACTGATGCATTATGTCATCTGCTTAAACAGATATCTGTAGAAGTTTAATGCAAAAGTCAATTCATCAAATGGTAGATAAGCTTGTTCAATTAACAACTTAGGTAGGTTAAATGCAATTATAGAACAAACTCTGACCTTAAGAACTGCGTGTTAATTTAGAAGTTAGTATGCATTCAATTAACTTAGATTCTAGCTGTGACAGAGAATCCCGGTGTCTTCATTCTGCCGTACTTTTTTCATACTTTTCTGCCTTGTCTGTATACTTCTGCTGTAGGGTTTTTTGCCTGCAGAATTCTCAAGAGCCTCTAGTAGGGTAGAGATTT
This sequence comes from Kitagawia praeruptora, assembly GCA_037693485.1. NCBI lineage: Eukaryota > Viridiplantae > Streptophyta > Magnoliopsida > Apiales > Apiaceae > Kitagawia > Kitagawia praeruptora. The sequence continues at coordinate 99,038,619 of CM075352.1, read as the reverse complement.
ACTTGATTCTGGTTTATTTGTTTCCATCTATATCAATATTACAATCAATATTAGTTTGTACTTAAAATTCACCGACGAGTGGTAAAGAATAAACATGAAAGTCTAATAAACAAAGCCAGTGGCAATGCTGCTGTTAAATTTGACCTCTCTTCATGTATTACGAAATATGAGATATTTCAGAAATCTTCTGCTGCTACATTTCTTCTTCTCCATAAATGATTCTTGAAGCAAGATATCTTCTAGAGGGATGTTGAAGTAAGAATTGGAGCCCTAAATTTCTTCTATTTTATTTAGCTTTTGAATCATCCTAACTAAAGCAAATTAAACCAGAGCAACCAACACAGAGCTCCTCAACATTACCCATCGGAAGTTGGGAGGGTAAAATGCTAACATGCATCATCTCTACTACTAAGATTCTTTTTTCTTGTGGACAAAATTATATGTTGAACTAGGACCTTTAATCATCAAATATTACAAATTCAATAATTAGATATTTGTAATGAATCAATAATTCCTTGATGGCTTGATCTGCAGCTGCCAAGCTGGTGGTGGGGTACTTCTTTTCGCTACGTTCTAGAAATATTGATGCTCTTGGGATCTTCCTCATTAGAAAATTTGTCGTGTTAAAGTTATTAGCTGCTTTTGCTTTCCAAATACACTTATTTTGTGGAATGAAAGGTTGCAAGGGACTGAAGATATTATGTGTATATTGGCCCTTAGTGAGAGCAACCGCATTGTGTAACAAAAATCTTTAAATAATTAGGGAAGCCAGTCAGTCACACTGATTTTACATCCATGTCAAATTTCTGTCTGATTCAGCATTTTACCTTGTTTACTTTTACAGAAATAGGTTTTAGCTCTAAGATGAGGTCTGTTTGCTTTATCCGAGCACGTAAACTTGCATTCCTACGGAGTTCAGTTCAGCAATTAAACTGCAGTAGGTAATATTCAACATTATATCCTGTTAATTCTTAACGGTGTTAGGCAGTGATTTTAAAGTATTAGAGAAGGACGAGTCCATTTCATCCTCCCACACACTTTTGTTTGGTTATGTACTTCTGCCTTAAATAGGAGTATTGTTTGTATCTGTATATCGATGACTAGTTCATTACAACCTTGCACATTCATTTACATGGAGATGATTTGTATGAATTCAATATATCTACCTTGTATCATGAGACCGATATAAAACCTACGTGATTTTAATGTTGTGTTTTTATCTTGAAATGTTCTTAATAGCATTCTCTTCATCTATACAGAAAAAAATACTACAATTTTTAAAAACAGTTTTGAGATTTTTTTCTTAGGGATAAATTCCTTTTCTCTGCACACATATCATCCCAAAGCAGTCAATTTGGTTTAAATGCAGCACCACAAATAAAAGTGAAGCTGCATTTGGACCACAATTAACTGAGTACTAAGACGCAAGATTTGAATTGCAGCCACATTCATGTGATGTTACTTGCCACTAGTGCTTATGTGATGCAATTCGATTATACTTAGTATGCTTAGCTGCTTGTATAGAATGCTAATATTTTTGCAGGGGAAGCATAAATTTACGGGGAGTATTTAACTCCTGAATATTGGTGTGTAATCATCAAAAAGGGGGAGATTGAAACCCTATTGGTTTTGATGATGACACAATGCAGCAAGCTGATTGCTTCGATATTGACACAATGCAACAAGCTGATTGCTTGTTACTAATTATATATATTAGTCTGCTATCAAACTTTATGTTGCAGGATGCTTTGATTGAGGGGGAGCTTTAGCTCAATCTCAAGTTGATATGTAATCATAAAAAAGGGGGAGATTGAAAGCATCTTAGTTTTGATGATAACATAGCTAGCAAGCTGGTACGCTTGTAATGATATATTATGGCTAGCTTCTTGTGTATATTTTGCAGGACATATATGTTATGCTATATATAGAGATGTTAGCAAGCTGGATATGTGTACTGGATTAACATTGTTTTGCAGGATTTTTACTTATATTAATTCTGAGTAAAACATAGTATCTCAGCTAGCTGGCACTTCAGGTTTGCTATAACACAACAAGCAGGTAGCAAGCTGGCAGACAGTCCAGAATACAAACAGAGAGTTCGGTACTTAAAGAATAAATAGAATAAAAGGGTTGTATGGGTTGTCTAATATATCTAATATGGTATTATATATATTAGAGCACTCATTTCTTAAAGGAATCTCTTTAGACAACTCCCACTTGTTAAAGAAACCTTTTATTATTTTAATGCTCCACTAAAAACATCCAATGTGCTTATCTTTTAAGCATGCAAATTAAGAATCATTTACTTCATAATGATTCTTTCTTAAAGCTGTGTTCCTGCACGATTATGAACGTTAGAGATCTGCTTTTAACCAACAAAAATGAATATGAGAAGTGTGATTCAAGACCATTGCATTTTTGTTAACCAATCTAATCTCTTTTGCTTCACTATATTTATACTTGTATGGTTGTGTTTCTGAGCAGCTTACACACGCAGAGCCTTCAAGCTATATTCAAGAACACTCAAGAAACAACTCTGCACCATCTTTCAAATCCTACAAACGAGCTCTAGTATTATATACGATATTTATATATTAGAGAGTTCATAGTTGAGTTGTAATATCAGTCAATTCAATCTTTGTTAAAGTTGTAATTATATTTGTTGGATAGCAGTCTTGGGAAACACGGGTTTGGTGAACTAGAAGCTAGAGAAGTTTGTGCTACGGGAAGTAGTATAGTACTTAGAGAGCAAGTTCAGAAACATTGTTTCAGCAAGCTGGTATCAACAAACTGGGAATTGGTTTCACTGCATAACATCAAGGGGATCTTGGTGATCAAGGAGTATTGTGCTCAAGGGGAACTCATTGATCTATTCAACAGGTTATTCAAGGAACTAGAAGAATTCAAGAAGGAGGACTTCAAGGAATTCAGTGTTCAAGGGAGCAAGGCTGTTAGAGAGGCTTTGAGGTTCAAGGGAGTTGTTTTACTCAGGGGAAAAGTTCATTCCAGCAAGCTGTTATCAGTAAACTGGGTGACATATTATTGGATCTTGTAATTGGTTTATCTGTGATCAATAATATATTCTCTTACCATGTTGGTAAGGGACTAGGACGTAGACCAATAAAGATTAGGGATCGAACCTAGCTAAAATTCGTGGTGTTCTTTACTTTCTGCACTTTTTATCTTTCTGCATTGCATATCTCAGCGAGCTTCTTATTTTTTAATCTGTTGCATTCAGGTAACTCAGCTAGCTGCTTATTCATTAATCTGTTGCATCCAGCTAGCTGCCAGAATAACTTTTCAGGCAGAATTTTTATTTGATCATTGTTAGTCATAACACCTATTCACCCCTCCCCTCTACGTGTGTATTTTCATATAATAGTATATCGTGATTGATTTCAAATTAAAATCATGATTTTCTAGTAAATATTTTTTGATATAAAAAATATGTATTTATGGATATGTTTAATAAAATCATTATTGTATTTAAATTCGTTTATATGAATTTATTAATTATTTTATTAACAAATTGTGAATAAATATATTTTTGAACCTTTCAAAAAATGGAGTTTTTGAAGATATGGATTTTATCCAAGATACTTACAATTTGTTCAAATCCGATTTTGTAGTGTTGTCTTATATGCATTTATTAATTAATTTTATTAACAAATTATGAATAAATATTTTTTTGAGCTTATAAAAAAAATAAAAAATTTGAAGGTATGGATTTTATCCAAGTTATTTAAAATCTTATTTCAAATCCAATTTTTTTAGATTTTTAGTTAAGTTAAATTATAATTATTTAATATCGATTATAATTGTACAATATATATCATAAAAATCAATTTATAATGTATGATAATATGATTGTGACTGGCGTTATATTTAAAGAGTGGTTGATTAATGAATGATTAATTATGAAATTTAATTTAAAATATATAGTGGTATATCGTGATTGATTTCAAATTAAAATTGTGATTTTCTAGTAAAAATTTTTGATTTAAAAAAATAGGTATTTATGGATATGTTTAATAAAATCATTATTGTATTTAAATTAGAAGTGTTAACTAACCATGATTAAAGAGGTAGGGTGAGATTGTAAATAAGTAAAGGTCTAAATTTTAGTAATTAGCTCTGATTGATCCTAAAATAATTCCTTAATTCTTATTGGTTAACTTACGTGTGGTAGACTCAAGTATTTTAATAAAGGATTTAATAGTTACTTGATTTAACACATTCATATATTACATATTTTTTAATTTCAAAATTATTTATAATAAATTATTATTGTAAACAAAAATTAACCAGGATTGTATAAATATATAATATTAACCGATTTTCATAATATTAACTAATTTATCACTTTTTTGATTTACAATAAATCAAAATTACACTATTATAGATTAAAGAATAATTTTCATAAAAATAGATTAGAACCAATCAAAATTTATGATTATAATTAAACGAGTCTTATCATTCTCATCCTAATTTACTTAACTTAGTTAATTAATAATTCAATTTTCAATACAATAATTATTTTATTAAAATTTAACATAGCCATATATAACATTTTTTTAATGTTAAAAAAATTTATAACAAATTATAGTTTAAACTAAATTCAATAAAAATTATACAAATATATAATATTAATTTATTTCATAATATTATAAATATATATTACAAACACTCCTAAATTACCACTAAAATCAAAATAATCAAATCATTTTTATCCTTATTTACTTATCTTAGTTAATTGACAATTTTATTTTAAAGACTAGGATTATTTTATTAAAAATATGTATACTAATACATGAATAAATTTTATCTATACTATATCATATTTTAATATTTCAAATTTTCAATCTAAAATCAAAAGGTACAAAAGTTTATCTATACCATAAAAAATTAGAAAGAATGCCTAAAATACCCAATTTTCCCCTACCCACTTCCAAAAATACCCGATTTTCGAAATTCCGCCCAGATTGCCCACGGGATGCGCCGTTCGGACGACGTATCCGAAGTACTGTTCACGCTAGAAAAAAATTGATCTCGGCAGAAAACGAGAGTTGGGTTTGGTCGACGAATTTGGTCGATTATTTCGCCTCCATCGATCTCTCTATTAGGCAACTCTCAACGCGAAAAAACAGCACCACATGATCAGCTCCTCATCTCCATCATCCTCCCTTGATCCGTTTCTCTCCGCCAGACCCCGCAGGGGCGTGTATGAACGTCGACGGAAAACGAATCAGAAAAGTGTGGTGAATTGGGTGTTTCTAATCCGGCAAACCAAATGTAATAAAATTGGTATGGATGTGTAGAGAATCGAATTTCGATTCTAATGGTATATAGAACGTAGTTGGAACGTTTGTGATATGGATGGATGAAGCAAAAAGAAAAATAACGCCGGAATCGTCTTCGTCGCAAGCCCTGGGGACGAACTGACGTAAGATACGCATGTTATAGATGCGTATCATGTGATACGCATGTTTCAAATTCGTATGCTAACGTCAGAGCTGACGTCGTATACGCCGTTTCAGAATGCGCATCCCCTGATGCGTTGGTTGAGTAGGCGTATGCAGGACAATTTCTATTGACTTAAGTTGCGTATCCTCCGGATACGTTAGTTGTGTGGGCGTAACAGAAGCTACACCTCTGCAAGAGGCGTATGTGCTGGGCATTTTGGGCGGTATTTTAGCGCCGTGAATATTTTGATTAGAGATGATTAAAAAGTGGGTATTTAGGACACTCACCCTTAAAATTATTAATATTGATAACTTAAAAGGTCGATACATATGAAACTATATATTATTTTTATAAAAGGATGTCTTTTTTAATTTTATATTTTTTAATTAAAATAATAGTATCAATTCTCATATCCTAATCTAAAAACAAATATATTAAATTTGTTTGGTGGATGATAATATTTAATTTTTAATATCAACAAATCTTAAAATATATGGCAGAAAGATTCTACACAAAATGAGATTTAAATTGTGAATTATATTATACTGTTGTGGTTGTGAATTATTGAGAGTGGCAAATGAAATACTCCGTAAGCGAGAAGGGGCAAAACTAATTTGGGGGAAAAACAAATTGGGGGTTGGGCAAAACTAATCGGGGGAAAAACAAATTGGGGCTTCATTTACATTCACTCTCTCGTCTCTCTCACCAGTTTCTTCATTAACTCTTTCATCTCTCACATTAATTGATGGTACTCGAGCTGGGTTATGGTTTAATTCAAAGGATTGAACGATTTAATTAGGGTTTAAACACAGATTCGTGTCTAAGTTTGGTTTGTGTTCAATTCTTGTTTGGTTTTGATTTCGAGGTCTAATGCTTAGATTTAAACTGTAATCTCCTCTATTTCGAGCTGGGTTTGGTTGATTCTCGTTTTCAGTTTGATTTATGATATAGTATTTATATCTATATTGTTTCCTGACATACCCATTTGTTATTTAAAATGAGTTTGGCCTTGACAGTTTCATTAGATTTTCTATTTCATATTGTTCCTTTGTACTGCTGGTACCTCAAAGTTAAATGAACGTCGAGATTTGTGGCATTCTGGGAGGTGGCCTGCTAAAGTTGTCTTAATTATTTTCTTAATGGTGCTTCCGTTCTTCATTCCTTCAGTAGTTATTCAGATATATGGTTAGTTTTATTTCCTTCACATTGTTTAAAGCATAGGTTGCTATTTCTTTTTTATTACAAGTTCATCTGATGGATCAATTCTTTGACAGGGGATATTGCACATTTTGGTGCTGGGTGAGTACTTATCTGCTGTTTCTGTCTTCGGAAACTGGAAATTGCCAAGAGCGTACGTTTATTAATGATCTTTTACATTGTTATGCAGGGTGTTTCTAATGATTCATCTAGTTAGTATTATTAGCTTCATTACATGGCTAAACCTAAACGATCGTGTTCAGTCGGACAAATTTACTAGGAGATGGTGAGTATCTTCCCATAAAACTGATGCATTATGTCATCTGCTTAAACAGATATCTGTAGAAGTTTAATGCAAAAGTCAATTCATCAAATGGTAGATAAGCTTGTTCAATTAACAGCTTATGTAGGTTAAATGCAATTAGAGAACAAACTCTGACCTTAAGAACTGCGTGTTAATTTAGAAGTTAGTATGCATTCAATTAACTTAGATTCTAGCTGTGACAGAGAATCCCGGTGTCTTCATTCTGCCGTACTTTTTTCATACTTTTCTGCCTTGTCTGTATACTTCTGCTGTAGGGTTTTTTGCCTGCAGAATTCTCAAGAGCCTCTAGTAGGGTAGAGATTTACTTGATTCTGGTTTATTTGTTTCCATCTATATCAATATTACAATCAATATTAGTTTGTACTTAAAATTCACCGACGAGTGGTAAAGAATAAACATGAAAGTCTAATAAACAAAGCCAGTGGCAATGCTGCTGTTAAATTTGACCTCTCTTCATGTATTACGAAATATGAGATATTTCAGAAATCTTCTGCTGCTACATTTCTTCTTCTCCATAAATGATTCTTGAAGCAAGATATCTTCTAGAGGGATGTTGAAGTAAGAATTGGAGCCCTAAATTTCTTCTATTTTATTTAGCTTTTGAATCATCCTAACTAAAGCAAATTAAACCAGAGCAACCAACACAGAGCTCCTCAACATTACCCATCGGAAGTTGGGAGGGTAAAATGCTAACACGCATCATCTCTACTACTAAGATTCTTTTTTCTTGTGGACAAAATTATATGTTGAACTAGGACCTTTAATCATCAAATATTACAAATTCAATAATTAGATATTTGTAATGAATCAATAATTCCTTGATGGCTTGATCTGCAGCTGCCAAGCTGGTGGTGGGGTACTTCTTTTCGCTACGTTCTAGAAATATTGATGCTCTTGGGATCTTCCTCATTAGAAAATTTGTCGTGTTAAAGTTATTAGCTGCTTTTGCTTTCCAAATACACTTATTTTGTGGAATGAAAGGTTGCAAGGGACTGAAGATATTATGTGTATATTGGCCCTTAGTGAGAGCAACCGCATTGTGTAACAAAAATCTTTAAATAATTAGGGAAGCCAGTCAGTCACACTGATTTTACATCCATGTCAAATTTCTGTCTGATTCAGCATTTTACCTTGTTTACTTTTACAGAAATAGGTTTTAGCTCTAAGATGAGGTCTGTTTGCTTTATCCGAGCACGTAAACTTGCATTCCTACGGAGTTCAGTTCAGCAATTAAACTGCAGTAGGTAATATTCAACATTATATCCTGTTAATTCTTAACGGTGTTAGGCAGTGATTTTAAAGTATTAGAGAAGGACGAGTCCATTTCATCCTCCCACACACTTTTGTTTGGTTATGTACTTCTGCCTTAAATAGGAGTATTGTTTGTATCTGTATATCGATGACTAGTTCATTACAACCTTGCACTATCATTTACATGGAGACGATTTGTATGAATTCATTATATCTACCTTGTATCATGAGACCGATATAAAACCTACGTGATTTTAATGTTGTGTTTTTATCTTGAAATGTTCTTAATAGCATTCTCTTCATCTATACAGAAAAAAATACTACAATTTTTAAAAACAGTTTTGAGATTTTTTTCTTAGGGATAAATTCCTTTTCTCTGCACACATATCATCCCAAAGCAGTCAATTTGGTTTAAATGCAGCACCACAAATAAAAGTGAAGCTGCATTTGGACCACAATTAACTGAGTACTAAGACGCAAGATTTGAATTGCAGCCACATTCATGTGATGTTACTTGCCACTAGTGCATATGTTATATGCATATGTGGGATTATATTGATGTTCATTCGGTATGCTCCTCAACCATCTTGTCTCCTCAACCAAGTCCTGTTTAATCTATGTTTTGTGTTGGCTTAATTGGATATTTATATTCCCCTTCGTAGAAGAGCTCACAAAAGTGAAATAGAAATAGTTGAGATTAGTTTGATAGTGTATGTGTTCTTTCCAAATGTGCACCTTGTAACTGCTCTCTATACTCAGGTTATCTTATATACTTTGATACGTGATTTGAAAACTTGTTAGGTCAAGCACAGATCTTGTTGGAAACAGCATTGATGGAGATGGTCAAGCAGGATAATTGACGAGAATTGAGTGCAAAGGTATATCAGATTTTCGCTTGCATTGATCTTTTGGTTTTATAATTGTGTTCAATGGACGTTCTTGTTACTCTATTTAGTCTTCATCTATTCTTTAAAAACATGCAAATATGGAGGTAATAGAGATGAAAATATATCAGAGGTTATAACGGTCAACTTTTGATATATTTTAATATTCATTCCGGTGCTCATACCAGTGCGGGAACTAGAGTAACTTACGCAACATTTTGGAAGCCAAAAAAACGTTGCTCTAGACTCGAGTACCACTAAACTTCGGATTTGGCTTCCAAATGGTACCAAGCCAAAAACATTGAGTGGTACCATTTGGAAAAGCCAAAAGACAATGGTACCAAATGGAACATCCCTTATTCTTATGATCCAAGGTGTTTTGTGAAATGTGGATAAGGATGTGATGGGAATTTCATATTATGCCTTCTAATTGTTCAATTATTCATAATGAGTTTGTCAATAATGTAAAGTGTATTCTTTCAAAAAAAAAAAAAACGTATAATGTATTGTGTATTCTTTAATTGTTCGGATTTGTTTTTGTTGTTAAAACATTATCATCTAGGAATTTTATTTAATTGCCAAAGTTTATTTTTCTATAAATTGTGGATAAAAAATTTCAAATTTTATTGTTGAAATTTTGTTTTAACCGAATATCAAGTACATACCAATATTATTTAAATATGTACTTGAAACTAAGTAATATACACGTATTGTATGGAATAGATAACAATTTCCCTTCAGCTATATAAGCTCTTCCCTTGTGCTTAGCAACCATTGCACCAATCTTATTCTTAAACCTTGTATTCTCCTTCTTCAGCTCATCATAAGAATCTTTCTTCTAATTGGAATCCTTCCTATCTCTCACTTATCGAGGCTTCTTGCAATCAGAGGCAAAATGCTCTGGTTCATTGCAGTTGTAGCATATTGACTTGCTACGATCAATCATGTTTGACTTATACCCACCTCTAGAATTGGAACCTGGATAATAATTCTTCTTCTGAAATCTGTTAGCCGATGAACCCCTGAATTCGCACTTAGGGTTTCTCTTGAATCGAATATGGCTAAACTTAGTAGCCATGTAAGCCATGGATCCATCTTCCATCTGTTCAAGTTCTTCAAGAGTATACTCATTTTCATCAGCTTCAATTATCTCTTCTTTTCCAGCCTTAGGGGTTTCAACCTTAATCTCAGGAATTGTAGGTTCATGGACTATAAGAGCACTGATTTTGATAAGTGCAGTACTTTTGTTGTCCTCTACCAGTTAAAAGATGACCACGTTCATTAAAAGTAAAAGGATAACCTTTGGTTATCTAATGATCGATTGAAATGACATGTTTTGCTAAATACGGAGTATTATATCTTCTCATCTTATCTTGCATGAGTTGGGATCCATTACGTTTGGAATCTTTTCCAACTTAATTAGTGAGACAGTGTGAAAGTACTATCTAGTAATATTTTAAGGGCAAATTTGCTCAAATAAGCAAGTGAAAAAATTCAAAAATATGTGGAGTCATCAAGAAATCATATACTTTATATACTTATATATTATGGTATGACGTGATTAGTGTGAAGGTTTGTCTCGGCTGGATTTCTATGTTCTCGTATTAATACAATCTTCTTATTCGTCAAGAAACAAAAATTAACGGGCATTACTTAAACATTAATAAATGACAAAATATGAAATGAACTGAAGGTTGGCTATATTCATTCAATTAAGTGTTTAAATACGTGTACTAAAATAATAAATCAAATGAAAGCAGGAAACATACAGACGGAAAAAAAAAACTAAAAATGACTTAGCAAAAAAAAAAAAAACTAGAAATGGACCACGTACCCAATTAAGTGTTGATATGAAAACAATGTCTATCATTATCGAAAGATAAAAATTATCATCTTAATCTCTCAAATTTATAATTACACGGTCCTCGTTCATAAATAAGACTTGTAACATACTCAACAATATTATTATTGGCGTCTATATACAGTCCATATTGACATTCACTATTAACACAAATCACTACTCATATTACAATTTCATAATTACGAGTTTCCAGATTAGAAATTATTAAATCACCCGCTACCTTATTCTTTAGAATAAAATTAAAGAGATTTATATAGAGGCCCGTGCCTTGCACGGGATGTTACGCTATTTTTTTATTGAACATCCATCACCCACTTCTTCCATACACAGCACCTTCTCCGATAGTTTTAAATCTTTTATAGACAAAGGTAACCTATCTAGGATCCTTCTCAAATCCCTCTCCCCCAATCTTTGGGAAAACTTACTACTAGTAAAGATAAAGACATCATGTAATACCACATTTTGTTTATAAAGTTTAGCGTTTTGCATTTATGGGCCTAGTGCCAACTTGCATTTATGGGCCTAGTGCCAACTTATTATTTTGGGCCCTCCTAGTTATTGTTTAAAGAAAAACTAAAATGTCTATTTTATAAGATTTAGTAGAGTGTATGTTAATCAGGAAATTCATTCTTGTATTAGTGGGAATATATTAATAAAATAAAGTAAAAAACACATGTAAAAATTGTTTTAGCATAGTAAATTCATCTAAAAATTTTGAAAAAACAATATTGGAAATTTGGAACTAGTTTTGTGAAGCATTTAGTAACTAATGTTTTTAAACGAGGCACTATTATTAGAAAACAATCTCTCCTGCTCACATAATACCTAAAATTAGTTACATATTAATTTAGAGAAAACGAATCAATCAAAATTAGATTCTAATAATATTCATTTTATTTGAAGCCACAAGCAGCTAGATGAAAATTTTAAAATAAAGAAGGAAATTATTGATTTAGAAAAGGAGAGACTTCATAATGGCTGATCAATCTCTATAAACGCTAAACAAAACTTAACCAAAAACTAAATAATAAATAATTAATAACTTCACAATCAAGTTAGAATTCAGAAACAAACTTAAAACTTAATTTTAGCGAGAATAGAAGATTTAATAATTGACCTATTATTTAAAATTTTAACTATGATTACAAGAAGAAATTACAAATTTTAAGATTTTAAAAAATTCACATAAATACCGATTTTAAACTCTCCCTACTCAAGCTAGAACAACTCGTGTTGTACATCACATGCGGCTGACATTTTTTGGGCCCCAGACACCATTGGCCTAGTGCGGGTTGCATTGTTGCACTGGTCAGGACCTCCCCCGATATGGAAGTGTTCTTATTCGTTTTGAGTTGTGCATGTATAATGTAATTCTATATTAAGTAATTAAATATTTAAAGCGATTTACTTTCATAATTTTATAATGGGTTAGGAATCAGTGACAGAAAGGCTAAACATGCATGAACTATAAGATGCTTACTAGTTTTGTAATTAGGCAACTACAACACGCAATGTTAATTCAAACTTTTCAACGAATTTTTCTCTGTATTTGGAATGTTTATGCAATTGTAAATGATCAAGTTGATCAACTTGATCAAATTGAAGAAGCCCGAAACGACGTAACCATTCACCATGATACAATGACCACCTCAACGGTAACAACACCACCACCAACACCACCAACGCCGCGGCCGCCACCACCACCACCACCACCACCACCACCACCACCACCAACACTACCACCACCAACCAGTGGCGGAGCCAGAACATTGTAATTATGGGGGCACATCTCAAATTTGTAACAAAATAAGCAATACAAAATAAAAGTGGAAAGCAACATGGGGGCACGGGAGTAATTGTATCTATATTTTAGTACTATAATTATGTGGATCAAACATATATAAAAAAAAATTCTTTAACTTATGTGGAACTTATGGGGGCACGTGCACCCATAAGCCCCCACCTCCGCCACTGCCACCAACACCAACATCACCCAATCCTAATAATAATTTTTTTTTCATAAAATTTTAGGTGCAAAAATTTGTATTGTTGCACTGGCATTACTAGTTCACTCGCAATAAATCTCTTACTAAAAAATCTCCCATTGAAATTCAAGTGATAGACTTTACTGTTTATCAATACGATACTCATCCATTTGAAGAAAAACTTTCTTATAACGTTTCTTTTTCTTTAAACTTTACAAATTCTTATAAAACGGAAATACTAAATATTGAGGCAAATGTTAGCCTCTTAATTTATCGTCAGCTTGTAGGTTTTAAAAGTCCTTTTGAGTTTTCACTAAATGCTACAAATTCTAGTAGTACAAACTTTAATTTTTCTAAAAATATTAATAATTTTCAAAATTATGCTAATGTAAATAACAGTATCAATTTATTTCTTCTTATTGAATCCAAAATTACAAATCCCAAAAATTATCATCACACTGTTGTATTAGGTTGTAATATAATGATAGGTGAACCTCTTAACTGAAGTTTTCTGAATGGAATAGTTAGTCCAGTGCAGTGTCACGTGGAATAATTCTTATGCATTTCCACCACTCATAATTTCCACCAGTCTTAGTTTCCACCAGTCTTAGTTTGCATGTACACCGCTCACTAGTTTCCACCAATCTTTTCCACCAATCTTAGTTTCCACCAGTCTTAGTTTAAAAAAAAAGAAAAAATCTTAGTTTCCACCAGTCTTAGCATTTCCACCAATTAAGCATTCTCTCCACCACCACCCGTCTTGCTCTCCACCAGTCTCGTTTCCGCCAATGAGAGGATACTTGTGTAAGCTAAGCAAATACATGTACACGTATGCTTAGAATACCACAGCCTGCAGAGAGAGAAAATAAAAGCTGTGTGTATTATTTTCATTTTATTTCCTTGCAAGTCAAAGAGCTCTGTATTGAAAGCTAGTAAAGGTTCTGTGTTAAATTCTCAGTAAGGCAAATTATTGTAGCTGGGATTCAAGATTATATATATATTTATATATGTATATTCTTGGAAACTTGTGTGTTAGATTTGATTCGTGTTAATTGTGAAGAACTGATTGTAACTTATTTATCAACTGAGCAACCCAAGCGTCTCACCATAGCTGTGGAGCTTGTTTCTAACCCTTCCATTATCTTCATGGATGAACCTACAACTGGATTGGATGCAGGGGCAGCTGCTATTGTAATGAGGGTAGTGAAAAATTGAATCATTCGACGAGGTAAGTATTTTAAATAATTTTGTTGCATAATTGTATAATGGCCAGTGGTGCACATATGACGTCTTCTAAAATGATTTCTAATTATTCCCGTGACACTATATGCGTGCTGAACCTTGATGCTCATCAACGGTTATAAGTTTCAAAAGTCAGTTTACTATCTAAAACATCAATTCTGTAGCATAAGTCTTATGTACCCATCTAATATCAGCTTTTACAAATTTACATCATAAAAACATCTGAGGTTAAACAAGTCTTGATAAAAAAAATTCTAATCCAAATCAATCTGGCGGACATTTCATCTACTTTGGATCGCTAGGCCAAAACTACTCTGGATCGCTAGGCCAAAACTCAATTAAAGTTATTAAATACTGTGAGGTAAGGTTTCCGTGCAGAACAGTGATCTATATATATATATATATATTACACCAATCATGCATTTCCACGAATTTCCACCAATCAAGTATTCTCCACCACCACCAGTCTTGCTCTCCAAATACATATATCTTACGAAGCCACGTATGCTTAGAAGACTACCAGATATTTGTCCTGTAAAGAGATAAAAGACACATTTTCATTTTATTTCCTTGTAAATTCACAAAGAGCTCTGTATTTTTTTTTTGCCAAGTCAAAGAGCTCTGTATTGAAAGCTAGTAAAAGTTCTTAGTAAGACAAATTATTGTAGCTCGTGTATTTATTTCAGGAGGGTATAACAATATTCAAGATTATTTATTTCAGGAGGGTATAGCAATATTCAAGATTATATAATCTTGAATATTCCTATACCCTCCTGAAATAAATACACGAGCTACAATAATTTGTCTTACTAAGAACTTTTACTAGAATTCAATACAGAGCTCTTTGACTTGGCAAAAAAAATAAAAATACAGAGCTCTTTATGAATTTACAAGGAAAATAAAATGAAAATGTGTTTTTTATCTCTTTGCAGGACAAATATCTGGTAGTCTTCTAAGCATACGTGGCTTCGTAAGATATATGTATTTGGAGAGCAAGACTGGTGGTGGTGGAGAATACTTGATTGGTGGAAATGCATGACTGGTGTAATATATATATATATATATATATAGGGTTAAGTTCTTTGGAGACCAACATTTTTAGTGGAGACCGGAGACCAATATCAATCAAAACATTTCAAAAACTTATTTATTGAAAATCATGTTCTATGAAAATCACTATACCATCTATTTCATTGAAAATCTTGAACATCATATATGTTTTACATGCAAATTTCATTAAAAATCTTGAAAATCATGTATGTTCTGCAAATAAAATATTGCAGAACGTATTGTTCTTCAAAACATGTTCTGCATGCAAATCATATATGATTTTTAAGATTTTGAATGAAATAATAATGTTAATTAAACATTCTTTGCAAATATATATGTTTTGCAATGTTTTAAATGCATAATGTATATGGTCTCCATGGTCTCCACTCAAATGGTGGTCTCCATAGAACTTAACTATATATATATATATATATTTAAGATCACTGTTCTGCACGGAAACCTTACCTCACAGTATTTAATAACTTTAATTGAGTTTTGGCCTAGCGATCCAGAGTAGTTTTGGCCTAGCGATCCAGAGTAGATGAAATGTCCGCCAGATTGATTTGGATTAGATTTTTTTTTTATCAAGACTTGTTTAACCTCAGATGTTTTTATGATGTAAATTTGTAAAAGTTGATATTAGATGGGTACATAAGACTTATGCTACAGAATTGATGTTTTAGATAGTAAACTTACTTTTGAAACTTATAACCGTTGATGAGCATCAAGGTTCAGCACGCATATACTGTCACGGGAATAATTAGAAATCATTTTAGAAGACGTCATATGTGCATCACTGGCCATTATACAATTATGCAACAAAATTATTTAAAATACTTACCTCGTCGAATGATTCAAATATGTCAATACTCCGTTGGTGAATGGTGCGTACAATTGTTCTTCTGGTATCAACCACATTTTTCACTACCCTCATTACAATAACAGCTGCCCCTGCATCCAATCCAGTTGTAGGTTCATCCATGAAGATAATGGAAGGGTTAGAAACAAGCTCCACAGCTATGGTGAGACGCTTGGGTTGCTCAGTTGATAAATAAGTTAAAATCAGTTCTTCACAATTAACACGAATCAAATCTAACACACAAGTTTCCAAGAATATATATATATATATATATATATATATATAATCTTGAATCCCAACTAGAATAATTTGCCTTACTGAGAATTTAACACAGAACCTTTACTAGCTTTCAATACAGAGCTCTTTGACTTGCAAGGAAATAAAATGAAAATAATACACACGGCTTTTATTTTCTCTCTCTGCAGGCTGTGGTTAGAGCTGTAAACGAACCGAACTCGGACGAACTTTTAACGAACACGAACAAATTCTTAACGAACCGAACAATGTTCGGTAAGCTTATCGGACAACTTTTCTTGTCCGAACTCGAGTTCGGTAATGAACCGAACCGAACACGAACTGTTCGCGAGCATACCGAACCGAACACGAACAGTTCGGTAATTGTATATATAATATTGTATAAAAAATTAATATAATAATTTGAAATATAAAAAAATTAAAAAAAATTGTAAATATTATTGTTTTTATCGAACGAACCGAACTCGGACGAACTCTTAACGAACTCGGACGAAATCTTAACGAACCGAACAATGTTCGGTAACCTTAACGAACATATTTTCTTGTTCGAACTCGAGTTCGGTAAGCTTATCGGACGAGCTAACCGAACTCGAACACGAACGAACAAATCGAGCTTAACGAACAGCTCGGTTCGTTAAACAGCTCTAGCTGTGGTATTCTAAGCATACGTGTACATGTATTTGCTTAGCTTACACAAGTATCCTCTCATTGGCGGAAACGAGACTGGTGGAGAGCAAGACGGGTGGTGGTGGAGAGAATGCTTAATTGGTGGAAATGCTAAGACCGGTGGAAACTAAGATTTTTTTTCTTTTTTTTTTAAACTAAGACTGGTGGAAACTAAGATTGGTGGAAACTAGTGAGCGGTGTACATGCAAACTAAGACTGGTGGAAACTAAGACTGGTGGAAATTATGAGTGGTGGAAATGCATAAGAATTATTCCTCGTGACACTGCACTGGACTAACTATTCCATTCAGAAAACTTCTGTTAGGAGGTTCACCTATCATTATATTACAACCTAGTACAACAGTGTGATGATAATTTTTGGGATTTTTAATTTTGGATTCAATAAGAAGAAATAAATTGATACTGTTATTTACATTAGCATAATTTTGAAAATTATTAATATTTTTAGAAAAATTAAAGTTTATACTACTAGAATTTGTAGCATTTAGTGAAAACTCAGAAAGACTTTTAAAACCTTTAAGCTGACGATAAATTAAGAGGCTAACATTTGCCTCAATATTTAGTATTTCCGTTTTATAAGAATTTGTAAAGTTTAAAGAAAAAGAAACGTTATAAGAAAGTTTTTCTTCAAATGGATGAGTACCGTATTGATAAACAGTAAAGTCTACCACTTGAATTTCAATGGGAGATTTTTTAGTAAGAGATTTATTGCGAGTGAACTAGTAATGCCAGTGCAACAATAAAAATTATTGCACCTAAAAAAATTATTATTGGGTGATGTTGGTGTTGGTGGCAGTGGCGGAGGGAGGTGGGGGCTTATGGGTGCACGTGCCCCCATAAGTTCCTCATAAGTTAAAGATTTTTTTTTTATATATGTTTGATCCACATAATTATAGTACTAAAATATAGATACTATTACTCCCGTGCCCCATGTTGCTTTCCACTTTTATTTTGTATTGCTTATTTTGTTACAAATTTGAGAATTATAGTACTAAAATATAGATACTTTACTCCCGTGCCCCCATGTTGCTTTCCACTTTTATTTTGTATTGCTTATTTTGTTACAAATTTGAGATGTGCCCCCATAATTACAATGTTCTGGCTCCGCCACTGGTTGGTGGTGGTGGTGGTGGTGGTGGCGGCGGCGGCGTTGGTGGTGTTGGTGGTGGTGTTGTTACCGTTGAGGTGGTCATTGTATCATGGTGAATGGTTACGTCGTTTTGGGCTTCTTCAATTTGATCAAGTTGATCAACTTGATCATTTACAATTGCATAAACATTCCAGATACAGAGAAAAATTCGTTGAAAAGTTTGAATTAACATTGCGTGTTGTAGTTGCCTAATTACAAAACTAGTAAGCATCTTATAGTTCATGCATGTTTAGCCTTTCTGTCACTGATTCCTAACCCATTATAAAATTATGAAAGTAAATCGCTTTAAATATTTAATTACTTAATATAGAATTACATTATACATGCACAACTCAAAACGAATAAGAACACTTCCATATCGGGGGACTCCATATCGGGGGAGGTCCTGACCAGTGCAACCCGCACTAGGCCAATGGTGTCAGGGGCCCAAAAAATGTCAGCCGCATGTGATGTACAACACGAGTTGTTCTAGCTTGAGTAGGGAGAGTTTAAAATCGGTATTTATGTGAATTTTTTAAAATCTTAAAATTTGTAATTTCTTCTTATAATCATAGTTAAAATTTTAAATGATAGGTCAATTATTAAATCTTCTATTCTCGCTAAAATTAAGTTTTAAGTTTGTTTCTGAATTCTAACTTGATTGTGAAGTTATTTATTATTTAGTTTTTGGTTAAGTTTTGTTTAGCGTTTATAGAGATTGATTAGCCATTATGAAGTCTCTCCTTTTCTAAATCAATAATTTCCTTCTTTATTTTAAAATTTTCATCTAGCTGCTTGTGGTTTCAAATAAAATGAATATTATTAGAATCTAATTTTGATTGATTCGTTTTCTCTAAATTAATATGTAACTAATTTTAGGTATTATGTGAGCAGGAGAGATTGTTTTCTAATAATAGTGCCTCGTTTAAAAACATTAGTTACTAAATGCTTCACAAAACTAGTTCCAATATTGTTTTTTCAAAATTTTTAGATGATTTTTTTTTTTTGTGCTAAATCTTTTTTAGATGAATTTACTATGCTAAAACAATTTTTACATGTGTTTTTTACTTTATTTTATTAATATATTCCCACTAATACAAGAATGAATTTCCTGATTAACATACACTCTACTAAATCTTATAAAATAGACATTTTAGTTTTTCTTTAAACAATAACTAGGAGGGCCCAAAATAATAAGTTGGCACTAGGCCCATAAATGCAAGTTGGCACTAGGCCCATAAATGCAAAACGCTAAACTTTATAAACAAAATGTGGTAAGAGGAATCATTACATGATGTCTTTATCTTTACTAGTAGTAAGTTTTCCCAAAGATTGGGGGAGAGGGATTTGAGAAGGATCCTAGATAGGTTACCTTTGTCTATAAAAGATTTAAAACTATCGGAGAAGGTGCTGTGTATGGAAGAAGTGGGTGATGGATGTTCAATAAAAAAATAGCGTAACATCCCGTGCAAGGCACGGGCCTCTATATAAATCTCTTTAATTTTATTCTAAAGAATAAGGTAGCGGGTGATTTAATAATTTCTAATCTTGAAACTCGTAATTATTAAATTGTAATATGAGAACATAGAAATCCAGCCGAGACAAACCTTCACACTAATCACGTCATACCATAATATATAAGTATATAAAGTATATGATTTCTGGATGACTCCACATATTTTTGAATTTTTTCACTTGCTTATTTGCCCTTAAAATATTACTAGATAGTACTTTCACACGGTCTCCCTAGTTAAGTTGGAAAAGATTCCAAACGTAATGGATCCCAACTCATGCAAGATAAGATGAGAAGATATAATACTCCGTATTTAGCAAAACATGCCATTTCAATTGATCATTAGATAACCAAAGGTTATCCTTTTACTTTTAATGAACGTGGTCATCTTTTAACTGGTAGAGGGCATAATCCTCTTTATTTTTGATATACACATGGAAGACACGAGAGGAAAGAAAAATTGTTATTTCAATCAGGATATTCTAATACAACATTACAAGTTTGAGTATTACACCAGTTGGGGTGAGAAAAAGGATATACTTCTATAGTATTGCACTTAGAGATTCTAGTGTGTTCGAATCTGTACAGCCATAGTGTATGAGAATTGCACTCAGAGATTCTTGCTTGGATCAGTACAGCCATAGTGTATCAGAATTGCTTCATCCTGGTTAAACATGACAAACATAACAAATATTAAGATTTTCAGGTATTCACAGTCTTTCAGAATAAGCAAACCACGATATAAAGAGAACATGATGGAGAAGCTGAACAAGGCATTCCTTGTGACAATCAAGTTTCATGGTTTTTCTCGTCCTATGTTCGATATCCAAATTCGTCACTCATGCTATCTTTAGTTGTATTAAACTAACAAAATTTATCATTAACGAATCTTTCAAGCATTTTAATTCTTGTTCCTTGAAAAGATATGATGTTCCCAGACAAATACTCACATAGTTTCAGCAAGTTTACATTGGAGTATAAATCAAGCGAGAGAGAAAATACAAATTATAGGCATATGCAAGTGAAGTGTGGTTTAGATCTTTTTAAAGTGAAATCTAATATTTGAGAGCATTTCAGGACGTTCTTCCTAAGTTCCTATTCTATATTAATATTGATTCTACACTTGTAACCTAATGTCATGTCAGAAGAGTTCGGAATACCTCTTTACGGGGACATGAAAAATGCTCGACTAGCCTGGACCTATTTTTTGATACTACAAAGCATATGCTCTTGTCTAAATTTTTCTCGAGGATGCACAATATGTATATTATGTATTTAGTATTCTGATAGTTATACGCACTAGGATGCAATCATGCAAGCAGTACTAGCTAACAGTGGTTGGCATACCCCAAAATTTGATATGAAAAATACCGTGGAGAAATTTTATCTTGTTGGCTTACCAGGATATCTGCTAGTCAGATAATGGCAACGACGAAATCCTGATTTGTGGGACTTCACTGCAGTATAACCGTGTATAACAAATTGGACTGAAAACGCACCAGAAGAGTACAACATATTTTTCTTGAATTTTCTCTTTTTTATTTTTTTAGTAAATTTTTTTTCTGCATTAAGTAGCATGTTAATGACATCTTGATTAGTCATTATCATATTTAATTTACTTTATTTTTTTATACAAAAGATTAGCAAATTTTATTTGAGCATTATAACTATTATTTCAATTATAAAATATTTATTATATACATAGTTAAGATTATTTTTAGGTAAATTGACGACATAAAATTATTTACATTGCATCATTTTCTATTCCATCACAACTACAAATTTGCATTTACATAGCGATTTTTTCGGCACTTGCATAGCGCTTTTAAACACTTGGTAAGTCGTTATGCAAGTACATAAGGCTTGTATAGCGCTTTTTTAGGAGCTATAAGTAATCAACTTAGATAGGTTTTTATAAATACTACTTAAGTAAGTGATATCCAAGTACATCTCCTACTATAGCGTTTACCAAAACGGTGTAGAAGTTCTATTCATTACTCCCTTCGTGCCCGGTGGTTTTTTACATTGGATTTTTTCACGGAGACCAATGATTATTATTAAAATAAGTGAAGTAGTGGGTGTAATATAGTGATTTTATTTTTAAAATAAGTGTAGTAGTGGGTTTAATAGTGATTTTATTGTTAAAATAAATGAAATAGTGGATGTAATAGTGTAAAGTGTTGAAAAAGTGGAGTGAAGTAGTGGATGTAATAATGTATTTTATTGTTAAAAGTTACTCCCTCTGTCCCAGTGGGTTCTTCCCACTGGGTTCGGGCACGGAGACCAAGAAATTGTATGAAAAATGAGTAAAATTAGATGAAAAGTGGATAAAGTGGTGGGACTTATGAATTTTTAATAATAGATTTGAGATAGTGGAGGAAAGTAGTGGGTGTAATAGTGTTTTATATTATAAATTTGAGATAGTGGAGGAAAGTTAGTGGGTGTAATAGTGTTTTTTATTATTAAAACTTTACTAATTTTGGAATGGGTAGAAGTGATGGGACATCCCAAAATAGTAAGTGGGTAGAAATGAATGGGACAGAGGGAGTACCATTTATAGTATGTAAAGAAATGAGAGGGACATTCCCAAAATAGAAACTGTGAAGAAATGAGAGGGACAAAGGGAGGGAGTATATGCAATATCACTTGGATAGCTCTTTTTAAAGCGCTATGTAAGTGACAATTTTTTTTTTAAAAAATTATATATTTATTTTCCTGCCTTCCAATTACCAGTACTACTCTTACCATTTTCAAAAATAATAAACATACAAAAACAATAATGTACTCCACAATTTAATTTAAAATAGAATCGAACATGCAAAGAACCAAATAAATTACAAAAATAGTGCTGTAGCCAGGATGACAATCGGGTCGATCGGTTCGGGTTTTGTAAAAACCAGATCCGGACCCAAATATAAATGTTGGACCCAGATTCGGACCCAGACCCGATTGAAACCCGAATTCCTAGATTCAGACCCGATTCGTTGGGTCTCGGTTCGGTTCGGGTTTTAATCGGGTCTCAATTTATTTATACAATTATTTATCAACATGTTTTTTTTTAAATAATAATTTATCAACTAGAACACTATATTTAATCAAATGTCAAGAAAGATGTAAATTTTAATTAAGCGCATGCATCATCCAAATATGTATAATTACAAGATGAATAGGAAAAATATGTTTATCAATTTGTAACATTTATATATCAAAAATGACTTGAATGCTTTATAAGATGAATCTCTTAATAGTTTATGAACAAAAAAAAAACTGTTGATGAGATTACGAGAAAGATATAGTAACCTTAAGTTGAATACGGCTTAAATTAATAGTATTAAAATAATTAGACTATTAAAAAATTAATAACTAAAAACTTATTATTTTTTCAAAATAAAAAACTAAAAACATATTATTATATACATAATACACTATATTGTACATAAATATATATATGTATATATTTGTAATTCGGATCGAATCCGGGTTTGAGATGAGTTCGGTTCAATTTTCGGGTTTTGGTTCCGGTTCGGTTCGGTTTGGACAAAACCCAAACCCGACCCAAAATTTATTCGGTTATAGAAATAAATCCCAAACCCAGATCCATATCCAAAATTTTGGGTTCGGTTAGACCCAATCGGATCGGAACGGATCGGGTATCCATCGGGTCGGGACAAATTGCCATCCCTGCATGTAGCTCTCTTGTGAGAAAAAGAAAAGGGTGAAGACTATACGTAAAACTATACGTATTACTACTAACTAGCTTATAACTCTTGCAACGTACGACTCTTTTTATAATATCTATAATTATAATAATTTTTTTAATATTTATTTGTTATTAGTTTACATATTATAATATCAACAATTATTTTTCAATTAAAACTACCAAGGAACAAAAAAGTGAATAAATTGACGATTTTTTACGTCGAAAATTAAACTCGATTTAGGAAACATAGTTATATTTCATTTTGATTATCAAAATAACATTCTCATTATTTGAAGATATTTGTATTAACAACCAAAAGCAGTTTGAATAATAAGTGTAAGAGGGATTTTGTCGAAAACTGTGGTAGTCGGTAGTCTAGTCCTCAATAGGATAAATTAAATAAGAACCGTTAGATCTTAAAATAAAATAAATGTAAGAGCGCGATGAGATAGCTCAAGTGGTTAGAACTTATCTCTTGTCGTCCCAGGTTCTGGTTTCGGTTCTCGCTCACCCCGAGATTTAGTGAGAACATTTACTCATTGTAAGACATATAAGCCTACTTATTAAAAAAAATGGATGAAAAACGTTGAATCTAGTATAATTTTTTTTATATTTTAACATGTAAACTAATAAGTGTATTTATATTGAAATAGGAAAAAGTTAATGTAAATGATTTAAATCATATATGATTGAGTTTTTTATATTGAATAGGATTATCAATGTAGGACTTTTAAATTGAATAGGATTGATGTAAAAATTCGTAAAGGTTTTCTACATTGAATAGAATTATCAATGTAGGTCTTCTATAATAACCAAAACCAAACCAAACATACCCAGTATTTCCCGCTCAGAGCAGGGTCTGGGGAGGGTAAGTTGTACGCAGACCATGTCCCCGGTTTTTAAGACGGGGAGGCTGTTTCCGTGAAGACCCCCGGCTAGGTGCACGACAAATACGGTGTGTGATGCAGGCACATGAATCTTAAAGGTACGAGAATGATTAAAGCAATACCTGAGCCCATGGCGTTGTCCACATGGGACCTACCTGCCTGCTTGGCATTCTGATTTTCTGATATTGAGGTCCTGATCCTCTCCACTTTTTCAACTTGAGGGAATATCTCTGGTCGGGTCCCCTGCAAAATACACCACACGCAAACAACAGCAGACCAAACCACCGAGTCATACAAGACTTAACCGAACCAAGGCAGTGAAAAGATAATAGACGAAAAATGATACAATAAAAAGCTGTACTTCTAAACTAAAGCTAATCGTGACAAATCAACTCTGAGGCTCTCCACAACGGAGCCGCTCCCTAAAAGGGAATCTACCACTCTGATCTGACGCCTCCACGCGCACGTGTCAGCTGTCATGGTTTCATTCAAGTTCAGGGCCTTTAGATCCAAATTAATCTGTTCTTCCCACGACCTCTTTGGTCTGCCTCTCCTCCTCGCCCCAACAACCGAAAGACTCTCTACCCTCCTCACTGGGGCTCCAGTCAACCTCCTACGGACGTGGCCGAACCATCTCAACCTCCCTTCCCTGACTTTCGCAGAAAGAGGCGCCACTTCAAGCTCGCTCCTAAACACCCCATTCGGAATTCTATCTAACAACGTGCGCCCACACGACCACCGCAACATCCTCATTTCGGCCGCTTCCAGCTTCCTTTCGATGTCCTTCCTTGCCGCCCTACATTCCGAACCGTAAAGCATCGCCGGCCGGATTGCCGCTCTATAGAATTTCCCTTTCAACTTTAAAGGGACCTTCTTGTCGCACATCACCCCTGACGCTGCCCTCCACCTTAGCCACCCAGCCTTGATACGATGTTTGACATCGTCTTCAACCTCACCCTCCTTCTGAATGATCGACCCTAGATACTTGAACTTATCCGTACTAGGTACGATCTGATCTTGGATCTTAACTGCTACTCCTCCCTCGCTCTCCTCACCACTGAAGTTACACCAGAGATATTCGGTTTTAGAACGGCTCAACCGCAATCCTTGGGACTCCAAAGTAGATCTCCAAAGTTCCAACTTCTCGTTTACCTCCCCCCTCGACTCTGCCACTAGCACGATATCATCGGCGAAGAGCATGCACCAAGGGACGGTATCTTGGATATCTCGCGACAGGACATCTAGGATAAGGGCGAAAAGAAGAGGACTAAGTGCCGACCCCTGATGAAGCCCTATCCCAACTTGGAAAAAGCGAGAGTCACCCACCGGGGTCCGGACGCAAGAACTAGCTTGGGAGTACATGTCTTGGATCGCTCTAACGTACGAAGACGATACTCCTCTCTCTGAAAGGCTCTTCCAAATAGCTTCACGGGGGATGCTATCATAAGCCTTCTCGAGATCAATGAACACCATATGAAGGTCTCTGCGACGCTCCCTGAACTTCTCCATAAGGCGTCTGAGTAGATGGATGGCCTCGGTCGTTGATCTCCCCGGCATAAAGCCAAATTGATTCTCTGATATAACAATTTCTCTTCTAATCCGGCTTTCGACCACTCTCTCCCAAAGTTTCATTGTATGACTGAGTAATTTGATGCCCCTGTAGTTACTACAACTCTGGGCATCGCCTTTGTTTTAGAAAAAAGGGACCACGAAACTATGCCTCCATTCAGTAGGCATCTCAGCACCCAAGAGGATATCGTTGAACAAATCTGTTAGCCATTGAATGCCAACCTCACCCAGACAAAGCCACGCCTCGATCGGGATCTGATCAGGACCAACCGCCTTCCCTCTTGCCATTTTACGCAGGGCACCCTTGACTTCCTCCTCGCTGATACGCTCACAAGGACCGCTAGGAAGCACTGACGAAGGAGGGACCTCTAGTTCCACTCCCGAATCACTTCTCCTCGGCTCATTGAAAAGATCATGGAAATACGAGCTCCACCTCTCCTTGATAGCCTCTTCATTCAATAACACCTGGCCTGAATCATCTTTAATAAACTTAACAGAGCCCAGGTCGCGCCTCCCTCTCTCCCTTGCTTTGGCTATTTTAAAGATATCATTCGCTCCTTCCTTGGTTTCTAGCCGCTTGTACAGCCCCTCATAGGCTTCCTCTTTGGCTTTGGCCACGGCTTTTTTTGCCTCTCGTCTCGCCACCTTGTACGCTTCCATCTTCAGTGTCTTCTCCTCCCCTACACACATGAACAAAAGCTCTTTAAAGAGCGCATGTTTAACCTTAACTTTCTTTTGCACCTCCTCGTTCCACCACCACGACTCCTTATGACCACTGAACTTTCCTGAGGAAGCCCCCACCACTTTCTCGCCCACCGACCGAATAGCCTTCGCCACGTTGGACCACCTACTGTTAGCATCTCCACCACGCGCAAAACATCCTTCGTTGGCCAGAGACTCCCTGAAAACGTCCGCCTTCTCTTCCTTCAGCTCCTTCCAAAGGATTCTTGGTCTGAACTCTCTCAACCTGCGAGCAACTCGACCCCCCATGACTAGATCCATGGTCAACAACCGGTGCTGAGATGCACACGCTACACTCCGGAACACCTTGCAATCCACACACTCCCTTACGTCCCGACTGCGCACAAGTAGGTAATCTATTTGAGTGTTGTGCCCCCCGCTACTAAATGTGATGAGGTGCTCTTCCCTCTTCTGGAAAACAGAATTCACAATTACCAACTCATGAGCCGTAGCAAATTCCAACAACGCGGATCCACCGACATTCCTTGTCCCGAAACCATACCCCCTGTGAGCGTTGGGATAGCCATCTGACCTCTCTCCAATGTGCCCATTGAAATCGCCACCCAACATTACAAATTGGTCGTCAGGAATACTTCCGACCAGCTCATCTAAACAAACCCAGAAAGCCTCCTTCTCCGCATCACCCAAACCGGCTTGAGGGGCATACGCAC
The DNA here is from genome assembly GCA_037693485.1 of Kitagawia praeruptora. Taxonomy (NCBI): domain Eukaryota; kingdom Viridiplantae; phylum Streptophyta; class Magnoliopsida; order Apiales; family Apiaceae; genus Kitagawia; species Kitagawia praeruptora. Next base: position 99,011,351 of record CM075352.1, on the reverse strand, counting down.
ACACCACGTTCACCACCTTCTCCCCGACTACGACCCTGACGGACATGATCCTGTCGCTGCATCTCTTCACTTCCACGACGTTGTCTTTAAGATCCTTTGTCAACAGAATACCCACTCCATTCTTGGAGTTGGCAAGGCCTGAGTACCACAACTTATACCCGTTCGCTTCTCTGGATTGCGCTCCCTTCCATCTTGTCTCTTGAATACACGCCACATCCACTCTCCGCTTCTTCAGCACGTCCACTAGCTCCAGAAATTTGCCCGTTAAGGTGCCTAAATTCAAACTGCCTACACGCAAACAACGCGACATCGTCAAAATAAAATAAAAATACAAACAATTTTTTTTATTTATTTATTTTTTTTTTTCGTAAAAATATAAAAATATAAATAAAATGGAATAATACTTAAAGTTGGGACAGTACAATTACATAAAATATAACCGAAATAAATATAAAAATAACAATACAGAAAATTAAATGATATCATAAATATGATTGAATTAAACAGGGGGTCGATTCAAAGATATATACAGAGTAAAATAACAAGTAAACACAGGAAGTAGACACAGGAAGAGATATAGAGACCAGATTAGTCTACGGAAGAGAAGAGAGAGAAGGATAAGCAATTAAATTTAGAAATTGATGAATCAAATAAAAGGGGAAATGGGGAAAAAAGGGTACAACACAAACAATACACAAGCACATAAATTACAGCTGGGCACCAGCGGGAAACAAGGGGGAGGGGGCGACTGAGAGAAAACGAGGGGGAGGGGTTTTAGAACGGGCTAAAAGATCAGACAAGGAAAGGGATGGTTGAAGAGGAGGAAGGAGAGAGAACGAACGAAAAAAGCAGGGGATTTGATTAATTAGATTTCGGAAAAAGGTGAGAAGAAGGGGCGTAAGGGTAAGATTAGGATGGAGGTAGTGATGTTGAAGAGGACGCGGAAGCGTAGGAAGGTTAGTTATGGAGATTGGTGGACTCCAGTGTGCTGCGGTTTGAAGGAAACGGAGGCAGAGGGGGCGAAGGTGGTGAATGGCGGAAGGGGAAGGAGGGGGTGACGGTGATTGAATGGAGGAGAGGGGGCGGGAGATAGGCTGAATCGCTGAAAGGAGGCGATAGGAGGTTGAAGGTGAGGCTGTTGAGAGAGGACAGGTGTGGCTGTCTTCTATAATGAATATGATTAATGTAAAATTTGTTATATTTTATTTTGAGATTCTGAGTGTTTTCATTTGGATAATATTTTTAAAGATAATATTATTTTTTTGATTATATCCTTTTTAGATTATAATTCTATTATCAATATGATATAATCTTGATCGTTTATTTTTAAAAATATTATATTCGACGATTGAGATTATTTTGGCATAATCATAACTATGGATAAAATCCTTCTTATTATATATAAAGATATAATTACTTTTTTATATAAGAATATAATACTCTTAGATTGTAATTGTGCAGAAGCCCAGTAGCAAATCCTCTTTGAATAATAGTAATTTACAAACAAAAACTTAGTTTATTATCATTCGAATTGAATTCATGCTTTATAGCGTTTTGAAAATAAAAATATTAATATTAATATAATATGTGTTATATGTGAGAATCGTACTCTTGAGTTGCGATAGTATTCATTTATTATCCCTTTTACTTTTATTATATAATAGGATATAATCGGACATATTATTTTATTATGTTGTTGGTAAGAGTCGAACCCTTGACCTATGGTAGAACTCCTTTATTATCATTTTTACTCTTATTAATTAGTATAATATGTGTTATTTGTGAGAATCGAACTCTTGAGTTGCGATAGTATCCATTTATTATCCCTTTTACTTTTATTATATAATAGGATATAATAGGACATATTATTTTATTATGTTGTTGTTAAGAGTCGAATCCTTGACCTATTGTAGTACTCCTTTATTATCCCTCTTACTCATATAATAGGATATAATAGGATATAATGTAAGTGTTTTATTAGGAGCCTATAATTATTTGGAGCCTATAAATAAGGCTTGTGGCTAGTTGATCACTTGTAGAACACAACAAAGTGAAATAGAACACGCCGACGGAAAAGAAACAAAAGCAGTTGTAGAATGAGTGAAATAGTTGTTGAGAGAAGAAAAATAGAGCTGTAGCTCTCTTGTGAGAAAAAGAAAAGGGTGAAGACTTGTTTGTTGTGTAAAAAGTTGTTGCCTATTATTATTAATATATACATGTGTGTGTTTGTGTTATACAAAGAATTAATATTTTGTTCAAGGCCCATCTACGTTTCCAATTAATATATATACTAGCCGATAACCCGTGCGAAGCACGGATCGTAATAAATTATCTTAAATTTTTAATTTTTAATTTTTTTAATAAAATAAAATCTTGAACCACCAAGTTGTATATAATAGTATATTCTCGACTTTTATTTCGATTGCTAGTTAATAGACTCCCAGTATATAACTTCACTATTAAATTAAATTAATATTTAATAATGTTATTTTAATTAATTAAATTTACATAATTTCATTCTGATAATATAATATAAGAGTTGATATATTATTAATTATATTTATTATTAATCTATTATAGATACTTTTAAATATTAATTAAAGGAGTCCTAAGTTCTACTTAATAATATATTCCTGATTTTTAATAATTAAAGGAGTCCTAAGTTCTATTTGATACTATATTCATAACTTTTATTTCAATTTTTAGTTAATAAACTCATAGTATATAATTTCATTATTAAATTAAATTATTATATAATATTACAATTTTAATTAATTGAATTAATTAATATTTAATGGCATACCGTGCATACCCGATATACATGACATACCATTTAAAAGAGGTTTTTGCTTTTAATAAAGAGTATATATATATATATTCCCATTATAACATCCATATAGATTAACATCCATATATCTTAAATACATAATTGGAGATACGGCTACACAATTGATGCTACTCCCTCCGTCCCAAAAAGATTGACACACTTTCCTTTTTGGGACGTCCCAAAACTAATGAACCTACTTTACTTACTATTTTTGAACACTACTTTTCACTATTACACCCACTACTTCTCCATTTTATACTCTTTTTTACACTATTACACCCACTACTTTCCTCCACTATCTCAAATCTACAATTAAATATTAATGGGTCCCACCACTTTATCCACTTTTCAACTAACTTTACTCTTTTTCTACTACATTTTCTTAATCTCCGTGAAAGTCAAACCAGCTCAGTCTTTTTGGGACGGAGGTAGTATTATTTTTGTTTCTACATGCAGGGGCGACTCCAGACTTTCGGAAACCTAAAGCCATAGGAAAACTTGAGGCCTTCTAAATATTAATAATATTAATAAAAAAATGCTTTTTCTACAAAAAAAGTAGTTATTATATAAAAATTTTAACTCTTTTTCTACACAAATGATATAGTCAGAACATAAAAATTGTTTTCATATTTTTTCAATTGATTCGAAAAAGCATGTATAAATTCCCTCTAAAAAGTTGATATTGTAAATGAATCTAAGTTGTTATTTTTTTTTTTTATCTAAAATGCGAGCAAAAATTTATCAAAGTAAAATAGAATTAAAAAAAATTATTATTTGAATATTTGATTGGTATTGAATCAAGAATTAGAAGTGAATAGAATTGAAAATTAAGATCAAACCCATTAAAAATATTAAAATAATTTATAATAAATATCTGAAAAAGATAACATGTAGATATATTGTTTGAGGCCTTTATGATTGTGAGGCCTAAAGCAATCGCTTTATTGGCCTTACAGTTAAGCCGCCCCTATCTACATGAAGCATATGCACAAGAAAGTTCTGTTGGACTATTTTTGAATAAAAAATAATTACATTTTATTCTTTTGATTTGTAACTCATGTTTTAATTTTGTAACTCATATATTTATTATATGTTGGGGGTTACAAAGTTAATGATTTTGGAGTTACAAAGTTATTTCTTATGGGGGTTATGTTTCTTTTACTCCTATAAATAGAGTCCCTTACTTCATTGTTGGATACACCAAAAAATCTCCAAGTCTTTCATTGTTTTCCTTGCATACTCTTTAGAGCTTTAGGTTCATTTCTGTGTGATAGAGTGGTATTTGTTCGGTTCGTAGGAGGTGGATCTCTAGTGCTTAAGATCACCTCGTTTCGTTGTATCTTGGGAAACGGAAGCCACAAATAACCTTCAAGCACCACGTGGAAGGGGCTTATCTGTTTTAAGGATAGCGTGGTTTTCACGTGCCTCGAAACATTCTTTCGGTATTTTTCTTATTATAATTTTTTTTTTGTATATGTTTGATTCACTGTTTGGCCGAATCAATAAAATTTGATATTACATATGACAGTACGGCCCTTTATTGTGTAGATTTTATAAATATGAGCCTGATAATATGCCTCATAACTAAAGTTTTCTAACTCCTTTCATGTTACTAATGGTCTGGATTGAGTTATGCTAGTGTAATTGTTTTAATGCTTTGCAAATGTGGAATTGACATAAATGCTTTTATGACCACTAGCTTAATTTTTATAAAAAAATTATTATGACAATCGGGATCAATTCTAGGCAAGTTGATTTGTTTCAATGTGAAACACGGGACATTATTTACACGTATATATTTGTGTCATGGAATATTCTAATTATTTGGTGACAAGCTGAAGACAATTCTTGTGTATTGCTTGTACTTGTTGGTTATTTTGAATGCCAATGTATTACAACAGTATTTTATGTACAAGGTAGGTAGATATTGCGATCAAATTCTTTTATATAATAGTAGTTGCTCTTGCTTCAAGTTTATAATTGAATGAGCATATTGTGGTTAAATCTCATTTATTGGTGACTTTTAAAATATTAAAAGTCAAATATTTATTTGAATGCACTTGACGCAAGCATTATCATGTGTAAGTGTAATATATGAATAGGGCCAATAATTTATTAATTATTTGGTGGTCCTGCTTGTACCGGATGTATTAATGTTACATGAATTTGAACTTGAATTTGATGTTTAACCATTTTAATTTATTTTGTTAAATCAGTATTGCTTAAGTGTTAGATCTGCCGCACGTGTAGCATTTATGTACTCTCTACAAATAAATAATTAACAATTATTTATTGTTATGATATTGAGTCATAAATGATCTGTTTAATTGGTGTTAAAATATATTTTTAGCTAATAAAGACGATTGAATATTGCCGCTCAATTTGTGAGAAAGTTCATTGGAACTAAAATCCTTCGTGGATATTCAGTACGTTAAAAACCTAACGGGCCTGGTACCTATAAAGTACAGGTTAAGGGTCGGCATGAGATTTATAATTTTTGGTAGGATTTGTTCCTCCGTTTAAGTTATATATTCTCTTGTTGGTGTCGGTCTGCTGCGGCAATGACACACGAGCCTATTATGGTGATCCATGTGATACATAATATGGCATTGCGGTCAGCTCTATATGCTGAAATTTGGAGAAATCCAGAATGCAGTTAACCCTAACACATTAGTTGATCAAGGATCATTAAATGTGGGTTTAATGGAAGTTTATGTTCTTCCTCGGGCCTCTTCTGGTTGTACCAGTGATGAGCCAGAAAATTAGGTTCTCTTGTGAACCAAATTGAAATTTGAGAAAAATTCAATAGTTGAATTTTTCAGTGACAAGAACAGGAAAGTTCTTTGACCATGATATTGAAACCTGAGAGGTTTTAATGAACGACGTGAATCCTGCTCTAGTGAGAGGTGGTAATAAGTTGTGTGATTACTTTGTAGTAATACACTGATTACGTGTACTCGTTAAAGAGTAAAAATGAAGCTTTATTGAGAAGAATATACTCTAAAGCTCGAAAACCAACTTAATACAAAAAATTAAGATGGTAATTAGTGACTTTGGTGGTGAATGTTTACTGGGTTAATTTTGTTAGGCCACTGCACTTTACTCGCATTAGATGATTAGAGTAGCTGCAGGCATGAGTTGCATTCTAATGGGAGATGCAAAAATGATTGTGATCGGTTGAGACTATCAATGAATATGAGATACCATGAAAGGAAATATTTTGACTTTCTTAGAAACATTCGAAATGTGGGGGTATCTTGAAAATGTCATGATACAAATACCTATTAAGGTAAAAAGAGATCCAAAACCAATTGAGGTATTTGGGATGGATATATAGACAACGTTTGAGTCTAATGATATCTTGTAGCATGCAGATGAATCTAATTTGTGAGATCATTAAAATGCAATTACGGAATCTAGGAATGCTTCTTTGACGAGCTGGTAGTTCCTTGTAGATCTGTAATTAAAATTTATCCGAATAAACTTATGAGTTATTGGATGAAATGAGGTTGAACCTAGAAAGAGCAAAAGGCTTGGAAAGATTTCTAAGTCCACAATTATCTAAAAATTCGCTTAAAGGTAGAACCCAAAGTTTGGGAGAAGCTATGCGAATTCTCTGGTAAAGAAATTGACTAGAGTTAGGAATTCAATAAATTAAGATTTCTAACACGTATGTTAGAAAAAGGAATATGATATTTTTCAAATAAATATGATCTCCATATCCTTTGTGGGGGGAAAAAGATGTTAAGAAATAGAGAGGAATGATTCTATGTGACAGAATCGTGTTCAATAATGTATGGATCTTCTTGCGAGATAGATGCTATTTTGGCCCAAACGAATTTTCAAATTTAGAAAAAACATGGGTCAAAAGAAAAGTAAAAGGTCAGACTGATAATTAAAAGATTACAGTCAAAAGTGAAGTCCTAACTTACTTTATGATATATTCTTGAGTTATAAGAATATGGTTCATCAAGATGATACTTAAATTGTCAGCATTTTGAAATTTAGAAGTACATCAATGATTTTGGAACAGTCTTTCTTGGTTTCTCTGGCTAAGGCAAGAGTAGAAAGTCTGTATTTTGGTGGTTATGTTGATTGGAACAACATAGATACGAAAATTGGCATATGAAATTTGATATTGTTGCGATATGTTATGGCTTCATAATAAATGATATAGTTGCCATTTTTGAGGACGCTCAAATTTGGTAACTGAGTGAATGAGTGTTGCCAGTTTAGGGACGCTTAAACTTGGTAATGAGATAAATTGATATAATTAATTTTTGGGACGCTAAAAATTGGTAATGTCAATGACGAATTGTAGCCTTAGCTGATGATTGGTAAAGTGATTACTAATATGTGACATATGCCAAAGTTAAGATGCACGAGTATAGTGAAAATGATTATAATGGAATGTCCAAACATCTTTGTCGTCGACACAATTCCGTTAGACAACTACTCTCAACTGAGTTGAGTTATCACTACTGATCATATTAGGTCAATAGATAACACTGCGGATCCGCTAACCAAAGGGTTAACAAGAGAGTTACTTGAGAAATCATCGAAATGAATGGGACTAAAGCCCATAATAAAAGTCGATACAAAGGAAACCCAACCTTGTTGACTGGAGATCCCAAGATCTTGGTTCAATGGGACAACCTAACTGTAAAGACTTAGTGAGATCACTGTGGGGGTTTTACTCCCGGGTCTATTCCTATGATGAAAAACAGTGATAAAATTTGGATAAGGCTAAGCTATGCTTTTAATGATCCTTATGTGTCGATATGTCGAACAAATAATACTTTTGTTTTGTTCAAGAGAGATCACCTATGCGAGTGAAGTGGGGTCGCTTCAAGAAGGAATTGTGGGGGCTAATTCTGGGAAAAACTCACAGAACCAGGCTAAAGCTCAGGACCAAAATGGGCTTAACAGTGAGAACTGAACAAATATAGGGAAAGACTCCAGTGGGGGATGTATCATCATTTCACAATACAGAAGAGCAGTTCAAGGTCAACGTGACTACTGAAATTCTAGAAATGTAAATATGTTCTTACAAGGGAAGGTTCAAGGGTGTACGCCTACCTATCCTATGCTGGTTTCTACCGCGCGCTCTATCTCCGTGTCATAAAGTCTTTTTGCAATGTCAATTTTTTATTCATGTGGGGGATTGTTGGACTATTTTTGAATAAAAAATAATTACATTTTATTCTTTTGATTTGTAACTCATGTTTTAATTTTGTAACTCATATATTTATTATATGTTGGGGGTTACAAAGTTAATGATTTTGGAGTTACAAAGTTATTTCTTATGGGGGTTATGCTTCTTTTACTCCTATAAATAGAGTCCCTTACTTCATTGTTGGATACACCAGAAAATCTCCAAGTCTTTCATTGTTTTCCTTGCATACTCTTTAGAGCTTTAGGTTCATTTATGTGTGATAGAGTGGTATTTGTTCGGTTCGTAGGAGGTGGATCTCTAGTGCTTAAGATCACCTCGTTTCGTTGTATCCTGGGAGACGGAAGCCACAAATAACCTTCAAGCACCACGTGGAAGGGGCTTATCTGTTTTAAGGATAACGTGGTTTTCACGTGCCTCGAAACATTCTTTCGGTATTTTTCTTAATATAATTGTGATTTCAGGTATAATCTCTTACTATACTTCCTACAAGTTCTATCTTAAAGCCTGGATGTCCAAGCAGATGTGACAATCTTAAAATAGCTTACCCATTCGAAATTGGAGCCGAATGTTCAGCTAACCAAACATTTATAATATTTTGCAACACCTCCATTGATCCACCAAAAGCTTTTCTTGATGATAACATTAAGCTAGAGTTGTTGAATATATCTCTAAAAGCTGGCACAATTCAAGTGAAAACCCCTGTAATCACAAATTGCAAGAAGAGAAGTAATGTTCAACAATTGCCATCATCCGGATCGTTTACATTCTCTGACACTCAGAATCAACTCACTGCCATGGGATGCGAAACTCTTGCTGTAATATCCCATGAAGGGTTAAGTGTTGGGGGGTGCATGACATTTTGCAATGTTAGCTCTGGAAAAAGAAACAACAATCGCTTTGGGTCCTACTGCCAAACAAGAATTCCCCCATCTTTAAAATTCATCAATGCATCTCTGAAGAGTATTAGTGAAAAAGAAGGATGCGGGTTTGCATTCGTTGTAGATCAGAATTGGTTTGGGAACAGGAAAAATGTCCATGACGTGACAAATTTGGAACAAGTTCCGGCTGTGCTGGATTGGAGACCATCCGGATCTTGTCACTCATTTGGAGTAGGCAATCTCTCCACAGATAGCGCCTTGTGTGGACGAAACGCTTTCTGTACTGCTCAAGGCCTGTGCTCTTGTCATGAAGGCTATGAAGGAAATCCGTATTTTCTGAATGGATGTCAAGGTAAGATGTTGCAGTTAATTTGATAAATTGCATTTTCAGTCACATAATTAAATTGCTACATACATGGTGATTTAATGCTTGAGCTGGTTAAGTAGACTGACTAATAAACTCAATTAGTAATCACTTCAATTTATTGTTCAGCAAGGATGTAATGCACTTACGTAAACCACTCACAGCTGATAATGTTTTGTTAATGTCAGATATCAATGAGTGTGCAAAATACGATTTCAACAGATGCCATCATATGTGTAATAATTTGCCAGGAAGCTACAAATGCTCATGCTGGAAGGGGTGGGTAAATGATGGACCACACGAGTGCAAGGAGGCAGACTCTTACAGTCACACTAGATTTTCAACATCATTGTTACACTCAAACTATATATCATAGAATATATCATTATGTTTTGATTTTGCAAATTTTTTTTTTGTTAAACCAAGATTTATTGATAACTGTAACTTCCTGGAAGGAAAGAGAGAAAATAGTACATAAGAAAAGCCCAGATCAAAGATACAAAAGCCTTACTAGTGCTACGGCAACTACTACTACTGGGCTTCCTAAACCTGCACCTCCTGGCATACCAGACCAACGGTTGTCATGGAGCAAATCTGCCACAATATGTTGTACACTGCTGCTGCAGGGGCACCAACATTGAGATAGCAATAAATTGTTTTGCATTCAAAACTAAATCTAATAACTTGAGGCTCTAGCTAAAATCATGAGATATACTTAAATAAGCAAAGATGTTATTCTCCCCTATCTCTTAGAAGAAGGTCTAGACTAAGCAACCCATCCTGAAAACATTTTATTTCTTTTACCGACCACAGCATGGCTGACAGCCTGACAAACAGATCAATCCTCCCAACTTAAAATCTTTGATAGCAAACTTTTTAAAGATTTGCTCCAAATCAAAAGGAGTTTTTAGATCAATATCAATCTCCAACCAACGTCTAGAGAGAATACTCCAAGGCTGCGAGCCAATTGACATTCCCATAACAAATGAACTAAGTCTTCCCGATCCGTTTTACACTATTTACATATATAGATCATCTAAAACCACTCCTCTTTTTATTTTTTCTTTTTTTCTGTAGGTTATCTGCAACAGGTTGCGTCTATCTTTTTACGTAATTCTGCACCTAACTTTATGCTGGTTAACTTCAATTTCTTTTTGCTCTTATGCATATGCCAACTTCCGGACCTCTTTGATTATGATTGGTATTGCAGTCAGTTTTACTCTTCTAGGGGTGCTATTGGTACTGGCACCTATGTGGTTGTACAAAGTGTTGAAACAAAGAAAAATACGTAAACTCAAGGAGAAGTTTTTTAAGAGAAATGGGGGTCTTTTATTTGCTCAACAAGTGTCTTCTAGTGAAAGTAATGTGGAGACAACTAAACTGTTTAGTTCAAAGGAGCTGGATACAGCAACCAACCACTACAATGTAGATCGAATCCTTAGACAAGGAGGTCAAGGCACTGTTTATAAAGGAATGTTGGCAGATGGAAGAATTGTAGCCGTGAAGAAGTCAAAGTTAGGAGGTGGAAGCACACTCGAACATTTCATTAATGAGATTAAAATTTTATCACAATTAAACCACAGAAATGTGGTACGGTTACATGGATGTTACTTGGAGACAGAGGTCCTTTTACTGGTTTATGAGTTCATCCCTAATGAAACACTTTTTAGGTATATCCATGACCATAATGAAGAATTTCCACTTACATGGGATGTCCGTGTACGGGTAGCTACAGAAGTTGCAGGAGCTCTCTCCTATCTTCACTCTGCGGCATCCGTTCCAATATATCATCGAGATATCAAATTTTCAAATATACTTTTGGACGAGAAGTACAGGGCAAAAGTGGCAGACTTTGGCACTTCGAAATCAATTTGCATTGATCAAACTCATGCGACAACGGAAAAAATCCAGGGTACATTCGGTTACATCGATCCCGAATACTTCCGATCAATCCAATATTCAGATAAAAGTGATGTTTATAGCTTTGGGGTAGTTCTTGTTGAACTCTTGACAGGACAAAAACCTGTCTTGGAAGGTAGGCATGACGATGAGGAACGAAGTTTAGTAGCATATTTTATATCGGCAATGGAAGAGGATCGTATATTCGATATTACTGATGTGCGAATTGCAAAAGATGACGTGAAAGAAGAGCTCGTAACATTTGCTAAACTTGCATATAGATGCTTGAACTTAAAAGGGAGAGAAAGGCCTACGATGAAACAAGTTGCAGCACTGCTAGAGAGCATTAGTATGTCAAATGGATCACCTATTCTTCAACAGCACTAAGAAGATGTTGCATATTCAGTGACTAGTGACTGAACTAAATGAGGCCTGGGGCCTAACTTCAACTTCTATCAATATATCCTGCCGTAAAGGATTCATTTCAAGGCCACAAATCAAGGGCTAATGAATAAAAGGATTATAATAAAGAGAAAGATCACAAAAGCAAATATGTGTGCAGTTAGGCAAAGAAGAAGAGGGTGCAAGTAATTAAATGGAATGTAAATAGTACTTGGTCGTAATAAAAAATAAAAGCAAACTATTACATTTTATATTTCTCTTCTTCATTTTGTTAAAGATATTTCTAGATTTAAGCTTTTTTTCTAATTACTAGTTCAAATGTAAATATGTAAATTAAGAAGGAATTCTTTTACCTTGGAGGGAGCTTTATCTTCAAAGATTGATGCCTCTATGGAGGTAAGCGCGCACATCTGGAAACTAACGGTCATGCAATTCCCGACGACACAGGTAGGCGCTTCGGGCACATATCCAGATAAGCTAATATAAACTGACATAGTTTATTCAATTTTTTGCTCTCAAAATAAATGAGGAAGCACCTTCAAATCCCATTCTAACACATTTATCTTCATTGAACTACTCATCTAAGACTTATCCCAACTCGAGCACAAGTGTATGAAAAGGGTAGTGATCATCAAACAATTACGGATCTGTACCTACACAGGTTTAGGTTTCAGTGCTCGGTCGTATACCAAAGCTAGCACCCTTACGTATCCTATCATGAACCTCCCAAACACTCCTCGAAATTGAAATCTGCAAACATCTAAAGAGTTCCGGATTCTATGAGTTCTAAAGTGTTCTTTCATTCTATGATACCCCAATTTAGTTTCCTGGCCACCAAACATTGGAATCTGCTAACAAACTGCTTTTGAAAATGGTCTAAAAATTGCTTTTGTAATATGTGACATAATATATATCTTACCTTATATCACTTCAAGAAAATCCTATTTTGATAACAGAAATATCTGTTGGCATGTTAAGAAAATCCGTTATTAAGACCTCATGCCAACGGAATGATAACCGAATGATTCTGTTGGTATAAACATCGTGGGTGAGGATCCTCTGTCCCCTTCTTCATGTCCCCGGTAACAGAATTCTTAACAACGGATTTATTTCTGTTACTAAACTTAACAACGGAATACCAACACACTGGTAACAGAATTCTTGTTTTTACAAATAACCATAACCCAATCGATTTCATAACGGATACGGTTGGTATTATTAGTAACAAATTTAAATTTGTTGGTAGTTTAACAACCATTTAATTTTAACCATTTGACAATGGTATTCCCGTAATTTAATTTAGAAACACTTTCCTTTTCCTTGATGAATAACATTTACATTTTTAATATCGATACCAGCAAACAAAAGTCTTTTTTATATAAAACCTGAAAGAAATGTAAATAAAATCAATGAAAAAGGTTAATATTTTGGGGATTCCGATAATATTGTGAACAAGCTTTTTGAGTGCTTTTTCTTGTTGGATTAAACCACAATTTATAGGCTACATCAATATACCTCCATCCCAAAAGTAATTGCCCCTTTGATTATAATTAAATGTCATTAACCAAATATGCAATGTAACTTACATATTTAATATCCATATAATCAATCCTTTTGTAACTTACAAAACATTACTTAATGTAATAAGCCTTGTAATATATTTGATAAGAGAAGTCAAATATAACATCTCCCACTTGACTTTCCTTCGTCAAATATTTTTCGCGACTTCTACCTTTTTAAAAAACCATAATTTCCCCATTACGATATCCAATCAAACCAACATCTTCCATTTAACGTCTTTGTCAAATACTTCTAGTGACCATCACTTTCAATCAATCTATATCAAAAACAATATCTCCCACTTTGACGTATTTGTCAAATTCTTTTTCAAACTCCCACTTTTCGTAGGATCTATAACTATTAAATTTATCTAAAATACGCACTCTTATTATTGGTCATAGTGTACTTATAATTGCCACAACTTACATCGAATCAAATCAATCTATGTTGCCACTTTTACCCTTTCCAACACATTTAATTAAATTTCTAATTTTATTTTTTTTTCAACTTCAACTCCACCAAAATTAAATAAATATCCTTGAATTCTTATTACCAATATCACCTTCGATACTTATATCGCAATAAACAAAAACTCCAAGCACGTCTTCTTGATTCACCAATTTGTTACACAACGTACTCTTCAAGCACATGATCATGATCCTCCTTACAGCCTCTCACTAGGCTCAAGTAAAACTGCTTCACAATCCACTTACAAAAAACTAACATGCCAAGTCAAGTCATTCAATCATACAACATAAGACATATCGAATTTTCGACTACTTGCGCATAGACCTGGAAAATCGGGTAAACAGATCGGTTTCGGATCGGATCTGCTTCGGATCGGATCCACTTTCGGTTAAGGTACTATTTAGAGCCTGTTCGGTTCGGATCCACTTTCGGTTAAGGTACTATTTAGAGCATGTTCGGTTCGGATCGGATCTGATTCGGTTCGGGTAAAATTCGGATTAAAATCGGATAAATTTTGGATTAAGATCGGATCAAATTGGGTTTGGTTCTCTTTCGGATTTTTACTGTTCGGATCGGATTTTGTTTGGATGTAGGAACATTCGGTTCGGATCGGATTGTCGAGATATATCTAATTTTTTGATATACCCAAATTTTCCAAAAACCAAAAAATTATTTTGGCTTGTGATCTTAGAAATGAACAACTAAATTGACTAGTACTAGTAACTAGTGCTTTGTTACGACTTTTGGTTTCGTTTTAAAAAAAAATAATTCTCGACAATCCAACTGTCGGATGTCAAAATATATCTAATTTAGTGATATTCGCAAATTTTCAAAAATAAATTAATTAATTTGGTTGGAAATCTTATTAGTCAACTACCGAATTGACTAGTACTCGTAACTAGTGTTTTGTCACGTATTGTTATTCTATTTTTTAAAAATTATTTCTCGACGATCCAACCGTACGGATCTCAAGTTATATCTAATCTAGTAATATTCCCAAATTTTCATAAAATAAAAAATTAATTTGGTTGGAGATCTTAGTAGTCAACTACCGAATTGACTAGTACTCGTAACCAGTGTTTTGTCACATATTGTTATTCAATTTCTAAGAATTATTTCTCGACGATCCAACCGTACGGATCTCAAGATATATCAAATCTAGTGATATTCCCAATTTTCAAAAAATAAAAAATTAATTTGGTTGGAGATCTTAGTAGTCAACTACCGAATTGACTAGTACTCGTAACTAGTGCTTTGTCACGGATTGTTGATTCTATGTTTTAAAAAATATATCTCGACGATCCAACCGAACGGATCTCAAGATATATCTAATTTAGTGATATACCATAATTTTCAAAAAATAAAAAATTAATTTGGTTGGATATCTTAGTAGTCAACTACCGAATTGACTAGTACTCGTAACGGGTGCTTTGTCACGAATTGTTGATTCTATTTTTTAAAAATTATTTCTCGACGATCCAACCGTACGGATCTCAAGATATATCTAATCTAGTGATATTCCCAAATTTTTAAAAAATAAAAAATTAATTTGCTTGAAGATTTTAGTAGTCAACTATTGAATTGACTAGTACTCGTAACTAGTGCTTTGTCACGGATTGTTGTTTCTATTTTTTAAAAATTATTTATCGAAGATCCAACCGTACGGATCTCAAGATATATCTAATCTAGTGATATTCCCAAATTTTCAAAAAATAAAAAATTAATCTGGTTGGAGACCTTAGTAGTCAACTACCGAATTGACTAGTACTCGTAGTTCTTCGTCACAGATTGTTGATTCTATTTTTAAAAACAATATATCTCGATGATCCAACCGTACGGATCTCAAGATATATCTAATTTAGTGATACTCCCAAATTTTCAAAAAATAAAAAATTAATTTGTTTGGAGATCTTAATAATCAACTACCGAATTGACTAGTACTTGTAACTAGTGCTTTGTCACGGATTGTTGATTATATTTTTTAAAAATTATTTCTCGGCGATCCAACCGTACGGATCTCAAGATATATCTAATCTAGTGATATTCCCAAATTTTTAAAAAATAAAAAATTAATTTGGTTGGAGATTTTATTAGTCAACTATCGAATTGACTAGTACTCGTAACTAGTGTTTTGTCACGGATTGTTGATTTTTTTTTTGAAATTATTTCTCGACGATCCAACCGTACGGATGTCAAGATATATATAATTTAGTGATATTTCCAAATTTGTAAAAAATAAAAAATATTTTTTTTAAAAAAACATGTGTCAAAATTTATTAAATAAGACCGAATATGTCAAAATTAGATACATCACTTATATAACGCTTCCATTTGCTCTATGGAAGTGAATGCACTCACTTAGACAGCGCTTCAATAAGCGCCATAGAAGTGAATGCACTTTAATTTCTGCCCAGAATATGCATAATTTATTTATTTTTTTTGCTCATTATGTGCCGAATTTATTAATTCATATTTGCAAATTGAATTAAAATTTTGTTATATACAAAATATCGTAAGCAATATTCAATGACAATAATAAATATATAGCAAATCAGAAAATATAAAAAATGACAAAACTAAACAAATAAAGGTCAAGAAAATATTAATCTATATAAAATTATTTTATCGGATATTTTTCGATTCAGTTATTTTTAGTTTCGGATTTACAACGGATTCAAGTCATATTCGGTTCGGGTAAATTTTTATTCGGATTTTCTGATTATAATCGGATACATGGTCATCATTGGATATAGTTTTCGGATAATTTTTGGTTAAATTTCCG
This sequence comes from Kitagawia praeruptora, assembly GCA_037693485.1. Classification (NCBI taxonomy): domain Eukaryota; kingdom Viridiplantae; phylum Streptophyta; class Magnoliopsida; order Apiales; family Apiaceae; genus Kitagawia; species Kitagawia praeruptora. The sequence goes on along the minus strand of CM075352.1, from coordinate 98,994,995 downwards.
GTTCGGTTAATTTTCGGATCGGGTCAAATCGGTTTTCGGATCGTTATCGAATTTGATTAAATTGAACCGGTTTCGGTTCGGATTCGGATTGTTTCGGTTTCAGATACAATTTCGGATAATCTATTTCGGATCCAATTTCGGATTCGGTTCCACATATTTCGGTTCGGTTTTTCGAATCTAGACCCATTTTGCCAGGTCTACTTGCGCATAGTATATAATAATGATTTTTTTTCGCATTAATCCTTTCTCCCTCATTCTTAATCGTCGGACATCCTCAAACGACTAAGCTATTTACTCAAACACCTTTTCTGGTTCAAACTCAACATTCAAAGGATAGCCCTTTAATTCATAAAATACCATTCACATTTATTGATAATATTGTAAGTAAGCTCTCACTTTTCAATTCAAAATTAGTGTTCCTTTTTATCCCTTACAAACCGGATTCTTTGAACACATGAAATTTCCCCAATATCTTTCATCCCAGGTTTCTAAATGAGATCCCACAAATTAACTTTTCCTTCTCATTTTTCGCTAACAACTTACCAACAAAATATACGTTATATTCGTAAACGAACTCCCACTTCCAAAAAATACAGACACAATTGTCTAATTCTTTTATCGACATAAAATTCCCCAAATTTTTTTTATAATACGGTGGATCACACAACTGCTACTTTTATTTCGATTTCTCGGTTCCCTCGCAAAAAAACATATTTCACTATTATATACATAATAGTTTTTCATCCACTCAATTGGATTTTTAAACATTTCATATTCAATAAAATAATTCATTACTAATATTCAGATCCGACTCATTATTCTTGATCGATCTTGTTAAACAAATCATAAATTACTTGTTTCAAAAAAATAGTTAATTTCCGTGCTCTCCATTACGAGCGACAAAAATAACTATTTTCTCTATATTCAATAAATTCATTATCAATATTCAGATCCGACTCATTATTCTTGATCGATCTTGTTAAACAAATCATAAAGTACTCGTTTCAAAAAATAATTAATTTCGTGCTCTCCATTACGAGCGACAAAAACAACTATTTTCTCTATATTCTGAGCATTTCTGTTCAAATAAAAATTCAATATATTTTCTGATGATAATTTCAAAATTATATTGATATCTTTTCTCGTTCTTATAGAAAACAACAAATTCTTATTTATTTGAATTCCGAACACTTGTCCCAATTTTCTTAATTTTTTTTTCCGTTCTCTATTCTGCTAGCGACAAAATTTTCTCAAACACAATATCGTTTATTTCAGCGATAAATTTCAAATTGTACTTAAACAACTTATTTCTTATTTTCTTGCTCCACTCAATATAATCGGAGTCATTCAATTTCTCAAATATAATTTAATTCCCATTTTTTTGACAAGTAATTAATAGCGATCGAAACTTTATTTCTTTTTATATACTCAAATTCCGAGTATTACTAGAATTTTCTCTAGTACAATATAATTTAATTATTTTTAATAATAACTTTCAAAATTATTTAAAATAATTTATTTCTCATTATTCGACTACACCAATAAATTGATGTTTCAATTGCTCTCTATTCCGAGCAATATTAAAATTTTCTTTTAATACAATACCTTCTATTTCAATGACAAATTCCAGTTCTCGCTCAATCCAATAACAAGCCATTTAATAACAAAACCTTGATACACATGGAAGTGAAAACAGAAATAAATGTTGGATATATCAATATAATTACTGAACAAAAAAAACATCAAATGTCTCGCCAAGTGGCAACGGTAGAATAAGCACCGGACTACAAAAAAAAATCGACATAGTAGCTCCCTGCCCAAAAAGAAACGCGCAAACAATATGATAAGAACTAAAACTCAATGGTGCAAAAAAAAAACGAACACAACAGAATGCAACAATCGGACAAAACGAAAAAAATATCTAAAACACAATAATTCAAGTGACAAATCAACAATCTAAATTAACCAAACCTAATGCACACATTCTAATAATCAAGTGACAAAACAACAATCTAAATTAACCAGGAGAGAGAAAGGAGTATTAAAACAGAATATACTCTATTCTAAAAACAGATATTAATGGAGACTAGCCAAGAATAAATAAAGGAGATGGAAATATAAAAAATAAGAATGCAAGCATATACTCAACATGTCAGGACAAAAAAAATAATCAAATCTTCAAACCAAGTAAAAGAACTAGAGAGATAAAATATCAAGTAAACACAATACTCAATACTCAATCACATGGGTGAGGTGAAAAAAAACAAATATTAAGAGAAAAGTAGTACCGGAAGCAAACAAGGTAAAGGCCGATTATGCAGAGACCGCCGCATAAAAGAGAATACACCAGTAGGGGCTACTCGCTCTGATACCAATGAAAGAAATGTAGATAAAATCAATGAAAAAGGTTAATATTTTGGGGATTCCGGTAATATTGTGAACAAGCTTTTTGAGTGCTTTTTCTTGTTGGATTAAACCACAATTTATAGGCTACATCATATACCTCCATCCCAAAAGTAACTGCCCGTTTGATTATAATTAAATGTCATTAACCAAATATGCAATGTAACTTACATATTTAATATCCATATAATCAATCTTTTGTAACTTACAAAACATTACTTAATGTAATAAGGCTTATAATATATTTGACAAGAGAAGTCAAATATAACAAAACCAACATCTCATAATACCAACATCTGAGTAGATAATACAAATTCAAAATCGGGCTGGCTAACTCGTGCCCCCAGGGAACAGGTTAATATGTATTTCTTACACCTCGTTTTATAGCTGATATGTAAGTAAAATATTTATTTTTCATGTTTAACCAAGTTGGTATTTACTTTTCTCTTTTTCATCACCTTTCAACTATTTTTTTGTAACATTTTTACTCTTGTTTATTTCACCCAACTAAGTATACTTAAAAATTTTCTTAAAAAATAATCATACAAAATAAAAATGTTGCTTTGAAATAAAAATAGAAAGTATTTGTAAAAATTTATTTAACTATTTTTATCAAACATAAAAGATTTTATTTAATGTCTTTAATAAAATAGTTAAAAAAAGATGTGACAGAAATAAATATTTTTATTAATTGATATTGATGTGAATGCAGGGAGCATTGTATATAAAATAATTTATACACGTGAAATTTGTTATTGCTAATATAAATAATGGAAAAGAAGTAGAAAAATTAATAAATATAGCAACAAAGTGCACCAACAACACACAAACGTAACTAGTGAAAGTAATAAATACTTGTGCCCCAAGGTATTAAAAATTGGGTTAAGAGTTACAAGATCACTCTTACCCAATATTTAAATACTACGATAGGGTATTAACAATATGAAGCTGGTCCCTGACAATCGATTGTCAGGGACCGGTTATTTAACAATCAGTTTTTAAACCGTTGGATCAACGATCCAACGGCCCCCCTGGATTACAAAAAAAATTCCCTATCCGCGGAACGTAAAATATTTTTTTTTGGATCTCAGCCGTTGGATCGTTGATCCAACGGTTGGGAAACTAATTGTTAAATAACAGGTCCCTGACAAAAGATTGTCAGGGACCGGGACCCTTAACAAAAATAGAAAAAGGACCGCAACATTGTTTCTCCCATGCTCTTTAGCAAGTGATGCAAGCTTTAAGATTTCCTCGGCATCTCCTAAAGAAGAGTACAGTAGCAACAATCCACTCAAGTCCTTTGCATGCTTTAAACACTCCTCAGCCATCTCCAACTGTAGAAATTGAAATGGCATCATAGATAGAGTACATAGCTAGAGTATGATATGCATATGAATTAGTTCGTTATTAACTCGCTCTAGTAATCCATATTAATGAACATTCCCCTAATATGACATGCATGTCAACTGTGTTCCATCAAAAAAAATTAATCGAAATATATCCACAGAAATTTAACTTGCATGAATATGTTTTACTTACGAGATTATAGACGAGCCCTTTTTCCTTTAAAAATTAAAACACTCACTCGGCTTCTTTTTGTTCTAAACTTTATACACATTTTACACACATATACTAGTTTATTCAGACCAAATTCTACCTTCTAACCATTCCAAATCAGTCCAGATGATTTTTCGAACTTAGTTACACAAGGCATTTTATTTTCCAAACATTTCTGACAGCTCCGACCTGCCCTGTTCTAGGACCTCTAAATTCTGTTAGGTTTACTGTATTTACTTGATTTCTTTTTCTGAGTAAACTAGACATTCAGGACTATGACATATCCGAAATTCAATACATAATATGAGTTTTTCAATTTATGACGTATGTTCAAAGTTTGCCATTTTCTGCTGCCTGGAAACAGCGTAAACAAGTCTTTATCAATCAGCTCTAACTCAAGCTCTACATATCTGGACCACAACATTTTGCAGACATATTCTACGTACTTTGACCTACAACTTCTATACTTTGAACTTCAGTTAATTAATGTTGAAATGTAATCTAAAACTTGTCTTGTTTTTTTAGTACAAATAAATGTAGTCGTTGCAAGACTTGGTCTATGCAGTTGGAGACTATTCAGGAGTAGTAGATTATGTTTAGGAGTAGTAGATTATGTTTGTTGGAGTTTGTTTAGGAGAGTAGGTTGGTTGTTCCTAGTTTCTAGCTAGCTTTCTTATCGTTAGTTTTCCTTTATATTGTAACTTGCAGTATCAATAAAATCAGTTGTTCAAGTCGTAAACTCTGAGAGTTTCTTTGTGCATTTGTTCATATCAAATATGCAATTGTAGTTAATCAGAAATTGCAACATTTGGTATCAGAGCATCGGGTTCACAAAGAGTACACGACGAGGTTAACAACTAATGGATGTGGGAAAGATTAAAGGGGGATCAAATGGGTCTGTGGGGCTGACATATCCTATGTTGGCTAAGAGTAACTATACGGCTTGGTCATTGAAGATGAAGGTCTTCATGCAAGCCCAAAGTGTATGGAGTGCAGTCGAACCAAGTGATCCGAAGGCAGCAATTGAGGACAAGACAGATAAAATCGCGTTGGCCATGATTTACCAGGGTGTGCCAGAAGAAACACTCTTGTCTATTGCTGATAAAAAGACAGCTAAGGGAGCCTGGGATGCTTTAAAAACTATGTGCCTTGGTGCAGAGAAAGTCAAGAAAGCTAAGATTCAAACACTAAAGACGGAATTCGAATCTCTGAACATGAAGGAATCTGAGCAGATTGATGATTTTAGCACGAAATTAAATGGAATTGTGACTAACATTCAAGTTCTGGGCGAAGAGATCGGAGAATCTTATGTGGTTAAGAAACTGCTACGTGCAGTGCCTTCAAAATTCTTGCAAATCACTTCAACCTTGGAACAGTTTAGTGACCTCGAGACCATGATAATGGAGGTAGCTATTGGCTCGTTGAAGGCTCATGAGGAGAGAATGAAGGGAAAACCTGATTCAAGTGAAGGACAGTCAAGTGGTGGATAGCTAATGCTTATTAAGGAGGAATGGTATAAGAAAGAAGGTAACGAAGGCAAGCTGTTGTATACTCGAGAAGAGTGGCTCAAACAGAAGGGAGGACTGGAAGGTACAGCCAACACAAAGGGACGATTTAGTAGAGACAAACGAGGAGTAAGATGCTTCAACTGTGGCATATTAGGCCACTTCGCAGCAGAATGCAAGAGGCCCAAGAAGTCACTGAGGGAACAGAGACAGGAAGCTAATTTGGCTAAGATTGATGATGAAGAACCGACCTTGTTACTTGCAAAGCATGACAAGAAGGAAGAAGATTTGATGTTGATAAATGAAGGGGAGGTTAGGCCTTCATTGTTACCTGGAAACAAAAGCGGAGGTATAGAATCAAATATATGGTATCTTGACAACGGAGCAAGTAATCATATGACAGGATGCAAATGGAAATTCAATAAATTGAATGAAGAAGTTGCTGGACGAGTAAAGTTTGGGGATGGCTCCACTGTCAACATCGAGGGGAAAGGCTCTGTCAATTTCAAGTGCAAGAATGGGGAGGAATACATTCTTCATGAGGTATATTATATCCCTAGCCTTTGCAGTAATATTATTAGTATTGGTCAGTTAGCTGAGAATGGAAATAGAGTTGAAATTAAAGGAGAAAACCTACGGGTATTTGATAAGCATGAAAAAGTCCTTATGAATGTGAAACGATCGTATAACAAACATTATAAGATCATGCTTGAAAACAGTGAACCAAATTGTCTAATGTCTGCAATAGATAAAGAATCACAATTGTGGCACAGTCGACTTGGACATGTCAACTACCAAGCCATGAATCTGATGGCTAAAAACAAAATGGTTCTTGGCATGCCTCAAGTGATTCAGGCTGAGAAGGTGTGTACAGGCTGCTTAATGTCAAAGCAGACACGCAAGAGTTTTCCTTATCAAGCTAACTACAGAGCAACTAAACTTTTGGAGCTGATTCATGGTGACATATGTGGCCCAATAATGCCTGAAACTGCTGGTGGAAGTGAGTATTTCTTGTTGTTTGTGGATGACTACAGCCGAGCAATGTGGGTGTATATGCTGAGAAACAAGAGTGAAGCATTTGAATCTTTTAAATGTTTCAAGGCACTTGTTGAAAAAGGTCCAGAAAGGAAAATAAACATATTCAGAACTGATAGGGGAGGAGAATTTAAGTCAAGTGAGTTCAAAAACTTCTGTGAAAGCAATGGAATTGAGAGGCACTACACGGCCCCTTATTCACCTCAACAGAATGGTGTCGTTGAACGAAGAAATCGTACCATTGTAGAAATGGCGAGAGGATGCTTGAAAGAAATGCATTTACCATCTAAATTTTGGGGGGAGGCAGTACGACATGCTGTCTATTTGTTGAACAGACTTCCAACAAGAGCCCTCACAGGGGTGACGCCTTACGAGGCGTGGACATGAAACAAGCCAAATATCGAGCATATACGTGTTTTTGGGTGTGTTGCTCATATGAGGGTACCTGATGTGCAGTTGAAAAAGTTAGATAACCGAAGTAAACCCCTCATAAACCTTGGCAAGGAAGCAGGGACCAAGGCATACAGGCTTTGTGATCCTGAAAGTGGGAAAATATTCATCAGCAGGGATGTTATATTTGAAGAATATAAACGTTGGCCTTGGGAAGACAAAGAAGAAGCAGCAGAGAGATGCAGTGGTTGGTTTACCATAGATAATGAAGACAATGCAGTGGAAGAAGAAGAAATCACTGGGGGAGCAGGCAGTGACACAGAAAATAATTCTCAAGGGAGGAGACGAGTGAAACACCTGATGCACGATCTACTTCAAGACTGTACAGGGATAACTATGATGATAGTTGTGAACCAAAGAAGAGCAGACGGTTGTCAGACATTTACAGAGCTACAGAGGAGGTCGAAATCGATGAAGAACTTCAACTTATGGGAATAATTGAACCGGAAAATTTTGCTCAAGCCACCAAGGAGCGTAACTGGAAACTAGCAATGGAAAGAGAGATTGATTCAATAGAAAAGAATCAGACCTGGAACCTAGTGGAGCTGCCAGCAGATAAGAAGGTAATTGGAGTAAAATGGATTTACAAATTAAAGAAAAATGCTGATGGGGAGATTGTGAAATACAAGGCAAGGCTTGTGATGTGCTAAAAATATGACATTTAATATCGCAAGCGCACGATCTTCGTTTTAGTATTTATGATTCGATCCACAGGGACTAAAATTTATTTCGCAATCATTAACTTTCAATTTAACCGGACTAGAACAATTGGGTTTTTAAAAATTCGATTTTATACTACTTAATTCCTAATTCTAGATTATTCTAAATTATTTTAAAACTAAATCATTCTAAAAATTCTAAATTAAAACTGAATTTTATTTTAAAACAATTTTTTTTTTCTTTTTAGTTTGAATTAAAAAATTATTTACAAACCTTTTAGAAAATTTCAGCATGATTTTTTCGAATAATCAATGATCCATATTCCAAAACGCAACAAAACAATTTCACACTCTCTCAAACAACTCAGCAACTCGTAAATACAGGACACAAAAACTAAACGGAAATAGAACTCATTAGAGCTATTTACGAATGAACAGCAACTAAAATCTCGACTCAAAATTTACTAAACTCGGACAGTAGACCAACAGCAGCAAGGACAAGAGAACTCGACTCTACCGAAAACTATAACTCAGCCACGAACTCAACGAACTAGACTCGGTAAACATGGTAACGGAGAATCAAGAAAACAACCAGTGAACAACCCGAGAAACAACAAAACACGCAGCATTTCGAACGACCAACGCAAAGAAACAGATCAATACAACTTAAATCAATCGACAACTTTTCCAGATCAACGAATCGAATAACCCAGCAAACAACTCGATTAACTCAGCGTAAACCAGCAACGATGGACTCGACGAAACCTACATCAATTCACAATCAAATACATAACTCAGGAAATACCAAAATTCGGAAATGGCGATAATGGTCTAAAATACAACCCAGGAATCTAGTTTAACCAAAAACGCAGCACACTCGACTCTGAGAATCAGCAAACAACAACACATAGAGAACTTAATCAACGAAAAGAGAAGGAAGAGGGGCTGGAAAAGTCGAACAAAATAGAACAAGAGGAGGGATAATTGACGCAGGTGGGTTTTGCAGCGGGGAGAAAAGGAACGGGGAGAGGGGATTTGGCGTATTGAAAGAAAGGGAGACGGAAGAGATCGAACGGGAGAGATTACGGAGAAGATGGTGGTTTGGGGAAAAGATATTGACGCAAGAACCCAAAGAGATGGATGAGGTTGGTTTGAAGGCTAGTAAAAGAGAACAGGGTTTGATTAAAACAGAAAACAAAGTAGTATTATAGCTGTGTGTTTGTTGAATAAACAGGGGAAAATGGGTTTCTAATATTGAAAAAAAGAAAACAAAGAAATAAAACAAGGAAATAAAAGTACTAACTGTTATTAGGCTATTACAAATGAAACTACAACTACGGAAATTATGCTAAATAAGGAGGCTAATCCCCCGGGGTCTTTTTTCTGTTTCTCTGAATGGTTCTACTTATACACCTAGCTGATGAACTAGTTTCCATATGAAAATATCATCAAGTCATAGTCCAAAGATGCTACACTTATTATTTCCAAGATTGCTGCTCCTTTTGAAATTTTAATGCCGGCTGTTTGACTTGTAAGATGGGCTTCGCAGAAATGCTTTTTAACCCGCACAATTTATAATCTTTAATTAATAAATAATTAATTTAATTCAGAAATTATAAAAATAAATACCTAATATTATTAGATATTTATAAATATAATTTTCCAATTTAAATAAAATATTTATAACCAAAAATTAAATTCTTATGTTCCGAGCTGCGGTCTACTGAGGGTCTGGAACCGGACTCCTTAAGCTTTCCCTTTTTCACCAAACTCCTAATTCTTTTGCCTTTTTGCATTTTGGTCATTTTCTTCTCTTTTTGGCCCTTTCTTGCTCTTTATTATTTTATTTTGCCATTTCTTTATTTTTCTTCAAATATCCTGAAATGCAACAAAATAAATTATTAAAATACGAGTTCAAGCACTAAATAGGCAATAAAAATATGCAAAATTATGCACTTATTAGCTTGTGGCGAAGGGGTACACTCAGAAACAAGGGGTTGATGTTGATGAATTGTATGCACCAGTCACCCGTCTTGAGACTGTTCGATTATTGTTGGCATTATCAGCAAAGTGCAGCTAGGAAGTGCATCATTTGGACGTAAAAATAGCCTTCTTAAATGGGGAAATAAACGAGGAAGTGTACGTCGAGCAGCCAGAAGGTTTCATCAAGAAAGGACAGGAAAATTTAGTATACAAGCTGGTGAAAGCATTGTATGGCCTTCGACAGGCCCCTAGAGCTTGGTATTCAAAGCTAAACAGTTATCTGGAGAAGTTTGGATTCGAAAGGTGCCCTTATGAGCATGCAGTTTACACCAAGAAAGAAGGTAATGATGTTTTGATCGTAGCAGTATACGTAGATGATCTGCTAATCACAGGGTCAGATGTGGAAGCTGTCAAGAAGTTTAAAAAACAGATGAGTGACACGTTTGATATGAGTGATCTTGGGAAACTTAGCTATTACCTAGGGATTGAAGTGGCTCAAGGACAGGGATACATTGAACTGAAGCAAAGTGGGTATGCTAAAAAATTCTGGAGAAAGATGGACTAGATGAGTGTAATCCTACAAAGTTTCCTATGGATCCTAAGGAGCAACTTACAAAGGATGTAGGTGGGAAGGCTGTGAATTCTACAGAATTCAAAAGTTTAGTTGGTGGTCTTAGATACTTGGTTCACACACGACCGGACATTTCATATTCAGTTGGGGTGGTTGGTCGCTTCATGGAACGTCCAACTATTATGCACATGAATGTTGTAAAGAGAATTTTAAGGTACATTAAGGGGACAGTTGAGTTTGGTCTTGTTTACTCGAGTGGAAACAAGAACAACATATTAACAGGGTACTCAGACTCGGATTTAGCTGGGAATCTGGATGATCGTAGGAGCACTGGAGGTATGGCTTTCTATTTGAATGACAGTTTAATTACATGGGTCTCACAGAAGCAAAAGGTCGTAGCATTGTCGTCTTGTGAGGCTGAGTTTTTGGCAGCCACTGCAGCAGCCTGTCAAGAAATATGGCTACGAAATGTTCTGAGCAAGATAACATCTGATTATGTTGATCCACTTGTGTTATTTATTGACAATAAATCGGCCATTGATCTTGCTAAGAACCCAGTTTTTCATGGTAGAAGTAAACATATTGATATAAGGTACCACTTCATACGAGAATGCATTGAGCGAGGCGAAATCTTGATCAGGCATGTGAGTGGTGACAAGCAACGTGCAGATGTTTTGACAAAAGCCCTTACCACAGTTAAGTTCGAAAGGATGAGAGGATTGCTTGGAATCAAAAATTTATCCAGACAAGTTTGAGCTTACAGGGGAGAATGTTGAAATGTAATCTAAAACTTGTCTTGTTTTTTTAGTACAAATAAATGTAGTCATTGCAAGACTTGGTCTATGCAGTTGGAGACTATTCAGGAGTAGTAGATTATGTTTAGGAGTAGTAGATTATGTTTGTTGGAGTTTGTTTAGGAGAGTAGGTTGGTTGTTCCTAGTTTCTAGCTAGCTTTCTTATCGTTAGTTTTCCTTTATATTGTAACTTGCAGTATCAATAAAATCAGTTGTTCAAGTCGTAAACTCTGAGAGTTTCTTTGTGCATTTGTTCATATCAAATCTGCAATTTTAGTTAATCAGAAATTGCAACAATTAAGTGCTTATGGTCTTCAAAATACAGAACTAATATCAAACATTAATCCTGAATATTGCAGATTTCCACAATTCTATGTCCATTATAGGTCAAAAAAAATTTGATTCAGCTTCAAAAATTACCAAACTTCATAGAACTCTAACTCAAGGGATTACGAACAATTTTCCTCTTTCATCTATAGCTAATTAGTTCATTAAACCTCCTAAACCCGGAGCTCAAAGCAGGGCCTAGATTTTGCAGAAACAGCAATCGGTTCATCACAATTAACTCTTTGTACCTATTTTCAAATCGCACAAAAATTTATAGACATGTTATTAAAACATTTATACACAAGTTTTATCTTTTACACTTGATCAAAATCTGTTTCTAAGTGCTCAGAAACTGTACGTTGTGCAAACACAGACCAGATTTTCAAGTTCTCGATTTTATTCATTACTGATTAACTTCTCCTAACCTCATGTGTATATACACTACAAAATACTAATCAAAAAGTTCTTAAACGTACATACACAAACCACGTATAATAATGTACATGGAGAATTATACATTTATAAAGAATGATATACGAGAGTAGGATAGAATAATTCATAACCAGCATCGAAAATAATTCATAAGTAAGCCAGCCCTCTCCCAATTGATTTAGGTCATTTGCTATTATCTCCATATACCCAAATTTAGCATATTCCTCCGTCAAAAAAAATTACATGTCAGATAAACATACCATATGAAATTTTAAAGTTTGAAGCTTTGAAACCTCATGTTTGAAGGAAATTGCGGAGTACTTGTGTATCAGTTGATTCTAGGGAATAAAAGAAGGCATTGTACTCCTCTTTACCACCTATCATTCGATCTTGAAGCCGGCCATGATGCAAAAGAAAGAACCACAACAAATACCAAATGCATAGGCAACTTTTCATGATGCAGCAATTCACTGATACCCTCAGGCAGCTGAGCCATCTACATGAAAGAAATGATTATCTAAATTCATACGCATAACTTATATTTCCATGCCAAAAGAAGTACTCTAAAACTATATTGAAATAACATGGAATGCATTCTTCTCTCCTTCCTAATATACATCAACTAAAAACAAAATATATTAGATATAATTAAGAACACATATTTACAGATATGTATGCATAATAAAACATCACATAGCAATTAACAAGAATAAAATTGAAAAATTAAAACATATGTTATGCTCATAAATTCATAAGGGGCAAAATGAGTATTTTGCTGCGCCAACATGTTGGTTGCCGCGCCAATGCTCCCATTTTGCCGCCACAACTTATATGTAATATACTGAGGAAATTGGGTGAAGGATGCTATATTGTTGAAGGCCTGATTCTATATTCTAGCAAGTTATCCTTGTTGGAGAATCAAAGGTAAAATAAGCCTGTCGATACGCTTTAGAGATTCCATCCTGTATTCCAGCAAGTTGCCCTTGTTGGAGGATGGAAAGATACTCTGCGTGCCATAATTTGGTAAAACTTACCCTGTAGTCTGGTGTGTTAGCCTCATCGGGGGGTAAGGATCCGTTCGTGCATTTGGAGTAAGTCATGACTGTCCCTACAGCTAAACATATGAGGAAAGAGCTGGTAGCGGTTGATGTTAGCTCCGATAGATAGGGCTAATGTTGTATCCGTGAAGTCCTCGGAGTTAGTTGGGCCTTGGGGTCATTAAACTAGGCTTCATCGCATGGGCTCCTCCAAAAGGCTTCGAAGACGGTTGGTTCAACCACGTTTCGTAGTTGGCCTGGGCCTGCTAGTAAGAGACCTACTTCTATTAGACTTAGGTTTCTTGCTCTCCAAGAACTACGTGAGGCTTGATCCTCTATAAATATAGAGGTACGTAGCCACATTAAGGGGTTAGACGTTGAGAGCTCTGAGAGACCACCGATACCTCTTTGATCTCAGCCATTGATAAACACACAAACCATCGTTCTCCGGTCACTTTTCCGGCGAACAACCGCCATCGTAGATCTTGATTCCGACTTGTAACCTCAAATTTTGTTATCACAAATTCCTCCGTTAACAAATTGGCGCTAGAAGAAGGGGCCTGAAAAGGATCTTCATCTGGGAGGAAAGATGTCTGCTAATCGCGATGACGGTTTTTATGAGGACGATGCGAGCCTCTACTCTGAGGGGTTCGAAGGAGAGGAACCATATGTTCCGGAGGATGTACCCAACCCATCCCATGTGCCTGGGGGACGGCCGCCGATGTTGATAAGTAACACGGACCTCATGGCGGAGTTGCATCGTATGGGGAATCTTCTAAGGGAGTTTGATGCTAGGTTAAAGACTGTGGAGTATAGGAAGTCTAGATACACTCCTTATGGGAGAGGGACTCGACAGGTAGGCAGCGAACCAATCGGGGGTGCTAGGGCAAGAGTTGGAGTTGGAATAGGAGACGGACAGCCTGGGCCGGGAGACATGCACAAGTTACCCCACGTAGGCTGGATTTCGGAGAAAATGAACCAATCGTGGAGTTTCTTGATGAGAATCAGCAAAACCAGGCTGTGCAACGGCCGTCTCAAGGACCACCTGTTCAAGCTGGGCGCACCAACCAAGTTGGTCGTCCAGTTGGACATGTGAGTGCTGGGGAGAAGTTTTCTGAGTTGGTGAATTGAGCGGGTATAAAATTGACCAGGGGTGAGGTGAGAGAGTTGTTGGCTGATTTGGATAAGACAATGGAACATGCTGAGGGTGGGGCAAATGTTGCCGCGGCTGAAGAAGGTAGAGAAGTATATGTTGGGGAGAATAATGCAAGAGGGGGATTTCGTGGAGGAGATTATCGAGGCCGTGGACGAGTGTACTTTGGGCGACAAGGTAATAATACTTTGAGAGATCCCATTATTGTACCCGTAGCTTCTCATAGTGCTTCGAGTGGTGTAAGGAGAGAACATACCGTGACATCCAAACGTGTCACAACCAATAGTGCTGCAGCCAACCCCACAAGTTGTACCCCCACCAAACCCATCGCAACCGTAGCCTACTCAACTTGCTACGCCAAACGCTACAACTCCACTTCAAATCACTCATGCTCAGGGACAAGCCACACCAACCTCAGCCATGATCACTCCACCAGTCCCACCAGCTGATGTTATAAATTTGGCAGTAGGCCAAGTTGCCACGGCAACTCCACCTGTTGACACTCTCCCGGCTGCATCAGCAACTTTGCTGACATCACCTATTATCACTCAGACCCCACCAATTGTAAGCACCCAACCTTCAATCTTTGTTACATTTGGCGCGCCAACACCTCCGGTTGTAAGTGGGTTCCAGATGGCAAGTCAATCATCTCATATTCAGAATGTTCCATGGATAGGGGATGTCAATGTTGGAGATATAAAGAAGTTGTTGGCTCATCTTGAAGGATGAAGTGTTAGTTTGGCTACACAAGTGGCCTCACCTTTTACTGCAGCAGTACGAGATGCTTCGCTACCAATTGGGTACCGTAACACGAACACAGATCTTCAGTTTCATGGCAATTCTGATCCTAAAGAGTTCTTGGGGCGGTTTAACATTGAGATGGATGTGTATCAAGTTCCAAATCTGGCAAGATGTCGCTTGCTAGCAGCAACATTCCGAGATAGTGCTCAGCAGTGGTTTCAGAAGTTGGGTAGTGAAGTAATCACTTCGTGGGAGCAAATGCAGGTTATGTTTTTGACTCAGTTTCAGGCGGCAGTCAAGTATGCTCCCTCAGTAACTTCTTTGGCTAATATCAAACAACGAGAAGGAGAAAATTTGAATGCTTATTTCAAGCGGTTCAGTGCTGAGGCAGCAGGGGTTCGAGGTGCAACGGATGAAACTTTAAAGAACTTTTTTATTGCAGGATTATGGGTTGGTACTGATTTCTGGAAGCATTTGCAAGGAAAGAATCCTACTACATTGGCTGACTTGTTTCAACAAGCTGAGTATTATAAGATGGTAGAGCAGTCATTGGCTGATAACAAGAAGAGTGAGTTGCAGGGTAGCTCGAAAGGGAGAAACAAAATGAAGTCGCTAAGTCCTGATCATAGAGGTCGAGGAAGGAGTCCTAATCGTGTAAATACAACATGTGATAAAAGAAGGTGGGAACCTCCATCCAGTTATGACAAGGTAAACACGCAACTCGCAGCGTTGATTAAGCATATTTATGAAGTGACAAAAGATAAGGGGTTGTACCGGGTGCCAAATCCACTGAACGCATATCAGAGTAGGGACAAAAGCAAGTATTGTGAGTATCATCAGTCAACAGGGCACTACACTTCAGATTGTCGCCAACTCAGAGAAGAAATAGAGTTCTTGATTAAGGAAAGATATCTTACTGAGTGGGTGAAGAAATACAAAATAGATCATCCTGTCGAAAGAAGAGGATTGGGGAAGGCTACAAGTGATGAGAAGGAAAATGCGGAAAGTTCAAAGTTTGTAAGGGAAAGTAGTATTCGAACAATTGTGGGTGGACCTCATATTGCGGGTGACAGTAATAAGGCCGTGGAATGATATGCGAAGGAAGCTAAAACTCTGCATATGACAAATGTGAATCACTTGGAACAGCGACCCCCAAAGTTGTTTCGGGTTGAGGCTGCAGATATAACGTTTAGTGAAGAGGATGCAAAATGGGTTCATCATCCTCACAATGATGCTTTGGTTGTCACTATAGGTATTGGTACAATGAACGTGCATCGAGTGTTTGTGGATAATGGCAGTTCTGTGAACATTCTGTACCATGATACTTACAAGAAAATGGGATTCCCAGGTAGTGACATGAAGGTGGAAAATATTTACATTTATGGCTTTGGTGGAGAGTCCATCAGGGTGAAGGGGACTATTAGATTACCTGTAACATTGGGGAGTGGTGCACTGTCTGCTACTCAAATTGTGGATTTCATGGTCATGGATCAAGAGTCATCTCATAATGCCTTGATTGGGAGACCGTTGTTGAAAGAGATGAGGGTAGTAACTTCGATCTATCATTTGTCGATGAAATTTCCTACTCCGAGTGGTGTGGGTTGTGTTCGAGGGTGTCAATATGATTCCAGAGATTGCTACAACAAGTCAGTAAAAGGGTTTCGTACGAATAAAGGCATGGGTGTTAATGAGGTTGCTGAGGAAGAGGAAGAGCTCAGGAAGGGGAAGGATTATGTGAATACTTTGTACATTGTGCAATTTCCTGAGGAAGAGGGGGAAAAAGAAGAAATATCTAGGGAGCAGGTAGTTGAGCACGAAATGTACGAGCACGGAACGTTTGAGTACGAAACGTCCAAAGTGCCTCCTGTGGATGAAAAAACATTATTATGGAGGGATAAGGGGAAGTCGGTTGTGAAAGAGTTATATCCGATAATTGAGTTGGGAGATGAGTTGGACAATGTTGGCAAGTCCGATGTAGATACTGAATTAGTGGGAAAAAGATGAGGGTGGTGCTACTAGGTTACATGATTTTGACTTAGATCCTAGGATGCCGCCGATAGGTGAGAAAACAGGTCCTACTGAAGATACGATCTCTATTGAGGTTGATGCTGAGTTTCCGGATAGAGTGTTGAAAATAGGATCCCAACTAGGCACGAAGTTGGTAGAGGGCTTGTGTAGTTTTCTGCATAACAACTTGGATGTGTTTGCTTGGAGTCATGCTGATATGGCTGGTATTGATCCGGATGTTATGTGTCATCATTTGAAGATTGATCCTACCAAAAAAGGGGTGAGGCAGAAATGTCGGCTTGTGAGTGGTGAAAGAGCTGTTGCATTACAAGAGGAAGTTGATCATTTGCTTGATGTTGGTTTGATCAAAGAGTCGTTTTACCCGACTTGGTTGGCCAATCCAGTTCTTGTAAAGAAGCCAAATGGCAAGTGGAGGACTTGTGTGGATTTTACTGATCTTAATAGAGCTTGCCCGAAGGATAGTTTTCCATTGCCGAGAATTGATCAGTTGGTAGATGCTACAGCGGGACATGCATTGTTAAGTTTTATGGATGCATATTAAGGGTATAATCAGATACCAATGTGCGAGCCTGATCAGGACCATACCTCGTTCATAACTGACAAGGGGTTATATTGTTATATTGGAATGCCTTATGGGTTGGTTAATGCTGGGGCAACTTATCAGAGGCTAGTGAATGTGATGTTTAAGGAGCAGATTGGGAAAACCATGGAAGTGTACGTGGATGATATGCTTGTTAAGTCGAAACGTGCAGAAGAACATGTTGCTCATTTGAATGAAATGTTCAACATTTTGCGGAAATATAGAATGAGGTTGAATCCTCAGAAGTTTGTTTTTGGAGTTGAATCGGGAAAGTTTCTGGGGTTTATGGTAAATCATCGTGGTATTAAAGCAAACCCGATAAAAATAAAGGCACTTCTCGACATGAAATCACCTACATGTGTTAAGCAAGTGCAGAGTTTGATTGGGCGAATTTCTGCTTTGAATCGGTTCGTTTCAAAATCATCAGACAAATGTAAGGAATTTTTCAAGGCGATAAAGGGTATTGGTAAGGATTTTACTTGGACAGCGGAATGTGAGATAGCTTTTCAGAAGATCAAGGAACACTTGGGGAGCCCACCTTTGCTTGTCAAGCCTACTGAAGGTGAAACATTGGTTTTGTACTTGGCGGTCTCGGAATATTCAGTTAGTGCATTTCTTGTGAAGGAAGAGGGTGTTGATCAATCACCCGTGTATTATGTTAGTAAGAGGTTACTTGATGCAGAAACTCGCTACACTAGTATGGAAAAGTTGGTATATGCTCTTGTTCTGGATTCAAGGAAGTTACGTCCATATTTCCAGGCACACAAAATTGAAGTTAGAACGGCTTACCCCCTTAGGTAGATTATGCATAAGCCAGAGGTGACAGGTAGAATGATGAAGTGGGCTGTTGAGCTGGGACAGTTTGATTTGGAGTACAAACCTCGCACTGCTATAAACGGACAGGCTTTGGCGGATTTTGTTTTGTAATTTCTGTTGGATATTGAACAACATGAGCTCGCTATTGTACCTGTACAACCGGGTGTGCAACCAGATGTGCAGTCACCACATGTTCAGGGTGATCTCGAGTTATGGTGGACTTTGCATGTAGATGGGTCAGTTAACAATGATGGGGTAGGTGCAGGTGTAATTTTGGAGAGTCCCGAGGGTCACAAGTTGATGAGTACAGTTCATTTTGCGTTTGAAGCTACGAACAATGATGCTGAATATGCAGCGTTACTTGGGGGGTTGAGACTTGCCTTAGAAATGAAGGTTAGTAATTTGTTGGTGAAAAGTGATTCTATGATAGTCGTATACCCAGTGAATGGTGGGTACCAAGCAAGGGGACCTAGGACAGAGTTATACTTTATAAGTGTTTTGGGGCTTATCGAAAAGTTCAAGAAGGTACGGATGGTGAAGATACCCAGAGGTGAGAATGCGAATGCAGATGCTCTCTCAAAGTGGGGTTCTCAAAAGGAAACTACAGTTTTGGGTGTTATACCATTGGAGGTGTTGGAACAACCAAGTGTGATGGAACCAGTTGTGATGCAAGTTGATATGGAGGCAAATGTAACTTGGATGACACAAATTTGGAATTTCATTAAACATGGGATATTACTTGAGAATAAGGTTGAAGCAAGGAAACTTTGTTACAAGTCAGCTAGGTATGTGGAGTACGATGGGTTGTTGTACAAAAGGGGCTTTAACCAACTGTTGCTGAAATGTATTGATGGCGATGAGTGTAACTATATTATGCGGGAGGTTCATGAAGGAATTTGCGGCAATCACTCGGGGGGTGGTTCTTTGGCAGTTAAGATTTTGAAGCAGGGATACTACTGGCTGACAATGAAAGTGGACGCTTTTAAGTCTTCTCAAGCATGTGACAGTTGTCAGAGGTTTGCTAATTACTTCCATAGTCCAGTTACTCCTTTGACGTCTCTGATGAGTCCATGGTCGTTTGCTATGTGGGGGATTGATCTGATTGGAGAGCTCCCTAAGGCTAAAGGGGGTGTGAAATATGCTGTTGTTGCGGTGGATTACTTCACTAAATGGACAGAGGCTGCTCCCTTGGCAAATATAACTGCTAAGAAACTAAGGGATTTTGTTTTTAACTCTATTGTTTGCAGGTTTGGAGTGCCATACAAGCTGATTCCTGACAATGGGAAGCAATTTGATAGTAAGGAGTTGAAAGGTTTGTGTGAAGATCTCAAAATCAAGAAAGACTTTACAGCTGTGTACCATCCGCAGAGCAATGGCCAGACAGAAGCAGTGAACAAGATCATTAAGCATACTCTGAAGACAAAGTTGGAGGATAGCAAGGGGAATTGGCCTGAGGAGTTACCTATGGTGCTTTGGTCTTACATCACTACTCCAAGAACAACAATTGGGGAATCTCCTTTTATGTTGACATATGGATGTGAGGCCATGGTTCCGGTTGATATTGGTGCAGGTTCATTCTGTCGTGACAATTTCGATGAGGAAGCAAATCAGGTGAATCACAGGTTGTATCTGGATTTGTTGGAAGAAGGAAGGGCTCATTCTCAGCTTAGGCTTGCAGCTTATCAGCAAAAGGTGGCAAGGTTCTACAACAATAAGGTGAAATCTCGTTCATTCAAAGTTGGTGATTTAGTCCTCAGGAAGGTTATGCCTCACACAAAGGTTGCAGCTCATGGTGTATTTGGGGCAAACTAGGATGGTCCTTACAAAGTCATAGTTGTGTTGTAGGAAGGAACATACTATCTAGCTAGTTTGGATGACAAGCCCATTCCTAAGGCTTGGAATGCTATTCATTTGAAGAAGTATTATCAATAGAGCAGTGTTATAGCTCTTTATTTGGACTCGAAATAAATAATTTTTTTCCTAGTCTCGGGGGGTAGTATAAGTACGCCTTACCGAGCTAGTGATTGTTTGCATTTTCTTTTAATAACCCATTGAGCTATATGCCTGGGAACCGGTATGACCGGAGACGTTTTGTTGAACTCATTGTGCTATAAAGCCATGAGGGCGGGTTTTTATTGATAACTATCTAAGTTCACCAGCGGTGTCTTAATATTTATGCTTAGTTAAGTGAGATGGTTTTATTACATTTATTCCATTAAGGAGATGAGTTGTTTTTTTACAGGATTACAGGTTGCATTTTACAGACAATCATGATAATGTATGCAGAAGTTCTATGAGAAGGGTTGAGGCGCCAGTAATTCTTGGCGCGCCAACTTGTCTTTTCAAATGGCATGAATGGTTTGATGTTTCAGCTTAGTGTTATGTTTTATAAGAATATTTTTGTGTGGACAAGGGCATTTGTGCAAATTAAAACTTGCTGCGGCAACATTATGTTTGTTGTGCTCAACAAAAGTGATTGGAAACTCGGTTTTGTTTGCTTTATAATTAGAAGAATAAATAACTTACGATTGAAGTTAATGTACCAAAATAAACCTCCAAGTTTAGGATTACAACTTGCAAAGTCCCATGACTTGCACAAATGTTTGAGGTACTATCAAAGGTAAAACAACTTTTAGATGGCAGTGCTACCATCTTCTTTGTTTTCATTGTTTGCAGGTGGTGGACCTTGATTTTGTTGCCGCGCCAACTCTTTTTGTTGCGGCAATTTTTTTGCTTCATTGGCCACCATCCTTTCCAATTCTGCTCATTTTGTAGTAATAAACTCACTCTCTTTTTCAGCAAGGTCAGCCATGAAGGCAGCCATGTGTTTTCCAGACTTGGCGCGCCAATCGTAGTTTGGGTCGCCAGCAAGGAATGTTTTGCAGTAAGTATGAATTCCCTCATTTTTGGCAGCATTTTTGGCAGTGTCAAGCTCTTCAATATCAAGCTGGAGATCAATGACTTTTTCCTCGAACTTAGTAATGATTTTGTCCTTTTTTTCACCAACTCTTTTTGCTGCGCCAACTCATTTTGGAGAGATGTGTTAGTGGTCTCAACTGTTTTCTTTTCAGTTTTAAGGGTCTTGGTTTCTAGTGTCAGCTTTGCAACGGCATCTTCAAGTTCTTTAATGCGGGAAGTATTGTTTTTGTTCTCTTGAGTTTGTTCTGTGTTAAACAGAAGCAATTTAAGAGAGGCCTTAGTTGCAATGGCTAGTTTTTGATCATGAGTTTTTGCCATCCATTTCTTATACTCTACTTCACTGATGAGTGAGTCCTCAATTTTCCCAATTTCTTTGAAACCCTCGAGGAAGTGAGGTGAGTTGGCGCAGCAATAGGGGGTTTAGTGATGATATCGGTGTCCTCGAGATCGACCTCGGTTCTTTGTTTCTTATTTGAGAGCCTTTGGCGTTTGGCCGTCTCCTGGGTTCTGGTAGCATCTTTTGAAGCTTTTGGATTTGTCTTTGAAGCAACAGCAACCTGGGACTCTTCAAAAATGCTGGGGATGTAAGCCATGTCTGTACAGGAAAAGATGGAGAGTGGTTAGAAAGAATAATAGTTACCGCGGCAATAAGGTTGTAAGCACATCAATACAGTTGGTGTGGCAATTGCATGCACATTAATTACGAATGAATGCATGGCAATAAAGTTGGTGTGAGAGTGCATTAATAAAAGCTAAGAATGTTGTCGCGCCAAAGGGGGTATACCTTCAACATCTAGTTCAACTTTTCTCTTTTTTCCTTTTTGTTTCTTGCCCATAGGACGAGTAGGGCTGGGCGCTCTAGCATTTGTGGGAAGGAAATGATACTTCTTCAAGTTGTCTAAGGTAACTAAGACGTGTAAGTTCTTTTTTGAGTCCGGGCGTTCCCAAATTTTTTTGGTTCGGGTGATTTCGTCTCCAATTAAAGTGGGTCTGTGATGACGAACTGTTATAAATTAAAAAAAAACAAAAAATTGTTAGAGGCCTATAGTAGTTATCGCGCCAACAGTTAGGTTGTTGCAGTCGAATTGAAAAGAGGTTTTAGTATACTATTAAGAGGTTGCAACGCCAACAGACATAGTTAGCGTGGTAACGTGACAAGTGATTTGAATAGCAACGCTTACCAGCCTTTTTACGAAAGATGATGGGTTGTCTTTCTGTGTCGAATACATAAAATAATTTTTCTTTCCAGCCTTTTATATGACTAATCCTGCCGGCAATGAAGCCTTTACTCATGTGTACCCTCCATGCAACAAGGTGGAAATAACATATGCCACTCTTTTGAATGCTAAAAAAGTAGATTAATTCTCTCATACTAGGTTCAGACAACTTCTTGTCCATATACAAAATGTATAAACCAATAGCTGACCTGTAACTGTTGGGTGAGAGTTGGATGGGGGCTATGTTGTACCACTCACAAATTTGTTTCAGCCAGGGGTAGAGTGGCGCGCCAACTCCATAAGGAATATGCATGACTGTTAAAACTGCCCTGGGGACTCTAAGGTTATCGATGTCAAACCTGTGTGGGCGCAAATGGGGTGGTTGTGACGCCCCCAGATCCGGGGTCGGAGATCTAGGCGCTCACGATCCATTTTCCATTATTAACATACTTGTTCTTGCACATAATATAAATAAACAGCCATCGACCCACAATAAACTCACACCACACACACACACGCACACACAGGTTAGAGTCTCAGAAACGTCATACATTTGATTAAGCAAAAGTAAAAGTTTTAGAGTTATTACAGACCGAATTAAATAGCATTTATGCTACCAGCAACACTTCGATATGAAGCGAAGTTGGCGGCTTGAAAGTTTGTTGCGGTGCACTGCCTTGCACAGGTCATACTTATAAATAAAACGTACTAACAAAAGTTGCCGACCAATCCGGCTAATGGGGCCTACCGGTGGAATCTCAACTGCAGCCTGGGGTCTAGTCACCTGCTTTCGAACAGTCTGACAGGTTCTTGCCATTTCTCTTAGCTGTTGTGTTTGTAAAATTTGAAAACAAGCAAGAGTGAGCAACTATAGCTCAGCAAGAATATAGGTATAAAATAAGCAATATAGCATTTCATATGTATAACAGTCATTAAACTCGTTGTATCAATCAGTTATAAAATCACTTGTCATTATTGGTAAATTTCAAAGGTGCACCAGTACGTGCCCTTGTTTTCAAAGTAACCTTGCAGTTCTAGCTACTGCATAAAGTCAACATCTTTCTCATCAAAATAGGATACTATCGGCAACTGGCACATAGGCCTAAGATGCAGTGTCAAAGCATTTTTCCAAAGTGGAGGAATGGGACTTAAAGAAAACATAAAACCTGACAGGGATTGACGATGATCAGTCGCCACATCCGAGTCCAATAATCCGCGGGTCTTCTCTACCGGTAGAAGGATAGAAACTACATCCGTAACTATCCCTGAGTGAAAACTACATCCGTAATCACCCTCGATGAAAACTACATCCGTAATCATCCTTCGGCAACACCTGGGCCGGAATAATAAGTGATGGACCGCCTGGCTCACGGCCGCTTACACATCCCGGGAATCGTTCGTCAACGGTTCCCACACCTGCCAGAGTCCCTTTTTCTTTTTCTTTTGAAAACTTGATTTTGATTGAAAACAGAGTAGTTGTGGTTCGACATCAGTCGACCGATAATTCTTGAAATCATACAAGAAACAGGACCTGACCGGGGGTTTTCGAAAATGTTTTGAGTTCGAAAAAGTTCGAGTTTGAAAGTATTAAAAGGTATCTTGGATTAACTTTGTTTTTAAAATAGTGAACAATAATTATTAAATGATATTTTAAGATTTAATATTAATAATTAATAAAATAATTATTTAATAAAATAAACTTTTAATCCAAGATAGGGTTCCGAGTATTTACGAAGATATAATAATAGTTATTTGAATATACGATACCACCCGAATGACCCTTCGGGTTTTCGCAATATAGATACGATATAATAATATACCGCTCCCCGGTCAATAGTATATACGGACCGCTACGACCTCTATTGCTAGAGTCGTTGTCCGAAGAAAACATTTCAATCTAAGTTCAAGGGGTAAAAGCATACATGTACTTGTTCAATCTCAATTGCATCAATACTTCGATAAACATAGCATTTGATATAATTTGAAAACTACAAACACAACAGTGAAAATCCTTGTAGAGGGATAAGTTTTGAAAAGTAAACTTGCCTTGGTTTGGTTGGGGTGGTCGAGCGTGCGAATTCGAACGATCTATACATAAACAATAATCGTTCGTTAGTACCTTAACAATTCCTTTCTAATTACGGGGTTTTAAGGGGATACGAAATTAACTTAACGACTTCGTCTTATGGCTCCCTAGCCCCACTATAGGTCCATGACATCACTCGTTTACGCTCGTCACTTACTCGACTTAATTTAGTTACCACGTTCGAACCATAACCACTAACCCTAGAATAATGTTCCACTAATCGATTTTTTTTCCATTGCGCGAATTTTACTCTAGCATTTTTATAAAATCCAAAAATTCATATTTTAATCCAATTCCTTTTGGGTGGTCTTCACCACTGCATTACCTACGTTCTCAAATTTTTCCATGATCCCAAATAATTTTTAAGGTGTTTAAACAAGGTTCACAAGGGGGTCACTTTATGCAGTCCATAGTCCAGAAACAAAATTCACTCCTCTGGCCATAACTAAAAATCCACACATCACCTAGCTATGAATCTTACATATCTAGAAACTACATTCAATTATCTTTCCAACAATATAAGGTAGGACATCAGGGAACATCATTTGGGTGTTCAAAATCGTGCTACAACACAGGTCAAAGTTCCTGGACAAAATCAGCAAGCTCAAATCACTTAGATCAACCATTTTTCATGCTTCCATAACATAAACACCACTTAAAACACTTAGATCATGACTCATAACACTCATGGAGATATATATGTTCACCATAGTCATAAAATTCACCATCTCAACATCAAAACCTAAGATCCATGTTATCCAATACATATATATCCAAGATAACCCCTAAAATGCATGGATCTACTACCATACTACATGAACAACACATAACCAAGGGTGGTTTGAGATTTCATACCTTCTTGAGCTCCTAGAGACTTTGAACAATCTTTATACAACTTAAAGACACCTTAGATGGCCTCCTACAACACTCACAATGCAAGATCTAAAGGAAGAACAAACTTGGTTACTATTCATCCAAACTTTAACAATTTATAACTTGGAATTGGATGGATGAAATGAAGTGAAATTGCTAGCATACCTTGCTTAGATGATGTAGATGACCTAGGAATTATGTTATGATTTATGAGTGATGAGAAGTGGGAGAAAGAAATTTCTTTCTTCCTTGTTCTAGCCTTGGCCGAGAGTTGTGTTCAAGGGGGGGGGAGCTTTTGATTTCTTTTTGTGTTTGTGTTGGTTGAGTGTTTGATTGGGTGATACATATAATTGTATGTATTAGCATTGTACAAGCCTAGGTATGGCTATAGGCATGGCTCCTTATACTATTGGTCTCCTCCTTTTTGAAAAGCATGCAACTAAACACTATTCATCTTCCAATGGCCAACTAGTTTGCTAGGTTTCTAACTACTTGGTTGCATGGGCTTGCATGCAATACTACTCCTTGTATTATTATTCTCCCACCAATGCTTATTATCTAATCTTTAATTCGTATCGCATCTTAATTAATCTCTCGTAATAATATTTTGTCGCGTAGAGATTTCCCCTATAATTCCTTAAGTACTAATTGTGTAAATTCCTCTAATGTCCATAATTCCTTGTCATGATCCTTAATAAATCTTGTAACACTCTAATCATTCTCAAATCCCAAGTTTTATAAATCTCACTAACAATAAGACTCCTGCCTTCACAATCTCCCTTTTTATCTTACATAGGGAATACAACAACACAGTTTCCCAGACAATCAATTCTATTAATCACAGGGATGACCAGAAAGGTTCCATATTGACATTGCCACAAGATATTAAATAAAATAAAATATTACCAAAAATTAGGGTTCTTACAGCCTCCCCTCCTTAAAAGGATTCCGTCCCGGAATCAGGTTGAAAACAGCTGGGGGTGCTTTTCACGCATTGCGCTTTCTAGTTCCCATGTTGATTCTTCGACATTCTGATTCCTCCACAAGACTCTCACTAGTTTGACAACCTTGTTCCTCAGCACCTGTTCTTTTCTATCCATAATTTCTACGGGTTGCTCCACATATGTTAAGTCTGGTTGTAGATCCACTTGATCATGCTCTATCACATGTCGGAAGTCGGTATGGTAGGGTCGTAGCATGGACACATGAAACACATTATGTACTTGCTGTAAGCTCGGAGGTAAAGCCAATTCATAGGCTAACTTTCCAACTCGTTTCAAGATCTCAAAAGGTCCAATAAATCTCGGGCTTAGTTTCCCCTTCTTACCAAATCTCATCAATCCCTTCCACGGTGATACTTTTAACATCACAAACTCTCCTACCTCATATTCTTTGTCCTTGCGGGTCTGGTCCGCATACTTCTTCTGTCTGTCTTGGGCCGCTACCAGCCGTCCTCTTATGAGTTCGATAGTTTCTCTTGTCTGTTGGACCAGTTCAGGCCCTAAAATCTTCCGCTCTCCAACTTCTTCCCAACACAGAGGAGACCGACATCTTCGTCCGTACAAAGCTTCATATGGGGGCATGCCTATACTCGCATGGTAACTGTTGTTGTAGGAAAATTCGATCAATGGCAAGTGGTCGTCCCAACTTCCCTTGAAATCGATGACACATACTCTCAACATGTCCTCGATGGTCTGGATGGTTCTCTCGCTCTGTCCGTCTGTTTGGGGATGGTATGCAGTACTCATGTTTAACTTAGTCCCCACACAATCCTGAAAACTCCTCCAGAACCTGGAGTTGAATCTTGGGTCTCTATCTGATACAATGCTCACAGGAACCCCATGCCTAACCACAATCTCTTTTAAGTAGATATCTACCAGCTTGTCGACAGTGTATCTCTCGTTGATTGGAAGAAAATGTGCTGACTTGGTCAATCTATCAATAATTACCCAAATGGCGTCATGATTAGTCTTGGTCCTTGGTAATCCGACTACAAAGTCCATCGCAATCTGTTCCCACTTCCATTCGGGTATCTCTAAGGGTTGCAACAATCCACTGGGCCTCTGGTGTTCGGCCTTCACTCTCTGACATGTCAAGCATTTACTTACCCACTCTGCTATGTCCTTCTTCATATTTGGCCACCAATAATATTCGTTCAAATCCCTATACATCTTGGTGCCTCCAGGGTGAATCGAATACCTTGAACTATGAGCCTCTTGCAAAATCTCATCTTTCAATTCTTGAACGTTCGGGATCCATATCCTAGATGCGTACCTCATAACTCCATTCCCGTCCTTCTCACACCTAATTTCTTCGCCAGTCAAAATTTTCTCCATCGAATTCTTTTCTTCTTCTATCTTCTTTTCCTGGCATAACTTAATCTTTTCCAGTAGCGGTGGTTGGACTTTTATTTCCATTAGACTCTCTTGGCCGATTCCTGGCAACCTCACCTCAATCTCTAGCCTCTCGAGGTCCTTGATCAATTCGTCCACTGACGTTATCATCTTAAGCTTCTCCTTTCGGCTAAGTGCATCGGCCACTACGTTGGCCTTCCCTGGGTGATAATGAATCTCACAATCATAATCCTTGATTAGCTCTAACCATCTCCTCTGCCTCATGTTTAACTCTTTCTGAGTGAATATGTACTTTAAGCTCTTGTGATCCGTGTAGATTTCACACTTCTCTCCGTAAAGATAATGTCTCCAGATCTTCAAAGCAAAGACTATTGCTGCTAATTCCAAATCATGGGTGGGGTATCTTATCTCATACTCCTTAAGTTGTCTGGACGCATACGCAATCACCTTACCGTGCTGCATAAGCACACACCCTAAACCTTTATGGGATGCATCGCTATAAATCACAAAATCTCCCTTACCATCCGGTAGGGCTAGTACTGGTGCTGTCACCAACCTCTTTTTCAACTCTTGAAAGCTCTCTTCGCATTTTTCAGTCCACACAAACTTCTCGGTCTTGCGGGTTAGCCGGGTCAAAGGGGCTGCTATCTTGGCAAAGTCTTGGACAAATCTTCTATAGTAGCCGGCCAATCCTATGAAACTTCTCACCTCTGTCGGAGTGGTTGGTCTCTCCCAATTTGATACAGCCTCTATTTTGGCTGGGTCCACTAGGATGCCTTGTTCGCTAATCACATGCCCCAAAAACTGAACTTCCTTCAACCAAAATTCACACTTCGAGAACTTAGCGTACAACTTTTCTCCTCTTAATGCTCCCAATACAATCCTCAAGTGCTCTGCATGTTCCTCTTTCGTCTTGGAATAAATTAAGATGTCATCGATGAAGACTATAACACACTTGTCCAGGTACTTCTTGAAGACTCGATTCATTAAGTCCATGAAAGCTGCGGGTGCATTCGTTAACCCAAACGACATTACTAGAAACTCATAGTGTCCGTACCGGGTGCGAAAGGCCGTCTTTGGTATATCTTCTGGCTTAATCCTTAACTGGCGGTACCCGGTTCTCAAATCGATCTTGGAAAAATAAACCGCGTCCTTTAGTTGGTTAAACAAGTCATCTATTCTGGGCAAAGGATACTTATTCTTTATGGTCACCTTATTCAACTCCCTGTAGTCTATGTATAATCTCATACTGCCATCCTTCTTTTTCACGAATAGTACCGGGGCTCCCCACGGTGACACACTAGGTCTTATCATTCCTTTATCCAACAGCTCTTGCAATTGAGTGGCCAACTCTTTCATCTCCACTGGGGCTAGCCTATACGGGGCCTTTGAAATTGGGGCCGTGCCCGGAACTAAATCTATAGCGAACTCGATGTCTCTATCAGGTGGTAGTCCTGGAAGATCGTCCGGAAATACATCCGCGAATTCATTAACGACTGGGATTTCCTGCAGGTTGGGTGCCTCCTTCTTGGTATCCTTTACATAGGCTAGATAGGCTTCGCATCCCTTACGTAACAGCCTTTTAGCTTGAATCATAGTCAGGAACTTTTGGGTTTGTCGTTTTCCACTAAACACTACTTCCTTATCCCCTGGCAGTCTTAGACTCACTTTCTTCTTCACGCAATCAATCTGAGCTCCATGGGTTGTCAACCAATCCATACCTATTATTACGTCAAACTCCCCTAATTTAAAAGGTATTAAATCTACCCGAAAGTGTCGCCCTTCTATTTCTAGGTCGCAACCTGGACATACTTGGTTAACAGGAATAATTTCATGATTGGCTATCTCTACTTGCAGTCTGTCTCTCAGTGGTTCAGTCTTAAGGCCTAACCGACATACAAAATCTAGAGATATGAAAGACTTGGTAGCTCCCGAATCAAATAAAACATTCGCATTAACTGAGTTGAGTAGTAGGGTACCTGCGATCACATCCGTGTTCCTCACGACATCTTGCACAGTCATGTTAAAAGTTCTTGCAGTCGGGGCCCTGTTAGAAGCAGTTCCACTCACTCTTGATGCAGCTGGCCCAGAGGACATACATTCCCTCATTCGGTGCCCTGGTTTCCCACACTTGAAGCAGTTACCTCCGGCACTGGTGTTGTTACTGGTCCCTCGACAGGTGTTAGCATAATGTCCCGTCAGCCCACACTTGAAGCACTTCACATCTTGCAGGTTACACACGCCCGCATGTTTCCTTCCACATTTATTGCATTCCGGGAGTGGGGCTCGGGGTGGGGTAGAGTACGATGATCCCTGAGGTCGGCCGCCCTGGCCCACACTCCAACTTTCAGCTCTCTTGGTTCCAAAGTTTCCGCTGGGCTGGGACACTGTTCCTCGCTTAAACTTGCTCGGAGCGCTCCCTCCCGCAGAGTTTCCCTTTCGACTGTCAAACTTCCTCTTCTTTCCTTCCCTCTCCTTCTGCATCTGTTCACTTCCAGCCTCAACAATCGATGCTTTCTGTACCAGGGTGGCATAGTCTGTCAGCTCAAGAACCGCCACACGATTCTGAATCCATTGCTTTAGCCCCAATTGAAACCTTCGGGCCCTCTTTACCTCAGAGTTCACATATTCCGGCACAAACCTTGACAGCTCAGTAAATCTTGCCTCATACTCGGCCACCGTCATGTTACCTTGCTTGAGTTCCAAAAATTTCAGCTCCATTTGTGTTTCCATGAACCTAGGGAAATACTTTTCCAAGAACAACTCGCTAAACCTCTCCCAGGTCACCACACCTCTTCCCTCCAAATTCTTTTTAGCTTCCCACCAGTAGTTTGCCTCACCCTTCAGCAGATAGGTGGCGAAAACAGTTTTCTGCTCTTCAGCGACTCCTAGTATCTCAAAAGATTTTTCCATTTCTTTCAGCCAGGCTCTTGCCTCGACTGGGTCCGCAGTTCCCTTAAACTCCGGGGGTTTCAGGGATTTGAAATTCCGAAAGGCATTGGCATTCGCATTGTTGGGTGGTGGCTGAACCGGGGGACGGTCCAAGTTCTGCCTAAGTAGGTCCATGAATCGCTCCATAGGGTCTCTCCTTGGGTTTTCCACCTCCAGGGTATCATCTTCAGCTTCCTCTTCATCATACTCAGAGTTATCAAACAAGTTATAGTCACTACCTTCCTCCTCGCTCAGGTTCTGATCCTCTCTCTCTCGGTTTTGGTGGCCTTCCGGCCCATGGTGGCTACCCTGGCCTTCAGAGCTGGCCGGGTGAGCTCGAGTGTTCATTCTTCTGGGTGGCATGATTCTGATAATAAGACAAAAATGGGTTAGGGTTTTCAATTTATTTGACCGTATTTAGAGAAGTCAGGAACGTATTGTTCCTTCTTATACAGGGTTAAAATTTCGAACTCGCAGTGCCCTTATGATGGCGATAAGCTATAAAACCTTTTTAGGAAAGTTGTTACGTGGTTCGAAAACATTTGTAGGAATTTCCAAAATTTCGAAATTTCGTAGTCTGTAGAAATATAATTTTTTTTTTTAATTTTAAATAAACTAAAACCGTTTTTTTTTTTTGAAAGGTTTATTTTAGAAAAATTGTAGGAACATTTTGGAAAATGTAGAGAACAATTTGAAATCGCATATCGTAAATTTGAAACAGCATGGTTGTATTTGTGGCTTGTAGCAGTTGTATAATCACAGTTGTATATCAAAACAGTAGATCATGGCATCGGAAAGTAAAGCAGTTGAGACAATATCAAGGAAACTGAAACTAAATAAGTACGGTACAAGGGTGGTCACAAAGTTTGGATGTTAGAGCCAAATACATAGTTCCGATGTCAAAGTCTAGCAAAAGTGGAACAAATACAAGTACATAATCCGAATAGTCAGGGCTACACAAAAGTAGGGCTACATCCGTACATACTATCCGAAGTCACATCTACATATATGTAGGTCAGTCTACTCATCCACTGGTCAGAAAGGACGCCACTGCACAAGTCAACTGTCCTGCAAAATCGACATACTAATGTCATCTGAACCTAGGGGACTGAGCTATCAGTAACACATCACGGGGCCGCACCGCGACGGAGCAAGGCCCTCACCCGGGCAAATGCACGACGCACAACACGCCTAACATCCCTAGCCTGGATCACTCCGCCCCCGCGGATCCCTAATCCGAGAACCCTCTCGCGACTCCTCCTCTCAATCCTGTGGAGTCGAGCTCTAGTCCTCCTAGCAACAGTAGTCCTCATCTCAGCCTGGATCCTCAAGCACGCCTCGCGCTCCTCCACTATCACCCTCCTCGCCTCGTTAAGTCGGGCCTCCGCAGAAAGTAAGTCTCGGGTCATGAACTGCACGACATAAGCGTGCTCAGCGCCCGACACCGGGGGTAGGTCCAGTGGTGGGGGTGGCATAACAGGGGCAGGAGCAGGAGCAGGGGTAGGGTCACGCTCCTCCTCGCTAGAAGTATCCTCCTCGGGATCATCATCATCAGAAGAAGTGAGGCTCAATGACTGTGGAGAGGGTGGGGGTGACACAACACGGACCTCACCGGATCGCACACTCTCCTCATCAGTGGCCACAGGGGAGGGGGCAACAGGCTCAGGCTCCATAAAGGGCTCCTCATCGGGATCCTCCTCCTCAGTGTCCTCTATCAGCTCAATCACAGGGTCAGTCTCAGAGTCAGCATCAGTATCCTCAACAGGGTCCTCAGTCTCTCTCAGTAGTGCCTCATCATGCTCCCTCTCATAGGCCTCAGGGTCTGGTATATCCTCCATCTACACAAGGGAAATAAGCTAGGTTACTAACCAAAAAGAAGGGTTTAAGAAGTAGTTCCCTCACGGGCCTTAGAAGTCAGGGCTATATCCGATAACCCGACTGTGAACTCGATGAGAGCTCTAGGTATTAATGGGATTATTATTAGTGTTATTATTATTCGTATCATTATGGTTGCTTCCCTAAGTTACTATCGTTTCTGAGAACTGTAACCTTCTCTCTGATACCATTTCTGTGACGCCCCCAGATCCGGGGTCGGAGATCTAGGCGCTCACGGTCCATTTTCCATTATTAACATACTTGTTCTTGCACATAATATAAATAAACAGCCATCGACCCACAATAAACTCACACCACACACACACACGCACACACAGGTTAGAGTCTCAGAAACGTCATACATTTGATTAAGAAAAAGTAAAAGTTTTAGAGTTATTACAGACCAAATTAAATAGCATTTATGCTACCAGCAACACTTCGATATGAAGCGAAGTTGGCGGCTTGAAAGTTTGTTGCGGTGCACTGCCTTGCACAGGTCATACTTATAAATAAAACGTACTAACAAAAGTTGCCGACCAATCCGGCTAATGGGGCCTACCGGTGGAATCTCAACTGCAGCCTGGGGTCTAGTCACCTGCTTTCGAACAGTCTGACAGGTTCTTGCCATTTCTCTTAGCTGTTGTGTTTGTAAAATTTGAAAACAAGCAAGAGTGAGCAACTATAGCTCAGCAAGAATATAGGTATAAAATAAGCAATATAGCATTTCATATGTATAACAGTCATTAAACTCGTTGTATCAATCAGTTATAAAATCACTTGTCATTATTGGTAAATTTCAAAGGTGCACCAGTACGTGCCCTTGTTTTCAAAGTAACCTTGCAGTTCTAGCTACTGCATAAAGTCAACATCTTTCTCATCAAAATAGGACACTATCGGCAACTGGCACATAGGCCTAAGATGCAGTGTCAAAGCATTTTTCCAAAGTGGAGGAATGGGACTTAAAGAAAACATAAAACCTGACAGGGATTGACGATGATCAGTCGCCACATCCGAGTCCAATAATCCGCGGGTCTTCTCTACCGGTAGAAGGATAGAAACTACATCCGTAACTATCCCTGAGTGAAAACTACATCCGTAATCACCCTCGATGAAAACTACATCCGTAATCATCCTTCGGCAACACCTGGGCCGGAATAATAAGTGATGGACCGCCTGGCTCACGGCCGCTTACACATCCCGGGAATCGTTCGTCAACGGTTCCCACACCTGCCAGAGTCCCTTTTTCTTTTTCTTTTGAAAACTTGATTTTGATTGAAAACAGAGTAGTTGTGGTTCGACATCAGTCGACCGATAATTCTTGAAATCATACAAGAAACAGGACCTGACCGGGGGTTTTCGAAAATGTTTTGAGTTCGAAAAAGTTCGAGTTTGAAAGTATTAAAAGGTATCTTGGATTAACTTTGTTTTTAAAATAGTGAACAATAATTATTAAATGATATTTTAAGATTTAATATTAATAATTAATAAAATAATTATTTAATAAAATAAACTTTTAATCCAAGATAGGGTTCCGAGTATTTACGAAGATATAATAATAGTTATTTGAATATACGATACCACCCGAATGACCCTTCGGGTTTTCGCAATATAGATACGATATAATAATATACCGCTCCCCGGTCAATAGTATATACGGACCGCTACGACCTCTATTGCTAGAGTCGTTGTCCGAAGAAAACATTTCAATCTAAGTTCAAGGGGTAAAAGCATACATGTACTTGTTCAATCTCAATTGCATCAATACTTCGATAAACATAGCATTTGATATAATTTGAAAACTACAAACACAACAGTGAAAATCCTTGTAGAGGGATAAGTTTTGAAAAGTAAACTTGCCTTGGTTTGGTTGGGGTGGTCGAGCGTGCGAATTCGAACGATCTATACATAAACAATAATCGTTCGTTAGTACCTTAACAATTCCTTTCTAATTACGGGGTTTTAAGGGGATACGAAATTAACTTAACGACTTCGTCTTATGGCTCCCTAGCCCCACTATAGGTCCATGACATCACTCGTTTACGCTCGTCACTTACTCGACTTAATTTAGTTACCACGTTCGAACCATAACCACTAACCCTAGAATAATGTTCCACTAATCGATTTTTTTTCCATTGCGCGAATTTTACTCTAGCATTTTTATAAAATCCAAAAATTCATATTTTAATCCAATTCCTTTTGGGTGGTCTTCACCACTGCATTACCTACGTTCTCAAATTTTTCCATGATCCCAAATAATTTTTAAGGTGTTTAAACAAGGTTCACAAGGGGGTCACTTTATGCAGTCCATAGTCCAGAAACAAAATTCACTCCTCTGGCCATAACTAAAAATCCACACATCACCTAGCTATGAATCTTACATATCTAGAAACTACATTCAATTATCTTTCCAACAATATAAGGTAGGACATCAGGGAACATCATTTGGGTGTTCAAAATCGTGCTACAACACAGGTCAAAGTTCCTGGACAAAATCAGCAAGCTCAAATCACTTAGATCAACCATTTTTCATGCTTCCATAACATAAACACCACTTAAAACACTTAGATCATGACTCATAACACTCATGGAGATATATATGTTCACCATAGTCATAAAATTCACCATCTCAACATCAAAACCTAAGATCCATGTTATCCAATACATATATATCCAAGATAACCCCTAAAATGCATGGATCTACTACCATACTACATGAACAACACATAACCAAGGGTGGTTTGAGATTTCATACCTTCTTGAGCTCCTAGAGACTTTGAACAATCTTTATACAACTTAAAGACACCTTAGATGGCCTCCTACAACACTCACAATGCAAGATCTAAAGGAAGAACAAACTTGGTTACTATTCATCCAAACTTTAACAATTTATAACTTGGAATTGGATGGATGAAATGAAGTGAAATTGCTAGCATACCTTGCTTAGATGATGTAGATGACCTAGGAATTATGTTATGATTTATGAGTGATGAGAAGTGGGAGAAAGAAATTTCTTTCTTCCTTGTTCTAGCCTTGGCCGAGAGTTGTGTTCAAGGGGGGGGGAGCTTTTGATTTCTTTTTGTGTTTGTGTTGGTTGAGTGTTTGATTGGGTGATACATATAATTGTATGTATTAGCATTGTACAAGCCTAGGTATGGCTATAGGCATGGCTCCTTGTACTATTGGTCTCCTCCTTTTTGAAAAGCATGCAACTAAACACTATTCATCTTCCAATGGCCAACTAGTTTGCTAGGTTTCTAACTACTTGGTTGCATGGGCTTGCATGCAATACTACTCCTTGTATTATTATTCTTCCACCAATGCTTATTATCTAATCTTTAATTCGTATCGCATCTTAATTAATCTCTCGTAATAATATTTTGTCGCGTAGAGATTTCCCCTATAATTCCTTAAGTACTAATTGTGTAAATTCCTCTAATGTCCATAATTCCTTGTCATGATCCTTAATAAATCTTGTAACACTCTAATCATTCTCAAATCCCAAGTTTTATAAATCTCACTAACAATAAGACTCCTGCCTTCACAATCTCCCTTTTTATCTTACATAGGGAATACAACAAC
Organism: Kitagawia praeruptora; assembly: GCA_037693485.1. Taxonomy (NCBI): domain Eukaryota; kingdom Viridiplantae; phylum Streptophyta; class Magnoliopsida; order Apiales; family Apiaceae; genus Kitagawia; species Kitagawia praeruptora. Next base: position 98,959,090 of record CM075352.1, on the reverse strand, counting down.
ACAGTTTCCCAGACAATCAATTCTATTAATCACAGGGATGACCAGAAAGGTTCCATATTGACATTGCCACAAGATATTAAATAAAATAAAATATTACCAAAAATTAGGGTTCTTACAGTGGTAGTTTCACATATTTGCCCTCCTGCCCATAATGCTTCATGGCTTTTCTAATTTAAGAGTTTTTTGCAGTTGAGTGTTAACCCACACAAGAGAGTTTTCCAGCCTCTTTCCTCAACCTCTCCTTTACTCTTATGGAGGGCATTTTTTCGTATGTACTCCAGTCTAAATCAAGGGCATATTTTTTGAGTTGGGGAGGAGAGTAAGGGTATGGAGAAGACTCGAGTGAAGAGAAAACGTCTGCAGGGTCGCTATCTTCCTCCGTTGTCGCGCCAACATCTTCAGTTGCCGCGTCTGAATCAGTATTGTTAAGATCATCGTGGTCAGAGTTTTCGTAAAGAGAATCTTCTTCACTTTCTTCAACAACTTCCTCTATTTCCTCTTCGCTTTCTTCAGTAAGTACTTTATTTCTTTTCTTTGAGGAAGTAGGTTTAGAGGTTGAAACATACTCAGGTGGTAGTTCGGCCCAATCCTCAAGAGTTGAATCGTAATCATTTGGACGGGGAATGAATTCTTCATTGTTATAGCTAGAGCTGTAAGTTTCCAATGCAACCAGGGATGTTTTATTTTTGGCCATATCAATTAGGCGCGCCAACGTCTCTGGGCTAGAATAAGAATACTGGAAAGGTGGAGTGATGAATGGAGACGAAGAGATGCCGTATTTTAGGTTGAAGTCCTTAAAGGGATGAAAAGGCGATGAAGGAAAGTTTCTGTAATTGGCCAGCTGCAAAACAAGGAATGAGAAGATAGTGAATAAAAAAAATGTATATATGGTTGCTGCGCCAAAGATGGTTGTCGCGTCAAAGAAGAAAATTTGGAAGGTGCTATAGTAAGTTTGAATATTTGAAGAACCGTTGGTGAATTGAAAAATCAAGTATGTGTATGACAATTGGTTAGAGAGGCAATTGTTATGGTGATATTCATCAAAAAGTTAGTAGGACAAAAAGGTAGTCACCATAGGGATAATATTGTTGCCACATCAAGAAATTGTTGCCGCATTAAGAAAGTGTTGTTGCATGAAGGGAGGATTAAATTAAAAGTTGGGATTACTGGTTAAGGAATTGTTTATTGTCTAACTTATGGTTATAGCCTTTGGCTTAATTATGAAGTTGAGAATGCTGTCCATTTGGTAAGTTCAATTGCAGTTGTGAATTGAAATAGTTTCGAGGGCAAGGTGAAGTGTGTTACAGTGGCAATAAGTGTGCTATCTAAAGCGAAATAGCGTGGGGGTAAGTCCTATGTTCTTAAACAGCTTGTCGCGCCAATTACTAAAGACGCATTACATAGTTATACAATAGATATAAGAAACATAAATGAAAAAGTGTAAGTGAACATTCGTGAATCAAACAAGTATACATACAATTATATACATGTATAGACATGAAGAACACGGGCATATGAAATTTTAAATGCTTAGATCTACTCGAATACATGGTGAAAATTGACATATAAAGTATCAAATCGTACCTTAAATCAAGGAGATCACTATTACGGTCGTGGATTGGAGATGAATGAGATTTGCGACTATAATAAGTAGGAAACTGTTCGAGTTCTTTAGAAAGTTTGAAGAGAGAGAAAAATCGATTGAGGTTTAAAGGAGAATGAACAGAAAAAGGGGGATAATGTGGTTTAAATACCCACGACATAATTTGGCATACCGTATATGTATATACGTATAGGTATTAATATGTATTTTGTTGGGCATATATTTTGAAGAGAAATTAAAATTATTATGAAGAATTCTGGACTATTCATGAGTTATTGATGGGGGTGATGGTTGAAGTATTGATTGTTATTTGGTTTTGCGGCGCCAAGTTGTATGCTGTTGCGCTAACAATGTGAGGAATGGATGAAATTTTTATTCTATAAAGCCCCTTTGCATTTTTCAAATACAACAGGGGCTTGGGGGGTAGTTGTTATGCTCATAAATTCATAAGGGGCAAAATGAGTATTTTGCTGCGCCAAAATGTTAGTTGTTGCGCCAATGCTCCCATTTTGCCGCCACAACTTATATGTAATATACTGAGGAAATTTGGTGAAGGATGTTATATTGTTGAAGGCCTGATTCTGTATTCTAGCAAGTTTTCCTTGTTGGGGAATCAAAGGTAAAATAAGCATGTCGATACCCTCAAGAGATTCCATCATGTATTCCAGCAAGTTGCCCTTGTTAAAGGATGGAAAGATACTCTGCGTGACATAATTTGGTAGAACTTACCCTGTAGTCTGGTGTGTTAGCCTCATCGAGGGGTAAGGATCCGTTCGTGCATTTGGAGTAAGTCATGATTGTCCCTACAGCTAAACATATGAGGAAAGAGCTGGTAGCGGTTGATGTTAGCTCCGATAGATAGGGCTAATGTTGTATCCGTGAAGTCCTCGGAGTTAGTTGGACCTTGGGGTCATTAAACTAGGCTTCATCGCATGGGCTCTTCCAAATGGGCTTCGAAGACGGTTGGTTCAACCACGTTTCGTAGTGGGCCTGGGCCTGCTAGTAAGAGACCTACTTCTATCAAACTTAGGTTTCTTGCTCTCCAAGAACTACGTGAGGCTTGATCCTCTATAAATATAGAGGTACGTAGGCACATTAAGGGGGTTAGACGTTGAGAGCTCTAAGAGACCACCGATACCTCTTTGATCTCAGCCACTGATAAACACACAAACATCAATTCCGACTTGTAACCTCAAATTTTGTTATCACAAATTCCTCCGTTAACAACTTATACAAACAAACCAAATTAAACTTAACCTAATTAAAAATTGAAAGTTTTAACAAATCTAGCAAATTAATGAACAAACTTTTAGCTCTTAATTGCATAGGATAGTATGTACTTACTAATTGATGGAAAAATCGAGTAAAGAAGAGAGCAAATCGAGACTTCATCAAAGCAAATCGATCCTTCAGGTGTGAACAAAAAGAAAAGGCTAGAGTTTATATTTTGATTTGAATCAATAAAATGAGAGTGTGTTCTGTGTTTGGGTTTTCTGTGGTGTGGGTGTGTTCTGTGTTTTCATCGAGAGAGAGAGAGAGAGAGAGGAGAGAGTAGAGACGGGAAGGGACAAAGGAGAGAAAAGGTCCCAATATCATAATAAGAGTCTCACTTTAGAGAGATCCCTCTTAGGTGGAAAACCCCATATGGTTATATAGTAGAATCATTTTTTTCCAAAAAAAAAAATTCTGTTTAAAAAAGTTGCAAAAAAAAAAATAGAACTTTGATTCTATTATAGAATCAAAAATTAGTGGTTCTCCACGTAAGATGGTTCTCCATAGAACAATATCCATTATAACTAATATGTATTATAATTAATATGTAATTGATGAGAATCGAACTCTTGACCTACGGTAGTACCTCCTTTATTATCTCTCTTACTCTTACTAGCTTTATACCCGTGCAATGCACGGGTTGCTTTATTAACATTTTATAATATATTTTTTATTGTGATTTTTTTTGTCAAAAGTATTTTTTATAACATTTTTAATTATTTTTTATCTTTAATGATAATAAATTAATAATATGCATGTATTTTGTACTTATATATATATATATATATATATATATTAAAATTATTATGAAAAATATATTAATTTATAATAATAAATGATTAAGTTGATAATGAATATTTTATTAGTTTTATTCATTATTAAATTACTTTAAATTTTATTGTTGATGAAATTTAATATTTTTGTAACTTTTAAATTATTAAATTATTATAAGATTTTTTGTGGTTATTATATTTAGATTCTCTATAAATTATTTTATTTTGGATTTTCAAATTGTTTTTTAATTTATTTACAATTTTAGTACCACTTTTCTTAGTATAAATTTTAAAAACATGTTTGTTGTAAAATCTAAAAGTAAATTTTTTTATGTTTCTTTTAAAAAAAATTAGGTTTCTTAGAACTCTTTTATATGGTAAGGTTTTTTTTAAATTATATTTTAAATTTTAGTCTAAAATATCTTTGTTTTAATTTCAGTTAACAATACTTTTTTCAACTTTAATTTTTTCTGTTTTATCGTATATTATTTTAGTATATCCTCTTTTGATTGCTTGTTTTTTAAATTAAAAATAACATTAATTAATTAATTACTTAGTAGCATAGTTTTAGCTGGTCTTTTAAACCAATGCTCTGGCCCAGCTCGTTCTCTGGCCCATTTCTAATTTCTAATGAATTTACTTTTTTAACTCTGACGACGAGACGATCACGTAACCCCCTTACGCTAATTATATATAGGATATAATTTTATAATAGGAAATAACAGAATATAATGTAAATAATTGAGGGAGATAGAAAGAGTATTTATTTTCTAAACTTTTCAGAATTTAACTTATAATTATTTGTAAGTCACTTTTAATTATTACAAACATTCACAAACTAATACTACTAAATTCATTTTGTTTTCCAAACCTATTTAAATTTTGAATTTAAAAATTTCTCGTAATTCTTTATTAATAAATAATAAGTTAATATTAAATAATTGTTTTCCAAATGTAAAAAATATTAATATATTAATATATATTTGTAAAATTAAGAATTTTTGTCAAACACTAGAAGAAAGGACGAAGAGGCAAGCATGCAGCCAGATTGCCAGAGCCGCATTATATCCATGGTTCTAAAAATCCCCGATTTAGCCAATTAATCCCCGATTAATCCCCTATAAGATAACTAACCGATTCGATTTTTGAAATCCGATTAATCCTATGAATTTATTTAAAATGATATGTTTAATTGTAAATTAGACTAATATATTAAATATTAATATAATATTCGATTAATACTCCGATTAATCCTTCCGATTAATCCCCGATTACCCAATTAATCTTAAATCAGCAACTCAACCGATTTATACCGATTACCGATTTTTACAACCATGATTATATCCTTATATATCTCATCCAGTTTTTTGGTTGTACCACGTTACAGTATGAATTTTTAAATCTTAAAATATATAGACTGTTAAATGAAATATTAAATTTTATTTTAAAGTAAATTTAATAATTTAAATTAAATATAAATAGTTTTTCTAATTGAATAGAATTAGATCTAATATTAGAAAATAAATTTATTTAATTAATAATAGAATTATATTCAAGTACAAAAAAGTAAATTTAATAACCTAAACTAAATATAAGTAGGTTTTCTAAATTAAATAGAATTCTCAATATAAAAATTTATAATTTTCTTTTCTCTTCAATTTTCGAGAAGTTTCAGTTGGATAATAATTTTTAAACCATCACTAAATTAAAGATAATTTCTTGAGTTTTGTATGGTCTATAAAATCGTCTAAATCTGATATTTGGAATTCAAGATAGAGTAAAAATAGTAAATTAATCATATGAATCCTAATAAATATTAATATTTTATATATTTATACATAAATTTGGTTTTTTTTTTCTCTTTTCAAATATTAGAGTTTTTTATACCCTTCAATCTAAGATTAAAATTTATCTAATAAAAATCAAATTTATATAAATGAATCTTAATGAACATAATATTGAAAAAAATTGTGTGATAAAATAATTTATATAATTACAAATATTAAAAAAGAACTTTGCATTAACATACACTTTTTCGTATTTTAAAATAAATACACGTTTTAGTATTGCTAAAATATTAAGTTCAATCTTTGGATATAATATATTTAAAAATTGGCATCAAGATTATATCATATAAAAAAAATTATTTTTTAAAAAAGATATAATTAGTTAACAGAGGTATATTAAAACTAATTTTTTTTTATCATTAGTATTGCATGGTTTGTTAGAAAAATTCTTTATTTTTCTCTCTTTTCTCTAAGTCTCACAATCGTCGCATCCCTTCTCGATTCTTTAACCAGCGGGGCTTCTACCAATTTTTCAGGTGAAAAGCCCCAAATTCTTTCTTTTGTTTTGTTTAATTTGCCTCTTTCAATTATCTTCCTTTTTAGGTTAGGATTTCTATCTTTTTGGTTTGCTTTGGATTGTTTTTCTATATCTACATTATGGGAGCATCCGGTTTTCTTTCTTCTTCGATTCAAGCGGAGCTTGTTGGATTCGAGAGTTAACCACCTATCTTGTAGTTTCAATTGTCAGATCTAAATTTTTTTGGATTTTCTTTTGTATTTTCAATTTGTTTTTATTTCGGTTTTTAGCTTGTATTTTTCGGTTTGGTTTTTCTCGTTTGTGAGAGGTTGGTTATTTGCTTCTTGATTGTGAGCGGGGGTATTGATTTAGTGATGAAATTTTGCATGGGATTGTAGTTCTGGTCGATAGCTAAAGCGATAGCTCCATTAGGAGCATGATGAAGTGGGTACCAGTAATCTAACGAGGATGTATGAAGTGGACACTTGTATTTATATATACATTATCTTCAAAATATCGTTTAACTTTCTTTTCATGAGACCTTCTTCATGAGAACAGGCGATTGTAATTTACTGTTTGTTAGAATCGATCATTGGTGTAGATGTCGTATGCTTTTTTATTATTGAACTAACAACTTTGTTCTTAACAAAAAAAAGCTTGTTACAGCAATATTTTTATTGATTGATATTGGTGTTGAATATTTTGGCTTATAGCCTTTTACAATAAATATTTGTTCATTGACAAATCTCGTGATAAGCGAGTATCGAACCCAGAATCTTTGGATCGATTAAAGGTAAGCTCAACCAACTGAGCCACCTCAACTTACTTGGATCTATATTGTATTTAATTGAGTGAGATCGAATAAATTTTAGAAAAAGTAATTCAAGCCTTCCATAGCTTTTGAAGACGTTCTATGGTTATCATCTATCTATTACTATATATTATAAGCTAACGCAGGGGTAAATATTGTCAGTTTATAGGAGGTGATAGACCAGGAAGGTCAGCAAGGTGAGAAACCCCTGGAAGAGAAGAAGGAGTATTGGGTGCCGTATTTTGATGGGGCATCAAAAACAAAAAGCTCTATTTTCATGACAAAAAGCTCTATTTTCATGGGGTATCAAAAACGAAAACTAGTGGTGCAGGTTTAGTTCTGCAAAGCCCCGATGAGTTAACACTTGAGTATGCCTTGAAGTTGGACTTCCAACCAACCTACAACGAGGCGAAGTATGAAGCTCTAATATCCAGCCTTGGATTAACAAGAGCTTTGAGGGTGAAGAACCTGAGAGTCTGAGGAGACTCAAAGCTGGTAGTCTCTCAAGATAATAGAGGGTTTGAGACTATAGAAAAGAGTATGGCCAAATACTTGAGGATTGTGTAAGCTGCGAAAGCCCCAGTTAAATGAGTGCCAGGTATATCTCAAGGGAGGAGAATACAAAGGTCGATGCCTTATCTCAGTTCAAGGGTCGAGACCCATTCTAGGAACGTCTACTTCCTAGTTCTGAGAACTCTTACAGCTGATTCAAAGCTTATTGCTCCTATCAGAATAGGAGGGTACTAGTTAGATCCTTTCAAAGCATACCTTGATAATGGCTGGTTGCCAAACGATGCCATGGAGGCACGTAAGCTAGCTGAAAGGAGCTAAAGGCTCGGAGAGGCCACACGTCATCCAAATCAAAGCCCTTATTTCGACCAGACACAATCAAGACAACGGTGATCACATAGGACTAATTTAATATATGACACCCAAAGTAATCGTACAAGCTTTTACATTTAGTAAGCATGAACACTCTCACAAATTATAGGATACAGGTAGGCACAACAACATACACAAATTAAATATGTTTCAAAATTCATGTTAAATACAGAGGGAGAGAGAGAGCACATGGAACCATTATTTGCTAATACTCGATGAAAGTTCGGACACATACCTGCCGAGACCAATAAAATCTGTACGAGTCTCTAACTATCCAAAGGATTTCTTATATAGGCATAAAAAACCCTAATCTAATTAAGGTAACTTTAAAACTTATACGTCGGTTAAATCGACCTTATACGTCGGTTAAATCGACCTTATACGTCGGTTAAATGGCGACGTATGGAGGGGCGACGTATAAAGTCACAGTCTTTTACGTCGGTTAAAAAGGCGACGTAATAGGTACAATATAAGTCGGCTTAATAACCGACGTAAAAGACCAAAATAACCGACGTATAAAAGTCTTGAGTAACCGACGTATAAAACAAAAAAGCGACGTATATTGTTATCCTTTTACGTCGGTTCTTCTAAACAACCGACGTATATTGTCCAAAAAAATTTTAAAAAAAATTATTTTGTTTCTTTGTAATCTAATCAAACCTATAAACCTGTGCAATAATAAAAAAACATACATTAACAAAATTTTGTACAACCAAAAACTACAATAACCAAAATGTTTACAAATTCCCGATCTAATGGGTCAACCATGACCATGTCATGTAAGAGATATTGTACAAGTTACACTGATATTGAATGATAATTCAATGATGAAATTTAAAACTAAGCTGCTTCCAGACTCCTTGCTTTGTACAGTAATAGAGACAAGCTGATCCATCCGTTCTGAAAGGGCATAACAGGCTGCCTCTATCTCATCTTAACCGGTCATAAAAATGAGTATCTGGAGCACTGGTCATGGCCTGCTTCACTGCAGCTTCAATGTAATCTTCACAGGGGCTTTTACTATATAAGGTTTGCATAGGGAATGTTCTTCCTGGTATATGGAAGATTGGTACACTGCAAAACACAAGTTAATCAATTGCACAAATTAATACAGAAGCAATTCATAGATGATTGCATTACCCAATCGATTTAACACAATAATATTACCTTCTGAAAAAAAGTGAGAATTTTTCAGCGCGCATTTAAAGTGGCAGATGTCACTAAATATAAAGCAATTTTGCAAACCAGTCAATATCTAACAAATAAATCAATTACAACTGGTTCGAATTACAAGTAGGAAAAATTTGAATAAATCTCAACTCAAATTTAACTGACACAAATATAATTTTATCTCTTTACTTAACTTCATAATATCATATTATGGGAGAAACTTTGTAATTATAAGTTGCTTTCTCCTAGTCAAGTATCAATAATCTTGGCGACAAATGTGTACATTTTATATATAATTTCCTGTTCTACCATGTCAAGAACCATGCCTAAGTATCTTTCCATAAAATCAGGTTTTTGGAGATGTTTGAAACACGTAAGAATTATGACTTGACACTTTAAGCTTATGCAGCCAGATCATACATACATCTCTAAGCACAAGTTTAGTTCATATAGTGTGTGTGTGTGTGTGTGTGAAAATTTTATGTCATTTACCTTTAATATAAGCTCTTCAAAGCATTCCAGCCAGACTTCATGTACTGTACAATATTAGCTTGTCTGCTCGATCATGTTTGGAGGAGCTACTCTCATTAACCCAGGGAACAACTTTGACATCAACATCAGTCGCAAAAACAGAATCTAATTTTAAGGGTGAAGTCTGGGGAGCAATAGTCTGTTCTGCAGTCTCCGATCTGTCCATTTGTGAAGTGTCTTGACAAGTGGATGGAAGTTCCACAATCAGTTAAGGTATTAATATCATGTATTATCTTAGGCTAGGCTAATTCAGTCTATCATGTTACTATTAGTTCTGGAAATGTAGTTACATTGAATTCTTCCTTGCAAATATTAGGAATATAATATACACGGAAAATTAAAAGATTAAAATGACCTTAATTTAGCCATGTAAAGATTAGTTAGTATACCAGTGAAGTTACAGGACATTGGTGCAAGCACATATACATACCTTCAATTATCTTGCCAGTTTCTCCTGTATATACCACTAGAATGGAGCAAAGTCGCTTCAAATCCTCCGGTTGGATAATTCCTTCTAGAAGAGACCTGAAACACCAAACAACTCATTTGTCAACAAGTGACTAACAACTTGTTAATCATCTGTAAAGATGATCTAAATAAACTTTGACAAGGACATGTAATCATACCTGTATGATTTTGAAGGACCCGGGGATGCAGAGTTGCCAACACACGAAAAAGATAAAGAAGCGGGTGCAGGTCCTCTAATATTTTACAAGAGGTAAAACAGGTTAAGTTTAGATAACTATGATTAAGCATGTTAACTATATGTACAGTTGCAAACCTTAAAGCACTAAGCTCCCATCATGTCAGAGTTGGATTAGAGGAAACAAGTAAAAGTTACAAATGCAAGAACACAGTCAATACATTATCCTAACGTTACAAGAAGACACTCTTTAAAATTAACGTATAATATAAACTCATTGCAATAAATTACAATCAGGATGACCTTTTGATTCTTATTTTTTCTTTTTCATTGCTAGTCGTATAAGGAGAAAAAGCAAAAAAAAAATAGGTAAACAATAATGATCTCAATTATAAGAAGGGATAACTGTTCATAGTTCAATAGAATGAATAATATAGAAAATTTTTGCAAGCACCACTGATAAATTTTTCCTTATCTTGAAATTGATGTTCATCTTTGCTTCTCTCTTTTGCAAGTTTTCTTTCGTACACTATTTCTTGTTACTATTTCTTGTTCACGCTCTCGTGCTTTAGACTTATCGATTAGTGCTTTAATATATCTGGACTGCAATGTTTAAACATGAATAAAACCCAATGAGAACTTAGAGATACATACACATACACATACATTAAGTTCATCAAAAAACCGTGTCCTCGTAAAAAAGGCATATGCTTGTGATCTAATCCAATCTTAATTAAGGAATTAAAACTTACCGGCCTCTTCGCCTTATCCCGAGTAGTTTTATGAACAACAGCCTGCTTCATCTCATCAAAAACTCAACAATTAAACTATGAAAATTAAACAACTTAAATGAACCACGAAAGTCAACAATTGAAGCATAAGAAAAGAGAAAAAAGCTTACGTCTTTGTTGGACTTGTTTTTAGAGGCCTGGCGCGAAATAACTCTCTCAACGTCGTCGTCGTCTTCATCGTCGAGAAAAGCGGAGGGAGGTCGACGCGGTGGTCTCGTCGCCGATAAGCGGTTCGATTGAGAAACAATTAAATAAAATATACAAAAGTAAAGAAACACATAAAATGATAATTACAAAAAAGGGTTTGTATAGATTACCTTGTCCTTAACCATTTGAAGAAGGGATTTATTAGTGAGTAACCCAAGAGAAGCTAACACCCCATAAAACCAATTGAAAAAGAAACATATGTAATATTAATAATTATTTTTCTCACGTTTCGAGTGTTTGTGAGAGAGAGATTATCAGGAGTATAACAACGGGTGAATTGGGAACGAAGAGTGTTTAGGGCTGAAGAGAGAAAGATTGGGATTTATTAGTGAGTACTGCTGAAGAGTGTGTACAGCGGGTAGTGTTTGAATTCGGGAAGAGTTAAATTGGGGAAGAAAAGTGTTAAGGGCAACAACTGAAGATTACGTTTCTAATTAACTTAAAGGTTTTATACGTCGGTCATATAAAGTGCGACGTTAAAATGAAACTTTATACGTCGGCTTTTCCAAATCCGATGTAAAAAAGAATTTTATACGTCATTTTTTACTCAACCGACGTATATAATAGTATTATATACGTCGTCTTTTACTCACCCGACGTATAAAGTAGCATTATATACGTCGCCTTTTCCTTAACCGACGTATAAAGTGACTTTATACGTCGGTTTATTCTTGAACCGACGTATATAACTGCTTTATACGTCGCCTTTAGGCGGAACCGACGTATAAAACTACTTTATACGTCACCTTTGGCCAGAACCGACGTATAAGAGGCGATGTAAAAGATCAATTTTGTACGAGTGATGTTTCAAAATTCATGTTAAATACAGAGAGAGAGCACATGGAACCATTATTTGCTAATACTCGATGAAAGTTCGAACACATACCTGCCGAGACCAATAAAATCTGTACGAGTCTCTAACTATCCAAAGGATTTCTTATATGGGCATAAAAAACCCTAATCTAATTAAGGTAACTTTAAAACTTACGTATATATAATCTCTCCCAATAATACATAAATTAAATATATCCTAATTCACACAAATCTTTTAAATTAAATGATTCTGATTTCCTAAAAAAAATTTCACACTTCTTTCCTCTAATAAAAATATCATCTTTACTCAAAATATCTTGCACAAAAATAATTCTAAAATAATTATCTAAATAAAAAAAATGACTTAAAAATTAATATCTAATAATAAAATAAAATAATAAAAAAATTAACGGGGTTTTACAGGGATGGAGGAGTATTAATTTATCCTGAAAATAATTCAACTAAAAGGTTTGTTTTTAATTGTAATTTATTATTTATCCTTTTTCAAATTAATATCTTTCAAATTTAAATTGTTCACTTAATGAATGAAAATTATTTTTTTTAATCAAAATTTTATTATTCCATTATAAAAATATAATATGATGAGATTAATTGTTTGTCAAATACTTATTTTATCGAATTCCTACCATCACTAATTTTCTAAACCACATAAGCCTTTGTTCAAAAAATGTTTTTTAATGATTCCTTGTTTATTCACCAATTCCAAAATGTAATATATATATATATATATATATATATATATATATATATAATTCCAAAATGAGAGGGATGCAGGAGTATTAATTTATCCTATAATGAAAATAATTCAACTAAAAGGTTTGTTTTAGTTGTAGTTTATTAGTTATCCTTTTTCAAATTAATATCTTTCAAATTTAAATTGTTCACTTAATTAATGAAAATTATTTATTTAAATTAAAATTTTATTATTACATTATAAAAATATAATATGATGAGATTAATTGTTTGTCAAATACTTCTTTTATCGAATTCCTACCGTCACTAATTTTCTAAAACACATAAGCCTTTGTTCAAAAAATGTTTTTAATGATTCCTTGTTTATTCATCAATTCTAAAATTTAATATATATATATATATATATATATATATATATATATATATATATATATTTAATTCCAAAATGTAATATATATATATATATATTTAATATATATTCCAAAATGTAATATATACATATACATATATATATATATTTATTACAATAATTTAATAATTTAAATAATTCAATAAATGTTTTCCATCATTAAATTGTTTGTTTATATTATTAAGATATATAGCTCAATAATTTTATGATACCTTTGTAATTAAAGAAAACTATATGTACTTGAAAATATTATTATATTGATTAATTAATAATTTAAATATGATTCTTCATTTATTTTACATATGCATATTTATAAACCATAAAGAATTATCTCCTGTTTAGATAAATTTTATTTAAACAGTTCATATAATTAATATCAAAATATGTTAATTTGATATTTTAAATGTTAATTATCTTTTACAATGTAAAAGTAAAATTTTAGCAAAAGAATTATAGTTTAATAAATATCTTGTGAAATGAACTACAAATACATGAATAAATGCTTCACTTTAGTTGTGGTCGATAATACTTGTACTTGGAGTTTATTCGAATTGGGATCGGGGAAAGGTTGAGACATGATAATAAATTGTTGCTTTTTTGTGATAAAATAAATTATTGATTTACATATTATATTTCAAATTTGTAGTTAATAAAAGTTTTTTATGATATTTGATTTTGTTAAACTTCATGTGATATATATATTTGTTGTTGATTAAAAATTGTTAATTAAAATTGTTTTTATGCATGCTGCACGAATTCTCAAATTTATCTACCTTAGCAACTTTTTCTTACATTTAAATATGTTAAATTTAAAGTATTTTCAATTAGTCTTTAATTTTTATATTAAATTCTAATGAAATGCAAAATATTATGAGATATTGTACTACTTTCTTGATATTTATTTATTTAATATATTAAATTTAAATTTTACTGTATTGGTTACACTTAATATATGCCCATATTTTCTCTCGAATGTTCTCGAATGTTCTTAACAATATTAAGGTTATCGATTTTCTCGAATGTTCTGGAATGTTTTTAACAATATTAGGGTTACCTATGCCCTTCTATATAAACACAATCACATTAGTGTCTAATTAATTCATCGCCTCCCCTCAGTGGCATCCTTCCCGTCTCTCCCAAACATTTTCATTGCCTCCCGTCTCATCCTTATAACTCTATCTTCTTTCCCAGAAATTATTCCTATAGATATCATAAGATCGTTCCTAATTTTGCAAAACTCATTAATCATAATTTTTGTTGAGTTTTGCAAATTGGGAACGCTTTCATGTTTGATTTCTCTTTTGAAAGATTTATTGGTAATTTTGTAGGGAATGCCATGAGATTGTTCCTAGTTTTGCAGAGCTCATTAATTCTAATTTTTGTTTATTCCAAATTTTGGGATTATATTATTATTTATGAGCTTTGTAGACTGGGAACACTTTCAAGTTTAATTTCTCTCCTTAAAAAAGATCCACGAACATAACATACATATTTTTTCTCATATATTAGATTTCACTATTTATGTTTTCTTTTTTTAAAAAGAATGTTTATACATCATCACTCATCTGATGTAATATGTTTATAATTTGTATCATTTTTTAATTAAACTTTTTTGATTTAAAAAATAATAATTACACACAAATTTCTTCTTATATGTTAAATTTGACTATCTATGCCTCCTTTTTAAAAAAAACGTTTAAACATCCTCTCTCATCTATCTATACTATTATATTAAAGCCGAAATATTGAAAGTTTTGGTTTTCTTCTAAGTTTTGGTTTTCACTCTAATTATTTAATTTTAAATCTATTATAATATAAAACAAATCAAATAAATTCCGTTATTATCTTTAATCCCACCATTACTAATACAACTAAACTTAAAACCCCCGTTCCTTACAGAACTCTACTTCGCAATATCCCTAGAATCCATTTTCTTTGCGTTGATGGCTATTTCCTGGAGGTAAACTGTCAATCCTACAAATTTGATGTCATGTGATATTCTTAACTAATTAATTTGATCGTCAAAACATTTAAAAATCATCTCTCACATTTAGATCTATACTATTACTATACTATTACTATTAAATTAAAGCCGAAACATTGAAAGTTTTGGTTTTCACTTAAGTTTTGGTTTTCACTCTAATTATTTAATTTTAAATTATTTATAATATAAAACAAATCAAATAATTCTGTTATTGTCTTTAATCCTAAATACAGAGTAGTATTTTATATTTACACCATTACCCGTTAATAACAAATTTACACTAAGATTTTATATTATTAGTTCTAATCAATACATATCATTTATTAAATAACTATTATTATTATTATTAATTTTATTAATTAATATTACAAAGTTAAATTCCATAATAAAATATTATACTCTATTTTATTTAATCACATAATTTAAAAAGTATTTAAAAGTAACCCGTGCTTTGCACGGGTCTAAGCTAGTAATATATTAATGTACGGGAACTCAAAAGAAGATAAGAAGATGGGTTGGCACATGTGACTTATTTGTAACCAATTATATGATATAATAAGTTGTACGATTAATATCATTTTTTAATTAAACTATTCTGATTTTAAAAAAAGTAATTATGAAAACTATTAAAAAAACAAAGAATAAGAAATAAATAAATGGAATTTGAATATATTAAAGCCGAAACATTGAAAGTTTTGGTTTTCTCCTAAGTTTTGGTTTTCACTCTAATTATTTAATTTTAAATCTATTATAATATAAAACAAATCAAATAAATTCCGTTATTATCTTTAATCCCACCATTACTAATACAACTAAACTTAAAACCCCCGTTCCTTACAGAACTCTAGTTCGCAATATCCCTAGAATCCATTTTCTTTGTGTTGATGGCTATTTCCTGGAGGTAAACTGTCAATCCTACAAATTTGATGTCATGTGATATTCTTAACTAATTAATTTGATCGTCAAAACATTTAAAAATCATCTCTCACATTTAGATCTATACTATTACTATTATATTAAAGCCGAAACATTGAAAGTTTTGGTTTTCTCTTAAGTTTTGGTTTTCACTCTAATTATTTAATTTTAAATTATTTATAATATAAAACAAATCAAATAAATTCTGTTGTTGTCTTTAATCCAAAATACAGAGTAGTATTTTATATTTACACCATTACCCGTTAACAACAAATTTACATTAAGATTTTATATTATTAGTTCTAATCAATATATATCATTTATTAAATAACTATTATTATTATTATTAATTTTATTAATTAATATTACAAAGTTAAATTCCATAATAAAATATTATACTCTATTTTATTTAATCACATAATTTTAAAAGTATTTAAAAGTAACCCGAGTTTTGCACGGCCTAAGCTAGTAATATATTAATGTACGGGAACTCAAAAGAAGATAAGAAGATGGGTTGGCACATGTGACTTATTTGTAACCAATTATATGATATAATAAGTTTGTACGATTAATATCATTTTTTAATTAAACTATTCTGATTTTAAAAAAAGTAATTATGAAAACTATTAAAAAAACAAAGAATAAGAAATAAATAAATGGAATTTGAATTATATTTGTAATCTTTTAATATGTTTTTTCTTAAATTTAACCATTACCTCACACTAAATTAACGTGATATCTTGGGGCATACACATGTAATTATTTAAGAAGCTTGTTACTATTTAAAGTAACATTGGGTTGGCAATATTTTTTCTAAAGAAAATACAGGAAGACTAGTACCACAACTTAGCTTTTTAAAATTAAAATTTATAAACATTATACTTTGTTTTCTCTAAAGAAAATACAATAAACTTAGCTTTTTAAATTAAAATTTATAAACATTATAATAACAACCTTATGCTTAATAAATGCACTATCAAAATGTACAAAAATTCCTAAATATTCATGAAGTAGTGCATAAACACAATTTCGCCAGATTTCAAAGGCATGTTTTTGTTTATATATATATACTATATAATATCTTTGATTGTCTACATATCTACATAAGTGTGCTGGTAATGATGGGTTAATTAGCTTAATTATAGACAACTTTTGCTTAGGATATGGATGTACATGTTTTGTGTTCTCTTTAGATTGCGGTAAAAGGTGAGGATGATGGGTGTTGTTTTAAAAATTTAATCTCAGTTTAAGCATTGTGATGATTTTGAATTTGTTGTTTGTGTGATCAGTGGGTTCTTAGTGTATGATTGTCTTGCTTAGGATACCTGTTTGCTGCAGTATTTCCATCTGCTGTATTGTTTCATCCATTTTTAATTAGGGTGTTGTAACACATATATAATCAAATACAGAACTAGGATCATCGGTGGTTTATCTTTTTCCCTATTGAGAGTTAAAAGGAATCAGTTTAGGTTTAGTGAGTTACAACTTTATTACAAGGAATAAAGATTTTTGAAATATTTTAAACCTTAATCAATACAAGAATTGACATAATTTGGCCTCAAAATGTTTAAACTTTAACTGAACAAGTGCAAGAGCGCATTCATCATCTATCAATCTCTTGAATATGGAGCATCTAAAGAAGCCTTTTCAGATAAGTAGCAAGACAAAGATAATCACCTTAGAAAACTGCTACACAAAATCCCAAAAACACGTGTAAATTGAATACTACCTGAACTGGGCCTCCAGCTGTCAGTGGTCCGGCAACTCCA
This sequence comes from Kitagawia praeruptora, assembly GCA_037693485.1. Taxonomy (NCBI): domain Eukaryota; kingdom Viridiplantae; phylum Streptophyta; class Magnoliopsida; order Apiales; family Apiaceae; genus Kitagawia; species Kitagawia praeruptora. The sequence goes on along the minus strand of CM075352.1, from coordinate 98,941,499 downwards.
CCTCCAATTACTATATATTATATGTCAACACAGGGGTAAAAAGTTCCAGAAAATTGTCAGTGAAACTACCCATTTAACCTTATTTTACGGAGAATTACATTAGTGTCCAGCTACATTTTAATATTACATTACCATCTGCTATCCATTGATCTTTGTCCGATCTAATCGCCCATCGGAGCAGTTGCCTAGACCTAAAAACTAGCTTCTCTTTAATCGGTGATTGTTTGTTTCATTTACCTCCAATATATTCTTGTTTGATTTGTGTTTACTATTCTTGCTTGTGTTATTTTCATTGTGGCCCGAGGCTGAGTTGGAAGAGGGGATTGATGGGCGTGTGATTACATCATTTGTATCCTATATAGCTTTGCTATTATTTTTTTTGCGATTGTTCATGGTATGTTTTCTTTTCCCTGATTGTCATCTCCTATTGCGGTGTGTGTTCTTTTGTTTACATGGCCCTAATTACTTCCTGTGTTGGTCCGGTGTGATGTCTGGGTTATGTTGATTAGCCTTATATATTTAGTTAATTAGGTCATCTTGCGTGCTGAATCGCTGGGCACTCTTTTAACTGCTATATTCATTTAATCATATTGCTCTTCTAAGGAAATTCTCCAAAGATGACCTAATATATTTGTATATATTATTCCTTATATATTTGTATATGAACATATTTTAAACTGCTGTACTAATCAAAATTAGGGGGAAGTCTTTTCCAGGGAAACTTGGTGCATTACAAAAATAGTTATGGAAGATTTAATTATAATGTATACAATTGGGAAGAGGGGTAAATGAAAGAACTCTTACATTAGCCTGGAACTGAACAACACATTTGCTCAGGTAAGAATGAATTATAAATCTTTAGTTCTTCACAGCTACATTAAAGAGAGTGTAAGCTCTACAACACATAGTAGGGCATGCAATAAAATGTTTTTTCTTTATCACATTAATTGTATTGAATTCAGCTCTTTGGGAAGATTAGATTTTATTAGAAATTATAGTACTTTTCTTAATTCTCATTATAGCCTTTGCTCTATTATAGCCTTTCACTTTTTTTTAATAAACTTAAAGTGTAAAAATGTGAAACTAGCAAAAAAAAGTGTAAAAATGTGCTTGTGGATCAAAGATACCTTGTTAGAGAGGTAGTATATGGATAGTGCAAAGTCTATATAATTGATTCCGTGTGTTATTATTCAGCAAGGGACTTAAACCGTAAACTTCAAAACAAAAATGTGTAGAAAAATTTCCAGAGCTATTGAAACAATAAACACTAAATAAAATCCAGAAAGCCTAACTTTGGCCACTTAGTACCGACAAATGTGACAACATACACTATGCAGGACAGTTGGAGGTATTAAGGGAATAAGTTGGGAAGCGAAGAAAATATTAGAATCAATGTTTTTTTAGTTTAATATGTCCACGAAAATTATCAGCAAGTCATTTCTCTCATTTACGAAACTGATATGGTACATATTTGGCACTTTTTAAAACTAAGCTTGTAAGTTAATATAAACAAGTAATATATTCAATGAATATAGATAGTTGTTGTAACGTTTGCGATTGTCTTTAAGTTTTTATTGTGGTGAGCAGAGTATGTGCATTATGTAATTACTAATTCAGGTACAAACTACTCATTATAAGGGCCAAACAAGCATACCAAAATATGAATTAAACACATATGTTGCCATCATTGTGTTTGTACTTTGTACGTTCTGTCAATTGCTCTATTCCTGGTGTGGTATTTTAATACAACGCTCGGTTTCAGGGCTGCAAGTCCTGGTGTCGAGTGCCTTGCCTTTCTTCAATGGAGCATCCGCCAAAGAAGATGGGGAGACCAAAAATATTTCTCGGTAAAGAAATGGTGGAAGAGCGAAGACTTTCGAAGCATTTGTGAAAATACTCTCCCAAACTTACAAGGTATATCAAGTCGATGATGTAATTTTAACTTTGTACTAGATATTTTGCTTCCACACTCAGTATAAAGCCCTTTATTAGATAATCTAAACTCTGCAGGCTCACGGGCAGAATGCGCATTAGCAGCTGAACATGGTAAATACCTTTAGTTCAAATACTCTTTTGTCTGTGTACTAAACACCCCCCCCCCCCCAATTTCCATCACACAAATTCCCTTTTTTATTTGGCCTTCAAAGGAAGAGACTTACACTGAGCGCATTGCCTGCGATTATGGTTATCTTTTGAGACTTTCATGACAATCAAGTCAAACAACTATTTGGTTGGATTAATTAGATTTTTTAGTGAAGTGTTCTATATCTAAATATATTCATAAATATAAGGCCTCATGCTAAAAAAGAATCATTATGTGAGACAAATTTTAAGGATATTGTATATGTATTAAAATATTATCCCTTGCCAATTTGCTGGAAAGTTTCACCATGATAATAGTGGAGCCTCTGATTTGGATGAATGCCATGGAAATGTTGGGTCGGATGATGATCTTGGATCATCGGGTAGTGGGATAGCAAATTCCTGATGTATTTTTAACCAATCGCATGATTTGCAACGTTATAGGAATTGATACTAATCTATATTTGCAAACAATAGTGCATATATAATCTTCACCCGTGAGAAGAACATGATGGTTATAATATGTAGTCACAAATTAGGAAAATATGAGCTCTAACCTTCTATGCAAATGTTTTTGGGAATCAGTGCTCTGTACTTATTCAAATTTTAGCCGGAATGGATAATGCATAATATGAACTACGCTTTGTAATATTTATGCCCCAAATTGTTGACACCCGATGTATAACTTTTATGGACAGTGACAGTGGATATTGTCGGACAGAAAATATAACATCGGTGTCATAGTAGTAGTTCTATGCAAATTTTAACTGTTGGTTGAATTTGATTTTTAAAATGATGTGCCCATGCTTCTTTCATTTGACCTGTCTCGGTACTGACATTTACAACTACAAGTCTACAACTACTGGACCACCCAGGTTCGCGCACTAAACGTCAGGGCATCAACCTGATGAAGAAAAAATATTTTAGTAAGCTTCTTGATTAGTTTATTTTTCTGGTTTAGAGTTGTGCACTGGCGCTTAGGTTCATTCCTCTAAATTTGAAGGGAAATGAATATCTGGATGAACCATGGTAAAATATTATTAGCCTTTTAATTTATGGGTTGACGACAACTAATGCTTTCACTTGGAGTATTTCACATTTTTTATCCTTTTGAAGTCTTGCATTGTTTAATTAAATAAAGCTGCTGGTGAAAATAGAGTATTAAATCTCTAGACCGCACTCAAGCACAAAGCTTACCTATCCTGATATAGCCCTGAATCGTAAGTTTTGATTTCCTTTTTTGTATTTTGGTAATTTTTTTTTATCGTTATCCCTGATGTTATGTAAATTGTATTTGTTATCCTCTGATGAAGTTTTTCCTTTAATTGCATAAATTATGCATTCCAAGGATTATTCTTTTGTCCAGAAGCAGCTTCTCTGTTGCTTCACAATTTTTGCATCTACCATATTAGTCCTCCAGGGCACGAGGTCTGCAAATTGCTTGCTTCTGAAAATTTTGTTACTCATTACCTCCTCTTACCTTGTTTTTAGTCATTTACTTGTTCCTACCTACTGAATGCTATTATTTACGTTTTATATGCTTTTACAAGTGTTCTTGCAGTTGGGTGCTGCATCAATATGTCCAGATGATCCTGTTCCAAGTGTTGATGATTTAGCAGATCAAATCCTTGAGGTGCTAAATTATTTTAGGTAAGTAGAGACACATTTCTTTTGCTGCATTGTCAAAGTATTTATAAGGGAGTTTTTCCATTCCCTCAAAAGCATTTGAACGTATTAATTTTACAATTGAAAAATGCTATCTTCTACTTTGTCGTATTTGCTATGTGTTGCATGGTAGGACTAATTTGCTGAATCTCATATTGTCAGGCTTGGTGCAGTAATGTGCATGGGGGCAATGGCAGGAGCTTATGTCCTCACCCTATTCGCTGTATGTTTCCTTAGTTGTAATCACCCATATCCGTCTTTGTTTCCTCATCCTATATGTGACCTTATTGACTAATTCAAGGTTCATAATTACATATCAAGTACAGGGAGCGGGTTCTCGGTTTGATACTTGTTTCCCCCTTATGTAAGGCACCTTCTTGGACGGAATGGTTATGCAACAAGGTATCAAGTCACAGTTCCTTCTATAATTATTAAGTTATTAATTATTTTAGTACTTCAACTTATCCTTTGTGCATGTAGGTTATGTCGAATCTTTTATATTTCTACGAAATGTCTCATTTGTTAAAGGAGTGTCTGCTCTACCGGTACTTCTGCAAAGTAATCTACCACTTGAGCAAAGAGTTCTATTTTCTTATGTATTATGACATGTTCATTCGTGAATGGTTTGATTGACATATCCTTAATATTGTCAGGAACTTCGTGGCAATGCGGAAGTCCCAGAGTCAGATATAGTTCAAGCATGCAGGAGAGTTAGTGCTTGGCTCTTGCAACTCTTTTCAATTTGGACTTAATTCTTTTCTCAGCGTATAAATTTTTAAAAAGTTTTTTTTGGTTACTTATATAACTTTCCTTTGTTTATCTTTCTACCCAGTTACTGGATGAGAGGCAGCGTGAAAATGTTTTGCGGTATCTTCAAGCAATTGACGGGTAAATATTATACTTGCTAAAATTTCCATTTCGCCTCTCTCTTAGAAAGGAGAAGGATACTCATGTAGTCATGTTTTATCCCTTGCTATGATCTAAACCTCCATTGTTTTAACGAGCAGAAGACCTGACATTACCGATTGCTTAAAGAGGTTAAGATGTCGAACTCTCATCTTTGTGGGGGAGCTCTCCTTTCCATTCGGAAGCTGTCCATATGACTGGAAAGCTCGGTAGAAGATACAGTGCCTTAGTTGAGGTATCTAAATATTCATATCAACTACTGTTTTTGATGTATCTTTACATTTATTTGTTCAATAGTTTTGATATTAAAAATCACATTATAATAGATAAATAATTTTAGAAAATGTGATCATAGTATGTGATGAGATAATTGATTGAATGTTTGAATTCTTACCACTTCAGATCTGGTTTATGCAGGTCCAGGCCTGTGGATCAATGGTGACAGAAGAGCAGCCACATGCAATGTTGATACCTATCCAATGTCAGGCTCGATATTTATGATAATAGGAGGCACGAGGCCATGTCCTAATTTTGGATATCAGATGAAATATCCTACCAAAAATAAACAAAGTTAAGCTAAGCATGGTTTCACGAGGGAATTTCCCAGATAAGGCGTTCTTTTCCATTGCTACTTTCTCTTATCTTTCTTCTCGTATCTCTCTTTTTACATCCCAAGTTTACCTCGTACTTGGTTTTAATTTGGTCAGAGTTTCCACATTTCAGTCAAACAATTTGACACAGAATAAGTGATGTATCTTAGTATTTAACACAGGTAATTCTTTGTAATTAATTATTGCTGATCATTCCAATTAGACATATAATCAATCTTTGACACTATGTGCCTACTTAGCTTTTTAACATCACTTCAATCACACTGGTTTCTTCTGTGAATGCCAACTATACAGTACTGTGTGTAGCAAAATATTGTGAGGTGTAAGATGTGTGGATAAGATCATTCCCAGGTGCTTAATCTTGTTCTTACGACGGTTACATAAAATAATTTATTATCCAAAAAGAGGTCTTGAAAAATAGATGAATCATACTAAATTTGAAGTTGAAGTTCAATTTGAAAGGCCAATACAAGGGTCTGTAATATAATGTAATATAAGTAATATCTATATGTAAAATATATACAGGAGTGGTTGTCTATGCTTGCTGCCATGTGTTTCATGATGATATCTATATGTGTAGTCCTGAAATCTCGGTAAATGAAAGATTGGTTGTTGGCAAGTTTTCGCTAATTTTACTATTCTAGAACAAGATATCCTCCACTTAATTATTGATACTAACCTTCTTAACATATAAAAGGAGAACGTAATCTAATCGCATCCCTATCAAAGGGATATTATAATCCATTCCATACTATTTTAGTATAATTGCTTCTGTAACTTCAACCTAGGAACACATAGATGTACTACAAAAATACCAAATACACATGACTTTTAATGATGTAAATTAATTGCCTGGCCAGATATTTTGAGTCGACGTGGTTTCGGTAATTAATACTATGTTATGGAGTTTCAGGAATTACATAGAAGGCTCTCCTTTCCTTCACATATTTTATAAAGTAAGCGATTTCAGGTATTTGCATTTTTCCAATTCCACAACGTGTACATATATTCTGATATTTTCATATAATATTTGTGCACTGTAAATAAAAATGAAATATGAAAATGGAGGAGGATAACACCTCATGAGAATAGAGACAAGCCTCTAAACTAAAACAACAAAGACTCTCTAAAATCTAAGTATTCCGTGTCCAGTTTAATAACACCGGAGACTTAGCACTACAGAGCTCAAACCATTTAGAAGAGAGTAATATACATTTGAAAATGACATTAAGTAGCGTTGTTCCCTACACTATGAGATTCCCTATTATGATATTCATTGTTTTGCTCTCGCCATAAACTAACCAAGTAACCAACTCGAAACATATTGGAAGGCAAATGTTAATTTACCAAGATTAGTTGCAAATGTTAATTTACCAAAGATTAGTTGCATGTAAAATGATTAATTACATGTTCCTTCCATCCCATTGCGGCATAAATGATAGTCCTTGTCCTTCAGCACTCAATTATAAAACATGTTGAAAATATGAACATTGAAGGAATTAATGTCTCACGTTTTCATGTCATTAATATAATAGCATGTATCATCCTCTATCACTTCATATTGCTTAGGTTTGGGCAACATAGTAACTTTGTCGTGAATTGCAAGTCAATGCAGGAAATGATATTTCGAAGCCAAGAGTTTATGCCACACATTGTGCGACCATGGAACTGGTGTGCACTCATGTCAAATATCCTGCCTAAGATCCAAGACTAAGTTCTTCCGTCACTCTATTACACCTTTCGTAGGTAAGACTCAGGATGGAACCATCTGGAGTCATTGAGAATAGAAGAAACTTTCAACTAGGTAGTTGGGTATATTTTTTGTATAAGATGTTCCACCCATAAATATTATCGCAAAATTATTTTTTTGATAGCCAAATGCATATTCTATTTATGGAATACCCATTTGATGAAAGTGTATTCCTGTCGTCCTCATTTGATTACCACATGTGTGTCACATTAATTATTCCTTTTTTTATTTTTTTTTAGGAGGCTACCAATAAGTGGTGAAGATTAGAGTATTGATGATGGATATGGAGTTAGAGATTTTGTATGTGTCATGCATAGTTCCATTCAACAGCTTCTGTTGAACGATTAAACTATAATGTAATGCAACGTATCTGCGCAACAGCTTTGTAGCGGGTGTGGTAGAGTTGTTATCATCACTCATTCATGTTCCACTTTGCTACAAGAGCCATGCGTTTCTTCCACACCACTGCAAACGCTAAATCCACACAAAAAAGTCACTCAAGCCTCCTACACTTCCAGCAGCAAAACACCTACCGATATCGTAGTTTGTCAAATACAACTATCACAGAAAAATCCTATTTGATAAGTTTCCAGAGTCGTTAACACCCATTCTGCCCAAACGACAAAGATTAAAAATGCTATATTAATGGCTCAAACTACTTCCTCCACTCCACAACACAGGTCATTTTGAGCACACTTGCTACTCATCTTACAATGCACCAACTAGAAAGCCAGAATCCAAACATTAACAACCTGCCAATTGCAATATTTCTACAGCAAAAACATCTGAATTTAAAAACAGGCCCGTGCCTTGCACGGGCTGTTACGCTAGTTACTATATATTATACATCAACACAAGGGCAAAAAGTACTATTTTATTGGCTGTGAAATTACTATTTTGCCCTTATTTGTTGAAAATTAACAAAAATGCCATTATTTTAAAATTTGTGTAAAAAATAGTTGAAATTGTGTTAATGTTGAGAATCGAACCCCTGGCATGCCCCTCTCAAACTCATGTCATAACCATTAGGCTACAACTAATTTTGAGTATGTTTAAAAAATCTTATTAGATAAACCACATCATCTCACTTTGTTCCATTTTTTTAATTTCAACTATATATTAAACCTTAATACAAGTGCAAATAAATTGGTTGTAAATTTACTATTTCATCCTCATTTTTTGGAAGTAACAATTGTTACATCCCATTTATAATCTATGTAAAAAATGGAAGAATTTGTGTTAACTTTCGGAATCGAGCCACAAATTTCATTTAAGAGGTTCATGATACAGCCACTATAATACATTAATTTTCGAGTTTCCTTCAAAATCTTATAAGATAAATCACGCCTTTCACTTAACTTATTTTCTTTTTTATTTTCAGTTTTGAGTAAATAAAATGTTAGTTTATATTATTTATATATTTTAGTTTTTCCAGTTTTTGTAGTTTTATTTATCTATATATTCAATCATCTTATAAATTTTATTACACCTATATATTTTTTATTCAATTTACATTAATTATGTTATTTAAAATTCATATATTTATATTACACTATATCTCTGATCATATTTTATTTGAATTAGTTGATAATAGATACCTAAAAAATAATGGTGAAATTTGATGCAATATAAGGAATATAGTATATGCAATGTATTTCATTATTCATTATTTATATCATTATAAATTAAGAAAATTAGTTTTGAAATTATGCAATAATCATGTTTATACATTCATCGCATCCGTTTCTTAATAATTTTCTTTTAGAATGTACACTTCAAATGTTTATATTTTCTAAAATAAACACATTCTACACTCTCTTTATTATTATAAATGATTAAAATGAAAAATAAAATGTTAATCTTGGTTATACATGAATGTTTTTAAGTCTGGATTAAAAAAAACTCACAAACATTTATCTCTATGTATATATTAAATTATTGAAATGAAATACAATTTAGTTTAAAAAAAGATTTTTTGGTTAACCATATATATATATATATATATATATATATATATATATATATATATTCAAATTTACATTTATCTTGAAAAAATGTGATTGTTTAGCGGAATATTACGTAATATCTAATCTACTTTTGGATATAAGATAAATATAATTAACATAATATGTTTCTTCCAAGTTGATATGATGTAAAATGATATGAACTATAATTTTATTATTTGTTTATTTATAATTTTTTTAAAATTTTTCTTTGCAATCTCATTCTATTTTCTATAGGAATTTTGATTTTATAGGTTCAAGGCTGGTGTGAGAATATTGCATTATAGACTTGTAATAGAGATGACATTGACATATTTTAAGGGAAGCAAAATCTTATAGTTAAATCACGTCATTTTCACTTAACATATTTTAATGAATATGTTACCAATTGCAGCTAATTGTGGACGGTTGTAATCGTGTTGATATGGAAAGCAGTGTCTATCACTATGGAAAGACAAAAATTATCATCTTAATCTCCCAAATTTATAATTACATGGTCCCCGTTCATAAATCAAACTTTTACATCATACCCACAATAGTATTATTGGCGTATAAATACAATCGTTTTGGCATTCACTATTAACACATATCACTACTCTTATTACAATTTCACAATTACGGGTTTCCAGATCAGAAATTATTAAACCAATCGCTATCTTTTTTTAGAACAAAAATAAAAATATTTATATCGAGGCTCGTGCCTTGCACGGGCTGTTACGCTAGTTTATTTTATCCACTATCAAGATTTGTGATGTCGATAGTTTCCAAAACTTCTACAATTAATATCAGAAGTTTATTTATATCAATATCATAAAAAGCGGAAATCGAATTTAATCGATAGAACCATCGAACAACGATTAATTGACAATTAATATCGATTAATCCCAATTAATCCTGATTCGAAAAGGTACTGAACAACAATTAATTCGATTAATCGTCACTTTTTAGAATACTGGTTTATATTAAGGTCCATCTCATTTCACTCCTAAGAACTGCATTAATCCAAGTTTGAATTAATTTTTTTCAAAAATAGATAAAAATTAAAAAACAATAAATTTACGCTTTACAACCAATATTCTAAAAATCGTTTGATTTTTCAAAAATTGTCGATAAATCACCGATTTATCATTTAAAAATATTTGTTCGATTTGATTTTTAAAATCCGATTTCTCACTATGAAATATTTTTAATTGATATATTATATTATAAATTAGACTAATATATTCAATGGGTTTCGTTCCTGAGATTACCTCAGGAAAATTACCTGAGGTAACTAAGATTCTCCATATTAATGCACGAGGGTATAATTATAATTACAAGATTTTTTTAGAAAGTTTTCAATATTTACAAAAATGCCATAATGTATTTACACTACATCAGGTAACTCTCCTCCTGAGTAACCTCAGGGGCTTTTTTCTCATATTCAATATTATTAAATTATTAAAATTTATCCAATTTTTGTTCCAATTTATCATTCCAATAAATCCCAAATTTATCAATAAATCATTATTAAGTACCTAAACTAATTTGTTCTACAATCATGATTACAACTTGATTGTTGCTTTGTAATACCAAAGTACCATTTTTTATCATTGAACTAAAGCTCCGCCTGACATAATTCATCAATCATGTATAAGGTCATCCTTCTTAAAAATGCTCTGCTGTTTGCTGCTGGAGTACTTATGACTTATAAGGCCATAAGTTCTTATGGGGCTGTTTGCCAAAATAAGTTTTAGCTAAACTTATAACTTATTATCAATATACGTAATATATAATATTCTTCAAATCTTCAAAACTATATATCTCTCTATCCATTCATTAGAAAATTGATATGTATATATCAAATTTCCCTATTCATCGAGATATATCCATTGATATCCATTGTTATATATAAAAAAACAAATAATTTGAAAATTATAAAAAAAAGTTAACTTATAATTTCTGATTTACCAAACAGTCTACTGATTATAAGTTCTGATTTACCAAACACTCTAATCTCTACTCTACTTATCACTTATATGACATAAGTGCTTATAAGTCATAAGCTATTTATTTTAAGATACCCCAAACACACACTAAGTCGGCACTTTTCCCAAAAATCAAGAGTCCGAATTTTATAATTTTGCTATAATCAATTTATTAAAAATAAAATGAAGATCCTAAGAATAATTATGGCTAGGATATTTTTTACATGATTCACCTAAATGATAATTTAAATTTTAAATTAAATATTATATTATCTTAAAAAATTCATTATTTAGCACATACTCCCTCTGTCCCATCCATTTCTTTACAATTTCCTTTTTGGGCCGTCCCACCATTTCTTTACATTACCCAAAATAGCAACTTTTAACAATAAAATACATTATTACATCCACTACTTTATTCCACTTTTTCAACACTTTACACTATTACACCCACTATTTCATTTATTTTAACAATAAATTCACTATTACACCCACTACTTCACTTATTTTAACAATATTACATCAACTATCCTTGGTCTCCGTGCCCAGCCATCATGTAAACTATTGGCTGGGACGGAGGGAGTATAATTGTTCAGAACAAACACACAGTATACTACGAAAGAGAAATTTCAGATTTAATGACAGAATAGCGTTATTCAATATACTAGATTATAGCCCGTGCTACGCACACAGTAATTTAAATTTCATATTAATTATGATATATAATAATAATAATAATTAAATAAAGAAAATAACTTTATATTTAAGATCAAATAAATTAATATCTATATCTGTTATGTGATAATATGTATTAATAAGCTTACCAAAATTAAAAGACTTATTAAAATTCTCGTTAATAATCTTAGCATAAATATTAAGAGAATATATTAATAGTATTTAAATTCGTATACAAACTTTCTTCAAATTAACAATGAGTCAAATAATGAATTTTGAACTTTCCCAAATATAACATGGATACAAACCTAAAAATGGATTATCCACTTGGTCAAAATCAATACAAAATTTTGTCCTAACATAAATACGGATACCAAACATTAGGTAAGGGCTATCCACTAATCCTTTATTATAATACCTGAGTCTACCATACGTCAGTTAACCAATAAAAATCGAGAAATTATTTTAGGACCAATTAGAGCTAATTCCTAAAATTTAGACATTTACTTATTTACAATCTCACCCTACCTCTTTAATCATGGTTTTTTTTTTTTGCAAAATGAAAAAGAATTTTCATTTATCAATGATAGAGTTTACACAATCCAAAAAAGGAATGAAAAAGAGACATTCTTTCATCCACGAAGCTTATCATCTAACCGAAAGGTATGCTTAACCAATCCATGGGTCATAACCTAGATTACGACTGACATGAGAAAGAGATTCCTCCGGAAGCTTAGACAATAAAACCTTCATATCAAAGAAGAAGATTTACGATAAAAGTAGGCCTCGTTAAAACCCCATAAGACCAAAAACCTATGGGAAAAAACTCAGGGGGGAAAAGAGTGTCCACACTACAACGATCGACAAAACATCATTTTTCATCATGCCTAAATAAACAAAAGGCTAGACTCTTCTTAATTCTTCTGCTATAGCAATCCCATTCTCGATTTCAACTATCTTATTTTCCATCTTTTTCTCATCCAAGTAAATCTGAAAGATCACCAAAACCAGATACAAATCAAGAAAACTAAGTTATAACAAAGACATAAATGAGATAAAACAAAAAATATAATAATATATTATTTAATAATAAAATTCTATTTTCGATGATAAGCTATTAATAAAAATAAGTATAAATATAATCTAACCGAAGGGGATCCCTTTGGTTAGACCTTTATTTAAAATATTAAGTAAAAAATAAAATTAAATAAAGAGTCATTAATATTACATTTAAATGAAAATAATAAAAATAACTAAAATTGAATAAATTGTAATACTTTTCGAAAATAAAAATTACAAATAAGATAAAATAAATTTAGAAACCATCCAAATAAAATAAAATACAACTGTATATTAGGAATATAGTATATAAAATATAAGATATAAAATTCGTCAGACGGACGACCGATAATATTCGTCAAACGGACGACCGATAAAATTATTCGTCAAAACGGACGATCGATAACAAGCCAGTAAAGGCAAACCCGTAATAGGCTCAGAAAATCCATATAAAATGGAACAAATAGAATCCACATTTTTTATTCAAGATTTTAAATACCAACTTTTTTTTTTTGTCAGAAAATTTTAAATACCAACTTTAACCACGTTGATTAAGAGAACCAATTTCCATATATAAACTAAAATCGAAAATTAAATATTATCAACTAAAACCCATAAAGTGATCATTTAAAACATAAAAACCAATGAAATAACTATACTCATAAGTGCAAAACTCATTAGAGTATTAAATTAACAAAAAGTAGTATCTAAATTGGGCAAAACAAAATACTGAACTAATATGCTAATTAGCTAAATTAGAGCACATTAATTAAAAGATTTGATTTAACAAGAAATACATTCCATTTTTACACTAGTAGAAAATTAATAATACATTCAAAAATATAAACAGAAAATGTTATCAGATAACTACATACTCCCTCCGTCCCGGTGAGTTCTATACGTTTGGTCTGGGCACGGAGACCAAGAAAATGTATAGAAAATGAGTAAAGTTAGATGAAAAATGGGTAAAGTGGTGGGACCTATCAATATTTAATAATAAATTTGAGATAGTGGAGGAAAGTAGTGGGTGTAATAGTGTTTTATATTATAGATTTGAGATAGTGGAGGAAAGTTAGTGGGTGTAATAGTGTTTTTTATTATTAAAACTTTACTATTTTTGGAATGTATAGAAATGATGGGACACCCCAAAATAGTAAGTGTATAGAAATGAATGGGACGGAGGGAGTACCATTTTTACCACTAAAAGTCAATACTACATTTAATATATTGAATAACGTTCCTAAACACTCCTAAAAGATTGAACCGGAACAGTAGTAAAAGCCCCAAAAATCATAACACTAGTTTACAAACAACTCTTTAGTTAAACAGGTTTATTTAAACAACTCTTTATTTCACCATGGTTAGTTAACACTTCTAATTTAAATACTATAATGATTTTATTAAACATATCAATAAATACTTATTTTTTAAATCAAAAAATATTTACTAGAAAAACACAATTTTAATTTGAAATCAATCACGATATACCACTATATATTTTAAATTAAATTTAATAATTAATCATTCATTAATCAACCACTCTTTTAATATAAAGCCAGTCACAATCATATTATCATACATTATAAATTGATTTTTATAATATATATTGTACAATTATAATCGATATTAAATAATTATAATATAACTTAACTAAAAATCTGAAAAAATCGGATTTGAAATCAGATTTTAAATAACTTGGATAAAATCCATACCTTCAAAATTTTGATTTTTTTATAAGTTCAAAAATATATTTGTTCATAATTTGTTAATATAATTAATTAATAAATGCATATAAGCCAACACTACAAATTCGGATTTGAATAAATTTTAAATAACTTGGATAAAAATTCATATCTTCAAAAACTTGATTTTTTGAAAGGTTCAAAAATATATTTATTCATAATTTGTTAATAAAATAATTAATAAATTCATATAAACGAATTTTAATACAATATTGATTTTATTAAACATATCCATAAATACTTATTTTTTAAATCAAAAAATATTTACTAGAAAATCACAATTTTAATTTAAATCAATCACGACATACTATTATATATTTTAAATTAAATTACATAATTAATCATTCATTAATCAACCACTCATTTAATATAAAGTCAATCACCATCATATTATCATATGATCTTTATAATATATATTGTACAATTATAATTGATATTAAATAAATATAATCTAACTTAACTAAAAATATGAAAAAATCGAATTTGAAATCAGATTTTAAAAGGTATGGATAAAATCCATACCTTCAAAATTTTGATTTTTTTATAAGCTCAAAAATATGTTTATTCATAATTTGTTAATAAAATTAATTAATAAAAGCATATGATGTAACGCCCTCAAGTCCGCCCTGACTGGGGACCCGAGTCGTCACATTGTCTCGATATCTTGCAGCACACGTTAGCACAATAATATGACAATATTTATTACAACGGAGCGGAACAGTCCCACTCCACAGATCCAAGATCGGTCTCACACTTTATTACAATACGATTTATTACATCTCTGAACAATACCTTACACAAGTCTATAAATTAATGAAGGTAACAGGATTCCAGCTGGAAGGTCTAATCTTATCACCATAGCCCGGAGCTTTCTCCTTCCCTTTGTTCCTCTGGCTGGACGACTCGCCTTTTTTCATCTTGATAGCTGAATAAATGTTGTAAAGCAAGAATGAGCAACTATGGTGCTCAGCAAGTTCTCTCCTTGCTCGGTATATAAATATAATAAAATATACCGAAAGAAATATTCGAATTAATGAACAAAAAGGAATATCAGAAATCTGACATTTGACTCAAGACACGTCTCGAAAATCGAATACTCGAAATGACTCTTTTTGTGAAACTCTGATGACTCATGATAAAAGAATAACTGGTCTTCCATCCTTTCGGTATATCGGCGGGGCGATCAACTATCCGACCGGGAATACCGTCCTCCAATGACACCTCACTTCGCCCGATCACGGTTACAATACGATATCAACGAATATAATATATAGTATGAATGCTAGCATCATAGTTGGTGATTATATCAACCCTGGCATCATAGTGCCAAAAATATTCTCGTGTCCTTGAAACGGTTCACGAGTCTCTCTTTCTCTATAATGGGCCTCTTTCCCAAAATTGACCAGTAGAATACAGAATTCCCGAACATTTAAGGAACTGATATTTTGAGATAAACTTCACAGGAAAATATTTAATTGATCTGGCGGATTGCAAGTTTTACTCAATGTACCACCAATCCGAATAATGGACTGATGTAACTCTCAATAAACATATTTTAATTGATTGACACGAACAAAGTGCCAACCCTTGACAAGAAAGGCAACTATCTCGAAATAATGATGATAGTCTTAAAAATGAAACATAATGAGTCGTACTGAACAAGTAGTACTACTCGAATAATGATAATACTCAAAATTGATGAACGTTAAATAGAATATTTTTCACTTGATCAATGAGTAAAACTCTAACGATTTAAATAGTATACTCCTATTGGTTGATTCGAACAATGAACCAACTAAAAGATAATCAATAAATGTTGTTGAATTTGTACAATAAATTCAACCAGAAAGAATGAATTTAACCATCTCGAACGAATGAGATTAGTTCCACTGAATCAAAATAATAGTCGTCTCGAATTAATGAGATCGACTCGATAGCAACGAATTTATCTCTACGCTTATAGGGAGTATAATTCGCAAGTAACTAAATTAACAGTATCGTAACATTTAACGAGAAATAATGCTCAAAAGAAACTATTGCATCATAAAAGGGTAACAGATAATTCTCATAATTGATAGCTCGAAAATAAATATGGAATAAAATAATATGACAGAAATACAAAGTTTCCGAGAGTTAGGGTAGGAATGAACTTGCATCTGTCTCGACGCTAAAAGTACCAGATAATTAAAAAGCGTTACCCGCGAGTAGAAATCTCAATTCTCAGAAAGAATCCTTATAATAAATTATCAAAATAATTTTAGTACTCGATAAGAAATTGATCACGTAGTGTCAAGTACTTTCGATAATAATGTCATTGATAAACCAATAATTCTCGAACAAATAATTGGGAATGTTCTCGTAAGTTTAAAATCTCATTAATACCTTATTCGCAAAGTAAAATAATTTAAATGGATGCTCTATTTGATTTTCCTATTAATTTTAATAAATCTTGTTTTAGGGTATCGCAATGTCCGAAATAAGATTAAACGTGAAAGTCTCGCTCAAATTAATCGTAGGGAAAATTTCTCAATTTGAAGGTCTCTGATTATTCCAAATAAATATCACTAATTGATTTGTTTAACACAAATCTCGAATAATATAATTAAAGAGGGTTCGTACACGTCCACCAATGATTATCTATATCTCTCAATTTATAACCAATTTCTCAAACTTTAAATTAAACTAATTTTTTTCGCACTTCCCAATTAACTCGGCTCGTATCAATTCTCTTTACTCCTAAATTATCGAAAATCAACTAATTCAATTAAATCCATTTTAAGATAATATTACTCATTATTATTATCAAATAAACAATCCAAGAATTAAATCGTTATCCGAATTCAAAATTCTTAATTATTATTATTTCGACTTTTAATAAAAATGAAATTTTATCACCAAGCTTCTTTCTCTATTAATCTCACACATTCTAATTTTCTTATAAATTTAATATTCCGCTAAATAAATCCACAAATTTTTTTTCTTACTTTTGAACTCAATCTAATATTTCATATTTTATTAATCTCTCTAAATTCAAATTTTATTATGAAATGAATCCTATTTTATCCCATTTGCATACGCAATATTTTTATTACAAGGTGAACACCTCAATTGAATTTCTTAAATTCCCATTTTCTTCCTTTTGATTAATATTCCAATAAAAGAATCTATAATCTCTTGAATAAACAAAAACTGCATTTTAATTTGTCTCATTTATTCCATTAAATTCTAAATAACTCAATTGATCCAAAATTACAACTAATTAATTTATTACTAAAATAAAAGTTAAAACAACAACCACCACCACCACTGGTGGCTACCGTCCGGTCGCCGCGGCGGCGCCGACGGCCCACCACCACCACCCACCGTCGTCTCCCTCTCTCTCTCTCTTTCTATCTCTCTCTCCCTCTCTCTTTCTCTGAATCTCTTGCCTACTCTTTCTCTCTCTCCCAATCTCTCGATCTCTCGACTCTCTCTCCTCCCTAAATCTCTCCGGTCGTCTCTCTCTCTCTATCTCTCTGATCTCTCCTCTCTCTCGCCCCCTTTTCTCTCCACCACGCTATCTCTCTCAATCTCCCTCCACTCTCCTCTCTCTCTCTCTCCCTCCATCTCTCCCCGTCGTAACCTCTCTCTCTTCGCCGGAATCTCTCTCTCCGTCTCACCCTCTCCTTCGCTCAATCTCTCCCTCCGCCCTCATCTCTCTTTCGTTCACGTTCACTGCTCCTCTCTCGATCCCTTTCCCCCTCTCTCTCTACGTACTTCGAGACCACACCCACCACCGCCGACCACCGTCGCCGACGCGGTGGTGGCCTCCGATCCTCCTTGCAACGGCCCCTCATCCCTCCGATCACAACCCAACTCTAACCAAGTCTCCAATTTACTCAAGCAAATCACAATCAACACATAATTCAAATTTATATAAAGCCCCTAATTGAGAATTTAAAGTTCTAAGAAAAGAAATAAATAATAAAAAAAAGAGAAATTGTAAAATATACTGTCTTTTGCTCTTTGATTTGCACATTTACGTTCTTATTATACTTTTTGCATTTATACGATTTGTTTAATAAAAACGAAAACCTTTTGCAAAAGTACGGTCTATCTCTCCCCCCCGCGGATCCATCCTCCCACCCACCCCCCGCCGCCGATCCATCCTTCCCCCGCCGCCGCCCGTCGACCCACACCCACACCACCACCATTTTGTTCAACAGCTCCATCACAACAACTACTCACCACCACCACCAAATCTGCAACCCCAAGTGGCCTCCTCCGACGCCACCAATCTCCGATCCCGATCTCCCCAATCTCCTACCCCAACCTCCTCCGATATCCTCCGATGACTTACTTCAGATCGGGGCCGCAGGCCGACGACCACGTTTCCACCGCATTCCGTCTACTTGGAACTGATATCATACCGGAATTAATAGAGTTGAATGTTGCGATATAATCGAAATAAGGAGATTCGATTGATTTTAATTTTCGGCCCCTGAGATCAACACCTGTGTTGTGTGTCTGTCTAGCTGAAGAGAAAAAAAAAAGAATGGGTGATATTTTTAAAGAGATGTGAAAGTGAAAAAAGAGATGTATAAACAGAGATAGAGTGGACAGAGGACAAAGGGGATGTCTGCGCGTGCGTGGGGCGTGGGGGAGTAGTCCGGGGAAGAAGATTAAGATGTTACTGTAATAGAAGAAGAAATATAGTATTTTTACAATTTTTAAGAAGAAATTGGTATTTTTGCAATTAAGATGGTAAATTTGTAAATAGCTATTCTTAACAAAAGTAAAATTGCAAAATTTTACTTTTATCAATTTATTTATAAAAAAAGCTCTAAAAAAATCTTTGATACAATACAACAACAAGCATATAAATTTTAATTTAAAAAAAAATTCATAGATTTATTCACATACTGAGATGCATTTCAAGTTCGTTTTCCTTTATATTAAAAGTATCTTGTTTAAGAGATGAAATAACGAAAAGTGGCGATTCAATCTTCCAGGTTATTCCATTCCAATTAATTATCATGCCTATGATTAAATTTGAGTCTCATCTTATGATGAGTTTTGACGGTCTCATCATTTGATGAGTTTTTTCATTTCCAATCTTATTATATCGTAATTTGCCTTACTATTTTCAAGTATTAATGGCGGGGTCATCACAAAGGAACAATCTGGAGGAGGCGTATTCAAACCTTTCTTTGAATAGTGATGATGAGGAGGGTTTGGTATTGGAAGACATCACTGTTAATGAGGGTCAGGATGGGATGGAGAGATGCTTGGTGGGTAGATTTGTAACTAACAGGAAAGTGAATTTCATGGCTATGCAAGACACGTTATCATCGATTTGGAGACCAGTTAAAGGGGTGTTCATGGAGGCAACCGATCAGAATAATATGTTCATGTTCAAGTTTTTTCACGATCGTGATATGCAGAGAGTCCTAGATGATGGTCCATGGACCTTTAATCAACAGGTTCTCGTTATTAAGAAGTTTAATGCTGAGAAACAATTGAAGGACATTAACTTATCGGAGTTATTCATGTGGGTTCAAGTTTATGATGTGCCTATAGGTTTCAAATCTGACTTTGTTTTGAAATCCATAGGTAACTTTGTGGGGAGATATATGGAGTCAGATTCAAAAAATTTCAAAGGAATGTTCAGGAACTATCTACGAATTAGGGTGGCCATTGACATTTCTCATCCATTGAAGAGTCAAATGCGGATTAAAAAACCTGGAGGGGAATGGTTGTGGATTAAGTTCAAATTTGAACGACTCCCTTCTTTTTGCTTTTATTGTGGGAAGATTGGGCATACTGAAAAGTTCTGTGAGGACTTGTTTGATAATCCTCAGGCACAGGAAATGAGGAAATATGATAGTTCTTTGCGTGCATCCTTTAGAAATAAAGATTTTATTAAAGGAAATCAATGGATAAGGGGAGCAGATGGGACAGTGTTAACTCCGGCAAATACGAACGATAAGGAAAGGGACGATGGAACAGTGGAGGTTCACAGAAAGGAAAGCAGCGTGAATCACGTAGAAGATAATTGTATTATCAGGAAATCAGGAGAATCAGAACAGCTTGGCGGAATTAGTGGAGGGGATCGAATTAATATGGTTACAGTTGTGGATCCAAAATATTTGGATATTTTGAATGAGAGGCGGGAAAAAGATTTTGCTGAGATAGGGACAGGTGGGCTTGCTATTATGGATCCTAAAAGACGTAGAGTAGATGACCCAATAAAGGATAGGCCCAAAACAGACACAAGTGCAGAAGATGATGTTATGACAGAATCTCAGTCAATTGTTACAAATGATCCAAAAAACTTGATATTAGCGGGTGCTGCATTGCAGGCCCGCCAGACATTATGAGTACTCTGAGTTGGAACTGCCGGGGTATGGGGCTTCCTTGAAAAGTTCAGTTCCTCTTTGACGTGGTACGTCAAGAATAGCCCATTTTTATATTTTTATGTGAAACTATGGCAAAAAGATCGAGACTGGAATGGGTGAAGAATAAGCTGGGGTTTGAAGGTTTGATTACAGTTGATCCAGTAGGTAAAAGTGGTGGTTTGGCGTTAATGTGGAAGGAGAAAGACCAAGCAGAATTACTGGGGCTCTCACATCATCACATTGATGTTAAAGTTTGTATTACAGACATGAATGAATGGCGTCTAACTGGGATTTATGGTGAACCTGATAGAGCTAAAAGACGTGATACATGGGATCTTATTCGTAACTTGGCCAGAGATGCAAATCTTCCTTGGTGTATGGTAGGCGATTTAAATAACGTGGCATCTGTAAATGACAAGAGAGGAGGAGAACCGTATCCTGAATGGTTGATAGATGGTTTTAATGAAGCCATTCATGATGCTAATCTGGTGGACATAGAGCTAACGGGACATCAATTTACGTGGGAACGTGGCAGGATTACAGAAGTTTTTATAGAGGTAAGGTTGGATAGGGCTTTAACAGATGAGAATTGGTTAAATAATTTTCCCATGGCAAAATTATATAATCTGGAGGGTGCACCATCTGATCATAGTGCTATTGTTCTAATTCCTCAAGTTATAAACCGTAGAGCAAGGGCGTATCGGTTCAGATTTGAAAATGCATGGCTCACGGAGCCTATGTGTGAACAGCTGGTTCGAGAAGGATGGATGGAGGGTCAGGAATACAATGTGCAGGAGAAAATCAGAAGGTGTAGTGATAAGTTGGCAACTTGGGGGAAAGAAATTACTGGTAACTTTGTAGGTCGTATCAAGGAATGTAAGGCAGAATTGAAAAGGTACAGGAATGGGAGAGACACAGGCTCTATAGAGAGGTACAAGGAGGCACGAACAAAACTGGACAACATTTTTAATCAAAGAGAGATTTTTTGGAGGCAGAGATCTAAGCAGCTATGGTTGCAAGCAGGTGACAAAAATTCGAAGTACTTTCACAAGACTGCTAGTGGACGTAGGAGGAATAACCATATTCAGGAAATTCAGGATGATAATGGAAATTGGCTGGATTGGGATAACGGATTACCTGAGCTGATAACGAATTATTTTAATAATCTGTTTGCTGCAACTGAGTCTGACTGGCAAGCAGTTGTTGAAGGGGTCCCTAGTACAATTACAAATGCTCAGAATGAGGAATTGCTCACACCAGTAGTAGAAGATGAGGTGAAAGAAGCTCTTTTTCAAATGAATCCAGACAAAGCATCGGGGCCAGATGGTATGACCTCGGCATTCTTTCAAAAGCACTGGAAAATAGTAGGAAAAGATGTGGTGAAAGTGGTGCAAGAATTCTTTATACATGGTACGTTAAACTCTGATCTGAATGTCACAAATATAGTCTTGATTCCAAAAAATAAATGACCTGTCCTAATGAATGATTTACGACCGATCTCTCTTTGCAATATATTGGTGAAAATCATTACTAAGGTGATTGCAAATCGGTTGAAAAAGACATTGGAATCAGTAATCTCTGAGAATCAGAGCGCGTTCATGACAGGAAGGTTAATATCGGATAACGTGATGATTTCGTACGAAGTAATGCACTACTTAAAACGCAAGAGGAGAGGA
Source organism: Kitagawia praeruptora (assembly GCA_037693485.1). Lineage (NCBI taxonomy): Eukaryota > Viridiplantae > Streptophyta > Magnoliopsida > Apiales > Apiaceae > Kitagawia > Kitagawia praeruptora. The sequence goes on along the minus strand of CM075352.1, from coordinate 98,918,986 downwards.
AAGGAAGGTCATATGGCGATTAAACTTGACATGAGTAAGGCCTATGACAGGATTGAATGGGGTTTTTTGAGGGCAATGTTGAATAAGATGGGTTACAATGAGTGGTGGGTGCACTTAATTTTAACTTGTGTTAGTACAATCTCGTACAATATAACACATGATAATAAGGATATTGGTCCCATTTTTCCTAGTCGTGGAATCCGTCGAGGGGATCCATTGTCTCCCTATTTGTTCATTATTTGTGCTCAAGGGCTCTCAGCTTTAATCCAACAGTATGAACAGAACAGGTGGATTCAAGGAATTAAAGTGTGTAATGGAGCTCCTAGCATTTCTCATATGCTATTTGCGGACGACAGCTATCTGTATTGCAAAGCTAATGAAACAGAAGTTGATCATGTATTGACAATGTTGCAGATTTTTGAAAAGGCATCGGGCCAGAAAGTAAACCTCAATAAATCAGTGGTATTCTTTAGTTCGAATATTATTGAAGGTAACAGAGCTCAATTATGTCACAGGTTAAGTATGGAAGAAGCAGGCACAGATTGTAAGTACCTAGGTCTCCCTAACATGATGCAGAGAAGTAAGGTTGCTACCCTGGGATTCTTGAGAGGTAAAGTGAAGAAAAGAGTATAGGCTTGGGATGGGTCATTAATCTCTCAAGGTGGGAAGGAGATTTTAGTGAAATCTGTGGCTCAGACTTTGCCTACATATGCCATATCTGTTTTCTTGTTGCCGGAAGAGATTCATAGAGACATTGAAAGAACTATATCTAAGTTTTGGTGGAACTCGAGATCGGGGGATAGGAAGGGGATTCACTGGATGAGTTGGGATAGGTTGAGTAGGCATAAATCAGCTGGAGGGATGGGGTTTCGGAATTTTAAAGATTTTAATTTAGCATTACTAGGGAAACAGGGGTGGCGTTTTTTGACAAATCCTTCTAGTTTGGTGAGTAGAGTGTATAAAGCACGATACTTTCCTAATGTCAATTTCCTCGAAGCTAAAATAGGATATAACCCTAGCTATATATGGCGTAGCATATTGGAAGCAAAAGAGTTGGTGGCAAGTGGTGTTCGATGGAAGGTGGGATCAGGAGAGGACATTAATATACTCAGACAGCCCTGGTTAATTGACAGTGAGAGGCCGTACATTGAGTCTGACTCGATTGCTCTGGAGAATAATAAAATTTCCTCTCTTATGAAAGTGAATCAGAGAAGTTGGGATGAGGAGATTCTTAGCGATTTGTTTACTGAAAGGGATCAGGAGTGTAGAAAGAAAATAAAGATAGGAGAGTATGGAGAGAGGGATGAACTATATTGGAGCCAGGAGAGACATGGATGCTACTCCATAAGAAGCGCATATAGGCTGTTGCAGGTTCAGAAAGCGTACTGGAGTATGTCAGATAACAACAGTTTTTGGAATAAAATTTGGAGAATTAAGGCCCCGGCTAAGATTCTAAATCTGGTATGGCGATCTTTATCTTATTGTCTACCTACAGTGGTTATGTTACAGCATAAAGGAGTAGACGTGGACTCAAGGTGTCCAGTATGTAGAAGGGAACCTGAGACGATTGATCACGTTTTCTTGCATTGTTCGGTGGCAATACAGTGCTGGCAAATTGTTATTCCAGAGGTGCATTGTCCAGGAGCTACTCTTACGCAGTGGTGGGAGTGTGTTTTGGATAACTGTGATAACAATAAAAAAGCAGAGGTAGCAGCAGTGTGTTGGTCGTTGTGGAAGGCCAGAAATGAAGTGGTGTGGAACAAAAAGACTACTAGACTCTATGTTATAGTTGCGAATGCAAAGCAATACCTTGAACAATGGAGATATGCCCAAAGTAAGATTTCGTACTCTTTATTTTCCCAAACAGTGGAAGGGGATGGAGGTGTTTCTTGGGTGAGGACACAAGAGTTAGCAATCAAGGTGTCTGTAGACGCAGCAATATTCAGAGAGTTTAATGCTTCAGGGATAGGTGTAGTTGCTCGGGACTCAAAAGGGGAGTTGATTTTGGCCAGAACAGTTCGCTTGAACGAGGTGTTGGACTCGGTTATGGTTGAAGTTATGGCCATAAAAGAATCTCTCAGCTAGACGAAGAATACAACATGGCAGAGCATTATAGTCGAGTCAGATTGCTTGGTTGCAGTGCAAGCAATTCGAAGCAAGGTGTCTATGATATCACCCTTTGGGCTCATCGTTGAGGAGTGTAGGAGAATGTTACAAGATCAAAACACAATGTCGTTGTCATTTATTAAACGATCTGCTAATATGGTAGCACATGAGTTAGCTCGTGCATCGTATTCTTTTCCAGATCGGTATTTCGATAGGAGTTCTGTTCCTATTGAAGTGGATTGTTGAGTATTGAACACGGTAAAAGAATACAGAGGGGGGGGGGTGAATGGATTCTTGAACTTTTCTTGGATTGAGTCTGTGTAGCAGATAAGTGCCTGTGTGTGCAGAAATTAAGGTGCGGATAAATAAACAACACAAGACACAATATCACTTTAATCTAATGTATATTAGATAAAGGTTGCTACAATCTGTGAATACAAATGGTAGTATTCTCAGCTTCGTTTTTCTCAGAGAGATATAGCTTACAGTGTATGAAAAACTTGACTCACAAAGTTACTAAGTTATGAAGTGAGGCTGTGTCCTTATAGAACATGGATACAGCCTGCTTACTACAAATAAGGTAGCTAAAACACATTACTTTCTAGTCTGTCTATCCTTTTTGAGTAAGTGTCCAAACGGTTACAGATTTGACTTTGCAAAGCCTGTTTAGATCCACTTCTTTAGCTCCTTGTCTCTTCTATATCTCTCCAAGCTTCCTTGTAGGCTTTCCAGAGCACGTTACAGGTTGTGGTCCATAAAGTGCATTGGCTTGTTGCAGGTTTCTGACTTGTACAATTTCTTCAGTATTTTGTCTCCAAGAATGTATTCGAGAAGTGACTAAGTAAGTGATTCGAGAACTAGAATTGACTTGATCGATAACTCTGAGTTCTCGAATACTGTTATAGTGACATATCGAACCACTTCTCGAATAGCTCTTTTCCATCAGGATTCCTTGAGTTGTCGAATAGAGCATTTGACTTATCGAATCCTCGAGTTGTCGAATAGCTTTCTGAGTCTTTGAGATATCGAATGGAACTTTGACTTGTTGACTCTTTGAGAACTCGAATACCATCTTGACTTGTTGACTTCTTGAGTTCTCGAATAGAGTAGTAGACATATCGAATCCCTGAGATATCGAATGAGATATCGAACAGTGTATTCAGAGATATCGAATATTGTCTTGAGATATCGAATCTCTGACTTCTCGAATGCTGGACTTCTCGAATAGACAAATATACTTCTCGAATTGGTACTTAGGCAAATTCTTCATTTCTTCAAATCCCAACTGTGATTATTTGGCAGTCTTTAACTCCTTGCTTGAGGCATGAACCATGGAACTTCTTTCAAGCATTATTCTAGACTCTATTTGTACAGTTACACAACTAGGATTTGATGCCTATTACAAGTACAATACAAACAGAAACTCTACAACTAGAGGTTCCCTCAGTTAAGAGGTCATGTAAGTAATGCAAAGCATTACAAACAATTAGGCTTGTTATTAGATGTATACAGGCATGCCTCTGTAACTAACAATCTCCCCCAAATTGTGAGTGAGACCCTTAGTCACAATTTCATGTCTGATAACAAGCCTAACATACATTAAAGATAAAACTTTTAAAAGTACAGGTATGTGATTTGATTGAACACATAAATGAAATTACAAGATAAATACTTCTTACAGTATGATGAGGTACTAGCCGTTTTCTTTTGATTGCATCTCCATTGCCTTGGCTTGTAGATCATCATATGCTTTCTGTTTCCTTTCTTTCTCCTTTCTTGCAATCTCATCTACTGCTCTCATGATTTCTGTCATAGCATCCAATTCTTCAATCATAATAGAGTTTTTGAAATTTTCAAGCACTGGCTTCAGAATGTTGGCAGGATAGTGACTGAGTAGGTTCATTCTTATATTGACATTGTCTCCATTTCTCCTCCTATACTTCACCACATAGGGATCAAACTGAACTCTACACAATCCCTTTGCCCTTAGCTTTTCTGCTTCAATCTCCAGTCTATCAATTTCTTTCTCCCTTTCTAACCATTTCTCATAGCAGCCCTTCCTTATCTTCTCAGCATATTCTTTCTTCATTTTCACAAAGTCAATCAATTCCAGCTTCCATACTTTCTCCACCTTGTCCTTAGAATCCAGCAATGCAATGATTCTTTCTATCTCATACAATTTACCCCAATGTTGACAACCCCCTTGTTTGAATTTCATTTCTTTCCCATCAGTGTACTTGATTACAAGGTGGTCATCCACAATTGCAGCATAGCATATCTTTTGAGCTCTTAGAAATAGCAGTTGCTCTTCATCAAAGTCTTCATCAAGTGGCTGGAGCTTTAATCCTGGAATGATTGTTAGGGCTCTAGATTTGGATAGCTTCACTCTCCTTGCAGCATGTTTAAATTTTATCCTCTTGACATGGTTGCTTGGCAGAAATCTTTGACCTTGGTTGGTAGACCAGAGTAGTATTCCATTAGCAGATTGCTTTCTAAAACATACACATGGTTTCTTGACTTGAATCTTCTTCTTTTCTTGAGATGGTAAGACAGTTGCAGAAGCCATAGATGTAGATTTTGCTAGGTCACTACTAACAGTATTCACCCTAGACTTAGAGTCTTGTGTTGTGGTGAGATTACTGCTAGCATTGCCTAAGGCTTGCTGTCTTCCACTCTTTCTCACATATGTTTTACCCTGGTCATCATCATCCTTTTCATCCTTGTCCCCCTTTTTCTTCTTATCTTCATCACCCTTATCTCTCCTGTGATGTCTTCTCCTCCCATCACCTTTGTCTTCAGAATCATCATCCTTATTTCTCCTAGGTTGAGCCATCTCTGGAATTTCACCAGTTGCAATATAGGTTCTGAGGATATGCAGTGCCTCAATTTCTTCAGCATTTCTGGCTCCAACCTTCTTCTGTAATTGATCAATGATAGCAATGATCAGTCTGTGATTTCTGGAGGTGAGATCATGAGGAATGACCAATTGCTTGATATCTTCAATTCTGGTACCAGACTGATAAATAATTGTCCATGGCTTCTTGATCACTTCTGGTAGCCTTGTAGGTTGACCATTCCTCAAATCATCAAACAGACTCTTGCTGTTCTCATTTTTCTTCTCAATGATCTCAAGTATGGCATCTATCTCTGAGTGCTTTAGGTCTTGTAGAGTCTGGTATGTTAGATGCCATATCTTTAGTTTGGAAACCATCACTATCTCCTTGACCCATATATTGTTGACTTTCTTGGGGATGACAGTGATGTAGTCTATCTGCTTCTTCACCTCCCTCAGATAAAACTGAGTGTCACCAACCTGTTCCCTTATGGCTTTCGGAAACTCCAAGAAGGCTTTATCATGATAGTCATTGGAGTTAGCAACTTCTTGTAGCTTGGCCTCAGTAACAACTTTGACTTCTACAGGCTTGGCACTCTCAGATATAGAGATTGGAGGTTTGTCAGATGGCATACTCCCTGCAACCACTGTGGTAGTTATGGATTGCTTTTGTCCTCCAGGAGTAGTGATGTGCACAGTTGGTAAGGTGACAACTGGCAAGATAGATGGAGGCTCATCTACTTTGGCTTTTCCCTTGCCAGGCACATTTGCTAGAGACTTAGAAGCCCTTTGTTGACCACCCTCTTTGATTATTATGCCTTTCTCTCCCTTTGTCTCCCCCTTTGAATTTGAGTTCCTAGCCTTCTTCTCCCCCTTAGGCTTGTTGTCAGGCACAGAGGCTGTAGAAATGTCCTTTGGGAGTGAAGATTCATCAGGTAGAGGGAGACCCATATGCTTCATCATTGCAGCTAACATGGATTGTTGATGCAGAAGGACATCAGCTGTGGTGGATGCTTGAGTGTCCAACTGATCATTTAGCAATGCAACCTTTTCTGTGAGATGAGCATTGGTCTTGGTGAGAGTAGCTACCTCCTGCTCAAGAGTGTTGACCTTAGTGAATAACTCATTGGCCTTGAAGCCAGATAAAGATTGATCTTGCAGCCTCTTCACTTCATATTTAGACAATTCATGCACAGGGACATCAGTCACTAGTCTATCTCCATAAAGATTTTTTAACATTATCCTCAGCATGGCATTGGCATCTGTAGTCTGGTCAGATAGATTCTGAAATTGATGCCCCAGACCTGTGACAGCATCTTTTAGCACAGCCAGCCCATTGTCCACCTGAGTGCAGGTAGAGTTGCAGTGTTTGATGTCCTTGAACACACTGTCCAATTGAGGAAATTTAGCATCAAAGGCCCTCTTGACTTCTGCTACTGAAGTGGCTGTCTTATCACACACCCTTTTGACTTCAGTTTTGACTCCCTTGCCAAGATAGTGTGCAGCCTTGAGGAAACCCTTGTAGGAGTCATTTACAGCTTCATACACTTCACCAGGTGACAGGGATTTTGCATTGGAGCCCAGTGAAGTGATGTATTCCTCCATGAGATACTGAAGTGCTTCATCGAGAGTAATATCATATTTTCCTTGCAACCAGGCATCTATGTTGCCATCTCTCTCAGCATCATCAATGATCTTTGACTTCTGCACTTCCACATCATCCCTATGGCATAACAGAATAGCCTCATAGTCTGGATTGGGCATGTCTGCAGTGAGAAGGTGCTGAGCAATCTTTGTGAACTCAGGAATCTGATCCACAATTAAGCTTTGAAGTGCTTCAACCGTCAATTGTTGTGGAACAGACCCTGATCCTGAAGCACTGTCATGTTGCACAGGCTTCAGCCATGTTGACATGAAGTCAGAGCTAGAGCTAGGCAAGCTAGTCTCCTCAGTTACAGATGCAACTTCTGTAACCGGATGGATTGACTCTACTACTGGTGTCACCACAGAAGTGGGATGAATTACACCAGCAGTTGACACAGGCACAGAGTCTCTAGTAAAAACTAGGGGAACCTCTGTGTTTGTGATGGTGTCATTAGGATATGCCTCAGCATGCATTCCCTCACCATCTAAATGTGGGTTCTGAGTGGTGAACAAAGTGTCATGCACTAAGTCACTTGAAATTATTGGCTCATCAAGCAAAAAGGATTCTTGATGATCAATACCTTGCATCTCAGTTGTCTGAGTTGCAGGTTCCAAAGAAATTTCAGAGTTAGATTCTGGAAGAGAAGTGTGTTTTAGAGTAGATTTTGGCAACTCCCCCTGAGAGATAGAGGGAGTTTCAAAAGTGATGTGCTCTCCACTCAGTGTTGTGCCAGCCTTATCACTCCCATGTGCTGACTCTATACAAGAGGGTGCATTGGGGAGAATGCTTGATTCTATAGGTGCACCCTGTTGAGAGGATACACCTAGTGAGCTGTGTGCCCCTGATTTTACAACTTCAGCCATTTGTGTGACTGAAGAGGTGGTCTTAGTTTTCTTCTTCTTTGTTCTGTGTAAGGGTAACTCAGGTTCCTCACTTCCTAGACCTAATTCAACAGCTAATGCTGCTTCAGACAAGATATTTAAAGGTGCAGACATTACTTCCTTTCTCTTCTTTTTACTAACATCACCCTTTTGAGAGGATGATGCAGTTGGCTCAGTAAGGGGTAGAGTGTTTGGTTGAGAGGGTTGGTTAGCAGGCCCTGGGTTAGCATTTTGTTCTACTTGCTTGGGCTGTGCTAACTTAGATTTTGCATCAAATGTTGGCATGTTGTGGGGGTAAGTCCTAAACAAACTCTCCATATGGGGAGTTATGTTCAGTCTTACATCCACATCATTCCTAGTTTCCAAGTTACCAAAAATGAGTTTGGTCATGGACTTAGGATAGCCTATTTTATTTTTATCAATCCCAGGCAATTCAATCAATGAAGCATTTTTATAATTAAGTACAGATTGAATAAAGCGAGGGAAGAAAATATCAGTACCTCTCTTGGTTGTGTTCTTACCAAGTCTCCCATATAATTCTTGAAGTATGATTTGGCCAACATCTATCTTCTTTCCATAGGCCAAAGCATATCCAATTTGCTGCACAGGTGCACTGATTTGATCAAAGCTTGATTTCCTGGCAGTGAAGACTTGGAGAAGAGTTGCAAACACATAGCTCCACTCCTTTCTCAGATTCTTTCTGTTTAGCTTTCCAAGGTTAATCCCATCTGAGTAGTTTATGAACTCAAAGAATTCCTCCAACTCTGCGTTAGTGGCCATTCTGTCAAATGACTCTTGTTGTAGTCCTAGTGCTTGGTTCATGTCTGCAGTAGTGATAGTGATTTCCTTATCTTGAACCTTGCAGTAGATGACATAGGAAGTGATTGCGTTTTCAAGGGCTACAACCTCCACAATAGCAGTACTCCAGAATTGTTCCAGAATATCGAGATACAGAGTTGGGTTGGCAGAGAGTGCATCCTTGATATATGACTCAGCCATCCATTTCACAAAGCACTTGAAATTTGCATTGGGTGCTTCAACATCACTAGTGAGAGCGATGAAGTTGGTGTTGAACTTTACTGTTGCCATTTGTGTAGAAGAGAGAAAAGAAATTGAAGGTTGAAGAAGAAATTTGGCTTTTCGTAGCTAGGGTTTCAGGGGTTTAGAGAGTGTAGATGCTTGAGAAATCGAATGAAATGAATCGAATAGATGTGAGATTTTATAAGTATGAAGTACTTGAATTGTCGATTAGCAGACTGTTTTGTATCGACAAGTCAGGCATTCGAGAAGTAGAAAACAACTATTCGAGAAGTCAAGAATGGCTTAATCGATAACTCAAGCAGATAGAAAATCACAGCTGGCAGTTATCTAACTTAGAAATAATTCTAAATTAAATAAAATGTGTTTTTATGAGTGAATTAAATTTTTAGATAAAAATCCAAAATCGGTTAAAATTCAGCGAGAATTCAGCCTTTTCAAATGATTCGAGAACTCAAATATAGTGTTCGAGAACTCAATCATTCGAGAACTCAGTTACTATATTCGAGAAGTCTAGAATTCCTCTATTCGATATCTCAGAAAGACTCTATTCGAGAACTCAAGAGTACTCTAATGAGACTTATTAGAGATGTCGAATAGTGAATCATTCGAGAAGTCTGACTTATCGAACTATACCCATCACTCATAAAAATTTGATTTTCACTATCTTGTAAAAATTTACCAGACATATTCATTGAAAAATATCCTAGCAAATCAAATAGTGATTTTCTCAAAATTTCATAGAAATTTTAAGTTAATAAAAATATGATTTTCAACATATGCAACAGATTTGAAATATTTATAAATCATATTTCAGCCAACACTTACTTCAAAAATATTGAGGATTTAGATAAAGTAAGTGTTTACTGCTGTAACAATCTAGATGATGTATTCACTTAGCCAGAATCTGAAGAATTCAGCATTCCAATCTCACTTACCAACCTTGTGAAGGTGGCTTCATCTAATGGCTTAGTGAATATATCAGCTAGTTGTTTATCTGTAGAGACATAATGCAACTCAATGGTTCCATTAGTTGCATGTTCTCTTATGAAATGATATCTGATGTCAATGTGCTTTGTTCTAGAATGATTGACAGGATTGGCAACTATAGAGATTGCACTTGTGTTGTCACACATGATTGGAATTCTTTCCAGCACAAGTCCATAATCTCTAAGTTGATTTCTAATCCAAAGCACTTGAGCACAGCAACTTCCAGCAGCTATGTATTCAGCCTCAGCTGTAGAAGTTGACACAGATTGTTGCTTCTTGCTATACCAAGAAACTAACCTTTGTCCAAGAAACTGGCAGCTTCCTGAGGTGCTTTTCCTATCCACTCTGCATCCAGCATAATCAGCATCAGAGTAGCCAACCAGATTGAACCCTGTGTCCTTAGGGTACCATAATCCCAAGTTAGGAGTGCCCTTCAGATATCTAAAGATCCTTTTTATTGCAATCAAATGTGATTCCTTTGGATTTGATTGAAACCTTGCACACAAGCATGTAGCAAACATGATGTCTGGCCTACTTGCAGTGAGGTAGAGTAGAGAACTAACCATGCCTCTGTAGACTAAGATATCTACTCTCTTGCCTTTAGCATCTTCATCCAATTTAGTGGCAGTGGCCATGGGTGTCTTGGCAGGTGAACAATCTTCCAAGTCAAACTTCTTCAATAAATCCTTGATGTACTTGGTTTGACTGATAAAGATACCATCCTTCCTTTGACTGACTTGCAACCCTAGAAAGAATGTCAACTCTCCCATCATACTCATCTCATATCTGCTCTGCATGAGTTTAGAGAATTTCTCACACAGTTTCTCATTTGTAGAACCAAAAATGATATCATCCACATAGATTTGAACTAGGATTATATCATCACCATGCTTCTTGTAAAACAGTGTCTTGTCCAATGTGCCTCGAGTGAATTGATTTTCAAGAAGAAATTGTGATAGAGTATCATACCATGCTCTTGGAGCTTGCTTAAGTCCATACAGTGCCTTAAGCAATCTGTAGACAAATTCTGGGAAATGTGGATCCTCAAAGCCAGGTGGTTGTTGCACATAAACCTCTTCTTCCAACTCTCCATTTAGAAATGCACTCTTGACATCCATTTGATAAACTTTAAAGTTTGAATGAGCAGCAAATGCCAAGAATATTCTAATGGCTTCCAATCTAGCAACAGGGGCAAATGTCTCATCATAATCAATGCCTTCCTGTTGAGAGTATCCTTTTGCAACCAGCCTTGCTTTGTTTCTTATTATTACACCATCTTCATCCATCTTATTCTTCAGAACCCATTTTGTTCCAACAATGGTTCTATTCTTTGGTGCAGGCACAAGTTCCCATACTTTGTTCCTTTCAAATTGATTCAGCTCCTCTTGCATGGCAATAATCCAATCTGGATCCAACAATGCATCATCAAGTTTCTTAGGCTCAACTTGTGATAGAAAACATCCATAGAGGCACTCATTTTGAGTTGCTCTCCTAGTCCTTACTCCTGCATTAGGATCTCCAATGATTTGCTCTGCAGTGTGTGATCTATCCCATTTCCTTGAGTGTTCAGCCTGATTTCTCATCCTTGATGTTGCTTCATCATCCTCATCATGATCATCCTCATTTCCTCCCCCTGTGAAGTTGCCATTACTCACAGGTGTGTCTTGGATGCTTGTTTCTTCACTATTGATTGGCACAAATTCTTCTCTTGTATCATTATTCACTTGAGTTTGTTGAACTTGAGTTTCAACTCCAGTTTCAGTCTCTTCATCAGAATCATCTAGATTATCAAACTTCAATGGATCTTTGTCTTCATCATTGGCTTCTTCTAGTCCAGGTAGTTTGCTGTCATCAAATGTTACATCTGTGCTTTCCATAACTTTCTTTTGACTGATGACATAAACCTTGTATGCAATTCTTTCCATAGAATAGCCAAGAAAAATTCCTTCAAATGCTTTTGCATCAAACTTTCCAACATATTCAGAATTGTCCTTAAGTACAAAGCATTTGCTTCCAAAAGTATGAATATACTTCAGTGTAGGCTTCTTTCCAGTCATCAAGTTGTAAGGAGTCTTTCCAGTGTTTTTGTTGATGAGGGTTCTGTTCTGAATATAGCATGCAGTGCTCACAGCCTCAGCCCAAAAACATGTGGGCATTTTTGCATCAAGTAACATTGTTCTAGCAGCCTCAATTAGAGTTCTATTCTTTCTCTCAACAACTCCATTTTGTTGTGGAGTCCTTGGAGCTGAGAATTACTGAGAAATGCCATTCTCTTTGCAGAATGCTTCAAGTGTGGCATTTCTGAACTCTGTTCCATTATCACTCCTCAATGCAATCACACTTGCATCGTTTGCCTTTGCTTCCTTGTCAACTTTCTTTATATGCTCAATGATTACTTGTGGAGCCTCATCTTTAGATGCCAGAAATTCCACCCATGTATACCTTGAAAAATCATCAACCATTACCAGGGCATACTTCTTTCTTCCAAGTGACATTATGTTAACAGGCCCAAACAAATCCATATGGATAAGTTGTAGTGGCTTGGTTACAGATGTCACTGTCTTTGACTTGTGGCTTGATCTCTTCATTTTTCCTTTTTGACAAGCCTCACACACTCCTTCTTGGCAGAATTCAAGTGTGGGCATGCCTCTCACTAACTCTCTTTTGACTAGAGAATTAATGGCCTTAAATTTCAGGTGTGATAGTTTCTTATGCCACAACCAACAATCTTCATTTGATGCTTTTGAGTAAAAGCAACAAATTTTGTCCTTGTTTGCAGAGTCCATATTGGCTACAAACAGGCTTCCCTTCCTTACTCCAGATAGAGCAAAATCACTAGTCTTCTTGTGGGTGATCAAACATTCATCTTTGTCAAAATTCACTTTGAATCCTCTATCAGTAAACTGACCAACACTTAACAGATTATGCTTGAGCCCCTTGACTAGTGCTACATCTTCAATGATGACATTTCCAACTTTCAGCTTGCCATATCCCAATGTGTTACCCATGCTGTCATCTCCAAAAGCAACCATTGGGCCAGCCTTTTCCTCATATTGTGATAGCAGGGCCATATCACCAGTCATATGATTTGAGCATCCACTGTCCAAAATCCACATGACCTTCTTCTCACTTTCTTTGCCCTGCAAACACAAAGGTATTACTTTTCCTTTGGTACCCAAACAAGTTTGGGTCCATGTGACTTAGAGACAGTTTTATCATAAACAACATGCTTGTTAACTTTCTTAGTGTCAGTCTTCTTGTCACTGTTGGAAGTCTTAGAACCTGAGGTTTCAGACTTAGGTGACAAAGGTACCTTCCTAGCTTTAGGAGGACTTGAAGACTTTGACCTTGTGTAGTGTGTGTGAGAATTGTGACTGATACAACCATCAATGAACTGTCTTCTTAAATTAAAACAACTAGTCATAACATTCATATTGCATGGCATACAGTCAAATTTATCACAGAAGGGTGCATCTCTATGTCTTAGAGGCACAGAACAATCATAGAAAGGTTTAGACACACTACCAACAGGTTTCTTGCATGCATGAGTTAGATGGTTGGTACTGAAACAGTTCTGACAAGTTTTCCTAGGGGCATTAGGCATATAAGCATAGTTGTTATCCTTGTTAATCCCTAACTTGCCATTTCTGTTCTGTTTCTTTTTAGTCACTTCCTTTTCTGATTCACTCTTCCCAGCTGATACAAACTTAACAAACTTCTTAGGTCTTGGCCTATCAACTACTGGCTTCTTGGTCTCTGACTTGGCACTCTCACCCTTAGAGGATGCTTGCTGTTCACTAGATTGTGCCTCATCCTCATCATTCAACATTTGCTTGATGAGTAAGGCATCCTCATCAATTTCAAATGTTGATTCCTTAAAAATTGGATTTTCAGTTTTTCTCAAAATATGAGGCACTTTCTCATGAACAGCTGTGTCCTCTTCGATGACAGCATAGCCTTTCCTTTGTTTGAGAGAGTCATAGTCAAGTCCAATAGCTGCTTTAGGTTTAGCTTCAATTTTCTCACAGTAGGATTGCACTAAACTAGATGATTTCTTGAAAGTTTTAAGTTTGAATTCATTCTCAGCTAATTCATCCCTAAGAGCCTTCTCTACTTGACTAGCACATAGAACCTTGTTCTCCAAATATTCAACTTCTTTCTTAAGGTTTTCTACTTGCATAGCAGTTAGCTCAAGTTCCTCATTCTTTTTGGTTAATACTTCATTTCTAGTAGACAGTTTAGCAATCTCCTCATTAGCAGCAGTCATACTAGTATGAATATTAAACATTTCAACAGATAATTGTTCAATCATGGATTTGTATTCAGAAACAGACATGTCTATAGTAGTGAGAGATGGTACCTGAGAATCAGATGAAGATGAGTCATCCTTGGAGTTGGCCATCAAGGCATAATTGCAGAATTCTTGTTCCTCTTCATCACTCTCAGAATCATCCCAACACTTCCCTTCAGCTATGTAGGCCTTACCATGTGTCTGCTTTTTCATAAGGGCCTCATACTTAGCTTCTAGCTCAAGATAATCTCTATCCTTCTTTTTAGGCTTCTTGCATTCACTGGCAAAATGCCCTAGGTCATTGCATCTATAACACCTTACAGATGACCTATCCACATAACCGGTTTTGAACTTATTTCTGTTTGGTTTCACAGGTGCCTTGTTCTTGTTGACTGAATGGTTTTGAGTTTTGGGTTTGAAGGGTTGATTTCTTTTAAATCTGATGTTTGGAAATTTTCTGGCCATGAAAGCATATGAAGTATTTTCCATCCCATCAAGTTCTTCCAGAGTGTAAAACTCCTCTTCTTCTTCCTCCTTTTCCTTAACAGGTTCACTCACCCCAGCTTCAGTTTCTTCATCATCTGCCACCTCCTCTATCCTTAGTTGGCTTGTAGATGCTTCTAGGTCCAGGATGGATTTGTTGACAATCAAGGCACATGATGTGTTTATCATCCTACCTTGGTTTGCTTGGATAGCCCTCTTCTGAAGCAACTCAAGTTCATGAGTCTTTAGGACTCCATAGAGTACATCATAGGTGACTTTGTTCAAATCTCTCTCTCTTAGGGAAATGACTCTTTGCTCCAGATGATTTGGTGAAGACAACAGAAATTTCATATTTAACTCCTTGGTGCTGTAAACCTTTCCATTCATCTGCAACTCAGTAACTAGCTTGTGAAACCTTTCAAACATCTCAGTGATGCTTTCCTTGGGCTGTGCCATGAAAGCTTCATACTGTGTGACCAGTATCTGTTTCCTGTTTTCTTTAACCTCATCAGTCCCTTCACACAACACCTCAATGTGATCCCACATCTCTTTAGCAGACGTGCATGATGCAATGTTTGCAAACATTGACATATCCATGGAATCAATGATGAGCAGCATGAGGTGGCTGTCAAGAGCAACCTTCTCCCTTTCTGACTCTGTCCACTTTGATGGATCCTTGGCCTCATAAGCTCTAGGGATTGTTATGGTTCCAACAGTCTTCTCTGGTATCTCTTGTTGTGGAACAAAAGGACCATTCTTGAGAATCTCAGGATACAAGGGATGAGAGGCTTTGATGAACAACATCATCTTTATCTTCCAGAGGTTGAAGTTTTCTTTATCAAACTTAGGGACCTTCACCGTTCCTGTAGTCTTTGGTGTATTCGAACTCATGATCGTTTCTCTGTTTTTGAATAAACAGCCCTCTCTGATACCACTTGTTGAGTATTGAACACGGTAAAAGAATACAGAGGGGGGGGGGTGAATGGATTCTTGAACTTTTCTTGGATTGAGTCTGTGTAGCAGATAAGTGCCTGTGTGTGCAGAAATTAAGGTGCGGATAAATAAACAACACAAGACACAATATCACTTTAATCTAATGTATATTAGATAAAGGTTGCTACAATCTGTGAATACAAATGGTAGTATTCTCAGCTTCGTTTTTCTCAGAGAGATATAGCTTACAGTGTATGAAAAACTTGACTCACAAAGTTACTAAGTTATGAAGTGAGGCTGTGTCCTTATAGAACATGGATACAGCCTGCTTACTACAAATAAGGTAGCTAAAACACATTACTTTCTAGTCTGTCTATCCTTTTTGAGTAAGTGTCCAAACGGTTACAGATTTGACTTTGCAAAGCCTGTTTAGATCCACTTCTTTAGCTCCTTGTCTCTTCTATATCTCTCCAAGCTTCCTTGTAGGCTTTCCAGAGCACGTTACAGGTTGTGGTCCATAAAGTGCATTGGCTTGTTGCAGGTTTCTGACTTGTACAATTTCTTCAGTATTTTGTCTCCAAGAATGTATTCGAGAAGTGACTAAGTAAGTGATTCGAGAACTAGAATTGACTTGATCGATAACTCTGAGTTCTCGAATACTGTTATAGTGACATATCGAACCACTTCTCGAATAGCTCTTTTCCATCAGGATTCCTTGAGTTGTCGAATAGAGCATTTGACTTATCGAATCCTCGAGTTGTCGAATAGCTTTCTGAGTCTTTGAGATATCGAATGGAACTTTGACTTGTTGACTCTTTGAGAACTCGAATACCATCTTGACTTGTTGACTTCTTGAGTTCTCGAATAGAGTAGTAGACATATCGAATCCCTGAGATATCGAATGAGATATCGAACAGTGTATTCAGAGATATCGAATATTGTCTTGAGATATCGAATCTCTGACTTCTCGAATGCTGGACTTCTCGAATAGACAAATATACTTCTCGAATTGGTACTTAGGCAAATTCTTCATTTCTTCAAATCCCAACTGTGATTATTTGGCAGTCTTTAACTCCTTGCTTGAGGCATGAACCATGGAACTTCTTTCAAGCATTATTCTAGACTCTATTTGTACAGTTACACAACTAGGATTTGATGCCTATTACAAGTACAATACAAACAGAAACTCTACAACTAGAGGTTCCCTCAGTTAAGAGGTCATGTAAGTAATGCAAAGCATTACAAACAATTAGGCTTGTTATTAGATGTATACAGGCATGCCTCTGTAACTAACATGGATGTTGCTTTGAAAGCTGATTTAAATTAATAAATTGCTTGTTTGTCAAAAAAAAAAAAAAGTTTCTAGGGTAACAAGATCATACCCTTTGTGAAAAATCAAATTTTTAATGCTTGCTTTGAAATCAAACTCTTGAAACCCCTTAATATATATACCAATTTGTAGAGCTAAATACAGGTGTTTTAATTCTCTAATTGCATGCGATGATTGGCTAAGATCCTAGTGGCTTGGAGCTTTGAATAGTGGAGCTTCAATGGAGGTTATTTTGTGTGTGTGTGTTTTTTTCACCGAGAGAGATAAGAGAGATGTGGTGCTCTCCCTTTTTTTTTCTTCTTTTATAAATTCTATCAACTAATTGGGCCCTTAGTGGGCTAGAGGGAATTTGGGCTCAATCTTGACCCAGTAGTTCTTATTATTATTATTATCTTTACTCAAAATTATTAAATAATACCTATAAAAAAATACTTAGAATAGTAACAACAGTATTAATAATAAATCACAAATTTTAGGAAGGTAGCATGGCACTAACGATTATTTGTACATACTTCTAAAATTAGTGAAAATCAAGTTTACTAATTCTATTCGGAGAGACTCAATAATAAGATTATTAATAAAACTTAATTCACTAATTCATTCAAAGGGAGCTCGACGTAAAATTACCAATAAAATTTACGGTTATTACATGTAAGCCAACACTATAAAATCAGATTTGAACAAATTTTAAATAGCTTAGATAAAATCCATATCTTCAAAAACTCGATTTTTTAAAAGTTTCAAAATTTTATTTATTCACATTTTGTTAATAAAATAATTAATAAATTCATATAAACGAACACTACATATATATTAATTATTAAATATACGATATAAGTGTATTATTATTGGTTGGTGAATAAATTACCCATCAAAAAATTAAAATTATTTTAGAGGCAATCAGAATTTACTTCTAAACTTTAAATCAATCAATCATATACAAAATTTTTATTATTTACCATACTTATTCTAATTTACTAATCGCTGTTAAATTAAATTTAAATATAAAATATCTAAAGTTAATAACTTCGCATATCACATGCTTTTTAGTTTTAAAAAATTTCTACTAACCGTAAATATTATTTTCTATAAATCCACATAACAGTATATTACATGTGGTTATATATCTTTTTGTTATGAATTGTTTTTGAACATCCTTTATTATAATAAAGGATATCTGAATCTAACATGTATTAGTTAACCAATCACAAGATTGTGAATTATTTTTACATCAATCAGAATCTATTAAATTTAAATCAATTAAACTTAATATAACAAGTTTCTCTATTGAATCTAGATTCTACGTTTCAGCCAAGTCTGAACTTAAATCAAGTTACACTCAATAATAATTAATTTTTATTTTTTCATATCAATTAATTAAACATGATAACTACTAATTTTTATTTTAACGGTTAACTAATAAACAATTTATATAAAATTAAATTCTTACAAACTAAAAAATGTAATTATTATATCAATTTAAATATTACAGGAAATCTAAGCCGCTTATTCCCTATTCCCCATCAGACTTAGCCAACTTTGATAAATTAAGTGTATGCATCAATTCTTCTCATGGCTAAATCAAATCAATTTCGATTAAGGTACTACTTTATATCTTTTTATTATATGGCATTCTATACTTGGACAGATTATCTTTTTATTTCGATTGTATATATGTATTATAAGTGTCGTGTTTTAATTGTCCAATAAATTCAACAGAAAAACTTTTCTGACAAACAAAAATAGAAAACGATTTAGGTTATTATCATCCTCACAGTCCGAATTCTCTCAGAATTATTTCCCATTAGAATATTCAGTAGCAAACTTCAATAATTCAGCGACTTACTAAATTGTAGGCATCAATCCTTATCACATTACACTGATTTGTTTACATTATTAGGTATGCATATAGATAAATGGTTTTTTACAGTGTTGGGTTGTCAATGTTATTTAGTGAGTACTTAACAATTTTATTCTAAATACAATATTTATTTAATTTAAAAATATATACATTAATACATGAATCTATTATATTTATAATAGATATTTTGATATCTCAAACTTTCATTCAAAATCATAAGGTACAATTAAAATCATGAATTAAAATTTATTAATAATATAAAACTATTTACCACAGTATTCTAAATACACATTTAAAATTTAAGTTATGTAAAGGATTAAATAATTCAATCGTAAAAAAAGATAATCAACCAATTAAAATGTTAGAATGAATTTTAAACCAATCATCTTTTAAAATTTATTTACGAAATAAATTATATTTTAATAAAAGGGTGCCTTTTTGAATTTTGTATTTTGAATTAAAGTAATAGTATCATTCTCATATCTTAACCTAAGAGAATGTATTGAATTTGATTGGTTGGTTGACTATATTTTTTTTATATCAACAAAACATAAAAAAAGACAAAGAAAACAAAATAACTTGGTAGAAAGATTCTACACAAAAAGAGATATCTGTTAACGAGAAATAAGAAAAAATAAAAAGGAGGGTTTCATTTTGTTTGAGAGACTTTACACCATGCATGCTACTCTTAGTTTTGTTTTGTAACATCTCAATGTTGTTCTAAAACATATAATTGTATATTTACATAACTTGAATACATAGTAATATTTCATTTAATTGTTATATTTTTCTATTCGCATATTTCATTTCATTTCGTGTACACGAAAAAATTTGTGTAATTTAGTGTCATTTTGTGTTCTAATTTTGGGTACACGATTTAATATTATGTCATTTTCGTTCAAGACCCTAAAGTACATGACATGAATGTACAAAACGATTTGTCAGGTCAACATAAGCTATTTCCTCTTATATATGCAGGAAAAATATACTCACCGTTAAAGGAAAATGAATTTCATGTTATTTAAATTACAAGGACACATATATTACAATATGTGATTATGTGTTTATATATTACACACTTGATTTCAATTTTATGGACAGTAGCTTATTTTCACAAGTTAGTCAAATTAAAAAAAGATAGTTGATACTCATTTTCATTCATATGTCTTATTTTATGAATAAAAGAAAACTAAAATTGATTATTCCATGTTTTACTAGAAAAGAATAAAAAACCAAAATACAAACTTCCAAACTGAAAATGCACATTATAAGTTGTATTTATAAATAAGTTAAGGGCAATAACCATAAAATCTAACAATTATAAGTTACTCAAATAGCGCGATATATTGAATTTATTTGGTTAGTTGATAAAAAATTTTAATAGTAAACCAATTCATTAATAAAAGAACATATAATTTGTAAAAATGATATTGAACAATCACATAGCAAACTAGATTAGATGAAAGTTTCTATTGTTATAATTACGTTCGTTTCATATATCTTGCACAGTAGATATCCTTTCTCATATCGCTAAAACATGCAACCTTTTTTTGATAGACAGTCTAATGATTTATTGAAGTCGTGAGGATTAAGTTTTTACACATTTTTAATATGTAATCGAAAAATTAACCACGACCATACAAATATTTACAATAAATTTAATATAATAAATATTTTAAGTATTCTATATTTAATAAATATACTGAATTCTCATTATATTGGTGAAAAAATTGTTAACATGATATGTAGAAATATACTCTAACAAAAAGAGAAATAAAATGAGAGCTAAATTTTAAAAAAAATAATAAAGAGAGATTTGGAACTTTTCAACGGGGGTTGTATTTATTTTGATGATTGGTTTATAATATTAATATTAATTCAATTGATATGAATTCACAGATAAGTAATTTTATACTTACGTTAATTAACATTCCAATAAAATTATATTTTTCTAAATAAAAATAAAAAATTTATATTTATATTAATTTATTAATATAATTGATCGATCGATGCGTAACACGGGTAGAACGCTAGTTTATAATATATAGATAGATTTCAGAGTACTACTATTACTTAGAGCATCTTTAATAGACTATTAAATCACCCTAAAATATAATAAAAAATATTATTAGCTCCTAGCAACTTAATGTATATTCATCTCCAACCGTATTCTTTATACTCACTCTTTATTTAATTTTATATTATTAAAGTAAGTTGAATTCATAAAAATACAAAAAGAAGTGGGAAATAGAGAGACTATATCTTATATATTTGTTCTAAATTAATAAGAATTTATAATAAATTAAGGAGAGAGAGAGAGAGATCGGCTAAATTGCATACCGTTACCGACTTTATAAATTGAGGTGAGAGATTGGCTAAATTGCCTATTTACCAACGTTAAAAATTGAGAAGAAAGATTGGCTAAATTGTATATTACCGACGTTATAACTATTCACACCTGCTATTGGCTAAATTGTATATTACCGACGTTATAATTGTTCAAAAAGCAACCAATATATGACAAATATTTTACACCACCCACTAAACTATCGAAGTAAATGATTGTCTAATTCTGCAATATTAAGAGCAACTCCAACAGGAGTCCATGTTAGGTAAGGTATATTATGTACGTGACCATGTATATAGCTATCGTCTAAAAAAAAAACCCATTCCAACGCTAGACTCACATTAGTTAAAATTATATCTATCTTCTTCTAGTCTTCCAAATTTAGCAATCTCCAGCCCATCATCTCATCCAACAACTCATCTCTAGCTAAAATTCTATTTCTCCCATTCTTTTTACATTAATATATATGTTATTTAATTAATTTAAATATTTTATGATTTGAAAATATGTTATTTTACTATTGTCAAATTCAAATAATTTATATGTTATTTTTTGCTAACAAAATATGAAGTTTTTAATTTTAAAATATTTTTAAAAAATTGGGAATAAAAATAAATTTAAAAAAATGTACAATTTGTATTATAAAATAAAACTACTTTAATTAATTAAATAACATATATCCTTGTATATATAAAACTTTATTTGATTGAATTTGACAATAGTAAAATAACATATTTTCAAATAATAAAATATTTAAATTAATTAAATAACATATATATTAATGTAAAAAGTTTATTTGATTGAATTTAAAAAAAATTATTTTTGAGTTTTATCCCGAATAAATAACTACTATTTGAAAATATAGCCGTTAAGATTTTAAAAATAATAAAGTAACGGATTTTTAAATATAGCTAACGTTTATAGCTAACACCGCTGGAGGACACAACCTTACAGGTTCAGCAGATTTAACATAATCATCTATTTTTCTGATTTTAGCTAACAATTATAGCTATCTCCCTTGGAGATGCTCTAAGAAGGGAACTTTTGGGCACATACATCAGGGGTTCGATCAACATATATGGACATCAGGGGTTCGATCAACATATATGGTGAAACACATTGCAAACCTGAAGCTCATCTTTCAGCTCAAATCACAATATGTAGACCTTCAAAACCAACTACTGCCAAGTACCAACTCACTATATTTGATATATATAGTTTCGTAAATACTGGTATGCAAATTAAAGTTTATTTCTCCTCTAAACCATTCATCTGGCCACGTCCTATTCTCTGGCCTCAAGATACTGACTAATATTATAGCCACAAGACATTTCATTATAGTGACTTGTAGCAACAAAACCTAATTGATATATTTGCATACTTACACTTCAAATTTGTGTACTGCACAGATTAAAGGAAGACAAGGGCTCAATTGAAAAAAAAAAGGAATTCTAACAACATGACGGAAATAAATAAAGAATACAAAGATACTACTCACTCTAACTCATCAACTTTGATCTCATATTGTTCTCCAGTCGAAAGATCTTTTACACCAACCATACCTTTTTGCCATTCATCGGCCCCTACGAATATAAGCCTCGCCGCATTTACCCGTTTTGCTCGTTTAAATACCCTACAAATATTTGTTAAAAGCATTAAAAACAGCACTCGTCAAGGGATGTACAACTGAAAGAAACTTAATAAATTAGGCAAGTAACCAGACCATTTCAGTGGCTTGTTTTCCAAGACCAAATCAACACTTTGCCCCCTTCCCCTCAGTTTGGTAGCAATTGCAGCAGCTGCCCCCTGAAGATCATGATCTAACGAGCAAACAATATTCTCCACATAGGGACTAAGTTCTGGTAAAATCCCTTTCTCCTT
The DNA here is from genome assembly GCA_037693485.1 of Kitagawia praeruptora. Taxonomy (NCBI): domain Eukaryota; kingdom Viridiplantae; phylum Streptophyta; class Magnoliopsida; order Apiales; family Apiaceae; genus Kitagawia; species Kitagawia praeruptora. Next base: position 98,896,367 of record CM075352.1, on the reverse strand, counting down.
CAGCAACTAAACATTACACCAAAGGTAACCTTGAAATTATAGTAATTCTTGGATTTGAAATACTACAAAGGAAATGAAATTTAAAAACGGGATAAATATAAAAGTCATCACTAATTTCATCCAAATATATCAAGTGCGTCACTCATTGAGTCATTGCAAAAATGACTTGATTCAGTCACTATTTTTAAAATTTGTATCAAGAAGATCATCTGAGAATGACTAAAATGATACCAATTTTCAATTTTCAACTTTTAAATTATTAAGATGATACAAATTTCCAAATTGATGACTAAACTGAGTCATTTTTGCAGTAAGACTCACTTGTATATTTGGATGAAACGGGTGATGATCTTGATATTTATCCCATTTAAAAACAAGGATACAATGACATATTACATTAAAACAATGAAAACAATGGCAAAAAAGGTCGCAAAACAGGGTTCAGGGTGTAGCCTAGTGGTAACGCAGCCCTCTCCCAGGACTAAGGTCATGGGTTCAATTTGCTATTTCCCTCTCGATATATGAATAACAAAAACTTATATAAGAAAGAGACAAAAAGAAGACCACAAAATTTACCTATTCAGAAAAAGGTTTAAGAGATTACATTGATAAGATCTCTAAAAGAAAAGAGAATAATCATAATCGTCATGTTGTGACAATAGGCTTCTTAGAGGATAAACACTGAACAAAATTGGAGCCCACTTTTTAAAGGTAACCTTATGCACTAAGCCTACTCTCTCACAACCCAGATCAATTGGCAAAATATATTTATAATGAAATAAATTATCATAGTTATAACCAGAGATGAAAGGCAAAACCCCCTTGGGTAAAGAATTGAAGAGAACTTAAAGTACTTCACTTACTTCGACTATCACAGCATCACCAAAGCCAAATCCACATGCAGGAATGTCATCTCCTCCAAAAGTAGAGAGCAATTGATCATATCGCCCACCACCACAGATTGCTCTTAGTTTGCCTTCTTTGTCAAATCCCTGTAAGCAATGGAAACCCATCAAAGTGAGAGATAATTAAAAAAAACAAAAAAAAAAAACATTAATGGCACTAGGAATTAAGAAATGATTAGCAGCAATTAGATGAAAAATATGCCACAGGCAAACATCGAGCAAATGTTTTTCTTAAGCGTTTCCTTTGAAAACAGAAAACTAATGCAGAGAAAGTGAATATGTTTCCAATTAATTACAGTGGCAAATTTTAGAAGTAGATACAGAGTTTATATGGACATTGCTCCAGGGAAATTAGGTTTGAGGAATCATCATTGCCAATTTCTTCTATGCAGAGCCAGTGACGCAGCAACGAGCTATTGTGCTCGGACTAGGGTACAGAGTGTCAAATATGACACATATCCAAGTGTCGGATTCAGCATGCCCAAAAGTATTTGGACAAGGGGACCCCATCAAATTTAAAGGGTGCTGATTTATGCACACCCTAAACTTATTTATGCACCACCTGTGTATATTTTGAACTAAAATATCCTTAAATTCTTTCTTGGACAGTTGGCATTTTGTCAAGTTTCATGAACATAATTGATATTTCTGAAATTCAAAACTCGGCTTAAAGTTTCCATCTGATAAACAAATCAAACAAGTTGATCAAATGAGTAACCCAACCAAAAAAGAGAGAAAAAAAAAAAAGCAAATCAAAGGAAAATAAAGAAGCCTAACTATCTCCTTTTCAAGTTTTTTAGTTTAGCAATCCAAATTTTATAAGATAAGATAAAAGGACAGATAGATAGCTTCCACAGATCCTTATAGCACTGGACAAGAACAACATTGAAACTAAAAGCAACTATTTCAGATTTCCAGAACAAACTCAACAAAATTCATCAATTCTCATCAATGTTATGGTTCAATGTGAAACTAAGAAAAACCACAGGACCGACGTATACATATATGGTCAGCTTAATAACAAACAAGACAAGGATACCATGGAAGAATTAGGGTGTGCATAAATAAGTTTAGGGTGTTCATATATCAGCACCCATTTAAAATCAGATGAGAATTAGAGAAGGAGATGAGAGAAGGCCAGGCAATAGGCAAGAATACAGACATGGCAGATTTTTAATTGTAACAAATAAATTGTACTTGGACTAAAATTGTGAATACCAACACTAGATACTGTATTACTTTCTACTAGTAAGGCAAAGACAGGACAGATATTACCATGTTACTATTAACTCATATTATAAGACATCACATAAAAGATATGTCTCTGTTACAAGTAATACGCCTGGTCAACAAGAAAGTTTCCAGGTGGTTCCCTTTCGTCGTTATTACAGGAGACGCAGTCAAAACAAGCAGTTGGGAACAGCTGCTTAAAGCAAAATTTGTGGGAGAAGATTCTGTTTGATTGCAGATTTTTAGTTGGTTTAATTACAGATTTTTAGCTTATTGAAAGTAGCAGATTTCTGGCTACTTGGTGCAGATTTTCAGGCTATTTGCTAGAGGTACCAAATTGGGGTACCAAAAATTATTACCAAATGACATGGCATTGATTTGATTGGCTATAATTATAATGGGCCCGCCAGGGCCAACCAATTAAAACATTTCAAAATGACAAGTAGTTAGTGCCATGTCATTTTGTAACAAAATTTGGTACCTAATTTGGTACCTCTAGCACTACTCGTAGCAGAATATTGCTAGTAGTTGCAGATTTCAAGGTTTGTCCTTTAAAGTATTTAAAGGTTCATTGAGAAATAGTAAGCAAGAAATTTCCTTATCAATATCATATGAGATCAGTGAGCTCTCTCTCCAATTGAGCTCTCAGTTTTTTCCTATATTTTTCAATCAGCCAAACAAAGATAGGGAGAGGTAGGAAAAATCAGAAAAACACCCCTTTAATGTAAAGAATTGACCAAGACTACACTTTAAAAGGTCAAGTAACTCGATCCCGATCTCAGGCACCTAACAGTCTCATTCCTTTTTGGGTTTGCAGCCAAACCCTGGTGACTTGTAGCCCTGCCCCCGAACATCTCAAGGAATGGAATTAGTAATTAGTAATTACTATTTAAAGCATGAATAATAGTCATACATTATACTCCTTGTAATTTTAAAACAGCATATCTGATCTAAGTTCTAGTGATAAATCAACATACAGATTAATATTCTAATAAGTCAACAAACATATATAACAAAGTAAAACATTCACAGTATTGGTAAATACAGTCAGCTTGTTATGTTTTCTACAACTCATTGCGTGTGTGTGAGAGAGAGAGTACTAATTTTGGTCAAAGGGTGTGCGAGTTACATCTTGAAGTATGTCTTGAATCCGACAAGCGTTTGTGAGTTTGCAACTTCCACAACACTTAGCTAGACCGTAACGTCTACTAAAACAATTATAAATATATTAACTGCAGGGAACCTTTAAATTACTAAGATAGTAAGATGTCCATGTTAGATTGACCTTTGAAATAACAATTATCTTTTTTTTTTTGCTAAATGAAATAACTATTATCTTATTACTTTTGGATTAGAAGTTGCATAGGTCCGAGTATATGGATAGTACTGATAGCCAGAGAGAAATGCACCACCCAAAGTATTCCAAGATTATCCAGAGATCGTGTGCAAGCAACCAATAAGATAACAGTGCAATACCGAAAAAGGTGCTGTTTGAAATTAGGGGCATACAGGATCCATGGTTTTGATGAATCAGACTAATAAAAAATTCAGGTTTCAAGTTGGAAGTAGATTGCACAGACCTCAAAAACAATTCCTGTGTAGTAGGCTAGGCCCCGAACAACTGAAGCATCAAACTGTATCCATTCCGAAAACCCATACTTATCAGCGAGTGAGAACAGCTGTTTAAGATCGCTTACTGCTTCCCCTGCAGCTCCAAGTTTCTCTGTAACACATAATTTGAAGTCCCATATACTTTAACTACAAACCAATCAAAATGTTCTTTCCAGAAAGATAAGAGTTTGCCACTAAACTTAGCAACTGACCTTCCAGCTCTGTCAGGCACTTCATTGAAAGAACTTGCAGCAGTTCCTCAATAGCCTCACCTGGTAGCTGAGCAAGTGCCAGCTCTTTCTTTATCTCCTCAATAGGAATTTTACCCATCTGTTTCAACACACCATTTATAGCAACACATGAAACCCTACTTACGCTAATTAGTAATTAGTAATAACATCGAATCTGGATAAATTCTAGAATAACCAGTACTATATCAAAGGTAAAAAGTAGCACAAGAAAGCCATATAGCGTGTTTTACTTCTGTTAAACTAACTGCATTGTACTATCAATATAATGATAAGGGCAATCAGGAGCATTCTTCATCTCCAAAAAAGCATGATCGTGGGTGCTGGAAACAAATCCAATGGCAAATTAGGGGGTGCAATCATCTAACTTGAAGAAAATATTTTTTATCTAGTTGTCTACCATCAAAGGCATAGTAAAAGACCTCAATGAGATACTTTAGGGTAGTAAGACTGAGTGTAGCAATCTGTTTTAAAAGAAGCCTGCATCAAAGGAACAGTTACAATAACAAAACACCAGCAGGGTATAGGTGGCATAGGTAAGTAAAGAGTACACTGTGAAAGTGCAGACGTAGTCTTCAGGCAACTACCTTATGCGAATTCAGTGGTAATATGACACTGAGAGCATTACAAGACTGTTAGAGCTCTAAAATTTATTATTGTAAATCATCATCCCCCAATATCAAGTCACTTTACACATTTCTAGTTTAATTCTTAAGGTAGCGAGCCACTCTATACATGTGTGATCATTAAAAATAATGATGTTTGAGAAATTGACGCAAGTATTTTAGAACCTGACTCTAGAGGAAACTGATTATAAGGTAAACAATATCCAAAAATAGATTCATAAGACTATACATAAATTTTCTAGCAACAATGTCATCAAATCCTATAGACATAGATCATCCGCAACAATTGGAATGTTGCAACAAAATTAGTCGGTTTTCCATCTAATTATCATCTATAAGATTTATATATTACACAACTGACCTTGTCTATAATGATGCAAACTTTTGCAAATAAAGCTTCTGATATGGAGTAGCAATTCAACACTTCTTGAAGGACCTGTAATAAAGAAACATTGATACCATAATGGCACAACTTTTAGGATATACAGTATTGACCTAATCTAAAGGAAATGGCCATGAACTTATATGGTGGGGATTGGAAATAAAAGACGCTTGTGTCACATAATTGCGGCAGCTTGAATTTTACAGAAATTAAAAGAGCAACCCTCGGGGAGATAGGTAGAAGAGAAAAAAAAATGTTCATATTATATCATATCCCTAGCATATGATAAATTATTAGTTCTCTCCAGTTCAAGGGAAAAAGTATATAAAGATATATGTCTTTATCTACCCATATTACTAGACTTTTTCCTGCATTTGGGTCAATGGACATAGTAGTCCTACCAGCTTCACTATGTAATAGGTTAGGGCATTTCCAGTATACAAGTGAAACAATTAGTAGAAACACTACTTTTAAGCCATTTTTACCAATTCTATAGGTGTTTGCACATCCCAATTATGAGTAAGTGATGTAGACTGATGTGTGTAGTAGACTGGGCTTGGACACGTATATAAACACACCCCCGCCCTTGGTGCCTGTGAGAACTTTATTAACCATCAGATCAGATTTCACTTTAACCAAGTGTCAAAGCTTAATCTCTGTCATGTATATACATGAGGCTTTCAAGGTCTCAATCCAAATAAATAAAATTTGGCCCGGAAGCTGAAATAGTATATTGAAGTAAATGTAAACCTTGCGGCTAGAAATCTTAAACCCAACATCAGATGCAGTGATCCCAATTTGCTTAAAGAAAGTGACAATTGACGAAATAAGTTCAGCTTCAGCCTATAATAAAAACGAAACACAAAGGATGAGCTTCACAAGAACACAAGTAAATATCATCAATAGCACCAGTAGATTAACAATGTAATGTAATCTGAAAACCTACTTCAAATATCTATATTAATACATTTATTGTTTCTTTGTCTCTATACAGGAAACATGTACAAATTAGATCTTATAACAATACAAGCTTGCAATTTATCTCCAACAAAGCTCGAGTAGGGTTAACCAAAAATCATTACAATATGCAACGGAAGCAGGTACGCATAGCTGATTACAGTTTTACACTTTTCTAAATTTTAATCAGTGGGCGGTCCTGCAAACTTATCCACTGTATGATTTTGAAATCAATAGACAAATCTCAATTCACGAAGTAAATTGTAAAGAGTACTTGTCTTTCTCACCATCTCCCTCTCTCTCCATATATATAAATATAGTGTTTTGTTATGTGTAGGACTTTAAAGTTAGGACTAAAATTAGACCACGTAGTTTTATATATGCTCAGCACTCGGCAGTGTATACTGCACATTACAGAACATTGTAGCGCACAGATTAATTACAGAACATTGCAGTACACGCTGCAGTATATATAACTACATGATCCTAACTTTAAGGACCTACACTGAACTTTTGATATATATTCATATATATGAGTGTGTGTAACTCTGTGTGTGCAGTTGTAATAAAATTTTAAACATACTAATACGTCAGCTACACCAATAATATCCATGTTCCACTGGTAGTGTTCACGACGTCGACCCCTAGTCATTCTCTCATAACGCCAGCACTGTCCCACAGCAAACCATTTAATAGGGAGGGATATAGATTTTCTGGAAAGGAAAAAACATGTAGATCAAAATATGGCATCCGTACCTGGATAAAGAAAGTCATAAATGACAATAAATAAAGGGTAGTCGGATAATACACTCAAAGAAAAAGATCTGCCAAAAGAAATGTTTGCCAATACAGCACAAATAAACATCAACAATTTAAAAATATATATTTCTCTTATAAGTAAACCATGCCCGTTTGGCAATTTTCCGTTTCAACTTATAAGTTACTTATTTCGGAAAAAATTTCGTATTTACATACTTTTTTTAGAGAAAAATGTGTATGGGGAGTTTAATATTCGTTATCTTGCAAAAATAAGTTACTTATTTCAGAAAAAAGTACATTTTTCCTAACTTTTTTCCAGAATAAGTAACTTATTTCTGAAAAATAAGATTTCCCAAACGGGCCAGTATTGCATGTCCGGATGTGGCATTACCCCTTTTGTATCACAAGCCTCGCCAGAGAAGGAGTCAATTCAGGCCTTAACGCAACCCGACGGTTTCCTCGATCCTCAAAACAGTAAAGCTGAACCAAGAAATAAAGAGGTGCCTAAATTTGAGTTGACATTAAAGCTAACATTCTCGAATACTCTTTATTAATACAAGATCAATAAAATAATCAAACTACCATGTTTGAGTAACCTATGAACAATATTTGTGTAGAATTGAGGAAAGATACAAGTTTCAGCTGACGACAATACATGAAAATGACGTGTTGACTAGAGACTTTACAGCTCCATACAAATAACTGAAATGCATCCCCTCTAAACCAATTTCATGGACTATAAATATTTGAAATAATAATCAAGTATATAAAAGGACCTAATATCTATGTATATCTTGCACATGTGTAAATGTATATGCTACTACACTGTGTAAACTTCATTAATTACACTCCACTTCCATAGTTCGATAACATATAAAAATAAAGGTAAGAGGTTAACATATAAACTTCGTAAAACTTATTATCTTCAAACCAAACAAAAGCACAAATGCAACTCAATACCTTACATCTAACACAATTAAAATTATTATCTATGTAAAATAAAAATTAACCTGATCTCTAATCTCCTCTCCGGCTTTCCTGATATAAAGCGCCTCGGATTCCAGCACCGGATAATCAACCTCTTCAAATCCATACATTCTCGAAACCTAGTTTCCACATTAAAAAATAACAACACATTCTTGACTACTCAAACACACAAATTAATCATTTATCAAAAAAACAAATACAACTCCATATGGACCATATTAATTTATAGCATTAATATATCGAGAAATAATTATTCATTTAGCGAATTTATTCATTTATCCAATTTTTATTTCTCAAGGTTCTACCGTATGTATCTATTACTAATTTATCGAGTTTCGAAAACACAAATGACATAACTACTCCAATTCCAAACACACAATTTGATCATTTATTAAAACATAGTACAACTCTATATTAACATATTCCGATATTCGAAAACACAAATGAGATAACTACTCCAAACACACAATGTAATCATTTATTAAAACATAAACACCTCTATATTAACATATCGAGTAATAACGAGATTATTTTCATTTATCGAATTGAGTTAACTACCTCTCGAAAATTATGAAATAGCCAAGTACGAAGCCGCATTTCATCGGGAGGGAAGTCTCGGGTACCTCTAGGAGGATTAACGTCGATTTTCTGTAGAGAACCGACGGGAGGAGGGGACGACCGGGAACCGGATCGGCCGGTTTCATTAATGTCCGAGTTGAGTGACTCAGCAGTTAGTGACGACTTACATCGAATTGAAAATTGTTGAGAGTTGATAAAGAGAGTGCGATTGAGAAGTGAGCGTTTAAGAAAGGGGCGTAGGATAAGAAGCGAAGGGTGTATAATCATGGTGTTTATTCTACGTGTGTGTGTATGCATTCACTGGGTTTTGAAATGTGTTTCTTATGGGTTTCTTATTGGTTTTCAAGTGGGCTTGTTCACGACGGACATCTCTTTAAATTTTTGCTTAAAAAAAAGAATATATATAAAGGTTTTTGCTCAAATACAAAACAATCCTTAAATACAAACTACAAACTAACACTAAAATAATTATATTTCATCTATTCTAAGGTTCCCGTCAAGGGTACCTTCACAAAAAATGCTTAAAATAATTGGCTCTATCCAACAAAAAAAAAATTTTAAAAAAATCACTGCCGGGGAAATGCGAAGCATTTAAGACAGTAAACGGATGAGTTAGGTAGTCATGAGGGCCGAATGCTCTCGACACACCCGTCAATCGTCTATTGCCTTTACCATTGATTGACATTCCTTACAACTTTAGAATGATAAAGGCACGAAGCGCCGTACAAGAAGGTGCGAAGCACCATTAACCAGGGAAATCCACTACCACGTCATCACATGAACAGTGATTTTTTTTATTTTTTTTGTTGGATAGAGCCAATTATTTTAAGAATTTTTTGTATTGGGGTACCCCTATTTTGGTCATTAGATTAGCTTGAAATATTAGATTAGTGTTTAGTTTTTAGTTTGTAGTGGAGTAGGACTCTATATATAATTTTCTAGAAATAATATATACCTCAAAAGTATTGACAAATTTTATAAAGAACGGTGCTAGACATATAAAATTCGGTATAAAAAATTGATTTTAAATGACGTAATATAGATGATGTGAAAATATAAAATATTTTAATTGATTTTACAAGTGTGAATGGAAGGGATCTATTTTCATTTAATTTTCGTTGTAACAAATTATGATCGAGACATGTAGGAAAATATTTTTGAAACTAACTTTATATACCTAGCACTTTTCCTTTGTACGAAGTAATCTCGTACCAATGTATGTTTAGGTTAAAGTGCCTAGTCTTAAAAAGGAGTTTTTTTTTTTTGAAAAGGGGGAATCAATTCATTAACCAAAATTCATACGACATTTATAAATACAATCAAAATTGAACAAACGCTTAGGCCTCATTTGTTTTTGTGTTAACAAGTCTTAATGGATACAATCTTAACGCTTAAGAGATTAAAATTGTTTGGTTCCCATTTTTGTTGATTCTGAATGGTTAAAAATTGCTTAATCGTTGAGATGTAAAATCCTAGACTAATGATTAAGAAAAGCGTTAGCCTGTAGTCACGTGGGAGTTTATGAAATTTAATTGCTTGTTTTCCTATATGCACATTTATTTGCTTTTTAATTTTATTGTTTTACCATGCTTTAAATTGAAATTTTTTATTTTAGCATTTTGCTTGATAAAAAGATAAGTTTTAGTTTTTTATATTGAATTATTTATAATAATAAAATTATAAGAGTAATAATTTTTAATAATGCACAATTAAATTAAAACTAGATTTATCCATTACATAATTAAATTATGACTAGTTTCTATTTTGCAATCCAATAATTTTTTCTATATATCTAAATGTAGTTGATAGTGTTCTAATATTCATATTGTTACATTATCACATTCTTACATGATATTATCTTTAATAAAATGCACATATAATTATAATTCATTAGATATTATACTTATTTAAATGGATGATATTAAAAAAATTACATCATTCAGATTCTCTAAAAATTATTTCTCAAACAATCTTATTTCTTCATACATTCAGATCATTCAGAAATCTTAATCATTAAGAATTTAATCATTCAGATAAGCTTTATTAAGATTTGCCAAATGACCCCAAATCATATCTTTTTTGAATCCTTCCTTCTTGGAGAAACAACCAAACGAATTTTTGAAGATGATTTGTATGTATGTACTTGTTTTCACCTAACTGTTTTGAGCAATCGACCGTAGATGCGATCCCATAAAAACCTTTATCACTGAATCAAACCCATGAAAATCATGCTAATCTATAATCTCGGACATGAAGAACAATAAATCTCACTAAAACAAAACAAAACCAAACTCTCACAAGGAGAGACTAAACAAAACCCAAATAAATTGGGAACTTATTGAAGGAAAACAAGATCTTAAACAAGAAAAATGAAAAAAGATAAAGGATTGGGGCTTTCCATCGGTGAAAATCGATGGATGCCCCTGAAAAATAGTGGGGCGGCTACTCCTTAAAATGGAGTTCTGATCTTAGTTAAAAAAATGAAGATAAATTACATATTGTTTAATAGTGTTAGTGCCCTAGAGACAATGTAATTGTGCTTCTAGGAAAGACTATTTTGTTATTAATAATAATGTTCAATCTATTCTTCTATGTTGATTTAATATGTCTTTATTTACTGCAAAATTAAATATTAAAATAATAAATGTCCTTGGAATAAGTAACATGAATTCTATATCAAGTATGTGACTTAGAAATGAGATTATATGAATAGTGTCAATATTTCTAAATATCCCTAATCGAGCATTAATAATATGGGACAATTATAATGCATTAAGATTAGTATGTTTGTTGATTGATGACCACATCTCATTGGTCATAGGTATAGTGATACTAAATTTAAGAACATAGGTGCATGTAATATTCTACATGGCACTGGATAAACCCACAGTGAGATTCTACAGTTAATAATGTCATTAGAAAGACTCACAGTGATAATGGTGTATGATACTCATTAAGTTTTGATGATCACAAATAGTAAGCCATTTGGCTTATTAGTGTTGAGTATTGAATACGTTAAAAGAATACAGAGGGGGGGTGAATGGATTCTTGAACTTTTCTTGAATTGAGTCAATGTAGCAGATAAGTGCCTGTGTGTGTAGAAGTGAAGGTGCGGATAAAGAAACAACACAAGGCACAATATCACTTTAATCTAATGTATTATTAGATAAAGGTTGCTACAATCTGTGAATACAAATGGTAGTATTCTCAGCTTCGTTTTTCTCAGAGAGATATAGCTTACAGTGTATGAAAAACTTGACTCACAAAAGTTACAAAGTTATGAAGTGAGGCTGTGTCCTTATAGAACATGGATACAGCCTACTTACTGCAAATAAGGTAGCTAAACAAATTACTTTCTAGTCTGTTTATCCTTTTTGAGTAAGTGTCCAAACGGTTACAGATTTGACTTTGCAAAGCCTGTTTAGATCCACTTCTTTAGCTCCTTGTCTCTTCTATATCTCTCCAAGCTTCCTTGTAGGCTTTCCAGAGCACGTTACAGATTGTGGTCCATAAAGTGCATTGGCTTGTTGCAGGTTTCTGACTTGTACAATTTCTTCAGTATTTTGTCTCCAAGAATGTATTCGAGAAGTGACTAAGTAAGTGATTCGAGAACTAGAATTGACTTGATCGATAACTCTGAGTTCTCGAATACTGTTATATTGACATATCGAATCACTTCTCGAATAGCTCTTTTCCATCAGGATTCTTTGAGTTGTCGAATAGAACATTTGACTTATCGAATCCTCGAGATATCGAATAGCTTTCTGAGTCCTTGAGATATCGAATGGAACTTTGACTTGTTGACTCTTTGAGAACTCGAATACCATCTTGACTTGTTGACTTCTTGAGTTCTCGAATAGAGTAGTAGACATATCGAATCCCTGAGATATCGAATGAGATATCGAACAGTGTATTCAGAGATATCGAATAGTGTCTTGAGATATCGAATCCCTGACTTCTTGAATGCTGGACTTCTCGAATAGACAAATATACTTCTCGAATTGGTACTTAGGCAAATTCTTCATTTCTTCAAATCCCCAAATATGATTATTTGACAGTCTTTAACTCCTTGCTTGAGGCATGAACCTTGGAACTTCTTTCAAGCGTTATTCTAGACTTTATAATTACAATTACACAACTAGGATTTGATGCCTACTATAAGTACAATACAAACAGAAACTCTACAACTAGAGGTTCCCTCAGTTAAGAGGTCATGTAAGTAATGCAAAGCATTACAAACAATTAGGCTTGTTATTAGATGTGTACAGGCATGCCTGTGTAACTAACAATCTCCCCCAAATTGTGAGTGAGACCCTTAGTCACAATTTCATGTCTGATAATAAGCCTAACATACATAAAGATAAGACTTTAAAAGTACAGGTATGTATATTGAACACATAAATGGAATTACAAGATAAATGCTCTTACAATATGATGAGGTAATAGCCATTTTCATTTGATTGCATCTCCATTGCTTTGGCTTGTAGATCATCATATGCTTTCTGTTTCATTTCTTTTTCCTTTCTTGCATTCTCATCTATTGCTCTTATGATTTCTGCCATAGCATCCAATTCTTCAATCATGATAGAGTTTTTGAAATCTTCAAGCACTGGCTTCAGAATGTAGGCAGGATAGTGACTGAGTAGGTTCATTCTTATATTGACATTGTCTCCATTTCTTCTCCTATACTTCACCACATAGGGATCAAGCTGAACTCTACACAATCCCTTTGCCCTTAGCTTTTCTGCTTCAATCTCCAGTCTGTCAATTTCTTTCTCCCTTTCTAACCACTTCTCATAGCAGCCCTTTCTTATCTTTTCAGCATAATCTCTCTTCATTTTCACAAAGTCAATCAATTCCAGCTTCCATACTTTCTCCACCTTGTCTTCAGAGTCCAGCAATGCAATGATTCTTTCTATCTCATACAATTTACCCCAATTCTGACAACCCCCTTGTTTGAATTTCATTTGTCTCCCATCAGTGTACTTGATCTCAAGGTGGTCATCCACAATTGCAGCAAAGCATATCTTTTGAGCTCTTAGAAATTGCAATTGCTCTTCATCAAAGTCTTCATCAAGTGGCTGGAGTTTCAATCCTGGAATGATTGTTAGGGCTCTTGATCTGGATAGCTTCACTCTTCTTGCAACATGTTTAAATTTCATCCTCTTGACATGGTTGCTTGGCAGAGATCTTTGACCTTTGTTGGTAGACCATAGTAGTATTCCATTAGCAGTTTGCTTTCTGAAACATACACATGGTTTCTTGACTTGAATCTTCTTCTCTTCTTGAGGTGGCAAAACAGTTGCAGAAGCCATAGATGTAGATTTTGCTAGGTCACCACTAACAGTATTCACCCTAGACTTAGAGTCTTGTGTTGTGGTGAGGTTACTGCTAGCAATGCCTAAGGCTTGCTATTTTCCAATCTTCCTCTCATAGACTCTTCCTTGGTCATCATCATTCTTCTTGTCTTTGTCACCCTTCTTCTTCTTGTCTTCATCACCCTTATCTCTCCTGTGATGTCTTCTCCTCCCATCACCTTTGTCTTCAGAATCACCATCCTTATTTCTCCTAGGTTGGGCCATCTCTGGAATTTCACCAGTTGCTATATAAGTTCTGAGGATGTGTAGTGCCTCAGTTTCTTCAGCATTTCTGGCTCCAACCTTCTTCTGTAATTGATCAATGATAGCAATGATCAGTCTGTGATTTCTAGGGGTGAGATCATGGGGAATGACCAATTGCTTAATGTCTTCAATTCTGGTGCCAGACTGATAAATGATTGTCCATGGCTTCTTGATCACTTCTGGTAACCTTGAAGGTTGGCCATTCCTCAAATCATCAAACAGACTCTTGCTGTTCTCATTCCTCTTCTCAATGAGCTCAAGTATGGCATCTATCTCTGAGTGTTTTAGGTCTTGTAGAGTCTGGTATGTTAGATGCCATATCTTTAATTTGGATATCATCACTATCTCTTTGACCCATAGATTATTGACTTTCTTGGGGATGACAGTGATGTAGTCAATCTGCTTCTTCACCTCCCTCAGATAGAACTGAGTGTCACCAACCTGTTCCCTTATGGCTTTCAGAAACTCCAAGAAGGCTTTATCATGATAAACATCTGAGTTGGCAACTTCTTGCAGCTTGGCCTCAGTAACAACTTTAACTTCTACAGGCTTGGCACTCTCAGATATAGAGGTTGGAGGTTTGTCAGATGGCATACTCCCTGCAACCACTGTGGTAGTTATGGATTGCTTTTGTCCTCCAGGAGTAGTGATGTGCACAGTTGGTAGAGTGACAACTGGCAAGATAGATGGAGGCTCATCCACTTTGGATTTTCCTTTGCCTGGCACATTAGGTAGAGATTTTGAAACTCTTTGTTGACCACCCTCATTGATTTTTATGCCTTTCTCCCCCTTTGTATTTGAGTTCCTTGCCTTCTTCTCCCCCTTAGGCTTGTTGTCAGGCACAGAGGCTGTAGAAATGTCCTTTGGGATTGAAATTCATCAGGTAGAGGGAGACCCATATGCTTCATCATAGCAGCTAACATGGATTGTTGATGCAGAAGGACATCAGCTGTGGTGGATGCTTGAGTGTCCAACTGGTCATTTAGAAGTGCAACCTTGTCTGTAAGATGAGCATTGGACTTGGTGAGAGTAGCCATCTCCTTCTCAAGTGCATCTACTTTGCTGAATAACTCAGTAGATTTGAAGCCAGACAGGGATTGTTCTTTGAGTCTCTGCACTTCAAATCTAGTCATGTCATGTACTGGGACCTCAGTGATCAGTCTGTCTCTATATAGATTTTTGAACATGGTCCTCAGCATGGCATTGGCATTTGTGGTCTGATCAGATAGAATTTGAAATTGATGCCCCAGACCTGTGACAGTATCCTTTAGCAGAGCTAGCCCATTGTCCATTTTGGTGCAGGTGGTGTTGCAGTGTTTGAGGTCCTTGAACACACTGTCTAGCTGAGGGAATTTGGCATCAAAGGTCCTCTTGATTGCTTCTACTGTGGTGGTGGTCTTATCACACACTCTATTGACCTCAGTTTTAACACCTTTTCCAAGATAATGTGCAGCCTTGAGGAATCCCTTGTGTGTATCATTCATAGTCTCATACACTTCACCAGGGGTCAGAGATTTGGCATTGGAACCCAGTGAAGTGAGGTATTCCTCCCTGAGATACTGAAGTGCTTCATCAAGAGTAATATCATATTTTCCTTGCAGCCAGGCATCTATGTTGCCATCTCTCTCAGCATCATCAATGATCTTTGTCTTCTGCAACTCCACATCATCCCTATGGCATAACAGAATGGCCTCATAGTCTGGATTAGGCATGTCTGCAGTGAGAAGGTTCTGAGCAATCTTTGTGAACTCAGGAATCTGATCCACAATTAAGCTTTGAAGTGCTTCAACCGTCAATTGTTGTGGAACAGACCCTGATCCTGAAGCACTGTCATGTTGCACAGGCTTCAGCCATTGTGACATGAAGTCAGAGCTAGAGCTAGGCAAGCTAGACTCCTCAGTTACAGATGCAACTTCTGTAACCGGATGGATTGACTCTACTACTGGTGTCACCACAGAAGTGGGATGAATTACACCAGCAGTTGACACAGGCACAGAGTCTCTAGTAAGAACTAGTGGAACCTCTGTGTTTGTGATGGTGTCATCAGGAGATGCCTCAGCATGCATTCCCTCACCATCTAAATGTGGGTTCTGAGTGTTGAGCAAAGTGTCATGCACTAAGTCACTTGAAATTATTGGCTCATCAAGAGAAAAGAATTCTTGATGATCAATGCCTTGCATCTCAGTTGCTTGAGTTGCAGGTTCCAAAGAAATTTCAGTGTTAGATTCTGGAAGAGAAGTGTGTTTAAGAGTAGATTTTGGCAACTCCCCCTGAGAAATAGAGGGAGTTTCAATTGTGATGTGCTCTCCACTCAGTGTAGTGCCAGCCTTATCACTCCCATGTGCTGACTCTGTACAAGAAGGTGCATTGGGGAGAATGCTTGATTCTATAGGTGCACCCTGTTGAGAGGATACACCTAGTGAGCTGTGTGCCCCTGATTTTACAACTTCAGCCATTTGTGTGACTGAAGAGGTGGTCTTAGATTTCTTCTTCTTTGTCCTGTGTAAGGGTGACTCAGGTTCCTCACTTTCTAGACCTAATTCAATAGCTAATGCTGCTTCAGATAAGATATTTAATGGTGCAGACATTACTTCATTTCTCTTCTTTTTACTAACATCACCCTTTTGAGAGGATGATGCAGTTGGCTCAGTATGTGGTAGAGTGTTTGGTTGAGAGGGTTGGTTAGCAGGCCCTGGGTTAGCATTTTGTTCTACTTGCTTGGGCTGTGCTAACTTAGATTTTGCATCAAATGTTGGCATGTTGTGGGGATAAGTTCTAAACAAACTCTCCATATGGGGAGTTATGTTCAGTCTTACATCCACATCATTCCTAGTCTCCAAATTACCAAAAATGAGTTTGGTCATGGACTTAGGATAGCCTATTTTATTTTTATCAATCCCAGGCAATTCAATCAATGAAGCATTCTTAAAATTAAGTACAGATTGAATAAAGCGAGGGAAGAAAATATCAGTACCTCTCTTGGTTGTGTTCTTACCAAGTCTCCCATATAGTTCTTGGAGGATGATTTGGCCAACATCTATCTTCTTTCCATAGGCCAATGCATATCCAATTTGCTGCACAGGTGCACTGATTTGATCAAAGCTTGATTTCCTGGCAGTGAAGACTTGGAGAAGAGTTGCAAACACATAGCTCCACTCCTTTCTCAGATTCTTTCTGTTTAGCTTTCCAAGATTGATCCCATCTGAGTAATTGATGAACTCAAAGAATTCCTCTAACTCTGCATTAGTGGCAAGTCTGTCAAATGACTCTTGTTGTAGGCCCAATGCTTGGTTTATGTCTGCAGTAGTGATAGTGATTTCCTTATCTTGAATCTTGCAGTAGATGATATATGAAGTGATTGCATTTTCCAGGGCTACAACTTCCACAATAGCAGTACCCCAAAACTGTTCCAGGATATCTAGATACAGAGTTGGGTTGGCAGAGAGTGCATCCTTGATGTATGACTCAGCCATCCATTTCACAAAGCACTTGAAATTGGCATTGGGTGCTTCAACATCACTAGTGAGAGCGATGAAGTTGGTGTTGAACTTTACTGTTGCCATTTGTGTAGAAGGGAGGAAAGAAGTTGAAGGTTGAAGAAGAAATTTGGCTCTTCGTAGCTAGGGTTTCAGGGGTTTAGAGAGTGTAGATGATTGAGAAATCGAATGAAATGAATCGAATAGATGTGAAATTGTATAAGTATGAAGTACTTGAATTGTCGATTAGATGAAAGTTTGTTTCGACAAGTCAGGCATTCGAGAAGTAGAAAACAACTATTCGAGAAGTCAAGAAAGGCTTAATCGATAACTCAAGCAGATAGAAACTCACAGCTGGCAGTTATCTAACTTAGAAATAATTCTAAATTAAATAAAATGTGTTTTTATGAGTGAATTAAACTTTTAGACAAAAGTCCAAAATCGGTTAAAATTCAGCGAGAATTCAGCCTTTTCAAATGATTCGAGAACTCAAATATAGTGTTCGAGAACTCAATCATTCGAGAACTCAGTTACTATATTCGTGAAGTCAAGAATACCTCTATTCGATATCTCAGAAAGACTCTATTCGAGAACTCAAGAGTACTCTAATGAGACTTGTTAGAGATGTCGAATAGTGAATCATTCGAGAAGTCTGACTTATCGAACTATACCCATCACTCATAGAAATTTGATTTTCACTATCTTTTAAAATTTACCAGACATATTCACTGAAGAATATCCTAGCAAATTAGATAGTGATTTTCTCAAAATTTCATAGAAATTTTAAGTTAATAGAAATATGATTTTCAACATATGCAACAGATTTGAAATATTTATAAATCATATTTCAGCCAACACTTACTCCAAAAATATTGAGAATTTAGATAAAGTAAGTGTTTACTGCTGCAACAATCTAGATGGTGTATTCACTTAGCCAGAATCTGAAGAATTCAGCATTCCAATCTCACTTACCAACCTTGTGAAGGTGGCTTCATCTAATGGCTTAGTGAATATATCAGCTAGTTGTTTATCTGTAGAGACATAATGCAACTCAATGGTTCCATTAGTTGCATGTTCTCTTATGAAATGATATCTGATCTCAATGTGCTTTGTTCTAGAATGATTGACAGGATTGGCAACTATAGAGATTGCACTTGTGTTGTCACACATGATTGGAATTCTTTCCAACACAAGTCCATAATCTCTAAGTTGATTTCTAATCCAAAGCACTTGAGCACAGCAACTTCCAGCAGCTATGTATTCAGCTTCAACTGTAGAAGTTGACACAGATTGTTGCTTCTTGCTATACCAAGAAACTAACCTTTGTCCAAGAAACTGGCAGCTTCCTGAGGTGCTTTTCCTATCTACTCTGCACCCAGCATAATCAGCATCAGAATAACCAACCAGATTGAACCCTGTGTCCTTAGGATACCATAATCCCAAGTTAGGAGTGCCCTTTAGATATCTAAAGATCCTTTTTATTGCAATCAAATGTGATTCCTTTGGATTTGATTGAAACCTTGCACACAAGCATGTAGCAAACATGATGTCTGGCCTACTTGCAGTGAGGTAGAGTAGAGAACCAACCATGCCTCTGTAGACTGAGATATCTACTCTCTTGCCTTTAGCATCTTCATCCAGTTTAGTGGCAGTGGCCATGGGTGTCTTGGCAGGTGAACAATCTTCCAAGTCAAACTTCTTCAATAAATCCTTGATGTACTTGGTTTGACTGATAAAGATACCATCCTTCCTTTGACTGACTTGCAACCCTAGAAAGAATGTCAACTCTCCCATCATACTCATCTCATATCTGCTCTGCATGAGTTTAGAGAATTTCTCACACAGCTTCTCATTTGTAGAACCAAAAATGATATCATCCACATAGATTTGGACTAGGATAATATCATCACCATGCTTCTTGTAAAACAGTGTCTTGTCCAATGTGCCTCTAGTGAATTGATTTTCAAGAAGAAATTGTGATAAAGTGTCATACCATGCTCTTGGAGCTTGCTTAAGTCCATACAATGCCTTAAGCAATCCGTAGACAAATTCTGGGAAATGTGGATCCTCAAAGCCAGGTGGTTGTTGCACATAAACCTCTTCTTCCAACTCTCCATTTAGAAATGCACTCTTGACATCCATTTGATAAACTTTAAAGTTTGAATGAGCAGCAAATGCCAAGAATATTCTGATGGCTTCAAATCTAGCAACAGGGGCAAATGTCTCATCATAATCAATGCCTTCCTGTTGAGAGTATCCTTTTGCAACCAACCTTGCTTTGTTTCTTATTATTACACCATCTTCATCCATCTTATTCTTCAGAACCCATTTTGTTCTAACAATGGTTCTATTCTTTGGTGTAGGCACAAGTTCCCATACTTTGTTCCTTTCAAATTGATTCAGCTCCTCTTGAATGGCAATAATCCAATCCGGATCCAACAGTGCATCATCAAGTTTCTTAGGCTCAACTTGTGATAGAAAACATCCATAGAGGCACTCATTTTGAGTTGCTCTCCTAGTCCTTACTCCTGCATTAGGATCTCCAATAATTTGCTCTGCAGTGTGTGATCTATCCCATTTCCTCGAGTGTTCAGCCTGACTTCTCATCCTTGATGTTGCTTCATCATCCACATCATGGTCATCCTCATTTCCTCCCCCTGTGAAGTTGCCATTACTCACAGGTGTGTCTTGGATGCTTGTTTCTCCACTATCGATTGGCACAAATTCTTCTCTTGTATCATTAATCACTTGAGTTTGTTGAACTTGAGTTTCAACTCTAGTTTCAATCTCTTCATCAGAATCATCTAGATTATCAAACCTCAATGGATCTTTGTCTTCATCATTGGCTTCTTCTAGTCCAGGTAGTTTGCTGTCGTCAAATGTTACATCTGTACTTTCCATAACTTTCTTTTGACTGATGACATAAACCTTGTATGCAATTCTTTCCATAGAATAGCCAAGAAAAATTCCTTCAAATGCTTTTGCATCAAATTTTCCAACATATTCAGAATTATCCTTTAGTACAAAGCATTTGCTTCCAAAAGTATGAACATACTTTAGAGTAGGCTTCTTTCCAGTCATCAAGTTGTAAGGTGTCTTTCCAGTGTTTTTGTTGATGAGGGTCCTGTTCTGAATATAGCATGCAGTGCTCACAGCCTCAGCCCAAAAACATGTAGGCATTTTTGCATCAAGTAACATTGTTCTAGCAGCCTCAATTAGAGTTCTATTCTTTCTCTCAACAACTCCATTTTGTTATGGAGTCCTTGGAGCTGAGAATTGCTGAGAAATGCCATTCTCTTTGCAGAATGCTTCAAGTGTGGCATTTCTGAACTCTGTTCCATTATCACTCCTCAGTGCAATCACACTTGCATCGTTTGCCTTTGCTTCCTTGTCAACTTTCTTTATATGCTCAATAATTACTTGTGGAGCCTCATCTTTAGATGCCAGAAATTCCACCCATGTATACCTTGAAAAATCATCAACCATTACCAGGGCATACTTCTTTCTTCCAAGTGACATTATGTTGACAGGCCCAAACAAATCCATATGGATGAGTTGTAATGGCTTGGTTACTGATGTCACTGTCTTTGACTTGTGGCTTGATCTTTTCATTTTTCCTTTTTGACAAGCCTCACACACTCCTTCTTGGCAGAATTCAAGTGTGGGCATGCCTCTCACTAACTCTCTTTTGACTAGAGAATTAATGGCCTTGAAGTTCAGGTGTGATAGTTTCTTGTGCCACAGCCAACAATCTTCATTTGATGCTTTTGAGTAAAAGCAGCAAATTTTGTCCTTGTTTGCAGAGTCCATATTGGCTACAAACAGGCTTCCCTTCCTTACTCCAAATAGAGCAAAATCGCCAGTCTTCTTGTGGGTGATCAAACATTCATCTTTGTCAAAATTCACTTTGAATCCTCTATCAGTAAACTGACCAACACTTAGCAGATTATGCTTGAGCCCCTTGACTAGTGCTACATCTTCAATGATGACATTACCAACTTTCAGCTTGCCATATCCCAATGTGTTACCCATGCTGTCATCTCCAAAAGCAACCATTGGGCCAGCCTTTTCCTCATACTGTGATAGCAGGGCCATATCACCAGTCATATGATTTGAGCATCCACTGTCCAAAATCCACATGACCTTCTTTTCACTTTCTTTGCCCTGCAAACACAAAGGTATTACTTTTCCTTTGGTACCCAAACAAGTTTGGGTCCATGTGACTTAGAGACAGTTTTATCATAAACAACATGCTTGTCAACTTTCTTAGTGTTAGTCTTCTTGTCACTGTTGGAAGTCTTAGAACCTGAAGTTTCAGACTTGGGTGACAGAGGTACCTTCCTAGCTTTAGGAGGACTTGAAGACTTTGACCTTGTGTAGTGTGTGTGAGAATTGTGACTGATACAACCATCAATGAATTGCCTTCTTAAATTAAAACAACTAGTCATAACATTCATATTGTGTTAGTTCGAATACACAATAGGTAATCAAATACTGTATGAGTAACTTAACAAGAACACACTGTTTAATACTTAAAAACTGTTTGGAATTAACAATTCCTCTCTCAGTGATGTAAAATATCACAGAGAGCTGCTTAGGTTACAATCAATGAATTTCTCAATGTTCGATACCCTTCTAGGGTTAACCTAACTGTATTTATAAAACATACAGCTTCGTACAATCAGTAATTGATTCTCCTATAATTAAGCTATACAATTGATATCAATCACGATTGCTTCAACTCTTCCAAGTCAACTCAATCTCTTTGACAGCTTTCCAATCTTCAAAGATATTGCTTCCATATTTATCTTGTATCAATCTTCAAACACTGTTGACTCTTCAGACATTACCGCTACAGAGTTTAACAATCTCTGTTGCGCTTCCAGTCAGTGTTTAACTAAACTCTGACTGCTTCCAGCTAAACTCTGTTTTGTTACTTTAGCTTCCAAACACTGTTCTCATTAATCATTTCTAACAATCTCCCCCAACTTGTTCATTAGCAAGAATGTACAAGTTTACAGTAAATGATGATGTCAAAACAAATACAAAGTCTACAGTGTTTAACAAACAGAGTTTAAGCTTTTACTTAACAAATTCTACAGAAAATAAGAAAATTCTTACAGACTTCAAATTCTAATCTCTTGAAGATCTGGCATTGTCCTGAGATAGTCTATAAGCAATCTTCTTTCAGCATTTTCAAGCTCTATCTGCATAGCTTCCTTGATTTCTCTCAACTGAGGATCATTCTCATCAGTCTGATAGATAGCAGCTCTAAGATCGTAGATTTTGTTTCTCCTCATTTCATTTCCCAACCTGATATATTTCACTTCCTCAGACTTCACATTAAAATCCAGAACAGTAATTCCAAGATCTGTCTTCAGCTTTGTAGTCCCCTTCTCCATTTCTATCAGATTCCCATTCCAGTCTTTGTACTTTGGAACATACTTGCTGTTGTACTTCATATTTCTTCTGGCAAGATTTTGAATCATCTTTTGTCTGAGTACATTTGCAACTGACTGAGCTCTTTGATTTCTTACTCTGAAAAGATACAGAACATATTCTAGTTCTTCCCAGTATTTTAAATCAATATCCTTCTCATCAACTTTAAACACTGTTCCATCAGCCATGAAATATAGCAGAAAATCCTTCTCTAAACTCTTCTGATTAACAAGCTGTACTGACTCCAGTCTGTCTAAACTCTCTTGAGTGACACCACGACCTGGAACAGCCAATGAAGAAGGATCTCTGGGACCAATATATTGTCTTGTGTCTCTGTGTGAGCCTATGCCTCCTTTGTTGTATCCGATTTTACCAGATTATGCTCTACCATCAGTGAAATCCATTGGAACTGTAGCTTCTAGCCTTGAATCATGAAGAACACCTTTTCCAAATGTTGATTTCAACTGAGAAGACAATAATGGTGTGGTCACAACTTGTGCAGTAACAGAGGTTGTGTCTTCATTCTTCTGTACAACATGTGTATCAACAGAGGTTGTAACAATACTTTTCAGCTTTTGCTTAGCTTCTGCATCTGTTGGTTTTCTGAACACTTGCATCCTTTGATTTGTACCAACTGGTTCTTTGATTTGAATACCTTTAAGAACAGGCTTTGCAGCTTTAACAACTTTCACATTCTTCTTTAATTTATCAGACTTTAAAGCCTTCAAATGCTTTTCTTGCAGACTCTTCTCTTCAGCTTTAGCATCTTCTATAGTAACTCCTTCTGCATTCTCTTCCATGAAAAGCTTAACAGCTAACTCCTCATCAGTCTTTGGATTTGATATTAATTCCAAACTCTTGGTTTTTGAAGTACCTTGAGTTTCAGTGTTTATTCCAACAGACTGTGACTTAAGAGATTTGCCAGATCTCAGAGTTAGTGTTTCAGAGTTTAAAGCCTTACTCTTATCACTTGCCCCTCCATCTCCAGCATCATCTTTCTTTTCAAGCAGAGTTTGAGAAATTTTACATTTAGACTTAGCAACTCTCTCCCCCTTTTTGACATCATCAGGAATGAGTATAGATGTAATGAGCTCCAAAGAGTTAGCAATGGAATCAACCTTAGCAAACAAGGCAGCTTGATTTTCTTCAACCTTTCCTAGCCTGGCAAAGAGAGTATCTTGAACTTTAGAAAGCTGTGCAGCTTTGATTTTTGACTCTCTTTCCATTGTCATTTCTCTAGTCTGTATCTCAGTTTTCAAAGAAGCAATTTGTTGTTTTGTTTCAGCAAAATTTCCATCCAGAGTTTTGACTTGTACCACAGTTGCCTTTAAACAGGATAAAATCTCTGGATTTGAAATTTGACTAGCAGTCTGCTTAACAAAATCAGCTGCTCTCCCTTTTGGAAAAATACAGTCTTGTTTATACCAATTAGCAGCAGATTTAGCAAGGTGCTCTTCTTCAATTGCATGAGATGGACAAGGCTGATCAAAAGGTTTATGTTTATTATCAGTCTGTGCTGGTGCACTCAGAAAAGAATCAGAGTTTGCACTGTTTTCAGATTCATCTTCAACACTTGCATCATTTGCTTGAGCATCTTGTAAAGAACCACTGTGCTGAGCTGTGTCAGCCACAGTTTCTGCAACAACTTCTGCAATCTTGTCAATAGTCTCCTCATGTTGCACAGGCTCTGCAACAGAGCTTGCATTTGTAGCTTCAACAGGCATAGATTCAGAATTTTTCTTAGTTGCTTGATCAACCTCATCACCTTTGTCTGGAATTGGAGAAGCATTAGATATTAGCTCTGTGTGTGATGCTGCAGCTTCAGGAAAATTAACTGCAGGCTCATCAGCTACACCAGGAGCTTCAGTGTGAACAACAGGTGAGATAGGATCAAGAATTGGTTGAAATGAATCAAGAAAATCATTCATTGGTGAAAAACCATCTCTGTGATCCTCTTCTACAAGCATGTTATCCTCTGTAGGTACTTCAACATTAACAGCATCCTCTGCAGGTATTTCAACATTGACAGGCACAGCATCCTCTGCAGGCATTTCAACCTCTGCAACCTCAACAGTAGGTGTTTGCTGTGAAACCACCTCTGGAGCTTCAACAACATTCTCATCATCAGATTCTGAAAGAATTAATCTCCTCTTCTTGACTTGAGGCACTACAATCTCCTTTCTTCTTCACTAGAGCTCTCCTTAGGTGGTGAAAGTGAAGGTCTGTTTGCCTTTTGTTTCTTTCTTCTGGTATAAACAGCTCCAGGTAATGTCTGTTTAGCCTTTGAGTGTTTAGTATTTTGGGCAGTGTGTATTTTTCTTTTTGATTTGGATTTGGGTTTTTCAGTAGGTGTTGTCTCAGAGTTTAAGGTTTCAGAGTTTATTGGTGGAGAGTTTATTGGTTCTGGTTGTGGTTGATGAGATGTAGTAGGTACAGTGGTTGTGGGTGTTTTAGGTGTTGTGGGTGTTGGTTCAGAATGTATGATGTCTAATGGTTCAGGCATGTGTTGTGGTGATTGAGAATCCTGAGGTTGGTTAACATAGTTTTGTAAGGCTAGTGGCATAAACATATCAGGTATTTGCTGTTTAGTAACATCTTTATTTGTCAAATCAGAAAACATCCTTTTAGCAACTTGAAAAGGCTGAATGACATCAACTTCATCAATTGTAAGATTAGGCACACAAGCAGTAAATAGTATTTGACAAAATCGAGCAAAATAAACAGAAGTAGGCTCAGACAAACGCTCTCCCAAATTCATTAGCACTAGTCTACCAAAATCGAAATTACCTCCATACAGTAGAGCATGGCCAATTTGAAGAGTGTCAAGAGGAAGTGCATCCCAATTTGTTGTCTTCTTTCCAAAAGCTCTTGTAATGCAATCGAAAAAGAAACTCCATTCCTTTCTCAAAAGTGGCCTTCTCAGAGACCCCAGCTTATTCAAATTTCCTGCACATCCAATTTGCTGCAACATTGTCCTCAAGTGGTCGTGACCAACAACACTGTAAGAAGTGTGAGTCTCAAAATCCAAAGCATCCCTAACCGTAGTTGGAGTAATGATATACTCTGATTCAGCATGAGTGAAAGTGATTGTTGGAGTGCCAGACTCTTCTCCATCATCATATATAGAGTTTGTCCAAAAAGTAGCAATTTGTGAAGCAGAGAGTATTGGTGGTGCAGTTAAAGCCTTCCCTATTTCAGAATCTTTCAAGAAATTTTGAAACAAATGAAACGCCTCTGGAGCATTTGCATTCTCCAGTGGAGCTGCATAGTTGCTAGGAAGAAAAATTAACCCTGCTGCATCAAACGCTTTGGTTGCCATTAGTAAGATATGATACGAAGATATTCAGAGAAAAGATGTATGGTAAGTGTTTACCAAAATGTGAAGGAGAGTGAATAAGAATTTTGAAAGTGATTGAGTATGCAAGTAACTGTGAGTGGGTGAATATTAATCGATGTGAAGTGAGAGAACAAAAATGATTAGAGTAAAACCAAAACTCAATCGTTTATTTAATGAAAGCGCGCAACTGATTGTAGAGTAATGTGTAAGTGGGACACTATCATGGGACACGTGTCAAACAACCAATGGATCACTTAATAATTACCGCTGTCATTCCTATAATCACGACACTTTGACATATTTACACTAATTAACAGTTGTCAACTATCCCAATTACTCCAAAATAGTCAAATCATCTCAATGAAACTTTACCTTAGAGTACTTAACACAACTCAACAGTGTTTATCAATTTTCCAACTTTATCACTGAAACCCTTTCAAAAATTGCACAGTTGTGAATATGAGTGTGTGTAAAGCAGAGTTTACCAAAATCAATTTTTAGAGCATCTAATATTTCATAAAATCCATAACAAAAAATCAATAAACACTGAATGCACAAACTCTCATAGTAAACACTGATTGTTTGATGAATGCTAAACTCTGTAGTTACTGTTATACAGAAATCTGAAAACTTCTATTCCCATTGATGTCCATGATTATCCAAGTAAGCACACAGTCTTTGAAGACAAAAAGATCAAGAGATAGAAATCAGAGCATCATTCAGTGAATAACAATCATGAACTTGATAAACTCACAAACTCTCAAAGCACACAGGTGTTTAGGTGAAGTGTTTACACTCACATTCAATCAGGAAAAGCAGATTCTACCATATGCTTGAATGTCCACCAAATCTACACTACTTTGAGTACATGTATGCACAAATCAAAAGGACTTTATTCAGGGTTGTAATGAGGTAAGATCAAACAGATGAGAAGAGATGTTTTATTCATGAGTGAATTTCAAACTGAACATTTTAATAGACCAAAGTGTTCAGTCACACTGTTAGTACATATTTGCACAAGATCAGTATATATGCCCTTTTTTTTATAATTTTTTTATTTAACATATATACTGAAAAACTTTTCTTTTCTTGAGAAACACTCATCTGCTTGATTTTTTTTCAAAAGAATATAACTGCTCTTAATACTTCAGAGTATAAGAAAAATGAGCAGTTAATTAGGCTCAAAGGGGTTTACTAAGGGTGGTATTTATGAACAGTGTTTATATAGTGTTTGAACAGTGTTCAAAAGAATTTTGAACAGTGTTTGAAGGAATGGTAAATCCTATTGCCTTTATCATTTTCATGCACACACATATCATGTAGTCTCGAAGTGGTTTAATACAAGTTCTAGAGAAACATACTTCCTGATGAACATCACACAACAATAAATACTGATTGATAGAAAATGTATCAATCACTGATTTGGCTCAAACTCTCACAGGGTGTAAACATGAATCTGAACTCACCAAACTAATCAATGACACATCTCAAGTTTTATGGTTTTCACAAGTACAAACAAGGAATCATCAGGAACCATACCTTTGGGAATAGAATGTCACTAATCAGAGTTTAGAGTTCATCAATAACCAAAATTATTTATGAGAGGCAATGCACACAATATTCATAAACTCAGAGTTTAAGACTGAATAAACTAAGAGATACTATAAATATGAAACAGTATCATGCTGTGTTGATTTACTGCACAAAATCTGATTAGATTACAGTGACTCAAGAAGTATCATGATTTAATTACTGAGAATCATGCTTCATACATTTTTCTTCATTGGTGTTTTCATTCAGACAATAATCAATTCTGAATTCACTGAGTGTATCCAACATGATAACAGTGTTTAACAGACAGACATGCTGACAGAGTTTAACAAGGTTTAAACATAAGCATGCATAACAGAGTTTAATACTAAGGTTCACATAGCACTTAACAATTTGCATAACATGAGCAATAAGTTTTTGAGTCTAGCCAACATCACTAGTCAAAACTAGAGACCATTCCTAGTTCATTGACCAGTCTTGTAAATGTAGCTTCGCTCAATGGCTTGGTGAAGATATCTGCAAGTTGTTGTTCTGTAGACACAAAGTGAAGCTCAATATTGCCTTCCTCTACATGCTCTCTGATGAAGTGATACCTTATGCTGATGTGCTTTGTCATTGAATGTTGTACTGGATTACCTGTCATTGCAATAGCACTTTGATTATCACAGTAAATAGGTATCTTGGTATACCTCATTCCATAATCCAGCAGTTGATTCTTCATCCATAAAATCTGTGCACAACAGCTACCAGCAGCAATATACTCTGCTTCAGGTGTAGATGTAGATATTGACTTCTGTTTCTTGCTGTACCAGGAAACAATTCTGTCTCCCAGAAATTGACAACTTCCACTGGTGCTTTTTCTGTCTATCTTACAGCCTGCAAAGTCTGCATCTGAATAACCAAGTAGTTTAAACTCTGATTCTCTTGTATACCACAGCCCCAAAGTTATAGTGCCCTTGAGATACTTAAAAATCCTCTTTACTGCTGTTAAATGTGGTTCTCTTGGATCTGCCTGGAACCTTGCACACAAACAAGTGGCATACATGATATCAGGTCTACTAGCTGTTAAATAGAGTAGAGAACCAATCATTCCTCTGTAACATGTCATATCTACTGATGACCCTGCATCTTTGTCCAATTTTATTGCAGTTGCCATGGGAGTTGTTGCAGATGAACAGTCAAGCATGCCAAATTTCTTGAGAAGATTTCTGGTATATTTTGCTTGATTTATAAAAATTCCATCATCTGTTTGCTTCACCTGTAGGCCTAGAAAATAACTAAGCTATCCCATCATACTCATTTGATATCTTGACTGCATGAGTTTGGCAAACTTCTTACAGAGTTTATCATTAGTAGATCCAAAAATGATGTCATCTACATAGATCTGAACTAAGAGCAAGTCACTACCAGATTGAAAGTAAAACAGAGTTTTGTCAATAGTACCTCTGTGAAATCCACTTTCTAGTAGAAATTTGGCAAGAGTTTCATACCATGCCCTTGGTGCCTGCTTAAGTCCATAGAGTGCCTTGTCTAACCTGTAGACATAGTCTGGATATTTTGTATCTACAAAACCTGGTGGTTGTTCCACAAACACTTCTTCTTCAAGTTTTCCATTTAAAAATGCACTTTTTACATCCATCTGAAACACTTTGAATTTCTTATGAGAGGCATATACTAGAAAGATTCTGATTGCCTCCAATCTAGCAACTGGAGCAAATGTTTCATCATAGTCTATTCCTTCCTGTTGTGAATAGCCTTTTGCAACCAGTCTTGCTTTGTTTCTTGTGATAACACCCTCACTGTCAGTTTTATTTCTGAAAACCCATTTAGTACCAACAATGGATCTGTTCTTGGGCCTTGGTACAAGGGTCCACACTTCATTTCTTTCAAATTCATTTAGCTCTTCTTGCATTGCTGTTATCCAGTCAGCATCTTTAAGAGCTTCTTCCACTTTCTTTGGCTCAGATTGTGACAAGAATGCATGAAACAGACATTCATTTGTTGTTGCACTTCTTGTCCTTACTTTTGCATCTGGATCACCAATAATTAAATCAGGTGTGTGTGACTTAGTCCATTTTCTTGCAGAAGGCAAATTGCTTCTGTCATCATGTGATCCTCCCCCTTGATCCATGCTCTCCTGATTTTCTTGGTGCCTCTCTTCATTTTCTGATGCTCCCCCTGAATGTGACTGCTCAGAATTATCAACAGAGTTTGAATCAAAAGAGTTTGATTCAGAATTATCAACTGAGTCACTATCAGTGTTTGAATTATCACTTTGATGTGATTCTTCATGCTCCCCTCAACTGGTTCTTCCCTTGTTTCTGATTGAAGAGTTTCTTCAGTATTTACCAGTAGAGGTTCAGAGTTTAGATCAACAGAGTTTGTCAGATCAGTCTGATCAGAGTTTACTTTTTCAGAGAATAAATCTTCATTTTCAAAGTGGAGTAGATCATGTTCATTGACATCTTCAAGTCCAGTTATTTTCTTGTCATCAAATGACACATGAATTGATTCCATGATCACTCTAGTTCTCAGATTATAAACTCTGAATGCCTTAGTTGACAGTGGATAGCCAACAAAAATTCCTTCATCTGCCTTTAGGTCAAATTTGGCCAACTGTTCAGGATGAGTCTTCAACACAAAGCACTTGCATCCAAAAATATGAAAATATTTTAGATTTGGCTTTTTCTTCTTCACCATTTCATATGGTGTTTTACCATGCTTGTTGATCAGTGTTGCATTTTGAGTAAAACAAGCAGTTTGAACTGCTTCTGCCCAGAAATATGTTGGCAATTTTGCTTCATCTAGCATGGTTCTTGCAGCTTCTGTCAAGGTTCTGTTCTTCCTCTCCACTACACCATTTTGTTGTGGAGTGCCAGGTGCAGAAAACTCCTGTTTGATTCCTTTGCTCTTGCAAAATTCTTCCATTGATGAATTCCTGAATTCAGTTCCATTGTCACTTCTGATTATCTTCACTTGATTTTCTGACCCTTTGTCCAGTTGTAATATATGTTCTGTCAGTGTTAATGCAGTTTCATCCTTCTTTGCAAGAAAATATACCCATGTGTATCTGGTATATTCATCAACAATGACTAGAGCATATTTCTTCTTTCCAAGAGACATGACATTCACTGGTCCAAAAAGATCAACATGTAGGAGATGATAAGGATCAACAATTGAAGACTCAGATTTGCTTTTGAAGGATGCTTTTCTCTGTTTGGCCTTTTGACAAGAATCACACAGGCCTTCTACATTCAACAAAGACCTTGGTAGACCTCTTACAAGATCATTCTTTATTAGCTCATTGATGTTGTTCAGATTTAAATGAGAGAGTTTCTTGTGCCACTTCCAACTCTCTTCACTGGACATTCTTGTTGACAGACACACTGCTTTGCCATCAGTGTTTGTTGACAATTTAATTTCATAGATGTTATTGTGTCTGTTTCCAACTAGAGCAACTTTCCCTGTAGATTTACTGATCACTTGACAATATTCAGGCTGAAAATCTACATGATATCCTCTGTCACAGATTTGACTCACAGATAGCAGATCATGCTTGAGTCCTGGAACCAGAGCTACATTTATGATGATGACACTCCCAAGATTAATATTGCCATATCCCAGAGTATGTCCTATGTTGCCATCTCCATAGGAAACTTTTGGGCCAGCCTTCTCCTCATACTCTGATAGCAGGGCTTTATTTCCTGTCATGTGTCCTGAACATCCACTGTCCACGACTAGGGTACTAACCCTGTTGCCCTGCAATCACAAACAATCACTGATTATTAGTTTTAAGGATCCAGACTTGCTTGGATCCTTTGGCTTTCTTAATTCTGTTAGCTTTTGCAGCGGAATTCACATTATCAGAGTTTAAGCTAACTTTTTCAGAGTTTACATTTGCAGAGTTTACTTTAACCCATTTAAATTTGGCTTGGGTTCATAGTAATTATAGTAAATAGCATGATAATCTCTGCAAGTGTAAATAGAATGCCATGTACTTCCACAGTGTGTACATAAAGTCTGTGGTCTAGTCCTCACATAATCATTTTTAACTGCAGTTTTAGAGGGCAAAGAATTAATGTTCTTATTCTTACTGCAGAAACTAGCAAGATGATTAGTGCTACCACAATTAAAGCATGTTTTTCTAGGAGCTAATGAAACAAGCATTGGCTTAATTCCTGATGTTATGCCTACCTTTCCATTTTTGTTTTTCTTAGGCATTCTCTGTTTGTTGACAGATTTTATCTCTTTAAGCTTATGCTTGAGTTGTTTATCTGTCATTAAACCAATGTTAGCCTCTTTAACAAAAGTCTTAGCATATGATTCTTTAACAGCCTTTTTCTCAGCTTCAGTCTTAGGTCCACCTGTTCCCATAACATTACCTTCAGATGAACGATGTGGTCTAACTTTTACCAAATTTTCAAATCTAAGTTCATCTCCTTCAGAGTAACCTAGACCTACTGTATCTGACTGAAACACTTCTTGAGTGTCTTTACCAGAGTGTGTCCAAGTTTTGATAATGTGTTTAGCATCCTCCAATTCAGATTCTAGTTGCTTATACTTACCTAGCAACTCCTGTTCAATAAACACTGCATCATCTCTCTCTTTCTGAACTTTATTCATGTTCTCTAGCTGTTCCTCAACAAGTTTATTTCTATCTTTGAGTTGAGAGCACTCATTTTTTATCCTCTCATTTTCTAAAGTCTGATCCCTATAACTGATATGTAATGCTTTAAGATAAATTCTCAATTCAGTTATATTATCAATATTATAAGCATAGGTAGTTGGGGGTACCTTTAGATCATCATCTTCATTCTGAGTAGTAGCCATGAGTGCATAGTTCACTTCCTCATCTGAATCTGAAGTGTCTGCCCAATCTCTGCCTTTGGTGTAGAGTGCCTTTTCAGTTTTACCCTTCTTGCACTCAGGAGCATAGTGACCCATCTCCTTACACTTGTAGCATTGAATCTCAGACTTATCTTTCTTACCAGATTTGAAGTCCTTTCCCTCATATTTCTTGAAATTCTTCTTGTCAGACTTAGAGTAGTCCTTGGAGAATCTCTTTCCCTTCTTGAAGTTCTTGAATCCCATCTTCTTGAAGGTCTTTACCATCAATGCAGCCATTTGCATCATCTCTTCATCATCTTCAGAATCAGATGTTCCATCTGTGTTTGAGTCAACATCAGTGTTTGATGACTCACTTTCTGAGTGTATGACTAAAGCTTTTCCTTTTGCCTTTTTTCTTGATGCTTCCTTCTTTGATGGTTTCTCCTCAACCTTAAGAGCAACAGACTTTGACTTTCTACTTGATCTTTTGTTTCTCTGCTCCAATTCCAATTCATGGGTTTTGAGCAGTCCATAAATTTCATCAATCTCTGTTTCACCAAGTTCATAGTTATCTCTTATGGTGGTTGTTTTCACATCCCACTTTTCAGGTAGAGAAAGAAGAAACTTGAGATTTGAGTCTTCTAAATCATACTCTTTGTTAACCAATGACAAATCATTGAACAGTTTACAGAATCTGTCAAATGTTTCTGTCATGGTTTCTTCAGACTTTGCCTCAAAATGCTCATACTCCTGAGTGAGTATGTTTCTTCTGTTTTTCTTGATTGCAGGAGTTCCTTGACACCTAACCTCAAGTGCATCCTATATTTCCTTTGCAGTTGTGCAATTAATCACTTTATTAGACATAACATTGTCTAAAGCACTGTGAAGTAAATGTCTTACTTTTGCATCCTTTGCAATAGATGAAAGATCCTCAGCAGTTAGATCTTTCTTTTCTTTTGGAATGACCTTTGATTCCTCACCAGCAGCAGCAGATAACTTTGTAGGTTTGTGAGGACCTTCATATATTCTATCAAGATATTCTGGATCTGTAGCCTCCAGAAACATGGTCATCTTTACTTTCCAAATTGCATACTCTATGGCCTAAGTATAGGAACCCTAATTGTTTCATACCTACTAACAGTAGTAGGAGCTTTCTCAGATGGTGGAGGTATCTCTGCCATTGATTACTATTGTGTTTGGATCTTTAACTGTAATAAAGTAACAGATTGGCTCTGATACCACTTGTTAGTTCGAATACACAATAGGTAATCAAATACTGTATGAGTAACTTAACAAGAACACACTGTTTAATACTTAAAAATTGTTTGGAATTAACAATTCCTCTCTCAGTGATGTAAAATATCACAGAGAGCTGCTTAGGTTACAATCAATGAATTTCTCAATGTTCGATACCCTTCTAGGGTTAACCTAACTGTATTTATAAAACATACAGCTTCGTACAATCAGTAATTGATTCTCCTATAATTAAGCTATACAATTGATATCAATCACGATTGCTTCAAGTCTTCCAAGTCAACTCAATCTCTTTGACAGCTTTCCAATCTTCAAAGATATTGCTTCCATATTTATCTTGTATCAATCTTCAAACACTGTTGACTCTTCAGACATTACCGCTACAGAGTTTAACAATCTCTGTTGCGCTTCCAGTCAGTGTTTAACTAAACTCTGACTGCTTCCAGCTAAACTCTGTTTTGTTACTTTAGCTTCCAAACACTGTTCTCATCAATCATTTCTAACATATTGCATGGCATACAGTCAAATTTATCACAAAAGGGTGCATCTCTATGACTTAGAGGCACAGAACAATCATAGAAAGGTTTAGACACACTACCAACAGGTTTCTTGCATGCATGAGTTAAATGGTTGGTACTGAAACAGTTCTGACAAGTTTTCCTAGGGGCATTAGGCATATAAGCATAGTTGTTATCCTTGTTAATCCCTAACTTGCCATTTCTGTTCTGTTTCTTCTTAGTCACTTCCTTTTCTGATTCACTCTTCCCAGCTGAGACAAACTTAACAAACTTCTTAGGTCTTGGCCTATCAACTACTGGTTTCTTGGTCTTTGACTTGACACTCTCACTCTTAGAGGATGCTTGCTGTTCACTAGATTGTGCCTCATCCTCATCATTCAACATTTGCTTGATGAGTAAGGCATCCTCATCAATTTCAAATGTTGATTCCTTAAAAATTGGATTTTCAGTTTTTCTCAAAATGTGAGGCACTTTCTCATGAACAGCAGTGTCTTCTTCAATGACAGCATAGCCTTTCCTCTGTTTGAGAGAGTCATAGTCAAGTCCAATAGCTGCTTTGGGTTTAGCTTCAATTTTCTCACAGTAGGATTGCACTAAACCAGATGATTTCTTGAAAGTTTTCAGTTTGAATTCATTCTCAGCTAATTCATCCCTAAGTGCCTTCTCTACTTGACTAGCACATACAACCTTGTTCTTCAAATATTCAACTTCTTTATTAAGGTTTTCTACTTGCATAGCAGTTAGCTCAAGTTCCTCATTCTTTTTGGTTAATATTTCATTTCAAGTAGACAGTTTAGCAATCTCCTCATTAGCAGCAGTCATACTAGTATGAATATTAAACATTTCAACAGATAATTGTTCAATCATGCATTTGTACTCAGAAACAGACATGTCTATAGTAGTGAGAGATGGTACCTGAGAATCAGATGAAGATGAGTCATCCTTGGAGTTGGCCATCAAGGCATAATTGCAGAATTCTTGTTCCTCTTCATCACTCTCAGAATCATCCCAACACTTCCCTTCAGCTATGTAGGCCTTACCATGTGTCTGCTTTTTCAGAAGGGCCTCATACATAGCTTCGAGCTCAAGATAATCTCTATCCTTCTTTTTAGGCTTCTTGCATTCACTGGCAAAATGCCCTAGGTCATTGCATCTATAGCACCTTACAGATGACCTATCCACATAACTGGTTTTGAACTTATTTCTGTTTGGTTTCACAGGTGCCTTGTTCTTGTTGGCTGAATGGTTTTGAGTTTTGGGTTTGAAGGGTTGATTTCTTTTAAATCTGATGTTTGGAAATTTTCTGGCCATGAAAGCATATGAAGTATTTTCCATCCCATCAAGTTCTTCCAGAGTGTAAAACTCTTCTTCTTCTTCCTCCTTTTCCTCAACAGGTTCACTCACCCCAGCTTCAGTTTCTTCATCATCTGCTACCTCCTCTATCCTTAGCTGGCTTGTAGATGCTTCTAGGTCCAGAATAGATTTGTTGACAATCAAGGCACATGATGTGTTTATCATTCTACCTTGGTTGGCTTGGATGGCCCTTTTCTGAAGCAACTCAAGTTCATGAGTCTTTAGGACTCCATAGAGCACATCATAGGTGACTTTGTTCAAATCTCTCTCCCTTAGAGAAATGACTCTTTGCTCCAGATGATTTGGTGAAGACAACAGAAATTTCATATTTAACTCCTTGGTGCTGTAAACCTTGCCATTCATTTGCAACTCAGTAACTAGCTTGTGAAACCTTTCAAACATTTCAGTGATGCTTTCCTTGGGCTGTGCCATGAAAGCTTCATACTGTGTGACCAGTATCTGTTTCCTGTTTTCCTTAACCTCATCAGTCCCTTCACACAACACCTCAATGTGATCCCACATCTCTTTAGCAGACGTGCATTATGCAATGTTTGCAAACATTGACATGTCCATGGAATCAATGATAAGCAGCATGAGGTGGCTGTCAAGAGCAACCTTCTCCCTTTCTGACTCTGTCCACTTTGATGGATCCTTGGCCTCATAAGATCTTGGGATAGTTGTGGTTCCAACAGTCTTCTCTGGTATCTCTTGTTGTGGAACAAAAGGACCATTCTTGAGAATCTCAGGATACAAGGGATGAGAGGCTTTAATGAACAACATCATCTTTATCTTCCAGAGGTTGAAGTTTTCTTTATCAAACTTAGGGACCTTCACCGTTCCTGTAGTCTTTGGTGTATTCGAACTCATGATCGTTTTTCTGTTTTTGAATAAACAGCCCGCTCTGATACCACTTGTTGAGTATTGAATACGTTAAAAGAATACAGAGGGGGGGTGAATGGATTCTTGAACTTTTCTTGAATTGAGTCAATGTAGCAGATAAGTGCCTGTGTGTGTAAAAGTGAAGGTGCGGATAAAGAAACAACACAAGGCACAATATCACTTTAATCTAATGTATTATTAGATAAAGGTTGCTACAATCTGTGAATACAAATGGTAGTATTCTCAGCTTCGTTTTTCTCAAAGAGATATAGCTTACAGTGTATGAAAAACTTGACTCACAAAAGTTACAAAGTTATGAAGTGAGGCTGTGTCCTTATAGAACATGGATACAGCCTACTTACTGCAAATAAGGTAGCTAAACAAATTACTTTTTAGTCTGTTTATCCTTTTTGAGTAAGTGTCCAAACGGTTACAGATTTGACTTTGCAAAGCCTGTTTAGATCCACTTCTTTAGCTCCTTGTCTCTTCAATATCTCTCCAAGCTTCCTTGTAGGCTTTCCAGAGCACGTTACAGATTGTGGTCCATAAAGTGCATTGGCTTGTTGCAGGTTTCTGACTTGTACAATTTCTTCAGTATTTTGTCTCCAAGAATGTATTCGAGAAGTGACTAAGTAAGTGATTCGAGAACTAGAATTGACTTGATCGATAACTCTGAGTTCTCGAATACAGTTATATTGACATATCGAATCACTTCTCGAATAGCTCTTTTCCATCAGGATTCCTTGAGTTGTCGAATAGAACATTTGACTTATCGAATCCTCGAGATATCGAATAGCTTTCCGAGTCCTTGAGATATCGAATGGAACTTTGACTTGTTGACTCTTTGAGAATTCGAATACCATCTTGACTTGTTGACTTCTTGAGTTCTCGAATAGAGTAGTAGACATATCGAATCCCAGAGATATCGAATGAGATATCGAACAGTGTATTCAGAGATATCGAATAGTGTCTTGAGATATCGAATCCCTGACTTCTTGAATGCTGGACTTCTCGAATAGACAAATATACTTCTCGAATTGGTACTTAGGCAAATTCTTCATTTCTTCAAATCCCCAAATGTGATTATTTGACAGTCTTTAACTCCTTGCTTGAGGCATGAACCTTGGAACTTCTTTCAAGCGTTATTCTAGACTTTATAATTACAATTACACAACTAGGATTTGATGCCTACTATAAGTACAATACAAACAGAAACTCTACAACTAGAGGTTCCCTCAGTTAAGAGGTCATGTAAGTAATGCAAAGCATTACAAACAATTAGGCTTGTTATTAGATGTGTACAGGCATGCCTCTGTAACTAACAATTAGTAGATATAAAACAGCATGCTAGTTGTATATGTACTAACTTGGTGTTGCAGGATACTTAAGCTTACTGGTTGTATAATCAATCTATCTAATAGCAAGCCAAAGTTGGGATACGGTAACAATTGGCAAGCCAGGTGTATACAAAGTTTGCTTACCATTTGTCTTCATCAGACTCAAACAGCAAGCCATTTTCAATTGTTCAGAATTCCTATAGATAAAGATCAACCAGACATATCTATGCTCTCAGGAAACTTGGTTGATGATATGGAAATGCAGAAGTATAAAAGCCATCTATCTGTTCAGCTCACCAGAACCAAAACAGCAAGCTGACATGAACTTGCTATGTTATTTCGGTACTGTTCTAACTTGGTTTTGCAGGACAAAATAGCTTACTGATTATATAATCAGTATATCACAGATAGCAAGCCAATTTCAGAAAAAACGTGCCATTTACACAAACAGCAAGCTGTTTGTGTCTGCCAGATTTAAAGAACAGTGCGGTTTTTAAGGAGAAATTTGTGGGGAACATCTTTAGGATTATTGTAAGAGTCCTCTGAATTATTCTAGCACGCAAGCACACATTTCAAATATATTGGGAGACAATATATTCTTTGCTTTGAAATTAAGGAAAGTAGCATGACATTTTTGACTTTTCATTTTCAACCACATGCTCTTAACTTTTCCATCAATAAACAAATATTCTCTTCATCATATCAGAGACACACGCTCCATTTTCATTCTCTTATATGATTATTCAAAGCTCCTTCATTATCTTAAACTCAAAAACACTTCTAACGGCTTCAAGATTAATTCTATCCGTTGGCGCCTTTCAAAATAGTTTTTAATTGTTCTTGTTCACCTATTTAAGAGCTGCTCATTCTCAGTTCTTATTAACCATTGAATATCCATCAAGTGTAGAAACAAGATATACACATACAACTTCAAAGCCTTCATTGCAAAATTCTACTAAAACCTCTCAAACCTCTTAATACACGCATATTCATATATTCAGAGGGTTCATAGGTTGAGTTGTATTTATTCAAATCATTGTATTGTTCAAGTTGTAATTGATTTGTTGTTGTACAAGGTTGGCTTAAGGTTTTGGGTGGGTCGAACTAGGCTAGAGAAGGATACTTGGGAAGTATTGCTTAAAAAGTTAGTTCAGCACAGCAAACAGCAAGCCATTTGTAAACAGCAGGGTGTAAGGGAGATATATTGTTGGATCTTGTAATCGGTTTTATAGTTGATCAATAATATATTCTCTTACCAAGTTTGGTAAGGGACCAGGACGTAGACCATAGGGGATTAGGGGTCGAACCTGGCTAAAAGATCTTGTGTCACATTTTATTTACTGCATATTTCATTCTGCATGGCATTTTAGATACAAACAGCGTGCCATTTGTAAACT
This sequence comes from Kitagawia praeruptora, assembly GCA_037693485.1. Lineage (NCBI taxonomy): Eukaryota > Viridiplantae > Streptophyta > Magnoliopsida > Apiales > Apiaceae > Kitagawia > Kitagawia praeruptora. The sequence goes on along the minus strand of CM075352.1, from coordinate 98,857,094 downwards.
GTGTTATTACAAACAACAAGCTATTTCTGGTAATTTTCAAAACAGGTCATAAATAAGCATTGTTAGCCATAAACACCTATTCACCCCCCCTCTAGGTGTTATTTTCATTTGGTATCAGAGCAAGGTATACTAATATTTCTGTAACAGGAAGGTATCGATCATGGCTGAACAATATCTCGAAGCTAAATCCAATTATAGAGCTCCTCTTCTCACTGGATCAGAAAATTACAACTGGTGGAAATGTAGAATGGAAACATTCTTATCCAAGAGACCACTGGTATTAAGAGTGGTGCAGAAAGGAGACTTCGAATTCCTGGATGATAAGAACAAACCAAAAGATGTTGATGATCTTACTCCCGATGAGATTATTAAATGTGGTTATAATGGAGAAGCTAGAAATTCTTTAATGAATGCATTAAATCAAGCTGAGTATGACAAAGTTTCGTCTCTAAAGACAGCAAAGGAAATGTGGGATGCTTTGGAAACTTACCATGAAGGCTCAACAACTTTGAAAAAGGTGAAGCTTAGCAAATTAATGAATGATTTCGGAAACTTCAAGCTCAAGGATGATGAAACTATTAAGGAAGGTCAAGCAAGGTTCCAGGTCACTATAAACTCCTTAAAGAGACTTGGAAAAGATATTCCACAAGATGAAATTAACATGAAAGTGTTAAGTGCGGTACCATTTATTTATGAAGCTAAGGTCACGGCCTTGGAATCATCCTCAACAATCGACACTATGGATCACCTAGCTGTATTTGCTGAGCTAGAACAGTTTGAAAGCAAGATAAATAACAGCCATGTTGAAAATGTTCGGGCTCCTCTAGCCAAAATGAAGAATTTGGCTCTTCATTCTACAAACAACAAGCCAGCCGCTGCAAACAGCAAGCTGATTGATTCTGATGAAGAATCTGATGAAGAGCTTGCACTCATTTCTAAGAAGATCAAGAGGCTGATTGAAAAGAAAAATAGAATGAAAAGAGATAGAGGAGGGTTCTCCAACAACAAGAAATCCAAGGAGCAAACTTGTTTCGAATGTGGCAAACCGGGCCATTTTAAGAAGGATTGCTACAAGTTAAAGTCAAAACAGCATGCTGATTTCAAAGACAAGAGAAAATCAAAAGCTTTATTGACTTGGAGTGATGATGATTCAGACTCCAACTCAAGTGAGGACATGGTAAATTTGGCTCTTGTAGGTCTAAATGATGAAGAAAGCTCACAAGGATCCGTAAAAGAAGAATTTGTGGATAGTGACTATTCGGATTCAGAAGATGATGCAAGTGAGATATGTCTTGCCGCTAAAGGGAAGTCAAAACAATGGATTTTGGATAGCGGATGCACTAGACATATGTGTGGAGACAAATCTCAGTTCATAAGTCTTGAAATGAAGAAAGGTGGAAGAGTTACAATTGGCAATAGCAAGACTCTTCGAATACTTGGTATTGGTTCTATTGGTAATAGTAATATTTTGATTGATAAAGTTCAATATGTCAAAGGTCTTTCATATAATTTACTTAGTGTCACTCAATTATTTGATGATGGACATTTTGTTAAGTTTAGCATAGATAAAACTGTTATTACTATTGGTGCTAACAAAATCCCCCTAGTTGCTAGAAGGGAAGGAAATATATATGTATTAGACTTCGAAATGCAGGAAACAGCATGCTGTTTAGCTGCAATCGACAATGATCCATATATATGGCATATGAGGATAGGACATGCACACATGGACTTGCTTAATAAATTATCAAGCAAGAATCTGGTCAGAGGACTACCAAAACTGAAATATACTAAGGTTGAAGTGTGTTCAGCATGCCAATTGGGTAAACAAATTCGAAGTACTCACAAAGCAAAGAAAATGGTATCTACTTCTAAACCTTTAGAGCTTCTGCACTTGGACTTATTTGGTCCAGAATCTTATAAGAGTATTGGAGGTAAACAATATGGTTTTGTAATTGTAGATGATTATTCTAGATTTACTTGGGTATTGTTTCTTCGTACTAAAGATTGTGCTTTTAATGAGTCTAAGAAACTGATTAAACTACTTGAGACAAGCTTGATACAAGACTTGTAGGTATAAGAAGTGATAGAGGATGTGAATTTGTCAATGAGAACTTTATTGCATATTGTGAAGAAAGAGGAATCTCTCATGAATTTTCTGCTCCAAGGACTCCACAACAAAATGGAGTGGTGGAAAGGAAGAATAGGTCACTTCAAGAAACAGCAAGGACTCTACTGCAAGAAAGCAAGCTACCTAGGAGTTTTTGGGCCGAAGCTGTAAATACAGCATGCTATTTGTTGAATCGAATCATAATCAGGCCAATTTTGGATAAAACTCCATATCAATTGTTGAGGAACAAGAAGCCAAATATCAGTTACTTCAAGATTTTTGGCTCTAAGTGTTTTGTGCTCAAGACAATTGGTAAAGATGGTAAATTCGATGCTAAATCCTATGAGGCTATATTTCTTGGTTATTCTTTAACAAGTAGAGCTTATAGAGTTTATAATATTAATAAACATATTGTTGAAGAATCTATTGATGTTACTTTTCAAGAACCTAACAATGATCTACCAAGAGATGAGGAAGAATTTGCAGGTGTGCAACCTCAAGTTTCTGTAAGTCAGCAAGCTAGAAATGTAAATCAGCAAGCTGGAAGTGCAAATCAGCAAGCTGGAAGTACAAATCAGCAAGATGGAAGTTCAAAACATCAAATTGAAGATGAAGATGAAACTGAAAGTCAGCAAGCCAAGGAGGATGTAGACACTAACAATCAGCAAGCTAGAAGTTCAAGTCAGCAAGCTGAAGTGGAAGATACAATCTCCAAAATAGCAAAAATGACTTTGGAAGGCCCTAGAGGGTCAAGGGCTACTGAAAAATTACCTCTCTATGATGGAGAAGATCAGTTACCACCAGTAAAGATAAGAAGGACAACTCATGAAGAAATAGCTCAACATTCTTTACCGAGGGCAACAAGAACGGTCAAGAATCATCCTCCAGAGTTGGTCATTGGTGATATTACTGATGGAATTACTACAAGAAGAGGGAAAGCAAATTATTGTGCTCATGCAGCCTTCCTCGCTCAAGAAGAACCCAAAAATATCAATGAAACATTAGAAGATGAGAATTGGATCATGGTCATGCAAGAAGAATTAAATCAGTTTGAAAGATGTGAAGTTTGGTAACTTGTCAAGCCACCAAAAGATGCTTCAATCATTGGAACAAAATGGGTGTTTAAGAACAAAGTTGATGAATTTGGCACCATTACTCGAAATAAAGCAAGACTTGTAGCTCAAGGCTATAACCAACAAGAAGGCATTGACTTTGATCAAACTTATGCTCCTGTTGCTCGTTTGGAATCAATAAGAATTCTTCTGGCCTATGCATGTTTCAAGAAAATTAAGCTATATCAAATGGACGTGAAGAGTGCGTTCCTAAATGGCGTGCTGGAAGAGGAAGTTTATGTCAGACAACCTCCTGGATTCGAGCATGATCAATTTCCAAACTATGTAATCAAGCTAAAGAAGGTTCTTTATGGTTTAAAGCAGGCCCCAAGAGCTTGGTACAAAAGGATTAGTAAGTATATAATCCAAAATGGATTCATTCGAGGTAAAATCAATTCCACATTATTCATTAAGCAAAATGGTAAAGATATTTTTATTGTAAAAATATATGTGGATGACATTATATTTGGTTCTACTAATGAATCTATGTGTAAGTGGTTTTCTAAGTGTATGCATAGTGAGTTCGAAATGAGCATGATGGGTGAGCTTAATTATTTCTTGGGTCTTCAAATCAAGCAATCTAAGGATGGAATTTTTGTACATCAATCCAAGTATACAAAAAGTCTACTCAAGAGATTCGGTTATGAAGATGTTAAGTCAAAATCAACTCCTATGATTCAAAATAGCAAGCTGTTTGCAGATGAAAATGGTAAGGCTGTTGATATCAAACGGTATCGAGGTATGATTGGAAGCCTACCATATTTAATTGCTTCTAGACCTGACATCATGTATAGTGTATGTGTTTGTGCAAGGTTTCAATCCAACCCTAAAGAGTCTCACTTAAATGCTATTAAAAGAATATTTCGATATTTAAGTGGTACCATTTCTCTTGGTTTGTTTTATCCTATCATAAATACTTTTGATCTTGTTGGGTATAGTGATGCAGATTATGCAGGTTGTCAAGTTGATAGAAAAAGTACAAGTGGTGTGTGTACATTTCTTGGACAAAGCCTAGTTTCATGGCAATGCAAGAAACAAACTTCGGTTGCTTTATCCACTGCAGAAGGAGAGTATCTAGCAGCTGGGAGCTGTTGTTCTCAACTACTTTGGATGATTCAAACACTAAGGGACTTTGATATCAAGTGTGGAAGGGTTCCAATAAATTGTGACAACACTAGCACCATTAATATTTCTAAAAATCCGGTGAATCACTCAAGAACGAAGCATATTGATGTTCGACACCATTTCTTGAGAGATAATGTTGCTAAGGGCAAGATAGAGTTGGTTTATGTTCCAATGGAATTTCAACTTGCTGATATATTCACAAAACCCCTTGCTGAAGAAAGATTTTCAACCATTCGAATGGAACTTGGCATGTGTTCTTTGTAAATCAGCACGCTGGATGGTAATTGCTGGTCAGGTTAGCTTACCATTTGTTCTATTCGCATGTTACAATTGGTATGCTGATTACTTTATATTCCGGCATATCATTTGTTGATCTTAATATTTTTAGTTTTTGATGGATTAAGGGGGAGAACTTTAGGAGAATGGTTTCTAATTTGGTTTCGGTTTCTAATTCTTCTGAACATGCATTTTAACATATGATTTTTAGTGTTATATTTCCTACATGTTAGATCATCGTTTTATATCTAATTTTGAGATGCAGGGATTTAGGGGGAGTTATTCTAATTCTCCTAAATTAGTTGTAATCATCAAAAAGGGGGAGATTGATACTCCTTAAGTTTTGATGATCACAAACAGTAAGCCATTTGGCTTATTAGTAGATATAAAACAGCATGCTAGTTGTATATGTACTAACTTGGTGTTGCAGGATACTTAAGCTTACTGGTTGTATCAATCTATCTAATAGCAAGCCAAAGTTGGGATACGGTAACAATTGGCAAGTCAGGTGTATACAAAGTCTGCTTACCATTTGTCTTCATCAGACTCAAACAGCAAGCCATTTTCAACTGTTCAGAATTCCTGTAGATAAAGATCAACCAGACATATCTATGCTCTCGGGAAACTTGGTTGATGATATGGAAATGCAGAAGTATAAAAGCCATCTATCTGTTCAGCTCACCAGAACCAAAACAGCAAGCTGACATGAACTTGCTATGTTATTTCGGTACTGTTCTAACTTTGTTTTGCAGGACAAAATAGCTTACTGATTATATAATCAGTATATCACAGATAGCAAGCCAATTTCAGAAACAACGTGCCATTTACACAAACAGCAAGCTGTTTGTGTCTGTCAGATTTAAAGAACAGTGCGGTTTTTAAGGAGAAATTTGTGGGAAACATCTTTAGGATTATTGTAAGAGTCCTCTGAATTATTCTAGCACGCAAGCACACATTTCAAATATATTGGGAGACAATATATTCTTTGCTTTGAAATTAAGGAAAGTAGCATGACATTTTTGACTTTTCATTTTCAACCACATGCTCTTAACTTTTCCATCAGTAAACAAATATTCTCTTCATCATATCAGAGACACACGCTCCATCTTCATTCTCTCATCTGATTATTCAAAGCTCCTTCATTATCTTAAACACAAAAACACTTCTAACAGCTTCAAGATTAATTCTATCCGTTGGAGCCTTTCAAAATAGTTTTTAATTGTTCTTTTTCACCTATTTAAGAGCTGCTCATTCTCAGTTCTTATTAACCATTGAATATCCATCAAGTGCAGAAACAAGATATACACATACAACTTCAAAGCCTTCATTGCAAAATTCTACTAAAACCTCTCAAACCTCTTAATACACGCATATTCATATATTCAGAGGGTTCATAGGTTGAGTTGTATTTATTCAAATCATTGTATTGTTCAAGTTGTAATTGATTTGCTGTTGTACAAGGTTGGCTTAAGGTTTTGGGTGGGTCGAACTAGGCTAGAGAAGGATACTTGGGAAGTATTGCTTAGAGAGTTAGTTCAGCACAGCAAACAGCAAGCCATTTGTAAATAGCAGGGTATAAGGGAGATATATTGTTGGATCTTGTAATCGGTTTTATAGTTGATCAATAATATATTCTCTTACCGAGTTTGGTAAGGGACCAGGACGTAGACCATAGGGGATTAGGGGTCGAACCTGGCTAAAAGATCTTGTGTCACATTTTATTTACTGCATATTTCATTCTACATTGCATTTTAGATACAAACAGCGTGCCATTTATAAACTGTGTTATTACAAACGGCAAGCTGTTTCTGGTAATTTTCAAAACAGGTCACAAATAAGCATTGTTAGCCATAAACACCTATTCACCCCCCCTCTAGGTGTTATTTTCAGTGTAATGATCCTTAGACTTGAGATCATTATATTTCTATACGATAATTAATATATTTTGACTACATTAAAAGTTACCTTTGACCGGGTGATGATAAAAGTGGACATCGGGTATATGATGAGACGTATGATAAATATGAATGATAGATATATGATTTAACCCTCCTATTATTAGGAGAGATATTATTGGCCTCTTGATTGAGTGAGACTATGAAAATGCATGGTCGTACTCAAATATTGATTTGTTTGAATAGTCTACTCATTGATCAAGGAAACCCGGATTAAATGTTGAAGAGAATGTCTGAATACATGCCTCGAGTTTAATCACGAAAGGTTTAATTGGATCACCAATTATTATTATTACTTGGGTAGCAATGATGTATTACTAGATGCCGCTCATTGTTTATAATTTTATTATTGGATATTAAAATTATTGTCAGCGTAATAATAACCTAAAGGGTTACACGATAAAGAACGTTTAAAAGGAGTTTTAATTTAAATTACGAGTTTAAATTAAATCATTAAATTCAAAATTGTTATTTAATTAATTAAGCCGGCCTTAGTTAATTACTTAAAAGGAAATTCAAATTTAATAATGAAACCTAAATCAGATTGGTTTATTGAAGCCCAAAACGGTTTAGGGTTTTAAAGCCCAACTCTCTCCCTATAAATACATAATGATGTATTGTTTAGGGTAAGGTTTTTGATACAATTTCATTTTTAACACCCTAGCTGCTCTAATCATTAGAGAGGCTAGAGAGAGAGAGGGGATTTTATTCAGCTAGTACTGGCTCCCTTGATCGTTGGACGATCGGACATTCGCGTGGACAACTTTAGAGATGCGGATCTTGATACGAGGGATGCGTGGTGATTGCATCTAAGGACCTCCATCTTTCAGAATCGTAAATCTTCTTAATAGGTATGATTTCAAATCTCCATAATCTGCCATGTCTTATACACGGATCCTAGGGTTGGGTTTCAATTTTTTTATGTTTTACGCTTTATATCCGTTGCGTTTTTACCCCGAAACCCAACATTGTTTTCACATATAAACAGAATTTTTCGTCGTAAACTGTATATATATTCAAATAATTTTATAATTAAAAATATGATAAATGTTAAGATTTCAATTTGTGTAATAGTTTTGTAGTTATTTTGTAATTTTGCATACCAATTTTATATTAAATTTTGAATTATTTTTTAACTCAATTTTAAATATTTCTAAATATTTCAATTTATGTTAAATATGATAAAATGACCTTAATGACTCGTGCATGTATATGAAATCTAAATTCATTTTTTTTGATTTTATCGTATACTGATCTAAGTATATGTTAAAGACGAGTTATATCGAATTGAAAATCGTTGAGAGTTTACATTAAATATTGATTGGTCCCACCACTTTACTCATTTTTTCTTACTTTTCTCTACTACTTTACAATTTTTCTTAACCTTTGTGCCCAACTCATTTATAAACAAATGAGAAGGACGGAGGGAGTATGTGTTAATCAACAAAAAAAATGTTGTGTGATATTTGATTAAACTCGTACATTACCTATAAAGTGATATGGGTTCGTCGTTCACAAAATAATTGTACTAAATGGATCAATATCACAATGAATTTAATATTACGTTTAAAATCAAAGAAGTTCTAATTAAAATGTCAACATCGAATATTGAGAAACCATGATCCAAATATGAGAAAAACAAATATCGGGATCTCAACACCATACTCTCAAGCACTATAGAAAAAAATTTAAGAGATAAACAAATATAAGATCAGTATGTATGTGGGAAAGAAATGTAGAAAGAAAAAAATGATGAAAACGTTGGAAAAGTTTATAGGCTTTTGTAGTCTCTTTGAATCCTCTTAATTCTGGAATATGCCATATTAAGAACTGTGTTGTGTGTCGTGTGCGGGATGTGTGCCCAGATCTGGTGGCCCAATGTCTAGGGCCTTTATGCCCACTTGGACTACCATTTTTTTCCAGAAAATTGAGTGGGCTATGGATGAAAGAGATTTCGGAGTTTAGGGTTTAATCCAGTAGCAGACGTAGCTCTTGTGTGTATCTCTGTCCTCTTATTTGTTAAAAAAGAAAAAAGAAAAATGTGTCAGCTGGCCCAGACCAATTTTGAGAATAGGCTTTGGTGGTTGGATTTGGGTCATTTGGCATTTAGGCCCTTTGTAGATCCGTGTAATTTAGATATATAAACTTGTTTTTCAGCTATGTGTTTTTAGACATGTTAACTTGTTCTAAAATACCATGGTTGAAATTTAAAATACAGTTAAAATTTTGAGTTAGTAATATTTTCTAAATTTTAGAAAAAAGAAATTACATCCAATACAATAGTTCTTACAATTTGGCGGGCTGTTAAAGTTCACCATGAGTCTTGTGAGATCGGCTTGATTTGGGATCTCAATAGCATACTCTCGAGCGCTATAATAAAGATATGTAAAGAGAAAAACAAATATGAGATCAGTATATATGTGGGAAAGAAATGTAGAAAGAAAAAAATGATGAAAAAGTTGGAAAAGTTTACGGGCTATTGTAGTCTCTCTAAATCCTCTTAATTTTGGAATATGCCATATTAAGAAATGTGCTATGTGTCGCGGGATGTGTGCCCAGTTCTGGTGGCCAAATAGTCCAAAGGGCCTCTATGCTCACTTCGACTACCGTTTTTTTTCGACAAAATTGAGTGGGCTATGGATGAAAGAGATTTCGGAGTTTAGGGTTTGAGCCAGTAGCAGACGCAGCTCTTGTGTCTACCTCTGTCCTCTTATTTGTAATAAAATAAAATGTGTTAGTTGGCCCAGACCAATTTTGAGAATAGGCTTTGGTGGTTGGATTTGGGTCATTTGGCATTTAGGCCCTTTGTCGATCCGTGTAATTTAGATATGTAAATTTATTTTTCAGCTATGTGTTTTTACGCATGTTAACTTGTTCTAAAATACCATGGTTGAAATTTAAAATACCGTTAAAATTTTGAGTCAATAATGTTTTCTATATTTTAGAAAAAAGAAATTACATCCAATAAGAGGGTTCTTACAATTTGGCGGGCCGTTAAAGTACACCACGTGTCTTGTGAGATCGACTTGATTCAGGATCTCAACAACATACTCTCGAGCACTATAAAAAAGATATTTAAAGAGAAAAACAAATATGAGATCAGTATGAAGAAATTTAGAAGGAAAAAAATGATGAAAACGTTGGAAAAGTTTACGGGCTATTATAGTCTCTCTGAATCCTCTTAATTCTGGAATTTGCCATATTAAGAATTGTGTTGTGTGTTGTGTGTCGTGTGCGGGATGTGTGCCAGATCTGGTGGCCCAATAGTCCAAAGGGCCTTTATGCTCACTTGGACTACCGTTTTTTTCCAGGAAATTGAGTGGGCTATGGATGAAAGAGATTTCGGAGTTTAGGGTTTAAGCCACTAGCAGACACAGCTTTTATGTGTACCTCTGTCCTCTTAATTGTTAAAAAAGAAAAAGAAAAATGTGTCAATTAGTCCAGACCAGTTTTGAGAATAGGCTTTGGTGGTTGGATTTGGGCCATTTGGCATTTAGGCCCTTTGTCGATCCGTGTAATTTAGATATGTAAACTTATTTTTCAGCTATGTGTTTTTAGACATGTTAACTTGTTCTAAAATACCATGGTTGGAATTTAGAATACTGTTAAAATTTTGAGTTAATAATATTTTCTAAATTTTAGAAAAAAAGAAAATTACTCCAGTAAGAGATTTCTTACAATTTGGAGGGCCGTTAAAGTTCAACACGTGTCTTGTTAGATCGGCTTGATTCGGGATCTCAACAGCATTCTCTCGAGAACTATAAAAAAGATATTTAAAGAGAAAAACAAATATGAGATCAGTATGTATGTGGGAAAGAAATTTAAAATGAAAAAAAAAGATGAAAACATTGGAAAAGATTACGGGCTATTGTAGTCTCTCTAAATCGTCTTAATTCTGGAATCTGCCATATTAAGAACTATGTTGTGTGTCGTATGCGGGATGTGTGCCTAGAGCTGGTGGCCCAATAATCCAAAGGGCCTTTATGCTCAGTTGGACTACCGTTTTTTTTTAATAAAATTGAGTGGGCTATGGATGAAAGAGATTTCGGAATTTAGGGTTTAAGCCAGTAGGAGACGCATCTCTTGTGTGTACCTATGTCCTCTTATTTGTTAAAAAATAAAAAAGAGAAATGTGTCAGTTGGCCCAGACCAATTTTGAGAATAGGCTTTGGTGGTTGGATTTGGGTCATTTGGCATTTAGGCCCTTTGTCGATTCGTGTAATTTAGATATGTAAACTTGCTTTTCCAGCTATGTGTTTTTAGACATGTTAACTTGTTCTAAAATACCATGGTTGAAATTTTAAATACCGTTAAAATTTTGAGTTAATAATATTTTCTAAATTTTAGAAAAAAGAAAATTACATCCAATAAGAGAGTTCTTACAATTTGGCGGGGCGTTAAAGTTAACCACAAGTCTTGTGAGATCAGCTTGATTCGGGATCTCAACAGCATACTCTCGAGCACTATAAAAAAGATATTTAAAGAGAAAAACAAATTTGAGATCAGCATGTATGCGGGAAACAAATGTAGAAATAAAACGGTAATGAAAACGTTGGAAAAGTTTACTGGCTATTGTAGTCTCTCTGAATCCTCTTAAATATGGAATATGTCATATTAAGAACTGTGTTGTGTGTCGTGTGCGGGATGTGTGCCCAAATCTGGTGGCCCAATAGTCCAAAGGGCCTTTATGCTCACTTCGACTACCGTTTTTTTCCCAAAAAATTGAGTGGGCTATGGATGAAAGAGATTTCAGAGTTTAGGGTTTGAGCTAGTAGCAGACGCAGCTCTTGTGTGTACCTCTGTCCTCTTATTTGTTAAAAAAGAAAAAAGAAAAATGTGTCAGTTGGACCATACCAATTTTGAGAATAGGCTTTGGTGGTTGATTTGGGCCATTTGGCATTTAGGCCATTTGTCGATCCATGTAATTTAGATATTGTATGTAAACTTGTTTTTCACCTATGTGTTTTTAGTCATGTTAACTTGTTCTAAATTACCATGGTTGAAATTTTATATACAATTAAAATTTTGAGTTAATAATATTTTCTCAATTTTAGAAAAGAAAATTACATCCAATAAGAGAGTTCTTACAATTTGGCGGGCGTTAAAGTTCACCAGGTGTCTTATGAGATCGGCTTGATTCGGGATTGTTGCCCAGTAAATAACAATTGTAGAAGGGGGGTTGAATACAATTGTATAAGATTTTCAACTTAAACAGAAATAACACAAGTATGAATCAATAACAGCTTTATTAATTCTGATATAAAACTGTTACAAACTCTCTTAAGAAATCCTTATGTTCATAAGAGCTGCTAGGTTACAGAATAACTCGTGTATTCGATTACGATCATGTAAAACCTAAACTGTGTTTATATAGCGTACACAGCTGCTCTATCAATTAAAAGATATATCAAATCAATTACATACGACTCTTAATACATATCTTGAATGATAGCTGCATTCCTATAATTCAGGAACCGACAAATCAATCTTCCCTTAATCTCTGGACTAATGTAAATCTGCTTGTAATCCTGACCTACTCAAATACTGACGTTGTATTACTGATGACGTCAGCATCAGTATCTGATCAGTAATGCCCAGATCCTGATCATCACTTGAATCAATATTTAACAATCTCCCCCAATTTGTTCTTTGTGAAATAAAGCACAAATTCCTTGATTCAAAGATGTCAAAAAAACTCAAAACAAAATACCTTCTAAAATTCATCAGGAATAGTTTCAGACATTCTTTGATAAAACAGATTCATCTTTAAGAAGTCAGATATCAATTCTTCTTCCTTGCTTTCTAGAATTTGAATCAGTTTCTTTTTCAGATTTTTGAGTCCTTCGTCTTCCTCATTAATCTGATAGATAGCTGCCCTGAGATTCTGAATTGAGCTTCTTGGAAGATCTAAATCACCTAGCAACACATAAGCAATCTCCTCCCCATCTGGATTAAGAGACAGTTGTTCCATGCCTAGATACTCTTCTCTAACAGCAGTACCTTTCTTCATTTCAACCTCTATGCCTCTTGAATTTAAGTACATAGGAGTATAATTGCCATCATACCTCGTTCCTCCATCCATAAATCTCTGTTTGATTGTCCTGTAAATTATAACAGACCAATTGTAGTAGACTTCTCTTTCCTTAGCATTGATGCTTTTACATCTGAGCAGATACAGAACATATTTAAGCTCTTTTGCGGATTTGCACAACAACTCATGAATAGCAATCTTCTTTACACTTCTGTCTTTCATGAAGTACAACATTATTTCTACCTTCTTGGCACCAGCATTACAATCAGCAATGATAGCAACAGCTTCAAGTTTCCAGAGATGATTAACAGTTAACTCATCAGCAATCTTGTCAACTAGAGCATATTGATCAGTTTGTACAGTGAAAACAACCTGTGCATTATTATACCCAATACCTCCTCTTGTTCCAGGTTCCAATCCCTTCAAACCAGATTGCATACTTACCCACTTTGGTGGATTTTCAGCAACAAATGCAGTAGACTTTGATTTAACAATCAATAAAGATCCATTAATCAAAGAAGATTCTGTTATCAGTCCTGCAGACTTGAAAACAATTGGTTTCCTATAATTACACTCACTCTTCTCCCATTTCTTGCTCTTCTTTTTCTCATCTGTTGGATAATTCTGCTGATGTTCAGGAACAGATTTACTTTTATCATACCATAACTTCCTGTTAGATTTATAAACATTTTTCAAGTAATCTCTGGTTGCTATCCTTTCTACTTCTCTTGCTTTAGCTCTGATTTCTCTTTCTCTTTCAAATCTTCTGAAATTTTCTTGCTCATACTTCAGTGTATCTTCAATAACTTCCATATTGTGAAATTCAACCACAACCTTAAGAATCATAATCTGAAGTTCTTTTAAAATTTCAGCTTCTCTAGAATCAGAAACAACATCAGGAATTGAACCAAAAACTGACTTCTCATTAGATACAGTAGATTGATCAGCAACCTTGCTCTTTCTTTTTAAAGGCGATATCTCCTCTTCAATTTCTTCAAGAGCATTGAATCTGTTATCCGGAGTCAATACAAGAGATAGTGGAGTTTTCTTCTTTTCATTCTCAGAAACATCTTTTAACTTGATTCCACTAGATCTTGTTTGCCTTGTACTTGTTTGAGCAGGTATTCTTCCTCTGCCTCTGTTTTTACCTCTTCTGCCTCTTCCTCTTCTTGCAGCAGGAGCTTTATTTTGTCTTGCAATCTCTTTAAAAATCCTGTTCTGTTCTTCTACGAACTCATCAGTAGTCATGTTTGGATTCTCTCCAGTAGTTAAGATAAGTGCCTTCTCAGCATGATACTGCTGAACTCTTTTGTCTTTATGAAACAGTTTAAGAACACGACCATCCCCAATGTCAAGTTCATGAAACAGATTAGCAGCATCTTCATCCTGTTCCACATACACATCATCCTCAGGAATGGTTGACAGAGTTTGACCAGGTGTCACAAACTGTTCTTTTGTCAGGATCTGAGATTGTACCATTGTTGTCACTGTCTTCTTACCAGATCTAGAAACATGAGTTGACTGCTTGGTTTGAGTATTTGATTGACTTCTCTTTGTCACTAAAGCAACATCAGAGGTTTCAACTTTATGTGACTTAGCACCACCATCATTTCCAGAAGTATCATCATCCTTTTTTACAACTGGATTAGGTGAGCATTTTGTTTTGACTACCTTCTCCCCTTTTTGACATCAGAATCCTCATCAAGAAAGAAAGATAAGATTAGTTTGAGAGTTTCTTCAATATTATCGACCTTAGAAGACAAAGTATCAACTTTAGTTGCTACAAAGTTCATCCTTGTATTGACGGCAGTAGTTAAACATTGAAGCTGCGAAGCAGATGTAACTTCAGAATGATCCTTAAGAAAATGAGCATGAAACTGTTCATTATCCGTCTTTACAGAAGCAATATCATCTTTCAGTCCCTTTGTCAAGATAGTAGTAGTCTTCAGATGATCCTTGAGATCAGAATTAGACAACTTAGAAGCTATATGCTGGGAATGAAAGAGAGCATTGGTGAAGTTGATAGAAGCAGTAGGCTTATCCCATTCAGTATCCCATTCATACCTCCTTAGAGCTTGAATATGATCAGGAATAATATTGCTGTATTCACCCTTGTTACTGCAAGATTCCGGATACTTGCTTGAGGAAGCCTGAGTACCAGAACGTAGACTTGCTCTTACAGCTGCCTGAACATGAAGTGCTTCAACATAATCAGCATCAGCAGAATCATCATCTGAACTTGAACCAGATTTGGTAGTCGGAATCCTATCATCAACATTTTCATCAGGATGCATAACACCTTTCAATTTCAAGTCACCAGTAGATGTAGCTGGTGAATCCTGATGACTTGCAGGTAGAATAGTAACATTTCCTAAATCTCTCGTTTCTTTTAAAGTGATCTCATCACTTCTCACAATGTTACCTAAGTTACTGTCAATAGTAACTGCTACCTCACTAGAAGTTAACAACTTCTCACTCTGTTCTACCTCTCCTTTTGCCAGTTCAGGAGACTACCTCTCATCACTCTTCTTTTTCTCTAAATGTTCACTCTCATTCTCACAAGAAAGGTTCTGACTCATCAAATGCGAAGAAATAAGAGGTGGCTGAGAAGAGTGGTCTGAAGTCATACAAATAGAGGTATCCCTTATATCAGGTCTATCTGTAATCATACTATCAGTAGTAAAGGAAGTAGAGAGAGAAATGTTACCTGATACAGTAGGAATCAAGTCCATTCGCCTTGAAGAAATAGGCTCAACAAGAAGAGGAATACTTGGATCAGTAGTACTTTCATCAGGATTGATAGCTGCAAATGTAGTATGACTTGCATTAGTATTGTCTACCAATGGTTCTTGTGTAATATGAGGTTTTGAAATTGCTTCAACACTTTGAGTCAAAGGTTCTTGTGTGCTTCCCTCAAATGCAGTGTCAGTGATCACTTCATCACATTCAGCAATGTGCAAATCATGAGCAGCTTTATCTGCTAGACTTTTAGCTAAGTCAAATTCAATTTCAGAAGCCCCTTGAGCATTGTCAGGAAACTCCCCTGCTGATGTGATTTTGCCTGCATCTTCACTTTGAGAAGATGGTTCTTGTGGGGTAGGAATATTCTTGTCTTCACCTTCCCTTTGAGAAAGTGGTTCTTGTGGGACTATTCCTTCAGAAATGTCTGCACCCACACTTTGAGTAGGTGGTTCTTGTTGACTGGATCTTCAATAGCTGCTGAACTCCTTTGAAGTTCAGGTTCTTGTGGGCTTGATCCTCTCAGAGGTGACATAGTAGTCCTCTGTTTCTTCTGTCTATGAAAGACCTTTGCTTCAGCATTTTTCTTTTCAAGTGGTGTAGGTTTTAAACCAAGCTAAGCAGCAATAACATTTACTTGATCAACAGACATCTCAATAATTCTTCTCTTTGGAGATACAGGTGCTGGAGAATCAGAGATCTCAACAGTCTTCACATGTGAATTATCAGGAGTAGAGATGTTAGGATTAACAGTATTGTCAGGAACTGATGATCCATCTGGATTAGTAGATACATCAGGATTGTTCTCCATAGCATCAGTAAGATTCTGTAATTCTATAGGAACAACAAATTTGCCTTTGTTGATTAATCTTCTTCTTTTCTTTGGCTTCTCAGAGACAGCCACTTCTTTAGTGTCAACAGCAGCAATCTCCTTTTTCTTCATCACAACTGATATAGGCAGTGTGTCATCATCAGAATCAGAATCAGAATCGACTCTCTGACTAACTTTCCTCTTTACTTATGTTTCTTTATTCATATCAGATGCAACCAGGACCCCTTGTTCACCCCCTTGTAACTTCATTTGAGAGTGAGTTGGAGTGGAGAAATCCTTTGATCCTGATTGCCTCTCAGACACATCAGATCTAGCTAATTTCTTTGATTTTACAACTGATGCCTTTTGTGAGACACCAGAGGTGGTTGACTGTTTAGAAGAGTGTTTAGGTTGTGTGCTTGTGTCAGGAATAGGATGTGTAAGGTCCTGTCCCATAGCACCAGTTGCTGGGCCATATTGAATAGGCATTCTCTTTCTTAAAAGAGACCATACTTCATCAGGAATGTATGGATTTCCATCAAACCTATTTGCCTTATCATAATTGATTAGACTCTTTATATTGTTTTCTGAGATTTTACATATAGGCAAAATTGTATCATTCTCAAAAACAGCATTAGGACATAAGTGAGAGAATATTAATTGGAAAAATCTAAGAAAGCAAACATAACCACATTTATCTGTTTTCTTTCACTTAATTCCTTTAGTATAAAAGACCCATAATCAAATGAGAGATCATGAATTAGAGAATACCCAATTTTGGCTGAACCTGTGGGTAGAGCATCAAAATTTGACACTTTATTCAAGAAACATCTGCTGATAGTGTCAAAGAAGACATTCCATTCCTTCTTAAGCTTTGTTCTGTAGAGCTCTCCAAACTTCTTTGGCTCTCCATTGTAACCCAAACTTACAACATACGCAAGGAGTCTTGAATCAGGGACTTTGAATACCGGCTTACCAATAATTGATGGTAAGTGTAGAGCTTCAGCGACAATCTCAGGAGTCACATAGTACGTAACATTATTATACTAAAAGCTCATTTGAGGCTTTTCTAATGTAAGTCCTTTCCCAAAGACACTTGTGTTCCAAACCTGCATTACAGACTGAAAAGATATCTTGGCAGGTTAGGTTAGAGCATAATTTATTGGGCTTGAGGCCAAAAAGTCCTGTATAATGTGGAAATCATTGGGCAAGTCCTGATGATCTAGAACTGCAGTGAAGTTATTTGTGTTAAAAGTAACTCCATTGATTACGACCTTGCTATTTATGAAAGATGATTTCTCCATTGAAATTGCAAACAAGAGAGTTGTGATAATTTTGAAATTAGGGTTTGAGAGTGAGCAGAGATAGAGAGATGATGTTTTACTGATAGTTTTGAGAATAATAAATCAATTAGAAAACTAAATTGATATTTAGACAATACTGATGATTTCTCAAAAACAGGTGTTAGTAATCTATTCGTGCATACTTGAGTAATGGACCAAATTACGTGAAAGAGTGGTGATGATTGCACGCGTCACGACTTACCATATGTAACTATATGTATTGATTGAGTGAAACACACGCGCTCGTATTATTTTGGTAATGAGAAACCAGAAGTTGAACCGTTTCTAGTCCTCGTTACTTACTCATCTCTATTTAACATCTTCAGTTTTGTCCATTATTTCTTTAACCCTTCATTCTCTCCATCAAAGAAAAGAATCTTCATCTCGTAGAGAAAAGAGACATCTTCAGCTATACTCGTGAAGAGTTTAAAGCGTTTGACCAGGAAAGGCAGCTCGAGACATTATGGCTTCAGATGGATGCTTGTCTTGAGGAGATTGAGAAGGAAAAACCTGCAAGAGTAATCGATATCGATGCTGCTCTTCAAGCAACTTTGGATTGGCTTTCCTCTAAAGCATCCTTATCCAACACTCCCAACCATTGTTAATGAATATGTCAGCAAAAATAACCTTATCCCTTTCAGCTTCCATCCAAACAAAGTGGCAAAGATGGGATCTGGGATGGCTGCTAACAATGGAGTGGTTTGGACTGCACTTTTTCTTTTCATGTTGAATAGATTAGTAGATAAAGAGAACAAAAATATGTGATATTTTGCATGTAATCTCTTTCTTATTATCAATGAAAACTTCAGTTTCTCTATTCAATTCAATGTTTCCTAATTTGTCATGTTATGAACTGAGGTATAATCTGAGAAATAAACATGAGGACTAATTAAAGTAATCACATTATCAGGAGTTCAATAACATTAATCATAGTTTGAATCAGGAAATTGAAATAAAAAGAAGACAGTTAGATTCAGAACATAATACTGATAATCGAACCGTTGCATCAGGATTCGACGTTGACCACTGTTAGGATTGATTTTCCATCAGTATTTGCAAGTCGTCAGTATCTGATGACTTCTTTCTCTCAAGAATTCCCATAGTTTACCATTCCAAGTTCATTCACCAACTTTGTAAAAGTAGTCTCAGGTAGTGGCTTGGTGAATATATCAGCTAACTGTTGATCAGTAGGAACAAAATGAAGTTCAGTTGTCCCTTCCAGTACTTGTTTTTTTATGAAGTGATACCTGATACTGATGTGCTTAGTAAGAGAATGTTGAACTGGATTTCCTGTCATGGCAATAGCACTTTGGTTATCACAATAAATAGGTATTTTTGAAAATGACAAACCATAGTCCATTAGCTGATTTCTCATCCACATGATCTGAGCACAACAGCTTCCAGCAGCAATGTACTCAGCTTCTGCAGTTGATGTGGAGATAGACTTTTGCTTTTTACTAAACCAAGAAACTAGTCTTCTTCCAAGAAATTGACAACTGCCTGAAGTACATTTCCTGTCTATTTTGCATCCTGCAAAATCAGCATCTGAGTAACCACATAAACTAAAGTCTGAC
The DNA here is from genome assembly GCA_037693485.1 of Kitagawia praeruptora. Taxonomy (NCBI): domain Eukaryota; kingdom Viridiplantae; phylum Streptophyta; class Magnoliopsida; order Apiales; family Apiaceae; genus Kitagawia; species Kitagawia praeruptora. Next base: position 98,838,018 of record CM075352.1, on the reverse strand, counting down.
TCTCTAGCATACCAAAGGCCGAGGGAAGAAGTGCCCTTAAGATATCTGAAAATCCTTTTCACTGCAATGAGATGTGGTTCCTTGGGATTTGCTTGAAATCTTGCACATAGACAGGTTGCATACATGATATCTGGTCTGCTAGCAGTTAGATATAAGAGTGAGCCAATCATCCCTCTGTAATTGGTTACATCTACCTCTGTTCTTTGATCAGGATCAAGCTTTGTAGCTGTAGCTATAGGAGTTGAAGCTGTAGAGCTGTCTTGCATATTAAACTTTTTCAACAAATTCTTTGTATACTTTGACTGATTTATAAAGATCCCATCATCAGTCTGTTTAACTTGCAGACCTAAGAAATAGCTCATTTCTCCCATCATGCTCATTTGATATCTAGACTGCATTAGCTTTGAAAACTTCTCACACAGCTTAGAGTTAGTTGACCCAAAAATGATATCATCAACATATATTTGAACTAACAGCAAATCCTTATCATGATTCAAATAAAACAAGGTTTTATCAATTGTACCTCTATTGAATCCACTATCCAGTAAGAATTGAGCCAGAGTTTCATACCAGGCTTTTGGAGCTTGCTTTAGTCCATAAAGTGCTTTATCCAGTCTATAGACATGATCTGGATATTTGGGATCAATGAAGCCGGGAGGTTGCTCAACATATACCTCCTCTTCCAATTCTCCATTGAGGAATGCACTTTTCACATCCATCTGGAATACTTCAAACTTCTTGTGGGCTGCATATGCTAGAAAAATTCTGATGGCCTCTAGTCTTGCAACAGGAGCAAAAGTCTCATCATAGTCTATTCCTTCCTGTTGAGAATACCCCTTTGCAACTAGCCTTGCTTTATTCCTCACAATAGTGCCATCTGAATCTGTCTTGTTTCTGAATACCCACTTTGTACCCACAATAGACCTACCCTTTGGCCTTGGTACTAGTTTCCAGACTTCATTTCTTTCAAACTCATTCAGTTCTTCTTGCATAGCTGTTACCCAATCAGCATCCTTAAGTGCATCTTCAACTTTCTTAGGCTCCTCCTTTGACAGAAAGTTATTATATAAACATTCATTCTGAGTTGCACTTCTTGTCTTAACACCTGCTTCAGGATTCCCAATAATTAAATCAGGAGTATGACTTTTAGTCCATTTCCTTGCTGATGGTAAGTCATTTCTTGAATTGGATGCTCCCCCTGGATTGGTGTTATCTTCAAAAGAACTAGAATTGCTAGAAGCTCCCCCTGAGATAGTGTTATCTCTTCCTGATGTGCTGTCAGGATTGTCACTTGAATCTGTTTCTGATGAATCTCTACTTGATGTTTGAGTTGTATCAGTACTGGTGATGTCTTGCTTTTGCTCCCCCTCAACATTTGCATTATTTGAGTCATCATCAGTAACTGGTGTTCGATCAGGAATTGATCGATCGTCAGGATCTGATGGAGTATCAGTATCTGACATGACTTCATCAGAATTCTTGGTAGCTTCATTTGCAAAGATCAAACTATCATGAGAGTCTTCTGTTATACCTGTTATCTTTTTATCATCAAAAGATACATTAATAGACTCCATGACTGTCTTTGTTCTTAGATTGTAGATTTTAAAGGCTCTTGTTGTTGGATAGCCAATAAAGATGGCCTCATCAGCTTTAGTCTCAAATTTTCCTAGCTGTTCAGGATGAGGTCTTAGAACAAAGCACTTGCAGCCAAACACATGTAAATGCTTCAAACTTGGCTTCTTCTCTTTAATCATCTGATAAGGAGTCACACCATGTCTGTTGATTAAGGTGATGTTCTGAGTGTAGCATGCTGTGTTGACTGCTTCTGCCCAGAAATATGTAGGTAGTTTAGCTTCCTCCAACATAGTTCTGCCAGCTTCAATAAGAGTCCTGTTCTTTCTTTCAACTACTCCATTTTGCTGGGGTGTGCCAGGAGCAGAGAATTGTTGAACTATTCCTTTGTATTTGCAGAACTCTTCCATCACTGAATTCTTGAATTCAGTCCCATTATCACTTCTCAGGATCTTGACTTTGTATTTTGTGCCAGTTTCAATGAGCCTCACATGGTCTAGCAGTATTTCAGCAGTTTCATCTTTTCTATGCAGAAAATAAACCCAGGTAAATCTAGTATATTCATCAACAATGACTAGAGTATACCTTTTCTTACTGATGGACATTATATTCACTGGTCCAAACAAGTCAAGGTGAAGCATATGATATGGTTCATCAATTGAGGATTCAGATTTACTCTTGAATGATGTCCTTCTCCGTTTAGCCTTCTGACAAGCATCACAGAGTCCATCAGGAGTATACAATGTGTAACGCCCCAAATCCGGGGTCAGGGATTTGGTCGTCACGCGGAAATCCTTAACATCAAATTACCTTTTTAACAACATTAAACCATCTGTAATCATTAAAACTGAAATATAACTCTGCGACCCCAACCACCAAGCATCTTTTAGGTCATAGGGCTAGAAACAAGAACTAAAATCTTTACATCTTTATTACATCCATTCTATTACATCGCACTATGTCTTAAAAATCTTATACTACTAGTATAGCTTCGTTGGGAAGTACACCAGCAACTAGTACTACTCAGTACAAAATAATATATATTACACATCAATATACTTACATATAACTTATTCCAGCTATAACTTTTCTTGATCATATCATCTTCATAAGGGCGTACTGCCTGCTTCTTCTGAGCCATGCAGATAAGCCTCAATCATCTACCTTCCTCTGAAAGGTTAATATTTAAAACAAGCAAGTATGAGCGAAAGAATTGCCCAGCAAGTATTAATAGAGCACAACAATATAGATCAATATACACATGGGGTTTTGAAATATAACGATACTTATTATCAATTCTGAAATATTTACAACAATGAAACTTCAATAAAGAAAATATGACGTTTAATGCAACATCCAATGAACAGATAAGTTTATAATAATCGTAGTAATCCTCATATCTTAGCGAAATAATGTACACTACAGTATTGCCAATCTTTTAGAAGGCTTACAAAATACGCAGTTCAATATGCTGTTAAGACAGTTGCTTATCATCATATACAAACCAACCATTAGAAGGTTTCATCTTTAGTATTTCTCAATCTGAAAGCATATACATATAAGTATGTCATTTCCATCAAACACCTTACAGATCGACATCATGTACCGGGTATAAGTTCTTTAACCACTTGATAAGTCTAAACTCAGAAATAACTGATAGGAAGAGAGTCAAAGCTCTTGAAGCAAAACATTTGGGACTTAACATCAATAACCGATGAACCATCTTTCATCTTTTGAATAATTGCAAAAGTGCACAAGCACGTGCCATTATTGTTAGAATAATCTTGCAGTTCTAGATACTGCATGAATTCATCATCTTTCAAAATTGAAAACAACACTATCGGCTACTTGGCACTTAGGCCTAAGAAGCAGTGTTTGAGTATTTTTCCAAAGTGGAGGATGGGACTTAAAGAAAACATAAAAACCTGACAAGGATTGACGATGATCAGTCGCCACATCCAAGTCCAATAATCCGCGGGTCTTCTCTACCGGTAGAAGGATAGAAACTACATCCGTAACTATCCCCGAGTGAAAACTACATCCGTAATCACCCTCGATGAAAACTACATCCGTAATCATCCTTCGGCAACACATGGGCCGGAATAATAATTGATGGACCGCCTGGCTCACGGCCGCTTACACATCCCGGGAATCGTTCGTCAACGATTCCCACACCTGCCAGAGTCCCCTTTTTCTTTTCTTGTCAAAAATCATTTTGATAGAAAACTTGAGTAGTTGAAGTTCGACGGAAGTCGACCAATAATTTCTCGAAAAACGAGCAAGAGAGTAAAACCTGACCGGGGGTTTTCGAAAATGTTTTGAGTTCAAAAGAGTTCAAGTATAGATATACACTTGTACCGATATCAATCTCGACACAGGGTTTTGTGATCACACATGGAAAATGGTGCGCATAAAGATTGTAACCACAACAGGGTAATTCCATATATATATAAGTTCTTGAAAAGTAACTTACCTAGATAGATTCAAAATATAATATTTTACATGACTATGAAAGTCCTTAGACAACCTTTAAATAGTGTTTTATAACCTTCAAAACACTTAGAGTATTTAATAAATATTTGACTACTATGTAACAAATAATAAATATTCAATAATCCCTTTTTAAAAGAATACTCAAATTAATATTCATTTATTAAGTAATATTCAAATAATATTTACTATTAATACTGGAATATTTAATAACCTCAAAACACCCAAATACAATTCTTGGAATGTTTCTAATCAAAATCAAGACACAATCTCTCCAGCAGTCTCCAAACTTTTAGCCACTTTATCAAATAACTACTACTGACTCTCGGTCAATAAGAAATAATTAATAATCATTCAAGTAACATATACCGACATCAATCTAGCTGGTTTAAGCTGAAAGTAACCAATTTATAACCATTGGAATATCTTTAATCCGTATTGAAAATAAAATATCTCCGATAAATAATATACTAGATAGAATCACTCCATTAAATTGTTTTATTATTTCTCCGGGACAAAGTGATTTTAAGAAACCGTTTTGAAAATGATATTCATCTAATTAAATAAATTTAATTAGGCGAATGAGGTTTATTTAATTAGTAAATGCTCTCGGGAGCATCTATTAATTAAATAAACACTGGTTTATTGGTGATGTTGCCTTTAGGTTAATTATTGCGAAATTCTTTTTAAAAGCTTTGCCCGGGTTTTCGAAAACATACAATACAAATTAGTCCCGCCACGCGGGCTAAGTTCGATAACTCAATACACGCTCTACCCTTGGAGCCGTTACCACGTAGTTCCGTATATACGTATATGTATCTATATATACCTCATAACATATAGTCCTCTACCACATTACAAAAGTTTATAAATATATAACATATAAATCGAGATGTAGAACCATAAGAATGTCACCGCCCATCGACAGTATTATAAGTCATGGGTTTTAATTATTGCACGAGAATAATTTAATATCGCTAGCAAAGTCAAGAATAAAATGATTTGGAAGGAGGAGCACAAGATTAAAAACTCGCAATTAGGGATTGAAAACCTTTTTCCGCACATTTTATATAATTCAAAATACGTATACTCTGAACGATAGAGTATGTGTAAATAAACTTGCCTCTAGTCCTTAGCAGAAAGCAGAAACCGCGAATAAACCTTTCGCACTTCGTCCAAGCAATTCCCTGGAGGTAGCTTACCTTTCTTTATACGGCGCCTCGATCTTCCCTTTTTGATGCACGTCATTCCAACTCGATTATGCCCTAATGGTACTGAAATGGTTACGAGTACGTGTCAGTCATACCACGTATATCGAGTAGACACAACTCGGGATTATCACTAAATAATCATAAAGTCAAACTATAGGTGTCCTCCCTATAGTTGACTACTCTAATACCACTTAATGCACATAAGACATTTAGTAATAGCAAACAACACTAGAAGAGTCCCCTAATATAAAGTGAACATTTCCTAGTACCAACATATCATAACACTACACAGTTATAACACTTAGTCAAAACTCCACTTAACACTTTTGACCATAATACTATTGACATACTCTTGTCACAAGTTAATTAACAAATAATCCTCAAAACATACTTAGCCCTCGATAAAGACTCATAATACCAATTTAATCTTCAAGACACATTTAATCCTCGAATTAAACCACTTAGCACATAAATCCTCGAGACAACAATTACCCTCGAATTAATTCACTTAACACATATACACATAACAGTTAACACCCAAATCATACCTTTAAACCCTTGAAATCAAATAAGTTAAATAAATTAAAACGCAGGGGATTTTTAGAAAATTTCGGCATGTAGTATTCGTTTATCGGACTATGGGCTCAGCCCCTCCATGCCAACAAAACAATTTATAACCCTGCTTTTGATAAAATAAAAGCTGCCTCAACTTGCAGCAACATAAAAGTAAACATATAAGAAAAGTACCCGCCCAGACATGCGGCAACTAGCACATAAGGAAAAGTACCCGCCCAGACATGCGGCAACTAGCACATAAGGAAAAGTAAACTAAGTTTATCCACATTTAAGCCAACACCACGTAGTTGGCACTTATGACTTCTAACAATTACTATGACCCGACTTATACCATTTAGCACATAAACATTCACCGATAAGCCAACTCTTATAATTATACCTCATATGACAATAACAATTAGCACTTAGCACTTAGCACTTAGCACTTAACAATTTAAAAATTACAATTTGGAAACTAACAATTAGCAATTAGCACTTAACAATTACTTGACAACTAACCCGAATATACTATCCGACAATTAATAATTACTCACTAACAATTAACAATTAGCCATTTAACAATTAACAACCACTAACCCGAACCTTTAATAAGACTCATAATTAAACTCAACAATTATAATTACAAACATACCTACCGGATTAAATATCGGAAATTCAACCAATAATCATAATCTTACAATTTTAGTCTAATTATACCCATTACCACATTAAGCTTTCCATTTCAACTAATTAAACCACCATAATTAACCCCGCAATTTAAACTAACTAATTACCACCATAATTAACCTCGCAATTAAATCTAATTTAATTACCACAATAATCTCACAATTTAAAACTAATTAAATTACCACAATTTACAACTAATTAAATTACAACCATTAATTTATATCAAAATTTACAACTAATGCAATACGAAAATTAAATAATTAAAATGCGAAATTATACCATTCCGATTCCGATTCGACTCGCCCGAAAATCAAACCACCGGAAAAAATCAATCTCCCCCATCCCTCTTCCTCTCCCTCTCTCTCTCTCTCTCTCTCTCTCTCTCTCTCTCTCTCTCTCTCTCTCTCTCTCTCTCTCTCTCTCTCAACTGCCCAACCACCACCAGTTCGCCGGAGCTTCCTCCTGCCACCACCGCGCACAGCCCCCCGCCTGGCACCTCCGCCCGACGCCGCCGCGCCTCCGCCTCTTCTCCTGCTCAAACCCGCTGCCTCCCCTCACCTATACACGCACCTATACACGCATATATATATATGTATATTTGCTAAATGGAGTTGTAAATTAAACCCCCCAATCTCTCTTTTCTCTCCTCTCTCCCGATTTCTCTCCCCCTCCCCTCGACTGATTTGTGCGGCTCTGTGTGTTTTTTTTTTGTATGTATATGCGGCTATGTGTGTATTTGCTGTGTATCTGTGTTAAAACCTAATGGGCCTTTGGCCCAATACTATTTAAACACTACATTTCAAATTTTATACCCGCAAAACATATCTCGGGTAAAATAATAATTTTTGAATTAAAACCTCGATCGGTAAAAATAATAATTCCAGCATAATTAAATACTAGATTATTTTTAAAGACTTTTGGAGAAAGAATTAGAATTAAATCTAAATTTTCTAAATTGATATGCATTTTACAAATATTAATAATTTATAAAAACAAATCATAAAAATAATAATTGTGATTCATAATTCACAATTTACAGGGCTTCATGAAAATACTACAAACATTACTGTTTTAGTAAAATCTCAAATTCTCGATATTATAAATTAATCAAGTAATTTCTGCAAATCCTCAAATAATTAAAATAATCATTTTCTAAGGATTTTAAAATCTCTAAATTATTCAATAATTTAAAATAAAATCTTTACTGAATAATTTCACATTCCAAAATTAAATCTTTATCCAAATAATTTATTGACTCGAGATATCTACTCGGTCCATAAAATTTTAAATAGGACCAGGCTCCACTTAACCGAAAATAATTAAATAATTAAATAAAATAAATAAATAAAATAAAAAAAAATTCCTCCTCATTTTAGGAAAACATTATTATTATTGAAATAATAATAAATTCATTTCTTGAAAAATCCGGGTTATTACAGTCTACCCTCCTTAAAAGGATTCCGTCCACGGAATCAGCTAAGGCCACTACTGGGATTCCTTAACTCTCTTATCGTCAACACTTATTCTGCAAAACAGGAGATAGTGTCTCTTCGTAAACAACTTCTCCAATATCTCAATTCAAACCTCGATTCTCTATCTGACACTATTATCGCTGGAGTCTTATAACCCACCATTATTCCTTTCACATATACGTCTTGCCCAACTTTCTATTATTATACTATTCTTGAGAGAGAGTTCACTGATTCTATTCACATAACACTTTTGAGAGAGAGAACGAACCGATTCTAGCTATACCTCACTGATATTCTATTCGTTTTGGAATTCGCTCATGCTCTTGGCGATTCCGTTCGAATTCAGTTTTGATTGGCAAATTTATGACTTGGCCGACCTGGTTGGCATCCCCTTGAAATTCATTAGAGGTAATAAGAATTATGAAACTTTGAAAAGATAGCTGTCATATCAAGGCTATTGCCACACATTGATGATCACAAGGTTATGAGTATTAAAGTAAACCTTGTTTGAAATAAGAGAATTTACTGAGAGATCAATATGATCATAAGAACTCACGTTGCGTGTCTCAGTTAAGACATTACTAAAGGTAGTTAGCCTTCTTGTATTTCACAACTCACAAGTGACGGCGTCCCGTCAGACTTCTATCACACAGACAGATAGCCCTTGTGTCCCCTATAAGTATAGGGTTGTTCGTCTCAGTGGAAGCTGAGAAGTATGAAAGCAATTCGAAGTGAAGATAATAATTATCGTCTTTCGACAAATAATTCTCAAAGGACACCTTGGAGTTGAATTGAACGGATTCCAAAGGTGTGATTTCCAAAGAAAAGGATAACCAGAAAGATACTGGTATTCAAAAAGCAAGTGGTGCTATATCGCCATAGAATCATCCACTATTGAAGGAAAGTGGAAGTTTGAAATAACATCATTCGATAGGGCTTCAGAAATCTGAAGGCGGGAATAATGACAGCTTCTGGCACAATCGAAATTAAATATGGTTTAACACGAGTATTGAAGAACAACTTCGAAGAGGGAGTATATTCTTTATCAAAATTCTCTCTTGGAGAGATGTCAGGATAGATAATGGATTAGGGAGGTAATCAAAACAATTTACACATGGGGAGATGTCAAATAATTCATATATTGGGGAGGTAATTAAAATAATTTATGCACGGGGATGTGTCAAATAATTCACATTGGGGAGATAATAAACATAATTTGCAAATGGGGAGATATCAAATAATTCAGACTGGGGAAGTAATCAAAATGATTCATAATTGGGGAGGGTAATGCCAAGGTCTCCACGGATGCCTTTCATGTCGGCTCCTCTGACAGATAATTGTTCGATTATAGCGCTCTTCTTTTCCACGCACACCCTAAGGTGCTCGATAACCGACGTCATCGTCGACTCGTAATAGTCGCTAGAGATTCAACCATCGGCATTTTACGATATTAAGGAGTTCTATTCGACTCGGCGCAAGCATCTCACGCAAGCGTTCTATTCTTTGAGAAGACTTCGATACCGGTGTCGCCCCTAGCAACGACGAATTCCACGTGTCGAATGGGCGATATTCCGGAACATTGCTGGAAATACATACTTAGATCCAGTCACCATGATAACCGTATTTATACCACACGTTCCTGTCCTCATGACAATTCCGTGTGCAACTTAAGCTTATCCCTTTTTGGCATAACGACCTTCGTACTAGTCTCTCTCAGACTTTCTCAGTCCGTCTTGATTCTTAAAACATTTCATCTTTATTGATCAATCTCATCTTCACCCTTATTACTTCTATAATTTTGAGACAATCGGTGTCTATCCACCAATCCATTTGTAACATTACCTTAAACTCTATCAAGCTCGAGAGGGTTTCAAATACCCGCAACTTCGACTGATAACCTTTCATAGTGATCTTGTTTTACTTCCCTTTTTGGAATTTTAACAGTACGGATGCTATCTCAACTCATCATTGTCATAATACTGGATGCCAGCTTTCCATCCTTCATCATCATATTGAAATTTCCTATCATTCGGGGAATACATAACTGCCTCCATGAATCCCCTAAAATCATCTTAAATTTAGGCCTCGGGCGCTCTATGCCCCTGCCAACCATCACTTGTCTCTAAGAGTTCTTTAGCAGACATCCATCACCACAAGACGTGAAGTCTGTATCCACATATTCCTTGACATAGCCTTCCAATCCTAACTTAATCATTGGTACTATATCCAATAGTCCAACAAGAACTCTATATGAGTTCTGACGTTCTCACATAACTATACACACTCCTACTCACTCTCGTTTCTAGTTTACTATAACCTAAGCTCTGATACCATTTCTGTAACGCCCCAAATCCGGGGTCAGGGATTTGGTCGTCACGCGGAAATCCTTAACATCAAATTGCCTGTTTAACAACATTAAACCATCTGTAATCATTAAAACTGAAATATAACTCTGCGACCCCAACCACCAAGCATCTTTTAGGTCATAGGGCTAGAAACAAGAACTAAAATCTTTACATCTTTATTACATCCATTCTATTACATCGCACTATGTCTTAAAAATCTTATACTACTAGTATAGCTTCGTTGGGAAGTACACCAGCAACTAGTACTACTCAGTACAAAATAATATATATTACACATCAATATACTTACATATAACTTATTCCAGCTATAACTTTTCTTGATCATATCATCTTCATAAGGGCGTACTGCCTGCTTCTTCTGAGCCATGCAGATAAGCCTCAATCATCTACCTTCCTCTGAAAGGTTAATATTTAAAACAAGCAAGTATGAGCGAAAGAATTGCCCAGCAAGTATTAATAGAGCACAACAATATAGATCAATATACACATGGGGTTTTGAAATATAACGATACTTATTATCAATTCTGAAATATTTACAACAATGAAACTTCAATAAAGAAAATATGACGTTTAATGCAACATCCAATGAACAGATAAGTTTATAATAATCGTAGTAATCCTCATATCTTAGCGAAATAATGTACACTACAGTATTGCCAATCTTTTAGAAGGCTTACAAAATACGCAGTTCAATATGCTGTTAAGACAGTTGCTTATCATCATATACAAACCAACCATTAGAAGGTTTCATCTTTAGTATTTCTCAATCTGAAAGCATATACATATAAGTATGTCATTTCCATCAAACACCTTACAGATCGACATCATGTACCGGGTATAAGTTCTTTAACCACTTGATAAGTCTAAACTCAGAAATAACTGATAGGAAGAGAGTCAAAGCTCTTGAAGCAAAACATTTGGGACTTAACATCAATAACCGATGAACCATCTTTCATCTTTTGAATAATTGCAAAAGTGCACAAGCACGTGCCATTATTGTTAGAATAATCTTGCAGTTCTAGATACTGCATGAATTCATCATCTTTCAAAATTGAAAACAACACTATCGGCTACTTGGCACTTAGGCCTAAGAAGCAGTGTTTGAGTATTTTTCCAAAGTGGAGGATGGGACTTAAAGAAAACATAAAAACCTGACAAGGATTGACGATGATCAGTCGCCACATCCAAGTCCAATAATCCGCGGGTCTTCTCTACCGGTAGAAGGATAGAAACTACATCCGTAACTATCCCCGAGTGAAAACTACATCCGTAATCACCCTCGATGAAAACTACATCCGTAATCATCCTTCGGCAACACATGGGCCGGAATAATAATTGATGGACCGCCTGGCTCACGGCCGCTTACACATCCCGGGAATCGTTCGTCAACGATTCCCACACCTGCCAGAGTCCCCTTTTTCTTTTCTTGTCAAAAATCATTTTGATAGAAAACTTGAGTAGTTGAAGTTCGACGGAAGTCGACCAATAATTTCTCGAAAAACGAGCAAGAGAGTAAAACCTGACCGGGGGTTTTCGAAAATGTTTTGAGTTCAAAAGAGTTCAAGTATAGATATACACTTGTACCGATATCAATCTCGACACAGGGTTTTGTGATCACACATGGAAAATGGTGCGCATAAAGATTGTAACCACAACAGGGTAATTCCATATATATATAAGTTCTTGAAAAGTAACTTACCTAGATAGATTCAAAATATAATATTTTACATGACTATGAAAGTCCTTAGACAACCTTTAAATAGTGTTTTATAACCTTCAAAACACTTAGAGTATTTAATAAATATTTGACTACTATGTAACAAATAATAAATATTCAATAATCCCTTTTTAAAAGAATACTCAAATTAATATTCATTTATTAAGTAATATTCAAATAATATTTACTATTAATACTGGAATATTTAATAACCTCAAAACACCCAAATACAATTCTTGGAATGTTTCTAATCAAAATCAAGACACAATCTCTCCAGCAGTCTCCAAACTTTTAGCCACTTTATCAAATAACTACTACTGACTCTCGGTCAATAAGAAATAATTAATAATCATTCAAGTAACATATACCGACATCAATCTAGCTGGTTTAAGCTGAAAGTAACCAATTTATAACCATTGGAATATCTTTAATCCGTATTGAAAATAAAATATCTCCGATAAATAATATACTAGATAGAATCACTCCATTAAATTGTTTTATTATTTCTCAGGGACAAAGTGATTTTAAGAAAGCGTTTTGAAAATGATATTCATCTAATTAAATAAATTTAATTAGGCGAATGAGGTTTATTTAATTAGTAAATGCTCTCGGGAGCATCTATTAATTAAATAAACACTGGTTTATTGGTGATGTTGCCTTTAGGTTAATTATTGCGAAATTCTTTTTAAAAGCTTTGCCCGGGTTTTCGAAAACATACAATACAAATTAGTCCCGCCACGCGGGCTAAGTTCGATAACTCAATACACGCTCTACCCTTGGAGCCGTTACCACGTAGTTCCGTATATACGTATATGTATCTATATATACCTCATAACATATAGTCCTCTACCACATTACAAAAGTTTATAAATATATAACATATAAATCGAGATGTAGAACCATAAGAATGTCACCGCCCATCGACAGTATTATAAGTCATGGGTTTTAGAGCCCGTTTGGCTTAACTTAAAAAATGTTACTTATAACTTAAAGTGCAACTTACTCACTTTAAGTGAAAAGTGATAATTTTAACTTTAAGTTAGGTGTATCTGTTTGGATAATTTTACTTAAAGTAATTTTTTTTTAAAAAATTAACTAAAAAAAAAGAAATTTATATTTTTTAAACATAATATAAAAGTATAAAATACAAATATATGCAAAGAATATAATACAAGTTAAAAGGTGACTCAAATATATAAAAATTGATATGAGAAAAAAAATAAGTTGAAAAAAAGTACCTCAAAGGTACTTAAATTTTTTGAACTAAAACTTACTTTAAGTTGAAAACTTTAAGGGGAAACAAACACCTCATTTTTACTTTAAGTGAACCAAAAAATAATATAAGTGTAGCCAAACATGCTCTTAATTATTGCACGAGAATAATTTAATATCGCTAGCAAAGTCAAGAATAAAATGATTTGGAAGGAGGAGCACAAGATTAAAAACTCGCAATTAGGGATTTAAAACCTTTTTCCGCACATTTTATATAATTCAAAATACGTATACTCTGAACGATAGAGTATGTGTAAATAAACTTGCCACTAGTCCTTAGCAGAAAGCAGAAACCGCGAATAAACCTTTCGCACTTCGTCCAAGCAATTCCCTGGAGGTAGCTTACCTTTCTTTATACGGCGCCTCGATCTTCCCTTTTTGATGCACGTCATTCCAACTCGATTATGCCCTAATGGTACTGAAATGGTTACGAGTACGTGTCAGTCATACCACGTATATCGAGTAGACACAACTCGGGATTATCACTAAATAATCATAAAGTCAAACTATAGGTGTCCTCCCTATAGTTGACTACTCTAATACCACTTAATGCACATAAGACATTTAGTAATAGCAAACAACACTAGAAGAGTCCCCTAATATAAAGTGAACATTTCCTAGTACCAACATATCATAACACTACACAGTTATAACACTTAGTCAAAACTCCACTTAACACTTTTGACCATAATACTATTGACATACTCTTGTCACAAGTTAATTAACAAATAATCCTCAAAACATACTTAGCCCTCGATAAAGACTCATAATACCAATTTAATCTTCAAGACACATTTAATCCTCGAATTAAACCACTTAGCACATAAATCCTCGAGACAACAATTACCCTCGAATTAATTCACTTAACACATATACACATAACAGTTAACACCCAAATCATACCTTTAAACCCTTGAAATCAAATAAGTAAAATAAATTAAAACGCAGGGGATTTTTAGAAAATTTCGGCATGTAGTATTCGTTTATCGGACTATGGGCTTGATAAGTGGATTTTATATCCACTTGGAACATTCTATATCGGCTTAAATTGATTGTTTTGGACTCAAGTTTGTGTAGTTTTGATGTGTTTTGTGTAGTTGTGCAGGTTTCCAAGAATATCTAAGCTTTTGTCGTTTTTGGAGATTTAATTGATTAAAATTCGGATTTTCCGGGAAGGCTGCGCAGCTTATACTGTTTTGGCCATATCTGGAGTTCTAGAAGTCCGTTTTCAGCGATCTTACTGCCCACGCGAAGCTTGAGAGATTTTCTACAACCTGGAAAAGGAAACAAGTGCAAGAAACGTACTGATTAAAGGCGCGCACGTTTCTTATAAAAAGAAGGCCATGAATTTACTATTTTGCCCTTTTTCTAATTCTAATTGTATTCTGGGCAGTTTTGGGTACCTTCTTTAAATCCTAATTGTAATAGAAGGCAATATCTTGCTGGGCAAGATTTGTAGAGCCTATATAAACACATCATACCATTGTAAATCATAACAATCCATAGCTAACAATCCATAGCTAAGAATTCATAGCTTGTAATCGTATCAAGGTACTTTCGATCTTCAATATTATGTTTTCATTCATTATCATTATTACTTTGTTTTCTTCATTAATTATGTGTAACTAAATCTTTAATCTGAGGATTGGGTAGTATTCCTTGGTATTCATGTGTGTTTAATTATCTGTGATTTTCTTGCTTTGCTGATCTGTTATTGAGGGCTTAACACAATTAGGGGAGTCATGAACCTTTGATTGGATTTTAGGGATTGTAATAACTTGGAAGAGGAGTTGCAATTTTAGTACATGATTTAACAGACATAACTCGAATATTTGATTGGAAGATTAATAGGAGAGTTGTGAGACTTATAATTCTTGGAGCTTAATAGTTTATGATTGTCTTTGATTGTATCACGGAAGTGACAATTAGGGTATAGTTGTAGACATTATATTGTATCTTGGAAGAGAACATTATAACCTTAGAAGAATTGTTTTCAGCAGAGTAAGAACGTAGACATCACATAGATATTGAATGTGCATTGAAACCAAGTGAAGAACCCCAGTTCTTGGATTGTTTTCCTCATATATTTTATTCTCGTTTGATAATTAATTTAATTTTGTTTAGTTTAATTTAGTTTATAAACACACCAAACATTCTTCTACACTTCTAGATTGTGAGAGATAAAAACTTGAACTTGACATTACAATTCAGTCCTTCCCTGAGAACGAACACATAAAAATACTACTAACAAATTGGCGCCACAGGTGGAACTTAAACCTCTACCTGCTAATTTGAGGCATGTCCTTTTGAATAATGAGCTAGTGATTTTTGAAGAGGGGCATGATAACGTGTTGCGAAGGTGGAAAACCGATAATAAGGAAGAAGAAATTTTTGTTCAGCCGGTTGAGTCGGAGAAGCATCTTAGAGGTGTGAAGAAGAAAAAGAAGAAAATTTGGCCGTTGGGTAGTAGAATCAAGTTGAAATCTGATGGAAGAGATTTGTGGAAATTAAGCAAACCGGATGTCAACGTTCGTATGAATGGTTTGTCTGTTGAGAACGGTTCAGTTGTTCTTTTGAAACCGCCATGATTTGAGGAAGTAACGTCAAGCTATTGACGTTAAAGAAGCGCTTGGTGGGAGGCAACCCATGCATTAGTGTAGAGAAAAAAAAAAAAATTTTGTGTTGTGTGAAAAAAAAAAAAAAAAAAAAAAGAAGAAAAAAATCGAATTTTGGGTGTGTAACGCAGGCTGCACCTGCGTTACTGGTTTCAGGGCAGAATGCGGGAGAGTAACGCAGGCTGCGCCTGCGTTACTGGACTAGGGGCAGTCTGTTGCGCAGGCTGCGCCTGCGTGTCTGCATGTGGGGCAGTCTGCATCTCCATGCGCGCAGGGCGCGTGAGAGAGAAAAAAAAAAAAAAAAAAAATTGTCAGAGTTGTCAGCATGCCTGTGTTGTTGTCTGTGTATAATACAAAATTCTTTTCCCCTCTCATTCTTTTTATACCCCATTCTAATTCTAATTCTTTTCCTATTCCTATTTCAAAACCCCCATCTTTTCTCCAAAAATTCTAAACCTATTTTTATTCTAATTCTTATTTATTATTATTATTATTATTATTATTATTATTATTATTATTCATGTATATTATTATTATTTTTATTATTGTTATTCTTATTATTATTATTATTATTATTATTATTTTTTTATTTATTTATTATTATTATTATTATTATTATTATATTTAGTATTATTATTTAGTATTATTATTATTATTATTATTATTATTATTATTTTATATACACACCTATACATACAAATCCAATTCCTCTTCTATTTTATTTTAAATCTCTATTGAATTCAATTCTAAAGAGGAATTAATTGCAAGTTCACCTCTTTGATTCGTATTGGGTAAATCTTTTTCTCTAATCTTATTTTTATTACGAATTTGTGTTCTTGTCAATTGTGGGTTTTGTAGTATTCAGGCAAGGTGGCCAGTCTATGGAGCTCGTGCGCAATATCCTCCACCAGATTCCTCCGAGGAGGAGGACGAGTAGGTATGCTTTCTGCTATCCCTTGTATTTACTTCCATTCAATGCGGACATTGAATATTTTAAGTTTGGGGGTGTTTTGAGGGATTAGTAGTTGTTGTTGTATTATGTGTTCATGTAGGATTTCATGCTTTGCATATTAGTAGTAGTAAATTATGCATTTATGTTTGTGTTAGCTACGTTTGTTTCATATAGGACATTCTGTTTTTATGTTTGTATATCATGTGAGTTCATAGTAGTTTGCATTTGCACCCATGCTTGATAGGAATTTTGTGTTGTTGACGCTTTTGATTGAGAAGTGATATGCTTTGTTCTTGTGCACACACATACACTAGTAGGTTGAAGCTAGTAGACTTATTGAATGTTGTAAGTAATTAGAAGGACATGAATATGTGCAAGATGATTTAGTTTGCATGCTTTGAATACAAGTTGGTGCGTTAGAGAGATTTTTGCTTGGGATTGAGTATGTTTTTCCACCAAGTGAGATTTTGAGCCATATTGCATATTTTTTGCAATTTATTCGTTTGCTTGAGTGTCCACGGATTGTTTGCATTGCTAGCAGTTGTTTGAGGTCTTTCTTGAAACGCATGACATTATTTGACGATTAAAATGATAAAGGCAATTAGGAATAACCACATATTTTCCCATATTACCACACCATGTTTACATGATCAATTAGTTAACCCGTTGAGCTTAATCCTATTTTTTCGGTGACACACCACGTAACTTGCCATATATCCTTTTTCTTGTATTGGCCTTACATTAATTTGAACCCACATTGTCAAAGGCTAGTAAAGTGCTTAAGGGAGTAATAAGGTGTGCAAGGAGGGGTATAGTTGGTCATAATTTTGGGGAAAAATATTGAGATTGGGTTTGGTTGTTTACTTGATAGTCGGCATATGTAATAAATTGGGGGATCATTGTTATTGTTTATATTATTGTTTTATTTAGCTCTCGAAAAAAAAAAGAGAAAAAAAAGAAAAAAAAAGAAAAAAAAAAAGAAAAAAAAAAGAAAAAAAGAAAAAAAAAAGAAAAAAAAAAAGAAAAAAAGAAAAAAAATATTATGAGAGCATGTTTGTGTTTGTTATGATCCTACTTTAGTCGAGTGTTCTTAGTAAAATTTATGTGGGGGGAAAATAAGGTGTTGTGAATGGTTCATTATGGTACTTACTAGCTTTTGACACTTCACCTGTTTTGGCTTATTTGACATACCTTGTCCCTAGCCCACGTTACAACCCAATTAAAGACCTTTTGATTATCGTCATTGATGGATGTTGTGTTAAGAGTTAGATTGATACCAAATGTCAAGCATGTTTATGATTTTGTTGGAATTGAGTGATACACTTACCCTTGATCTTGAGTGAATATTCTTTTGTGAGTGGATTGTGAGTGTTTGCTTGTTTTTGCGTATGAGATCCCGAGTTTTGTCTCAAAGATGTACTCTTGTAGGCTTAGCATGTTTACTAACTTATTCTTACACTTGACATGGACTTGTGAGAACTTATGCATGTTCATTGAGTAGACTATGTGAATACTTGCACTTTCGACACCAAGACATTGCGTATTTACTTCGATTCTTAAGTTGATATGGCATGAGAGGATTTGAAGGTATGGTAGGCTAGATTAATTGCATTTTTCATATTAGTTGCATTCATGCATTGCATTGCATTAGGTTAAATGGATTTTGTGGGTACATTCGCTATAGGCCCTCACGAGACCTTACTCGTCCACTAGGGCTGCCTAGGGGTTTAAAGGGCTTGTTGCATATGCCAAATGCAACTGTGATCACCTACGGAAGTGGTACTAATTAGGTAGTTATAATTGTTTATGCTTGAGGACAAGCATCGGTTTAAGTTTGGGGGTGTTTGATAAGTGGATTTTATATCCACTTGGAACATTCTATATCGGCTTAAATTGATTGTTTTGGACTCAAGTTTGTGTAGTTTTGATGTGTTTTGTGTAGTTGTGCAGGTTTCCAAGAATATCTAAGCTTTTGTCGTTTTTGGAGATTTAATTGATTAAAATTCGGATTTTCCGGGAAGGCTGCGCAGCTTATACTCTTTTGGCCATATCTGGAGTTCTAGAAGTCCGTTTTCAGCGATCTTACTGCCCACGCGAAGCTTGAGAGATTTTCTACAACCTGGAAAAGGAAACAAGTGCAAGAAACGTACTGATTAAAGGCGCGCACGTTTCTTATAAAAAGAAGGCCATGAATTTACTATTTTGCCCTTTTTCTAATTCTAATTGTATTCTGGGCAGTTTTGGGTACCTTCTTTAAATCCTAATTGTAATAGAAGGCAATATCTTGCTGGGCAAGATTTGTAGAGCCTATATAAACACATCATACCATTGTAAATCATAACAATCCATAGCTAACAATCCATAGCTAAGAATTCATAGCTTGTAATCGTATCAAGGTACTTTCGATCTTCAATATTATGTTTTCATTCATTATCATTATTACTTTGTTTTCTTCATTAATTATGTGTAACTAAATCTTTAATCTGAGGATTGGGTAGTATTCCTTGGTATTCATGTGTGTTTAATTATCTGTGATTTTCTTGCTTTGCTGATCTGTTATTGAGGGCTTAACACAATTAGGGGAGTCATGAACCTTTGATTGGATTTTAGGGATTGTAATAACTTGGAAGAGGAGTTGCAATTTTAGTACATGATTTAACAGACATAACTCGAATATTTGATTGGAAGATTAATAGGAGAGTTGTGAGACTTATAATTCTTGGAGCTTAATAGTTTATGATTGTCTTTGATTGTATCACGGAAGTGACAATTAGGGTATAGTTGTAGACATTATATTGTATCTTGGAAGAGAACATTATAACCTTAGAAGAATTGTTTTCAGCAGAGTAAGAACGTAGACATCACATAGATATTGAATGTGCATTGAAACCAAGTGAAGAACCCCAGTTCTTGGATTGTTTTCCTCATATATTTTATTCTCGTGTGATAATTAATTTAATTTTGTTTAGTTTAATTTAGTTTATAAACACACCAAACATTCTTCTACACTTCTAGATTGTGAGAGATAAAAACTTGAACTTGACATTACAATTCAGTCCTTCCCTGAGAACGAACACATAAAAATACTACTAACAGGGCTCAGCCCCTCCATGCCAACAAAACAATTTATAACCCTGCTTTTGATAAAATAAAAGCTGCCTCAACTTGCAGCAACATAAAAGTAAACATATAAGAAAAGTACCCGCCCAGACATGCGGCAACTAGCACATAAGGAAAAGTACCCGCCCAGACATGCGGCAACTAGCACATAAGGAAAAGTAAACTAAGTTTATCCACATTTAAGCCAACACCACGTAGTTGGCACTTATGACTTCTAACAATTACTATGACCCGACTTATACCATTTAGCACATAAACATTCACCGATAAGCCAACTCTTATAATTATACCTCATATGACAATAACAATTAGCACTTAGCACTTAGCACTTAACAATTTAAAAATTACAATTTGGAAACTAACAATTAGCAATTAGCACTTAACAATTACTTGACAACTAACCAGAATATACTATCCGACAATTAATAATTACTCACTAACAATTAACAATTAGCCATTTAACAATTAACAACCACTAACCCGAACCTTTAATAAGACTCATAATTAAACTCAACAATTATAATTACAAACATACCTACCGGATTAAATATCGGAAATTCAACCAATAATCATAATCTTACAATTTTAGTCTAATTATACCCATTACCACATTAAGCTTTCCATTTCAACTAATTAAACCACCATAATTAACCCCGCAATTTAAACTAACTAATTACCACCATAATTAACCTCGCAATTAAATCTAATTTAATTACCACAATAATCTCACAATTTAAAACTAATTAAATTACCACAATTTACAACTAATTAAATTACAACCATTAATTTATATCAAAATTTACAACTAATGCAATACGAAAATTAAATAATTAAAATGCGAAATTATACCATTCCGATTCCGATTCGACTCGCCCGAAAATCAAACCACCGGAAAAATCAATCTCCCCCATCCCTCTTCCTCTCCCTCTCTCTCTCTCTCTCTCTCTCTCTCTCTCTCTCTCTCTCTCTCAACTGCCCAACCACCACCAGTTCGCCGGAGCTTCCTCCTGCCACCACCGCGCACAGCCCCCCGCCTGGCACCTCCGCCCGACGCCGCCGCGCCTCCGCCTCTTCTCCTGCTCAAACCCGCTGCCTCCCCTCACCTATACACGCACCTATACACGCATATATATATGTATATTTGCTAAATGGAGTTGTAAATTAAACCCCCCAATCTCTCTTTTCTCTCCTCTCTCCCGATTTCTCTCCCCCTCCCCTCGACTGATTTGTGCGGCTCTGTGTGTTTTTTTTTTTGTATGTATATGCGGCTATGTGTGTATTTGCTGTGTATCTGTGTTAAAACCTAATGGGCCTTTGGCCCAATACTATTTAAACACTACATTTCAAATTTTATACCCGCAAAACATATCTCGGGTAAAATAATAATTTTTGAATTAAAACCTCGATCGGTAAAAATAATAATTCCAGCATAATTAAATACTAGATTATTTTTAAAGACTTTTGGAGAAAGAATTAGAATTAAATCTAAATTTTCTAAATTGATATGCATTTTACAAATATTAATAATTTATAAAAACAAATCATAAAAATAATAATTGTGATTCATAATTCACAATTTACAGGGCTTCATGAAAATACTACAAACATTACTGTTTTAGTAAAATCTCAAATTCTCGATATTATAAATTAATCAAGTAATTTCTGCAAATCCTCAAATAATTAAAATAATCATTTTCTAAGGATTTTAAAATCTCTAAATTATTCAATAATTTAAAATAAAATCTTTACTGAATAATTTCACATTCCAAAATTAAATCTTTATCCAAATAATTTATTGACTCGAGATATCTACTCGGTCCATAAAATTTTAAATAGGACCAGGCTCCACTTAACCGAAAATAATTAAATAATTAAATAAAATAAATAAATAAAATAAAAAAAAATTCCTCCTCATTTTAGGAAAACATTATTATTATTGAAATAATAATAAATTCATTTCTTGAAAAATCCGGGTTATTACACAATGCCTTTGGTAATCCTCTTACCAAGTCTTTCTTAACCAACTCATTTATATTGTTGAAGTTGAGATGAGAAAGCTTCTTATGCCAATTCCAACTTTCATCTACAGAAGCTTTGCTGATGAGGCATGTAGCTGGACCATCAGTATTGGTGTGAATGTTGGCTTCATAAATGTTACCATGTCTTTGACCAGTTAATGCAACCTTCCCTGAAGATTTGCTGATTACTTCAAAATGAGTATCATTGAAATTGACATGATAACCTCTGTCTGTGATTTGACTAACACTTAGCAGATTGTGTTTGAGTCCTTTCACCAAAGCTACTTTTTCAATGATGACATTTCCAATTACAATACTGCCATATCCCAAAGTTTGTCCAATGTTGCCATCTCCATAAGACACAGTTGGGCCAGCCTTCTCCTCAAATGCTGATAGCAAGGTTTTGTCTCCAGTCATGTGCACAGAGCATCCACTATCCATGACTAACACATTTTTCTTTTTACCCTGTAGTCAGAATCACAAAGAACTAAGTTAGAATTTTTAAGAACCCACACTTGTTGGGTTCTCTTTTCATGCAAATTAACATTTTTAGCAGCAGAAGGTTTTTTTGTAAGAACGCCTTCATCAGGATTGAATCCATCAGAATTAGTCTTTTTCTTAACAGATGCATGCTTAGTGTTCAAGTTCTTTGTTTTTCCAAAATTTGTACTTTTATTGAACTTAGGCAAAGGCTCATAATAATTATAGTACAAATTATGGTATTCTTCAATGTATAAATAGAATGCCATTCACTGCCACAGTGGAAACAAGGATTCTGTGGTTTATAAAATACTGATTTATTCCTAATGTCAGACTTAGGAACTACAGTAGCCTTCTTTTTACTCCTCCTGCAATCAATAGCAAGATGATTAGAGTTACCACAATTAAAGCATACTTTCCTTGGTGCATTTGGGATATACTTATAATTATTCTCCTTGTTTATTCTAACTTTACCATTCCTGTTCCTTTTGACAGTTGGAACTTTCTTCCTATCTGTAACATCACAGATTCTATCCCTTAATTGTTTCTTAGACAAAAGACCTACATTCTTGTTCTTGACAGTTCTAGTCTCAGAATGATGTGTAGAAGTGGATCCCTTATCTGAAGTAGATTTGGGATTCTCTGGATACACATAATTAACAGGTTTTAATTTGGTTTTAGTACTGTCTGTAAGATATCTGTAGGTTTTTGGATTTGTTGAGTCATCAACTATAACTCTTCCTGGATTAGATGAAACAACTTTTTCCTTGTCCTTTTTCTCATTCTCTGGCTTATAACCTAGACATTCTTTCCAGTTTTTATCAGTAATAATTTCATGAGTTTTTGTTCCAGAATGTGTCCAAGTTCTGAGTTTTTCATTTGCATCTTTAAGTTGCATTTCAAGTTCATTACATTTAAACTCTATTTCAAGTTTCATGTGTTTAGCATTATCACATTCTGCTTGAACTTCCTGCAAGAAAATTAACTCAGCTTCTAGATGATCATTTCTCTTTACAACCTCTGCCATTTCAGATTTTATTCTAGTATTTTCAAGAGATTGACTCCTAAAACTAATATGCAGAGATTTTAAAAAATATCTTAGCTCAGAGACATTATTAGTATCAAAATCAAACAAAATTTCAGATACCTTATTTTCAGCAGCAGAAGTCTCATCAGTTTTAGCCATCAAAGCATAGTTCACTTTCTCTTCTTCAGAGTCAGATGATGATTCCATCCAATCCTTGCTTGAAGAAATGAGAGCTTTGGTTTTGGTCTTCTTGCACTCAGTTGCAAAGTGACCCATTCCATCACAGTTATAGCATCTGACTTTTGACTTGTCAAATTTGCTGCTTTTCTCTTATTTCTTCTTGTACCTGTCTTTGTCAGCATTGAAGGTTCTCTTCTGAAATTTCCCTTGCTTCCTAGCCTTTCTGAACTTCATCTTCTTGAAGCCCTTGACTATCATAGCAACCATTTCCATTATATCAGAATCAGTAGAGTCATCATCAGAATCAGACTCAGTATCAGTATCTGATGATGAGCCATCAGGAATTGACTCTACCACTCTACTATTTCTGCTAGAAACCTCCTCAGCTTTTCCCTTTGATTTTGATTCAACATTCAAAGCAACAGATTTTGCCTTGACATTCTTCTTATTCTTTCTTTGTTGAACCTCAAGATCATAGGTTCTAAGCATTCCATAAACTTCATCAAGAGACAACATCTTCAAATCATATTGATGCCTTATGATTGAAGCTTAAGTATCCCACTCCTCAGTTAGAGCTCTGAGAAACTTGGTGTTTGAGTCCTCTGGATCATACTCTTTGCCAACTAGTGATAGATTGTTCAGCAATGTCAAAAATCTATCATACATATCAGTAAGGCTTTCATCAGATTTAGCATCGAACTGCTCATACTCCTGAATCAACAGAGCCCTTCTGTTTCTTTTGATAGATTCATTACCTTGGCATTGAGTTTCCAAAGTATCCCAAATTTCCTTTGCAGTCTTGTATGCTATTACCCTGTTTGACATGACATTATCAAGACTGTTATGCAAAATATTTTTTACCTTTGCATCTTTGAGTACTTGAGCCTTTTCCTCTGTCGTCCACTCACTCTTTGCCTTAATGACATAGTGTTCAGCAACAGTCTCTGTTCTTGCAACTAATCTTGTTGGAAGAAATGGTCCATCATTGATCCTATCAAGATAGTCTGGATCAGTTGCTTCCAGATACATCAGCATTTTCACCTTCCATGTTGGATACTCAGTTTTCTTGAGAATTGGAATTTTGATACTTTCATACTTGCTTGTCGACATCTTAAGATCGTTTTTGATTAATATTAATCAGTTTGCTCTGATACCAATTGTTGCCCAGTAAATAACAATTGTAGAAGGGGGGTTGAATACAATTATATAAGATTTTCGACTTAAACAGAAATAACACAAGTATGAATCAATAACAGCTTTATTAATTCTGATATAAAACTGTTACAAACTCTCTTAAGAAATCCTTATGTTCTTAAGAGCTGCTAGGTTACAGAATAACTCGTGTATTCGATTACAATCATGTAAAACCTAAACTATGTTTATATAGCGTACACAGCTACTCTATCAATTACAAGATATATCAAATCAATTACATACGACTCTTAATACATATCTTGAATGATAGCTGCATTCCTATAATTCAGGAACCGACAAATCAATCTTCCCATAATCTCTGGACTAATGTAAATCTGCTTGTAATCCTGACCTACTCAAATACTGACGTTGTATTACTGATGACGTCAGCATCAATATCTGATCAGTAATGCCCAGATCCTGATCATCACTTGAATCAATATTTAACAGGGATCTCAACAGCATACTCTTATGCACTATAATAAAAATACCCATGTTGCATTTTAAAAATACCCATGTTACGTTTGCTTATTATAGTATAATGTATAGTATAGATAGTATAGATAGTATAGATGATGTGGGTTACAAATTACAATGTGGGTGTTTTGTTTTAATGACTTTTTATAAAAAAAATACCCATGTCACATTTTAAAAAAAGAAATACATTGCAACCTCAAATGCAATTGCTTTAAACTTTCGGTGCAACCTCACATGCAATTTTTATCGTATAAGTGAAAAAAATTAATAACATGGATTTTTTTGAAAATTTAAAAATCAAATTTGGGCTATTTTACAACCCCTGCGAATATCCAATTTAATGATGGTTCAACAATTATTATTCAAGTGAAACTATCCAAAATCAAAGAAATTTTTATGAAATTTTATAGATGGGAGATTTATTTCATTTAAAAAAAGCTACTTATATTTGGTTTAAATTGTTAAATACACTTTTTAATATTTTTAATATTTTAATACGATTTTACTAACAATCAAATTCATTTTTTAACCAAATTCTAAAATTATTCGGCAATCTATTATTGGATATTATATGTGGGACTATTAAATAATATCAATAAATTTCAATTTATGATATAAAATATTATTATTTATTTGATAAATAGTAATTGATGAATTGATGGAGTTTTGTGAGTGCATAAAAAATAACAAAAATAGTTGATTTATCATGAATGGTAATCAACTCCATCAATTTAATCCATAAATTGATGAATCAAAGATGTTTATGGGTGCATAAGCTCTTAGTCTAGGTCAGGTTAAATTACGTGTTTATTTCTAGTACGTGTGTAACAATAGTTATATAATTTAAAAGGAAAAATTTCATCATAAAATGCATTATGGATAGATGATGTTGTTGGAGGAATTTCGTAACAACACGAATTCGGAGGTTTGCTTTAATAATAGAGCGATAATAGATTTTAAATAGATTATATTGATACTTTCTATTTTATACACTTCTATACTATTATATTAATGCCAAAACATTGAAAGTTTGTCGGTTTGGTTTTCGTATGGTTATCCTAATTATTTTGGTTTTCAGTATGGTTATCCTAATTATTAAAATAAATAATAATATAATATAATTAATGATAATTAGTCGATTGCCTTTTACACATTTATTTTTTTTTGAAGATCTTAACTTTTATAAATACCTAAAAACATCAATCGTACCGTATCTTCTAATCATTAATATTTTCTTTCTAATTTAAATACGATCCTTTTTGATTTAAAACTAATCTTACAATCATTAATATATACCCGAAAATATCACACCACATTTTCCAATTATTAATGAAATATATTAAAAAATCCCTATACGTTGTTTATAATAAGGAAACATTATTATATTCCGTAAACATAAGTATATTCCGTAAACATAAGTATATTAAATTATATTAAATTAATTTTTTTAAAATAATGATTATATAAAAATATAATTGTAATATTAAATAAATTTTATGACATTATATCCTTATATATAATCTATACTAATACATAATAAGCAAACTAGGATATAATTTGGTTGTTTGGTTCAACCATTTAAAAGGATAGTGATCGTTAGATATTTAGAGGGGTGTATTCAATTTAGATTTTAATGGATTATAATAATCCATGGATTTTATACCATATTTGTTGATTTCAATTCTACGTTGATTTCGATAGAGTTCATGAAAAATCTCGTAGAATCTTGCTGATTTAACTAGAATTCTCGACAAATTCTTCAAAATCTCATTGATTTTGGTAAGATTTCAAATGATATAAAATATAGTAGCAAATCCTTCAAAATCCATCATTTTATCAAATACAAAAAATACACGGAATTTTGAATACCATCAGATTTTAAAGGACTTTTTAAAATCTAAAACGAATACACCTAGATTTTACTGGACTTTTTAAAATCTAAAACGAATACACCCAGATCTTAGGGGGGTGTATTCAACTGGGATTTTGAAAGATTTGAGTGATTTTAGAAATTTAGGGGTATTCAATTTGGATTTCAAAATGTCATTTAAAATCTGAGGGTATTCAATTAGGATTTCAAAAAGTCTTTTAATATATGGGTGTATTCAATCTGGATTTAAAATAATCCATTTAAATTTGATGGTATTCAAAAATCCATGGATTTTTTAGATTTATTAAAATCCATGGATTTTGGCGGATTTGCTAGTTGTTTTTATAAGTTTTGAAATCTTGCAAAAATCAATGAGATTTTGATGGATTTCTTAAAAAAAACATTTCAAATCTCAATGACTCTACATCAATTTTACAAGATTCTTTATAGAGTATTTGTAGAATTTAAACAAATCATGGATTTAAAAAATTCATTTAAATCCATGAATTATTAGAAATCATTCAAAATCCCAGTTGAATACATCCCCCTTAATGAATTTTTTTGAAATCCTTATAGAATACCACCAGATTTCAAAGGATTTTTTAAAATCCAAATTGAATACCCCAGGATTTTAGAAATCCAAAAAATCCTTTAAAATCCGGATTGAATACACCCCTCTTAGTAAATAGATGATAACCGTTAGATCTAATAATAATAATATTCTACATTTAAATTCCTCTTCTAAAGATCCAAGGTTCGAATTCCGTCAACAACAAATTTACATTAAGATTTTATATTATTAGTTCTAAACAATACATATCATTTATTAAATAACTATTATTTTTACTAATAATTTTGTTAATTAATATTACAAAGTTAAATTATATCCATAATAAATTATTATACTCTATTTTGTTTTATCATATTATTTTAAAAATATTTAAAAGTAACTCTTGTTTTACACGGATATAAGCTAGTAAGCATAAGGGAATGTTATCCACTTATTTGGTAGTACGGTCAACGATCACAAAATATTAGCCGTTGGATTATAAAACTTAATATCATCAGTTGGATATAAAGAAAAAACTAAAGCTACCCCATGCATGCCTTTAAACTGAATAACTTAAAAGAAATCTGTGTATCGCACGGACATTGAAAGTTTGTCGGTTCGGTTTTCAGCATGGTCATCCTAATTATTTAAATAAATAATAAAATAATATAATAAACGATGATTAGTCGATTGCCTTTTTTTAATTAAAAGATGTTTACTTTTAATTGTTGATATTACCATTTATAAACACTCGTATCTTCCAATCAACAAAATTTATTTTCTAATTAAAATAAGTTAACTTTTAATTTAAAACATAATTTTGCAATAATTAATGTATGCCCAAAAATATCACATCATACCTACTAATCACTAACAAAATTTAATAGAAATTTGTATACAACGAATAATAATCGTTAGATTTTTAGTAAAAAATCAGAACTGTTAGATCCAATGATTAGATATATTATATTATTAAATTAATTTACTAAAATTTCAAGTTTCGAATTCCGACATATTTATTTTTAAATTTTATAATATAAGTTTTACACCATGCATTTCATCAATTAAATTTATATTAAATTATTTAAATTTAAATTAAATTAATTATTGAAAATAGTGATTATATAAAAATATAACTTTAACATAAAATAAAATTTATTACATATCAAAAAAAATTCGTGCAACGCACTATTTATAAGCAAAAAATTTCTAAATTTTAAAGTACTAAAATATTGACATACAATTCATAAACCCAACTTTCTAGAAAGAAATTAAACTCTTTTGCCGGTTTTCGCCGGCATTATCTTTCGTTACAATTCATATTACGAAAATGTATTTTCTTTGATAAAAAAAAATATATATATATATTGACATACAATTATAAAATTAACGTCAATTTGGATGAATTTTCTTTCGAACGCTTAAAAAAAGAACGTAGCAAGAGCATGCAGCCAAACACGCATAGAGTATTGTATGCCGTCGGTGTACCTTCCGAGCAAATCGCCGGTAGTAAAAAGATTAAGAGTTTAAAATTTTTTTGCTATAAAGAGTTGCTTATATGTTAATCTTGATATGGCCGGTAAATCAGCTGCAAATAGGCATCTATCAAATATGGCCGGTAAGGTGTTTGATATAATGCCTATGTATGAAAGTTTAAAACATATTTACTATCATCTACCGACACCCATCTCACTAATGACGATAAACATCATTAATATTGTACTTTTGTCATAATATATATAATTGATATTAAAATCCAATGATTTTTTCATGTCGTTTTGCTCACTCTTTGTATGCTTTACTCCTGGTTTAATGTGTTGTTGCTTTGTTTTTTGTTTGTTATTGTGATGGTTTCGTGTTTATGTTGTTAGTGTCGAAAATGGTGAGTGCAAAGATAATTTCTTGTTGTGAAACGCTGTTTAATGTTTAATATAAAGGCTGATTTTTTCCTAAAAAATGAGAATGGTAATGAGTGTAATGTTTGTCCTTGGTTTGAGTATTTCGTCGTTTGCACACCATTTAAAAGTCTCATGTGCAGGATACTTCTTAGATATAGGTTAGTGTGCACCAAATGCTTGGAAATTTTATTGAACACTATACATTTTGTGAATATTGGTTTAGTAGTCGTTATTAGTAATATAATTTCAACTGAAATACATATATATCATGTATATAGTACTAAGTCTATGATATATTAATTTCAGTAGGGGGCTACAAGCTAATACATTTTATGGGATGAACTAAGTATAAGATATATCTAGTTTCCTACACCTACTAATATTTTTATATATATGTATAGATAATTAATGTTAGTGTAAGTTCAGAGTAAAAGGACATATAATAGAGAGGAAAAGACCGTGAAAGTTTTGAATCAACAGTAAGTTGTATAACATATAAACGTAAGAGAGGAAATATTTTACTAAATTTAAGGGAAAGGATTGTATATATATATATGAAGGCTTCATGGGTGTGACACATAATATGGTAACTAGTTGTATACTAGACACATAACACTACTGTTAAAGTAGAATATAATAATTGCCAATCTTTTACAATGTTGGGGGTACAGGAATATATATAGTGCTCTATTTGGGCTTTACAGTGGGCTTTACTCTCTAAGTGGGCCTATGACCCAACATTCAGTCCCCCTAAGTTTAAAAAGATCTTTAGATCTTTCACATTACAAGCCCAAATTAAAACATTATGACACAAGGATAGCTGTGGGCGAATAAAATTAAATAAAAAAAAACTTTCTATTTCCCAGGCTGTTTGCTGTCACACGGTCATTACCTTGTTAATCAATTGTCTTGTCTTTTCCGTTTTTCCATGCCTAAAAGACTGCACTAGAGAGTTGAAAAGGTATTGTTCTTCTACCCCTTTTTTTTTGTCTTATAAATGTGTATAGTTTTCTTGATTTTTCTTTTTTCTTCTTCATCTCTCTGGTCTTTCGCCCTTGGAAGGTATTTTTATGTCCTCGTCTTGTTCTTGTATTTTGCTTTTTAATTTTCTTTTGTTATTCGCGTGTCTCGTACCCTTTTCTTTGTTAATCATGAAAGCTATTATTGCTTCCTTTTCTTCGACTGAAAGTATGGAGCGTTCTGAAAGTGAGGATAGTGTTAAGATTTTGTCCATTGAAAAGGTTAAACCTCGTTACCCCCTTCGAAACTCCATGCCTGTAAAGGTTGAACCTTTTCGCCCCGGCTCTGTTAGTAGGACCGCTCTTGCTGCTGGTTCTGCTTCACAGACCCCGTCCGTTGAGAACATTGCTAGACCTCGATCTGGGGCTACATTTGAGTCGAATAAATCTTTTAATAGATCTAGTCACTATTCTGCATACCCCCTTGATCTTGACAAATTATCCCAACACATTTATCTTTCTGCTGGCTATAACGCTTTTGCTCCGAATGCCGATGACCGGATGTGGAAACCCCCTCGTCTTGGCTGTCAGGCCATTCCCGATGTGTACTTTGAGTACGGACTTAGGCTTCCCTTGCACCCTTTTTTTCGCTTTGTTCTCCAAACCCTTGGTTGTAGTTTAAGCCAGTTAGTGCCAAATGCGGTGCTCCAGATTAGTGGAGTTATCGCAAGATGTCATGGATTGGGTCAATTTTCCAGCCTTGATTTATTCTTTTCTATTTTTCGTATCAAGAGCAACTGAACCCAATTTTATCTAGATAGAATGGAGGGTTGTAAAAAGCTTGTTGATGCCCCTGGATCTAACTCTGGATGGCATAAAATGTGGGCCTGGTATGAAGATCCTGGTCTGGGAATGAATGAACCATGGCAAGTTCATTCTTCGGGCCGTGTGAAGTCGGTGAACTGTTTGGGGTCTAGGACCTCCTCGGAGTTAGAGAACTTCCTTGGGTCCGCTATTAGATATCAGCCTGAAGAGTTTCTAGATACCAAGTTTTTGACTGATTATTGTTGCAAGCTTAAATATCTTACTTATAGCATGTTTGATCCTGTCTATATATATATTTTGTGCTTGCTGTGACCTTTCATTCTTTCTTCTTTATTGCAGTACTTGGTCCCGAAACTATTTAAGGTAGTGGAAGTATTTGTAAGTATGCCGACTGAAGAGTTTTTGGCACGTCTTGTTAAGAGCAAGGCTGCGGGAGCGTCCACTATTGTTCGCGATGCTGAAATAGAGAGTGGACCCGAAGTTATTTCGAAGAGTTTGATGTCTCCTCCTGGGGTGGTTGGAGCTGATGCTTCTGAGACAAAAGTTGTCAAAGATCGAGAAAAAAAAAGGCATCGTGATGGGCATTCCGCCAAGGGTTATCCTAGTTCCCTTGGTTTGGGTTTGTTTTCAGAGACTGATATGCTTTCTCCGCCTCGGGAAAAGACTAAAGGAGGTGTTTCTGGAGTAGGTGTTAAGGGTGGTCTTCGAATTTTCAAAGATTTTGCTGATAAGGTGCTTTATCCTTTTCGACTTTGCTTTGCTTTTCCTTAATCGTAGTGTCATACTCATACTTTAGTTCTATTGCTGGATTTTTGTTTATAATTATCTGCGGAGTTGGAGAAGATGTTGAAAATTGAAGAGGTAGTTGATGTCTCCGAGGTAAAATCGCTGCGTGAAGAGGTGACTTATTTGAAGAAGCTTAACAAGGAGTTGAACGAGACCTCGGAGGGTTTGACCAAGGATAACAACCTTGCTGCTGAGAAGCTGTTCACTACTTTGACTGAGAAATCTGAGTTGATCTCCGAATGTGATGCTTTGAGTGGCCAAGTGAAGAGCTTTCAAGTGGAGATTACGGAGCTAAAAGAGGCTGTGAAGATTTCTGAGGATAATCTTGCTAATGGAGTAAAAGCTTGGGCGGCGGAGCGAGCTGAATTTGTGGAGAAGGTGGATAGTCTGGCCTCCCAATTGGCCAAGTGTCAGGCCGAGTCCTTATCTTCGTTTGAAGAGGGCTATGGAGAGAGCGTTGCCCGCTTTGCCCGGTTTGGAATTGACGTGAAGGGTCATGGCTTTGACAGCTATCTTGCTGATTTGGAGACAGGTGAAGCTGGGAAGACGGGCTCGTCGGATGCTGCTCCTAAGACTTGAATGTCTTTTATCAGCCTGGGGTATGCCCCTGTGGGCTTTGTGTAATTTTATCTTCCTTTAAGTTGTGTTTCCTGAACTTTGTCTAGCGGTGTTTGAACTCTTTAATATGCTTTATCTTTTGACCTTGTTTGAATTTATCCTGGTATTTGGAGAAGTTTTATAATCTTTGATTGTTTTCCTGCTTTTGAGTTACTTTATTCCTGGTGATTTTATCATTTCTTTTATCTGTGGCGAGCTTGGCGTTTGTTGTAGTCTTTACTTTCTATTACTTTGGAGTCGATGATTTTGGAGAAGTTTGTGAGCTTTGTGCGACTGGTATATTGATTTGGGATTTACCTTTTTAACAATGGCGTCCAAATTCTGGAGATTTTGGCATATTTTTTCTTCGTTGCCAACATCGGTGGTTTGTATGGGATATTGGAGTTCTTTTCTCTTTTCTTCTGATTGTGGCGAGATTTTCTTTAACTTTCGTGACAAAGGTTTTGGAGTGATTCGTAAGTAAATTGGAGTGTTTTTACTTGTTGTGCTTTACCTCTATTTTTTTTTGCTTGTCGATCTTTGCTTCTTTTCTGATATTTGTGGCGATCTTGGAGGTGTCTCAGAGGACCTTGAGGTTGTTGAACTTTTTTATGTTGGTAAAATATTGTCTTTTCGAGCAATCTTTATTTTGATGTTATTTTACCTTTTCTTCTTCATTTGGAGCAGTTTGATCTTTATTCTTGGTGATTTTTGTCTTTCGGCAGGATTTTCTTTCCTTGAAAGTTTGTATGCATCCCGAATGTTGAAAATATGATAATTATGGAGCTCTTTCGGCAAGATTTTCTTTCCATGTTTATTTTGTATAAATGGCGAACTTTACCTTCTTTGTTGTTCTTGGCGGATGCAGATATTTCCAAGGAGGTATTGAGCTCTTTGAGCTGTTTGAAGTGAATTGCTATATATTGGCATACTTTACCTTTTCCGTTGCAATACCGTTGGAGTTTTTAACCTTTATGTTGCATTGTTTTTTTTTTTTGGAGATAAAATTTATCAATCTGCACTTTGTAGATGTAACAATTCAAGGCATGCATAATAATTTTGATGCTATGAAATAAAAATATGATAACACAAAGATTTTATCCCTATTGGGAGCTTCATTCAGAGAATTTAAATACATGTCGACTTAAACTGCAATCCATCCACCCGATAAAGAATGAGAGTATAGTAGTTTTTACTTAATAGAAATTGAGAAGAGATCCCGACTGGAGCTCTCATTTAGGAGAAACTTAGGCAAATGTTAACTTAAATCATAATCCACCCACAAGTTGGATGGACCGTGGATACTACTTGATTATAAAGAAAAAAAAATTTAAAAGCTATTTCATACCTTAACTTAAATAACTTAAAGAGGTGGACAATGTCTGTTGGGGATTTCACGGGTAGAATTTCTTGAGATGGATGGCGTTCCACGCATTTGTTATTGGAGTTCCGTCGAGGTGTGCGAGGCGATAGGAGCCCGAGCTGATGACCTTGGTGACTTTGTATGGACCTTCCCATGGTGGAGACATTTTACTCTGCTTCGATGGAATAGATGTTGCAGCTTCTCTTAAGACAAGGTCATTGACCTGAAAACTCCTCGGCTTGACCTTTGAGTTATATAGCTTCGCGACCTATTCCTGATATTTGGAGACGTTAGACTGCGTGGAGTCCTTGAGTTCCTCAAGAAGGTCGACATTTAGCTTTAGGCCCTCCTCAGATGATTTAGGATCAAACTTCTCGACCCTTGGTGACTTTGAACTTATTTCCACTGGCAGTACTACCTCGGTTCCGTATGCCATCTTAAATGGAGTTTCACCTGTTGAGCCTTTCGGGGTGGTCCGCAGGCTCCACAAAACGTTTGGTAGCTCATCTACCCAATTTCTGTTGGCATCAAGAAATCTTTTCTTTAATCCTTGCAAAATCACTTTGTTGGTTATTTCCACTTGTCCATTTGCTTGAGGATACGCCACTGAAGTTTTGAGATGTTGAATCTCAAGTTCGGTCATTGTAGTTGGGTTGAATGGGACTGAGGGTTTGTGATTCATGGACCTGTAATTCTGGCACGGTTCACACCGCTTCGTGAACTCTTCACAGTCCTGGCGCATCGTTGGCCAGTATATTCCGTACCTCATGATCTTCAACGCCATGTTTTTTCCAGCCAAATGGTCTCCACATATTCCTGAATGCACCTCAATCATGGCTGTTTTTGCTTCATTCTGATTAACACATCTGAGTAGTGGTTCAACCAGGGCTCTTCTGAATAACTTGTTATCTACTAGATAATAATGTTTTGCCTTTACTTCTATCTTTCTTGCTTCTTGTTTGTCTGACTCGTCAAGAGTTCCTTGGATGAATTTAATTATGGGGGTTCTCCAATCATCTTGGGTTGATACACAAAGTACCTTCTTTCGAACTATTGACGGTTCGTGAAGTTCCCTGAAGTATACTGGCTCCGATGTATTTGAAACATTGGAAGTGGCCACCTTTGATAGGGCATCATCCCACTGGTTGTTGGACCTATCGATGTTGCTGATAGTCCATGATGTGAACTCTTGCAGCAGTTCTGAGGTGGTTTGTCTATACGCTGCCATTCTTTCATTAAGAGCTTTAAATTCCCCTAAAACTTGTTTCACTACAAGTTGTGAATCACTGAATATGTCTATGACTAACACTTCCAAGTGACGAGCTAATATTAAGCCTGCTATGAGACCTTCGTATTCCGACTCATTGTTGGTCGTGGGGAATTTGAACTTAATGACCTGACGAATAGTGAAGACTTCGGGACTTGTAAGAATGACTCCAGCTCCACCAGCCTGTGAAGTGGATGAACCATCTGTGAATAAGATCCAAATTTTGTCTTTTGATTCTGAAATTATCTATCCTGGTTCGGAAGAAGCAAAAGTACATTCTTTGATAAAATCTGCTAAAGCCTGAGATTTCATGGCGGTTCTTGGCTGAAATTCCAAATGAAATTGGCTTAATTCCACAGTCCACGAAGCTAATCGACCTGTCATATCCGGCTTATGAAGTACCCGACGTAGGGGCTGATTTGTCATCACAATGACTGTTCTTCCTTGGAAATACTGTCTCAATTTCCTACTAAGTATAACCAAAGCATATGTAAGTTTTTCTATATTTGAATATCGTGTCTCAGCATCTTTAAGGATGTGGCTCGTGTAGTACACGGGCTTCTGGTCTGCATCCACCTCTTTAACCAATACTGCAGCCAAGGTTGAATCCAATGCTAACAAATATAGCTTTACTGGCTCACATTGAAGAGGTTTAGCCATGATTGGTGGAGATACGAGAAAATCTTTGATTCCCTGTAGGCTTTCTTCACATTCTTTTGTCCAAGTAAAGGTTTTGTTCTTTGACGCCTCCTTGATTGCCTCATACATTGGAAGGCACTTTTTTGAAGATTGAGGTATGAAACGTCGAAGAGCTGCAATGGACCCTACGAGGGCTTGAAGCTCTTTGAGGCACTTTGGGGCCGAAACATTTTGTATGGTCCTTACTTGATTTGGGTCTGCTTCAATGCCTCTCTGGGTGAGAAGAAACCTTAAAAATCGACCCCCACTTAGACCAAAAGAGCATTTTGCCAGATTTAGCCTCATAGAACTGGCCCTTATCCTTGTAAAAGTTTCTCTGAGGTCCTTGACGTGTTCCGAGGATGTTGGTGACATTGCTATAATGTCATCAACGTATACCTGGATATTCCTTCCAATTTGAGAGGCGAATATTGTATCCATTGCATGCTGAAATGTTGCTCCAGCATTCAAGAGTCCAAAAGGAGTGACTTTGAAGCCGAAGACCCCTTTGTGGGTTATGAACGCTGTATCATCTTTATCCTGTTCGGCCAATTTTATCTGGATATATCCTGAAAATACGTCCATGAAAGATAACAACTCATTCCCAGCAGTGGAGTCAATGAGCTAGTCGATATTAGGTAATGGATAAAAATCTTTGGGGCAGGCTTTGTTAAGGTCTGAATAATCTATACACATTCTCAATTTGCCATTGCTTTTCTTGACTAGAACTGGATTGGCGATCCATTTTGGGAACTGGACGGGCTTGATGAAGTCCGCCTCGAGTAGTTTGTCAATCTCATTCTCTATAGCTTCCTGCTTTTCTCTGGAGAAAATACGCCTCTTCTGCTTCACCACTTGAGCCCCTAACTTTACATTAAGATGATGCAGAGCTAGTTCAGCTGGGATTCCCGGCATGTCCTTAGGAGTCCAGGCGAAAATGTCAGCAAACTCTCTGAGAGTTTGAATGAGATTCTCACGAAGTTCTGGAGGTAACTTTGTGCCAATTTTTACAACCTTACCGAGATCATCGGGGTACAGTGGGATTTCCTCGACTGGCTCAACCGGCTCGTGACTTGATATTATGG
Organism: Kitagawia praeruptora; assembly: GCA_037693485.1. Lineage (NCBI taxonomy): Eukaryota > Viridiplantae > Streptophyta > Magnoliopsida > Apiales > Apiaceae > Kitagawia > Kitagawia praeruptora. Next base: position 98,800,735 of record CM075352.1, on the reverse strand, counting down.
GAATTTCCATAATGTCTCTGGGTCCATTTCCACCCCTTGATTTATTGAAACCACTGAATTAGTTGGTCTCTTCGGGATTGCCGAGCTGACATAACATTGTCGAGCTATCTTCTGATCTCCACATACCTCACCAACTCCGAACTCAGTAGGAAATTTCATCTTGAGGTGCGCTATTGAGATTATTCCCTTCAAAGCTGCAATAGTTGACCTTCCCAAGATTGCATTGTAGCCCGAAACTGCATTAACCACATGAAATTTAACTATATGCCATTTTTGGCATGGTGGCAATCCAAACAAGACAGGCATGTCAATAACCCCCATTGTTTTGACCTCGTTACCAGTGAAGCCAAATAAGGGAGAGTCTCTTGCACCATTTATCTTTCTATCCCCTAAATCCATTCTTGTAAAGGCATTGTGATATAGTATATCAACTGAGCTCCCATCATCAATTAAAATTTTCTTCACCATATTCGTCCCCACTCTTGCAGTGATTACCAAAGCATCTTGATGATCCTCTATGATTCTGTCTCCATAATCATCATCCAAAAAGGAAATTACCAAGGAGGGATTTTTTCTCGGTTTTTTATTGTCAACTCGAAATACCTCTCTAGCATAAGCCTTTTTGGCCCTATTCGATGATCCGCCTGAGGCGTGTCCCCCAGCTATCATGTCTATGACCATTTCCTGCTCTTCCCTTGAGTGTGCTGTGCGATCATTATTTTCTACGAAATGTGACAGTTCACCCCTTTGGATTTTATCTTCAATCAGATTTTTCAATTGGTAGCATTTCTCCGTTTCATGACCTGTATCTTCATGGTAATGGCAAAATTTGGTACTTGGAGGCCTATTAGGATTCATCGGTCTTGGAGGAACATATGTTGGATCAGCTTTTAAAATTCCAAGAATTGCCGTTCTTTCTGTGTTGAGCTTTGTGAAGTCCCTATCCTCTCGAGGTCGTTGTGCCCAAGGACGCTGTTTGGTTGGAGATGTGCGTGGAGCATTTGTCATGTTTGAAGTGTATGAGGTCTCCTCGCGTGCTTTAGCTCGGACTGGTGAACGAGCTCTGGGTCTTTGCGATTCTCGGAAGCTTCGCTCACTTCTCCTGTAGTCCCATTAAGAATTTTGTTCAATCAATCTTCTCAGCCTTGAGCTCGAAGACCTCGCCGACTGTATGCTGCCTACGGCTTCTTGGAGCGTTAGCCAATGCTCAAAGAGTTCTATGGTTGCTTGAAGTGATTGGGGTTCTTTCTCGAAATATTCTTCCAGTATCGTGTTGTGCCTGGAACGATCAACTCCTGCTGCTAAGTAGGTCATCGCTAGATTTTCCACTAGATCTGGGATCTGAATCATCTCAGCTCGGAAGCGACTTAGATAGTCTCGGAGACTCTCGTTTGGCCGTTGGCGGATATTGACTAACGATGCTATCAATTTCTTTCCCTTCTTATTGGTTGAGAATCTTGCTTTAAATTTTTCCACTAAGTTTGACCATGACTCGACAGATCTTGCTGGAAGATTCTTGTACCACATTAGAGCTGTGCCCTTTAGGCATGTTGGAAAGAACTGACATTTTGCCACCTCAGAATGTCCAAAAAACGACATCCTTCCATCAAAGAGGTGAATAAAGTCGTAGGGGTCTGTGGAGCCATCGAACTGCTCTATCGGTGGAACCTTCAGATCCCTGTTTATTTTTGCCTTCTCGATACTTCTAACCAAAGGACTCTTCGAGGTACTTTTGGCTTCATTTGGATGCGTCTTGATGAACTCTTTGAATTTCTTTATATCTTTTGTAGACAGACTGGCGGTACTTGAGTCACCCTTTTCCTGTGCTTCTTCATCACTTTCTGAGGTTGATTGTTCATCTTTCATGTTCTTACGCTTCTTTGACATAAATGAGCCCGAGGACACCTCTCGCTTGGAATACTTACTATCCATGGATGTCCTCCATGAAGATTCATAACCTTCAGATACCTCCTGAAGTTCTTATTGTAACCTCATAATCTCCTTTCTCTTTTTTACTTTCTCCGCTAACACTCGCCTTTCCATATCTAAGCGACGAAGCTCCTCATCTACGACAACCTGTTCAAACATTTCATCATTCTGCTTTTGACTTTACTTTCGGCGTTTAAGTTTTTCCAGATGCAACCGAGCATCACTCGTAAGCACGTGCTTCCCTTGAGGTCTTAGAACCATCTGTCGAGGATCATTTCTCAATCTATTCGGTCCATTCAACGGATCTGACATAGTTGGTCCTGGAGGCGAAGAGAATAACTTCTGAGGAGCCATCAGAATCTTAGATTTATCAGGTCATTTAATACTTTTGACGTCCCGAGTGTTTGGGATTGGTCGTGAACTCACACCTTGATTACCATCGGCCATCCTTCATTTTTCCACCGAAGAATTAAGGTCGATGAAAAATTAACAAACTCGATTTATACGATGAACAAATATTTGATGATTTAGTAGCTGTGTTTAAATTTTAAGGAGGAAGTTAGAACTCCTTCTAGCGCCAATGTTAAAGTAGAATATAATAATTGCCAATATTTTACAATGTTGGGGGTACAGGAATATATATAGTGCTCTATTTGGGCTTTACAGTGGGCTTTACTCTCTAAGTGGGCCTATGGCCCAACAACTACACATGTTGGATATGGAATTAATTGACTTTTCCCGAGGATGGCATATGATTTTGAAAAGTGAATACGGACTTCACGGTTACACATTCTTAAGGTGCATGCCTAATTTGGGTAAAGACGCTTGTAAGGTATTGTCATTAATTTTTAAAAAAAGCATGAGTGCAGGTGCGTAGCACCGAGATACGGGAATTCGGCAAATCCAAAAATATTGAGATTTAAGTGCGGAGGATACAACAATCATTAATATATGATAATATATTTGTTTTTGCCCAAATTTGTTTTTTTGCTTTTGAAAAAAAATACATTTCTTATTTTTTTTAATGAAATGCAATTGAATGTAACCAAAATCAACCAAATGCTACTGCAGCTCTTTTTGGGAAAAAAAAAGCGTTAGAAATACTTAATTTTGGCTGCAGAGTTATTTTTGTAGATTATTTTCAGGGAGGTAGTACAGTTGGAGATAAGCATTTGAAAAAGTAGTATTTTTTTGTTAATCTCTTATATATAGAGATAAGTATGCACCCCCACCACACCACACCACACCACACCAGGTGTGTACTATGCCACCGTATAGGAGAATCCCTGTTTTCTAGTTTATTTTACTTCGAGGATGTTTACATGACTAATTGAGGGGAAGTTTGAAGGCCAATAAAAGGATTGCTCAGGTATTGATGATTCAACTTTGTCACTTCTATCTATTAGATTGTATTGTCTAAAAGATGAGTCATCGGCGTTGATCTTGGGCTTTGGACTAGGTTAGAATTTTATACTCCCTCCGTCTCTTTTTACTTTGCTCGTTTGACTAAAAACACGGGTTTTAAGAAAAACTGGGTATTGAATATTATTTGTAAGAAGTAGTGGGTATTGAATATTGTTTTTAAGGAGTAGTGGATATTGAATATTGTTTTTTTGGAGTAGTGGATATTGAATATTATTGTTAAGGAGTAGTGGGTGGAATAGTAGGTATTGAATATTGTTTTTTTGGAGTAGTGGGTGGAATAGTGGGTGTTGAATATTATTTGTAATGATTAGTGGGTGGAGTAGTGGGTATTGAATATTATTTTTAAGGAGTAGTGAATGAAGTAGTGGGTATTGAATATTATTGTTTATGGCTTAAAATAGAAAGGGGAAAAATATTTTGATAGTCCCGATTTAGTAAATGGGAAATGTTTTTAGAGACAGAGGGAGTATATGTTAAGCATTGTTGAAATGCGTAACAGGATTTTTTTTATATTAAGCATTGTTGAAATGCGTAACTGAGTGGTGGTTTTGGCCCGTCAACCCGAAATTCGTTATTTTGGTACAATCTTACAAAATTTATGGTAGTTTAGTCATTCTTTCTCTTTTATTCTCTTTTATTGATCTGCCAGAAGATCTACAAAGTAACATCTTTTTAAGGTTGCCAGTAAAATATTTATTAATTTGCAAATGTGTATGTAAATCCTTTCGTACCACCATCCAGAATCCTGATTTCACAAATGCCCATCTTATTTGCCCCAGACCCATCAACACTGAAACTTCGCGATCATTGATGTTAGGATTAGTTGACGAAAGCAGAATCCCACACCTTCAATTCAACAATCATCTCTTATCAATTGATAGCGCTAGAGAGATTCTTTGTTCTTCCCCTAAAACCCCGCCAATTCCACATGTTGGTGCTTTGTTTCTTGTTGGTTCTTGTAATGGTTTGATGTTCGTACAAATAATATTCCTTCACATAGTAACTTTTTGTTGTGGAATCCTGTTACCAGACAAACTAGATATCTACCAAGACTTGAGAATCGTAGTGAGCGTCATTTTCAGAATACTGAATTTGGTTTTGTCAGAGAAACTACTGAATATATGGTTGTTAATGTATCAAAATGTTACATGTCTTGTGATTTTCTTATTGAATTGTACAAGATGAGTAAAGATTCGTGGACGGTTTATTACAATACAACTGTTGGAAAATTAATTTCCCCTGTCAATCAAGGAATTGGTTTAGATCAAGAAGCACCTTCTGTATTCTCTAATGGATGTTTCCATTGGGTTACTAGATACAATATTGGAGCTGATATTGTGTCCTTTAATCTTAAAATTGAGGAGCTAGGATTGATCAAGGTTGTGCATCATGACGGAGAATCAAATTTCAGTCAATGGAAACTTACGGTGGTAGAGGAAGCTTTAGCCATGATTTACTGGAAATCTACTAATAGATTTGAAATATAGGTTATGACTGATTATGGGGTTGAAGATTCTTGGGTTTTAAAGTTTGATTTTGGGTACCCCTTTAGTCTGTATCTAGTGGGGTATTGGATATCTGACTTGATGATAATAAGTTTGCATAGGAAATATTGTTTGCTTGATCTAAGTGCTGGAGAAAGTTAGAGAATACCAAATATGTGATCCTTGTTCATAAAAAAAATTTATAGTTTCGAGGAATCCTTTGCTCCAGTAAGGTATGTGAATTTTCTCTGCCTCATTCAAATCTTTGTTAAATTCTTCCCTGCATTAATTTTAGTTCTTCACCTTGTAGTTATAACTTATGCCTTTGCTTTATGAACCTTGTGGGGAAGATACATCTTTGTAAATATGACAAGTTGAATATGTAATATGGGCATTAATGCCAAGGGATTTTTTGCAACATCAATGAGAATCACCTTCACATTTTGTTATTCATTCCAGGTATTTTATGTATATTCCAATTTCCAAAAAGAAACAGGGAGGGGGAGTGAGGATTCAAACTATGACCTTTTGGCTTTCCCTGACTCCCTGTTATTATTTTACTCTAGTATCATTGTTTTTTCGAGTTTTTATGCAGCACTGGCTCATTAAACTGCCAAAATCCTAAAATGAAACTCAACCCTGGCTTCAAAATTTGAAACTGTGCATTCTGATTACTTCATCATCTACTCACAATTTAGGTCTTCTGTGCAGGAGACTCCTTTAATATAGGATTGAGCCTGTGATCCTGTGGAGCTGAAGGTACAGGGTACTTGGTGTATGAATACAGGTTTAGTTTGTCTTATCAGTGTTTGAATTTGGTGTTCATCTAACAAGCTCTTCAGCAACTCGAATGGATGCTTTTAGTTTGTCAAGCTTTTTAGAAATTAGAATGCGCTGTGTGTTGAACCAATTTAGCAAGCATCATAGGAAGGCTTTGTGTGAAAAGTATTGCTTTGTTTAGTGTGACTTTTGGTTGTTATGTTAGATACTTGGTACTTTTTGTAATCAAAGCTATGGCAGACTTTTTCACATTTTATCTTAGATTTATGTCATCTCATTTTGTTCTTCTACTATTCTGCCATGCACCAGTTTTAAGGTTAAAGTGATCTCCATCTTGTGCATTTGTTGTGATTTCTGTGGAAATGCTTAGGTGATACTGTATACGGGATTAATTGATATCATTTTTTTCTCCTGTTGGTTTTGCCTATTACGGCTAGATGTTAACTTTAGTTTGAGTCTTTGTCTGAGTTATTATTATTCAGCATGTACTCAATAAACCTTAGAAATCTTAATGAACCCAAGTTGAATCACGGAGTTTAAAATTTTTTCTTTGTTTGGGTACTTCATCATCTACACATGATTAAAGTCTCTCTGCAGAATGCTCCTTTAACATGAGATAGTATGCACCAGATTACTAGGAAATGTTGAATGGTGTACAGAATGTTTAGAATTTTGAAACTTATTCACATTCTCAGTTCTTACCTTTGACTCCTCCACTTCCGCATGTTGGTGCATTGCTTCTTGTTGGTTCCTGTAATGGCTTAATATTTTTTGAGGTTTGTATCAGATAACAGTATATAACAACATAGAGAGAGATTTACAGAAGAATTATTATTTGTATATATATTACAACAATGTAAAAGATCCTATATATAGGAGAAGTTAAACACCGAAGTCTTACAACGGTGCCTAACTATGACTTATGCTAATACTAAAGTCTATGGACGGTGCAGTTATATTTGACACTTCCCCTCAAGTTGATGCATATATATCACGCATGCCCAACTTGCCATTAAGTGGATGAAACATCTTCTGATTTAAACCTTTGGTAAATATGTTAGCTATCTGGTCCTCCGATCTTACAAAGTGAATACCAATGTATCATTATTGATCTTCTCTTTTATGAAGTGTCGATCAATTTCGATATGTTTGGTCCGATCATGTTGAACTGGATTATGTGCAATGGCAATAGCGGCTTTGTTATCACAATGCAGCTTCACTGGAGTTGCAGATGCAAGTCCAAATTCTTCTAGGAACAATTTTATCCACAATAATTCACGTACACCTTTAGCCATAGCTCTATATTCTGCCTCAGCACTAGATAAGGCAACCACAGGTTGTTTCTTGCTTCGCCAAGTAACCAAATTGCCACCAACAAATGTACAATATCCTGAAGTAGATCGTCTATCATCTTGACATCCGGCCCAATCTGCATCTGTATAGCTTTCAACCTCGAGATGATTGTTTTTAGTAAACATTACTCCTTTTCCAGGAGCAGCCTTAAGATACCTTAATATCATATAAACTGCATCCAAATATGGTTGACGAGGATCATGCATATACCTGCTAACAATTCCCACTGCATATGATATGTCTGGCCTTGTTTGTGCAAGGTAGATTAGTCGACCAACTAACCTTTGATATTGAGATTTCTCGACAATTTCACCAGCATCTCCACAAAGCTTATGATTTGCTTCTATTGGAGAATCTGCAGGTCTACATCCCAACATCCCTGTTTCATTCAGAAGATCAAGTGTATACTTCCGTTGTGAGAGAAAGATACCACCTGGACTTCTAGAGACCTCAATACCAAGGAAATACCGTAGTTTTCCTAAGTCCTTCATCTCGAATTCAGAGGCAAGCTTGCGTTTAACATTAGCAATCTCACAGGTGTCGTTGCCGGTGATCACAATATCATCGACATAAACAATTAACACTGTGATTTTTTCATCTCGTCTTTTCACGAACATGGTGTTATCTGAGTTGCTCTGTTTGTAGTCAAATTTAATCATTGCTCCCTGAAATTTGCCAAACCAATCCCTTAGAGACTATTTTAACCCATAAATAGTCTTCTTTAGCTTGCATATTTTCCCAAAAAAACCCGGTGGAATATCCATGTAAACCTCTTCTTTCAGGTCTCCATGTAAGAATGCATTTTTTACATCCAATTGCTGAAGTTCCCATCCAAGATTTGCTGCACATGATATCAAGACTCGAATAGAGGCCATCTTTGCTACTGGAGCAAAAGTTTCATGATAATCAATCCTGTAAGTTTGAGTATACCCTTTTGCTACAAGTCTTGCTTTGTACCTATCAATCAGCCCATTAGGTTTCTGTTTCACAGTGAATACCCATCTGCATCCTACTACCTTCCTTCCAGCGAGAAGATGAGTTAACTCCCAAGTGCCATTATGTTTCAATGCATTCATCTCCTCTATCATGGCATCTTTCCATTTAGGTTCACATAAAGCATCCTGCCAAGTATGTGGAATAGAAACACTAGACAAAGATGACACAAAAGCCAGTGAAGAAGGAGATAATGCTTTATAAGAAACAAAGTTCGAGATAGGATGGTTAGTGCAAGAACGTACACCCTCTCTTATAGCAATAGGAAGATCTAGAGTAGGATCAAGAGTATTACCAGCTTTTGGCTCAAACACAGGAGATGCAGGATCTGTCTCGAGGTCAGAGGTCTCTGGATGCGGTAAAGTGGTGATATCATTTCTTCTACGCCTGGAATATGTAATTAAATCTGGCATATCCAACCTATTCAGATTATCTGACTCATTACTTGTATGTGGAGGAATATATGACCTGTTTGAGCTAGTGTTTGGAATAGGTATGTTAATAAATGGTAGTGATTGTGACTCATCTGTTGCTTGACTATCAAGACTGTGTCGATTTATCTCCCCCTGAAGCAAGGAGGAGGAACCTGGGGAGAAATAAGAAATGGTTTCCCAGAAAGTAACATCATGACTGACAAATATGCGACGTGAGGAAGGATGATAACATTTATATCCCTTCTGAGTCGGTGAATACCCAATAAAAACGTAGCGGAGTGCCCGAGAATCAAGTTTATCCCGAGAGGGAGCATGATTATGAACAAAACATACACTCCCAAATACTCGAAGGGGTAGTGGGTGAGAAGAAGGTGCAGGAACACAGGACAACAGTGTTTTGAATTTGAGAACACTAGAAGGAAGACGGTTTATAAGATATGCAGCAGTCATGACTGCCTCTCCCCAAAGATATTTGGGAACATGCATTGTTAACATAAACGACCAAGCAACCTGTTGTAGGTGACCAATTTTTCTTTCGGCTACCCCATTTTGTTGAGAAGTTTTGACACACGAAGTTTGATGAATTATACCACATGTGTCCAAATAAGATATAAATGGACCTCCATATTCCGTACCGTTATCACTCCGAAGAATTTTAACAGATGCATTAAACTGTGTTTGAATCATATGGTGAAAAGATTTAAAACATTCGAAAACTTCACTTTTTTGCTTAAGGAGATATACCCAAGTGAGCCTAGAATAATAATCAACAAAGACAACAAACCATCTATACCCATCATATGTAGGATGTCTAAATGGACCCCAAACATCAGTATGAATAATAGAAAACAAAGTAGAACTTCTTTTATTTCTGGATGGGTAAGATGATCTTTTATGTTTTGCTAGTTCACATGGTTCACAAAAAAAATCTTCCTTCTTACAGTGTTTTATTAAGGCAGGGAATAGATGTGTTAAAACACCAAAAGACGGATGACCTAACCGTCTAGGCCACTGACACAAAGATTCAAAAGCAGAATTTAACTTGGATGACACCTGATAAGTTGAGGGAGAAATATAATTCCCTTCCATAACATAAAGTCCATCTACCACTTTACCATTGCCAAGGACCTTGCCTGTCGCCAGATCCTGAAATACACAGTGGGAAGAAAAAAAGGTTACTGAACAATTAAGATTTTCAGTAATACGCTGAACAGATAATAAGTTTGCTGTTAAGGAGGGAACATGTAACACATCAGATAATGGCAATGATGCTGAGAGGAAGTGAGAAGTGCCTTGTCCATGAACAGGTACAATCGCTCCATTGGCAACACGAATATTGCCTGTTTCACCACTAAATGTTTCTAGGAAACTGGAATCTCCAGTCATATGTGTTGATACTCTAGAATCAATAATCCATGAATTAGAACTTTTATCGGAGGTAAAGTGACAAGATATACCTGCATGAGCAGAATTAGCAGTGGGTGTTGATGGAGTAGTGTTCAACTGGGACATTAATTGTCGGAAGTTGTTGAGTTCTGAAGGGGTCATTGTTCCTGTGGAAGGAGGCACCTCATATTCTGACACTGCATAATGAACGTTAAAAGGATTGCCTCTGCCTGTATTTCTGCCTGTAACTCTGGATGATACACCAAGATAGCCACCTCGGCTGCGTCCTCCACGTCCTCTGTTTTTTAGGTGAGGGTGTAGGATAAAACAATTCTCACGAGTGTGATTCATCTTGTTGCAATAATCACACTGAAGAGTAGATCTTTCACCCATAAAAGCCACTGATGACTGCTCTTCTTTTTCCATCTCAGGTTGCAGAATTTTTCCAGTTATGAGTGCAGATCTATCAGAGGGAGTTATTGGAGCCATGCTTTGCTTTCGACTTTCCTCTAATTGAACACGACCATATGCATCCTCAACAGTCGGAAAAGGAATCTGTCCGATAAGTTGATTCTTGATTGAATCATATTCATCAGACAGACCATCCATAAATTTCATTACCCGTTCTTCTGTCAACATTTTTTGATATTTCTCTTGATCTTCAGCATTTTTGCATTCAAAAATAGTGTAATGAGCTAATTCGCTCCTAGGGATGTCAGCTCTGAGTAATACTGAGCAAGAGTTCTACCTTCTTGAGCCAATGCCCATATTTTCCGATTTACTTCAAATCGTTTTGCTACATTTCCGGAAAAAGAATATGTCCGGGTAAGAGATTTCCACACTTCTTCGGCCGTGTCAATGAAGATATAACTTTTGCGAATATTTACCTCTATAGAGTTGGATAACCAAGAGCACACCATGGCATTTTCTGAATCCCAATCATCAAAGTCTGCATCTTTTTCAAGGGGTTGCTTGACTTTCCAATTAATGTATTTCATCAATTTATGGGATTTAAGGGCCATCGTGCATGCCTTCGACCATTCAAAAAAAATTTTCCCATCGAATTTTGGATTTACAAATGGAGTACTATGGAACCCCGATTTACTGCTACTTATAGCAGTATTTTTGTTTGAAATTGCAGAATCTCCGGTATCCGTCATTATAATATTAAAAGAAGTGGGCTGCAGCTTGGTTGATGTTGGGCCGAAAGGGATAAAAAAAAGGAAAAAGAAATCTGGGTGGACTGAATATAAGATGTGGGCCGAAATTTTTTTTTTGTTTAAACAGAAAGGCCAAACAACTCGTTCAATCTGGGCTCTTTAAAGAACTGACCACCCTTTTAAAAACTTCAAAGGCTATCGAGCTACTATGGTAACACTATTGAGCAGAAGACATCTTTGAGATAAAAGCGAAGGTTATTCAAGAGATGGCATGGCTGGATTTACGTCTCAGTCTTTTACGCAAATATATATACGCTTATATACGTAAATATACATACAATATATATCAGAAAATAAAAAAACTTCACAGAACTGAGAATTGGTACCACTGTTGGACTCGGAAGATCGTGGCGAACAAGAGATCCTTCTGCGACTTCGCCGGAAAAACGCCGGAAGATGCCGCACGCGCCGGTGCGTGAGCGCGTCTGGCAGCGTTTAGCTTCTTCCGGTGGCGCATGACGGCGCGTGAGGAGCTTTCTGGTGACCGGACTTCTGGCAGTGGTTTGTCTACAGCTCTTCTTTATAAGTATGAAGTTTGGTTTGATTCTGAAACATAAACTGGACGTTGTGTTTTTATTTTTTTTCTGTAATTCTTCTGGGAATTGTGATGAACTGTAAACGTGTTTCCCTTAGGATGAAACCCGCTCTGATACCAAGATAACAGTATATAAAAAATAGAGAGAGATTTACAGAAGAATTATGATTAGTATATATATTACAACAATGTAAAAGATCCTATATATAGGAGAAGTTAAACACCAAAGACTTACAACGGTGCCTAACTATGGCTTATGCTAATACTAAAGTCTATGGACGGTGCATTTATATTTGACAGTATCTATTATGATAGTTCAGAGTGTAACTTTTTGCTTCTTGTTGGTTCTTGTTGTGGTTTTACTATGTTTTGATATTCATATTGATTATTTTGCTTCAGACATTAAGTTTTTGCTTCTAGTTGGTTCTGTAATGGTTTTAGTATGTTTTAATATTTGTATCAGTTTCTATACTTCAGAGAGTAACTTAAGCTTCTTGTTGGTTCTTGTTATGGTTTAATTTTATTTGAGTTAATTGCAAAAAAGTGGCCAGATTTTACACTCATTTTCAAAAAAGTGGCCAGACTTTCAATTTTGCAAAATGGTGGCCAGACTTGCCTTTTTCCTTTCAAAAAAGTGGCTGGAGATGATTTTCAGCTTATTTGGCAGGGGTAAAATGGAAAAATATGTTATTTTACTTAAAAAAAAATGCTAAAAACCCCAAAAATTAACCAAAAAATCCCCAAATTAATATGTGTCACCATATGATTGGTTATATTCGTAATAATAATAATAATGTAACCCCATGCATGCACATAAATTGACTAATTAAATTTTGACAACTCATGTTTGTGGATTTTTTTGGTGAATTGATGTGCATACATGGGGGGCATTATTATTATTACGAATATAACCACTCATATGTTGACACATATTAATTTGGGAATTTTTGTGGACAATTTTTCGGATTTCTAGCATTTTTTTCCCATTTTACCCTTGCCAAAAAGCTAAAAATCGCTTGCAGCCACCTTTTTGAAAGGAAAAAGGCAAATCTGGCCACCATTTTGCAAAATGGAAAGTCTGGCCATTTTTTTGAAAATGAGTGTAAAATCTGGCCACCACTTTGAAGTTTACTCATTTTATTTTGATGCACGTATCGAGTATTATGCTTCAGAGAGTACTTTTTGCTGTGGTATCCTGTTACTTGACAAACTATATAGATACCTCCCAATACCTGAAAATCGTACCAGCTAACATTCTCCCTAATTTTAAAGTTTGCTTTCGTAGGAAGACTTATAAATATATATGGCTGTAAGGGTTTTAAAGAGTCGCAATTCATGTAATATTGTGATTAAATTGTGCAAAATGGGTAAAAATTCGTGGACGGTATATTAAAATAAAAATGTTGGCAAATTTATTCCAGATTCAGGTCGAGGATGGACTTTTAATCAAGAAGAGTCATCTGTAATTTCCAACAGATGTTTTCCACTGGTAACTAGATGTAGTGTTGGTTCCTCTATTGTGTCCTGCAATGCTGAAAGTGAGATACTGGAAATTTAGCGATGGATTCCAAATATGGTTATGACCGATAATGGGGTTGAAGGTTCTTGGGTTATTGAAATTTGATGCATCCAGTGGGCTATTTGAAATATGTTATTATGATAACTGAATTAGGAATGCAATATCTTTTTATTAGATCTTAGTACAGGAGAACATGAGAATCTTCTAAATTAGAATCTTGGACTTGAAGAAATTTTTGTAGCTTTGAGGAATCTTTTTTCCAGTAATGTGCATGAATTTTTCCACCTCATTTATACTTTGTTAGATCTAACCTGTGTCAATCCTAGATTTACAACTTTTGGCCATATCCTATGCCTTAGCTTTATGAACCGTGCGGGAAAGATGCATCTCTTTAAATATGATGAGTTGAAGAGGTAATTACAGGCATCAAATGTCAATGGATATATTGCAATATCAATGAGAATTTCCTTTCTCTGTTTTTTTTCCTAGTATGTTCCATAATTTCGGGTGCAATATATGTTTCAAGTACACAGGACGGGCGAGTGGTTCAAACTTTTGACTTTCTTTGGAATTTCCTGTGATATGTTTGCTCCAAATTTATTTTCCTGAGTTATGCAATACTGGCTCATCAAACTCCAAAAATCCCAAGATGCAAGTAAACCCGGGCTCCAAAACTTAAAATCTGAGTATATTATTACTTATTCATCTACTCACAATTTAAGTCTTCTGCGCAGGAGAGTAGTAGACTGAACCTGACCCTGTTGTGTTGAAGGTACTATTGTATATATACCTACCTATTAAGGAGATCATATTGATGATTTACATATTTTAGATTTTGGACTTGACTTTAATTTACAGGCTCGGCAGCAAATGGGGATGCTTTTGGTTTGTCAAGCTTCGTTTGGAAGCTCCCTGTGGTATCATGATTCGTTAGTATAATTTTTATCGTTTTAATTTCTTTGTTCAGTTAATTTTTGCTAATAACATTACATACTAGTATGTTCTTTTTGTGATCAAAACTCTGGTTGAATTATCCGGAAACTTCTTTTTTGTGTCAAATCAGGCCAAAATATTATTTAAATCTCTCTTTTTGGAGAGCAGGGATGTCAAGAAATCCATCATTTTCAGGAATCGGGTTGTTATAGAATCGGTAAGCCCAGAACTCAATTCTTTAGTTTTGTGCCAAGTGCAAATTATGCATGAAGTTAATTTGAAGTAGATTATCTGAGGAAAATGAAAAGCAGCTCTTCTATTATGAGTACAATGAACTATAAGATTTAAAAGGTGGACATCTTTACCGGTAGCTGAAATGATATATAATTAAGATACGTGTATTAAATATGTAGAAGCAGCATAATATATACTTCAAGCTGCAAGACTTGGGGACTAGACAATAAGGTGCTTGGACTCTTGAGATTCAGCACTTGCTACATCATTGTTGGGGACGAAACAGTTGGGGAAGCCGCCCATTCATCCAGCAGAGCGAATGCTGGAGATGGAGGTTTAGTTGGATTGAGTGTTGGGGGTTTAGTTATAGATGTAGGTGCTTTAAATGGTGTGACCGTTCAGCTGTAGGTGTAGGCGAGGGTGGCTCAAATGGAGGTTTAACTGCTAGAATTAGCGAGGTCCAAACAGATAGTGGCTGAATGGCAGGCGGTTGAACAGTTGGGGGTGCTTGGGTAGGTGGAGATGGAACAGTTGGAGGCCGAAGATGATGTGATCCTCGGTGGCTGAGTTTTGGAACCCGCGGAATCCTTCCCCATCCATTTAAGCCTAGGCCAACAGGTTTAAACACAGGGTCCTCAACCTTTGATGGTGGCTGTTGGGCTTGTGAGGAAGAGAATTCTTGGATGAAATCCGGGGTTACAAAAGGCATGTATCCACTATTCCGAGGATCCCAAGGAGATTCTGAGGTGTCAGAGGAGCCTGGAGTATCGGAAAATGGGAATTTTGGTAATTCCTCTGCATGATTGTAAGAAATACATGATGCGAAGACCAAAACAATGGCAGTGAGAAACATATATCTCCATCATATATTCGTAGTATTGAGACATATATAGTACATGCATGCAATCTAACTTTTTTATAGTCGAGCTGTTTAACGTTTGCACACTAAGAATACTGATTCAACTAACTCAGTACTTCAAAAAGAAAAGAGTTGCTGCACTGACATAAAAATGAAGCAAGATGTGTGTGTGCGTGACACTCGCAATATATATAGTTCGCACTTTGCATGCTAATATCGTGCCTTATGCAACTACGTACTTGTGACGTGAGTAACTTTGTACAATGTAGTGGTGAACCAAACAAATAAAACCCTTTGAATTACAAATCTAATGTCGTTCCGTGGCTTCATAGGAACATTCTTTAATTTAATAATTTATTTACAATCATGCTAAAGGATTGACAAAAAAAATAAAAATAAAAAATCAGTTCATAACTTTTACAGAATTGATCCTTCTAATTAGACTTGTCAATGGATGGATCGGAGTTCTAAGCCAATCGGATCTGATCCTTTAAAATTTCGATCCAAAACATCAAGCGAATATGTTGATTGTTGTATGTGGTCTGAATTTATGTAAATGATTCTATTTACTATTTATCTTAATTCTAGAAAAGTAAAAAATTTTGATTGGTATAATATTAGAATTTCTTTTCATAATAAAAATGAGATTTGTTTATAGAAATTATGTTTAGTAAATTTTTGAAAAATTAGGTTAAAGAATGTTTGTTCTAACAAATTTATCTCAAAAAATGAATGAAAATTGAATCAAAACATGAAATAAGAATTAAGTCCTATCCATAAAGGCTTCACTCGCTAGTCGCTAGTTGATACTCATTTTGGCGAAAAAATGCTAAAAATAACAATTTTTGGATAAAAATGATGAAAATAACATTTTTTGAGATAGGGTGTTAAAAATAATGTTTTGGATACGCATTTTCAATTTGGGTATCCTAATACGCATTTTGAATTTGGGTATCAGTCGGCCCCGTAGGGGTAAAACAAAAAAAAAGAAAAAAATAGTAATACGCATGCTGTAAATGCGTGTCAGGATCTAATACGCATTTTTATTATTTTTGGTTTTTTACTACAGGTCCCGGTGATACCCAAATTCAAAATGCATATTAGGATACCCAAATTCAAAATGCGTATCCAAAACATTATTTTTAACACCCCACCTCAAAAAAAAAGGGCTTTTTTGATAAATATATTGGAAAAAATAATTTTTTGCAATTTTACTTTGATTAAGAATAGTTATTTGCAAATTTACTATCTTAATTGCAATTATATCAACTTCTTTTTAAAAATTGCAAAAATACTATCTACAATCAAAAATCAAAGGATTCATGACACAACACACTACGGCCTACACCTCTATGCTGACGTGGCTATCACAAATATTACGAATCCACAGGTTTTGTAATCCATTGTTTGGATAAGATTAAATGGATCTCGTTCATTTTTATTGATAATTACGCATCCCAGTTGTCAAGTTTCATTTGTGGGGGGACTCTTGATGTACTACTACACTGTAGTTAAATTGTCACAAAAGTGTATTCATAATACACTTAATATTAGTCTAACTCATATCTCTTCAAATTAAGATTTAACCGTAATCTTTTGAAGTTCGCCAGAATTTCTTCAAAATCGGAAAAAACTCTCTTTCCCTGACCTGTGACCCGGCCTGCGGCCCCGATCTCCAACAAATCGGAAAAACCGACTAAGAAGACAGTAGATCAGAGAATTAAGCTCGCCGGAATTTCTTTAAAATCTGAGGAGATGGTTGTGGTGGGTGGGGGAAGGGGGAAAGGGGGGAAAAGACAAAAAAACGTAACCCAAAGAATAATGGAAGGAGTGGGTAATAAGAGTGAAACTAGTTGTTACAGTAGGAGTCGTCGCCGGAGTTCGGGGTCGGAGGTGGTGGAGTTCTCCGGAAGAGAAGACAGAAGAAGGTAAATACAATTGCTGATGATGATGAACAGTTGTTGGATGGTACAAGTGGTTGAAAACGAATTGAAACAACGTAATTTTGCAAGAAAATGGTGAAGATCGTATAATTGCAAAAAGAAGTATGAAAAAGCGTATATTTAGTAAATGCCCAAAAAAATGTTATTTTCAATTTTTGGATTAAAAAAATGTTTTTTTTTTATTTACCCCATTTTGGCTTCTACTTTCTTTCCTGCTTCAACAAGACAGCTCCATGCCTCCATATATGGGCCGGCCCCCAATAAGGTATTTCATCTAATTCCTCAACTAATTAATTAGGTGATTTTAGTATATGTACTTACTGGGTTTCTGCAATCAGCTGCTTTGTAAAATTAAACTACTAGATTTTGTTCTATTGGGTTTGCTCCTGTACAATGGTGTAGCTGCTATTGGCACTTGGGCACGCAAAATTGAAAAGAAACTGGACGTTGGTGTCTCAACAAAAGCCCGAAAATTAGACAGCTTTAATTCAGCTGTATGTATCTTTTGCGAAATTGCAAGCTTAGTGAAATCATCATAAATTTACGTCACTTGGTATTTTATTCAAGTACTCCTATATTTCAAGGAGCTGCAAGATGGTCTTTTATGTTGGTTCTTTATATAAGACTAAAGCCATATGTTATAGGAGTATTATAGTAGTTAATTGCAGTACAAGGTTATTGGTTTGTCCAAGAAACTATTTAGGGAAGGGTGGGATGTCGTCAATGTTTTCAATTATATTTTAAATAACTCAATCAAGGATGTGGTCGGACACATATTGTTGGTGTGGGTGTTGCAGTGCACCTTAGTTTATCTCTGTGCAGAATCTTGAGCTACTGAAGATATATATTGCTGACTATTTTAAGCAACATGTTTGTGAGATCAATGTTAAGTATAGACTGCTGCTACGGGCCTTCTTCTTTTTAACAAATTGGATTTTATTGCATGGAAGAGGGAACATGATAAAGCTCGGGGACATAGTGATTTCTTGAGCATAGTGCTTGTGTAACTAGCTATGAGGAGACTTGGGGACTTTAATTACAAGGCAATAACAGCTATAAGGAGAAATTTTATGATTCAGAGAAATTTTTTTCTAGTTGCTAAAATGACAAGTTTACTACCTCTGCTTTCTTATTTGATAGGTATGCAAGTTATTATTCCTGTTCTTACTTCATATTGGTGTACTTTAAAATCTTCTCTACTCGCTTTGATGAATATGAACTGTTCGAATCATTCTTATTCAAGAAAGAAAGTTTTTGTTGAGTTGATATTGTAGTACGAATTTTTGTTGTTGCGGTTGATTTTGGTCGATTAATATTTGTATATTTAGTGGTGAATAACTAATTCTAATTGCTTGTCAAGTTATGTGTTAGTTAACCTGGTGTTAATAAATTCTCATATTTCTTCTACAAGCTTATAATTTGTTCTCGTACATTTCAACATCTTTTCATCATTTATTGTTTGTAGTTGCTCTTGAAGCACACTCATTAAATTTTCTGAGTATTCCAGTCTGATTCTTTCACTCTCATTCCATGTCATTGTTACTCTTGAATATGCCTGGATCATCTTGAACTTGGGATTTGATTTATTTCTTGTGCGCTCTTAGAAATTTCATGAGGTAGTATGCTCTATAAGTTTTATGGATTCTTGCAAGTGTACTATTAATCCTTCTCATCTTCAAGTCCTACTGGAGTTTTCTTTTCGGAGTAAAAACAAACTAGTTTCTTGAAATGTCCTTCATTACAAATCGTTTCTCGGGGTCTGTTGCTATGATTTCAATTTCATCTATTTGTTTGAAACAGTGATGAATCAAGGTTGATTTCTTAAATCATGGGGCATATTTGTGATGAGAAATAATTGCATTTCCTAATCCATGGAGTGAAATGAATCGAACTGGGGAATTATATGACTTCAATTAAAAGCGGATCTTTTGGCCTAAATGGCTGTTACAGGTCTGGGGACGACCTTTTACATGTGGGGGTGTGGGGGGGGGGGGGGGGATTCACTATCAGCACCTGTAGTGAAATGGAGATTGTTCGATTCACTTTTTCTTATATTCGTGTAAGTTCATTCTTTCAGTATTTCTCTTTATTTTGAAATATCATGTTGATAGTGCTAAAATTCTGATTCAATGCCTAATTGGCACCAACTTTGTTCATATTTACTTCCTGATGAATATTTAAGGTCTCCTGTAATATATACATGAGCTTCTTTATACACTTTTTTTTTTGTATTTCTCATTGTTTCGTGAAAAGCGAATATCAATGAGTTGTATTCATATTGCTGGTGCCTTATTGTCGGGAATTGTTAAAGATCTACATACCTTTGTATCGGTGAATAGATTCACTTTTAACCTACTCGAATGCCAAACATATAACATTCTTATGATTCTCCAGTAATTGACAAACATATATTCTTTTAGATTACTTTAGAAAGTTCAGAGTAATTCATTTCTTTGGTTTTGTGCTGGTAGTATTCTTTTGTTCAGCATTAGTTCGCTCATTCTCGCGTGTTATTTTTATTTGACCAGTTACTACAGAAGCATCAAGAAAGTGAGTAGAGTTGTGAGGAACGAGTCAAACACGCCATATATATTGTAGCTAGATAGCATGAGCTGGTCAACTAGATGTCGAGCCTATTTCCGAGAAGGTTGGAGGTAATGTATGCTGGAATTATATTTATGTAATATGTTTCGTGGTATTTTGGATTTGACAAGTGGATGTAATTAACCAAGATGAGTTACATTGACTTGATTTGGGGTTGTTACAAGATGGGATTTTACCTTATCCGGGCAATAAAAATCTGATAATATATATAGTTCTATGATTCTATCTTCTATGTATTCTCATTTACAAAATGGATTTAGTAGAACATACATAATGAGTTGGCATCAATCCTAAATTTACACTTTGTAGCCATATCCTATACCCTAGCTTTATCAACCGTGTGGGGAAGATGCATCTCTGTAAATATGACGATTTAATAGTTAGTACGGGCATAAATGTCAGTCAATATATTGCAACATCAATCAGAATTTCCTTCTCTGTTTTTTTTTCGTATGTTCCTGTGCAAAATAATTTTTTTGGTACACGGGTGGTGGTGGTGGTTCAATTACAGGTGTAGGTGCTTCGATTGGTGACGGAGGGAGTATTATTTTTGCTAATATCAGATTGACTTGTTCACAAACTATTTTTGTATCAATTCAGGACAAGTATAACCCTTAGCTGATATTACGGTTTCTGTTGTTAAATCAAAATATTAGATCTCCCTTTTGGATGTGCCAGAATGTCAAGAAAATCATCCCTTTCGGGAATCAGCTGGCAATAGAATCAATAAGCTTGGGACTCAATTCTTTAGTTTTGTGCCAAGTGACAATTGTGCATGAGGTTGTTTTTAAGTAGATAATCTGAGCAAATTAGATAAGATTTAACTGGAAGACAATCTTTAAAATAAAGAAGCATCACTTCATGAGTTGGATGGATACGATAAAACTATAAGATTTAAAAGGTGGACGTTAAATGATATCTTAGATATGAGTATTAAGTTTATACTGGAAGCAGCATAATGTATACTTGAAGCTGCAATACATCAGAAATAGACAATAAGATGCTTGAACTCCTGCGATTCAGCACTTGGGGACATCACCACATCAGCGTTGGGGGTTCAGTGGGGTAATTCTCCCATTCAGGAGGAAAGGCTGGGGGATTCAAAGCTGGAGATGGAGGTTTAGCTGGATTGAGTGATGGGGGTTCAGTTACAGGTGTAGGTGCTTCGAATGGTGACAGTTCCATAGGCGTAGGTGAGGTCGGTGGCTGAATGGTAGGTGTAGGTGCTTCCAATGGTGATGGTTCCATAGGCGTAGGTGAGGGTGGCTGAATGGTAGGTGTAGGTGCTTCCATTGGTGACGCTTCCATGGGTGTAGGTGAGGGTGGCTGGATGGTAGGTGTAGGTGCTTCAATTGGTGATGGTTCCGTAGGCGTAGGTGAGGGTGGCTGAATGGTTGGTGTAGGTGTGGGTGGTTGAACAGTTACTGCTGGTGGTGGTGGTGATGGAGGAGTCCAAGCAGGTGGTGGGGGCGAGGTCCAAACAGGTGGTGGTGGTGAGGTCCAAACAGGCGGTGGTGGTGGTGAGGTCCAAACAGGTGGTGGTGAGGTCCAAACAGGTGGTGGTGGAGGTGAGGTCCAAACAGGTGGTGGAGGTGACGTCCTAACAGGTGGGGGAGGTGAGGTCCAAACAGGTGGTGGAGGTGACGTCCTAACAGGTGGTGGAGGCGGTGACTTCCTAGGTGGTGCTCGGATAGGTGGAGGCGGAACATGTGGTGACCAAACTTTTGGTGGTGGAACACGTGGTGAACTAAAGGGTGGAGGTCGAACAGGTGGTGGCCAAACTTTAGGTGATGGAACACGTGGAGGCGTAAATCTAGGTGGAAACCGAAAATGTGTTCCCCCACGGCCAACTTGGGGAACCCGTGGCACCCAGCCCCATCCATTTAAGCCTAGACCAACAGGTCTGAACACAGGGTCATCAACCTCTAATGGTGGCTGTTGGGCTTGTGAAGAAGAGAATTCCTGAATGGAATCCGGGGGCATGAAAGGCTTGTATCCACTATACCAAGGATCCCAAGTAGATTTGGTAGTGTCATATTCGACACCAAGTGATGACTCTGAAATATCAGAGGAGCCTGGAGTATCGGAAAATGGAACATTTGGTAATTCCGCTGCATGATTATAAGCAATATGTGATTTGAAGACCGCAACGATTACAGTTAAGCTCACCAACAGCTTCTTAGCAAACATCTCTATATATCTTAATTCTTCACTCTCACTGAATAATATATTTTGCAATGAGAAATATGCCATCCATGCAATCCAATTTTTATAGTGGAGTTATTCTACATTTGCACACTAACAACACTGATCCAACCAACTCAATTTAATATTTGCTCAAATTATCCAACTACACACAAACTGAATACCATATTTGTAAACATGAATAAAATTGTGAGTAATATATATAAACTGAATACCATTTTTTAAGTGTAGGAGTAGGAGTATGTTACTTCCTGATTACTACACTTATCATCATATATCTGGTCATGGATTCAATAAATTCATAACACAAACTTCTAAATCAGAAGTTTTTTTAATTCAGTTTTTCTAATGTGTGCCCAAGGACACATAATAAAATATGAGTTGTCAAATTTTGATTGGTTCATACTTATTAATGATAATGGATCCTCCTGTATGCATAAAAAATCCCACTAATAAAAAGAAACCACCCATAAAGTGTTATGAAAGCAAGTCACTAACGTATGTCATTGGACACACACTAGAAAGACTTTTTTTAATTTAATGACATGGTTATTGAATTTAGGAATCATAATTCATAACTAACTGTGATAGTAGATATGTATGCATTGAACTAGTATGGAAAAAATACTTAAATCCATACACAATGCATATACTTCAATGGGAAAAGAGTTGTTACAGAGATGAACGAAGTCACGAAGATGTGTTTGTGTGTAACACATCAGTTTTTGACTTCATTATGCGTATTATTAGTTATCTTCTCATAAATGAAATAAATTCAAAAGACGTAATCTATCATTTTTTGGTACATTTTTGAATCCTATTTGGGTACAGTATTGTCATTTTTTGGTACATTTTTTAATCCTTTTTGGGTACAGTACAGTATTAAAACTTCATTTGTTGGACATAAAATATTTACATTTTTGTAACTAGGAAAGTAGCCAAACTAAATTCTTGTGCATGAGAAAGGAAAAAATTAAGAATAAAATAATAATTTCATCTCAAAAATTTAAGAAATTAATTTGTAAATAAATTATTTTTCAAAACAAAATATGTTATGCCCAACAATTTGGGTTTAATATTAAAGGGGTGTTTGGCAAATCTGATGAGCAACTTATAAGTTACTTATTTCGGGAAAAATTTTGTATTTACGTATTTTTTTTAGAGTAAGTTACTTATTTCGGGAAAAATTTTGTATTTACGTATTTTTTTTAGAGAAAAATGTGTATTGAGAGTTTAATATTCGTTATCTGCAAAAATAAGTTACTTAATTCATAAAAAAGTACATATTTTCTAACTTTTTTCAGTAACTTATTTCTAAAAAATAAGATTTTCCAAACGGGCACTAAAAAGGTGTTTTTCAATTATGTAATGTTTTCTCAAAGAAAAATCTGAAAAATTATTGAATCGGGCGGACCCGACCTGACCCATGATTTCCCGCTGATATACTCATTTCAAAATCTCTCTATCTCTCTCTCTCTGCCTCGAAATTCACCCCTCTCTCCCCTTGAAATTAAAAAAATTTCATCATCTCCAATGGCTTCTCGACCAGGTAAAGTCACTAAAACCCCTAATTTTGCCTTTTTAAACTTTCAATTCAGTACAATACACACTCATTTACATATCACATACATCTCCATGTCTCTATATTTTGCAGGAAACGATCTATGGTCTGAAATCATAGCAGAAGAAGAGGAACAACACAGTAACTACGATACCGACAAGTCGAAAGAACAGCAACCAGAAATCGCTGTTATTTACCGCCGTAAAAATGCAGTTAACAAACCAAAAAACGACTTGTTGATTCTAAGTAGAGAAAAGGCGTGTGTTGCGAATGAGAATCGTGTGAGTTGGGCACAGGCCCCTGTGAAACGAATCAGTTGGAACCGAGCTCTTTCCACCAGGTTTTGCCCTAATTTTGTTACGTTTTCAGTTTATTTTCTAAAGTGTGCTTGATTCAGCTTTGTCCAATTATTATACTTTTATCCATGTGAGTTATATACAGTACAACCTTGCTAGATTGATATTTTTTATTGCGTCTAACATGATAGAGTTATGTATTTTTAAACTCGATAAATGAATAATCTCGAGAAATGAATAAAATTATATGGTCCTGAAGATATTCATTTATTATATTATAATAATTGCTTTAGCTTAATACTACTTTGCTTCGTATACATAATATGATTTAGGCACTGCTTGTTAATAAACATTTTCAATTAATTTTATAATGGTCGGTTTGTGACATTGCAAGATTGACTGAGTTGTGTAGTTTATATGAGTACAAATATGAACAATTGTTGCTTCTTTCGTTAATTTGTAGATCTACTATGTTGCTTCTCTACTCTGCTTTGTGTTATGGTAAATTTCCACGTATGTTTGTCACTTGTGTGAATACTTTTCTTATCATCCTACCAGGAAGGCTGACAAAATGACATACTAACAGCCAATTTAGTGTAACTTTAAAATTGTTTTGTATTAGTTGCTTTTCTGCCTTTCAGTGCACTTCTTCAGTTTACTTATAAATTTGGTATATTCATCATGGTACGACAAGCTTGTGATTCTTTGTGTAGATATTTACACTGAGATTGTAATTCTTATAGCTAATTTCTGACCTTATTGTTGCTATTACATAGTTTTGTATCATGATTAATTTTCAGTATGTATCAACTTAAGCTATCTTTGATGCTTCTATGCATATGGTTCAACTTGAACTGTCTTTTAAAAGGTGCTAGTAACTGTTGCTAAAAGCTCAATCTGGGTTTACAATGTGAAAAATTAATTATGTATGTTGTAATGTCAGAGGAAGGACCAGTATAGCTGTTGCTGTATTCGTGGATCACGTACCTCAACCAAAAAATCAAAAAAGGAGAACAAAACCAGCTATTCCAAGAGTATGTATTTATTACTTTATCTCTTTCTTTTCTTTTCCGTTTCCTGAATTCCTTAACTTGCCAGTCAGTTGAAGAACTAAAATTTGCTGAATAAAATAATTAGTCAAAACATCATATAAGTTGGAGCTCACTCTTCTGCCGTACTTCTCAGACTTGGTATGGTGGTGATTGGTTGTGTTTGCTAATATGATCCTATTTGGAGTATAGAATTTCCTAACAGGCAATATTTTGTTGGTTAAAAAGCTCGGGTTCGTATTACGTCTACTTTAACTGTAAAGTGCAGCTCTGACCTAATTTGTTTCATGTAATATTGTTCCAAAATTTCACTACCCTAATACAATAGATATCTAACCCCACAGATGAAATAAGGTTTGGTAGTGTTTGCAGTTTGAGTCCCAGCCCATGCTGCTACTCTACATGTAGCTAGTTGTTTAACATTGATTAGTGAGTAATTGGTTTTGAAATGCTGGTGAAGTTTAATAGTTACTGACATGCTCTTACGATCTGATATGTCTAGGGAAAAGTCTTACAACCTGCAAACTTTGATAAGGAGCGTGCCTATTTTGAAGAGGTTGATTCCTTCGAACTATTGGAGGAAAGCCCCTCACCTAAGAATATATGGAACAAGGGTGTTAAAAGTGAAAATATTGTTAAAACACATTTGTCCTCAGTGTTGGAGAAGTGGTTATTTAGAAGGAGGCTAAATTACAGTTGTGTTCCTTCTAAATCACTTTCTACTATTTTAGGGACTCCTAGTTTGCTCAATGAAGGTCCTTACATTTGTGATGATTCATTTGTAAGAACTCCAGAAAAAGGGGCTGCACTGATTCGTTCAAGTGTACCTTATAACCAAGAATGCAAGTTCTGTTTAACTGGTACAAGTGTATCTGAAAGTTTCATCCCTTCAAGGAAGAGCAGTAAAGCATTACCCTCAATGGATGAGGGAGATTGTGAAGTTATTGCTGATGCAGTTCGTAATCTATCGCTGGCATCAAGGCCTTCTTCATTGCTCAGTCATCGCTGTGAAGACTTTGCAGCGCTGCTAGATTTTTGTGGACAGTCAGCTCCTTCAACACTATCAGATGTGTTCTCCAAATATTGGTTTGTCTTTCACTTTTTCCTCTTCTAGTATTTTGTTGTACTAAAATCTATTGTTCAATATGAAGAATTTTTCATGTTTGAATTTTCTTTAAAGTGATTTTTGCCATCTCGCTTGACACCTCTAATTTCTCTGAAGTCTTTCTGTCTTGGGAACGAAATGTCTGCTGTAAACTGGTTCTATCATGTTTTAGTTGCCCACATTGACATATTTGATTTTGAATTATAGAATATGGTGACATTGCCTTCTGTAAAACTCATATTGTTTTGCTTGAGTGTTTGTTACTTGTATAATCATTTTAATATTTTGAAGTTTAGTGAGGTTTGTGATTCAGTAAGTTGCAGAAAAGATGCACCTGCTTTATTTTATCAATGCTGAATGCTTTAAAGCAATTCCAGTATATTTTTATACAGTGAAAAAATGGCAGAATGCATTCTCTGTTACCCATAATGTGATGTGCTTGCACTTGCTGTATATATATTTGCTTGAGGAGGCCGATGAACCTTTTCTATGATTGAATGCTCGTATAAAATAATGGTCACATACCATTGTGGTCTTTTTAAATATTTTGCTTCTTAGTCAATGATCAGATATGCAAATTACGTTGAAGATATCACTGTGTCCGTTGTTATATGTGTAAAGGAATATATTAGCTATCACTTAGGTAGATTATCATGGTACAGATTACATAATATGACGTAGTCATATGTTAATGATATGCTTCAGTTTCAAATCATTTCACATCAAATTTAATTTTAATGTGAAAGGCTGTAATTTTAATATTATCAAAAATGAAAATACTACGCAGCGATCCAAAAAGTATCACCAAGGTTGGTGAAGGTACTTATGGAGAGGCTTTTAAAGCTGGGAAAACTGTTTGCAAGGTTGTTCCATTTGATGGTGATTTACGAGTGAATGGGGAAGTTCAAAAGGTAATTGTTTTTAGTAGCAATCGTTTTTTTACAAGAGATAAGCCCTTACCACTAGGCTATCTCATCGTGCTCGGCTCTTAAAGCATTTCATTAGTTACTTAATTATGAATTCCATCCCTCCCTTTTTGGTAATCTTCTGAGAAGCTCATGTTAGGTAACCATCTTCTTCATATTCTTCAGCGTGCGGCAGAATTGTTTGAGGAGGTTGCACTATCTCGGACTCTTAATCATTTACGGGAAGATGGTGGTCATACTTGTGACAACACTTGTACTACATTCATACAGACAATTGAGTAAGTTTGTATAAGTCTTGATTTCTGTTTCTTTTCCATTGGAAACTGTGTAGCCTGTTTTAGAACCCTTTTGTATCTTGACTACTTACAACAGTGCAAATACAAATCTTTTGCTTTTGACAGATTCATTAATATTGTCAATAAGTAGTAGTGTAAACTTACCGTCGAAAAAGGGACTAAATTGTTTCTACATATAGATGTAGAAAGCGTGAATTACCTTCACATCTTTTGCTAGTGCAGACAACTTATAGTTTGGATGAACATTTTAAAATTTACATTTTTTTTCCTTAACAGCACAAAGGTATGTCAAGGCCGTTATGATGATGCACTGATAAGAGCATGGGAACATTGGGATAACAAGCATAGTTCAGAAAATGATCATCCCAAGGAATTTCCAGAGGATCAGGTTGTTTACACTACCAATTTTAGCTGGACGGTATTCGGAATTGATGAATAATACGTTTGATTCAATTTGGGACTCAATATATCTCAAAAGAAAACACACATCTTTCACTTGCTCTTTCACTTACAATGGATCTTTCACTTACAATGGATGAAAATGTTTACAGTGCTATGTCATCTTTGTTCAAGAACATGGAGGACAAGATCTTGAAAGCTTTGTGCTTAAAAATTTTGATGAAGCACGGAGTTTGCTGGTTCAGGTCATTGATCTTTACATATACCATTTTCAGTTATATATATGTGTGCGTTTTTGTTCAAGGCTTGGTGATATTTTGCAACAGGTTACAGTTGCCTTGGCTGTGGGAGAGGCTGCTTATGAATTTGAACACAGAGATTTGCATTGGTTTAGTAATTCTACAATCTTCTGGTGTTCATTTTTTCCCCAACTTACGGTTACTTCACAATTCTGATGTTGGTTACAGGGGGAATATTCTCTTAAGTCGTAAAGATTCTGCAACGCTGCAGTTCAATCTTGAGGGCAAGAGCTTGCATGTCAGAACATTTGGATTATGGATATCAATAATTGATTTTACCCTCTCAAGAATTAACACTGGTGAAAGCTTATTTCATCTGGTTCATTACACCTTTTCTGGTACGATCCCAAAATGTGATATGTTAGATAATTCTCTACAGGTGAAGATATTCTTTTCTTGGATCTATCTTCGGACCCCGAACTCTTTGAGGGTCCAAAGGGAGATAAACAAGTAAGTATGCCCAGTTGTTACTGAAATATTATGGCACTTGTGAAGTTTGAAAGGAATTTTGACAATAGAATTTTCATATATAGGCCGATACATACAGGAAAATGAAGGAGGCGACAGAAGATTGCTGGGAGGAAAGGTATATCTGTGAATTTTGATCTCCTTACATTAGAATTACAAGGGAACAAATTAGTAACTTAGTACGCAGGTCTTTTTGTTTATTGATTATATTTCAAGATTAAGTGCATTACATAGATGATTACTCGTGTTCTATGCTTTGGTAGCTATCCTGCTACTTAAAAAAAGCATTCATTTGCTAATAGTGGCAATTAACCAGGTACTAGCACGAGATAAGCCTATTACTCGATAGAAATGTGCCAACACATTTGGCTGCTGGACTCTCAGTTTTGCTGTAAAATCCTTTTTTGGAGCATTGTTCTATCTAAGCTTCCTAATAGAAAATGATATGAGATGAAGAAATGTAGTTTTTTCCTTTTGTTTGTTAATGAAAATCCACACCCACTTTTGTCTTTGACAAGGCTTAAACCCTCAACCTCCCGTGAAGAGGGTGATTGAGGTACTGCTAGGGAAAGAGTTGTTGGTAGAAATTGAATGGAAATATTGAAGGATGAACACAATGTCTTTAAATAATGATCTAATAGAAAATCTGTTCCTTGTCCCTCAAACATGTGTTTTGTCGTGATTGAAGCAACATTTTTACATGTCACTTCTATACATAAATTATTCACAGATGGTATATGGAACACCAAGTCACCAGGTAATATAGAAGTTCCGCATTTCTATTCTGAAATAAGTTCTGTTACAGACTTACAGGATTCCCAGTCCTCACTTAGCTAGTTAGCTTTAACAAAATTCAGACTAGTGCACAAAAATATAGAGCATATCAGTGAGGGAGTATCTTATGGAAATCCATGTTTTGACGGCATTGCTTAGGCTTTTGGTTCATTATGTCCAAGTACAGACCATTCTGTTCGTTAAGATGTAAATGTGTCGCAAACATTGCTATTGTCATTCTTAGTTCTGTAATACACTTAGACTTGCGTTTAATTTGAAACAAATGACATCTTAATGTTTCTATATCATAATGATTACTGGACAAAAGATCTTAGCTTATCCAAAACGATTAACAAATATGTTACTGTCAAAATATTTGGTCAATACTTTGCATTTGCTGATAACCTCCTTATGTTTGTCATCATACAGCTTCCCCAAGACCAATGTGTTGTGGCTGCAGTATTTGGTGGATATTTTGCTACTGAAAAAAACCTTTGTAAGTCCTCTGGTCTGCTTTAAACATCTAGACACTTTTCATAAAATATTTATAAATTTTGGTGAAATCACTAAATCGGAAGAGAATTTATTGAAACTGCAAAGCCTTCTCAAATGACCTGTACCTGCCATATCAAAGAGAACTAAAGTGGCGCTCGATATTACATATACTTGTACACAATAGTATATGTTTGCTTATGTGTTTTAGCTAGAAGTCTAGAATACATAAGTTCAGTTCTATAAACCTCCAGGTGCCATATGTATTATCATAAATAATGTTAGTGTTAAATTTTATGACAGGATCGAAGTTCAAAAGATGAGAGAGAATTGCGATCCTTAAAAAAGAGGCTGAACAGTTATGGTTCAGCAAAAGAAGCAACAGCAGATCCTTTCTTTAAAGAATTGTATGTTGACAATGCTCTCTGAATGAAGAAGTGAGATCAGTCTTTTCTGTGTTAGTAGTACTTTGTTGTATGCATTATACACAGTAGTAGCTTCATGCATTTCCAAGGCCTTGCATTAGTCTGAAACCACCTGGGTTTTTAAATTTATGTTCTCCTATCCTAGTATCAAATACTGTTACCAGATATGAAACTTGATCGTTGTGAATTGTATTTGATCAAGTCTCTGATTAAGGTTTTAGGTTTTATTTCTTTTTTGCCCGTCTTCTTTAGAAAAAATGCCAAAAATACCATTTTTTTTAACTTTTTGACGAGAATACCATTTTAAAATTTTTTGGCCAAAAATACCAATGTATTACGCATTTTCAAAAAGGGTAATACTATTACACATTTGTTAAATGGGTATTACATAGAAAGTAAAAAAAAATTAAAAAAAAAAATATTGGTGCTACGCATCTTAGAAATGCGTATCACCTTCAGGGTGATATCCATTTCAAAAATGTTGAAAAACGTATCTCTACTGTTTAACCTTTTTAATTTTTTAATTTTCGTTTTTTTAGAGTTTATTGCACTTTGTAACCCTTAAGTATTTGCCAAAGTCACATAGGTACCTTTATTTTTTTTGCTGCCACTTCATCTCCTATACTTCCTTTTCTCTTTCAGTTTGCAACTCTTGAACATGATTTTATCAAAATGTCATTATTTGTAAGGGGTATTTTAGTCTTTTTATTAATAAATTTATTTATTTTACATGAAATATATAATTTACTTTACATAAAAATATTACTCCCTCCGTCCAATCCATTTCTTTACATAAAAAACTGCGTATCTGACACGCATTTTAAGGTACATTTTAAGGATAGTTATATAACTTATTTTTGATATTTTCTTTTTTTGTATAAAAATAGAACAATCCTATTTTTATACAAAAAAAGAAAATATCAAAAATAAGTTATGAAACTATACTTTTTGAAACCAAAGGTAGAACTTTCATTAAATCACTGAACACTCAGATACAATAGTCTCCAACACAGACAATGGAGGAGACGAAAACAAATTGTAGCTTTCTAGCTCACAAGGAACACGCGCCATCAAGTGCGCCGCCTCGTTCGCTTGCTTTCTAACATAGCATAAAGACAAATCTGGCCTAATTCGCAGGATATCTCGACAAAGGACAAATACATTTCCAATCTCCAGGTGGTTAGCATTGTTCTTACAGATTGCATTGACTGCGCCCATAGAATCGCTCTCAATTTGTACCACCTGCCCACATCGGGAGAGCATCCACAGGAGGGCTTCGCTGATACCAATAGCTTCCGCTTCAAGAGGAGAGACTTCTCCGCCCAAGTGTATACTCTTTCCTTGAACAAATTGGCCACATGAATCCCGCAAAACCATACCAACGCGAAAGGAGCTCGTGCCTTGGATGACAGAGGCGTCAACATTTAGTTTAAGAGTGCCCTCGACAGGAGGCTCCCACTTCCGATCTTGCCTTGTCTGAACGACCCTGTCCCCAGGTTTCGGAGCCTCCTTCCGCGACATGACTTGTTTCCACTCAGAGATTTGCCTCTTGCTCCCTTCCATTGCCAAAGCAGGGCTCAAAACCTTATTATCCCATACTTTTAAATTGCGAGCATACCAGACGCCCCATAGCACAGTAGCAATGTTAGTAGCCTCATCATTCGTAAGTGCAACAAGCTTCTGTAACAACCAATTAGGAGCAGAATCTACTTCCCTCATATCATACTCCATGTTCATGAGTCTCCAGCACTCCGATGCATATCGGCAATTAAAAAACGCATGGAGCAGATGCTCCACATCCGTATTACACAGAGGACACATTGTTGTGATATTGACCCCCTTCCCTCTAATCATATCTCTCACTGGTATATTGTTCCTGCAAAATCTCCATAAGAACATTCGAATTTTATGAGGAAGCTTCAGCGACCAGAGTTTCTTCCAGCCTGCAGATTGTGTAACGCCATGTTGAGGTGTATTCTGATCCCACCATAGCTTATACCCTGATTTGGCACTATAGAAACCATCACTCGAATGAGCCCAAGCTACATGATCCCTTGTTTGATTTTGAGGAATTCGAAGTGCAAGGATAATTTGTGCATCAACATCTTGGAAACAACTCTGAACTAGCTGCGTATTCCATTGCTTGGAGTTCGGTAGAAAGAAATCACATACCTTTTCGCACCTCGTGCTATTAGTATGACAATCCTCCACACGAAAATCAAGCTTCGGTTTTAACCAAGCATCAGAGAATGCATCTATATCCTTGCCATCTCCTAAAATCCATCGAAAACCCTTACTAATAGCCTCCTTTGCTTGCCAAATCCCTGACCATATAAAACTGGACCCCCCTCCTCGATTAGCTTGTAGAATACTAGTTCGAGGAAAATACCTTGCTTTGAAAACCCTTGATACCAGAGAATCAGTTTTATGAAGAAACTGCCAAACATGCTTTCCAAGTAGGGCAAGGTTGAAACCATGGAGATCTCGAAACCCTACTCCTCCATCACTCTTTGCCATGCTAAGATTTGTCCAGGAATGCCAACGAATACCTTTAGTAGATGATGAATTTGTTTTCCACCAATACCCGTTCATCATAGTCTCTATCTCCGTGCATAAGGATTTGGGTATTAAGAAGCAAGACATGCAGTAGCTTGGTATAGCCTGTGCTACGTTCTTCAAAAGGACCGCCTTCCCCGCCTTAGACAGCAGCCTCGAACTCCAGTTCTGAATTCGCTTCCCTACACGGTCTTTCAAAAACGAAAATACCCTCTTCTTCGATCGACCAATCAAGGAGGGAAGGCCTAGATAATTTCCCTGGCTCAACTCATTACTAACCCCCAACATCTCCGTGAACTCCTCTTGTTTATCTCTTCTTACGTTGGCACTAAAAAAGATGCCCGATTTTTGATAGTTGATAGCTTGGCCTGATAAGAGTTCATACCTATTCAAAAGAGATTTAACTTCCGCAGTTTCAGGTGTCGTTGCTTTAAAGAACAGAAAGGAGTCATCTGCGAAGAGAAGATGGGTAACTGCAGGTGCCCCTGGGCTAATTTTGCAACCACTAATTCTACCAGCATTAGCAGCATCTGTCAAAAATGTGGATAAACCTTCGACGCACAAAAGAAAAAGGTAAGGCGATAGAGGGTCGCCTTGCCTAAGGCCACACTTCGGATTTATAGGACCAACATTAGTGCCATTGAAACAAATTGAATAAGAAACGGTAGACACACAAAGCATAATCCACGAGATCCATTTGTTGCTGAACCCCATGTGCACCATCCTCTCTTTCAAAAACGACCAATCTACTCTATCATAAGCCTTACTAACATCAAGTTTGAGAGCAATCTCCCCCTCCGAACCAGAATTTTTTCTCTTCATAAAATGAAGTAGTTCGAAAGCTACAAGAACATTATCCGAGATACTCCTCCCAGGCACAAACGCTGATTGATTTTCCGATATAATTCCAGGCAAGATAGCTTTCAACCGATTAGCTAGAACCTTAGCAAGGATTTTATAGAGTACGTTACACAGAGCAATAGGCCTCAAATCCTTCATATTGTCTGCGTCTTCCTTCTTAGGAATAAGCACAATATTCGTGTCATTTAAACCCAGTGGAAATGCATTATCGACCAACCACGAACGACAACATTTAAATACCTCCATGCCTAGACAGTTCCAGAAGTGTTGGAAAAAGGCAGGATTAAGCCCGTCAGGGCCACTGGCTTTATCGGGATGCATTTGTTTGATTGCATTAGTGAATTCCTCGTACGTTAAATCTGCCACCAGCCTTTCATTCTGATCATCCGAAATTAACGAGTCATTTGTTATAGGGTCACCCTGCCTATCCACATTTGAACCAGCAAAAACTTTTGAGAAATACTCCTTTACCAACTCGCACATCCCCTCATGGTCATTAACAACTTCCCCCCCGTCGTTCCTAAGGAACGAGACATTGTTCATTTTCTTCCGAAGAGATGCCGAGGCATGGAAGAAACGGGAATTAGTGTCACCTTCCTC
Organism: Kitagawia praeruptora; assembly: GCA_037693485.1. Classification (NCBI taxonomy): domain Eukaryota; kingdom Viridiplantae; phylum Streptophyta; class Magnoliopsida; order Apiales; family Apiaceae; genus Kitagawia; species Kitagawia praeruptora. Next base: position 98,766,792 of record CM075352.1, on the reverse strand, counting down.
AAGCCACAACACTTTAGCTCGTTGACGCCAGTAAGTTTCTTCCTGTACCAACAAATCATCAAGAACAGTTCTCTCCTGAAAATATGAACGAACACTTGCTTCATCAACACAATTTACCAGCCTATCCACAATCTCCTTTTGAGCTTTTATTTTATCGCGAAACTTATGGAAGAAATTCTGGCCCCACTTACACATAAACGAGGACACAGACATTAATTTAGGAAGGACACTACTGGTAGGCAGTTGAGACCAGAACGAAATCACTTCCTCTTTGAAACTTGCTTCCTTCAGCCATACATTCTCAAACCGGAATCTGAACTGTTTCATAGGGAACTTTAAACTCATTAACTCCAAACTAAGAGGGTCATGATCAGATCTTACAGAGTGAGAGACTGTAAGTTTGCATAGCGGAAACATACTCCACCAGGCTGCATTAGCAAAAGCTCTATCTAGCCGCTCTCTAACCCAATCAGGAGTTCCTCTTCCACGCTCCCAGGTGTATTTTCCACCCATCAAATCTAGCTCAAGTAAACCACTGTCCTCGACAGCAAGGCGGAATCCATCCAATAACGATTGCGGATGAAGAACTCGACCAAACTTATCCGTAGAGTAAAGCATATCATTAAAATCTCCTAGAATGCACCAGGGAAGAGTCGACCTCCCTGCTAAGCTTCTAATAAGATCCCACGAATTTTGTCTCCTGGTCCTTTCTGGGAACCCATAAAAACACGTGAGTCGCCATTCACTCACACCATTATTATGAGAAATACACACATCAATGTAATTACTAGATGACTCCAAAACACTACACTTCACACAAGGCTTCCAGAGAATAGCAAGGCCACCCCCACGACCCACTCTATCAACTACAAACATCGAAGAGAATCCAAACTTAACACGAAGTTGCTCAATTTTACTACTATAAGAAATCGTTTCCGAAAGAAAAACAAAAACGGGTTTTCGAGACCTTATCAGGTCCCCAAGAACGCGAACTGTCCGGGCATTCCCCAACCCCCGGCAGTTCCAACTAAGGAAATTCATTGGGGCTGGCTAGCTTGCGTAGCAAGCTTAGCCAAAATATAGCCAGGGGATGCTGTACAATCTATTTCAGAAAGACCAACGTCCATGTCTGTACTATGAATAATATTTTGTGATGTTGAGACTCCTTCCTCAGTTAACTTGCCATCCACATTAACGGGCCCAATTCTTTTTCTTTTCCTCTCTTCTAGATTGAGCCCATTTAACTCCTCCTCCTCAAGCCCATTACCAGAAATTAAATATTGATTATCTCCCGTACTAATTACATTTTGAAAATTTGAGCCACCCACTCCAGCTGTATTACTAAGCTTATTTTCAACACTCCTACTGTTCCTCCCCTTGACTATCTCTCCCTTTGAAAATGTAGCTGATTCTCCCGTTTTTCCCGGGATAATGTTGGCTCTTCCAGTCCTGGTTTCCCACTCTGTGTCACCTTCATCCCTCAACCACTTGCTACGCGGCGGACCTGCCACCCTACGCGGTGGTGCCCTTAACCAACTACCCCACTCCTTAGCTCCTTCTTCTAGGCGCTTATCCAGAAAACGTCTGCAGAACCTATCCGTATGCGAAGTCAGACCACATGAGAAGCAAAATTCGCCCAGCCGTTCGTATTTGCAGGACACAATTACTTCCCCCCCTGTCTTGCGAGTAATCTTCTTCTTCCTCTTGAGAGGTTTCCGTACATCTAGTCTGATGCGTACCCTCATGTATTCACGCCAAATACTAGTGTTATTCTTCATATCATATTCCAGAAATTCCCCGAAGAAATCCCCCAATTGCTTACCAACAGCCTCAGTCATCAATGCGTTTGGAAGATCATGTAACTGAATCCATATGTTAATATGCCATAACGGGACTGTCAATGGCTCCTCTCCATGTGGAATAGAACTAACAATTAACATTGCATTGTCAAAAGACCATGGACCTCCTCTGAGAACCCATTGCAAGTCCTCCCGATGATAAAACTGAAAGAGAAAAATCCCAGCTTCAATCTCCTTGATATTAATACCCATTGTAGGCTTCCAAACATCGGCCATCTTGGATTTCATAGCATTGCCGTTGATGGTTTTTTCTGTCAGGAACCTTCCCACTAAGCACATCTCATATTTATTCCCTGCCTCCTCTACATCAGCCTCAAATGATAGAGACTGATTTTCCTCACCTTCAATGTCCAACCCTGCCAACTGCTCTTCAATGCCTTGATACCTTGCCATGAAATATCTCTAAACACTCTCACAACCTAATTCTTTTAGAAAAGAAAAAGTAGAGAGAAAACAAACCTCTCACAACTCATGGAGAGAAAAAAATATGCACCTTAAAATCCGTGCCGGAAATTGGTCCGCAAATGTAAACTATTGAAAAAAACAGAGGGAGTATAATTTAATTTTATATTAATACATATAATCCTTTTTATTTAAAAACATTTATGCATTATTTGAATTGATTGAATATATAATGCGATGATGCAATTGTAAACTGTTTTTTTCTTAGAATTAATATAATGTAGTTCAAGATTATTTTATTTAAAAAATTTACTGATTTCACTTCATCACGATTTCTCTTGGACGGTTAAAATAATAAAATTATAAAAAATTTAAATAAAATAATCTTAAATTGCATAATATTATTTCTAAGAAAAAAAAATTTACAATTGCATCATTGCATTTTTCAATTAAATCAAATAGTGCATAAATATTTTTAAATAAAAAGGATTATATGTATTGATATAAAATTAAATTATAATATTTGTATGTAAAATAAATTATATATTTCATGTAAAATAAATATATTTATTAATGAAAGACTAAAATACCCCTTACAAATAATGAAATTTTGATGAAATAATGTTCAGGGGTTGCAAACTGAAAGAGAAAAGGAAGTATAGGAGGTGAAGTGCCAGCAAAAAAAATAAAGCTACCTATGTGACTTTGACAAATACTTAAGGATTACAAAGTGCAATGAGCTCTTTTTTTTATAATTTCTTACATGATATCCATTTATCAAATGCGTAATAGCATTATCCAATTTGAAAATACGTAATAGGCTGGTATTTTTGTTTAAAAAATTTAAAATCGGTATTTATGTAATAAAATTTTTAAAAATGGCAATTTTGGCCATTATCCTTTTTTTTAGGGAATTTGACAAAAATACCAACTTTTTAAATGATTTTTGCAAAATTACCATCTTTCTAAATAAATTGCAATTATACCATCTTTTAAAAAAGAAAAAAGATTTATTGCAAAAATACCATCTTTCCAATTCCCCTCCACCCTTCCTCCCTCCTTCCTCTTTCTTCCCTCCCTCCTGCTTTCATTTCAGCGCCTGGTACGTTTTTTTTTTTTTTTTTTAAGACGGGATGCTATTTGGGTTTCATGGCCCCGCCAGGGGCAATATGCAACTACATTCAACCACATTCAACTAAATGCAACTAAATTTCTGATTTCAAGTTCCATTGTTCAATTGTCATTTTCGACCTCTTTTTTGAACTCTAATATATATATATATATATATATATATATATATATATATTAGAGTTCAAAAAAGAGGTCGAAAATGAAAACTGAAAAATGGAACTTGAAATCAGCAACTGAATGCAACCACATTCAACCACATTAACCACATCAACTGCAACAGACTTCAAAACCATTTTTTTTTAATGTGGGATGATTTTGGGTTGCATGGCCCCGCAGGGGCATATTCAACTTAATGCAACCACATTAACAACATTCAACTAAATGCAACCACATTCAACTTTTTAAGATTTTGGTGGATTTGGGTTGCAAGGCCCCGCCAGGGGCAATATTCAACCAAATGCAACCACATTCAACTTTTTTAAAGGTGGGTGATTTTGGTGGATTTGGGTTGCAAGGCCCCGTCAGGGGCAATATTCAACCAAATGCAACCACATTCAACTTTTTTAAAGGTGGGTGATTTTGGTGGATTTGGGTTGCAAGGCCCCGCCAGGGGCAATATTCAACCAAATGCAACCACATTCAACTTTAGTTGAATATGCCCCTACGGGGCCTTGGAACCCAAAAGCAGTCCACCTTAATTTTGGTGGTTTTGGGTTGCAAGGCCCAGCAGGAGCATATTCAACTGAATTCAGTTACTGATTTCAAGTTCCATTTGTCAGTTGTCATTTTCGACCTCTTTTTTGAACTCTAATATATATAGGTCGAAAATGACAACTGACAAATGAAACTTGAAATCAGAAATTTAGTTGCATTTAGTTGAATGTGGTTGCATTAAGTTGAATATGTCCCTGCGGGGCCATGCAACCCAAAATCATCACACATTAAAAAAAAATGGTTTTGAAGTCTGTTGCAGTTGATGTGGTTGAATGTGGTTGAATGTGGTTGCATTCAGTTGCTGATTTCAAGTTCCATTTGTCAGTTGTCATTTTCGACCTCTTTTTTGAACTCTAATATATATATATATATATATATATATATATATATTAGAGTTCAAAAAAGAGGTCGAAAATGACAATTGAACAATGAAACTTGAAATCAGAAATTTAGTTGCATTTAGTTGAATGTGGTTGCATTAAGTTGAATATTTCCCTGCGGGCCATCCAACCCAAAATAGCACCCATCTTAAAAAAAAAAAAAAAAAAAAAAAAAAGTAAAACATGCGCTGAAAGCACCTGGACAGGAGGAGAGAGAAAGTGAGGGAGGAGGGGGACATAGTATTTTTGCAATTTTGAAACTTAGGTTGGTAATATTGCAAATAGCAATTCTTAAAGATAGTAAATTTGCAAAAATTTACTTTTTCCTATTTATTTATGAAAAAAGCCCTTTTTTTTACTGATCAGATTTAGGCGTACTTAATATGGATTTCAAAAAGTTCTTTAATATTGTTGTGCCCAAAATTTGTAATGGGCTTAGTTTTGGGCCCATAGATGTTGAAGGCCTTATAAGGTGTTTAAAATGTAGGAACGAGTTTGCAGGAAGAAGGGAGGTGTACCTCTAGAGGGAAGCTCTGGAGGTGGAGGTTCACTTTTTAGGGAAGCTGCGCAGGTTCAGGTGTACTCACAGGCTCCACCTCTGCAGATTCGAATGGATAAGGATTATCTCCTAAATAATAGGAGGCGTAAATTGAGTCCTTTTAACAGTCTATTTCATGGAGGAATACGTTTCTAAATATGATAATTATTATATTTGTGATATATGTATGGAATTATTGTAGGATTGGGCTTTGGGAGTCCTATTTCGAACAGGACTCTGTTAAAGGGCTAGCTGATTAAAGGATAAGGCTTATATCTATACAAACACTTCGAGATAAACACTGGAGGGAGGATGAAACTCTATCATTTTCGTGGCTTAATGAACAAGGAAAGGATTCCTAACCTAAAAGAACTACATTAGGGCTTGATTCCTATAAATAGGATATGTAGGCAATTAGCAAGGGGTTCGGTTTTTACTTTATATATACACAAGGCACGTGTACCCTGGGTAATCAGATTCTGGGCATATTTTGGCCGGAAGTCTTTGCCATTATTGTCCGGTGACCTTGCTAATCCAGCCCTTTAAACACTATACACCATTATTAGGTTCAGCTGTCCTGTTTCTTACCAGCTGTTTTACCAGTTTTGTATCCGAAAACCAAGGATAATCTCTATTCTTACGGCGAGGCTTTCTCGGGGTGTTGTGTGAATTTTTTGCACAACATTTTTGGCGCTAGAAGGAGGGGCGAAGCTAATATCTGTTAGCGAATTAATGTCGGAAGGTTCTGAATCCGTTCGAACGCCGGGCGGCGAGAACGGTAGGCGTGATGCCAATACTGATGGTGAAGTGACTGCTAGAGATATCCTCAACCATCTTCAAGCCATGGATGGCAGGATTGATCAGTTGGAAAAGAAATCATCGCGAAAGAAAAAAGGACAAAGAAAACATAAATCCTCGGAAAGGCATGCTAGGCGTCGAGAAGTGACACCCATAAACCTCGATTTTGAAGATGAAGGAGAGCCTGATGGAGAGGCTCGAAAAAATAATTTTTCTGGTGTTGAAACAGACCAGGAGGATGTGAATTGGAAGGAAGGCCCTGAAGATTCTCCAACTAGGAGTGTGAGCGTGTTTGACCGGGTGGGGAAGAAGCTCAACAACAAAGATTTACGGCACGTTTTGGATGGGACTAAGGCAAAGGTAAATAGAAATGATAACCTCGACAAGTCCCAGTCGAAGGGTTCTAAGAGCTATAGGAGGGAAAAGTCTCCAGGAGAGGAACGGACTTATGACAGGAGGTCCAAATCTACGAAGCTCCAATCAGCAATCAGGATTGATGACAGCTCCAGCTCCCAGAACAGTTCAGCTCATAAGCAGGGTGAAGACTCGAATGAAGAAACAGATGGGAGTGATGGCTACCTTTCTGATGGAGAGGACACAAATTACAAGGTGGCTGATCTAAGGAAAGCTCTGGAGAAGATTAAGGCTGAGAAGAGGTCGACATCAGGCCTAGCTGTAGCTTCACCTTTCACCAAGAAGGTGCGGGATTCACCCCTTCCATCCAGGTACAGAGGAGTAGGGGACTTGAAATTTGATGGCACCTCGGATCCCGTGGAATACCTCAGTCGCTTCAGCACTGAGATGGAGGTTTATCAAGTCAAGGATCGTACAAAGTGCCGGCTGTTAGCAGCTACCTTGAGGGACAATGCCCATCAGTGGTTCAAAAGATTGCCATCTAATTCTATTCGTTCCTGGAGGCAAATGAGTGAGCTTTTTGTCACTCAGTTTCGTGCTACAGTTGCATTTGCACCTCCTGCAAATACGCTAGCGAATATTAAACAAGGGGAGAAGGAAACTTTGAGAGAATATTTTAAACGTTTTAATGCGGAGGTGCCAAAAGTAAGAAAAGCTACAGATGAGACGTATAAAAATTTCTTAATAGCCGGGATTTGGCCTGGAAGTGATTTCTGGAAGGAACTTCAGAAGGAAGAACCTGTCACGCTAGCTGATTTTTATGCACGAGCTGAAGCTCATAAAGTGGTCGAAGAATCTATGGCTAAGTTAAGGAAGGATAACAACTCAGCTGGTTGGAGTGGGAGAAAAAGGAGCAGGTCATATAGCCCCCGAAGAAGAGGTGTGGACAAGCGTGCCTCTTATAACAGAGCTTCAGCTTCCATTGAAAGGGAAGCTGGTCGAAAGGAAAGGACGGCACCCTTAACTGTGAATGCAACTGGTTCAAGGAGGTCTGTGGAATATAAGCCACCACCTCTGAAGAACTATAATAAGTATTCAGAGTATACCCCATTAGCAGCACCCCTTGAGCACGTGTTTGAGGTTGGAGACAAAGCCGGAATGTTCAGGAAGCCGACCCGTACTGGTCCACCTGGAAGAAAGGATCTAGGGAAATACTGTGCGTTTCATGATGCAAACGGGCACGAGACAGCCGACTGTCGTCACTTGAAAGACCATGTAGAGGATTTAATCAGGAAGGGATACCTCACAGAGTTTGTGGCTCAAGAGGCAAAAAAGTATAAAGAGGAGAAAGAAAGAAAGGAAGCAGAAAGAACGGTACCTGACCGTACAGCAAGGGCAAATAGCATCCGCACCATAATAGGGGGCCCTTACATTGGAGGCACAAGTAGGAATTCTATGAAAAACTTTGCCCGTGAGGCTAGGGGAGCTCCCCTTACTAATGTTTTCCATCTGGCTGAAAGACCTCCGAAGATGTTCAAGGGGGAAACTGTAGACATCACTTTTACCGAGGATGATGCTAAACATGTGCATCACCCTCATAATGATGCCTTGGTGGTAACATTCTCCATTGGGGGAATGAATGTGCATCGGATTTTAGTGGATAATGGAAGCTCATGCAATATAATAGCCTATGACACCTATCAGAAAATGGGACTCCTGGATAAGGAGATGTTCCCCTCTTACAATGATTTGTATGGTTTTACTGGAGGTCCAGTTCAGATTGTGGGACGAGTGAAGCTCCCAATCAGGATGGGGAGTGAACCTTATGTGGCTACCCAGGTGGCAGAATTTATGGTTGTGAATGAGGATATATCTTATAATGCTATCATGGGTAGGCCTTTCTTGAAAGAGATGCGCGTGGTGACATCTATCTACCATCTCTCAATGAAATTCCCGACTCCTAATGGGGTCGGGTGCTTACAAGGATGTCAGTCAGATTCACGAGAATGTTATGGTAAGGCCCTGCGTACTGCTGAGCAGGCCTCAAAGCATTTACTGTTGGTAGATGGTGGGACGACTGACAACTGTTATCGTTATCTTGGACCTTCAGTCACTTTGATTGGAGAGTCCTCCCAACCGAAAGGGAGGGGGTGTGAGAAGGAATCATGCAATGCGATTATGATCGTGCAGCATCCAGACGAAGACCCTTACGTGGATGTAGCTTCATTTTCAGGGGAAGGTGCTAGAAGGGAGGTGCTCATGCTGGAGGCACCTCAATTGAAAAATAAAAGTGGTGATGATGATTTTGTTGAAGGTATCGTAGAAGAAGTCAATGATAGTGACTTTGAAGATGTGGGAATGTCGGAGCAGTTGCAGGCAAAGGTACCTGAGCCTGGTCAGGTGGAAAAAAAAGGGAACCTGGTGGAAATTGATTTAGATCCTAGGATGTCCGAATCCAAAGAAAAAGCTGGTGCTGCAGGAGACACTATATCTTTTTTGGTGGATACCACTGATGTTGGCAAAGAATTAAAAGTCGGAAAACAGTTGAGTCCGAATGTGCGGGAAGCCCTGATGGATTTCCTGAGAAAGAATGTGGATGTATTTGCTTGGAACCATTCAGATATGATTGGAATAGACCCAAAGGTAATGTGTCACCATCTTAATATTGATCCGGAAGCAAAAACTGTAAGGCAAAAAAGAAGGGCCATAGGTGGTGAAAGAGCTTCTGCTTTGAGAGAAGAGGTGGACAGATTATTGGCAGCTGGTCTGGTGAAAGAGTCCTTTTATCCTATGTGGTTGGCAAACCCAGTGTTGGTAAAAAAGCCAAATGGAAAATGGCGTACTTGTGTGGACTTCACAGACTTGAATAAGGCGTGCCCAAAGGATAGTTTCCCGCTTCCTCGTATCGACCAACTGGTAGATGCAACTGCTGGGCATGCTCTGCTGAGTTTCATGGATGCATATTCTGGATATAATCAGATTCCTATGTATGGTCCGGATCAGGAACACACCTCCTTTATAACAGACAGAGGGTTATATTGCTACATTGGGATGCCTTTTGGTCTAATCAATGCGGGAGCTACCTATCAGCGTTTGGTAAACATGATGTTCAAGGATCAAATCGGGAGAACAATGGAAGTATATGTGGATGACATGCTGGTAAAATCAAAAGAGGCAGCTGATCATGTGTCTCACTTGGCAGAAATGTTTGACATCTTAAGGAAATATAGGATGAAGCTCAACCCTCAGAAATGTGTGTTTGGGGTAGAATCCGGAAAATTTCTCGGATTCATGGTTAATCATCGGGGTATTGAAGCTAACCCCGCAAAGATCAAGGCTTTGTTAGAGATGAGGTCACCCAGGAATATTAAGGAGGTTCAGTCACTGACAGGAAGGGTTGCAGCTTTGAACAGGTTCGTCTCAAAATCTTCGGACAGGTGTAAAGAATTCTTTTCGGCAATCAAGAAGGGAAAGAACTTTGAGTGGACAGCTGAATGCGAAGCTGCTTTCGAGAAGTTGAAGGAACAGCTGGGTAGCCCCCCGCTCCTCTCAAAGCCGGTTGACGGGGAGGTTCTGATACTTTATCTAGCAGTTTCTGAGTATTCCATCAGTGCTGTGTTGGTTCGAGAGGAAGGAAAGGTGCAACTTCCAGTGTATTACGTAAGCAAAAGATTATTGGATGCAGAGGTTCGGTATACTAACATGGAAAAGTTGGCTTATGCATTGATTTTGGCTTCGAGAAAGCTTCGGCCTTACTTTCAGTCTCACAAGGTTGAGGTACGAACCAGCTTCCCATTAAGGCAGGTGTTGCATAAACCGGAAGCTTCCGGAAGGCTGATGAAATGGGCTATTGAATTGGGACAATTTGATGTTGAATACAAGCCAAGGTCTGCAATAAAGGGGCAAGCGTTGGCTGATTTTCTGTTGGAATTTCCTCCCTCATTCGAGGTAGGTGGAGATGAATGTGTACCTGTCGGTGAGCTACCTGTGGTAAAGGTACCTATGGAAAATTGCGCCCCGTGGTGGACTTTGTATGTGGATGGGGCAGTTAACTCCAATGGAGCAGGTGCTGGCATAGTTTTGGTAAGCCCTGAGGGGCACAAGCTGCAGAGTGCTATCCATTTTTCATTTTATGCAACTAATAATGATGCCGAGTATGAGGCGCTGATTGCCGGCTTGAAGCTTGCTTTGGAAATGAGGGTGGAAAATTTGACCATATTTAGTGATTCGATGTTGGTGGTTTGGCATGTTAGAGGAGGGTTTCAGGCTCGAGGCCCTCGCACTGACTTATACATGAGGTATGCACAGGAATTGATAAGGAGATTCAAGGAGGTAAATTTGGAGCAGATTCCTAGAACAGAGAATGCTAATGCGGATGCACTGGCTAAGCTAGGTTCTCAAAGGGAAGCTACCTTACTGGGAGTTATTCCTTTAGAGGTTCAGATTCAGCCAAGTATTTCAAAAGTTGAGGTTTTGAACATGGAAGCTACGGTGGAGGAACATTGGATGACCCCAATTGTGAAGTATATCACTCAAGGAGTTGTGCCTTCAGATAAGAATGAAGCTCGAAAATTGAAATATAAAGCGGCAAGGTATGTAATTTATGAAGGTATCTTGTATAAGAGGGGTTTTAATAGGCCTTTGCTGAGGTGTATTTCTGGAGATGAATGTGAGTATATCATGCGTGAAGTGCATGAAGGGATTTGTGGTAACCATTTTGGAGGAACCTCTTTGGCACACAAAATACTCCGTCAAGGGTATTATTGGCCAACCTTGCAAGGTGATGCTCACAAGTACACTCGAGCATGTGACCGCTGTCAAAGGTTCGCAAAGTTAGGTGCCAACCCAGCTACGCTTCTTAAGCCTCTCACTAGCCCTTGGCCTTTTGCAGTTTGGGGGATAGATTTAATTGGGGAGCTTCCCAAAGGAAAAGGTGGAGTAAAATATGCGGTTGTTGCAGTAGATTACTTCACAAAGTGGGCTGAAGCAGAGCCTTTGGCCACCATAACTGCTGCCAAGTTGAAGGAATTTGTGTTTCGAGCTATAGTTTGTAGGTATGGAGTACCTTATAAGCTTATTTCGGACAATGGGAAGCAGTTTGACAGCAAGGAGATGCGAGGTTTGTGTGAAGACCTTGGAATTCAGAAGGGGTTCTCAGCTGTTTGTCACCCCCAGAGTAATGGTCAGACAGAAGCTGTGAACAAGATAATAAAACATACTTTGAAGGCCAAGTTGGAGGAGCGAAAGGGAAACTGGCCAGAGGAGCTTCCAATGGTGTTGTGGTCCTATAATACCACTCCAAGAACGACAACAGGTGAATCTCCATTCACCTTAGCGTATGGATGTGAAGCTATGGTGCCTGTCGAAATTGGAGCTGGTTCATTTAGAAGGGAAAATTATAACCCTGAGGACAATGAAGTGAATCATCGTTTGTACCTGGATCTGGTTGAAGAAGTACGTATGAATTCACAACTGAAGCTGGCTGCATATCAGCAGCGTACACGGAAGTACTTTGATAAGAAGGTTCGAGCTCGCCCGTTAAAGGTGGGTGATTTGGTTTTGAGGAGGGTGCTACCCAATATGAGGGTACCTGGTCATGGTGCGTTCGGAGCCAATTGGGAAGGACCATATCGTGTAAAGACGGTTCTTTGGGAAGGTACTTATCATTTAACTGATTTGGATGGGAAGCTGATTCCTAGGGCATGGAATGCCGAGCATTTAAGGAAATATTATCAGTAGGTGTGTTTTTCAGGTAATATTTTCAAGTAGACCTCTTTCAGGTATAGGATTAATAAAGGTAGCTTATTAGTTCTAGCTGCCATCTTTAGGAAAAGTAGATGACGTGATTTTGTCTTGCCATGCTCGGGGGGTAGTGCATGTACACCTCACCGATAGGAAATATCATGAATTTTGCTTCTATGAGGCCAATAAAGTTGTTGCTTTCTTATAACATGTTCTGTCTTAAAGTTATGTTGTGTTTCCTTGTGAACTTTATGGAATAAGTATGGAATTGCATGCATGAATATGTGAATTTAAGTTCTTCGTCATAATTGTTAGTATGTCAAAGAACTCGGGGGGTAGTAAGTTATACCACCTCCCTTTAGTTATTTGCATGATCCTAGGAGGATAAAACATGGAATAAAAAAATAATAAAAAAATTTATTATTAGGTAATGAATTTTGGAATGGATTATGGTACATAAAGAACCTTACGGGAAAAGGTTCGTAAAACTGGTATATCTATGGTGAGGTTCCAATTTGGAAGCTGTTTTGGAAGTATGTTATCAGGATCATGTAGATCCCAGGGAATCTGGGCACATGAAGAGCCAAGGGATAAGGATATATCATGTAGGAGCCAAAATTCAGGCTGCATGAAATGGAGTAGCATATATAAAAATTGATAACAAGCTCCAGCTGGTTAAAAAAGTGAAGCTCATATAGGGGGCACATTTTGTTCATATTTCTGGAGAAGGATTTTAATGGATTCCTGTCACAAAATAAAATAAGGTCATATGGGAACCAAGGCATTGGCCATGTGATGCTTCTCTATGTGGAAAGTCTAGCTGCGAGCAAATGGGAAGCTCCACCTTATCTCGGGATTTTACACATATATTTGGATATTCATTCATAAGGCTCTTATTATACATCAAACGGAATACTTTATACATGGAAAAAGGATTGGTTGGATCTTAAATTACTACGACAAAAAAAAGAAAATGGATGAAATTATGGTAAGGGAAGCTTCATAATATACATGAAGAAAAGGAATGGTTATTGGTTTCAGAAATGAATCGTACCCTATGTGGTCTTAAATAATTTGGTACATTCGGATTACTTATATCAAAATGAGAAATGATTACTTAACAGGAAATGTTAAGATAGGGATTTATATCAACATACATTCGTAATGAGCTTGACACTTTTATGAAGCTCACTTGGCTACGGGTAAGCAATTCACATCCTGGTATAGGTATGTGCCTTACCACTGGAATGCTTATGCTTAGTAGGTAATTTCATATGGGCAGTACAATAATACATAAACAAAAAATGCATAATTAAGGGAAACCAGAGTTATGAGTTACATCTTGTGAGGCAGTACGAGGAGCCCACGACCTCATAAATTCAAAGTTAATGGCCATCAAGGCCGTTCAAAAGAAACTTTAAAGGTTTAAACCCACGCAGGGGTAGGAAGATTCTTCAATAACAAAAGGATTAAGGAGTAGGAGTTTCAGGAGATACCTGAGTTGTTGGAACAGGAGGAATAGAAGCATCTGCCTTAGCTTCAACTGTCTCTTTTGAGGGAACCTCCGCCTCTTTCTCCTTGTCAGTTGGATCAACAGCATCCACCTTATCTGCAGCAGCTTCCTTCTTCTTAATGTCCTCCACAGCTTTCACTGCATCTTCACCTAGCTGGGACCAATCAAGATCAGGAAATTTGAGATAGGTGGATTCAATGTAGTCATTGATGGCTGCATTATAGCCAACATCATAGGCTTTCTTCCTTTTCTCCTTCTGAACGGACCTTTCCTGGGCGAATTGGGTATTCATAGCTTCCATCTTTAGCTCTAGCTCATGAATCTTTTTGGCATTAGAGGAAACCAATTCTTCTTTTTCTACATCCAGGATGGCAACAGAGTTGGATAGCTGATCACGTTCCTTTAGCAACTTAGTTTCAGCAGTTTTGAGTTTCTTGTTGGCATCAAGGCACTTCTTCTTCTCGTCGTCCTTGGCCTTAATGACTGATTTAAGTTGTTTTATTTCTTCAGCAAGTTTTTGATCACCTCTGGCTGTCTCCACAATTTTTTCACCATGTTTAAGGTAATGGAAAAGACTTTGGGCATTGGCTTGAAGGGCAGCTTTTGCACCCTCAGCTAGAGACATCTTGTCCCAGGCAGTTACGGCTTCCTCGGGGATTTGATTCCCTGTCATTTCAAAAAAATATTGCATATGAGAATTGAAGTTCTCAATCTCTAGAGAGGATGACATTCTGGTTCTCTTGGTAGAACGAGAGCCAGGAGCCTGAGTTCGTTCTGTGGCAGGTGGGGGAAGCTTCCTCTTCGAAGAGGTGGATGATTTTTCCAAGAGTGGAGAAGGAGCTTTGACTCTTGAGATTGGAGTAGCTGCAATGGGGGTGACTGTTTCTTCATCATCTTCAAACATTTCTTCATATTTGGATGGCTTCTTGATGAAAGAGGGAATCCCTGAAGCCATGTCTGCAAGATTCAAATAATATGAATGGTGGTTAGTAAATCATGAATTACGAAACAAGGAAGGATAAAATTGCTATAAAGCATATATAAATTAATGACATGAATAGGGAAATAAACAGCTGCAGCTGGTTGGAGTTAGGGTACCTTTCCCAGGTATAAAATCACAACTCATAAGGTTATCGTGAGTTAACAGACTGAGGCCATTTCCCAATTCAGCTGATAAATTCAATGCTTTTACAGCACGTTGGAGAGCTATGCCTTTTAGGGTGGTCTTGGTAGGAATATTTGGTGAAAGATTGAAGTCTGTTTTTAATTGAGGACAATCATAACAATAAAGAAACTGTTTAAGCCAATCATTCATTCCTTTCTTACAGCTTTTGAAACACTGGCCTTCGTGAACGCTCCAAGCAGTCAGGTAGAAGAAACCTGAATTTCTTCCAGTTGGCTTTAGTTGGTAGAAATACCCTAGCTCTCGAACAGACAGGGTCTTGTTAAACTCTTTATGGTATAAAATGAACATACATATCGCCATGCGATAGGAGTTGATGGTAAGTTGAATGGGGGCTATGTCATAATGCTCAATAATTTCTTGGATGAAGGGGTGTAAGGGCAAAGATAACCCCAGTTTAAAAAATTGAGCTGACAAAACAGCTCTAGGTAATGATTGTCCAGGTTCAAACATGTCAAACCTATGGCATCTTTCTTCGGGAGAGGGAACAACCAAGGAGCAACCTATATGGTGTGATTGGGTCAGTTTCTTTAACAAAGAAGCAGTCATGGAGGTACTCAAATTCTCACAGGATAAGGTGGCAAGAGGTTTTTCCAAAGTACTATTTTCTAAGTCATCTGTTAAAGAGTCTGTTTTAAGAAGAATTGCAGAGGTAGTATGTGAGGGGGTAGCTTTCGTAGAGGAAGCTTCATCAGCAGTAGATTCTTGAGGAAGGTTTGGTGTTGTTGATTCTAATGACAATTGTTCATCTGAAGAGGCTATAAGGATAGCAGGACGGGTATCTTTGGTTTTATGGGAAAAAAGGTTGGTACTTAAAGAACGAGTTTTTGAGTGATCGATTAGTTTGACCTTGGAACGGGTCCTGGTACTTATGGTGAAAGATGGGTTAATTCTGAAAGTTGGGTTAAAGGGAAGCTGGTCTATGTTAGAAGGTTCTGGGGAGTGGGTCGTCTCCTCAGAGGTGGAATGCTGGGAGCTAGCTGCAGCTGATCCACCTGACATCTGCACAAAGTGAAGCAGGATGAGGAGGTGATCAGTGAGTTTCCCAAGTGAGGTGTTTTTACAAGTGTGTGTGGATAAGCACATACAAGCAATTGGGGAACAAAGAAAGGCCAGGTTCGTCTAAACAGCTAGCTGGATACAGGTACGCCTATTAAGGAATCTTAACTGTTTTTCTTAAATTGGGTACTCATATATGATGCATATATTACTTATACAAGTTTAGTTAAAAACAAGGATTGGTACATGCATTATAACAACAAACAATAATTGGTTTCTGGAAAAAGAGGATTACACATGGATTTTTATGAAAACATATAATATTGGTGGGTTTTACAAGCACAGATCGGTACGATTTGGATTCTAGGGTTTTGTTACTAGAAAATATCGTGGTTGTAAAAGGAGAACACTTGGTCTGAGGGCAATCTATAAGGCAAACAACATAATAAGATGATTCGTGTAACAATGGTAAGGGTATGTGTCAAAATGTGCATGTACAAGTTTAGATTGGAATCAAATTAAAACATGCAATTGGGAAAACAATAGTAAACTGATTCAGTGAAAGGGGTAAGAGGAATCATACCTTAAGGATAGTCGGAGGGTTTAGAGTTGCCGGAGTCTGAAGGTATCACCGGGTTGATCCGCCTGAGTTGAGCTGCTCGTGAGAAGGTGAACCGGTGGGAGAAGAAGAGAGTTTGTGTTTGTGATAAAAGAAGGAGGATGAGAGGATGTGAATATATATAAAAAAGGAGTAGCGTATAAAAAAAGAAATATGAAGTGAAAAGAGTTATTGTTGCTTTGGAACATGGAACGGTGGAAGCTATATGAATGGAGGGCACGGTTTTCGAGGAGAAATGAGAGTCCCGGTATGATGTTAATTGAAGAGTTGTTTTTTCAAAATTAATTCGTGGATATTTATTCAGGGTATTAAAATGTTGATCTTTCTAAAGGGAATTATTGAGAAGAAAGTATTCCCTGGAAGGGGTTTAAATTAGGTGAACCTGTGTTCGGAAAGTTTGTTTTATTTTTCTCTGAATTCATTAAATGTGGAAACGGTTTAGGTTTTAATTTAAAGGAAATCATGAGATTTCTGGGTGGAGTTTTACTGGCTTGATTGTGGCAAGGTTATTATGAAACGCATGAGATATTAGAATGAAATGTTGGAGCTGGACATAAAAGGCGAAGCTGAAGCTGAGAGGAGATGGCAAGGTTCCTTGTGTATTTTATAGCTACAAGGAACCGGGGGGTAGTTGTTGTGCCCAAAATTTGTAATGGGCTTAGTTTTGGGCCCATAGATGTTGAAGGCCTTATAAGGTGTTTAAAATGTAGGAACGAGTTTGCAGGAAGAAGGGAGGTGTACCTCTAGAGGGAAGCTCTGGAGGTGGAGGTTCACTTTTTAGGGAAGCTGCGCAGGTTCAGGTGTACTCACAGGCTCCACCTCTGCAGATTCGAATGGATAAGGATTATCTCCTAAATAATAGGAGGCGTAAATTGAGTCCTTTTAACAGTCTATTTCATGGAGGAATACGTTTCTAAATATGATAATTATTATATTTGTGATATATGTATGGAATTATTGTAGGATTGGGCTTTGGGAGTCCTATTTCGAACAGGACTCTGTTAAAGGGCTAGCTGATTAAAGGATAAGGCTTATATCTATACAAACACTTCGAGATAAACACTGGAGGGAGGATGAAACTCTATCATTTTCGTGGCTTAATGAACAAGGAAAGGATTCCTAACCTAAAAGAACTACATTAGGGCTTGATTCCTATAAATAGGATATGTAGGCAATTAGCAAGGGGTTCGGTTTTTACTTTATATATACACAAGGCACGTGTACCCTGGGTAATCAGATTCTGGGCATATTTTGGCCGGAAGTCTTTGCCATTATTGTCCGGTGACCTTGCTAATCCAGCCCTTTAAACACTATACACCATTATTAGGTTCAGCTGTCCTGTTTCTTACCAGCTGTTTTACCAGTTTTGTATCCGAAAACCAAGGATAATCTCTATTCTTACGGCGAGGCTTTCTCGGGGTGTTGTGTGAATTTTTTGCACAACAAATATCGAGTGGGATTCAATAACAATTATTTTGGGAAGTTTAAAACTAGGTATATTTAATTAAAATTTTTAAATACTTTAAAACCTAATGGTATTTAATTTTGATTTTAAAAATTTGTTGACATATGATGATTTTTGGAAACTTGATAATTTTTTTAGATAGATTTAAATGAATTTTTTAGTGAATTTTATTTTTTTTAAAATCTCAATAAATTTACGAGTTTTGAATGATTTGTCTTTGTCATTTTTTTTCAGGAAACTCGGGAAAATAAAACAGAAAAAGCAAGGCAATCTGATTAGAAAAAATAAATGAGGGACTTTGATCAATTTTAAATTACCATAGCAAGCATGCTGAATTTGGAAACGCAATATGTGAAAATCTATTTGAATAATGCTATACCACCAAAAAAAGAAATCCAATTTTTTTTCTAATTAATGCGATATCATTGAATTGGCTTCCATGAGATGAAAAATATGGAAAAATTTTGGAATTCAATATTCTATTTATAAAGTTAGAATCGAAATTTTAATTAATTCTATATGTATGTGGACGCGGTTCTACAAAATTAAAGGATTTACACATCTTGCACAAGTGCAGCTCTACAAGCTTGTGGCAAAAAGAAAAAAGTGCTGCAACATGAATATTGTTAGTAATTCCCGTTTCCTGTTTTTGCGTAAATTAAATACGGATATTATAACAGTCAATAATAATAATAGATATTGACAGATGAACACCAAGATTTATACGTGGAAAACCCCCTTAAGCCAAAGAGGTAAAAACCGCGGGACCTGCTCCGAATGTTTCCACTATAATGATAATAATGGTTACAATATTCTCTCTCAAGTTTACGAAGTAACACTTGAGGCACAACTGAATAGAAATACAGTGATTCACTACTCCTTCGGTATTGGACCGGATAACCTGGACGAACTCCCTTTGTAGCAACTACAACAGCTGGACGAACTCCTAATGCTGCAGCGGGATAGATTCCGATGGCTGCAGCCTGACACTCACACAAACTCCCTCGAAACGAAAGAATAGAGTAGCACGAGGGCCCCCTATCTTGACCTGTTTGAAACTACCACAAGGTAAGTTTCCTACTAGACGGACTATCTAGCAGCTATATGTACTAAGAAGTATGAGAAGAAGAAGAGATTTTGGTGTGTTAACTAATGAAGGGGAGAGGGGGTATTTATAAGAGGGGGGTTGTAGTAGGTGGGGGGGTTGGTGAAGAGTTGGTGGTGAGTTGAAAAGAAAAACTAGGCCGGCTGCCTAACAATCTCCCCCTCTTTTTAAACTCACAGCTCATCACTTGCACTCCATACTGAATGATATGCTAACTGGTTTATTCAAGTCAGTTTAAAATGTCCCGCCAATGGTATGCTAACTGGTTTAGCATCATCAATATTGAACCTTTTCAATACCCGTTCAATATATCCCTGTTGTGAAAGCCACAACCTCCGAGTTGTTCTGTCACGAACAATCTTCATCCCTAGGATTTGTTTTGCTCGACCCAAGTCTTTCATATCAAAGAACTTGGACAAATCTTCTTTCAGCTTGCGGATCATGTTAGCATCTTGGCCGACCACTAACATATCATCAACATAAAGCAGTAGGATAATGGAGTTACCGTTAGGAAACCTTTGCACATAAGCACAGTGATCGGATGCAGTTCTCCTGAACTTATGATTCCTCATGAATGAATCAAACTTTTTGTACCACTGTCTTGGCGCTTGCTTAAGCCCGTATAAACTCTTCTTGAGTTTACAAACCATGTGCTCCTTCCCTTTCACTTCAAATCCTTCTGGCTGGTGCATGTAGATCTCTTCCTTCAAATCTCCATGAAGGAATGCAGTTTTCACATCTAACTGCTCAAGCTCAAGATCCATGCTAGCCGCTAATCCGAGAACTGTTCGGATTGTTGTCATCTTTACAACCGGAGAAAAGATTTCATCGAAATCAATGCATTCCTTCTGTGCAAAGCCTTTAACCACCAAGCGTGCTTTATACTTTACAAGCTTTTCATCATCCCTTTTTACTTTGAAGACCGATTTGTTCCTCAAAGCCTTCCGTCCTCTCGGAAGTGTAGTCAACTCATAAGTTCCATTCTTGTTTAAAGAATCCATCTCCTCTTGCATTGCTTTTAACCAGCAATTGCTTTCTTTATGAGTCTTGAATTCCTCAAAGGTCTCGGGCTCCCCCTCATCAGCAATTAAGATATACTCGGATGAAAGATATCTTCCTGATGGTCTCCGTTCTCTCCTAGAACGTCGTGGCTGAGTTTCTTCAGCTTCAGGCTGAGGCGGTAGCTCCCCCTGCTCAGCAGCCTCATCATCTGCCGTATCATCTCCATCATCTTCTAATGTATCTGGATTTCTAGCTTGCCTTGGTTGTTGAGTGCTCCCAAAATTCTCATAATTTTGAGACTCATGGAAAACCACATCTCTGCTCCTGAATATCTTCTTCGATTCAGGATTCCACAACCGATACCCGAACTCTGGATCCCCGTAGCCAACGAGAATACACGGAGTTGATTTATCTTCAAGCTTTGTTCTATGCTCCTTTGGGATGTGTGCAAAAGCCTTGCATCCAAACACCCACAAGTAGGAATAGGAAACATCCTTTTCTAACCAGATCTTCTTTGGAATCTCAAAATTCAGAGGTGTCGATGGAGATCGATTGATCAAGTAGCAAGCTGTTCTTACAGCTTCTCCCTAAAATGACTTTGGCAATTTAGACACTTTTAACATGCATCTGACTCGTTCAGCAATGGTGCGGTTCATTCTTTCCGCAACGCCATTCTGTTGTGGAGTGCCAAGAACTGTTCTTTCATGCCGGATACCATGCTTTGCAAGATACTCTTTAAACTCTTTTGAAGTGTACCCCCCCCCCCCCCCCGTTGTCACTGCGAAGGCACTTCAGTTATTTCCCTGTTGATCTTTCAACCATGGCATGAAACTTCTGGAAGTACTCAAACACTTGATCTTTGGATTTGAGTATCTTAACCCACACCTTTCGAGATGCTTCATCAATGAAGGTAACAAAGTACCTATTTTCGCTTAAGGAATCCACCTCAAACGGACCACATACATCAGAATAAACTCTTTCTAACAGCTTCGACTTTTTCTTCAATGGACTGCTAAAAGATACTCTATGTTGTTTCCCGAATAAACAATATTCGCACGGCTGCAATGCAGTTCCTTTAGCAAATGGAATGAGGGATTTCTTTTCTAGAATCTGCAGCCCTTTCTCGCTCTTGTGACCAAGCCTCTTGTGCCACAAACTTGCTGAAGCTTCATCTTCAACTGTATTCAACTCATTTGAACACATCGTCACTTGTGTCTTGTACAAAGAGCCACAAGTGGAACCTCTTGCAACCACCAACGAACCCGTAGTAAGCTTCCACCTTCCACCACTGAAGGTATTTACGTACCCCTGCTTGTCTAGCACCATGCCAGAAATCAAGTTGAGCCGTAAGTCCGGAACATGCCTGACATCTTTCAAACTCATTGAACAACCCGTGTTTGTCTCAATACAGATGTCACCAATGCCTGCGATTTTTGACTGATCTGAGTTACCCATTCTTACAGTACCAAAGTCCCCTGACTTGTACGTCGTAAAGAATTCCTGAGTGGGTGTTGCATGATACGTTGCTCCAGTATCTATCACCCATTCGACCTTCTGATCATCAACATGTAAGCATTTTTCTTCCCCAAAAGAAAGGATCACAACATCTTCTGTCATAGCAGCTGTTTTACTTTTCTCCGCATGTTTCCCTTGCTGACCATTGTTTTGTTGCTTGAGCCAGGCCCTACAATCCTTTTTGTAATGACCCTTCTTCTTACAATAGTAGCATTCAACATTGGCATTTGATTTGCCACCGGAATTCCTAAAATTCCTGCTTTTACTACGCCCTCCGTTTGTCTCCCTGTAGTTGCTTCTACCCCTGTTCTCAGTAACAAGAGCCTGAGAATCTTGGCTGACTCCTTGTTGTTAGGAATATGTTGTAGTTGATGATAACTTAACATTCAAGCAAAATTGTATAAGTCAAGTTTTGTAACTATCAACGGATAAGACTTTATAACTCTATTCGTTGACAGGTAGCTCATCAACGGATGAGGTTTTGTAGCATACTGCAATATCTCTATTTATCAGTTGATAGTGTTTTTATTCAGAGTCATGTTGACCATCAATGGATAGGCAGAATAGGGTAGCCAATTGTAAATAAGCTATGCTATGTAATTCTGTCTAAGTGAAAGTGTATCAACGGATGAGAACAGGGCTCTATCAACGGATACAACTCAAATCTACTCTATCAACGGATACAGCTCAAACTACCATCAACGAATAACTGTGCACAACATCAACGGATAATCATTATCACTTTATCCTATGCTAGCTGGGAATTAGTAGTTGATAAGGACATGTTTGACTGACAGATCACATGGGTTGATAGTAGGTATAAAAAGCAGTATGGCAGCCATACTTTGGAAACATAGAAGAAAGAAGCATTCCATTTACACAGTACATACAAGAAAGGTGCAGGGGACATATCTGTTCACAAGGACAACCTTTCGGCTACATGTGGATTTGGAGTGGAGTAGCAAGTCAACTTGAATTAGATTAATATTATCTTATTCCTGTAGTACTTGTAAACTTGGGATATATAACCAAGTGTAGCAACTCTTTAAAAACTAAGAAAACAGACATATTTGCTTAGGGTTTCTTGAATATTCTTAGAAGCAAAGAGTTGTAAAAACAGAAGCTGTGTATATTTGTATCACAAAGTTTTCTTCAAATAAAAGTCTCAGGTGGTACATTTAACCACCTGATTTTTTATGTGTTTGTGAACCATTTCTTATTCAGCAATTATTCCCTTATAGATTTCTGTGGTTTTTATCAGAAATTTATAACTATCAAGAATTGTATTCAACCCCCCCTTCTACAATTATACAAGTATGTAATCTGGGAATTGCTATTAAGAGATTCTGGCTTTGATCTAATTGGCTATTTAGATGCAGACTATGCAGGTTGCAGAATTGATAGGAAAAGTACTACAGGCTCCTGTCAATTTCTGGGGAACAGGCTTGTGTCATGGTTCAGTAAGAAACAGAACTCAGTCTCCACCTCTACAGCCGAAGCTGAGTACATTGCTGATGGAAGTTGTTGTGCACAGATTCTTTGGATGAAAAATCAACTTATTGATTATGGTCTAAAAGTTGAGAAGATTCTAATTTTCTGTGACAACACAAGTGCTATTGCCATCATAGAGAATCCAGTGCAACATTCGAGAACTAAGCATATTGACATCAAATACCACTTCATTAGAGAGCATGTGATGAATGGTACAGTAGAAATGCACTTTGTGCCAAGTGAAATGCAGCTTGCAGATATCTTCGCCAAGCCTCTTGATGAATCTTCATTCACAAGGTTGGTAGGTGAACTAGGTATGCTTAACTTTTCATAATTCCTAGTGGTATCTAATCATACTGCATTGCAGCTAGAAATGTGTTTTGATTTACTTGAGAATTAAAAACTCTCAGAAATACTCTTAGCAGAAATTTTGTTTAAGGCAAAATTTGCTTATCAACGGATATCCTTTTATCCGTTGGTAGTATAAACACATTACTAGATTTTCGTATGTCAACGGATAACAGGTTGTCCACGTCATCGATGGATAAACTGTTTTCTCAACCGTCCAATCTTTATCCGTTGATATACATATTTCTTTTTATAGCCGTTGGTAAACGTGTATAATTAGTCACGGCTGTACTTCTTTTCATTTATTATCTGACAGTTACTTTTGTCCAATGAGGTAATTACTTTTAATTATTTCATTTTTAATTCTTGAAAAATATAAAAGGCTGTCTTGTGCTCTCACATCTCACCTTTATTCATTTTCAAGAATCTCATTAGTTAACTGCATCTTCTTCACTAAAACTCTCTCTGCAACAAAAGTTCAAACACTTCAATGGCGCCTATTGTTAAGATGATGTCTTCCACTGGGTTTACCTATGAGAAGAACAATTTCGCGGCCTTTGTTGATACAGTGAACGCTCCAGAAGCATATCACACCATGATGAATTTCGTGAAGAGATGCAAACTGTCATATGCTATGACTACCACCACACCCCTCATTCATAAAGTAATTGAGGAAATGTGGACATCGGCTGAATTTAATGGTACTGATGAAACTATCTCTTTTTCTCTTAAGGGTAAAAATTATGTGGCTAATTCTGATGTCTTTACTGCATGTTTAAAATTACCTGAAAATAATTGTACATCATTTCCAACCGATGCTGAAATAGTTACCATGCTAAACTCAAGTGGATATGCATTTAGTACTGATAATTTAGGCAAAATTGTTAGGAAGGGTATGGTTAAAGAATGGAGTTATCTGTGTGATGCTTTCATTAAAACTTTTTCTGGTAAAATTAGTAATTTTGACGCTGTTACTAAAACCATGCTAGTGATGCTTTGTATGCTTTTAACTGATAAATACTTCAACTTTGGCACACTAGTAATGTATGAAATAGCAGCTAAATTGGGTAACAAAGGAACTAGGGGCAAAAATATCTACTTTGCTAGATTTTTGATGCTCTTAGGCCTGCATATGTCAGAGAATGAGCTATCCCTCTCTAACCCGGATAGCAAGTTCAGTTGTTTTGTACAGGAGAAGAGAGTCCTCAGTGACTTGATTCGAATGAATCTGAATGCAGGAGTGCAATTGGTTTATCCACCAATTGTTCAGGTAGCTTCTAATCTTATTACTCCTATCTCTACCCAAATTTCTTTGCCTTCCATTGTCACAATGGAGTCTGTAGTTGTGACCAAACAGGCTCCTACCCAAGTGACTAAATCCAAAATTCCAAAACCACAATCTAAAAGACAAACCTCAGGTGTCTCTCAAAAGGCACCTGTTGCAAAAACTACCAAAACTCTTGAGGGGAGTGTGAAGGTGGTAGTGAGTGGTGAGGGACAGGGTGAACATTAAAGAAGCCCTAAGGATAAGGAAGGTGAGGCAGGTGCAACCAACATTTCAGTTTCTCAAAAGACTGTTAATGAACCTTCAAGCCAAATTCTAGTTACATCCTCTCAACAGGGTGTGACTACTGATTTAAGTTCCATTCCAGGAACACTGCACAAAAGGGCAAGAGACACAGATAGCTCTCACTCAAAAACCTATGGTAGAAGAGTAAAATCCAAAACCATTGGGGAATCACAGGGTGCACATATAGTACAACAAACTGTACCTTCTCAAATTCAGTTTGATGTGACTTCAATAAATGTGGAGTCACAGCCCCTTGATCTTAACCTTCAAATCGATACACATTTTAATCCACCATCACCAACTCCATCTCTGGATGTGGATATGATATCTACATCAATTCCTAATTCTCCATCTTTAAAATTCTTGGAGAAGCCCCACTCAACAATTGGTGGTCATCATCTTTTAGATGATTTGTTGGGCCATCAATCTTCCATTCCTGAATTCACAACACTATCTGTGGCCTCTTCCTTAAAATCAATCACCACAGATTCAGTGTTGGTTTTCACTTCAACGGATACTCTTTTTCCTTCATCAACGGATATCCTTCATCCGTTGACAAGTGTTTCTCCATCAACGGATGTGTCTACAACTAATCATCCGTTGACAGCAATACCTACTA
This sequence comes from Kitagawia praeruptora, assembly GCA_037693485.1. Classification (NCBI taxonomy): domain Eukaryota; kingdom Viridiplantae; phylum Streptophyta; class Magnoliopsida; order Apiales; family Apiaceae; genus Kitagawia; species Kitagawia praeruptora. The sequence goes on along the minus strand of CM075352.1, from coordinate 98,741,445 downwards.
CATCAATGGATACACTTTATCCGTTGACAACTCTCTCTACCACTGCAAAATGTGACATTCCCATGTCAACTGTGGAGGAGTTTGTAGTAGTTGAAACACTTTTAGGAATGAGGGAAGGGAGTGAGAGGCTGCCTTGTGAGCATGCAAAAGGAGAGAAAAACAATGAGAGGCTGACCATTTCTTCCGGTCAGGCAAAAGGAGAGAAAGAGAGTTCCACCTTAGTAGGTGAGGGTGTGAGAGGTGTGAGCCAGGGGGAGCCCCTGATGCAAGAAAAGAGAGATGAGAGGAGAGAAGGGACTACAGGAGAAATAAGGCAGGATGACTCAGCCATTGCAAGTGAGTTAATGGAGGTTAGTGAAGCTTCCAAAGAGATGGAATTTCGACAAGAATATCAGTCAATTATTGACTCCATCTATTTGGATCCTGAAACCTTTACTCATCCTGTTTCTGCCTATCAAGTCATGGCACAACAGGGCAATGTGGAGGCAGAGAAGGCAATGCACCTAGTGCACACCTCAGAATCTCTTCAAAGAGCAAAAGAAGCTTTACAAACCCTGTCTCCAAGTGCTGGAAGTGAAGAATTTGGCAGTGATGACAGTCAAAGTTCAGATGGTGAAGAAATCAATGAGGAGGAGACTCCAGGATGGATGTTTTCCAATGCCACTGAACTTGGGGATCTCAATGTGGAAATCATGAAGCAATATCAATCTGCTAAGGCTGAGCACCAAACTGCAGAACCACAGAGAAAGACTGTTCTTGAGCAGGTTATGACCTCATTGAAATTACAAAAGATGCAATCTGTTATTCAAAGAACACAACAGGAGGAGGTCAAGTCTGCAATTAGAGATATGAAGATAGCACTAGATGCCAGGATTGAGGCACTAGCTCCTACTACCACTCAGAAGGTGCTTTCTAGCAAACTTCTCAAAGAAGATAGCCTGGCTAAGTCTGTTCAGTTTCTTTCCTCCAGAGTGGATAGTATGGAATCTCAAATGCAAACTATCATTGCCAATCAATCAAAACAAACTCAACTACTGGAAATGCTACTTGCAGCTTCAACCCCAACCCTTGATGCTAACAAAAAGGGGGAGAAAATGGGAACAAGCAAAGAAGAGGTTGCAACATCTTCTGGCCAAATTCAAGCTACCAGTAGTAAGATAGCACAGATTGAGGGGGATCAACAGCCAATTGTAGTGGTCAATCCAACAGAGTTTGAAATAAAGGCTTCCCCTGTGAAGAAACAAGTGGCTCTGCCTGAGATTCAAAGTTTAGGAGAAATCTCAGATGGTGAAAGGCAAGCCAGAATAGAAGCTTTGGAAAAGATCAACAAGGAAACTAGTGAAAGAATTCTAAAGACAGAGAGGATGATCAATGAATCAATTGCATCATCTCTGTTTCTTAATGCTCAATCTTCTGCTCCAACAATATCAACCACAATCATGAAGGTGCTCACTCCAAGGGTTGTGGCTCCTACATTCTATGATGCTGAGCCATCATATGTCAAAGAGTTTGAACCAACCATCAATACCAGAGCCTACTCACATCCAAAGGAAAATGGGAAGAACAAGCTTCAGTTAGACTACCCATTTCCCAAGGATGATGAAGAAAAGCTAATGGGAAAGACAATCATGGAGTTCAAAGTGCAGACAAATAAGAGTGTAAGAGATTGGATGGCTGTAATCATAAGAAATGGAAAAGTATTAAATATATCCAACAGCCATCCTAGATTTGTGGAAGCTAAAAGAGAAGAAGTCTCCAGAATCCAAAGGGAAGCTCATCCAAGTACAGAAAATCAACATGAAAACTCAGATGAGGAGCAAGCCAGGCTGGCTCAAGAGTTAATGGATGAGGTAGAGGTTGAAATGAAGGAACCTGAGGAAGTTCCCAAATCCAAACCTAAAAGAAGAAAAGCTAAAACCAAGAGGGTTCTTTCTCCAGAACCCTCTCCAGAAAAAGAAACCACTGGCTCATCAGTACCTATATCTGCAACAGTAATCGACCCAACTGTGAACTTTCATGGTGACCCCATAATGCCTAAAGAAGAACCAATGAATTTTGATTCAATTGAAGTTCCTTCATTCTTGCTGAATCCAAAACAGAAGAAAAGGGCTCCAAAGAAGTAACTTTCAAAGGGACCAGTTCAAGTTGCTAGGGTACCTGCTATTGTCAAACAACCAATCTTGGAAAACAAAGAAGACTTTATCTATCAGGCAGAAATTGAAGAATACTCTGGCATGAATCTATATTTGGATGAATTGTCAGAAGTAAGAGGAATTGACAAGTACAAGAATCAGCCTGAAAGATTAGTGTTTGTCTACAAGGGAGAAAGTCAGAGGACATGGCCATTACAGAAGGTTCTTGGAGAAAATTATCATACATTGACCAAAGTGTTCTCAGCATTCAAGAGACACACAGGGTTCTCTGAGACAACTAGAAGGGAGATAATTAGCAGAATAGAAGAAATAAGGAGAGAATGGAACTCACCCTCAAGTCTACCAAAGAAAATGAAGATCCCATATAATGGACAGAAAATCAACATTCAACCCTTTTGGATGACGGAGTTCAGGGATGAAGAGGGCACTAGGAGATTCTTCAGGTTAGAAGACCAACTGTCAAAGGCTAGTTCTGATTACCTAAGATGGTTACAACTAAAGCTAAATCCAAAAGTTGTTGAAGAAGATACCTTCTATAGGCAACTTCAAGTGCAAATTGAGTCCAACTCTGCCAAGGAAGGAAAGTCAAGGGTGCAGCCAATCAGAGAGAGGAAACATCATTAATCTGCTCAATCTAAAGGAGCACATCTCTGATAAGTTTCTTAAAGCTTTCTCTTTTTAATTTTTGTAGCTTAATACAATGTTTGCATACTGTAGTGTGTATATATCTTTAGGAATGTTTTGTTATCATCAAGGTTCTGAATTTATGCTTTATTGCCATCAAGTATAAATTGGGGGAGATTGTTAGGAATATGTTGTAGTTGATGATAACTTAACATTCAAGCAAAATTGTATAAGTCAAGTTTTGTAACTGTAAACGGATAAGACTTTATAACTCTATTCGTTGATAGGTAGCTCATCAACGGATGAGGTTTTGTAGCATACTGCAATATCTCTATTTATCAGTTGATAGTGTTTTTATTCAGAGTCATGTTGACCATCAATGGATAGGCAGAATAGGGTAGCCAATTGTAAATAAGCTATGCTATGTAATTCTGTCTAAGTGAAAGTGTATCAACGGATGAGAACATGGCTCTATCAACGGATACAACTCAAATCTACTCTATCAACAGATACAGCTCAAACTACCATCAACGGATAACTGTGCACAACATCAACGGATAATCATTATCACTTTATCCTATGCTAGCTGGGAATTAGGAGTTGATAAGGACGGGTTTGACTGACAGATCACATGGGTTGATAGTAGGTATAAAAAGCAGTATGGCAGCCATACTTTGGAAACATAGAAGAAAGAAGCATTCCATTTACACAGTACATACAAGAAAGGTGCAGGGGACATATCTGTTCACAAGGACAACCTTTCGGTTACATGTGGATTTGGAGTGGAGTAGCAAGTCAACTTGAATTAGATTAATATTATCTTATTCCTGTAGTACTTGTAAACATGGGATATATAACCAAGTGTAGCAACTCTTTAAAAACTAAGAAAACAGACATATTTGCTTAGGGTTTCTTGAATATTCTTAGAAGCAAAGAGTTGTAAAAACAGAAGCTGTGTACATTTGTATCACAGAGTTTTCTTCAAATAAAAGTCTCAGGTGGTACATTTAACCACCTGATTTTTTATGTGTTTGTGAACCATTTCTTATTCAGCAATTATTCCCTTATAGATTTCTGTGGTTTTTATCAGAAATTTATAACTATCAAGAATTGTATTCAACCCCCCCTTCTACAATTATACAAGTGTGTAATCTGGGAATAACACTTGTACCTTTCTTCTCATGGATTCACTAAGGATACTCTGCTTAATTGATCGCAAAGTTAGTTGCTCAGTTGGTACATCATTTGTTAGATATAATTGATGTGATTTAATATCAGTGTTTAAGTGTTACAGGTAAAAAGAGTTTAACTTGTTATTGAAAGCAGTCGTAGCAGAGTTTGAGTATACGCTGATAGCTGGAAGCGCAAACGCTGACAGAGGAAAGCGTAAAAACTGCTAGCTGAACACATGGAAGCGCAAACACTGCTGGCTAGGAGAGCAACAGAGTTTGCTAAAGTCTGTCTACTTGAAGCGTCTACAAGTCAACAGAGTTTAAAGATTAATTCAAGATTAATATGGAAGCAATATCTTTGAAGATTGGATAGCTGTGAAAGAGATTGAGTTGACTTAGAAGACGTGTAGCAACCGTAATTGATATCAATTGTATAGCTTAATTTTAGGAGAATCAATTAACGATTGTACGTAGCTGTATATCTTATAAATACAGTTAGGTTAACCCTAGAAGGGTATCCATCGTGAACGAATATCATTCATTGTAACCTAAGCAGCTCTCTGTGATATTTTACATCACTGAGAGAGGAATTATTAATTCCAAACAGTTTTAAGTACTAAAACGTGTGTTCTTGTTATTTACTCATACAGTACTTGATTATATATATATTGTGTATTCGACCTAACAAGTGGTATCAGAGCCAATCTGTTACTTTATTACAGTTAAAGATCCAAAACACAATAGTAATCAATGGCAGAGATTCCTCCTCCATCAGGTTCTGAGAAAGCACCTACTACTGTTAGTAGGTATGAAACAATTAGGGTTCCAATACTCAAGCCATCAGAATATGCAATCTAGAAGGTAAAGATGACCATGTTTCTGGAAGCCACAGATCCAGAATATCTTGATAGAATTTATGAAGGTCCTCATAAACCTACAAAATTAACTGCTGCTGCTGCTGGTGAGGAATCAAAGGTGGTTCCTAAGGAAAAGAAAGATCTAACTGCTGAGGATCTTTCATCTATTGCTAAGGATGCCAAAGTAAGGCACTTACTTCACAGTGCTCTTGACAATGTTATGTCTAACAAAGTGATTAACTGCACAACTGCAAAGGATATTTGGGATGCACTTGAGGTTAGATGTCAAGGAACTGCTGCAATTAAGAAGAATAGAAGGAACATACTCACACAGGAGTATGAGCATTTCGAGGCAAAGTCTGAAGAAACCATGACAGAAACATTTGACAGATTCTGTAAACTGATCAATGATCTATCATTGGTTAACAAAGAATATGATCTAGAAGACTCGAATCTCAAGTTTCTTCTCTCTCTTCCTGAAAAGTGGGATGTGAAAACAACCACTATAAGAGACAACTATGATCTTGTTGATACTAAGATTGATGAAATCTATGGACTGCTCAAGACTCATGAATTGGAAATGGAGCAGAGAAATAGAAGATCAAGCAGGAAGTCAAAGTCTGTTGCTCTGAAAGTTGAAGAAAAATCTTCAAAGAAAGAAGCATCAAGGAAGAAGGCAAAAGGAAAAGCCTTGGTCATCCATTCAGAAAGTGAGTCATCAAACACTGATGTTGACTCGAACACAGATGGATCATCTGATTCTGAAGATGATGAAGAGATGATGCAAATGGCTGCATTGATGGTAAAGACCTTCAAGAAGATGGGATTCAAGAACTTCAAGAAGGGAAATAGATTCTCCAAGGATTACTCAAAGTCTGACAAGAAAAATTTTAGAAAATCTGAGGGAAAGGACTTCAAATCTGGTAAGAAAGATAAATCTGAGATTCAATGCTACAAGTGTAAGGAGATGGGTCACTATGCTCCTGAGTGCAAAAAGGGTAAAACTGAAAAGGCACTATACACCAAAGGCAGAGACTAGGCAGACACCTCAGATTCAGATGAGGAGGTGAACTATGCACTCATGGCCTCTACTCAGAATGAAGATTCTGAACTAAAGGTACCTCCAACTACCTATGCTTATAATATTGATAATATAACTGAATTTAGAATTTATCTTAAGGCATTACATATCAGTTATAGGGATCAGACTTTAGAAAATGAGAGAATCAAAAGTGAGTGTTCTCAACTCAAAGAAAGAAATAAACTTGTTGAGGAACAACTTGAAAACATGAATAAAATTCAGAAAGAAAGAGATGATGTTGTGTTTATAGAACAGGAGTTGCTAGGTAAGTATAAGCAACTAGAATCTGAATTGGGGGATGCAAAGCACATTATTAAAACTTGGACACATTCTGGAAAAGACACTCAAGAGGTCTTTCAATCAGACACAGTAGGTCTAGGTTATTCTGAGGATGATGTGCTTAGGTTTCAGAATACAGTCAAGATAAGACCACCTCTTTCTTCTAAGAAATTTGGAACATTTGTTCATGGTACTGTTAAAACTGAACATGGAGCTGATGAAAGTGAGCCAGTAAAAACCTGTGTCAAACAGGTTAATATTGGTTCAATGACAGATAAATAACTCAAGCATAAGCTTAAAGAAATAAAATCTGTCAACAAACAGAGAATGTCTAGGAAAAACAGAAATGGAAAGGTAGGCATAACATCAGGAATTAAGCCAATGCTTGCTACATTTGCACCTAGAAAAACTTGTCATAATTGTGGTAGCACTAATCATCTTGCTAGTTTTTGCAGGAAGAACAAAGACATTAATTCTTTACCCTCCAAATCTGGAGTGAAAAAGAATAATGTCAAACCAAGACCACAAACTCTGTGCAAACATTGTGGAAGTAGTTGGCACTCAATTTATACTTGCAAGAATTATCATGCTATTTATCATAATTATTATGAACTGAAACCTAATTTGAAATGGGTTAAAGTTGATTCTGCAAGTACTAAGTGTTAGAGGTCCAATCTCTTAATGGGCCGAACCATTAGCCCAACATTAAGCCCAAGGAATAAAACAACCTGTTTTCCATTTACAGTCACATGATTGTCAGTGGCCGACCGTGGCCATGATGAAAGGTCTTTCACCTTTAAACGGTCACATGGTCCATGATCCAAAAGAATATTTGATACTCTGGAAAGCAGATCTACATCTCAACAACTGCAAGGAAAATAAGTATAAAAGGAGGTAAGATTGTTCATAAAATCCATAACTACACACACAACAATACAGATTCTCTACGTTCAAATTACCTTACAAAAAACCGACTAACTTATTCTCACACCGGAGGTGAATCGGGGGGATCCACCCTCGCATTCTCTTTCTGCAGGCCCTACCGAACGAAGCCCGGGAGAAATCTGGTCGTAACATTTGGCGCCGTCTGTGGGAACGTAGAGATATACTCGTATAAAAAAACCTACCAGAAAACTATGACGATTGAAGAAACACCCGTCAATGATAGCAGTACCGTGGCTGGAAACAGTCGTTCCGTTCCTCCTACATTTCCGAGAACAACCCCACCCATTCCCCCAAGGCTGCTAAACTTTGATGAAGAAGGAGATATGCCAACCCCCGAAGAACAACAAGAGATGCTCGCGAAATGGAGAGAGCAACAAAAGGCGAAGGGGAAGCATAAGGAGATGGAAAAAAACAAAGAAACTGAACGTCTGGCAAAAAGAAGGGAAGCCGATCGTTTGAGACTAGAAGGCCTAAAGCTCCGAAGAGAAGAAATCGAGTTGCAGGAGAAGTCACTACGTGAGGCCCTCGAAGCCGAAGAACCAGAGCTCGAAGAAGATCGGAGAGAAAAACGAATTAGGAACGACGATGATGAATCTGGACAGTCCGAATCTTATTCAAAACGTACCCGATCAAAGGCACTCGACTCATCCGATTCGGAAGAAGGTCCCCACACTGACGACCGAATCCGAAGGCTAGAGAAAGTTATGTTCGGAGAGAAAAAGATCAGCCATGAACCTATAATCACCGAAGAGGTAGAGCAGTTTCGGCCGCCACCCGGAAGGCAGTTTCCAAAAATGCACGAATTTAACGGAAAAGGTGATCCAGAAGACCACTGTGAGAAATACGAATCACTCATGACTGGTATGGGGCATTGTGATATGATGCTTTGCAAAATGTTCAAAACTTATCTCAAAGGAAACGCGTCCATGTGGTATCGATCGCTCAGACCCAGGTCGATCGCCTCGTACGAACAAATCAAGAAGAAATTTTTAAGGCACTACTCTCATTTATGCCGAAGAGAGAAAGATACAGAGGCCCTGATTCATTGTAGACAGGGGCCGAACGAAGATCTAGGCGATTACTTGGCGAGGTTCAAAGAGGAGGCTGGAATGGTCACCAATTTAGATAGAATAAAAGCGGCAGGGTTCCTTGCCGCCGGCCTAGACCCCATTAAAGGCAAGAAACTCCGATCCTCACTCTACGACGTACCTCCCAAAAATTTGAACGACATTTATCTCAGGGGAGAAGCAATTAGAAGGAAAATTGAATCGATCGGGGGATACAAAGAAAGCAAGAGAAATGTCCCCGATCGAGACGACAGGAAAAACGATAGAAGAGACGACCGAAGGGGTCGAGGCGATGTTAAAAGTAGATTGAATGACACAAGGCCTGATAAAGGGGCCGAACGAAGGCGGGATAGAGATAATGCTGTGTTCACACCACTTAACACACCCATCTCAAAAATTCTCCATGAAATAAAGGGTAAGCCTGGGTTCGTTCGACCACCCAGGCTAAAGACCCCTGAAAGCAGAAGGGACGAGAACAGACACTGTGAATACCATCAAGATAAAGGTCATAACACTGACGAGTGTTACCACTTGAAGAAATTAATTGAGAGAATGATAAAAGACGGAGAATTGACAAAGTTCGTCCAAGATCTGAGAAACAAACTTGGACCGAAGGAGAGAAAAAGGGAAGACAAGGAAGCCGAAGGATCTGAAAAGTACAGAGGTGAAGTTCGAACAATCTCCGGAGGAACCATACTGGATCGGGACAGCAAATCAGCCCGAAAGAGGTATGCAAGGCAAATCTACAACCTTTACCAATCAACTGCAGCCAAACAACCACTTCCGATCTCATTCACGGAAGACGATTTCGAAGACGTAATATGGCCACATGAAGACCCACTCGTTATAAATCCGGTGATAGGGGAGAACAAGATCTGGAAAGTATTGGTGGACGAAGGAAGTTCAGTCAACATCTTGTATCACCGGACCTATTGCAAAATGAACTTGGGGGGCGAACAACTAGAGCCATGCCATGAAGCACCGCTATACGGCTTCGGTAATCAACCTGTACCGATCGAAGGAACTATAACACTGAACGTCTTATTAGGAAAAGCACCATTCACAACGGTGAAGGAAGCGAAATTTTACGTTGTTAGAGTCGACAGCCCGTATAATGGGATCCTGGGAAGACCGGCTTTATCCCTATTCCAAGCTGTGTCATCTATCCCTCACTTGAAATTGAAATTTCCAACCGAACACGGGATCGGAGAAATGAGAGGCGACCAAAAAGCCGCACGAATCATTATGTTAGAAGACCTAGAGAAGGAAAAAGATGTCGAAATGACCGAAGCCGGGAAAAGGAGGAGAAATGAGGCCGAAACAGGAGGCAGTCACCAACTACTAAATATTGAGTTGGAGAAATTTGGAGCCGACCTGTCAAATCCGATAGCCGAACCGGCTGTCGAAACCGAAGAAGTTGAATTGTACGTAGGCCAAGCGGGGAAGATGATTCAGATAGGAAAGAACATGGAGCCAGAACTGAAGGAGAAAGTCATTAAGGTCATTAGGGAATTCCACGATGTATTTGCATGGAGTCCCGAAGATATGCCGGGTTTGGATCCATCGGTAGCCAAACATTGCCTTAACGTAAAAACCGAAGCCCAGCCCGTGAAACAGAAAAAGAGAAATTTTGCAATGGAAAGACAGAAGGTCATTCAGGCTGAAGTCGAAAAATTGCTAGAGGCAAAATTCATTGAAGAAATAGACTACCCAGATTGGTTGGCGAACGTGGTTGTGGTGAAAAAGTCCAACGGCAAATGGAGAATGTGTGTGGACTACACCGACTTAAATAAGTACTGTCCGAAGGATCACTACCCTCTACCAAACATCGATCAACTGATAGATGCAACCTCAGGGCATCAAATACTCAGTTTTTTGGACGCGTTCTCGGGATATCACCAAATCGCCATGAACACCGAAGACATACCAAAGACAGCGTTCATCACACCGAACGGCACTTATGCTTACGTGAAAATGCCATTCGGACTAAAGAACGCAGGGGCCACTTTCCAAAAAATGATCAACAAAGTATTTAAAGCTCAAATTGGTCGGAATATGGAGTGTTATGTGGACGACATGATTGTCAAATCTCTCTTTAAGGACCACGCTGAAGATTTAAGAGAATGTTTTGTAACGCTCAGGGAAAACAACATGAGGATAAATCCGAACAAATGTACGTTCGGAGTCAACAGCGGAAAATTCTTGGGGTATATGGTTAGCGCCAGAGGTATTGAGGCAAACCCAGAAAAGATCAAAGCGGTCATCAATATGGAAGCACCGAAGACGATCAGGGATATTCAGAAGCTGACCGGACGATTAGCCGCCCTGAGGAGGTTCATTTCCCGATCGGCCGAAAAGGCCTTGCCTTTCTTCGAAGTACTTCGGGGATCCAAGAACTTCGAATGGGGGCCCAATTGCCAAAAAGCGTTTGAGGAAGTTAAAGAATATCTAGTAAAAGCCCCACTCCTAATGAAGCCCGATCCGAGAGAAACTTTGCAGCTGTACTTAGCTGTGAACGACCGAACGCTCGGAGCAGTGTTAGTCAAAGAACATGAAGGGAACCAGCATCCGGTGTTCTACGTTTCTCATATTCTCAAAGATGCAGAAACTAGATATCCGAACGCAGAGAAGTTCGCCTACGGATTGGTAATGGCAGCAAGGAAATTAAGGCACTATTTCCAAGGAAGGACGATCAAAGTAGTAACAGACCAACCCTTGAAGAAAATCTTACAAAAGCCAGAAGCATCGGGCAGAATGGTAGCTTGGGCGATCGAACTTGGAGAGCATGACCTGGAATATACACCAAGAACTGCGATCAAAGCCCAGGCACTTGCAGATTTTATGGTAGAATGCTCATTTTCGGAACCAAAGGATTTGACTCCCGAAGAACAACTAATTCCGGCGCCAGGAAAATGGAAACTATTCGTTGATGGGTCGGTCGCCAAAGAAAAGTGTGGGGCCGGTTTAATTTTAACAAGTCCAGAAGGATTCGAAATATGCCAAGCTATCAGGTTCACTTTCCTTTTAACGAACAATGAGGCCGAATACGAAGCACTTCTGGCAGGCCTAGATTTGGCGAGAAATTTGGAGGTTAAGCACCTAAGAGCATTCAGCGACTCAATGTTGGTTGTAAAACATTTCACAGGAGAGTACGGACAAAAAGATCCCAGAACGAAGGCCTACGCCCTCAAGGTACGCGAGAAATCTCTACTATTTGAATCATTCGAACTAAATCAGGTAGCAAGAGAGAACAACAATCGGGCGGACGCTCTATCAAGGTTAGCCTCGGCAGAAACCCAAAACCTCAACGGGTCAATTTATCTGACCGAAGTAAAGACTCCTTCGATAGACAAAAAGCAATGCATGGAAATCCACCAAAGAACCAATTGGATGACCCCAATCAGAGCATTCCTAGAGAAAGGAACTTTGCCACTCGAACGAAGGGAAGCACAGAAGGTAAAACATCGATCGGCCAATTATACTATGGTTGGAGGCCGTTTGTTCAGAAGATCGGTGACGCAACCCCTTCTTCGATGTTTAAACAAAGATGAACAGATTTTAGCCCTCGAAACAGTTCATGAGGGAATTTGCGGAGAACATCTAGCAGGAAGGTCTTTGGCCCTCAAAATTCTTAGGCAAGGGTTTTTCTGGCCAAAAATGAAGGAAGATGCGACCGAATATGCCAAAAGATGTGTACAATGCCAGTTATTCAGCACTATACCGAAGCAACCACCCGAGGAAATGTCTTCAGTCCTTAGCCCCATTCCATTTGCTATGTGGGCGGTTGATATTGTAGGGATTCTGCCCACCAGTACCAAACAAACCAAGTATTGCATTGTGGCGATCGACTACATGACCAAGTGGATAGAAGCCCGACCACTTTCATCCATTACCGAAGAAGCAGCAAAGAAGTTCATGTTAGAACAAGTAATATTAAGATTCGGTATCCCTATGGTATGCGTATCGGACAACGGAACCCAATTCATCGGAAGCAAATTCAGAAAATTCTTAGCTCAATTCGGGATTCAGCAAAAATTCAGTTCGGTCGGGCATCCCCAGGGGAACGGGGCGATCGAAGCTGCAAATAAAATTATCTTCGATGGAATAAAGAAGAGGCTGGGAGACGCCAAAGGACTTTGGGCCGAAGAGCTACCATGGGTTCTGTGGGCATACCGAACGACACCAAGGTCATCAACAGGAGAAACACCATTCAAATTAGCTTTCGGAACAGATGCTCTTTTGCCAGTCGAAGTTTGCCTAGAATCTTACCGAACACAAGTTTTCAACATAGAGACAAACGAATGTGGTCTCCGAGCGAATGTAGACTTACTTGAAGAAGAAAGGGAAGCAGCTCACCAAAGGAACTTAAGGTACCAGCTTCAAGCAGCACAACATTATGATTCGGGAGTAAAAAAGAGATCATTCCGAATCGGAGACTTAGTGCTTCGAGAATTGGCAACATCAATGCCAACAAAACAAGGCAAACTTATGCCCAACTGGGAAGGCCCTTATGTGGTAAGCGAAGTGGTCCGACCGGGCACATACAAGTTAGCTCATTCGGACGGCAGCTTGATTAAGAACACCTGGCACGCTGCTCGCCTTCGCCGTTTTTACCAGTAAGCTTACTGGAAACATTTTTTTTTTTACCCTTTTAAATTTGTGGTCTAATTGCAAGTTATCTTTTGAATTCCCTAAGTAAGCATCAATCTGTAATACAAAAACATGCGAGTTCCACATGTTCAATAACAGACTGTTCGCTACATTTTTCTACATGTCATAATTAAGTCAAGTACACCTCTAGCCGAAAGGTTAAGTACACAATATCAAGTTAAATAGACCCATGTTTGGGGCCGACCGAATGAAACATGCGCCCCTCTAACTTATTTTTAGTGTTCAAACACATTCTAATTTAAGTTGCCAATACTTGACATATCGAAATTTGGGGCCGACCAAATGAAATTTGGACACTTACAAGAATGTCCTAGTATTTAAGTGGCTTTGTCATTTATTAAGTCCGGGAGGAAATATTTTAACCGACCGAACGGAACTTAAATCCTTTACAAAAACCCCTTAAAAACTGGGGGCAGCTAGGTTACGACCGAAGGCGCACAACATGCTAGGTTACGACCGAAGATGCATAAAAAATGAAAAATTATGCTAAGGCAATTGAAAGCCGAAGATGCACAAAAAATGAAAAATTATGCTAAGGCAATTAAAAGCCGAAGACGCATAAAAAAGGAAAAAATTATGCTAAGGCAATTGAAAGCCGAAGAAGCATAAAAAATTATTGAAAGCTAAGATGCATATAACAATGATGCTAAAGCAAAAACCGAAGATGCATAAAAATTATGCTAAGGCAGAAAAGGCTAAAATGCATTAAATTATGTCAAGGCAAATGTAAAAAGCCCGAAGGCACCAATTCATAAACCAAAGGCAAATGTTAAAGTTACAAAGCCCGAAGGCCATAAAATAAAGATAAAACTACTCCATTGAAGGCTCATCAAGCGGCTCATCTTCTCCTGAAGAAATAACTTCAGGGTCATTAGACTTTTCCCTACCCACTGGATCGGTCATACCCATTGCAGCGTCAAGCAGTTGGGTATGATCAAAACCAAGGGAATGGGCCTTCACCACAGCATCATCATAGCCCATCTGATAGCATCGTTCTTCTGTCAAAAGAAGCTGCTTATGCAATTTCCGGGCACTCTTCCTTGATTGCTTCAGCTGGGTGTTCCTCCATTCGATTCGCCTTGAGCTTGTGGCCTTCAGCTTCTCCAACTCATCCTTGAGGGCATCCCTTTTGGACCTTAGAGCCTCAGCCTGGCCAGTGACCCTATCCAATTCGGTAGAAGAGTTCCGAAAGTTCTCCTCGGCTCTGACCGCCCTCACTTCGGTCTCTTCTAACCGTTCGGTCACCACAGCTGACCAGGCCGCGCCCTGAACACAAACATGGAAAATGTTAAAAAATTTTCTAAGGCAAGTATGTACATACGAAGGAAAAGAAATTTACCATAGAAAGAAGGGTCATCATTTCAGTACAAGCTTCAACATTATTCAGCTTGGAAATAGTTGGTCGATCGGCCGGAAGAACGAGGCCACGACACAGATTAGGACCCACATTCTTTGATGAAGAAGGAGCTGGGACAATAATCTGGTCGGTCTCCAAGACACTCCATTGAGGAGAATACACTTTTAATTCTGTATTCTCCGACCGAGGCCTCTTCTTCGGTTCCACAGGAGTACCCTCCGGGACTGATTCTCTAGGAGGCGAAGAAGTAGGTGGAGTAATAACCAAGCTATTTTCCCCTTGATCAAGAGCCAAGGTTTCCACCCCTTCGACCTGCTTAACAGCATTTGCTTCGGCCGCCAGAGCAACAGCGGCTAGGTCGGCCGCCTTCTTCCTCTTCCGTTCCAGAATATCCAATCGAGTTGTCACTATACAAGACAAAGAAGAACATTATATACAGGTTAAAGGCAATAAACAGGAATTATCATACTTTCGGAAAGATAAATTGCAGAAGAAAAGAACGGAAGAATGTTACCATTACCCCAAAGACCGACCAACCAGTCTCCATCCCTACTATCCGACAATGGTACCTTGTCCATAACAAGGTCACACAGTAATCGGTAGTCATGCTTATCCGCCGCCGTAAGTTCGGGATAAACAAACCTCGTGGGATCGACCACCTTCCAAACACCGAACTTCTCCAACTTCGGGCCGGAAACAAAAACCCATTTAATATGAGCCTCTTTATTGTTTGAGTTCGTATACGACCAGTCGGGCCTACCCACTCGCCGAGCAATGGTGTAGAAACCCTTACTCTTCGGATTCCGGCGAAACTCGTAGTGATGCCAAAACAGAGACGTCCTTGGAGTCACTTTACTGGCCATGCATCGAGCTTGAAAAGTATTCACATGAATGAAACTATCCGGGTCTAGCTGACCGATAGCGATGCCCGACTGCTTCAAGACGCTCTTCAAAATACGCAATATGGGCAATCGAAAGCCACATTTGAATGCCGCTTCGGATATACCCGTGGCGAACCCTCCCCCACAGATAGCTGCAACTTGGGGATTTAGCCAAATCCTATCATTCTTCCTCGGGGCGAAGAAATACCATACGTATTTCAGTACACAATAAGTCGAGCAGAAATGCTCTATATCGTCTTCGGTCAGCCGAGAAGGACGATTGGCGGCCGGATAATCTACGGCATCGCTAAAAGGAGAGGATACCGAAGGATCTGTACCTTCGTTCGACCGGTCCATATCCCTGCATTCGGAAATGTAGAGATTAGCCATGTACTCGAATAAAAAAGAAAACAATCGAAAGGAAGAAAAAAGATCGAGTACAGAGGGCTAGGACCGGCCAAAAAATCCCTACCAACAAAAGATAAAGTGATTCGAACTCACGACAGACCGAAGAACACTCAACAGATTCAAACATTCCGAAGGATATGTCTCTCCTAAACAATCTATCAATTCCAGAAATCCTAACGAAATATGCAAAAGGGACAAAGGAAAGCTAACACGCCTATTTCTCATCCCAAGAACACAGGTAAAAACATGCGTATACTAACATATGTGTGTATATAGATGCTTGCATACAGATGCCTACATATATATTCAAGAACACATATTCAAAAAGGTAAAGAGACGATATACAATTAATTGGAATGAAGAGTATAGAGACTTACTGTTTTGAAGATTGCTGATGAGATCAAGTTCCCGGGGATAAAACGCTTGAATGTGGACGTCAACCGGAACCGGAGAGTCCAAAGAAATCGGTGACGAAACGACGGCTCCGATGGTTGATAAAGTTTTCCTCTAAAAAAGAATTCTTTTCTCTGAAAATATGAGGCGTATGCGTAAAGGGGAAAAGAAAAGAGATGAGAGTTTAATAAAGGGATTGTGACGGTTGGATGATTGGCGTTTCAAATTCAACGGCTGAGATTGGGGCGTGAATCTTGAGAAAAGGCAGCTGTCAGTCATAAAGGGACACGACTTCCCAAGAAAAGACTCGACCTTGTCCTTCGTTCTCATTATACAGATAATACAACCGAAGGCCGACTCAGTTTTTTATCGTATTAAAAAATTATTTTTTGGAAGGGCGTCCGAACGAATGTTCCGAAGATGGGCCAAGACATTGACTTTTCTTTGTTAAAAGTAATTTTGGGCGACCCGAAGAGGATATTCCAAAGAAAAACTTAGGCTTTAGCCTTCGTCCTGAGGATTACTCCGAACGAAGCCTAGGGACATGTTAGAGGTCCAATCTCTTAATGGGCCGAACCATTAGCCCAACATTAAGCCCAAGGAATAAAACAACCTGTTTTCCATTTACAGTCACATGATTGTCAGTGGCCGACCGTGGCCATGATGAAAGGTCTTTCACCTTTAAACGGTCACATGGTCCATGATCCAAAAGAATATTTGATACTCTGGAAAGCAGATCTACATCTCAACAACTGCAAGGAAAATAAGTATAAAAGGAGGTAAGATTGTTCATAAAATCCATAACTACACACACAACAATACAGATTCTCTACGTTCAAATTACCTTACAAAAAACCGACTAACTTATTCTCACACCGGAGGTGAATCGGGGGGCTCCACCCTCGCATTCTCTTTCTGCAGGCCCTACCGAACGAAGCCCGGGAGAAATCTGGTCGTAACACTAAGAATGAAAATGTTAGTTTAAACTCTGATAATGACAAATCCGCTGCAAAAACTAACAGATTCAATAAAGCAAAAGGATCCAAGCAAGTCTGGATCCTTAAAACTAACAATCAGTGATTGTTTGTGATTGCAGGGCACCAGGGTAAGTACTCTAGTCGTGGACAGTGGATGTTCAGGACACATGACTGGAAATAAAGCCCTGCTATCAGAGTATGAGGAGAAGGCTGGCCCAAAAGTTTCCTATGGAGATGGCAACATAGGACATACTCTGGGATATGGCAATATCAATCTTGGAAGTGTCATCATCACTAATGTAGCTCTGGTTCCAGGACTCAAGCATGATCTGCTTTCTGTGAGTCAAATCTGTGACAGAGGATATCATGTAGATTTTCAACCTGAATATTGTCAAGTCATCAGTAAATCTACAGGGAAAGTTGCTCTAGTTGGAAACAGACACAATAACATCTATGAAATAAAATTGTCAACAAACACTGATGGCAAAGCAGTGTGTCTGTCAACAAGAATGTCCAGTGAAGAGAGTTGGAAGTGGCACAAGAAACTCTCTCATTTGAACCTGAACAACATCAATGAGCTAATAAAGAATGATCTTGTAAGAGGACTACCAAAGTCTTTGTTGAATGCAGAAGGCCTGTGTGATTCTTGTCAAAAGGCCAAACAGAGAAAAGCCTCTTTCAAAAGCAAATCTGAGTCTTCAATTGTTGATCCTTATCATCTTCTACATGTTGATCTTTTTGGACCAGTGAATGTTATGTCTCTTGGAAAGAAGAAATATGCTCTAGTCATTGTTGATGAATACACCAGATACACATGGGTGTATTTTCTAGCAAAGAAGGATGAGACTGCATTAACACTGGCAGAACATATAATGCAACTGGACAAAGGGTCAAAGAATCAAGTGAAGATTATCAGAAGTGACAATGGAACTGAATTCAGGAATTCAACAATGGAAGAATTTTGCAAGAACAAAGGAATTAAACAAGAGTTTTCTGCACCTGGCACTCCGCAACAAAATGGTGTAGTTGAAAGGAAGAACAGAACCTTGATAGAAGCTGCCAGAACTATGCTTAATGAAGCAAAATTACCAACCTATTTCTGGGCAGAAGCTGTTCAAACAGCTTGTTTTACTCAAAATGCCACTCTGATAAATAAGCATGGAAAAACACCATATGAAATGGTGAGAGAAAAGAAGCCAAACCTGAAATATTTTCATATTTTTGGGTGCAAATGCTTTGTGCTGAAAACTCATCCTGAATAGTTGACCAAATTTGATTTGAAGACAGATGAAGGAATTTTTGTTGGCTATCCACTGTCAACTAAAGCATTCAGAGTTTATAATCTGAGAACTAAAGTGATCATGGAATCTATTCATGTGTCTTTTGATGACAAGAAAATGACTGGACTTGAAGATGTAAATGAACATGATTAACTGCACTTCGAAAATGAAGATTTAATCTCTGATGAACTAAACTCTGATGAGTCTGATCTGACAAACTCTGAACCTCTACTGGTAAATACTGAAGAGACCTTTCAGCCAGAAACAAGAGAAGAACCAGTTGAGGGGGAGCATGAAGAAACTCATCAAAGTGATAACTCAAATTCTGATAGTGACTCAGCTGAAAATTCTGAATCAAACTCTGGTGACTCAAACTCTGAAAGTCCAAAATCTGACAGTTCACACACTGAGCCGTCACATTCAGGGGAAGCCTCAGAGAATAAAGAAAGATATCAAGAAAATCAGGAGAACATGGATCAAGGGGGAGGATCCAACTTTGAAAGAAGTCAATTGCCTTCAGCTAGGAAATGGACCAAATCTCACACACCTGATTTAATCATTGGTGATCCAGATGCAAGAGTAAGGACAAGAAGTGCAACAACAAATGAATGTCTGTTTCATGCATTCTTGTCACAAAATGAACCAAAGAAAGTTGAAGAAGCTCTTAAAGATGCTGACTGGATAACAGCAATGCAAGAAGAGTTAAATGAATTTGAAAGAAATGAAGTGTGGACACTAGTACCAAGACCAAAGAATAGGTCTATTGTTGGTACTAAGTGGGTTTTTAGAAACAAAACTGATAGTGAAGGGGTTGTTACAAGAAACAAAGCAAGACTTGTGGCAAAAGGCTATTCACAGCAAGAGGGGATAGATTATGATGAGACTTTTGCACCAGTTGCCAGATTGGAGGCAATTAGGATGTTTCTTGCTTATGCTTCTCACAAGAAATTCAAGGTTTTTCAAATGGATGTGAAAAGTGCTTTTCTGAATGGAAAACTTGAAGAAGAAGTGTTTGTTGAACAACCACCTGGTTTTGTAGATCCAAAATATCCTGACCATGTCTACAGGCTAGACAAGGCTCTTTATGGACTTAAGCAGGCACCAAGAGCATGGTATGAAACGCTGGCTCAGTTTCTTTTAGAAAGTGGATTCAACAGAGGTACAATTGATAAAACTCTGTTTTATTTCAAATCTGGAAGTGACTTGCTTTTAGTTCAGATATATGTTGATGATATCATTTTTGGATCTACTAATGATAAACTCTGTAAGAAGTTTGCTAAGCTCATGCAGTCCAGATATCAAATGAGTATGATGGGAGAGCTAAGTTATTTTCTAGGCTTACAGGTGAAGCAAACAAATGATGGAATCTTTATCAATCAAGCAAAATATACCAGAAATCTTCTCAAGAAGTTTGGCATGCTTGACTGTTCATCTGCAACAACTCCCATGGCAACTGCAACAAAATTGGACAAAGATACAGGGTCATCAGTAGATATGACAAGTTACAGAGGAATGATTGGCTCTCTTCTCTATCTAACAGCAAGTAGACCTGATATCATGTATGCAACATGTCTGTGTGCAAGGTTTCAGGCAGATCCAAGGGAACCACATCTAACAGCTGTGAAGAGGATTTTCAAGTATCTCAAGGGCATTGTAACTTTAGGGTTGTGGTACCCAAGAGAATCAGATTTCAAGCTACTTGGTTACTCTGATGCAGACTTTCCAGGTTGTAAGATTGACAGAAAAAGCACCAGTAGAAGTTGTCAATTTCTTGGTGACAGACTTGTTTCTTGGTACAGCAAGAAACAGAAATCAATATCCACATCTACAGCTGAAGCAGAGTATATTGCTGCTGGTAGCTGCTGTGCACAGATTCTATGGATGAAGAATCAATTGCTGGATTATGGATTGAGGTATAGCAAAATACCTATTTTCTGTGATAACCAGAGTGTTATTGCAATGACAGGTAATCCAGTACAACACTCAATGACCAAGCACATCAGCATAAGGTATCACTTTATCAGAGAGCATGTAGAGGAAGGCAATATTGAGCTTCACTTTGTGCCTACAGATCAACAACTTGCAGATGTCTTCACCAAGCCTTTGAGTGAAGCAACATTTACAAGACTGGTCAATGAACTAGGAATGGTATCTGGTTTTGACTAAACATGTTGGTTAGACTCAGAATTTTCTTATAAAATGTGCTGCTCATATTTCTATGAATTGCTAAAGTGCTATGTGAACCTTGTTAATTAAACTCTGTTATGCAGACTCTGTTCACATGTTTCTATTCTCACACTGTTAAACTCTGTCAGCATGTTTGTTGGTCATACACTGTTAATATGTTTGATAAAATCTGTGAATTCTGAGTTGATTTTTGTCTGAATGAAAACATCAATGAAGAAATATGTATGAAGCATGATTCTCAGTGAATAAATCAAGATTCTTTCTGAGTCACTGTGATCTAATCAGAAATTGTGCAGTAAGTTAACACAACATGATACTGTTTCATATTTAGAGCATCTCCTAGTTTATTTGGTCCTAAAACTCTGAGTCTATGAATACTGTGTGTATTGCCTCTCATGAATAATTCTGATATTGATGAACTCTAAACTCTGATTAGTAACACTCTGTTTCCAAGACATACATAGTTCTTGATGATTCCTTGTTTGTACTTGTGAAAATTTTAAAACTTGAGATGTGTCATTGTTTAGTTTAGTGAGGAACAATTCATGTCAGTACCCTGTGAGATTTTGAGCCAAATAAGTGATTGATACATTTTATATCAATCAGATTTTATTGATGTGTGATGTTCATCAGTGAGTATGTTGCTCTAGAACTTGTATCAAACCATTTTGAGACTACATGATATGTGTGTGCATGAAAATGATAAAGGCACTAGGATTTACCATCTTTCTTCAAACACTGTTCAAACACTGTTCATAAACACTGTTCATAAATACCACCCTTAGTAAACCCCTTTGAGCCTAATTAACTGCTCATTTTTCTTAAACTCTGAAGTATTAAGAGCAGTTATATTCTTTTGAAAAATCAAATGCAAGCAGGTGAGTGTTTCTCAAGAAAAGAAAAGTTTACTCAGTATATATATTAAAAAAAAAAAAAAAAAAGGGGTATATATACTGATCATCTTGTACTAATATGTACTAACAGTGTGACTGAACACTTTGGTCTGTTAAATTGTTCAGTTCAAAATTCACTCATTTTACAAACATCTCTTCTCATCTGTTTGATCTTACTACATTACAACCCTGAATAAAGTCCTTTTGATTTGTGCATATATGTAATCGAAGTAGTGTAGATCTGGTGGAAATTCAAGCCTATGGAAGTATCTGCTTTTACTGACTGAATTTGAGAGAAAATACTTCACTTAAACACTTGTGTGCTTTGAGAGTTTGTGAGGAAATCCTTGACATGTAACTCACTGAATGATGCTTTGATGTCTATCTCTTGATCTTTTTGTCTATAATGACTGTGTGCTTACTTGGATAATCATGAACATCACTGGGAACAGAGTTATTCAGATTTCTGTATTTAAGGAACTACAGAGTTTAGCATTCATCACATACTCCGTGTTTAATATGAGAGTTTGTGCAATCAGTGTTTATTGATTTGATTTATGGATTTTATGAAATATTAGATGCTGTAAAAATTGATTTGGTAACCTCTGCTACTCACACACAAAATAATCACGACTGTGCATTTTTGAAAGGGTTTTAGTGATAAAGTTTGAAAATTTGACAAATACTGATGGATTGTGTTCCGTACTCTAAGGTAAATTTTCATTAAGATAATTTGAAAATTTTGGAGTAAATAGAGTGGTTGACAACTGTTAATGAGTGTATTTTGTGGTAAAGTGTCTTGATAATAGGAAAGACAGCAGTAATAATGGCTTTTACTGCGCGTGATTAAGTGAATCGCTGCATGTTTGACACGTGTCCCACTTTCACCCACTCACTCATCATTATGTACCACTTTCACACTATTCTAGGAACAGTTGCGTGTTTTCAATGTAAAAACGTTTGAGTTTAATTTTTAATTACTACTCAAATCACTTTTTGTTACAATCACTTCTCATCCACTTATATTCACTTTACCAAAAACACAGCCCTCCTTTGTCTTTCACTTTGACATTTTCACAAACACCTTTCTTACATATCTCTTTCACAGTCGATTCTTGCTTATTTCTTGATCTAATGGCAACAAAACCTTTTACTTCGTTTGGTCTTCGTTTTGTGCCTAACAATTTTGCAGCTCTACTTGAGAACGATCGTACTCCTGAAGCGTTTCACCTAATGCAAAATTTTCTTCGCGACTCTGAGATTGGGCAAGCGTTGATTGAACCTGCTACTCTATCTGCATCTCAGGTTGTCACTTTCTGGCAAAACTCAAGGTATATAGAAGGAGGAGAGACTGGAACTCCGTCTATCATCTTCACTCATGATGAACAAGAGTTTGTGATAACTCCACAAACTGTTCGAGAGACCTTGGACTTTGACACACATACATCGTATGCTGTTGTCTCTGAGCAAAATCTGAGAGAAATGTTAACAGAGATTTGGTTCATGGAATCTCTTGCAAAGCTGGGCAGTGTGAGAAGGCCGAATCTTAGAAAGGAATGGAATTTTTTCTTCGACTGTATCACCGGGACATTCCAGAAGAAAGTCACCAACTGGGATGCCATTCCAATGGATAGTCTGCAAATTGGGTATTCTCTACTCTATGGCAGTAATTTTGATTATGGTCGTTATGTGTTAATGAACTTAGGTGATACAGTCTACTACAGTTTATTTTGCTAGGTTTTGTCAACTTTTGTTCAATGCCTGTGTACCTGGGTTAGAAGTTGATGCAGCTGATGTGATTCAACCCTTTAGAGTCAATAAGAGAATATTCTCTGATATGACTAATAAAGATGTTGGTAAAGACATACCTGCTTTTGTCTTGCCACTTGCCTTGCAGAACTTCCTCAACCAACCACACGATTCCCAATCACCACAACATGAACCACACCAAACACAACAACCAGAAACACAAAATATGCCTGAACCTTTAGCCACTGACCATACTGACACCATACCTTCTCATCCTGTACCATCATCTGAGCAAACACCAACAAACACTGTACCTACTACATCACCACAAACACAACCTGAACCAATCAACCCTGAGCCAACAAACCCTGTCACTACTACCCAACCTCAACCAACATCTAAACCAAAAAGGAAGAAGCATACTGCCCTCAACACAAAACATTCCAAGGCTAAACAGACATCTCCTAGAGCTGTTTATTCCAGAAGATTCATTAAAAGGGCAAATAGACCTTCATCACCACCAGTTGTGGAAAGTTCTAGTGCAGAAGAAGAAATGATTGAAGTGCCTCAAGCAAAGAGGAGAAGGCTGATTCTTACTGATTCTGATGATGAGCATGTTGTTGAGGCTCAAGAGAAAATTTCTCATGATATTCCTACTGGTGAGAAAGAGGTTATCATAGAACCTACTATAGCAGAATCAAGTGTCAAAATTGCTGAACCAGAACTTGATAAGGTTCAAACTAATGAAGATGTTAGAGATGCATTGCCAACAATGGAAGAGTTTGATGAAACTCCATTTTCTTTTAATAATGAAGCATCTACTCCAATACCCATGGAGGTTACACACTCTGTTGATACTGGTGTTGCAGATGGGCCTACTGTTGTTCTAGAGGACACTGAGGTTGCTTTCCACACAGAATTAAACTCTGATGCACATCATGTTTCTGATCATGGTGAAGAGATTGATCAACCAGAGAAAGTTGTTTCTTCAGAGCATATTCAAGATGATAAAGGAAAACAGGTTGCTCAAGAACCTGTTGCTGCTCAAGATGAAGACATTGCTTCAGTTGCACATACTGATGTGTTAGTGAGTGATTCAGTTGAAGACAAGAGTACAGGAGCTGAAAATGCACAATTTCCAACTGACGGTCAGAAAATAGGAGCAAAACCAGACTTTGCTGGACCTTCTGTTAATGAGATTGATGATAATTATTTGACTCAACAAACTGCAGATTGGTACAAGTCAGAGTGTATTTTTCCTCCTGGCAGGGCAGCTATGTTTCTCAAGGCAAATTCTTCAAAGATATCAAATCCTGATATTTTCACTTGTCTGCAAGGAACAGTGATTCAGATCAAGTCCTTGAATCATAGATTTGATGATAATCAGAAAGCCATTGTTGATCTTCGAACAGAGGTTGCTACTCATGAGGAGGAATCTCAACGAGCTAATTCTAAACTTTTTCAACAATTCTCCAAAGCTCAAGAAAATCTTAATGACAGACTGAGCAAAGTTGAAAATAATCAGCTTTTACTGAGTGAGAAGGTTGATTCTATTGCAAACTCTCTTGAGTTAATCACTTCAATTCTGATTCCAGATGGTGATGATGTCAAAAAGGGGGAGAGAATTGCTAAAGCTAAGTGTAAGCAAACTCAAACTCTGTTAAAGAAGGATCATCTGGATGATGAAGGTGCAAATGCTGATAAGGGATTAAAAAGTGCAAATCCAAAACATGGACATGGAAGGTCTACAAGGTCGAAGCCAAATTTGGTGACAGATACAAATATTCAGAGTACCTCTACTTCAAAGCAAAAGGATTTGTCATTCACTGACAATCCACAAACAGATGAAGAATTGGCTGCTAAACTCTTTCGTGAAGAAAATGCTGAGGCTACACTTGAGGACATACAAGCTGAAGAGAAGCTGTTGCAAAAAGAGCATTTAAAAGCACTAAAGTCCAAGAAAGGGAAGAAGACTGTCAGAGCTTCAAAGCCTGCAATGAAAGGGATTGAAATAAAAGAGAAATTATCTGGTATTCAAGAAGAAGAAGAAGAAGAAGAAGAAGAAGAAGAAGAAGGAAAGTTGATAAGAAAATCTTCTCTTGATGCCAAGTTGAAGTTAAAAGGGGTAATGGGTGAAGAGAGCAAGAATAAAATGATAGTTACAACCTCTGTTGCTACACAAGTTGTACAGACTCAAAGTAAACCGTTACTTGGGTTTTCTAGGCCAAAGATTCCAGTTCAAGAACAAACAGGAGTGACTGGTGGTTATCAACACAATGTTGCTTGCTCAGGAAAGCCACCAGGCAGGAATACTTCTGGCTTAGGTTCAAGAAGAGATTTGAGAGTTAGTAACAGTCCAAGAGATCCCTCTGCACTTGTCTCTCTTGGTTCTGGTATTACTCAAGAAAATCTAGACAAATTGGAATCTGTTCAACTAGTTCATCAAAGGAGCTTAAATATTCACTTTCTGTTATACTTTATGACAGATGGATCAGTGTATAGAGTGAATGAAGAAGCAATCAAGCTAAAGTTATTTGAAGAACTTCAGTATGTTCTGCATATATTCAGAGTCAGAAATCGTCAAACACAGCTTATTGCTAATTCTATAAGGGGATATATGCAGAGAGCTAAAGTCGTTACAGGTTCAAAGACTTCTGAAGAGTATGTTCCTAAGTACAGAGATTGGAATGGAAATCTTGTATAAATGAAGAAAGGAACTGCTAAATTAAAGACTGATCTGGGGATTACAGTTCTTGATTTTAATTCTCAATCAGAGGAAGTCAAATTCATCAGATTGGGTAATCAGATGAGGAGAAATACAATCTATGATCTAAGAGCTGCTATCTTTCAAACTGATGAGAATGATCCAGATTTAAGAGAGATCAAGGAAGCTATGCAGATTGAACTTGAAAATGCTGAGAGAAGATTGTTGATTGACTATCTCAGAACAACTCCAGATCTTGAGGAAGTTAGGTAGACAGAATTTGTAAGTAATTTGAATTTTCTGTAGATTTTGTTAAGTCAAGATTAAACTCTGATTATATGTTAAACACTGTGTTTTTATTTGATTGTTTTGACATCATCAATTATTGTGAACTTGTACATTTTTCTAATGAACAAGTTGGGGGAGATTGTTAGATATAATTGATGTGATTTAATATCAGTGTTTAAGTGTTACAGGTAAAAAGAGTTTAACTTGTTATTAGAAGTCGTAGCAGAGTTTGAGTATATGCTGATAGCTGGAAGCGCAAACGCTGACAGAGGAAAGCGTAAACACTGCTAGCTGAACACATGGAAGCGCAAACACTGTTGGCTAGGAGAGCAACAGAGTTTGCTAAAGTCTGTCTACTGGAAGCGTCTACAAGTCAACAGAGTTTGAAGATTAATTCAAGATTAATATGGAAGCAATATCTTTGAAGATTGGATAGCTGTCAAAGAGATTGAGTTGACTTAGAAGACGTGTAGCAATCGTAATTGATATCAATTGTATAGCTTAATTTTAGGAGAATCAATTAACGATTGTACGTAGTTGTATATCTTATAAATACAGTTAGGTTAACCCTAGAAGGGTATCCATCGTGAACGAATATCATTCATTGTAACCTAAGCAGCTCTCTGTGATATTTTACATCACTGAGAGAGGAATTATTAATTCCAAACAGTTTTAAGTACTAAAACGTGTGTTCTTGTTATTTACTCATACAGTACTTGATTATATATATATTGTGTATTCGACCTAACAGTTACTGTCACCACTATCGTATCCCAACCTGATGGTAAAGTATTGAGAAGAAATATTGCTTGGAATTTCTGTTCAAACTCCATCTTCATATTTGATAGTTGATTTAACAACCCTTGGAATTCGCTCATATGCTCTGACATATTGTTCCCATCCTGGTACCTCATGTTCACCAGCTGACGAACTAGAAAAGTTACATTTTGTGAACTTTTCTCTTGGAACGTAGACTTTAATGTCGTCCAAAGTGTATAAGCGTCTTCTTCTTCAGAGACATGACATGATGATACTCCGAATTATCAATCCATCGACGAATGAGACGGATAGTTTTCATGTTCATCTTCTTCCAGTCAGCATCAGACTTTGCTGTAGGTTTGACTCCTTTCAGCTCCACCGGATCAAACAAGTCCTTACTATAAAGCAAATCCTTTATTCTGCTTTTCCACATTGGATAATTTGAAGCTGTTAAGCTTACCATTACACTGGAAGAATCATCCATTTTAATTTACCAAAGACTATGGGAATCTCACTTAGAACCACACAAGTTGGCCAGGAAAGTGGATGTGTTTGGGGAGCCTTCCGTATTAGTACGGCGCTTTATCAAGTAACCACTGCGCACAAAGCACTTTCCTAGACACCAACAACGTGGGCCCCAGCTCTGATACCAACTGTTAGGAATTCCCGTTTCCTGTCTTTGCGTAAATTAAATACGGACATTATAACAGTCAATAATAATAACATATATTGACAGATGAACACCAAGATTTATACGTGGAAAACCCCCTTAAGCCAAAGAGGTAAAAACCACGGGACCTGCTCCGAATGTTTCCAATATAATGATAATAATGGTTACAATATTCTCTCTCAAGTTTACGAAGTAACACTTGAGGCACAACTGAATAGAAATACAGTGATTCACTACTCCTTCGGTATTGGACCGGATAACCTGGACGAACTCCCTTTGTAGCAACTACAACAGCTGGACGAACTCCTAATGCTGCAGCGGGATAGATTCCGATGGCTGCAGCCTGACACTCACACAAACTCCCTCGAAACGAAAGAATAGAGTAGCACGAGGGCCCCCTATCCTGACCTGCTTGAAACTACCACAAGGTAAGTTTCCTACTAGACGGACTATTTAGCAGCTATATATACTAAGAAGTATGAGAGGAAGAAGAGATTTTGGTGTGTTAACTAATGAAGGGGAGAGGGGGTATTTATAGGAGGGGGGTTGTAGTAGGTGGGGGGGTTGGTGAAGAGTTGGTGGTGAGTTGAAAAGAAAAACTAGGCCGGCTGCCTAACAAATATGGCATTGTCTGACTCTGATCAATCGCCTGATTTTGTTATGCTTCCTTTTGTTACTACTAGCCACATGATGCCAATGGTACATCTTGATGGCCAATTGGCGGCTCATGGCGGCAAAGTCATTATCATCATCACTCCTGCCAATGCAGCTATTTCCCAGTCATCCATCGACAACAGCATTGCTGCCAACCACCAAATATCCATCGCCACCCTAGACTTTCCCTCGGAAAAAGTTGGATTAGCACCTGGAATCGAGAATTACAGCGCAGTCAAATCACCTGATATGGTTGATAAAGTTGTCTATGGTTTGTCATTGCTTAAAAAACCTATGGATTTGATTACCAAGCTCTCGCCACGTTGCATTGTCTCAGGGATGTTCTTTCCTTGGACTGCTGACACTGCTGAGCGTCTAAAGGTACTGAGGCTTGTTTTTTATCAGTCAAATTTTTTTTTGCCATTGTGTTCCGGAGAGTTTGAAATTTTATGGACCTCATGAATGTGTAGAGTCTGATTCAGAATTGTTCTTGATTCCTGGCCTTCCTGATAAGATTGAAATGAAAAGATCTCAATTACCCGACCATCTCAAATTTAAAACTAGGTATGGGGAGGCGTTAGACAGAATAAAAGAAGCAGAAAGTCGCAGATATAGCATAATTTTCGACACTTTTTATGATCTTGAAGCTCCTTACAACAACCATTTCAAGAAAATCAAGAACATGAAGATTTGGACAGTAGGTCCCATCTCTCACTATCCCAATTCCAACAGAAAAAGAACCACAGCTACATCACCACATTACTCCTTGAATTGGCTAGATTCTCAAAAAGCCAATAGTGTGGTATATATGTGTTTTGGTAGCATGACCATGTTTCCTGAATCCCAACTTATTCAGATTGCATTAGCCCTCGAAACTGTTAAATTTCCATTCATTTGGGTAATCAAAAATAAAGCCGAGGATGATTGGATGCCTGATGGATTTAAGAAAATGGTAGTGGAATCAAAGGGAGGTTTGGTGATAAAGGAGTGGGCACCTCAAGTTGATATCCTAAACCATCCAGCTATAGGAGGCTATATTACTCACTGCGGATGGAACTCTGTTATTGAAAGTGTTATGGCTGGTGTCCCTATGATTACTTGGCCATTGTTTGCTGAGCAATTTTATAATGAGAAGTTGATTACTCAAGTTCTTGGAATTGGAGTTGCAGTTGGAAATGAGGTTTGGAACTCGGAATTTTTTAATATTAAGAGTCCTGTTTTGGAGAAAGAAAAGATTGAGGTGGCTGTAAAATGTGTGCTGATGAATGGTGAGGAGATGAGGAAGAAAGCTAAGGAGATTGGGAAATTGTGTGTCAGGGCTGTGGAAGATGGGGGATCGTCTCTTAAGGATTTGGTTGCTCTGATTGAAGAGGTCAAAGCTTTTGGGAAGTAAAACTGTGCAAGATTTAAAAGTTATGAGATAGCTAGTTATAGGTGAGTTCTTTCGAATGGAAGCTCTTCTGCATGTTATTTTCGTCATGTATATGATCAAAACTCTACATTTCTATCTGAAATTTTTTACAACATTCGAATTAATTAAAATTTTGAAATTGCCATGAAATTTGGGGCCTTCTCTATTTTGGGGATCTATTTTGTGAATTGTGATATATCCCAATTCTTTAAGAACTGGACTTGTGCCGCTCAAGTATTCTAACATTATTGGAATGAGAATCGGTTTTTTTTCCATTTTTCATTATAGTAATTTCCAAGTTACTTCAAGAATATGTTTGTGTGCTTACTGCTTAGAGTATATCTTCAAGCAAAACTGACGACCCTTTCAGTAGTGTCTACTGCCTGTCAGATTTGCTACGTATAAGTTTTACTAAACTTTCACAATACTCAAGCTCAAACGCCATTGATGAAGAATAAACTGAATATATGTTGCTATGAAGAAGAGAAATCAATCTATACAAATCTTACTAACTCATTGTTATGACTGCTCTACTCTCTACTTTAACTGTCTATTTATATACAAAGTTTGTTACAGAAAATATCTATAACAGAATGTAACAGATTGTGGTGTAGAATGTAACAGCTGGCACTAACTAACTTGACAGTAACTTGATGCTTGTATTTGCTGAGCCTTGACAGCAAGTTTGCATCTTGACAGCAACTTTGCATCATCCTTGACAGCAACTTTGCATCTTGACAGCAACTTTGCATCTTGACATCTTGACAGCAACTTTGCATCTTGACAGCAACTTTGGCTGTAACTAGATGCTGTTGTAGTTTGCTGAGATAAACCAATACCCCCCCTCAAGCTTGGAGATGGAGAAGCAGATGTTAGTATAGGCTTCGACATTCCTAGCTTGGATATCAGATCACGAAAATGTGGAGCAGGTAAAACCTTGGTTAGAATGTCAGCTAGCTGATGAGTAGTAGGCAAATAAGATAATTGGAGAAGACCTTCAAGAACCTTGTCTCGTGTAAAATGGCAGTCAAGTTCTATGTGTTTCGTTCGTTCATGAAAAACAGGGTTCTTGGCAATATGTAAAGCAGATTGGTTATCACAGTGTAAAGTAACTGGTTTAAGAGAAGAAACACCAAGTTCTTCTAGTAAACGAACAAGCCAAGTGACTTCAGATGCTGCAGAAGCCATGGCACGGTATTCTGCCTCAGATGAAGATCGTGAAACAGTTGATTGTTTCTTAGACTTCCAGGAAATGGGAGAATTACCCAAGAGCATAATATAACCAGTGACTGACTTTCTAGTATCTATACAAGATGCCCAATCAGAGTCTGAAAAAGCCTGAAGTGTGAGTTTATCAGTAGCACAGAGAAGAATACCTTGGCCAATTGTATGAGAAATATACCTTAAAGTATGACACAAAGCCTCATAGTGTGGAATACGAGGTTGTTGCATATATTGACTTAAAGTTTGAACAGCATATGAAAGATCTGGTCGTGTATTAGTGAGATAATTTAGTTTTCCCACAAGCGAACGGTAGTGATCAGGGTGAGGGTATAAAGAACCTGATGTAGATGACAATTTGAGCTGCAATGGAAGAGGAGTTACTGCAGATTTAGATAAATCACAATCACAATCCTTGAGAATATCAGCAGTAAACTTCTTTTGACTAAGCAAAATGCCATTAGTAACATATCCCACCTCAATGCCTAGAAAATAATGAAGTAAGCCCAGATCTTTAATACCAAAAGTATGATCTAAATGAGATTTAAGATGCTCAATTTCAGTGGGAAAATCTCCAGTAACAATAATATCATCAACATACACAGCAACAATAGTAATGTTACTGGGAGACTTTTTGATAAACAAACTATAGTCGTTCTTTGATTGACAGTATCCCAGAGAAATAAGTTCACTGACAAGTTTCTCAAACCAAGTTCGTGAGGCCTGTTTCAGTCCGTATAGAGATTTTCGTAGTCTACAAACTTGATTTGGTTTATGAGAGATACCAGGAGGAACCTTCATATAGACTTCTTCAGAAAGGTCTCCGTGCAAAAACGCGTTGTTAACATCCAGTTGGAATAATGGCCACTGTCGACTGGCTGCCAATGCAATTAAACAACGAACTGAGCTCATTTTAATAACAGGAGAAAAAGTATCTTCATAATCGATGCCATATTGCTGAGTGAAACCTTTGGCAACAAGTCGTGCTTTGCAACGTTCAAGTGTACCATCTGCATGAAGTTTAGTTTTATAAACCCATTTACAAGATATGGCTTTCTTCCCTGGGGGTAAATCAAAAAGATCCCAAGTCTTATTATCAGTAAGAGCTTGGATTTCTTTTGACATTGCTTCTGACCATAATGGTTGAGAAGCTGCTTCAGTATAACTAGTAGGCTCAATCAAAGATTGATGATGAGAAATAAAAGCCTTGTGATAATCAGGCATATGATCATATTGTACCAAATTACACCAATGTGGAGTAGATGGTAAAGCAGCAAGATTACAATGATAAGAAGTAAGATAAGACGGTGGTTTTTTAGGACGAGTAGAATGTCTTGGAACTATGATGTCTTCTGAAGAAGAGGTTGAACTAGTTTGAGGTGTAGTTTGAGGTGTAGTTTGAGGTGTAGTTTGAGGTGTAGTGTGGGATGTAGAAGAAGAAGTAGAAGTAGCAGGAGATGAAGTGTGTGAAACATTATCAGTCTGAGCTGAAGTAATATCTTCTGTAAAAGTTGGTAGGAAAGTAGAAGTAACATATTGATTCTTTGTTAAGGACAATTGAGAAAGCATTTGATATGGAAAATGATGTTCATAAAAAATTATATCTCGAGAAATAAGAATTTCTGAAGTGGTTAAATCTAGGACTTTATAAGCCTTTTGATTAGCAGGATAGCCTATGAAAATACAGGGTTTTGCACGAGGTGAAAATTTAGAACGATTGACTTTCAATGTCGAAATGTAGCATAAACAACCATATACTCTGAGATTTTCCAAACTTGGTTTGATATTATATAGTTTGAAGAACGGAGTGTGAAATGAAATACTTTTCAGTGGCATACGATTAATGAGATAGGTAGCACAGAGAATAGACTCACCCCAGAAATGATCAGGTAATTTCGAATGGAAATGAAGAGCTCGAGCTGTTTCTAAAAGATGACGATGTTTGCGTTCTACAACTCCGTTTTGCTGAGGAGTATAACTGCAACTTGTTTGATGGATAATACCCTTAGATTGAAGAAATGACTTTAAAAAACCTTCTGTAAATTCTTTAGCATTATCTGAACGTATGCTAAGAACATTGGTAGACAATTGCTTTTCAGCATAAAGAATAAAAGAAGACACCACTGCAGGGACCTCTGATTTATACTTGATCAAACGAACCCATGTATACCGACTGAAATCATCTACAATGGTAACAAATTGATTACATTTGTTATGATTCAAGGTTTTATACGGCCCCCATACATCCACATGTAAGAGTTGTAAAACAGAAGTAGTTTTAATACTACTTATAGGAAAAGCATTTCTAGTTTTCTTTGCCATAGGACAAATTTGACAAATCGTTTCTGCAACATCATCTTTAACAATACATGAAGGTCTAAGTAGCTTCAATTGAGAGAAAGGCAAATGACCCATTCGCAAATGCCAGAGTTTGGATTCAGTAGATATGCTGAGATGAGCAGCTTGAGAATGAAAGAAATTAGCACCAGGAAGTGAGCCTTTATGAGGAACAGTGTATAGCCCTTTGTGCAATTCACCAAGAAGAAGAGGAGGCAATTTCTGAAAGTGGTCCTGAAGTTTACATTGAGTAGCAGAAAAAATTATGTTAGATTGCATGTCTTGACAAAGCTTGTGAACAGACAATAACCTGTACTGAAAAGCAGGTACATGTAACACATTTGTCAGAGTAATGGTATCATTTAAAAGAACTGTTCCAATATGTAGGACTGAAATTTTGCTGCCATCTGGTATAGTAATAGAATTATTAGTATCTGGAACCTCTTTAAAAGAGATAAAATCTGTCAAGTTTGGGCTGATGTGGTCAGTAGCACCACTATCCAAGAACCATTCCTGATTAAAAGATGACATGAGACACACTTTACCTGCAAGTAAAGCATGTCCAGAAGTTTGATCCTGATTGTGATTAGATTCAACCAATTTCTGTTTGGCTAGCAAGTCAATCAGTTGGTTATACTGATCATTTGAGAGTGAAGACATGGAAGTTGTTTGATCATTAAAATCATCAACATTGTTATCATCCATGGTATTAGAATTCTGAGATAAAGCTGCAACTCTGGAAACTCTGTTGCTTTTGAAACCAGGTGGAAAACCATGAATTTTGAAACATCTCTCAATGCTATGACCACTCATCTTGCAATGAGTACAGTAGTAGTTGTTTTTAGGCTTCCTGTAATCATTTCCATCATTTCCATTTCCAGCATTAAACTGAGTCTGAGATCTCTGAACTTGAAATCTGTTTCCTTGAGTCTGAAACCTGTTTCCTTGTGAATTTGCATCTGAAAATCTCCTTCTGTCTGCAACAAATGCCAGATTATCATTTTGAGAAACATTTTGAGCCTGAGACATATCCTTGTGATTTTCTTCTTGTGCAACCAATCTATAAGCTTGGGTAACATTTAACAAAGGTGTCATCATCAAGATACTCCCTCTAACTGCAGAAAACCTGTCATTCAGTTTCATCAAAAATTGAAGCACACGTTTCTCCTGTTGCATTTTCTGAATTCTTCCAGTAAGATCACAAGTACAATTAGAACAAGTGCAAGTTGGCAATGGATAAGTATCATCAAGACTGTCCCAAATAGTCTTCAACTTTGTGTAAAATTCAGACACAGTCATATCACCTTGATGCAATTCAGCCAATTTATGTTCCAATGAAGATATCTGTGGCATTGATGCATAACCAAATCTATCTTCTAAATCTTGCCATATAGCTCTTGCTGTTTTCAGAAACAAGACACTCCTAGCAATATTTTCATCCAAATTATAAAGAATCCATGAAATTACTAAGTCATTACAACGCTCCCATGCTTTATACTGAGCAGAAGTAGTTTCAGGCACACAGATTGTGCCATTGACAAAACCTAATTTGTTCTTGGCCGACAGAGTAAGCATCATGCTCCTTTTCCAATTATTAAAACCTTCTCCATTAAACTTCACAGAAACAATCTGATTTGCAGAAGAATCCGAAGGATGTATATAGTACACACTATTAACATCTTGAACAACATTCTGGTTTTGATTTTGATTGCTTTGATTATTTCGATTCGCCATGAATCAAAATAGTAATAGCGAAAACAAGAAATGAAAGAGATGATTTGGTTTTAAGATCAAAGAAGTAAACAACAAATTCGAGTACTAATTCAGATGAAAAGATCTAGAATGATCTTCAAGTCATAACAGGATATGAATTCATCAAATGTCATACAAGAACAGATCGAAGAATAAGAACACAATCAGTTTAGACAATAAGCAAGACGAAAGATTAAAGATCGAAAACACCTGAGATAAAAGTTGTATCGAACAAGCTTGAATGAAGCTTTAATGGCGGAAATTTAATGGCGGAAAGTAAACAAGCTCGAAGACGACGATCAACTATACAAAATCAAGTAAAGGAAATGACGAGGAACCGTTGCCAGGTTCTCTGATACCATATAAGTTTTACTAAACTTTCACAATACTCAAGCTCAAACGCCATTGATGAAGAATAAACTGAATATATGTTGCTATGAAGAAGAGAAATCAATCTATACAAATCTTACTAACTCATTGTTATGACTGCTCTACTCTCTACTTTAACTGTCTATTTATATACAAAGTTTGTTACAGAAAATATCTATAACAGAATGTAACAGATTGTGGTGTAGAATGTAACAGCTGGCACTAACTAACTTGACAGTAACTTGATGCTTGTATTTGCTGAGCCTTGACAGCAAGTTTGCATCTTGACAGCAACTTTGCATCATCCTTGACAGCAACTTTGCATCTTGACAGCAACTTTGCATCTTGACATCTTGACAGCAACTTTGCATCTTGACAGCAACTTTGGCTGTAACTAGATGCTGTTGTAGTTTGCTGAGATAAACCAATACTACGTTGCACCGTGCATCAAAGAGCAGAATTGTTAGCGAGTTCAAATTATACCTTTAGTCATTGAGATCTGGCAAAATTTTACTTAGTTGCGTTCTCTATATTCTCGCAAAAACACTTTCTCCAAATTTTACTTATTGCGTTCTCTATATTCTCGCAAAACACTTTCTCCATTACTATGCAAAGATATGGAGGCATAAAATGTTATTTTCTCCGGACAAAAAAAAAAGAGTTAAGAGTACGTCGCATGAATGATGAATCACTTGGCACTCAGTATCATGATACATCTATCATTTTTTTTTTTGAAACAAGATACATCTATCATTTTATCCTTATCTTCTGATGTGTAACATAGAAAATAATAGTATTGTTTTCGCATAGAAGGACTTTTAAGAAGTCGTGTTATATAATATGAGTTCCACTCTAGGGAGAACCATCTTACATGGAGAACCGTGAAGAACCACTTAAAATGCATTAAAATAGTCCTTTATATAAGGCCCCTGGCGGGGCCCCTTCACATAAAAGTCTTATAATTCTACCCTCTATCCATTCATCAAAAAAAAAATTTAAAAAAACTCTTTTAAAAAAATTTTAAAAAATGTTGCCACGTCATCATTTTTTGAAAATTTTTTTGTAATTTTTTTTTATAAATAGATAGAATATAGAATTATAAGACTTTTTTGTGAAGATGCCCCTGCGGGGCCCTTATATATAAAGCAATTATAATGTATTTTAAGTGGTTCTCCACGGGTTCTCCACGTAAGATGGTTCTCCATGGAACAATGGCCTATATAATATATCAATCTTGGTTATAAAAATGCAAAGATAACTTGAACTACTTTATATCCTCTTGCAGTAAAGTGTTGGATATACACCTCATGCAAACATTGTTTATCACCTTTTGCATTCGGATTTGAAACTTAATCGACAAGCTAAAGACTTGGATTTTTAATGTACAGAACAACTGGTAGTCTTGGCCTATGCGTTCTGTTTAGTTCTGCAGAAATGAACACAAACATACTAGACGTTAATTTACACAATTTTGCATATTTATTCTACTGTCTTACGTTCTTAAAATAACTCGGGAGCAGAGCGTAAGAGTCTTAGGCTCTAAGCGCAACGAGAAAGTAAATTAAAAGTTACAAAGCTAATCTCGGCCGCTCATCTAAACCTGCAATCTGGACTGCTCATTTTTATGATGGTGTTATGGTACATACAAAGCAAAAGGATGGGATCACAAAGCAAATTACACAAGAAGATGAATCTTACCCCATGTTTCCTGTCTGTTAGAATATGTGTATATCCTTACTTTTTATTTTCATTTTACAGATCATGCTTACTCTCTAAAGTTTGCTATTATAATTCAAATCTATCTTTTCCCTTTAAGCCGATGAGAGTAGTCAGACAAAGTGAGTTTGATTCACATTCTTGCCCCCAAAAAAAAAAAATTGAGAGATTAGGCCACATGGGTTTGGTCCCATAGTCTTAGCTAGAGATCACATGAATGCCAAAATCAAATGAAAATATTGCCACTTTAATGATGTATGCATTAGAATTTGAAGATTAAGAAAAGATCTAAACAAGGAACACGTACCATTAGTTAACAAAGCAAAACTCTACTAAAAAGCTTCCTTGCAGCTATTTTGTATTTGTAATAGTCATGTTTCTTTCACTCACTGATTTGGGGAAGACAACTTCAACTTTACATTACCATTACCCAATTTTAAAAGAGCATAATCACTGCATATTAAATACATATCTTTTCCATTGTTCTGATTCCCCATGCAATTGTCCTCTTTTAGTGGCAAGTGGAATCAAGTTATTCTGATGTCAGTGTTCCTTTCCTGATATTAGGTACTACAGTAAATTCTTGTCTATGTTATCCGGGCTCCGGATTTCATATGTGTTTAAGTGTTGGGCTCGACAATGTTTTGAAATTATTTGATGTTTTGATTTTCGAGTGTCGAGTGTCCGCCATGGGAGTGGAAGATTAAGTTGAAGAGTCCAAAGCACTTGATCTTGTTTTCTGGAAAAAGAAATGAACATATATTATAAACAAACACGTACACAACTTGATTCAGCAGACCATTACCTGGTTCATCTCTTCATACCAAAGTAAAACTTCTCTTTTTCAATACAAGATATTCTTTCTTCTTTAACTTTATTTTTTTTCTCACTTTCGTCAACTTTATCATCACCACCTTTTTTTCTCTCTGTATATGGATGGATACCTTTGGCTTTATATTTGTAATGTCTTTTAAACACCTCCCAAGTACAATTCAGATTAAAATTCGAACTGGGTCTCATAGGAATCCAAGTGGGTTTCTTCCTAAATAATATCCAGAGGGCAACACTCACTCAACATGATGGCTAGAAAAGCTTCTTCTATCTGCCTCTTCATATACCTTCTGTCTCTTCTCCTTGGCTACTCCACAGGTATGTTCTGTATTGAACACTTAAGCATCAATCTTGTGTGTGCGTGTGAGCGCACACGTGATGTATATTATACATGGAAAAATTAGCTCAAGTATGAAATCGAAACTAACCAAAGTTGATGGTTAATATTATTTTTCTGGGTGCTGCAATGGTAGATCATATTTTTTTTCTCAATATGCAAGCAATAAAGTATGATGAACGTACTATGTCTGTTTTTGTATCTACAATATTAAGCTATATCCGTAATTGTTGTTTCTAAAATCTTAAGGTGTTTGAAGAATGGTTACTATGTATATAATGACGTTTTGTACTTATGTTAATGCGCCCTAATATACCTTGCATGACACATAGCCTACATAGGAAATAACTTACAAATATTATTAAGCCCTCCTCTAAAATGTTAAGGTTTTTAGTAGAGTTTCCGAATTAATAAATAAAGACTTCTAAGTTCTAACATTAAAACTGCACTAGAATTTAACTAGAATAGAGACACAAGTGTTTGTAAAGGTCTAGAAGTTCTATACATATGTAAATATTGACAAATTATATGAAACTTCAACAGGAACTCTGGTGGGTTTAATCTATGATGCAAGAAAAAGTAATGCAATTTCATCACCTGATGAGACAGTTTCATTCGTAAAGCAAAACAAAGTACCACTATCTCTGTTGGCAAAAAAAAAAAAAAAAAAAAAAAAAAAAAAAAGTACCACTATCTCATATTAGGGTACTTATTGCAAATTACAGAGTTTTGAAGAGATTTTCCAACACAGATATGCATGTTGATCTCTACTTGAGTGATACACTAGCTAAAAACTTAAGAAATCACAGACCACCTGCTATTTCATGGCTCAAAACTTTAACCACCGTCCCACATGTAAAGATAAAAACTATCGTTTTAAGTGCTAGCACCAGACATGAATTATCTACACTTTTATCCACCCTGTATTCAATTCATTCAATACTTGGTGGTTTTAATCTTCAAACTAAAGTGAAAGTTTCATTTTCTTTGTCCTTGGCCTTCTTGGAGAACTCAAACAAAAAACAGGAGAGATACCTGAGGAAAGTCTTTCAATTTATCAGTAGAACTAGATCATTTGTAGAAGCCAATCATGATGATGAATGGATAATGGGAGATTCACTTGTGGAGTCGGTCCTAAAAAGAGTGAACTTAACGACATCTGCTGTTCTTTGTAATCATGTTTCGCTTGTTTTAATTTTTAAACGTTCTTTTCAAAGTGAAAAAGAAGTAGCTGAATTTAATTGTAATGTCCCAGGATCATTAAAGAGAGTGACAAAATTTAGGGATCAGAGGATGGTTCGATTGTTAGTAGAGATATCCCCGAAGAAGGATTTTAAGAGAAAAGAGTTTGTCAAGGAGGAAGGACAGATGTTTCAAGCATACCACAGACAACTTCTAAGCAACTTAAATACTAAAACCTCCCAGCATGACTTGGTTTACCCACCAACAACCACTTTTCCCACAACTCCTGTAACTAATCCTGTGACAACTCCAACATTTAATCCTGTCATAGCTCCCATCACTGTACCACCTGGCAATGCTGCACCAGGGATTGTCACAGTTCCGGGTATGAACCCTATTACAGTAACACCTATGCCACCATCAACTCCGATTCCTCAGCCTAATACAGATCCTGTAAATTCACCACTTCCAATAACCAATCCAGTAACGACGCCAAGCACAAACCCTGGCAATCAGCCAGTAACCAACCCTGTAACGACGTATCCAGCACCATCAACCGGTGTTCCTGTCACCACGCCTGTCACAACTCCGGTGACAACTCCTGCAACAGGTAATGCTCCTGCACTTCCAGGGCAAAGCTGGTGTGTTGCAAAGAATGGAGCTCCGCAGACTGCACTGCAGTCAGCACTTGATTACGCTTGTGGAACTGGAGTAGCAGATTGTTCAGTAATTCAACAAAGTGGTAGCTGTTACAATCCAAATACTCTTCAAAACCATGCTTCATATGCTTTTAACAGCTATTATCAGAAAAAACCAGCACAAACTAGCTGTGATTTTGGAGGAGCTGCTATGATAACGAACACTAATCCAAGTAAGTGTTGAGAGATCTTGTAATCACTCCAATTTCGACTCTTAATATGAACTATTTAGCAGTTAATAAAGGCAATAACACACTCCTTTCAACTCTGTATAGGCACTGGTTCTTGTATTTACCCCTCATCATCTTCGTCTCCATCTTCAATACCTACGCCGGTACCTCCAACACCTGTATCCCCAGTGCCAGAGTCTCCAATGCCAGAAAGTCCCATGCCAGAGACTCCAACACCATCTACGGCAGCAAATGGAGGAGGTGCAATACCAGGGTAACCATTTTCTTCTCTCGCCGCTTATTTTAGAAGCTATACTTTTATCAGTCTTCAGAACTATCAAAAATACAAACTTTTCCATTATTTGTCTAAATGTTTAAAAAGATAACAGTCAATGGGAGAAGCAACACATAAGTTGTCCCAAAATATATGTTCTATTGTTTTAGCATTTCCCTTGGAG
Organism: Kitagawia praeruptora; assembly: GCA_037693485.1. Classification (NCBI taxonomy): domain Eukaryota; kingdom Viridiplantae; phylum Streptophyta; class Magnoliopsida; order Apiales; family Apiaceae; genus Kitagawia; species Kitagawia praeruptora. The sequence continues at coordinate 98,700,914 of CM075352.1, read as the reverse complement.
AAGTTGTCATCTTATTTGACATAAATGGAGTAAAAAAGGAACCAAAGAAATTGATATCAATGACCTAAACTTTTCCATCCTGCATGGCAGGGAAAATAGGCACTCAAACTGTCAAATCTTCCTTTATATACTCTGTAGCCCTTCTGTCATCACCGATTTGTTTACACCTCTTTCAGGTCAGGTTCGCCTCCTGCGGTGTCCAATGCAAACAATCCTCCACCAAGCACTCCCATAGGTTTTGGAGATATCCCTCCAAGTGCTTTCGGCGAAAGTCCTCCTCCAAGTATGAACAGCACAACGTCAATGTCAAATCGTGTGCAGCCCTTTATAGGGTGCATAATTTTGGTGATAACAATCTTTACAGGAAAATTTGTTCTTAACATATGAAGGACCTAGTCATCAGTTGGATCACAAAGTCACTGCTTTATCGGATCAGAGTTCTAGGTGCTCAAGTTTTGTATATATCTTTATTTTCAGACAAGTCAGACGATAGTACCTTCGAGATTAATTAAATCATCAGCCGCTGCTTAGAAACTAAAAGGTCAAATTTGGTATCCTAGATGTAAAGATGTTAGTTTCTGGTGCAGTTCCTACATGAGAACTTACACATGCTTAGCAGTTCTAAGGTAGAATCTACATTTAGTACAGCTTGGCACAATCAGGTCCAGTTGTGGCAAGCAAGAGGGGATACAGTCGTGAGTCCTCATATTTTGTCCATTTATGCTTCTGTATTCTACGTAGGAATAGTTACAATTATTAAATTATATAGTACGCTACCTACATATATTTATTTATTTATATAGTTAGCAGGAAGAGAGTTGATTCAAAAGGTAAATCACTCTTATGATTTGCAAATTTGAAGAATTGCCACGAAAATAGGTATCCAGATCCTCTCTGTTTGCTTGGTAACTTGAAAATTTAGATCTGTGGTCAGTGGTCGGCCTTTCCTGAAGCATGGATCCAATTCTCTTGCAGATTTATGAATTTTTTCCCCCTTTTATTGCATTAATAAACACAATTCAACAGGAAAACATTCATTGTGAGCATAGATCTGTAAATTATCAAATATACTTTTTATACAGCAAAGCTAAGAAATTTTTCAGAAAAGCCATTGCCATCTGAAGGACATCCGAGTTTCTCCACCAGTTTTTAAATAATTTAAGATAGATGAGTCACAGCATACGATCCCATGTTAACCTAGCACGCTACAACTGCACAACAATTAAAACAGGAGGACAATACATTTATCGGACTAATGCAAGTTCACACTGCATTATCTTGATATTACAAGACCATTGGATCCAGATATAATTAGTGCAAAGTTTATATTCTTAAACTGGGAGTTTTTCCCTGGAGGAAAAATTGGACTACTATGGCATTCAAAACTATGTACCTCTCTGTTCCAACGTATAAACTAAAGTAGAAGTTGTAGCATAGTGCAGATCTTGAACAATCGCTAACCACTTGATATACATCTTCGCTAATTCAATGTATGCATGAGACTATAAATTTCTTATAGAAGTAATAATTTGGCTTATGGAGTGAAACTCATATGAAAGAGATGGAGAGAGACCTAGACCATCTACATTTAGTATTTCTACAACATAAATAGACATCTATAGCTTAGCGAGTTGCTTCGCCTTGAAATTTAAGTTACTACCTATGCTGTCCAACGTTTATACAGTAATTAAAATTAGAACAGTAGTTTTACCGCTTTGAAAACACGACTAAGATCAACATTGACATGGATATTACGATCTTAAAACCAGAGCCTTCCCATATATTTTTTTTACTGTCACCTGAAACTTCAGCTTGTTGCTTTGTTGCTAACTGATCTCTCAATTCTTTGAGAGCCTTATCTCGTCGTTCTCCCATCTGCACATCAAATAAAAACAATACCACCTGAGTGTTACTTTCCAAAAATTAACTTTTGTTATTCAAGAATCAAGATCTTCCCTAAAAGTTGAAGGTCATTCAAATTGTTTTATATTCTTTTAATTACATGATTTTTTAGTGATGTTCAATATACCCAACATCAAAGAGGTAACTAGTTGATAACATACTTTAACTACCCTTTTAGTTACTATATTTCTTCTTTATGAATCTGATTTTGGCCTAAGCTATATAAAGAGTAACACAAAACAAAGGCCAGATATAGTATATTAATCTGTTCTAAGACCAAATTACTTGGATGCGAAAAATTTGATGGAATGTATTTAGAAGCCAATAAGGAGGTGTAAAATTGTAAGATAAGAGCTTGAACAGAAATTACATTGTCTTACCCTTTGAAGCTTGCGAGTTTGTGCACGAGCTTCCTGGAGACAGAATTCCAACTTTAATACCCTTTTCTTTAACTCCTGATCCGCTCTCTGATGCTTCTCTAACTTCACATATATTTAAAAGCTCAATTATAATTAAAGAGGCTCACAGTGGAGGAATATTTACTCAAGTTGGTGAACACATTATGAAAAAATATATTAAACATTAACTAAAGGCTTATGTACCTGTGATTCTAAATCATTTGTTTTGAGCTTCCAGTGAGCAGACATGATTCTTATCTCATCTCTCAGTTTCACAATTTCTTCATCCTTAGCATTCAGAAGCTTATTAATGTTGTTAACGTTTTTTGGTGATACCTCATCCAAAACTTTCCTCAGCTCACAACCACAACTTCCTCCAGTTTGTGCCAGTGAATGCATAATGCCATGCTCCATTCTTGAGACTTCATCTTTCAGTTGTTTTTGGGAGATTTCTCTTGCTTGAAGATCTATTTGCAAAAGATCTAATTGTTCGCCTAGCTTACAAACTTGAGCCTCATACTCTTTTAAGGCAGTATTTTTTTCGTCTATTTCCTTTAAAAGAAGCAAGCACTGGTGTTGGGAAGACTGCGCCAAAGCAGCATTATCATCTGCTGTTGCTTGTGTAGCTGAGAGCTTTAAGTTCAGATCATCCACGTCCTTAAGGTACTGTAGCACATATAAACTAAATTTACAACCTGAGATGCCCTAGTGGGTGGCTCAATAAGCCAGCACTGTTGCCCTACTGAGAATAAATCTTATAAAATACCAAGATCATCAACCATAGATGATTTTAAATGCTAACTGATAGTTCAATAAGAGCCAAGTATACAGCTGCTGTTACTTTCTTTTCTGTTTTTCATTTGTGATTAATTGAATTTCGTTGACATTTACGGGGACAATCTACTCCTGTGTTGTCCAAAACAGCAAAGGGTTGGAATATGCTGTGTTTTTTCTACAGCCAACGTTTTGAGACAGGTCACCAGAAGATTGCAGGTATTTATATATTTCAATAGATATATCATATTAAGTCATTAATTAAATTTAAACTGCAAAGGGCAAGAAAGTTAAGTTGTTGAATGTATAAACTCCAACATTTTGAAAAATTAAAGATAAGTTGAAGGTAAGGTACAAGTAGGCCATTGTTCCACGGAGAACCATCTTACGTGGAGAACCGTGGAGAACACTTAAAATACATTATAATTGCTTTATATATAAGGGCCCCGCAGGGGCATCTTCACAAAAAAAATCTTATAATTCTATACTCTATCTATTTATTAAAAAAAATTATAAATTTTTTTTTTAAAAATGATGACGTGGCAACATTTTTTTAAATTTTTTTAAAAGTTTTTAAAAAAATTTTTTTTTTTGATGAATGGATAGAGGGTAGAATTATAAGATTTTTATGTGAAGGGGCCCCGCCAGGGGCCTTATATAAAGGACTATTTTAATGCATTTTAAGTGGTTCTCCACGGTTCTCCAAGTAAGATGGTTCTTACTAGAGTGGGACTCGGTACAAGTATATAGTTGTAGATTCTTTTTCCCTTATCTACTAAATTTGAAAAGACAAAATTTTGAACCATCAAAGTCCATACTATATACAATATTATTCTATTCTCTCTAAGCCACAAAACAAACAAGAAAAGCCAAAAAGCAGCCTGAAAAGAAGAATCAAATATGTGCAAAGCATAACACTAAAATATGTGCAAAGCCCCAAAACATTCAAAAACAAAACACTTGAATCAAATTAAGTAAATCAGATATTTAGATCTGGGAACCATATTAAGGAACTATATTTAGTTTTTAGAGCAAGTAACAATATATAGAAAGCAATCAAGAACTCCAATCCACTAAGCCATCAAGAATTACAAAAATTAAAAATTCAAGCATCCACACCTTGTCGGCCGTAGAGGCTGCTTCTTGAAACTTCCCATTCTTCTCATCTAAGCACCGGTTCAATCTATATATCTCTTCCTTCATGTCTCTAACTCTCACCTCAGCTTCCTGCAAAAAAAAAAAATCACAAATTCCAAATTTACAACCATCACCAACTCTATAAACTAATCAGAGCCAGGTACAAAAAAATACCTGGCGTGTGATGTTTTCGCGAACAAATGATTGTTCTTGAGAAGCAAGGCGACTCCGAACCTCCTTAAGTTGTGCAGCCAACAACACGACATTCTGACGAAAACTCTGCTTCCTTTCACTTAGATCTTTCAACAATGGATCAACCTCTCTACTACTAGACATAGCAGCCATCTCTTACTTGCAAAATTGTTATTCTAATTATTACATATACATATCTTGCCAAAAAACAGAAAAAAAACAGTAACTTTCTTTCCAGTAATGACATAATTATATTCAAAGACTGCAACGAGATAAAAGGCAAATCTATAACAAGTTGTGCGCAATAGTAATCATTTAACGTTCGTGGCAATTATATATTGAATTTCATCCAACAAGTTAAAAAACTGAAGAGTGCAAGTAAATGTAAGATAATTAACTAGACCTTTCAACTCAAGAAACAACTAACCACCAAGAAGAACCAATAGAGATGAACAGTAGTAACTTACTGTACAATGAAAAGATAGAAATATTGAAAAGTCGAAATAAGCATTAAATCATCCAAACCACTCCACTCGACGCACACTTAATGAAGTCACAAGTAACACGCCCCAAAATAACACATGGAGATCAATAACTCAACCAGGGAACAAAAAATTTAATGGAACAATTTTTAAAAATCGTCGAATCTGATAAAAGTTTTATTTTTAGATTTTTTTTTGGTTGTGGTTCCGTTCATGTACACATATGTATGGTAGTTATTTTACTACTGCGGTACATGTGAATGCAAGAGATCCAACTTATCATGTAATTGTAATTATTTATCACCGATATAGGGAAATAAAACTTACAGAGAGAGAGAGAGAGAGAGAGAGTGTTGAGGGATGAAAATGTAGTGCAGTGGAGGAATAGCAGCACCAATGAATAGATGACAGGTTAAAGGGAGAGGGGAAAGCGAGAGAAATTAGGCGAGAAAGGTGAAAGTGTTGTGGTGAATGAGGTTGATTGATTAATATAACTAGGGGAATTAGTAGTAACAGATTAGTGTTGGATTAGGTTTACGGGTATTGCGTGACATGGTTTACGTGTGTTTAAATTATTACAGCCTTGGTCTTATAAATTCACTCACCTCACACCACAACTTTCCAAGGCCACGCTTCCATTTTCTAACATATGCACGTACTAACCAAGGGCGGCAAATTCAAATACTCCATTTCCTACGGTAGTTGTGCACTACACCTCTAGGGTTCGATTCGGATTGGATTGATCTAAATTCATATTCATTACTCCCTCTGTCTCTGATTGTTTTTCTTGTTTGAAATGTCGGCCCTGTTCATAACATGAGACAAATTACTAATTTACGTCTAATCTATAAGACGGAATATAATCATGAGTGATCTTGTTGGATTCGTATTTATGAGTACTTTAATACAGTGAAGTTTTTATATTTAAAACTAATACGAAATTAAAGATATTAACGATCAAAAGTACGCGTTGGCAAACGTGTCCAATCAAAACAGGAATGATATTTAGGGACGGAGGGAGTAATTTTTATCATATTTGGATTGGATTGGATCACATCTTGGATATTTTAGGGGTCAATCCATATCCAATCCATTTCACAATAACTGGATTAGATTTCGGATATTCATTCCTCCATTTAAATTTTAAAATATATAAAATAAATTAATTATATAGATATCATTCACCATTTTAAAGAAAATTAGTAAAATTTGAGAAGGTTACAATCTAGAATCCAGTGTGTACATTCAAGTAGCAATCCAAAATTAAACTATTTTAATAATTTCATTGTTCAGACAAAATATTTAATAAAAACTTAAACCACGCTAAAATCGGATAAAAGAAATATATGAAATTAAGTACTTCGAAAACAAGAAATTTATCTTTTTCCCGGCTTCAGAGTTTAACCTACATTTTGACGTTGTTACGGGAGCACTTGCACAATGACGTTTAACATTAGAGGTTGGAGCCGTGTAAGGTAAGTAAGGAAATATTAGACCATCTCCAACTCATACACTAAAAATGTACTTTTACACCATTTTGGTGTAAAAGTGTTCTCCAATCCAACACTAAAAATTACACCATTTTGGTGTGACATCAAAAATTACATCAAATTTGGTGCTACACCAAAATTTGGTGTAACTTTTAGAGTTTTTCTAAATTTCAACCTTACCCTTTTATTCTTTCACAAAAACAACTTATTCCTTTTGTACCCAATTTCTTTTGTACCCAAAATATTTTACATTGTTTTATTCCTTTTGTACCCAAAATATTTTACATTATTTTGTTACCCAATTACATTGTTTTGTTACCCAAAACAACTTATACCTTTTTTTTTTGCTAATTATTAAGCAAGCAGGATTTCTCCTTCTTTCAAAGGTCTTTGGCCCTCTAGATACTAGACTCCAGGCTAGAATATTATCTATAACCCGCCTAGTTCTCTTTTGTACCTCTGATACGAAGTACCAAAGAAATCCCCACCAGGGAGATCCCTAATAAGCCTTTTAACGTCTTTTGCTCATGAACGAGAGCTCTTCGAGCCCCCGTCTGTTCAGAGCACCACCCACAGAGCAGCCTTATTTATTCCTTTATGGGTAGATATCGTCAAATCAAAAATAAAGAAGCACATTTTGAATTTAGAAATGCTTTAATCGATCACTTATGGGAGGAGTATGGAAATTCAAATAATTCATAATTAGTTGAAATTTAAGTTATTATGTATTTTTTTATGAGAGAATTTTTTTAAAGTTTTTTAAATATTACATGTAATTTAATATAAGTATATTGTGATATAAATATTAAAAAAGAGGAAGAATATGCTTTTAAAATGAGAATGATTTCTTTTGGTGTAGATGGGTTGGAGAAGATTTAAAATTTGGTGTGATTTTTACACCAATTTGATGTAAAAGTTACATCAAATTGGTGTAATGGGTTGGAGATGCTCTTAGATTAGGTACTAAGGTTTAGGATTTTCAATAGTGCAACTTATTACAATATAAAATATTTTGAAAATAATATTATATGTATTATATTATATACTATATTTTATGCATATATATAATTAAATAGATCGGGTCGTGGATAAGCAGATTGGATCAACCTAAATTCAAAATATTCGAATCATTCTTATCAGAACGGATATCTTTTAGATCAATCCATATTCGTTTAAATCACGGTACTATCTAATCGGATCGGATATTCCAATCCATTGACGGGAATGTGCACTAATATTTACCCTTGTTCAAATTTTCCCTCTAGAAATCATGGTAGAAAAATCCGATCCGATTGAATTTTACCGAATTCAAAATTTTGAATTTGGATTCATTTTTTAAACTCAAAAGAGTTTGGATTTTGATTTGGATATTAAGCATTTTTATCCAAACCTGAAATTCAAAAAAAATCCATTGTCATATATAGTATATATAAATATATTTTAATAGTTTCTGTAAAAAAAATTTGTTTTTGAGTTTTCTAGAGAATCAGTAGTCTTTTGTGGACATTGCTTCCCTCCCTTATTTAAGATGGGAAGGAAACATACACACCACACCTAGTCTCTTTTTGTGCCTGTTTGGCGGAACTTTTCTTGTGGATTTATGAACTTATTTTCGGATAAAAATTTAATATTTTGATAATTTTTCTTATACAAGTATTTAATGTATGTTTGAGATTCAATAAGTTACAAAAATAAGTTGGAAATTTAGAAATTTCTAACTTTATCTTAAAATAAGTTGACTTATTGTGACAAAAAGTTTTTCCAAACACCCAATTTGTTGTATCGTGAATCTTGTAATACATCAATTCATTACTCCCTCTGTACCATCCATTTCTTAACATAAATTTTTCACTTGTGTGACACGCATTTTAAGGCTCTTACAAAGTATAGTTCCATAACTTATTTTTAAAATTTTCTTTTTTTGTATAAAAATATGATTGTTCTATTTTTATACAAAAAAAAATTCAAAAATAAATTATGGAACTATCCTTAAAATTCACCTTAAAATGCGTGCCGAACCCCCGTCCCCCAATGTTAACTATTGGGTGGGAGGGAGGGAGTAGTTTGCAGTTGCATTACTCAAGTACATCTGTAATAGAAATTTCCGTGTAAGGTACATTGGTCCCTTCTATATGTATTTTATATCCCAGCCATTTGAATTAGGAAAATGTTACAATCCCCAAATTGAATCCTAAAAAAATTCTCAAATGACACGTGTCATCTTCAGATTGATCATATTACGATGGGCCCCCCTGGATTCACATCAATCATACCAATTAAAATATCTCATACTGCCAAATCACCAATGCCACGTCATTTGAGAACTTTTTTTGGGATCCAATTTGGGGTCCCTGACACAACTCTTTGAATTATAATCTAATTAAGTACTATCTTTAGGGATGGAAAAAAATCCGATCCGACGGATACCTGATTCGAAATCTGATTTTTTATCCGATTCGAACCCGATATTTTGGATTTGGATATGGATATGGATTTAAATTTTAAACCCGAAAGATTTTGGATATGGATATGGATTTCATGAAACCCGATCCGAAATCCGATCCGAAACCCGATCAAAACCCGAGCCGAACCCGAAAAATACCCGACTTTTATTTATTATATTTTATATTTTATATATTATATATTATATATAAATGTATATTATAAATACATATTATACATACACTATTATATATATATATATATATTATATATATAAATGTATATTATAAATACATATTATACATACACATATCTTTGAGACATAAGATATGGAAAGATCGAGAAAATAAATTGTCATGGATTTAGCGGTATTTTTTAACTTATTTACACTATTTTTTTTATTTTTTTTGTTAAGCAACTTATTTACACTATTTTTAATTTTGAATACCCGAAAAAAACCCGATCCGATCCGAAACCCGACGGATTTGGATTTGGATATTGAGTTTTGGATCCGAAACCCGGTACGATCCGAAACCCGAAACCCGAAAATATTTGAATTTGGATTTGGATTTTGCAAAACCCGAGCCGAACCCGACCCGTTCCCATCCCTAACTATCTTGTTAGAAGACATCTTTGTACAGTATGTTGCCAATAAGGTGATCTTTGAAAGTTTCATCACCTATATTTACAATACAGAGGTCTGTATGCAGAAGCATTGAATTTAAAGAGAGATACAAAGACAGCAACCAAATCATCACACAAATATACAATTCACACACAAAGTTCTTCTTCAAAGTAGTGAAACAAGAAGAAAGGTTCCATCTATTTTCAAGGTGCATAATGATTGACAGGCGGATGAATCAACATCTTAATTGTTGTTTTCTCTGCTGTTCTTGAGAATTTCATATATTCCTGCACGTCCTCGTCACAATCGATTAAGATCAATTCATTAGCATGATCTTGGTACTTGATACTAAAACTATTTCTCTCCAAGTGTAGCCTCTTAATCACATTGTCTTCTAACTCTGATATTTCTGAAAAATTTGTTAGTTCAAACTTTATCGTAACACCGTTATATGTGGCTTTTACAGTCATCTTTTCCAACGCTTGGCTTCTATGAGAAACTAGAGGTGTATCCTGTAGAGGACACATGCTTGAAGAAACGTTATGTTTCCCCTTTCCAGCATCAATTAATTTTCTCTTGCTAGGTTGCCACCATGTAATACCAAAACTTCTACATCTTCGCTTAAGCGTAGATGGACTAACTAAAACAATGAACAATTTAAATATATACACAGTTATGGTGGTGTAAAATATGTATGAACACATACTAATGTTTTATGAATAAAGTAAGCTGAAAGATAAAAGTGAAAGAACATTTTAGAATAAAACATACCACCGAAGCTCTCTGCTGCATCTTTTAGTGGTCTTCCAAACTGCTTCCTAATATTCTCTACAGTAAAAGGTATTTTAGATTTCTTCAATCGTTTTGATTCAGGAGTCGCAGCATATTCAATGTTTTTCTTAGGTGAAACTTCTACCACGTTTTCTACTCTCTCAACAATCACGGTATGATTTTTGAGCTTCGAAGGCTCTTCTAAAGTCATTCCCGATCAAGCAGAATGATCTATCTCCACGGTATTCCCCTCATATTCTACAGGTCTCTTAGGTTGGCAAACAAGAGAGTGATTTTCTTAAAACGCTAGTACGTTTAGCGTTGTGGGGTTTTTTTTTTTTTTTTTTTTTTTGTTTTGTTGGTAGAAACGCGAGTTTAAAGTTAGTTTTCAAAGGCCCAACGCCACTTAAAGTTAAAGTGGCGTTTGGGTGTTTTAATTTTTATTTTTATTTTTTGCTTTTGTTTTTTCTTGTTTTTTTATTTTCTCCTAAATATATATTTGCAAAAAAATATTAAAAAACTTATTTAAAAATGGTCAATTAAAATATAAACTTATATTTTTTAAAGTTCGTATACGATTTATTTGTCGTTCTAAATATTTCTAATTCTAAAATGGAAACGTTGAACCCCAAAAATTAATTGTTGAACCCCTAAATCTAATTAAAATTGTATTTTTTAAATTTAAAATTTTAATTAAAAAATTGAATCCGGCGGCCTGATTTTTAAACGGTTTAGGGTTGTTTAGGTCTAGGGTTTAGGGTTGTAAACAACCCTAAACCCCAAACCCTAAATCCTAAGTTCGTATACGGTTTAGACGTCGTTCTGAATATTTCTAAAACCCAAAATGGAAATGTTGAACCCCAAAAGTTAATTATTGAATCCCTAAATTTAATTAAAATTTTTTTTAATTAAAAATTAAAAATTTAATTAATTTAAAATTTTTAATTAAAAATTTGATTTCGGCGGCCTGATTTTTAAACAAAATCAGGATAAGTTAGGGTTTAGGGTCTAGGGTTTAGGGTTGTAAACAACCCTAAACCCTAATGTGGTGGAATAAAAATTAGGGTTATTAAATTGCGGCTGGGGTTCGTGAGCTTCGTGCTTTAATGGCTGCGCTTGTGTTTCGTGACCTAATTCGGGTCCTCACAAGATGCCTACGTATTCAAGCAAAAAACGTAGTTCTGAGATGAGGGGTCTGACCCTTTATATATAGGCTTGAGAAGCCTTAGAATTTGAGTAGGGCTTGGAGACTTGGTAGACAAGTCACCGCCTTGTGGAAGGTTCTGGACTCCTACCTTGTAGGAGTCTGTTTCCATATCGAATTAGGAGCCTTGGAGGCTACTTCTTATCCCAGGGCTATTCTAGAACGTTCCTTGTTTACAAATCAAGCCCATGTTAGAAACAAGCATATACCAGGCGTCCCCGGTTTGGGCTGTTTCTTGGGCTTATTCATTAACTACGAATTTAATGCCCAACTAGGATTTCGGGCCTCATTAATGAGCCAATAAATGTGACATTAATTATTTTAGGGATTATTTTTCACCCATATCATTTGCCCCCCAACTTCTAGGAAAACTTGATTTCGTAGAAGTTTAAGGTTGTCGGCCCTGCCAGGGTATCGTCTTTCAGTGAAGTGTGGAGCGACCTACACATTCACAATGACCAAATTTCTTTCCCAAGTTAATACTTAAGAAAGACAAACGTTCCTTGGCCTCTCGATCCTTTTTCTTAGGATTTCTGGGCCTTTCGGAAATAGGATTAGTGCCGTTTCGAGCTCGTAGACACTAATCCAAGTGCAATTCGTGGATGGGATCCTTTATCATAAATTCATTAGTGATTTATTACCCTCAACTTATCTAAGTTGGGGTTAATATCAGGCGATCTTTGCTCATAAGCCTTAATAAGGGCTAATCTTTGAGCAAAAGATGCTAATTCGGCCCTAATCGGGGCTAAACAACCCTAAACGGGGCTATAAAGGCCTTAATCGAGGCTAACTAACTCGTCCTTGATGTAATTATTACTAGGATATCCATTCTTTACCTTAAGATAGGTTAATTTTAGAGTGGAAGTCCTTAAACGTCGCTAATCGAGGTTAATCACCCCCTAACTGCGATTAGTGAAATCCTAACCTCAAATTTTGAAGTCAAGTCAATCCAGTAGAAATTCTTATAACCTCCTAGTTGGAGAAAGAATCACGTGAAGACTCTCATTTTTAAGTTGTCTAGACAAGAAATACGGTCCTCTGGACAAGGTGTTCCAAACACCCTCCCGGTTTTCAACACCCCTGGCATTTCTAAACTCAAATTTTGAAGTTGAGCTTATATGATGGATATTCTTATAATCTCCTGGTATGAAGAAGAATCACATGAAAACATGCATTTTTGAACGTTTTGGAGGCGAAATACCACCTTTTAGGCAGACCTTGTTTCAAACAAGGTCATTTTTTAACTTCAGAGAATCACTTGGGTACCTACATAGGCTTGTAGAGGACCTTACAAGGTTCCTAAATCTCAAATTTGGGAGCAAACGGAGCATTTTTGAGCGTTCTAGGGCCAAACGAAGTCAGTTAGGGGTCCAGGTGTTCGAAACACCTGGACCCATTTTTCTTCCACCATTCTACTCAGCTATGGCTGGTCGGCCATTTGGCCAAGGGTGCCTGGTCGGCCACCCCTGGTCGGCTGGGCCCCACCCCAAATTTTATTTTATTTTTTTTGTCGAAAAAGTATGATACGCATTAAATCGTCCGTAACTTTTGACTCGTTACTTCAAATAGACCCACGATATATCAAATCGAAGGTATTTCAGAGCTCTAGGTCCTGCAAATATGGGTTATCCTATTTGCCCCACTTTTTGACCTCAAAAAACGTCGTTTAGGGCACTTTTGGAGCCGAAATAGTTTTTTCAAGGATATTTTTAGTATCTGTGCGTATATTTGAGAGACCATCAGGGCATTATCCTTTATTCAAAATCTTGAATTCATTCGTGGTGGTTGTTTTCAACGACCTTGAAGTTCTTTTGTTCTTGCCCCCTTGTTTTCAAACAGAGGAGGTCTTACTTCTTAGTTGCTTATATCGGGGACTCCCTTGTTTTCAACACCTGACTTCAAGTCTAGGATACTTTGGTTGGTTTTTTATCTTTGATTTTGACTCAAGGACCCTAAATCTCTTACCTTGTTTGTAGGACCTTGCCTTGTTTTGAATTTAGCCAATGGTTCCTGATTTTCAGGCCTTGAATTCAAACAACCGGCTTGATTTGAGCCAAACAGCCTTGTTGGCCACCAAGGCTTAGATTTTGCGTTAGGATTTGATATTCAAGACTTTAATTGTGGAATTACAAAGGACCTCGTACAGAGAAGATCTTCAATCAATGCATATCTCAATGCTCTCACCGATAGTTTTCGTGCCCCCAAGGCATTACCAGGGAGCCAACCAGTCTCAAGATGAGCTTTGATGGGGGGCCCATCCAGCAACTTCCAACGTCGATGGGCGTCAACAACTTGTGCTCTATAGTGGGGGTCTCCAAGACCTGAAGTGTAACTCTCGATTTCAGACGAGGCGAATTTAAACAAGGCATCAGCCGTCATATTCTCTTTTCTAGAGATGAATTCAAGGTAGCATTCCTCGAATCGTACCAACTGTGATTTTACAACCCTCAGGTATTTTACCATCGTTTCATCTTTTACTTCAAAATATCCATTCACTTGGGCTATCACCAGCCTTGAGTCTCCACAGACTTTAAGATTTTTGGCCCACATGGTTAGAGCCAAGCCTGAACTAGCTATCAAGGCTTTATGCTCTGCCTCGTTATTGGTCATTGAAAAGTCCAACTTCAAGACATATTCAATCTATAGGACTAAAATAGCTTCACTTATTTTTGTTTTTGATGCTCCATCAAAATAGAGCACCCAATGTTCCTTCTGAACTTCATCATTCTCTCCCTCTTGGGGTGCCTCATCCTGCCCTTGCTGGGGTGTTCTCTTGCCCTTGCTGGGGTGTTGTGCCTTCCTGCCCCCCAACTTCTTTGTTGTCAATGGTACATTCAACCACGAAGTCAGCGAGTGTTTGTGCCTCAAAATTGCAATTCAAGGATTGTATGTGATATCAAATTATCCGAGTTCTATTGCCCATCTAATTAATCTTCCACTAGCCCTCGGGCCGTGCATGATGTTTCTCAGTGGCTGGTCCATTAGGACTTCAATCTTATGTGCCTAAAAGTACGGTCGTAGCTTCCTCGAGCCTGTTACTAATGCCAAAGTAAAATTCTCAATGGGGGAGTAATTTAACTCAGCTCCATACAACACCTTGCTCACATAGTAGATAGGCTTCTGAACCTTGTTTTCCTCCCGAATGAGGACGGCACTCAGTGCTTGTTCAGATACCACTAGATACAGATACAGGGTCTCTTCAGGACTAGGTTTGTCCAACAACGGGGTTTCGGCCATGTTTTTTTTTCAACTGTTCAAAGGCCTCTTTGGCTTCCTGAAGTTCACTCAAAATTCTTTACTCTCTTCAATGTTTGAAAGTAAGGCAAACACTTGTTTCCAGACTTGGAGATGAATCTCCCTAAGGCTACAATTCTTCCAGTCAATTTCATCACCTCCTTTATAGAACGTGGTGATTTCATATCTAGGATCGCCTTGATCTTATCCGGGTTGGCTTCAATGCCTCGCTTTGAAACCATCTAACCCAAAATTTTCCCTGATCCAACGCCAAAAGCACACTTGGCTGGATTCAACATCATCTTATGGTGCCTCAACACTTCAAATGCCTCTATGAGGTTCTTAATATGGTTTGCCTTGAATACTCTCTTGACTAATATGTCATCCATATAACTAATATGTCATCTATATAGACCTCCATGGTTTTCCCGGTCAAGGGTGCAAAAATCTTGCTTATTAGCCTTTGGTAAGTGGCTCCTGCAGACTCCTTATCTTGGGTTGACGTCAACCTAGAGTTTTTAAAACAACCTTTCTCAACTCGGTTGGCCGACATGGCTTTAATGTTTGTCTTAGTTCCTCGGGCTTCTAGGGCGGCCTCTCGGCTGGCATGTGCTCGGCCTTGGGGCTGTTCGAGTGTTGAACGTCGATGTTCGAAATCAAGGGTTTTCAACCTCAAGGAAGTTCTTTAAACTCTAACCTTGAAGTTTAGATTTTAATGAAAGAGAGCACATTGGACTACATCACATGATTTCAAGCCAAGTTTTGGGTGTTTTAAATCACAAAAACATCTATTCAGAGTTGCTGGTCCATGACTAGAAGGTTTCTGGTCGGCTAAAGCCCCTCTAGAGCCTCTGGTCGGCTCCTTAAGTTCGGTTGAAGGCCTTCTTGGCTTCTGGTCGGCCCCGTGAGGTCTTGAACCTTCCCTAGGAGGTTTTCAATCTCCATTTCAGGATTGATACTCATGTGTTCAGCGCTGGTGTTCAGATGTTCAACGTTGGTGTTCTGGATCGAGAATCCAAAATTTCATATTGGTTTTCAAGTTTTGACTTAGAATTTCAACCTTTGGATCTTGATTGGAAGTTCATGACCCCCTCAAGTTTGGCATTCATAGCTAATCTTGGCCTTCATGGCTAATATCTCGTGTTTCTCAACCTAGGATTCGAGGTTGATTCCTTGATTTAGATTTCAAGAAGTACAATCCCATGGGCTTCTTGCCTTTTAAACTCCTGAGACGAGAGCTTGCTTGAACTTCTTGATCATTGTTTAAGGATATTTTTATATCTACGGATATTCTTATATCGCTTGATCTTAGAACTAGAATTCAAGGTTCTCTATTGGTCTTCATCCTTGGATCCTCAATCCAAGTACTTAAGAAATATTGAAGAATAGCTAGTCCTTAACATCCACAGCCTTGCATGGCTTTGATTGCCACGTATGGATTTATTAACTTGTCTTTTATATCCCGGGTCCTTCAAGGACTTAAACACTTATTTGGTTGTGTTGTAACCTAACTCCCGACCCTTCGGGGTTTTTATTTATGCATTTGTTTGTTTCCATTCGTGTATTCTTTTATTTTCGGTACTTGGTCATCTTTGACTTACACACACCAGGTGCTTGGCACATAAATAAAATCACAGAACATAGAACAAAAAACAAACTTGCATTAATAACTTGAAATGGGTTCAACCCTTACATAGAGCACTCACTACTCCTTCTAGTCTCCTCATTCTTATTCTGAAGTTCACTTCCTTCTTGGGGTACTATCTTCTGCCCCCCGACTTCTTGGTTTCCAATGGTACATTCAACCACGAAGTCAGTTGACGCCTTAGCCTTAATGGCTGCCCGAGGCTTATGTGTGATGTCCTCTGCTGGCCTTTCTTGGTGCTCCTTATTACTGTGGACATCCATGTCTCCAATCGGAAGGACCTGCCCCCCGACTCCACCAGGCCTTAACGCGGCTACATAACAGCTCCTAGCCATTTTCTGGTCACCTTTTGTTCTCCTACACCATTCCTGGTTGGAAACTTGATCTTCATGTGATAGGTTGAGGCCACAGCCTTAAAAGCTTGAAGTCCAGTCCTCCCAAGGATGGCGTTGAAAGAAGAAGATGCTTTGATAACCAAAAAGTTCAGCATCTGTGTGGCCTCCATTGGTTTCTGTCCGATCGTGACAGGCAACTGAATAGTTCCCTCAGCTTTAGACTATACCCCGCTGAATCCATATGGCATGTAAGATGGGGTCAACTAAAAGTCGTTGTATCCCATCTTCACGAATGCATCATGGAACAAAATGTCCACTGAAGCTCCATTGTCTATCAAGACTCGCTTCACCTCTGAATTCCCAATCATGGGTGTTATGACCAGCGGGTCATCGTGGGGGAACTTCACCCCTTCAAGGTCTGAATCATCAAATCCGATTGTTACTTTGGTTCTTGTACGCTTTGGTGCCTCTCCAACAAAATGCATCAGCTCTCGGTCATAAGCCTTCCGAGAGTTCCTAGTTGTCCCGGCCGCAGTCGGGCCTCCCGTTATTCCCAGATTACACACTTGTATAATTGTAGAAGGGGGGGTTGAATACAATTCTTGATATTTATAAATTTCTGATAAGAACCACAAAAATCTATAAGGGGATAATTATTGGATGAGAAAAGATTCACAAACACATAAAAATCAGGTGGTTAAATGTACCACCTAAGACTTTTATTTGAAGAAAACTCTGTGATACAAATGTACACAGCTTCTGTTTTACAACTCTTTGCTTCTAAGGATATTCAAGAAACCCTAAGCAAATATGTCTATTTTCTTAGTTTCTAAAGAGTTGCTACACTTGGTTATATATCCCAAGTTTACAAGTACTACAGGAATAAGATAATATTAATCTAATTTAAGTTGACTTGCTACTCCACTCCAAATCCACATGTAGCCGAAAGGTTGTCCTTGTGAACAGATATGTCCCCTGCACCTTTCTTGTATGTACTGTGTAAATGGAATGCTTCTTTCTTCTGCGTTTCCAAAGTATGGCTGCCATACTGCTTTTTATACCTACTATCAACCCATGTGATCTGTCAGTCAAACCTGTCCTTATCAACTGCTAATTCCCAGCTAGCATAGAAGAAAGTGTTAATGATAATCCGTTGATGTTGTACACAGTCATCCGTTGATGGTAGTTTGAGTTGTATCCGTTGATAGAGTAGATTTGAGTTGTATCCGTTGATAGAGTCCTGTCTTCATTCGTTGATACACTTTCACTTAGACAGAATTACATAGCATAGCTTATTTACAATTGGCTACCCTATTCTGCCTATCCATTGATGGTCAACATGACTCTGAATAAAAACACTATCAACTGATAAATAGAGATATTGCAGTATGCTACAAAACCTTATCCGTTGATGAGCTACCTGTCAACGGATAGAGTTATAATGTCTCATCCGTTGACAGTTACAAAACATGACTTATACAATTTGATTGATTGTGAAGTTATCATCAAGTACAACATATTCCTAACAATCTCCCCCAATTTATACTTGATGGCAATAAAGCATAAATTTAGGACCTTGATGATAACAAAACATTCCTAAGGATATATATAAAACAATGCAAAAATTGTATTAAGCTACAAAAATTAAAAAACAGAAAGTTTGAGAACTTTACAGAGAAGTGCTCCTCTAGACTGAGCAGATTAATACTGTTTCTTCTCCTTGGTTGGCATCACCCTTGATTTTCCTACTTTGGCAGAGTTGGACTCAATTTGCATTTGGAGTTGCCTATAGAAGGCATCTTCTTCAACAACTTTTGGATTTAGCTTTTGTTGTAACCATCTCAGGTATTGAGAACTAGCCTTTGATAGTTGGTCTTCTAACCTGAAGAATCTCCTGTTACCATCTTCATCCCTGAACTCCATCATCCAGAAGGGTTGAAGATGAATTTTCTGTCCATTGTATGGGATCTTCATCTTCCTTGGTAGTCTTGATGGTGAGTTCCATTCTCTCTTTATCTGTTCTATTCTGTCCAATATCTCCCCTTTTGCTATCCTGGAGAACCCTGTGTATCTCTTGATTGCAGAGAACACTTTGGTTAAGGTCAGATAGTTTTCTCCAAGAACCCTCTGTAGTGGCCATGTCCTTTCCTTTCCTCCCTTGTATACAAAGACCAATCTCTCAGGCAAATGTTTATATTTGTCAATTCCTCTTACTTCTGACAATTCATCCAGATACAGATTCATGCCAGAGTATTCTTCAATATCTGCCTGATAGATAAAATCATCCTTGTTTTCCAAGATTAACTGCTTGACAATAGCAGGTACCCTAGCAACCTGAATTGGTTCCTTTAAAGGTTGCTTCCTTGGTATCCTTTTCTTCTTATTAGGCTTCTATTGAGGCTTCAGCAAGAATGAAGGAACCTCAATGGAGTCAAGATTCATTGGTTCCTCTTTAGGGATTATAGGGTTACCATGGAAGTTCACAGCTGGGTCGAATACTTGTGCAGAAAAAGATTGTGATGAGCCAACAGTTTCTTTCCTTACAATTTCTGGAGAGACAGGCCTCCTTGCCTTTGATTTCACTCTCCTTTTAGTTTTGGATTTGGGGACTTCCTTAGGTTCCCTCATTTTATCCTCTACCTCATCCATTAACTCCTGAGCCAGTCTGGCTTGCTTCTCTTCTGAGTTTTCATATTGATTTTCTTCACTTGGATGAGCTTCCCTTAGAAGTTTGGAGGTTTCCTCTCTTTTTGCTTCAACAAATCTAGGATGGCTGTTGGATATATTTAACACTTTTCCATTCCTTATTATCACAGCCATCCAATCTCTTACACTCTTATTTGTCTTTTCCTTGAACTCTTTGATTGTATTTTCCATTAGTTTCTCATCATCATCCTTGGGAAATGGAAAGTCTAATTATAACTTGTTCTTCCCATTTGCCTTTGGTAGAGAGTAGGCTCTGGTTCTTATGTATGGTTCAAATTCTTTGACATAGGATGGTTCAGCATCATAGAGTGTAGGAGCCACAATCTCTGGAGTGAGCACCTTCAGAATTGTAGTTGATATTGTTGGAGCTGAGGACTGAGTAGAGAACAGAGTTGATACAATTGATTCATTGATCATTCTCTCTGTCCTCAGAATTCTTTCATTTGCCTCCTTGTTGATCTTTTCTAAGGCTTCTATTCTGGCTTGCCTTTCACCATCTGAGATTTCTGATATACTTTGAACCTCAGGCAACACCATTTTCTTCTTCTTCACAGGGAAAGCCTCTATAGAGAACTATGTTGGATTGACCACTATAATTGGCTGTTGCTCCCCCTCACTCTGTGCTATCTTGCTACTGGATGCTAGAATTTGACTAGCTGCAACAACCTCTTCTACCTTTTTCTCCCCCTTTTTGTTAGCATCAAGGGTTGGAGATGAGGCTGCAAGTAGCTTTTCCAGTAGCTCAGTCTGTTTGGCTTGGTTGGCAATGACTGTCTGCATTTGAGATTCCATACTATCCACTCTAGAGGAAAGATGCTGAACTGATTTGGCCAGACTATCTTCCTTCAATAACTTGCTAGTCAGCACATTCTGAGTGGTAGTAGGGGCTAGTGCCTCAATCCTGGCATCTAGTTCCACTTTCATTTCCCTTATTGCAGTTTGCACCTCCTTCTGTTGGGTTCTTTGAATAACCATATGCATCTTGTGAAGTTTGAGGGAGGCCAATATTTGCTGAAGGACAACCTTCCTCTGTGGATCTGCATTCTGGTGCTCAGCCATAGCAGATTGATATTGCTTCATAATCTCCACATTGAAGTCACCAACCACAGTGGTAGAAGAAAATAACCATTCTGGAGTATCTTCCATATTGACTTCTTCATCACTTGAGGTGCTAGCACTGTCATTGTTGCCAAACTCTTCACTGTCAGCATCTGAAGGCAGAGCTGTCAAAGCTTCCTTTGCTCTTTGTAGAGATTGACAGGTGTGCACTAGGTGCATTGCCTCCTCTGCCTCCACATTGCCATGTTGTGCCATGACTTGATAGGCAGAAACAGGATGAGTAAAGGTTTCAGGATCCAAAGAGATGGAGTCAATAATTGACTGATATTCTTGTCGAAATTCCATCTCTTTAGAGGCTTCATTAACCTCCATTAACTCACTAGCAATGGCTGAATCTTCCTGCCTTATTTCTCCTGTAGTCCCTTCTCTCCTCTCATCTCTCTTTTCTTGCATCAGGGGCTCCCCCTAGCTCACACCTCTCACACCCTCACCTTCACCTACTAAGGTGGAACTCTCTTGCTCTCCTTTTGCCTAACCGGAAGAAATGGTCAGCCTCTCATTATTTTTCTCTCCTTTTGCCTGCTCACAAGGCAGCCTCTCACTCCCTTCCCTCATTCCTAAAAGTGTTTCAACTACTACAAACTCCTCCATAGTTGACATGGGAATGTCACATTTTGCAGTGGTAGAGAGAGAGAGTTGTCAACGGATAAAGTGTATCTGTTGATGTAGTAGTTATTGCTATCAACGGATGATTAGTTGTAGACACATCCGTTGATGGAGAAACACTTGTCAATGGATGAAGGATATCCGTTGATGAAGGAAAAAGAGTATCCATTGAAGTGAAAACCAACACTGAATCTGTGGTGATTGATTTTAAGGAAGAGGCCACAGATAGTGTTGTGAATTCAGGAATGGAAGATTGATGGCCCAACAAATCATCTAAAAGATGATGACCACCAATTGTTGAGTGGGGCTTCTCCAAGAATTTTAAAGATGGAGAATCAGGAATTGATGTAGATATCATATCCACATCCAGAGATGGAGTTGGTGATGGTGGATTAAAATGTGTATCGATTTGAAGGTTAAGATCAAGGGGCTGTGACTCCACATTTATTGAAGTCACATCAAACTGAATTTGAGAAAGTACAGTTTGCTGTACTGTGTGTGCACCCTGTGATTCCCCAATGGTTTTGGATTTGACTCTTCTACCATAGGTTTTTGAGTGAGAGCTATCTGTGTCTCTTACCCTTTTGTGCAGTGTTCCTGGAGTGGAACTTAAATCAGTAGTCACACCCTGTTGAGAGGATGTAACTAGAATTTGGTTTGAAGGTTCATTAACAGTTTTTTAAGAGACTGAAATGTTGGTTGCACCTGCCTCACCTTCCTTATCCTTAGGGCTTCTTTGATGTTCACCCTGTCCCTCACCACTCACTACCACCTTCACACTCCCCTCAAGAGTTTTGGTAGTTTTTGCAACAGGTGCCTTTTGAGAGACACCTAAGGTTTGTCGTTTAGATTGTGGTTTTGGAACTTTGGATTTGGTCACTTTGGTAGGAGCCTGTTTGGTCACAGCCACAGACTCCATTGTGACACTAGAAGACAAAGAAATTTGGGGGTTGGAGATAGAAGTTTCAGGGTTGGAAATAGTTACCTGAACAATTGGTAGATATACCAATTGTACTTCTGCATTTAGGTTCATTCGAATCAAATCACTTAAGACTCTCTTCTCCTGAACAAAACAATTGAACTTGCTATCCGGGTTAGCAATGGATAGCTCATTCTCAGATACATGCAGTGCTAAGAGCATCAAAAATCTAGCAAAATAAATATTCTTGCTCCTAGTTTCCTTTTTACCTAATTTAGCTGCTATCTCATACATGACTAGTGAGCCAAAATTATAAAATTTATCAGTCAAAAGCATACATAGCATAACTAGCATGGAATTGGTAACAGCATCAAAATTACTAATTTTGCCAGAAAAAGTTTTATTGAAGGCATCACAAAAATAACTCCATTCTTTAACCATACCTTTCCTAACAATTTTCCCTAAGTTCTCAGTACTAAGGGTATAATTTATGGAATTAAGCATGGTAACAATTTCAGCATTACTGGGTATTTCCAGACAGTTATTCTCAGGCAATTTTAAACAAGCAGTTATCACATCAGAGTTAACTACATAGTTTTTACCCTTTAAAGAAAAAGCAAGTGTACCGTCTGTGACAATGTACTCAGCAGATGCCCACACCTCTTCAATTACCTCGTGGATTAGAGGAGTGGTGGCAGTCATAGCATATGACAGTTTGCATTTCTTCACGAAATTCATCATGGTGTGATATGCTTCTGGAGTGTTCACTGTATCAACAAAGGCTGCGAAATTGTTCTTCTCATAGGTAAACCCAGTGGAAGACATTATCTTAGCAATAGGCGCCATTGAAGTGTTTGAACTTTTGTTGCAGAGAGTTTTAGTGAAGAAGATGCAGTTAACTTATGAGATTCTTGAAAATGAATAAAAGTGAGATGTGAGAGCACAAGACAGCCTTTTATATTTTTCAAGAATTAAAAATGAAATAATTAAAAGTAATTACTCCATTGGACAAAAGTAACTGTCATATAATAAATGAAAAGAAAAGAAGTACAGCCGTGACTAAATATACACGTTTACCAACGGCTATAATAAAAAAAAATGTATATCAACGGATAAAGAATGGACGGTTGAGAAAACAGTTTATCCATCGATGACGTGGACAACCTGTTATCCGTTGACATACAAAAATCTAGTAATGTGTTTATACTACCAACGGATAAAAGGATATCCGTTGATAAGCAAATTTTGCCTTAGACAAAATTTCTGCTAAAAATTTTTCTGAGAGTTTTTAATTCTCAAGTAAATCAAAACACATTTCTAGCTGCAATACAGTATGATTAGATATCACTAGGAATTACGAAAAATTAAGCATACCTAGTTCACCTACCAACCTTGTGAATGAAGATTCATCAAGAGGCTTGGTGAAGATATCTGCAAGCTGCATTTCACTTGGCACAAAGTGCATTTCTACTGTACCATTCATCACATGCTCTCTAATGAAGTGGTATTTGATGTCAATATGCTTAGTTCTCGAATGTTGCACTGGATTCTCTATGATGGCAATAGCACTTGTGTTGTCACAGAAAATTGGAATCTTCTCAACTTTTAGACCATAATCAATAAGTTGATTTTTCATCCAAAGAATCTGTGCACAACAACTTCCAGCAGCAATGTACTCAGCTTCAGCTGTAGAAGTGGAGACTGAGTTCTGTTTCTTACTGAACCATGACACAAGCCTGTTCCTTAGAAATTGACAGGAGCCTGTAGTACTTTTCCTATCAATTCTACAACCTGCATAGTCTGCATCTGAATAGCCAATTAGATCAAAGCCAGAATCTCTTGGGTACCAAATTCCAAGGTTTGGTGTTCCCTTGAGATACCTGAAAATTCTCTTAATAGCAATCAAGTGAGACTCTCTAGGGTCATCTTGAAATCTAGCACAAAGACAAGTGGAAAACTTTATATCAGGTCTACTAGCTGTTAGATATAGAAGTGAGCCTACCATGCCTCTATAGCTTGAGATGTCCACAGATTTTTCCTTAGTATTCAACTCAAGCTTAGTTGCAGTGGCCATAGGTGTTTTTGCAGAGGCACAATCCATTAAGTCAAATTTCTTTAAAAGATCATAAATATATTTTGTTTGACTTATGAAAATTCCCTCATTAACTTGCTTTACTTGTAAACCAAGAAAGTAAGTTAATTCACCCATCATGCTCATTTCATACCTACTTTGCATAAGTTTGGCAAACCTTTTGCAAAGCTTCTCATCTGTAGACCCAAAAATAATATCATCTACATAGATTTGAACAAGTATTGAAGAACCATTGACATTTCTATAAAATAAGGTTTTATCTACTGTACCTCTAGTGAAGTGATTCTCCAAAAGAAATTGAGATAAAGTGTCATACCAGGCTCTTGGTGCTTGCTTCAAACCATAAAGTGCTTTCAAGAGAAGATATACATATTCTGGAAATTCTGGATCTTCAAAGCCAGGAGGTTGATGGACATATACCTCTTCTTCCAGTTCCCCATTTAGAAAGGCACTTTTGACATCCATCTGATAGACTTTGAAATTGGCATGTGCTGCATAGGCTAGGAAAATTCTAATTGCCTCAAGTCTTGCCACTAGAGCAAAAGTTTCATCAAAATCTATCCCTTCTTCTTGAGAATAGCCCTTTGCCACTAATCTAGCTTTATTCCTCACAATTATGCCATTTTCATCAGTCTTATTCTTGAGAACCTATTTGGTACCTATGACACCTCTATCATCAGGTTTCGGCACAAGCTTCCATACTTTATTTCTCTCAAATTGATTTAGCTCTTCTTGCATTGCTAAGACCCAATCTGGATCTAGAAGGGCATCTTCCACTTTCTTAGGTTCCTCTTGTGACAGGAAACTACTGTATAGGCATTCTTCTTGTGTGGCCCTCCTAGTTTGGACTCTTGAGATTGAGTCACCAATGATTAACTCAAAAGGGTGATCTCTGGTCCATTTTCTTGAAGGTGGAAGGTTTGATCTAGATGAGGTTGCTTCATCTAAATGAGCATGATCTTGTTGATTGGTCTTTGAGTTTTGACTTTGAGAAACTCCCCCTGAGTTTGTTGTCCTTGCGGAATTATGAAGTTGACTGTCAACGGATGCATCATTTTGTCGATCAACGGATGCTCCATTTTGCCTGTCGACGGATGCATGAGAATGCCTGTCAACGGATGCATCTGATGCTCCAGTACTATAACTGTCAACGGATGCTTCATTTCCAGTGTTAGCACTTCTAGTTGGACCAACAACTCTAGGTGAATTTTCATGGTCATGATCTTCATTTTCCTCATCATCATCATCAATGTACATTCTTCCTTCTACCTCATTTTCAAATCTCAACTTTTCATGGAAGCCTTCATCATTTAGACCTAGAATCTTTTGATCATCAAACACAACATGTACAGATTCCATAACAATGTTGGTTCTTAGATTGTAGAGTCTATAGGCTTTCCCTGCTGCATACCCAACAAAGATAGCTTCATCTGCCTTTGCTTCAAATTTGCCCAAGTTATCTCCATGATTCCTTAGCACAAAACACTTACATCCAAAGACATGAAGAAAAGCTAAAGTTGGTTTCTTGTTGGTGAATATCTGATAAGGAGTCATTCCTCTACCTTGATTGACCAAGGAAATATTCTGAGTGAAACAGGCAGTGTTGACAGCTTCAGCCCAGAAATATGTTGGCAATCTTGATTCACTTAGCATTGTTCTAGCTGCTTCAATGAGAGTTCTGTTTTTCCTTTCAACAACCCCATTTTGTTGAGGTGTTCTAGCAGCAGAAAACTCATTGACAATTCCATTCTCTTCACAGAAAATCTTCATTATGGAATTTTTAAATTCAGTGCCATTGTCACTCCTGATTCTTTGTACTTTGACTTCAGAACCATTGTTTACTAGTCTGAGATGATTGATGATGATTTCACTTGCACAATCTTTGGAGTGCAGGAAGAAGGTCCATGTAAACTTAGAAAAATCATCTACAATCACCAGATAGTATTTCTTCTTTGAAATGGACATGACATTTACTGGACCAAATAAGTCCATATGCAGCAATTGAAGTGGCTTAACAATGGATGACTCTGTCTTGCTCTTGAAGGATGATTTCTTTTGTTTCCCTAATTGGCAGGCATCACACAATCCATCTTTGATGAACTCCAATTGAGGGATTCCTCTAGCAAGATCCTTTCTTACCAAATCATTCATAACTTTAAAATTCGAATGTGACAGCTTTTTATGCCATAGCCAACTCTCATCCTTGCTTGCTTTGCTGAAGAGACAAGTAATGGATTCTGAGCATACTGAGTTGAAGTCAGCTTTGTAAACATTTCCTTTTCTAAAGCCTGTCAATACCACATTGTTGTTTTCCTTGGCAGAAACAACACAGGCTTCTTTAGTGAACTTTACTTCATAGTCTTTGTCACAAATCTGACTGACACTCAGCAAATTGTGCTTCAAACCTTCAACTAAATCCACTTCTTCAATGATGACATTGTCCTTTGAAATCAAGCCATATCCCTTAGTATATCCTTTGCTGTCATCTCCAAAGGTAATTCTAGGGCCAGCTGCCTCCTTGAACTCTATGAGCAGGGTTGAATCTCCTTTCATATGCCTAGAGCATCCACTGTCTAGGTACCATAGATTCTGTTAGGAATAATTCATAAGTTGTGATGTTAAGAATAGAATTTACACATTATACTTCTTGTAATCCTGATCTTATAAAGGATTTAGCACTGTATATAGGATTTATGTGTAAGACAGTTATCTGTATAGTTTAGTCAGGAATGAATAGTGTATCGGAGACTACATGTCAGGAACAGAGAGCAAATCCTGATGATGGTCCAATACTGATGGTTGATCAGATACTGATGCAGTGTGCAGATCCTGATATCAGTTTTGTTACTGATGATGTCATTATGGATGCTACAGAAACTGGCAAGTGCTATAAAACAGGATCGTTGTTTGAAGAACAAGCAAGAAGATATTATGAAGGAAAGAGTTTTCTATTGATGGAAACTATCGACTAGAAGGCAGAACATTGTCATGTATAGATTATATCTTTCTGTTATTAGTTGATAGGTAGCATTATAAATACTCTCTCTATATCATTGTAAAAAAAGAGTCGAACAAGTGTGTTAAGCAAGTGTGCGTAGCTCTGTATAAGGTTTGTATTCGAGAGTTCGAAACAAACAGAGAGAGAGATTTGTATTGTCAGAAGCTGCTAAAGGTATTGTACACCTTTGGTAGAGTTTGTATTTGATCTTATTAATACAAACAGAGTTTGATTCATTCGATTATTCTTGTTCATATAATCAAGCCAAAAATCAGACACGATTATATAACTTGTATTCAACCCCCCCTTCTACAAGTTATTCGAGTTAACAATTGGTATCAGAGCAGGTTGATTTCGAATAATCATAAAGATCTGCAATCATGTCTGGTTACAAGGATGGGAATACTAAAATTCCTATGCTCAAGAGAAACGAATATACTCTATGGGAAGTAAAGATGTTGCATCATCTGGAAGCAACAGATCCTGATTATCTTGACAGAATCAGAGATGGGCCTTTTATTCCAACAAAGGTTGTTGGACAAGCAACTGTTGATGGTGTGGTTGTTCCAGAACATACAGCAGAGAAGCCAAAATCTGAATGGTCAGATAAGGACAAGGAGAATGTTCTTAAAGATGCTAAAGTGAGAAACATATTATTCAACAGTCTTGATTCTGTTCTCACTAACTATGTTCTCTCTTGTAAAACTGCTAAGGATATATGGGACAATCTTAAGGTTCACTGTGAAGGAACTAAGCCTGTTAGGAAGAATATGAGAACATTACTTATACAACAGTATGAGTACTTTGAATCCAAGTCTGGTGAGTCACTTACTGATACCTTTGATAGGTTTACAAAACTCATCAATGAGATGGCCATGCATGGTAAATATTATGACTTGGAGGATATGAATACAAAGTTCATGAAAGCTTTGCCTGATTTCTACAATGAGAAGATATCTGCGATTGAGGAAGCTAATGATTTAGATGAGATTTCATTAGAGGCGGTATATGGAAAATTGAGAGCTTATGAACTTGACAAGGAGCAGAAGAAGAGCAGGAGTGAAGGAAAGATGAAGACTATTGCACTTACTGCTCAATCTGAAGTTAAGAAGCTTCCTGAAGAACAGCATGAAGAGATTGCTGTAAAGAATTCAAGGAAGAAGAAAAGCAAAGAAAGTTCTGAGTCAGAGACTACTGATATAGACTCTGACAACAATGATTCTGAATCTGAGATGCAGGAACTCTTTGCTATGTTTGCTAAAGCTTTCAAGAAAGGAAGATTCAACAGGAGAAGAATTAGCAAAGGACCTTTTCAAAAGAAGGAGGAGAAGAAGAGTGACAAAAGCAAAAGTACAATTGTCAAGCTTGATAAGGCCAAGATCAAGTGCTTTAACTGCAACGAGCTTGGACACTTTGCTAGTGAGTGTAAGAAGCCTAGGAATTCAGGAAAGGGTAATGCACTTATGGTCACACAGAAGGATTGGGCTGATTCCAGTGACTCTGAAGATGAATTGGATTATGACAACATTGCATTGATGGCCAATAGTTCAGACAAACCTGGATCTCCAAAGAAAACTTCTCCATCCTCTGTTAAGGTATCACTTCACTCTCTTGATTCATTTGATAGCTTAAATTCTGATGAAATTAGATCTATCCATGCTGAGTTTAAGAATCTTATGACTAATTTTAGAATTCTTACTTGTGAAAGAGATGAACTTAAGGTTAAGAATGATAAATTAGTTGATAGAAATAATTTTCTTGAGTCTAAATTAATTCAAATGGAAGAATACAAGTTAAGTTTTGATAAAGCTAAGCATGATTATAGTGTTATTCTTGAGGCTTATGACTATGTCAGAAAAGAACTAGAAGAAGAGAGAGATGTGATTAAGACCATTAAGAATTCCAGTAAGAAGACTATAGAAATCTTTGAAAGTGGAATTCGTGGTAAGGTTAATGGTTTAGGTTTTGATAAGGCTAGACAAGAAGAAAAAGTAGCTATTGTCAATGATGATAGTAAGGTAGAAGCTAACACATCCAAATCTGAAGGTAAGAAAAGTGTTTCTGAACCTAATCATGTTAAATTTGTTGATTCAAAAGGTACCCTTGTTGTACACAAAAGGATTAACAATAGTAATTCAGATGAGAAAGTGTTAGAGAAACCTAAGAATGTAAACATAGGGTTTCTGTCTAAGTCTCAGTTGAAACAGAGATTAGATGGTCTTTCAGAGTCTAGCAAGATCAAAAGAAATAGGAATGGAAAAGAAGGTATTAACAAAGAGAATAATTACAAGAATGTACCTGATGCACCTAGGAAAAAATGCTATAAGTGTGGAAATCATAATCATTTGGCCCTAGACTGCAATCAAAAACCTTCTTGGAAAACTGAGTCCAGATTCCCCAAGACTCAGAAAATTCAATACCAACCACAAAAAGCTTGTTATCATTGTGGTAGTTTACTTCATTCCATTTACATGTGTAGAGAATATCATGAACTGTATTATGACTATTATTCTTTGAAATCTGAAACTCCTAGTCACAAACAGTTTGTGAAATCAGAGTCTAAAGTTGACTCTGCAACAGGTAAAATAAAAGTAAAATCTTTAAAGCCTGTTGTCTCTAAATCTAGTAAGAAAGGATCCAATCAAAGTTGGGTCCTAAAAAATTCTAACTAGTTACTTTTTGTTTGCAGGGCACAGGAAAGAAGCATTCAATTATCTTGGACAGTGGATGCTCTGGACATATGACTGGAAAGAAGTCCCTGCTTACAAAGTTTGAGAGGAAAGCTGGCCCAGTAATATCTTTTGGAGATGGCAACAAAGGAAAAACTCTGGGATATGGCTCAATTGTTTTTGGGAATGTCATCATAGAAAATGTAGCACTGGTTGAAGGCTTGAAACATACTCTTTTAAGCATAAGTCAACTGGGTGATAAAGGTTACAAATCAATCTTTGACAGAGAAGGATGCAAAATCTTGAATATGCAGAATGGAGACATTGTTCTAACTGGTCAAAGACATGGTAACATATATGAAGCTAGCTTAAGTGATACATCTAAAGGAATTGTTAGATGTCTCTACAGTAAAGCAACAAGTGATGAAAGCTGGAATTGGCACAAGAAGCTCTCACATCTTAATTTCAAGAAGCTTAATCAACTTGTTAAGCACAATTTGGTGAGAGGCCTACCACAGGCAAATTTTGTGCAAGATGGACTTTGTGATGCATGTCAGCTTGGAAAGCAAAGAAGAACCACTTTCAAGAGCAAGACTGAAAATTCGATTACTGAACCATTTCACATGCTACATCTTGATCTGTTTGGTCCAGTAAACATTATGTCTATCAGCAAGAAAAGATATGCTCTAGTTATGGTGGATGATTTCACAAGGTTCACATGGGTGTTCTTTCTACACAAGAAGGATGAAGCTCCTCTTGCAAAGTTATGCTCTAGTTATGGTGGATGATTTCACAACTTATCAAGAATATTCATAATAACTCTGAGTACAAAGTCAAGGTACTTAGAAGTGACAATGGTACAGAATTCAAGAATTCTACAATGGAGGGGTTTTGTGCAGACAATGGAATTACTCAACAGTTTTCTGCACCTGGTACACCTCAGCAGAATGGTGTAGTGGAAAGAAAGAACAGGACTCTCATAGAGGCAGCAAGAACCATGCTTGCAGATGCAAAACTTCCAACCTACTTTTGGGCAGAAGCTATTAACACTGCATGTTTCACTCAAAATTGTACCTCGGTAAATAGTCATGGAAAAACTCCCTATGAGATGATTAAAGGAAAGAAACCAAGTGTGAAATACTTTCACATCTTTGGATGCAAATGCTATGTCCTAAAAATTCATCCAGAACATCTTGGAAAATTTGAAGCCAAATCGGATGAAGCAATTTTTCTAGGATATTCAGCATCTAAGGCCTTCAAAGTTTATAATCTCAGAACTCACATTGTTATGGAATCAATTCATGTTGCATTTGATGATAAGAAATTTGGAATTTTGCAAACTAATGAAAGCCTTGACAAATTGGAATTTGAAAATCTGAAGATTTCTGAGATACTCTCCAGTGATGATGAAGGTTCTCCAGAAGGAATTTCTATTGCTTCTCAAAGGAATGCTACTGTTGAGGGGGAGCAAATAAATCAAAGAGAACACAGTGATCATCAGGAGCAGACTAGTCTTTCAGAGTCTATTCCATCAGGAATTGACGTTTCAGAGTCTACTCCATCAGGAACTGACCTTTCAGAGTCTACTGAGAAAAGATCAGTAACTAGCAGCAATATGGAATCTACAGATTCTATTGATCAAAGGAGAGTTTTTGAAGGTAGAGAGAATTCTTCTACAAGAGATACCACTAACTTAGGGGGAGAGACTAGCAGAGTTAATCTACCACCTGTTAGAAAATGGACAAAGGATCATACTGAAGATTTGATAATTGGTGATCCAAATAGTGGTGTTCGAACTAGAAGATCAATTCAAAATGAATGCTTGTATAGTTGCTTTCTCTCAAAGAATGAACCTAAGAAGGTTGAAGAAGCCTTACAGGATCCTGATTGGGTAATTGCAATGCAGGAGGAGTTAAATGAGTTTGAGAGAAACAAAGTCTGGAAACTGGTACCAAGACCTAAAGATAGATCTATTGTTGGTGCAAGATGGGTTTTCAGAAACAAGCTAGATGAATCTGGTATGATTGTAAGAAACAAAGCAAGACTGGTGGCCAAGGGTTATTCTCAGGAAGAAGGCATTGATTATGATGAGACCTTTGCACCTGTAGCAAGATTGGAAGCAATCAGAATGTTTCTTGCATTTGCAGCTCATTCAAAATTCAAGGTATACCAGATGGATGTAAAGAGTGCTTTTCTAAATGGCAAACTTGATGAGGAAGTGTATGTGGAACAGCCACCTGGATTTGTTGATCCAAAGTTTTCAAATCATGTCTACAAACTTGACAAGGCACTCTATGGACTAAAGCAGGCACCAAGAGCATGGTATGAGACTTTGTCTAAATTTCTTCTTGAAAATGGCTTCACAAGAGGTACAATTGACAAAACTCTATTTTTTAGAAAGATAAAAGGTGAATTGCTTTTAGTTCAAGTTTATGTTAATGATATTATTTTTGGTTCTGCTAATGAAAAGTTGTGTGCTAAGTTTAGCAAGCTTATGCAGTCAAAGTATCAGATGAGCATGATGGGTGAATTAAATTATTTCTTAGGCTTGCAGGTCAGACAGACTGAGACTGGTATTTTCATTAATCAGTCAAAGTATATCAAAGATCTTTTAAAAAGGTTTGACTTTCAAGACTGTGCAGTTGCAAAAACACCCATGGCAACAGCCACTAAACTAGACTCTGATCCTAAAGGAAAGAGTGTGGATAATACTAGTTATAGAGGCATGATAGGCTCATTGTTATATCTAACTGCAAGTAGGCCAGATATAATGTTTTCTACCTGTTTATGTGCTAGATTCCAAAGTGATCCTAAGGAATCTCATTTAATTGCTGTGAAGAGAATTTTTAGATATCTCAAAGGAACTCCAAATCTTGGTTTGTGGTATCCTAGAGAATCTGATTTCTTTCTAATTGGCTATTCAGACTCTGATTATGCAGGGTGTAAGATAGACAGGAAAAGCACTACAGGTACATGTCAATTCTTGGGAAATAGATTGATTTCTTGGGCAAGCAAGAAGCAACAATCTGTTTCAACCTCAACTGCAGAAGCTGAGTACATAGCAGTAGGCAGTTGTTGTGCACAGCTCCTTTGGATAAGAAATCAGTTGATGGATTATGGTATGACACTTAGTAATATTCCTATGTTTTGTGATAATACTAGTGCTATTAAAATTGCAGAAAATCCAGTTCAACATTCAAGGACTAAGCACATTGATGTCAGGTATCATTTTATTAGAGAACATATTGAGAATGGTACTGTGGAACTTCATTTTGTTCCTACTGACAAACAGCTTGCAGATATTCTAACTAAACCACTTGATGAGACTACATTCAGTAGATTAGTAAGTGAGTTAGGAATGTTAAATTTTTAGATCTTTAACATCTGCAAAAGTAGCAAGGTATGTTGTTCTTAGCTTATAGACTTGATATTCCTGTCAGGATCTATAATTGATAGTTAAATCCTTGAGCTATAACACATTGCCTTGATAAATTTCAGTATGATAGACTTGTTAATAATCATCAGGATTAGATTTGTCATCAGGATGCTGACGTCATCAGTATTGTGTCAGTATCAGGATTATGAAAATTGTTTCAGATCCTGACGTTTACTTTGTGTAGTAATCTGATTTTGTGATGTGTTAAGTCTATGCTAGCAAGTTTTAATATTTGCATACTGATAATTTATACATCATTCAATAATCAAAAGACAAGCAGATAACAAGAAACTGTATTTTCATTAATAGAAATCATTACATGGAAATGAAATACAACATCTTTTTGTCTAAATTTCTACTGATAATTCTATACTTGTCTATTGATATGAACTCTGAGGAACAGGACAAGGAGCATCTCAAGAAATTCATCAAGGGATGAACAGCCTCATTTGCTCTTGGATTCCTTGTCTGGGCGACTTAAATGAGAGCAGCTAACTTAAATGTATAGCATCCCCATCAAGATCAACCTCAGACTCTCGGCCAAATTCTTCATCCTCAAGTTTTGAGGAGGTTAGGTAAAGATTGTATCCAACAGATGGATGTTCTAGGAGAAACCTCTGGATATTTTCGAAAACCAATCCATTCATGATTAGTTCGATGAGAAGAGTTGTCTGTTCAAAGAGATGATCAAGAACAGGATGTTCATCGATCGAGAAAAATCTGAAAAATGGGTTTGAAGGGAATTTTGGTTTGAGAAGCATTGTTGAGAAGAAAAGAAATTGAAAGGATTATGGAGAATGGCATAAGGCGTCTGGTTCTTTTAAAGAAAGACGTGAGAAGCTGAACAGTCACTTGGAAGTTTTAATGAAGTCAAATGCTAATTATTGCATGTGACTGTGTTTCTTGTTTTCAAGAAATATTGAATATATCTAACCAATTGATTTTCTGTTCAGATTATTTGTTTATTTCTTTTTCAGATAAAAGAAAAATGCCACGTGGAAACTCCATATTAAGTCTCTGATGATATTGATCAGGATTTCATGTGTGACCATCAGGACTTGAGAATTATTATCGCATTATGTTTTGTGATTATTTTTATGAGAGGTCAACAGGAAAAGGAAGTTGATCAGTATTGATTATTTATACCCTGATTTATTTCATGAAAATCAATTTTGGATTTTATTTTCAAAAAAATCGTGGGTAACCGCATTTTTCAGGGACTGACACCTGTCAATCTACGTGTCAACGTGGGATAGTGGTCTGAAAGATTTGTGAAATATATTTGTTTTGAAACTCTAATCGTGTAATTGCTTTCTCTAATTTCACATTCTCTAAAGCAAAAACCACTCTTGAGTTTTCAAAATCACTAATCCATTTCAAGAATTTTTCAAGTTCTTTTCAGATCAAAAATGGCAGCTCAGAGAAGATTACCTAAGTCAGTAGCCTTCAAGTTTGGTGATTTCGATTTTATGACAAACAATCATGTAGCAGCTATCACCAACAAGGAAGGAGTGTCATCTGATTTTCATCCAATCATGGACTTTCTGGCGTATGGACCATTAAGTTATGCATTGACAGCATCTCCACAAATTAATCAAGCAGCTGTTTCACAAGCTTGGGAGAATGCTGAGGTAATTGATTCTACTCAGAGTCAATCATGTAAGATTGTTCTACATTTAGGACAAGATTCATTTGACATTACTGAATCTGTTGTTAATTCAGTACTTTGCTTACCTGTTACTGATAGTTATGCAAGTGAACCATCTGATGATAATGTAAGAACTATGTTGTCTGAATTAGGTTATAGTGGACCTCTAGATAACATGAGCCAGTTGAATAGGTCTTTTCTTAGAAAGGAATGGTCTTTTTACTTTGATCAAATTGCTAAATGTTTTACTGGCAAATGTAGTTCTTTTCAGTAAATTACTTCTGTTACATCACATATTGCTTATAGTTTGCTTTATGACAGAGTAATTAACATTGGTCATATTATCTTAAGTCAGATGAGTATCAAACTTGGGTCAAGAGATCAAAACAAGAAAATGGTTTATTATCATAGATTTATGCAAATGTTTGTTAACCATTTCATTCCTGATGTTGAAGCTAGATTTGGTAGAGAACATTGTGTTTCTTCTTATGAACAGCAAAAGAGAATTTTCTCTGACATTACAAAGAAGGACAATGAAAAGAATCTAGATGAAATACCTGCAATTCATTATCCACATCATGTTCAGGTAATTCTTAAAACTCATCTTCCTACTCTCTACAATTCTTCTTTCTTTTGTGGTGAAATGGCTCAGGAATCTCAAATGGAGGAGAACTCACCTGTGTCTACCCAAGTAGCCCAAAACATTATAGTCTCTGAAACAATTCAAGAACCAAATTTTGATCCACAACCTATTGTTTCAAAGAAACCAACCTCTGGTGTTTCTCAAAAGACATCAGTTGTAAGAAAGAGAAGATTTGTTGTGTCAAGTAGTAGTAGTAATTCTAGTGAAGATGATGATTTAACTCTTGCTGAGAGAGCAGAATTGAAGGCTGCAATTCAACTTTCTTTGTTAGCACAAAGAGATGAAAAACCTAGTCACAGCCAGGCTGCAGTCTCCCAAAAGGCTGTAGTTCTTAAAAAGGGAAAACAGTTACTGGATACTGTCTCTCAAAAGACTGTGTCTATTGAACAAAGATCTCATCCCAAGATCACTTCTGTGTCTACACCTCTTGAGACTTCTCAGGATAAATCTTTTGCTCACTATATCAGGAGAACAAGGAGAAAGATTCAATTGTCACCTACACACACAGAGTCTAGTCCAATTAATATCATGCAGGTTTCTACAAATCAAGCTACATCTATGTCAGTATTTGACAAGAGAGATCTGGATATTGATTCCTCATGGGAAACTACATTATCATACAGACTGGCTATGGGACTAATTTCTCTCAAAGTGAAGTTGTCAAGGCCTGTTCTAGATTTTCTGGTTGAAAGAGTACCAAAACTTTTATTTCCAGATGAATATGGACTTCTGCATCAAAGACTTGACTTAATGAAGATGTATTTCTATGTATCTGTCAGAAGACAATTAGTCAAGAAATTTGGACTCTCAAAGCATGTTGCACTTCAATCACTTCATGCATATTTATTTGACAAGGATGTCATTATTGAAGATGCTTTAGCTCAAGGTGAACAACTGGAGGAAGTAGATAGAGGAAAGCAGTCAACAGAAGATACTATTGCACCAGTGGTGAATAGTAGGAAAGATCAGATCACAGTCACTGCAACACAAGAACCATCTAGTCAGAGGAAGGATGACTCAGGAGCTGTGATAGCTGATGTTGAAAGGTCTTCTGTGATGACTGAGAATGCAAGTGAGATACCCTATGATATGGGAGGAATGACTTTGGTTGATTTTTCTGAAGATCAAACAAATTTTGTTCAGTCAGAGTCTATCCACCTTGAGGGTGAGTCTCAGCAAACAACACTTAAAGACGGTGATGTACTAACTATGGTGTCTAATGAAGTATTACTGAAGATATCAGAGTCTAGTAAAGAACCTGAAAGTGGTATACTGGAGCCTGTAGTTTCTGAAAGGAAAGAAGATGATTGTAAGGGTTCAGAGACTATAGCAGCTCACTCCTTGGAGAAAACCTCAAGCCACATGCCTTATGAGGAACCCTCTCTCCATGTGAGTTCAGGTATAAAAACTCCTTCTAGCCCCTATTTTTCTGTAGGTCATGAGAGCACTTATCTAAATTTGAGTGATACACTTGAAAAGATGGACTTAGATCCACAATTTGAGCGGCTGGCTCCTGACCAGGCAAAAGGTGAGGTAGAAAGAGTGTTGACTTTAGTAAGTCAAAGTGAGAATGAGGGTATGGATGATCAACTCCATAGTGAGGGAGAGAAAATTAGGAAACCATCATTTGATTTCTGGGATCAGGTTTTTCCTGAATCTTGGTCTGAAAATTTGGATATGGATGCTGGTACTTATTCATTCATCAAAATGTATCAGAAGAATGACCTAGCACATCACAATGCAAAGCCAGAAGTTAAAGCTCAGAAGCAAAAGGAGAGGCTTGCAGGAATCATTAACAGAAGAGGTGCCAGGATAAAGCAATCTCTTGATACATATGTACCAGATGAAGATCATAATGATCCTAGTGTTCCTTTGTATGTACTTCCAATATCAGCTCGAATTGAGACATCTACAGTCTCTGATCACTCTAAGGAGGAGTCAGGATTTGAAGATGTTAGTACACGGAATACTGGTGAAGGAGATGATGATCATGTTTCAGTTCCAGATCAGAAAGATGAAGATGTTGATACTTCTAATCAGGTTTTATTACTTGAATATCATACAATTCAAGCAACTTCTTCTACAAGACTTGAAGATACAGTTCTTTCTGATTCTGATACTGAAGATACTAGAAGCACTTCCAACATTGAAGTTCATTCTGATGTTTTGAAAGATATTCAGAATTCTCAAATTGCTATTCAAACAAGACTTCAATCACTTGAAGATAACCAAGTCACAATTATGGAAAATCAAGCAGTTCTTATGAATCTCATTTGTTCTGTTTCTGAATCTCTTGGAATTAATGTTGCTGATGTCAAAAAGGGGGAGATAAAGATAGTTCAAAGACAACAACAACACCACCAGACTGGAGGAGATAAAGCTGGGGGAGATAAAGAGCAGACAAAGGGTAGTAAAAAGAAGAACCAGGAGTGACAGTGGTGAATCTCAGCTAGGAAGTGGTAAAGGAAGAGCAGCATTAATAGTTAAAATTCTTACTTCTAAGTACTAGATAAATGTCTACATCTGAGAAGGAGGTACTTAACTTCATAATTCTACATTCATAAATTCTATTCTGGTTGTATTGTTATATGTTTTGACATCCACAACTTAGATTTATGCTTCAGATTTTAAAGCATAAATAGGGGAGATTGTTAGGAATAATTCATAAGTTGTGATGTTAAGAATAGAATTTACACATTATACTTCTTGTAATCCTGATCTTATAAAGGATTTAGCACTGTATATAGGATTTATGTGTAAGACAGTTATCTGTATAGTTTAGTCAGGAATGAACAGTGTATCGGAGACTACATGTCAGGAACAGAGAGCAAATCCTGATGATGGTCCAATACTGATGGTTGATCAGATACTGATGCAGTGTGCAGATCCTGATATCAGTTTTGTTACTGATGATGTCATTATGGATGCTACAGAAACTGGCAAGTGCTATAAAACAGGATCGTTGTTTGAAGAACAAGCAAGAAGATATTATGAAGGAAAGAGTTTTCTATTGATGGAAACTATCGACTAGAAGGCAGAACATTGTCATGTATAGATTATATCTTTCTGTTATTAGTTGATAGGTAGCATTATAAATACTCTCTCTATATCATTGTAAAAAAAGAGTCGAACAAGTGTGTTAAGCAAGTGTGCGTAGCTCTGTATAAGGTTTGTATTCGAGAGTTCGAAACAAACAGAGAGAGAGATTTGTATTGTCAGAAGCTGCTAAAGGTATTGTACACCTTTGGTAGAGTTTGTATTTGATCTTATTAATACAAACAGAGTTTGATTCATTCGTTTATTCTTGTTCATATAATCAAGCCAAAAATCAGACATGATTATATAACTTGTATTCAACCCCCCCTTCTACAAGTTATTCGAGTTAACAGATTCCTTCTATTTCCCTGCACACATTCCAAAATACAAATCAAGTTGATTTTGGTACCCAAGTTTCCTTGGGTCCTTTCTTGTTAGCCTTTGGTTTTGCACTCTTAGCAATCTTCACTTTAGGTGTAGATGCTTGAGTGATAGGTTTTGACAGATGCTCATTTGCATAAATATTTGATGCATGCTTTTGTGGAAAATTGGCATACATATTATTCATGCTAGGAATGCTCCATGACATTTGTGGCATATTCACAGATTGAAAATAAGGATTAGACACATATGGCATATTCACATATGGATTAGAAAAACTTGCATTCTGATACAAACCAGGCATTGCATGCATACTTGGCATAGATTAAGATACATGAACAGGAGTCCTTTCAACAGACTTGCAATTAGAAGATAGGTGATTGACACTATTACAATTACCACAAGTTTTCCTAGGAGCAAACTTGTCAGGAGAATAATTGTTTTTCTTGTTGATGCCTATCTTACCATTTCTGTTCTTTTTCTTTTTACCCTCAGTCTCTATCTTTTCATTAACTGATTTACCAACAACCTTTTTGTTAAGTAAATCACCTGCCTTAGCCTTCTCACTTGATTTGGCTTGGCTACTTTCACCAGAAACAAAGTTCTTGGCTACTGGACCATACTGATTATTCAGTTTCTTGAGTTCCTTCTTACTAACAGACTTTTTGTTAGTCGACGGATACCTCATACCTCTCATCCGTTGATGGTTCAACTGTCAACGGATGATCACTATCCGTTGATTCACAAATAGTCTCTAGATCCTCAAGGCAAGGTTCTAGCTCCTTTTTCTTTTGAGTCCAGGTATCCCTCACAAATGATTCTATTCCCTGGACTTCTATTATGTTTTGAGAAACATTCCTACAGCTTTGAAATTTAGCAATTATCCCTTGTTCTTTCTCAAGCTAGTCTCTTAAAATCAGTTCTCTTTTTAACACAGCTTCAAGTTCACTTTTAGCATCATTGCAATCAACTCTTATTTTCTCAAATTCTAGAAATTGAATTTCTAGAGCAGCATTTCTATCACTTAAAAATATATTAGTCTCTTTAATCCTATTGTTCTCTTTAGTAAGTGATTTAAGAGTAACACTCAAGTGATATAGTTCAGTAGACATTTCATCTATAACACTATTGCATTCCTCTTTGGTGAGCTCAGAGAGATTAGTAGAAAATACCTGATTGCTAGCTGAACTTGCTTCCTGCTCAGAATCAGCCATCAATGCAAGGTTGACAAACTCAGCATCATCATCAGAATGATTTCCATCAGCAGCCCAGTCATACTCTTGGGTCATGAATGCATTTCCTTTCAGTCTGAGAAGATCAAAATATTTCTTCTTGTAGTCAACAATTTCAGTTGGCTTTCCCTTGTTCTCAGATCTAGGCTTCCTGCATTCACTTATCATGTGACTAGCAATTCCACAATTGTAGCATTTAATTTTGGATTTATCCACATAGTTGCTAGTGGACAAATCCTTGTTAAATGGCTTAGCCACCCCAGAGTTTCTTCTGAATTTTAGCTTAGAGAATCTCCTAGAGAGAAAGGCCAAATGCCCATCTATCTCATCCAATTCATCCTGCTGAAGAACACTCATTTCTTCGGACACTTTTTCCTTGCTTTTGCTTGATTCTGCTCTACCTTCATAAACCTCTCTGTTTGTTGTAGATTTAGCAACTTCAGTCCTCTTCTCCTCCTTCTGCTCCAAGTTGGCAACAAGTGCAACTGACCCACTTTTCTTTTGGGCCTTCTCAATTTCTTCATCCTGCTCCATTTCTAGTTCATATGTCTTTAAAGTTCCATAGAGCCTTTCAAGAGTAAATGTCTTGTACTCTTGAGTGTTTCTTAGAGAAACAGTCATTGGCTTCCACTCTTTGGGCAGTGATCTCAGAAATTTGAGATTAGAATCTTTCACTTGGTAGATTCTTCCATACAGTTTCAAGCCATTCAGTAGCTTTTGAAATCTACTAAATGTGTCATTCAATGTCTCTCCATT
Source organism: Kitagawia praeruptora (assembly GCA_037693485.1). NCBI lineage: Eukaryota > Viridiplantae > Streptophyta > Magnoliopsida > Apiales > Apiaceae > Kitagawia > Kitagawia praeruptora. The sequence continues at coordinate 98,660,042 of CM075352.1, read as the reverse complement.
CTTGAAATGGAAGTGCTCATACTGTTGGATCAGTAGTTGCATCTTATTTTCCCTTACCTGTTCTTTACCTTCACAAAGGGTTTGAACAATGTCCCATACTTCCTTGGAGGTAGTACAGTTGATAACATTGTCAACCATGTCTATTTCTAAGCCATTAAACAGAATATTCATGGTCTTTTTATCTTTGTGGACTTATGCAACGTCTTCAGTACTCCACTCAGAAACAAGTTTGGGAATGTAAGTGTCTGGTGCATCTGCAGCAAGGCCAACTCTTGATGCAGTCTTCATTGGAACATGAGGACCCTTCTCAATTCAATCTACAAAACCTTCATCAATAGACATGAGATGTAGATGCATTTTTACTTTCCAGTGAAAGTAATTTTCTCTATCAAGAACTGGTATCTTTACTCCATAATTCTTCTTAGACATGTTAGAAGTGTGTTGATCTTTAAACTTCAAATATGTTAGAAGCTTGCTCTGATACCAATTGTTATTCCCATATTACACACTTGTATAATTGTAGAAGGGGGGTTGAATACAATTCTTGATATTTATAAATTTCTGATAAGAACCACATAAATCTATAAGGGGATAATTACTGGATGAGAAAAGATTCACAAACACATAAAAATCAGGTGGTTAAATGTACCACCTGAGACTTTTATTTGAAGAAAACTCTGTGATACAAATGTACACAGCTTCTGTTTTACAACTCTTTGCTTCTAAGGATATTCAAGAAACCCTAAGCAAATATGTCTGTTTTCTTAGTTTCTAAAGAGTTGCTACACTTGGTTATATATCCCAAGTTTACAAGTACTACAGGAATAAGATAATATTAATCTAATTCATGTTGACTGGCTACTCCACTCCAAATCCACATGTAGCCGAAAGGTTGTCCTTGTGAACAGATATGTCCCCTGCACCTTTCTTGTATGTACTGTGTAAATGGAATGCTTCTTTCTTCTGCGTTTCCAAAGTATGGCTGCCATACTGCTTTTTATACCTACTATCAACCCATGTGATCTGTCAGTCAAACCTGTCCTTATCAACTGCTAATTCCCAGCTAGCATAGAAGAAAGTGTTAATGATTATCCGTTGATGTTGTACACAGTCATCCGTTGATGGTAGTTTGAGCTGTATCCGTTGATAGAGTAGATTTGAGTTGTATCCGTTGATAGAGTCCTGTCTTCATCCGTTGATACACTTTCACTTAGACAGAATCACATAGCATAGCTTATTTACAATTGGCTACCCTATTCTGCCTATCCATTGATGGCCAACATGACTCTGAATAAAAACACTATCAACTGATAAATAGAGATATTGCAGTATGCTACAAAACCTCATCCGTTGATGAGCTACCTGTCAACGGATAGAGTTATAATGTCTCATCCGTTGACAGTTACAAAACATGACTTATACAATTTGATTGATTGTGAAGTTATCATCAAGTACAACATATTCCTAACACCTCCTGAGATCATGTTGATTACTGGCCCTCGGGGCTGTGGGTTGCGATCTTGATCGTCATCCCTTCTATTATAATCTGTTCTTTGATTACCATGATCTTCACCCTTAGTGAAGTGACTCAGTTTCCATTTACGGATCAAAAACTCGATCTCATCCTTGAGTTGCTTGCAATCATCATTGTCACCCCTGAGTGGCTTCGGTCATCGGAAATCCTTATCCTTCTCAATGTCCAACAAGATTCGACTCCTAGGAGTATTCAACCTTACATACTCAGTGAACCTTGGTCCTTGGTTTTTCTTAGGGCAGAGTAGGAGTCCTCGCTAGTTCGGGGATACTTATCCCTAGCATCGTACTCTTGCTCTTGCTTTTGCTTCTTTGAGTCATTGTTACCCCCTCCATTACCTACTGCGGCCTCTGTTATGCAAAATTTACGCAAGCGCACGTTGTCACAAGTAATATATGATTAAATCAAGTTCGTTCCCACAGAGATCTAGAATGGTGTTCAATTCAATTAATGTACCTATGCACCGATGTATGGTTTGTATCCACTGCTAAGACAAATAACAAATTGGAATTTTATTAACTACTAAATTAATTATCAAACTAAAGATTAACTAATTAAAGAGATTAAAATCGAATTACTTATATGAGAATAAACATGGGATCCTAACTTCATTAAATACTTCCCTTAGATCTGACGCCTTTAATCACTATGTGCAATGGTTTTGATATCTGATCGGACAACACGAAACAAGTATACGCTACCTGTCAGCATACGCATACCAAACTAAACATACATCCACAAAAGAGATAGAAGATGAATAGACACCAATTATGCTTAGACCCTATATGTCTATAGAATTTGAAAACATAACGGTTGAAGAACAAGTTATCCATAATGATCACATAGGGCAGTATAAGTATTTTCATCTCACACCACGAATCATATTGATAAACAATTATGAACCTATGCTAGCATGGCAAGTTCTAAATCTCAAGATCCACTTTCACTTCACAAGAGATTAACAATTCAATTTAGATGTTAGCTACGCATCTAAAAGCATTAAGATTAACCATACGAGGATATCAGATATACACCACACACAGATCTTTAAAGCATCAAGATACTAAGTTCCATAAATAAATCCGTTAGAATCCCATGACAACGATTAGCCCATAATTGAACTGTTCATCGTCATGGGATTTGATGAAAACATGATAAATAATAAGATATGAATAAAAGAAGCAATAATATTAATAAAACAAAGAAGTATTAATATTAATAAATCTATAATCCAAAGTAGCACAAAGGATGAAGTAGATCTAGATCCGTTGCTTGTCACGAGCGTTGAATCCTTCTCTCCTTTTCTCCCTTGCAGATCTAAGCTGGTTACAATAATAAAACTATGATATTGTGTATCTCTCTATTACAATGGTAGGATGTGTTTAAATAGGCTCTAAAAGCCTTTCCCAACAAGAAAATACCAAAACAGAATTATAATAGAATTTCTGCAAGATACGTTTCCTAAACTGATTCTATTTTAAAGGGAAATTCGTAGTTGACTTTTCTTCTGTTTTCCAGAGCCGTTCCAGACGTAATTGGGCCTCTTGACCACCTTAGAATGATAGAGAATCTCGTTATCTTTGCGTGGACTACTTACGGGCTGAAAACAGACTTATAGAACTCAAGATATGGCCCAAACAGTGAATCTCACGCGTGCAGCCCAATAAATCCGAATTTTAATAAATTAAATCTCCAAAAACGACAAAAACATCCACCATAATCAACATCCTTGTAAATCTGCACAACTAAACAAAACACATCAAAACTACAAGAAACTTGAGTCCAAGACAATCAATTTAAGCCGATTTAGAATGTTCCAAGTGGATATAAACTCCACTTATCACACCCCCAAACTTAAACCGATGCTTGTCCTCAAGCATAAACAATTACACTAACTAACTAAATAGTACCACTTCCGTAGGTGATCACGGTTGCATTTGGCATATGCAACAAGCCCTTTAAACCCCTAGGCAGCCCTAGTGGACGAGTAAGGTCTCGTGAGGGCCTATAGCGAATGTACCCACAAAATCCATTTAACCTAATGCAATGCAATGCATGAATGCAACTAATATGCAAATGCAATTAATCTAGCCTACCATACCTTCAAATCCTCTCATGCCATATCAGCTTAAGAATCAAAGTAAATACGCAATGTCTTGGTGTCGAAAGTGCAAGTATTCACATAGTCTACTCAATGAACATGCATAAGTTCTCACAAGCCCATGTCAAGTGTAAGAATAAGTTAGTAAACATGCTAAGCCTACAAGAGTACATCTTTGAGACAAAACTCGGGATCTCATACGCAAAAACAAGCAAACACTCACAATCCACTCACAAAAGAATATTCACTCAAGAACAAGGGTAAGTGTTTCACTCAATTCCAACAAAATCATAAGCATGCTTGACATTTGATATCAATCTAACTCTTAACACAACATACATCAATGACGATAATCAAAAGGTCTTTAATTGGGTTGTAACGGGGCTAGGGACAAGGTATGTCAAATAAGCCAAAACAGGTGAAGTGTCAAAAGCTAGTAAGTACCATAATTAAGCATTCACAACACCCTATTTTTCCCCCACATAATCTTTACTAAAACAAACAGTCGACTAGTCGACTAAAATAGGATCACAACAAACACAAACATGCTCTCATAATATTTTTTTCTTTTTTTTTCTTTTTCTTTTTTCTTTTTTTTTCTTTTTTTCTTTTTTTTTTCTTTTTTTTTTTTCGAGAGCTAAATAAAACAATAATAAAAACAAAAACAATGATCCCACAATTTATTACATATGCCGACTATCAAGTAAACAAACCCAATTTTTCATTATTTCCCCCAAAAGTACAACCAACAATAACCCCTCCTTTGCACACCTTATTACTCCCTTGAGCACTCTACTAGCCTTTGACAATGTGGGTTCAAATTAATGTAAGGCCAATACAAGAAAAAGGTCTAGGCAAGTAATGTGGTATGTCACCGAAAAAAAATAGGATTAAGCTCAACGGGTTAACTAATTGATCATGTAAACATGGTATGGTAATATGGGAAAATATGCGGTTATTCCTAATTGCCTTTATCATTTTAATCGTCAAATAATGTCATGCGTTTCAAGAAAGACCTCAAACAACTGCTAGCAATGCAAACAATCCGTGGACACTCAAGCAAACGAATAAATTGCAAATATGCAATTAGGCTCAAAACTCACTTGGTGGAAAAACATACTTAATCCCAAGCAAACATCTCTCTAACGCACCTACTTGTATTCAAAGCATGCAAACTAAATCATCTTGCACATATTCATGTCCTTCTAATCACTTACAACATTCAATAAGTCTATTAGCTTCAACTTACTAGTGTATGTGTGTGCACAAGAACAAAGCATATCACTTCTCAATCAAAAGCATCAACAACACAAAATTCCTATCAAGCATGGGTGCAAATGCAATCTATTATGAACTCACATGATATACGAACATAAAAACAGAATGTCCTATATGAAACAAACGTAGATAACGCTGACATAAATGCATAATTTACTACTACTACTAATATGCAAAACATGAAATCCTACATGAACAAATAATACAACAACAACTACTAATCCCTCAAACAACCCCCAAACTTAAAATATTCAATGTCCCCATTGAATGGAAAGTAATACAAGGGATAGTAGAAAACATACCTGAAAATCATCTGAATTATTACCCTCCTCGGATGAATCTGGTGGAGGATATTGCGCACGAGCTCCATAGACTGGCCACCTTGCCTGAATACTGCAAAACCCACAATTGACAAGAACACAAATTCGTAATAAGATTAGAAAAAAAAATTACCCAATGCGAATCAAAGAGGTGAACTTGCAATTAATTCCTCTTTAGAATTGAATTTTTTAGAGATTAAAAGAAAATAGAAGAGGAATTGGATTTGTATGTATAGGTGGGTATATACAAAAAATAATAATAATAATAATAAAAATAATAAATATAATAAGAATAATAAATAATAATAATAAATAATAAATAATAATCATAATAATAAATATAAAAAATAATAAGAATAATAATAATAATAATAATTAGAATAGAAATAGGTTTAGAATTTTTGGAGAAAAGATGGGGGTTTTTGAAATAGAAAAGGAAAAGAATTAGAGAGAATGGGGTATAAATAGAATGAGAGGGGAAAGAAATTTTTTTTTTTTTTTTATGAAACACAACAGCTGACCAAAAACCATCGGACAACTCCTGCAACACGCGCAAGCTGCACGCGCCCAGGGCAAACTGCCTCAATAGCAGTTGCGCAGGCGCAGCCTGCGCGTCTCCCCCGCAATCTGCTTCAATTCCATTAACGCAGGCGCAGCCTGCGTTATTCCCCTGCAACCTGCCCCGCATCCAGTAACGCAGGCGCAGCATGCGTTACAGACCTGCAATCTGCTCTTTTTTTTTTTTTTTTTTCACACAACACTCAATTTTTTTTTTTTCTAAACTAATGCGGGTTGCCTCCCACCAAGCGCTTCTTTAACGTCAATAGCTTGACGTTACTTCCTCAAATCATGGCGGTTTCAAAAGAATAACCGAACCGTTCTCAACAGAAAGACCATTCATACGAACGTTGACATCTTGGTTGCTTGCTTTCCACAAATCTCTTCCTTCAGACTTCAACCTAATTTTACTACCCATCGGCCAAATCTTTTTCTTTTTCTTCTTCACACCTCTAAAGTGCTTCTCCGACTCAACCGGCTGAACAAAAATTTCCTCTTCCTTAACATCTGCTTTCCACCTTCGCAACACGTTATCACGCCCCTCTTCAAAAATCACTAGCTCATTATTCAAAAGGACATACCTCAAATGTGGTGGAAGTTTTCCAAGCTTTACTTCCGAAAGATCACGAACCGAAGAACTGTCCGATTTCTCGCTTAGCAACTGATCAAACTTCTGTCTCTGACCCGTATCAACTATATCCACACTGCAACACTCTTCATCCTCTGTTGGAAATTTCATGGCCTTGAACACATTAAAGGTGACACTCTGATCTTGCACCCTTATTATAAGCTCTCCTTTTTGCACATCAATCAAAGTCTTTCCTGTAGCCAAGAACGGTCTTCCCAAAATTATGGGAATCTTCTTATCTTCTTCAAAATCTAAGATAACAAAATCAGCTGGGAATATGAGCTTATCAACCTTAACCAAGACGTCCTCCACTATACCTCTAGGATATGTGATAGATCGATCAGCCAACTGCAAAGAGATGTTAGTTGCCTTTGGCTCCGGTAAACCAAGTTGCTTGAAAACAGACAAGGGCATAAGATTAATACTAGCTCCCAAATCACATAAACACTTGTTGAAAGAAAGGTTGCCAATAGTGCATGGAATAGTGAAACTTCCCGGATCTTTCAGTTTAGGTGGCAACTTCTGTTGCAGAACAGCACTACACTCCTCTGTCAATGCCACTGTTTCAAATTCTTCCAACCTTCTCTTTCGTGACAAAATATCCTTCATGAACTTTGCATATCTCGGCATCTGCTCCAACGCTTCAACAAAAGGAATGTTAATGGACAGTTTCTTAAAGACATCCATAAATTTCTGAAACTGTTTCTCTTGACTTTTCTGCAAACGTCCAGGATATGGCGGAGGTGGATAGATCTGATTATTCATTGAAGATTGCTCCGGAGTAGACTTTTCAACAGGTTTCTTGCTCTTCTCACCATCTAGCTGATCAGCCACTAAATCAGATTTCTCAATTTCTGGCACTGCAGATTTTTCAACCTGCTGATTCTGAACATCTTCATCTTCTTCAGTTGCTGATTTAGGATCACTCGTGGCTTTTCCAGATCTCAAAGTAACTGCATTGACCTGTTCTTTGTTGTCCCTCCTGCCTGGATTAACCTCCATATCACTAGGAAGAGTTCCCTGTGGCCTACTAAATAAGGCACTTGCAATCTGTCCTATCTGGGTTTCCAAGACTTTCTGACCAGCTTGTAGGTTCTTTACCGCTATCCACACATCATCTGATTTATCATTAGATGATTGCCCCATATGAGCCTGGGGCTGTTGCTGCTAAAATCCCGGAGGTTGATATGGTGCCCTTGGAGCGTAAGGCTGTTGATAGCCTTGATTGAATGGCTTTGCTTGCTGATAAGATTGTTGAGTATTTTGATTATTGCTCCAGCTGAAATTGGGATGATTCCGATTATTAGGATGATAAGTGGCTGGAACTGGTGCAGCAGGTCTCTGGAAATTACTCACGAACTGTGCTGATTCAGAAGAGATAGCACACTAATTCGTCTCATGTGCGCCCGCACATAACTCACAAACACTAGCCACCTGCTGAACTCCATAATTAGCAAGAGCATCCACCTTCATAGCAAGAGCCTTCAACTGAGCTGTAATCATGGAAGCTGTATCTACTTCCAAAATTCCTGCTGCCCTGCCTTGAGATAGCCTTTGAGTTGGATTTTGATATTCATTAGCAGCCATCATCTCTATAAGTTCATAAGCTTCATCATAGCTCTTTGCCCACAGAGCTCCACCTGATGCTGCATCTAGCAAAGGCCTAGACTGTGCTCCCAACCCATTGTAAAACCCATTAATAACCATCCAATCAGGCATGCCATGATGAGGACACTTGCGTAGCCTCTCCTTGTAGCGTTCCCAAGCCTCACACAAGGTCTCGCCATATTGCTGTTGGAATTGAGTCAACTGGTTCCTTAATGCTGCAGTTTTCGCCATAGGGAAAAATTTAGTAAGGAACTTCTGAGCAAGATCTTCCCATGTAGTAATGGAACCAGGTGGCAAAGAGTGTAGCCAGCTCTTAGCCTTATCCCTTAGAGAGAATGGGAAAAGCCTCAACCTAATAGCATCATCCGTCACACCATTACATTTGAAAGTGTCGCAGATTTCGATAAAGTCCCGAACATGCATGTTGGCATCCTCCGTAGAAGCACCCCCAAACTAGACTGAATTCTGCACCATCTGAATTGTGCCCGACTTGATCTCAAAATTGTTCGCTGCAATAGCTGGCCTAATAATGCTAGACTGGATGTCATTGAGTTTCGGCTGAGAATACTCCTTCAAAGCCTTAGCTGCTGCTGCATCTGCCATTGCTACTGTAGTTTCAGATTCCTCTTCCTTATTCTCTTTATTCTCTACAAGATCGTCTTCCGCTAGTTCTTCCAAACGAGCTTGTAAGCGTGTTCGCATACAAACTTAAGTACCTGCAAACACCACGAAACAAACAAACTAAGTAAGAAATCCGAGTCAGTGAACGCTAACGACCACTGATGACAAGCACATAAACTAAAATAAAAACACCGATGATCCCCGGCAGCGGCGCCAAAAACTTGTTATGCAAAATTTACGCAAGCGCACGTTGTCACAACTAATATATGATTAAATCAAGTTCGTTCCCACAGAGATCTAGAATGGTGTTTAATTCAATTAATGTACCTATGCACCGATGTATGGTTTTTATCCACTGCTAAGACAAATAACAAATTGGAATTTTATTAACTACTAAATTAATTATCAAACTAAAGATTAACTAATTAAAGAGATTAAAATCGAATTACTTATATGAGAATAAACATGGGATCCTAACTTCATTAAATACTTCCCTTAGATCTGACGCCTTTAATCACTATGTGCAATGGTTTTGATATCTGATCGGACAACACGAAACAAGTATACGCTACCTGTCAGCATACGCATACCAAACTAAACATACATCCACAAAAGAGATAGAAGATGAATAGACACCAATTATGCTTAGACCCTATATGTCTATAGAATTTGAAAACATAACGGTTGAAGAACATGTTATCCATAATGATCACATAGGGCAGTATAAGTATTTTCATCTCACACCACGAATCATATTGATAAACAATTATGAACCTATGCTAGCATGGCAAGTTCTAAATCTCAAGATCCACTTTCACTTCACAAGAGATTAACAATTCAATTTAGATGTTAGCTACGCATCTAAAAGCATTAAGATTAACCATACGAGGATATCAGATATACACCACACACAGATCTTTAAAGCATCAAGATACTAAGTTCCATAAATAAATCCGTTAGAATCCCATGACAACGATTAGCCCATAATTGAACTGTTCATCGTCATGGGATTTGATGAAAACATGATAAATAATAAGATATGAATAAAAGAAGCAATAATATTAATAAAACAAAGAAGTATTAATATTAATAAATCTATAATCCAAAGTAGCACAAAGGATGAAGTAGATCTAGATCCGTTGCTTGTCACGAGCGTTGAATCCTTCTCTCCTTTTCTCCCTTGCAGATCTAAGTTGGTTACAATAATAAAACTATGATATTGTGTATCTCTCTATTACAATGGTAGGATGTGTTTAAATAAGCTCTAAAAGTCTTTCCCATCAAGAAAATACCAAAACAGAATTATAATAGAATTTCTGCAAGATACGTTTCCTAAACTGATTCTGTTTTAAAGGGAAATTCGTAGCTGACTTTTCTTCTATTTTCCAGAGCCGTTCCAGACGTAATTGGGCCTCTTGACCACCTTAGAATGATAGAGAATCTCGTTATCTTCGCGTGGACTGCTTACGGGCTGAAAACAGACTTATAGAACTCAAGATATGGCCCAAACATTGAATCTCACGCGTGCAGCCCAATAAATCCGAATTTTAATAAATTAAATCTCCAAAAATGACAAAAACATCCACCATAATCAACATCCTTGAAAATCTGCACAACTAAACAAAACACATCAAAACTACAAGAAACTTGAGTCCAAGACAATCAATTTAAGCCGATTTAGAATGTTCCAAGTGGATATAAACTCCACTTATCAGCCTCTTTCTTCATGCTATCCTCAGCTTTAATATACTTATCGGCCCTTCGTTGGAGCTCAGCCATATTCTCAGGGGGATGCTTTGCTAATTACCTTTTAAAGAAAAGATCAGTGGTTCCGTGCTCCAAGACTACCATGGCCACCTTATTTTCCAAGTCAGTGATATTTAGTGTCTCCTTAGTGAATCTCTTGAGGTAATCCCTCAGATTTTCGTTCTTCCCTTGTACCACATACATAAGAGATGCGGAGCATTTCTCATGAACTCTTCCGCTAATGAATTGGCTGATGAAAGCGGCACTGAACTCCTTAAAAGAGCCAATCGAATTCGCAGGTAACCGGCTATACCATCTTTGAGCAATGCCCGACAAGGTTTGAGGAAACGCCCTGCACTTTAGGGCATCACTTGCTGGCTGCAACAGCAGTGCGTTTGAGAACGTCCTGACGTGATTTGCGGGATCACCCATTCCATCATAAGCCTTGATTGTCGGCATCTTGAACTTCTTAGAAATATGAGCATTCATCACCTCCTCAGTAAACGGGGGTGTAGGATCATCAGGGTCCCCAAGCGACATCAAATTTTTGGGGTTACCCCTGGGGTTTCTACCCTTGTTGTTCTTCCAGTTGGGCCATCAGCCCTTTTCTGTCTCCTTGAGGACCTTTCCAAGTCTATAATGGGAATCCTTCTTGTGGTTGGAGGAGCTTGATTTTGATTCAATCTTGCTTGCTCTCTCGCCATGTCGTCCTTTAACTTTAAGATCTCGGCCTTATGGGCCTTGATTCTCTCAGCAGTTGTCAAAAGGGGTTCATCATGGATAGTTTGAGTCCTCTTTCGAGGTTCTCTGCTGGCACGTCGCTTCCTTAGGGCTTCGTCACGATCGTCATCCTCAGATGATGAGTCATCAGTATAGGGTCCAGAGTAGTCGTCATATCCTTGATCTCGGATCTGTAAGGCATGGCCACTTGGTCCAACAACTCGAGCAATTGGAGGGTAGTTAGGCAGACCATACATCGGATTGGTGTTTACGGGGAGATCCGTAGTGTGGATCTGTACCCCTTGGGGGTAACGGGTGATTAGGATTAACAAGAGGAGAAACCACCATATGAAGAGGGTTGGTTTCTTGACTTGGGTGAACGACCACAGATAATGTTCTCTCAACATGGGGATTCGTCCCTGAAGGTTGAGAAACTTGAGGTTGGGTGATTGCCACTGTTGTTGGGGGTACTTGTTCAGTGACGGGCGGAGCAGAGCTGAGAGGTAGGGCCTTAGTAGTAGCTGGTGGCGTTCTTCGTGTGGTTACCATGGTTGATGTTGTTTTTGTGACAGCCCTAGATCCGGGGTCAAGGATCCAGGTCATCACGGACCAATTTCCATTCAATATCAATATCCCTTGGTTCTTTTTTTTTTAATACTTATGCAATTGACCCCACAGTAATACACACACACACACACCAGTCATATGCTCAAAGAACAACATTCACCATAGTAAAAGTTTAGAGTTAGAAAGTTATTACAAACCCAGAATCATACTTAAGTACATTGTTGAGTGATGCTTCTACAAGAAGCATTTCAACAAACAAATTTATTACAACCTTGCACACTTACACACTTAATGTACATAAGACCACTAAACCCCTTGCGCTGGTCGTCTACCTCGGGGATTGATGCTAACGAGCTCTCAGTAGGTCGCCTTTCCCTTACCCTCTTGCGGGGCGTTCTGCGTAGTATTGGCATACCTAGCTGTATATAGATAAGTAGCAAGAGTGAGCTATAATAGCTCAGCAAGATATTATTATAACTAGATTTTAAAAAAATGTGACCAAGTATACATGTATATACCTACGTAAATGGTAAGCAGTTATAAACTTTAAGGAAGAATAAAACTCTTATTTAATAATACATCATCCACTTACTATTATAAGAAGGAAATCTAGAATAATACAGTATCAGTTTCTCTTCTTAAATAATATAACAATCAATATAATCTTTCAGTGTAATATCTCAGGATAATATGAATACTTACTTAAATCTCTTACTATCATCATCTCATTTCCTTCTTATGTAACAATTTTTATAAATGAATATAAAATCAGTTTCTCTTCATCTATAACAATAATTCCATCTTTCATATCATTTTCCCTTTCCAGTATACCAATCTGACTTTATCATTTATTCTTTATTCACATATTGTAGGGGTTTTCACTGTTGCCGAATACGTGAGGCACGATGATCAGTCGCCCTCCGTATCCGTCCCTTTTTACTACCGGTAGAAGGAGGAAGGTCCACCACTACATCCCCCTGGAGGAAGGTCCACCACTACATCCTCCTTCGGCAACTCTTGGGCCGAATTAAAATATTGATTGCTGGACTGTGCAGCACACAGCCTCTTATGCTTTTTATTGCTATCCCCCTTTGTCCAATCATTATTCTATTTACTAAATGTCATTCCACATTTCCATTCTCATATATCACTTTCATTCTCTCACATTATTTCTATAAAATATATGTATATAACATACACTAAAAAGAATGTTTATAATATAGCATTATAAACCATATAACCCTAGATAACAACTGATACCATTCTCTTTCATATCTCTTTTACCCTAGAGCATATTCACTCCATTCGTAATCATCTCTATATTCATATCTCAGAAAACATATCCATCTCTCTTTAACTTCCCACAATTAAGAGAATATATTCTTTGCAATATAGCAACAAAAGCATCATATATACATAAATATATTCCATGATATCATTATTATTCCGAAGATAAATAATTTTTAAAGTAGGGATAGAAGAATCTTGCCTCTGTTCCTGTATCCTGACAGTATGGCTGGTTCCTCCTCCGGAATTTCTATAAACACAAAAGGACCGTCATTAGAATACCACACCTCTTACTCACTACCCTCTCGTATAACAACACCCTTTACACTTCAACATATGTTTAACGTATTATTATTATCCCAAAGGCTCAAGAATTTAACCATTTATAAGCTCAATCGAAGTTTCAGTGGTTTTTCACTATCTCCCCTAACGACCACGCTTAACTGTAAAAATCCCCATAAATTATAGATTTCGATTTTTACTACAAGGTCAACTGGTAATGTCTCTTTGACTACCCTACCATATTATCCCAAAGTTTCATAATTTTTAAAAATGTCTAAGTAGGTTGATCATAGCCTCAAAGTTGATACAATTACAGTTTCTCGGTTTTCGAACACCTTTCACTAAAACTGACTTTTCTCCTAAACCGTTCATCAGATTTTAACGCACCTTATATCAAAACGATCTATGAACTAAGCTCTATCATCTCATGGTCCCTTAGTGTGCTGGACAGTAACCTACCGTGTGTGCACAGTTGCTAAAAACAGGGCAGATTTCGTTCTAACGAAAATCGGACATTATAACTGCTGTAATTTCATACTTTCCAAAATCAAACTCCTCCAAATCAATCATCAAACACCATAATCATCACCTACACCATGTGGTCTTCATTACCAGCCATGGTTACAATTCCAAACACCTCCATATTCAACTTTAAATCACTTACAAACACTTATAACATCATAATCTTAATCTTTACACCACTTAATCACTTAAACCAACAATATTCATCATAATATAAAAAGGGGCAAGAGTGTTTATACCTTCTTGAAGCTTTACAACACTTAACAAGCCTTGGGCACACCTTTAACAACCTTAGTATAGCTTGGATTAACTAAAGGAGCCATTAAAACAAAGATTAAAACTTGAAAAACACTATTCACTACTATTCATCTTGCACTTAAATGATTTTATTACCTATGAAGATGATGATGATTGGCTATGAAACTTTGTGAATCTCTCTTTCTATCCTCCAAGAGAATCCATGATTTTCCTCTTGATTTTTAGTTGGCTAGAACTTGAGTTTTGATTTTTATTTTTTCCTTTCTTTCTTTTTTTTCTCTACCTTGGCCGAATGTTGCTAAACAAGAAGGGGAGAGAGTTTTGTGTTGGTTTGATCTCATCTAATCTTAATCTTACTTAATTTAGAGTGTATTGGAAGCTTGGTAAAAAATCTAGGTGTTAAAAGACTAATCTACCCTTAATTTGGTTTAGTGGAAGATGACATCATTAACATGACTTCATAATTCTCTTTTTTCTTGATTTTCTTTTCTAATTATAATGCTAGTACTCTTGGTAATTATAATGGGGTATGTATCCTTGTTATATTATAAATCTTGGTTGCTTAATCTCCATATTCGTCTAATTGTGGTTCGTTTCGAATGTACCTCATTATCTCAGTGGTTTTGAAATCATTTGACAATCCAAATTCCATTGGTATTCTCTTAACTTAATAATCCCCTGGCTCAAATCTAAATTCACTAATCCCTCAATATATAATTCTTATAATGTTTCCATGCTCCTTAATGTCCAATAGAAGCTTGTTCGAAATCAAAATCTTCAAAATCCATGTTTCAGGAATTTCTGAAATCTAACGTCATTTTGAGTCACTTATTTTCATTGTACAACACTAATATGGTTTCTGTTTATTCATTTTCCATTTCCTTTATAGAGTACCTATATACCATTTCTCTAAATCCTCGAAATTTACTATTCATGTGACCACTGTAGCATTACTGAAGTTAGGGTTATTACAGTTTTCCCACAGAAGGCGCCAAATGTTGTGGAATAAAAATTAGGGTTATTAAATTGCGGCTAGGGTTCGTGAGCTTCGTGCGTTAATGGCTGCGCTTGTGTTTCGTGACCTAATTCGGGTCCTCACAAGATGCCTACGTATCTCAGAATTGAGAATCAAGCCAAAAACGTAGTTCTGAGATGAGGGGTCTGACCCTTTATATATAAGCTTGAGAAGCCTTAGAATTTGAGTAGGGCTTGGAGACTAGGTGGACAAGTCACCGCCTTGTGGAAGGTTCTGGACTTCTACCTTGTAGGAGTCTGTTTCCATATCGAATTAGGAGCCTTGGAGGCTACTTCTTATCCCAGGGCTATTCTAGAACGTCCCTTGATTCTAGAACGTTCCTTGTTTACAAATCAGGCCCATGTTAGAAACAAGACTATACCAGGCATCCCCGGTTTGGGCAGTTTCTTGGGCTTATTCATAAGTACGAATTTAATGGCCAACTAGGATTTCGGGCCTCATTAATGAGCCAATAAATGTGACATTAATTATGTCTTTAGGGATTATTTTTCACCCATATCACCTAAACCTTAAACCCTAAGTTCGTATACGGTTTATTCGTCGTTCCGAATAATTCTAAAACCCAAAATGGAAACGTTGAACCCCAAAAATTAATTATTGAACCCCTAAATTTAATAAATTTTTTATTTTTTAAATTAAAAAATACAATTTTAATTGAAAATTTTATTATAAGTTTTTTAATATTGTTTATAAATATATATTTAGGAGAAAACAAAAAAAAACAAAAAAAAAACAAAATAGAAACACCCCCAAACTCCATACTAACTGGCGTTCTCCCCCAAAACTCCACTTTATGTTGCGTTTTACCCCTCCCCAACGCTAACCGATATGGTGTCTTTTGCAAACGCTACTTTAAGTAGCTCCCCCTCACCTCCCAGAACGTTACAAGCTTTAGCGTTTCAAAAAAAATAAAATAAATCAAAACGTTACACGCAAATGTGTTTTGGAGTGATATTTTGGACCAAGTTTTTGAGCTGTGATATTTGGGGCCATTACTTTCAAATTGTGATATTGGGGGCCTTTCTTGAGAGGGATGGATGGAGTATTTTTTTAAAAATAATATACAAAACACGCATATATTAAAAATATTATCAAATCAATACTATTATATAAAAGTCGAAATATTAGGGTATTGGCCCTTCCTATCACAATTTTAATAAAAATGGTCCAAAATATCACATATCAGGAAAATGGCACTTTTTATCACTCAAAAACGCATTCTTAAGTTACGTTTTTGAAAAACACAGGTTTAACATGCGTTTTCTGCTGGAATTACATTTTTTAGAAAAGATAATTTTGAAAAACACAACTTGAGTTTGCGTTTTTGGGGAAAATAAAAAAATAAAATATTTGATAACGCAATATGTAAATGCGTTTCTTTGTAAATAAGAAGCTCCGACCCGATGGATACCCGACCCGTTCCGATCCGATTGGGTCTAACCGAACCCGAAATTTTGGATATGGATCTGGGTTTGGGATTTATTTCTAGACCCGAATAAATTTTGGGTCGGGTTTGGGTTTTGTCCAAACCGAACCGAACCGGAACCGAAACCCGAAAATTGAACCGAACCCATCTCAAACCCGGATCCGATCCGAGATACAAATATATATATATATATATATATATATATATATATATATATATATATATATTTGTGTATAATATAGTGTATTATGTATATAATAATATGTTTTAGTTATTAATTTTTTAATAGTCTAATTATTTTAATGCTATTAATTTAAGCCGTATTCAACTTAAGGTTATTATATCTTTCTCGTAATCTCGTCAACAGTTTTTTTTGTTCATAAACTATTAAGAGACTCATCTTATAAAGCATTCAAGTCAATTTTTCATATATAAATGCTACAAATTGGTAGACATATTTTTCCTATTCATCTTTTAATTATACATATTTGGATGATGCATGCGCTTAATTAAAATTTACATTTTTCTTGACATTTGATTAAATATAGTGTTCTAGTTGATAAATTATTATTTCAAAAAAAAAACTTGTTGATAAATGATTGTATAAATAAATTGAGACCCGATTAAAATCCGAATCGAATCGAAACCCAACGGATCGGGTCTGGATCTAGGAATTCTGGTTTCAGTCGGGTCTGAGTCCGGATCTGGGTCCAACATATATATTTGGGTCCGGGTCTGGTTTTCACAAAACCCGAACCGACCGACCCGACCGACCCGATTGCCATCCCTAGTTGCAGGCCCAATAAGAAACACACATATTTGATTTTTTTTTTTTTTTTTTATAAACGTGAATTCATGTTGCGTTGATTTGTGATAGCAAGGGCCATTTATTTGAATAATGATATTTTGGACATTTTAAGCTCAAATTGTAATTAAAAAGGCCTTTTCCCAAGTTTGGTTGGTCGGTATGGTACCTGTTGATTTTACTTATTTACCCTTATTTATCAATTTATATCCATCCTACTATCTAATCAATTTATATCTTTTATATTTCATCTAACTAAAATTTCTTCTTTACTAATCAATTTCTTTATTTCAGGTTAAACATATTACTTTTTCAATTTTTCAATACTAAGTAACTTCCTTTTTTTTTTTTTGCTAAGCAAGTAACTTCCTTTTTAGGTAAAATATAATATCTTCTATATTTTATCTAACTAAAAAGTATATTATAATTACTTTTAACTAATCAATTAACTTTGTCAGCCAAAACACGTTACCTTTTCTCATTTCTCTAACTAAAATATTTCTTTTTTCAATTATATCACGGATTACCTTTTTTGGCCAAAACACTGTTTTCTCAAACTAAAATCTCTCTTTCTCCAATTATATCAGGGATGATTCTATTTAATAAAAATTAAATAATAATTAAATAATGCTAATAATTAACCGATTACCTCTTCTGCTAAAATGCATTATCTTTTTATTTTTTCTAATTAAATTTCATTTTTTCTAAAAAAATCACGGGTAACATTAATTGCTCATTTTCTAAAATCACTACGAGCAATTTTATTAACAACTAAATTATAATTACTATAAACTAATCAATTACCATTTAATTTTCACGTTACCTTTTCTATTTTTTCAAACTAAAACTTTTCTATTTTTTCGAACTAAAATATCTCTTTTTCCAATTATATCACGGACGATACTTTTTAATAAAATAAAATAATAAAATAATAATACTAATAAATAACCGATTACCTTTTTCAATTAAAACGTATTATCATTTCTATATTTTCTAACTAAAATCCATCTTTTTCTAGAAATATCACGGCCAACATTAGTTTGTCCTTTTCTAAAAACATTACAAGCAATTTTATTAAGTAAAATAACATAATTAAATTATAATTACTATAAACTAATCAATTACCTTTTTCACTTAAAACATGTTACCTTTTTAATTGTCTCTAACTAAGTCCTTTCTTTTTCCAATTATATCACGTTCTAATTAATAGAAATAAAATAAAAAATTTATAATTACTAATAATTAACAAATTAACTTTTTCAACTAAAATCTATCACCTTTTCTATATTTTCTAACTAAAATCCCTAATTTTCTAAAAATATCACGGGATATTTAAATAATTATGATCATCATCTCATTTAAAATTTAAACTTACAAAATTCATGGTTTAAAAATATTAATTCAAATTAATGAAAAAAATTATATAATATTAAAAAAAATTCGTGCATCGCATAGATTTTAAGCTAGTAGTTATCTCATTTTTGCAACATCAATTTTTTTCAACAGCATAATAATTTTTAACAACAATACCATGCTTTTCAATAAAATTGATAAGAAAACAAAAAAAATAGTTTGACCTGATTTCGAAAAATCAACTAAATATATTACCACTATAAGAAAAAGGATAAATTTTTTTTTTGAGAGGAAATGATATTTTCATTCATGAAAAAAAATAGATAATACATGTGTAGAGATTAAAAAAAAAAGCTTATTATCTTCGGGTTTTTTTTAATAATATGTCCTTATTTAAAATATGATTTGTAAATATGTCCTATATATATTTGAAATTTCAAATCTATCCTAAAATCAGTTTTTCATTCAAATTTTAACAGAAAAGGACCATTGTACCCTTTTTAATCAAATTTATTTTAAAATATAATGTCTCATAAAAACATGATTTGATTAATTTAAATTATAAATTTTAATATTTTATTTGGTTAAGGGTGCCCCTGGCGGGGCCTGTGTAAGTAAAAAACAAAAAAAAAATATTTATTTTATGGTAAAAATTAAAAAAAAACGCCCCTGGCGGGTCCTGTACTAAAAAATAAAAAAAAAATTACTTGTTAAATTTTTAAAGTTGTAATATACTTATAATAGTAATTAATTAATAAAAAAGGGTATATTGGTCTCAATAAAACTTAAAAACTGGTAATGGGACATATAATTAATAAATCAATATAATGGGACATATTCGTAAAGTGATCTATTAATTTGGGACATATTATACAAATTCCCATTATCTTAACCAATCCATAGGTCTAACGATCTATAAGAAATAGATTCCTTTTTTAGATAATAAAACCTTAATATCCACAAAAAAAAACCTCATTAAAAGCCAACAAAAGCAAAATCCAATGAGAAAAACAACTCAAGTGGAAAACTTATGTCAATACAGATTGTTGTTTCTTATTCATCCTAAAAGGTCTAAGCCTCTGCTCGAAATAACCTAAAAGCCATATCGCGTGTTTGTTGTTTCTTATTTTCTAAAAGGTAATAACTTAGTTTGAGAAAAAAAATACTTATGTCAATACATTTTTCTAAAATTAAATAATCAAAATTAGATAAATCAAATTAATACTAGTGTCATTCATCGTCCAAAAATGTAGTGTTGTTTCATATTCAGTTTAAACTTTTGCTTTAAATTTACTTGTATTCTTGTCGAAAGAAGTTACTTCTTTAAATTTTCTTTTATCTCTACAGATTTTATTTAAAAACAAATTTATCCTATTTATATCTCAAGAAATTATAAGGATAAAATAAATGTAGTGGAAGAATTCGGTATCATTTTGATAATGTATGTATGTATTATGAATTAGTTGAAAATCCGTTTCCTAATATCTATATTCAAGTTCGAATAAAAAATTTTAATTTTAATTTAATAAAATAAAAATCCTACTTAGGCATATAAGTACTTATTTTGACCCATCTTCAACTATAAAAATATTGCAGAATCATTAATACGATTTATATTATTTAAGGTAAGCTTACTAATTAATAAATTTAAATAATCTTTAAATTTTAGTAAGTTTATTAATGTAAATTATCATATAATATAGATTTTTTGAATAATTAGGCTTCTATGCCTTACAAATTAATTATCTTTCTAATAAAATTCGGAAATGAGCAAAAGTTGAACCAAGATGAACCCTTACCACAATATAATGATAAAATATCTAACAGTATTTACTTTTATATATATATTATGTATAAGCAGGACATTTATTGTATTAATATTAATCCTTTCATACTTATATTATTCAATATTAAATATAAAATTTATTTAATTTATTATATTACTGAAATCACTCTTAAATATAAATTCATCAAGCTGCATATTAAAATATAATATCTTTCTTTCCGCACCCATATCAAGGTTTCAAGAAACCAAACATATGCCCAAATAAAGGGGAAAAAAACGTTCAACATCAGGATTTACTAAGCAAGTCATTGCCGAATCGTACTAATATACAATACAAATACCAGAAATTTTCAAGGTAACTTTACTGTATGCACCCTGTCACCCACTTAATGTTCCAAAAGTCTCCTTCATATGAGTAAGCCATGAAGAAAAGAAGCCATTGATTCCACATTTCCACCCTTTAGCCATTATTCATCATCACTATCATTGCTGAAAACAGAGACAACTGGTTTTTTGGGCTTCTTTGCAGCATTGCCAAATGAACTCTGGACAAGAAACAAATGCAATACAGATACATCAATTGGCACATACAATAAATGTAAACGGGCAGGACTTAAAAGGCTCTAAGAAATCATGCACACGAGAGAATACAAAATCACTTCAAATACTAAAGCTATCTAAAATAATAGCTTAAAATATGCATAATCAATTTAGTTTTTCAACTGGATCACATATAATAAAAAATAAAAAAATTGAACTACTGAAATTACTCTTTTAGGTCAAAAGATTACCAAGCAAAGAGATTACATATTCAAAACTACAAATGATACTAGAGGCTCGAGAAAACTGAGCTATGATATCCAAAAGTGGTGGAAAAGGTGATCATGGTGCTAGAGAGGTCTAGGGTTCGATTCCCTCCTCACCACTTAATAATACATCTACTACAAAAACAATAATGCTAAAAAAAACAAGGGTCAAATGATTTATTTTACTTTGACAAGGCACATTCCATGAAGCAGGTCTGCAACGATGATTTAAAATCATTTTATTACAAATATCTAACACATGACGACAGAACTGCTAGTAATCTAAAAAAAACTAGTCAGTAGTTAGCCCACGAGCTGCAAATAAGAAATAAGAATCATGTTTCTTACGTCCTTTGGATCTTAGTCTTTGTACAAGGCTTTACAACGAATTTTGTGTCTGGCCTTTGTATTGAACCGAGGCCATTTACAATAGGTTCAAAAAAGTTAACAATCTATATTTTAGTTCCAGATACTTTATGTTCATGTTCTATTATGGTACTTGTATCTAACCACTGGACCCTTTCACACCTCTATAATCTGAAACCCAATTGCAGAATTCTCTTGCTATTTTCGACATCATATTTCATGAAAACCTTTTGCAATGATCACAGAAAGTGTTTACTAGGACAACATTCACACAGAAAGTTCTTTGAGTTAACTTTTGACATTTTAAAGTTCTTTAATCTATTTGTACTATTTGTTTCTTTTGTTTGAGTTGTCTGTCTTATTTTTAAAACTCCTCACTAATTATGCATATGCAAACATACAAAACAAAAATATTATGTCACCCTTGGATCTCTTCTGGCATTGAGAGTACCTTGGAGTTGCCACCTTTTGACGAAAATCCAAACTTCAACACCTTCCGCTGATCCTGATCTACAAGCGCTGAAACACTTTTCCCTGCAGAGGTGACCACTTCAGTTCCAGCTTCATCTTCTTGTTGCTGCTGTTGCTGTTGCTGTTTATGGGCATCAGCCCTTTTTTTAAGATGAAGAACCTCTCAGTCAATGCAATATATAGTCACTTGTAATAGTGATAAAATGTTATATCTAGAGTCGAAAAGAAAATGTAATTTCAAAAATCAGATACAGATGTATGTGTACATTTGTGCAAATTTCGCCATCTCCCTCTCCTGGCGTTGTTGCTCACGCTTTTGCCTATCATCACGACTGCTACTTCCATGCATTTCTCTCATTTCCTTGAATCGCTGGATAAAAAAATTATATATATAAAAAGAATCGGGAAGACAAGAGATGTAACAAAGCCTGCAAAGTTTATAAATATGCTAATCCTTTACCTTTCTGTGGTTGTGATCATAAGAGCTCAGGTGACCTTCAAACTCCACAGCCAACTTGTATTGCTTGTTGCATAGCTCACAGTAGAACACCTTGCGAATTTCCTTCACCTCCGTTTGAATTTTCTGCTCACGTTCTGCTATAACCTGGATGTTCATAATGTGCAGGAAGCAGGCAGTAGAAGCCACCAGGTAATAAAAACTGGACGAAATTCTCAAGACCTCCAAAACTTGATCTTTCCTTATGATATACCATTCCCGTCAAAAGACAAACATAAATATATGCTGCCTTCTGTTATTGGATATAGGTTTCAGAAAAAGTAAAGCATCAACTCACATCATCTAATTCTGGAAGCTAATTTTACTAAGTTGTACTACACTGTCTACAAGTTACCAGGAATTAACATACCTCTCGTTTCTTTGCAAGTTCTTCAGTCTCCTCAACTTCAATGTCAAGTTTCTTCCGCTGAATATTTTCTTCTGCAGTGAAATAATCATCTTCTTCTTGTTTGCCAATCCCTAATCTTGGATCTCTAATCCCAGATTTAATTGGCTCAGTTATCCCTTTTACACAATTATACGAGATCATTATGAGATTTCATATGACAATATATCAAAAAGCATCACTAAAAGGACAAACCAGTTAAGAATGTTTTGACATGCTAAATAATAAGGAAATTCTACTAAACAGACAACGAATCAAAACTTTCATATGACAAAATAAACGAACAGGATAACATGTTAAGTGTAAAACTAAATTCAGATCATAAATTCCGGTAACATAAACCCTGGAAAAAATCTAGTTATGCAATTCAAAAAGTTTAATAAGATAAGGCATTTTCCAAAGAAAAATGAATATAACAAGTTTAACATGGTTTCACTGCGAGCCTCCTCCAACCAATTCAGAAGAAATTGAGTGGCTGACCAAATCATTAAAAAATAGATGACTAACGCTAAAGTATCTGGGAAGGCATACTACAGAAAAAATCAAGACTACAAGGAGAACAGGCAGAAGAGCAAAGAAAGTAAAGTAAGATGAATGAAAATCAAGTAATCAGCTCCAACAAACAACTATAAAGCTAAAGCTTCATGCACAATAAGAGTAACAGCTGTAGTCTGATCAAGAGTAACTTCCTTCCTTTATGATATAGTAACTTATTCCAGCAGGTAATATTTATGTATGATGAATTCGACTTTTTTATTTACACAATTCTTAACAGAAAATTTAGCAAAAAAAAAATCTTGACAGAAAATTGTGCTACATGTTAAACTACCAAAGAACCAAGACCTCCTACGAATTACAACAATTCCCGCATCAAATTACATGAAAGTAGACAATCTTTTAATGTACGTACCTTGTTCATTTTTACCAAGGCCCTTTCCCTTCCACCCCATCTTTTGGAGTAGCCTAAACCCCACATTAGATGATGTTAGTTGTGTATCCAAAGATGCTTGTTCCACATTATCAAGATCTACATTTTCTGTTGGCCTGTGATTGATTGGTAAACGAAAATCCTCTGCAAGACCTTCAAGAACTGAAGTCTCGTCTGCCTATAACATAAAAACAAACAATCCAGCATGTTACGTTTTGTTCCTAATTAAACTAAATGATCACATACTGATTATATTGCACTATTAACAAGGGGAAGAAAAACGAACTGAAGTAATCACATTATGTGTTTATGCAGTAACTAAGAAGGTTAGAAGGGGAAGAACGACGAACATGAGCTGCATATTATGAAAATTTATCTTGGATGTCATTCTTTGAAATATAAGGTTTGACAGTGACCAATCAGCATCGACAAACAATAGGAAACAAACGTATCACCCCGGAACAAAATCCACTAGCCTTGGCTACATGTGTACTACACCGTTCAACCACCACCAAGCAATCCTAATATTATAGGCGCTTTGGTACATATTACTACATTATTAGTGAATTGTATGAAAAAGGTTCCCGCAGTAATCTAACTTTCTGATGTGGGGCTCTGTTCATACCAAACCCTTTTAATTAAAAAATAATTATATCCTCCAACTATCGGCTATGTGGCCCTCTACTTGTTAGTGGATAGTCTCTGACTTGGAAAAGGTACTGCATCAATCTAAGAAAGACCTTTATGCTCTGTTTAATTTGCAAAAACAATGAGGTTGGAATGGAAAGGAAAGGAAACTTATGAACAAAATCGAAGGGAGAAGAGAAGGATGCAATAGGGAAGAGTGGAAAAAACGAAAAGAGTTAAAATTTTCTTGAAGTTTGTGGAGATATGTTACTCGGACTCTCAATTTACCTTCGAGTAACCGTGTCGGACACTCGACACCCAGACTTGGACAATTATCTTACGCCAAAAACATGTATATTTTTCAAAATGTTGTCGAGTCCGATACTTGGACACATATCCATTTTGGACACTTTTAGCCGAGTCCGAGTAACATAGGTGGAGAAATAGAGTAGGAACCAGAATAGATCATTCATTCTATAAATGGTGGGTTGGGGCTCTAGTTCAAATTGGTCAGAATGGAATCAAGTTATGAATATTGCAAAGTATTTACCAACAAAATAGTACAAATACCATTCTGTTTACTCCATATTTCATTCCTTTCAAACAAACACATATAGAGTACAAACTTCAAAAAGAAGTTGAAGTAATTGTTCATCTCTAAATCAACTGTGTGTTCTATACAGTATTGAGTGCAAACAAAAATATCAGTGCATTAGTTGTAATGTACTACTGTAAAGGTTGTAGACAATCAATCATAAAATTGAAAGGGCAGAAAGAAATATAGAATATTGACTATTAAATGGAATTACAACCTTCTCTCAAGAACCTTAAGGCTGGAGGTAATAAAGAAATAACCCGCGCAAACAAGTGAGTCAACAAGGAATTAGAAACAATAAAAGAGAACAGGAATTCAAAGATAAACTCTAAAGACTTTACCACCCCGCCATTAGGCAATAACATCATAATGATACAAGACCACACTCTTACAATTTCCGGTCAAGAACAAATTTTTCAAAAACTTACCTCCTCCGATATCTGTTGTCTTCCTTCTCTCATGCGAGCTTCCATCTTGGCCCATCGATTTTCCATAATAAATACCTTAAACCACACAAAATCCAATTACAGTAAAACGTTAAAAACTCAGTAAAGCCCTTAAAAAAATAATAAGGTAATTACATAAAACAATGCTACTACATTCACCAAATCCTTATTCTTCTAAATACGAAAAGTAAGATTTCCTATCTCCACTCAAATAAATAACCACTACATAAAGCATAACTCCAACTGTTACCTCCAGTACTCTATCGATTTCTAATAACGAAACGCAATACTAACTCAAAAACACACCTCTAGCCGGCCACACCAGATCTACAGTTGATCAACAAACAAAATCGAAAGTAACTCGAACACCAAATTAAAAGCCCTCAAATTCCAATAAATCCTAAAACAAATCCTTGTCTAAATTAACACAAAACACGCAGTAAAAACAAAACAAATGAATTACATAATAATGAAATCTAGGGCTTAGTAAAAAGTAAACAGGATCAACAACGCAATTGAGATTATGTATATACATAAATACATACGAGGCGTATGATTATCAACTTCATGTAAGATACAAACATGAATCGTAGTTAAATTTACCTGATGAAGCTATATACAGTACAAAGCTCCCTCTCTCCCTCTCTCTCTCTCTCTCTCGATTGAATAAAATAGATACTAATGAATTGGGGATAAATATCAAAAACGATCATTTTCTATATTTAAATATATCAAAATTATCACTTATTAAAAAGGGTAATGCTAAATGGTTAAGTAGTAATGTAAGTAGATAAATGCATTTAAAATATTAAATTTGCACTTAATACATCAAGTTTGCATGAATTTTAATTTAATTATTTAGTAATTTGGGATTTTTTTATTAGTAGAAATTAATGTGAACTAGCATTTTGCCCGTACTTCGAACATGGCATCTTATTTAATTTAAAATGATAATACCCAAAATTTAACAAATTTGATTGATTTCTTATTACATCTTATTTAATTTAAATTGACAATACCAAAAATTTAACAAATTTGATTGATTTCTTAAAAAGATATTGTATGCAATTATATAAATAATTAATTCTTATAAAGATATTATATACAGTTATATAAATATTTTTAATAAAATAATGATATGCGAAAATTTATATAAAAAAGTAGCATACAATTCTATTTTAATAATGTTGAAAATTTATTTAATCCATCAAAATCTGCAATAAAAGTAATAAATATTTTTACAAATATTGTTCTCTAATTGAAAACAATAATAAATTGTCTTCATTATTCAAATGCGGAAATGATAATCCCTTCACCCCCAATGGCTCCAAAACATTAAACCTTATATAATATCAAGAACATATTCTATTAACTATGAGACCTCATAGTTAATATAATATGTAAATGTTGGAGGACAATGAGACCACATTTCAAGCAATTTTTAATTTTTTTTTTGTTAATTTTTTTTTGTGAATAGATAGAGGGTAGAATTATAAGAATTTTGTTTGAAGATGCCCCTAGCGGGGCCCTTTAAAATAGCTTGAAATGTAGCGAATATGTGTGTTCTCACTGTTCTCATTTTAATTTTTTTTTGTTAATTTTTTTTATGAATGGATAGAGGGTAGAATTATAAGACTTTTTTGTGAAGATACCCCTAGCGGGCCCCTTTAAAATAGCTTGAAATGTAGTAAATATGTGTGTTCTTACCGTTCTCATTCTCATCAGAGCGTGACCATTAAACTGTATTAGTAAATTCATGTATGAAAATACAGTGTATATATATTATTAATATAGATTCTTTTATTAAAAATAAGTAAATTATACAATTAAATAAGCAAGCCAAAATATCTGATAAATATTCTAGTAGATTTATAGTTTATGTTCAAATTAAGGTATTTCACCATGGCTCTCGCTTTCTGAAATTGTTGAATTTTTATTTTATTGACTTTATTATATTAAAAGTATGTTCTTATTGAAACGAATATAATAATTTGAATTTGAATATATTTTTAAACTACTTATTTTGATGGGTTGTTAATTTTTTTGTGATCAACTTAGAGGGGTCACCAAAAATAAAATTAATGGGAATACATAAACCCATTACCCACGTTATGATAAACAATACCTATAAAATGGAAGTTGCTTATGTGGTTCACGCTTGCTAATTATTTCAATACTTCATTAGCTTGATCATCATGTGGACCATCTTTATTTTTATCACTTATGTTGCTGCTATGTAGTCTATCTGTAACTAACATCTTTCTTTTTATCACTTATGTTGTTGCTATGTAGTCTATCTGTAACTAAACATCTCTCTCTGCTTGTAATCTATATTTATAAATGCAAACTTCTTCTTGTATTGTATTTTGTTTTCAATATTTAAAATTATGTAGCTGGAGGAGAAGAGAAAGGCTGGAGGTGTAATCGTAGTACTACAACATTACTGAAAATAAGTACAATATCATAATAGAATTTTTTGTTCCAATCTAAACTGGGTCGCTCCAAATGCTGTTTAATGACAAAAGGGGGCATTAAAGAAATAAAGAAGATTAAAAAAATGAAGGATAATACTGTTTACCAAAAACATAGGTTTCCGCAAGAACCTCACTTATTCACTTTTATCTTCAAATAATGTATGATTACAAATTATAACAATCACATTTTCCACTACCTATTCTCTCTCAAAAATCCAACTAAACTAAAAAAAAAGGGAAAAGTTAGTGCTTTTATATTTTAATATGGAGCTTAAGTGAAAGTGCTAAATATGAGATCATATATGAAGTGAAATTGAACGCGAGTAAAGAAGATATTTAGAGCATAAATAAGAGCAATGTTGCCTGACCCAGAGGGTGAGGCTTGTGTCGTGGGTCTGAGCTTCTAAGTATGCTATTCCATAGTCCCTTCGGAGACATCAGATAAAAAGCATGCTATTCCATAAGACCTTCTGGTACGTAGCATGTCTACCCCATGAACCTTAAGTTGAACAAATTCATAAAGAACGTAAACTTGCTTGAAAATAAAATAATGTCTATAAGTATCAAATTGAGTCCCAAGATTATTTACAAATAACATGGTCTATACTGTGTCAATGTTATTAACTGGTAATCTTTCCAAATACCTTTGTTATTATGACATATAAAATCGAAAATTGAAAGGCTAAGCAAATATTTTAAAGGTACCTTTCTGGTGTCCTGTATATTATTATAACATCGGGTAATTCATTAAAACTTTAATTCTTAAATTCCAAACCAAAATCAAAACCAAACAAATATTATCCTGTCTAATTTTTAATACTGTGAAATCAATAAAAACTTAACTCTTATGGCCAAACTAAAAATCGAAACCAAGCATATATGACCCGTACGGAGGTCTAGTACACATACCTTAACCTTACTTCAGGGGGTTGAGATGTTAATTTGGTGAAAAACCCAGCTTTCAAATCTGAAAAGTGCAAACATGCGTCAAAATCCAGCAGTGTAAAGATTTGAGCGGCTTGGACTTGAAGGTGAAAAATGACAGAGATAGATTTGAGTAATTACAAAAAGGAGAATCAAAGAAATAACGAAGATAAAAAAAAAATAAAGGATAATAGTAGAGGTTTATATTTGGGTCGATCCAATTGGGTTACTCCAAATGTTGTGTAATGGCAAAAAATAGTATATGTTTAGATTTGGGTCGATCCAATCTAAATTGGGCCGCTTCAAATGCTGTGTAATGGTAAAAAGGGGAATCAAAGAAATAAAGAAGATTAAGAAAATGAAGGATAATAGTATCGTTGACGGAATTCGAAGCTTGAAATTTTAGTAAATAAATTTAATCATGTAACATAATTAATCATTAGATCTAACAGTTCTAATTTTAACTAAAAATCTAACGGATATTATTCGTTGTATACGAATTTTTATTATATTTTGTTAGTGGTTAGAAGATATGATGTCATATTTTTTGGTATGCAATTAGTAAATAAATTTAATCATGTAATGTATTTAATCATTAGATCTAACAGTTCTAATTTTTAACTAAAAATCTAAAGGATATTATTCGTTGTATACGAATTTTTATTATATTTTAGTAGTGATATTTAATTTCCACTATTAGTAAAATTTAAAATACAATTGAGTTGTATGGGTACTTGTATTTGTATATACTTTATCTTCAAAATATCGTTTAACTGTCTCTTCAAGAGAACAGGCGATTGCAATTTACAGTTTGTTCGACTCGATCATTGGTGTAGATGCCGTATGGCTTTTTATTAATGAATTAGCACCTTTGTTCTTCAAAAAAAAAAAAAAATGAAGGATAATAGTAGAGGTTTAGATCCCCTCGTTTCTCCTTTATATAAGTATATAATAGTTCTAATTTTTAACTAAAAATCTAACGGATATTATTCGTTGTATACGAATTTTTATTATATTTTAGTAGTGATATTTAATTTCCACTATTAGTAAAATTTAAAATACAATTGAGTTGTATATTTAGTTTTCTCGATTAGTAAAAATTTAAAATGCAATTTAGAGAAATTGATTATTTTAATATGTTTTACTTGAAAACAGAAATTGATTAGTTATTAGGAATTTTTTTATTTATAATTAAGTAAGGGTAATTAAGTAAAAATAATAGGTACCGGCCGACCAACCAACCGACCGGCGCCATATAATTGGAAAAATATAGATTTTAGCTAAAGGAAATAGAAAAGGTAATGTTTTTTTAAAGAAAATTGATTATTTTAATATGTTTTACTTGAAAAAAGAATTGATTAGTTATTGGGAAATTGTATATTTATAATTAAGTAAGGGCATCATTTAATTGGAAAAAAAAAAGAGATTTTAGCTAAAAAAAATAGAAAAAGTAATGTATTTTAGAAGGAAATTGATTATTTTAATATGTTTTACTTGAAAACAGAAATTGATTAGTTATTAGGAGAAATTTTATTTATAATTAAGTACGGGTAATTAAGTAAAAACAATAGGTACCGACCGACCGAGCAACCAACCAATCGACCGACCAAACTAAATAAAATTGCTCATAGTTTTTAAAAAATGAGAAATTAATGTTGCCCTTGAAATTTCTAGAAAAAAAGGGATTTTAATTAGAAAAAATATAAAATATGATACGTTTTAGTTGAAAAGGTAATCTGTTAATTATTAGTACTATAATATTATTATTTTATTTTATTAAATAGAATCGCCCATGATATAATTGAAAAAGAGAGATTTTCGTAAGAGAAAGTAAAAAAGGTAACGTGTTTGAAAAAGGTAACCGTCCATGATACAATTGGAAAAAGAGAGATTTTAGTTAGAGATAAGAGAAAAGGTAACGTATTTTGGCTCAAAAAGGTAATTGATTATGTTAGAGGTCCAATCTCTTAATGGGCCGAACCCATAGTCCAATACTGAGCCCAAGGAATAAAACAGCCTGTTCCATACAAACGTTCACATGGTTTATGTGGCCGACCGTGGCCATAATTAAAGGTACTTTACCTTTAAACCGTCACATGGTCCATGATCCCAAGAATATTTGATACTCTGGAAAGCAGATCTACATCTCAACAATTACAAAGGAAAATAAGTATAAAAGGAGGTATGTTTGTTCATAAAATCCATAACTACACACACAACAACATAGATTCTCTACGTTCAAATTACCTTACAAAAAACCGACTAACTTATTCTCACACCGGAGGTGAATCGGGGGGCTCCACCCTCGCATTCTCTTTCTGCAGGTCCTACCGAACGAAGCCTGGGAGAAAACAGGTCGTAACATTTGGCGCCGTCTGTGGGAACGTAGAGATACATTCGTGTTAAGATCTACCAAGAGACTATGACGATCGAAGAAACGCCCATCAATGATAATAGCACCGTGGCTGGAAACAGTCGCTCCGTTCCTCCTGTAATGCCAAGGACAGCCCCTCTCATTCCCCCAAGGCTGCTAAATTTTGATGAAGAAGGAGACATGCCAACTTCTGATGAACAACAAGATATGCTCACGAAATGGAGAGAGCAACAAAAGGCAAAGGGGAAGCATAAGGTGACGGATAAGAACAAAGAAACCGAACGGATAGCAAAAAGAAGGGAGGCCGATCGTTTGAGGCTAGAGGTCCTAAAGCTCCGAAGGGAGGAGATCGAGCTACAGGAAAAGACCCTCCGCGAGGCTCTAGAAGCCGAAGACGCGGGGGTGGACGACCGAAGAGATAAAAGGCCAAGAACCAGAAATGATGAAGATGAGTCAGGGAACTCTGAATCATACTCGAGGAGAACCCGGTCAAAGGTAGTTTATTCCTCCGACTCGGAGGAGGAGGGCCCTCATACGGACGATCGTATCCGAAGGATCGAGAAGGCCATGTTCGGAGAGAGAAAGGTCAGCTACGAGCCAGTGGTGACCGAGGACGTTGAACAGTTTCGACCGCCTCCTGGAAGGCAGTTCCCGAAGATGAACGAATTCAACGGAAAAGGTGACCCCGAAGACCACTGTGAGAAATATGAATCACTTATGACTGGGATGGGGCACTGTGATGTGATGCTCTGCAAGATGTTCAAGACCTACCTAAAGGGGAACGCATCCATGTGGTACAGGTCGTTGAGACCTAGGTCGATAGGCTCGTACGAACAAGTGAAGAAAAAGTTCTTAAGGCACTACTCACATTTGTGCCGAAGAGAGAAAGATACAGAAGCCCTGATCCACTGTAGGCAGGGACCGAACGAGGATTTGGGTGATTACCTAGCAAGGTTCAAAGAGGAAGCCGGTATGGTCACCAACTTGGACAAAGTCAAGGCGGCTGGATTCCTCGCAGCTGGCCTCGACCCTGTTAAAGGTAAGAAGCTTCGGTCTTCCCTTTATGATATGCCTCCCAAATCTTTAAATGATATATATGTGAGAGGAGAGGCTATCAGAAGAAAATTGGAATCAATTGGGGGGTACAAGGAGAACAAGAAAAATGACAGATATGACAGGAGGGACGACCGAAGGGATGACAGAAAAGACGACCGAAGGGGTCGAGGAGATATCAAGAGCAGGTTGAATGACACGAGGCCCGACAAAGGGGCCGAACGAAGAAGAGATAGAGATAGTACTGTGTTCACACCATTAAACACACCTATCTCGAAGATTCTCCATGAGATAAAGGGTAAACCTGGGTTTGTCAGGCCACCCAAGTTGAAGACCCCTGAGAATAGAAGAAGCGACAACAAATATTGTGAATATCATCAGGATAAAGGTCATAACACTGACGAGTGTTACCACTTGAAGAAATTAATTGAGAGAATGATAAAAGACGGAGAATTAACCAAGTTCGTCGAAGATCTGAGAAACAAACTAGGACCGAAAGAGAGAAAAAGAGAAGACAAGGAAGCCGAAGGATCTGAAAAGTACAGAGGCGAGGTCCGAACGATCTCCGGAGGAACCATACTGGATCGGGACAGCAAGTCAGCCCGAAAGAGGTATGCCAGGCAAATCTACAACCTGTACCAATCAACTACAGCCAAGCAACCACTTCCGATCTCATTCACGGAAGACGATTTCGAAGACGTAATATGGCCACATGAAGACCCACTCGTTATAAATCCGGTGATAGGGGAGAACAAGATCTGGAAAGTACTGGTGGACGAAGGAAGTTCAGTCAACATCTTGTATCACCGGACCTATTGCAAAATGAACCTGGGGGGCGAACAGCTAGAGCCATGCCATGAAGCACCGCTATACGGTTTCGGTAATCAACCTGTACCGATCGAAGGAACTATAACACTGAACGTCTTATTAGGAAAAGCACCATTCACAACGGTGAAAGAAGCGAAATTTTACGTTGTTAGAGTCGACAGCCCGTATAATGGGATCCTAGGAAGACCGGCTTTATCCCTATTCCAAGCTGTGTCATCTATCCCTCACTTGAAATTGAAATTTCCAACCGAACACGGGATCGGAGAAATGAGAGGCGACCAAAAAGCCGCACGAATCATTATGTTGGAAGACCTAGAGAAGGAAAAAGATGTCGAAATGACCGAAGCCGGGAAAAGGAGAAGAAATGAGACCGAACCAGGAGGCAGTCACCAACTACTGAATGTCGAGTTGGAGAAATTTGGAGCCGACCTGTCAAATCCGATAGCCGAACCGGCTGTCGAAACCGAAGAAGTTGAATTGTACGTAGGCCAAGCGGGGAAGATGATTCAGATAGGAAAGAACATAGAGCCAGAACTAAAAGAGAAAGTCATAAAAGTCATTAGGGAATTCCACGATGTATTTGCATGGAGTCCCGAAGACATGCCGGGTTTGGATCCATCGGTAGCCAAACATTGTCTTAACGTCAAAGCCGAAGCCCAGCCCGTGAAACAGAAAAAGAGAAATTTTGCAATGGAAAGACAGAAGGTCATTCAGGCTGAAGTCGAAAAATTGCTAGAAGCAAAATTCATTGAAGAAATAGACTACCCAGATTGGTTGGCGAACGTGGTTGTGGTGAAAAAGTCCAACGGCAAATGGAGAATGTGTGTGGACTACACCGACTTAAATAAACACTGTCCGAAGGATCACTACCCTCTTCCAAACATTGATCAACTGATAGATGCAACCTCAGGGCATCAAATACTCAGCTTTTTGGACGCGTTCTCGGGATATCACCAAATCGCCATGAACACCGAAGACATACCGAAGACAGCGTTCATCACGCCTAACGGCACTTATGCTTACGTGAAAATGCCCTTCGGACTGAAGAACGCAGGGGCTACTTTCCAAAAAATGATAAACAAAGTATTTAAAGCCCAGATCGGTCGGAACATGGAGTGCTACGTGGACGATATGATTGTTAAGTCCCTTTTTAGGGATCATGCCGAAGATCTGAGGGAATGTTTTGAAACACTCAGAAGAAACAACATGAGGATCAATCCGAACAAGTGTACGTTTGGAGTAAATAGTGGGAAGTTTCTGGGATACATGGTTAGTGCCAGAGGAATTGAAGCCAACCCGGAGAAGATTAAAGCAGTCATTGACATGGAAGCACCGAAGACGATCAGGGACATTCAAAAGCTGACCGGACGGCTAGCAGCCCTGAGGAGGTTCATTTCCCGATCGGCCGAGAAGGCCTTGCCATTCTTTGAAGTGCTTCGGGGGTCCAAGAATTTCGAGTGGGGGCCAAGTTGCCAAAAAGCATTCGAAGATGTTAAAGAGTACTTAGTGAAAGCTCCACTCTTAATGAGACCCGACCCGAAAGAAACATTGCAGCTGTACTTGGCTGTGAACGACCGAACACTCGGAACCGTGTTGGTCAAAGAGCATGAAGGGAACCAGCATCCGGTGTTCTATGTCTCTCACATTCTCAAAGATGCAGAAACAAGATATCCGAATGCAGAGAAGTTCGCCTATGGACTGGTAATGGCCGCAAGAAAGCTAAGGCACTATTTCCAGGGAAGGACGATCAAAGTTGTAACCGATCAGCCGTTAAAGAAAATCTTGCAAAGGCCAGAGGCATCGGGCAGAGTGGTCGCTTGGGCGATCGAACTGGGGGAGCATGATTTGGAGTATACACCAAGAACTTCGATCAAAGCCCAGGCACTTGCAGATTTTATGGTAGAATGCTCATTCTCTGAACCGAAGGATTTGACCCCCGAAGAACAACTAATTCCGGCGCCAGGAAAATGGAAATTATTCGTTGATGGGTCGGTCGCCAAAGAAAAGTGTGGGGCCGGTTTAATTTTAACAAGCCCAGAAGGATTCGAAATATGCCAAGCTATCAGGTTCACTTTCCTTTTAACGAACAATGAGGCCGAATATGAAGCACTTCTGGCAGGCCTAGATTTGGCCAGAAATTTGGAGGTTAAACACCTAAGAGCATTCAGCGACTCAATGTTGGTTGTAAAACATTTCACAGGAGAGTATGGACAAAAGAGCCCCGAACGAAGGCCTACGCCCTAAAGGTACGCGAGAAATCTTTGTTATTTGAATCATTCGAATTAAATCAGGTAGCAAGAGAGAACAACAATCGGGCGGACGCTCTATCAAGGTTAGCCTCGGCAGAAACCCTAAACCTCAACGGGTCAATTTATCTGACCGAAGTAAAGACTCCTTCGATAGACAAAAAGCAATGCATGGAAATCCACCAAGGAACCAATTGGATGACCCCAATCAGAGCATTCCTAGAAAAAGGAACTTTGCCACTCGAGCGAAGGGAGGCACAGAAGGTAAAACATCGATCGGCCAATTATACTATGGTTGGAGGCCGTTTGTTCAGAAGATCGGTGACGCAACCCCTTCTTCGATGTTTAAACAAAGATGAACAGATTTTAGCCCTCGAAACAGTTCATGAGGGAATTTGCGGAGAACATCTAGCAGGAAGGTCTTTGGCCCTCAAAATTCTAAGGCAAGGGTTTTTCTGGCCAAAAATGAAGGAGGACGCGACCGAATATGCCAAAAGATGTGTACAATGCCAATTATTCAGCACTATACCGAAGCAACCACCCGAAGAAATGTCCTCAGTCCTTAGCCCCATTCCATTTGCTGTGTGGGCGGTCGATATTGTGGGTATTTTGCCCACCAGTACCAAACAAGCCAAGTATTGCATTGTGGCGATCGACTACATGACAAAGTGGATAGAAGCTCGACCACTTTCATCCATTACCGAAGAAGCAGCAAAGAAGTTCATGTTAGAACAAGTAATATTACGATTTGGTATCCCTATGGTATGTATATCGGACAACGGAACCCAATTCATCGGAAGCAAATTCAGAAAATTTTTAGCTCAATTCGGGATTCGGCAAAAATTCAGTTCGGTCGGACATCCCCAGGGAAACGGGGCGATCGAAGCTGCAAACAAAATTATTTTCGACGGAATAAAGAAAAGGCTGGGTGAAGCCAAAGGGCTTTGGGCCGAAGAACTACCATGGGTTCTGTGGGCATACCGAACGACACCAAGGTCATCAACAGGAGAAACACCCTTCAAATTAGCTTTCGGAACAGACGCTCTTTTGCCAGTCGAAGTTTGCCTAGAGTCTTATCGAACACAAGTTTTCAACATAGAGACGAACGAATGTGGTCTCCGAGCGAATGTAGACTTGCTTGAAGAAGAAAGAGAAGCAGCTCACCAAAGGAACTTAAGGTACCAACTTCAAGCAGCACAACATTATGATTCGGGAGTGAAAAAGAGATCATTCCGAATCGGAGACTTAGTGCTTCGAGAATTGGCAACGTCAATGCCAACAAAACAAGGCAAACTTATGCCCAACTGGGAAGGCCCTTATGTGGTAAGCGAAGTGGTTCGTCCGGGCACTTACAAGTTAGCTCATTCGGACGGCAGCTTGATTAAGAACACATGGCACGCTGCTCGCCTTCGCCGTTTTTACCAGTAAGCTTACTGGAAACATTTTATTATCCTTTTAAATTTGTGGTTTAATGCAAGTTATCTTTTGAATTCCCTAAGTAAGCATCGATCTGTAAAACCATGCGAGACCCACATGATCAATAACAGATTGTTCGCTACATTTTTTCTACATGCCATAATTAAGTAAAGTGGGCCCATGTTTGGGACCGACCAAGTAAAACATGCGCCCCTCTAACTTGTTTCTAGTGTTCAAATACATTCTGATTTAAGTTACCAATACTTGACATATCCAAATTCGGGGTCGACCGAACGAATTTTGGACTTCACAAAAATGTCCTAGTATTTAAGTGGTTTTTTCACTCATTAAGTCCGGGAGGAAATATTTTAACCGACCGAACGGAACTTAAATCCTTTTCAAAAACCCCTTCAAAACTGGGGGCAGCTAGGTTACGACCGAAGATGCATAAAAAATGAAAAATTATGCCAAGGCAATTGAAAGCCGAAGACGCATAAAAAAGGAAAAAATTATGCTAAGGCAATTGAAAGCCGAAGATGCATAAAAAATAGAAAAATTATGCTAAGGCAATTGAAAGCCGAAGATGCATAAAAAATAGAAAAATTATGCTAAGGCAAATTTAAGGCCAAAGATGCATAAAAAATAGAACAAATATGCCAAGACAAATATAAAAGCCCGAAGGCACCAATTCATAAAGCAAATGTTAGAAGTTACAAAGCCGAAGGCCACAAAAACAAATATAAAACTACTCCATTGATGGCTCATCAAGCGGCTCATCTTCTCCCGAAGAAATAACTTCGGGGTCATCAGATTTTTCCCTACCCACTGGATCGGTCATACCCATGGTAGCATCGAGCAGTTGGGTATGATCAAAACCAAGTGAGTGGGCCTTCACCACGGCATCATCGTAGCCCATCTGATAGCATCGTTCTTCTGTCAAAAGAAGCTGCTTATGCA
This sequence comes from Kitagawia praeruptora, assembly GCA_037693485.1. NCBI lineage: Eukaryota > Viridiplantae > Streptophyta > Magnoliopsida > Apiales > Apiaceae > Kitagawia > Kitagawia praeruptora. The sequence continues at coordinate 98,622,193 of CM075352.1, read as the reverse complement.
ATTTCCGGGCACTCTTCCTTGATTGCTTCAGCTGGGTGTTCCTCCATTCGATTCGCCTGGAGCTTGTGGCCTTCAGCTTCTCTAACTCGTCCTTAAGAGCATCCCTTTCGGACCTTAGAGCCTCAGCCTGGCCAGTGACCCTATCCAATTCGGTAGAAGAGTTCCGAAAGTTCTCTTCGGCCTTGACCGCTCTCACTTCCGTCTCTTCTAACCGTTCGGTCACCACAGCTGACCAGGCAGCGCCCTGAACACAAACATGGAAAACTTTAAAAATTTTCTAAGGCAAATATGTACGTACGAAGGATAAGAAACTTACCATAGAAAGAAGGGTCATCATTTCGGTACAAGCTTCAACATTATTTAGCTTGGAAATAGTTGATCGATCGGCCGGAAGAACGAGGCCACGACACAGATCAGGGCCCACATTCTTTGACGAAGAAGGAGCTGGGACAATAATCTGGTCGGTCTCCAGAACACTCCATTGAGGAGAATACACTTTTAATTCTGTATTCTCCGACCGAGGTCTTTTCTTCGGTTCAACAGGAGTATCCTCCGAGACCGACTCTCTGGGAGGCGAAGAAATATGTGGAGTAACGACCAGATTCTTTTCCCCTTGATCAAGAGCCAATGGTCCCTCCCCTTCGACCGGCTGAGCAGCACTTGCTTCGGCCGCCAGAGCAGCAGCAGCTAGGTCGGCCGCCTTCTGCCTCTTTCGTTCCAGAATATCCAAGCGAGTTGTCACTGCACAAGATAAAGAAGAACATTATATACAGGATAAAGACAATAAACAGGAGTTATCATACTTTTGAAAAGATAAAACTGTAAAAAGAAAAAAGAAAAGAACGGAAGAATGTTACCATTACCCCAAAGACCGACCAACCAGTCTCCATCCCTACTATCCGACAATGGTACCTTGTCCATAACAAGGTCACACAGTAATCGGTAGTCATGCTTATCCGCCGCCGTAAGTTCAGGATAAACAAACCTCGTGGGATCGACCACCTTCCAAACACCGAACTTCTCCAACTTCGGGCCGGAAACAAAAACCCATTTAATATGAGCCTCCTTATTGTTTGAGTTCGTATACGACCAATCGGGCCTACCCACTCGCCGAGCAATGGTGTAGAAACCCTTACTCTTCGAATTCCGGCGAAGCTCGTAGTGATGCCAAAACAGAGACGTCCTTGGAGTCACTTTACTGGCCATACATCGAGCCTGAAAAGTATTCACATGAATGAAACTATTCGGGTCCAGCTGACCGATAGCGATGCCCGACTGTTTCAAGACGCTCTTCAAAATACGCAATATGGGCAATCGAAAGCCACATTTGAATGCCGCTTCGGATATACCCGTGGCGAACCCTCCCCCACAGATAGCTGCAACTTGGGGGTTTTGCCAAATCTTATCATCCTTCCTCGGGGCGAAGAAATACCATACGTATTTCAGTACACAATAAGTCGAGCAGAAATGCTCTATATCGTCTTCGGTCAGCCGAGAAGGACGATTGGCGGCCGGATACTCTACCGCATCGCTAAAAGGAGAGGATACCGAAGGATCTGTACCTTCGTTCGACCGGTCCATATCCCTGCATTCGGAAATGTAGAGATTAGCCATGTACTCGAATAAAAAAGGAAAAAAATCAAAAGGAAGAAGAAAAAGATCGAGTACAGAGGGCTAGGACCGGCCAAAAAATCCCTACCAACTAAAGATAAAGTGGTTCGAACTCACGACAGACCGAAGAATACTCAACAGATTCAAACATTCCGAAGGATACGTCTTTCCTAAACAATCTATCAATTCCAGAAATCCTAACGAAATATGCAAAAGGGACAAAGGGAAGCTAACACGCCTATTTCTTATGCAAAGAATACATGTAAAATCAAGCGTATATCCACATATGTGTGTATACAGATACTTACATACAAATGCCTACTCGAGGACACATATTCAAGAAGGTACAGAAACAATATCCAATTTATCGATATGAAAAGTATAGAGACTTACTGTTTTGAAGATTGCTGACAAGGTCGAATTCCCGGGGATAAAACGCTTGGACGTGGACGTCAACCGGAACAGGAGAGTCGAAAGAAATCGGTGACGAAACGACGGCTCCAATGGTTGCTAAAGCTTTTTTCTAAAAGTGTTCTTTTTCTCTGGAAATAGGAAGACGTATGTGTAAAGGGGAAAAGAAAAGAGATGAGGGGTTAATAGAGAGAGTGTAACTGTTGGATGATGGACGTTTCAAATTCAACGGTTGAGATTGGGGCGTGAATCTTGAGAAAAAACAGCTGTCAAGTCATAAAGGGACACGACTTCCCAAGAAAGGACTCGACCTTGTCCTTCGTTCTCATTATTCAGATAATACAACGAAGGCCGAATCAATTTTTATTTATCGTAATGATGGACGTTTCAAATTCAACGGTTGAGATTGGGGCGTGAATCTTGAGAAAAGGCAGCTGTCAGTCATAAAGGGACACGACTCCCCAAGAAAAAACTAGACCTTGTCCTTTGTTCTCATTATCCAAATAATATAACCGAAGGCCAACTCAATTTTTAATTATTGTCCTAAAAGGTTATTTTGGGCGTCCGAACGAATGTTCCGAAGAAGGGCGAAGGCATTAAATTTTCTTTTTAAAAGTAATGTCGGGCGATCCGAAGGGGATATTCCAAAGAAAGACTTAGGCTTTAGCCTTCGTCCTGAGGATTACTCCGAACGAAGCCTAGGGACATGTTAGAGGTCCAATCTCTTAATGGGCCGAACCCATAGTCCAATACTGAGCCCAAGGAATAAAACAGCCTGTTCCATACAAACGTTCACATGGTTTATGTGGCCGACCGTGGCCATAATTAAAGGTACTTTACCTTTAAACCGTCACATGGTCCATGATCCCAAGAATATTTGATACTCTGGAAAGCAGATCTACATCTCAACAATTACAAAGGAAAATAAGTATAAAAGGAGGTATGTTTGTTCATAAAATCCATAACTACACACACAACAACATAGATTCTCTACGTTCAAATTACCTTACAAAAAACCGACTAACTTATTCTCACACCGGAGGTGAATCGGGGGGCTCCACCCTCGCATTCTCTTTCTGCAGGTCCTACCGAACGAAGCCTGGGAGAAAACAGGTCGTAACAGATTAATTAATACTAATTATAATATAGTTATGTTATTTTATTATACAAAATTGATCGTAGTTTTTAAAAAAAGAGATATTTTAGTTAGATAAAATGTAAAAGATATTGTATTTTACCTAAGAAGGAAATTATTTAGTTATTGAAAAATAGAAAATGTAATATGTTTAACCTGAAAAAGGATATTGATTAATAAAGGAGAAATTTTAGTTAGATAAAATATAAAAAATATTGTATTTTACGTGAAAAAGGAAATTAATTAGTTTTTGAAAAATAGAAAAGATAATATGTTTAACCTGAAAAGGAAATTAATTAGTTAGTAGGATGGAAATTTTAGTTAGATAAAATATAAAAGATATTGAATTTACCTGAAAAAGGAAATTATTTATTTATTGAAAAATAGAGAAGATAATATGTTTAACCTGAAAAAAGAAATTAATTAGTTAGTATGATGGATTTTATTTGAGTAAGGGTAAATAAGTAAAATCAATAGGTAACGTACCGACCGACCGACCAAACTTTTAATGTTTCGCCTTTTATAATATAGTATAAATTTTTAGTGGTTAGAAGATATGATGTCATATTTTTGGGTATGTATTAATTACTGCAATATTATGTTTTAAATTAAAAGTCAACGTGTTTTAATTAGAGAGAAGAAATTATTGATTGAAAGATATGATATTTTAGGTATTTATAAAAATTTGAACCTTGAAATTTAAGTAAATAAATTTAATCATGTAATATATTTAATCATTAGATCTAACAATTCTAATTTTTAACTAAAAATCTAACTGATATTATTTGTTGTATACAAATTTTTATTATATTTTGTTAGTGATTAGAAGATATGATGTCATATTTTTGGGTATGCATTTAATGCATTTAGTAAATAAATTTAATCATGTAATATATTTAATCATTAGATCTAATAGTTCTAAATTTTAACTAAAAAACTAACGAATATTTTTCGTTGTATACGAATTTTTATTATATTTTGTTAGTGGTTAGAAGATATCAAGTCATATTTTTGTGTATGTATTAATTATTGCAATATTATGTTTTAAATTAAAAGTCAACGTGCTTTAATTAAAGAGAAAAAAAATTATTGATTGGAAGATATAATATTTTAGGTATTTATAAAAATTTGAACCTTGAAATTTTAGTAAATAAATTTAATCATGTAATATATTTAATCATTAGATCTAACCGTTCTAATTTTTAACTAAAAATCAAACGGATATTATTCGTTGTATACGAATTTTTATTATATTTTATTAGTGGTTAGAAGATATGATGTCCTATTTTTGGGTATGTATTTAGTAAATAAATTTAATCATATAATATATTTAATCATTAAATCTAAGAATTCTAATTTTTAACTAAAAATCTAACGGATATTATTCGTTGTATGCGAATTTTTATTATATTTTGTTAGTGGTTAGAAGATATGATGTCATATTTTTGGGTATGTATTAATTATTGCAATATTATGTTTTAAATTAAAAGTCAACGTATTTTAATTAAAGAGAAAAAGGTTATTGATTGGAAGATATGATATTTTAGATATTTATAAAAGTTAATATCATCAATTATAAGTAAACATCTTTTAATTGAAAAAGAAAATCAACTAATTATCATTAATTATATTATTAATAAAAATGAAGAATAATAGTAGAGGTTTAGATTTGGGTTGATCCAATTGGATCGCTCCAAATGCTGATTAGTGAGAAAAAAATTATTAATTGGAAGATATGATATTTTAGTTATTTATAAAAGGTAATATCATATAAATTATAAGTAAACATTTTTTAATTGAAATGGCAATCGGGTAATTATCATTAATTATATTATTCATAAAAAAAATGAAGGATAATACTAGAGATTTAGATTGGGTCAATCCAATTGGGTCGATCCAAATGTTGTGTAATGATAAAAAATAGTATAAATTTAGATTTGGGTCGATCTAATCTAAATTGGGTCACTCCAAATGTTGTGTAATGACAAAAAGGGACATCAAAGAAATAAAAAAGATTAAAAAAATAAAGGACAAAAGCAGTAATTTTTCTGTGTAATGACAAAAAAGGACATCAAAGAAATAAAGAAGATTAAAAAAATGAAGGATAAAAGCAGTAATTTTCAAAATCCAATACTAACAAACATTAAGAATATATATTGATATTGATATTGATATTGATGCAGGAGATCCACTATTATTACTTGAAAAATTGAATTGATATTGTAAAACAGCATTGAAAAACTTAAAAACAATTAAATAACTGATATCAATGTTGAAAAGATGAGAATATTTAATGTTTAACCATAACCCTTAGGGCTATTGTTAACATTTCCCTATTAAAAAAGTGACTCATTTTAGTCATTAATTTGAAAACTTGTATCAACATAATCATTAAAAAGTTAAAATTTTATATCAATTTAATCATTGCTAAATGATATCTTTGATACAAATTTTTAAGTTAATGACTAAAATGAGTCAATTTTTTAATGAACGATCATTTTGATATATTTGAATCTAGAAAATGACGTTTTTGATATTTATCCTGAATGTGTGGAATTGTGAAAGCCGAGTTTGCATTGCAAGTTTGTAACATACATCCACTTATTTTGGGAAATTCTGAATAGTAGCCTTCTATCGTTTATTTTATACCTATTTTAATTTTAAATCATACCTATCTTAAATTTCAAATATACAAAAATTAAATGAAATTTTTAAAATTTTAGATATTATGATTGGAGATATTTTAGAAATAACAAAAACGATGCATTTTAGTTGAAACTTTAATTCATTAAATTATATCCTTATATATAATAAGAGTAAGAGGGATAATAAGCGTAGGTCAATGGTTCGACTCTCATTCACAACATAATTAAATTTAATATTTGTAACTTTAAATATACTAATAACACATATGATAAAATTCAATTTTCAAATATAATATAATATAATATAATATATATTTTTTAACTTCAAATATAATATGTCACTATCTATTTATAATCTAATAAAATTGAAAAAATATAAGATTAATTGTAAAGACAGAAACAAAGAATTTTACTAAGATTTAATAGTATAGATTAACATAATTCTATCAGACTTGATATAAAAGTGGAAAAGTAGTTATGCACTTGACTACTTCAGCAATATTAGTAGAGCTGTTTAACGAACCAAACTATTCGTTAAGCTCGGTTCGTTCGTCCGTGTTCGAGTTCGATAAGCTCGTCCGATAAGCTTACCGAACTCGAGTTCGGACAAGAAAAAGTGTTCGGTAAGATTACCGAACATGTTCGGTTCGTTAGGATTTTCGTTCGTGTTCGTTAAAAGTTCGTCCGAGTTCGATTCGTTCGAGTTCGTTCGATAAAAAATAATAAAATTATTATTTTTTTATTTTTTGAAAATTTGGGAATATCAATAAATTACATATATCTCCTACCAAATTAATTTTGTATTTTTTGAAAATTTGGGAAAATCAATTAATTAGATATATCTTGACATCCGTACGGTTGGATCGTCGAGAAATATTTTTTAAAATATAAAATCAACAATCTGTGACAAAGCATTACTAGTACTAGTGAGAATATTAGTGATCTACTAAGATCTCCAACCAAATTAATTTTTTATTTTTTGAAAATTTGGGAATATCAATTAATTAGATATTTCTTGACATCCGTACGGTTGGATCATCAAGAAATATTTTTAAAAATTAATATTTTTATTATTTTAATTATTAATGAATTTCTGGAAAAAAAAAATTAACGAACTGTTCGCGAATTGATCGTGTTCGGTTCGGTTCGACATGTTCGCGAACTGTTCGTGTTCGGTTCGTGTTCGTTCGGTATATTACCGAACTCGAGTTCGGACAGACAAAAGCGTTCGATAACGTTACCGAACATTGTTCGATTCGATAGAAATTTGCTCGTGTTCGGTAAGAGTTCGTCTGAGTTCGCTCGAGTTCGGTTCGTTTACAGCTCTACTTGAGCTCTGTTAGTTTGTTAATTTGTTGTGTGACTTGTGTCTCATGTGTTGCATCATATAAAAGGAGCTCGGCACACCCTGCATATAATTTAGTTTCAGGTTCTAAGATCGGTAATGACCACTACTTAATCATTCTTTTCGTAAAGATCTCCCAGATTATCAGATCTTAAGGCTATTGATTAGCAAAAAATTGAATATTATTATTTTCAGCGATGAAAGTGTTAAACTTTGAAGATTAAACTTATAATAAATATAAAATAATTTATTAAAAATACTATTTGTAGATTTAATTGCTGCTTTGATATTTTCGTAAATTATTAAAGAAACAATGGTTTGAAACAATAAAATTACCTTTTTAAAGTATCTTTTGTAAAAATATTGCAGTTGCTTATGGTTGTATTAAAGGTTAGTTTTTGTTATATTATATTATATTTTGTTACAAAATCGTATTTGTACAAAAAAATTCAAAAAATTCACTTTTAACAAAAAAAAAAATTAAAAAGTACTTTTTGCAAAATGAAAAGGTTCTAAAAATATATTTTTAAAAATTCCCCTATATTTAGTTAAAAAGGAAAAAAAAGTCCATGTTAACATCTAAAAGATGAAAGTATTTATTTTTCTTACAATTATTTTGATTACTTAAGAATGTTTAAATCTTTCAAATAATACATTTTTTCACAAATAAGATCGTAAAATTTAATAAATAATACTTTCTTTTCTTAATTTAATTGATTTCTACAGTTATAATATAATTATGTTATTATCTTATTTATACATTTATATATAAGAAGTGCTATCTGAAAGGATATCTTCGATATAATATTTATTTTGGTATTTGTACGATATAACATAAAATTTAAATACACGTAGAATATTCTCCACTAGGTCACTTATTTAATTGATTCGGTCAAAAGACAAATGGTCAATTTTAGCAAAATTTATCATCCTTATTTTAAATACAAGAGATATTCCAATTTGCTGAAAAATCAAAATATATTTCACGGAATATATCTCTACACCTAGGCAATAAGATCGAAAAAGAAATATCGATGTTTGATGTTTTTTATATCTCCGTTGCAATATTAATAAGGCAACAAGCTCGAACAAAGAATATTCGAGATTTAATATTCTTTAGAGAACTCGTGCTAAATTCAAAAACGATCAATTTTTATTCGAAAATATTCTCTCTTCGCACTCAAAATATTTTTCTCATCCTAAAAAAGACTCCTTATACTCAGGAATATTTTCCTCTCGTGCCAGAAATATTTAAAGTAATTTTTCTCTCGTTTCGTAATTATTTAATATTTCGGAGAAAATTATTTTAATCGCTCAAAAATATTTCCTACTCTCTCTAATTTTTTTATATATTAGGAAATATATTCTAAGTATTTATTCTAGTCAAAACATTGGTCAAAAGATTTATTTAATTCAAGAAAGGACAAATCGTATTTTACTCTGAAACGAAAGCTGATTTAATCGTTTTAAATCCAAATAAAATACTTCCACTTGCTAGAATGACTTGAAACTTGATATTGATCATTTAAATACTATTTTGTATTCATGGTTAAAGTTTCGTAATTTTTCGAGAATTTTGGTCCGGGCACGTAAACCGAGATAATTAGTCAACAGTTGACCATGTTTGACCAAGTCAACATTGACCAAAATTGACCAAACTTTCCAGAATATTATTTTATAATATTTCTAAGTGCTCCATAATTTTAGAATTATTTATTGGGTGTTTTCGTATTTATCGGATATTTAATTAATAATATGTGTTACGTATTTAATCGTCCGATACGATTAATTAGAGCTGAAAATACAGTTGGGATTTCTCTTGTCCTCTAGCTATCCACTTGCAAAGAAACACAACTTTACATGTTGGCAATCCAAGTGAAGGCCATGTCACCAATCCACATCCTTTTTAATCTCAACCACTCCCTTACATCTAAATCTCCACCATTCATTCCACCCAACTCTCTCTATAAATAAACCCCCTCATCCACCCATTTCAAACACAAGCTAAGAGCTAAATACATGCTGGGAATTTAGAAGTAGATATTCTCTTTCAATATTTAAACACTCTCTTCATCTACTTCATCTCAAAAACCTTCTCTCTTATATATATATATATATATATATATATATATATATATATATATATATATATATATATACATATATTCAAGATTTTTGTTCAACAAGCTTAGTTCCACCCAACCAAGCTTTGTTCACCCAAGCTAGCTCATTTACCACCACTTTCCGGCCTCCCGAAGGGCTGCCCAAAGTTTGACCACCGTGCCAAAATCCGGCCGAACCTCCGGCGAATTTTTCCGGCGACTTTTAAAAGTGGTAATTTTTAGCTTCGTCTTTGTGTTTATATTTGAGATTTGTTGTGACAACCCCAAATCCGGGGTCAGGAATCCAGGCCGTCACGGACCAATTTCCATTTATTAATATTCTTCTCTTGGCAGCTGGAATATAATTGCATAATAAAACTCACACAATAGACCCCACACTTACTAATATTAATACACACCAGTCATATGCTCAGAGAACAACATCCACAATATTAAAAGTTTAGAGTTAAACAGTTATTACAAACCTAGAATCTTACTAAGTACATTGTTGAATAATACTTCTACAGGAAGCATTTGAACAACCAAAAGTTTATTACATGAGCTTACACACTTAATATACATAAGTCTACCAGGACCCGTCTGCTTATATGCAACCTCAGGGATAGGTGCCAGCGTTCTCTCAATAGGTCGTCTTTCCCTTACCCTCTTGCGGGGTGTAGTGCGGAGTATCGGCATGCGACCTAGCTGTTGTATAAATAAGTAGCAAGAGTGAGCTATAATAGCTCAGCAAGATATATTTTATAAACTAACATCAAAGGAAAACATAATATATATATATATATATCTGTAAAAGAAACAGAAGGCAAATCATAATTACTATGAAAAGAATTTATTTTTATTTGTTAAATACTCCTTCCAAATATTTTTATACTAAAGGAAATGTATAGCATTCTAGTATCAGTACTCTTCTAATATAATATAATATCAATTTCTCTTCTAAAATAATTAAAAAAAAATTCATCATCTCAGTATAATATTTCAAGGTAATATATATCACCTGCACAAAATCTCTCAATGTAATATTTCCATTTTCCTTTTCATACAATAATTAAATAAAAATAATATAAAATCAGTTTTTCTTCATCAGTAACAATAATCCAACATTTCGTATCATTTTTCTGTTTTCAGTATAGAAGTCTGAAAATCAGTTTCAATTCTTTCTTTCAAGTTTTGGGGATATCTGCTAGCGCCAGATACGTTAGGACGATGATCAGTCGCCTAGTTGTATCTGCTCTCTGTTTACTACCGGTAGAAGGAATGATAATCATCCCTGGAGGAAGGCTCTTCTGCTACATCCCCCCGGAGGAAGGCTCTCCTGCTACATCCCCCCGGAGGAAGGCTCTCCTGCTACATCCCCCTTCGGCAACTCTTGGGCCGAAATAATATTGAGTGCTGGACTGTGCCACACACAGCCTCTTACGCTTTATGTTGCAATCCCCCTTTTTTGTCAAAACATTATTATATATATATGTACTACCATTTCGCATTCACCTTTCCATTAACAGTTCTTTTCACATCTTCTATTTCGTTCACATATACCATTACTTATAAACATATGTCATAATACCTTGATTATGACTCAGACATCTTCTCTGTATTCAGTGTAATCTAGTACTCTTATATATATATAAATATTCCATCTACTTTTAAAAATAGTAGATAATAGTCGATTAATACTTATTAAATCTCAATATTTAAAAAGAATATTTTTAACATAATATTATAAATCCTATAACCCTAGATAACAACTGATACCATTCCTTCATATTCTCTTAATCATAAGGCATGTTCACTTTATTCGCAATCATATCTATATATCCATAACCCATATCCATCTTTCTTTAATTCCCAAAAATCAGGAAATAAATTCTTAGCAATATAGCAACCATAGAATAACATATACATATTCCATGAAATCATTTTACTTTGAAGATAAGTAGTTTTCCAAAGTAAGGATATATAGAAGAAATCTTGCCTCGATCTCGGTGTCCTGAAGGTATGGCTCGTGGCTCTTCCGGAGTTTCTATAAACACGAAAAGGACCGTCGTTAGAATACTACATCCCTTTCTCACTTCACCTTTATATAACTACACCCTTAATGCTTACTATGTGAATAACATGTTATTTATAACCCAAGTGTTCCAAAAATCTAACCATTTTAGGTTAAATCAAGGTTTCGATGTTTGTTCACCATTTCCCTTAACAACCATGCTCGACTGTAAAAATTCTCAGTAAATATCAAATTCGAATTTTAATATCTAGTCAACTGGAAAAGACTCTTTGACCACCCTACTACGATATCCCAAAATTTTATAATTTTTAAAAATGTTTATGTATGGTATTTATTGCCTCAAAGTTGCTACAATTATGTTTTCTCGGTTTTCGAACGTCTTTTACTAAAACTGACTTTTCTCCTAAACCGTTCATCAAATTTTAACGTACTTTATATCAAAACGATCTATGAACTAAGCTCTATCATCTCATGGTCACTTGGTACTCTAGGCAGGGTGCTACCGTACGGCATTGGTGTCCAAAAACAGGGCATCTATTTGGTTTAACGAAAATCGGGCATTATAACGGCTATATTTTCATACTTTCCAAAATTCAACTCCCCCAAATCCATTCACCAATCATATATATCAACCCTACACCATGTGGTCATCATACCAACCATGGTTACAATCACAACCCACTTCCATATTTAGCTTAAACCACTTACAAACACATATATCATCATGAATAATCACTTATCATAACCTTAATCACTAAACTTTCTATAATCCATCACATATTCAAAGTAATACTAAAGGGTCTTGAGATTTATACCTTATTGAAGCTTTAACAACCCTTATCAAGCCTTGTGATATGCTTAATCAACCTTATACTAACTTGGATCAACTAAAGAAACCATAAAAACAATGTTAGTTCTTGGAAAACACTATTCATTACTATTCATCTAGTAACTTTGGTGATTTTATTACCTATGCAAATGATGTTGGATGGCTTTGAAACTTGGTGGGAGATCCTTTCTAACCTCCAAGAGTCTCCATGAATTATTTCTTGATTTTTAGTGGACAATAGCTAGGGTTTTGAGTTTTTATTTTCTTCTTTTTTCTTGTTTTTGCCGAATGGGGTAATGAAGGAGATGAGGAGAGATTTTTGTTGATCTTTGATCTTATCTTGCTAATATCTTACTAATTCTAGAGTGTAATAGAAGCTTGAAGATTTTTTGTGGGTAAAAACCATGCCAAAATACTAATTTGCCCCTTAAACATGTGTTAGTGGATGGTGATGTCATCTTGATGATCTCATAATCTCTTTTCTTGTTTTTTTTCTAAGTATTATGCTAATAATCTTGGATAATAATAATGTGGTATGTATCCTTGTTATATTACTAATCTTGGTTGTTTGGTTTCCATACTCGTCTAATTGTGATTCGCTTCGAATATACCTCATTATCCCAGTGGTTCTGAAATCATTTAACAATCCAAATTCCTTTGGTATTTCCCTAACTTAGTAATCCTTTAGTTTACCCTAATTCACTAATTCCTCAATATAATTCCTTTAACATCTGCATGCTCCTTAATATCCAATAGAAGCTCATTCGAAATCAAAATTCTCAAAAATCCATATTCAGGAATTTTTGAAATCCATCGTCATTTCGAGTCACTTATTTTTATAGTATATCACTAATATGGTTTCTGTTTACTCATTTTCTGTTTCAATTATAGAGTACTTATATACCATTTCCATAAATCCTCAAAGTTTACTATTCATTTAATCATTGTAGCATTTCTAAGGTTAGGGTTATTACATTTGTGCTTAACTTCTATACTTCATCTTAATCTCTATATTTGGATCTACTTGTAAGATCCCAAAAGTCTCTTTATAAAAGAGAACGATTATCCGAAAAACGTCGAGGTTGTAATGATTAAGTATTCTTACGGGTTCCCAACTAGCATCTACAGTGCTCCGTGGGATATTCTTTAAAGGAATACTTCGTTCAACATAAGCTTCTTTAAGCACAAGTTTAGCCACTTGTTTATTTACGTTTTATTTTACGTGGCCATAAACTTTTCTAGTGCAAGAATTTACAAAGAAGATTATACTTTGACATTGACTTTAGTCAAAAGCAAGTATACATCTTAAAAGTCTAAAGCCTAGAGCTTAAAAAGACTTGCATATTTGACACACGTCAAAGTGCTACGATTAAGTATTCTTACTGATTCCCAACTAGCATCTACAGTGCTCCGTGGGACATTCTTTATAGGAATACTTCGTATCACATAAACTTCGTGAAGAAGTTAAAATCAAGATATAACTTAATATTCTTAACTGAATATTAACGTTTCGTTCTAATACCGCTTGTGCGTAAAGTCCACTCGTGTGACTTAACCCTTGCCGTTATTTACTATTTTCCGTACTACGCATATAGCTAACGTGTAAGAGCGTTCTTTCACAGTCCTTGCACTTGCAAGTTGAATTTTCTTCTCATCCTCACACTTTTGAGTTGAATAATATTTTAACGCATAATAGCATTCATCGTGGCTAGTACCGTAACCTACTAGTTTTGCACGATTTTAATATATATCTTGCTTAACCGTATTTGTTTCGTAGATATTGTTTGTCTAACTTTTGTAGTGAGGTGAAGTTGAAGTGAGGTGATTCTCGTTCTAAGACCCAAGTCCTAGACGTACTAACGTGGAGTTAGTAGTCTTCGCACCGTGAAGAAGAGGAAAGACCCAAGACCTTTCATCTAAGACCCAAGACCGACAAAAGCCAAGAATCAATAGTCTACACCAAAGGTTCTACATCAACTTTGAAGAAATAGCGGGGAGTTTTTGTCTAAGATAAGTTGTGTAGGTTTTTGCAATGACTTTGAGGTGGTGACGGGGAGTTACGCACCAAGACGAGTCTTGTATTTGTTTACATTTATTTTGAGGTGGTAACAGGTAGTTGCGCACCAAGACAAATACTTGTAGGGTTGTAAAGGCTTCTCCGCCTACTAAAGGAGCGATTTTATTTTTAAGGGAAAATCTCGAGTCCGGAGAGGAGCTCGGGGACTGGAGTAGGGGTGAGCGAATCCAATAGGGGTTGTCCCATCGCGAACCAGGATAAAATCTCCTGCGTGGTATTTTATTTACTTGCAGTTTATTTTCCGCACTTATAAACTGCTAACGACTCGGTAAAATATTTTAAAAAGGGAAAAATATTTTTAAAACGCCATAATAATTTTAATTTGGTAATTAAGCTATTCAACCCCCCCTACTAGCTTAATATAGCCCTCTTACGGGACCTAACACTATCTTTTATATATAAAACATTTATTGGCAATTTATAATACTAAAAATAATTTTTAAATGATTTGAACCAAATATAGGTTATCTTCCTAAAACCAAATATAGGTTGTCTTCTTAAACTGAAATCAATGTAAAAAATCATGATTTTTTTCCAATACCTTAATATCGAAATAAATTTTAAAAAATGGGTGTCAAATTTATTCAATGTTTTCTTAAGTTTTAATATAAATTTACTTATAGATATTAAAACAAACTCTACATTGTAAGATATTTAAACATTGTTTAAAAAAATGAATTAAACGATCATCTAAGTAACCGTTTAAGCGAAATTAGATTATCAAACACTTCAATTGTGTTTTAATCCGATGATTAAGCATTTTTAAAAATTAAGTGATTTATAAACGTTAATACAAAGGATTAAGAGGTAAAATAGATGTTGACTTGCAAAATTTTTAATTCTTAAAATACTAATATTTATTATAATCATTAAGAGGTAAAATATATTATTTGGCTAAATCTATACTATTATATAAAAGCCGAAACATTAAAAGTTTTGGTACCTGTTTTTTGGTACCTATTTTTTGGTACCTGTTTTTTGGTACGTCGTGAATTTACTTATATAACCTTCATTATAAAGATAAATATATATGATATCTATACTATTAAATTTCCTAAAATAAATAATAACATAATATAATTAATGGTAAGTAGTCGATTGCCTTTTTTTACATTTACTTTTAATTGAAGATATTACCTTTTATAAACACCTAAAAACATCAATCGTATCCTATCTTCCAATCATTAATATTTCCTTTCGAATTAAAACATGTTACCTTTCTAATTTAAAACTAATCTTACAATCATTAATATATAAACGAAATATCACATCATATTTTTAAATTATTAATAAAATATATTAAAAATCTGTATACGTTGTTTGTAATAAGGAAACATTAGTATAATCCGTAAACATGAGTATATTAAATTATATTAAATTAAAATTGATTAATTGATATCTATACTATTAAAACTCTTAAAATAAATAATAACATAATATAATTAATGGTAAGTAGTCGATTGTCTTTTTCACATTTACTTTTAATTGAAGATATTACCATCTATAAACACCTAAAAACATCAATCGTATCATATCTTCCAATCATTAATATTTCCTTTAGAATTAAAATATGTTACCTTTTTAATTTAAAACTAATCTTACAATCATTAATATATACCGAAAATATCACATCATATTTTTCAATTATTAATAAAATATATTAAAAATCTATATATGTTGTTTATAATAAGGAAACATCAGTATAATCCGTAAATATGAGTATATTAAATTAAAATTTAGTAATTATATAATGGCCGAAACATTAAAAATTTTGGTACCTATTTTTAATAACATAATATAATTATAATGGTAAGTAGTCGATTGCCTTTTTCACATTTACTTTTAATTGAAGATATTACCTTCTATAAACACCTAAAAACATCAATCGTATCATATCTTCCAATCATTAATATTTCCTTTAGAATTAAAATACGTTACCTTTTTAATTTAAAACTAATCTTACAATCATTAATATATACCGAAAATATCACATCATATTTTTCAATTATTAATAAAATATATTAAAAATCTGTATACGTTGTTTATAATAAGAAAACATTAGTATAATCCGTAAATATGAGTATATTAAATTAAAATTTAGTAATTATATAATGGTCGAAACATTAAAAAATTTGGTACCTATTTTTTGGTATATGTTTTTTAGTATTTCGTGAATTTACTTATTTAACCTTTATTATAAAATATATATATACGATATCTATACTATTAAAACATTTAAAATAATAATAACATAATATAATTAATGGTAATTAGTCGATTGCCTTTTTCACATTTACTTTTAGTTGAAGATATTACCTTTTATGAACACCTAAAAACATCAATCATATCATATCTTCCAATCATATCATATATAGCAATAATTAATATATACGCAAAAATATCACATCATATCTTATAATCACTAACAAAATATAATAGAAATCCGTATACTAATGAATAATGACCATTAGATTTTTAGTAAAAAAATCAGAATCGTTAGATCTAATGATTAAATATATTATATAATTAAATTAATTTACTAAAATTTCAAGGTTTGAACTCTATCAACGACATATTTATTTTAAAATTTTATAATATAAGTTTTAAACCATGCACATCATTATTTAAATTTATATTAAATTATTAATATTAAAATTAAAATAAAATATTGTAAATAATGATTATATAAAAATATAATTGTAGCATAAAATAAAATTTATTACATATAAAAACAAATCCGTGAATCGCACGGGTTATAAACTAGTACTTTGTATTTTAAGGTTCTTAACACTTAAATTTGACAAAATGTTAGTCTTACACATATTAACATCATAGTTTGCAGCTAAATAGACAAGTGTACATGCCTAAAGGTCGTCGTTTTTGAAGGGTTTCGAGCATCAAACGCAGCGGAAATCAATAATAAAAACAATAAAATCAAAACTCAATCGCAGGATCCATGCAAAACAAGACGTTTAATTCGTAGTTATGAACGTTTACCTTAAAACGAAGCTTTAACAGTTGATGACAGATGGAGGTCCAAAGCAACTTGAATCACCACGCATCCCGCTCTCGCGATCTACGCTCTACCGGTATCCACACGAACGCTTTTCTCGAAGGATTGATGTGTACTAGCACCCGAAAACTGCTTCTCTCTCTATCTTCTTTATCTCTCTCAAGAACGGCTAGGGTTTTGTAAAACTTGTATCTCCATGTAAAATCAGCCATAAAGATATATATATATATATATATATATATATATATATATATATATATATATATATATATATATATATATATATATATATATATATATAGAAGAGAATTAGTTTTCTAATTATAATCCAATTATAATTATTACTAATCCGAAATTCCAATTTATTATTTAATTAAGTCTCACTTAATTAATTAATAACTAATTTCGGAATTAGTTAAAGCAATTCCATTTTTTTTTATTTAATTAATTAATTAAGTCAAACTTAATTAACATTATAAATAGAACAAATTACTTATTTAATTTAAATTCATAATTTAAATTATTTCTCCTTCAAGCGTTCTTTGTGTGTGACCCTATAGGTTATTATTACGTTGGCAACAATTTTAATATCTAATTAAAATTGTAAACAATGAGCGGCATCTAGTAATACATCATTGCTACCCAAGTAATAATAATTAACTGGTGATCCAATTAAACCTTTCGTGATTAATGTTTCCGTGTAATATAATCCCTTTAACCATATATTATAGATTAAACTCGAGGCATGTAATTAGTCATCCTCTTCAACGTTTAATCCGGGTTTCCTTGATCAATGAGTAGATTATTAAAAACAAATCAATATTTGAGCATGGCCATGCATTTTCATAATCTCACTCAATCAAGAGGCCAATAATATCTCTCCTAATAATAGGAGGGTTAAATCCTTTATCTATCATTCATATTTCTCATATGTCTCATAATATACCCGATGTACACTTTTATCATCACCCGGTCAAAGGTAACTTTTAATGTAGTCAAAGTATATTAATCCTCGTATAGAAATATAATGATCTCAAGTCTAAGGATCATTACACCATTATCACTGTGAGTCTTTCTAATGACATTATCAACATGTAGAAACTCACTGTGGGTCAATCCAGTGTCATGTAGAATATTACATGCACCTATGTTCTTGACTTTAGTATCACTATACCTATGACCAATGAGATGTGGTCATCAGTCAACAAACATACTAATCTTTATGCATTATAATTGTCCCATATTATTAATGCTCGATTAGGGATATTTAGGAATATAAACACTATTCATATAATCTCATTTTTAAGTCACATACTTAAAGATATAGAATACATGTTACATATTCCAAGGACATTTATTATTCTAATATTTATTTCGCAGTAAATAAAGACATAATAAATCAATATAGAAATAATCGTTGGAACATAACAAAATAGTCTTTCCTAGAAGCACAACTACATTGTCTCTAGGGCACTAACACTATCAATCTCCCACTTGCAATAGAGCCAATCGCCCATGTATCTAATACTCATGGAACTAGTGTGACCTTCGTGCTTCTGCTGCGACAAAGCCTTAGTCAGTGGTTCCACAACATTATCATTAATATGCACTTTACATATATGTATATCTCCTTGATCATTAATCTCATTAATAAGGTGATATCGCCTAAGTAAATTCTCAACCAACCTTCTTGGTTGCTTCGCAAGCATCAATATACTCAGCCTCCATTATAGAATCATTTATTGTCTTTACTATAAACTATTCCAGCTTACAGCACCTCCATTTAGACAAAACACGAATCCAGACTGGGACACAGAATCGTCCCTATCTGTCTGGAAACTAGCATTAGTGTAACCTCTTACAACCAGCTACTCATCTCCTCCGTATATCAAGAACGAATCTTCAGTCAATTTAAGGTAATTAAGAATATTCTTGATAGCTATCCAGTGACCCTCACCTGGATTAGAATGGTATCTGCTCATCATGTTTAAAGCATACGAGATATCAGGACGAGTACATATCATTGCACACATTATAGAACCAATTGCCGAAGCATATGGTACTTGACTCATACGGTCCTTATCATCTGATGATTTAGGACAGTTTCCCTTTGAGATCACTATCCCATGAGACACCGGGACATAGCCCTTCTTTGCCTCTTGCATCCCAAAATGATGCAACACTTTGTCAATGTATGTACTCTGACTCAAGCCCATTAATCTTTTAGATCTATCTCTATAGATCCTGATCCCTAAGATATAGGTAGCATCGCCTAAGTCTTTCATCGAGAAACTTTTTCCCAACCAAGTCTTCACAGCCTGTAGAGAAGGAATGTCATTCCCTATTAGTAATATGTCATCTACATATAATACTAGGAATGCCACATGGCTCCCACTAACCTTCTTATAAACACACGGCTCATCCTCATTTTGTATGAAGCCAAACTCTTTGACTGTTTCATCAAAACGGATGTTCCATCTCCTTGAGGCCTGCTTCAATCCATAAATGGATCGTCGCAACTTACAAACCATTCTAGCAAACCTTGAATCGACAAAACCCTGAGATTATGTCATGTACACATCCTCTTCTAAGCTCCCATTTAAGAAAGCAGTCTTGACATCCATTTGCCAGATCTCATAGTCATAATAAGCTGCATTCGCAAGCAAAATCCTGATGGATTTGACCATAGCTACCGGTGAGAAAGTTTCATCATAGTCAATACCATGAATTTGCTTAAAACCTTTCGCCACTAGTCTTGCCTTGCAGGTCTGTAAATTTCCATCCATGTCAGTTTTCTTTTTGAAAACCCACTTGCACTCTATGGGTTTTACCCCATCCGGTGGTGCAACCAAAGTCCACACTTGGTTTTCATACATGGAATCCATCTCAGATTTCATGGCCTCCAGCCATCTCTCAGAATCTGGACTGTTCATAGTATCCTTGTAGGTGAGAGGCTCATCATCATCTATAAGCATTACATCGCCACTTTGAGACAGGAGAAATCCATAATATCTCTCTGGCTCCTGGCGAATCCTACTAGATCTACGAACAACCTGTGTTTCTTGAGCAGTATTGTTCTCAACATCTTGAGTCTCATTCTGCTCATGTTCCAACTCTGGTTCAACATTATCTTGTAGTTCTCGATCCTTATCGAGGTCTATCGTCCTCCCACTATTTTTCTTAGAAAGCAGTTCTCTCTCTAGAAATACAGCCATTCGAGCAACAAACACTTTGTTCTCGGAAGGTTTATAGAAATTATACCTTTTAGTAATGGGTATCCTATAAAATTACATTTATCTGATTTCGGTCCTAGCTTATCAGAGACCAAGCGTTTCACAAACGATTCACATCCCCAAACTTTCATAATTGAAACGCTATTACGTTTATCAGTCCATATCTCATATGGTGTCTTTTGAACCGATTTTGAAGGAACTCGGTTTAGTGTTTGTGTAGCCATCTCTAGGGCATAACCCCAAAAACTAATTGGAAGATCCGCATGACTCATCATCGATCGCACCATGTCCAACAAGGTACGATTTCTCCTTTCAAACACCCCATTCCATTGTGGTGTTCCAGGAGGAGTGAGTTGTGATACGTTACCACACTCCTTTAGGAAATTCTTAAATTCCAAGCTTAAGTATTTTCCCCCACGATCAGATCGTAGAGTTTTAATACTTTCGCCTAATTGCTTTTCAACTTCAGCCTTATAATCTTTGAATTTTTCAAACGATTCGGATTTGTTCTTCAAAAGATACATATATCCGAATCTACTAAAATCATCAGTAAAGGTTATGAAATAATAAAAGCCACCTCTTGCCATCGTACGCATTGGACCACATACATCACTATGTATCAATTCCAATCGTTTGGTGGCCTTCTCACCTTGTCTGGTAAAAGGAGCTTTAGTCATTTTGCCAATGAGACATGGTTAACTTATCCAAGTATCCATCCTTATGTAACTTGGAAATGCGATTCTCATTTATATGGCCTAAACGACAGTGCCAGAGGTATATGTTTGATTTGAGTCATTTGTCTTAAGACATTTATTATTTATGTTATAGACAGGATTATCAAGATCAAGAACATATAAACCATTAAACAAACGTGCAACCCCATAGGTAACATTATTCAATAAAAACGAACAACCATTGTTCTGAATCAAAAACGAAAAACCAATCTTGTCCAAACAAGAAATGGAAATAATGTTTCTGCAAATCGCAGGCACATAAAACAGTTCTCTAGTTCTAAAATAAGCCCAGTGGACAACGAGAAATAATAAGTCCCTACAGCTAAGGCAGCAACCTTTGCTCCATTGCCAACATGTAGGTCGACTTTTCTTTTCGCCAAAGTTCTACTCCTTCGGAGTTCTTGCACATTTATACAAATGAGGGAATCACATCCAGTATCTAATACCCATGATGTAGAAGTAGATAAATTGACTTCTATAACATAATTACCTGAATCAGAAATCTGAACAACCTTCAGTTTCTTTAGATCCTCCAAATAAGTTTGATAGTTTCTCTTCCTTTTACCCTGTTTACACGCATGAAAAGCCTTGCTTGTATCAAATCTCTCTTGACGAGCCTGTCCTTTAAACATACGTTTAAGGTGCTCGATCATGATATAAGAATCAAAATTCTAATAATGTTTCTGTAGCTCAGGACTCATAGTCGCAAGCATAAAACAGGTGACATCGGTGTCATCATCCAAATGCTTCTAATAAGCATTTCGTTGAGCCTCCGTTGCACCTTCAGAGAGAGGTCCAGGGTAAGGAATATCTATGACATAGAGCTTTCGCTCTTGCCTGAGGACAATCCTCAAATTCCTTTGCCAATCTAGAAAGTTAGTTCTTGTCAACTTGTCCTTCTCAAGGACTGATCGTACAGAGAAGTTATTTGAGTTGTTTGTCATTTCGAATTTCTACAATGTTAAAATGCATAAAATAATTAGTCTACGGAATTATTAAATTATGTTCAAGTGATTATTCATATATATTCAAAATATATATATCTCTCACTATTTTTATCAAATTAATAGCCCTACCTATCAATTCGGAAAAGTTTCTCTAAACCTTTCTAGTGAGCCAAAATCCATATTTCATCCATTTTAAGGTCAGCTTTGGCTTTTCTCCTTAAAATGATTATTTAGGTAGACAACATTTGTCAATTATATCATATATAACTCTTGGATAGTTTGGTAGAACAACATTTGTTCACATAACAACATTTGTTCCTATTTATCCAATAAATCTTACCAAACTCTATGCCTCTAAGTTCACAATCCTATTGTGGTCACTTAGTTAAGTCGAACCCAATGGTCTAACAGTTAAGTATCACTAACATAATCGATCGCGCCTTACCAAGATAAACGAGGGTACTCCGCTTTGGCGCACATACCCTTTGTCGATCTAGGTCTTGACGAGTGTTTCGCATTGGAAGGCATCTTAAACTTAATATTTTTCTTAGGGGTTTTAATTAAAACGACCATGATCCCATCATAAAGAGATTCCCAATTTTTCCTTGTATTAAATACTTCAAATCAAGATTCATCAATGGTTTGATTTCCAGGTTATCGGAGAAGACACAATGGTATCACTTAATACCCGACTTCCTTACAGGCATGGCCCGTTGTTGACAAAATCTCCCCATATCAAAATCATTGAAAATTCGTATTTAATCCCGTGTTTCATAAACACAGAAATCTCATGATCATTATGTTTAATTATAAAATCTCGAGTCGTTACAGATTTTATCTTGTTTAAGCAGGCATGGCATGGGTGATGTATCAAATACATTCAATCATACATGATTAATCTAATTAAAGCACGCATCTCTATGTATTCTACACATACATTCATACATCATATGTAAAGTGCAGTATGTAAACATGATTGGTTATGGCCTTTATCCTATATGATCCTTTCAAGCTAATGAAAGGATCAAGGTCAATCTATGGTGGTAAAAACATAAATACAGTTACATGTCTTCATTCTTCTTGTCTTCTTGGATCGCCTCCTTGCTTGCTTATCTTCATGTCTTCATGTACATTACATAAACAAAACAACTATACTAATGTAATTACAAGGAGAACTCGAGTTACATTAGAGATTTAATCATTACAAGGAATGACGACATGCAAGTCGTATTTAGAAACCAAACCATAAACAAAAACCTCTATCCTATGGGTCTCAAGGCCATAACCATCCACCATGCTCAAGTAACAATTAAAGAACATGTCATATTATCTAATCATGTTAAACGATATCATATTTCAGATGATCCAATCAAATAAATCATATAACGCAAAAATCAGAAAATCAGAATCAAATTCTGAAAACAATAAATCGCCGTTTTCAGTCACTAAACGGCGTCAAACGCCTTACAGACGAGTCGATGATAGCTTTGCTATCAGTTTTGTTCATACGCTCGTTTCCAGTCAGAAAACACATATCGTTTGCGAAAATCGGACACTGGACACAGATTTCACCGAATCTTAACAGCGTATACAGAAATCGTATCGTATACAATCCCCATATCAAGAACAAACATAAATTATATATATATATATATATATATATATATATATATATATATATATATGAACGTCATCAACATATCATATCCAACATAATCATATAAGTTATAACTCATAAAACGATTTTCAGAAAATCAGAATCAAATTCTAAAAACCATAAATCGCTGTTTACAGGCAGTAAACTATGTCAAACGGCTTACAGATGCGAACCTGACTATGTCAGTCTTGCTCAGTGGCCCGATTCCAATCAAAAAACATATCTCGTTTGCGTAAATCGGACACAGTACGCAAATTTCACTAAATTTGCACAATTTTTCGAAAATCGTATCGTATACAATCTCCAAAATTAAGAACAAGCATGTATCATATACACTCAGCAATTTATACAATCATCCCATGATTATACAATCCACTAATATATCATATGTTCAAAACATATACATACACATCTCGTAAAATCACAAAAACATGGCAAATCACATACATGTTTATATACACCAAAACTGTTAAACACATAACCGAATTAAAAGCGTTTTGCAAGTAGCTCTGATACCATTGAAGGGTTTCGAGCATCAAACGCATCGGAAATCAATAATAAAAACAATAAAATCGAAACCCAATCGCAGGATCCATGCAAAACAAGACGTTTAATTCGTAGTTATGAACGTTTACCTTAAAACGAAGCTTTAACAGTTGATGACAGATGGAGGTCCAAAGCAACTTGAATCACCACGCATCCCGCTCTCGCGATCTACGCTCTACCGGTATCCACACAAACGCTTTTCTCGAAGGATTGATGTGTACTAGCACCCGAAAACTGCTTCTCTCTCTATCTTCTTTATCTCTCTCAAGAACGGCTAGGGTTTTGTAAAACTTGTATCTCCATGTAAAATCAGCCATAAAGATATATATATATATATATATATATATATATATATATATTTATATAGAGAAGAGAATTAGTTTTCTAATTATAATCCAATTATAATTATTACTAATCCGAAATTCCAATTTATTATTTAATTAAGTCTCACTTAATTAATTAATAACTAATTTCGGAATTAGTTAAAGTAATTCCATTTTTTTTATTTAATTAATTAATTAAGTCAAACTTAATTAACATTATAAATAGAACAAATTACTTATTTAATTTAAATTCATAATTTAAATTATTTCTCCTTCAAGCGTTCTTTGTGTGTGACCCTATAGGTTATTATTACGTTGGCAACAATTTTAATATCTAATTAAAATTGTAAACAATGAGCGGCATCTAGTAATACATCATTGCTACCCAAGTAATAATAATTAACTGGTGATCCAATTAAACCTTTCGTGATTAATGTTTCCGTGTAATATAATCCCTTTAACCATATATTATAGATTAAACTCGAGGCATGTAATTAGTCATCCTCTTCAACGTTTAATCCGGGTTTCCTTGATCAATGAGTAGATTATTAAAAACAAATCAATATTTGAGCATGGCCATGCATTTTCATAATCTCACTCAATCAAGAGGCCAATAATATCTCTCCTAATAATAGGAGGGTTAAATCCTTTATCTATCATTCATATTTCTCATATGTCTCATAATATACCCGATGTACACTTTTATCATCACCCGGTTAAAGGTAACTTTTAATGTAGTCAAAGTATATTAATCCTCGTATAGAAATATAATGATCTCAAGTCTAAGGATCATTACACCATTATCACTGTGAGTCTTTCTAATGACATTATCAACATGTAGAAACTCACTGTGGGTCAATCCAGTGTCATGTAGAATATTACATGCACCTATGTTCTTGACTTTAGTATCACTATACCTATGACCAATGAGATGTGGTCATCAGTCAACAAACATACTAATCTTTATGCATTATAATTGTCCCATATTATTAATGCTCGATTAGGGATATTTAGGAATATAAACACTATTCATATAATCTCATTTTTAAGTCACATACTTAAAGATATAGAATACATGTTACATATTCCAAGGACATTTATTATTCTAATATTTATTTCGCAGTAAATAAAGACATAATAAATCAATATAGAAATAATCGTTGGAACATAACAAAATAGTCTTTCCTAGAAGCACAACTACATTGTCTCTAGGGCACTAACACTATCAATTTTCGGTTTGAGAACGTATGGATTCATGAAACAGAGTGTCGTAATATCATCCAACAGTGCTGGACTGATTCTGCAACTCAAAATCTGATGGGAAAACTGAATAGGTGTTGTTTGAAGTTGGAGGAATGGGGAGGAGGTATAATCAGGCACCTAAAATCGAAGTTGGCATTTTATCGAAAAGAGATGCAACGAATGAGATCTAGGCGGGATGCGTATGGCGTGAATCTGTATAATGAGGCGAAATGGAATTACTTGAAATTATTGGAGAAACAGGAAATTTTTTGGAGCCAAAGGGCTAAGCAGTATTGGTTGAAGCATGGAGATAATAATACTAGATTTTTTCATCGTTTTGCATCCACAAGAAAGAAGCATAATAAAATTCGCAGGTTGAAGGATGCAGATGGTAATTGGTGTGATAAGGAGGAGGATATTCAAGGCACTATAATTAAATATTTTGAGGAGATGTTCTTGGCGAATAATATAGATGAAATCTTACCAGAGCGAATTCATTTCAAGCAGATTTCAGAGGAGCAAAGTAACATGTTGTTGCAGCAGGTGACGGAACAAGAAGTGAAAGAAGCAGTGTTTGCTATGTATCCTGAAAAAGCACCGGGTATAGATGGCCTTAACCCATGTTTTTTCCAAACCTACTGGAGTATAGTAAGTGCAGATGTGTTCAAGTTCTTCCGAGATTTTCTTGAATATGGGAGGTTGCCCGATGAAGTGAATAAAACGTTGGTATGTCTTATTCCTAAAGTTAAATGCCCAAAACAGGTTGCGGATCTACGCCCTATTTCTTTATGTAATGTGATTATGCGGATTGTGTCGAAAGTAGTTGCCAACAGACTGAAGCCCTGTTTAGATTCTATAATATCTCATAATCAATCTGCTTTTATTGGGGGTAGGCTTCTCACAGATAATGCGATGCTAGCTTTTGAAATAAATCATTACATTCATCGTAAAACTCAAGGGACTGATGGGGTAGCAGCATTGAAGATAGATATTTCTAAGGCATACGATCGTTTGGAGTGGGGATATGTTGAGCTAATGTTACAAAAAATGGGGTTCCCTCAGATTTGGATAGCTCGTATTATGCAGTTGGTAACAACGGTCTCGTATAGCTTTGTGAGAGAGGGAAAGGTTTTTGGTGAGGTGCAGCCGACTAGGGGGATTAGACAAGGAGATCCAATCTCTCCGTATCTATATATAATTTGTGCTGAAGGTTTGACTGGGTTACTTCGCCAATATGAAGAAAGTGGTTTAATTCACGGCTGTAGAGTGGCTAGAGGAGCTCCGAGTATAACACATTTGCTCTTTGCAGATGATTGTTATTTGTTCTTCAAAGCCCGAAGTATTGAAGCTCAGAGTTTGGTGCAGATTTTGCAGAGATACGAGAAGCTGTCAGGACAAAAGATAAATTTTGGAAAATCGAACATTGTTTTTAGCCCAAATACTGGTGATGTAGTCAGAGAAGAAATCTGTCAGATGTTAGCAGTGAATGTAAAAGATAAACCGGATAAATATTTAGGCATGCCTATGTATGTGGGGAGGAGAAAAAAAGAGGTCTTTGGATTTATAAGTGATAAAATCCAGCAAAAATTACAATCGTGGAGCAATAAGGAATTGTCAAAGGCTGGGAAATTGACATTGGTTGGAACAGCAGCACAAACTACGCCAAACTTTTGGATGAGTCTCTTCTTAATCCCGGACGTGATATGTGAAGAGATAGAGCGAAAAATGAATGCATTCTTATGGGGTGATTCTACAGGCAAGGGGATTAAGTGGATCACATGGAAGAAATTGTGTGTGCCGAAGGAGGTTGGGGGGTTGGGTCTGAAGGAGCTAAAGAAGTTTAATGCTGCGATGCTAGCTAAACAGGGTTGGAGGCTATTAACGGAAGCAAATCCTCTAGTTAGTGCAGTCATGAAGGCTAAATACTACCCTAAAACTGATCTGTTAAGGGCTAATCTAGGGAACAATCCGAGCTATGTTTGGAGGGGAATTTTTGCATCTCTGGAATGGTTAAAAGGTGGAGCTCGGCGAAGAATTGGGGATGGGGAGAATACTTTGGTCTGGAGTGACCCGTGGTTACCAGATCAATCAACTGGTTATATTCGAACACCTGTTTATGAACATCTACAGAATATTAAAGTTCAAAGTTTGATGACAATGGAGGGTACAGAATGGGATCTTGAGGTCATTGCTGATCTATTTGAAGAAGTAGATTGTGAGCAGATTCAAAGAATTCCGTTGTCTAGGCATGTTCAACACGATTCGTGGTATTGGTTATTGGAGGACAAGGGAATCTTTACGGTCAAAAGTTGTTATAGATTCATTCAAGGGGAATGTGATGATGAACACAAAAGATTGTGGAAGAAAATCTGGGCGTTGAGATTACCTCGAAAGGTGACACACGTCATATGGAGATTATGTAAAGATTGCCTTCCTACTAATGCAACACTGTACAATAGATATGTTGATGTAAGTCCAATATGTCCATGGTGTCATGATGCAGCTGAAACGAATTTGCATGCTATTTTCCTCTGTGATTTTGTTATGACGTTGTGGCGAACGGTGGGTTTACAGTCGCTGGTGCATTGTACAGATCAGGAAGCGCCTAAGGAGGTTTTTGACCGTGTGTTTCAACAGGGTTCTAAAGACCAGTGTTTACAGATATCCATGTTATGCTGGAGTTTATGGCACCGTCCGAATAGATGGGTCTGGAATCATGCAAATGGGTCTATCTTTGGTGTTCGTAACACAGCCACATGCTTACTTCGAGAATGGACGGAAGCATAGGTGAAAGAAGAGAATTTGCTCATTAGAGGAAAGACTGGGGATAGAGTTTGGTCGAAGCCGTCTCCTGGATGGTTTAAAATAAATATCGATGCAACGGTGTTCATGATGGGTGGCATTGGAGTTGCAGCAGTGGTCAGAGACGATCAAGGAGGATTTGTTGCAGCCCGTGTTTTGAAATTACCAGGAAAGTGGAGCCCTCGGGAAGCGGAAGCTTTAGCTCTAAAGGAGGCGTTATCTTGGGTGCGTGATCGAGGATATATGCAATGTGAGTTTGAAACAGATTGTTATGCTTTAGCTGCCACCTGCATTGGAAGTCCAGGGCACTCTTTATTTGATACAATTGTGATTGATTGTATTGGTTTAAGTAAGCACATAAATCAAGTGCTATTTAGTTTTGCTTTTCGTTCTGCGAATAATGTAGCCCATGTCTTAGCACAGGCTGCTTATTCCATGACAAACGTAGGAGAGTGGGTTGTCACTCCTCCTAATTTTCTTGTTCGCTCTTTGGAGCTAGATTCTATTATCTAATGCAAGTTCGAATTTCCTTAAAAAAAAAAAAATCATCATAGTTAAAATCTTAAATAAATATTATTTATCCTTTTAAAGATCCGTTTAAAATTTACTTAAAAGTTCGCTTTTTCTGTTAAGGACTTGAAGGTTTTCCCACCATTTACAATTGTTTTTCGCTTTTTAAAATATTATGTATAAGCCTGTATAGCAACTATTAGTATACTCTGTATAATAATAATAATATAGAAATAATAAGATTTTTATATAGAATTTCGAGATTCATGATTTAGTACCTATAAAAGAATAAGATTCATTAAATCTTGAAATAAATAGATGAAAAATATTAATTTTAATATAAAAAGATTATTTTAACGTTAATGGATAAATTTCTTCTTCAAAAAATTAAGATTCGAACCTCAATAATAATACATTAAAAAAAACTTATAGTCCTTAAAATTAAAATTGTTAATAAAAATTATAAAATTATCAGTATCAAAGAAAATTTGTAAATAATATAATTTAAATATTTAAAAAATAACCGTGCATTGCACGAGCTATAAACTAGTACCAATAATTATAATATTATTACATTATTTTATTAAATTGTACTAGTTGTGATAATTTTGGAAAAATAGGATTTTTAATGAAAAAATAATGTGATTTAACTGAAAACAATTCGTTATTAATGTTTCGACTTTACTATATTGAATCCCGTGTGATGCACGGATTTTATTAAATATTTATATGATTCTTTTATATAATTTAAATTGAAAATTTTAGAACATTATTTTAATATTATATGATATTGACTAATTATTAGTAAGTATAATAAATTTATATTATTTTATTAAAACAAAATTTCTCGTAGTATTTTTAAAAAATGAGAAAGTTTAGTTAAAACAAATAATAAAGATAATATGTTTTATCTAAAATAATATATTGATTAGTTATTCTAAAAAATAAAAAGGGTAAAATGGATTAATTGAGAAAAGGAAGTTAATTAGTTATTAGTAATTATAATATTATTATTTATTTTATTAAATAGAATGATGTATTGAAAATCAAATTTTTTTTCTACTAATCCTGAAAATCAAAATTTTTCAATGTTTTTATTTTAATATAATAATATTAAAAAGTATAAATATCTACTTTTTCTAAAGGAAGCTTTTTCGATTTTATTTTTAATATTTACTAATCAATTTTTCACATGATTTTCAACAAAAAAAAACTCTTTAATTCTTCCATTAATTATCGCAAATTTTTAGTTTTTTTCGAAATTTCTTTTTATTTATTCGTTATTATAATTTATACTAACAACGATTACTATTAACTTCAATCTCAAAATTAAGTGTATAATCCATCCATCCATCCATTATATCTATTATAACCTAACATGGGTCTTGTTGAAGTTGAGAGGAATTGAATCCATAACCATCTAGCACCTATAACTTGATGTTGACATGTACAACAACTAAGACAAATCATTTTTTTGTGAAATAATTTAAACTCATTCATTACATGCGTAAATAACCCACTGGTTTTTGTTCCAATTTTGTAAATTACAAATTTGTCCTTGGGTTATATTATTGTTAAAAGTTTGAAGTTTGAAGTTGAGAGGACCATGCCCATCCAACACCTATAACTTGATGTTGACATTTACAACCACTTAGACAAATCACTTCTTTGTGAAACTAGCAATATTGCCCGTGCTTCGCACACGGAATGTTTTTAATTTTGTTGATTTTATAACTATTTTGTAATGTTTTAGTGTTGTACAATTTTTACATTATTCATCTCTGGAATTTTTTTTTGTGTAAACCATATTACGACGATGTTATTGTTCTCTTCCATATTTGAACCAATAATATGTACGTGCATAGTAATGTTGAGCTCTTACTTCCATCCGATCTAAAGTGACGTTGGGGGCATTTTTTTTTTAAAACCAAACTTAAGATTTTTAAAAAACTAAACATCCTTGATACTTGGATAAAATATTGATATTATTGCAATAATAAAAGATTCATGATATAATGAAAACAACACAATATCCCAACATAGAAACAATGGAAAAAAACCAAATCCGAATAAAGTACTAATAAGCAATTCCAAATGATCAAAACATCAAAATATCCCAACATAAAAACAATGCAAACAATCCAAATCCAAATAAAGTACTAATAAGAAATTCCAAATAACAAATATGTAGACCATGCATTAAGCTTTAAGATGATCATCAAAGTAGCTCCGGAGATTGATGTGATTCATTTCTCCTATCAACAATAACATTTTATTAGTTTTTTATATTTGGTTGGTCCAATATATAAGTACTGAAAATAAATGGAAGATTTTGTAGTGATTTAATGCTTACACCGTTTTGATCTTCTTGCTGGTAGATGTTGCTGAAGGTGGAGTAGTTCCACTATCGGACAAATCAATGGTATTGTTCTGAAACATAGGAAAATAAGAAAAACATTAACAATCATGAATGTCTGCAGATGGTGTAACATTGACAAAACTGATTCATGTTCTACAACTAAATTGAAATACTAATTTCTGTAAAGGCTGAAACTCCTGGAGTGATCATTGTTCCTTGAGACATTTTAGGAGTAGAGATGGAAGAATCATATGCATCCGTTACATAGTACAGACGACTGCCTGAATTGATATTATCCACTTCAAGTTGTATCTTCAGCTTAAGGTCTTTCCCATTAATTTCCTTAATATTTGGATGGAAAGATAGGTTTGACTGTTCATGTATGTGTAGAACATTGGTTATAAATGTTGGTATTACATTATAATTGTGTAACCAATGGAACAGTAATCGTAACTATATATGTAATAAGGCTGAGTTTTAAACCTTAATCATGTCAGATTGCAGCTTTGTTGCAGTCATACCAACCAATCTTCTTGCAGCGCGATCCATTAAAATGAAGTTATAAGCTTCAGTGGAATCTTCTGCAAGGATGACAATCCTATACCTATAAGAGTTAAAAATGTTTCAAAAGTAAGAAATCCTGTAGTAATAGACAATTCAATTACTGAAGCTATTGCATTTTGAATTCTTTTGAAACAAACCACTTTTCAGGAACAGGTATTGTCTTATTTGTGCAATTTGAGCACTTAAGCTTTCCTTCTACTTTCTCAACCTCTCCCCCACAATCGCTGCAGCTGTCATGCCACCAATTTCCTTCTTCCACATTCAGAACTTTGACATTGCAGAAGAAATGTTTCTACAGTAAAGATTGAAGTATTACACTTGAAAGCATAGAATACAACAGGATACTGACAGAAGCTAAAATGTAAAGTTTTATTGTTAAAATGTATAAGTAGAAACCTTATTGTATTCTGTGCCATTTTTCTCACTGAGCTCTTTCAAACTCACTGTCTCTATAGCTTTTTGCACAACAGATTCCGGTGGTGTGAAATTGCTTTGCTGGCTAACAATATAGCCTTCCTCTTCCAGTCTGCATTGTTGTATGTTGGTCATAAATATATCTTAAATTCCAAAAATACAAATTATTATGGCAATTGTAAAATCTACAATGAAATAAGATTGGTTACCGATAGCGCATTGCGAGTACAGAGTCATTGTCCATGTTTATGTATATCTTTGAAGATGGTAATGAACTGATTTGCACCGAGTCTAAGAAATATAATCCAGAAGAGGTATGATGATAAATTTTTATAAATGCAATGATAACAAATAAAATGATTAGACAATTTGAGAATCAATAAACTTACTCTTATAAGTTTTGAGCCTTGTGCTTGTCAGAATTACAATGATTGGAGTTTCAGTAGCTTTACGGTAGCAGCTGTCAGCATGAACTGCAAGATCACCCCAAACACTTACCTGATGGTGGTTCCTGTACATTTTCATAAACAAAGATATATCAAAGTAATGTAGTTTGTATGATAAGGTTTGATGGAATGATAAAGTAATGATCAAATGTATGCACAAAATACATGAATGACCAAAAACAACATCTTCAACCTTACCTTCCGTCCGTGATTCTAAACCTCACAATGTTCCTCATACCAAATTTCGTCTTGATCTGACTAACATATTGGAATTCCTCGATCACTCCAATGACGTCTATTACATGTATAACAAAAAACTTATTACATGCATATACACAGAGTACAATATAATGCTTTAAATTATAAGATACAAAATATGATAATTAAAATTTGATGTTACCTGTTGCGAATTCTGGAAATTCAACATTAGTATAACCACTTGCAATACTGAATAAATCTCCCAAGTCTACAAACTCAAACTTGTGACGTGGTATCATAAAGTCATCCTCTGGTATTTTTTGAACATTAGTTGTAGGAGAGAAGTTGATCAAAATTTTTGATGAAACAGGCTTCAGAGATCCTGTTGCCTCATTTGTATAAAAGTTTGATATAACATATATGACTCCTTCCTCAATTGTGGCAGCAATAGAATTCCATTGATCAACATAAACAAATGCTTGTACATGAGAATTCTGAGGAAGAAAATGTAAAAAAAAAATGATCATAATTTAGATTAGTGAAAGAAAGTAAATAGCAATATAAGGTAATATACTAAACAGATAGCAAATTTACTCACTTACATTGTCATCGAGGAGTATAAGGTTATATCCTTTGAGACTGTTTCTACCCTCTGCAGGCGTGATAGAGATTGACGACCACATCCTTGTAACACGTATCTTAACATTCAAATTAGTCCTAGTGGTGTCAAGTTCCGAAAGCTGATCGAATGCCATTGCTCTGTTACATGAATTGATATGAAAATATTTAGTACTGCATTAACATCCTAATTTTTACGAATAAGATTATTAAACCATTAAATATAGCAAGATGAACATACAGTGAAGAGCTAAAAACAAATGTTTAGAACAAAATGACTTACAGTTTCGAAGAGTAGATTGTGTAGGAGTTTATATTGTTACAGGTTTGTCAATGCACCATCTAATTCATTTATAGAGAAGTTATGAGTGATTAACGTGGAACCTCTATGGGATTAACGTGGTTTAGTTCTGATAACCTTATCACTCTACCACAAATCAAGGACACGATTGAATCAACATTAATAAGATAAATCAGTAATCCATTATTCGCTTAACAAACTGATTTGCTGTGTGATGGAAATGATCTTTTAAGGATATTAAGGATATACATTAGTTAGAAAATTATAATGTAACATTGTAGTGTGAGGCAAGCACATAAACTGTTGTCTCCAACTTTGTATATGAAATCGTCCAAAATCACTAAAAGTATTATTCCTAAATTTTGGCCTTGAAAAATTAAATTAGAAAGTTTGTTACAATTTTGAGTATCAAAAAAGATTACACGTTCACAACTAATCTAAGATTTTCAAATATTTCATTTTTATAAATTATAAACTATATAAATATATAAATATATAAAAATTATATTTGTTATTTAAAAATGCTATTTACGTAATATAAATTCATGTAGAAAAAATATATTCTTTTAAATAGAACAAACCATTCATTGTAACATTGTATCAGTAGTAACATTGTATCATTGGATCAAACTTTTAATCAAACTTGTAAGAAGTATTTGAACATAGGATCCATGCTTAACTATTTCAATGAACTTTGCTACATGTTTGTTTAGTTCTTAGATGTTTACAGAGTAAAGCTGCAGCCTCAAGTCAAACAGAGACTGATGAGGCATAGGACGGATTCATGCCAAAGCCAGTCCATTGCCTAATATATGGACTAAGAACAAACTAATTTGTTGTAACTGCTTAAGATAACTGACCTATAAGTTATATTGAATGTGGTAAGACAGTTTTAAAACTACCACCTAATGTAAAACCGTCCAAAAAGTCCTATAAATATATGATTTGGCTTCTCAAATCTATTACATTGACATATTTCCATCTTTAAGCATTTCTTTCTTCAACATGAGTTCAAGATCATCAAAGAGGCGAAGATACTCAAGCATCAAGAATATGTTGGTGAATGACCTTAACAATCTTAACATGACATCGGCAGAGTTGAATGAAGAAATTCGTGTAGCAAATGAAGATTTTGGATTGTTTTTCAAAAGCATGTTTGATAGACAATCTTTGCTATTTGCTTGCACCATTGGCTTGGAGGAAAAATACGGGTACGTAAAAATATTATTACTAAACTATTCTGATTTTCATTATAATGATACAAAGTACAAATTTCAAATGTAGGAACATTATCGAGGTGTTGGAATCTAACGTACGTGGAAGTGTTGGACAATCTTCCCAGCAAAATGTTATAGAGAACACTGCATATGCAGAAAATGAAAGAAAATTTGTGGAAGATACAAACACATCAATTGTTGGTCATGTAAAACAGTTGACAGAAAGATTGGATGAAATGTTAACAGGTTTTCAGACTTTTGAAGCAGAATGGATTGAAAAGATAAATGATTGGAAAGCAAAGTCTGTGGAACTGGAAGCACAGAGACTCCAAATGGGTGGGAAACTTGTGGATTTCATCCGTAATATATAGTTAAAATTGTGGAATTCATCCTTAGCATAAAATTCAGTCTGGATAGTATTATTAAAGTCTATATATGTATAAGTATTTGCTTTAGTTGAATTAAATGAAGACAGGATCATGTCTTCTCCTAATGTTGTAGTTATGTTGTGTCCATGTAAATATAAACGTCTTGTGTAATGCTTTCACATATTTGTTATTATATAGTTTACGATTTTGATTCCTCCTTCTAAAGTCCAAGTTTGTTGAATCTGTTCATCATTATTCGAAGTCAACATTTTTGACATGATACATTGTAAGAGAATTTAGTATAATTGTACTCAAAACTGCTAAACAAAAGGATTTTAAAGAAACAAAACAAATTAAGAATTGGAAAAAAAAGCTTTCCCAGACATTGCTGCAACAATGTACTAATCTTATTGCTTAATCTTGCTCAAAGTTTCTTATTGCTTAAGATTAGTACAATAGGCACATATCCTATGTAATTGAGTCATATGTATTAGGATTGATAACAATATGAAATGCATTAACATAGAGCAAAATCTTGGATTAAGTACAAACAATTGAAAGTAAGTTAAATACACAACATAAATCCATTTCCAGAAACATAAAAAGTCATAAACCAACAACAAAATTCATATTACAAAACATTGATCAGATACATAAAAGTTACGTTAAAACATAAAAGCTTAATATTGAACAGAACCGAGCAGAACTTTGAAGAGAATGATCTGAACCTTGCAGTGAATACACTCAGTGTTCCACATATGCTCCATAGTTATGCATTTGCCCAGTGGTTGATGGTGATTAATGTAGGTCTCTGAAACAGTGTTTGGACAGAGGGAGAACCATTGCTTCTCTCCTAGAGGATGTCCATCTACCTGATACATGGGGTGGGGGTTCCTTGCTTGTGGGCAAAACTTGAAAACAGGCAAAAGTTTATCGAAATCAGACATGTTAAAATATATATCTTGAAGATAGTTAATTTGTTCGATTATCCGACTCCTCATATGATAAATATTCAGTAAAGTATTCATCTCTTCAGCAATTTCATTCCTCTGAAATGTTTTATAAATTGCTTTGAAAAAAAGATGAGTGAATCTTGAAGGGAAATGATTTTCTGAGAGATTAGCTAAAATAGATAGATGATGCTGAACATCATGGCTCAAAAACAGGTTCCGAGTTGAATTGAAATATAAGGCTTGATCAACATCATACCTAACAGCATATTATATGAATGCATTAAAAAGATCACGAACAACTTCAATAGGATCATCATGAAACTTGAATAATGCATCCCAGTTTAGTCTCTCCAACACAAACTTAATCCTTTGCCTTGATTGACCCATTGCCCAAGTGATCAGCAGCTTAGAAAAACCTGAGAAATTATGATGAAGTTGAAAATCAGGCACACAACATCAGCTCGGAGGTTTTGAAAGTTATTAGCATCCATGATTTTGGTTATAAGTTTGTTGATAAATGTGGTATAATGAAGGTTGAGTACAAATCAGATAACTTAAGCTGAGGAGCAGACAAAATGAGAGATGAAGGTTTTATGTCTCAGCTTTGGAGAATGTGAAAGGATGCAGTAAATGTCATAGCGTGTACTCGATCAATCCCGCGCATGCATACACGATTAGACTGTTCAGATTCTAATTAGTTTTGCTTTTTTTAACTAGTTTAAAATTGATTAAATGAATCTAATAATTGATTCTGCAAATCTTGTTAACTTGTAAACTTAACCAAAATCATTACTTGAGATGTCAGCATTATGTAACAAATCTCCAAAGTAACAAATATCCAAAGATACACGAGAATCACTGTAATTTAAATTGTTTTTAGTGGACATATATTTTATTTTATGATGAGTAAAATGGATATTTTGCGTGTTTATAATGAGTTAGTGAATTATGTATGAAAAAAATGAAAATATTTACAAAAAATTACAATTTAAAAAAAGACTTTAAAAGTAATCATTATAAAAAAATAATATAAAAATGAAATGAAGTAATATGCATAAAATACGAAATGACTATGTGATACATTGGTTTTTTTATTTTTATTAACATTCGTATTGAATTCATATTATATATATATATATATATATATATATATATATATAATGAGTTTATATATCGTAGTTCTATGCATCCATTAAATTTTGCAAAATGTATTAGGAATTTATCTTGCACAATATTTTCTCATAATATGGTGTAAATGTAACTTTTTCTAATATTGCGTAGTTGAATTTTTTATATATCATATCATTATACTTAATTTGAAAAAATTTGTATTAAAAACAATAACCAACTAAATGATTACCATATAAAAATTTAACAAATAATCTATATAATATTATGAAAAAATATTAAAAAAAATACTTCCATACGTATCTAATTTAAATTTGTTTTACGATTGTCATTTGTTATTAATTTATAAATATAATAATGTGTTTATATACAACTATCATTATTATATACTCCTTCTATCTTACTTATTTCTTTATTTATTTTTTACATTACTTGACACGCAGTTTAAGATGTATATAAAGTATAATTACATAACTTATTTTAAAAATGCGTCCCAGCCCTTCGTCCACCAATGTAAGCAATTGAATTGGACGGAGGGAGTTTAAATTATAAGAATTGAAAAATGTGTTTATATATCACAGTTCTCTCCATACATGACATATGCTTATATGTGTTAAGATTTTTAGTTTGTACATTGTATTCCTAAAATATGGTTTTATTGTAAAATTTACAATATTGTAATTATTAATTCAATTAAAAATACGTATCCAAAATTCATTATTATAATGTAATTGTTGAAAAAATCATTATCCTTTATCATGTAGATCATATTGTGATTAAGTAATAGCAACATAAAAAATCTTGATATTTGTTCCATCCCAAATTAATGTAGCATTGACCTTTTGGAAATATATTACGATACATCAAAAGTGACTTGCACATATGATTTTTTAAATTTTATTTTTACAGCTTAAAACATCTATAGGAAGTCAAAACGATACTTATTTTGGGACTGAGAGATTATTTACTTTGATTTTTAAATTTATTGGCTATTATAAATTTATAAATATTTATGTAAATGTTATGGTATCTATATTAATGGTGTAAGGTAATATTATAGCTAAGGTAATATTATAGCTGAATAAAATATTATTTTGCCCAAATTAATTTATACATTTATATTATAAGTATTAAAAAGTAATTTCAATTTAATTTTAAATTACTCTTTAAATCTAAATTATGAAAAAAATATTTTATATCTAAATAATAAAAATTTACTTTGACTTATAGAGATAATGGTTGACAGTTATGCTATACACTACGACACTTAAAGCTATTAATTAGGGTAGTGAAAATGCACACCTAGAGGGGGGGTGAATAGGTGTAAATGGCTAACTATGTTTAACTAAGTCTGATTTTAAAAATTACCAGAAACAGCTTACTGATTTCGTTTTATGCAGAGACAAATGGTATGCTGAATGCACAGATAATCAGTACAGTAAAGTGCAGAAACAGTAAGCCAAATACAAGCAGTAAGTAAAGAGCAGAAAATAAAGAACACGGAGACTTTTAGCCAGGTTCGACCCCTAACCCCTATGGTCTACGTCCTGGTCCCTTACCAACTTGGTAAGAGAATATATTATTGATCACTGAAATAAAACCAATTACAAGATACAATAATATATCTCCCTTAATTCCCAGCTGTTGACAAATGGCTTGCTGAACTCCTGTTTCTGAACTTGCTCTCTAAGCTATACTTCCCAAGTATACTTCTCTAGCAACGATCACCAAACCCTAGTTCCCAAGCCAACTTGTCCAACAACTAAACCTTAAAAATCGAACAATACAATCAATAAATGAATACAACTCAAACTATGAACTCTTTAAGATATAGCACGTATATAATATATTAAGAGCTCGAGAGAACGAAAGATATAGCAATGGAAAACTGAGTTGTTTGTGTTCTTGTGTGCTTGAATATTTTTCTCTGGATTGTTCTGAATTCTAAGAAACGAATGGACACAAGAATAAGGTTTATAAAGCTTCACACCAACGTTCAGAAAATCAATCACCAATTATTCGAACTATTAGAATCAATTTCCAACGTTCAATTGGTTAGGGATTTTACAAACGTTCTTGTGAACGTTAGACAGAGGGTTTGGAAGAAAGAAGTCGATGAAAACATAACCCTTCTGATTTGTATAGATATAAAATGCGTATAGGAGATTTTGTAGAAAGAAATCTTTTAAATAAGGAAACTCCCATAAGTTTTATAAAATGTTTTAAAGAAAGATATTTGAAAAGATTTAAGCTCTAGAA
Source organism: Kitagawia praeruptora (assembly GCA_037693485.1). NCBI lineage: Eukaryota > Viridiplantae > Streptophyta > Magnoliopsida > Apiales > Apiaceae > Kitagawia > Kitagawia praeruptora. Next base: position 98,582,174 of record CM075352.1, on the reverse strand, counting down.
TATATTGTATACGTATTATATAATAAATAGTCCTCACAATATATTTCCTGAATTACATCCATGAGAATTTGTCTTGAAAAGTCTTCAGGATTTCTGGCAGTTTGCAAATGGCTTGCTGTTTGTGTCTATCAGTGCAGATGGCTTGCCAAACTATCTCTGTTGTAACATCAAGTGGCTTGCTGTTTGTATATTCTCTGTAAACTATCAGTAGACATAATATACCCTGCAAAACCAAGTTAGTATAACCATAACACAATGTTTTATATCAAACTACAAACAAATAGCTTGCTGAATGTGATCATCAAAACCATAGGAGTATCAATCTCCCCCTTTTTGATGATTACACAATATTTAGGAGAAATAAGAAAGCTCCCCCTAAATCCCTGCATATTAGTACATTTTGATATAAAACAGATTCAAGATAAACAAACATAATCAATCATATCCAAATCGAATATCTTGACCAAACAAGCAAATAGGTTCTCCTAAATTTCTCCCCCTTAATCCATCAAAAATTCAACAAAAAGAATATTAGTCCAGGTCTGGAATAAGCATCGAGAAATAAAATTAAAAAAATCAAATCATGGTAATGGCATATAAACAGTTCAGATACAAATGGTAAGCCAACATTACCCATTCTGTGTTTGTCAACTAACTGACTACACAGTACACATGCCAAGCTCCCTTCGTAAGAATGAGAATCTTTCTTCAGCTAATGGCTTTGTGAAGATATCCGCTCGTTGAAATTCTATTGAGACAAATTCCAACTCAATCTTTCCTTTAGCAACATTATCTCTCAAGAAATGGTGTCGAACATCAATATGTTTTGTTCTTGAGTGATTCACCGGATTCTTCGAAATATTGATGGCGCTTGTGTTGTCACAATATATTGGAATCTTGCCACACTTAATATCAAAGTCCTTTAGTGTTTGAATCATCCATAAAATCTGAGAACAACAGCTACCAGCTGCTAGATATTCTCCTTCAGCCGTGGATAAAGCAACGGAAGCTTGTTTTTTGCATTGCCAAGAAACCAAGCTTTGTCCAAGGAATGCACAAACACCACTTGTACTCTTTCTATCAGTTTGAGACCCTGCATAATCTGCGTCACTATACCCAACAAGATCAAAAGTATTTGTGATAGGATAGAACAAACCAAGATTGATAGAACCACTTAAATATCTAAATATTCTTTTAACCGCATTTAAGTGAGATTCTTTAGGGTTGGATTGAAACCTTGCACAAACACATACACTATACATGATATCAGGTCTTGAGGCAGTTAAATATAATAAACTTCCAATCATACCTCTATACCTTTTGACATCCACCTCCTTACCATTCTCATCTGCAAACAGCTTGCTGTTTTGAGTCATAGGAGTTGTTTTTGCTTTGACATCTTCATAACCAAATCTTTTGAGCAGATTCTTTGTATACTTGGATTGATGCACATAAATACCATCATTGGTTTGCTTGATTTGGAGACCCAAGAAATAATTGAGTTCCCCCATCATGCTCATGTCAAATTCATTGTACATGCACTTAGAAAACCACTCACACATAGATTCATTAGTAGCACCGAATACAATATCATCCACATATATTTGTACAACAAGAATATCTTTACCATTTTGCTTTGTAAATAATGTGGGATCGATATTCCCTCGAATAAATCCATTTTTGAGAAGAAACTTACTAAGCCTCTCATACCACGCTCTAGGGGCCTGTCTTAAACCATATAGTGCCTTCTTGAGCTTGTAAACATAGTCATGAAACTTCTCATGTTCGAATCCAGGAGGCTGTTTGACATAGACTTCCTCATCCAGCACGCCATTTAGAAATGCACTTTTTACGTCCATTTGATATAACTTGAATTTCTTGTAGCATGCATAAGCAAGAAGCATTCTGATTGATTCTAAACGAGCTACAGGTGCATATGTTTCTTCAAAATCAATTCCTTCTTGTTGATTATAGCCTTGAGCCACGAGCCTTGCCTTATTTCGAGTAACAGTTCCAAATTCATCCACTTTGTTCTTGAACACCCATTTGGTTCCTATGATAGAAGCATCTTCTGGTGGCTTTACAAGTTCCCAAACATCACATCTCTCGAATTGGTTGAGTTCCTCTTGCATTGCCATGATCCAATTTTCATCTTCTAATGCTTCTTTGATATTTTTGGGTTCTTCTTGAGCTAAAAAGGCAGCATAAGCACAAAAATTTGCTTTTCCTCTCCTTGTTGTGATCCCATCTGAAATATTTCCAATGACAAGTTCTGGAGGATGGTTCTTTATTGTCCTTGTAGCTTTTGGTAGAGAATGTTGAGCAATTTCTTCATGTGGAGTTATTCTGACCAATTCAGCTTGTTGTCTTGAAGTTCCAGCTTGCTGTTTTCCATTCTCAGTAGTGTTGTTGGCTTGCTGACTTCCAGTTTCAGCATTATTGTTGGCTTGCTGATTTCCAGTAACTTGAGGTTGTATGTTATCAACTTTACCTGCAAATTCTTCCTCGTCTCTTGACAGATCATTGTTAGGCTCTTGAAAAGTAACATCAATAGATTCTTCAACTATATGTTTATTTAAGTTATAAACTCTATATGCTCTACTAGTTAAAGAATAGCCAAGAAAAATAGCTTCACAAGATTTAGCATCGAATTTACCATCATTATCAATTGTCTTGAGCACAAAACACTTTGAGCCAAAGATTTTGAAGTAGCTAATGTTTGGCTTCTTTTTCCTCAACAATTCATACGGAGTTTTGTTCAAAATAGGCCTGATTATGACTCTGTTCAACAAATAGCACGCTGTATTCACTGCTTCTGCCCAAAAACTTCTAGGCAACTTGCTTTCTTGTAATAGAGTCCTTGCTGTTTCTTGTAGTGACCTGTTCTTCCTTTCTACCACTCCATTTTGTTGTGGAGTCCTTGGTGCAGAAAATTCATGTGTAATTCCTCTTTTTTCACAATAAGCAATGAAGTCTTTGTTGAGAAATTCACCTCCTCTATCACTCCTTATACCTACAAGTCTTGTATTCAACTTGTTCTCAAGTAATTTGATTAGCTTCTTAAACTCATCAAAAGCACAATCTTTAGTACGAAGAAATAATACCCATGTAAATCTAGAATAATCATCTACAATCACAAAACCATATTGTTTACCTCCAATACTCTTGTAAGCTTCTGGACCAAATAAGTCCAAATGCAGAAGCTCTAAGGGTTTAGAAGTAGATACCATTTTCTTTGATTTGTGAGTACTTCGAAGCTGTTTTCCCAATTGGCAAGCTGAACAGACTTCTGTTTTGACATACTTCAGCTTGGGCAGCCCTCTCACTAGTTTCTTGCTTGATAACTTTCTGAGCAAATCCATGTGTGCATGTCCCAATCTTCTATGCCAAATATATGGATCATTATCTATTGCAGCCAAACAGCATGCTGTTTCCTGCATATCAAAGTCTAATACATATATATTTCCTTCCCTTCTAGCAACTAGGGGGAATTTGTTAGTACCAATAGTAATAATAGCTTTATCAATGCCCAATTCAACATGATGTCCATCATCAAATAATTGAGTAACACTCAGCAAATTATAAGAAAGACCTTTGACATATTGAACTTTATCAATTGAAATATTACTATTACCAATAGAACCGGTACCAAGGATTTGAAGAGTTTTGCTATTCCCAATTGTCACTCTTCCACCCTTTTTCATTTTGAGATTCATAAACTGAGATTTGTCTCAACACATATGTCTTGTGCATCCACTGTCCAAGATCCATTGCTTTGTCTTGACCTTAGCAGCAAGGCACATCTACAAAACAAACAAAAATATCTCAATGTTTTGGTACCCATATAGGTTTGGGTCCAGGTTGGTTAGTAGCAAGAATATATAAAGCATTTAAATCAGATTTCTTGATCCACATTTGGACCACTTTTGGGGACTGATCATTCTTTTGGTAAGCTGTTTGTCTTCTGCTATTTGCATTCTGTATGCTGTTTGTCGCCTGACTGGTCCATTCTGGTAAGCTGTTTTCACTTTATGATTTACTTGAACCACACAATGTTTTTCCAGATGACCTTTTGCACCACATTTGTTGCATGTCTTCTAGGGCATAGCATAGTCATAGGGTATGCCATTCCTTCCATCATATTTGAGCACCTTATCTTTCTTGTTGAAGTTTAGACCAACACCTTCTCTGACCAAAGGTACATTTGCCTTCTTCATCATTGTTTTTAAAGTGTCTTCACCTTGAACAAAAGTTTCCATGCCCTTCTTGAGATCTTTAACTTCTGTTTCTAGGAGGGTGATCACTTCAGCTTGCTGTTTGATGAGTTCAGCTTGCTGAACTCTCTTTTCAGCAGTTTTTGAGGATTCGGCTTGACTAGATTCCTTCATCTTGTATGATCCCAATGCTTTGTCTTTCATTTTAACATCAGATCTGAGCCCTTTGATTTCATTCATTCTCTCTTTGAGTTCCTCCATTAGTACATCATTTCTTTTTAGAACCATACGATTTACTCCCTCAAGTTGAGAGACTTTTGCCTTTAGATCCATAACCATTTTATCATCATTTCTAGCTGGAGTCTTTTGAGTCATGAGATCAGAAATGATTTTCTTTAAATGAGCATTTGTCTTTTCAAACTCATCTTTTTCGGCCTTTAGTTCCATGAACTCCACAGTGCTTATATTTGTATGTTCCTGCATTGTTAGTGTATCTAACATAGTATCATCTGAAGATACATAATCATTAAAAGAATTTACCTCACTTTGATCTTCTTCAGAATCAGTTTCGGCATAGACTCCTTCAGAATTTCCTTGAGTAGATTCATCTTCGATTCCAACAAGTGCTAAGTTCACCATTTCTTCACTTGAGTCATCACTGGAATCTGAATCATCATCACTCCAAGTCAGTAGAGCCTTTGATTTCTTTTTATCCTTGAAAATAGTAGGCTGTTTTGACTTCAGTTTATAGCAGTTCCTTTTATAATGGCCTGGCTTGCCACATTCGAAACAAGTTTCCTCCTTAGAGTCTTTTGAACCTTTCTTGTTGTTGTAGAAACCACCTCTTTCCCTTTTCATCATATTTTTCTTTTCTATCAGCCTCTTGATCTTCTTTGAGATAAGTGCAAGTTCCTCATCAGAATCAGATTCACCATCTGAGTCAAATGGCTTGCTGTTTTTGGAATGGAGAGCCATATTCTTCATCTTTTCTGTTGGAGCTTTAATACTTGAACTTCCCACCTGATTTCTATTTATCTTGCTTTCAAATTGCTCTAGCTCAGCAAATACAGCTAAGTGATCCATAGTATCAATAAGTGGTGAGGATTCCATGGTAGTAACTTTGGCTTCGTAGACAAATGGTACTGCACTCAATACCTTCATATTGATTTCGTCTTGTGGTATAGATTTACCAAGTCTCTTTAGTGAATTTATAGTAACTTGAAACCGTGCTTGACTGTCCTTGATAGTTTCACCTTCATTAAGCTTGAAGTTTCCAAAATCATTCATTAGCTTGCTAAGTTTCACCTTCTTTAGAGATTTCGAGCCTTCATGATAAGTCTCCAAAGCATCCCACATTTCTTTTGCTGATTTGAATGAAGATACTTTATCATATTCAGCCTGGTTCAAACCATTCATAAGAGTGCTCCTAGCCTTTCCATTGTAGCCAAGTTGGATTAATTCTTCCGGAGTAAGATCATCAACATCCTTTGGCTTGCCATCTTTATCAAGAAAGACATATGGACCTTTTTGCACAACTCTCAGAACCAATGGATCTCTGGATAAGTGAGTTTCCATGCTGCTTTTCAACCAGTGGTAGTTGTGTGTGCCATGAAGAAGTGGAGGCCTAAAATCAGATTTTCCTTCGGGATAGTTTTCAGCCATTATGATCGAATACTTTCCTGTTACAGAATTGTTAGTATACCAAAGCTCTGATACCAAATGAAAATGCATACCTAGAGGGGGGTGAATAGGTGTAAATGGCTAACTATGTTTAACTAAGTCTGATTTTAAAAATTACCAGAAACAGCTTACTGATTTCGTTTTATGCAGAGACAAATGGTATGTTGAATGCACAGATAATCAGTACAGTAAAGTGCAGAAACAGTAAGCCAAATACAAGCAGTAAGTAAAGAGCAGAAAATAAAGAACACAGAGACTTTTAGCCAGGTTCGACCCCTAACCCCTATGGTCTACGTCCTGGTCCCTTACCAACTTAGTAAGAGAATATATTATTGATCACTGAAATAAAACCAATTACAAGATACAATAATATATCTCCCTTAATTCCTAGCTGTTGACAAATGGCGTGCTGAACTCCTGTTTCTGAACTTGCTCTCTAAGCTATACTTCCCAAGTATACTTCTCTAGCAACGATCACCAAACCCTAGTTCCCAAGCCAACTTGTCCAACAACTAAACCTTACAAATCGAACAATACAATCAATAAATGAATACAACTCAAACTATGAACTCTTTAAGATATAGCACGTATATAATATATTAAGAGCTCGAGAGAACGAAAGATATAGCAATGGAAAACTGAGTTGTTTGTGTTCTTGTGTGCTTGAATATTTTTCTCTGGATTGTTCTGAATTCTAAGAAATGAATGAACACAAGAATAAGGTTTATAAAGCTTCACACCAACGTTCAGAAAATCAATCACCAATTATTCGAACTATTAGAATCAATTTCCAACGTTCAATTGGTTAGGGATTTTACAAACGTTCTTGTGAACGTTAGACAGAGGGTTTGGAAGAAAGAAGTCGATGAAAACATAACCCTTCTGATTTGTATAGATATAAAACGCGTATAGGAGATTTTGTAGAAAGAAATCTTTTAAATAAGGAAACTCCCATAAGTTTTATAAAATGTTTTAAAGAAAGATATTTGAAAAGATTTAAGCTCTAGAATATATTGTATACGTATTATATAATAAATAGTCCTCACAATATATTTCCTGAATTACATCCATGAGAATTTGTCTTGAAAAGTCTTCAGGATTTCTGGCAGTTTGCAAATGGCTTGCTGTTTGTGTCTATCAGTGCAGATGGCTTGCCAAACTATCTCTGTTGTAACATCAAGTGGCTTGCTGTTTGTATATTCTCTGTAAACTATCAGTAGACATAATATACCCTGCAAAACCAAGTTAGTATAACCATAACACAATGTTTTATATCAAACTACAAACAAATAGCTTGCTGAATGTGATCATCAAAACCATAGGAGTATCAGGTAGTAGTAAAGCAGACAATATATACATACGTAAATATAGTAATCCAATTTGAGAGGAATCAGTATAGGTCTTGAAAACCCAATCTTCCTTGGACTTAATTGGAATCATTCTTGGAGCTCTTTTACGAACTAATCTACATAATGCATCATGTAACTGAATCCTCAGCAATGAAGGTATGCATATATGTTATTGGCAGATTAATGAATATGTTTCTATGATTGTTGATGCATAGATGTATATATATATCGCCCTAATAAGATGATATATGATAATTTCATATAATGCTTTATATTGGAATGGTCTGGATTCTCTTATAGATGTTAAGTTTTTAATTCTCTGATTGTTAAGTACTATGATGTATGTAAGATTGCTGAATTAACAAAAGAACATATAATGACCTAACAAATATGCATATGTTACTGTATGCATCATGTTTATCCGGATTAGTTTATGTGTGCTAATGTTCAAATGTAGTAGACAACATTTTACACATATTGGGTATACAATGTATAATCTTATGTAGCCAACTTTAAGTGTTAATAATTACATATTTTAGAACCCTTAGAATCATAATCTCCTCTGTTTTGGTGAAATATAGGACAAATCCAATACGAAACCCAATCAAGATGAGTATCCAGGTATGTAATTTTGTCTCTTTCACAGTATGAGAAGTAATATTCATATTGTTTCTAATTATAAACACATATTGTAACAGGGAAAAGACGGATGCTCTCAAGTTTTCTATCGGCTAATAATGATAGAAAATCTTTTGGCTCATTTGTAAGTTTGAGCTTTTTTAGAACATTTTAAACATATAAATTTATACATTATGCAAACTGTTCTGTCTCATTAGTAAGCGTGAACTATATCGGTATAAAATTTTAAGATCATAAATTTGCTTTAATATTATGTACTAATTACTTTTTGTTTTCTATTATAGAGGATTCCTAAATCATTCTTTAATGAGTTTGGGAAACTTCTAACATCAAAAGTGAAGATAAAGTGCATGACTTTTACATGGAAAGCTGGAATCAACAAAGACGAAGAAAAACTATGTGGATTTGGAAAGTTTATGCATTTCCATGAGATTAAATTGTACAATCTTGTACAATTTGATTACTATGGAGATGATTTGTTTGTTGCTAAGATTTTCAAGGAATCAGCTATTGAGTTAAAGTATCTTAAATGTAATCCAAAGGACTTCTTTATTGTGGCGCATCTGGATACATTTAAAGAAGATGAGTATGAACTTGATGGCTGGTCATTAGAATACGACAAAGCACGCGCACTATGGAACTTCAGTGCTTGTCAGAATTATGTCCAATATTTTGAGTTAGTGATCCACAATGTTGATATTGAGAAACAGGTTAGTTTTGTTTTTCGGATTATTAGACAATATAAACATTATATTTTTATGAGTTGTTAACATATATTACTAAACTTTTTTTCTATATATATTTGACTAAGTTGTTCTTATGATTGAAAACAGATTTTAAGTCCAGATATGGAAGAGTTGTACAGACATTGGAAGGTTGGTACAAATATATATCTCAACCTTGTGGATCAGGCATGGGAAATAGGTATTCAGTGGATGGATGGAAGATGTTTCTTTGTTACAGGATGGCATGAATTTGTTAAGGAAACAAAGGTTGAACCTGGCGATATTGTCGTGGTCTATAAGGATACATCATATGCATCAAAAAGTTACAATGTCTGCATTTTTAAAGGGAAGGATAAAGAATTTGATGAAAGTGCAGGTATTACAAATCATTTTGCTCTGAATAAATAACATTGTCATTGGTTTAACTTCATATTTCTAATTATTTTATAATATGTTTCTTGAGATTTAGGAATTGCAGATTGGAATACATCTTTCTTCAAAGTTGTATCAGAAATCTTAATAACTGATGGCTTCTTGGTATGTATTTTTTGAATTACTAAGATAAAATTTGATAGCATGATGAATTTCCCATGTGTGTATCCACTTCTATATGTGTAATTCTGAGCGGTCATAAATTGCGAAATTAGAAATCATAATTTGTAAACAATGTTATGTTAATCAGGTTGTTCCAAAAAGGATAAAAGATTATTATGGTCAGAAATTGAGTAACATTCGAAGGCTAAAAATTGCTGGTGAAGGCTGCTTCATATTTTATAATTCTAAAGGTGGTTACATTTCAAACTTTGAGCAAATGCTAAAGCGCTTCAAGTTGAAGGGAAAAGAGACCATTATCTTTACTATTGACAACAGTTCTGAAATGTACGGAAGGATTTATGATATTGACGGGAAAGAGATAGATTATGCAAGTCGTTGTAATGGAATTTCAAGTACCATCAACACTGGATGGTGTTGGAATGTTAACTTATACTCAGACACAGGTATAGTTAAATTTAAGGAACAGTTTATCCATTGACAACATAGGTATATGTAATATATACATTTTCTTTACAGAATCTGAAGAAGAAAGCAAAAGTGATGCTGAAGAGATGCAAGAGTTGGATGATGCGGATAGTTCGGAAATGGTATGAGTTTCTACATATTTAATTTTTTAAATTTATTGGATGTGCTTTGAATCTGTTTGATTTACAATCTTTTATATTATTTGTAGATGCTCCTAAATAGCTCAATCTTTCCTGATTTTGTGATCATTTTTAAGCCTGAACAGTTGGAAAAAGGCAAGATGGTAAGAAATTTACAGTTTACATTTGTATTATTCCTAATAACTGTGCGAAATCTAGACATAAGAGCTAAATTTATCCTTATTTTTTTGGAATAGAAAATTCCCGAAGAAGTCAGTTTGGAACACGGAGATAAGATTCCCCTGAATGTTACAATCCAATTCCCATCGGGCCGTGAAATACACGTTCGTTTTAATAGGATTGAGCAATGTTTCTATAACATTTGTACATTTCTTAGAGAAATAACAAAGCATTTTGGTTCGATACTTGTGTTCTGTTATAAGGGTGAAGGAAAGTTTTTGGTTCATATATTAAATGATGATTATTCAGAAATAGAGTATACCACAATCCAAAACATTACAATAGACCCACCGTTGCGCCAAGGTACGTTATTTTATACACTTCTAAAACATTTGATATTAGATTGATAATTTATACACTTCTAAAACAATCCTAATCCGGATATTAGATTGCGATTCTTCTAATTACTTTTTGACAAATAAATGCAGACAACCATAGTGGTGTTGGATTCAAATTTTTTGTTTCTGTTATTGGTAAAGTTTATGAATCTGGGGAGTTGGTAAGTTTTATACAACAATGTAAAACTATTTGGGAACATTTTTTGACGTAAAATGAAAATCACTAATTGCGTAATGTTTGGGAATATAACCATGTTTTACATTTGGTTTTTTAGTTCATGCCAGACTCATTTTATAAGCGATTTGGAGACTTCATTCCTAATGCAATTTCATTGACATTGAAGAATGGTGATACATTCCATGGTAATTTTTTGGCAAATGAGAAAAGGATGTCTGCCTGCTAGAGCTAATTACATTAAACCATATTGAGAGAAAAGATATGGTTTTGTTTACCTATTGTGGAGCTGGAGAATTTCATATTGTCATATTTGATAAGAAAAAGATAGAGAGAATTGTGACTGATGATGGAGCAAGTACAGGTAGTAATTTCTACTGATATATATTTGCCTATTAATTGTTGCTGGATAATATCAATTCTATGCAAATACAATGGACTGAATTTTTAATGTGCAAAATGAAACACAGGTATGGATTTAGACCAAGCGATGCACGATAATGCAGGAACATCTAACTTTGGCTTAATTGTGCAAGGCCAACCTCAGGAGCCTGACAATGAGGAAGAGAATTTAGTAATTCAAAATCCAATTAATGTCATGAATAATACTTCATAACTAAATGATTACTTCATTTAGTAATTACTTCATGCATGGCACCTTCAAATGTGGATTTTACTTCACATGGAGTGGTATGTATAGTATTATAAGCTACATGTGGTCTGTTCTATATGATTAACTAAAGTTTGTTATATTGATCAATAATTTAATCTGTTTCAGCACATACCAATACACATCAGACCACAAAATAGAGATTGGGTAACTGGTGAACAGGTTTCCCTGAGAACTCCTAATGGAAACTGGAAAGTTGGAATAGTATTTAACAAAACTGGTTTACCAAGGTTGTCAGCAGGATGGAACAAATTTACTCGTGACAATCACTTACGAAAGAACCAGAAATTGGTTTTCACAGTTGAGGAGGAACATGATGGGGTAGTCTTTGACGTCCGCAATGGAATATTTGATTGGGTTAAAAGATTTTGTTACTTTTTACAATGAATTGTTATTTGCATGTTATATATATGAAGAGACGTCATTTTAGTAAATCATATGTATATTCATGCATTTTAATTTTAGGTTTTAATAATTGGATCAATATACAATTTTGTATGGAAAGTGGAACTCTCAATCTTGTATGTTTAGTTGTAGTTAAAACCAGACATATTCATTATAATATTAAATTATTCATATATAAAATCTAACAATCTTGTATGGTCTCAAACTTGTATGATTAGCCAGAACTAATAGAATATACAATATAACAACAATGTATCCTTATTATACGATTTGATTTAAAGTAATTTTCGAAAATCCCTCAATTGTTCCAAATTATATGCATATTTTAACAGAAATGTTGATCCTCGGTATGTAATTAGTTCAACTTCCTTGAACTTCTCCAATTGATATTGATATATCCTATAAAATCTTATCTCTTTTCATAATGTAATTACTAACAAAATATTCATATAATTATGGTTACGAAATTATTATCCACCAAAACAGAATAAGAGAAATTGTTATATGATAATTCAAGCGGTAATATTAGGGATTAAGATTGAAATTACTAAATAATATGGCTCAAGGATAATTGTTACTATGTTGTAAAAGAAATCTAAATATTAGGTCCACATCTACATACTTAAGAATAGCATGATATGTAACCAACTGTTATAAAATAATATGAATATTTAGAAAATCATAATCCCCGGAGGGATAAAGTCAAAACAGCACCAACATTCATTCCATCTAATACAGAGTTTCTAATACAATTCTACTAAACTGCATTCCAATACATTGATACATATACAGTTAAGTAATTATCCAGATGCACTTGGCAAATTGTAGAAGACCTCTTCGTAGACCACGTTCGTTGTGAAATCTGTTGAAGTACCATCTTTACCGTAAATCAATATATAGAGACCGGCAGCAGATGTTACTCTTGAAACAGAAACATAGAGTTGGCCGTGTGTGAAAACTGGACTTGGAAGATAAAGGCCAACATTGTCCAAGGATTGTCCCTGACTTTTATTGATAGTCATTGCAAAGCATAATTGTACAGGGAACTGCACTCTTTTGAAGAGCCATTTAGTAACTGTAGGAATCATCTCAATTCTCGGAATGATGTGCAATGATCTTGCTTGAGATCCGCAAAGGATTTGACATATTATGCTATTTTTTAAACATTTCTTCACAATCATCCTGGTTCCATTGCACAATCCCATTATCTGATTTAGATTCCTCATAAGCATTACCACACAGCCGACTTTTAACTTAAGATCATGTCTCGGAAGGCATGGCATATTTATTGAATTAATATATTCAACTGGAAATGCAGCCTGGAAATCATTCCCTGTTTGGAAATCTTCAGCTAACGAGTCTTGACTATAATATGTATGTGAGTCTCCAGGTATAAGATCAAGAATATAATCATTGATATCACCAACAACCGCATTTGTAGGAGCGAGGATGGATCTCTGCCTCAAATAAGTAGCATCAGATAGTTTATTCAAAAAATTTGGATAGACAACATCAACAATGTCCTTGACTGCTATGCCAGAAGATTTAATCAAGAATTTTTTAGGGATTAATACCTGAGGATCACAGATATTATCATCGGGTCCTATAGTCGGGAGCTCACCGTTACCAACATCAAGAACCCATTTGCTAAACTCAGAGATATGTAGTAAATCTTCAGTTGATTTTCCTCCAAATAGACGCAAGTTTTGCTTTAATAATAATACTTGGCATTGATGCCATAATTTTGACTGATTCAAAGATGCAGAAACTATTTGTGCTCTCGATGCTTTTGGAATGACAGGCAATATTTGTCGAAAATCTCCCCCAAATACGACAGTTATGCCCCCAAAAGGTCGTGTCGATCTCGATGGATGTCTGCAGACATAATGTCTCTAAGACAATGATCAACACTTTCAAATGCATGACGATGTTGCATAGGAGCCTCATCCCAGATAATTAGACTGGTTTGTTGCAATAATTCTGCAATGTCGGTTCCATGCTTGATACCAGCAATTGAGATATGGTCAAGTTTCAAAGGAATGTGAAATCGAGAATGAGCAGTCCTACCTCCTGGAAGTAATGTTGCAGCAATCCCAGAAGAAGCAACTGGTAAAACAATCTTCCCTTTACTCCGAAAGCGACAACAAAGTGTATTCCATAGAAAAGTCTTTCCATAACCACCGCTACCATAAACTTACCCTGTTCAATACTATCACTGATTGCGTTATAAGCTTTAAGTTGATCTTCATTTAGGTTTGAAAAAAGCTTGGCATGCTCCTTTTTCATTTCCTCCTTATCATATCCGGTCTCTTCAACTATAAGCATATTTTCAGTATTTCCATAATATTCTTCATCAGGGAAGGGGAGAGTACTATAGTCCTTGAGACTTTTACCAACATCTTTAAGTAGCTTTTCAATTTCTGCAGTAAAATTATGGAAAAATTAAATAACAGTGGGTAATTATTTTTGTGTTTTATAATAAATCATGAAAATAGAAATACCCAAATATTTTCCAATGATATTGACAACAATTGACAAAATATATATACCTGCCAAACACCAATTTTGTAATTCAATGTCAGTTAGGCGAAGTTTGGGATTACTGGTAAGTCTCTTCCTAATGTAAAGTATATCTTCAGACATGCTCTTCCAATGTTCAGTCCATAGTTTCAAAGGATCTGCAACTGTATTATTAGTCAATATGTGGATGAAAAGTTCTCTCAATTAACGTGGCATTGCACTCTGAGCATTTTCCTGTAAAGCTACATGCCACTGTCTATCATCTCTGAGTAGTCCTAGTGCGTCACATGCTTCTTTGAAAGTTTCATAAACTTTACCATTTACAGTACGTAGGTCTTTGTAGGAAGTTGCACCTTTTGTCTGCATTAGAAGCATGCGCAAGAAAAACGTTTCCCCCGCAGATGTGTGAATATCGATAAGCCTGCCTACTACATTTCCTTTTTCTCTTTCCTTCCACTTTCCTAAATCAGCTTTCCAGGTGAAAAATTGAGGGAATTCCATATAGGTGACATCCTTTGCACCATCCAGTGTTTTGTTGGCTATAAACCACCCTTCTAATTTGCTATTCTTGGAACTTGCTTTATCAACAATTTTTTGCAAATTATCCTTGGTGTTGAAAGTGACGCTTTTCTCACCTGGACAGTGTACTGGTAAACTTTCAACAGCAGGAAACCGATAATGAGTGTCAAAACCGAAAAGCCTCCAAGCCGCCTCAACCGCACATACATATCGACCATCCAGATACTGTTTAATCTCATTATTAGTTTTTTTTTACAGTATTGGAATTAGCAGAACCGGTGGTATTGTTCTTCTTCAATATCATGGTGGCGGTGTCATGGCCCTTCAAGCAATATTTGAACAAATATTTTAAAGACCTGCTGCTATTGCAAACTTCCAAATTAATATGGCAATGGAACCGTATGAACAAATCTTTGTTGTATGGTACAACATACTGATTGTCCAAATCAACGCCTTTCCTTTTTACAGTGTTATTTAGCTTCCGTCTGCGATACTGTGGAAAACCACAGTCGTCAAAAAATGTCGTTGGATTGAACCTGTAATTTAATTTACCATTAGTACATGACATTGGATCTGTAAATTAAATTCTAACTAAAAAATGCAATTAACACAATTCGTGAATTATTATTTAAGAATTCAAAAAAAATACAAATATATATAGTGAATATGTTTACCTCTTTGGGAAATGTCGAATACATCTTCCCTTGACCATACAACTTGATTCCATATGATCTTTACCACATGGTCCATGAATCATGAAATTTTTAACAATTTCATAACCAATGGGATCAAGCTTCTCGTCACGTATTTCAGCTGATATAAGTTCATCAATTTGATCGATTCGTTTAGGTCTATCGCTTGGATGGAGCCAAATGAGCATATGTGTATGCGGTAGACCACGCTTTTGAAACTCAATCACGTGCATAACTATTTAAAAAACAAAGTTAAATCAATATTGAAATTGTCTAAATTATCAAGAGTTAAACATAATGTAGGCTTACGTCCAATGCATCTGCCAAAATAATTCTTTTTCTTGATTAAATCAATAAGTTGATCCAGCTTCAATTTGAACACTCGTGCAATAATATCTGGGGCATTACTGACATCAACACCAGGTTTCTTCTTAAGCATTTCCTGAATCTCTAGCCATTGAGTATTGCATGTCATTGTCAAAAATAGCGATGGATGACCAATGGTACGACAAATTGCAAGCGAATCTTTGAAATACTGATTCATATATCTCTGTGAGCCTGTAAATGTAGCAGGCAAAATGACATTTTGACCAACACTGGATGATTCTGTATCACCTCTGTGTATGCGATCACGAATTGACCTATACAAATCTGAATGTATGACATGTTGATGCGTTTTTATCCAGTCAAGCCTGTATTGTTCTACGGCAGCGAAAGCATCAACAACAAATTGTTGCCAAAGCCTGCCACCTAGATGAAGTGTCATTCCCATCAATAAACAGAATAATTTATTTTAAAATCATTTGGTAAAAAATCTAAATTAGTCATGTCAGTATTGTTTATACCTTCATTAGGACGTATCATGAGTTTGTAGGCGTAATACTCTCTCATGGAAACAGTTGTTCTGGCTTTACTCTCATCTAGACATTCATCGGAAGAAACCCGAGTCTTGACCTTACGTGGTTTACTATGTAGAGGAATTTTCGGGTGAAAACCTTCTTCACCATATGGGAATAAAAGTGGATATTGAAGTGCCATGAATTGAGAACACGTTTCAAAAACTCGTTGCAGATACAACTATTTTGTCTGAACTATAATATCCCTGAATGGTGAGCAATCATCTGCATCACCAACAATTAATGCAGCAACATCATTAGATTCTATTACGTGATTAGTCCTCCCCGATGCTGATCTGGAATGAAGCAACTGAAGGTTAAATTCATCTGGTTCATCAAGTTTGAAACGGTCTCTTGCCATACGAAAACCCCTTGCACATTTGTTGTGCTCATCAAGCATTTCAAGCAGGCTTTGAATAATTTCCGGATCAAGCTGGTCACTACCATTAATGGCATTCATACGATTCTATACCTCATTCTCGGTATAATATATGTATAATTGGCAAAATTTCGGAGATTCTCCTTCTTTTGGGGTGAGCGTACCAATAAGATGGTAATTCTGACCATTTAACTTGAAGCAATATGGTCCTTTTCCATTATTGATCTTCTTATCAATTTTACCACCGATAGATGTAAACTGGAACATAGAGTTGTATGTTCTTATGTTATTCAAGAAATGTGTTGTTTTATCTCCTCCAGACAACAGGGTAGCCAAATAAGGAGGAGGTTGTTTCTCCGGCTCAAGAACTACCTGACCATCCCTACAGCACAGTGAGAAGGTCGGCTCACTACGGCTTGATCTTTTATTATTGCGCTCTTCATTCCACATGACTACTTTACATTTCTGACATATTTTTGTTGGCGGCCCAAGGTCCATGTAGCCTTCCCATACATCTGCAAAGCACCATAAATCATAAGGTTTCCTTTTGTATTAAATAATTAGAAAAAATAGGATTTTGAAAACATAATTTTCCTACCAGGCTTTGAATTCTTGGAATCATTTTCATCATCCTGGACATAGTGTCCCCTATCTTCTGAAAATCATCGGTGGAGATTAGATTATATTAGACTTTAATATTATAACTGCAGACTGTACTAAATTTGGAACATTTATCTACTTAATAAGTTTAAAATATGTAAATACCTTGCTCTTCAACATCAAATTCCAATTCATCGGTATAATCTGAAGATAAATTTTGTTCAGTTTAGTGCATACATGACTATTTATATCAAAAACAAATATGGAAATATAAAGATTGATCATTAAGTATACATAATGGTGGAATGCGCAGCATACCGATATACATATCGTCCTCACTATTTTCGCTGGGATCTGCGGTGACTTCAAAATCTAAAAAAGTTAAGTTTAACTACATATATATACTTATAATTAAGTAAGTTAATACCTGAGGATTCATTAACTCTTTCTTGATGAGTGATGTTCATTTTTCCTTTATCCTTTAGCTTTTTATTCGCATCTCCCTTAGTATTGCTTGTAGTTGGTCCTACGGGAGAAATTTTACTGTGTGTTTTATCTCGGTCACCAACAGCATTAAAGGATTTCATCAAGTTCCTGACGCCAGAAGTAGTTTGTGAAGGGAACCATTCTGTAATAAAATTAATTTATAATTAATTAAAAAGCATAGTAAATTAAACTATTTACATTGATGTTAAAAAAAAAAATTACATAACCTGGTCTGCGAATACCGAGTTGTTCTAGATCAGGTGTTAGAATAGTAATGTCTGAATTTGAACTATTTCCTTGACTGCGATCATTTAAAATTGACGTAATATTATTAGTTTTCCCATTTGAATGACGGTTGAGCAGATTCACCTTTCTAGTACAATGATATCCAGATTCTGCACATATAAAAGAATTTATCATGCAACATAAAAAACCAAAACAACTTAAATGGAATGAATTATATGAAACTGTTAATATTGATTTACCAAATTGTTTAGATCCCAACATCGGTCTATTATTCAAGACCACAAATTTATTCTTTTCAGGAGATATCCTTGAAGCCGGTAACTGGAAAGGGGTAACTTTTGCGATAGTTGTAGGTTTGCGATTAATAACTTTTGTCAATGAACTTTGATTAGTTAACTCTAAAATCAAACTTATTTCTCATATTATAAAGCTGTTACAGATCCTCTATGACTTTAAAGTTGTTCATATTTTAAAAAACAAATACCAGAAGGATTGATGCCATGTAGTCTCCTTTGTGATGGATCCAGATAAACATGACTATTATTGCTTTCATTGTAAGATCCTGTAAAAAACAATCAATAAAGTATATTAAATACCAAACAATAGTTTAAATGGAGTGTTTGTAAAACACAACAGGAATAACCTGCAATGTTTCCATCGTTTGGAGACATCCCTTGCAACATCGTAGCATTGCTGTTTTGTCCAATCTCTGCAAAACATTTAACCTTTAAATATTTTTTGACATATCTTACTCACAACATAGAAGGATAATAATTGAAAGCATTGTAGTAAAATATTACCTGACAAATTAACGGAATGTAATCTCCTCTGTGATGGAGAAAGATACCCGTGACTATTATTGCTTACATTGGAA
Source organism: Kitagawia praeruptora (assembly GCA_037693485.1). Lineage (NCBI taxonomy): Eukaryota > Viridiplantae > Streptophyta > Magnoliopsida > Apiales > Apiaceae > Kitagawia > Kitagawia praeruptora. The sequence continues at coordinate 98,563,388 of CM075352.1, read as the reverse complement.
TATCCTGTAAAAAAAACAATCACTAAATTATATTAGATACCATGAAATAGTTGAAATGGAGTGTATGTATAACAAAACATGAATACCTAAACTGTTTTCATCGTTTGGAGACATCCCTTGCAACGTCGTAGTATTGATATTTCGTCCAATACCTATAAAATGATTGACCATCAATAGTTTTTGGACATATATTACTCACAACATAGTTCAATAATAATTGAAAGCATTGTAGGGAAAAAATTACCAGACAAATTGACAGAATGTAATCTCCTCTGTGATGGAGTAAGATACACGTGACTATTATTGCTTACATTAGAAGATCCTGTAAAAAAACATACATTAAATTATATTAGATACCATAAAAATACATATGTTATGGAACTTGAAAATTGTATATACAACCTGAACACATTCCCTGCAGCGGCGTAGCCAAGCTATTTTGCCGAATTTGTCGTGTGGATTGATGCTGAGAATCTGTTCGTATATCAGATTTGTACTGAGGTTTTGAATAGCCTACATTAGACATGAATAATATAAACTCCATTTTACGATTAAAAAAAATTACGTTGGGATCAAAAACAGGAACTAATATACGTACCATTATGCATAGTAGAAGAATTCTGAGTATTGGGATCATTGTTTTCATTATTACATCCAATATCAATCCGAGAAACATCTCCACGCGTCCAATCGATAGTTCCAGATGCAGGGCGTCTTCTCTGGCCTATGATAGGAAGGAGAAACATCGATAAAATTACTTTACACAATACAAATACAGCAAATGAAGGAGAAACATACCAGTTCGTATTGAAGAAGGAGAAACCGGACCAAGAGGAATACGCTTACGACCTGTTTAACCAAAAAATCAAACATTACAATACAAAGACATCACAAATTCCATATACAAATACAAACATAACTTGCAAACCTGACTTATCCATGATACGACAATGAATGATATGATAAAGAGAGGCTGTTAATTTGAATTGTAGATCATGGACTGAACAACTGCAACAAAAGAAGAAGAAGAAATCGTCGTGGTAACTGGAGAGATAAGCATAGAACAAAATTTTGAAATCGATAATATCTTCATTTGGAATATCATAATTCAAATTTGCATGATTGTAGCTTTGAAAAAAGGAAGTTACAACTGTTTTATTTACGTATTGATTGATGGGTATTAATTGATTTGGATCTGGGTCGGTGGATAGTTGAAAATACATGTGAATTAGGCTTAAAAAACCCGTGGATAGTATCCGGATGGAGGATAGGTCACTAATGGGTCAAAAAGTAATGGAGCGGGTCAAAAAAACAAAGGAAATTGATGGATCAACCCATGGATATATCCAAGATGCTAAATGGATAATTGATGCTTTAAGATTATATAGATACTTTAAACTAATTCACTACATGCTCAAATAACACACTTATTAGATATATTTGTTTAATAATTTATTTAGGATAAAAATGTCAACATAATTATACTAATTTTAATAATGTGAATTTTGACAAGAATTAAACCTACGACATTTATATGCTCATAAATTTATGTTCACATTTATTTTTATGATTTATTAGTGATAAAATCATTAAAATATTTTTTTTCATATAATAGTAAAAAATGGTAATCGGGGAGAGAAATATAAATTGACAAATATAATGTCGTCGAAGTCAAAATTATGAAAGATATCAAGGTGGCCAAAAATTGGTCAAAGAAAAATTACAGTGAGGACCTAGGTGATGGAAAATAAGTAGAAGTATATCTCAAGTAGATAAACGGGCGGAAGTGAAAGTAGATCTATAAAAATGTATTACAATATTTCCCTTTTTTAAAATTATGTATATATATTAGTCAAATGGCCTGAATATGTTTATTACTCTCTCTGCCCCACTAGGTTCTTTACATTTGGGACAGAGAATTTGACACGCATTTTAAAACTCATATGAAGAATAGTTTCATAAATTATTTTAAATTTTTTCTTATGAATAAAAATTTAATGTTTAATTCAAAAAAAAAAAATTTTAAAAATAAGTTATGGAACTATACTTTACATACACCTTAAAATGTGTGCCCACCAATAAAAAAAATTGTACAGAAATGAGAGTGACGGAGGGAGTATTAAATTAATACAAAAAATGATAAATAAAGTGTATAACATATTTTTACTCGATATTAGTATAATATTATATTATAAGTATGAAAGGTACGAGGTTTCTGAAAATTTGTTAAAAGAATGACTAGAATATGTTTATTAATAAATTAATACAATTAATTGATAAGTGCATAACAGACTTGATATCAGTACAATATTCTTTTTTAAGTAAATTTGCATTATATCGGTTAATCCTACGAGCATCGGGTAATTTATAGATTGACTAATAAAAAAGATTAAAATATTGAAAATAAGAAATAATTTACATATGGGATTGGGATCTGGTTAAAAAAATGTCAATATGGTTTTGATATCTTTAGTCTCCCGCACTATATTTTTGCAACATTTTCGTAATATGCTAATTTTATTAATTTCATACAAAATGAGTTTTACAACTATATACTTAAATAGTAATTTATCAATTTCACTTGAGTTTTATACCCAATGCGAGTTTTATCCCGTTGTGAGACTAATAAACTCAAAAATCATTGATATATATAATGTCTTATCATCACGAATGTGGTATGTGTATTTTTTTTTATTTCTCGGGTATCATTTTGGTGTTACCTCAAATTAAATGATATTTCTTAGATGGTTCATTATCGTAGTTATGTCTATCTTCTTTTCATATATTGAATTTTATTATATTGAATTTTATTGTACACGTGAATTTTTACAATATAATTCATTCGGCGCATACATTAACCCATCTATTTTAAAAACCCGTTATAAGATATGGCACTTTTACTTTAGTTACTCGTGTATTTTGTTGAATTTGGACATGTCTAAATATGTTTTGTCTTGAAATTTGAGATATTACGGTGGGTTTTTGAAATCATTATGATAATGGATGATACAATATTGAAGAAAAGATTTTGTTATGATCAATTTGCTATTAAAAGGATACATCTGAAACGGTCAAATATCATGATCCTAGAAAAGCACACATCATATATTTATTTTGGATGCGCACAACTATTAGGACAAATTCGTCGTTCTCCTTGTTCTCTGAAATTGGTCGAAGAAAAAGATCCAAAATTGGAAATGTGCGTTGAGATTTTCCAAGCAGAACATATGACTCTATACAAAATTAGAAATATTATAAAATTTAATTCTTCCACCATGCTAAAATAAATAAGCCAGCTGTTTTTTCACGCATTTCAATACTCCAAGATTATTGTGATAATACTTGGCAGTTACAATTAACTCTTTCTTACTACTTTCAGTCAATCATTCTTCTCACATTGACCAAACACAACTAGAAATATAACTCTTACGATCGGAATCTGATAATATTTTGAAATTATAATATCGCAAATAAATCGAAATACGTGAAGTAGACTAACACGTGAAAATTCTATGAATTATCATATGGCCCGTGCTTTGCACGGGCTATCATGCTAGTTATACTGTATATTAAAACTTAACAGTAAAAATGTTTAGAAATTGTTGCCAGAGGTTGATCTAGATAATTCCCTTATTGAAAAGCATTTAAAGTATAATATAATTTTGTCAAAAAAATGTATAATAAAAATATAAAGGTACACTTGTAACTACACATCTAAGGGAGAATTTACAATCATAAACTCGTATATTTTGTAGGTAAAAAGCACATAATATTTTATAAATTTCATGAAATATATTGATCTAAAAAACATGTTCCTTTTGATAACGGATGTGTTGTGGAATGAAAAGTAGGGTGTATTTATTGCATATTAAATGCTAGGGTTTAAAGAAGCTTTGAGCTTTGATGGCTGATCAAGTGTTTCGTGACTTAATTCGGGTCCTCACAAGATGCCTACGTATCTTGCAAATGTTAAGAATCAAGCCAATAAAACGTAGTTCTGTTTGTGGAGGAGCAGGTCCTTATATAGGTGGGGAAAACCCTAGAATTAGGATACTTGATGGGCAAGTTACTACCTTGGCCCAATTCTAGAGCCTTCCAATTGATAAGAAGATAAGTATTAGAGGTCTATGCCTTGGAGGCTACTCCTGATATGATTTAGTTTCCTTTTAAGACTCAATCTTGAAGTCTGAAACTGGCTGATTTATTAATTACGAATTTATTATCATAAATAAGGTTTTTGGGCCTCGTGATTGGGCTTTGACCTTGAACCAACTTAGGTTTATTCAACGTATCATTAAATACGTTTCTAGGGCTTACTTTCAGCCCATATCATTTGCCCCCCAACTTCTAGGAAAACTGATCAGGTTTTCATTGAAGTTAAAAGGTTTATGTACACTAGTGTTTCACAGGTATCGTCTTGAGTGCAAAGTGTGGAGCGACCTACACATTTGCGACGACTTGCCTTATTCGAGGCTAAACAACAATTTTTATGTCTTACAGAGAATTATTAATAATTTTCTTGCATTTTTTGGAATCTTCGTTGTGCTAACGGGCATTTTCCCTTATTTTTGATTAACTTCATCAAAAATATTTTGGGCATACTACCTTCGGAAATAATCTTGTAAATTATCTCATATTTTTCTGGAATCCTTGGAATTTGATTTCCAATTTTTCTCAGAAAATATTATTTTTAATCAACTTTTCTGTTTTCTGCTCGAGAAAATTAATTTAAAATGCAATTTTTTTTTTCTCGACCTGAAACGAGATCGTGTATGGCCTCAAAAGTGCCCAGGTCGTGTGGTTTTCGACCTCACTCTACGACGTGAGTTGAGGTCGTACAAGGGCAAAGAACAGGGCAGGTCGCATCATCTCCGACCTCAATTCACGAGGTGGTTCGAGTTCGTGTAAGGACACCAAATGGAGCAGTTCGTTGAGCCTACGACCTCATTCTGCGATGTGGATCGAGATCGTGGAAGGGCACCAAAGTAGGGAGGTCATGAGGATTTCGAGCTCATATCACGACGTGACTTGAGTTCGTGTTAGGTCCTTCCACGAGCCTCCTCGCGTAGCCTACGACCTCAACATACGATGTGGATCGAGGTCGTCCAAGGTCTATAGATTAGCCTCATCGAATTAGACACGATCTCATCTCACGAGATGGATCGAGGTCGTGAGAGACCTTTAACGTGGCTTGTTCGTATTGTTTTTAACTTCAATTTACTAACTGGATCGAGTTCGTGTAAGGAATAATAACAGGCCTTCTCGTGTGTTTTACGAACTCATCCTACGAACTGGAATAAGTTCGTGTAAAGGACAATAATAGGCCTTCTCATGGGCTTTTTGAACTCATTCTATGAACTGGAATGAGTCCGTGTAAGGGACAATAATAGGCCTTCTCGTGGGCTTTTCGAACTCGTCCTACGAACTGGAATGAGTTCGTGTAAGGGACAATAATAGGCCTTCTCGTGGGCTTTTCGAACTCGTCCTACGAACTGGAATGAGTTCATGTAAGGGACAATAATAGGCCTTCTCGTGGGCTTTTTGAACTCATCCTACGAACTGGAATGAGTTCGTGTAAGGGACAAAAATATGCCTTCTCGTGGGCTTTTCGAACTCATCCTACGAACTAGAATGAGTTCGTGTAAGGGACAATAATAGGCCTCCTCGTGGGTTTTACGACCTTAACCCACGAACTGAAATGAGTTCGTGTCACAGGTTTTTCTTTTATTTATTATTATTTATACGAATTTCTCGATCCTTCTAGATTTCTCTTTTAAATTCTATAAGCTTCTACGAGCTTCTAGATCTTGGGCCTTTACTTGGGCCTATGGGCCTTAACCGGCTTTAACCTATTAATTTAACACTAAAATCGGCTAAATGACCGGTTGTGTTAAGTATAAAAGAGTGAGAAGTGAACTCATTTCTCACTTCACTCAAATTTTTCACCAAATTTCCTCTCAAGAGCTCTCATCTAAGGCGATTTCCAGCAAGAATTTTCCGGCGAACATTCTTCCTCTCACGGTGGTTTTTGGGCTTTCTTTGAAGATTACTTTTTGAAGCATTCATCTCAAGAACATCCATGGCGGACGACAGAGAAGCTAAGAGGCTGAGCAAGATGAGCTCTTCTTCACGAGGTACATCTTTCCCTCCTATTCATTCAAAATACACTTCCGTGATTGACATGATTAATCAAAGGGGGTATGAATATCCCTCTGTATCTGCATTAGATTCTTATAACCACCACTCGAGGTTTTTTTATGCTGAGAAAATCAAAAAATTTAACAAACTCTTTAATGTTCGTTCTCCTTTAAAATTAGTCCCAGCTGAGCCTGGGGATCATTCCTGTCATTGGAAACCCCATGCCCTTTGCATTTACAAGGATGCCATCATGGCAGGGCTTCGTTTCCCTTTCCACAATTTCATCCCTACACTATTGGCAGATGTTCAAATAAATCCTTGCCAACTCGTCCCAAATGCTTGGAGAGCCATTCTTTGTTTCATGGTTCTTTGTTTGAAAAACAATTTTCCGCTATCTGTTTCTCTTTTTAGGAAAATTTTTCAATTTAAAAATAGTACAATTACTTATCCTGGCTGGGTATACATTAGCCTTCGAGCCACTATCCCAAACATCTATGATCTCTCATCAATCCTTGATAATAATCCTAAGTGGAAAGAGGAGTTCATGTATCTTGTATGGGAGGGGGGGTAATTGGGGCACCCTCTTCCGTAGTTCTTTCGGGAAGGTTGTCGACGAGAATCCAGATGATATAGAGCTGAATGACGCAGAGCAAGCTGCTTTCACCACCCTTACTGCAGATAAAGGGGAAACTCACTTCTTCACTCTTCTTGAGGAATTTTCCCTCAAGTCTGTGGGTCTTTCTTCTGTTACTGATAAGGGTAAACCTCATCATTCTTTCCCTTAGCTTCTCATTTATTGTTGTATTTTATTGTGATTAATTTTGCCTTTGATTTTTCAGCTGCTAAAGCCATAAATGATCTTCAAGAGCACCTATCTGGTGAAACTTCCCGGATGAAGAGGAAACGGGCTGCTAAAGATCCCAGGGGACAGCCTACAGAGCCTGCCTTTCTAAGGCCTCATGATGCTGTTGATGTGGAAGGTGGGAGTGGGGCTGCCTCTTCTGCCAAATCATCTATTTTTCGGCATGCTTGGGGCATCAGAAAACAAGACTCAGTGGTTGGAGATACCAAGCATTCGAAGGACTGGTTCTACCACTCAATCACTCCTGCCGACTATCGCGACATTGTTGTTTCTCGTGATTTGGAGGGAGTTGAGTTACTGGGAACTCAAGCTCTTGCTACTGTATGTATTTTACTTCTCTTTTAGTTTAAATGTTTTACTTTCCGTTCCTTAACACTTAAATTGTGCTTTCAGGGTAACACCTACTTCCAGGCTGCCATGCATCATGCCAAATCTTGGCGAACCAAGGTCAGGACTCATAAGAAGGAGATTGATCAGTCGAAGGTCCAAGTTGCAGGCTTGGAGGAGAAGTTGAAGGCAAAAGAGGAGGAGCTTGAGAAAGCCTATGGCAGCATTGCTGAGCTTCGCCAAGGCAAGGAGGATATCATTGATGATTACATGGACTCTGAGGACTTCCAAAAGCTTATGACTAAGCATGATGACCTTGCCTATCCAGCCAACTACTTTAGTGGCTGGAAAGGGGCTTTAGATGCTGTTTCTGAGAGGCACCCTGGGTTGTTCCAGATTGGGGATTTTCCTTGCCCCGAGGCTCCTTTAGAGTTGGCCAAGCTGCTAGAGTCTCAGAGGATTTCTCCTATGGAAGAGGATGAGGAGGAAGAGGAGGAAGGGGAGGATGCTACTGATAGGATTCTAGATCCTGAACGTACCCCCCTTCAAGCGGATGCTGAGGAGTCAACTACTTGCACCAGCTCTGATAGGGATTCAACTGTGAAGAGTACTGCCAAGGGTGCTAAGGCTGCCAAGGCTGTCACTAAGACCCTTTGAGTTTATCTATTGTTGGCCCTGCGTGGCTTATCTTTTGACATTTCGCTTTCTTGACTTGTGAATCGTAACTTATAGCCTCCGGGTTTTGTTTATTTGTTTTAAGCATCCTTTGATTTTTCTTTTCAATTAGTTGTTTCGTCTTTTGTATTTTGGCATACATTAGCTAGCAATTTTTTAAATATGCTTTGATACATAACAGACATAGGGGATAATAACCAAGAGAGGAGAAAATCAAATTGCATTAAAACTTGAAATGGGTCTAGCCCTTACATAATACTCTACTTCCTACTCAGAGTTTAAGAACTCAAAAATGGTTTCGTCGACCTTATTTCTACTTCCCTACTAAATATGAGCTATGCCCTTCATAGAATAATCAAACATAATAGACCTTGAGGTTCGATGCATGCCAAGTACTGCGAGGCACCTCGTTCCCTTCCAGAGTTTCCAACTTGTATGATCCACAACCTAATGTTCCTTTGACACGATACAGACCTTCCCAGTTTGGTGCTAGCTTTCCCTTCTATCCAACTCCGGATGCTTCAATCTTTCTGAGTACTAAGTCCCCCTGATGGAAGAACCTTTCTTTTACCCTCAGGTTGTAGTAGAAAGAGGCCTTCTTCTGATGTTCAACATTCCTAGCATGGGCTTCATCCCTTACCTCATTGATCAAGTCAAGAGCTAACCTCATTCCTTCTTCATTAGTGTCAGGCTCAAAAGCCTCCACTCGAGGAGATGTATGCATGATTTCTACGGGGACAACAACTTCAGCTCCGTAAGCTAACATGAACGGAGTTGCCCCAGTGGTTACTTTGCAAGTGGTTCGATATGCCCAAAGTATGGGCAACAATTCCTCCACCCAAGTATTTCGGGAACGTTCCACCCTTTTCTTGAGTCCATCAAGGATGATCCGATTTGCAACCTCAGCTTGCCCATTAGCTTGAGGGTGAGCAACTGAAGTGAACCGAAGCTCGATTCCGTTCTCCTCACAATAATCCTTAAACTCTTTGTTGTTGAATTGTAACCCATTGTCCGTAACTAGGATCCGTGGTATTCTATACCTACACATGACGTTCTCCCAGAAGAACTGCATAACTTGCTTGGTTGTGATCTTAGCCAAAGGTTTGGCCTCGATCCACTTCGTGAAGTAATCAATTGCTACAATCAGGAACTTTCTTTGAGCTGTGGCCATTGGAAATGGCCCCAGTATATCCATTCCCCACATAGCAAAAGGAATGGGGGAGCTGACGGACGTCAACATCTCTGGTGGTTGCCTAACCACTGGTGCATGTTTCTGGCATCGATCACACTTTTTCACATATTCCTTGGCATCAGCCATCATCTCCGGCCAATAAAACCCGAGTCTAACTATCTTGTGAGCTAGGGCCCTACCCCCAAGTGTTGCCCACAGATTCCTTCATGAACTTCTTCTAGTGCTGACTTAGCTTCTTCGGGCCTTAGGCACTTCAGATACGGAATCACAAAGGATTTTTTATAAAGAATTCCCTCAATCAATGCATACCTTAGTGCCCTAACAGATAACCTTCGTGCCTCCAAGGCATTATTCGGGAGCCAACCAGTCTCAATATGCATCTTGATCGGGTCTATCCAATACTCCCTAGTTCCAATAGGTGCTACTAGCTTTGAATCAATGGTGGGGGCTCTCAGAACTTTGAAGTAAACACTTCCAGAATAATTCTCTATCTCCGAGGAGGCAAACTGGGATAAGGCATCGGCCTTAACGTTTTCCTCCCTGGGAATATGCTCAACATAACATTCATCAAATTGGGTCATTACAGCCTTAACAACCCTCAAGTACTTGATCATAGTCTCATCTTTCGCCTCAAACTCTCCATTGACTTGGGCCACAACTAGCCTTGAATCTCCACAAACTTTCAGATTTTTGACCCTTAGCGCTCCTGCCAAACCAAGTCCAGCTACCAGAGCTTCATATTCTGCCTCATTATTGGTTGTTGGAAAGTCTAATTTCAGGGCGTACTCAATCGTGAATCCATCGGAACTTTGTAGGACAAGACCTGCACCACTTGTTTTTGTTTTTGATGCTCCATCAAAATAGAGCATCCAGAATTCCTTCTCTTCAATCACGGGTTCCTTGTCTTCCTTATTGCCTTCCTGAGGTATCTCCTGCCCCCCGACTTCTTGGTTATTGTCAATGGTGCATTCAACCACGAAGTCAGCAAGTGCCTGAGCTTTTATGGCCGTCCTCGGCTTGTCCTTGATATCGAATTCTCCCAACTCAATTGCCCACTTGATAAGCCTACCACTGGCTTTAGGGCTATGTAAAATGTTCCTCAGTGGCTGTCCTGTAAGGACTTCAATCTTGTGTGCCTGAAAGTAGGGCCGCAGCTTCCTTGAGGCAGTTACCAGTGCTAAGGCAAACTTTTCAATGGTAGAATAGTTCAACTCTGCTCCATGTAGAACTTTGCTCACATAGTATACAGGTTTTTGAATCTTGTCTTCCTCCTTCAATAGCACCGCGCTCACAGCTTGAGCCGAAATAGCTAAGTAAAGATAGAGGATTTCTCCCATACTTGGCTTGGCCAACAGCGGGGCTTCAGCCATATACTTCTTCACCTGATCAAAGGCCTCTTTGCTTTCTTCTGTCCATTCAAAGTTTTTCACTTTCTTTAGAGTTTTGAAGAACGACAAACACTTGTCTCCGGATTTGGAGACGAACCTCCCCAATGCAGCAATCCTTCCAGTCAGTTTCTGTACGTCCCTTATGGAACGAGGTGGTTCCATATCTAGAATAGCTCTGATCTTTTCGGGGTTAGCCTCAATTCCTCGTTTCGAGACCATAAGACCCAAGAACTTTCCTGACCCGACACCAAAAACACATTTGGCTGGGTTCAACATCATCTTGTGGTGTCTCAACACTTCAAATGCCTCACGGAGGTGCTCAATGTGATCGGCCTTGCGTAGGCTTTTCAGCAGCATATCATCTACATAAACTTCCATAGTTTTTCCAATGAGATGAGAGAAAATCTTGTTTACCAACCTTTGATAGGTAGCTCCTACGTTTTTCAATCCAAAGGCCATGACCAGGTAACAATACACACCAAAGTCAGTGATGAATGATACCTTTGGAATATCGTCCTTATGCATCTTGATTTGGTTGTAGCCACTAAAACCATCCATGAAGCTTAGCAGCTCATGCCCATCCGTGGCATCTATCAACATATCAATCCTTGGTAAGGGAAAACAGTCCTTTGGGCATGCGTCGTTCAGATCAGTGAAGTCTATACACATCCTCCACTTTCCATTGGCTTTTTTGACCATTACGGGATTGGCCATCCATTCTGAGAACTGGATTTCTTCAATGAACCCTGCCTCTAGGAGCTTTTCAACCTCCTATTTTATGGCTTCTTGTCTCTCAGGTGCAAAATTTATCTTCTTTTGTTTCACCGCCTTCCTGTACGGATGTACATTCAGGTTGTGTGTTATCAATTGGGGATCTATCCCTAGCATATCAGCTGATATCCATGCGAAGACATCACTATTGTCTTGCAAGAAGGTGATCAGTTCGCTTTTCAAGGGGTCTTTCAGAGATGCCCCGATGTGAGTAACCTTTTCAGGATCTCCTACTCCAAAGGTATGAGAACCAAGTCTTCAACCGATTTTCCACTCCGTTCTTCATCCTCTCGAACGTCCATATCCTCAATTAGGAGGACTTGCCCCCAGTTCCATCCGGCCTCAGTGCGGCCACATAACAACTTCTTGCCATTTTTTTATCCCCTTTCTCTTCTCCTACATCGTTTCTAGTTGGGAACTTAATCTTTAGATGATACGTGGAGACAACCGCCTTAAAAGCATGAAGTCCCGTTCTTCCTAGGATAGCATTGTAGGTAGACGTAGCTTTAATAACCAAGAAATTTAACATCTGAGTGGCCTCCCGTGGCTCCTGCCCTATAGTAATGGGTAACTGAATCGTCCCTTCAACTTTAGACTCAACTCCGTTAAACCCATATATGGGCATATTTGATGGAGTCAATTGAGACTCAGTATTCCCCATTTTCAAAAAGGCATCATGGAACAGAATGTCCACTGAAGCTTCATTGTCTATCAAGACTCTCTTTACTTGGGAGTTGCCGATCACTGGAGAGATCACCAATGGATCATCATGGGGGAACTTCACCCCTTCAAGGTCCGAGTCATCGAATCCAATTGAGACCTCTGTCTTTGCACGCTTTGGTGCTTCTCCAACAATGTGCATCACTTCTCGTGCATACGCCTTTCTGGAATTCCTACTTGTCCCGGCCGTTGTTGGGCCACCAAAAATCATGTTTATTACCGGCCCCCGGGGCTGTGGGTTGCGATTGTGATCATCATCCTTCCTATCATAATCTCTCCTTGGGTTTCCTTGATTCCCATCTTTGCAAAACTTATTCAACTTTCCTCTCCGGATTAGAAACTCGATCTCATCCTTCAATTGCCTACAATCGTTAGTGTCGTGCCCCACGTCTTTGTGGAATCGGCAGTATTGATTCTTATTTCTTTTCTCAGGATCGGTCCTTAGTGGCTTCGGCCATCTCACATCTCTATATTTCTCTATGTCCATCAGGATTTGGCTCCTTGGGTCATTCAATCTTGAGTATTCAGTAAATCTTTGTCCTGGATTCCCCTTTCTAGGAGTCGAGTCTGAATCCTTGCCCGTACGCGGGTACTTGTCTTTGGCATCGTATTCCTGATCCGACTTCCTTTTCCCAAAATCATTGTTATTCCCTCCATTACCTGCTGTGGCCTCCTTCTTCATACTATCCTCGACTTTGATATATTTATCAGCCCTTTGTTGTAACTCAGCCATGTTCTCAGGAGGATGTTTGGCCAATGACCTCTTAAAGAAGAGATCAGTGGTTCCATGTTCTAAGGCCACCATGGCCACCTTATTCTCCAAATCCGTGATATTCAATGTTTCTTTAGTGAACCGTTTGAGGTAGTCTCTCAGGTTTTCATTCTTCCCTTGTACCACATACATAAGAGACGCGGAACTTTTCTCATGAACTCTTCCGCTGATGAACTGGCTAACAAAAGCGGCGTTTAGCTCCTTAAAAGAGCCAATTGAATTCGCAGGTAGACGGCTATACCATCTTTGAGCCATGCCTGACAGAGTTTGAGGGAACGCCCTACACTTCAAGGCGTCACTTGCAGGCTGCAACAGCAGTACGTTTGCAAATGTCCTCACGTGGTTCGCGGGATCACATGTTCCATCATAAGCCTTAATTGTCGGCATCTTGGACTTCCTAGAGATGTGAACATTCATCACCTCCTCGGTAAACGGGGGTGTAGGATCATCAGGATCCCCAAGCGACATCAGATCCTTGGGGTTGCTCCTGGGGGGTTTCCACCCTTGTTGTTCTCCAGTTGGGGCGTCAGCCCTTCTCTGCCTTCTTGAAGACCTCTCCAAGTCTATAACGGGAATCGGCCCTGAAGTTGGAGGAGGTTGAGTTTGATTTAACCTAGCTTATTCTCTCGCGATATCTTCCTTTATCCTTAAAATCTCGGCCTCATGAGCCTTGATTCTTTCAGTAGCAGTCGAAGGGGGTCCATCATGGATAGTTTGTGTTCTCCTCCTTGTTTCTCTGCTAACACGTCGCCTCCTCGGGGCTTCGTCACGATCATCATCATCAGATGATGAATCATCAGTATAGGGTCCAGAGTAGTCAACATACTCTCGATCTCGGATCTGCAAGGCGTGGCCACTTGGTCCAGGACCTTGAGTGATTGGAGGGTAGTTAGGCAGATCGTACATTGGGTTGGTATTCCTGGGGAGAACTGTAGTATGGATCTGTACTCCTGGTGGCGGGCGATTGGGATCAACTAAAGGAGAAACCAGCGTCTGAAGAGAGCTAGTTCCTTGACCTGGATGGACGACCATAGGTAGCGTTCTCTCAGCATGGGGATTCGTCCCTGGGGGTTAAGAAGCCTGAGTTTGAGTGATCGCCCCTGTGGTTGGGGGTACCTGCTCAGTGATGATCGTCTCAGAGGTGAGGGGCGGAGCAGAGCTAATTGGTAAAGCCTCGGTAGAGCTTGGTGCTGTTCTTCGTGTAGTTACCATGGTTGATGTCTTCTTCCCACAGACGGCGCCAAATGTTGTGGAATGAAAAGTAGGGTGTATTTATTGCATATTAAATGCTAGGGTTTAAAGAAGCTTCGAGCTTTGATGGCTGATCAAGTGTTTCGTGACTTAATTCGGGTCCTCACAAGATGCCTACGTATCTTGCAAATGTCAAGAATCAAGCCAATAAAACGTAGTTCTATTTGTGGAGGAGCAGGTCCTTATATAGGTGGGGAAAACCCTAGAATTAGGATACTTGGTGGGCAAGTTACTACCTTGGCCCAATTCTAGAGCCTTCCAATTGATAAGAAGATAAGTATTAGAGGTGTATGCCTTGGAGGCTACTCCTGATATGATTTAGTTTCCTTTTAAGACTCAATCTTGAAGTCTGAAACTGGCTGATTTATTAATTACGAATTTATTATCATAAATAAGGTTTTGGGCCTCGTGATTGGGCTTTTGCCTTGAACCAACTTAGGTTTATTCAACGTATCATTAAATACGTTTCTAGGGCTTACTTTCAGCCCATATCAGGATGAAATCTCCAATTTTATATATATATATATATATATTTGTCATGAATTTATAGTCTTGTATATGAATTGTATCAAAATACAATACCGGCAAAACCGAAGAAAGGGATTATGTATCTTTCATTCAATAAGAAATTGAAAAGAGACTTCCCAAAGTCTTCTCACCTGAAAAAACAAGAAAACTGATTAAAAATAATATTTATAATTAATATTAAAGTAAATAACACATCAAAAATTATTCCTAAATCCTAATGATATTAAAAACATTTTTTCAATGAAAAATAAAAGTAAAATCTAATCAACTGTAAAAATAAAATCTAATCAAAGGAAAACCCTTTGATTAGACACAATAACACAAATCTAGACCTATAAAATTTAAGTACACGTTAGGGTTGTCAAAAAAATTCAAAAAATTCGATATTCGTTCGAAATATCTGTATTCGTATTCGGAAAAAAATGGATATTATCCGTATCCGGAATAAGCCGGATATTATCCGTATCCGAGTCCAAAAATTTCGGATATGGATATGGATATAGTAGGCACATATGTATCCGAAAATATCCGAATCCGAAATTAATTATATATAATATATAAATATACATTTCATAATTAAATTTTTGCGGTTCATAATTGAATCTAGTAAATATTTAAGAGGGGACTAATTAGATATAATTGAGGGTTAAATATATAAAAAAATTAGCATTTTTGGCCTACCATATTCTCACTGAAATGTACAAAATTTGCACAAAAAGGAATATGCCCAATTAAAATTCATATATAAGAAAAATACTGGAAGCAAACCACTTTTATATTTACAAGCCTTTTTTACTTTTTTACTAAATTATGCAAATAGGAATCAAAATGCAGAGCTTTGGTAGTCAGGAAGGCAAGTGATCTCACACACGAAATTTCTCAAACACTTTCGAAATTAAGGACATGATTTCATAAAGAGATCCCAGGTTCCGGGTCCCATTCTCCCTCTTTTCTCTCTCAACTTTCTCTCTTTTGTTCTTCCCAAAACACCAAAATTAAGCCCCTCTTTTCATTGAACAGATCCCAGGATACTGGTTTTGTAGATCGGTCGATTGGAGGCTAACCCAGGAGAGCCCACTCAATTTAATGGGTCACCGGAGGTCGCCACCGCCGCCGACGATGAACGCCCCGAGCCGACGGGTTTTATCGAGGTTTCGAACTTGAACAATATAGCTACGTAGATGATAGAATATTGATTGTTTGCTTTGAAATTTCTGTAAATTTCATGTTTAGAATTTTTGCAAATTTCAAAAATAATTATCCAATTTATCATTGTTTGAAAAACGGATTCAGATTCGGATATTCTCGGATTCGGATACGGTTTCAAACTTCCGGATTCGGACTCGGATATAGCTGTATCCGCATCCGTTTTATCCAATTGACACCCCTAGTACACACACACACACATACAAACAACTAACTAATAGTCACAACTCACAATAAGTAGTTTACTATACCGGCCTCCGGGAGCCCATTACAAATATGACAAAATAATAATCATCAATAATGACCCAACTCGTCAAAAGATGACATAAAAAATAACCCAAAATTGGTCCAAAAGCCACAATAAATGGCACACCCTCAGAGGTACAACAACCATATAAAATGGTACAATCATAATATTTAAAACTTTTTCAAAAAAAGAAATCAAACCAAATTAAAACACAATCAATTAGTCCACTTAAAAGTCAAAGCCTCAAAAAACAAGAATCAATTAGCATTTAATAAAAATTGATTTCAAATCCTCATCAAAATTATCAAAAAAACAAATCCTTTATATTTATTATATGCCAACAAGGTCTTTCAAGGCTATTTAGTAAATTACGTGTTTACCTCTTATTTAGTAAATTACGTATTTACCCATGACAATTTTAATATATTAAAAAATGTTGGCACCAAGGTTTGAACCCATGTTCTTTGGATTAGAAAAGAATTATGTTCCCATCTCCAACCACTACACTAAAGAAGAATTTATGTTACCTTTTTAAAAGTCATTTACTACATGCATAAATAACTCACATGTTCTATTTTATTTAATATTACTACCTTGCTGGGAATTAAAAAATTTAATCAAATGAATTATGTTATCTCTCTATTATGTTTAGTATGAGCATCAAATGAATTATGTTGTTTGTGTATTATGTTTAGTATAGGTCAAAATGATTTTTGACGAGTTATAAAATATTCAATATACCCATTATAATAATTTAAAACATAATTTTGTGATCAGTTAAATAATTTACATATGAGATACAAACACTGTATTGATTTTTAATTAAATTAAAAAGCGTAGTTCGACTTGGGTAAAAAATTTAATCAAATGAATTATGTTATCTATTTATTATGTTTAGTATGAGCATCAAATGAATTATGTTGTTTGTGTATTATGTTTAGTATAGGTCAAAATGATTTTTGACGAGTTATAAAAAATTCAATATACCCGTTATAATTATTTAAAACATAATTTTGTGATCAGTTAAATAATTTACATATGAGATACAAACATTGTATTGATTTTTAATTAAATTAAAAAGCGTAGTTGGACTTGGTTAGGACACGACATTATAAATTAGATTATAGATGCAATACAATTAATTATGAGATTAAGATGTATAGTTATGGTAATGAAAGATTGATATTTAAAAACAATATACTAAATTGTATATATAATACATAAAGTATAATGATCGGTTAGTTGAATTTAAAAATTAAATTCAAAAAAATAACCAAGTTGGACTTGGGCAAAAAATTTAATCAAATGAATTATGTTATCTATCTATTATGTTTAGTATGAGCATCAAATGAATTATGTTGTTTGTGTATTATGTTTAGTATAGGTCAAAATGATTTTTGACGAGTTATAAAAGATTCAATATACCCGTTATAATAATTTAAAACATAATTTTGTGATCAGTTAAATAATTTACATATGAGATACAAACACTGTATTGATTTTTAATTAAATTAAAAAGCGTAGTTGGATTTGGTTAGGACACGACATTATAAATTAGATTATAGATGCAATACAATTAATTATGAGATTAAGATGTATAGTTATGTTAATGAAAGATTGATATTAAAAAAAAATACTAAATTGTATATATAATACATAAAGTATAATGATCGGTTAGTTGAATTTAAAAATTAAATTCAAAAAAATAACCAATTAATTATATAGTATTTAAAAGAAATTTAAAATTTAGATTAAAAAAGGTGAATTTTTAATATAAGACTACGCGTATACACATTTATATAATTATTATTGGTTACTTATGGAGTTTCAAGGAAGAATTAACTATAAAATTATAAATAATACGTAACTAAAATCATATAACATATATATATATATATATAGGCTAGCGTTCAAATAGAAACCAACCTTAGAATAGAAATTAAAAACCTACACTAAATAAATTATATTTCATTTATTTTAATGGCCCCGCTAGGGGCACCTTCACAAAAAACTTATAAAATTCTTGGCTCTATTTAACAAAAATATAAAAAAAAAATTAAAAAAATAAAAAAGTTACTGTTCACGTGCCACGTCATCACGTGAACAGTAACTTTTTTTTAAAATTTTTTTTTTATTATTTTTTTGTTGAATAGAGCCAATAATTTTAAACGTTTTTTGTATTGGGGTACTCCTAATTTGGTCATTAGATTAGCTTGAAATATTTAATTTAGGTTTAGTTTCTAGTTTCTATTCTAAGTTAGTTTCTATTAGAACAAGACCATATATATATATATACATACGTTTATATAATTGTTATTGGTTACTTGTGGAGTTTAAAAGAAGAATTAACAATAAAATTATAAATAATGCATAACTAAATCATTGATCATATATTTCATATTATCGTTCAATTTGTAAGAAAAAAATATATATAAGTCATGTGTTTTCTATGAATACATGTATCATTATCAATATCAACACTAACAACACATCGCTAACACCACTATCACCATCACGGCCATACCACCACCACATCACCACCACCACACACAATCGCTAGAATCACGAGTGAAATCACTAAATTTTTACTGCAATCAAATCAATATCAGGCTCTACACCACTAAAAATCAAAATGATAGTAGAATGACCGAACATTCAACTTAAATCACTAAAATTTGAATCCAAATCACTAAAATTTTGAACGTAATTACCAAAATTTCCAAAATCTGAAAATCTAATAGTGTTCGAAGGTGCTGGTATGACGGTGGTAGAGTGGGTGAATGGGCTTTATAAACTCGGATCTTATGTGAGAGGATGAAAAGTGAGATGAATGAGCGATCGGAGGTGTAGGGTGGTTGGAATTCGTGACAAACGTGTTTACAAGTTATTTCTAGACTGTTGGTCAATTTGGTGACATTAAAGAATTGTCGAGTGATAATAGTTTATAGATGTATACACACAATGTATCATACTTCAAATATTTTATTAAATGTATCACACTTTTTACCTATTATATTTCAAAAATTACGAATCATCTATCTTAATAATCATAACAATTAAATTAGACGAATTTAAATGGTGCTCGTGCTTTGCACGAGCTATCATGCTAGTTAATCATTTATATATGATTGTCATTCACCAATTAATCCCTCAAATACCTCCTCGCCAATTAATCATTCTTTTAACTACCTCCAATCAAGAAATAACATACACATTTAGTCAAACCAGCCCATAAATTCACCATCAAACCCACCCTATGCAATATAATTATATAGAAGATTATTGACTTAACCATACAACTAATTAAAGGCGTATAAAGTTGGCAATTAAATCACAATAAAAGACACTAATTATGACATAAATAATCATTACTCAAAATAAATTGAAAACTTAATAATGCCAATCAATTATAATAAGTGTAAATAATACAGAAAAACAAAATTACTGAAGTGCCCTCATCTTCTCCAAACACCCAACTAATGACTTAATCGAAAACAGAAATCATGAATAATCCATTATACACAACAATTAGATAATTGGTCAAATATGATAATCACGGCAAAAACAAGATAGAGCAAGATTTGATTCAAAAACAAGAAAATGCATATATTTTAAATGTTTATATGAATAATTCACCTAATTTAATTTAAGAGGTTACCTGAGCGCATGGTGTGATACACATGGGTCTTACCTGAGTCGACTGGGGTGACACGGAAAATCTATAGACGCCCATTTCTGAGCAGTGATAACAAGAACTCAACTATTTAACAGACTCGGCGATCTCGAGGCCGATACCATCGCCAGGGAAAAAAATGGCAGTGATGAGATCGAAGGAATTAAGAAGAGAAATATTATTTCTAGCAATAAAGAAATGAGAGAGGAGGGAGGGAGGGAGGGAGGGAGAGAGGGAGATATGGGAGAGATAAAGAGGGGGAGAGATAAGAAACAAACCTCTAGAAAGAATCTCAAAACATATCTAGAAAGATAATTTAAGTTCTAAAGATATCATAATTATCCATATTTTAAATTGTCCATTAATTATGCATTACACGATTGCGTGTTCATGTATACGTATTATCTTCGTGCGTATTCTTTATTGGCCAATTCAAACAATAGACTACCACACACATATATACATACAAGTCTTGTATATACATTAGACTTATGCGTAGTGTTATAGGGAGAATATTGTATAAAAATATTTTGGAGGTTGCTGGATTTATGGAGCAAAATATAGATATTCTGCTAAGAACACGAAGAACACGGAGGAGATTTGTAACTGTTTGTGGCTGATCTTGTCTATTGATATTCAGTGGTGAACTATTTCTCAGACTTTACAAGATGCCTACGTACCCTATTTATAGGGATCAAGCCATACGTAGTTCTCTTAGAGAAGAAGTTATCTAGACGGGCTAGGGTTTTTATGGGCTCGGCTTGGCCCAAATCCACTAGTCGTCTCCTTGGGCAGATGTATTCTACCCATTTATACTGTTCATGACCCATGACCCATTAAAGGATACCCATGGCTAACATGATACTATATTTATCATTACTGGCGAAGCTGACTAGATGGCCTCGTATGCGACCTCGCTGGGCTAGTCATGCGAGGCGATCCACACTGTATGGAGATAATCGTACTCACGAGACCTCGCTGGGCCTGACCGTAAGCCTTCGTAATAAATATGCTCTAGGCCACGCTGGACCTCTAGGCCTCGCTGGACCTCGCGGACCGCGACCCCGCCTCTTAGGGCTCGCTGGCGATCTTGCTCTATAGAATAATGTCATGAACCTCCCTGTGATGGCGGACTTTTAATGACCCATTCCTCATTCCTAGGCCCATTATGTGTTATATACTGATATTCTAGCCCATTAGGCCTGTTTAGGACTTACGCCAAATTCGGGCATAACAACTACCCCCGAGTCCATATTGCACTTAAAAATGCGATGTGGACTCAAAGAATATCTTCCCATAGACTTTAATGTGAGGCCAAGGCCCATTATCAATTACTCCTTTGGGCTCTCATCGCAGGCCCAATAAACTCGAATAGTTGCTAACAGCTGTCGCGTCTCGAATTCTGCTCATGGCTACTGAGATGATGACACGTGTCACATATCCTTCTCTCTCCTAACCACTATATAATCTCCAAATTTCAAATCATTTGTCACTTTCCTTATTAACATTATACCGAAGTGCTGCCATTTTGCTCCCGGATCAAACAAAGACCCAGCTCGCTGTCAATTAAGAACGACCTCAAGTTTTCTCAAGATCTTCATCGTTTCTTCATCAAAAAGTATGTCTCTCTCTCTTGTTCTTCATTTGAATGCATGTGTAGCTTATAATTTCGCATATATTTGCTGATAATTGCATGCGATGCAAGCAATTTTAACTGCGACCCTACACCCTTAATTTCATGTTGCGAGCCTTGCCTCGCTAGACTAGAGAACGCGATCCCTTTAGTAAATAGATATACGACCCCAAAAATAGAGTAGCTGCGTGACCCCCTATTCCTTGTGCGTGGAATGAGAATACTTAGAGCCTTCTATTAAATCTTTTCTTCTTTTATCCCCTTTGATATTCTGTAAGTGCACACACTAATAATTCACCATCTTTTCAGATGTCTAACAGCGATAGCTCGAGGACTCCTTCACCTCTCTCACACATATCTATCAGCGAACAAGCTACTGCGAATATTGCCAAGGCTGCAAGTTCGAGTGATGGCTCGTTCAAGTTATACCTAGACCCTCTATGGTCATAGAAAGAGTATACTAGGGATACCCCATTAGATTCTTGGAGAACGAGGCGACCCTCCATCTCGCAACACCAGTCCGTTGACATTCCTTCCGGTTCACAAAACCATCCATCCACCAACATACCTTCCTCTGTTCAGGGTGAAGTTGATAAATTACTGAAGAAGGGACAAGAACTTTTTGCCAGCGTCCCAAAACTCCTATCTCCCTTAGATAAACATCTCCTCCCTACGAGCCCTATACTTCTTTCCAGTAGCTCTTCAACAAACTCACTTGGCCATGCATACTACGAGGCCGAAGGTGGAGCCGATAACGAGGTGGACTCCGATGATTCAGATTATGAAGAACCTTCCTCTGATGATGGTGGCCTTGACGAGGTGGCCAGAGTTGTTAATTTTGAAGATTACGACTATATTCCTGAAGCTTCTCCTCGGCCCTACATACCGACCCCTCAACCCGAGCTGGAGGGCGTCATCTATATTGGGGGACCTCGCCCTGAGGACATTGAAGAGGGCTCGAAAGTGAAACCAGGTCAGCCTCGCATCCTAGGATGTAGAGATCTATCCACATCTCTTGATGCCGAATCCTTGAAAAAAGTAGTTGATACATACAGACCGGAGGGCAAGATTATTCTACCAAAGGCCTCGATGCGATGCTATCGCTTTAACTATATAGAAAATGGAGGAAGAGTGCCTCGGATGGTGTTATCGTCTGCGATGATGAAAATTGGTGTCTCTTCGCCGCTACATCCCTTCATCAGAGATGTATGCGAGACCTACCACCTTGCTCCCATCCAGATTAATCGCAACGGGTACAGAGCAATGATAGCCCTCTACATTCTCTACCATAAGTTAGGGTACCCCAAACTCGATGCGAGTACTATGGGATACTTTCTGCAATTGAAGAGATGCGGGCCATCAGACTTTCGATATGTTTATTTCTCGGTCTGGCCAGAATTCAACAAGAAAGAACTCTATTACGGCGGTCCAAGCAATGCGGGCTCGTGGAAAGGACCCTATTTGTATATCCACGAGGTGCCTCGAATCAAGACTTCCTTTAACTACCTCCCAGGTATAAAGCTGTCCCTACAATTCCACTTCACTTCCTCTTTTCTTTTTATACTTTGACTCATCACCTTATGAGATCGCAGTTGGTCAAGTGCGGAGATCATGCTCGCTAAGTTTCTTTCCCACTTGGTCAAAGACACTAATGGACCTTCCTTCAGATGAGGCGGTGTTACGACCAACTCAACACGCAAGTGCACGTGATCTCAAGTAATACAGATAGCAAATAAGGTTCGTTCCTACAGGGACTCGTTGTATTGTCTAGCTAATTCACTCACCAATGTATGATTGTTTTCCGATGCTAAAACAAATAAGAAGTGGATTGTTATTATCACTAAAATTTATCTAAGAAATTTAACTAATTATCAACTACTTAACTGAGATTTATGTCGAATTACTATTGCAAATAAAACATGGGAATTTAGTTTCTTTAAACAATCCATCTAAAGTCTCCAAATCTCTAGCCTTGTTCATGTGATTTATTAACACCTGATCGAACACACAAAACTGATATAAGCCAACTTCCGTTAAACAAATACCATCCTAAACAATATTCACAATAAAGATAGAAATCATTTAGTCTCCCGATTATGCCAAGTCTTCATATGTCTATAAAGAATAAAACATAATGGTTAAAGTGCAAGCATTCAATTGATCACATAGTCGTCATAAAACGATTAGAGTTATGACACTAATTACGAATGACAATTATCACGCATAAACCTACGCTAACATGGCGAGTTCTAAACTCTTATTTCCACTTTCGCTTCAACAAGAATTAACACACAATTACAGGAGTTAGCTACTCTCCTATAACGAATTAAATCAACCATGATAGGATATCACATCAATCACACTAAGGCATCGAGAAGATTCAACACATAGAATTCATGAATAATTCCACTAAACCCCCATGACAACGAATTAGTTCATAATCGAACTATTCATCATCATGGGTTCCAATGAAAACATGACTCTAAAATAAACAAGTAATTAAAATAGAGAAGAAGAAGAATAAGGTTTAGAATTAATCCCCACAATCGAAGAGTACAAAGGTTCAAGAATAGCTTGGAAGAATTTCTTCTCCTTTTTTCTCCTCTTCAAAACCCTAGGTTATATCCAACGTGCGTGTATCTGTTTACAAGGGTTGGATGATGATATATAAAACACGTTTCCTACTCTTGCCCAATAATAAAAAATACCTAAAATACAACTAGGAAACGATTTTAATGTCAAAAAACACTTAAAATACAATTTCAGATCGAATAAGGGCAAAACTGGAAAATCAGCACGTCCCCGAGCACTTTGCTCAAGAACTGGCGCACTCTGCTCGGACCAAATCTGCTCATCCCGAGCACTTTGCTCAAAACTGGCGCAGTTTGCTCGGGCCAAATCTGGTCCCGTTCTTTTCTCCTTCGTTTTTCAGCTTTTTCTCCTTCGTTTTTGCTCCGTTTGCTCCCGTTCTTTTTGCATTCTCTTCCGTTTTCAATCCTCTATGCTTGGAATCCTCATGGTGAACCATAACAAGACTCCATTCTATATCATTAAGCCCGAATCCAACTCCAAAAGCAACGGAAACAACGATCGTAATCAACATTATTCCAACCCTGCACAATTAAACAAACACATCAAAACTACCAAAATCTTGAGGTCAAAACAATCAATTTAAGCCGAATTAGAATGTTCCAAGTGGATATAAAATCCACTTATCACACCCCCAAACTTAAACTGATGCTTGTCCTCAAGCATATACAATTACAACTAACTAACTAATTAGTACCACTTCCGTAGGTGATCACGGTTGCATTTGGCATATGCAACAAGCCCTTTAAACCCCTAGGCAGCCCTAGTGGACGAGTAAGGTCTCGTGAGGGCCTATAGTGAATGTACCCACAAAATCCATTGAAATGCAATGCATGAATGCAACTACTATGAAAATGCAAGATCCCCTTCAAACTCACCAAAACCAACTAACAAGCAAATATCTCAATGAACGTAACAAATCCAAGCAGAGCTCGACTAAGTCCCCGTATACTAACAATACATGAACAGAAACGTGCGTGTGTGCAATGCTCATCAGAAATACCCCCAGAACTAGGTCAAAAATCATACATGCTTTCCGTCAAGACAATCACAAGTTTATAACTAGAATAGACTGTAGACACTCCATAGCCTAGGAACACCTCCACCCTCATCCAAGGTAGACAGAAACTCATGCTTTATTACTATACTACGACACTACATGTACAATACGCATGCTTATTTAACCGTGCAATGAATGAGACCCCAAAAGGCTTATACAATAATACCCATGTAGCGAGTGTTAGGTCAGCAGGATCCCAGACTATAAAGCCTTAGGTCACTAGGACTAAGTCCCCTCAGACTTAATTACTCGAGTATTAAAGAGCTCACTCTGGTTAATTTTGCATTTAAATTATTTACATGACTCTTTTTTTTTTCTTTCTTTTTTTCTTTTATATTTTTTTCTTTTTTTTTTTTTTTTTTTTTTTTTTTTAAGATCTGGAATGAGCTTTTCTCATTTCCAACCCTAGACTACTCATATAAATATGAGCTGGCTACTAGCCAATTGACGCCTAGCCATTATTGACACATATTAACAACTAGCATGAAAATTCCTGGTTTCCCCCAAACTTAGACTTTAATGTTCCTACGCTATAAAGGGAATAACGAAAATTCTAAATATAAACAAGTGATTAAATCTCAAAACATCCCACAGGCATGACCCTAACCTAGCCCAAAAGCACCCCAATGAGACTGTGTAATAGATTTTGTTTCCGTAACATGCAAGTCAATTCCATGGAAACTATAAATCAACCCTCTATTCATCATCATCACACCCAAATCAACATCCACCTATCAATCAGAATCAGTTCGTCCTAAGGGATCATGAAATATGCATGCCATGAAAATGCAACTAAATGAAAACTCACATGGTATACGAAAATAAAACAAAATGTCCTATATGAACAAACGTAGATAATACGAACATAACAATTATGCATGAACTATCACTACTATGCAATATGATATCCTATATGACCACAAAATACAACAAAACATACAACTACTATCCCCCAAATCACCCCCAAACTTAAAAATTGCAATGTCCTCATTGAAGGTAAATTAAAAGGGTACAAGAGATACTCCCCTACTCGGGTGGTGTGTCTGGTGGTGGATAGACGTGGAGGCTCCAACACAACTGTTGTTTTATTCAAAAGCATGAAATCATGGGTTGCCTCCCACGAAGCGCCTTTCTTTAACGTCTTTAGCTAGACTTGGCCACGATTTTCCCCTTGAAAAATTTCTGCACCGTATCTCTATAAGGCCATTTAATGATCTTTTCTGGAGCAACGTCATTGACGACAAGCTTTACCCGTATTCGCTCCTCACAAGATCTCTTAACAACATTCTCCCGCCTACCTGAAAAGTTAGCAGCAATAACAATAGCAAGCAAAGGATTTGAATTACAAGAAACATACCCCAGGTGAACTAGCAATGTTTTGAGCTCGAGTTCGGGAGCTCCTTCAAATGATGGCTTAAGGCGCACCTGAGAATTCCAGAGATCTTCCACTCCAAGCAACTTATGTGGAATACGTAGCCCCATTAACCAAGGCACTGTAATCCTCAGTTGGCCATGCTTTGCCTTCTCCTTCTCCGTGTCATACTTTTTACTCTGCCCTGCATCAACCAATTTCAAGCTAAAACACTCCTCATCCTCCGCCGGCAAATTCATGGGTAGAGTTTGCTTCTGAAGCCTTTGTGGATATGGAGGAGGAAAATCGATTTGGATGTTCTCTGTAGTCTTCTCCGGAGTAGATTTGTCAACAGGAGTGATGCTCTTTTCCTCTTCGGCCTCCAGCTGGTCGAAGTCAGATTGCAACGGAGCGGCATTCAACAACTGAACATGCTCTTCTAATTCATCATCTTCCACACTGAGACACTCTTCATCCTTCGAAGGAAATAGCATAGCCACTTGAGCCTTGGAATTTTCTTGATCTTGGGCTGATTCTTCAAAATTTTCAGATTGCAAAGGAAGTGGTTGCGGCTGATTATTCAGAATCGAATTTTCTGGACATTCTGAATTTTCTGATTGGTTTGCCTCCGACTCTGCTTCCTTATCAGCTTCATGTTCTGCTTCTTCCCCATCTTTGCCCTCAGACTCTCCTTCATGAACTACGATCATGGTCTCACCCGTGGCTAAGAAAGGCCAGTCAAGACTGATAGGAAGGTTCTTGTCCTCCTCCTCTACAGCTAGGCCTTCGGTGTCACTTGCAATTTGATTCAATGTTTTTAATGCATTTGCAATTTGACCAATCTGATCTCCTATTCTCTGGAGAGACAATGCATTGCTTTTAGCCATCAACCTCAATTCTTCTAATTCAGCTTCTTCAGTCGACTGTTGGATAGACCAAGTCTGAAATTGTAGCTGTTGAAATTCAGGAGGTTGAAAGTGTTGATGCACTGGGGCATACTGATGCTGAAATTGTTGCCCCTGTTGCTGCTGAATTCCCCCTGGATTGTATGGCTCATCTTCAAACTGCTGATTTTGGAGCGGGTAGGATGGATATTGGAATTGCTCCATACCACTCTGATTGTAGTCCCAGCTGAAATTTGGCCGGTTTCTGTTATACTCACATTGATGAGTGTAATGTCCACCTGCACACAGCTCACAAACAATTACGAATTCCTGCTCCCAATAATCCATCTAATAAAAAGAAAAAAAAACGTCCGAGTCAGTGAATTTAACCCAAATTGATGACAAGATCATAAACTAAACAAACAATGAACCGAGTCCCCGGCAGCGGCGCCAAAAACTTGTTACGACCAACTCAACACGCAAGTGCACGTGATCTCAAGTAATACAGATAGCAAATAAGGTTCGTTCCTACAGGGACTCGTTGTATTGTCTAGCTAATTCACTCACCAATGTATGATTGTTTTCCGATGCTAAAACAAATAAGAAGTGGATTGTTATTATCACTAAAATTTATCTAAGAAATTTAACTAATTATCAACTACTTAACTGAGATTTATGTCGAATTACTATTGCAAATAAAACATGGGAATTTAGTTTCTTTAAACAATCCATCTAAAGTCTCCAAATCTCTAGCCTTGTTCATGTGATTTATTAACACCTGATCGAACACACAAAACTGATATAAGCCAACTTCCGTTAAACAAATACCATCCTAAACAATATCCACAATAAAGATAGAAATCATTTAGTCTCCCGATTATGCCAAGTCTTCATATGTCTATAAAGAATAAAACATAATGGTTAAAGTGCAAGCATTCAATTGATCACATAGTCGTCATAAAACGATTAGAGTTATGACACTAATTACGAATGACAATTATCACGCATAAACCTACGCTAACATGGCGAGTTCTAAACTCTTATTTCCACTTTCGCTTCAACAAGAATTAACACACAATTACAGGAGTTAGCTACTCTCCTATAACGAATTAAATCAACCATGATAGGATATCACATCAATCACACTAAGGCATCGAGAAGATTCAACACATAGAATTCATGAATAATTCCACTAAACCCCCATGACAACGAATTAGTTCATAATCGAACTATTCATCATCATGGGTTCCAATGAAAACATGACTCTAAAATAAACAAGTAATTAAAATAGAGAAGAAGAAGAATAAGGTTTAGAATTAATCCCCACAATCGAAGAGTACAAAGGTTCAAGAATAGCTTGGAAGAATTTCTTCTCCTTTTTTCTCCTCTTCAAAACCCTAGGTTATATCCAACGTGCGTGTATCTGTTTACAAGGGTTGGATGATGATATATAAAACACGTTTCCTACTCTTGCCCAATAATAAAAAATACCTAAAATACAACTAGGAAACGATTTTAATGTCAAAAAACACTTAAAATACAATTTCAGATCGAATAAGGGCAAAACTGGAAAATCAGCACGTCCCCGAGCACTTTGCTCAAGAACTGGCGCACTCTGCTCGGACCAAATCTGCTCATCCCGAGCACTTTGCTCAAAACTGGCGCAGTTTGCTCGGGCCAAATCTGGTCCCGTTCTTTTCTCCTTCGTTTTTCAGCTTTTTCTCCTTCGTTTTTGCTCCGTTTGCTCCCGTTCTTTTTGCATTCTCTTCCGTTTTCAATCCTCTATGCTTGGAATCCTCATGGTGAACCATAACAAGACTCCATTCTATATCATTAAGCCCGAATCCAACTCCAAAAGCAACGGAAACAACGATCGTAATCAACATTATTCCAACCCTGCACAATTAAACAAACACATCAAAACTACCAAAATCTTGAGGTCAAAACAATCAATTTAAGCCGAATTAGAATGTTCCAAGTGGATATAAAATCCACTTATCAGGCGGGTTTCTCCTTCGACCCCCCTTATCCATAGTAGTCGCCTCCTCGCTCCAATCCGGGTTCGTTTGGTCTATTACTACATCATCAAAGTCCCCTATTAACTGCTTGGTGGGGCCTTTACTACCCCCTGTCCTCGCATTCCTCTTGAAACCTCTAGAGCTGTGTCGATTCTCCATCTTAGCCACCCTACCCTGTACCTCCATCATTTGATCACCGAGGCCCTTTAGAAATGACATGACTTCTCCAGTCAAGGCCACTTGTTGGACAACAGGGGGTGTTTTCTCCTTCTCGAATCCTTCCTTGGTCCCCTCTTCCACCGCCTCCCTTTTGCGACCCCGGGGTTTCCCCCACTCCATTTTTCTTCTTGTTCGATTTAGTCATTGTTCTCCCAACTCAATGACTTGCCCTCCTTCTAGCGCCAAATGTTATAGGGAGAATATTGTATAACAATATTTTGGAGGTTGCTGGATTTATGGAGCAAAATACAGATATTCTGCTAAGAACACGGAGGAGATTTGTAACTATTTGTGGCTGATCTTGTCTATTGATATTCAGTGGTGAACTGTTTCTCAGACTTTACAAGATGCCTACGTACCTTATTTATAGGGATCAAGCCATACGTAGTTCTCTTAGAGAAGAAGTTATCTGAACGGGCTAGGGTTTCTATGGGCTCGGCTTGGCCCAAATCCACTAGTCGTCCTTGGGCTGATGTATTCTACCCATTTATACTATTCATGACCCATGACCCATTAAAGGATACCCATGGCTAACATGATACTATATTTATCATTACT
This sequence comes from Kitagawia praeruptora, assembly GCA_037693485.1. NCBI lineage: Eukaryota > Viridiplantae > Streptophyta > Magnoliopsida > Apiales > Apiaceae > Kitagawia > Kitagawia praeruptora. The sequence goes on along the minus strand of CM075352.1, from coordinate 98,533,326 downwards.
GGCGAAGCTGACTAGATGGCCTCGCATGCGACCTCGCTGGGCTAGTCATGCGAGGCGATCCACGCTGTATGGAGATAACCGTACTCACGCGACCTCGATGGGCCTGACCGTAAGCCTTCGTAATAAATATGCTCTAGGCCACGCTGGACCTCTAGGCCTCGCTGGACCTCGCGGACCGTGACCCCGCCTCTTAGGGCTCGCTGGCGATCTTGCTCTACAGAATAATGTCATGAACCTCCCTGATGGCGGACTTTTAATGACCCATTCCTCATTCCTAGGCCCATTATGTGTTATATACTGATATTCTAGCCCATTAGACCTGTTTAAGACTTATGCAAAATTCGGGCATAACACGTAGTATACCCACGGACCACGCATTGTAGACATGCGTGGAGCTTGATACGCATCTTTCCCATGTATGATTAGTTCAACTAATTTTTTTACTTGTTTTAGTTAACCTGAGTACACATTTAGCACATGCGGATAGAGTGACTATGCTTTAAGCTCACGCATATAGAATGACCACGCATTACATATTTGCGTGTGCGACTCATTTATTTAAATTAACTTAAAATGTTACTTTAAGTAGTGTTACTTCTTTTTTTTTTTGGTAAATATGTATTTGCAAACATTATTAAAAAACTTATAATCAAAAGGTCAATTCAAATTGTATTTTCTTGCTGAGTCCGGCGGCCTGATTTTTAAAAATCGGGGCCAACCCCGATTTTTTAAAAATCAAGATAAATACAACCTTAAACCCTAAATCCTAAGTATGTATACGATTTATTCATCATTCTGAATATTTCTAAAACCTAAAATGGAAATGTTGAACCCTAAAAATTAATTGTTAAACCCCTAAGGAAATATAGATAAAATTTAAAAATTGAATATATTTTTTTTGTCTCAAATAAAAACTGTTTAACCCCAAAACTTAAATATTGAACCCCTACCCATATAAAAATATAATCACCCTGCTGACTTAACTACACATTTTTTATCATTTTGCATTGCATTTACTGTATAAACTGATACGCATTATATACAATGTATTCAATGCATCAAAAGGGTACGCATTGTATATATGCGTATTCAATGGATAAAAAGAACGGTATCTTCTACCGCCAGGTATTTTGGGCAACTTGCTTTCATAAAATATATATTTTGATCCATATCTCTCTAATGTTTATACAATAAAAATTCATTTCATTTTAAACAATATGCTTAAATGTTTCATGAACTACCTGATAATATTTGATAATTAGAATGATAAAATGAATTTCATGCGAGGTATATATGGCGTTACAAACAGTTGAGAAATTATGAATTACAACATGTCACTACGTCATAATGCCAATTTGATATTACGTTGCATTTTCGGGCGAATTTGAAGAGAGTAAAAATTAGTAATGAACCTCGATAAATAAATGTTCGATAAATAAATAAGCTCTTAAATGAATAATTTTTTTTGATCTTTGAGAAAATGGGGTAAACGAATAATCTTGCTAAGTGCATTAATAAATAAATTGTATTGAAATCTTTAAAGATCCTATCTAAACAATTTTTTTTGATCTTGGGAGAATCGAGTAAATGAATAATCTTCCTAAATGCATTATAAAATAAATTGTATTGAAATCTTTAAAGGCCTTTTATAAACATATATGGATATTCATTATAGTGGATGTAATATATCTTTTTATGATATATGTCATATAGTCGAAAAGAATTGTAAATTCACATATATTTCAATAAATTCTAAGTATTTTACTCATACGATCTTATAAATAGTCTCAAATATGTTAAAATAGTTAGAGTTTATACAAACAACCCAAGTATGTATATTATTGATGTAAAGAAAATATATGATAAAAACTTTATATATTCTGTACTAAAAAAAACTTATATTTTCAACTATTATCTCCTAGATACATTCGAATAGTGAATTTTAAAACACTATTGTCATAAGAAAATAATATAAATTGACTATCTAAATGAATAAATATTCATTTATCGATACTTAAATAAAATATTAATTTATCGATAATTAAATAAAATATTCACTTTTTGATAAATAAATAAATTCGTTAAATGATTAAACTTTCTTGGTCACGAGTGTATTCCTTTATCAAGGTTATACTATACCATTGACCAAGAACAATTGATATAGAAATGCTTCTATCAACATATTCCTAATGTCTGCTATTATTGTATTTTGAAAATTACTGCTTTTATCCTTCCTTTTTTTTAATCTTCTTTATTTCTTTGATGCCCTTTTTTGTCATTACACAGGAAAATTACTGTTTTCATCCTTTATTTTTTTAATCTTCTCTATTTCTTTGATGTCACTTTTTGTCATTACACAGCATTTGGACCGACCCAATTTAGATTGGATCGACCCAAATCAAAATCTATACTATTTTTTATCATTACACAACATTTGGATCGACCCAATTGGATTGACCCAAATCTAAACCTCTACTATTATCCTTCATTTTTTTTATTAATAATATAATTAATGATAATTAGCCGATTGCCTTTTTCAATTAAAAGATGTTTACTTATAATTTATATGATATCACCTTTTATAAATACCTAAAATATCATATTTTCCAAACAATAATTTATTTCTCTCTAATCATCATTTGGAGCGATTCAATTGGATCAACTCAAATCTAAACCTCTACTATTATCCTTCATTTTTTATTAATAATATAATTAATGATAATTAGCTGATTGCCTTTTTCAATTAAAAGATGTTTACTTATAATTGATGATATTACCTTTTATAAATACCTAAAATATTATATCTTCCAATCAATAATTTTTTTCTCTAATTAAAACACGTTGACTTTTAATTTAAAACATAATATTGTAATAATTAATACATACCCAAAAATATGACATCATATTTTCTAACCACTAACAAAATATAATAAAAATTCGTATACAACGAATAATATCCGTTAGATTTTTAGTTAAAAATTAGATTTGTTAGATCTAATGATTAAATATATTACATGATTAAATTTATTTACTAAAAACATACCCAAAAATATGACATCATATCTTCTAACCACTAACAAAATATAATAAAAATTCGTATACAACGAATAATATCCGTTAGATTTTTAGTTAAAAATTAGAACAATTAGATCTAATGATTAAATGTATTACATGATTAAATTTATTTACTAAAATTTCAAGGTTCGAATTTTTATAAATACCTAAAATATCATATCTTCCAATCAATAATTTTTTATAAATACATAAAATATCATATCTTCCAATCAATAATTTTTTTCTCTCTAATTAAAACACGTTGACTTTTAATTTAAAACATAATATTGCAATAATTAATACATACCCAAAAATATGACATCATATCTTCTAACCACTAACAAAATATAATAAAAATTCGTATACAACGAATAATATTCGTTAGATTTTTAGTTAAAAATTAGAATTGTTAGATCTAATGATTAAATATATTACATGATTAAATTTATTTACTAATTGCATACCCAAAAATATGACATCATATCTTCTGACCACTAACAAAAGATAATAAAAATTCGTATACAATGAATAATATCCGTTAGATTTTTAGTTAAAATTAGAACTGTTAGATCTAATGATTAAATATGTTACATGATTATATTTATTTACTAAAATTTCAAGGTTCGAATTCCGTCAACGATACTATTATCCTTCATTTTCTTAATCTTCTTTATTCCTTTGATGCCCCTTTTTACCATTACACAGCATTTGGAGCGACCCAATTTAGATTGGATCGACCCAAATCTAAACATATACTATTTTTTGTCATTACACAACATTTGGAGTAACCCAATTGGATCGACCCAAATCTAAACTTCTACTATTATCCTTGATTTTTTTTATCTTTCTTTATTTCTTTGATTCTCCTTTTTATCATTACTCAAATCTATCTCTGTCATTTTTCACCTTCAAGTCCAAGCCGCTCAAATCTTCACACTGCTGGATTTTGACGCATGTTTGCACTTTTCAGATTTGAAAGCTGGGCTTTTCACCAAATTAACATCTCAACCCCCTGAAGTAGGGTTAAGGTATGTGTACTAGACCTCCGTACGGGTCATATATGTTTGGTTCCGGTTTTTAGTTTGGCCATAAGAGTTAAGTTTTTATTGATTTCACAGTATTAAAAATTAGACAGGATAATATTTGTTTGGTTTTGATTTTGGTTTAGAATTTAAGAATTAAAGTTTTAATGAATTACCCGATGTTATAATAATATACAGGACACCAGAAAGGTACCTATAAAATATTTGCTTGGCCTTTCAATTTTCGATTTTACATGTCATAATAACAAAGGTAGTTGGAAAGATTACTAGTTAATAACATTGACACAGTACAGACCATGTTATTTGTAAATAATCTTGGGACTCAATTTGATACTTATAGACATTATTTTGTTTTCAAGCAAGTTTATGTTCTTTATGGATTTGTTCAACTTAAGGTTCATGGGGTAGACATGCTACGTACCAGAAGGTCTTATGGAATAGCATACTTTTTATCGGATGTCTCCGAAGGGACTATGGAATAGCATACTTAGAAGCTCAGACCCACGTCACAAGCCTCACCCTCTGGGTTAGACAACATTGCTCTTATTTATGTTCTAAATATCTTCTTTACTCGCGTTCAATTTCACTTCATATATGATCTCATATTTAGCACTTTCACTTGAGCTCCATATTAAAATATAAAAGCACTAACTTTTCCCTTTTTTAGTTTAGTTGGCTTTTTGAGAGAGAATAGGTAGTGGAAAATGTGATTGTTATAATTTGTAATCATACATTATTTGAAGATAAAAGTGAATAAGTGAGCTTCTTGCGGAGACCTGTGTTTTTGGTAAACAGTATTATCCTTAATTTTTTTAATCTTCTTTATTTCTTTAATGCCCCTTTTTGTCATTACCCAGCATTTGGAGCGACCCAATTTATATTGGAACAAAAAATTCTATTATGATATTGTACTTATTTTCAGTAATGTTGTAGTACTACGATTGCACCTCCAGCCTTTCTCTTCTCCTCCAGCTACATAATTTTAAATATTGAAAACAAAATACAATACAAGAAGAAGTTTGCATTTATAAATATAGATTACAAGCAGAGAGAGATGTTTAGTTACAGATAGACTACATAGCAACAACATAAGTAATAAAAAGAAAGATGTTAGTTACAGATAGACTACATAGCAGCAACATAAGTGATAAAAAGAAAGATGGTCCACATGATGATCAAGCTAATGATGTATTGAAGTAATTAACAAGCCTGAACCACATAAGCAACTTCCATTTTATAGGTATTGTTTATCATAACGTGAATATTTTATAGGTATTGATCACAAAACAATTAACAACCCATCAAAATAAGAGTTTAAAAATATATTCAAATTCAAATTATTATATTCGTTTTAATAAGAACATACTTTTAATATAATAAAGTCAATAAAATAAAAATTCAACAATTTCAGAAAGCGAGAGCCATGGTGAAAGACCTTAATTTGAACATAAACTATAAATCTACTTGAATATTTATCTGATATTTTGGCTTGCTTATTTAATTGTATAATTTAATTATTTAAAAAAAGAATCTATATTAATAATATATATACACTGTATTTTCATACATGAATTTACTAATACAGTTTAATGGACACGCTCTGGTGAGAATGAGAACAGTGAGAACACACATATTCACTACATTTCAAGCTATTTTAAAGGGCCCCACAAGGGGCATCTTCACAAAAAAAGTCTTATAATTCTACCCTCTATCCATTCATAAAACAAATTAGCAAAAAAAATTAAAATGAGAACAGTGAGAACACACATATTCGCTACATTTCAAGCTATTTTAAAGGGCCCCGCTAGGGGCATCTTCACACAAAAATCTTATAATTCTACCCTCTATCCATTCATAAAAAAAATTAATAAAAATAATTAAAAATTGCTTGAAATGTGGTCTCATTGTTCTCCAACATTTACATATTATATTAACTATGAGGTCTCATAGTTAATATAATATGTTCTTGATATTATATGAGGTTTAATGTTTTAGAGCTATTGGGGGTGAAGGGATTATCATTTCCGCATTTGAATAATGAAGACAATTTATTATTGTTTTCAATTAGAGAACAATATTTGTAAAAATATTTATTACTTTTATTGCAGATTTTGATGGATTAAATAAATTTTCAACATTGTTAAATAGTATGCTACTTTTTTACATAAATTTTAGCATATCATTATTTTATTAAATACTTATGTAACTGTATATAATATCTTTCTAAGAATTGATTATTTATATAATTGCATACAATATCTTTTTGAGAAATCAATCAAATTTGTTAAAATTTTGGTATTGTCAATTTAAATTAAATAAGATGTTTTAAGAAATCAATCAAATTTGTTAAATTTTGGGTATTATCATTTTAAATTAAATAAGATGCCGTGTACGAATTACGGGCAAAATGCTAGTTTATAATAATCTATACTAATAATTAGTAAATAGATAAAGTTCTACGGAGATAATATACATTCTGTACATAAAATATTTCATATTTTATTATTTTGTAAAACGTGCTCCGAAAAGATCATTATTTCATTAAAATGTTTAAAATTATGTATCTTTTCATTAAAAATCTTGAAAATTTTCTGCAAGCATAGCATATTTACATTCTGCATTGAAAACATGATCGTTAAGAATTATAACAAAATAGTAATTTTCATTAACATTCTTTGTAAAATAATACGTTTTATAATATTTTATTTCCAAAACATAAATAGTCATCAAAATCTGCAATAAAATGGTGATCTTCATAAAAATTTACTTTATATAATAAAAATAGGAGCAGGTCAATTGATTAAATTAGTTATCAATTAATCAACAAAAGAATTATTAGATAAATTAACAAAATTGGTCCATATTCATTTGGTTCAAATTTTACTCCAATCATATTCCTAGACAATCATATTCCTAGACGTAAGATAGGAATTTACATAATAGATTAAGTTGTGCTATATAAAATTATGACATACTCTTTTTCATTTTAAAATACTAAACATAATTTCATTTACAAATTTGCATTTTTAAGAAACAAGTAAACAACTATTATTCCCCTCCCTTAAATTTTTTTTGTTACACTCGCCGCGCGGTTGCTTTTATCATTTTTTGTTAGATTTTATTCTAGATTTTATTGCAAATATTTTGTATTTTTATTTAAAATTCTTTTTCACATATTATAATATTAAAACATTGTGTTGTAATATTTCATTAATTTTCTAAATGATATAAGTTATTTTTTAATAATTATTGTTGAATTTGTTGATGAGTATTTCATTAATATTATTTCTTTAATGTTTTTGTGGTTTGTGAGTGCTTTTTTTAAACTTATTTTTTTAAAATATGGGCGGTATTATGTGCTTTTTCTGTGTGTTTTGATTGTTATTTATTTTTGTTTAAATTTATGTTTTGTTTTCGTATAAAATTATATTTAGATAGTATATCAAATCATTGTTTTGGGGTTATAATTTTTATTTATTTATTTTCCGTTGTATTACCAAATCATTTTCTTTTAGTTTCTAATTTTTGAAGTATATTATGTGTAGTATACTTTTGATTATTATATTTTTTTTAGCATTTTGAATGGTTTTATTTTCTTTAAATACTAAGAATAATATATTTAGATTCTCTTTATATATATATATATATATATATATATATATATATATATACATATATATATAGGGTCTTATTCTAATAGAAACTAACTTAGAATAGAAACTAGAAACTAAACCTAAATTAAATATTTCAAGCTAATCTAATGACCAAATTAGGGGGACCCCAATACAAAAAGTTCATAATATTCTAGGCTCCATCCAGCAAAAAAAAAATAAAAAATTACTGTTCACTGCTGACGTGGCAGTGACGTCAGCGTGAACATTAATTTTTTTTTTTTTTGCTGGATGGAGCCAATAATTTTAAACACTTTTTGTGAAGGTACCCTGGCGGGGCCATTAGAATAAATGAAATATAATTTATTTAGTGTTGGTTTCTAGTTTCTATTCTAAGATTGGTTTCTATTTGATCACTAGCCTATATATATATATATATATATATATATATATATATATATATATATATATATATATATATATTCTTAAATATATGTAAATTTATCTTACAAATTTTTTTTATCAAAAATTAATTATATTGAGTATGATAAAGTTATTAAGTAAACACAATATAAAATAATTTAATAATTTTAAAAGTAGAAAAATATGAATTTTCAAGTAAAAAAGTACAACAAAAGTTAAAATATTAAAAATTATGTTAATAAAATAACTATTATCAATTTAATGAAATTTCTAAACATTTTTTTGTAAATGTTTCAAAAAAATTAGAAATATAAAAAATTAATATAAAAATCAATTAATAATCTATTCTAATCATATCCTTATATATCATAAGCATAAGAGATATTTTATTCAAATTTTTGGTCTACTCACTACATTACCAAAATTATATGATCCGTTAGATTGAAAATAGACGATCAAAATTAGATTACATTAAAAAAATTATAATCCAAAAATGATATAATTAGAAAAACTTGCATTAGAAGTGAATTTTAAAAAGAAAATTATAATCTAAAAAGGATATAATTAAAAAAATGTTGTATTAGAATTGAATTTTAAAAAGAAAATTTTAATCTAAAAAGGATAAAATTAAAATAGGCTGTAGTAGACTTAAATTTTATTTATTTATTTATTAGTATTAAAAATATTCATATTTACTATTTGGGCTTTATCTTGAGATCTAAAAATCAGATTTGGATGATTTTACAATCCACGCGAACCTCATAAAATTATCTTTAATTTAGTGATAATTTAATAATTATTATTCAGTTGCTCAGAATCTCAAGAGAAAAGATAATTACGAATTTTTACATTCATCCTATTCAATGTACAAGTCCTAAATTGATAATGCTATTCAATGTACAAAAACTAATTATATATGATTTAAATTATTGACATATACATTTTCGTATTTCAATATAAATACATTTTTTAGTTTATAACATATTAAAATATAAAACCTTTTTTTATGCTAGATCCAAAGGTTTTCATCTATTCACTTTAAGATCTTTGTCGCACGGAGGACAAGACTATCAATTATCAAAGTTTTGGACAAAAATACCGCTTACACTTATTATAAAAATTGTACTTGGTTGTTAGTAGAACTATATTCAAATAATTACAACGGTATTTTGATAATCAAAACGAATTATAAGTAGAATTTATAAATCAAATGGAATTTTCAACGTAAAAAATCGTTAATTTCTTCATTTCTTTGTTTTTGCGTAAAATTTAATTAGAAAAAAATTTATTAAACCATCATTATATCCTTATATATAATAAGCGTAAGAGAGATCTTATCCATAATTTTGGTTTCCTCACTTTGGTTTGGTCACTGTACCACCAAAATAATCTCAACCATCGAATATATTATTTTTAAAAATAGGCGATCAAGATTATATCATATCAAAAAAAATTATAATCTAAAAAATATATAATTGAAAAGGTTGTATTAGAATTGAATTTTAAAAAGAAGTTATAATCTGAAAAGGATATAAAAGATTGTATTATAACTGAATTTTATTTATTTATCTATTTAATAAAATTAAAAAAGGTTCATATTTACTATGTAGGCTCTATCACGAGATATAGAATCAGATTTGGATTATTTTAAAGTTCACGCGAAACTCATAAAATTATCTAATTTAGTGATGATTTAACAATTAATATCCAAATGAAAACATTCAGAATCCCAAGAGAAAATATAATTATGAACTTTTACATTAATCCTATTTGGTGTAGAATACCTACATTAATAATCCTATTCAATATAGAAGACCTAATTATATATAATTTAAATCATTGCCAAGTACTTTTTCGTATTTCAGTATTGTCATAGGGAGAATATTGTATAACAATATTTTGGAGGTTTGGTGGAATCATGGAGCAAAATACGGATATTTTGCTAAGAACATGGAGAACACCGAAGGAGATTGGTGATTTTTTGTGGCTGATCTTGTTTGTTGATATTTCAGGGGTGAACTGTCAATCATCCATAACAAGGTACCTACATACCCTATTTATAGGGATCAAGCCATACGTAGTTCTTAGAGAAGAAGTTACCTAGACGGGCTAGCTTTTTTGGATTTATCTTGGCCCAAGTTCACTCACTTTTGGCCTGATTTTATAGTGTACTAGCCCAAGTCCACTTACTTTTGGGCTGATGCTAATAGTCCATTAATTTTGCCCATGACCCATGGCCCAATAAAGGTTACATATGACTAACATGATGCTAGAATCACATGGTCTCACTATCGAGGCTAATGGAGAGCTCATAAGGGCCTCGCACGCGACCTCACTGGGCTTAATCGTGCGAGGTGATCTCAGGTATGGGTACAGGCATGCGACCTCCTTGGGTGCAGGCATGCGACCTCCTCGGTACGGGCATGCGACCTCGTGGGTACAGGCATGCGACCTCGCTGTGCTTAGCTATGAGCCTTCATAAGAGTATTTTAGGCCTCGCTGGACCTCTAGGCCTCGCTGGACCTTGCAGAGAGATGTGATAGATGCTATCCCATACTAGGGACTGCTAGCGAACTCGACCCGTGGCTTGGGGTCGTTGTCTTCCATATTGTGCTGATAGAATGTTGGACTAACTCCTGGTGGTGGGCTTTAGTGACCCAATCTTCATCTTTAGGCCCATTGTGAGTTGTGGACCGCTATTCCAGCCCATTATGCCTGTTTAGGGCTTATGCCAAGATTTGGGATAACAACTACCCCCGAATCCATATTGCCATTGAAAATGCGATGTGAAATCAAAAACTGCTTCGTCAAAACTTCGATGTGAGGCCTGTGCTCGCTACAGATTGCTGTAGATGAAAGCATAACTATCTCAAGTGCCTTGGGATCGCATCGCGACCCCTATGAATATGAATGGTTTCGGATAGTTGTTGTGTCTCGAGATCTGCTCCCAGTCGCTAAGATGATGACATGTGTCATTGATAACTGGATTTTATATCCACTTGGATCGTTCCATATCGGCTTAAATTGATTCACTTGGTCTCAAGTTTGTGGTAGTTTTGATGCGTTTTTGTTAGTTGTGTAGGTTTAGTTATTTCGGCTAGGGTTGGTGTTTTTCATCGATTTTGGAGTTAAAATTTAGCATTGGAATGAAGAACGGGAAGTGGCAAAAGAATCGGAAGAGAAAACGAAGGAGAAATGAGCAAATTGTGGAAAATTCGGATTTCCGGGTAGGTTGCGCAGTCTACACTGTTTTGGCCATATATGGAGTTCTAGAAGTCCGTTTTCAGTGATCTTACTGTCCACGCGAAGCTTGGGAGATTTTCTTGAAGTCTAAAGCAAACTGGCAGAATGTTCCAGCGCTAATAGCCCCAGAACCGCGCTGAGAGCGCCCGAAACAGTGCTGAAGCGCGCTGAGAGCGCCCCATTATGCGCTGAGAGCGCCCAGAATCGCTGGAAAATTCCATTTTTAGCCCTAATTCGATTTTAAGTTGTATTTTAGGTCTTTCATTTTTGGGCAAGACTTCTAGGGCCTATATAAACATGTTCTATCATTGTAATTCGGATCATTACTTAGAATTACATATCATAATGTAGAAACACAAGAGAGAAAAGGAGAGAGAGATCCAACGCTCGTGACAAGCAATGGATCTAGATCTAATTCATCTTTTGCATTCTTTTCTTAGGCGCTACTTTGGATAATAGATTTGTTCTCTTAACTCTTTGTTTTATTAATATTATTACTTTTATTCATACTTTGTTTAATATCATGTTTTCATCAAATCCCATGGTGACGAACGGTTCAATTATGAACTAATCGTTGTCATGGGATTCTAACGGATTTATCTATGTAGCTTAGTAGTTTGATTGCTTTAAAGATTTATGTGTGGAGAATTCTTGATATCCTTGTATGGTTGTGATTCATGTGTTTAGATGCGTAGCTAACATTTAATTTGTTAATCTCTTGCAAAACGAGAGTGGATCTTGAGATTTTGAATTTGCCATGCTAGCATAGGTTGATGTTTTAACATCATGATTTGTTTAGCGTAAATAGAGATATTATGCTGCCCTATGTGATCTTAATAGACAACTAGTTCTTCAACTGTTATGTTTTCAAATCTTATAGAGATATAGGATCTAAGCATAATTGGTGTCTATTCATCTTCTATCTCTTTTGTGGATGTATGTTTAGTTTGGTATTCGTATACTGAGAAGTAGCGTATACTTGTTTTGTGTTGTCTGATCAGATATCAACCATCACATGCATTAATTAAAGGCATCGACTCTAAGTGAAGTAGTTAAGGAAGTTAGGATCCCATGTTTTATCTCGCTTAAGTAATTCGATCTTAATACTCGTTAGTTAATTAATTCTTAGTTTAATAATTTGTTCTTAGTTAATTTTAGATAATCAAAACCCAAATTTGTTAATCATCTTAGCAGTGGATAAAAACCATACATTGTTGCATAGGTGCGTTAACTGAATTGTAACCTAAACCAGATCTCTGTGGGAACGAACTCAACTTAATTCTATATTACTTGTGACCATGTACTCTTGCGTGATTTAGTGCAAACAAGTTTGGCGCCGCTGCCGGGGATCATCGGTGTTTTATTTTAGTTTATGTGCTTGTCATCAGTGGTCGTTAAAGTTCACTGACTCGGATTAGTTGCTTACCTATCTTGTTTAGTTCGGTGTGTTTCAGGTACTTGAGTGTTTGAAAATGGCAGGCGAGGAGTTACCATGGTGGGCATATTCGAGGACATCCATGCCTCAGCAGTGTGAGCAATGTTTTGGCGTTCATGAGACCTCATAATATTATTACTACGAATGAGTTGATCCATATGTCACTTATGAGGAACAACTATATTTTCAATACCATCCTCAACAGTACCAGCAAGATGTTCCAAATATGTCATATTTCTTTGGTAGTGAAGAGTTTCAACATCAGCAACCTACTCCTACTTTTCAGTCAGATAAGGTTGATGTAATGGAGGAGATTAGGATGCTTGCAAAGAGTAATGAGGAGTCTATCAAATCTTTCGAGACACTAGCTGCTCAAGTTTTGAGTGCCTTGGAACAAGAGAAACAACAATTCATACTCGAGGCAATTCTAGAAAATAACGGTGACTTGGAGCAAGGTTGATGTTTTAACATCATGATTTGTAGTGTAAATAGAGATATTATGCTGCCTTATGTGATCTTAATAGACAACTGGTTCTTCAACTGTTATGTTTTCAAATCTTATAGAGATATAGGATCTAAGCATAATTGGTGTCTATTCATCTTCTATCTCTTTTGTGGATGTATGTTTAGTTTGGTGTTCGTATACTGAGAAGTAGCGTATACTTGTTTCGTGTTGTCTGATCAGATATCAACCATCACATGCATTGATTAAAGGCATCAAATCTAAGTGAAGTAGTTAAGGAAGTTGGGATCTCATGTTTTATCTCGCTTAAGTAATTCGATCTTAATACTCGTTAGTTAATTAATTCTTAGTTTAATAATTTGTTCTTAGTTAATTTTAGATAATCAAAACCCAAATTTGTTAATCGTCTTAGCAGTGGATAAAAACCATACATTGTTGCATAGGTGCGTTAACTGAATTGAAACCTAAACCAGATCTCTATGGGAACGAACTCAACTTAATTCTTTATTACTTGTGACCACGTACGCTTGCGTGATTTAGTGCAAACAGTCGTGTGTCTTTCAATTAATGCGAAGCCAAGTATATGTAAGTAACGGTGACCTCAAAGGGTCCTTCCAAGCTCAATGTGGTCCTGCAGAGACCTTGAGAGGCGACCCCATAGGGACTTGCAATCATAATATGTTATAATTATATCTTCTGTCCGGCTGATGTGTGAGCTCAGACTTTCACCTATATCTTCAGGTCTTCTTAAAGTATGATGAGAGGACTCTCCTTTGTTCCTTGTTATTATGATGAGAGGCCTCCTCATAAGTTGAGAGGACTCCTTGCAGTCTCATATGTTGTGAGGCCTCCTTGCAGCCTCTATGTTGCGAGGCCTCCTTGCAGACTCATATTTTGCGAGGCCTCGTTGTAGCCTCTATGTTGCGAGGCCTCCTTGCAGCCTCATAAGTTGCGAGGCCTCCTTGCAGCCTCATATGTTGCGAGGCCTCCTCCTCATAGCAGTACATGGTCCTGGTCAACATATCGGTATGAGATCTATACTAGATTTTCGGATTTGTTAGCCCAATAAAATTATCAATTCTCGTAATGGGTCTATTTAGAGCCCATATCAATTTTCGAGCATAACAACTACCCCCCAGTTCTTCGGTTCAGGCAGCTGTAGCGGAGAACTATTTTTTCTGGACATCAAAATTTCTTCAAAATTATTCTGAACTCCTCCAAAAATAAAAATAAATAAGTATTTGATTTTTTGGAAAGCCTCCTTACTTGACAACTTTGGATTTTTTTATTTTAATCCGAGCCCATGTCTCTTCTTAGTGGCCACCTTGATACTTTTTTTTCTTCGCGTACGCAGCCTTCTTGCATTTCTTCCCGCCTTGTTTTTCTTTACATCCTTGTAGAGCTGTGGTCCTTGTATTTATACTTTCACCTCGTTGATTTTTTTTTTTAATATTTTCTTTTTTCACTTTGGCTGAGATCTCCTCCCCTTTCGCTGCTTCCTTCTATTTTTATTAACTCTTGCTGGTCCCACGAACAACTGAACAAGTAACATTCACCTTTTTTTTTTTTACTTTTTTTTAGACACACGAGCCCCTTTCCTGCTGATATAATGAGAGGACTCCTCGTAGCCTCCTATATGGAGAGGCCTCCTCCTACTGATATAATGAGAGGACTCCTCGATACATGTATATGCGAGGACACCTTGTTTTTTTTACGCGTATCCAGTACCTTGTTGACATCCACGCGGGTCCTCGCCAAATTTTGGTGATCACTTTCTTTTTTTGCTTTGAATTTTCTTATGTAAATATATTGTAGTGCGGGTCCTGCCATCTTTTTAAATCCAGCTTTCTGATTTGTACACGTGAGCCTGCCTTCACATGTTGTCACGGCTGTAACCCTGAGCTCGCACCTCTTCTCCATGCAAGGACTCCTCATTTTTTTTAATAAGCCACATGTGCTCCTGTTAGTCCACACGTGGACCCCTGTTCGTCTTTTTTATTTTAGTTGATCATGCTGCCCTGCTTTTTAAATTCCTTTTGATCCTTGATTTTGTGGCCTCATATTCCACTTTCTTTTATAGCCTTGTAGACGGATTGCATCCATCATGTTGCTGGGCTCTAGCCCCGGCTCGCATATGCTAGCTGGTGGGCCATGCATCTTTGAAAATTGATAATTTTGAATTTTCCCAAGTGCTTTGGGATACCTGATTGAGTCTTCATATGCTCAATTTGCTTATAGACTGATTTTAACACATGCCTAGAGATAGCTCCACACTATATAGACTTACGGGCTGACCCATCATCGCCAATAAGATATCAGGCTTGCGGCCTCGTAACGCTAGGTGCTGGCCTTGTCTTGCAAATTTTCAAATTTCTCACAAGAAGAGGTATTTATGTAATGCCACTACCCCCGATTCCTCATTAGCATTGTTGATGTGATGAGGAATCAAAGTGTTTCAATAATCTTCTTGTATTATTTAGAGTTGACACCATTTGTAATGAAGAGAATTTGATGTGATCCCGCTATAAGCAGACTTGACCTCTTCAATGCTATCATGGGGCACTCGACCTCTACACTGTTGTACCAAGGCATTTGGACTCTCCAACGCTAAGTGTGAACACTTAGCTTCTTCAATGTCATAACAGGCTTCCCTATTTTGAACAAGAATGTAGATATCGAGGTCTTGAGCTCATTTTGATTTTCAAATACTTTGGTTTCTCTCCCTTTATCTCTAGTGCGAGCTTGAGGCCAATGATGAGAGCCTCGTACTCAGCCTCTTTATTTGTTGCTTGCTCTTCCCAGTGTCTTGAGGTAGTTGAGGACCTCCACATTGCCGGCAAGGGTCGGGGGCGTCCCCCCTCTCCCTAAGGATCGGGGGCGTCCCCCCTCTCCTTGACGTAGAGGTATTTCACCAAGAAGCATCTCATGCTGAGGCATCTCATTAGAGGCATCTCACTAGGAGTGTTTGCACTAAATCACGCAAGCGTACGTGGTCACAAGTAATATATGAATAAGTCAAGTTCGTTCCCACAGAGATCTGGTTTTTAATTCAGTTTAGTACCTATGCAACAATGTATGATTATTATTCACTGCTAAGACAAATAACAATTTTGGGTTTAATAAACTAAATTAACTAAGAATTAAATTAACAAGCTAAGAATTAACTAACTAACAAGAATTGGAATCGAATTACTTTTGCAAGAGGAAACATGGGATCCTAACTTCATTAAATACTTTGCTTAGATCAGACGCCTTTAATCACTATATGTAATGGTTATGATATCTGATCGGACAACACGAAACAAGTACATGCTACTTCTCAGTATACGAATACCAAACTAAACATACATCCACAAAAGAGATAGAAGATGAATAGACACCAATTATGCTTAGACCCTATATCTCTATAAGATTTGAAAACATAACGGTTGAAGAACAAGTTATCCACAAAGATCACATAGGGTAGCATAATATCTCTATTTACGCTACAAATCATGATGTTAAAACATCAACTTATCCTATGCTAGCATGGCAAGTTCTAAATCTCAAGATCCACTCTCGTTTCGCAAGAGATTAACAAATTAGATGTTAGCTACGCATCTAACAATTAAGCACAACCATACAAGGATATCAGAAATACATCACACACAGATCTTTAAAGCATCAAGATACTAAAGCTCCATAAATAAATCTGTTAGAATCCCATGACAACAATTAGTTCATAATTGAACCTCTCGTCATCATGGGATCAAGTGAAACCATGATAAAAACAAAATATGAAAAGATGCAAATAAACCTAAGTAATTGATATGTAATTGTGATACAAATTACAATGGTAGGATGTGTTTATATAGGCTCGAGAAGTCTTGCCCATTAAGAAAATACCAAAACAGAATTATAATAGAATTTCTGCAAAATACGTTTGCTAAACTGATTCTATTTTGAAGAAAAATTCGTAGCTGACTTTTCTTCAATATTTCTGGGTCGTTCCAGTCGTAATTGGACCTCTAAACCACTTTTGAATGAAAGAGAATCTCGTTAGCTTCGCGTGGACTGCAAGATCGTCCAAAACGGACTTGTAGAACTCAAGATATGGCCAAAACAGTGAAACATCAATCTCACTACACCATAGATTGCATATGGCAACCAGTTTTTTAAAATTTGAACTAAAACCGTTGCCGTAAATTGGCATTTTCAGACAAGTTTAATAAAAAAACGATGTATTGTAATGCTTTTAAAAACCGTTACAATTGAAATAAAAAATTGCTAAATTTTTGTACTACTGCAATGGTTTTAAAAAATCGTTGCTCTAGACTATGAATTTTGGGCCAAAAATCTTGGCGGGCTGCCAAAAATGAGCGGGCTTTCAAAATTAGAAGAGCGCTACCTTAGATTAATAAAAAGAATAAGAAATAGAAATAAATCAGTTAGATGAAAATAGAAAAACACACCCAGACGACTACTTGCAAGGAAGAATCAACAACTAAATGAAGAACTCAATCAAATGGAGAAGAAAAAGGAGACAACCACTCGAAGAAAAAGTTTAAAGCTCAAGCCCAAAGATTGAAGATTCAATTGGAGACTGATACTTAAAGCTCAATTTTTTTTTCCCCAAACCGAATCTCAAAAACTCTAAGGTATGTTGAAATCGATCTTGTGTTTGTTCGATTTTTTATATGTTCATTTAGGGTTCAAATCGGTTTTTATCTTTCAGTTTATGTTAATACCATATTTCCCCAAACTGAATCTCAAAAACTCTTAAGGTATGTTTCATTATTTTGGGATATTTTCCAATAAATTGTTTGGGGTTACTTTATATATTTCAATTTGTATTTACCTGTTAATACTATATGTGTGCTGCTAATTTATGTTTGGGATAAGGCTTATAAAACTACCCTTCTTGTGTTCTTGCTTATATTTATGGACCAGAGCAGGGGTTGTTCATACTTAGGAAAACCTTATTGTAAAGTAAAAGCATAGGCGTATACCTGGACTTGTGCATAAACTAGAGCAATTTCATTCAATCTTGAAAAAAAGAAGGGTTGGGGTTCAGGATGACCTCTTCTGATTGTTTGGGAAAGCTTGTGAAATGATTGTTTCTTGGATCAAACACCAGCAGAAACAAAGTGAGACTAAGGAGAAGGTGCTAAAATATTACGCAAATCGGGTATACATTATTTACTTTTGGCGTTGTATGTTTGGATAATTAGAGCTGAGAAAACATCTCTGTTTAGCATTATAGCATAAGTGTATTGTGAATGTTCTACCAGCTCTGTGAAAGCATATTAACCCCAATGGAATCAATAATTGACTGCAAAACACTTTAAGCATATGTATTCATTATTGTTAAAGCTTAGCAAGAATGCTAGATTTTTTTTCTTTTCAATATTGGTTTAAAAGATAAAAAGTAAATTACATTGATATTGACCTCACTTTTTGTATTTTGATAAAACAGATTAGCTAGATTTGTCGGATTATAGATATGAAGGAGAGTTAAGTGGTTAACTCCATCTACAAAGTCTTTACTGGAAACTTGTACTGATGAAAGAGTACTGGTGTATGATACTTAGTTTAGTATGGTTGGTGAACGGACCAAAGCATGTTTGTTGTATAAACTTATAAGGACCAAAAATATCAAAATATCTAATGCTTTGTTAATACAATAAACATGTAAGAAGGTTATTACATGTATGCATCCTCATGTCCTTATAAGTTTTCAGGGCATTGCAATTATTTCTTCCACATGCTAGTTAAGCCATGACAAACATCTTTGAGATGTTTCTTTTACTCGTATGATAAGTTGGACCAGCTGGCTTTCTAGGGCATGAGAGTTCCATTTTAACATGCCTATAAACGTAAATATAGGTTTATTGGGACTTGTTAGTATAAGGTTTGATGTACATGATATTCCTGAATAGTTCCAGTAGAAGGTTTGATCATTGATGATCACTATTTTTTATCTTTTAATGCTTCTCACTCATTTCTCTTAAGAAAATGTTAAATAGAAAAATATTATCTTGCATTTTGTTATTATATGAGAAGCAAAAGATCATAGACTTGTTAAAAGAGAGAATTTATATTTTTTTGGTAAATAGCAGACCAGAAGCTGCAGAAAGTGACAAACGTGTTGTATATATTAGAAGACCAGAAGCTGCAGAAAGTGATTACATTGCTGCGGACAGAGGCCAAAGTAGCAGCCTTCTTGCTAGTAAGTTTGCAAACCTCGTCGGTAATTCTATACCTGATACTCTAACAAGTGAGATTGTCCTTATTTTTTAAAGTCCAGAGTTCAGATGCTTGGAAAAGTTAGACATGAAAATGTGGCTATGCTATTAGGATCATGTTCCCACGGGCCAGAAAAGTTGCTCGTTTATGAGTATGTTTGCAACATGACACTAAATGTGCATCTAACAAGTAAGAAAATGCACAAATAATTCATAGTTAATACACATACACAGTAATTCTATTATTAGTAATTCTGTTTTTTTTCCCAGTACAGAACATTTGGTTAAATATTAGTTCCACCATCATCTGGACTTACCACTTGTTTATCATATCTATGCAGCTAGCAAACTTCGGACTCGCAAGAAATCAGTATGAGGACTTGAATCAGTCATCAGAAACCAGAGTCCTGAAGACTTTTGAATATTTAGAACCTGAATATGAAGATTCTGGAATAGATTCAAGTAAAACGGACGTTTATTCATGAGATGTCGTTCTTTTGAAATTAATAACTGGTAGAAAAACTATAGAAGAAACCAAGGGAAAAAGCTTCTTAAGATGGGTAACATCTGATACTAGTCTGCAACACTAGAGTACATTGTTGACATCCTTTAATTTATTTTTAGTACACAAGTGCAGTGACTGTAAGTTGGAGATGCCTCCGCTTGCTTGTTAAATTTGTTAAAATGAAGCAATCAAAATAGGACATAGGAATGCAGCAAGTTGGAGATGTTCAATTCACTGCACAAATCCTATATTAAGTTTCTTATATCCATTCCTTACCTTGAATTTGCAATAATTTTGGAGGATGAATTTTTCTGCTAGGCTTGGGAATCAAGTTGCAGTATCTAATTTAATGCTATATGATTGAAGGGGCATATCCGATATCATTTTAAAGAACTGAAAAAATGTGCTGAATACGCTACAGAAATCTTCTTGTAAACTGATGCTATATTACCTTATTATCTTGAATATATAGGTGTTTCTCTGAAGTATTTGTATGAATTAGTACTGGATATGTGACTAAACGTGTTCATTTTCAGTGCTGCACCGGAGCTTCAGATTACTGAAAGAACCTAAAAGCGGGGAAAAGGGACATGAAGTCATGGACTGGGATTACTTTATTTGGTTAAATCCTGTTTTACAATATTTTTATTTATTGCTTTGCTTCTAATAGGATTTGAATGTAATTAGATTTTGCAGTGGAATTGATGCATTAAACAAAGGTGAGAGTGCAGAGGAATCAAACAAGATTTTGAAGGAATTTGATTTTGTAGTTCTTGGACAAGTAGCTCATGGTGATGTAGCCGCTTGACTTCTTAGCGCAAATGTTTTTTACTTTGATTTGGTGAATGTTTATATAAACTAGAGTTTGTCATTTGATTTTGCATTTAAACTTTAGACATTGAATGGTTTTTACGACGATGTTGTCAGAATTGTCTTCGTATTATTTTTGGATTGATAGTAATGATGTACCAAGTACTAATTTGGATTGGTTTTTGTATGTACCAAATTAAAGGTGGATTTGTAATTGAAATAAACAAGTTATGGCCAATTGTCTTTAGAAAATCATTGCTATTGCCTATAAAAATGTTGCCACTTATTGTTATTTCTCTTATTAAAAGCATTGCTATTGGATGAAAATTGTTGCCAATTTTAGTTTAGTTTGTTGCCATTACCCACATATTGCAATGCTTAACAAAAACAATTATTAAAAAATAGCATTGCAATAGGCTATTGCAATGATTCATTAATGTTGCTGTAGACACAAAATCATTGCCATATACGCTTTTTGCAATGATTTTACGCGTTGCCATATGGTACTAAAATCGTTGCTATAGGGACATATAGTAACCAGACCAAAGTTAACGGCAGATTTTGACAAAATCATTGCAATAGACTCTATTACAATGGTTTTAGGCCTTAAAGCAACACTTTTGAGTGGTTGCTATATGCAATCTATGGTGTAGTGTCTGACAGAATTTTTCAGGCGCTGCCTGCGCCCAGCAGTCTGTCCGTCGCGCTGCCTGCGCCCACCACGCGCCGCCTGCGCATAGCAATCTGTCCAAGGTTGTAGAAAATCTCACAGGCTTCGCGTGGACAGTAAGATCGCTGAAAACGGACTTCTAGAACTCCAGATATGGCCAAAACAGTGTAGACTGCGCAACCTATCCGGAAATCCGAATTTTCCACAATTTGCTCATTCCTCATCCGTTTTATCTTCCGATTCTTTTGCCACTTCCCGTTCTTCAATTCTTGACTTATGAATCCTCATGGTAGCCTAGGGAAATACACCATCCTTATCCCAATGCTCAATTTCAACTCCAAGATCGACGAAAATCAACAACCCTAGCCGACATTTTACTAACCTGCACAACTACACAAAACACATAAAAAACGCAACAAACTTGAGACCAAGTGAATCAATTTAAGCCGATATGGAATGCTCTAAATGGATATAAAATCCACTTATCAAGGAGGCATCTCTTTGATCTCAATAGTCATATCATATAGGGGCCTTAGTGGTCACATAAGAGGAGCCTCGTTAGCTACATCATATAGGGGGTCTTATGATCTCGACGAGGAGATGGGGGTCTGTCGTGACGACAATGGGACCGCTCACAATCTCGACGAGGAGAAGGGGGTCCGTCGTGATGACAATGGGACCGCTCACGATCTCGACGAGGAGAAGGGGGTCTGTCATGACGACAATGGGATCGCTCACGATCTCGACGAGGAGAAGGGGGTCTGTCATTACGATGATGGGACCGCTCACACTCTCTACGAGGAGAAGGGGGTCCGTCGTGACGACAATAGGACCGTTCACTATCTTGACGAGGAGATGGGGGTCACTTAGAACCTTGACCCTTGCCTTGGCCTCTACCATGGGATTGCTTATCCTTCTTATCAGCAGTGAGCTTCTCGAGTTTGAGATGGAGATAATGCTCAATTAACTTCTTTCCAATGCGATCAAAGACACTTATTGACCTCCCCTCAGATGAGGCGGCCTCATGCTGCGATCCCTCCTTTGTCTTAGTAGTATCTTATCAAAGGCCTTCTTCAGCTCCTCGAGGTTGAAGTCCCCAACCATGATCTTCTTATCCTCAACCTTTTTTTAATGCCCCTCTCCAGTGCTACCATGATGGGATTGAGTCTTTTTGGGAGCGCTTGACTCCTCTTGATCCTCCTTGCGATATTCCTTTTTTGCGATTCCGGAGGTCGGGTTCGTACTTATGGGACCGCTCACACTCTCGACGAGGAGAGGGGGGTCATTTGTCGCGATGATGGGACCGTTCGCGCTCTCTACAAAGAGAGGGGGGTCTGTCTTTGTGACGATAGGCCCCCTCACGCTCTCTACGAAGAGAGGGGGTCATTCTGAACCTTGGCCCCTAACTTGGCCTCGCTCCTAGGGGTCGTTTCTAGGGAGATCGCCTTTGGGTGTCTTGTGAGACGCTGGGGTCTCCCCATTGTTTTTCCTTCCGTTTTTCTTGTTCGATTTAGTCATCCTTCTCCCAATATGATGACCAGCCCCTCCTTCTAGCGCCAAATGTTATAGGGAGAATATTGTATAAAAATGTTACACGGATATTTTGCTTAGAACATGGAAGAAGATTGGTGATTGTTTGTGGCTGATCTTGTTTGTTGATATTTCAGGGGTGAACTGTCAATCATCCATAACAAGGTACCTACGTACCCTATTTATAGGGATCAAGCCAAACGTAGTTCTTAGAGAAGAAGTTACCTAGACGGGCTAGGTTTTTTGGATTTATCTTGGCCCAAGTTCACTCACTTTTGGCCTGATGTTAATAGTGTACTAGCCCAAGTTCACTCACTTTAGGGCTGATGCTAATAGTCCATTAATTCTGCCCACGACCCATGGCCCAATAAAGGTTACATATGGCTAACATGATGCTAGAATCACATGGCCTCACTATCGAGGCTAATGGAGAGCTCATAAGGGCCTCGCACGCGACCTCACTGGGCTTAATCGTGCGAGGTGATCTCAGGTATGGGTACATGCATGCGACCTCCTTGGTACGGGCATGCGACCTCGTGGGTACAGGCATGCGACCTCGCTGTGCTTAGCTATGAGCCTTCATAAGAGTATTCTAGGCCTCGCTGGACCTCTAGGCCTCGCTGGACCTTGCAGAGAGATGTGATAGATGCTATCCCATACTAGGGACTGCTAGCGAACTCGACCCGTGGCTTGGGGTCGCTGTCTTTGTTCGCACTTATTCACGCAAGAGAACGTGGTCAACAAGTAATATAGGGTAAATAAGATTCGTTCCCACAGAGACTCAAATTGTTCGTTATGTTCACTTATGCACCAGCTTATGATTTACACTCACTGCCAAGACAATCACAAATTTGGTTTTGCTTAACTAATGATTAAATATCAACTATGCCAATTACGAGGAAATTACTTAACGATTAACTTATAATAAACAGACATGGGATTTTAATTTCATTTACCACTTCATCTAGAATCTTATGCCCTTTAGCCTAGCATGTGACCGAGTTGATTACTGATTAGATGCACTAAACTGATACACACCAACTTTCGTTGTGCATATACCATCCTACTGATCATCCACAATTGATAGAAGTCAAGTAGTCACCAAATATGTGTAGTTCCTATATGTCTATAGCAATTGAACACATACCGGTTAAAAATCAAACATCCATTAAACCACATAGTCAATGCAAGACGGTTAGAATTACACCACAAATTAATACATGTTCTTCACATGCAAAAACCTATGCTAGCATGAATTGTTCTAAACCCTAGATCCACTTTCGCATTCACCAGGATTAAACAAACAATTACAAGTGTTCGCGACTCACTTATAACGAATAAGCATAATCATACTAGACAATCAATACATTCAATCACACACCAAGGCATAAATAACACTCAATTACTAGAATCCATAGAAAAATCCATTAAAATCCCATGATAACGATTTAGCCCATAATCGACCTAATCGCCATCATGGGTTCTATGGATAACATAATTCTAAAACAAGCAAATAACTATAGAAGAGAGAAAAAGGGTTTAGAATTAAATCCCCAAAATAGAAGAGTACAAGGGTTCCAAAGAATAATCCTTGCTTGTCACTAGCTTGGAGAATTTCCTTGAAAATGTTCTTGAAATCTAGATGAAAAGTGTTGATAGTCGCTAAGAAAAACTAAGAACAACCATAGATAATGTTTTTAGGTCCCTAATAATACATATAAAGATGCCCTAATAATAGGCCCAAAACCAACTTGACCCGGTATAAGGCAACAGAAATCTGCCCAAAACCACATCAAGCGCCATGGCGCCTCAACTCGCGCCACTGCGCCTAGACCAAGCGCAACAGCTCCTCAACAACGCGCAAGAGCGCTCCACAACTGCGCAACAGCGCTCCACAAGCCCTGGATTCCGTCCGCGCGCGCGCTATGGCGCTAGACCTCGCGCCCTTGCGCCTCACACCAACGCGCAACTGCGCCCCATACTCGCGCAACTGCGCCTAGAAGCTCCTGGAGAAAAACCCTTGTGCCACCCTGTGCGCTATAGCTCTTGATCAAGTGCTGCTGCACCTATGATCCCCTGAAATTTGCACAAATTCTGCTGTTACTTAAGAATTATTTTCAACTCCAAATTTCCTTCCACACGCTCTAAATTAATTTCACACCACCATAGCACCATTTAAACACCATAATGCCTTCACGATAAAACCTACACAATTTACACAAAAACGTATCAAATGACAACGAAACTTGAGAACATGCAAACGATTAAAGTCCAAACGGAAGGTAAATAGTGGATATAAAATCCACTTATCAAACCCCCAAACTTAAACCGTTGCTTGTCCTCAAGCAATGCAAACTCAGCTTAAAATGATGAATGAATGCAACTAATACTAAATGTCATGATAATGCGAAAATGTCCTAATGCAATGATCCCACACAAATGATCTGAAACCAACTCAACACGCAAACGTCTCAACGAATGCAACAACTCCAAACAGAGCTCGACTAAGGCCCCGTATACTAACAATACATGCTCGGAAACGTGGTGTGTGCATTTCTCACTAGATATACTCTCAAAACTAGATCAAAGGCATAACCAATTCTTCGCCAAAACGATCACATGTTTATAAACAGAATAGACTTTAGACACTCCATGACTCAAAGACACCGCCATCATCATTTAAGGTAGACAAGGACTCATGCTTTACTACATAAAACATCACAAAACACAAAACACACATGCTTTTGACTGTGCAATGGGTGAGACCCCTAAAGGCTTATACAAAAGCACCCTTGTAGCGAGCGTTAGGTTAGTGGATCCCAGACCGAAAAAGTCTTAGGTCACTAGGCATAAATTCCCCTCGAACTTACTTGCTCGAGTGCTAAAGAGCTCACCCTAGCCAATTAGCATACACACACTCTCACAATCCCTCATTTTTTTTTTTCACAACTTTTTTTTTCTTTTTTTTTTCTTTTTTTTTCTTTTGACTCTTTTTCTTGCCTTTTTTTTTTCACATGGGTGCACTGTCTCACCCCCCTAGACTACTCATATCAAATATGAGCCGGCTACTAGCCATTTTGACGCCTAGCCATTATTACACTACGACACGACACTTAGCATGAAATCCCTGTTTTCCCCCAAACTTATACTTAAGTGCTCCTACGCCATCGAGGGAATAACGAAAATTCTAGATATAAATAAGTGATTAAATCTCAACAGCCAAACAAGGTATGACTCGATCTAGCCCAAGAGCAAACAGTGAGACCGTGAAAAGATTGTGTTCCCGACACATGCAAGTCAATTTCATAAGTACTTAAATCAACCCTCTATTCATTGTCATCACACCCAAATTAACATCGACCTATCGAGCCAGAAACAGACACTCATATAGAATCATGTGATATGCATGAACAAAATGATATTACACTCCTAAATAAATCTATATGACATGGCATCCTAAATGCAATCTAAATGGCATGGCAAAACCAAATGCAAAAATACTACATGAATATGCATGAATATGCAACTATATGCAATGCAATGACTCTTGATACCCTAAAATCACCCCCAAACTTAAAAATTTCAATGTCCTCATTGAAGGTAAAATTAAAGGGTACAAGAGATACCCCCCTAGTCGTCGGCATCGTCACCCTCCTCGGGTGGTGTATCTGGTGGTGGATAGACGTGGTGCGCTCCGAAGATGGGCCATGTGACCTGAAAACCCTGCTGCTGGTACACTCCATCCAATGACTGAGTCAAGTCTGTAGCAAATCTGTGTAACATGGCATTCGTAGTATCCTGACGCCTCAACAAGCGTCTGAACTGAGCATCACTGAAAACCATAGTACCCTGACTCGTCTGTGCCTGAGAAGGTCCCGCTCTGTCTAGGTGTGGCTGTAGAGGTACCTGCTCAACCGGTGGTGGAGCACCACCCCCCTCAAAAATCTCAACATAACCAAGACCCCTCGGGTGAGGAATACCACCCGACCACTCCGCCATCTTATTAATAGCCGCGTGCTTGATAGAACCCCTCGGCCTGAGCAGCGTCTCATCACTATGCCAACGAACACCCACATGAACACACAACTCTGCAATAATGACTGCATGTGGGATCCCGCCTGTCGTACCACCCTTCAAGAACTTCAAGATATTCTGATAGACTAGTTCCCCAAGATCAATATACTTCCCGTTCAAAATACCCCACAAAATGATGGCACGATCAACATTAACCTCAGTAACATGGGTAGTAGGCATTACACGAGCACAAATAAACAAGAACCAAGCTCGGGCATACCTCGTCAATGCAGCTGCCGGAAACGTACTCGGCGTGGTAGAACCTGCCTTATACTTCCAAACCGTACCCGCGATACACATCCCCGCCATGATAGCATCTAGGTCAACATCATCCCTAGTTTTCTGTCCCCAATCCTCAACATTCCTAGGCTTCGGTGATTGAGACAAAACACGCCGGATATACCCAGGCTTATAAGCAACTGCCTGCCCCCTAACCATAGTGATTCCATTCTTGTCATCCTTGGCATTGGCATAAAATTCCCTAACAATGCTCAAGGGAACTGCCACAGGCTTAGCACAAAACATCACCCAACCTAACTCCCTCACCATATCTCTCAATTCACCATCCTCACTCGAAGGCTCAAAACCCCTCTCCTGAACAACAGCCTTTGTCAATAAATTTTCGAACTCATCTTGAGCCGCCTTAGAAACAAATTTATCCACATCATAATTCGCCTCCACCTCCTCCTCCGAACTACTACTACTCGGCACACGTACTCTTTTAGGAGCCATACCACTCTTTGAACAACACAATGTCAACAAACACCCAAAAATCCACAATATATCTCCACACACAATATCCCAATTCCAACAACTCAATTCACTAAATAATTAAATTAAGAGAGAATATTACCACTTGAATTGAAGATGAGAACCTTGAAAGCACTCCCCCAAACTTGAATTAGAGAAATCTTGAAGCTTGTATGGAAGTTGAATGATTTGGAATAAAGAGGGGATTTGTGTGTATAGGTGATTATGTAGAGATAATTTGTGGGATAGGATTTGAGATGGGTTTGGAAGATGTAGGAATTGAATTTAAGAAAGGGGATGAGGTATAGATTTTGGGTAGAGAGAATTTTAGGGTTAGGAGAAAGAGATGTGGGTGTATGTATTGTTCGGCTGGTTATTTGTTAACAAAAGATTCACTTTTTTTTAATATGCAGGGGACGCGCAGCTGCGCTCAAGGGAGGCGCCATTGCGCTCAGAATCTCCTGGAATGAGCCTCGGCCGGGCGCTATTGCGCATCAACTAGGCGCTATTGCGCGCTCTATGTCCTGGACTTTATATGCGCCAAGCGCTGTTGCGCTAGAGAGAGCGCTGCTGCGCTTGGAAACCCCTGCTATTTTTTTTTTTTTTCCAAAGAATACACCAAACGCATGGGTTGCCTCCCACGAAGCGCTTCTTTTACGTCTGTAGCTTGATGTGACTTCCATGATTTACTCAGTAATTGCAAGAACCGCGGTTTTAGCCCCACGATTCGATACCTCACCAAAGTACGGTTTCAATCTCTGACCATTGACTTTGAATGACTGATCAGGTGATTTCTCAAAAATCTCAACCGCTCCATGCGGAAACACGGTTTTTACAACAAAGGGCCCTGACCATCTCGATTTTAGCTTTCCTGGAAATAGACGAAGGCGAGAATTAAATAACAACACGGGTTGTCCAGGAACAAATACCTTGTTGACTAAACGACGATCATGCCATCTCTTCACTTTTTCTTTGTAGAGTTTATTGTTCTCGTATGCTTGCAAGCGAAACTCGTCCATCTCATGGAGTTGCACCATTCTCTTCTCCCCCGCGGCTGTAAGATCAAAATTTAGCTTCTTCAAAGCCCAATAAGCCTTGTGCTCCAATTCTGCCGGCAAATGACAAGCTTTCCCGTAGACAAGCTGATACGGCGACATTCCCAAAGGTGTTTTATATGTCGTTCGATAAGCCCAGGCAGCTTCATCGAGTTTCAGAGACCAATCCTTTCTTGAAGGACTCACCACCTTTTCTAGAATACGCTTGATTTCCCGATTAGACACTTCAGCTTGGCCATTGGTCTGGGGATGATATGCTGTAGCTACCCGATGATTGATATTGTATCTGGCCATAAGATTAGTGAACTTGCGATTGCAAAAATGAGTGCCTTCATCACTGATAATGACTCGAGGAGTACCAAATCTGGTGAAGATGTTCTTCTGAAGGAAATTAAGCACGGCTTGGGCATCATTTGTCGGAAGTGCTTTGACCTCAACCCATTTAGAGACGTAATCAACTGCTAGCAAGATATATTGATTGTTGCATGAAGAGATAAAGGGTCCCATGAAGTCAATTCCCCAAACATCGAAAATTTCCACTTCCAACATTACATTAAGGGGCATCTCATCCCTCCTCGATATGTTACCAACACGCTGACAACGATCACACCTTAAGACGTACTGATGAGCATCCTTAAAAAGAGAAGGCCAATAGAACCCCGCTTGAAGAATCCGAGTAGCAGTCTTTTCACCTCCATAGTGGCCCCCATATGTCGTGGCGTGATAATCCCTCAGAATAGCCTCTGTTTCACTATACGGCACACATCTTCTAAGAATCTGATCAGCTCCCTGTTTAAACAGATATGGTTCGTCCCAACGATACCATTTAACTTCATGCAAGAACTTCTTCCTTTGTGCATAAGAAAATTCGGATGGAATAACTTGACTAACCAGAAAGTTCACAATGTCTGCGTACCATGGCTCCTCTTCTTGCACCCTAAACAATTGCTCATCCGGGAAGAATTCATTAATGATGGAACCGTCTTGAGAGGATTTACCAAAGTCCTCCAGACGAGAAAGATGGTCAGCTACTTGATTCTCTGTCCCTTTCCTGTCCTTAATCTCCACATCAAATTCTTGTAACAGAAGTACCCAACGAATTAAACGAGGTTTGGAGTCCTTTTTAGAGAGCAGATATCTAATAGCCGCGTGATCCGTGTACACCATTACCTTTGTACCGAGCAAGTAAGAACGAAATTTTTCGAAACCATAGACTATGGCCAATAGCTCCTTTTCAGTAGTAGTGTAGTTCAATTGAGCATCATTAAGAGTCTTGCTTGCATAATAGATCACATGAAACACTTTGTCTTTCTTTTGACCAAGAACAGCCCCCACTGCATAATCGCTAGCATCACACATCATAGCGAAAGGTTCACTCCAATCGGGAGCAATGATTACTGGTGCTGAAACCAATTTCTTTTTCAGAGTCTCGAAAGCGGTTAAACATTCTTCATCAAATTTAAAAGGAACATCCTTTTCCAAGAGCTTACACAACGGTTTGGAGATTTTTGAGAAGTCTTTGATAAAACGCCTGTAGAAACCTGCGTGACCAAGGAAACTGCGAATCCCTCTCACTGAATTAGGTGGTGGAAGATTTTCAATTGTCTCTATTTTTGCCCTGTCCACCTCTAGACCTCTCCGTGACACCTTGTGCCCAAGAATAGTTCCCTCCTGAACCATGAAGTGGCATTTCTCCCAGTTAAGCACTAGATTAGTCTCCACACATCTTTTCAGAACCGCACCCAGATTTTTCAAACATTCATCGAAAGAGAGACCGATTACAGAAAAGTCATCCATGAAAACTTCTACGGTCTTGCCAATCATGTCTGAAAAGATAGCCATCATACACCTTTGAAAAGTGGCAGGTGCTCCACACAACCCAAAAGAGACTCGCCGAAAAGCAAATGTACCAAATGGACATGTGAAAGTCGTCTTCTCCTGATCTTCAGGGGCAATACAGATTTGATTATACCCAGAATATCCATCCAATAGGCAATAGTACTCCTGACCTGCAAGTCTGTCCAGCATCTGATCGATAAAGGGCAAAGGAAAATGATCCTTCCTAGTGGCCTTGTTCAATTTCCGTTAGTCCATACAGATTCTCCAACCAGTGACTGTGCGAGTAGAGATAAGTTCATTCTTCTCATTGGTGATTACCGTCATGCCACCTTTCTTCGGCACACATTGAACTGGGCTTACCCATGAACTATCAGAAATGGGATAGATAATCCCTGCATCCAACCATTTGATAATTTCTTTCTTCACAACTTCTTTCATGATCGGATTTAGACGTCTCTGATGTTCCACTGTTGGTTTACTCCCTTCTTCTAAAGGAATTTTATGTTGACAGTAAGCCGGACTAATCCCCTTGATGTCTGCTATGGTCCATCCAATAGCTGATTTGAATTCTCTAAGAACTCTCAAGAGCTTGTCTTCCTCAGAATCTGACAAGTTAGCAGCAATAATCACAGGTAAAGTAGATGACTCACCAAGAGAAGCATACCTTAAGTGATCAGGTAATGGTTTGAGCTCTAGAGTTGGATCTTCTTCAATAGATGGTTTCAACCGCTGATGTGACCCCTTCAATTCAGATAGACCTAAAGATTCCACTGGTCTCTCGAATTTCCTTTGCCATGGAGTAGCATCAAGAAGTAGCAGTTGCTCATCTATCTCATCTTCTTCCAATAAAGAATCACTAATCAGTGCTTTTTCCAATGTGTCATTCAAGAGCAGATGCTCAATTTTTGATTGCACTGCTGACTCCACCAAGTCTATTTTCAAACATTGCTCTTCTTCAGTTGGAAACTTCATAGCCTTGAAAACATTGAAGGTGACATTTTGATCATGCACCCTCATCGTAAGTTCCCCTTTTTGCACGTCAATCAAGGTTTGCCCCGTGGCCAAGAATGGTCTCCCAAGAATGATAGGGATTTTCTTATCTTCTTCAAAATCAAGTATGACGAAATCCGCTGGAAAGATGAGTTTGTCCACTTTTACCAGAACATCTTCTACAATTCCTCGAGGGTAGGTAATTGAGCGATCAGCTAACTGGAGTGACATGTTGGTAGGCTTAGGCTCCGGAAGACCAAGTTGCAAGAAAACCGAATAGGGCATGAGGTTGATGCTTGCCCCTAAATCACACAAACACTTGTCAAAAGACAAATTTCCAATGATGCACGGTATGGTAAAACTCCCCGGATCCTTCAGCTTAGGTGGCAACTTTTGTTGCAAAACAGCACTGCACTCCTCCGTCAAAGTGACGGTCTCTAACTCCTCGAGTTTCAATTTCCTCGAAAGTATGCCCTTCATGAACTTGGCATAACTTGGCATTTGTTCAAGTGCTTCAGCAAATGGTAGATTTATGTGCAACTTTTTGAACACTTCCAAGAACTTTGCGAATTGCTTATCAAACTTCTGTTTCTGAAGCCTTTTAGGGAATGACGGAGGTGGATAAACTTCTTTGCTAGCTTCCGTAATTTCTGAACCTGTTTTCCCATCTGACTTCTCCTTTTCTTCCTCACCTGATGCCTTCTGAATGACCGGGAGAGCTGAATTAGAAGACCGGGTAGACCCCTCAGACGCGCCCGCGTCCAAATCACTGTTCACAGCATTTTCAAGTTCTTCGTTAAACTGCTTTTTGACTCCCAGATCGTCTGTAACCTTTCCAGAACGTAACGTAACAGCATGAATCTGTTCCTTGACCTCCTTTTTACCCGGATTTGCTTCCGTGTCACTAGGTAATTGCCCTTGAGGTCTGTTCAAAAGAGCATTGGCCAATTGGCCCATTTGATTTTCATGAGTTTTCAGAGATGCTGCTTGACTCTTGTACATCATTCGCAATTCTTCCATTTCTGACTTCTCATTAGATTGCACATGACTTCCTGGTTGTTGTTGATGAAATCCAGGTGGATTGTATGGTGGCCTTTGGGCATAGGGTTGTTGATAACCCGAATTGTTGAACTGCCTTGAACTATACTGCTGACCCTGAGATGGTTGTTGCATAGCATTCTGATTGTTGCTCCAACTGAAGTTAGGATGATTCCTATTATTGGGATGATATGTATTGGGAGCAGGTTGTGAAGGCCTCTGATAATTGCTGACAAACTGTGCCGACTCACTAGAAATTGCACATTGATTAGTGTCATGAGACCCCGCACACAATTCACAAACCATGGCGACTTGTTGAACCCCCACCTTAGCCAATGAGTCCACTTTCATGGTTAGAGCCTGTAGCTGGGCTGCTATAGCTGTTGTGGCATCCATTTCAAGTACACCTGCAACCTTACCTTGTGGAATACGCTGTGTCGGATTCTGATACTCGTTTGCAGCCATCATTTCAATCAAGTCATAGGCCTCTTCATAGCTTTTGGCCCACAGAGCTCCTCCAGATGCTGCATCAAGCATTGCTCGAGAATGACTTAACCCATTGTAGAAGCTATTGATGACCATCCAATTTGGCATCCCATGATGAGGACATTTCCGGAGCATCTCCTTGTACCTTTCCCAAGCTTCACACAGTGATTCACCAGAATGATGACTAAATTGTGTAAGAGCATTCCTCATGGCAGCAGTCTTTGCCATAGGAAAGAATTTAGTCAAGAACTTTTGTGCCAGATCTTCCCATGTAGTGATGGAACCTGCTGGAAGTGAATGCAACCAGCTTTTTGCTTTGTCTCTCAAAGAGAATGGAAACAACCTTAGCTTGATAGCGTCCTCAGAAACTCCGTTGGTTTTGAACGTGTCACAGATCTCAATGAAGTCCCTGATATGCATGTTGGGATCCTCAACAGATGAACCCCCAAACTGGACTGAGTTCTGGACCATTTGGATCGTGCCCGGCTTGATCTCAAAATTATTTGCAGCAATAGCCGGCCGCACAATACTCGACTGAATATCATCAATCTTTGGCTGAGAATATTCCTTCAGCGCCTTGTTATCTGCCATTTCTCCGGTAACTACCAACTCTTCTTTACTTTCTTCCACTAATTCCTCTTCGTGCTTCTCTTCTTCCAGATTTTCTTTACGAGCTTGAGATCGAGTAAGCATACACGCTCAAGATAGTACCTGAGAAACCCCAAAGTAAATGAGTGAGAAAAACGTCTGAGTCAGTGAATTTAATCCAAATTGATGACAAGATCATAAACTAAACAAACAATGAACCGAGTCCCCGGCAGCGGCGTCAAAAACTTGTTCGCACTTATTCACGCAAGAGAACGTGGTCAACAAGTAATATAGGGTAAATAAGATTCGTTCCCACAGAGACTCAAATTGTTCGTTATGTTCACTTATGCACCAGCTTATGATTTACACTCACTGCCAAGACAATCACAAATTTGGTTTTGCTTAACTAATGATTAAATATCAACTATGCCAATTACGAGGAAATTACTTAACGATTAACTTATAATAAACAGACATGGGATTTCAATTTCATTTACCACTTCATCTAGAATCTTATGCCCTTTAGCCTAGCATGTGACCGAGTTGATTACTGATTAGATGCACTAAACTGATACACACC
Source organism: Kitagawia praeruptora (assembly GCA_037693485.1). Taxonomy (NCBI): domain Eukaryota; kingdom Viridiplantae; phylum Streptophyta; class Magnoliopsida; order Apiales; family Apiaceae; genus Kitagawia; species Kitagawia praeruptora. The sequence goes on along the minus strand of CM075352.1, from coordinate 98,498,915 downwards.
AACTTTCGTTGTGCATATACCATCCTACTGATCATCCACAATTGATAGAAGTCAAGTAGTCACCAAATATGTGTAGTTCCTATATGTCTATAGCAATTGAACACATACCGGTTAAAAATCAAGCATCCATTTGACCACATAGTCAATGCAAGACGGTTAGAATTACACCACAAATTAATACATGTTCTTCACATGCAAAAACCTATGCTAGCATGAATTGTTCTAAACCCTAGATCCACTTTCGCATTCACCAGGATTAAACAAACAATTACAAGTGTTCGCGACTCACTTATAACGAATAAGCATAATCATACTAGACAATCAATACATTCAATCACACACCAAGGCATAAATAACACTCAATTACTAGAATCCATAGAAAAATCCATTAAAATCCCATGATAACGATTTAGCCCATAATCGACCTAATCGCCATCATGGGTTCTACGGATAACATAATTCTAAAACAAGCAAATAACTATAGAAGAGAGAAAAAGGGTTTAGAATTAAATCCCCAAAATAGAAGAGTACAAGGGTTCCAAAGAATAATCCTTGCTTGTCACTAGCTTGGAGAATTTCCTTGAAAATGTTCTTGAAATCTAGATGAAAAGTGTTGATAGTCGCTAAGAAAAACTAAGAACAACCATAGATAATGTTTTTAGGTCCCTAATAATACATATAAAGATGCCCTAATAATAGGCCCAAAACCAACTTGACCCGGTATAAGGCAACAGAAATCTGCCCAAAACCACATCAAGCGCCATGGCGCCTCAGCTCGCGCCACTGCGCCTAGACCAAGCGCAACAGCTCCTGGTCAGAGCGCTCCACAACTCGCGCAACTGCGCCTAGAAGCTCCTGGAGAAAAACCCTTGTGCCACCCTGTGCGCTATAGCTCTTGATCAAGTGCTGCTGCACCTATGATCCCCTGGAATTTGCACAAATTCTGCTGTTACTTAAGAATTATTTTCAACTCCAAATTTCCTTCCACACGCTCTAAATTAATTTCACACCACCATAGCACCATTTAAACACCATAATGCCTTCACGATAAAACCTACACAATTTACACAAAAACGTATCAAATGACAACGAAACTTGAGAACATGCAAACGATTAAAGTCCAAACGGAAGGTAAATAGTGGATATAAAATCCACTTATCAGTCTTCCATATTGTGCTGATAGAATGTTGGACTAACTCCTGGTGGTGGGCTTTAGTGACCCAATCTTCATCTTTAGGCCCATTGTGAGTTGTGGACCGCTATTCCAGCCCATTAGGTCTGTTTAGGGCTTATGCCAAGATTTGGGCATAACAAGAATAAATACACTTTTTAGTTTACATGTTAAAATATTAAATATTTTTTATGCTAGATTTAATATTTTTTATCTATTTATTTTAAGATCTAACAGTTCTTATTTATTATATCGTACTGAGGACCAGACTACCAATTACCAATGTTTTGGACAAAATCCCTCATACACTTATTACACTTATTATTAAAACTGTATTTGGTTGTTAGTACAACTATCTTCGAATATTAAGAAGGTTATTTTGATAATCAAAACAAAATATAAGTAGATTTCCTAAATAGAATAGAATTTTCAATATAAAAAATCGAATTTCATCTCTTTTGTTCTTGGTAGTTTTAATTACAGAAAATTGTTAAATCATCACTAAATTAAAGATTTTTTTGTTAATTTTCACGTAGGCTATAAAATCATCCAAATATTAGAAAAAGATCCGTGCGTTGCACGGGCTATAAGCTAGTTAAATTTAAAATTATTTTATTAATTTCACGTAGGTTGTAATCATCCAAATCAAATTTTAAGAATTCAAGATAGAGTACATAGATTAAATCGAACGTATAAATTTATATATATATATATATATATATATATATATATCAATTTTTAAGAACAATTTGATATGGAATTAATAACATATTAAATTTTAAAAAATGAATATAATTTTAGGTATTAAAAAAAGGAGTCATGTTTTGCACGGGTTATAAGCTAGTATATAATAATCAAACTAGGGGAGAATTGGTAGTTTGGTTGTTTGGTTCAACCAATCGTTAGTGACCGTTAGATATTTAGTAAATAGATGATAACTGTTAAATCTTATTATAATATTCTATATTTAAATCCCTCTTCTAAAGATCCAAGTTTCGAATCCCGTCAACAACAAATTTACATTAAGATTTTATATTATTAGTTTTTAGCAATACATGTCATATATTAAATAACTATTATTATTACTAATGCTTTTATTAATTAATATTATAAAATTAAATTATATCCATAATAAATTATGGGAATTAATAAATAAGCTCCATAAATTGATATTTAAGCTCCAGTTAATATGTAAATGACACAACTACCCATGATAAAAACAAAATCAATGAAATTCCTTATTTAGAAATCATGGGTAGTAGTGTAATTAAAATATCAAAAAAATTAAAGTTGGAGCTTAAATAGTAAAAACAGGAGCTTATTTATGAATTCCCTAAATTATTACTCCCTCTGTCTCAAAATACTTTTCTTGTTTACTTTTGACACGTTTGCCAATGCACACTTTTAATCGTTTATATCTTTAATTTTAAATTATTATTTATTATAAAAATTTCATTGTATTAAAATACTAAAAAATATGAATTCAACAAGATTACCCATGACTATATTTGGTCTTATAGATTAAGTGTAAATTAATAATCAACCGCTTAGAATGAACGGTGTTTAAAATCAAAAATAAGAAAAGTAAAGTGATATAGAGGGAGTATATTCTATTTTATTAAATTATATAATTTTAAAAATATTTAAAAGTTAGCGTACTTTGCATTATAAAACATACTAAACTTTCCTTGATGGTGGTCATTGTTGGTAAGACTTTCGCATGGAAGGCTGGACCCTCATAGGCTCATACTTACCGACCCTAAAAGTTTTTTTTATGAAAGGATCGACCCTAAAAGTTTTAAATCTCTATTCACAACAATTCATGTGGTATATTTATAAAACAAAAAAAAAAAAGAACAAATCATGTAGTATTTTTTTTTTTTTGTCAGAATTCATGTACTCCTACATTGGAGAGAATTACCAAAATGCCTATTTTTCACAAGTTTTTGTCCAAAATACTGATTTTGAAAAAAATGGCCCGAAATACCGACGGGATACGGAGAATCGTCCTCCGTATTAGCATAATACGGAACACCGTGTTCCGTATTATGCATGATACGGAACACCATCTTCCGTGTTAGCATGATACGGAACACGGTGTTCCGCAACACCCCATGTTACGGAATATGGTGTTCCGCAACACCTCATGATACGGAACACGGTGTTCCGCAACACCCCATGATACGGAACACGGTCTTCCGCAACACTCCTTATATCACGGTAGACGGTGTAGCGTTTTCAGTCAGTAAAAAGGGCCAGCATGGCTCCCATATGAATATTTTGGGCCATCACCCCCTACATTGTGGGCGTGTTTGGAGGAGACTTAAAATAAGTTCTTATAATCCTTATTAAAAATAAGTTTTTTAATACAAGTATTTAATATATGTTTGAGATTTATTAAGTTGTAAAAAAAATTAAAAATCTCTAATTTTATTTTAAAATATGTTGACTTGTTCAATACAATAAGTTCACCCAAACACCTCATGTATATAATGGAGTCCCAAAAGCTAAATTTGATTAAATCTAGAAAATCAAATTTCTTTATGCAAAAAAAAAAATTAAATTAAATTTCTACCAACTAGAATTTTAGAACATAATTTAAACAAAAAATTATTTATCTAATAAACTAAAAAATCGATTTTAAACCGGATCAAAACACAAATATGAACAACCTGATTTTGGAAAGTAATTGCGTGCAAGAAATCTCAAGCAAAAGCCATATCTCGTATTTTCCCAAATCCCCTTCATAATGATTAAGTGTACAATGACTTTTCTTTCCTATTAAAAAAACAAAAGCAAAAGGGGTGTGTATATAATTCAGTTTCCTCCCATATATTACATGAATTAAAATTTCATACTACTTTGAAATTAATGAACCTCTCAACACCGCAGCTACAGCCTATATGTATACACATGTTTTGAAAAAACTATGAAGTTCAAGTTAAACACAAGTTAAGCATTTCTACAAGTCATTTATTTTTGCGAAAAAATGAGTTCATGGTTACTATGTGGTTGACAAATTAAATAGTACTCCTAGTAAACTAGTAATAGAACTATTAAAAAAATTCCATGAGTGGTTTTTTTTAAGGGAAGGGAAAGAAAGTCTAAAGAACTGGTAAAAAATGTTTCAGACATAAATTTTCCTAAATTTCTTCACACCTCTGGAAAAATTAGGAGAACCTGCTGATGCACATCATACTGATGTCTGCAAACTACAGTATGGGCCTATGGCACACACAAACACACTCAAATTTATATATGTCAAGATTACAAAGAATGCAGTGCATAAGATGACCATCTCTGTACTATAATTGACATACATTCCTTTTATGTCCTTCAGAAACAAATTATAGAATTACAACCACCTTAGGTATCACATTGCGGATGACATTTTCACCTTAAATGACTCGCGTAGGTACTTTGACTAAAGCAATATAGAGATTACATATTCTCAAGTGTGTAAATGTTGCATGTCGGCATTTCACCTTTTTCGAAATGGACAGGCAACTGTTTTATTATTGTCATGAGATAAGAGTTCCTCTAAATCATGACTATAAAAATTACTAGTCAAAATGACCATAAGAATGAGCAAATTGAATGTATAGGGGTGAAAAAATATAGCCAGGATGCAGCACTCATCTGAATACCAGATTGTGGCACGTTTTGTCGCAAGGGTATGGACAATCAATAGCCTTGCAACCAGCACGGTCAAAATACCAATCACCAACTGCTAGCGCGATTCCCTGCATATCCATGACAATTTTAAGAATGATATGCTTGCAATTCTCTGTATCATTGAATGGCAGTAGGTTTCTGTAAAGATAATCTCAGACTAGTCTCAGTTTCTAACTTATTAGGAGCTAAGTTTGTTTTTCAAGTCATAAATTAATGACCCAATAAATCAGGGGATGCTGACTACATTGACATGCTTACTTTTTTGTTGTTGAAAATGATCAAATGCAGGAATTTAAATGCTCACACACTCGAGCAACCCTCAACCCCTTATTACTTACAGAAAAGGGCCTACAAGCCAAGGGACTATACATTAACCTACTTTCATTATCTGAATGTGAGATAAGAGAACGATCACCGAGACATACCTTGTTGCCAATAAGGGGAGAATTGTCTGAAAACCATGTATCCTGTCTCTCAGATTGGCAATGAGCAAAACAAGAGTTTATAAATAACCCATTTTTCGGAGACCTTGAGAAGCGTTGCACAACATTTACCATATGATCCCTGAATCCTGCTCATAAGAATAAGCATATCGTTAATCATAGTTAAATACATATGACAACTGCATTTCTATGTAGGATGAAAGGAAATTTTTATTCATGGAGCTCACTCTGCAGAAATTGGATTTGTGATGCTGAACAATGTGCATAATTTGCTTTGCAAGCAGTCCAATAACCATGAGGATCAGCTGAAGGAGGAGCTAAGCTGGCTGTGACCTGGATACAATTTTACAAGAGAATTTTTTTTTTTTAACAATATTATGAAGCAAGGTGGTCCTTTCACAGCATATCTGCCACGAAAGCTATAGTTAACATGTTAGTGCTCGGCTTGTAAATTACTAAATTTGGATCAAATTTACATTTCCTCACCTCATCATATAATTGATAATTCATAGAGAAAGTACTCTAATTGATAGTATAATTGAAAATATTCATAACATTATATAATTGATAATTCTAATTGCGTATCAATTAGAATTGATACGCAATTTTCTTATATTACCATTACCAAGGACAACTGACAAGAGAAATATTATATTATCGCACAGGATATCCGCCTAAGACCAGCTAACAGACTAACAAGGTGCTAGGCACTCAATGTCCCTTGCACCAATTACACAACTTTCACTTTTAAACATTGGGTATATCGTATCTCAAAATGTCTGTCATTTACCATGCAGCAAAGCATGTTCAGCAATAAGTCTAGTTCATGATGAGAAAGTACATAAATTTACAGAAACGGATAATACCTGCCATGAATCATATGCTGCATTGAGAAGAAAGATAGGGGTTTGTATGTTGGCTATCAAGTTCTCGGGGAAAAAGCACTGTATGAGTAATGAATTCACAATGTAAAAAGTTAGTTCAACAAAACTGACGATTTAAAACTTTCTTGTCTATTCAGATCATATTTAGAAGAATTCAATTCACAAAAAAGGGCTTACAGTAGTTGGATCAAGATGGTTAGTGCAACTACGTGGCAGGTTCCTCCCAACGCCCTTTAAAAAATAAAGCTAGATTTAGTAGCAATTCTAAATCCAAGCATAAAAGAAATATCTAAAAATCAAAAACTTCTATCGGTTGGTGAAAATCTTATGAATTTCACGAGTTAACTTTTATGCGAGATTTATAGAAGAAATACTTTCAATCAGGTAATGTAGTAATTTTGACAGATATTGAGAAATGATGTGTACATATATTATGTTAATCTTATTCACTTGCATGATTCTTTTGTAAGTGTATACTCCCAGAGGGCCGGGATGTGATGTTAAGTAACATGAAGAAACTTAAGAATCTCTTTTTATTTTTGGTACAATGGAAAAATATGCCCAAACTGGAAGGGTACAAGAGCACCTGCAATTTGACCACGCCTCCAAACATATTCCTAAGGGTACGGCCACCAGCAACATTAACTCTGCAATACCATATAGCAAGATAATATCATTAAAAGGAAATTGCTATATGAATAGATCAGGGAATACATTGGCATAAATATAAGATATAAGGTGTTGAAGATTTGGCCTTACGCATTCAAGAATAATCCACCATCACTTAGGCACTTCACTTTTGTACGCCTTGAAAATATACCGCGGAAATCATCGCATTTCAGAATAGAAGCTAGACCACCAGCAGAGCATCCAGATAGAAGTGCCTAACACATAATAGATATCATTACTGTTGAAATTGAGAGAGTTGGACATGGGTGGATGGAGAATAATAATAATGAAACCTGGTTGGCATATCGCATTCCCTTTGCCTTCAAATCTTCCATAGCAGCCCACCATATACGCTGACCTCTAAATTGTAATCCAGCAGCCTAAAAGTATAAAACCAGTTTAGAATTGCACACATGACTTGCAAGAATAATTGATTAGAGACAAATTTATAAATAGCATAATCCTCATGTTTTCGAATGCACAACACAAAGTAGCTGCAATTGTAAGCATCACGTAAACCACACGCATACACAGATGCAACATATCTTCAGATACAAGTTACGTGAATATCCATCCTTACACACATAAACCAGAAATAGGATACAAATGCATAATTTTAGAAAGAATAAATAGAAGGCTTTCTTTAAGTATCTTTCTGGTAGATGACCTGATCGAATAAATTATATAAGAAAAGGAATGCTTTTACATACTAAACACAAACCTTGTCTTCACTGTCGCCTGCAAAAGAAGCACCATCACAATAACGGAGCTTAACTCTATTCCAGTTGAAAAAGTCTGTAGAAGAAAGACAACCTTCAGTAAGCAGGCATAAAACGAAACTCCAATTTATTGAAGTGATGTTAATGCAATCTATATTAAGCAGATAATAGGGACATGACATTGATTAAAAACCTGGATTTTCTTCAGCCTTATTGCTAAGTATTCCTGAAAAAACAATTTGTTTTTCCATATAGTTTAGCGATCCACGACGTGTCTTCTTTCGGTATTTACAAGACCTGACGGTGTCACACCATCCTCCACCCTGTCATGGTTTTACACAAGATCAGATCCCTCACTTGAGAGTTAAAACCAACAATATTGCCTAATAGAGTGTAGATAGTTAAATTTTGAAGTCAAATTCAATGCGTAATTTGATGTTTACTTAATAAGATTATGCACTTAAAAAAAACTAATTTGACATAAAAGATAAAGAACGGCCACGTAGATGAAAATGGAGGAAAATACAATTTTTATACAGAAATAGTACTACTTTTTAGTTTGATGAACAACACTGGAAGTACTACTTTTTAACTATGAACAAGATATAATTGGCAAACTTTATTCAAAATTTGTGCAAGACAAAGACAGCATACATTGTTTTAAAAGATTCGAATCTATCTATGTATAAGACGCAGGTCTTACTCCCACTAACATTTTGTGTGGCAATGTGTTAATGTGTACAGGGATGGGAGAGATCAAACTTGTCTTAAGACTTTTACTCTTTTTTTTTTTTTTAATTTTTTAAATTCAATGATGAACATGTACTCCTACTACATCTCTAGTTCTGTTGATTAGTTGGATAGCATAGATAAGAAGGACATTGTAACCAACACTTGAACATGTTGAGTCGAAAGAAAAAACAATAAAGCAACTCTGCAGTAGAAAGTAAGATGTCATTATCCATAGAGAAGTCAGCAAACCTCCAATTGAATGAGCCAACTGTTTGCTCCTGACCCATATCCACGATGCAAATGGTACCCTGGTAATGTTCCATCTAAACATACTGCCAAATGAACAGATTGTGATGTTTTAGCTAAAGTTCCGAACACCATTAATGAAAATTAATATTAGTTTCATAGGAGCCAGTGAGTCACTAAAACTAAAAAGATAAAACAAAACTGAATTGGGAGGAATACTGTCCGCAAATTTAAGTTCTACAAATAGTAATAATAGACATGTTCCAGATTTTTAGTATTAGAAAACAAATTGGCAAGTGGTTTTTCTATCAAATTTTAAAAGTGGGAATTTTGTAAAGAATTCAGAAATTTATAATTTAAGTGCTACAAACAATAAATTACAAGGAGGAAGAGTAAATTTGTTGTTGATAAACAAGAGAAAGTCAGAAGCAATTAGCAATAGAGTGCGTAATCACATATAGAAAATGACAGATCTTACTAGTTAAATCAACAACTGTATTATATTATCAAAGCCATCACCAATAATACATGCAATTAAAGTAAGAAATTCCATACAGATCCAAACTTTAGGACTATTGTGAATACGAACACACCACTTGTAATAAAGATTCAGTTAATTTATCTTTTTTCCGAGAACAAATCATCATCGTTACGACTCTTATGACTATGAATGAGGCCTTCAAGAGGATTTGCTTTGACATCTAGAAAGTACTAACAACTTGTTACTCGCTTGCCTTCCATCTCAGTGAAGAAATTCAATATTTTTATTGACATTAACCATTCCCCAGTCAATTATTCGACCTCTCAAAAACAACTTAAAATTAACAAAACAAGATAAACTTGAACAAAACTTAGCAAATCAGAAAGCGCAATCAAGAAGCATATAGCAAAATCATAAATTTGCATCAAATGAACACTGAAAACAACCTACTAAAAATAAAAACCAAAAAATCAAGAAAATTAAAGAAACCAATTGCAATGCATTGAAACACAAGTTAAAGTAACATGTATGTATAATGTAAGTAGAGATTGGAGTATACCAGCGCCTCTAGAGCCAGCTCCTCGAATGATAGTAAGGCCAACTGTAAGAGGACGATAAGCAGCAGCAGAAGCTCTAAAGGCAAAATCTTTATACAAAACCTCTGTTTTATTTAAATACTCATCATACTCATAACCATTGCAGCAGCTCCCAAGAATCCCAATTACAAGTACACTCCATAGCAACAAATTTGTCATTATTCAAACCCAAGATACCAAATCTTTATAATTACAATTATGTATGTGTTCTCATGTATACAAAAATAATGCTATGTAGTTACAAAGTTGATGTCAGAACACAGATGCAAATCTGGGTGAAGGAGAAACGAGTGTACACACTGTAAAATAGAATGTGTGTGTGTGTGTGTGCACGAGAGAGAGAGAGAGAGAGAGAGAGAGAGAGAGAGAGAGAGAGAGAGAGAGAGAGATGGGAAAACACAGCAAGCTCAGCCGTATTTTTGCCGGGCAATTTATAGATTTTTGTACAGATTTTATAAATAATATTCTTTCCTGGTTGTTAGGCCAACTCCAAACCATAGCAAGTGATCCAAATTCTATTTCAATAATGTGATTCAAATATAAATTCAAATTCAATCATCATTATTATATTTATATATTTTGATTTTAAGTATTTTGAAAAAAAAATTAATTAATTTCATTATAAATCGTAATAACATCAACAACCACTAAATTATAACTAAAATAGATTTGAATAAAAATAAAACAATGCGAAGTACATTCAAAATAAATAAAATGTTTTTATTTAAATTTTATTTCATTTTATTTGAAGTTGTATATATTGTGAGATTTTTTATGTTGTATTGCTTTGTTTTATATTTTTAATTTTCATGTATTTTTAAATTTATTGTATTTTGAAATTTAATGTATTTTCAATTTTTATGTATTTTAAAATTTTATTTTATAATTTATCATGATTTTAATTATATTCCAAAATTTATTAATTTACTTTTAATGAATTAAACAAAATCAATAAAATAGAAAGAATAACAATATTATAATACTATAAAGATTTGGATTAGTGATCCAAATTTGGATAATATTATTCACTGATCCAAATTTTTAGTCCATGGTTGGAATGATTTAGAATAAAACTATCTCAAATTTGGATTTTTAATCCACATTGGAGTTGCCCTTACAGTCTGTATAATTAATTACACCGCTTTTATTTTTGTTTTATATTTTTCATATTTTTGTATTTAAGATTTGGAAATCCGTGACAGATGGGTGATGATTAAATAATATTTTGTGTAATTGTATTTTTGTTAGAAGATAGGGATACGCGGATCTACATTTTATTTCAAACTTCAAATTTTATTTCAAACTTCAAAGTCGTATTTGTTAGATGGTTGTTTTTAGTTTCAAAGTCGAATTTGTGAAAAAAAAATAAAAAAATTGTAAAACCTAAAAATATTTAAAAATATATACATATAATACCATATTTTTCAAAAAATCTAAGAAAGTTAGAGAGGAGAAATGAGAAATAATTAGTAGACCTAAATCACAAGTTTGGAATGTTACAAGGCGACGGTGATTATTCAAGTCACAGATGCGGTAGAGTGACAGGAGTCAAAGTGTGTGGGTCCCAGGAAATGTTTGTAGGTATGGCTGGTATACTACATACTTTATCATGGATCCATGGGTTAGATCCGGTGGGAAACAGCGAGAACATACGTCGGCCCGAATTTATGGGACTAATTTATTTTCCTCCCATGGAGTATCTTTATTTATATACATCATTTTCTAAAAATTCTGGATTTAGTCCATTATCTCTGATTAATTCCTTGTAAAATAACTAGTCGATTCAATTTTTGAAATTCGATTAATCCTATAAATTTATTTAAAATGATATATTTAATTGAAAATTAATTTAATATATTAAATATTATTATAATATCCGATTAATACTTCAATTAATCCTTCCGATTACCTGATTAATTTTAAATCGGTATCTCAACCGATTTATACTCCCAATTACCGATTTTTACAATAATGATAAACATTAATATTATTGTCTGTACTTTACACAAGTAAACTTTTATCAATCTATTCACTTTTAGAAATTGACGCACTCGTTGGTTGTGATATGAATATTTGTCGAAAACAATAATTCATAAAAATCAACACATCCTACTAACGAATATCACAAGTGAGATTCAGTGACAAAAAATTATAGATGAATATATAATGAATTGGGTATCACAATTGTTAAATTGAAAACAAATATAATGCAGTACAAAGACAATTGGTAAGTTGAGTGTTAATATCACACAATCAATAAGTCCAAAAACCAACATAGTTCAAAAATCATGAAACTAACTTAAACAATGAAGCAAGAAAAAATAAAATTTTCTCAGAAATAACGATAGCGTAACATCCGTTGGAAACTACTAACAACTTATTAAAGAAAAAAAAATAACTAAACAAATTTTTTAAATAAAATTCTGACCAAATTCTTTTTCAGATTCCAGAACTACACTTTTGGTTAGAAATGATAAAAATTATGTTATAAATGATTGTGCAATTAGTATACTAATCTGTGCGAGGCACGGGGTTATTTTAATAAATTTATTTAGTAATGTTGTGTATAATATTTTTCTAATTTTTGTCATTTATTTCCGATCATAACACGCGAATGTTCTTACTTCAATCAGTTCAGTGTATAATTTGATTATCCAAATTTAGATGACCAATAAAAATAGAATATAACATAGTTCTTATTATATTAGATATCCTAAATACATCTGAAGTGATCCTAAAATAAAATGATCTTTTTACGAACAAGTGCTACTTTGGCAATGGTAACATATTTATAAATTAATTGAAATTTTTTAATTTTATTTATAAGACAATACATATTATTTACTCATTCAATGAATACAATCGATGGAGAAATATTTTAAAAAAAATGTAAGATTTGTTAATACATAAGGATAACTGGTAGATGTTTCTGCAAAATTTAACTTCGTATCTTTTCCATTATAAATAATTATTGCAAGTGATTTTTGTCAATATTTATGAACATTTGTTTAACCATAATTCTTAAATATTCAAATGTGACTATTGATAAGTGGATTTTATATCCACTTGGAACGTTTTATATCGGCTTAAATTGATTGACTTGGCCTCAAGTATGTCGTGTTTTTTATGTGTTTCCGTCTATTTGTGCAGGATTGCGAAACGTCGGCCAGGGTTGATGATTTCAGTTGATATTGGATTAGATTTTGAGCTTGGAATGAAGAAATGAGTCTTTCTTTATGATATTACGGAGATTTTGAGTCAAGGGAATTGAAGAACGGCAACTCACGCAAGTAGAACGAGAGAAAATGGAGTTAAAATGAAGAAAAAGTACAAAAATCAATTTCCGGCAGAAGCAATGGGCGCCGTGGCGCTTGGTGGAGCGCTGGAGCGCGTGGATAGGCTGCTGGAGCGCCGTGGCGCCTGAACATCCTGGAAAAAAATTCTACTTCGATTCTGATTGGTATTTTTGGACTTTTCTTGCTGGAAAAGATTTATGTAGCCTATATAAACACGTGCAGTGGTTGAGCCACTGGCCTCCTTTGAAGGAGGTCAGGGGTTCGACTCCTGCGTGTGCGTGAGTTTCTTAGTTTGTATTAGGTTTCCTTTCTGTATTTGTATTTCTGTATTTGTAATTCTCAACTTGGCCGGGGGTCCTTTGGAAACAGTCTCCCTATAGGGGCATGGTCTGCATACATCTACCCTCCTCAGACACAACTTTGAGTGGTATTATAACTGAGTAGATTTCGTTTTTATAAACACGTGCTATCATCCTTGAACGGACAGATACTCACCATAACTCACAGAGAGAGCCGAAGATAGAGATTCAGACTTGGAGACGGATTCCCGGAAGGACGTGACAGCATTCAGAGATCTAGATCTACTTTTGTATTCTTTTAAATTAGGCGATACTCTGGATTTCAGATTTGTTTTCTTAACTCTTTACTCTAGTATTATTTTATTCATTCAAACTTTGTTATTTACCATGGTTTCATCAGATCCCATGATGACGAGCCGTTCGATTATGAACTAATCGTTGTCATGAGAATTTAACGGATTTATTTATGGAGTTTTAGTATTTTGACGCTTTAAAGATCTGTATGTGATGTATAATTGATATCCTCGTATAGTTGTGCTTAATCGTTAGATGCGTTGCTAACATCTAATATGTTCATCTCTTGTGAAGCGACAGTGGATCTTGAGATTTAGAACTTGCCACGCTAGCATAGGTTCATGATTGTTTACCAACATGATTCGTAGTGTAATTTAAACTATCTTACGCTGCCCTGTGTGATCTTTATAGATAACTTGTTCTTCAACCGTTATGTTTTCAAATTCTATAGACATATAGGGTCTAAGCATAATTGGTGTCTATTCATCTTCTATCTCTTTTGTGGATGTATGGGTAGTATGGTATACGTATGCTGACAGGTAGCGTATACTTGTTCCGTGTGGTCCGATCAGATATCATAACCATTGCATATAGTGATTAAAGGCGTCAGATCTAAGCGAAGTATTTAATGAAGTTAGGTTCCCATGTCTTCTTTCGCATAAATAATTCGATTCCAATTCTCGTAGTTAATTAATTATTAGTTTGTTAATTTGCTTTCTAGTTAATTTTAGTTAATCAAACCCAAATTTGTTAATTGTCTTATCAGTGAATAAAAACCATACATTGTTGCATAGGTGCATTAACTGAATTGAAACCTAAATCAGATCTCTGTGGGAACGAACTTGACTTATTCATATATTACTTATGACCACGTACGCTTGCGTGATTTTGTGCAAACAACTATATTAAAAACTTCTATTTAAAATAGGATTATAGATCCTTTTGATTTATGTTTGAGTTGAGATTTTCTAATTTTTTGTTTCATTCGCATCTCAATTTTTCATTATGGGAAGCCTTCTTAATGTTATAAATGTTCTTTTATTGTGTATATATTTCATTTATTCGTGACTTTTATCACCACTCTTTACTAGTTTTATATGTGATATTTTGAATGATCCTCATATTTATACGACAATGGCTAGCGCTAAATACTTATTCCACAAATTTAATATTTTTCAATTCAATTAAGTTTTGAAAAAAGCTTTTACAATTTTTTTAATCTTTGATAAATCTCTATTATAAATTTTATATAAATTTTCTAATAAAAAATATATTAATTTATTCCCAAAAACATAAAATTAACTATATTGAAGTGAGTAAATGTTTGGAGTTCAAAGTTTTTGTCACAAATGTTTAAATAAAAATATTGTCTTAATTAAGTGAGAATATACAACTTATATATTTTTAATGAGAGTGATATCTAAAATCTCAAGATATCTATGCATTTACCAAATTCTATTAGGTGATTTTTTTTTAATTTATAATAAAAAAATTAATTTATTTTTCCTAAATTTGCATGACAAATAAATTATGATCCAATAATTATGTTATCGAGAACTCATCATCATCAAAGATGTCACAAATTTTTATTTTAGATAGTGATATTTCAATTTGTTTTATAAAGAAATAGAATATGAAAAACAATATGTAAACATTTACTCTCATAATCAATTTTATGACAACTGGATCAAAAACTGATTTTTTTTAAACATTAGTCAACTCCCAAACATACCAATGCATCATATGTTAGTCCAAAAGAACTAACAATTTTGATATACTTTAGTTATTGCCTTGCTCTTATATTTAATTATTATTTAATAAAAATATATTATGTATTTCCTACATTTTCTTTTTATAAGCCTAAATAATGTACCGTTCATACAGCCTACACACAAATATGATGTTTATGATTGAAAACATGTATGGATGAGTAGTTTGGGGGTCATTTGGCAAATCTGAACAAAAATATCTGAATGATTAATATTTCTGAATGATTAAAATATCTGAATCCTGAATGGATAATATTGTTTGGTACATAATAAACGAATTTCTGAATGGTATTAATTCTCTATTTTTTACTTGTGAATGAATTTATTTTTGAAAATTAATTGAATAGATTAATAATGCATTGTCATCATTATATTCCAAGTCTTAATGAATATATAAAATAATTTTATGTTAGCTAAAAAAATTGGTTTTAGAAATAATATAATTTGTTATAATAGTAATAATTTTAAATACCTTTTATTCTAATACTAAATAAAGTATATAGATATTCACTATTTTTATTTAGTAGCATAATAATCAGAAATACGTTTAAATTATTTTTGAATAATTTATATTTAAATATTGATATAATTAATAATAGCACGTTGAAGTTCATAAACAAATTTTGCTTTAGAAACTTGCAAGGTTATCCTTCTGAATCGTTGAGCTAGCCTTTTCGATCTTAGCGATTAAGGCATTTATTAATGATTCAGGAGTGGTAAAGGCAGTGCCAAATAGTCTTTTCCATCTTAATCGTTAAGTTAAGTTGTGTTCAACCAAGTTAAGAAGAAAACAAATGGGGCCTTAGTTATGTTACGAAATTATCACTGTATAGTAAATTTTGGTTATTATTATTATTATTATTATTATTATTATTATTATTAAAATTTGAAAATGTATAACTAAATTGTATATTATGCATCATTAATTTGTATTTGGATATAAAATAATATATTGTAGTCCGAATTAATAGATATCTCTATAAACTCATAACGAAAAATTGTTAAAATGTCATAATAATTAAAATACTATCTATTTTTTCGTTCAAGCAACACACACATATATAATGTGTATAATTTAATTCACATGTGTGTTAGTGGTCTAATGGTAAAGTAATGTGTAACTTAACTTGGAGACATAAGATCAATAAGATCAATTCCATCCGACAACAAATTTTGTCATTTTTACTTTAATTTGAAAAATGTCTAACTTCAAAAATGTCTGGGTAAGTGGTACTTTTTTGAATGACTTATTTTGTTTTAAAACTTTTATTTGATTAAAGTTAATATCATCATTCAAATAGATAATTTAATAAATTTATTTTTATGTTTACATTTTTAATAATTCATAAGTCACTCATAATATAAAATTACCAAATAGATATTAATTTAAAATTTTTACTTTTTACTTATCACTTTAAACAATTTTAAATGATAAGTAATAATTTTAAACTTAGTTAAACGGTCTCTTAATATGAACCCTAGCATTATATACTAAATCAAATAGCACATTTTGTTTTACAAAGATAAATGCCTTTATTGTATAATACTTCTTCCGTCTCGGGTGATTGTTTACGTTTGCTTTGTGCACGGAGACTAAGGAGTATGATAAGTGAAGTAGTGGGTGTAATAGTGTATTTTATTGTTAAATTAAGTGAATTAGTGGGTATAATAGTGATTTATTTTAAAATAAGTGAAGTAGTGGGTGTAATAGTGTAAAGTATTGAAAAAGTGGAGTGAAGTAGTAGATTTAATAATGTATTTTATTGTTAAAAGTTACTATTTTTAGTAATGTAAACAATTGGTGGGACGTCCCAAAAAGGAAAGTGTAAAGAAATGAGAGGGGCGGAGGGAGTATATACTTAGGGAAAAGAGTATCTAAAGCATACAATAGAGAAGTTCTCTATTAGTGCGAATTAAAATATGATAAATTAATTATTATATGAACAATCCAACCGTACGAATGTTAAATTCATACAAAAATACGTGATTGTACAAATTTTCGTGTAATTTAATTATTTGGAACTATAAATTTATAGCAATATGATTATGATAAATTTGTGTCGCTGAATATATATAGAAAATAATATTATTATAAAAAGTGATGCTCCACTATTTCAAATATTATTAATACCTTATATATAATAAGCATAAGGGAGATCTTATCCAAATTTTTGGTCGTCGTCATTGTACTACCAAAAGCATATGATCCGTTGGATTAAAAAATTGGATTAAAAGTCATCCGTTAGATTATAAATTATATCCTTATATATTTATTTATAATTTTCACTTTGTTAATTTACTATAATACCCTTTCTTCATCGATTTGTTTTTTTTCTTCATCATTAGAACTAAATTTAATTTAAAAATATCTTTATAAGATGGATCTTATCCAAATTTTTGGTCTGGTCGCTGTACTACCAAAATTATATGATCCGTTGGATTGAAACTAGATGATCAAGATTAGGTCACATAAAAAAAAATTATAATCTGAAAAGGATTTAATTAGAAAAGGTTGTATTAGAAGTGAATTTTAAAAGAAAATTATAATCTAAAAAGGATATAATTAAAAAAGGTTGTATTATAATTGAATTTTAAAAAGAAAATTATATTCTAAAAAGGATATAATTAAAAAAAGTTGTATTAGAATTGAATTTTATTTTTTATTTATTAGTTTTAAAAAATTTCAAATTTACTATTTGGCCTCTATCTTGTGATCTAGAAATCAGATTTAAATGATTTTACAATCCATGCGAACCTCATAAAATTATCTTTAATTTAGTGATGCTTTAATAATTATTATTCAAATAGAAACACTCAGAATATCAAGAGAAAATATAATTACGAATTTTTACATTAATCCTAATCTTTGTAGAAGTTCTACATTGATATTGCTATCAATTGTAAAAAACCTAATTGTATATGATTTAAATCATTGACATATACATTTTCGTATTTCAATATAAATATACTTTTTATTTTATAACATATTAAAATATAAAACATTTTTTATACTAAATCCAACAATTTTCATCTATTTATTTTAAGATTTTTGTCGTACAGGGGAATAGACGATTATCAAAATTTTGGACAAAATCTATTATATATAAATATATATACGGAGTACTTTTTAGTTTATAACATATTAAAATATAAAACATTTTCTTATGCTAGATCCAACGGTTTTCATCTATTTATTTTAAGATCTTTGTCATACGGAGGAATAGACTACCGATTATCAAAACTTCGGACAAAATCTTTCTTGAACTTATTATTAAAATTGTATTTGATTGTGAGTAGAACTATCTTTAAATAATTATAAGGATATTTTGATAATCAAAACGAATTATAAGTAGAATTCATAAATCAAATAGAATTTTCAAATTAAAAAATCGTCAATTTCTTCTCTTTTTTGTTTCTGTGTAGATTTAATTATATTAAACCATCATTAATTTAAAGATTATTTTGTTAATTTCATGTGGGCTGTAAACGTCCAAATCAAATTTTAAAATTCAAGATAGAATACAAATATTAAATCGAACATGTAAAATCTTATATATATATATATATATATCAATTTTTAAATACCAATTTGATATTTAAATTAATAACTTATAAAATTTCATAAAAGTAATATAATTGTAGATATTAAAAAGGAGCCGTGCGTTGCACGGGTTATAAGCATAAGCATATAATAAACATAAGGGAGATCTTATCCAAATTTTTGGTCGTCGTCGTTGTACTACCAAAAACATGTGATCTGTTGGATTAAAAGTCATCCGTTGGATTATAAATTATATCCTTATATATTTATTTATAATTTTCACTTTGTTAATTTACTATAATACCATTTCTTCATCGATTTGATCGATTTGTTTTTTTCTTCATCATTAGAACTAAATTAAATTTAAAAATATCTTTATAAGAGGGATCTTATCCAATTTTTTTGTCAGATCGTTGTACTACCAAAATTATATGATCCGTTGGATTGAAACTAAACGATCAAGATTAGATCACATAAAAAAGAAATTATAATCTAAAAAGGATATAATTAGAAAAGGTTGTATTAGAAGTGAACTTTAAAAAGAAAATTATAATCTAAAAAGGATATAATTAAAAAAGATTGTATTATAATTGAATTTTAAAAAGAAAATTATATTCTAAAAAGGATATAATTAAAAAAAGTTGTATTAGATTTGAATTTTATTTTATATTTATTAGTATTAAAAATTTTCATATTTACTATTTGGCCTCTATCTTGAGATCTAGAAATCAGATTTGAATGATTTTACAATCCATGCGAACCTCATAAAATTATCTTTAATTTAGTGATGCTTTAATAATTATTATTCAAATAGAAACACTCAGAATATCAAGAGAAAATATAATTACGAATTTTTACATTAATCCTAATTTATGTAGAAGTTCTACATTGATAATGCTATCAATTGTAGAAAACCTAATTGTATATGATTTAAATCATTGACATATACATTTTCGTATTTCAATATAAATATACTTTTTATTTATAACATATTAAAATATAAAACATTTTTTATGTTAAATCCAACGATTTTCATCTATTTATTTTAAGATCGTTGTCGTACGGAGGAATAGACGATTATCAAAATTTTGGACAAAATCTATATTATATAAATATTCAGAGTACTTTTTAGTTTATAACATATTAAAATATAAAACATTTTTATGCTAGATCCAACGGTTTTCATCTATTTATTTTAAGATCTTTGTCATACGGAGGAATAGATTACCGATTATCAAAATTTTGGGCAAAATCTCTCTTACACTTATTATTAAAATTGTATTTGGTTGTGAGTAGAACTATCTTTAAATAATTATAAGGATATTTTGATAATCAAAACGAATTATAAGTAGAATTCATAAATCAAAAAGAATTTTTAACTTAAAAAATCGTCAATTTCTTCTCTTTTTTGTTTCTGTGTAGATTTAATTATATTAAACCATCATTAATTTAAAGATTATTTTGTTAATTTCATGTGAGTTGTAAACGTCCAAATCAAATTTTAAAATTCAAGATAGAGTACAAATATTAAATCGAACATGTAAAATCTTATATATATATATATATATATATATATATATATATATATATATATATATCAATTTTTAAAAAACAATCTGATATGTAAATTAATAACTTATAAAATTTCATAAAAATAATATAATTGTAAATATTAAAAAGGAGCCGTGCATTGCACGGGTTATAAGCTAATAATCAAAATTTGTATACAATGTTATTTCGACATAAACTTTTCATCCGTACGATTGGATTATAAAAAATAATTCTAAAATACAAAATTTAAGGTACACTAATTAAGAACTTCTCTATTGTGTGCTTTAAAAACTCCATCCCCACATATACTTATCTAGAGTCCCATTGTAGGGAGAACCATCTTACGTGGAGAACCGTGGAGAACCACTTAAAATGCATTACAATAGTCCTTTATATAAGGCCCCTGGCGGGGCCCCTTCACATAAAATTCTTATAATTCTACCCTCTATCCATTCATCAAAAAAAAAAATTAAAAAAAAAAAACTTTTTAAAAAATTTAAAAAAATGTTGCCACGTCATCATTTTTTGAAAATTTTTAAAAAAAAAAATTTTTTGTAATTTTTTTTATAAATAGATAGAGTATAAAATTATAAGACTTTTTTGTGAAGATGCCCCTGCGGGACCCTTATATATAAAGCAATTATAATGTATTTTAAGTGATTCTCCACGGTTCTTCACGTAAGATGGTTCTTCATGGAACAACGGCCACTTTTCTATGTTTGAAGTCAAGTTTTATCATCACAGTAATCATGGTTTCGATGACAAAATTAATAAGTTGTGCATTTGAATCTGACAGGATTATCTTCAATTTTCACACGAGTGACAAAAAGTCATATCTTCAAAAAGTTCACAGTTCCAAATTTGATTCAAAATTCGATTTATTTGATGCGATCATAAATCTTATTCAAATTTTTTATTTGTCATCAAATTCGATCCGATTTGATATCCTGAAATTTTGAATAAAAATCTGAATTGAAAAAATCCACAAAATAGCATCCTACCTTAAAAAAAAGTGTCGAAAGTTGAAGTTGGTTGATTTTAGTGAAATCTGGTCCCTGCTAGGCCTACCAACAAAAAAAAAGTGTTGAAAGTCTGGTTGTCGGCTGTGAAGGGAGAGGAAGGGGGAGGTGGGAAGGGTGAGGAAGGGGAAGGGGTTGACCTAATTTGTACACCCTCTGTTTTTTTTATATTAGTCTTTTGACTTTTTTACACACATTTTTAGGTGCATTGATCACATAGTTAAAATTATTATTTTAAAATTTTCTTTTTTTGAATAAAAATATATAACCAAAATTTTAATTCACAAAAAAAATTAATTGAAAAAATATAATTTTAACTATGCAGTTAAAACATTTTAAAGTACGTGCAGAAAAGTCAAGAGACTAACATATAAAAACTGAGGGAGTAGTATTTTTGCAATTTTGAAAATTAGTGTAGTAAAATCGCAATTAATTAAAAGAGATAGTATATTTGCAAATAGAAACTTTAAAAATAATATTTTTGGTAAATAACCAAAATATAATAATAATATTATAATGTTACTAATTAACCGATTACATTTTCATCTAAAAATGTATCATCTTTTTTATTTTTTCTAATTAAATTCTTTTTTCTAGAAATATCACGGCTAACATTAATTTTTCATTTTCTAAAAAGTAAAAACACTATGAGCAATTTTATTTAGTGAAATAACAATTAAATTATAATTAATATAAACTAATCAATTACCTTTTTCACCTAAAATATGTCACCTTTCTAATTTTCACGATATCTTTTTCTATTTTCTCAAACTAAAATCTCCCTTTTTCCAATTATATCACGGACAGTTAAATTTAATAAAATAATAGTACTATTAATTAATCGATTATCCTTTTCAACTAAAACGTATCATCTTTTCTATATTTTCTAACTTAAATCCCACTCTAGAAATATCACGGGCAACATTAATTTCTCATTTTCTAAAAATATTATGAGCAATTTTATTTTGTAAAATAACATAATTAAATTATAATTACTATAAACTAATCAATTACCTTTTCCACCTAAAACATGTTACCTTTTTATTTTTATCTAACTAAGTCCTCTCTTTTTCTAATTATATTATGGGCATTCTATTTAATTAAATAAAATAATAATTTTATAATTACTAATAATTATTTGATTACCTTTTCAACTAAAACCTATCACATTTTCTATATTTTCTGATTAAAATCATTTGTTTTCTAGAAATATTACGAATAACATTATATAATTATGATCATCATCTCATTTACAAATTTAAGCCTCCAAAATTCATATTTTAAAAAAATTAATTCAAATTATTCAAAAAATTATATTATAATTACTATTAACAATCAATTAACTTTTTCAGTCAAAACAAGTTACCTTTTCTTTAACTAAAATTTCTTTTTTTCCAATTATATCACGGGTTACCTTTTTCAGGCAAAACAAGTTACCTTTTTTATTTGCTCTAACTAAAATCTATATTTTTCAAATTATATTACGGACGATTCTATTTAAGAAAAATAAAATAATAATGTTATAATGCTATTAATTAACCGATTAACTTTTCATCTAAAAACGTATCATCTTTTTTATTTTTTCTAATTAAATTCCTTTTTTCTAGAAATATCACGGCTAACATTAATTTCTAATTTTCTAAAAACACTATGAGCAATTTTATTTAGTAAAATAACAATTAAATTATAGTTACTATAAACTAATCAATTACCTTTTTTCACCTAAAATATATCACCTTTTTAATTTTCACGTTATCTTTTCCTATTTTCTCAAACTAAAATCTCCCTTTTCCAATTATATCACGGACAGTTATATTTAATAAAATAAAATAATTATATTATAATACTATTAATTAACCGATTATCCTTTTCAACTAAAACGTATCATCTTGTCTATATTTTCTAACTAAAATCTCTCTCTAGAAATATCACGGGCAACATTAATTTCTCTTTTTCTAAAAATATTACGAGCAATTTTATTTTGTAAAATAACAAAATTAAATTATAATTACTATAAACTAATCAATTACATTTTCCACCTAAAACATGTTACCTTTTTATTTTTATCTAACTAAGTCCTCTCTTTTTCTAATTATATTATGGGCATTCTATTTAATTAAATAAAATAATAATTTATAATTACTAATAATTATTTGATTACCTTTTCAACTAAAACCTATCACATTTTCTATATTTTCTGATTAAAATCATTTGTTTACTAGAAATATTACGAATAACATTTATATAATTATGATCATCATCTCATTTACAAATTTAAACCTCCAAAATTCATATTTTAAAAAAATTAATTCAAAAAATTATATTATAATTACTATTAACAATCAATTAATTTTTTCAGTCAAAACACGTTACCTTTTCTTTAACTAAAATTTCTCTTTTTCCAATTATATCACGGGTTACCTTTTTCAGGCAAAACCAGTTACCTTTTTTATTTGCTCTAACTAAAATCTCTATTTTTCAAATTATATTACGGGCGATTCTATTTAATAAAAATAATATAATAATATTATAATGCTGTTAATTAACCAATTAACTTTTCATCTAAAAACGTATCATCTTTTTTATTTTTTCTAATTAAATTCCTTTTTTCTAGAAATATCATGGCTAACATTAATTTCTCATTTTCTAAAAACACTATGAACAATTTTATTTAGTAAAATAACAATTAAATTATAGTTACTATAAACTAATCAGTTACTTTTTTTCACCTAAAATACATCACCTTTTTAATTTTCACGTTATCTTTTCCTATTTTCTCAAACTAAAATATCACTTTTTCCAATTATATCACGGACAGTTATATCTAATAAAATAAAATAATAATATTATAATACTATTAATTAACCGATTATCCTTTTCAGCTAAAACGTATCATCTTTTCTATATTTTCTAACTAAAATCTCTCTCTAGAAATATCACGGGCAACATTAATTTCTCTTTTTCTAAAAACATTACGAGCAATTTTATTTTGTAAAATAACATTATTAAATTATAATTACTATAAACTAATCAATTACCTTTTTCACAAAAAATGTTACCTTTTTAATTTTATTTAACTAAGTCCTCTCTTTTTCTAATTATATTACGGGCATTCAGTTTAATAAAATAAAAGAATAATTTTATAATTACTAATAATTAATTGATTATCTTTTCAACTAAAACCTATCACATTTTCTATATTTTCTGACTAAAATCATTCGTTTTCTAGAAACATCACGGATAACATTTATATAATTATGATCATCATCTCATTTACAAATTTAAACCTCCAAAATTCATATTTTAAAAAAATTAATTCAAATTATTAAAAAAATTAATATAATATTACAAAAATTCCGTGCATCGCACGGGTTTTAAGCTAGTTATTATATAAAAACCGAAACATTAAAAGTTTTGGTACCTGTTTTTTGGTACGTCCTGAATTTACTTATTTACCCTTTATTATAAAGAACAATATATATGATATCTATACTATTAAAACTCTTGAAATAAATAATAACATAATATTTTTTTTTTTTTTGAAATCAATAACATAATATTTATTGGTAAGTAGTCGATTGCCTTTTTTCACATTTACTTTTAATTCAAGATATTACCTTTTATAAACACCTAAAAATATCAATCGTATCATATCTTCCAATCACTAATATTTTCATTTGAATCAAAACACGTTACCCTTTTAATTTAAAACTAATCTTACAATCATTAATATATACCCGAAAATATCATATCATATTTTTCAATTATTAATAAAAAATATTAAAAATATGTATACGTTGTTTATAATATGGAAACATTTGTATAATCCGTAAACATGAGTATATTAAATTATATGAAATTAAAATTAATTTAAGATGATATCTTCAACTAAAAGTAAATGTGAAAAAAAAATTGACTAATTACCATTAATTATATTATGTTATTATTTATTGTAGGTGTTTTAATAGTATAGATATCGTATATATTTTTCTTTATAATAAAGGTTAAATAAGTAAATTCACAAAATACTAAAAAACATATACAAAAAAATAGGTACCAAAATTATTAATGTTTCGGCTATTATATAATTAATTAATTTTAATTTGTAGATACAAAAAACGGATGGGGCACACACATAGAGGCAGCGATAACGACGATATTTTTGAATTTCAAACTCAACGAAATTCAATCGGAACTCCGGCAGGCATAGAAGACAGAGATGGAAGGGTTAAGTCCAATAAAGGCGCTATTAATGATGGAGAGCAAATATTAATAGATTTTGTGGAAGCTCATGGTGATTTGGTAGATGGGGAAATATTGAAAAAATTTCGTCAAGGAGATAAAAAGGTTATCAACAAGGCGCTTGATCAAATTCACTGGAGGAGCATCAATCAGAAAAGTCAATACCTGGGTTGTGATCAAAAAGTCAGATCCGACAAAAGTACCTATGCTGAAGTAGTCAAGTCAGTGAAAGAACCTCAAAACCAAAGAGACGAACAATGGATTAAAGTCATGCCGAAAAGGAAACCTAAAAGTCCATTGTCATACCCCAAAAAAGAGGTAACTATTTTCTTAGCCAATATACCGTTTGATGTTCAAGCTTTAACACTATGGACCTTTTTCAAAAAGTGTGGTAGAGTTAAGGATATTATTTTGCCAAGAAAGAGGGATAAGAATGATAAAAGGTTTGGATTCATCAAGGTGGAAAATGAACTTGAAGCTGGGGTATTAATCAGTAATGCCAAACATCTAGGAAGTTGGGGTAACAGAATCCACATGAGTATTAACAACTTCGAAGGAAAACCAAAACAATATAAGAATGAGATACCAAAAGTTCCTCATTTTCGTCGAGAGAAAGAGGCAGATAATAAGAATAGCAAAGATTCTATGCCAAAAGAAGACTTGGTAGAGAAAATTTTTGAATTCACTGAAGCTGAAGTAGATGATGAAATTGAAGAAGGACTTTTCCGGACTTTGGTGGGTTTTTCTTGGAAGGAGTCTAAAGCGGGTCCTTTACAAAAAGAGTTTAATAAGGCAGGGTTAAATCATTTAAGAGTGGTAGGATTAACAGAAAGGAAGTTTCTGCTAAAAAATGAAAGCCAGAAGAAATGGTGTGAGTTGGATCACAAGAAGCTATGTAACTAGTTCTCGGTAGTAAGAAAGTTCGAGGAGACAGACTTAATCATGCCAAGAACAATTTGGCTAGAATGCATTGGTTTGCCTATGAATGCATGGTTGGAGGAAAATCTCAAGGCGTTTACAAGGAGGTTAGGGGAATGGATTTCTTGGTCATATCAAGTGGATGATGATAATTCTTTTGTCAATCCAATGGTTTGCATTGCATCTACAAATTACAATCATGTTATTGAGGATATGCAAGTACTAGTAAAAGGTAAGAAGTACAAAATATCATTCAGAGAAGTTAAAGATATAAAATCTTTCTTGTCAGATAATTCTGCTCACAAAGAAAGTTCTAAGGGTAGCTCTAGAACTCAGCATAATCAAAATTCTGGATCCTCAGAATCAAAGGAATTTTAAAAGTTTAGCAAGGTGCTGTCAGAGGGGCAAGTAAAACATGACCTTGAGCAAAGGATCGAAGATCATAGTATTAAAAACTCAAATGTGTCTAATGAGAGTTGGCCGACCCATATTCCCCTAACCCTAGTGGCAACATCCCCTTGTCCACCCATTTCTTCCCATCTCTATCTCCATTCCCATCCCCTTTCTTCCCATCTCCATCCACATAATACCTCTGCTCATGTTTTTTCAATTTTCTTTCAATAATATCGAGATTTGTTCCACAAAACTCGCAAAATCCATTTGAGTTTTTTCACTTTAGTTTTCAGATCTACTAAGGTTAAGAGCTCGGATTTTATAATAAAATTCAGTTTTGTTCCGTTTGAGTTATTAGTTGTGTGTTTGATTGTCTCGCTTTGTGCGATGTGTTGGTTATGTTGAAAATGAATTTTGCGGTGTATAGGGAGATCTGGATATCTCGCATCAACACCACTTTCGGCAGGTCTATAGCTGGTGTTCGGCAAGTAGATAGCTAGGGTGCGTTTGGAACGGTAGTGAAAATCGCATGTGCTCACCTCTCACAAAAAATATTTGTTCATAACATGAGGTATCTAAGCTTAGTTTTTATAACCGAGTCCTCTGAACATTGCACTATCCATGAAGTTAATGTGAGGGTCAATTATGAAGATACTGTTTTCAGGGGAGATGCAAGTTGGATTTCTCGGGAAACTGTTATCTTCATTTTTAATTTTAAGAATATTTGTATTCAATTAGTTAAGCAATCCGGAAACAAAACGGCTAATTATTTAGTTTGTTTATTTGTTTTTCAACCTGGTTGCATGATCAAATGGGGGTTTGTCCCGATTGAATCTTTTCAAAGTATTAATGAAATCTGCTCTAAAATTGGCAAAAAAAAAAACTCAAATGTGTCAAATGATCCCTTGTCTGAAGTTTTGGGTACAGTTGTTGAAGATTCTATTCTAAATCCCTTGGAACAAAAGTCAAACTCAGAGGAATCTTTGGCAAAATCAAACAATTCATTTTCCAAGGAACATGATATAAGAAAGTCTACAGTATTCCAAGCTTACAGGAATGAAGACTCCAGTGAGTTCACTCCAACAGTAGAAAGTGAGCTAGTGGAAAAGTCTGAGCTAGTGGATAAGACTCTCGGTATGGGTAATGAAGGAGTAGTCATCCCATCGCAAAATACCATATGTAACCATATTGGACTGTTAAAGGTGGGTAGAGCAAGAGGTAGACCTAAAAAGAAATCCAGAGGAATTAAAAATCCTTTTGACATTAGAATGAAAAGAGGAAAGATGATCATGTGCAAAAGCCAATTTCAAAAATCAAGGAAAGAAAAGAATGTAGATAGCTGTCTGAGCTCAGTGCAAGAAGCCAGGGATGGTGGTGAAATAAATAAACTTGATGAAGCTGATCTAATTTTGGATAGTGCAGAAATGATGGGACTAACGTTGCCAATGGGAAGGGAGGCTAGTAAAATTTCTCTATCAACAAGATTGGAACAGGGAAGCTTATAGCTTTGCTTAATTCAGTAAGTATTAAGTTACATTTGGTAGTAGTTTGAATGTATCAATGGATAACAAAATTCTCTCATAGAATGTTAGGGGT
Organism: Kitagawia praeruptora; assembly: GCA_037693485.1. Classification (NCBI taxonomy): domain Eukaryota; kingdom Viridiplantae; phylum Streptophyta; class Magnoliopsida; order Apiales; family Apiaceae; genus Kitagawia; species Kitagawia praeruptora. The sequence continues at coordinate 98,470,381 of CM075352.1, read as the reverse complement.
ATCAGAAGTAAAAGACTTAAAGATCATCTAAGGAAACATCTGTCAAGAAGAAAGATTAACATCATGTGTCTACAAGAAACAAAGTGCTCCTCTTAGAATGACACACTCAAAGGTTTTTTTTGGGATCTAAGCTCTCTTTATTGGTTGATTCAAGATTCTACAGGTCTTTCTGGTGGTTTGGCTACTTCTTGGGACAACTCTGTTTTCCAATACAGGAGTTCAGCTCAGAGTAAAAGATGGATTTGGGTTTTGTTATAATGTATTTCAAGCAAGAAGTTGATTAATGTGATCAACATTTATGCTCCACAAAAACCGAGGTTAAAGAAATCCCTATGGAAGCATTTAAGTGACATTGTGGAGTGTTGTTCATCTCAACCAGTATGCATTGTAGGGGATTTCAATTATATCAGATCAGCTGAGGAAAGTGCCAATTGTATCTATATAATTAAAGATAGTCATTGTTTGAATGCCTTAATCAAGAATTGTAATCTTACAGATTTGAGGCTTCAAAATGTTATTTTTACGTGGTTTGGCCCCATGAATAAGGAAAGTAGGTTGGATAGATTTCTAATCAACTCAAGTTGGATGTATACAGGAGATTGGAGGCTCATAGCTCTGAATAGAGGTGATTCTGATCATAAAGGTCTCTTTCTGGAAGGGACTTCAGTAAACTGGGGTCCTAAGCCTTTCAAGATTTTCAATTGTTGGCTAAAGGATCTTGATTTAAAGGTTCTATTGATTAACTACTGGGGCAGATTGCATGACACTAAGATAAACTTTCAGCTCACATTGAAGAATCTTAAAGCTACCATTAAGGATTGGTCAGTGAATACCCTGGGTAATTTGGACAAAAAAATCAAAGAACTTGAGGAGATCATAGAGTCAGAGGAACAGAAGAGATCTCCGGTGGGAGATCTAGTTAGTCTAAATAGAAGACTATCATAGTTGATTGACATCAAGACAGATACTTTGAAGCAGAAAGCAAGAATTCAATGGAATTTGTTTGGTGACAGAAATTCTAAATTTTACCACAAAGTGGTCCAGAGGAAAAATTACAGAAATAACATAAAAGGTATCTTGGTTCAATACAGATGGATTTCAGAGGTTAAGGAAGTGAAGAGAGTTTTCTTTGACCACTTCTACAAGTTTTTCAAGAGAAAATCAAATGAAAGGCTATTCTCCCTAGGACTTCTGGACTTTAGCTCAATTAGTATTGAAGAGAATAAATGGCTTACTAGGAATTTCTCTCTAGAGGAAATTGAATGGGCCTTAAACTCTATGGCAAAGGATAAAGCTTCAGGTCCTGATGGTTTTAATATTGGATGCATTAAGCAATTATGGCCTCAAATTAAAACAAAGGTACTCAATTGTTTTGAAGACTTCTACAATGGCTCTTCTTTCCCTGCAGGTTTGAACTCTTCTTTCATAGCCTTAATTCCTAAGATCCTTAACCCACAAAAGGTTAGTGATTTCAGACCCATCAGTTTGATTAATTCAGTGGCCAAGTTATTCACAAAAGTGCTAGCCTTAAGGCTGAGCCGGTTCATGCATAATCTTGTAGAAGACTCTCAGTCAGCATTCATTAAAGGTAGACAAGCCATGGAAAGCATTTTGTTAGCTCAAGAAGCATATCATTCTATCAAGAATGGTCAGAGGGAGGTGGTAATTTTGAAACTGGATTTTGAAAAGGCCTTCGATTCAGTTAACTGGTCTTTTTTGTTTGAGCTAATGGATAAGATGGGTTTTGGTGCCACTTGGATAGACTGGATCAAAAGGTTCTTCTCCCAGATAAGGACTTCTGTTCTTATTAATGGAGCACCTTCTCAGGAATTTTCTCCATCTCAAGGATTGAGGCAAGGTGATCCCTTATCACCTTTGTTATACAACTTGGTTGCTGAAAGTTTAAACAGACTGCTTAAGAGAGCCAATGCACTGAAGATGTTTAATGGAGTCTCTTTTCCTAACTCAGAAAGTCAACTAACTCATCTTCAGTTTGCGGATGATACGGTTCTGTTTATTAAAGGGGACTCAAATTCTTTCAGACAAGTTAAAAGAGTGCTTCAAATCTTTCACCTATTATCTGGTCTGAAAATCAATTTCTCAAAAAGCAGTGTCTACTCATATAGCAAAAATAAAGACCTATGTCAGGAGTGTGCAAGAATCTTTGGATGTAAAGTAGGGGTTTGGCCGTTATCCTACTTGGGGGCTCCTATTGGTCCATCTCCTAAAAGGAAAATCTTCTGGGAACCATTAATTAGGAAATTTGATCATAAATTAGCTAAATGGAAATCAGAAGCCCTCAACAAAGCAGGTAGGCTAGTTCTGATGAAATCCACATTGGATAGCTTATCGGTGTATTGGATTAGTCTTTTTAAAATCCCTGCTGGAGTCTCTAAGTAAATAGATCAAATCAGAAGAAAGTTTTTATAGGGAAGTTATGGTCATAAAGGCAAAAGTGCAAGAAAAATGCATTTAATCAAATGGGTGATAAGTAAGGGGTTAAATATCAAATTGGCCACTAAATAACTTGACATATCTCATATTGCACACTGATAAATTCGGGGTCTCATTTAAAACACTTTTAAAGACATAAATATCAAACAGATACCTTTAAAATGTACTCAAGAAGTAAAAATAATTTTCCATTGAGTTCTACACATTTTTCTTGAATGCTAGCATAACCAAACGAAAGGTTAATAATTCTAGTATTTCTGATAATATATTTAGATTTTAATAAATTTTGATAATATTTATTTTTAATTTTATAGTTATTTTCTTTGATTTAATTAAAATTAAATAGTAAATAAATTTCTTAAAAAATAAATATATTATCAAAAATACTAGAATTCATGATCTTTCATTTGGTTATAGTAGCATTTAAGAAAAATGTGCAGAACTCGATGAAAAATTACTTTTACTTTTGAGTACATATATAGAGGTATCTGTTTGATATTTATGTCTTTAAAAATATTTTAAATGAGACCCCAAATTTATCGGTGTTCAATTTGAGATATATCAAGTTATTTAGTGGCCAATTTGATATTTTTTTATAAGCCAAATATTGTATTGATTTGAAAATAATACAATAGGATTATTCTCCGGCAGAAGGAGAATGCGATTGAAATACTACATATGAATTTGCAAGAAGCAACTAAGAGGAAGCTACTGCAATCCTGCTACATTAATACTATTCCATGCTAGGCTACACCAACTACAAAGCTTTGGCCAACTGAGCTTTCTTGACAAACTAAATATACTGGTAACCTTAGAAGAAAACCACGACCAACAGTAATGCTAGCAAGCACTATCCAACTCTCTCATGCGGAAGAGCCAATTTGATATTTAACCCGATAAGTAATTATTTATTAATAGTTTATCCCTATATTTTTAGTTATTTTTGCACAAAATTGGATTTTATTTAATATGATTTAATGTTTTATGGTAGGAATCAAGAAAATAGAGGATTGAAGTTGAAATTGGATTTTTTGGAGTTAATTCATTCAAAATTCTGATTTTTGGACAGTTTGCGCAACATTTATAGTTTGGGCTCTATCTAGAGTTCTACAAGTCTGTTTGAGGCCCGTAAACAGTCATTGGAAAGCTCGGAAGAAGGCCAAAATTTCTATCATGGGCTCTGAATTTTATTCTGCTTTAACAGCCTAGAAAAGTCCAGGAACATCAGCCTAAAATTTTCCTATTTAGAATTTTATTCTTTTAGGAATATTTCTTTTATTCCTAATAAATCATTAAAACACTTGTATTATATATTAGATAGATAGCGGTTAGAGGTAGACACGTAGTTTTTAGTTTTAATTTTAGACCTAGAGAAGAAAACATGAGACATTTAGGAGAAGGCATAATCGGGTCGGGAGATCGAAGATTAAAGTCGTCAACAACAAGTTTTATCTTTCCTTCATCTTTTATTTTCCTTTGTTGTATTGTTCTTTAAGATGTTGAACTAACTTCTATTCTAAGGCTTTAATGGATTATTGAGTTTATATAAGTGCTCTTTCTAATTCTCTATTTCATGTTCATTTTGGTCGTTTATTTTGATTTATATCTAATGCTTTACAAAGAGTAATTAACTTTGTAATTGAATCAATAATTTAGTTGATGCTTGGAAAAGACAACCTAGATTAGACCCAATCAATATAACTCAAGATTAACAATTGTGTTAATTTGTGTTTAGGATAGGAATATACCTAATCACCTCAAGTAGTTAATTTAGGGTTATGAGTTAATGCTGCTCATGAATTTAAATTCTGCATAGGGATATGAGAGTTAATCCTATGAGTTAGAATCACTTGAGATTCGGAAGGTCCTTGTGATTAGTTATGTACCCTAGACTAACGACTAGAACATGAAATTAGAGATGATGAAGGATACTTGTAAGACTCAAGAGGAAGTTAAAGGCCTAGATACTTTCGCTCTTGTTTTATTCTTAAGTTATAGTGTTATAAATATGTTTATATTTTAGGAGTAGTTTATATATAATCTTGATTTTATGTTATTTAACTTGAATTGAGAGAACGATAGTGTTTGGTATTTAACTACTTAAATTAGTCCTCGTGGGAACGAATTTTATATACTACTTGTTCGATACGTGCACTTGCGTTAGCGATTGCAAAATCGATAACAAGTTTTTGGCGCCGCTGCCGGGGAGTAATTTTAAGTATCTTATTGTTAATATCAAAACACTATTTAGTGTTTTAAGGTCAAGTTATTATTTGTTTTGTTGTGTAGGATTGATAATAAAGACAACTTGAGCTTTTGAGCAGATATGTATTCTAACTCTTATCTTGATTCGTCTGATTTGTTAGAACGTTACCCATACTTGCATCAAGTTAGAAATTGTAATTCTCGTATGCTTGATTATGTAATACAACATGGATCATTGTTGCGTGAAGGGTCAATAGGTTGGCATATTCTTCATGAGTTAAAATATGGTGTGTCATATGAAGAAGGATCAAAAGAATTAAACTCTAATGCGAAAAGGGATGAGAATGATGGTTATGAAATTCCAGCTTGCATTGATCCTCATGTTCTTAAAGAGAATATTTTAATAAGTGAAGATGCCGGGGTCAATACTGAATTTAATAAGTTAGAATTATCCTCTCATGTTGTGTGCCGTAGATGAGAATTCGGTTGTATTAGAACCTAACTTTGATGGGATTGCTCTAAAATCTAACGAATTTGATTTGGATGAAGTTAGAATAAAAGAGTTGTATTTGTCTTATGTTGATCCAATTTGGGAGTCATTTTTGGAGCGTAAGTATTTAAATGTTTATGTTGAATATTTTAAGTACTTTTACCTTCCAAAAATTGTTGAGAATCATGTTAGCATTGCCCCACAAAATGTGCTTGTGTGCTTGATATATGCTAATAAAGTTATATTGAAATTGGGAGATATGCTAATTTGTATGCTTTTACACCTCATTGAAACGGTTACGTGTATAAATAAGTCTAGCCAAAGACAATAAATAAAGGCGCTTATTGGGAGGCAACCCAAGCATTTTGTTCGGTTAATTTGTAAAATTTTTATCTATTCTATTATTTTCTTTGTTATTTAGTTGTTAGGTTAAAGGTAGTTTTGATCTTGTTTGTATAAATGTATTTTACTTCCATTAGGTGCTTTGATGATTTGTTGTGAAGTGATTTGAAGGACCTTATATTAGTTGGTCTCGGCCTTTGTTATTGTTTGGAAGGACAGAGGACTCTGCATCTCAAGGATGAAAAAAAAAGAAAAATAAAAGGCAGAATTACCCAGCGAGAGCAAACCGTGGTATTAAAAATGAAACCCACGGTATAATATCCCTGTACATGGCGCATGAGTATCAACGATCAATACGGGCGGCTACAAGTCAAAACCTGCGGTGCTATTTTCCTGGCCAGGAAACCTTTAGTCATGTATCATTTTTCTTTGACTTGTTTGTTTTCTATGTACATGCAACTTTTGTTGCACTACATTTTTTTTTCTTTTTCGTTTTCTTTTCCTTTTTCTTTCTAATAGATAATTTTGTATTAATTATATTATGTTATCTAATTTTTTTTAACTCCTCGATTTTGGGCATATTTAAAAAAATATAATGTATATGTATAGTTTTTATTTATATATTCTTAGTTTATTTATTATTGTTTTGTTAATTTCAATATTCTTGTGATTTGTATTTTTTTCTTCTTCTTTACAAACTATATTATATTATTTACATTATATAATATATAAGTCTTGTAAAATTTGTTATTTATGTATATTATTATTATTATTATTATTATTATTATTATTATTATTATTATTATTTTATGTGTATATTATGTAAATATATTATGTTTGTATATGTTATGTTCGTTTTTTTGTTTTTATAATAAAGCCCACGTTTTCTGGTCACGTACATAACACCAGCATCGGTCCTGATCTTGCCTCTAGGATTTATACGCAAGCAATTACCACAACAATTCAGCAAAAGTCTTCTTTTCTTCTCAGATATTAACGCATAGTGTTCTGCTATCCTAGCATCCTGTCATGACTCGTGTATCAGCCGAGAAATAGTTTTCTGCCAAATCTTACTTGGAGCAACCTCCTGTAACATCATTCATCATGATACCTAGGGGAGTTTTCTTTTCTTTGAACTTTATTTATTTGTATTTTTTTCGTTTTCTTTTTAGGAGTCGTAGTGCTTGTTTTGTTTTTCTTATTGAGTCATCGAGGACAATGATTCACTTAAGTGTGGGGAGGTGTTCTCGATAAAAAAAGGAAAATTAAAAATTTCAAAAACAAAAATATAATTCTAGCGTTATAAAATATTAGAGATGATATAGTGAAATGTTGTTAGTTGTCTATCAAGTAGTTGATGCATTACTTGTTTCAAGTTGAGCTAAATGTATCCACGCATGCTAAGTGATCTTGTGTTTTTGATACTTTTGTTGATAGGTGTAAGGCTATGATCTTGTGCACAAAATTTTTTCACTAGCAAGTTGAAACTAGTAGACTCATTGATCGTCTTAAGTAATTAAAATGATATGTTTATGTGTAAGATATTTTGGTTTTCATGCTTTGAGAACAAGTAAGTGGATTAGAAAGAATTCTTTTTGTGACTTGGGATTTATTATCTTTTGACACCAAGTGAGCTTTTGAGCATATATGCATATCTTTTGCATCTTATTTTTGTTTGCTTGTGTGTCCTCATTGCATTGACATTGCTAGCACTTGTCTTAGACCTTTCTTGAGATACATGGCATTGAATATATGATAACATGATAAAGGCACATAGGATTAACCCTATATTCTTCCACTTTAACATACCTTGCATATATAATCTGTTAGTAGCCCTTTGAGCTTAACCGTTTTATTCGGTGACACACCACATTACATACCTGTTCCTAATTTTTTTTAATGGCCTTACATAAACTTGATCCCTATTTGTCAAAGGCTAGTGAGATTTGGATGGAGTAATAAGGTGTGATAAATGAGTTACTTGTGATCATATTTTCATGTTGGGAAATGTTGAGGTTATTTGTAAATGCTTAGTTTGTGTTTTGGGACTTTTAGAGGATCATTGTGATTGTATATACGTGTTTGTTTCACTTTGCTTGTAGCTCTTAAAAAAATTAAAAAAAAGAAAAAAAAATGCAAGGCCATAAAATAAATAAATGCCTTGAAAAAAAAAAGAAAAAAAAAGAGAGAGCATTTGCATTTTTGTTTATAGTTCTTGTGCTTTATGATCCTTTGTCTCGGGCTAGATAAATTAATTGTCCTTAAGGGTCTAAGTGTGGGAAAGGCATATGGGTGGATTTTGCAAGTAAGTATGGAGAATCACTAGCTTTTGACACTTCACCCTATTTGATTTTTCTTGACGTACCTTGTCCCTAGCCCCACTACAACCCGAATAAAAGTCCTTTTGATTATCATTATTCATGCATGTTGTGTTTTTAGTTGGATCGATGCCAAGTGTCAAGCGTGTTTATGTATATGATGGAATTGAGTGATACACTTAACCTATTCTTGAGCGTAATTTTTTTTGTAAGTGAAAGGTGAGGTTTTACTTGATATTAATATGAAAATCCCAAGTCTTCTTGATAGTGTACTCTTGTATACTTAGCATGATTACCAACTTTGTTTTGTATTTGACATGGATTTTTGAGTACTTATGCACATTCTATGAGTAGATTATGTGGATACTTGCACCTATGACACCAAGAATTAACATTTGCATCTTGATTCTTGAGTTGAGATAACAAGAGAGATCTTGTTTGTGTGGTGTTGCATTGGCGTGCCTCGAATACTTGGTAGATAGACTTACTTATTTCTATTATCATCTCTATTAGTTTACATGAGCTAAATGGATTTTGTGGGTACATTCGCTATAGGCCCTCACGAGACAAAACTCGTCCTACTAGGGCTGTCTAGGGGTTTAACGGCTTGTTGCATATGCTCAATGCAATCGTGTCACCTACGAAAGTTGTGTTAGTAAGTTAGATGTAGTTTTTATTTTCTTCCTTTGCCCGAGGACGTGCAAAACCTTAATTGTGGGGATATTTGATAAGTAATTATTTATTAATAGTTTATCCCTATATTTTTAGTTATTTTTACACAAAATTGGATTTTATTTAATATGTTTTAATGTTTTATTGTAGGAATCAAGAAAATAAAGGATTGATTTTCCAAAAAAAAAAAAGAAAATAAAGGATTGAAGTTGAAATTGGATTTTTTGGAGTTAATTCATTCAAAATTCTGATTTTTGGATAGTTTGCGCAACATTTATAGTTTGGGCTCTCTCTGGAGTTCTACAAGTCTGTTTGAGGCCCGTAAATAGTCATTGGAAAGCTTGGAAGAAGGCCAATATTTCTATCATGGGCTCTGAATTTAATTCTTCTATTAATAGCCTAGAAAAGTCCAGGAACATCAGCCTAAAATTTTCCTATTTAGAATTTTATTCTTCTAGGAATATTTCTTTTATTCCTAATAAATCATTAAAACACTTGTATTATATATTAGATAGATAGCGGTTAGAGGTAGACACGTAGTTTTTAGTTTTAATTTTAGACCTAGAGAAGAAAACAGGAGACATCTAGGAGAAGGCATAATCAGGCCGGGAGATCAAAGATTGAAGTCATCAACAAGTTTTATCTTTCCTTCATCTTTTATTTTCCTTTGTTGTATTGTTTTTTAAGATGTTGAACTAACTTCTATTCTAGGGCTTTAATGGATTCTTGAGTTTATATAAGTGCTCTTTTTAATTCTCTATTTCATGTTCATTTTGGTCGTTTTATTGATTTATATCTAATGCTTTACAAAGAGTAATTAACTTTGTAAGTGAATCAGTAATTTAGGTGATGCTTGGAAAAGACAACCTAGATTAGACCCAATCAATATAACTCGAGAATAACAATTGTGTTAATTTGTGTTTAGGATAGGATATACCTAATCACCTCAAGTAGTTAATTTAGGGTTATGTGTTAATGCTGCTCATGGATTTAAATTCTGCATAGGGATTTGAGAGTTAATCCTATGAGTTAGAATCACTTGAGATTCGGAAGGTCCTTGTGATTAGTTATGTACCCTAGACTAGTGACTAGAACATGAAATTAGAGATGATGAAGGATACTTGTAAGACTCAAGAGGAAGTTAAAGGCCTAGATGCTTTCGCTCTTGTTTTATTCTTAAGTTAAAGTGTTATAAATATGTTTATATTTTAGGAGTAGTTTACATATAATCTTGATTTTATGTTATTTAACTTGAATTGATAGAACGATAGTGTTTGGTATTTAACTACTTAAATTAGTCCTCGTGGGAACGAATTTTATATGCTACTTGTTCAATACGTTCACTTGCGTTAGCGATTGCAAAATCGATAACAATGGGATTCAATGATAAAAGACAAAGCAGAAGGAGGTTTGGGAATCTCAGAAATCAACAAGAGAAACACAGCTCTACTAGCCAAATAGGTGGGGAAATGGTACCAAGAAAGAGATAGAAGCTGGAACAAATGGATAAGTTTGAAATATCATGCTCAGAGGGGTATTTCTTTTGCAGATTACTTTCATAACAAAAATAATTCAGTTGTTATTTCCAGTATTCTGAGTGCTCAAAGTTGCTTTCAAGACATTTTGCCCTTAAACCACACTGATTTCTCCTGGAAGATAGGCAATGGTTCCTCTATTCTTTTTTGGTTGGATAATTGGTCTGAGAAAGGTTCACTAGCAAGACTAATGCCTAAATTGTACTCAATTTCTTTAGTCAAGGACATCAATCTGGAGGAAATTAAGACAAAATTACTAGCACAAGATATACTGGGAGAAGGATGCAGCCTGTACCCTATCTAAGCTTGTCAGTATGGTGGATTTAAAGAGCATGAATGATCATCTGATTTGGAACCTTTCAGGTAAACCTTTTGCTGCTAAAGATTGTTATTCAATCTTATCAAATAATCAAGGTCTTAAGTTAAACCCCTTTAGTTCAATCTGGTCTCTGAAAATCCCACCCAAGGTTCATATTTTTCTATAGATGATGGAGCATAATTCTCTCCCAACTGCATTCTTATTACATCAAAGATTAAAAATTAGAGGTCTGGACAGCATTTGCTCTTGGTGCAAACTAGAAAGTGAATCTCAAAGTCACCTTTTGTGGGAATGTGAACTAGCAAAATGGGGTTGGGAATTTGTTAGCATCTGGTGGGAAGTGAAAGTCTCTGAAATTAACATGTAGGAGTCTTTGAAGTTCTTCAAGTGCCCTTCAGTTAAGTCTACTTGGGGAATAATACTGTCAACAACTCTTTGGTCCATCTGGTTAGCTAGGAACCAATTTGTTTTTGAAGGAAGAAGGATTGATAAGAACGGTTTGGAAAATCTGATTATCATTAGATCTATATATTGGTGTGAAGCTCTAAATCTTCTGGAGTCTAATCAGGTGAATATATGGAGAATCAATCCTATTGGACTAATTCTTAGTTGCAGTAAGAATGCCAGATTATCTTTGACCAATGAATCCAATGGCTCTATGTTTTGGGGATTCATAGATGGTGCATGGTCCAGGACTAAAAGCAATGAATCAAAAGCTGGTATTGGAGGATACATTCAGGATCAGAAAGGTAATTTGCGTTTTATTTTTTCTTGGCCAAGCAAGGGGCATCGGTGATTAGTTGTGAATATGAAGCATTACTATTTATGTTGGAGAGTATTTTTTCTAGTCCTTGGTCAAGATGCAAAGTAAAGATTTTTTCAGACAATCAGGAGCTTGTAGATTTGGTGCAAGGTTTTAAATTCTTGAGAAGCAGTGCCTGGTTATTTGATGATAAATTCTTCTCATTAGCTATGAAAGTGGATTTTGAGTTTGAGAAAATCAACAGAAATCTAAATGGAGAGGCTGATTATTTGGCGGCAAAAGGGGTTCTCAGATCAAAAATGCTACAATCGTGGTGTTGATTTTAATTCAAGGGAGAGTACATGAGAAGCTAATCTAATTTTAACTCTATTATTTAGAGTTTTAATTTTTAGATTAGCTTTTTGTTTTTTTCATTTTTCAGAAATACCAATAGTCAGGCCTAGCAGTCATTGAGTGGTTTTTTCTCATGGAATGTCTAAAAAGAGACTTGATTACTGTGCATCCCATGTATCGATAACAACAACAACAACAAGCAATAGGTCCTTAGGTGTATTAGTATCGGTATAAATAGACCCATATAGGGACTGTTTATGATCAACTCTCTCTCTCTCTACAGTTTTCAAAAACCCTTTCTTTCAAATCATATCAATAATGGAGCCAGATATTCTCTGGACCTTACCCAAAGAGGGTTTTATCAAGGTGAATATCCATGCTATTCATTTTGATGAACCTTTGCATAATGGAAACAAGTCTGGAGTAGGAGTAGTTTTCAGAGATGATAGAGGTACAATATTGAGGATGTATGTTGGCACGCTGGGTATTCAGGAAAGAAGGCTCAATGAATTCCATGCAATGATGTTTTCTCTCAAAAAAGATTTCTTCAAGAGCTACAACAGGCTGATTTTAGAGTTTGATCATCAAGGCGCTTACTGGGAGTAGAGGCACTCTCTCACTGATGGGGTAATCCAATGTCATTTCTTCATTGTTCGTCAGCTCAATACAAGGCGCATGGACCGTAACTCAAAGATTGAAGTGAACCTAGTGAATGAAGATTGTAATGCCATGGCCATCTATTTGGCAAATCATGGAGCAGATAACTATGACTACATGGTGGAAATTGAGAACTTGTTTGGAAGAATTAGAGAAATATGGTTTAGTGATATAGGATTGCAACCTCTTGGTCCTCAATATGAGTCGATTCCGGAGAATGATCTGAATGCGGGGATTGTTAATGGGGCGGATGAAGTGGTTATTGTCGCTGATGAAGTGCTTGAAGAAGATGTGGAGATGGTCTGATCATGGGATAGGGTTTCAGTTTCGAGGGGGTTAACGAACAGTCGCCTGTTTTAATCTTAGTTGTTTAATTTTCAGTATTTCTACATAGTTTGCTATTAGCTTTGGGCCGGGAAGGGTTGTGGTTTCAGTTGTGATGCCCCTAGATTCGGGGTCATGAATCCAGGTCATCACGATCCAATTTCCATATAATATTATATTCTTGACAGTTGAAATATAAATACTTGCTAATACTCACACAATAGACCCCATACTATAACATTGCACACCAGTCATATGCTCAGAGAACAACATCCATAATAATAACAGTTTAAAGTTAAAAGAGTTATTACAAACCCAGAATCTTACTTAAATACATTGTTTAATAATACTTCTACAAGAAGCATTTCAACAATCAAAAGTTTATGACACAAGCTTACACACTTAATTTAAATATGTCTGGTAGTACCCATACGTCTTATAAGAGCTACCTCAGGGATAGGCGCCAGCACTCTCTCAAAAGCCCTTACCCTCTTCCGGGGTGTAGTGCGAAGTATCGGCATCTGCCCTAGCTGTTATATAATTAAATAGCAAGAGTGAGCTATAATCGCTCAACAAGATAATATTGCAAACCAGAATCAAAGTTAGAATATATATATATATATATATATATATATATATATATTAATAAACGGACAGTCCACTATAATAATTAAGAAAAGAATTAATCATTTCTTATTCAATACACCAACCATTTTTACTTTATAAGAAAAAAATATATATAAAACAATATAATATCAGTTTCTCTTCTAATATAATATAATATTAGTCCATCATTTCATACCAATTTTCCTTTCACCTTTCAGTATATCAGTCTGTAATCATTATCATTTTTTTTCCTTTAACAGTTTTGGGGATATCCACTGTCGCCTGATACGTTAGGACAATGATCAGTCGCCTAATCGTACCTGCTCCTTGTTTACTACTAGTAGAAGGAATGTCAATCATCCCTGGAGGAAGGTTCTCCACTACATCCTCCTTCGGCATCCGTTGGGCCGTAATAAAATAATGAAGAATGTTCTCCACTACTTCCTCATAAAATGATGGATGCTGGACTGTGCTAAACGCAGCCACTTACGCAAGTATGTTGTAATCCCCCTTTTTGTAAAGTCATTATTCCATTTAAGAATTTTATTTCCATTTCCACCCTTATCCATACATATATCATTATACTTTAAATATAACTTCCTTTAAAGAAACCTGAGATCATTAGCTCAAAAGACAGAAATGTTCAAGATACTTTAAAATAAGTTCAGAAATATCCTCCGTATTTAATGAAGTCAAATATGCTTTTAAATACATAAACTATTCCATCCATTCTTAAAGTATTAAATGATATTCAAATAATATTTATTAAATCACAATTTTTTAACGGTTATAATTAACAGAATATTATAACCCATATAACCCTAGATAACAACTGATTCCATTTCTTTTTCATATCTCTTTAACCATAAAGTATATTAGTTCTATCTATATTCCTATCCATAATCCATACCCATAATCCATATCCATAATCCATATCCATATTCACATTAGCTACTTTCAACAAACAAGGAATATCCCTAACCATATAAGGATATAAGATTCATATATTATCTAGCAAAACCACTTTTCTTTAAACATAAATTGTTTATCAAATTAAGGATAAAAGAAATCTTGCCTCGATTTTTAAATCCAAAAGGTATGACCCGTTGCTCGTCTTGAGTTTCTATAAAAACAAAAAGGATCATCGTCAGAACATATTCCACTTAACCACTTATATAGTAATACCCTTAACACATAATATACATTTAACATACTATTTATAGACCAAAAGTTCCAAGAACTTATCCATTACTAGACTCCATAAAAGTTTCAGTGTTTTTCACCATTTCCTTATTAATCACATATGACTGTAAAATTTCTCATAAATTATAAATTTCGATTTTTAACCCAAAGTGAGTGGGGTTTGACTCTCTATTCACCCTACTATATTGTCCCAAAATTTCATAACTTTTAAAGCTGTTTAAGTATGGTAATTATGGCCTCAAAATTAACACAATTGCATTTTCTCTGTTTCCGAACGACTTTCACTAAAACTCACTTTTCTCCTAAACCGTTCATTGGATTTTGACGTACTTTATATCAAAAAGATCTATGAACTAAGCTCTATCCTCTCATGGTCAGTTAGTACCCTGGACAGAACCCTAACCGTACGAGTATGGTTGTCAAAAACAGGGCATCTTTTGGTTTAACGAAAATCGGGCATTATAACAGCTATACTTTCATACTTTCCAAATTTTTCACACCTCCAAACTCATCTTCCAACACATATATCGATCCACACACCATGTGGTCATCATACCAACCATGGGTTTCAACACAGAATACTTCCATAATCCATAAAAACACTTTTAAATACTTATATAACCATGTTTTCATGCTTTACACCAACTTATCTTAAAAACCAATCATAAATTCAAGATTCAAGCTAGGGTTTCAAGTAGTATACCTTCTTTGAAGTGAGTAAAAGCCTTAATACACCTTGTATAACCTTTATATCACCTTAGTATAGCTTAGATCTTCCAAAGAAACCAAGAAAAACAAAGTTAGTTTTAGAAAGTTACTATTTATCACTATTCATCCATCACTTTGATGAATTTATTCACTAGGCAAATGAAGTTAGTTTGCTCTCAAATTTGGTACATACCTTAATCTATACCCAAGCAAGCTCCTTGAATTTTCTCTTGAATTTATGTTGCTTGAAGCTAGGGTTTTGAATTTCTTTTTCTCCTTTTTTTTGTAAGGGCCGAATGGAAGATAAAGGTGGAGGATGGAGAGATTTTGTGTTGGCTAACTCTTATCTTGATCTTGGTAGATATTTTACATAATTATATGGATAATTATCAAGTAATCTTGCTAGATAATCCTTGAGAAAAGTTAGTGGAAAATGATGTAATGAGTGATGTCATAAGAGATGATCTAGAACTTCTTGTTTTTGATTTTCCTAAAAATTGCTTTAATGATTTTAACAAATAATGTGGTGTGTATATCCTTGTTATAACATTAATCTTGGTTGTTTAGTCTCAATATTCGTCTAATTACGTTTCGTTTCAAATATACCTCATTATCCAAGTGGTTCTTATACCTCATTATCCAAGTGGTTCTAAATTGTTTAACAATCCAAATTCCTCTGGCATTCCCTTGACTTAATAATCCCCTAGTTTAACCTAATTTCACATGTTCCTCAAAGTATACACCCTTTTCATATTCCATACTCTTTAATATCCAATACAATAGTGCTCAATTGAAATCAGACATCTTAAAAATCTATACTCAGGAATTTCTGAAATCCGTCCTCGTTTCGAGTCACTCATTTTCATAATACGATGCTAATATGGTTTCTGATTATTTATTTTCTGTTTCACTTATAGGGTACCTACATATCATTTCCCCAAATTCTCGAAATTACTATTCATTTCAGCACTGTAGCATTTCTAAAGTTAGGGTTATTACATCAGTCCATTTTCCAATTAGGCTGGATTTCTATTCTAGTTCTTAAGTCTATGTTTTGGAGGTGATAAAGCCAATGCATTCTATCCAATGGTTGGTTTGTAAGGTTGTTGGGCTAGTCCCGTTTATCTATATATTTTTATCGCTTTTAAAAAAATTAATTTTAATTTAATATAATTTAATCTACTCATGTTTACGGATTATACTAATGTTTCCTTATTATAAACAATGTATACAAATTTTTAATATATTTTATTAATAATTGAAAAATATGATGTGATTATTAACACAAAATCACGCAAGTATACGTGGTCACAAGTAATATAATTCAAGTTCGTTCCACAGAGATCTGGTTATGGTTCTATTCAGTAGATGCACCTATTCAACAATGTATGGCTTTAATTCACTGCTAAGACAAATAACAATTTGGGGTTTTAATTAACTAAATTAACTAAGAAGTAAATTAACAAACTAAGAATTAATTAACGACTGAGATTTGAAACTGAATTACTTATAGGAGAAGAAACATGGGATCCTAACTTCATTAAATACTTCCCTTAGATCTGATGCCTTTAATCACTATATGCAATGGTTTTGATATCTGATCGGATAACACGAAACAAGTATATGCTACCTGTCAGCATACACATACCGAACTAAACATACATCCACAAAAGAGATAGAAGATGAATAGACACCAATTATGCTTAGACCCTATATGTCTATATAATTTGAAAACATAACGGTTGAAGAGCAGGTTATCCATTAAGATCACATAGGGTAGTACAAGTATTTTCATCCCACACCACGAATCATATTGATAAACAACTATGAACCTATGCTAGCATGGCAAGTTCTAAATCTCAAGATCTACTTTCACTTCACAAGAGATTAACAAATTAGATGTTCGCGACGCATCTATCAATTAAGCATAACCATACGAGGATGTTGATGAGTGGATTTCGTAATCAACTTATATGAGGTCTACAGGTAGTTGTATAGGCTAGCGATCAACTGTTCTTCGAACTAGGTTTGGGTTGTGTTTGTGGGGGTTGAGCTGAACTCGAGGGTATCTCCAATAATCTCAGGTGCCTTTAGAGAAAATTAGAGAACTTAATGCATCGTACCCTGAGGTGCCTACGTACCCTTGTATTTATAGGGATCAAGCTCACGTAGTTCTAATATGATTCTGTCTCTTATTGGAATAGCTGTATTCGGTCATCTAGTTCGTGTTGGACTCAGGTTCCTTTAGAGCCTTTCACGAACTAGTTTGGCTAAGTAGAGTAGAACTCGAGTTCGTACCCCACTTATGATTCTCTCATTGGTTAGAGTTATTCTAGGATCATCTGCGCCCTAGAATTATACTCAGATACCAATTCGTTTATCTGTTCTAGATGACTTCTAGAACTTTCTGTTGGCAACTCGTAGGAACCTGGTGCTCAGGAACCTACATTTCAGGAGCCTGTTTCTCAGGGACCTCCTTATTTCGGGACATATCACTTAGGGACCTCCCTTTTGGTGTTAGTACCTGCACAAGTAACAAACTAGTTAGACTGGATAACTCTTTATATGCTTTTATCATCTCTATGGCTGTTGTTATGCTAATTCGAACTCCTCGGCTGGGAGGAACCTGGTCTTCGAGTGCTCAACTCAGCTTCTTGACCATTGGGAACCTCCTAATACTCATACTTCCTTATTCATTTCTTCTATTTGATCTTCATAACTCGTACTGGATCATTCTTCTAGCTTGTATGGATCGGACCCTATTGATTAATGGGCTTAAATCTAGTCCATGGAGATTTTGGGCACAACAAGTACTCCCCGGTTCCTTGAAATCATGTAATGTGAAAGGAACCTATTCTAATTCTACGATCAGAGGTTTAATGTTAACCCATCCTGGTAACTATATCTTGCTTCAGCATTGTATATCCAAGCCTATATGAGCTAACTCGGTATAGGAAACAGGACATAAAATATTTTCAGCTTGATATAATTTTGAGTAAGCTTCCTTTGTATTAAGGAACCTGTTATCTCGCTATTTTCTTCTTCTTACTTCAGCTCTCGAAATCATCTTGATGCTCGCTTGTCACTCAACTCCACATTTCTTAAATTTAATAATTTAAGAAGAGATAACGGTTGGTAAGCAGGAGATAATTCAAAATTCGAATTAAACTTATCACTTACCAAAGCTGCAGTTAATGTATGAGTTCCCAAGGTTCACACGCCTCTGGTGCGTGTATCCCTTTAATTACTGCCCCAGTAGATTGCTGCCACGTGTTCACTGCTGCCTCCTATTTACCTCGATTATGTAAACACATGAATGACTTCATCTTCATTTTTTCCTTTACCAAATATTTTCTAAAACCCTCGGAGAGAAAAGAGCAGAAGTTCGACGGTCATCTACTGGATCCAACCCTTCCATCGCCGTTTTTCTTCAATTTAAGGTATGATTCTGAACCTTTTCTTTCCGCTCTCTCGTAACTTCGATTAGATTTTCAACTATCTGCTTTCTTCAATCTTGCACGTCATCTTTTTATGATATATGTTTGTATATAGTCTTCACATCTCACACACACAACCATTCATAATACCTTCTTTACTGGTGATCCCATCGCCGATTTGTGGTTTCATCACTATGGTTTTACTGAAAACTTTTGACCATTTGCTTGTTTTCTATTCTCAATTCGTTTCATATGCATGTCATAGTCCATACTTATCTCTATGAATACTCAACCTCCATATAACTTCTTAAAGAACTTATTTGACATAGTCACAGTAGTTCAATCGTCTCTAGACCACAGGTTTCCCTTTAAGAATTCCAAAGTCTGACCTTTCTTCGTCTGTTTCTTGCAGATGTCTTCTGATTCAACACATTCTGACCACCTCTCTTCCGTAAAACCTGTTTTTGTCGCATCTGTAAGTAATAGAACTAGGTCTAGGGTCTTGATTCCCGACACTAGTGATCCTCAAGACATTCTGATGAAACCTCCAAATGCTATTGACCCCTTAAGGCCTTTAAGCTTAATTGATTTAGGAGATGACTGGTCTGACAATGAAGAGGTATCAAAACCCGAATTTGAACCTGAGTCCTTCCTAGAACCCGACTTTCAAAGTGAGATATCTGTAGAAAGAGAACCATTCAAACAAGAGATTGTCCCTTTTTGTGAAAAATCTGATTCCATCATGACCTCAGTTAAACTGGAAAAACTATTTGAGGAATGTCACCGCCCTGTCTGTAAGATAACAATCCCAGAACCTGGTGAAAGAGCTCACATGTTTGATTTGAAAATCCCAAAACAAGGTATCCCCCATGCTGTCATATCTGCCGCTTTCTTGAGGGTAGGTGTTTCCATGCCTCTTCATCCTTTCTTACGGGAGGTTCTTGACTTTTACGAATTAGCACCAATGCAACTCACCCCTAATTCTTATCGGTTAGCCATCAGCACCTTTATACTATATTCTAGCAAATTTACAGTTCCTTTGACAGCCCCTGAATTGGGCTATTTCTTCAGACTGAAAGACACTGGGAGAAATTCTGGCTGTTTTTACCTTTCAGCCTGGCCTTGTCACCAGGGTCAGTGCATAAAAAATGTTAAACAAAACTTTGAACAATGGCTGGAACAGTTTCTTTATTGCTATGACTGCCCCTACGTTAGATATGAGTTTAATCGTCGTCCCAATATCCCTAAGCAAACCGTCCTTACGGGAGTTTGCTTGGAAAGAGCAACTGAGATTTTGAAACTGTCAGCCTCCACTAGAGATTGTCTGATCTTAATGACCCCTGGTAACCTGATGGCTTTTGGTTTTATTCCTTCGACTTCTGGTAGGAGTTTCTTTATAGTTATGCCTTTCTTATTAACTATATTTGTGTAATTTCATTCGCTTACTTCATATATATACCTTTAACCTTAATCTATTGGCTTATGCAGACATGGCTCCAAAAGTTCCTTCATTTGTGAAAAGATCTAAAAATGTGGAAGAAATTTTCAAGGTTGATGACAATATGAAGGAGGTTCCGCTTGCTGCAACTCCAATTAACCAAGTTCCAACCCCTGTATCTGTCCAGACTCAACCATCGGGTTCCTCAAAACGTAAATTGGCTCAGACCACACTTGACTTATCAGGGAGCTCCCAAACCAGGTCCATGAGGAAAAACAAAGCTGTGAAGGCTGATCCTACCGCTGCCCAGAACCAGTTTAAGGACTTGATTGACACTCATGTTCCTGCTGAGACTATTACCGGCTGGTCGAAAATGGACTCTACTGAAGCTCTGGAAGCTATGAGGTTCTCTGCGGCCCAGAACGCCTTCTTTACTCTTAGGTTCTGTGATGATTTTGCTTTGAAGATCCAATATGACCTCAGGCTACAAGGAGAGATCTCGAAACTCAAAGAGGAGCTGGCTGCTAGAGAGGAGAGTGTGAATGTTGCCACTGCTGCGGTAAGGAGGGCTAAAGCTGTTGAAACCTCACTAAAGAATAGCAGGGATGAACTTCAGGAACAGGTGAAGAGTTTGCAGGATGAGAAATTATCCATGCTAGAGAAAGTCAATGAATTGAAAGCTCAGGTTGATGCCTTAAATGCTGCAGCCGTTACTGTCAAATCATCTCTGCTCATCCAGGAAAAAGCTAGGTATGATGAAGGTTATGACGAAGGCGTTCGTGACTACATGAGGTCCATGTGGGAGAAAATGCCCGAGCTAAACTGGTCTCTCCTAGGCGAGGACGTAGTAGGGATGATCAAAGATTTTGGGAATGAAGCTGCTGCTGCAACCTCTGTACCTCCCGTGAAAACGGTTGAGAGGTCTCCAGGTGCCAACCTTGAGACTGCAGAGGTTCCTACTCCTGAAATTGTTCAACCTATCCTTTCAACTCCTCCTGTTGCTACCAAGGGTTCTGATGAAGTTCCTCCTTCATAGTTTCAACAAGATCCTTTTTTTTTAAAAAACTCTTGATAACTTTTGATGAGGTCACGGGCTCCTCGTAACGCCTCGCAAGATGTAAATTTAAATTTGGTTTCCATGGCCTTCGTGCCAATAACTTTTATGCTGGTTTTCTGGGTCTCTGTACCCATATCTCTCTTTATGGTTTATGATATTTGCTTTTGCTGCATACTTTTCTTCAAAACCTTATGAAATACTTCGCTGTTATGCACTAGAGAATAATTCAGCTTCCTTATTCATATGGTCAAGCTTACGTGGGCTAACCCCTTGTAAGAAACAGAACACATGCATATTTCCACTTGTTTATTCTCAAAATAAATGCAACAAACTACAGCTGAATTGTAAAACCTGGAACCTCTGTGTTTATATTTTGTATTGATAACCTAAACCGTAGCCTTCTTTAATAATTTCTTCTTCATCAAGACCAGGTTCCTCGAGTATTAATCCTGCAAAATAAACATAAAACAAAAAACAGTTAACGTTAGTAAAAGCTTTCTCTTGTTTAATTCGGGTAATCTCTTGGAAAGGTTGCCTGCCTGGCTCCCAATCCTAATCTCTAAGTCCCAACATGCCTCGAGGCATGTTGGTTCCTTTTTCTCTTGGAAAGGTAACCTGCTTAGTTCCCAGTCCTATTCTCTAGGTCCCAACATGCCTCGAGACATGTTGGTTCCTCTTTGTGCCTCGAGGCAACTCTAGGAACCTGTGCGCCGTTCTAGGAGTCCACACAGATTCCTCTTCTTCATATGTCAGGCTAGACATCTTATGAAGGTAAATGCTAAGGATTTTATCCCTTCTTCCCATGTGCCAAAGGCGGTTCCACATGAGGGAGAGCTTATTAGGCTTCTCTTTAAGGTGCCTTTTGTCAGGACTTTAGATGCCTTTTGTCAGGACTTTAGATGCCTTTTGTCAGGACTTTAATTCTCGTGCTCAAGGAACTTGAGGTTTTTCAATCACATTTGCTCAGGAATCTACCTGAGGCTTTGCTCAATGCCCAGGAAGCTACCTGGGACTTTGCTCAATGCCCAGGAAGCTACCCGGGACTTTGCTCGATGCCCAGGAAGCTACCTGGGACTTTGCTCAATGCCCAGGAAGCTACCTGGGACTTTGCTCGATGCCCAGGAAGCTACCTGGGACTTTTCATATCAATCATTCGTAGTCCGCATATTCTGTCAAATCGTATTCATACTTCGCACATACTGTCAATGCTACAGGAACCTGTCAGTTCAGGTAACCTGCAAAATACAACACCATGCTACAGGAACCTGTTAGTCTAGGTAACCTATTTCAAAAATTTCAAATTGACATATGAAATATCAAATCATAGCATGTACAATACTGTCTAAGTAGGAATACTACCCCCCAGTTCTTTTGGGTAATGATTGTTACGTAAAAGAACTATTAAGGAGCTATAGCTGCAAATAATGCACTCAAAATATTCAACGTAGAGCTATACATCGCTCAATACTTAAAAAAAAAATCGTCTTGCAAGTAGAGAGGTTCACATTAAGTACCCCCCGAGTACATGCATAATTAAATACTGGAATCAAAATACTGGTCAGCTATAACTAATAAGCTGCCTTTATTCGTGGGCTGAAAGAGCCTTACTTTTTCTAAGAAAAAATTCATAAAAGAATTACTAATACTTCTTGAGATGTTCTGCATTCCAAGCTCTCGGAATGAGGTTCCCATCCATATCCATCAAGTGGTAGGTTCCTTCCCAAATTGCTGACTTTATCTGGTAAGGTCCCTCCCAATTTGCTCCAAAGGCTCCATGCGCCAGAACCCTGGTATTTGGCATGACTTTCCTCAAAACTAGGTCTCCAACCTTAAAAGGTCTTGCCTTCACCTTTTTGTTGTAATACCTTCGAACTCTCTGTTGATATGCTGCTAACTTCACTTGCGAATCTGCTCTCAACTCTTCGACCATGTCCAAATATAGTCTATGATTGACCTCATTGCTTTCGGGATCAAAATACTTTCTTCTCAAGGAACATGTTCCAACTTCCACAGGTACCATAGCTTCACAACCATAAGTTAGGGAAAAAGGAGACTCACCAGTTGTAGTTCTAGGCGTGGTGTTATACGACCACAAGACTCCAGGAAGCTCCTCTGGACAGCTTCCTTTCTTATCTTCAAGCCTTGTCTTCAAAGTGTGCTTGATAATCTTATTCACTGCTTCAGTCTGTCCATTACTCTGCGGATAATATACTGCTGAAAATGCTTTTTGGATTCCAAACTGCTCACATAATCCTCTAAGCTCTCTACTATCGAACTGCTTCCCATTGTCAGAAATCAGTTTCTGTGGAATGCCAAACCTGCATACAATGGCTCGAAACACAAACTCAGTCAATTTTGACGCTGTAATCTTAGCAAGTGGTTCTGCTTCTGCCCACTTTGTAAAGTAATCGACTGCAACCACTGCGTATTTCACTCCTCCTTTTCCTTTCGGGAGATCTCCAATGAGGTCTATTCCCCAAACAGCGAATGGCCAAGGGCTAACAATCGGTTTGATAGGTGCTACCGGACGACTATCAAAATTGGCAAACCTCTGACAATTACTGCATGCCTGCACGAACTTTGTAGCATCTGCTTTGATGGTTGGCCAATAATATCCTTGTCGAAGGACTTTCATGGCTAAAGAATTACCTCCCGAGTGATTTCCACATACTCCTTCATGAATCTCCTCGAGGATATACTTGCATTGTTCTCCAGCTACACACTTGAGCAAAGGCTGATTGAATCCTCGTTTATACAGAACTCCATCATAAATTACATACCTGGCTGCATGATACCTCAGCTTCCTGATATCACTTTGATTGGGAGGTAGCTCCCCTTTGTCCAGGTAACGATGTATTGGGGTCATCCAGGAATCTTCAACTGGGAATTCAATGTCCATTATCTCTTCCTTGAAAACACTAGGTTGCTCCTGGATTTGAAGTGGAATTACCCCCAATAACGTGGATTCTCTCTGTGACCCTAGCTTGGCTAATGCATCCGCTTTGGTATTCTTTCCTCGAGGTAATTGATCTAGCTTCACCTCTTTGAACCTTGCGATCAACTCCTGGGAGTACCTCAAATATAAGTCTGTTCTTGGCCCTCTCGCCTGAAAACCACCACGAATCTGCCAAACTACTAACATCGAATCACTAAACACCTTGATATTCTCTACTTTCATCTCCAAGGCTAACTTGAGACCTGCAATCAATGCCTCATATTCTGCATCATTGTTCGTGGCTTTAAAAGCAAAATGAATTGAGCTATAGAGTTGGTGCCCTTCTGGACTAATTAGTTCTATGCCTGCACCTGCTCCACTACTGTTAGCAGCCCCATCTACATATAGTATCCACCAAGGTGCACAGTTGTCATTGTCTGTTTGTTTTTCTACCACCTCTTTTGGCCCCTCCTGGCCAGTAACCTCTACATGAGGTGGAAACTCGATTAAGAAATCTGCTAAAGCTTGAGCTTTGATTGCTGTCTTTGGCTTGTATTCTATGTCGAACTGACCTAGCTCCACAGCCCACTTTAGCATTCTTCCAGAAGTTTCTGGCCTATGCATCACTTGCTTAAGTGGATATGAGGTTCTTACCTCAATCTTGTGAGCTTGGAAATAAGGTCGCAGCTTTCTGGAAGCCAGAATCAATGCGAAAACTAGCTTCTCCATTCCTGTGTACCTCGTTTCTGCATCAAGTAATCTTTTACTGACATAGTAGACTGGGCTCTGCTGTCCATTCTCTTCTCGAATCAGAACTGCACTAATGGAATACTCTGACACAGCCAAATAAAGTATCAATGTTTCTCCATCCACAGGTTTGGCTAACAGTGGGGGACTCCCCAAATGCTCCTTTAACTTTCCAAACGCTATCTCACATTCTGCAGTCCACTCAAATTTGCTTCCTTTCTTTATAGCTTTAAAGAACGCCTGACACTTATCTGTGGACTTCGAAATGAATCTATTCAAAGCTGCAACTCTTCCTGTAAGAGACTGAACCTCTCTCACAGTTCTCGGTGACCTCATATCAATCAATGCTTTAATCTTGGCTGGGTTGGCTTCGATACCCCTGTGGTTTACCATGAAACCCAGAAACTTTCCTGATTCTACCCCAAACACACATTTTTTAGGGTTCAGCTTCATTCTGTACTTCCGCAAGATTCCAAACATTTCTTCTAAGTGCTTTACATGGTCAACAGCTTCCTTAGACTTAACTAGCATATCATCCACATATACTTCCATAGTATGGCCAATTTGGTCTTTAAACATCATATTCACTAACCGTTGGTATGTGGCTCCAGCATTAATCAATCCAAATGGCATGCATACGTAGCAATAAAGACCTCTATCCGTAATAAAAGAAGTATGCTCTTGGTCAGGTTCATACATAGGGATTTGATTGTAACCTGAATATGCATCCATGAAGCTGAGGAGGGCATGTCCAGCTGTTGCATCCACTAACTGATCAATCCGTGGCAGTGGGAAGCTGTCCTTCGGGCATGCTTTGTTGAGATCTGTGAAGTCTACACAGGTTCTCCATTTCCCATTAGGTTTCTTTACCAAAACAGGGTTTGCCAACCATACTGGGTAGAAAGATTCTTTAACTAATCCTGCATCCAATAACCTGTCCACCTCTTCTTTCAATGCTTGAGCTCTTTCTCCACTAACTGGTCTTCGCTTCTGTCTCACTCCTTTCTTTTCTGGATCAATATTCAACTTATGACACATGACCCTTGGATCTATCCCTTCCATATCTGCATGACACCATGCAAACACATCCAGGTTCTTGCCCAAAAAGGTAATGAGAGATTCTTTTAAGGCTGGATCAAGTTGAGCTCCAATCTTCAATACCTTTGTACCATCTTTGTCATTGATCTTCACATCCAGAGTTTCACCAGCTGGTCCAGCCTTAACCATGGTTTCTGGCATTCGAGGGTCTAAGTCTACCTCCATCTCTGTGATTGAGTCCTCTTGAGGTTCCTGGACGGTAGACGGTTCCTGCACTTCATGCATGACATTCCTTCTCTTTGATGCTGGCTGACTGTCTTCATTGCTTCCATTATGTTTCAGTTTTCGGGATTTTTCTTCATCCAATCCTTCTACCATACACACGTCACCATCCTTGTCCGTAGGGGGTGCACTTTCTATCAGTAAGTACGGGGTATCTGATCCCCGAAAAACTGGAATCTCAGCATGAGGTTCCTCTTCTATGATCTCTTCAATTCTTATAGCTCTACAGGATGCTGACACAAAACCTTCCAAAGGCGAACCGCGCAGGTCGACCGTTATTTTGTCTGGGTTCTTTCCTGGAAAATTGTCAGGAACCTCGTCCATAGGTTCAGGCAATTTAGCAGCTCTAGCAGCATGTTGCAAAGCTTTGGTGTAACACTCTCTAGACTCATACTGACATCCTCGAACTATAACAACTCCATTTGGTGTCGGGAACTTCATAGTGAGGTGGTGAATGGAGGTTATTACCCTCATTTCCTTCAAAATGGGTCTTCCCAAAATAGCATTGTAATTCATATTCTCTTCTATAACGATGAATTCTGCCAACTGTGTAATGCAACATGGTTTATCACCTAAAGTTACTGGCAAACGAATCTTACCTTTGATAGGAACCTGATTATTAGTGAATCCGTACAAGGTATCGTTTGTTGGAGTTAAATCTTTATCCAGAAAATGCATCTTCTTGAAAGCTGAGTAAGATAGCAAGTTTACAGAGCTTCCATTATCAACTAGCACTCGATGAACCTCATAAGACCCAATTCCTGCCTCAACAACCAAAGCATCAGTATGGGGATGATGTACCCAGGAAGCATCTTCTTCAGTGAAAGTAATATTTGCATCCTCTCCTTCGAACAACTTTGGGGACCTCTGTGACAGACTGTAAATACTGGTTAAAGGACGTTCTTTAGCCTCACGGGTATACCTCTCCATGGCATTCCTGCTGCTTCCGCCAATGTGGGGACCTCCTATAATTATGCGTATGCACCCAGCCTTAGGTGGTCCTTCCATCATAACAGGTTCCTGTGTCTGTGTCTTCTGAGTCTTCTCATCTCTATACTTTTTCCCTTCCTGAGCCACCCACTCACTCAATTGCCCTTGTCTGATTAGAGTTTCAATTAGATCTCTGAGGTGACGACAATCTGCAGTATTATGCCCATTATTATCATGGAAGTCACAGTATGGGCGTTCATTCTTATTCCCTGGGGGACCGGTTCTGAAAGGCTTCTTAAACCATGAGGACTTCTCATTCACTGCGTAAATATGATCAATCGGAGCTACCAAAGGGGTGAAAGTTTCATAGACAGGTCTCTCATGTTTATTGTTGTTATAGGAAGCTGGTGGCGGTACATGACTCATGACAGGTTTAGTCGGATTCACAGCTTCAGGCCTCACCTGGGATGTGCGACTAACCACCTTTTTATTGTCACGACCATTGGGGCTTCTTTGTCTCGACCTCTTGCTTCCACTTTGTCTTACAAAATCTGGATCCTTCCTTAATTCAGCTAGAGACTCCTCCACCAGACGAAAGGGTTCTGCCTGGGCATAAAAATCTGCCAACGTCTCTGGTTCTTTTCCCTGCAGTGCTTTCCAAAAATCTGAGCCTCCTTTGACTCCAGCAATTAAGAAATTCTTTATTGTTTCCTCAGATGCTTTCCTAACTTTAGGAACCTCCGCATTAAACCTCTTGAAATATTCTGTCAATGTTTCACTAGGTCTTTGTTTGATATTGGCTAAGGTATTGGTTGGTGGTGCGAATGCAACAGATGCTCTAAATTGAGTGACAAAGAGCTTCCCCATACTTGCCCAAGAACCAATCGAATCTGCAGGTAACCTTTTGAACCATTGATGGGCTCCGCCCTGTAGAGTTGCAGCCAGTAACCTGCACCTGGTGGCTTCCTTCACTTGATAAACATCCATCTCTGTGTCAAAACGACTAAGGTACTCAATGGGGTCAGTAGTCCCATCGAATTTCAACTCACTCGAAGGCCTATAAGACCTAGGCAGAGCCGACTTTCGAACCTTCTTGGTGAAAGGAGAAGCTGTTATAGGGTTCACAGCAAGATTCTTTTCATCCTTGAGTTGAGCCAAAATTTTCTTGACATCTTCTGCTGTCACCTCCCCAGTAGCTTCTGCCTTTGTCTTCTTACTCGTTCCTTCTTCCTCTTGCGACTCTGCAGTGCTTGATTCTTCAGTATCTTCATCTGAATCCGTGCTTTCTTCTTCAATTATCTCGATAGATGGGTCTTTATCTTTCTTCTTTTTCTGTGAGGAACCTCCAGTCTTGGTTTTCTTCTTTCCCTTGGATCCTGTACGGCCCTTGCTAACAGTTTTACTCTTCTCAGGATTCTCTAGCTCTTCATCACCATTATTTTGCTTCGGTTCTCCACCATCGTCTGGAACCTCTTCTCCATTCTGAGATTCTTCAAAATTCAACTGTTTCGGAGTAACCTTCGACTTCTTACCTTTCTTTGCCTTCTTTTTCTTCTTTTTGCTTGAAGCCTGCTCCAAAGTCGACAAACGTTCTCCCACAGTCTTAAAGATTTCCATCATGGCTACTTTAGTAACCTTCGGTGCTCTGGGAGGAGATGTGTTCCCCTCATGAATCTGTCGTTCAGAACGGGTTGCTTCGCTATCCGAGTTGCCTGACATCTTTTCCACTCTTAAGATATTAACTATCCCCCTCCTTCTAGCGCCAATGTTGATGAGTGGATTTCGTAATCAACTTATATGAGGTCTACAGGTAGTTGTATAGGCTAGCGATCAACTGTTCTTCGAACTAGGTTTGGGTTGTGTTTGTGGGGGTTGAGCTGAACTCGAGGGTATCTCCAATAATCTCAGGTGCCTTTAGAGAAAATTAGAGAACTTAATGCATCGTACCCTGAGGTGCCTACGTACCCTTGTATTTATAGGGATCAAGCTCACGTAGTTCTAATATGATTCTGTCTCTTATTGGAATAGCTATATTCGGTCATCTAGTTCGTGTTGGACTCAGGTTCCTTTAGAGCCTTTCACGAACTAGTTTGGCTAAGTAGAGTAGAACTCGAGTTCGTACCCCACTTATGATTCTCTCATTGGTTAGAGTTATTCTAGGATCATCTGCGCCCTAGAATTATACTCAGATACCAATTCGTTTATCTGTTCTAGATGACTTCTAGAACTTTCTGTTGGCAACTCGTAGGAACCTGGTGCTCAGGAACCTACATTTCAGGAGCCTGTTTCTCAGGGACCTCCTTATTTCGGGACATATCACTTAGGGACCTCCCTTTTGGTGTTAGTACCTGCACAAGTAACAAACTAGTTAGACTGGATAACTCTTTATATGCTTTTATCATCTCTATGGCTGTTGTTATGCTAATTCGAACTCCTCGGCTGGGAGGAACCTGGTCTTCGAGTGCTCAACTCAGCTTCTTGACCATTGGGAACCTCCTAGTACTCATACTTCCTTATTCATTTCTTCTATTTGATCTTCATAACTCGTACTGGATCATTCTTCTAGCTTGTATGGATCGGACCCTATTGATTAATGGGCTTAAATCTAGTCCATGGAGATTTTGGGCACAACAGAGGATATCAATTATACACCACACACAGATCTTTAAAGCATCAAGATACTAAGTTCCATAAATAACTCCGTTAGAATCCCATGACAACGATTAGCTCATAATTGAACCGTTCATCGTCATGGAATTTGATGAAAACATGATAATAAACAAGATATTGAAGAAAGAAGCAATAATATTATTAAAACTAAGAGTTGAGAAAACAAATCTATAATCCAAGGTATACAAAAGATGAAGTAGATCTAGATCCGCGCTTGTCACCGTGCGTTGAATCCTTCTCTCCCTTGCAGATCTAAGCTATGTTACAATAAAAACTATCTGAATTACAATGCTAAGATGTGTTTAAATAGGCTCTAGATTTCTTGCCCAGCAAGAATTTACCTTCTATTACAATTAGAATTCAATTAAGGTACTAAAAACTGCCCAAAATACAATTAAAACTTGAAAAGGGCAAAACAGTAATTTCCCTGCTCCCAACAGTCTGCTTGTCGTGCTTCCTGCTCTCACCACATGCAGCCTACTCGTGCAGTACCTGTCCCATGTTGTAGAAAATCTCCCAAGCTTCGCGTGGGCAGTAAGATCGCTGAAAACGGACTTATAAAACTCCAGATATGGCCAAAACAGTATAGACTGCGCAACCGTCCCGGAAAATCCGAATTTTAATTAATTTAACCTCAAAACACGACAGAAGCATCACCTTAATCGACATTCTTGCAAGCCTGCACATCTACACAAAACACATCAAAACTATAAGAAACTTGAGTCCAAGACAATCAATTTAAGCTGATATGGAACGCTCCAAGTGGATATAAAATCCATTTATCACACCCCCAAACTTAAACCGATGCTTGTCCTCAAGCATAAACAATTACAACTAACTAACTAACTAGTACCACTTCCGTAGGTGATCACGGTTGCATTTGGCATATGCAACAAGCCCTTTAAACCCCTAGGCAGCCCTAGTGGACGAGTAAGGTCTCGTGAGGGCCTATAGCGAATGTACCCACAAAATCCATTTAACTAATAATGCAATAACAATGCAATGCATGAATGCAACTAATATGAAAAATGCAAAGATCCCCTTCAAACTCACCAAAACCAACTAACAAGCAAATATCTCAAAGAATGCAACTAAATCCAAATAGAGCTCGACTAAGTCCCCGTATACTAACAATACATGAGAGAAACGTGCGTGTGTGCGATGCTCATCAGAAATACTCCCAACACTAGATCAAAAATCATACCTATTCTTCGCCAAGACAATCACAGGTTTATAAATAGAATAGACTGTAGACACTTCATAACTTAGAAACACCTCCATCCTCATTCAAGTTAGACAGGAATTCATGCTACGACACATACTACTATATACAATACGCCTGCTTATTTAACCGTGTAATGAATGAGACCCCAAAAGGATTATACAATAATACCCATGTAGCGAGCGTTAGGACAGCAATCCCAAACCACAAGGGCTTTAGGTTACTAGGACTAAGTCAACTCAGACTTAATTACTCGAGTATTAAAGAGCTCACCCTGGTTAATTCTGCATTTAACAATTAAACTATTGACTTTTTTTTTTTCCTGTTTTTTATGCAATCTGGAATGATAATTCTCATTTCCAACCCTAGACTACTCATATAAATATGAGCTGGCTACTAGCCAATTAACACCTAGCCATTATTTAACAAATATTAACAACTAGCATGAAATCCCTGGTTTCCCCCAAACTTAGACTTCAGTGCTCCTACGCCACCAAGGGAATAACGGAAATTCTAAATATAATCAAGTGATTAAATCTCCAAACATCCAAATAAGCATGATCCTAACCTAGCCCAAAAGCACCCAATGAGACAGTGTAAAAGTTTTGTTCCCGTGACATGCAAGCCAATTTCGTAGGAACTATAAATCAACCCTCTACTCATCATTACCACACTCAATTAAACATCTACCTACCAATCAGAATCAGCTCGTCCTAAGGGATCATGAATTATGCATGCCATGAAAATGCAACTAACATGAACTCACATGGTATACGAAAATAAAAACAGAATGTCCTACATGAAACAACATAAATAATACGAACGAAAATGCATGAATTACACTAAACATGCAAACATGATATCCTATATGAACACATAATACACCAACAACTATTATCCCCCAAACCACCCCCAAACTTAAAATATTCAATGTCCGCATTGAATTGAAGTAGATATGAGGGATAACAGAAAACATACCTACTCATCCAAATCATCACCCTCCTCGGGTGAATCAGGCGGTGGATACGGCGTACGAGCTCCATAGACTGGCCACCTTGCCTGAATACCCACATCTCTCAAAGCGGCATCCATATCCTCAGCATACTCCCGGTTACTAGCATGTATAGCATCCATCCTCCTAGTCATAGCATCCAACCTCCTAGTCAATCCACGAAAATGAGCATCCAACCCTGACATATCAATACCTTGACGGCTAGGACCTGCTCGAACAACCCTAGGAACATCCACTCCCGCCTCACCAGGACCATGAACCTGATAACCTAAACCATGGTGATGTGGAATGCCGCCAGGCCATTCCACCATCCCATCAATAGTAGCATCCATAATAGAACTAGCCGGCATCTGCAGCGGCTCATCTGCATCCCAATTAACGCCCGCCTCCATACACAAACCCGCTACAATAGAAGCATGCGGAATAGCTGACTGTCCACCACTTCACAAAAACCGAAGTATGTTCTGATGTACTAAATAAACCACATCAATATACTTGCCTTTAAGAATGCCCCACAAAATAATGGCCCTCGGCACAGTCACATCGGCCGGATGAGATGAAGGCAAAATATTAGCACAAATAAACGAGTTCCACGCCCGTGCGAACTTGTTCATAGCAGAAGCCGGAAAAGTAACCTGCTCAAAAGTGCTCGGCATTAATTTCCAAACTGTACCCGGTACACAAATCTCGGCCACAATAGCATCCAAATCAACATCCTCTCTAGTCTTCTTTACCCAATTTACGACCCCCCTTGGCTTCGGGGGTTGTCTCAAAATCCGACGAATAGCATCCACCCGATAGTCCACTTGCTTACCTCGAACCATACAAATACCACTCTTCTCCATCTTTGCATTAGCATAAAACTCCCTAACAACACCCAAAGGAACCTGAGAAGACGCCTTACATAAATCCTAAAAACCATGTCCTCGAATCATACAAACCAAATCCGAATGGGTGACCGGAAAAACCCTCTTTCTTTAGTAATCGACCTCGCCATCAATTTATCATACTCGTTTTGAGCTTCCACCGACATAAATTTCTCCCCATTACCTCCACTAGCATCCTCATCCGAGGTTGGACGGGTACTAGTACTACCTCGTTTACGCTTAGGCGCCATATAAATCAATACCCAACTCACAAAATTCACCAAAATCCACAAAAAATTCGAATTCACAAATACCCCCAAATAATCAAAAACACACAACCCTAATAATACAAGAACACAATTCGTAATATCAAAATAAAAAGAAGAAATATACCCCAAATACGAACCGGAGAGGTGAAGCTTGCAATTAAAAATCCCCCAAACTTGAACCTTGAAGCCTTGAAATTGATTGTAGGAAATATAATTGGAATGAGGTAGAATTTGTGTGTCTATAGGTGTATATATAGATGGGTATATAGATTTGGGAAAAATAAAATATGAAATAGGAGATGGATTGGGAATAATTTGGAATTAATATAGGACTAGAATTAGGATTTTAGGTGGAGAAAATAATTAGAAAAGGGGTTGGAATTGATTTAAGGAGATGAATTGGTTTTAATATATGTTAAAACATATATATACACGGATAACAAACTCACCTGGACAGAAGATGTCGTCGGCCAGGTCGCGAGCAAAGTGCTATGGCGCGTGGAAGTCTCTTTGAAACAAATTTCCGATTTTTGTATTTTTTTTAAAGCAAAACACAAGTACTATCCTTATAACATGGCCTGGACAGAAACTTTGGAACTCTGGGTCGCTCGTTTGGCGCTGCGGCGTGAGTAACCTCCTGTTGAAATTTTTTTTTTCCCGTTTTTTTTTTGAAGAAAGAAACAATAATAACAGCATACAATCGATTGGGTTGCCTCCCAAGAAGCGCTCGTTTATTGCCATTAGCTTGACATTCTTCCGATAATTCACGTCGATGTCAAAATGGCGGAAACCTTCTCGCGTTGAAACGGCCCTCCATAATAATGCTTCAACCGTTTTCCATTCACTTTGAAAGCATGATCCGGTGATGTCTCATAAATTTCAATAGCTCCATGCGGATACACCGTCTTCACAATAAATGGACCCGACCACCTAGACTTGAGTTTTCCCGGAAAAAGCTTAAGGAGAGAATTAAATAGCAACACTTGTTGACCCGGTACAAATGCCTTGGGCGTCAACCTTTTATCATGCCACCTCTTGACCTTCTCCTTATACATTTTATTATTTTCCTAAGCTTGCTCACGAAATTCCTCAAGTTCATTCAATTAAAGCAACCATTTTGCACCAGCAGCCTTAATATCCAAATTTAACTTCTTCAACGCCCAATATGCCTTGTGTTCTAATTCTGCAGGCAAATGACATGCTTTTCCATAAACCAACTGAAACGGAGACATACTTAGAGGAGTCTTATAGGCAGTTCTGTACGCCCACACAGCTTCATCCAACTTCAACGACCAATCCTTACGAGACGGATTCACCACTTTCTCCAGAATTCTCTTGATCTCTCTGTTAGAAACTTCCGCTTGACCATTAGTTTGAGGGTGATAAGCCGTGGCAACA
Organism: Kitagawia praeruptora; assembly: GCA_037693485.1. Taxonomy (NCBI): domain Eukaryota; kingdom Viridiplantae; phylum Streptophyta; class Magnoliopsida; order Apiales; family Apiaceae; genus Kitagawia; species Kitagawia praeruptora. Next base: position 98,436,151 of record CM075352.1, on the reverse strand, counting down.
CGATGCGTCACATTATACTTTCGTAATCAACGTAGTAAACTGACGATTACAGAAGTGTGTCCCCTCATCACTGATTATAGCACGTGGTATCCCGAAACGCGTGAAAATTTGCTTATGCAAGAAATTCAATACCACCTTAGCATCATTGGTCGGCAATACCTTAACCTTGACCCATTTAAACACGTAATCCACAGCTAGCAAGATGTACTAATTATTGCATGAAGAAACAAAAGGTCCCATGAAGTCAATTCCCCAAACATCAAAGATCTCTACCTCAAGAAGCATGTTAAGAGGCATCTCGCTCCTTCTAGATATATTGCCAACCCTTTGACATCGATCACAACTCATTAAAAACCGATGAGCATCCTTAAACAAAGTAGGCCAATAGAAACCTGCTTGTAGCACCCGAGCTGCTGTCTTTTCTCCACCATAATGGCCACCATAAATTGTGAAGTGGCAATCTCGTAACACACTCTCCGTCTCACTATACGGAATACATCGTCTGATCATCTGGTCTGCTCCTTGTCTAAACAGAAACGGCTCATCCCAATGATACCACTTCACATCATGTAGAAACTTCTTCTTTTGAGCACTCGAAAGATCTGGAGGAATAACATTGCTTACCAAATAGTTCACATAATCTGCAAACCATGGTTCTTCATCTTGCACTCCAAAGAGCTGCTCATCTGGAAAAGATTCATTAATAAGAGATTTATTATGCGAATCCTTACCGTGGTCCTCGAAACGTGAGAGATGATCCGCTACTTGATTTTCCGTGCCCTTTCTATCTTTGATTTCCACATCAAACTCTTGCAATAAAAGCACCCAACGAATCAATCTAGGCTTTGAATTCTTCTTCAACATGAGATATCGAATAGCAGCATGATCTGTATACACAATCACTTTAGTCCCAAGCAAATAAGACCTGAATTTCTCGAAACCATAGACAACTGCTAGCAATTCCTTCTCCGTAGTGGTGTAGTTAAACTGTGCATCATTGAGGGTTTTACTAGCATAGTAAACCACATGAAAAATTTTATCCTTCCTTTGACCAAGCACAGCTCCAACAGCATAGTCACTAGCATCACACATTAGCTCGAACGGTTCCTCCCAATTAGGTGCGGTAATGACAGGTGTAGTAGTCAACTTCTTCTTCAAAAGCTCAAAAGCTGCAAGGCACTCATCATCAAACTTGAAAGGAAAAACCTTCTCCAACAAATTACACAAAGGTTTAGAGATTTTTGAGAAGTCTTGAATGAATCGCCGATAGAACCCCACATGACCAAGAAAACTGCGAATTCGTTTAACAGGGATAGGTGGAGGAAGATTCTCAATAGTCTCCACCTTAGCCTTATCCACTTCAAGCCCCTTACTAGATATCTTGTGCCAAGAATGATCCCCTCTTGCACCATAAAGTGACACTTCTCCCAATTAAGTACCAAATTGGTCTCCACACAACGCTTCAATACCAAACTGAGATTATGCAAGCACTCATCATAAGAAGTACCAAAAACAGAAAAGTCATCCATGAAAACTTCCACATTCGTGCAAATCATGTCTGAGAAAATAGCCATCATACACCTTTGAAAAGTAGTAGGAGCACCACAAAGTCCAAAAGAAACTCGACGAAAAGCAAAAGTGCCAAAAGGACATGTGAATGTGGTATTCTCTTGATCTTCCGGAGCAATGCAAATCTGATTATAGCCCGAATATCCATCAAGAAAATAATAATACTCGTGTCCCACCAACCTGTCTAACATCTGATCAATGAATGGAAGATGAAAGTGGTCTTTTCTCGTGGTTTTGTTGAGCTTCCGATAGTCCATGCAAACTCTCCACCCCGTGACTGTCCGAGTAGGGATGAGCTCATTCTTCTCATTAGCAACAACCGTCATGCCTCCTTTCTTTGGCACACATTGAATAGGACTCACCTAAGAACTGTCTGAGATAGGATAGATAATACCCGCATCTAACCACTTTAAAATTTCCTTCTTCATCACCTCTTTCATAATAGGATTGAGTCTTCGCTGATGTTCAACAGTAGGCTTAGCTCCTTCCTCTAGCAGAATTTTGTGCATGCAATAAGAAGGGCAGATTCCCTTGATATCTGCTATGGTACAACCAATTGCTGATTTGAACTCCCTCAAAATTCGCAAGAGATTTTCTTCCGCACTAGCTAACAAGTTAGAAGCAATAATAACAGGTAATGTAGATGCATCACCAAGAAAAGCATACCTCAAGTGCTCCGGAAGTGGTTTGATTTCAAGTGTAGGAGCTTCCTCAATAGATGGTTTAAGACGCCCCTCCAAATTTTTAAGTTCCGCTAACCCAAGAGATTCAAAAGGCAAGTCAAATCTCTTTTTCCAAGGAGCTGAATTTAGCTACTGAAGTTGCTCGGCTATTTCCTCATCTTCAAAATCAGAATCCCCCACTTAAACTTTCTCCAATGAATCTGATTTTAGCAATTTCTCAATCTCCACTGAAACTGCAGAATCAACAAAATCCACCTTCAAGCATTCTTCTTCATCTGAGAGAAATTTCATTGCATTGAACACATTAAAAGTGACATTCTGATCTTGCACCCTCATGGTGAGTTCCTCTTTCTGCACATCGATCAAGGTTCTTCCTCTAGCCAAGAATGGTCTTCCCAAGATTATGGGAATCTTCTTATCCTCTTCAAAATCCAAGATAACAAAATCAGCAGGGAAGATGAGCTTATCAACTTTCACCAAAACATCCTCCACTACGCCTCTAGGATATGTAACTGATCGATCAACCAACTGCAAAGAGATGTTGGTAGGCTTCGGTTCTGGTGACCCAAGTCGCATGTAAACTGACAAGGGCATGAGATTGATGCTAGCTCCCAAGTCACACAAGCACTTCTCAAAAGATAAATTACCAATAGTGCATGGAATAGTAAAGCTACCGGGATCCTTAAGTTTTGGATGCAATTTCTATTGCAGCACAACACTGCACTCTTCCGTTAGAGCAACGATCTCTAATTCATCGAGCTTCAACTTACGAGAGAGAATACCCTTCATGAACTTGGCATAGCTCGGCATCTATTCAAGAGCTTCCGTAAAAGGAATGTTAATCTGTAACTTCTTGAACACCTCTAAGAACTTAGTAAACTTCTTATCCAAATTCTGCTTCTGGAGTTTTCTAGGATATGGAGGAGGAGGATAGATCTGAGTATTCTCTGTAGACTGCTCCGGAGAAGCTTTAACAACAGGTTCCTTGCTCTTCTCTACTTCACCATCTAGCTCATCAGCTACCAAGTCAGAATTCTCAATTTCAGGCACTGCAGATTTTTCAACTTGTTGATTCTGAACTTCTTCATCTTCCTTAGCGGTTGATTTAGGATCTGATGTAACCTTTCCCGATCTCAAAGTCATAGCTTTCACCTGTTCTTTGCCATCCCTCCTACCTGGATTAGTCTCTGTATCACTAGGAAGAGCTCCTTGTGGCCTACTAAGTAAAGCACTTGCAAGTTGTCCCATCTGGTTCTCCATGGTCTTGAGAGCAACTGCTTGGCTTTTAATCATCATCCTTAACTCATCCATCTCTGATTTTTCATTAGAAGATTGCCCCGCATTAGCCTGGGGTTGCTGTTGAAATCCCGGAGGTTGATATGGTTGCCTTGGAGCATACGTCTGTTGATAGCCCTGGTTGAATGGCTTCGCTTGCTGTCCCTGAAACTGCTGCTGATAAGGTTGTTGAGCACCTTGATTGTTGCTCCAGTTGAAGTTGGGATGATTCTGATTATTAGGATGATAAGTGGCTGGAACAGGTGCAACAGGTCTCTGGAAATTACTCACGAACTGTGCTGATTCAGAAGAGATAGCACACTGATTTGTCTTATGTGCGCCCGCACATAGCTCACAAACACTAGCCACCTGCTAAACTCCATAGTTTGTATGAGAATCCACCTTCATAGTCAAAGCCTTCAACTGAGCTACAATAGCTGAAGCTGTATCCACTTCAAAAATACCTGCTACCTTGCCTTGAGAAAGCCTCTGGGTTGGATTCTGATATTCATTAGCAGCCATCGTCTCAATCAGATCATAAGCTTCATCGTAGCTCTTAGCCCATAGAGCTCCACCTGATGCTGCATCTAGCATAGGTCTAGATTGTGCTCCCAACCCATTGTAGAAACTATTGATAACCATCCAATCAGGCATACCATGATGTGGACACCTACGAAGCATCTCCTTGTAACGTTCCCAAGCCTCACACAGAGATTCTCCAGATTGCTGCTGAAATTGAGTTAGCTGGTTCCTTATTGCTGCAGTTTTCGCAATAGGAAAGAATTTAGTAAGAAACTTCTGAGCAAGATCCTCCCATGTAGTAATGGAACCAGGTGGTAGAGAGTGTAACCAGCCCTTGGCCTTATCCCTCAGAGAGAATGGGAAAAGCCTCAACTTAACAGCATCATCCGATACACCATTGAACTTGAAAGTATCACAGATCTCGATAAAGTCTCGAATATGCATGTTAGGATCATCCGTAGAAGCACCCCCAAACTGAACCGAATTCTGTACCATCTGAATAGTGCCCGGCTTGATTTCGAAGTTATTAGCCGTGATGGCCGGCCTGATAATACTAGACTGGATATCATTGATCTTCGACTGAGAATAGTCCTTCAAAGCCTTAGCTGTTGCTGCATCCGCCATCTCTACTGTAGTTTCAAATTCCTCTTTCTTATTCTCCTTGTTTTCTACAAGATCGTCTTCCGCCAGTTTTTCCAAACGAGCTTGTAAGCTTGTGCGCATACAAACTCAAGTACATAAAACACCACAAAATAAACAAACTAAGTAAGAAATCCGAGTCAGTGAACGCTAACGACCACTATTGACAAGCACATAAACTAAAAATAAAACACCGATGATCCCCGGCAGTGGCGCCAAAAACTTGTTAACACAAAATCACGCAAGTATATGTGGTCAAAAGTAATATAATTCAAGTTCATTCCACAGAGATCTGGTTGTGGTTCTATTAAGTAGATGCACCTATTCAACAATGTATGGCTTTAATTCACTGCTAAGACAAATAACAATTTGGGGTTTTAATTAACTAAGAAGTAAATTAACAAACTAAAAATTAATTAACGACTGAGATTTGAAACTGAATTACTTATAGGAGAATAAACATGGGATCCTAACTTCATTAAATACTTCACTTAGATCTGATGCCTTTAATCACTCTATGCAATGGTTTTGATATCTGATCGGATAACACGAAACAAGTACACGCTACCTGTCAGCATACGCATACCAAACTAAACATACATCCACAAAAGAGATAGAAGATGAATAGACACCAATTATGCTTACACCCTATATGTCTATTGAATTTGAAAACATAACGGTTGAAGAGCAGGTTATCCATTAAGATCACATAGGGTAGTACAAGTATTTTCATCTCACACCACGAATCATATTGATAAACAACTATGAACCTATGCTAGCATGGCAAGTTCTAAATTCAAGATCCACTTTCACTTCACAAGAGATTAACAAATTAGATGTTCGCGACGCATCTATCAATTAAGCATAACCATACGAGGATATCAATTATACACCACACACAGATCTTTAAAGCATCAAGATACTACGTTCCATAAATAACTCCGTTAGAATCCCATGACAACGATTAGCTCATAATTGAACCATTCATCGTCATGGGATTTGATGAAAACATGATAATAAACAAGATATTGAAGAAAGAAGCAATAATATTATTAAAACTAAGAGCTGAGAAAACAAATCTATAATCCAAGGTATACAAAAGATGAAGTAGATCAAGATCCGCGCTTGTCACCGTGCGTTGAATCCTTTTCTCCTTTTCTCCCTTGCAGATCTAAGCTATGTTACAATAAAAACTATCCGAATTTACAATGCTAAGATGTGTTTAAATAGGCTCTAGATTTCTTTCCCAACAAGAATTTACCTTCTATTACAATTAGAATTCAATTAAGGTATTAAAAATTGCCCAAAATACAATTAGAACTTGAAAAGGACAAAACAGTAATTTCCCTGCTCCCAACAGTCTACTTGTCGTGCTTCCTGCTCTCACCACATGCAGCCTGCTCGTGAAACACCTGTCCAATGTTGTAGGAAATCTCCCAAGCTTCGCGTGGGCAGTAAGATCGCTGAAAACAGACTTATAAAACTCCAGATATGGCCAAAACAGTGTAGACTGCGCAACCATCCCGGAAAATCCGAATTTTAATTAATTTAACCTCAAAACACGACAGAAGCATCACCTTAATCGATATTCTTGCAAGCCTGCACATCTACACAAAACACATCAAAACTATAACAAACTTGAGTGCAAGACAATAAATTTAAGCCGATATGGAACGCTCCAAGTGGATATAAAATCCACTTATCAGTGATATTTTCGGGTATATATTAATGATTGTAAGATTAGTTTTAAATTAAAAAGGTAACGTGTTTTAATTCGAAAGGAAATATTAATGATTGAAAGATATGATACGATTAATGTTTTTAGGTGTTTATAAAAGATAATATCTTCAATTAAAAGTAAATGTGAAAAAGGCAATCGACTACTTACCATTAATTATATTATGTTATTATTTATTTTAGGAGTTTTAATAATATAGATATCATATTTTTTTTTCTTTATAATGAAGGGTAAACAAGTAAATTCACGGATATGATATGATCGATGTTTTTAGGTGTTCATAAAAGGTAATATTTTCAACTAAAAGTAAATGTAAAAAAGCAATCGACTAATTACCAATAATTATATCAAGTTATTATTTATTTTAGGTGTTGTAATAGTATAGATATCGTATTTATTTTTCTTTATAAAAAGGTTAAATAAGTAAATTCACGAAATGTTAAAAAACATATACCAAAAAATAAGTACCAAAATTTTTAATGTTTCGGCTATTATATAATTAATTAATTTTAATTTAATATAATTTAATATACTCATGTTTACAGATTATACTAATGTTTCCTTATTATAAACAACGTACATAGATTTTTAATATATTTTATTAGTAATTGAAAAATATGATATGAAATTTTCGGGTATATATTAATGATTGTAAGATTAGTTCTAAATTAAAAAGGTAGCGTGTTTTAATTAGTAAGGAAATATTAATAATTGGAAGATACGAATCGACTAATTACCATTAATTATATTATGTTATTATTTATTTTAGGTATTGTAATAGTGTAGATATCGTATATATTTTTCTTTATAAAAAAGGTTAAATAAGTAAATTCACAAAATGCTAAAAACATATACCAAAAAATAAGTACCAAAATTTTTAATATTTCGGCTATTATATAATTAATTAATTTTAATTTAATATAATTTAATATACTCATGTTTACGGATTATACTAATGTTTCCTTATTATAAACAACGTATACAGATTTTTAATATATTTAATTAATAATTGAAAAATATGATGTGATATTTTCGGGTATATATTAATGATTGTAAGATTAGTTTTAAATTAAAAAGGTAACATGTTTTAATTCGTAAGGAAATATTAATAATTGGAAGATACGATACGATTGATGTTTTTAGGTGTTTATAAAAGATAATATCTTCAATTAGAATTAAATGTGAAAAAAGGCAATCGACTACTTACCATTAATTATATTACATTAATATATACACGAAAATATCACACCATAATTTTCATAAAAAAATATAACACCTAAAATAAATAATAACATAATATAATTAATGGTAATTAGTCGATTGGCTTTTTCACATTTACTTTTAATTGAAGATATTAACTGTTATAAATACCTAAAAAGATCAATCGTATCATATCTTTCAATCATTAATATTTCCTTTATAATCGTTACCTTTTTAATTTGCAACAAATCTTACAATCATTAATATATACCCGAAAATATCACAGCATATTTCTCAATTTACTTATTTCGGAAAAAAAATTCGTTTTTACATATTTTTGTAGAGAAAAATGTGTATGGAAAGTTTAATTTTCGTTATCTTGCAAAAATAAGTTACTTATTTCAGAAATAAGTACATATTTTCTAAGTTTTTCCACAATGAGTAACTTATTTCTGAAAAATAAGATTTTTCAAATGGGCTCTCAAACGAATCTTGCATTTCCCTTCCGCTTATCACAAAACAAAAAAATAGAGGAATTACCAAAGTAACATTAAAAGATCACTAAAAGAAATATAACATTAAAAGAAATATAATAAATTTTTGTTTCTTAAATTTGATAGGTGTTAAATTGATAGGTTGTCGTGAACTTTCTTTATTTATCATTTATTATAATATCTGAGTTTACCAATGTACAGTTAGCCAATCAGAGATTAAGAATTATTTTAGAACCAATCAGAGGTAATTCCTAAATTTTAGACCAATCATGTTATATTAAAAATTTTCCTTATTTAAAATATCAACCTACCTCTTTAACCATGGTTAGTTAACACTTCTAATTTAAATACAATAATGATTTTATTGAACATATCCATAAATACATATTTTAAAAATAAAAAAATATTTACTAGAAAATCACAATTTTAATCTTTTATAATAACTTTATTATAATACATGAGTCTACCAATTTACGGTTAGCCAATCAGAGGTTAGGAATTATTTTAGAACTAATCAGATCTAATTCCTAAATTTTAGACCAATCATGTTATATTAAAAATTTTCCTTATTTACAATGTCAACCTACCTCTTTAACCATGATTAGTTAACACTTATAATTTAAATACAATAATGATTTTATTAAACATATCCATAAGTACATATTTTAAAAATCAAAAAATGTTTACTAGAAAATCACAATTTTAATCTTTTATTATAATACATGAGTCTACCCAGATATATAGTTAGATGTAGTTAGCCAATCAAAAAATCATGAATTATTTTAGGACCAATCAGAGGTCATTCCTAATTTTTAGACCAATCATATTAGATTAAAAATTTTCCTTATTTATTATTCTTATCCTATTGTACTAATCATGGTTAGTTAACAACTTTAATTTAAATAAAGTAGTTACTTGATTTAACATATCCATATATTACATTTTTTTTATGTTAAAAAAACAGTTATAATAAATTAATATAAAAGTAAAATCAATTAGGATTATACATAAATTCATTATAAGAGTTTTGCAATTTTAATTTCCCACTCTTTGATTTACAATTAATTATAATTACATTATTATATATTACGGATTAATTTTCATAAATATATATAAGAGCCAACCAAAATTTACCACAAAAATTAAATTAATCATATCATTCTCATCCTAATTTTCTTATCTTGGTTACTTAATGATTTTTTTGAAATACAGAATTTATTTTATTTAGTACATGCATTAATTAATTATTTTTTAAAGTGATAAAATATTTACTAACTTATTAATATTTTAATATAAAGTCAATCGAAATTATGCTGTTACATATTACGAGATAATTTTCATAAATATCAACTACAATCATACTATATATATATAGTTATATATTACGGATTAATTTTCATAAATACTTATAACTAATCAATCATAATTTTTGATTTAATTCAATTACAATTATATCATTATATTCTTTGCACCTGCCTATATGTATAGAACCATTTTCTACAATTGTGTATTTATTAATTGATTTTAATATATATCTATTTATTTTAATACCTGACTCTATTTTATCTATATTATATAATATAGTAGTTTAATATCTCAAACTCTCTGTCTACAATCATAAGGTGCAATCGAATTTAAATAAATATATTATTATTGAATTAAAAGTTTTAAAAATTGAAAAATGTTTACCATAATATTCTAAATACACTTTCAAAATTAATTTTAAACTAATTATCTTTAACGTTTTACTTATCAATTTGTTTAGTTATGAAATAATTAAATGGGACAAACAAATTGACCTAACAATATATTTGAATTATCAAAATACTAAATATACTCTCAAATTGTATTAGACATTATTTGGTGTATAAATTATCACATTACCGAATCAATGAAAATATTGTTTTGAATATTTTCATAGCAAATTGGTTATATAACTCAGCGCAACAATTCTTATAAATCACTATTTTTTTTGATAGATAATTAATTTATCAATAAAAGGACATACAACATCTACAAAAATAATCAAAAAATTCAAATTCTATTATAAATCGCTATTTTTTTTATAGAATTATAGGTAACTAATTCATCAATAAAAGGTCATACAACATCTATAAAAATAATCAAGATTGGTCAAATACATATTAAAATAGATGATATCAAGGTTTCTTTCATGAAAACTACAATCGTTGATCAGATCTTAAATTGTGGTACATCACTAGCTTATATCATTAAAATTTATAGCATTTTTGGCAAAATAATCCAGCAATTTATTATAATCGTGAGGAAAATAAATATATGATTTGTTAGAACGTTTTCAAACAACCGACCATAGATACGATTCTATACTAACCAAATCAATGAACCAATATAACAAAATCATATAGTTATAAGATTCCGGATGCCAAAATAAAAGAAACCACTCTTACAAAAAGAAAAAACAAAACCCAATATATGGAAAGACAAAATCCACTAACAGGGTACTAGACTCTCAATAAAGAGATATATTTTATTAAAAAAATTCAATAGTACAAAATTCAATATATCAATAGATAAAATTCACCAACGGGGTATTAGACTCTCAATAAAGAGAGAGATTTTTATATAAAAATAAAGCAAAATCAGGGAAAACAATTAAGGGGGGGGGGGCGCTTATCATCAACCAAAACAGATGTCAGCCCCTAAACTTTAGTTTAGCATTTTTTGGGAGAGAATGAGAGAGAGAAACAGTTACATCCTTCGTTATAAAATTCATTATTTGATAACTAGATAGGAAAACCAAACCAAACCAAACATACCCAGTATATCCCGCTCAGAGCAGGGTCTGGGGAGGGTAAGTTGTACGCAGACCATGCCCCCGCTTTTTAAGGCGGAGAGGCTGTTTCCGTGAAGACCCCCGGCTATGTGCATGACAGATACGGTGTGTGATGAAAACATAGGAATCTTACAGGTACGAGAATGTTTAAAGCAATACCTGAGCCCATGGCATCCTCCACATGGGACCTACCTGCCTGTTTGAAATTCTGATATTCTGATATTGAGGTCCTGATGCTTTCCACTATTTCAACTTGTGAGAATATCTCCGGTCATGACCCCTGCAAAATACCCAACACAAACACAAACAACAGCATACCAAACCAACCGAGTTCTCTATATACCGGTCGAAGGCAATCAGCAGACAATAAACGAAAAAAGTGACTTCTAAGCTAAAGCTAATCGAGACAAACCAACTCTGAGGTTCTCCACAACGGAGCCGCTCCCTAAAAGGGAATCTACCACTCTGATCTGACGCCTCCACGCGCACCTGTTAGCTACCATGTTCTCATTCAAGTGGAGGGCCTTCAGATCCAACTTAAGCTGTTCTTCCCACGACCTCCTCGGTCTGCCTCTCCTCCTCACCCCATCCACCGAAAGACTCTCTACCCTCCTCACTGGGGCTCCGGCCAACCTCCTACGGACGTGGCCGAACCATCTCAACCTCCCTTCCCTGACTTTCTCAGATAGAGGCACCACTTCAAGCTCGCTCCTAAACACCCCATTTGGAATTCTATCTAACAACTTGCGCCCACACGACCACCGCAACATCCTCATTTCAGCCGCTTCCAGCTTCCTTTCGAAGTCCTTCTTTGCCGCCCAACATTCCGCACCGTAAAGCATCGCCGGCCGGATTGCCGCTCTATAGAATTTCCCTTTCACCTTTAAAGGAACCTTCTTGTCGCACATCACCCCTGACGCTGCCCTCCACCTTAGCCACCCAGCCTTGATACGATGTTTTACATCGTATTCAACCTCGCCCTCCTTCTGAATGATCGACCCTAGATACTTGAACTTATCCGTACTAGGTACGATTTGATCTTGGATCTTGACTGCTACTCCTCCCTCGCTCTCCTCACCACCGAAGTTACACCATAGATATTCGGTTTTAGAACGGCTCAAACGTAGTCCTTGTGACTCCAAAGTAGATCTCCAAAGTTCCAACTTCTCGTTAACCTCCCCCCTCGACTCAGCCACTAACACTATATCATCGGCGAAGAGCATGCACCAAGGGACGGTATCTTGGATCTCTCACGACATGACATCTAGGATAAGGGCGAAAAGAATAGGACTAAGGGCCGACCCCTGATGGAGCCCTATCTCAATAGGGAAAAAGCGAGAGTCACCCACTGGGGTCCGGACGCAAGAAATAGCTTGGGAGTACATGTCTTTAATCGCCCTAACGTACGCTGACGATACTCCCCTCTCTGTAAGGCTCTTCCAAATAGCTTCACGAGGGATGCTATCATAAGCCTTCTCAAGATCAATGAACACCATATGAAGGTCTCTGCGACGCTCCCTGAACTTCTCCATAAGGCGTCTGACTAGATGGATGGCCTCGGTCGTCGATCTACCCGGCATAAAGCCAAATTGATTCTCTGATATTACAATTTCTCTTCTAATCCGGCTTTCAACCACTCTCTCCCAAAGTTTCATTGTATGACTGAGTAATTTAATGCCCCTGTAGTTACTACAACTCTGGGCATCGCCTTTGTTCTTGAAAAAAGGGACCACAAAACTATGCCTCCATTCAGTAGGCATCTTAGCACCCAAGAGGAAATCATTGAACAAATCTGTTAGCCATTGAACGCCAACCTCACCCAGACAAAGCCACGCCTCGATCGGGATCTGATCTGGGCCAACCGCCTTCCCTCTGGCCATTTTAAGCAGAGCACCCTTGACTTCCTCCTTGCTGATACGCTCACATGAACCGATAGAAAGCACCGACGAAGGAGGGACCTCCAGCTCCACACTCGAATCACTCCTCCTATGCTCATTGAAAAGAGAATGGAAATACGAGCTCCACCTCTCCTTGATAGCCTCTTCATTCAATAACACCTGGCCTGAATCATCCTTAACAAACTTAACAGAACCCAGGTCGCGCCGCCCTCTCTCCCTAGCTTTGGCTAGTTTAAAGATAGCATTCGCTCCTTCCTTGGTATCTAGCCGCCTGTACAGCCCCTCATAGGCTTCCTCTTTGGCTTTCGCCACGGCCTTTTTTGCCTCACGTCTCGCCACCTTGTACGCTTCCATCTTCAGAGTCTTCTCCGCCCCTGTACTCATGAACAAAAGCTCTTTAAAGAGCGCAAGTTTAGCCTTAACTTTCTTTTGCACCTCCTCGTTCCACCACCACGACTCCTTATGACCACTGAACTTTCCTGAGGAAACCCCCACCACTTTCTCACCCACCAACCGAATAGCCTTCGCAACGTTGGTCCACCTACTGTTAGCATCTCCACTACGCGCAAAACAGCCTTCGTTGGGCAGAGACTCCCTGAAAACGGCCGCCTTTTCTTCCTTCAGATCCTTCCAAAGGATTCTAGGTCTAAACTCTCTCAACCTGCGAGCAACTCGACCCCCCATGTCTAGATCCATGGCCAACAACCAGTGCTGAGATGAACACGCCTCACTCCGGAACACCTTGCAATCCACACACTCCCTTACATCCCGACTACGCACAAGTAGGTAATCTATTTGAGTGTTGTGCCCCCCGCTACAAAATGTGATGAGGTGCTCTTCCCTCTTCTGAAAAACAGAATTCACAATTACCAACTCATGTGCCGTAGCAAATTCCAACAACGCGGATCCACCGACATTCCTTGTCCCGAAACCAAAACCCCTATGAGCGCTGGGATAGCCATCTGACCTCTCTCCAATGTGACCATTGAAATCGCCACCCAACATTACAAATTGGTCGTCAGGAAAACTTCCGACCAGCTCATCTAAACAAACCCAGAAAGCCTCCTTCTCTGCATCGCCCAAATCCATAATTTTATAGTAGTCTAATAAAAGGTGCCCTTTTTAATTTTGTATTCTTGAATTAAATTAATAGTATTCAATTCCCATATCATGATCTAAGGACAGACATATCGAATTCGCTTGGTTGGTTGATAATATTTATTTTTAATATCAACAAAACTTAAAATATATGTAAAAAAAACTTAATAACTTGGTAGATGGACAAAGATATTTATTAGTTTTCTTTTGTCTAAACAAAAAAATGTATCGAATTTCAGATCGGAAATCGGTTCAGTACAACTGAAATCCAAATTGAAATTATTTCGGGTTTATAATGTAATTCCAAACGTGAATCCAAAAATTCGGGTTCGATATATCCAAAATTTTAGGTTTTGGATCGGGTACCATTTGATCGAATTAATTTACCACCCCTATTTATGGGTAAAATTAAACTAATATTTAATATACTATATTCTAATAGGAAAAAAAATCAACCTTCAACCTCCCAAAGTGAATATACACATTTTAAGTTTTCATTAAAAACAAGTTGAGGGCAATCACCATAAACTTTAACAGACATATCTTACTCTAAAAATGAGATATATTGGATATGTTTGGTTGATTGATAATGTTTATTTTCCTATAGTAAACAATTTACTAATAAAAGAACATACAATTTATAAAATTGATATTGAACAAACACGTATGAAATTAGATTAGAAGAAAATTTCATTTGTCATAACTACGTTCTTTTAACGGTCTTACATAGTAGAGATCCTTTCTCACATTGCTGAAACATCAACCTTTTTTTTAGAGACACTCTAATGACTTATAGCGTCGTGAGAAATAAGTGTTTATGAATTTTCAATATGTATTCGTAAAATTGATCTCAATCCATACAAATTTTTTGATTGAAATTAATATGATGAAATTCTGGAAACCCATAATGCTGCACATTTAAATTTAGCAAATTTCCAAAAGAACAGAACTTAAAATATGGGAAAGAAACTTAAGAACTTGGTAGAAAGATTCCGAAAAATGAGAAAAATCAAACGAAAAATAAAAGTAAAAGATACAATAAAGAGGGGTTTAGAACGTTTCAACGGGGAATGTGGATGTTATGATAATCGCTTGATATTAATATTATTGCATTTGGTATAAAATGACGAATAAGTAATTCTATTCTTAAATTAATTATATTCACATGAAATTATCTTTTTCCCTAAGTAATGATTAAAATAATATGTTTATATTAATTAATTAATTAATTTTACCGTTCGGTGCGTAGCACATGTAGAACGCTAGTATATATTAATGCGTACGTAGTAAACACAAACTCTATACTCTTTATTAAATGCAAAAAATCCCCTCTTAATGATATGCATGTATATAACCGTATGCCATGTTAGTGAAGGAATTTACGGACGAGCGGAAGCGTGATATAACAATTATTTCGTAAAAACCATGTATCGCACATATAGAAAATCATATAAAAATGAAAGACCGGAGGAATCGAAACCTTACCTTGAAAAATCGAATATTTAAAGGATTGGTTGCTAGCAGTTGCTCCTCAGAGTGTGAAGCACTCTACCGGTATCCACCAAGAATAATCTTCGATGAAGCTTTTATAAAACAAGCTTTTATAAAAATGGTGCCTTGATCTTTTTGAGAGAGAGAGAGAAAGAAGATGGAGGCTACTAGGGTTTTCACAAAACCACAATACATACTAAAACACCTCTCATTTCTTTCTTTATATTGGGCTCATGTAGGTTTAGTATAATTAATATATCATGTATATATTAATATATATATATCCCACAAATTGTTTAAATAATAATTAAACTATTTTAATCATTATTAAAAACAACCTGCTCTCTCAAAATACCTTCATCAATAAATTAATCTTTTTATGGCGTGACCCTGTAGGTTCAATATTAAGCCGGTAGTAGAAATAAATAATAATAAACTTTTTATTTATTATTTATATGAATTCTAAAATTCATTAAATATAATTAACTGATTAATTATATTTATTCTACATCGTGAGTGATGCTTCTCAACATATCGCGACTATCCGGATAATATGAATTCACTGCTTAGAATACCAAGAACCTGTCAGTGCTAGTTACCGTACAATCAATTCCTTCTACCCTGCAATATCCCGATTAAATACAAGGCATGGAACTCGTGTCAAGGCTATCAAATTTAATCATATGATTCTTATTCATAATGCAAAGTTCATATTAATGCAAATTAGAAACTGCTTTCTAATTTCATACACTCTGGCCAGAGATTCCAGAACTCGCATACTAAGAATAACATAGGACATTCACTTCTTTACTAGAAGGGGTAGATCCTTTATGGACCATTAACTATCTCCATACATAAATCCCTATGCCCAGAATAGACCTAATGGATGTCCTTGAGACTAAGGACTAAACCAAAGCACGGTTCATTATATACAAGATTACTCTAACGATCTCAAGTCTAAGGACACTTGTACAACTATCACTCAGTGAACAACTATCGACACGTGAGTAAACTCCATTAGTTGTTCAACTTATCGAGTCATGTTCAGTGAACTTATTCCCTAATAAGCACCTACATACTAGCTATAGTGTCACCACACAAATGCCTATGAGAACAGACATCCTCCTGAAAGGAGCAAGCATAGTATGTACCAATCTTTGCGGATTCACTAACTTCCGATTAGTTATCCTATGATCAGGAACTGTTTAAGTCTAGAGTTATCATCTTCTAGATCTCACTATTATAATCTCATTATAATTCTAGAAGCTTTACTTTAAACCATGGAATATCTTATTTAAAACACTTTAAATAAATAAAGCCCGTAATAAAACCAAAACAAGTCTTTTATTAATATTAATGAAATCAAATAAGAATACAAGAAAGTTCTTCCTAACTCATCATACATGATTGGATTTAGGACAAACACTTTCAATCTCCCACTTGTACTAAAGCCAATTACCCTGGTATCTAATACCCATCTTCTCTTTATGATGATCAAAGTGAATATGAGACAATGACTTTGTGAGTGGGTCTGCTACGTTGTTATGTGTGTCAACTCTCTCAATCTTGACATCTCCTCTTTCAATGATTTCCTTAATCAAATGAAAGCGCCGCAAAACATGTTTGGAATTTTTATGAGACATAGGTTCCTTGGCTTGTGCTATTGCTGCGTTGTTATCACAATACAACACAATAGGCTCTTCAATGCTAGGAACAACTCCCAACTCAGAAACAAATTTCCTCATCCAAACGGCTTCTTTTGCAGCCTCACTTGCAGCTATATACTCTGCTTCCGCTGTGGAGTCAGCCGTTGTAGACTGTTTGGAACTCTTCCAACTAATCGCACCACCATTAAGAGTAAACACGTACCCTGACATGGATTTGCTATCATCACTTTCTGATTGAAAACTAGAGTCAGTATAACCCTCTATTTTCAACTCAGATCCACCAAAAACAAGAAAAATATCCTT
The DNA here is from genome assembly GCA_037693485.1 of Kitagawia praeruptora. Taxonomy (NCBI): domain Eukaryota; kingdom Viridiplantae; phylum Streptophyta; class Magnoliopsida; order Apiales; family Apiaceae; genus Kitagawia; species Kitagawia praeruptora. The sequence continues at coordinate 98,418,759 of CM075352.1, read as the reverse complement.
AGTCCTTCGCAAGTACTTAAGGATGTTCTTCACTGCTTTCCAGTGGTCTTCACCTGGATCAGACTGATATCTGCTCGTCACACTAATTGAATAAGCAACATCAGGCCTAGTACATAACATCGCGTACATGATAGATCCTATTGCTGAAGCATAAGGAATCTTACTCATACGCTTTCTTTCCTCAGGTGTCTTAGGACACATCTTCTCTGAAAGGGATACTCCATGGCTCATCGGTATGAGACCTCTCTTGGAGTTTTCCATGCTAAACCTTTTAAGCACTTTCTCGATGTATGTACTCTGGGTAAGACCTATCATTTTTCTAGATCTATCTCTATAGATCTTCATACCGAGAATGTAGGATGCTTCACCCAAGTCCTTCATAGTGAAGTTCTTCGATAGCCAAACTTTGACTGATTGCAGCATCGGTATATCATTTCCTATAAGAAGTATGTTATCCACATACAATACAAGAAATGTTACCGCGCTCCCACTAACCTTCTTGTAGACACATGGTTCATCTATATTTTTGATAAAACCAAACTCTTTGATTGTCTCATCAAAACGGATGTTCCATCTACGAGAAGCTTGCTTTAACCCATATATGGTTCGCAGCAGCTTACATACTAGGTGTTCATTCCCTTTAGAAACAAAACCCTTTGGTTGTGTCATATACACTTCCTCTTCAAGTTTCCCATTGAGGAAGGCCTTTTTCACGTCCATTTGCCAGATCTCATAGTCGTAGTAAGCAGCAATCGCAAGCAAAATCCGAATTGATTTAAACAGGGCTACAGGCGAAAAGGTTTCATCAAAGTCAATCCCTTGCCTTTGTCTGAATCCTTTTGCCACGAGCCTGGCCTTATAAGTCTCCACCTGGCCTTCTGCTCCAATCTTTCTTTTGTATACCCATTTGCACTCAATAGGCTTCACATCCTCTGGTGCTTCAACCAAAGTCCATACTTCGTTGGTATACATAGAATCCATTTCGGATTTCATGGCACTCTGCCATTTCTCTGAGTCAACACTACTCATAGCCTAATTATAGGTCATAGGGTCGTCATCATCAATGATTGACAACTCATTGTCATTCTCAATGACAAAGCCATAATACCTCTCAAGTTGGCGAGACACTCTCTCTGACCTACGAATGGGCTATACCATAGAAGGTTGTTCAGTCTGAACAGGTGTTTCCTCTTGAACCGTAGTAGTTTGTGTTTCTTGAACTTCATTAATTTCTATTTTGCTCCCACTGTTTCCTTCAAGGATAAACTGTTTTTCCAAGAAGGTAGCATGTCTGGAGACAAAAACCCTATGATCGGTGTAGAAGTAATACCCTGAAGTCTCTTTAGGATATCCCACAAAACTACATTTTACGGATCGAGATTCCAGCTTATCAGGGTCAACTTTCTTGACATAAGCCGGACATCCCCAAATCTTAACGTGTTTAAGACTCGATTTCCTTTCTTTCCATATCTCATATGGAGTTTGAGGAACAGATTTGGAAGGCACCTTATTCAGTAAATATGCTGAGGTTTCCAATGCATAACCCCAAAGGAATACTGGAAGATTTGCATAGCTCATCATGGACCGAACCATGTCTAACAAAGTTCGATTTCTCCTTTCCGATACTCTATTCAACTGTGGAGTATATGGAGGAGTCCACTGAGAGACTATACCATTTTCTTTGAGATAATCTAGAAACTCTCTATTCAAGTATTCACCACCTCGATCTGATCGAAGGGTTTTAATACTATGTTTGGTTTGCTTCTCCACTTCATTCTTATATTCTTTGAACTTTTCAAAGGCTTCAGATTTGTGTTTCATCAAATACACATATCCGAATCTAGATCGATCATCTATGAAAGTAATGAAGTACGAAAATCCACCCATGGCTTGCGTAGACATCGGTCCACATACATCTGTGTGTACCAATCCTAGCAAATCTGCAGCCTTCTCTCCATGTCCACTAAATGAAGATTTGGTCATTTTACCCAATAGACAAGACTCACATGTAGGATATGATTCAAAATCAAAGGGTTCAAGTAACCCTTCCTTATGCAATGTTCGAAGTCTATTTTCACTAATATGACCAAGTCTGCAGTACCACAAATAGGTGAGATTTTCATCATCCCTTTTCCTTTTATTAGTATGTTCAATTTGTAGTAAATTATGCTCAACGTCACATACATACAGACCATTATTTAAAATACCACTACCATAAAGAACGTTATTTCTAAGAATTGAACACTTATTATTCTAAATAACAAACGAAAATCCAGCCAAGTCTAACATGGGAATAGAAATAATATTCCTCACAATTGAGGGAACAAAATAACAATTATTTAAAACAATAGTCTTGCCCGTAGGCATATGTAAATCAAATGATCCTACAGCTTCAGCAGCAACTCTTGCTCCATTTCCCATCTGTAGAATCACCTCCTCTTCCTCAAGAGTCCTACTTGTCCTTAGTCCCTGCAACGAATTGCAAATGTGAGAACCACAGGCGGTATCTAATACCCAAGTAGACGTTTGATTTAATGACATATTCACTTCAATCATGAACATACCTGAATTAGAAGCGGTAGTCTGACTACCCTTCTTCTTCTTCAACTCTGCAAGGTAAACCTTGCAGTTCCTCTTCCAGTGCCCCACCTTGTTACAGTGGAAGCAAATAGCTTTGCTCTTGGGGTCTTCAGCTTTTGGTGGAACCGGCTTTTTCTCACCTACTTTCTTCTTCTTGGGAGGGTTCCTCTTCCTTTTCTTAGGATTAGAACCTTCACCAACTAGAAGAACAGAACTCTTTTTAGAGGGAAAATTCGATTCCATAGTCTTCAACATGTTGTGGAGTTCAGCCAAGCTGACGTCCAACTTATTCATGTGAAAGTTCACAACAAACTGCGAAAACGAACCAGGAAGTGATTGCAAGACCAAGTCTTGACTTAACTCCCTATCCATAACAAAACCAAGTTGTCCAAGACGTTCAATCAAATTGATCATCTTAAGTACATGGTCATTCACAGATGATCCCTCCGACATCCTACAACGGAACAGCTCCTTCGATATCTTATATCGAGCTGTCCTCCCTGCCACATCATACAACTCTTATAGATGCTCTAGGATAGTGTGAGCATCCATAAGCTCATGTTGCTTCTGTAGCTCAACGTTCATGGAAGCTAGCATGATACATTGAGCAACATTAGCATCATCTATCCACTTACGATACACAACATGTTCATCATTATGTGCATCGTCAGCAGGTTCAGTAGGCTTAGGTGAGTCAAGCACATATTCCAGCTTCTCAACCCTGAGAACAATTCTCAAGTTTCGAAGCCAGTCAGCAAAATTCGGACCAGTCAATTTGTGAGCATCTAGTATGCTCCGGAGTGATAGTACAGAAGACATAATGTATATAGTAAATCTGTAAATGATAAACACATAACAATATTTAGCAAATATTCAATTTCATTTCAAAACACTATATGAATCGGGTCTTTATTCATAAGTGGCTCCCACTAGTTTATCTAATTTATACAACCCCCTAAGTGAAAAAATAAGCATTCATAATGCTAGTGGGAATAGGGATCCTACATTCCATCACACAACCTCGGCTGTAGCACGAAACGCCATGTGATGTTCAATAGGTAGACAACTCTTGTCAATTACATCTCATGTTATTCCCTAATAAAACTTTAGCCTCTTGAATAATTGAGTCACGGCTGTAGCACGACAAACTCAATATTCTAAGTCAAGTCTAACCCAACATTTCGTACAATTAAATCAGTCTCCAACGGCCCACGGCTGTAGCACGTAACGACCATTAGATTCTAATTCATTGTACACATCTCTATATAATAGACAAGTATTTCTAATTTCGAAATCAAAGCCCTCGGCTGTAGCACGAAACGACAATGATTTAAAAATGAGAACTACTTTCTACCATGTTGGAAGGCTATGACCGAGACAAGCCCGTTGTGTCATTGGCCAATTACTACTTGATATTATATAATTTTAGAGGGATTATATTATGTCACAATCATAATCATATTATAAAGAGATTCTTCCTTTTAAATTAAATATTTCAAATCAATAATTGATAATTGGATGATTCCCAGATCGGGGGGAGCATTGTCAAGAGGCGTCACTTAATACCCCTTTCTTACAGATCGAAATCCGTTTTTGACAGAATCATCCTTTCTCAATATTGAAAATTCATATTTAATTACGTGTTTCAAAAACACAAGAATCTCATGATTGTATTCATAATATTATTGTTAAGGCAAGAAACGATTCCTATTCTAGATTTTCTAGAGCACGCCTTATATTAATTTAAGTTCACCTAAATCTATCATCGCATGGTAAATGTTGTGAGGGAAAAATGGTACAACACTTCAATACGAGAATTACAAGAATAATCCAAGAAAAACCAATAATAATGATTAAATAAATCGATTTTACAAGCCCAAAAACCCTAGTTTCATGAACCCTTTAGAGGTGGAAGAGTGATTTAATGGACTGTATTTGCAAGTACTCCAAGCTATATTGATTGATTATGACCTATTCAATCAAAAACCAGCAGTTAGGAGCAAGTGTTAGAGGTGTATATGTGTATCCAACCTTGCAAATTGCCTACATACTCTTATATTTATAAGAGATCAAGTCCTCATGTAGTTCTTTATGATTATCCTCCCAGATTTGATGAGCCTCATCCCGCATACCAGACCTCCTCTGATTGTTTATCCATCCTCCCATGATTATCCAGCTGTTATTCCATGATTAATCCATTTTTTCTCATATATCTATATATATACACGCATATATACATATTCCATGTATATATGATGTTGATCCATGATAACCACTCCTGATATATCGTTCCTATCGTTTAGGAGTTATCTTCTGGGTTGTTAGGACGTCCCTCATCCGTTTTTCCGTGTTTTAAGGAGCCCCGTTACTGCTGGTGCAATTTCTGGGAACTGTAAGGGTTCACGCGGTTGAACCCCTGCTCGATCGCCTGCCACCCAGTTGAACCCCTATCCAGCTTCAGCACAGCACTACCCTTATCCAGGGTTCACATACTTACACCCCTACATGAACATATCCCAAACCAACTATCAGAATCCTTATTTTCAGTCTATTCCTAAGGCATAGTGGGCCAAAACATCCGTACATAGCCCAACCTATCCTTTCATATCCCGATTATTCGAACCCGTAACCTTAATGGGCCTTAAACCAAGCCCAAGGCGAATTTTAGGCACAACAACTACCCCCCGGTTCCTTGTAGTCATTTAAATGCAAAAGGAACCTAACGTTATCCACACCCTAGCCACACTTTCATTCCACATGAACCCCTAAGCCTACGTGAGCGTACTCATTGTAGGAAACAAGGGATTCAAACATGAAACTTTTGCGGTAACAATCGCACCCCCAAAAATTCACATTCTGGGGTTCACATGTCTTCCCCCTGGGTTACCCCCATCGAACCCCCTTAGACTACAGACTCCCGTGTATATTCTCATTTTTTCTCTAAATATCACATTTAAACACTCTTCTTAATCGATAAACCTGAAAACAACAAAAGTCCCACTTGAACTCCAATTAATCAGACTTCAAATCCCATAAAAACTCAAATATCCTAAAATTTAATTTCCATATAACCACTCCGTTTTTCCATAAAATCTAATGCACTAAGCCTTTTACCCGTCCAAATTCAAAACCCTTATATTTCTAAAAACCTTGTTCATAATTATCTTCAACCTTCAATCCCGCACATAGGCCTATGTGTGTTAAAACACGTGTAACAACGGTTCATATCCCCAGACCATTATATATACACTTCCTGTTATGCCTTCGCCCCTTTCATCTCTTTCTTAAAGAAATAAACCCTTTTTCCCCTACTCCCAAGCGATTCGCCTTCCAGACTCAATCCCGGCGAGAACTGTGACGCCCCCAAATTTGAGGTCAAATATTCAGGTCGTCACATCATCATCCAACCATATCATACCTGTATTAACTTTACAACTCAACAATACATCCATCCATATCTCAATCTTACACACCATCAAGTTAGAGCCTCAGAAACGATAACCAAAGGTAACACTAACTATTACAATTCATCTGTACAATCCAGAGTCTTACGCAATTCCACTTATACAACTACACTTGAAGACAAGTCTTACTATTACAGTTGAAAACCTATCAGACTACTCTGTAGTATTTATCATGGACTAAATCATCTCCGGGTAATTCTTCTACTCCTCTTCTGCTGGTGCGGAGTTAATCGGCCAAATTCTTCCCTTTCTGAAAAGTTTTTATAAAGCAAGAATGAGCTACATAATGCTCAGCAAGTTCACTATTTTGTAAAATAATAATGTGGTTTATTTCGAAAACATTCCCAACTATATGGGTATATATCTCAGATTTCAAAACATAATTGGACAATATATGTGCCCGAGTTTGAATAAAACATCTATACTCACTAAGGAGCTTTAGGATAACATATGAACCCCTTATAAGGTTCCCATTTCAATATATCTCAAGTTTGAAAATATGTACATACGAGTATATCATTTTCGGCAAAATACTCTACGATTAACATACTGTACAGGGAATACATCATTGCAAACCTCTTTCCTTCCATTAGCTTAGAAGGTTTCTCATACAAAAACATTTCATTCTTTGAAACAATAGCAAGAGTGCACTAACACGTGCCAATCTTTATAGAAAATCTTGCAGTTCTAGATACTGCACGATGTCAATATTTTCTCATAAAAAACCACACTATCGGCAACTTGGCACTTAGGCCCAAGAAGCAGTGTTTGAGTATTTTTCCAAAGTGGAGGATGGGACTGGAAGAAAACATGAAAACCTGACAAGGATTGACGATGATCAGTCGCCACATCCAAGTCCAATAATCCGCGGGTCTTCTCTACCGGTAGAAGGATAGAAACTACATCCGTAACTATCCCCGGGTGAAAACTACATCCGTAATCACCCTCGATGAAAACTACATCCGTAATCATCCTTCGGCAACACCTGGGCCGGAATAATAATTGATGGACCGCCTGGCTCACGGCCGCTTACACATCCCGGGAATCGTTCGTCAACGGTTCCCACACCTGCCAGAGTCCCTTTTTCTTTTTCCTTTTAAAAACTTGATTTTGATTGAAAACAGAGTAATTGAGGTCCGACATCAGTCGGCCGATGATTCTTGAAATCATACAAGAAGCAGAACCTGACCGGGGGTTTTAGGAAATGTTTTGAGTTCGAAAAGTTCGAGTTTGAAAGTGCTAAAGGTATCTTGGATTAGCTTTGTCTTTAAAATAGTGAACATAATTAATAAATGATATTTTAAGATTTAATATTAATAATTAAATAAGCTTTTAATCCAAGATAGGTATTTTGAGTATTTACGAAGATATAAAATAATTACTTGAGTATACGATACTTCCCGAATGACCCTTCGGGTTTTCGCAATCTAGATACGATATAATAATATACCGCTCCCCGGTCAATAGATATATACGGACCGCTACGACCTCTATTGCTAGAGTCGTTGTCCGAAGAAAACATTTTAATCTAAGTTCAAGGGGTACAAGCATATATGTACTTATACAATCTCAATTGCATCAATACTTCGATAAACATAGCATTTGATATAATTGAAAACTACAAACACAACAGTTAAAGTCCTTGTATATGTATAAGTTTTGAAAAGTAAACTTGCCTTGGTTTGGTTGGGGTGGTCGAGCGTGCGGAGTGGAACGATCTATACATAAGCAATAACCGCTCGTTAGTACCTTAACAATATCTCTTTAATTACGGGGTTTTAGGGGGGTACGAAATTAACTTAATGACTTCGTCTTATGACACTCTAGCCCCTCTATAGGTTCATGTCATCACTCGATTACGCTCGTCACTTATACGACTTAATTTGGTTACCACATTCGAACCATAACCATTACCCTTAGAATTATGTTCCACTAACGACTTTTTCCCTTGCGCGAAATTTACTCTAACATTTTTATAAAATTCAAAAATTCATATTTTAATCCAATTCTTTTTGGGTCGTCTTCACCACTGTATTTCCTAGTTTCTCAAATTTTTCCACGATCCCACACAAAGTTTTAGGGGTTTAAACAAGGTTCACAAGGGGGTCACTTAGTGCAGTCAGGAATCCAGAAACACAATTCACTTCTCCGGCCATAACTAAAAATCTATACATCACCTAGTCATGAACCTTACATTTCCAGAAACTACATTCAATTATCTTTCCAACAATATATGGTAGGACATCAGGGAACAACATTTGGGGGTTCAAAATCGTGCTACAATACAGATCAATGTTCCTGGACAAAACTCAGCAAGCACAACTACTTAGATCAACCATTTTTCACACTTCCACAACACCATCAACACCCAATACACTTAAATCATGGTTCATAACACTCATGGGGATATATATATTATCAATAGTCATAAAAGTCATAATCTCAACATAAAAACTCAAGATCCAAGTCATCCAACACTTATACAACCAAGATTAGCTCATACATGCATGGATCTACTACCAAACATTATAAATACTACATAACCAAGAGGGTTTGTGATTTTTATACCTTCTTGAGCTCCTAGGGACCTTGGGTAAGCTTTTCACAACACAACAACACCTTAGATGATCTCCTACAACACTTATAATCCAAGATCTAAAAGAAAATCAAACATGAAAACCTATTCACCCAATCTTTAACATTTTATAACTTGAAATTGGGTGGATGAAAGGGAGTGAAATTGATAACATACCTTGCCTAAATGGTGTAGATGACCTAGGATTTATGGTGTGAATTATGAGTGATGGGAAATGGGGAAGAAGAATTTTTCTTCTCCCTTTTTTAGCTTAGGCCGAGAGCTCCTTGGCAAGGGAGGAAGAGAGTGTTTTGTGTTTTGATTTCTTTGAGTTGGATGAATGATTGTATTAGTGGTTGGATGATATTTATTATTGTAAGTATATGCATGGTACAACATAGGCATGGCTATAAGCATGGCTAGTGGTACTTCTTGTCTCCTCTTTTTGAAAAGCAAGCCAACTAGTTACTATTCCCCTTGCTATTTGGTTCATCTAGTTTGCTTTCCTAACTACTTAGTTGCATGAGCTTGCATGCAATACTACTCCTTGTATTATTATCCTTCCACCAATACTTGTCATTTAATCTTTAATTCGTATCGTATCTTAATTAATCTCTCGTAATAATATTTTGCCGCGTAGAGATTTCCCCTATAATTCCTTAAGTACTAATTGTGTAAATTCCTCTAATGTCCATAATTCCTTGTCATGATCCTTAATAAATCTTGTAACACTCTAATCTTTCTCAAATCCCAAGTTTTATAAATCTCACTAACAATAAGACTCCTGCCTTCACAATCTCCCTTCTTATCTTACATAATGAATACAACAACACAGTTTCTCAGACAATCAATTCTATTAATCACAGGGATGACCAGAAAGGTTCCATATTGTCATTGCCACAAGATATTAAATAAAATAAAATATTACCAAAAATTAGGGTTCTTACAGCCTCCCCTCCTTAAAAGGATTCCGTCCCGGAATCAGGTTGAAAACAGTTGGGGGTGCTTTTCACGCATTACGCTTTCTAGTTCCCATGTTGATTCTTCGACATTCTGGTTCCTCCACAAAACTCTCACTAATTTGACAACCTTGTTCTTCAGCACCTGTTCTTTCCTATCCATAATTTCTACGGGTTGCTCCACATATGTTAAGTCTGGTTGTAGGTCCACTTGGTCGTACTCTATCACATGCCGATGATCGGTGTGGTAGGGTCGTAACATAGACACATGAAACGCATTATGAATTTGCTGCAAGCTTGGGGGCAAGGCTACTCGTAGGCTAACTTCCCAATACGCCTCAAAATCTCAACAGGTCCAATAACCTCGGACTTAGCTTCCCTTTCTTACCAAACCGCCTCAATCCTTCTCAGGGGGATACCTTTAGCATCACGAAGTCTCCCACCTCATACTCCTTTGATATCTCATAAAATTTGACCATTCGAAATAATGGGTTTTGCAAAAACTAAGGACTTTTACATATACTCGTCTGCACCGTAAAGGCGTAATATCAATTCGAAATCTTCATTTAATAATTCGTACATATCGTGATTGCAAAAATTTCTCATCCACCCATAAAATTAATTTTCATCCAGGTTCGAATATTCATGAAAATTAGGGTTATTGCAGTCTCACCAACGCTTTAATGTTGCTTCTCAACGCATGCTCTCCTCGACCTGTATTCCTTATCGGTTGTTCTATGAATGAAAATTGTTATCCCACTACTTATACGTTACTCTTCTACCTTGTTCATAGTATCCGTGTTGAGTCCTTGTATCGTTGGGCCGTGAATACTTTGTGGTCGTGTTCTATAATCTGAGACAACGTCATTACGCACGGTATTCCTCATTTTCCTTGGCTTGATTAGCACGCATATGTTGCCTCCCGTCGGTCGTTACCACTCGCTGTGGATACTATATAGTCTTCGGTATACGTCGAACCAGTTCAGCTACTATATCCCTCGTTCATTGACTTCTTCGTAACGCAAGAAAAGCGAAACTTCTTCTCTCGTAGTACGCTTTACAAGAGACGTCCTTACGTCTGCATGGTGCCGATCGTGATAACAACATTCGTTTCATGGATAAGTTTTTATTCTCGACTGCCCCGTGAAATCTGAGGCACGACACTAATTATAAATTCGAACGTCTGGACAATTCTTCTTCCCTGTCCGTCAGCCACAGATCAAATTAGTACATACACCCAATCTCTTTATTAATTATACTTGAAAGCACCTTCAATATTCGAAGTCTAACCTTAAGTCTCTATCTGACGTAATCACTGCAGAAGTTTTATATTGCACCACCATCTCTTCCGTATATAAATCGATAATCTTCTAAATGGAAAGTCTCTCGTAGGTAAATCACTTGGTCCAGCAATTATAGATTAACTAGGGCCATCTCTTGGCTCGGTCTTCGGCGACCTACTCATGAAATTCATTATAATTCTGCCCACGTTTAAGATTTTCTACAGGCGGAATTAATCCACTAGATCTCTATCATTCTGCTTTCGACATGTCACGTTTGTACTTAATAGTTTGCCAATGCCATTCTTCATACCTGTCTGCCAAACATTCTCTTAATTCTCTATACATCTTTGTCCTTCCCCATAATTTAGTCATTTTCCTCTAACATTATTCTTTATTGTATATACTCTATTTTCTTGGTCAATACTGACTGAATTCCAATTTTGAATAATCCCCTCTATAGGTATCGGCCACCACACTGGCCTTTCCTGGGAAATAACAAATTTCTCCATTATACTCCCTGCTCCCTTTCGTCACCTTCTATTTCTTATGTTTAGTTCTAATGTGAAGATATACTTATGGCACTTGTGGAAAACTTTCACACTTTTCTCATAAAGTTAACGTCTCAGTTTTATGCGTGAACACTATCATGACTAATCCCCGACTCACGGTTAGTATATCCTATCCCGTAACCTTTATGTTGTTTAGAAGTATAGGCTATCATCCCCTTTCTACTGCATCAGCACACCTCTTAAACTCTTGAAAGATGCATCATCGTGACTCTCAAAGTCATCCTTTTTATCATCAAGTATAGCTAACAACGAGGTTGTTGCTAATATCTCATTTCATTCCAAAACTTTGTTCATTAATCAATAAAGGCTTCTGACTCATTAATCCACTCAAACGATACTACCATAATTTTATAACGTTTATATTAGTGTGAAATGCCGACTTCGGTGCAATACAGAGATCGATCTTGAGTTGGTGAAACCTTCTCTTCAACCTTATCTTTGAAAAACAACTACACATTTTAACTAGTCAACAATACCTCCATTTCCGATAAGGGTATCAGTTCTCGATGGTATATGTAAGATGTCATACGCTCGTCCTCTTTCACAACTGGTGCCAATCAGCCTGAGGCCTGCATGCTGCTGCGATTCCCAATAAACTTGATTAGGTGGTAATCTCGAAGGATCATTGGGATATATCCATGCATCCATTTGCTATTAGGGCCTTTTAAACTTTATGTCTCTCTATGTGCATCAATCCCTTTAAGCTAAGTAAAGCTTCACATTCTTGCCACAATATTTCTTCCTTTCTTGTCCATCTCACTTCCATGTTAGTTTCCTCTAAGGATATGTCTTACATCGCAGTCGATTTGCATTTCTTGGATCAGGAAAAGGCTTGGTAACTCCAGAATTCATTAATATAACATCCTGATGACGGTTGGTAGGGGCGTGCTCCCAACCACCTCATAATTTCTTATAACCTTCCTCACACTAATATTAAAGGTCCTTGTGGTATGCCCCGACATGTTATTCCTACTTTAAATAATCACTCGGCATAATGCTCTGGCTACACAATTACAACATTTGGTTTTTTGATCTCATATTGGTGCAACGGTTCACAATTGTACCTCCCGTTCACCTTTGAGTAATCACTTTTGAAAGGAATGGTTTTAAAATAACAAGGTCCAATAGATAATTTCAATAAGAATTCCACATTGGATGTTCCAAGGATGTTGATGGTTCCAAATACTAGGAGTCTCGATTTTCGGAGATGTAAGGATGGACAAAAAGAATACAACAAGGTTTATTCCTTCATGTCCTGAAAATTTGGTAATGTGATATCATAGAGAATGTTGCACGAGGGCAATGATTGTTGGATACAAAAGTCATAAAGATGGTCTTTTTACAATTCTTACATCTGGGGAATACTTTTCCTCTTGAAAAATAGAGGATCTAAAAAGTCCCATTGATAAAGGTCAACCGATCGAAAGAAATTCTACTATGTGATGATAAAAAAAATGAAGCAGTTTATCATTCAAGTAATCTATGGTTTCAAATGAATCTTCATTATATGAATGAAAGAACAGAATATTCAAGTGACATAAAGTCTGATACAAAGATGTGTAGAATTCAAGTTGAGTGGACGACCTCACTAGGTCTCAATCAAGTCATTCGTCAAAACTTTCATCATCATACTTTACCACATGCAAAATGCATTGCGTAATTGCTGAATGAATTAAATTAGGAGTTGGACCAGTGAAACAATAACTAGTCCTTTTCAAGAAACACTAGCAACTAGCTAGACAAAATTTGCTAGTTCGCCTGTTTGAGACATCACCACTAGCTAGGACAATTAGCTAGGTGTTCTTCACAACATTACAATTTTGACTAGTTAGAACAATCAACTAGTCATTCATATTGACATATTGACTAGCCAGTTTCAATTGGCTAGAACGGAATTTCAACATCGTAGCCACTGAAGAAAATTTAGGCTACTCGGACAACGAATGGAAATAAGAAGTTATTAAGTTTGAAAAAAAGAAAACTATAAAATATGAAGAGAATGTTCTAGGTATCGAAACAATCGATAACCTCTCATCAAATATTACTTATCAGTGAAACGGTCCACCCAAGGGTGCCTCCGTACACATGCTTTATCAGATCTTACAGTAGAATGAAATTCAGAATACTAGTATCAAAATGATATCCTTACTATGATTTCAATGTACGACGCACAATCTCATTTTGAATAGAAGAAAGGATTCATGAGGAATATCTGGATGTTAAACCATCCCTGTTCTCAACAAGTTGATAAATATTTATGGGCTCGACTGAAGAGTGTAAGTATGAAAGAAGTAGTCAAATATCAATATTCGTTTAGGAATATTCATTGATTAATTAAGGAAACAATTGTTGAACATTCCTTGGATAATTGAAAGGAAGTGTAAATAGTCATGAGCAAAACGAAATAATTATAAACTTCAAATAGAATACTCGGGGATCAAATAAGATACTTTGGATGAGTCCCGATTTAGAGAAAGTATATCACTGGTGGTTATTCCACAATTTTGAAGTAGAAGGCTAGAAGGGTTACCTGATATAAACTAATCGAGGTAACATGGTTAGTGAACAGTTTAAAATGAAGTAGTGCACCAGCCGGTAGTTGCCAAAATAAGTTAATAATTATTCGTGCATCTCATTATCACCATTATGAGGGTAACTCCATCTCTTCGTCTTCGTAATTCAAGACACCAACTAGTACGTCTCTCAATCATCATCTTAAAGTCATTTATCGAGTTAGGGTTTCACAATATATCTGTCATTCCCGTGCTTTATCTTGAAGGCCAAGCTTCACATCATTCTGGGGACACCTGCTAAGTCCATAGGGTCCTACTTCATGCATTCCGACATGAATCACAAGTGGCCAGTTCCCCCTGGGAACAGATCAAAGAGATCTCTCAGGGATCTCAATGCAGTCCATAGGTTCAGTGGCGGTGTGTGTGCACGTGAACATACGTTACCAACAATATATAGGTTTACAAGTATACATGCGTAGTCTCTGCTAAAATTTCTATCAAAGAATTCCAGTATAGACTCACTGGTCCCTTCTTTTGGTAGACTCTGAGATCACTGTATCGCTCGTTGCAACCATATTCAACTTCACTAGAGTCGCTTTGTTAATTCTGCTTGTTTGTTCTCTAAGTTGAACTACTATGCTCTAGCGTCCGAATCATGCGTGGAATTATCTAGCACGCTCGTCTTATGATAACATTCTCGTATAACACATGTAAAATTCGCCATCAAGGGTAATGGAATCCACAACGACATAGTGACCATCCTTCAAGGAAACCCGTTACTTATCGAAAATCGGATCTTATAACCAAAGTAAAAGACTTTCATTAATCCAAGTACTAAGTACTCCTAATTATGTAGGGAAGTCCAAACTTCTTGATTCTTAAAATGCCGCCTCCTAAACTGTGGAGGAATATGGGCCATAAAATGTATGCCAGCCTAGTCATCTGATCATATTTGCAATATCGCCTCTACCTCAGCTGCTCTCGAGATTTCGCTCTGCTTCCTATGTCATTACCTATGATAGGTCATGTATGACTCTCAAATCTCCATTCATCATTCTGCAGGTCTCTAGGGATTCTATCGACCCTAGTATAATACCTTCAGTAACACTCCAGTCCATGCTACTCACCGGTACCTCTTCCGGAAGTCCAATAATAAGTTTACTACGATCTCGTATGTCATTCTCCTACTTAGACTTAACTCTCAACACTTCTCGTTTCTGAGTACTGTAACTTATCTCTCTGATACCATTTCTGTGACGCCCCCAAATTTGAGGTCAAATATTCAGGTCGTCACATCATCATCCAACCATATCATACCTGTATTAACTTTACAACTCAACAATACATCCATCCATACCTCAATCTTACACACCATCAAGTTAGAGCCTCAGAAACGATAACCAAAGGTAACACTAACTATTACAATTCATCTGTACAATCCAGAGTCTTACGCAATTCCACTTATACAACTACACTTGAAGACAAGTCTTACTATTACAGTTGAAAACCTATCAGACTACTCTATAGTATTTATCATGGACTAAATCATCTCCGGGTAATTCTTCTACTCCTCTTCTGCTGGTGCGGAGTTAATCGGCCAAATTCTTCCCTTTCTGAAAAGTTTTTATAAAGCAAGAATGAGCTACATAATGCTCAGCAAGTTCACTATTTTGTAAAATAATAATGTGGTTTATTTCGAAAACATTCCCAACTATATGGGTATATATCTCAGATTTCAAAACATAATTGGACAATATATGTGCCCGAGTTTGAATAAAACATCTATACTCACTAAGGAGCTTTAGGATAACATATGAACCCCTTATAAGGTTCCCATTTCAATATATCTCAAGTTTGAAAATATGTACATACGAGTATATCATTTTCGGCAAAATACTCTACGATTAACATACTGTACAGGGAATACATCATTGCAAACCTCTTTCCTTCCATTAGCTTAGAAGGTTTCTCATACAAAAACATTTCATTCTTTGAAACAATAGCAAGAGTGCACTAACACGTGCCAATCTTTATAGAAAATCTTGCAGTTCTAGATACTGCACGATGTCAATATTTTCTCATAAAAAACCACACTATCGGCAACTTGGCACTTAGGCCCAAGAAGCAGTGTTTGAGTATTTTTCCAAAGTGGAGGATGGGACTGGAAGAAAACATGAAAACCTGACAAGGATTGACGATGATCAGTCGCCACATCCAAGTCCAATAATCCGCGGGTCTTCTCTACCGGTAGAAGGATAGAAACTACATCCGTAACTATCCCCGGGTGAAAACTACATCCGTAATCACCCTCGATGAAAACTACATCCGTAATCATCCTTCGGCAACACCTGGGCCGGAATAATAATTGATGGACCGCCTGGCTCACGGCCGCTTACACATCCCGGGAATCGTTCGTCAACGGTTCCCACACCTGCCAGAGTCCCTTTTTCTTTTTCCTTTTAAAAACTTGATTTTGATTGAAAACAGAGTAATTGAGGTCCGACATCAGTCGGCCGATGATTCTTGAAATCATACAAGAAGCAGAACCTGACCGGGGGTTTTAGGAAATGTTTTGAGTTCGAAAAGTTCGAGTTTGAAAGTGCTAAAGGTATCTTGGATTAGCTTTGTCTTTAAAATAGTGAACATAATTAATAAATGATATTTTAAGATTTAATATTAATAATTAAATAAGCTTTTAATCCAAGATAGGTATTTTGAGTATTTACGAAGATATAAAATAATTACTTGAGTATACGATACTTCCCGAATGACCCTTCGGGTTTTCGCAATCTAGATACGATATAATAATATACCGCTCCCCGGTCAATAGATATATACGGACCGCTACGACCTCTATTGCTAGAGTCGTTGTCCGAAGAAAACATTTTAATCTAAGTTCAAGGGGTACAAGCATATATGTACTTATACAATCTCAATTGCATCAATACTTCGATAAACATAGCATTTGATATAATTGAAAACTACAAACACAACAGTTAAAGTCCTTGTATATGTATAAGTTTTGAAAAGTAAACTTGCCTTGGTTTGGTTGGGGTGGTCGAGCGTGCGGAGTGGAACGATCTATACATAAGCAATAACCGCTCGTTAGTACCTTAACAATATCTCTTTAATTACGGGGTTTTAGGGGGGTACGAAATTAACTTAATGACTTCGTCTTATGACACTCTAGCCCCTCTATAGGTTCATGTCATCACTCGATTACGCTCGTCACTTATACGACTTAATTTGGTTACCACATTCGAACCATAACCATTACCCTTAGAATTATGTTCCACTAACGACTTTTTCCCTTGCGCGAAATTTACTCTAACATTTTTATAAAATTCAAAAATTCATATTTTAATCCAATTCTTTTTGGGTCGTCTTCACCACTGTATTTCCTAGTTTCTCAAATTTTTCCACGATCCCACACAAAGTTTTAGGGGTTTAAACAAGGTTCACAAGGGGGTCACTTAGTGCAGTCAGGAATCCAGAAACACAATTCACTTCTCCGGCCATAACTAAAAATCTATACATCACCTAGTCATGAACCTTACATTTCCAGAAACTACATTCAATTATCTTTCCAACAATATATGGTAGGACATCAGGGAACAGCATTTGGGGGTTCAAAATCGTGCTACAATACAGATCAATGTTCCTGGACAAAACTCAGCAAGCACAACTACTTAGATCAACCATTTTTCACACTTCCACAACACCATCAACACCCAATACACTTAAATCATGGTTCATAACACTCATGGGGATATATATATTATCCATAGTCATAAAAGTCATAATCGCAACATAAAAACTCAAGATCCAAGTCATCCAACACTTATACAACCAAGATTAGCTCATACATGCATGGATCTACTACCAAACATTATAAATACTACATAACCAAGAGGGTTTGTGATTTTTATACCTTCTTGAGCTCCTAGGGACCTTGGGTAAGCTTTTCACAACACAACAACACCTTAGATGATCTCCTACAACACTTATAATCCAAGATCTAAAAGAAAATCAAACATGAAAACCTATTCACCCAATCTTTAACATTTTATAACTTGAAATTGGGTGGATGAAAGGGAGTGAAATTGATAACATACCTTGCCTAAATGGTGTAGATGACCTAGGATTTATGGTGTGAATTATGAGTGATGGGAAATGGGGAAGAAGAATTTTTCTTCTCCCTTTTTTAGCTTAGGCCGAGAGCTCCTTGGCAAGGGAGGAAGAGAGTGTTTTGTGTTTTGATTTCTTTGAGTTGGATGAATGATTGTATTAGTGGTTGGATGATATGTATTATTGTAAGTATATGCATGGTACAACATAGGCATGGCTATAAGCATGGCTAGTGGTACTTCTTGTCTCCTCTTTTTGAAAAGCAAGCCAACTAGTTACTATTCCCCTTGCTATTTGGTTCATCTAGTTTGCTTTCCTAACTACTTAGTTGCATGAGCTTGCATGCAATACTACTCCTTGTATTATTATCCTTCCACCAATACTTGTCATTTAATCTTTAATTCGTATCGTATCTTAATTAATCTCTCGTAATAATATTTTGCCGCGTAGAGATTTCCCCTATAATTCCTTAAGTACTAATTGTGTAAATTCCTCTAATGTCCATAATTCCTTGTCATGATCCTTAATAAATCTTGTAACACTCTAATCATTCTCAAATCCCAAGTTTTATAAATCTCACTAACAATAAGACTCCTGCCTTCACAATCTCCCTTCTTATCTTACATAATGAATACAACAACACAGTTTCTCAGACAATCAATTCTATTAATCACAGGGATGACCAGAAAGGTTCCATATTGTCATTGCCACAAGATATTAAATAAAATAAAATATTACCAAAAATTAGGGTTCTTACAAGAACTCCAGTTTTCCGGTTGCTTTCTCCAATTCAGAGGTACTTTTCTGTTCTTATCCTTCCATTATTTCTCGTATTACTTGGTGTCTACTGATTTTTATGTACACCGATGCACACATATGTTCACCCCGCCCTTGTATTTGCATCTGTCGATGTTTGATAGTCCGTCCCAACTATTTCCTCGCCCTTTCCTCGTGTTGAATACTATTCTTTAGATGACGTTCTGTATGATTGGTGTATGCATGCCGTGTTTGTTTTCCTAATTGAGTAGATCTGTTTAATTCTGATAATAATATTCCATCTGCCTGTTCATATTTCCACATACACATGCCTGTTTTCATACACCTGTTCTCCAATTGTGCACTTTACTCATATTCGTTAAGTGATGTTTTGCTCATGTTCCTGCAATGTCAATGAATTTCCTTTCGCGTTTCTCCTACTCCAACCTCCTTGTACATGGGTTATAATTCGTTGAGCTCAGCCCTGGATTTATTAGTTTAGGGTGCCTATACTCGTAACCCCTTTCACTTAGTCCTGGGTTGTAAATGCACAAACCCTGTTTGAAGTAATGTCCCACCTATTCTTTATAGAATTCTTCACATGAAACCCTTGGACGAATTTGAACACCCTCAACCCATTCCCTCCATCGAAACCTAAAGGGCAAAAGAGTGAACATGATTGAATTGGGGGGGTTCGTATCCCTGAACCCCTTTAATCAATACATCTCCACTATTCTTTTCTTGATGTGGAAATTGCCCCCTTCAAGAATTAAGCTATGGGGCTTGGAACTCACTCTGCTTTTCTTTTTGCAGATGTCGAGTCAATCTATGTCTGACGGATCAAAAAATTCTGTCACCAGAGAGGTTCCTCAAATGGCAGCAGCCTCTGAAGTTGACTCATTCTCCTCTCCCAGTCCCATATCCAGGTTTCCCCCTATGACTGCTACTGTGAGTGGCCGTACCCGCTCCAAAGTCAAAATCCTTGACTCCACTACCGCTCAAATCTCAGTTAAAACCTACCCTTTTGACTCTTCACCGTTTACACCTACCCCTATCAGTTCTGATTCTCCGGAATCTGAGGAGGAAATCCATTCATTGGGACATTTATCTCCAACAGCCGTACCCTTCAATGACCAGTCAGAAAATAGTGAAAACTAGGATGAAGCCACCCCTGTCAAAGTCTTGAATGCTACCACCCCCCAGCTTTCTTGTGCCAATACTCGAACCTCTATGACTGCCCAAAAACTAGAGAACCTCCTCGAAGCCTGTAACCCCGGGTGTTCACTTGTCGTACCCCAACCTGATGAGAGATGTCATGACTTCTCTAACTTTGAGCCCGACCAAGTGATTCCATGTGTTGTCTTCTCTGCTCAGTTCTTTAGGTTGGGGTTATCACTACCCCTCCATCCTTTCATTGTGGACATTCTGAACACTTATAAACTTGCTCCTTTACAATTGACCCCGAATTCCTACCGAATGGCTATTTGCATGTACATCTTATACGATTCCTTGTTTCAAGTTAAGCTAACCGCTCGTGAGTTGGGTTTCTTTTACCAACTCAAAGAGACCGGGAAAACCTTTGGCTTCTACTACCTTACCACCTGGAACATCCACAAAGGTAAATGCATAAAGGACAATAAACAAGGGATGTCAGGTTGGCACAAGCAATTCCTCTATTGCTATGATTGTCCAAGTTACAGAAAAGACTTTAACCATGATCCACCCATGCCCCTTCAGACTGATTTGGAGGATGAAGAGCTGAAAAGGGCTCGCAAAGCCTTAAAGAAGAGTGCAGGGCTAGGTGATGGTGCTAGCCTGCTAACTAAGAAAAAATTAATTCACTTAGGCTTCAGTAAGAAACTCAGCACCAAGTCTCTAGAGGTTGCATGTACCCTTGTCGAGAAAAACCTTGCTGACGAAACTCCTAATGAAACAGGTTTTCCATGCACCCTTGCTTCGCAATCAAATCTCCCGTTTACTGTTTTCTTTTTATTACAAATGCTCCACACCTTTGTCTGCATATAACCTGCTTGACTTGTGTATTGTAAGTATCCTTTTGATCACAATTATTCTAATTATAATTCTGTTTATCTGTGCAGATATGTCTTTCTCTGTGCCATCGTTCATCAAGCGCTCTAGGTACAAGGGTACCTCCAAGTCATCGATCATACCCCATGCTTCATCCAACAGAACCCCTGTCCCAGCTGCCAAGTCCAGTCCAGGAAGAGGTCCTCTCAACATACCCCTGAGCCATCAGGAGCCTCTGGTTCTCATGGGAGCAAACGTCCTAAGACTGAGGCAAAGCAAAGTCCTCCAAAAATGGTTCCTCCTGCTCCACTAACTGCCTTCATTGAGTCCATAAAAGAGAGGATTCCTATATAGTCCATCCTGGAATGGGATAGTTTGAGCTTTGAAGAAGCTGCAAGAAGGGTCCCTTTGATGAATGCAGAAAGCTTGTTCTTGTATCTGAAGCACAACGATCAAATTGCTGAAGCTGCGAAGGGGAACTCCAGGGTCCATACAGAGCTGTTTAGGGTGCAATCAGAATTGAAGGCTTTCCAGGACGATAGAAAGAAACTCTTGGATTCTAACAGGAAGTTGTACGAGAGTGAAGGCAAACTGATCCAAGAGAAAGAGAAGCTACTGAAGGACAGGGAGACCCTTGATACCGTCATTCTGAAGATGGACAAAGAGAAAGAGGAGGCAGTTGCAGCCCACCAGAAGGAGAAGGAGAAACTTGACCTCAAAATCAAGTCCCTTCAAAGCTCAGTTGCCAAGCATAAGGTTTCTCTTTCCAAGCGAGAAGATCAGCGATATGATTCGGGTTATAAGGCTGGTGTGAAAGATTACATGTCCTCTATGTACGAAGCTTTTCCCAACCTGGAGTGGAGTCTCCTTGGCCAAGATGCAGTGGATGCCATCGAGTTGATCAAGGAGGAGCAGGCTGTTGCTGCTATGCAGGTGAATCCCAACCCTGTGGAGGTTGAAGCCGTACAAACTCCTGGTGATGCCATCATGCAAGATGTTACTGGAATTGAACAAACTGAGGTTCCAACTGCCGAAGCCCCGGAAGGAGAGGTACAGACAGCTGAAGCCTTGGAAGGAAATCCTGTGATTGAACCTCAGATAAACACCCCTCCTGCAGAGCATGAGAAGGAAGCTTTAACTCCTCCGGTCGAAACCCAGGTAGTCGGCCCATCCAAGTTACCCCAGTAACTTGCTCGTATCTCCAAGAATTTCCTTTATTAAATAAGTTTCGTGAACTTTTTCTTTTGCTGGCATGTATTGCTGTGAACTAATTACTTTGAGGGTGCGGGCTCCTCTGAAGGCCTCGCGTGATGTAATCCTGGAATTAATCCCCCGAATTTTGCTATGGTTTATGCATGTCATTTGTTTGATAAATATCCGTAGTGTAGTTAAATTGCATGCTCACATGTGCACACACTTACTTCAAACTTAGTACTTAGTACTCCTTACTTTGCATGCCATGTTTAGGGGTACCATCCATCTTATACTTTGTTTCGTTTGGCGTCAGTGCCAGGCTCCACCTTAGAATAATTAAGCCTTTGCTAACCTTGGGGTTCACCCACTATACCCCTGCTTATTAATGAGATGGACATATATTCCTTCCTGAGAAACAGTAGATGTTCCATCTATCACACTCCCAATATGGGTTGACAAATCATGTTTATCCTTATAAATTTTTAGATCTGTGCACCAAGTGAATTTCCCATTAGGCCTGCCATTTCCATCCTGAATCTTTATTTTGTAGCTAGCCCTTATCAGCCATAAGACCTTAACTGAAGGTTGATTAGTAATCCACCAATCGTACCCCCAAATATATGACTCATGTTGGTACATGTTGGGTTCGCACCATCCTTAACTTCTACACAATTTCCTTGTGAGACCAATCTTCCCAGTCATTCCTATTGCTCAAAGATTAGGCCTTACTCGCCCAAATTCCCTGGGGTCGTGGTGAGGTTATCTTGAGATCAGTTATCCACCATACTAACTACACGGTAGTTCAAGGTTCGAGCTATTGAACCCCCCCCACACGAGAACCTCGTGATCCTAGTTACCCTAGAACCTTCCTACCATGGGGTCCATCCCTTTTCATGCATGAGCCATACATATTCCAACCCATGTGCACGTAATCCATGTGCATTTCCATCAATGTATTCATATAATTCATATTTATATAACCCGTGTAATCCATTAACATACATTCCATATGTTTTCCATCCATAGACATATAATCCGTATGCTTCCATCCATTAACATATAATCCATATGCTTCCATCCATTAACATATAATCCATATGCTTCCATCCATTAACATATAATCCATATGCTTTAAAATTTTATCCATTTTTAAGTTAAACTATCCTTCCGTTAACCGATGTATATCTACTACCCCCCGAGTTCTTTAATATAATTAGACTTATAATGAAGAACTAGGTTCAACAGTCGTATCCCTGATATTTTTTTATTTAAAAGCACAAATAAAACAGGTTACACATATCATGCATTTATCCATATAAATCCATACATTTTATGCATAAAACAGAGATAAAAGAAAAACAAGTTGATTTTCATAAATGTTTGTAAGTTGATTTCAATTCCATTACATCACATCATGATTGGTGTTCAACAGGTAGGCGTCCATTCACAACCCCCCGAGCACTTTATTAACATAAAAAGAAAAATTTCTGACCGACTGACCCTAATATGATGGTAGCTACAACTAATAAGCCACTTTTATTTTCCTACACCTGAAAGAGGACTACAAGAAACGTTACCTGGGTTCAACTACTGGTAATATTTCTTAAGGTGTTCGGCGTTCCATGCCCTCGGGATTAGTTTCCCGTCCAAATCCTTCAAATGATAAGTTCCTTCCCATAGGACTGATTTGATCACATATGGGCCTTCCCAATTTGCCTCAAAGGTTCCATATCCTGGAGTCCTCATGTTAGGCATCATTTTCCTTAAAACCAGATCACCAACCTTTAAGGGTCGTGCTCGAACCCTGCCATCAAAGTACTTGCGAGTCCTTTGTTGATAGGCTGCAAGCTTCAGCTGAGAGGTTGTACGAACCTCTTCCACCAAATCTAAGTACAAACGATGATTAACCTCATTTTCCATGGGATCAAAGTTATCTCTCCTAAATGAACCGGCACCAATCTCCACGGGTACCATTGCTTCGCACCCATAAGTTAGTGTGAATGGGGATTCACCAGTTGTAGTCCTAGGTGTTGTGTTGTAAGACCATAACACCATGGGAAGTTCCTCTGGCCAGCAACCTTTTTTATCTTCCAACTTTGCCTTTAAAGTATGTTTAATGATTTTATTGATGGCTTCAGTCTGACCATTGCTTTGGGGGTGGCAGATTGCAGAGAATCCCTTAACAATTCCGAGATCTTCACATAAACCTCTCATTTCCTTACTGTCAAATTGCTTGCCATTGTCAGATATCAACTTATAGGGGATCCCATATCGGCATATAATTGCTCAAAATACAAACTCCTTTAATTTGGCTGAAGTGATCGTAGCCAGGGGTTCAGCCTCTGCCCACTTTGTAAAATAATCCACAGCTACAACGGCGTACTTTACCCCTCCCTTCCCCTTAGGGAGTTCTCCAATCAGGTCAATTCCCCAAACAGCAAAAGGCCATGGGCTAGAGAGTGGCTTTAATGGCACGGCAGGATTCTTATTTGAGTTGGCATACCTTTGGCATCGATCACATGCCTTTGAGAATTTGTACGCATCCTGCTGTAGGGTTGGCCAGTAGTACCCCTGACGAAGTATCTTGTGGGCCAATGAGGTTCCTCCAGAGTGGTTCCCACATATGCCTTCATGCACCTCCCTCATAATATATTCACATTCACTGCCTGCTATACATCGTAGAAGTGGTTTGTTGAAGCCTCTCTTGTACAGCTTTCCATCATATAGGGCGTAACGCGTAGCCTTATACTTCATTCTCCGGGCTTCATCCTTTTCAGCTGGCAGAACCCCTTTTGTTATGTACTTCAAGATGGGAGTGATCCATGTGTCCTCTACTTGAACCTCAACATCCATACAATCGAACCTTGGAATGCTAGGTTGTTGTTGTATTTCCAACGGTATCACCCCTAGCATAGTTGCTTCCCTATTAGAACCCATTTTTGCCAAGGCATCTGCACTTGAGTTTTCCGTCCTTGGAATTTGCACTAGATTGATTTCTCCAAACTTGCTCATCAGCTCTTGAGCGTACCTCATGTATAGATCAGTGCGTGGACCCCTAGCTTGAAAGTTACTTCTGATATGTCCCACTACCAACATGGAGTCACTATACACAGTCATATTTATCACTTTCATTTCAAGTGCCAGTTTCAGCCCCGTAATCAGGGCTTCATATTCAGCATCGTTGTTTGTAGCCTTGAATGTGAAATGAATTGAGCTCTGCAGCTTGTGGCCTTCGGGGCTTATTAGGACTATACCAGCACCTGCCCCATTTCCATTCACGGCTCCATCCACATAGAGGGTCCACCATGGTGCGCAATTTTCTGTTGGGGCTTCCTTCTCCAGAGGTTCCCTCATGGTTTCCTTGGTTTCCACCTCAAAGGATGGTGGGAATTCCAATAAGAAATCAGCAAGTGCCTGTCCCTTGATAGCTGTTCTTGGCTTGAATTCAACATCAAATTGGCCTAACTCCACAGCCCATTTCATCAACCTACCTGAGGCTTCAGGTTTGTGCAGGACCTGCCTCAGTGGGAATGAGGTTCGTACCTCTATCGTGTGCGCATGAAAGTATGGCCTTAACTTTCTTGATGTCAGAATCAACGCGTAGGCTAGCTTCTCCATGTTTGCATATCTAGTTTCAGCATCCAGAAGCCTCTTACTCACATAATACACTGGGTACTGGGTTTGATCTTCCTCACGAACCAAAACAGAACTAATAGAGTGCTCAGAAACCGCCAAATACAAAATCAGGGTTTCACCCTCTATTGGCTTTGCCAGCAATGGAGGGCTTCCTAATTGTTCCTTCAATTTAGCGAAGGCAGCTTCACATTCGGGCGTCCACTCAAAGCCTTTTCTCTTCTTGATAGCTGCAAAGAATTCTCGACATCTGTCCGAGGACTTGGAGATAAACCTGTTCAAGGCTGCCACCCGTCCAGTAAGGCTTTGAACTTCC
This sequence comes from Kitagawia praeruptora, assembly GCA_037693485.1. Taxonomy (NCBI): domain Eukaryota; kingdom Viridiplantae; phylum Streptophyta; class Magnoliopsida; order Apiales; family Apiaceae; genus Kitagawia; species Kitagawia praeruptora. The sequence continues at coordinate 98,392,761 of CM075352.1, read as the reverse complement.
TTCACACTTCGAGGGGATCTCATTTCAACTAGTGCTTTTATTTTAGCAGGATTGGCTTCGATTCCTCGATGATTCACAATGAAACCCAAGAATTTTCCAGACTCCACCCCAAACACACATTTTTGGGGGTTCAACTTCATCCTGTATTTCCTTAGGATGCCAAACATTTCAGTGAGGTGGGCAACATGGTCGCCTGCTACCCTGGATTTTACCAGCTTATCGTCCACGTATACTTCCATAGTTTTTCCAATCTGGTCTTTAAACATCTTGTTGACCAGCCTTTGGTAGGTTGCTCCAGCGTTCAACAGCCCGAAAGGTATCCCGATATAGCAGTAGAGTCCTCTATCTATGATAAAGGAAGTATGCTCCTGATCGTGTTCATACATCGGAATTTGATTGTAACCTGAATATGCATCCATGAAACTTAGCAAGGCATGACCAGCCGTAGCATCGACTAATTGATCAATACGCGGGAGCGGAAAGCTATCCTTGGGACATGCTTTATTCAAGTCAGTGAAATCAACGCACGTACGCCATTTGCCATTGGGTTTCTTTACCAAGACCGGATTTGCCAACCACATGGGGTGGAATGATTCCTTTACTAGCTTGGCTTTCAACAGTCTGTCTACCTCTTCTTTCAGGGCGACGGCCCTTTCCCCACTTATTGCTCTCCTTTTCTGCCTTACAGCCTTCAAGTCTGGATCAATGTTCAAATGGTGACACATCACCCTTGGATCTATTCCCACCATGTCCTCATGGCTCCATGCAAATACGTCTAAGTTGTTTCTTAGAAATACCACCAGTGCTTTCTGGACTTCAGGTTTCAACTGTTTGCCAACCTTCAACTCCTTAGTAGGATCAGCTGCATCCACCAAGATAGATAAAGTGTCTTCAGCTGCCCCAGTCTTTTCCTTTGTTTCGGGCATTCGAGGGTCAAGGTCAATTTCCACTGGGTTCACCTGTTCTGCACCCTGGTGGGGTTCCACCAACTGACCATCGGCCTTCATTAATTCCTTCAGATCGTTTCCATTATCCACACTTTCAAAATCACTGTCATGAACTTCTTCCACTATGCCTTCAATTAGTGGCTCTTCAGCCTTGGAATTTTGAAATTTCGGGGCTTCCAGCATTAGTATCCCGTTAGGGGTACCTACCCCCTGAAAAGGTGCAACATCCGTATAGGGCTCCTCGCCTGGATGTTGTACAATCATAATAACATTACACATGTCTCTTTCTGGTCTTGCTTCCTTTCGACGCAAAGATTCATCTCCCCTCCCTGTGTCGGGGTCCAGGTAACGATAGCATTGTTCCGAGGTACCCCCATCCACCAGCAATAGATGTTTGCAAGCTTGTTCAGCTGTATGCAGGGCTTTACTATAGCACTCCCTTGAATCTGATTGACATCCTTGAACACACCCAATTCCTCTGGGAGTTGGGAATTTCATTGACAGGTGATAAATGGATGTCACTACCCGCATTTTCTTTAACATCGGCCTTCCAAGTATCCCATTATAGGAAATGTCTTCATTTACCACCATGAATTCTACCACCTGTGTAGCTGACCGGGGTTCCTCCCCCAAAGTGAGAGGGAGTTTCACTCGCCCCACAATTTGTACAGGGTTGCCAGTAAATCCGTACAATTCATTGTAAGAAGGAGCCATTTCTTTGTCAAGTAACCCCATTTTCTGGTAAGTGCTATATGCCAAGATATTTACCGAGCTTCCGTTATCCACCAGCACTCGGTGTACGTTCAAGCCTCTGATCGCAGCTTTAATTACCAAAGCATCGTTATGTGGGTGGTGCACGTGCCTGGCATCCTCTTCGGTGAACGTTATGTCGACTACCTCGCCCTTAAAGAGTTTGGGTGGCCTTTCAGACAGGTTGTACACATTCGTGAGGGGTACGCCCCTTGCTTCCCGGGCATAATTTTTCTGGGCGTTCCTGCTAGTACCCCCGATATACGGTCCGCCAATTATAGTGCGGATACTGTTGGCTCTTGTAAGGCGTTCAGGATTCAGCTTTTCAGTTTCTTTGTGAATTCTGTCATTCTTGTCTCCTTTGGCTTCTGGAGCTACGAACTCGGTGAGGTAACCCCTTCTTATAAGGTCTTCAATGTGGTCCTTCAAATGACGACATTCTGCCGTTTCATGTCCATTGGCATCGTGAAAAGCATAATACCGTCCTTCATTTTTATTCCCTGGGGGCCCATTTCTTACTGGCTTCCTAAACATTCCTGCCTTGTTCCCTACTTCATACACCTATTCAATGGAAGCCGTGAGCGGGGTGTACTCGGTATACCTGCCTGAACCCTGAGAGTCCTTCCTAGTGGGATATTTGTAATTTACTGTCCTTCCTGTATTGGTTGCATTCACCGTTATAGGAGCTGTCTTTTCATCACGATGGGTGTTTCTGGTAGTGGAGCTTCCACCATAGGAGGTTCGTTTGTGGTACCCCTATCTTTCGGGCTGTATGACCTACGCCTCTTGCTCCTGCTCCATTCCCTTGAACTTCGACTTTTCTCAAGTTTAGCCATTGACTCTTCAACCACCTTGTGAGTTTCTGCTTTGGCGTAGAAATCTGCCAAAGTCTTGGGCTCCGCCCCTTGTAGCTCTTTCCAGAAATCAGTGCCTGGGCGTACGCCCGCAATCAAGAAATTCTTATAGGTTTCATTTGTGGTCTTCCTCACCTTAGGAACCTCTGCATTAAACCGTTTGAAATATTCAGTGAGGGTTTCATTCCTTTCCTGCTTGATGTTCGCCAAAGTGTTAGCTGGGGGTGCGAACGCAACTGAAGCCCAAAATTGTGTCACGAACATTTCACTCATTTGCCTCCAAGATTGGACAGAGTTTGGCCGTAGCCTCTTGAACCATTGATGAGCACTGTCTCTTAGTGTAGCAGCCAATAAGCGACACTTCGTTAGGTCTTTCACCTGGTATACTTCCATTTCCGTATCAAATCGGCTGAGATATTCCACTGGATCAGTGGTTCCACTGAATTTTAGGTCTCCCACCCCCCGGTATTTTGGTGGGAGTGGCGAATCCCTCACCCTCTTGGTAAAGGGTGAAGCCACTGTCAAGCCTTCCAGTGATTGCTTTTCCACCTTTAACTTCCTTAATGCTTCACGCAGATCCTTTACCTTGTAATGTTCATTTTCTTCATCTGTGAACTTGCTGCCATCATCACTAGAAATTTCATTTAACTCATGGCCATCATCATTATTTTTGGGGTTATGCCGAGAACTATAGCTTCGCTCAGCTTCAACCCCTTTGGATGGCCTAACGGACTTGGAAACAGATTTATCCTTTCTATGACTCTGAGACCCTTGTGATTTTGCTTCTAGGGCTTTCCTGGTTTGTTTTTCCTTCTTCCCATAAAGTTTGTGACGCAGGTCCTTGGTGTCCACCTTGTTACCCAACCTGTCAAAGACACTCAGGCTACGGGTGGGTGAACCCCGTGACTGTCGTACCTCTTCTTCTCCTTCAGTCCAATCTGGATCTGTCTGGTCAGTCTCCACATCAGAGAATCCCCTGTGTGAGGCTTCTTTTTTCGACCCCCCATCACTGTCAAAATCCAACCGAACAGGTGTGACCACCTTCTTTTTAGTCTTTCGATCCATGGAACCATGCTTTTGCTTCCATTTCTTTAGCTTTTCAGATTTCTTTTCCAAAGTAGCAATTTTCTTCTTCATCTTCTTAATCTTATCCTTTAACTCCTGATTCGTTTTCTCCTCGTCCCACTCCTCATCATCACCACTTCGTCCACCTTCCGGTGTGTAATCATCACCAGATTTCCGAGACATCTCTTCCCTCAAGAGATAAAGCCAGCCCCTCCTTCTAGCGCCACAAATGTTGTGAGGGAAAAATGGTACAACACTTCAATACGAGAATTACAAGAATAATCCAAGAAAAACCAATAATAATGATTAAATAAATCGATTTTACAAGCCCAAAAACCCTAGTTTCATGAACCCTAGTTCGAGAGGTGGAAAAGTGATTTAATGGACTGTATTTGCAAGTACTCCAAGCTATATTGATCGAATATGACCTATTCAATCAAAAACCAGCAGCTAGGAGCAAGTGTTAGAGGTGTATATGTGTATCCAACCTTGCAAATTGCCTACATACTCTTATATTTATAAGAGATCAAGTCCTCATGTAGTTCTTTATGATTATCCTCCCCGATTTGATGAGCCTCATCCCGCATACCAGACCTCCTCTGATTGTTTATCCATCCTCCCATGATTATCCAGCCGTTATTCCATGATTAATCCTTTTTTTTCTCATATATCTATATATATACACACATATATACATATTCCATGTATATATGATGTTGATCCATGATAACCACTCCTGATATATCGTTCCTATCGTTTAGGAGTTATCTTCTGGGTTGTTAGGACGTCCCTCATCCGTTTTTCCGTGTTTTAAGGAGCCCCGCTACTGCTGGTGCAATTTCTGGGAACTGTCAGGGTTCACGCGGTTGAACCCCTGCTCGATCGCCTGCCACCCAGTTGAACCCCTATCCAGCTTCAGCACAGCACTACCCTTATCCAGGGTTCACATACTTACACCCCTACATGAACATATCCCAAACCAACTATCAGAATCCTTATTTTCAGTCTATTCATAAGGCATAGTGGGCCAAAACATCCGTACATAGCCCAACCTATCCTTTCATATCCCGATTATTCGAACCCGTAACCTTAATGGGCCTTAAACCAAGCCCAAGGCGAATTTTAGGCACAACAGTAAACATAGGCATATATCTCATATATAAAAATAAATAAACAAGTAGACATGCAAGCATATCATGTCACACATTGATATAATGATGTATGGATTTATTATAGCATTTAAAAGCAATTTAAAACAATTAAAATATGCTTTAAAACACTTCCGGTAATATTAATATTTCAGAAATATTATATAAAAAATATTTGACCACTTCAATAGATCCGTCTCGGAAAAACGAATCCAACGATATATTGCACGCCCAAAACGGAGTTACGAAACTCCCAGAAAATCAAATTTAATGTGGAAAGCAGGCTGTAACGCATTTACGGAATGCGTTACATGTATTTAATTCAATTAAATTCTGTAACGCATGCTGCTCCTGCGCGAAAACCCTGTCACTCATTTCACAAACGCGTGACAACCCTTCCCCGCGTGCACCACACGTGCCCGACAACAACTGAACAGCTTTCAGTTTTTTTTTTGTTTCCTATCTGACCGTTGCAGTCTTGTCTATCTCTTTATCAGCCGAAACCAAAAAAGAAACGCCCGATGCTTTTATAACTGTTGCCACACTAACTCCACATTTAGTAATAATAACTTTTATTATTATTATTATAATTTTAATATAAATTAATTAACAATTAATCAATTAATTAATATAAAATTACAAGAATCTGATTTCTCAAATAAGGCAGTAGCAAAAAATTACCACGTAGTTATGGGGCCTTGTGCAATTTTAATTTCATATTATTCACATGCATGATTATTTTATGAATTTTAATTAAAACAATTTTTAAAAATTCATAAAAAAAAATCTATACATCATAAAATTATGGAAAAAATATCTAGATGATCCGCAACACTTGTAGAACCCAGATCCGTGGTCAAAATCTCATGCAAATATTACTCCGAATTAATTCATAATTAAATCTAAATAACCTTGCAAAAATCATAATAAATCCATACATGTATAAAAAAAATCTGAAATTTTTTATATTAATCTCTATATGCAGAACCTGGCTCTGATGCCATTGAAGGAATTTACCACTACGCCATAAACGCACATACGCAACCCCCATTTTCAGTTGCGTAAGGCCTGAAAAGCGTTGCATAAGGTCTTACGCAACGCTTTTGGGGCGTTACCAATACTGGCGTTGCGTAAACCCCTAACGCAACGCTTTTCCAAGCTATTGTAACACTTCAAAAAGCATTGCATAAGAGGCCTTATGCAACACCAAAAGCATGCAAACGCAACACTTCCTGGGGTTGCATAAGATGTTTCAGCCATCTCAGCATGCTGACATGGAAGCAAGGTGCCACGTCAGCATGCTGACATGTAAGCAAGGTGCCACGTCAGCATGCTGACATGTCACTAGTGGGGCCCACAAGTGCCACGTCACAAATGGGGGGTATGCCACGTCAGCAGTAGGGCCAACCAAGGTGCCACGTCATCACTAGGGCCCACATGACACATCAACAGTAGGTCCCACATGCCACGCCATCAGTGGGGCCCACCAAGGTGCCACGTCAGCAATAGGGCCCACATGCCACGTCAGCACTAGGTAACACTATCTAACGCAACGCTATTTGAGTCTTATGCAACGCTAATTTTTTTTTAAGCAACACTAAATATACCATAATGCAACATCATATATAGTCAAATGCAACACTTTTTTACAAAAAAATTGAAATGGCTGAGCAGTTTATACATAAAATAATCTGGTCCAAACCAAGCCAACTACTGGTCCAAACCAACCACAAGGCAATGATGCGGCCAACAAAAATACTTCACAGTTTACAAAAATACCAAGTTCTAATACTAGCTAGTTAAAGCTACAAAAATTACTAAGTGGAGCCATAAAAATCCTTCAATTCTATTATTAATTTGCTCCATTGTATCTCCCATGGTCGCAAGCTCTCTCCAACCTCTGTCTCCACGCATCATCTCATCCATTCTGCATTGTGATGCAGCCTGTAGGTTAAAAGATTGAAGTATAGATTGACATGGATTAATATGATAGCCAACTTACATTAAGTCCAGCATTTTTCACGAGTTCTCTAACTTCATGATTTCGTCCCTCGTGAACCTGCAGAATTATAGGACCAAATCAGTAAAAAAAAATAGTTATTCTTAACCTTCACTTATAAAATATAATGCAAATGCACACGCAAAAAATCGTGTCCACGAAACTGTTTCAGTTAATATTACATCACCAAGTTCATGGAAAGCAGTCAACAGAAGCTTAAGAACAATTGGAATACAACAATGATAACTAAAAAACTCCACTGAGCCAATATCCATACACGCACTAAATCCCCACATGCATATTAATTAAAACAAGCAGCACATAAACAGAAACAGAATTTTGACCAACCACATATCAAGATTTGTTCACTTCACTGCATGATTTTATTTATGTTCCAAGGGGTTATTGAACATTTCCGGGTACACATACAGACATACTGCTAAACGTAAAACATATGTGCAATTAAGTTGCTGAACAGAACATACATATACATGCCCGCATACATATTAATTAAAACAAATAGCACATAAATACAAATGGAATTTTGACCGACCATATATCAAGATTTGTTCACTTCATTACATGCAGTTGGTTTTATAGATGTTCCACAGGGTTACTGTATGTTTCCGGGAACACGTACTTCTAAACATAAAAATATATGTGCAATTCAGTTGCTGAACATAACATGTCTCCAATTCAACTTCACGAAACATGTCTGCACATTTATAAGAGAACCAAATGAGCTGATGCCAAAGTAAAGATTTAATTGAAGTGAATCTTCAGTTCAGCAAAAAAAATGTCATCACTAGACATTTTTTGCAGCGAATTTTACAGAAAATTGAGAGTTAATAATTTTTGAACAAAGGGAGGTAAAGAAAACAAAACTTACCTGCAATCTCAAGCAGCGAAACTAAGTTTTAAAAAAGCATAGACAATTTAAAATAAAGCTAGAGAATGAATGCTAACCACAGTGGCTCATGGATCTATATATTACAACCAGTAAAATAATTCAGAGAGCACAAGTTGCAGTTGTTTGGTGCTCAATACTTACCTAATTCAGATTTGAACTCTCGCTCTGCTTTTGATAATGGTTTCTTGTGAACCCCTGGTAACTTTCTCAAGCTCTGTATGCGCTCTTCTAGAAGATTATGACGCTGGACAACACGACCAGTTCGCTCATCTAATTTTCCCTGTTTCTCCTCCACCTTCGAAAGCCTCTGATGTGCCTCACGTAAACGTGCATGCTGATCATCTATAATTTTCTTAAGTTGCGGTCCATGACGTTCAAGCTCAAACCACACCTGGCAAAACAAGAAAAAAGTTTGTTTTTCTTTCTCAGTGAAAAGATAAGAGAAAAAATAATATCATAGCTATCATTATGTGCATTTGGTAAAAATATTTTGTTTTTGAATATCAGCTCTTTGAAAAATAAAGCATGACTATCATCATTTAAAGTTATATTTTTAGAGAATCGATTAACAATAACCTCATGAAAACATAAACTAGAAATACACTACGTCATATAATAATACGGGCTGACAAGGTCCAAAAGAATTTCCATTAAACTTTTAATCTACTTTAAGCACACATGAGGATAAATATATGGATTTTAGGTTTGGAAAGGGGCTGTGTACACACTACACACTACTGGGTATTGAAACAAGAGAAGCGGCCAGGATTTTAGGGTTTTATAATTATATGGACTGAGTATTGAAATTGGGCTGGGCTGGGCCAACTAAATTAGAGCTGGATTGGACTTGTTTGATTTGGTCGATTTTGACCAAAATAATTGGAAAAATACTTATATTTATGTGAAAAATATTTTTTAATAATATATTAGAGATATTATATTATAAATTATATATTCTGAAAAGTAAATATATATATATACATATATATTTATTCATTTATAAATATATTTATAAATTTTCGGATATCGGATATTTCGGATACGGATGTGCCTATATCAATATATATCTAATATAATGATATTCCCCAAGTATCAGAAAATAAAAAATTAATTTGATTGGAGATCTTAGTAGATCACTACTATTTTCAATATGACTCGTAACTAGTGCTTTGTTACGGATTATTATTTCTATTTTTAAAAAAATATTTTTGAACGATCCAACCGTACGGATGTCAATATATATCTAATATAATGATATTCCCCAAGTTTCAGAAAATAAAAAATTAATTTGATTGGAGATCTTACTAGATCACTATTATTTTCAATATGACTCGTAACTAGTGCTTTGTTACGGATTATTGTTTCTATTTTTTAAAAAATACTTTTGAACGATCCAACCGTACGGATATCAATATATATGTAATATAATGATATTCCCCAAGTTTCAGAAAATAAAAAATTAATTTGATTGGAGATCTTACTAGATCACTATTATTTTCAATATGACTCGTAACTAGTGCTTTGTTACGGATTATTGTTTCTATTTTTTAAAAAATACTTTTGAACGATCCAACCATACGGATATCAATATATATGTAATATAATGATATTCCCCAAGTTTCAGAAAATAAAAAATTAATTTGATTGGAGATCTTAGAAGATCACTACTATTTTCAATATGACTCGTAACTAGTGCTTTGTTACGGATTATTGTTTCTATTTTTAAAAAAATAAATAAATATCTAATGCAACACTTCAAACAGCAAATGCAACACTACTGATACCTAATGCAACACTTATGCCACGTCAACAAATGCCACGTCAGCATTAGTGGGTCCCCTTCTGCCACGTCAGCAATTATGGGTCCCATAATTGCCACGTCAGCATGATGGACCTCCTGCCACGTCACCCTTATGGGTCCCACACTACCACGTCAACAGTGGTGGGTCCCACATCTGCCACGTCATATTTTTTTAAAAAAATATAAATTTATCTAATGCAACACTTCAAACAGCAAATGCAACACTACAGGTATCTAATGCAACGCTTTCTGCCACGTCAGCAATGCCACGTCAGCAAAGGTTGGCCCCACTTCTACCACGTCAACAATTGTGGGTCCCACAATTGCCACATCAGCATGATGGGCCTCCTGCCACGTCACCCTTGTGGGTCCCCCAATGCCATGTCACCAGTTGTGGGGCCCACATCTGCCACGTCATATTTTTTTAAAAAAATATGAATATATCTAATGCAACACTTCAAAGAGCAAACGCAACACTACTGGTATCTAATGCAACGTTTTTTGCCACGTCAGCAAATGCCACGTCAACAAAGGTGGGCCCCACTTCTGCCACGTCAGCACATGTGGGTCCCACTCCTGCCACGTCATCATTTATTAAAATAAAAAATTATCTAACGCAACGCCATCAGTTAGTGTTGCATAATGTGAAACACTGTGGGTAATACGCAACGCTAATCTATATCTAACGCAACACTAATTCAGCTCAGTTGCAAAAGACCCAAAACTTCTATCTAACGAAACGCTTTCTGTGCAATGCTTTGTAAAAAGGGTTGCGTATGCTCACTTATGGCGTAGTGTACGGACGAGCGGAAGCGTGATATAACAATTATTCCATAAAAACCATGTATCGCACATATAGAAAATCATATAAAAATGAAAGACCGGAGGAATTGAAACCTTACCTTGAAAAATCGAAGCTTTAAAGGATTGGTTGCTAGCAGTTGCTCCTCAGAGTGTGAAGCACTCTACCGGTATCCACCAAGAATAATCTTCGATGAAGCTTTTATAAAACAAGCTTTTATAAAAATGGTGCCTTGATCTTTTTGAGAGAGAGAGAGAAAGAAAATGGAGGCTACTAGGGTTTTCACAAAACCACAATACATACTAAAACACCTCTCATCTCTTTCTTTATATAGGGCTCATGTAGGTTTAGTATAATTAATATATCATGTATATATTAATATATATAAATCCCACAAATTGTTTAAATATTAATTAAACTATTTTAATCATTATTAAAAACAACTTGCTCTCTCAAAATACCTTCATCAATAAATTAATCTTTTTATGGTGTGACCCTGTAGGTTCAATATTAAGCCGGTAGTAGAAATAAATAATAATAAACTTTTTATTTATTATTTATATGAATTCTAAAATTCATTAAATATAATTAACTGATTAATTATATTTATTCTACATCGTGAGTGATGCTTCTCAACATATCGCGACTATCCGGATAATATGAATTCACTACTTAGAATACCAAGAACCTGTCAGTGCTAGTTACCGTACAATCAATTCCTTCTACCCTGCAATATCCCGATTAAATACAAGGCATGAAACTCGTGTCAAGCCTATCAAATTTAATCATATGATTCTTATTCATAATGTAAAGTTCATATTAATGCAAATTAGAAACTCCTTTCTAATTTCATACACTCTGGCCAGAGATTCCAGAACTCGCATACTAAGAATAACATAGGACATTCACTTCTTTACTAGAAGGGGTAGATCCTTTATTGACCATTAACTATCTCCATACATAAATCCCTATGCGCAGAATAGACCTAATGAATGTCCTTGAGACTAAGGACTAAACCAAAGCACAGTTCATTATATACAAGATTACTCTAACGATCTCAAGTCTAAGGACACTTGTACAACTATCACTCAGTGAATAACTATCGACACGTGAGTAAACTCTATTAGTTGTTCAACTTATCGAGTCATGTTCAGTGAACTTATTCTCTAATAAGCACCTACATATTGGCTATAGTGTCACCACACAAATGCCTATGAGAACAGACATCCTCCTGAAAGGAGCAAGCATAGTATGTACCAATCTTTGCGGATTCACTAACTTCCGATTAGTTATCCTATGATCAGGAACTGTTTAAGTCTAGAGTTATCATCTTCTAGATCTCACTATTATAATCTCATTATAATTCTAGAAGCTTTACTTTAAACCATGGAATATCTTATTTAAAACACTTTAAATAGATAAAGCTCGTAATAAAACCAAAACAAGTCTTTTATTAATATTAATGAAATCAAATAAGAATACAAGAAAGTTCTTCCTAACTCATCATACATGATTGGATTTAGGACAAACACTTTCAGTTAGTTGTATGCCACTAAATATTAAATTAAATTAATTAATATTAAATATTAAATATTAATTTAATTTATTAATAAATTTATATATTTCTCTTATATTATGAGATCTCTGTACTTTTAAGGTAGTTGATTAAAATATTAATATTAATAAGTAATTTAATTTAATACTGAAGTTATATATTACTTTTATATTATGAGATCTTTATACTTTTAAGGTAGTCAACATATATTATAATCAATTATAAATAATTTAAATAATAATGTTAAATATTAATTTAATTTAATGATGAAGTTAATTTAATCAAGGATATAATATTATATACAACTTGAACTCCATTAACGATGATTTAAAAAGTATCTATAAAGATTACTAATAGATACAAATAATAATATAGCAACTCTTATATTACCCACCACTATATTTTTAAGGTGATTAATTAAGTGATTAACATATATTATAATCAATTACAAACAAGGGATCATGTTTGAAGAATCCTTAAATAAAAAACCTAAGAACTTTTACATATATTTTATATTCATAAATATTTATAAGCGGTATATCCTTTGAGAATTCTTGAACCATAATAATATATTCTTAAACAAAAAATCTAAGAACTCTTATATATATTTCATAATAGTTAATATTTTATAAGGGGATCATGAATCATGATCCTTGGAGAATCTTTAAACGGAGAACCTAAGAACTCTTACATATATTTCATAATTATATATATATATATATATATATATATATATATATATATATATATATATATATATATATATATATACATATATATAAATATATATATGGTCTTGTTCTAACAGAAACTAACTTAGAATAGAAACTAGAAACTAAATCTAAATTAAATATTTCAAGTTAATCTAATGACCAAATTAGGGGTACCCAATTACAAAAAAAAATTAAAATTATTGGTTCTATTCAACAAAAAAAATAAAATAAAAATAAATTACTGTTCACGTGATGACGTGGCACGTGAACAGTAACTTTTTTTTATTTATATTTTTGTTGAATAGAACCAAGAATTTTTTAAGTTTTTTGTGAAGGTGCCCCTAGCGAGGCCATTAAAATAAATGAAATATAATTTATTTAGTGTAGGTTTCTAGTTTCTATTCTAAGGTTGGTATTTATTTGAACGCTAGCCAATATATATATATATATATATATATATATATATATATATATATATATATATATATATATATATATATATATATATAGTTGCATTCCATCAAGAACACCTTATATAAAGAACAATAAAGAACACCTTTCAAAAATAAAATAAAATTCGGATGAACAGTACCCTGATAACGTGGCATGCCACGTCAGCATCTGCCGCGTAATGTAGACATGGCAATTTTGGCATCCGGTTCTCTTTTAGTTTTTGGTTCTTTCTTGATCGAGATCCTACAATTATTATAATTAAATTACGATCAACCGCAACATGGGTTTTTTTTTTAAAAATATTAGTATCAAAGTAAGTAATGTTATTAAATTATTTAATCGAATAAAAAGATAATTAATTTGATTTTAATTTTTTTTAATGATAATTGATCACGAAATCTTTGTCTAATTCTATCTAAAAATGATAGCATTAAATTATTAACTAGAAAATAATCTATAAATTTAATCAATTTATTATTTATGTACACATGTACTGATCATATGTGCCGCGTGCATTTTAAGTAGTGTGGTACTGACAGAATGCATGCAAAGAAAGAACCATCAAAAGCGAAGTAGCTAATGCACGATAATGACCAAAATCGAATTACATTCCCTTCTTTTCGAACACTTTTGCACGACCTTTCTTCCTTAGCTTTTCGGGCTGTACCCATGGGCGGCCCTGAGGCTGCCACGACCGCTGGGCCCAATCCAATAAAGCCTTTGGGCTCATTACCATTGGATTTATTGAAGCCCATCCTATCAGTCCAACCGAAGTCGATAATGAAACAGTCGACCGTTGTTAGTGTAACGCCTTAAACATTCATTACCCTCCATAACTGAGAATCAAGAGAATCAACAACGGTATACTCCTGGACACACTATAAATAGACTCAATTGTCAGGTGATAAAGGACAATCACACACTCTGAAATACATTGGTTTACATTGACTTTACGTTTACGTTTCCACTACAGTTTACTGATTCTCACACCGGAGGTGAATCGGGGGGTAATTCCCTCGCATTCTTCTCCTTGCAGGAGCTACTGAAGCTTGTTCTTGGCATACCGAAGGTTGGTGTGACCGAGGCATAATCTGAGCCCTGATATTTGGCGCCGTCAGTGGGAACGTATAAGCTTCTTTTTGTGAACCATGTTGCCAGAGGATTCCGAAAATCTCAATACAGAGAGTCCCACTTCCGAAGAATTAAGGCAACAGAAAGAGAAAGAAAAGGCCGTTGAAGCGAAAGGATCTCAAGGAGCAAAGAAACGGGCCTTGAAAAAGAAGGCCGATGAGTTAAGATTAGAGGCCATGAAACTCCGGCACGAAGAGATTGAGCTAGAAGAAAAGCTAGCACGAGAAGCCCTTCAAGCTGGGGAAGAAGAGCCCGTGAGCGAACCTCAGAGAACCACTTCCAAAAGCCGAAGAGAAAAAAGGTCCCGACCTCACCAAGGAGAGTCTTCAGAATCCGACACATATTCCTCTCACCCGTCTCAAGATCCTTCCGACTTAGAGGAAGAAGAAACAGGCTCTCAATGGAAAGACAGGCTTCGAAGAATGGAAAAATGTATGTTCGGAGATCAGAAGAGGACGCGCCGGGAACCCATCGTGACTGAAGAAATCGAGCAGTATAGGCCACCCCCAGGTCATCAATTCCCCAAAATGACCGAATTTAATGGTAAGGGAGACCTAGAAGAGCACTGTGAAAAGTATGAAAGTCTGATGACAGGAATGGGCCATGATGATATTATGCTCTACAAAATGTTTAAAACTTATTTGAAGGGTTCCGCCTCCTTATGGTATCGATCGATGAGACCTAGATCCATACCTTCTTACGATCGGCTAAAAAGCAAGTTCCTGAGGCATTACTCCCATCTTTGCCGAAGAGAGAAGGATACCGAATTGCTCATCCATTGTCGCCAACGATACGATGAGGAGTTAGGTGACTACCTAGCTCGTTTTAAAGAAGAGGCTGGCATGGTAACCAACCTGGATAAAGTCAAGGCAGCAGGATTTTTGACGGCTGGCCTCGACTCAGTTAAAGGGAGAAAGCTTCGGTCGTCCTTATATGATGTTCCCCCAAAGTCTCTGAATGACATCTATATCTGAGGAGAGAGTATCAGAAGGAAAATGGAGTCTATCGACGGTTACAAAGAATCGTCCAAAGACAGCCGAAGAAAGAGCAGTCAGGGGAAGAACGACCGAAGGAAAGATGACAAGCGAGATAATGATCGAAGGAATGATAGAAGAAATGAATCGAAGAGAGACAGGGAGCCAATGGTGTTTACTCCGCTAAACACTACCATCTCTAAAATCCTAAACGAAATCAAAGGTAGGCCTGATTTCCGAAGGCCATCAAAGCTGAAGGTACCTAATCATAAGAAGAACGGGAATAAGTATTGCGATTACCACCAAGACAAAGGCCACAACACAGATGAATGTTTTCATCTGAAGAGATTGATTGAAAGAATGGTAAAAACAAGCGACCTAAATTAATTTGTTAAAGATTTAAGGGACCGCTTAGAACCAAAGAGGAATGACTCAGGCCCGAAAGAGGCCAGAAACCGGAACGAAGAGGAGGACAACCCTAGGCAAAGGGAGAGACGAAGCCCCTCGATATAGAGGGGAAGTAAGGACAATCATGGGGGGTACGGTTCTGGATCGTTGTAGCAAAACGGCCAAAAAGAGGTATGCCCGACAAGTATACAATCTGTATCGACATACTGCGCAGGGCAAACTGCCGCAGCCCATCATGTTCACTGAAGAAGACTACGAAGATGTCATTTGGCCGCATGAAGACCCTTTGGTGGTTAATTCGTTCATCGGATAGAACAAAGTATGGAAGGTCCTAATAGACGGTGGGTAGTTCGGTCAACATTTTGTACCACTGGACTTATGAAAAAATGAATCTAGGGGGAGAACAGCTGGAATCTTGGAACGAACCCCCACTCTACGGCTTTGGTAATTCATCGGTTCCGATCGAGGGGACGATCGTATTGTCCCTAATTTTGGGTAAACCTCCCTACACTATGGAAAAGCAAGTGAAATTTTATGTCGTCTGAATGGATAGCCCGTACAATGGCATCCTCGGGTGCCCAACTTTAACAGCTTTCTAAGCTATAGCTTCGATTCCACATTTGAAGTTAAAGTTCCCTACCGATCATGGCAGCGGTGAAATGAAAGGAGATCAAAAGGCAACCAGGATCATTATGCTAGAAGATCTAGACAGATCCGAAGAAGAAGGGAAGAAGAAAAGATGTATTAACGATCAATCCGGAAGCATTCACCACACTATGAACATTGAGCTAGAAAAGTTTGGGGGCAATCTCTCAAATCCAATAGCCAAACCAGCGGTGGAGACCGAAGAGGTCGAATTATATGCAGGCATCTCTGGTCGAATGATCCGCATCGGGAGAAACATGAACGAAGATTTGAAACCAAAGGTGATTGCTGTTGATAAGTGCATATTTTTGCATATTTTTATAACCTATTTATTGCTTGAATTTGTATTTTAATTTGTTGCATTTCAGGAAATTTGAAGATAAATAAAGAAATGGCAAAATAAAAGAATAAAGAGCAAGGAAGGGCCAAAAAGAGAAGAAAATGACCAAAATGCAAAAAGGCAA
Source organism: Kitagawia praeruptora (assembly GCA_037693485.1). Classification (NCBI taxonomy): domain Eukaryota; kingdom Viridiplantae; phylum Streptophyta; class Magnoliopsida; order Apiales; family Apiaceae; genus Kitagawia; species Kitagawia praeruptora. The sequence goes on along the minus strand of CM075352.1, from coordinate 98,376,142 downwards.
AAGAATTAGGAGTTTGGTGAAAAAAGGAAAGCTTAAGGAGTCCGATTCCAGACCCTCAGTAGACCGCAGCTCGGAACATAAGAATTTAATTTTTGGTTATAAATATTTTATTTAAATTAGAAAATTATATTTATAAATATCTAATAATATTAGGTATTTATTTTTATAATTTCTGAATTAAATTAATTATTTATTAATTAAAGATTATAAGCTGTGCGGGTTAAAAAGCATGTCTGCAGAGCCCATCTTACAAGTCAAAGCCGCCGGTCTTATTTTCAGCAGGGAATCTTGAAAAAATGGTGCAGTTGGTTTTCCTAGTTGACAAGCTTTCAATAAATTTTATTTAATTATGTACATGGTGTGCTAATTCTTCCTATAAATAGGAAGTAAGTTTCATAAGAAAATTCATTAGAGATTAGACTTAGATTTAGGATTAGAACAGCCATTAGTATTAGGATTCTTTTAAATTTATAGTTGTAATTTTTATTTGCAGCTCTCATAAACATTTTAAATTTTTAGTACTTATTTTCTCGTTTTAATCGTTTAATTAGAAACCCAGTAGATTTATTCTATGCTTTAGTTATACCACATAAATCAAAAGCCCAGCTCCTTGCTTATTCCTCTTCATCTGCGTCAAGTTCAACAACCACTCCCCTATCTCTCTCCATTCCTCTGTTCTCGTTTAAATCGCATGCTGCAAAACCCATCCCCCATTCCCTTCTTCTTCGAACAATTGCGCAAAACCCATCCCCCATTCCCTTCTTCTTCGAACAATCGCATACTGCGCAGGGCAAACTGCCGCAGCCCATCATGTTCACTGAAGAAGACTACGAAGATGTCATTTGGCCGCATGAAGACCCTTTGGTGGTTAATTCGTTCATCGGATAGAACAAAGTATGGAAGGTCCTAATAGACGGTGGGTAGTTCGGTCAACATTTTGTACCACTGGACTTATGAAAAAATGAATCTAGGGGGAGAACAGCTGGAATCTTGGAACGAACCCCCACTCTACGGCTTTGGTAATTCATCGGTTCCGATCGAGGGGACGATCGTATTGTCCCTAATTTTGGGTAAACCTCCCTACACTATGGAAAAGCAAGTGAAATTTTATGTCGTCTGAATGGATAGCCCGTACAATGGCATCCTCGGGTGCCCAACTTTAACAGCTTTCTAAGCTATAGCTTCGATTCCACATTTGAAGTTAAAGTTCCCTACCGATCATGGCAGCGGTGAAATGAAAGGAGATCAAAAGGTAACCAGGATCATTATGCTAGAAGATCTAGACAGATCCGAAGAAGAAGGGAAGAAGAAAAGATGTATTAACGATCAATCCGGAAGCATTCACCACACTATGAACATTGAGCTAGAAAAGTTTGGGGGCAATCTCTCAAATCCAATAGCCAAACCAGCGGTGGAGACCGAAGAGGTCGAATTATATGCAGGCATCTCTGGTCGAATGATCCGCATCGGGAGAAACATGAACGAAGATTTGAAACCAAAGGTGATTGCTGTTGATAAGTGCATATTTTTGCATATTTTTATAACCTATTTATTGCTTGAATTTGTATTTTAATTTGTTGCATTTCAGGAAATTTGAAGATAAATAAAGAAATGGCAAAATAAAAGAATAAAGAGCAAGGAAGGGCCAAAAAGAGAAGAAAATGACCAAAATGCAAAAAGGCAAAAGAATTAGGAGTTTGGTGAAAAAAGGAAAGCTTAAGGAGTCCGATTCCAGACCCTTAGTAGACCGCAGCTCGGAACATAAGAATTTAATTTTTGGTTATAAATATTTTATTTAAATTAGAAAATTATATTTATAAATATCTAATAATATTAGGTATTTATTTTTATAATTTCTGAATTAAATTAATTATTTATTAATTAAAGATTATAAGCTGTGCGGGTTAAAAAGCATGTCTGCAGAGCCCATCTTACAAGTCAAAGCCGCCGGTCTTATTTTCAGCAGGGAATCTTGAAAAAATGGTGCAGTTGGTTTTCCTAGTTGACAAGCTTTCAATAAATTTTATTTAATTATGTACATGGTGTGCTAATTCTTCCTATAAATAGGAAGTAAGTTTCATAAGAAAATTCATTAGAGATTAGACTTAGATTTAGGATTAGAACAGCCATTAGTATTAGGATTCTTTTAAATTTATAGTTGTAATTTTTATTTGCAGCTCTCATAAACATTTTAAATTTTTAGTACTTATTTTCTCGTTTTAATCGTTTAATTAGAAACCCAGTAGATTTATTCTATGCTTTAGTTATACCACATAAATCAAAAGCCCAGCTCCTTGCTTATTCCTCTTCATCTGCGTCAAGTTCAACAACCACTCCCCTATCTCTCTCCATTCCTCTGTTCTCGTTTAAATCGCATGCTGCAAAACCCATCCCCCATTCCCTTCTTCTTCGAACAATTGCGCAAAACCCCTGCTTTGTTTTCTTTTCTAGTTTTTAGTTTGTTAAGTTTTTATTTCCAGTTGTATTCCGAATTTTGTGATGTTTGTTGCAGTTCGTTTGTACTGAGTAAACTGAGTTCGCAAGTTGAGTCCACTTTTGTATTTTGATTGTTGAGTTGTGTAATCTACTAGCCGAGATGATTCGTGAATTGTTACTGTTCGCCGAGTGTTAGAGTTTTCGAATTGCTGTGTACCGAGTTTTGAGTTTAATGACTTTTTGCTATGTACTGAGTTCTCGTGCGTGTTCTTAGATAATTTTGTTGAATTGCTATTTCCGAATTTTGCTGGTTGTGCACTGGTTTCTTTAGCTATGCGTTTGGTTGTGTATTTGCGAGTCTCTATGGCTGTTTGTTTCGGGGCCGTTTCTGAGTTTTGTTGATTGAATCAATGTTGCTGGGTATTTCGAGTTAACGAGTTCGTTTTGTTTGGTTTTGAGTTGATGTATGGTTCTGTTTTGTCATGAGTCACTGTGTCCGAGTTTTAATTGTGTGTTGAAGCTTCGTTTTATGATCTTTGCTTTGTGATAATTGCTGTCAAATAATGGTTTGTATGTGTTCTAGTTGTTCGAATTGTTAGAGTGTGCTGCGTTTCTTTGAGTCCTGTTAAGTCGAAGTGATAGAACTGTTTTAGAGCTGCAAGAGTTTCTTTGTTAGCTGTGATTTGATGTCAATGTTAGTGTCTAAATTGCTGTCGAGTGATATTGAGTTGTTTTAATTTCTAGTAGCTGAGTTGCCGAGTCCTGCATTTTCATTTAGTCAGCGAGATGTGTTTTTACTACGTTATTAAGTCCGACCATTGTTTATGAAGTTGTAAAAACTGTTTTACGTTTTGTCACCGTTTTCTGTAAATAAAATTAGTGTAATAAATTAGTTTAAAATAAAAAAATAAATTAATCTTTCTTAATTTAGATTAAATTACCTTTTAGAAATTAATTAGTAAAAATCAAATTTTCCAAAACCCAAATTTTCTAGTTCGATTAAATTAAAGGTTGATGGTCGCGAATAAATTTAGTCCCTGTGGATCGAATCTAAAAATACTAAAACGAGATCGTGCGCTTGCGATTTTATTTGTATTTATTTTAGCACATCAGCTGTAATTCGAGAATACCACGACATATTTGCCTGGGGTCCCGAAGATATGCCCGGACTTGACCCGAGCATTGCCCAACACAGTTTGAATGTGATAGAAGGGGCCAAGCCAGTCAAACAGAAAAAGAGAAACTTCGCCATGGAAAGACAAAAGGTAATTCAGGCAGAGGTAGAAAAGCTTTTGGAAGCCGACTTTATTGAAGAGATCAAATACCCCGAATGGTTAGCCAATGTGGTAGTGGTCAAAAAAGCAAACGGCAAATGGAGGATGTGCGTCGATTACACCGATTTCAATCTCGCCTGCCCGAAAGACCATTATCCGCTTCCCAACATTGACCAACTCATTTATGCTACATCAGGGTACGAAATTCTGAGTTTCCTAGACGCTTTCTCCGGTTACCATCAAATCGCAATGAAATCTGAAGACATCCCCAAAACAGCATTCATCACCCCGAAAGGAACATATGCTTTCATTGTTATGCCTTTCGGCTTGAAGAACGCAGGGGCCACCTTTCAGAAGATGATTAACAAGGTTTTTAAAGATCAGATCGGAAGAAATATGGAGTGTTACGTGGACGACATGATAGTGAAGTCCTTGTTTCGGGATCACGCCGATGACTTGAGAGAGTGCTTCGAGACTCTAAGAAGAAACAACATGCGAATTAACCCGAACAAATGCACATTTGGAGTATTTAGCTGCAAATTTCTGGGTTATATGGTGAGTGCTCGAGGCATTGAAGCAAATCCGGAGAAAATAAGAGCAATAATCGACAAGGAAGCTCCGAAAACAATTCGGGATATTCAGAAACTGACAGGAAGATTGGCTGCCCTAATAAGATTCATCTCCAAATCGACCGATAAAGCTTTACCCTTCTTTGAAGTATTGAAAGGTACGAAGACTTTCTCGTGGGGTCCAGAATGTGAAAAAGCCTTCGAAGATATCAAAGAGTATTTGACAAAGGCTCCGTTGTTAATGAGACCGGATCCACAAGAGACTTTACAACTATACTTGGCTGTGAATGATCGGACGTTGGGGGCCGTCCTAGTCAAGCTACACAATGGAAATCAATATCCAGTTTTCTACGTCAGCCACATGCTAAAAGAAGCAGAAACCAGATACCCAAATGCTTAAAAATTTGCTTATGGGTTGGTCATGGCCTCGAGAAAACTGCGACATTACTTCCAGTGGAGGACGATACAGGTCACGATCGATCAACCTTTGAAAAAAATATTACAGTGACTAGAGGCTTCGAGCAGAGTCGTCGCCTGGGCCATTGAATTGGGAGAATTCGATTTGGAGTACGTACCGAGGACCGTGATAAAATCACAAGCCCTGGCAGGTTTCATAGTGGAGTGTTCGTTCTCTGGTTCCGAAGAGTTGTAAATCGAAGAAAAATTGATCCAAACTCCCGGCAAGTGGAAGTTGTTTGTAAATGGTTCGGTGGCCGGCACTAAATGCGGAGCAGGGCTAATTCTTATAAGTCCTAAAGGTTTCGAGATATGTCAGGCCATCCGATTCACTTTTTCCTTAACCAACAACGAAGCTGAATACGAAGCACTTCTGGATGGGATGAACTTGGCAAAAAACCTAGAAGTCAGACATCTTCGGGCATTCAGCGATTCGATGCTAGTGGTGAAACATTTCTCAGGAGAATATGAACAAAGGGACACCCGAACCAAAGCCTACGCAACCAAGGTAAAAGCAAATTCTCTGTTGTTCAAGTCTTTTTAATTAACCACTGTATCCAGAGAAAACAACAGCCGAGCAGATGCATTATCTAGGCTAGCCTCGGCCGACACCCAGAATCTCACGGGATCAATCTACCTCACTGAGGTCAAAGCGCCCTCCATCAATAAGAAGGTATGTTTCGAGATCCATCAAGGGGTAGATTGGATGACCTCAATTCGACTATTTCTAGAGAAGGGGACACTACCGTTGGAAAAAACCGAGGCTCAGAAAATCAAAATTCGGGCCACCAAGTACACAATTATAGCAGGAAAAATGTATCGAAGATCGGTAACCGAACCACTGCTAAGGTGCCTGGCTCCCGAAGAACAAAAAAAAGCCCTGGAAGCCGTTCACGAAGGAATCTGCGGGGAGCACTTGGCAGGTCGATCCTTGGCCTTCAAAATCCTAAGGCAAGGATTCTTTTGGCCGACCCTACGAGCTGATGCACTGAGTTATGCAAAGAAATGCAGGCAATGTCAGCCCTTCAGCAACATTCCGAAGCAACCACCCGAAGAAATGACTTATGTCTTAAACCCAGTTCCCTTCGCCATGTGGGCCGTGGATATTATGGGAATCCTACCTACTAGTACCAAACAAGCAAAATATTGCATTGTTGCAATCGATTACCTGACTAAGTGGGTAGAAGCACGCCCTTTGTCTTCCATAACCGAAGAAGCTGCCAAGAAATTTATGCTGGAGCAAGTGATCCTCAGATTCGGGATTCCCAAAATTTGTGTATCGGACAATGGGACCCAGTTCATCGGAAAGAAATTCAAGAAGTTTTTAGCCTTCTTCGGGATTCAACAGAAATTCAGCTCAGTCGGTCACCCACAAGGAAATGGGGCAGTGGAAGCCACAAACAGAATCATCTTTGATGGGATAAAAAAGTGGCTCGGAGAAGCCAAAGGGTTATGGGCTGAAGAGTTACCATATGTGTTGTGGGCTTATCGCACCACCCTAAGATCTTCGACCGGAGAAACTCCTTTCAGTCTGGCATATGGCACCGAGGCAATGGTCCCAGTAGAAGTCGGTCTGGAATCATACCGAAGCGAAGTGTTCAACCTCGAAGAAAACGAGTCGGGCCTCCGAGCCAATGTGGACTTGTTGGAAGAGGCCAGAGAAGTGGCACACCTAAGAAATGTCAAGTATCAACAGCAAACTGCTCAATACTATGACTCAGGAGTAAAGAAAAGGTTCTTTAAAGTCGGTGATTTAGTTCTTCGGGAATTAGCAACTTCTATGCCAAGCAAGCAAGGGAAGCTTCAGCCAAACTGGGAAGGGCCCTATGTGATCATCCAAGTCGTTCCACCATGGACTTACAAACTAACTGAACTAGATGGAAGTCCGATCAAAAATACATGGCATGCTTCCCGATTACGCAAATATTATCAGTAAGCTTATGTAAGAAAAATTCAATTTCGATTATCAATAAAGGCTTGATTTTGTTTGGCCCATTTATATTTCTATTGATTGTCTAACCCGAATGGCCGAAGCATTGCTCGGTTGGGAACAAAAAAAACCCCAGAATATGAGTCCCAGTTCGCCCACACGTGGCAATGTCTGAAGAGACTTCGCCCGAAACTTTGAACTTCCGAAAATTATTCAAAGTAAAACTTTGAGTATAGGAACGACCAGCCAGAAAACCTCTAAAGAGGATGGCCAAAATAAAACAATTTTTGAAAATTACTCTAAGTAAAGAAAGCTTCGAGTATAAGAACACCCAGCAAGAAAACTTCTAAGAGGATGGCCAAAAATATAAAAAGTTGTTTAAGCAAAGGGAAATATAAGTTACTTAAAAATCCGAAAATTGCACATGCATAGAAAAAAGAAAAAGTAACTTAAATTCGAATTTTTGCCCAATAAACAAAGTGAAACAAAAAGTGCCCGAAGGCCTTGATTTCATTGATTAAAAAAAGTACAAACTAGCCTAAAAAGGCGAATGAAAAAAAATTACAATAAATCAATGAACTGCACTATCCGGTTCCCCCAGCTGGCTTAGCTCGACCTTTCGGTTTGCCATCCAGCCGAGCAACTCCTCAGTATCGGCCATCATCTTGTCATTCTGCTTCCATAAGGAATCGTTCTCCCGGAGCAGTTCAGCATTCTCGGCCCGAACAGAAGAAATCTTGGACTTCAGCTCCTTGACTTCCTTCTCCAGCAAAGGAATCTGCTTCCCTTGATGATAAAGCAAGAGGTCTTGATCCTTCACCTTCTCGGACACGGAAGCGGCCCAAGGGGTAGCCTGAAAGAAAAAAGAGTGAATTAAAAACCGTGTACAAGACAAAAAGTAATTCAATGAGAAAAATACTCCTTACCAGAATAAGATGCCCCAAAAGATTGGCAGCAGCTTCGGCTGTATCAGCAGCATCATAGAGGGAACGGTCCTTGGGGAGAATAAAGGACTGGGACAGATCCCCAGCAAACTTCTTTGAAGTCGCCGAAGCCGCAGCCCCAAAAGAATCTGACTCCATCACCGCCCAGGAGGGCCGATGAGAGTTTTTATCCGTCTCTTCAACACGGCTCTTCTTCTCCGAAATGCTCGGAGGAACATTTTTCGGGGAAGAAGGAGGAACAGAGGAACCAGCAGTTGGTAGGTTTTTAACACGTCTCTCTGCCGCTCTCCTCCTCATCTCTGATCGACTTGACACTGGAACAAAAATTGTTAATCATAATAATTGCATATCAAAATGATAAGAACTGACATCAGAACACACTTACTGATTATCCGCAAGATGAACTCGAAGAAACAGGAGTTGGACAGAAATTAGAGAAAAGAAGGAGAAATTTTGAGCGAGATAAAAGATAGAATAATGCGTGATTGACAACATATATTTATAAAAGAGATTCACGGCCCCGATGAAGTGCCGCTTGATTAACCTCTGCCTACGATAAAGGCACGTGTCTTCCTAAGGAAAGAGCGGTCAAACTACCATTAAATGGGGGGAAATACTAAGAATCTCCGCATTCAAAAAAAAAAATAAAAAAAGAAAAAAGAGATATTTGTATGAAAAGAGATATTTTCCATGGCACAAGTGACTAAGTCCCAGTTCGCCCAAAAGGTCTTCGGGAGGCAGGATTCGCCCAAAACCGAAAGAGGAAACCTTCGGCCGAACTGCGACTCGGGGACAACACGTGGCAATGTCCGAAGAGACTTCGCCCGAAGAGGCTTAATACTTCAAATGTCCGAAGACTTGGGCCCGAAAAGACTCGAGACGTCAAAACTACAAGGATGAAAAATCCCTAAAAGACTTCGCCCGAAGCACTGAATTTCAAAAAATTACTCCAAGTAAGAGATTTTTCAGTATATTTTGAGTTATCGAGAAATACATACATATTATTTCAGGTATGATTTATTAGCAAGGGAAAAATGACTTGAAAGAAAAGTTATTTAAAGAACAAGTTAATTACGAAAACAAAAAATACGGAAATTCAGCAAATAAAAGCCCGAAGGCATAGTTACATCACAAGCCCGGAGGCATAAGTTCAATACACAAAATACAAATTACATCATTCGAAATCGGGATCGGAGGAAACAATTAGAGGCACATCAGGGATCTCCGGACGAAGGACTGGATCATCTTCGGGGTTGAAAAGGATTTGCTTATAGTCAAGACCTGCCTTGTGAGCAGCCATGACAGCATCATCATATCCTACTGCAAAAAACCTGTCTTCGGATCGGGAGATGGTTTTCCTCGCCTTCTTCAACTCCTTCTTCAGGCTGCGTAGCTCCAACCGATCGACCTCCTTGTCTTCGGCCAGCTTCTGCTTCTCCCCGAGCAAGGTATGATTCCGAAGAATAAGATCACTCTTCTCTTGCTTGAAAAGGCTTTCCTTTCGCTGAGACTCAGCCAGAAGATCCTCCAGCTTCTTTACCTGACCTTCCAAAGGATCAACCTTGTCCTTTAGAGAACCAATCTCTGCGTGGAATCCCCCAATGATGGAAGCTTGATCTTTGACTTTTTCGGTCACTGCAGCAGCCCAAGGAACGGCCCGAAAACACACCACAAAAGGCATCAGAACCGAAACGGATAAACAAAAGGAAAAATATTTGTAAAGGGAACTTACCAAACTAAGGTGCCCCAGCATGTTCTCGCAAGCTTCCACAGTATGAGCTGCATCATAAACCGAACGATCGGCTGGAAGAATGAAGGAACTGCACAAGTCCTGGCATAGTTCTTTAGCAGGCTTCGGAGCAGGAGCATCGAAAGAATCAGTGTCCACCACACCCCAAGAAGGGCGATAAGTCTTCAAAACAGGAATTGAATCATCGGTTCTCCTCTTCTTCTCAGACTTGCCTCCATCCAATATGGGGGAATCCGAAGAGATCACAGTAACAGTGTCTATGGCAGGGATCTCTACTCCTTCGATCTGCATAGGCGTACTCTCTTGCACCAACAGAGCAGCCTCCACTTCTTCAGAATTCGAAGCAACGTGCCCTTAAGAAGTACTCCCAGGGCCACCAGCTAGCAAAGCCTTCCTTTCGGCCGCTCATCTCCTCATATCAGCCGCAGACACTGAAAGAAAAACGATGAAAAGAGGTCAGCTATTAAAAAATATAAGGCGAAGAAATAAAATAAAATTAAAAGTACCCATCATGTTCTTCAGCCAAGCCCCATCTCTAGTAGAAGACAAGGGGATTTTTTTATCAGGAACTATAGGGTTATTAAGCTTTCGATAAAGAAGCTTCTCTTCATCGGAAAGGGCTTTAAGCTGGACCCTATCAGTCTCGACTTCCTTCCACTCCGAAAATCTATGAAGACTAGGACCCGTGACATAGCACCAGTGGTCGTGAGTCTTCTTATTGCCTGAGTTCGTAGCCGCCCAATCGGCGCGACCCACTCTTCGGGTAATGTTATAAAAACCCGGAGACTTGGCCTTTTTTCGAAAATCGTAATGGTGCCAAAAAAGAACCGACAAAGGAGGCACCTCGCGCTGCAGGCATCGGTATTGGAAAACATTCATATGGATGAAGCTATTTGGGTCCAGCTGACCGATCGCTATACCCATATCCCTCAGCAAAACCTTTATAAGGGGCAACAAAGGAAATCGGAGCCCACAAACGAAAGTAGTCTCCGATATACCAGTGGCTATCTCTTCGGATTGATCATTGACTGATATGCCCGGGGTGTCATATATACGATCGGTAGAATCGGGAAGAAAACAGCGATAACCTTCGGGAAAGTCGAATCTAACCCTAAAAGTGTCTAAGTCTTCTTGTTTCAAAATAGACGATTGATTGGCAGCGGCGTATGCAGTGCCATCCTCAAACAGCAAAGCAGGATCATGACCCACTGCATGACCCAAAGGGCCTGTTCCAGGGTTTTCCATCGAATCTGGAAAAAGAAAGGTGAGTCGTTAGTCCAATACTCGGGGACAGAAAGATAAAAGCAAATAAAAAACTATAGGCGAAAGGAAATCCCCGAGTATGAATAGACCAACGACGAATTGAAAAAGACCAAGAAAAGGGGGACCTACAGCGAAAGAAGTTCTTGTACTCAGAATACAGAAAGATAAGTCGAATACTCGAGGAGACTCAACACATTATAAAAAGTAAGTGCATTATCAGAGAGTACTTATAAAAGAAAAACGTATATAGGGAAATATGGTAGAAAAATGGGCTTACTTGTTGAAGAGAGTGATCGACGATGGAAGCTGAAGGTCCGTTGATTGCTCCGAGGTCTCGCACAAAAATAATCCAGACGGCAAATAGAGTAAATGAGATACAAGGACATGAATATATATACAGAAATGAATGGTTGCGATGTATAGACGGTTCAATATCCCTGCCCCAGATGATGACACGTGGAGCACCGTTTGAATAAAAGGGATATAAAGTGAATACATCTGTCGCCTCAAAAGACGCGCCTTCAAGGAAAAGACACCGATCGACTAAGCTCTTCGGATAAGATAGTCTTCGGTCTCATTTCCAAACCGACCGAAGCCCGGGGACATGTCAGGGGGCCCAATATATAAGTATTTGGGGCCCAATCCAATAAAGCCTTTGGGCTCATTACCATTGGATTTATTGAAGCCCATCCGATCAGCCCAACCGAAGTCGCTAATGAAACAGTCGACCGTTGTCAGTGTAACGCCTTAAACATTCACTACCCTCCATAACCGAGAATCAAGAGAATCAACAACGGTATACTCCTGGACACACTATAAATAGACTCAATTATCATGTGATAAAGGACAATCACACGCTCTGAAATACATTGGTTTACACTGGCTTTACGTTTACGTTTCCACTACAGTTTACTAAATCTCACACCGGAAGTGAATCGGGGGGTAATTCCCTCGCATAATCTGACAAGTATATTTGTATAAATGTTTTCGATACTTATTTTTAATAATATAATTCAAAATTTGTACATATCATATATGTGTTTGATTAAAAATTATTATTTCATTAACGTGTTTGTAATGAGATTTTTTTGTGTATTAGTTATTAATTCATATGCTCTTTATTTCGTTACGTGTTTGTTCCGATGTCTAAGTCAACCTCTGTTCCTGATATATAAAATAAAATATATGTTCTTCATTTGTTTGAATTTGTAATTTGAAATTAGAGATGAAAAAGTTATATGCTGCTTTCAATTGAGATCGTACAAAAGGTATTTGTTGTACTTATTTAATCTATAAAGGCTTGTTATTGAAAAAAATTTGGTTTTTTAATTCAATCCCAGAAAAAAAAAGTTATTGAACCGGTTTTTAAATACACTAGCTTTGTTTTTGTTTTGGAAGTTCATATATCTTGTTTCTTGATTTTCAGTTGAAACTATTACACTTTTAAGAATTTATAAACTTTTCACTTTTAGTTTTACAAATTATTTTTAAAAGTCCCTAAATTTTTTCTACACTTGACCTATAAATTTTCAAGACCAGCCCTCGCTGTACCTCATTCTCTTTTCTCTTTATTCGAATTTCGAACTCTGTTAATAAGAATGTATATATCTTCGTTATCACAATTTTATTGCTAAACTGAATTTTAAAAAATGATCAGTTTTGTAATTTAAATTAGTGTTCAAATCAATATTTCGTGTTATCCATTTATTATTCGTGTTTCATTTTTGTTCCAAGTTGATTGAATTAGTTAGAGCGATGCTGGCGGAGAACATAATTTACAAAAGGAAAATGCTAGAGGTACCAAATTAGGTACCAAAAATTGTCACCAAATGACTTATCATTATTGTGATTGGTTATCATTATAATGGGCCCGCCAGGGCCAACCAATTAAAACATCCCAATTTGCCAAATATTTAATGCCATGTTATTTGGTGACAAATTTTGGTATCTAATTTGGTACCTCTAGCACTACTCTTTACAAAAATACAAACTTTAAATAATGTGAAGCGTGAGAATTACGGGAATATTATATAAACACTTTATGAAACCTTGGACAAAGGTTTGTAATCAAGCAGCTATGTATGCCTAGTTGATTTGTAAGAATTGTTAGGTCAAAGTGTTAATCATGATGGAACATCACGTGAGACCCCAGACACGAATGACCGCTACTCCCTCTTGTCCCGATTTGTTTTTCTTGTTTAAAATGTTTGGACTGTTCATAACATGAGACAAATTACTAATTTACGTCTAATCTATAAGACCAAATATAGTCATGAATGATCTTGTTGGATTCGTATTTATGAGTACTTTAATACAGTGAAGTTTTTATATTTAATACTAATACGAAATTCAAAATATTAACGAACAAAAGTGTGCGTTGGCAAACGTGTCCAGTCAAAACAGGAAAAACATTAAGGGATGGAGGGAGTATTTGTTACTCCCTCCCTATCATATTTCTTTTCTTATTTGATGAATTTCACGGGTTTTAAAATAATGGGAAATGAATATTATATTGTTTTTTTATGGTGTAGTGAGTGTTGAATATTGTTTTTAAAGAATAGTGAGTATTGAATATTATATTCTTGGAGTAGTGGGTGGAGTATTAGGTATTGAATATTATTTTTAAAAATTAGTGGGTGTTGAATATTATTTTTAAAAGTAGTGGGTGAAGTAGTGAGTATTGAATATTATTTGTAATGATTAGTGGGTGGAGTAGTGAGTATTGAAAATTATTTTTAAGGAGCAGTGGATGGAGTAGTGGATATTGAATATTAATTTTTATGGCCAAAAATAGAAACAAGAAAAGTAATTTGAATATATCCTTAAAAGAAAAGTAGGAAAAGAAATATGGGACGGAGGGAGAATTACTCCCTCCGTACAAATTTGTTTTTTTAAAAAATACGCATTTAAAAAAAATATTATTTAGATGATATATTTTTTCTTATACTCATTATAAATGCATTGACTTGGATGTAAGCTATTTTATACTTTTGATCATTACACAATAATTACTATATAATTTTCAAAAAGGATAATTTAGAAAAAATGATCACATATTTACTTTGAAAATTGGAAATGAACATGTATTAAGAGAAAAAAATTCTTTCAAAATAGATTACTATTATGGGACGGAGGTAGTATAACATTATTATTTGATATGGGCTGAAAGTAAGCCCTAAAAATACATTTAATGATGCATTAAATGAACCTAGAATGGTCCAAGGTCAAAGCCCAGTTATGAGGCCCAAAACCCTAATTATAATAATAAAATCGTAATTGAATAAATCACCCAATGTGCAAGTCCAATAAGGACCCAAACTCTTCAAAGAGTAGTCCCCAAGGCATATGAGTTCAATGGGAATCAGCCTTCCTCATGGAAGGATCCAGAAGTCTATCTTAAACGGGTATCTTGTCCAGCAAGACACCAAAACCTAACCTAATTCCAAGGCCCCCGAGGCCTATATAAGGACCTGATCCTTCACAAGCAGAACTACGTTTTATTGGCTTGATTCTTGATATTTGCAAGATACGTAGGCATCTTGTGAGGACCCCAGTTAAGTCACGAAACATTTGATTAGCCATTGAAGCTTGAAGCTCCCCCTAACCCTTGCATTCAATACGCAATAAATACACCTACTTTTCGTTCCACAACATTTGGTGCCGTCTGTGGGAAGCGGATATCAACCATGGTTACCACCCGGAGAACACCAACGCTTTCTGAAACCACTACCAGCACCACCGCACTCCCGATTGGGGAATAGGTACCCCCAGGAACGGGTTCCCAAACACTAATCACTCAGCCTCAAGGGACTGAAACGCAAACTCATGGATCGTTACCCTTGGTAACGAATCCCTCTACCCAAGGTGTGACAGCCCCAAATCCGGGGTCAGGAATCCAGGCCATCACGGACCAATTTCCATTTAATAACACTATACTCTTGGTAGTTGAAATATAAATGTGCAATGATACTCACACAATAGACCCCACACTTAATAATATTACACACCAGTCATATGCTCAGAGAACAAAATCCGTAATAATAACAGTTTAAAGTTAAAAGAGTTATTACAACCCAGAATCTTACTTCGGAACATTGTTGAATAATGCTTCTACAGGAATCAATTCAACTACCAAAAGTTTATTTCTCAACTTACACACTTAATACACGTAAGTCTACCAACACCCATCTGTCTATCAGCTACCTCAGGGATAGGTGCTAGCACTCTCTCAAAAGGTCGTTTTTCCCTTACCCTCTTGCGGGGTGTAGTGCGGAGTATCGACATTTGACCTAGCTGTTATATAAATAAAAAGCAAGAGTGAGCTATAATATCTCAGCAAGATAAATTTTTGTGTAAACTAGCATCAATGAAAGTATATATATATATTAATAAACAGAAAACCCATCATAATCCTTAAGAAAAGAATTAATTCTTACTTATTAAATACACCATCCATTTTTCTTTATAAGAAAAGAAATATAGAACAATATAATATCGGTTTCTCTTCTAATATAATATAATATCAGTTTCTCTTCTATAACAAGATAATAATCAATACATCATCTCAGTATAATATCTCAAGATAATATAACATTTGAAATAAATATCTCAATATAATCTTTCCATTTCCTTTTATACAACAGTTATATAAAAATAATATAAAATCAGTTTTTCTTCAATCCATAAAACAATTCCATAATTTTCATACCATTTTTCCTTTTTCAATATGTCAATCTGAAACCATTATCAATTCTTCTTTTAAAAGTTTTGGGGATATCCGCTAGCGCCAGATACGTTAGGACGATGATCAGTCGCCTAAACGTACCTGCTCTCTGTTTACTACTAGTAGAAGGAATGACAATCATCCCTGGAGGAAGGCCACCCGCTACATCCTCCTTCGGCAACTCTTGGGCCGTAATAAAATATTGAGTGCTGGACTGTGCCGCACACAGCCTCTTAACGCGTTCTGTTGCAATCTCCCTTTTGGTCAAATCATTATTCCATTTATAAAACACCATTCCACATTTTCCATTTTTCCGTTTCCATTTCTATTCACATTTCCATTCACATATATCATTTCCATTTCCATTTATCATCACCTTTAAAAATATATATGTCATAATACTTTGATTATGACTCAAACATCTCCTCTGTATTCAATGAAATCAAATACGTTCTTATATACATAAAAGATTCCATCTATTTTAAAAGTATTAAATAATAATCAAATAATATTTATTAAATCACAATTATTTAAAAAGAATATTTTTAACATAATATTATAAACATATAACTCTAGATAACAACTGATACCATTCTTTCATTTCCCTTTAAAACATAAAGTATATTCGTTTTATCCATATTCGTATCCATATCCATAATCCATATTCAAAAATCTCAATAAACAGGGAATATATCCCTAATCATCTCATCATATAAGATTCATATATTATCCACCAAAACCATTTCCTTTGAACATAAACAGTTTACCAAAATAAGGATAAAAGAAATCTTGCCTCGATCTCTATATCCCAGAGGTATGGCTCGTGGTTCGCCCTGAGTTTCTATAAACACGAAAAAAGGATCATCGTTAGAATATATTCCACTTAACCTCCTAAACTTAATATAGTAATACCCTTGACACATAATATATGTTTAACATAGCCTTTATGTACCAAAAGTTCTAAGAACTTAACCATTTTTAGACTCAATCAAAGTTTTAGCGATTTACACCATTTTCTTAACAACCATTCTCGACTGTGAAAATTCTCATAAAATATAAATTTCGAATTTTAACCCAAGGTCAACTGGTAATAGCTCTCTGACCAACCTACTACAATATCCCAAAATTTCATAATATTTAAAAATGTTTAAGTATGGTAATTATAGCCTCAAAGTTGACACAATTACGTTTTCTCGGTTTTCGAACGACTTTCACTAAAACTCACTTTTCTCCTTAACCGTTCATCAGATTTTGACGTACTTTATATCAAAACGATCTATGAACCAAGATCTACCCTATAATGACCCTTGGCTATGCTGTACTGATCTTGAAAGATTCGGGATGCTCTGTTTTTAACAAGTAATTTATGTTTAGACGAGAATCGGGCATCATAACGGCTATACTTTCATACTTTCCAAATTTTTCACACCTCCAAACTCATCATCCAACACATATATCCATCCATACACCATGTGGTAATCATACCAGCCATGGATTTTAACACATAACACTTCCATAATTCATCAAAACACTTATAAACACTAATATAACCATGATTTCATACTTTACACTAACTTAATCCAAAAATCAACCATAAACTCAATATTCAAGCTAGGGTTTCAAGTGGTATACCTTTCTTGGAATGAGTAAAAGCCTTAATACACCTTGTATAACCTTAATACCACCTAATTATAGCTTAGATCCTCCAAATAAATCAAGAAAACAAAGTTAGTTTCTAAGGGTTACTATTCATCATCACTTTTGTAAAAATCATAGAAAATTGAAAAATAAGAGTTTGGCTCTCAAATTTTTTACCACATCTTGGCCTCTTCATAAGATTTGATTTGATCTATAGATCACCAAAAACAAATCTTCCTAGCTATGGTTTGATCCCATTTTTCCCACTGGACAGAAACTGGACAGATTTGTTTCCCCAACTTTGAGCATGGATTTGACTAGGCTATACTACTTTGTTGGCCATGAAATTTTAAACGAACCTTACACATGGAGTGAAGAAGCTATGGTTAAATGTTGGTGATTTTATCATGGATAGAAATGGAGATATGAATTTTTCTTTCCTCCTTGTACTTGCTTTGCAGTTTGTAGAGAAAAGAGATGGAGAGCTTTTTGGTGAGGTTGGTGATGATCTTTTGTGTTATTTTTGTGATACACACCAGATGCTAGAGAGCCTATGTCACCCCCAAAACACTTGGAAAAGATTTGTGGTTCATAAGAAGTTGTATTGCTGGCTTGCTCCTTGACCATACACCTCACCACTTTTTTTTTCTATTTCTTTTCTTATTTTCTTTGTTTCTATCTTGGATAATGTTGTATCCTCTTGTTTCTATCCCTTTGAATCAGATCCTTATCACTTAATTAAGTGTGTTTGAAGCCCACCAATGAAATCAAGGCAAGTGGGTGAGTTTGAATGAGTAATCTCCTTGCTTTGGTAAATTACTAGCATGTCCTTGCCCCTTGGTTCTTATTTCTCTTATACCCTTGCCCCTTCAAAATTTCCATGAGCCACTTAACTTGATATCCTTAACCCATGATTCGTTCACTTGATCGCTTAATCTCGTTATAAAGTCTCAGTAGTTTTCGTTCTAAATTCTCAAATCAAATATAATAAAATTCCAAAATATTAAATCCTCAATTCCTCAAATTTAATATCTCATTTCCAAGTGGTTCTAAATTGTTTAACAGTCCAAATTCCTCTGGCATTCCCTTGACTTAATAATCCCCTGGTTTAACCTAATTTCACATGTTCCTCAAAGTATACACCCTTTTCATACTCTTTAATATCCAATACAATAGTGCTCAATTGAAATCAAACATCTTAAAAATCTATACTCAGGAATTTCTGAAATCCGTCCTCGTTTCGAGTCACTCATTTTCATAGTAAGACTCTAATATGGTTTTTAATTATTCATTTTCTGTTTCACTTATAGGGTACCTACATACCATTTCCCTAAATCCTCAAAATCACTATTCATTTAAGCACTGTAGCATATCTAAAGTTAGGGTTATTACACAAGGGACGAAACCCCTGCAGATGGTAGTCTCCCCTCTTGGAGGCCAATCTGTTCCCCCTATCGCTCAAATCTCTACTACTGTGATCCCCGCAAGCACGAACCCAATGTATGGGTTGCCCAATTATCCTCTGTACCAGGTTGGACCAAGCGGTCATGTCCTCCGGATACCTGAACCGTACAACCCACCTTACATCAGGGGTTTAGGACCTGACCAAGGCCACCAATACCACGATTATTCTGGTCCTTACTTTGATGATTCATCCTCGGAAGATGAGGATAGAGATCAACCCCATAGGAGGCGTTGTCCGAGTAAGGAACCTATTGGACAATCTCGCCGAAGGACCCATGATGGACCCCCCCCTAACAGCTGTTGAAAAGATTAAGGCTCATGAAGCCCAGATCCAGAAACTGAAGGAAGACATAGAAAGAGAGTGACATAGACAGATTCAGAACCGACCCCCACCACCGATGGGAGGAGAGATTCTCTTTGTTGATTTGGAAGGAACCCCGAGGAGAGAGAGGAGGGCCAAGGTCCCAGGAGATGGAAACGCAAGGGTCGAAATCCCCAAAGGCAATTCTAAAGACCTAATGCAACTTGGAGATCCCCCAAAGGCAATTCTAAAGACCTAATGCAACTTGGAGATCCCGATGATCCAACCCCTCCCTTAATTGAAGAAGTGATGAAAGCGCGCATATCACGGAAGTTCAAGATGCCCACTATAAAGGCTTATTATGGAACGGGAGATCCTGCTAATCATGTAAGGACGTTCTCTAACGCACTACTATTACAACCTGCTAGCGACGCTTTGAAGTGTAGGGCGTTTCCCCAAACCCTAGTGGGCATGGTGCAACGTTGGTACAGTCACCTACCACCAAATTTTATCGCCTCTTTCAAGGAGTTGAGCACCGCTTTCGTCAGCCAGTTCATTGGTGGAAGAATTCATGAGAAGGATTCCGCATCCCTTATGATCGTAATTCAAGGGAAAAATGAGAATCTTAGAGACTACCTCAAGTGGTTCACCAAGGAGACACTTAACATTACTGATCTGGAGAACAAAGTGGCCATGGTGGCTTTGCAGAATGGAACTTCGAATGTTTATTTCAAGATGTCATTGGCCAAGCATCCCCTTGAGAACATGACTGAGCTTCAACAAAGGGCGAGTAAGTATATCAAAGTTGAGGATAGTCTTAAGAAAGAGTCGGTAACGTGAAACACCGGGAACGGTGACAATTCTAGGAAGAGAAAGACGGAACAAGAATATGATGGGAGAGATAAGTACCCGCGCACGGGCAAAGATTCTGATTCAGGCCCTAAAAATGGTAGTCCAGGGCAAAGGTTTACGGAGTACACAAGGTTGAATGCCCCGAGGAGCCAAATCCTAATGGCGATAAAGAAGGATAGGGACGTCAGATGACCGAAGCCACTAAGGACAGATCCTGAGAAGAGAAACAAGAACCAGTATTGCTGATTTCACAAAGATGTGGGACATGACACCGACGACTGTAGACAATTGGAAGATGAGATTGAGTTCCTGATTCGAAGGGGAAGGTTGAATAAGTTCTGTAAAGATGAGAATCAAGGAAACCCAATACGAGATTACAATAGGAAAGATGACGATCGCAACCGCAATCCACAGCCCCGGGGGCCAGTAATAAATGTGATTTTCGGTGGCCCAACAGCGACCGGTAGAAATTCTAGAAAGGCGTAAGCACGAGAAGTGATGCACATTGTTGGGGAAGCACCGAAGCATGCAAAGACGGAGGTCTCGACTGGATTCGATGACAACTGTGATAGGCAACTCCTAAGTGAAGAGAGTCTTGATAGACAACAGAGCCTCAGTGGACATTCTGTTCCATGATGCCTTTTTGAAGATGGGATATACTAAGTCTCGGTTGACACCATCAAACATGCCCGTACATATACGGGTTCAACGGAATAGAGTCGAAAGTTGAGGGGATAATTCAGCTACCCATGACTATAGGGCAGGAGCCACGAGAGGCCACTTAGATGTTAAATTTCTTGGTTATCAAAGCCACATCCACCTACAATGCTATCCTAGGTAGGACGTGACTTCATGCTTTTAAGGCGGTTGCCTCTACCTATCATTTAAAGATTAAGTTCCCAACCAGATATGGTGTGGGAGAAGAGAAAGGAGATCAAAAGATGGCGAGGAGTTGCTACGTGGCCGCACTGAGGCCGGATGGAACCGGGGGGCAGGTCCTCCCGATCGAGGATATGGATGTCCGTGAGGATGAAGAGCGGAGAGGGAAACCAACAGAGGACTTGGTTCCCATACCTTTGGAGTTGGGTGATTCTGAGAAGGTTACTCACATCGGGGCATCTCTGAAAGACCCCTTGAAACGCAAGTTAATTGCCTTTTGCAAGACAATAATGACGTCTTTGCGTGGACAGCAGCCGACATGCCAGGGATAGATCCCCAATTGATAACACACAATCTGAATGTGGATCCGGAACGGAAGACAATGAAACAAAAAAAAAAAAGAAATTTTGCACCTGAGAGGCAAGTAGCCATAAAACAGGAGGTTGACAAACTCCTAGAGGCAGGATTCATTGAGGAAATTTAGTTCCCGGAATGGTTGGTGTTATAGGGAGAATATTGTATAACAATATTTTGGAGGTTTGCTGGAATCATGGAACAAAATACGGATATTTCCTAAGAACACGAAGAACACGGAAGGAGATTGATGATTTTTTGTGGCTGATCTTGTTTGTTGATATTCCAGGGGTGAACTGTCAATCCTCTTTACAAGATGCCTACGTACCATATTTATAGGGATCAAACCATACGTAGTTCTTGGAGAAGAAGTTATCTAGACGGGCTAGGGTTTATATGGGCTCGGCTTGGCCCAAATCCACTAGGCGTCTTCTTGGGCTGATATATTTTACCCATTTATCCTGCTCATGACCCATGGCCCATTAAAGGTTACCTATGGCTAACATGATGCTCGAATCAGGTGGCCTCACTGGCGAGGCTAATGGAGAAGCTACGTTGCCTCGCATGCGACCTCGCTGGGCTAGTCATGCGAGGTGGTCCACGCTGTATGGAGATAATCACACTCACGCGACCTTGCTGGACCTGACCGTAAGCCTTCATAATACATATGCTCTAGGCCTCACGGGACCTCTAGGCCTCGCTGGACCTCTAGCCTTCATAAGAGTATTATAGGCCTCGCTGGACCTTGCAGAGACAATATTCTTGGTCTCGCTGGACCTCTAGGCCACGCTGGACCTTGTAGAGAGACGTGCATGATAGATGTTATCCCATACTAGGGACTTTGCTAGCGAACTCGACCCGTAGCTTGGGGTCGCAAACTTCCACATTGTGCTTGATAGTATATTGGACTGACTCCTGGTGGTGGGTTTTAGTGACCCAATCTTCATCTCTAGGACCATTATGAGTTGTGGACCGCTATTCTAGCCCATTAGGCCTGCTTAGGGCTTATGCCAAGATTTGGGCATAACAGTTGGCAAACCCCGTAATGGTCAAGAAGGCCAATAGAAAGTGGAGGATGTGCATAGATTTTACTGATCTGAGCGATGCATTCCCAAAGGACTGTTTCCCCTTGCTAAGGATCGATATGTTGATAGATGCCATGGCTGGGCACGAGATGTTAAGTTTCATAGATGGCTTCAGTGGTTTAAACCAAAATAAGATGCACAAGAACGACATTCCTAAGGTATCATTCATCACTGACTTTGGTGTGTATTGTTACTTAGTCATGGCTTTTGGACTGAAAAACGCAGGAGCTACCTATCAGAGGTTGGTAAACAAGATTTTTACTCATCTCATTGGAAAGACTATGGAAGTTTATGTGGATGATAAGTTAGTGAAAAGCCTACACAAGGCAGATCACATTGAGCACCTACGTGATGCATTTGAAGTGTTGAGACACCATAAAATGATGTTTAACCCGGCCAAGTGTGCTTTTGGTGTTGGGTCGGGAAAGTTTTCGGGTCTTATGGTCTCGAAACGCAGAATCGAGGCTAACCCCGATTAAATCAATGCTATTCTGGATAAGGAACCACCACGTTCCATAAGAGACGTACAGAAGCTGACCGGGAGGATTGCTGCATTGGGGAGATTCGTCTCCAAATCCAGGGACAAGTGTTTGTCGTTCTTTAAAACCTTGAAGAAGGTAAAAAATTTTGAATGGAGAAAAGAAGGCCAAGAGGCCTTTGAGCAAGTGAAGAAATATATGGCTGAAGCCCTGTAAAAGAGGAAGATAAGGTTCAGAAACCCGTATACTATGTGAGCAAGGTTTTACATGGAGCGGAATTGAACTACTCCACCGTTAAGAATTTTTCTTTAGCATTGGTGACTGCCTCTAGGAAGTTACGACCCTATTTTCAGGCACATAAGATTGAGGTCCTTATAGGATAACCATTGAGGAATATTTTGCACAGCCCTAAAGCCAGTGGTAGGCTCATCAAGTGGGCAATTGAGTTGGGAGAATTCGATATTAGATACAAGCCAAGGACGACCATTAAAGCTCAGGAACTTGCTGACTTCGTGGTTGAATGCACCATTGACAACCAAGAAGTCGGGGGGTAGGAGATACCTCATGAAGGTAATAAGGAAGACCAGTAACCCATAATTGAGGAGAAGGAATTCTGGATGCTCTATTTTGATGGGGCATCAAAGACAAAAACTAGGGTGTAATTATGAATCCATTGGGACTTGTCCTACAAAGTCCCGATGGATTCATAATTGAATACGCCCTGAAGTTGGACTTCCCAATAACCAATAATGAGGCAGAGTATGAAGCTTTGATAGCTGGACTTGGTTTGGCAGGAGCACTAAGGGTAAAAAATATTAAAGTTTGTGGAGATTTAAGGCTAGTTGTGGCCCAGGTCAATGGAGAGTTTGAGACAAGGGATGAAACCATGACCAAGTACTTGAGGCTTGTAAAGGCAGTAATGACTCAATTTGATGAGTGCTACATTGAGCACATTCCAAGGGAGGAAAACATCAAGGCTGATGCCTTATCTAAGTTCGCGTCCTTCGAGATAGAGAATTATTCTGGAAGTGTCTACTTCCAAGTTCTGAGAGCCCCTACCATCGATTCGAAGTTGGTTGCACCTATCGGGATCGGGGAATGTTGGATAGATCCCATAAGAGCACATCTCGAGATCGGCTGCCTCCCGACTAATACCATGGAGGCAAGAAAATTATCTGTGAGGGCGTTGAGGTATGCTCTGATTGAAGGAATACTCTACAAGAAGTCTTTTGTGATTCCATATCTAAAATGTTTGAGACCCGAAGAGGCCAAATCAACTATTGAGGAGGTCCATGAGGGAATTTGTGGACAACACTTGAGGGCAGGGCCTTAGTCCACAAGATAGTTAGACTCGGGTTCTATTGGCCTGAGATGATGGATGATGCCAAGGAGTACGTGAAAAAGTGTGATCGGTGCCAAAAACATGCACCAGTGGTTAGGCAACCACCAAAGATGTTGACATCCATCAGCTCCCCTATTCCTTTTGCTATGTGGGGGATGGATATACTTGGGCCTTTTCCTATGGCCACCGCTCAAAGGAAGTTTCTGATTGTAGCTATTGACTACTTCACGAAGTGGATTGAGGCCAAACCCTTGGCTAAAATCATAACCAAGCAAGTCGCGCAGTTCCTATGGGAGAACGTCATGTGTAGGTATGGAATACCATGAATCCTGGTTACGGACAATGGGCTATAATTCAACAACAAAGAATTTAGGGACTACTATGATGAAAATGGAATTGAGCTTCGGTTTAACTCAGTTGCCCACCCTCAAGCCAATGGGCAAGCTGAGGTTGCTAATCGAATCATCCTTGATGGACTTAAGAAAAGGGTGGAACGCTCAAGGAACACTTGGGTGGATGAATTACTACCAATACTTTGGGCATACCGAACCACCTGCAAGGTGACCACTCGGGCAACCCCATTCATGTTAGCTTACGGAGTTGAAGCTATCGTACCAATGGAAATCATGCATGCGTCTCCACAGGTGGAGGCCTTTGAACCTGACACTAACGAGGAAGGAATGAGACTAGCCCTCGACTTGGTCGATGAGGTGAGAGACGAAGCTCATGCAAGGAATATAGAACATCAGAAAAGAGCTTCCTTCTACTACAATTTAAGGGTGAAGGAAAGGTTCATCCATCAGGGAGACCTAGTACTCAGAAAGATTGAAGCATCCGGAGTTGGACAAATGGGAAAGCTGGCACCAAACTGGGAAGGCCCATATCGGGTCAAAGGAACACTGGGCCGTGGATCGTACAAGTTGGAGACTTTGGAAGGAAATGAGGTGCCTCGTACTTGGCACGCATGTCTATTATGTTTGATTATCCTGAGTAGGACATAGCTAATGTTATTGGGATAGTAGAAATAAAGTCGACAAAACCATTTCAGAGTTTTCAAACTCCGAGTAGGAAGTAGAGTATTTATGTAAGGGTTGGACCCATTTCAAGATTCATTTATCCAACTTGGTTTTTCAGTTTTCTTGTTATTTATATTATGTCTGATATGTATCAATGTATAACTAAATTGCAAGCTTATAAGGGCCAAATATGATTGGCAAAAAATAACAAAGTAATGAAAAACAAGGAATGACATAAATAAAAGCCCAAAGGCTGCAAGTTATAAGTTACAAAACAAGAACGATGAAAATATAAAACATATGCCACGCAGGGCCAACAGAAAATATAATAAGCCTCAGGAGCTCTGGATGATATTTAGTCTCGAAAGACTTTGCTTGATATTTCCAGGACTTAGCCTGGTGGATCATGCTCTGAAAGTGCATGTTAGCCTGCAAGGAATGTTAGTTCAAGAAATTAACATATGATGCCAAAAGAATATGAAATAAGAACACAAAATTGAAGACTTATCGCAGCTATGGCTTGAGCACCTAGATGCTCTGACTGCTCCATAGTGCCCCCGGAAACCAAGTCTTTATAATCACATGGAGTGATAGAATTAAGTGACTAGTCCATGGAGTGTTTGGTGGATCCAACCACCGAGTCCTGTTTCCTAAAGCCCCAAGGGGCCCTATACACAAAAGACTTGACGTTCACTTGCAATGATCGTCCAAATCCACATTTACAATATCCTTTTTTGTAACCTTGTGAGGTCACAAAAAGGCTGGTTCTAGACCTTCAGTGCGAGGACCCAAACCCCTTTTAGCCCTCCTCATTCGGGAAGACTCTTCTTCCACAGGCTCTGTCGCCTCCATGATCTTTTTCGCAGCTGCAAACACGGAAACAAGACACGTTGGTATAAATAAAACCGAAATAAAGAAAAATGCAAGGGAATAAGAAATTACCAAGATCAAAAACTTTAGAAAGGCCAACAGCCCTCAATGATTCCTTGTTGATGAGGTCCCAGCATAACGACTGACCGTTATCTTTGGTAAGTGCATCATAAGCAGCCTGCTCTTCAGTATTAAGTACAATTTTGAGGGGGTTGCCATCAGCCACTTTCCCAAACGATTTTCTGAAAAGGGTGCCCCAATCACCCCCTTCCCAGACCAAGTACATAAATTCCTCCTTCCATTTGGGGTTGTTATCAACTACCGAGTGCCTATTGAAAATATGTGGAATCTTGGGCCTTTGTCTAATGTAGACCGAGCCCAATTGGTTACTAGAGCTATTGTAAAATTGAAAAATCTTCCTAAAAAGGGGGTCAGAAAGTGGGAATTTATTCCTCAGACATAAAACCATGAAACAAAGGATGGATCGCCATGCGTTGTACGGTAATTGACATGGGCTGATTTGAACATCGGCCAGCAAAGTTGGGATAAAGTTATGAAAGGGAAATCTAAGCCCAGCTATAAGGGCGTCCCTAAAAATACAAAGAGCGTTGGGCCTCCAATGGCAAGGCCTGTCGCCAGGCCCAGCCATGACCAATTTAAGGGGGGATTTAACATTGTAACTCTTATTATAACTACGAACACAATCCTCATCCTGAAATTTATTACAGTAGTTATATGTATCAAGTTCAGCTAAACTAGGATATTCATCTCCGCGTGTATTAATCATATCACTTAAGCTCATATCGGAGGAACGAATTTCGATATCGTTACATCTTTTTGACGCAGAATTCATTTTGGCAAGGCGTTGAGCAGCTTTGTCCGCCATTGATCTTCAAGGGAAGAATGCTTGAGCCCAGAAAATGAATTGTAGATGATGAAGATTCACAAAAACCAAAAAACCTTTGAAGGTCCTTCAAGAAAACTCAGAATCCGATGAAGTTCAGCCGGAAAAAGGTAGAGAAAGTGCCCGATTGAATGTCGGAAATCGCCTTAACTTAAAAATATTTGAGAGAGATTTAGAAAGAAAATTATGAGTGATTAGAGTGAAATCTCACTTCACTCTTTTATAGGAACTTTTAGCCGGTCAACAGCCGGTTAAAATTCCTTAAGACTGGCAATAGCCGGTGAAGGCCATATAAATGTGATATTTGAGTAATGAATAAATAAATAAATAAAGGGTGAGATAGGCCCAATAGGCCCAAAATACTTGGAGCCAAAAATAAGACGCATAATATTTGAATTTTTGACAAGAATTTTGATCGAATTCGATCAGTAATCCCAATCGAAAATGCCACGAGCAGAGTGTTAAAATTGGCCTTAATTCGACCAAGAATCCTGATCAAAAAGCCTTCGACCAGAATGTTAAAATTGGCCTTAATTCGACCAAGATTCTAGTCGAATTCGAACAAGAATCCTGATCGAAAAGCCTTCGAACAGAGTGTAAAAATGGCCCTTAATTCGACCAGGATCCTGATCGAATTCGACCAGGATTCCTGATCGAAAAGCCTTCGACCGGAATGTAAAAATGGCTCTTAATTCGACCAGGATTCCTGATCGAAAATGTTAGTCACAAAGGCATGCCTATTTACATCTAATAACAAGCCTAATTGTTTGTAATGCTTTGCATTACTTACATGACCTCTTAACTGAGGGAACCTCTAGTTGTAGAGTTTCTACTTGTTATATACTTGTAATAGGCATCAAATCCTATATTGTGTAACTGTACTTATATAGTCAAGAATAATGCTTGAAAGAAGTTCCAAGGTTCATGCCTCAAGCAAGAAGATAAAGATTGTCAAATAATCACAATTGGGATTTGAAGAAATGAAGAATTTCCCTAAGTACCAATTTGAAAAGTACTTTTGTCTTTTTGAGAAGTCTAGCATTCGAGAAGTCAGAGATTCGATATCTCAGAAGACACTGTTCGATATCTCTGAATGAACTGTTCGATATCTCTGAATGAACTGTTCGATATCTCATTCGATATCTCAGAGATTCTACATGTCTAGATACTCTATTCGAGAACTCAAGAAGTCAACAAGTCAAAGTGGTATTCGAGTTCTCAAAGCGTCAACAATTCAAAGTTCCATTCGATATCTCAAGGATTCGACAAGTCAAGTGTTCTATTCTACAACTCAAGGAATCCTGGAGAAAAGTACTATTCGAGAAGTGATTCGATATGTCAATCATACAGTATTCGAGAACTCCGAGTTATCTAATCCTAGTTCTCGAATCAATCACTTAGCCACTTCTCGAATATACTCTTGGAGACAAAATACTGAAGAAATTGTACAAGTCTGAAACCTGCAACAAGCCAATGCACTTTATGGACCACAATCTGTAACGTGCTCTGGAAAGCCTACAAGGAAGCTTGGAGAGATATAGAAGAGACAAAGAGCTAAAGAAGTGGATCTGAACAGAACTTTGCAAAGTCAAATCTGTAGCCGTTTGGATGCTTACTAAAAAAGGATAGACATGCAAGAAAGTAATTTATCTTGTAACCTTATTTGTAGTAAATGAGTTGTATTCATGTTCTATAAGAATACAATCTCACTTCTTTAGTTGGTGAAGTTTTTCATACACATTGTAGACATATATCTCTGAGAAAAATGAAGCTGAGAATACTACCATTTGTATTCACAGATTATAGCAACCTTTATCTAATAATATATTAGATTAAAGTGATATTGTGTCTTGTATTATCTTTTATCCGCACCTAAACTTTGCACACACAAACACCCATCTGCTACACAGATTCAAGAACGAAGAAAAGTTCAAGAATCCATTCACCACCCCTCTGTATTCTTTTACTATATTCAATACTCAACAAGTGGTATTAGAGAGGGCTGTTTATTCAAAAACAGAAAAACGATCATGAGTTTGAATACACCAAAGACTACAGGAACGGTGAAAGTCCCTAAGTTTGACAAAGAAAATTACAACCTCTGGAAGATAAAGATGATGTTATTCATCAAAGCCTCTCATCCTTTGTATCCTGAGATTCTCAAGAATGGTCCCTTTGTTCCACAACAAGAGATAACTGAGAAGACTGTTGGAACCATAACTATTTCAAGATCTTTTGTGGCCAAGGAACCATCTAAATGGACAGAATCAGAAAAGGAGATGGTTGCTCTTGACAGTCACCTCATGTTGCTAATCATTGATTCCATGGACATGTCAATGTTTGCAAACATTGCATCATGCACATCTGCCAAAGAAATGTGGGATCACATTGAGGTGTTATGTGAAGGAACGGATGAGGTCAAGGAAAACAAGAAACAGATACTGGGCACACAGTATGAAGCTTTCATGGCACAACCCAAGGAAAGCATCACTGAGATGTTTGAGAGATTTCACAAGCTAGTTACTGAGTTGTAGATGAATGGAAAGGTTTACAGCATAAAGGAGTTGAACATGAAGTTTCTGCTATCTTCACCAAATCATCTAGAGCAAAGGGTCATTTCTCTAAGGGAAAAAGATTTGAACAAAGTTACATATGATGTGCTCTATGGGGTTTTAAAAACTCATGAGCTTGAGTTGCTTCAGAAAAGGGCTATCCAAGCCAACCAAGGCAGAATGATAAACACATCATGTGCCTTGATTGTCAACAAATCTATTCAAGACCTAGAAGCATCTACAAGCCAGCTAAGGATAGAGGAGATAGTAGATGATGAAGAAACTGAAGCTGAGGTTAGTGAACATGTTGAGGAGAAGGAGGAATAAGAGTTTTACACTCTTGAAGAACTAGATGGGATGGAAAACACTTCATATGCTTTCATAGCCAGAAAATTTCCAAACATCAGATTCAAGAGGAATCAACCCTTCAAACCTAAAACCCAAAACCATTCATTCAACAAGAGCAAGGCACCTGTGAAACCAAACAAGAATAAGTTCAAAACCAGCCATGTGGATAGGTCATCTGTAAGGTGTTATAGATGCAATGACCTAGGGCATTTTGCTAGTGAATGCAAGAAGCCTAAAAAGAAGGATAGAGAGTATCTTGAGCTCGAAGCTAAGTATGAAGCCCTTCTGAAAAAGCAGACACAAGGTAAGGCCTACATAGCTGAAGGGAAGTGTTGGGATGATTCTGACAGTGATGGAGAAGAGCAAGAATTTTGTAACTATGCCTTGATGGCCAATTCCAAGGATGACACATCTTCATCAAACTCTCAGGTACCATCTCTCACTACTATAGACATGTCTGTTTCTGAGTATAAATGCATGATTGAACAACTATCTGTTGAGATGTTTAATATTCATACTAGTATGACTGCTGCTAATGAAGAAATTGCTAAACTGTCTACTAGAAATGAAATATTAACCAAAAAGAATGAGGAACTTGAGCTAACTTCTATGCAAGTAGAAAACCTTAAGAAAGAAGTTGAATATCTGCAGAATAAGGTTTTATGTGCTAGTCAAGTTGAAAAGGCCCTTAGGGATGAACTAGCTGAAAATGAATTCAAACTGAAAACTTTTAAGAAATCATCTGGTCTAGTACAATCCTACTGTGAGAAGATTCAAGCTAAACCCAAGGCTGCAATTAGACTTGACTATGACACTCTTAAACAGAGGAAAGGCTATGCTGTCATTGAAGATGACATTGTTGTTCAGATGGAAGTGCCTCAGATTTTGAAAAAGGCTCAGACTCCAATTTTTAAAGAATCAATATTTGAAATTGATGAGGATGCCTTACTCATCAAGCAAATGTTAAATGATGAGGATGAGGCACAATCCAGTGAACAACAAGCATCCTCTAAGAGTGAGAGTGTCAAGCCAAAAGCCAAGGAGCCAGTAGGTGATAGGTCAAGACCTAAGAAGTTTGTTAAGTTTGTTTCAGCTGGGAAGAGTGAATCTGAGAAGAAAGTGACTAAGAAGAAACATAACAGAAATGGCAAGTTAGGGATTAACAAAGATAACAACTATGCTTATATGCCTAATGCCCGAAAACTTGTCAAAATTGTTTCAGTACCAATCATTTAACTCATGCATGTAAGAAACCTGTTGGTAGTGTTCCCAAACCTTTCTATGATTGTTCTGTGCCGCTAAGACATAGAGATGCTCCATTCTGTGATAAATTTGACTGTATGCCATGCAACATGAATGTTATAACTAGTTGTTTTAATTTGAGAAGGCAATTCATTGATGGTTGTATCAGTCACAATTCTCACACACACTACACAAGGTCAAAGTTTTCAAGTCCTCCTAAAGCTAGGAAGGTATCTCTGTCACCTAAGTCTGAAACCTCAAGTTCTAAGACTTCTAACAGTGACAAGAAGACTAACACCAAGAAAGTTGATAAGCATGTTGTTTATGATAAAATTGTTTCTAAGTCACATGGACCCAAACTTGTTTGGGTACCAAAGGAGAAGTAATACCTTTGTGTTTGCAGGGCAAAGAAAGTGAAAAGAAGGTCATGTGGATTTTGGACAGTGGATGCTCAAATCATATGACTGGTGATATGGCCCTTCTATCACAGTATGAGGAGAAGGCTGGCCCAATGGTTGCTTTTGGAGATGACAGCATGGGTAACACATTGGGATATGGCAAGTTGAAAGTTGGAAATGTCATCATTGAAGATGTAGCACTAGTCAAGGGACTCAAGCATAATCTGCTAAGTGTTGGTCAGTTTACTGATAGGGGATTCAAGGTGGATTTGACAAAGATGAATGTTTGATCACCCACAAGAAGACTGGTGATTTTACTCTATCTGGAGTAAGGAAAGGAAGCCTGTTTGTAGCCAATATGGACTCTGCAAACAAGGACAAAATTTGTTGCTTCTACTCAAAAGCATCAAATGAAGAGTGTTGGCTGTGGCACAAGAAATTATCACACCTGAACTTTAAAGCCATTAATTCTCTAGTCAAAAGAGAGTTAGTGAGAGGCATGCCCACACTTGAATTCTGTCAAGAAGGAGTGTGTAAGGCTTGTCAAAGAGGAAAAATGAAAAGATCAAGCCACAAGTCAAAGACAGTGACATCAATAACCAAGCCCCTGCAACTCATTCATATGGATTTGTTTGGGCCTGTCAATATTATGTCACTAGGAAGAAAGAAGTATGACTTAGTGATGGTTGATTACTTTACAAGGTATACATGGGTGGAATTTCTTGCATCAAAAGATGAGGCTCCACAAGTGATCATTGAGCACATAAAGAGAGTTGACAAGGAAGCAAAGGCCAACAATGCAAGTGTGATTGCATTATGAAGTGATAATGGAACAGAGTTTAGAAATGCCATACTTGAAGCATTCTGCAAAGAGAAAGGAATTTCTCAGCAATTCTCAGCTCCAAGGACTCCACAACAAAATGGAGTTGTTGAGAGAAAGAATAGAACTCTAATTGAGGCTGCTAGAACAATGTTACTTGATACAAAGATGCCTACTTGTTTTTGGGCTGAGGCTGTGAGCACTGCATGCTATATCCAGAACAGAACCCTCATCAACAAAAACACTGGAAAGATACCTTACAATTTGATGACTGGAAAGAAGCCTACTCTAAAGTATGTTCATACTTTTGGAAGCAAATGCTTTGTATTGAAGGATAATTCTGAATATGTTGGAAAGTTTGATGCAAAGGCATTTGAAGGAATTTTTCTTGGCTACTTTATGGAAAGAATTGCATACAAGGTTTATGTCATCAGTCAAAAGAAAATTATGGAAAGCACAGATGTGACATTTGATGACAGCAAACTACCTGGATTAGAAGAAGCCAATGATGAAGATAAAGATCCATTGAAGTTTGAAAATCTAGATGATTCTGATGAAGAGATTGAAACTGGAGGTGAAACTCAAGTTCAACAAACTCAAGTGAATGATGATACACGAGAAGAGTTTGTGCCAATCAATAGTGGAGAAACACGCATCCAAGACACATCTGTGAATAGTGGCAACCTCACAAGGGGAGGAAATGAGAATGATCATGGCTTGGATGATGAAGCAACATCAAGAATGAGAAATCAGACTGAGCATTCAAGGAAATGGGATAGATCACATACTGCATAGCAAATTATTGGAGATCCTAATGCAGGAGTAAGAACTAGGAGAGCAACTTAGAATGAGTGCCTCTATGGCTGTTTTCTATCTCAGGTTGAGCCTAAGAAACTTGATGATGCACTGTTGGATCCAGATTGGATTATTGCCATGCAAGAGGAGCTGAATCAATTTGAAAGAAACAAAGTATGGGAACTTGTGCCAGCACCAAAGAATAGAACCATTGTTGGAACAAAATGGGTTCTGAAGAATAAGATGGATGAAGATGGTGTAATAGTAAGAAACAAAGCAAGGTTGGTTGCAAAAGAATACTCTCAACAGGAAGGCATTGATTATGATGAGACATTTGCCCCTGTTGCTAGATTGGAAGCCATCAGAATATTCTTGTCATTTGCTGCTCATTCAAACTTTAAAGTTTATCAAATGGATGTCAAGAGTGCATTTCTGAATGGAGAGTTGGAAGAAGAAGTATATGTGCAACAACCACCTGGCTTTGAGGATCCACATTTCCCAGAATTTGTCTACAGATTGTTTAAGGCATTGTATGGACTTAAGCAGGCTCCAAGGGCATGGTATGATACTTTATCACAATTTCTCCTTGAAAATCAATTCACTACAGGCACATTGGACAAGACACTATTTTACAAGAAGCATGGTGATGATATTATCATAGTTCAGATCTATGTGGATGATATCATTTTTGGCTCTACAAATGAGAAGCTGTGTGAGAAATTCTCTAAATTCATGCAGAGCAGATATGAGATGAGTATGATGGAAGAGTTGACATTCTTTCTTGGGTTGCAAGTTAATCAAAGGAAGGATGGTATCTTTATCAGTCAAACCAAGTACATCAAGGACTTATTGAAGAAGTTTGACTTGGAAGACTGCTCACCTGCAAAGACACCCATGGCCACTGCCACTAAATTGGATGAAGATGCTAAAGGCAAGAAAGTAGATATCTCAATCTACAGAGGCATGGTTGGTTCTCTACTCTATCTTACTGCAAGTAGGTCAGACATCATGTTTGCTACATGCTTGTGTGCAAGGTTTCAATAAAATCCAAAGGAATCACATTTGATTGCCATAAAAAGGATCTTTAGATATCTGAAGGGCACTCCAAACTTGGGTTTATGGTATCCTAAGGACACAGGGTTCAATCTGGTTGGTTATTCTGATGCTGATTATGCTGGATGCAGAGTGGATAGGAAAAACACCTCAGGTAGCTGCCAGTTTCTTGGACAAAGGTTAGTCTCTTGGTATAGCAAGAAACAACAATCTGTGTCAACTTCTACAGCTGAGGTTGAATACATAGCTGCTGGAAGTTGCTGTGCTCAAGTGCTTTGGATTAGAAATCAACTTAGAGATTATGGACTTGTGTTGGAAAGAATTCCAATCATGTGTGACAACACAAGTACAATCTTTATAGTTGCCAATCCTGTCAATCATTCTAGAACAAAGCACATTGACATCAGATATCATTTCATTAGAGAACATGCAACTAATGGTACCATTGAGTTGCATTATGTCTCTACAGATAAACAACTAGCTGACATATTCACTAAGCCATTAGATGAAGCCACCTTCACAAGGTTGGTTAGTGAGATTGGAATGCTGAATTCTTCAGATTCTGGCTAAGTGAATATATCATCTAGATTGTTGCAGCAGTAAACACTTACTCTATCTAAATTTTAATATTTTTGGAGTAAGTGTTGGCTGAAATATGATTTATAAATATTTTAAATCGGCTGCATATGTTGAAAAATCATATTTTATCAACTTGAAATTTCTATGAAATTTTGAGAAAATCACTGTTTAATTTGCTAGAATATTCTTCATTGATTATGACTGGTAAATTTTAAAAGATAGTGAAAATTAATTTTTGTGAGTGATGAGTATATTTTGATAAGTCAGACTTCTCGAATGGTTCACTATTCGACATCTCTAATAAATCTCATTAGAGCACTCTCGAGTTCTCGAATAGAGTCTTTTAGAGATATCGAATAGAGATATTCTTGACTTCTCGAATATGGTAATTGAGTTCTCTAATGATTGAGTTCTCGAATACTATATTTGAGTTCTCGAATCATTTGAAAAGGCTGAATTCTCGCTGAATTTCAACCGATTTTGGATTTTGTCTGAAATTTTAATTCACTCATAAAAACACATTTTATTTAATTTAGAATTATTTCTAAGTTAGATAACTGCCAGTTGTGAGTTACCATCTGCTTGAGATATCGAATAAGCCTTTCTTGACTTCTCGAATGCCTAACTTGTCGATACAAAACATATATCTAATCGACATATCAAGTACTTCATACTTATACAATTCTACATCTATTCGGCTCAATTCATTCGATTTCTCAAGCATCTAAACTCCCAAAACCTCTGAAAACCCTAACTGCAAAAACTTAATTTCTTCTTCAATCTTCATTCTCTTTCACCATACCCACTCAGACCAATTTCATTGCTATAACAAACGATGTGGAAGCACCAAATGCGAACTTCAAGTGCTTCGTTCGCTGGATGTCTGAATCATATATCAAGAATGCTCTATCAGCCAACCCAACTCTATATCTGGACCTACTAGAACAGTTTTGGAGGACTCCCACCGTGGAAGTCATTGCTCTTGAGAATGCTATAACCTCATATGTAGTCTACTGCAAAATTCAAGGAAAGGATATCACTATCACTACATCTGACATGAATAAGGCACTGGATTTACAACAAGAGGAGTATGACAAACTGGCCACAAATGCACAATTAAAAGAATTCTTTGAATTTATCAACTACTCAGATGCAATCAATATTGGAAAGTTAAACAGAAAGAATCTAAGGAAAGAGTGGAGCTATGTATTTGCAACTCTCCTTCAAGTCTTCACTGCCAGGAAGTCTAGTTTTGTCCAAATCAGTGCACCTGCGCAGCAAATTGGCTATGCTTTGGCCTATGGGTGAAAGATTGATGTTGGACAGAACATTCTACAGGAACTATATGGGAGACTTGGTAAGAACACAACCAAGAGAGGTACTGAAATTTTCTTTCCTCGTTTTATTCAATATGTACTCAATTTTGTAGATAATAAATTGATTGAATTGCCTGGAATAGATAAGACTAGAATAGGCTACCCTAGATCCATGACCAAACTCATTTTTGGTAATTTGGAGGCTAGGAATGATGTGGATGTAAGACTCAAAATAACTCCCCATATGGAGAGTCTATTTAGGACTTACCCCCACAACATGCCAATATTTGATTCAAAATCTCAGTTAGCACAACCCAAGCAAGTAGAACACAATGCTAACCCAGGGCTTTCTAACCAACCCTCTCAGCCAAACACTCTACCAAACATTGAGCCAACTGCATCATCCTCTCAAAAGGGTGATGTTAGCAAAAAGAAGAGAAAGGAGATAGCTTCTGCACCATTAACCATATTATCTGAAGCAGCATTGGCTGTAGAATTAGAAAGTGAGGAACTTGAGTCACCCCTTGTCAGGCCAAAGAAGAAGAAAACTAAAACCACCTCTTTAGTCACACAAATAGCTGAAGTTATAAAATCAGGGGCAAACAGTTCACTAGATGTACCCTCTCAACAGGGTGCATCTATAGAATCAAACATCCTCCCCAATGCACCTACTTGTACAGAGTCAGCACCTGGGAGTGATAAGACTGGCACAACACTGAGTGGAGAGCACATCACATTTGAAACTACCTCTATTTCTCAGGGGGAGTTGCCAAAATCTATTCCACAAGACACTTTTCTTCAAGAATCTACAACTGAAATTTCTTTGCAGCCTGCAACTCAAGCAATTGAGGGGCAAGGACTTGATCATCAAGAATTCTTCTCTCTTGATGAGCCAACAACTTCAAGTGACATGGTGCTTGACACTGTGCTCACCACCCAGGAACTACATTTAGATGGTGAGGGAATGCATGCTGGGGCATATCCTGATGACACCATCACAAACACAGAGAATTCACTAGTCTTTACTAGAGACTCTGTGCCTGTGTCAACTACTGTTGTAACTCATCCCACTCCTGTGGAGACAATAGTAGTAGAGTCATTCCATCCGGTTACAGAAGTTGCATCTATAACTGAGGAGTCTAGCTTGCCTTGCTCTAGCTGTAACTTCATGTCTCAATGACTGAAGCCTGTGCAACATGACAGTGCTTCAGGATCAGGGTCTATTCCACCTCAATTGACGGTTGAAGCACTCCAAAGCTTAATTATGGATCAGTTCCCTGAGTTCACAAAGATTGCTCAGAACTTTCTCACTGCTAACATGCCAAATCCAGACTATGAAGCTATTCTCCTACGCCACAGAGATGATGCTGAGAACTATGTTCAAAAATCTATATGGAGATAAGCTGATTACTGAAGTTCCATTGCATGATATGAGTAGGTTTGAGGTGCAGAGACTTAAGGAACAATCCCTGTCTGGCTTCAAATCTACTGAATTATTCACCAAGGTAGATGCTCTTGAAAAGGAGGTAGCCTCTCTCACCAAGTCTAATGCTCATCTTATAGATAAGGTTGCAATTCTCAATGAACAGTTCGATACTCAAGCCACACCACAGCTAATGTCCTTCTGCATCAACAATCAATGTTGTCTGCCATGATGAAGCACATTGGACTCCCTCTGCTTGAAGAATCTTCAACCCCAAAGGTCACTCCTACAGCCTCTGTGCCTGACAACAAGCCTAAGGGGGAGAAGAGGACATCAAGGCATTCAAATCCAAAGGGGGGGAAACCTCAAGCCAAAGGCATCAAGCTCAATGAGGGTGGTCACCAAAGGGCTTCTAAATCCATAACTCATATGCCAGGAAAAGGGAAAGCTAAAGTTGATGAGCCTCCTACCTCACTGCCAGTTGTTACTCTACCAACTGTGCATGTCATTACTCCTGGTGGCCAGAAGCAATCCATCACAACCATAGTGGTTGCAGGGAGTATGCCATCTGACAAACCTCCATCTTCCTTATCTGAAAGTGCCAAGCCTGTAGAAGTTGAAGTCATTACTGAGGCCAAGCTACAAGAAGTTGCTAATTCAAATGCTTATCATGATAAAGCCTTCTTGGAGTTTCTGAAAGCCACAAGGGAACAGGCTGGTGACACTCAGTTCTATCTGAGGGAGTTGAAGGAGCAGATTGACTACCTCATTATCATTCCCAAGAAAGTCAATAACTTATGGTTCAAGGAGATAATGATGGTATCCAAGTCAAAGATATGACATTTAACTTTTGACACTCTACAAAGCCTAAAACACTCAAAGATAGATGCAATTCTTGAGCTTATTGAAAAGAGGAATGAGAACAACAAGAGTCTGTATGATGACTTAAGGAATGATCAACCTTCAAGGCTGCCAGAAGTGATCAAGAAGCCATGGACAATCATCTATCAGTCTGGCACCAAAATTGAAGACATCAAATAATTGGTCATTTCCAATGATCTCACTCCTAGAAATCACAGACTTGTCATTGCTATCATTGATCAACTACAGAAGAAAAGTGGAGTCAGAAATGCTGAAGAGATAGAAGCACTGCACATCCTCAGATCTTTCATAGCAACTGGTGCAACTCCAGAAATGGCTCTACCTAGGAGAATAAGGATGATGATTCTGAAGACAAAAGTGATGGGTGGAGAAGACATCACAGGAGAGATAAGGGTGATGAAGATAAGAAGAAGAAGAAGGATGACAAGAATAAGAGAAATGATGATAATCAGGGCAAAGTCTATGAGAGGAAGATTGGAAAACAGCAAGCCTTAGGCATTGCTAGCAGTAACCTCACCACAACACAAGACTCTAAGTCTAGGGTGAATACTGTTAGTAGTGACCTAGCAAAATCTACATCTATGGCTTCTGCAAATGTTTTGCCACCTCAAGAAGAGAAGAAGATTCAAGTCGAGAAACCATCTGTATGTTTCCATAAGCAAACTCCTAATGGAATACTACAATGGTTTACAAGCAAAGGTCACATGCTACTGCCAGGCAACCATGTAAAAAGGATCAAATTCAAACAAGCTGCAAGGAAACCAAAACTACCCAAGTCCAGAACTCTGACAATCTATCAGGGACTAAAACTCCAACCACTTGATGAAGACTTTGATGAAGATCAACTGCAATATCTAAGAGCTCAAAGAATCTATTATGCTACCATTGTGAACAACTTCCTTGAGATTAAATATACTGATGGGAGGGAGAAGAAGTTCAAACAAGGACAGTGTCAAAATTGGGGCAAGTTATATGAAATAGAAAGAATAATTGCATTGTTGGATTCTGAAGACAAAGTAGAGAGAGTATGGAAGCTGGAGTTGATTGATTTTGTGAAAATGAAGAGAGACTATGCTGAGGAGATAAGAAAGGGGTGTTCTGAGAAATGGCTAGAAAGGGAGAAGGAGATTGATAGACTGGATGTTGAAGCAGAAAAGCTAAGGGCAAAAGGATTGTGTAGAGTTCAATTCAATCCCTATGTGGTGAAGTATAGGAGGAGAAATGGAGATAATGTCAATATAAGAATGAACCTACTCAGTCACTATCCTGCCAACATTCTGAAACCAGTACTTGAAGATTTCAAAGACTCTATCATGCTTGAAGAATTGGATGCCTTGGCAAGATCATAAAGGCCATGGATGAGAATGCAAGAAAGGAGAAAGAAAGAAAGCAGAAAGCATATGATGATCTACAAGCCAAAGCAATGGAGATGGAATCAAATGAGAATGACTAGTATTTCAGCATACTGTAAGATTATTCATCTTGTAATCACATTCATGTGTTCAATCTACATACCTGTACTTTTCAAGTTCTATCTTTATGTATGTTAGGCTTGTTATCAGACATGAAATTGTGACTAAGGGTCTCACTCACAATTTGAGGGAGATTGTTAGTCACAGAGGCATGCCTGTTTACATTTAATAACAAGCCTAATTGTTTGTAATGCTTTGCATTACTTACATGACCTCTTAACTTAGGGAACCTCTAGTTGTAGAGTTTCTACTTGTTCTATACTTGTAATAGGCATCAAATCCTAGATTGTGTAACTGTACTTATATAGTCAAGAACAATGCTTGAAAGAAGTTCCAAGGTTCATGTCTCAAGCAAGAAGATAAAGACTGTCAAATAATCACAGTTGGGATTTGAAGAAATGAAGAATTTGCCTAAGTACCAATTCGAGAAGTACTTTTGTCTATTCGAGAAGTCAGAGATTCGATATCTCAGAAGACACTGTTCGATATCTCTGAATGAACTGTTCGATATCTCTGAATGAACTGTTCGATATCTCATTCGATATCTCAGAGATTCTACATGTCTAGATACTCTATTCGAGAACTCAAGAAGTCAACAAGTTAAAGTGGTATTCGAGTTCTCAAAGAGTCAACAAGTCAAAGTTCCATTCGATATCTCAAGGATTTGACAAGTCAAGTGTTCTATTCGACAACTCAAGGAATCCTGGAGAAAAGTACTATTCGAGAAGTGATTCGATATGTCAATCATACAGTATTCGAGAACTCAGAGTTATCTAATCCTAGTTCTCGAATCAATCACTTAGCCACTTCTCGAATACACTCTTAGAGACAAAATACTGAAGAAATTGTACAAGTCTGAAACCTGCAACAAGCCAATGCACTTTATGGACCACAATCTGTAACGTGCTCTGGAAAGCCTACAAGGAAGCTTGGAGAGATATAGAAGAGACAAAGAGCTAAAGAAGTGGATCTGAACAGAACTTTGCAAACTCAAATCTGTAGCCGTTTGGATGCTTACTCAAAAAGGATTAACATGCAAGAAAGTAATTTATCCTGTAACCTTATTTGTAGTAACTGAGTTGTATTCATGTTATATAAGAATACAATCTCACTTCTTTAGTTGGTGAAATGTTTCATACACATTGTAGACATATCTCTCTGAGAAAAAACGAAGCTGAGAATACTACCATTTGTATTCACAGATTGTAGCTACCTTTATCTAATAATCTATTAGATTAAAGTGATATTGTGTCTTGTGTTATCTTTTATCCACACCTAAACTTTGCACACACAAACACCTATCTGCTACACAGATTCAAGAACGAAGAAAAGTTCAAGAATCCATTCACCCCCCCTCTGTATTCTTTTACTGTATTTAATACTCAACAAAAAAGCCTTCGACCAGAGTGCAAAAATGGCCCTTAGCTCGACCAGGATCCTGATCGAATTCGACCAGAATTCTTGATCGAAATGCCTTCGACCAGGATGCTAAAACAGCTCTTAATTCGACCAGGATCCTTTTCGAATTCGACTAGGATTCCTGGTCAAAAATATTCACCATTTCTTGGATTTTTTCATAAAAAATATGAATTTTTTTGTAAAAATGGTATTTCTTGGAAAAAGTTGGGAAGAAAAGTTCCTAAAAACTCCAGAAAAATGAAGAAAGGATACAAGTTTGTTTCCAAAAGGCTATAAGGTCCGAAATATTTTTGATAAATTCAAAAATAAAGAAATTGCCTGTGAGTATGGGAAAAATGCAAGAAAATTATTTATAATTTTTTGTAAAACAAAATATAATTGGTTAGTCTCGAGTAAGGCGAATCATCGTAAATGTGTTGTCGCTCCACACTTTACATTCAAGACGATGCCTGTGAAACACAAGTGTACATGAACCTTTTAATTATTATATGTTTTTTATTTTTTTAATCAGGCTCAATAGCGTCGGCATTACAAAAACCGATGCTTAAACATGTTTATAGCGTCGGCATTTAGAAGACCGACGCTAAATGGTTAGTTTTAGGCGTCGGTTGAGTAAAGACCGACGCTAAATGGTTAGTTTTAGGCGTCGGTTATACACAACCGACGCTAAAGGTCGGTTTTAGGCGTCGGTTGATAAAAGACCGACGCTAAATGGTCTATTTTAGGCGTCGGTTATTTCATGACCGATGCAAAAGATCCATAAAAAATGACTTTAAGTGTCGGTTAAGCTAGCAACCGACGCTTAAAGTATGTATAGGCCACGGCTCTCTATATAACCGACGCTAAAAGTTCGATGCTAAAAGACAATTTTGTACTAGTGTTCAATGGAAACCTGATCAATTTTCTTAGAAGTTGGGGGGCAAATGATATGGGCTGAAAGTAAGCCCTAAAAATACATTTAATGATGCATTAAATGAACCTAGGATGGTCCAAGGTCAAAGCCCAGTTATGAGGCCCAAAACCCTAATTATAATAATAAATTCGTAATTGAGTAAATCAGCCAATGTGGGACTCCGTTATCAAGTCCAATGAGGACCCAAACTCTTCAAAGAGTAGTCCCCAATGCATGAGTCCAATGGGAATCAGCCTTCCTCATGGAAGGATCCAGAAGCTATATTAAACGAGTATCTTGTCCAGCAAGACACCAAAACCTAACCTAATTTCAAGGCCCCCGAAGCCTATATAAGGACCTGATCCTTCACAACCAGAACTACGTTTTATTGGCTTGATTCTTGATATTTGCAAGATACGTAGGCATCTTGTGAGGACCCGAGTTAAGTCACGAAACACTTGATCAGCCATTGAAGCTCAAAGCTCCCCCTAACCCTAGCATTCAATACGCAATAAATACACCCTACTTTCGTTACACAACATTATTATTGAATATTTTTATATCTTAATAATTTTTTTTTAATAAAATATATTTTTTAATTATTATTTTACTATATAAACCCATCTTTTATTATAATCGTAAACAAATTTTATTATATAATAAACTTTATTTTTCTCTCTTCTTATTTCGTACTTTTTCCGTATAATGTTCTACTCCTAACAAACACACTCTCTCGATTTCATGTACTCACCTTACTCTTCTAACCTCTCCTTCTTCCTGTTTGTTTCTTTAAAATAAATACTAGTCACAGGATATTTTATAAATTATTCAAATATATTTTTAATATTTGAATTTTCTTAAATGGTTGTCCTAATTAGTTTCAATTTTACTAATTTTGAATAATTATTGAAGTTTATAATATATATATATATATATATTATTTGTATTTAATTTTTTCAATTTATATTACATTTTTATTATAATATTTTTAATTTTTTAATTTATTAAAGATTATAAATTTGTTGGTTCACTATTTTTCTAAAATTTAATATGATACATTATTATAATTGAAAATATGTTAGTAGTAGTTTGGTTTAACGAATTTTTTCTTACCATAATTACTCAATTGTTTTATATTATGATCATTCCACAACAACTTGCGTTTAGAGCATCTCCAATGGGGTTGGTTAAAGTGATTGGCTAAAATGATAGAAAATATTGATTATGTAAAATTTACTGAACCTGTGAGGCGTTGTGTTTCGATGGTATTGGCTATATTGATTGGCTATATTTTAAAAATGGAATGTTATTATTATTTTAAGTTATTATAAATAGAATATATCATTTGAATATGGTAAGAGATGATGTGGAATCTTCTTACAGGTCTCTAG
Organism: Kitagawia praeruptora; assembly: GCA_037693485.1. Taxonomy (NCBI): domain Eukaryota; kingdom Viridiplantae; phylum Streptophyta; class Magnoliopsida; order Apiales; family Apiaceae; genus Kitagawia; species Kitagawia praeruptora. The sequence goes on along the minus strand of CM075352.1, from coordinate 98,333,031 downwards.
AGGTTCAACAAATATAGCCAACATGGCAAAAAATATAGACATTGGCTAAAAATATAGACAAGGGAAATGATCCATTGGAGTTGATTTTTTTTACATAATCTCTATAATTTTTATTTATAGTATGTTTTAATTATTTTTAGCTAAGGGTTCAACATGATTGGAGATGCTCTTATAATCATTAAATAAAGGACCTGGCTTGTGCCAATATATCTTTGTTAGAAATGATTGATGAGAACAGTGTTTGGAAGCTATAGTGACAAAACAGAGTTTAGCTGGAAGCAGTCAGAGTTTAGTTAAACACTGACTGGAAGCGCAACAGAGATTGTTAAACTCTGTAGCTGTATTGTCTGAAGAGTCAACTGCGTTTGAAGATAGATACAGGATAAATTTGGAAGCAATATCTTTGAAGATTGGAAAGCTGTCAAAGAGATTGAGTTGACTTAGAAGACTTGAAGCAATCGTGATTGATATCAATTGTATAGCTTAATTATAGCAGAATCAGTTACTGATTGTACGAAGCTGTATGTTCTATAAATACAGTTAGGTTAACCCTAGAAGGGTAATCGAACATTGAGAAATTCATTGATTGTAACCTAAGCAGCTCTCTGTGATATTTTACATCACTGAGAGAGGAATTGTTAATTCCAAACAGTTTTTGAGTATTAAACAGTGTGTTCTTGTTAAGTTACTTATACAGTATTTGATTAACTATTGTGTATTCGACCTAACAAGTGGTATCAGAGCCAATCTGTTACTTTATTACAGTTAAAGATCCAAAAACACAATAGTAATCAATGGCAGAGATACCTCCACCATTTGAGAAAGCCCCTACTACTGTTAGTAGGTATGAAACAATTAGGGTTCCTATACTTAGACCATCAGAGTATGCAATTTGGAAGGTGAAGATGACCATGTTTCTGGAGGCTACAGATCCAGAATACCTTGATAGAATTTATGAAGGTCCTCACAAACCTACAAAGTTATCTGCTGCTGCTGCTGGTGAGGAATCAAAGGTCATTCCAAAAGAAAAGAAAGATCTAATTGCTGAGGATCTTTCATCTATTGCAAAGGATGCAAAAGTAAGACACTTACTTCACAGTGCATTAGACAATGTTATGTCTAATAAAGTAATTAATTGCACAACTGCAAAGGAAATATGGGATGCACTTGAGGTTAGGTGTCAAGGAACTCCTGCAATCAAGAAAAACAGAAGAAATATACTCACTCAGGAGTATGAGCATTTTGAGGCAAAGTCTGAAGAAACCATGACAGAAACATTTGACAGATTCTGTAAATTGCTCAATGATTTGTCATTGGTTAATAAAGAGTATGATTTAGAAGACTCAAATCTCAAGTTTCTTCTTTCTCTACCTGAAAAGTGGGATGTGAAAACAACCACTATAAGAGATAATTATGAACTTGGTGAAACAGAGATTGATGAAATTTATGGACTGCTCAAAACCCATGAATTGGAATTGGAGCAGAGAAACAAAAGATCAAGTAGAAAGTCAAAGTCTGTTGCACTTAAGGTTGAGGAGAAACCATCAAAGAAGGAAGCATCAAGGAAAAAGGCAAAAGGAAAAGCTTTAGTCATACACTCAGAAAGTGAGTCATCAAACTCTGATGTTGACTCAAACACAGATGGAACATCTGATTCTGAAGATGATGAAGAGATGATGCAAATGGCTGCATTGATGGTAAAGACCTTAAAGAAGATGGGATACAAGAACTTCAAGAAGGGAAAGAGATTCTCCAAGGACTACTCAAAGTCTGACAAGAAGAATTTCAAGAAATCTGAAGGAAAGGACTTCAAATCTGGTAAGAAAGATAAGTCTGAGATTCAATGCTACAAGTGTAAGGAGATGGGTCACTATGCTCCTGAGTGCAAGAAGGGTAAAACTGAAAAGGCACTCTACACCAAAGGCAGAGATTGGGCAGACACTTCAGATTCAGATGAGGAAGTCAACTATGCTCTCATGGCTACTACTCAGACTGAAAATGATGATCTCAAGGTACCCCCAACTACCTATGCTTATAACACTGATAATATAACTGAATTAAGAATTTATCTTAAAGCATTGCATATCAGTTATTGGGATCAGACTTTAGAAAATGAGAGGATAAAGACTGAGTGCTCTCAACTCAAAGACAGAAACAAACTAGTTGAGGAAAAGCTTGAGAACATGAATAAAATTCAGAAGGAGAGAGATGATGCAGTGTTTATTGAACAGGAGTTGCTAGGTAAGTATAAGCAACTAGAATCTGAATTGGAGGATACTAAACACATCATTAAAACTTGGACACACTCTGGTAAAGATACACAAGAAGTGTTTCAGTCAGATACAGTAGGTCTAGGTTACTCTGAAGGAGATGAACTTAGATTTGAAAATATGGTTAAAGTTAGACCACATCGTTCATCTGAAGGTAATGTCATGGGAACAGGTGGACCTAAGACTGAAGCTCAGAAAAAGGCTGTTAAAGAGTCATATGCTAAGACTTTTGTTAAAGAGGATAACATCGGTTTAATGACAGATAAACAACTCAAGCATAAGCTTAAGGAGATAAAATCTATCAACAAACAGAAAATGCCTAAGAAAAACAAAAATGGAAAGGTAGGCATAACATCAGGAATTAAGCCAATGCTTGCTTCATTAGCTCCTAGAAAAACATGCTTTAATTGTGGTAGCACTAATCATCTTGCTAGTTTCTGCATTAAGAATAAGAACATTAATTCTTTGCCCTCTAAAACTGCAATAAAGAGTGATTATGTGAGAACTAGACCACAGACTTTATGCAAACACTGTGGAAGTACATGGCATTCTATTTACACTTGCAGAGATTATCATGCTATTTACTATAATTACTATGAACCCAAACCAAATTTGAAATGGGTTAAAGTAAACTCTGCAAATGTAAACTCTGAAAAAGTTAGCTTAAACTCTGATAATGTGAATTCCACTGTAAAAGCTAACAGAATTAAGAAAGCCAAAGGATCCAAGCAAGTCTGGATCCTTAAAACTAACAATCAGTGATTGTTTGTGATTACAGGGCACCAGGGTGAGTACCCTAGTCGTGGACAGTGGATGTTCAGGACACATGACTGGAAATAAAGCCCTGCTATCAGAGTATGAGGAGAAGGCTGGCCCAAAAGTTTCCTATGGAGATGGCAACATAGGACATACTCTGGGATATGGCAACATTAATCTTGGAAATGTCATCATCACAAATGTAGCTCTGGTTCCAGGACTCAAGCATGATTTGCTATCTGTGAGTCAAATCTGTGACAGAGGATATCATGTGGATTTTCAGCCTGAATATTGTCAAGTGATCAGTAAATCTACAGGGAAAGTTGCTCTAGTTGGAAACAGACACAATAACATCTATGAAATTAAATTGTCAACAAACACTGATGGCAAAGCAGTGTGTTTGTCAACAAGAATGTCCAGTGAAGAGAGTTGGAAATGGCACAAGAAACTCTCTCATTTGAACCTGAACAACATCAATGAGCTAATCAAGAATGATCTTGTAAGAGGTCTACCAAGGTCTTTGTTGAATGTAGAAGGCCTGTGTGATTCTTGTCAAAAGGCCAAACAGAGAAAAGCCTCCTTCAAAAGCAAATCTGAGTCTTCAATTGTTGATCCCTATCATCTCCTACATGTTGATCTTTTTGGACCAGTGAATGTTATGTCTCTTGGAAAGAAGAAATATGCTCTAGTCATTGTTGATGAATATACCAGATACACATGGGTATATTTTCTTGCAAAGAAGGATGAAACTGCATTAACACTGAAAGAACATATAATCCAACTGGACAAAGGGTCAGAAAATCAAGTGAAGATAATCAGAAGTGACAATGGAACTGAATTCAGGAATTCATCAATGGAAGAATTTTGCAAGAGTAAAGGAATCAAACAAGAGTTTTCTGCACCTGGCACTCCACAACAAAATGGTGTAGTGGAGAAAAAAAATAGAACCTTGATAGAAGCTGCCAGAACCATGCTGGATGAAGCAAAATTGCCAACATATTTCTGGGCAGAAGCAGTTCAAACTGCTTGTTTTACTCAAAATGCAACACTGATCAATAAGCATGGTAAAACACCATATGAAATGGTGAAAAAGAAGAAGCCAAATCTAAAATATTTTCATATTTTTGGATGCAAGTGTTTTGTGTTGAAGACTCATCCTGAACAGTTGACCAAATTTGATCTAAAGGCAGATGAAGGAATTTTTGTTGGCTATCCACTGTCAACAAAGGCATTCAGAGTTTATAATCTGAGAACCAGAGTGATCATGGAATCAATTCATGTGTCATTTGATGACAAGAAAATAACTGGACTTGAAGATGTCAATGAACATGATCTACTCCACTTTGAAAATGAAGATTTATTCTCTGAAAAAGTAAACTCTGATCAGACTGATCTGACAAACTCTGTTGATCTAAACTCTGAACCTCTACTGGTAAATACTGAAGAAACTCTTCAATCAGAAACAAGGGAAGAACCAGTTGAGGGGGAGCATGAAGAATCACATCAAAGTGATTATTCAAACACTGAAAGTGACTCAGTTGATAATTCTGAATCAAACTCTGTTGATTCAAACTCTGTTGATAATTCTGAGAAGTCACATTCAGGGGGAGCATCTGAAAATGAAGAGAGGCACCAAGAAAATCAGGAGAGCATGGATCAAGGGGGAGGATCACATGATGACAGAAGCAATCTGCCTTCTGCAAGAAAATGGACTAAATCTCACACACCTGATTTAATTATTGGTGATCCAGATGCAAAAGTAAGGACAAGAAGTGCAACAACAAATGAATGTCTGTTTCATGCATTCTTGTCACAATCTGAGCCAAAGAAAGTGGAAGAAGCTCTTAAAGATGCTTACTGGATAACAGCAATGCAAGAAGAGCTAAATGAATTTGAAAGAAATGAAGTGTGGACACTTGTACCAAGGCCCAAGAACAGATCCATTGTTGGTACTAAATGGGTTTTCAGAAATAAAACTGACAGTGATGGTGTTATCACAAGAAACAAAGCAAGACTGGTTGCAAAAGGCTATTCACAACAGGAAGGGATAGACTATGATGAAACATTTGCTCCAGTTGCTAGATTGGAGGCAATCAGAATCTTTCTTGCATATGCCTCTCACATGAAATTCAAAGTGTTTCAGATGGATGTAAAAAGTGCATTTTTGAATGGAAAACTTGAAGAAGAAGTGTTTGTGGAACAACCACCAGGCTTTGTAGATCCAAAATATCCAGACTATGTCTACAGGTTAGACAAAGCACTCTATGGACTTAAGCAGGCACCAAGGGCATGGTATGAAACCCTTGCCAAATTTTTACTAGAAAGTGGGTTTCACAGAGGTACTATTGACAAAACTCTGTTTTACTTTCAATCTGGTAGTGATTTGCTTTTAGTTCAGATATATGTGGATGACATCATTTTTGGATCTACTAATGATAAACTCTGTAAGAAGTTTGCCAAACTAATGCAGTCAAGATATCAAATGAGTATGATGGGAGAGCTTAGTTATTTTCTAGGTCTACAGGTGAAGCAAACAGAAGATGGAATTTTCATTAATCAAGCAAAATATACCAGAAATCTTCTCAAGAAATTTGGCATGCTTGACTGTTCATCTGCAACAACTCCCATGGCAACTGCAACAAAATTGGACAAAGATGCAGGGTCATCAGTAGATATGACATGTTACAGAGGAATGATTGGTTCTCTACTCTATTTAATAGCTAGTAGACCTGACATCATGTATGCCACTTGTTTGTGTGCAAGGTTCCAGGCAGATCCAAGAGAACCACATTTAACAGCAGTAAAGAGGATTTTTAAGTATCTCAAGGGCACTATAACTTTGGGGCTGTGGTATCCAAGAGAATCAGAGTTTAAACTACTTGGTTATTCAGATGCAGACTTTGCAGGCTGTAAGATAGACAGAAAAAGCACAAGTGGAAGTTGTCAATTTCTGGGTGACAGACTTGTTTCCTGGTACAGCAAGAAACAGAAGTCAATATCTACATCTACAGCTGAAGCAGAGTATATTGTTGTTGGAAGCTGCTGTGCACAGATTTTATGGATGAAGAATCAACTGCTGGATTATGGATTAAGGTATTCCAAGATACCTATTTACTGTGATAATCAAAGTGCTATTGTAATGACAGGTAATCCAGTACAACATTCAATGACAAAGAACATCAGCATAAGGTATCACTTCATCAGAGAGCATGTAGAGGAAGGAAACATTGAGCTTCACTTTGTGTCTACAGAACAACAACTTGCAGATATCTTCACCAAGCCATTGAGTGAAGCTACATTTACAAGACTGGTCAATGAACTAGGAATGGTCTCTAGTTTTGACTAGAGATGTTGGTTAGACTCAAAAACTCATTGCTCATGTTATACAAATTGTTAAGTGCTATGTGAACCTTAGTATTAAACTCTGTTCTGCATGTTAATGTTTAAAACTTGTTAAACTCTGTTAGCATGTCTGTCTGTTAAACACTGTTAATATGTTGGATACACTCAGTGAATTCAGAATTGATTTTTGTCTGAATGAAAACACCAATGAAGAAAAATGTATGAAGCATGATTCTCAGTAATTAAATCATGATTCTTTCTGATTCACTGTAATCTAATCAGACTTTGTGCAGTAAATCAACACAGCATGATACTGTTTCATATTTATAGCATCTCTTAGTTTATTCAGTCCTAAACTTTGAGTTTATGAATATTGTGTGCATTGCCTCTCATAAGAAAATTTCTGTTATTGATGAACTCTAAACTCTGATTAGTGACATTCTGTTTCCAAAGGTATGGTTCCTGATAATTCCTTGTTTGTACTTGTGAAAACCATAAAACTTGAGATGTGTCATTGATTAGTTTGGTGAGTTCAGATTCATGTCTGCACCCTGTGAGAATTTGAGCCAAATCAGTGATTGATACATTTTCTATCAATCAGTATTTATTGTTGAGTGATATTCATCAGGTAGCATGTTTCTCTAGAACTTGTATTAAACCATCTTGAGACTACATGATATGTGTGTGCATGAAAATGATAAAGGCAATAGGATTTACCATTCCTTCAAACACTGTTCAAAATTCTTTTGAACACTGTACAAACACTGTTCATAAATACCACCCTTAGTAAACCCCTTTGAGCCTAATTAACTGCTCATTTTTCTTAAACTCTGAAGTATTCAGAGCAGTTATATTTTTTTTAAAAAAAAACAATCAAGCAGGTGAGTGTTTCTAAAGAAAAGAAAAATTTACTCAGTATATATGCTAAATAAAAAAAAATAATAATAAAAAAAAAAGGCATATATACTGATCTTGTACAAATATGTACTAACAGTGTGACTGAACACTTTGCTCTATTAAAATGTTCAGCTTGAAATTCACTCATGAATAAAACATCTTTTTCATCTGTTTGATCTTACCTCATTACAACCCTGAATAAAGTCCTTTTGATTTGTGCATACATGTACTCAAAGTAGTGTAGAATTGGTGGACATTCAAGCATATGGTAGATTCTGCTATTTCTGATTGAATGTGAGTGTAAACACTTCACCTAAACACTTGTGTGCTTTGAGAGTTTGTGAGTTTATCAAATTCATGACTGTTATTCACTGAATGATGCTCTGATTTCTATCTCTTGATCTTTTTGTCTTCAAAGACTGTGTGCTTACTTGGATAATCATGGAACATCAAAGGGAATGGAAGTTTTCAGATTTCTGTATTACAGTAACTACAGAGTTTAGCATTCATCAAACAATCAGTGTTTAATATGAGAGTTTGTGCATTCAGTGTTTATTGATTTTTTGTTATGGATTTTATGAAATATTAGATGCTTTAAAAATTGATATTAGTAAACTCTGCTTCACACACACTCATATTCACAACTGTGCAATTTTTGAAAGGGTTGTTAGTGATAAAGTTGGATAATTGATAAACACTGTTGAGTTGTGTTAAATACTCTAAGGTAATGTTTCATTGAGATGATTTGACTATTTTGGAGTAATTGGGGTAGTTGACAACCGTTAATTAGTGTAAATATGTCAAAGTGTCGTGATGATAGGAATGACAGCGGTAATTATTAAGTGATCCATTGGTTGTTTGACACGTGTCCCATGATAGTGTCCCACTCACACATTACTCTACAATCAGTTACGCGCTTTTACTGAATAAACGATTGAGTTTTAGTTTTACTCTAATCGTTTTTGTTCTCTCACTTCACATCTATTCATATTCACCCACTCACAGTTACTTGCATACTCATTCACTTTCAAAATTCTCATTCATTCTCACTCACATTTTGATAAACACTTACAGTGCATACACATCTTTTCTCTAAATATCTTCATATCATATCTTCTAATGGCAACCAAAGCGTTTGATGCAGCAGGGTTAGTTTTTCTTCCTAGCAACTATGCAGCACCACTGGAGAATGCAAATGCTCCAGAGGCGTTTCATCTGTTTCAAAATTTCTTGAAAGACTCTGAAATAGGGAAGGCTCTAACTGCACCACCAATACTCTCTGCTTCGCAAATCGCTACCTTTTGGACAAACTCTGTGTATGATGATGGAGAAGAATCTGGCACTCCAACAATCACCTTCACACATGCTGAATCAGAGTATATCATTACTCCAACTACGGTTAGGGATGCTCTGGATTTTGAGACACACACTTCTTACAGTGTTGTTCATTTTGAGGCAACTGGTACAGCTGTTCAGCCTGTAGCATCACATACAGAGTTAATCTCTGACGGTTATCAAATTCCTGACAAGGGTGATGAGGTTGATCAAGCACCTAAAGATGCAAACTCTGTTGAACCTATGCAAGATGAAGCAACAAATACAAACTCTGTTGCAGAGCCTGAGCAACATGAGGAGACTGTTGAAAAGATTGCAAAAGTTGTTGCAGAAACTGTGGCTGACATAGCTCAGCACAGTGATTCTTTACAAGATGCTCAAACTAAGGATGCAAGTGTTGAAGATGAAACTGACAGCAGTGCAAACTCTGATTCTTTTCTGAGTGCACCAGCACAGACTGATAATAAGCATAAATCTTTTGATCAGCCTTGTCCATCTCATACAATTGAAGAAGAGTATCTTGCTAAATCTGCTGCTAATTGGTATAAACAAGACTGTATTTTTCCAAAAGGGAGAGCAGCTGATTTTGTTAAGCAAACTGCTAGTCAAATTTCAAATCCAGAGATTTTATCATGCTTAAAAGCAACTGTAGTACAAGTCAAAACTATGGATGGAAATTTTGCTGATACAAAGCAAGAAATTGGTTCTTTGAAGACAGAGATACAGTCAAGAGAAATGAAGATGGAAAGAGAGTCAAAAATCAAAGCTGCACAGCTTTCTAAAGTTCAAGATAATCTCTTTGCCAGGCTAGGAAAGGTTGAAGAAAATCAAACTGCTTTGTTTTCTAAGGTTGAGTCTATTGCTAACTCTTTGGAGCTTATTACATCTATACTCATTCCTGATGATGTCAAAAAGGGGGAGAGAGTTGCTAAGTCTAAATGCAAAGTTTCTCAAACTCTGTCTCAAAAGGATGATGCTGGAGATGGAGGGGCAAGTGATAAGAGTAAGGTGTTAAACTCTGAAAGTCAAACTCTGAGATCTGGCAAATCTCTTAAGTCACAGTCTGTTGGAATAAACACTGAAACTCAAGGTACTTCAAAAACCAAGAGTTTGGAATTAATATCAAATCCAAAGACTGATGAGGAGTTAGCTGTTAAGCTTTTTATGGAAGAGAATGCAGAAGGAGTTACTTTAGAAGATGCTAAAGCTGAAGAGAAAAGTCTACAAGAAAAGCGTTTGAAGACTTTAAAGTCTGATAAGTTGAAGAAGAGAGAGAAAGTGGTTAAAACTGGAAAGCCTGTTCTTAAAGGCATTGAAATCAAAGAGAAGTCACTACACCATAAAACACATATTGCAACGACAGGAAAACATTGCCTTAAGGCCTATATTCGTTGCAGTAGAGTCTATGGCAACAAATTTGCAAAATTTGAGCGTTGCATCCGGTTGCCTTGCAATAGGTCGATTTAGCAACGTTTTTGGTACCATACAGCAACATAATTAAATCATTGCAATAACTTTCAGTAGCAACGATTTAGACTCTATAGCAACAATTAAAAACTATTGCAGTAGCATAAGAAGGTAGTTTATTGACACTTAAAGGCAACATTTTTCAGACCAATTGCAATGATTTTTTTTAGATTAATGCAACATATTTTGACCCTATTGTAACAGTTTTTCAAAAAAAAAATTAGTAGGATCATGCTGAAAATACACTAAACCGGGCCATTTATAGCCACAATCCAATTGCATCATCAATATTTCATAAACCAGGGCAACTTCATGCCAAATATCCAATTACATGTGTTTGTTCAAATTCAAATAAAATTACAATTCTTTACATCAAATTTCCTCAACAATTATTATATCGAAAAATCAAAATAAAGTTAAAACTACATATGCCAATTGCTTTTTCCATATATTTGTGCTTGGCTTTTGCAAATCAACAACGAGAACTCCGTGATGAGCTTATAAAAAGTATTGCACCTTGTATCCTACAATGCATACGCCTGCAAATACAAAAGTTACTAATTATGAGTAAAACATTAAACTCTAAAATAGACATTAATGCATCCTAATATTGTCACTAACATTTAACCATTATACAGTATCCACAATCACTTCTAATGACCAGGAACATGAAAAAGAAAATTAAAAACCAAATTTTTGATCAGCAAAACAGAAGTTCTAACAGTCCATGCAATTTGCAATTTTTTATCAACAAAACTTGAGCATTGTTGCAAGCTTGCGTTATAGCAGCTATAACCTGAAAATTAAATGGAGATGAATGATAAATTAGTGCATCAAATCAAGTAATCAAACATTAAATTTAGGCACCATTCTGTGAATTCAAACATTGAGAGATTGAATAGGCACCAATTAGGCATATGAAAGCAACTGCTGCTGCTCATCTACAATTAACTTAATCACAAAGTACTGCATAAAATATAGAGAAATTATCACATTATATTTTGCAAACCACTAAACATTTATGGAAAAAATATCATCGTGAACACGGATACACAGTGGTATGAACTTACAAGCTGCCAGAAGCATATCATCGTGAACACGGATAGCACAATATTAATCAAACCCAAACCAAATCCAGGAAATATATAGGCGTTGTTTGCCTAAATAAGAAATGGAACAAGTTACTTCACTGTGACTGCACTACTGATTTAAGTTAAGTTAGAAGAATAAGGATATACTTCTTAGTTTAAAAGATTGTTTATGTTGGCAATTACAGTTACAGTACCCTAGCAACATGCTTTGGATATTTTTATTTTTATTACTTTTATCATTGATACTTTAAATGTACAGTACAGATATCATACCCAAATAGCCAGGGTTCTCGTCTCTTCGTGTCATGATGTGCATGGTCCCTAAAAAAGGGATAGTAGGCACCTACTTGATACCAATGAAGTAATAACTCAGGCTCAGGATTTCCAAAAAAGCCACCAAAATCAGCACCTGTAATTTAAATATACATATATAGAGAGAGACTCTTGGGAACTAAAATTTACTCCATATCTTCAAGTTTAAGGTTGTTGAGAACTTGATTTGATTTGCAAAGAATATATATATATATATATATATATGGAGGACTCGGGAGTTAACCCACATACTAGACTAGAAGAATGTTCATTCAGCAAATTATTTTTAATTTGATATTTAGATGTGATTTGATATTTTTAATAATCTAACTAAATACGAAAGATCTGATGTTACATAGCAAAAAGAATACAAACAAAAACAAGAAAGAGCAGACAAACTACAAGTGCATGGCCAAATCCGGTGACTGATTAAAACATTACATAAACATTAAATTAGTGTAGTGAGAACTTAACCACAACACAGCATATTAAATAATCACAGTATTTCCCACATGAATCAACAGCTTTCATTTCCGGCCTTCAATTTATAAAATTCAAAAAATTACCTGTTCAAGATTAGATGATATCATACCCAAGATTACCTGAACAAAGTATACTAACCATTGGAATCGAGACTCTTAGCTGCTCCCATTCTGCTGTGTTGTCTCCTGTCCAAACTTCACCATACCTCTGGCTTCCAGGAAAGAATGCTCTTGATAGAACAAATGGTCTGTCGTTTCCATTTTCTCGTTTTAAAAGTCCCCCAGCTGTAGCCATATGAAAGTAGTAACCATAGGCATTATGCAATTCTCGGTGTTCAACATTTCCATAGTGTAAAGCATCTCTAGGCATTGATATCTGCTTACATTAAAGAATTGATATGTAAAAATTAAGTAGAGAAGCAGGGTTATTCATATTCACTATGAACAAACCTTCACAGGTGTCATGCTAAAACTTGACTTAGCTGAACTGTTCAAACTTGATGATTGATTCAACAAGAAGGTGTGTACAGACTCCTCAACATTTGAACCAGGGTATGTAGAGCATTTAAAATTGTTGAGAGAGCAAGTTAAGGACCTGCGAGATAAGCACGATAGCCTTGATGCTCAGCCTAAATGTGTGAAGCTTTAGCTTGCATAGAGTAACAACTTTAATTTATATTTTCATAGAGTTACAGACAAGAGCACACAAATTAGTACTAAGCAGCAGATCATATGATGGAGTAAAAGGTAAAGAGCTTACTTACTAGTACTTTTAAAGCTCTACATATCACTGAACTTGAACTTCCTTCACATCTTTCTGCTCCATCAATTACACCACTACCTCATCAATTACACCACCAATTCAATTCGGCAAACAATCACAAAAGATGTTAACTAAATCCGCTGAATCAGAGCAAAATATCGATTCCTAATTAACAAATTTTGTAAATAGATAATTGAAAAACAAGACATGAAGAAAGCTTCGGATACAACTAAAACCCCAAATTCATACATACTGATATGTAAATTTTGAAAACTTATATTAAACCTTAATTAACAACATACAAACAAAGTAGTACATATAATCCCAAATTAAAACAGAAAAGTATAAACCCAATTACAAGATAAACCTTTGTCGAGCTTGAGTATTCGAGCTTGAATTTCTCTCTTCGAGCTTCAGATCTGGGTTTGTGTGTCTGCGTGTTTGCATCTGTGTGAGTGTGTGTCTGCGTGCGTGTTTGTGTTTGTGTCTGTGTTGTGTGTTATGTTCCCCTTTTCTTTTTTCTTTTGTTAATTTTGGAAGCCGGCAAAAATATTAAGACAATCCCGCTCACACAATTTAGAACAAATTTTCAAGCCCGCCAATTTTTTGGGCCCAATAGTCAAACTTACTGCAACAATTTAAGAATATTGTTGCAATAGACAAAATGTTTTTAACTCTCTTTAATTTTTTCAATGCTATTGCAATGTTTTTCACAACCGTTGCAATTTGTGTTATTTGATTTCTCAATAGCAACGTTTTTCGACAAACCTTCAAAAATATGGTTGCAATAGCCGTTTTATGGTGTAGTGAGTTAACTGGCATTCAAGAAGAAAAAGAAGAAGAAGATAAAGAAAAGTTGATCAGAAAGTCTTCTCTTGAGGCTAAATTGAAGTTAAAAGGGGTAATGAATGAGGAGAACAAGGGCAAAATGATTGTTACAACCTCTGTTGACACACAAGTTGTACAGACACAAAGTAAACCCTTACCTGGTTTTTCAAGGCCAAAGATTCCATTGCAAGAAGAAGCAGGAGTGACTGGTGGATATCAACATAATGTTGCATGTTCAGGAAAGCCACCAGGCAGAAATACTTCTGGATTAGGTTCAAAAAGAGATTTGAGATTTAGTAACAGTCCAAGAGATCCCTCTGTACTTGTATCTCTTGGTTCTGGTATTACTCAAGAAAATCTAGACAAGTTGGAGTCAGTTCAGCTAGTTCGTCAAAGGAGCTTAGACATTCACTTTCTGTTATACTTTATGGTAGATGGGTCAGTGTATAGAGTGAATGAAGAAGCAATCAAGCTAAAATTATTTGAGGAACTTCAGTATGTTTTGCATATCTTCAGAGTCAGAAATCGTCAAACACAGCTTATTGCTAATTCTATAAGGGGGTATATGCAGAAAGCTAAAGTTGTTACAGGATCAAAGTCTGCTGAAAGATATATTCCTAAGTACAGAGATTGGAATGGCAATTTGATAGAGATGGAGAAAGGGACTTCGAAGCTGAAGACTGATCTTGGAATTACTGTTCTGGATTTCAATGTAAAGTCTGAAGAAGTGAAGTACATCAGGTTGGGAAATGAAATGAGAAGAAACAAGATCTATGATCTCAGAGCTACTATTTTTCAAACTGATGAAAATGATCCAGATTTAAGAGAGATCAAGGAAGCTATGGAGATTGAACTTGAACATGCTGAGAGAAGATTGTTGATTGATTATCTCAGAACAGCTATAGATCTTGAGGAAGTTAGGTAGACAAAAGTTGTAAGTTTGTTAAGTAAAAGTTTAAACTCTGTTTGTATATTAAACACTGTAAACTTTGTAATTGTTTTGACATCATCATTTATTGTAAACTTGTACATTCTTGCTAATGGACAAGTTGGGGGAGATTGTTAGAAATGATTGATGAGAACAGTGTTTGGAAGCTATAGTGACAAAACAGAGTTTAGCTGGAAGCAGTCAGAGTTTAGTTAAACACTGACTGGAAGCGCAACAGAGATTGTTAAACTCTGTAGCGGTATTGTCTGAAGAGTCAACAGCGTTTGAAGATTGATACAGGATAAATTTGGAAGCAATATCTTTGAAGATTGGAAAGCTGTCAAAGAGATTGAGTTGACTTAGAAGACTTGAAGCAATCGTGATTGATATCAATTGTATAGCTTAATTATAGCAGAATCAGTTACTGATTGTACGAAGCTGTATGTTTTATAAATACAGTTAGGTTAACCCTAGAAGGGTAATCGAACATTTGAGAAATTCATTGATTGTAACCTAAGCAGCTCTCTGTGATATTTTACATCACTGAGAGAGGAATTGTTAATTCCAAACAGTTTTTGAGTATTAAACAGTGTGTTCTTGTTAAGTTACTTATACAGTATTTGATTAACTATTGTGTATTCGACCTAACAATCTTAAACTCCTTATAACCAAGATCATTTCTAACTCTTGAAAATGGTAATAAACATAGAACTCTGATTATATAAAAGAGGCTCGACCTTACCTCCTTTGTAGTAGAATTTTACAGCATTCTCTTCAGCAAACCCGCCACTGTGATGAATATGAAATGTATTGCTCGACTCCATCTATGAATACACACAAACACAGTTAATACATACACACAAATCCTAATTAAAGTAACGAAAATGAATAACTTGAACCTCAATGACCTTATGTAGTACGGAATCACAATTAAAACATTGAATATAAAATTTCCCTATTGATTTTTGGAGTTAATCTCAAACATGATCTGAGTTTGTTAGCATAATATTCTGTTTAGAGGAAGTAATATCTGATTTGATATGATCAGTGTAATAACCCTAACTTCAGAAATGCTACAGTGCTTAAATGAATAGTAATTTTGAGGATTTGGGGAAAAGGTATTTAGGTACCCTATAAGTGAAACAGAAAATGAATAATCAGAAAACATATTAGCGTCGTACTATGAAAATGAGTGACTCAAAACGATGACGGATTTCAGAAATTCCTGAATATGGACTTTAAGGATTTTTTATTTCGTTGAGACTCTATTGAATGTGATATTAAGGAGTATAGAAATGTTAAAGGGTTTATATCTTGAGAAAATAGTCAAATTAGGATAAACCAAGGATTGATCAAATCAAGGAAATGCCAAGGGAATTTAGATTGTTAAACGAGTTTGAGAATGCTTGAGAACCCGAGAGAAAACCGGGAGAGCAAATTCTGAGATAAAGAGAATATACCAAGGATAGTGGATTTAATATTTGTTTGAGGATTAGAATACAATGTGGGAAAGGATAATATATATCCAAGAGATTTACGAGAAAGAAACCACTGAGACGATCACAGAAATCATTCGATGAAGGAAATGACGAAAGAACTTGCATAAAGCCCTAGAGCAAGGTGGAAAGCCCAATTTCGGCCCAATACTAATCAAAGAGATGATTTATAAAGTAACTTATAGTGAAAACCAAGGGGCAAGGGCAAGAGTGGAAGAAAAGGTGAAAGGGCAAGGATAAGGTAAGGATGTGAAATCACCAAAAAGGGAGTAACATGGTTGATAAGCTTTAAGACTTGACCAACACATCAACAAAGATAAGGATTGAGATTATACCAAGATTAAATATCCTACATGATCATCAAGAGAAATATATCAAGGGGATTAATTGATTTTATCAAGGATTAAGTTAAAACAATTTAGAAACAAAGTGATTTAAATCACTTAAATTAAACAAACAAAAACCAAACAAATATCAATCAAGCTTCTTGGATACACCTTGAACAAGCCCCAAGGATCATACTCAGCCACCCCATCTGATCTTATCAACATTATTTGATCAAAAGTTAGTTGAACTAGTGAAAGAAAGAAAGCAAAAAGCACTCCATCTCTTTTCTCTACAAACTACCCAGCAAGAACACGGAGTAAAGAAAAATTCATATCTCCATTTCTATCCATGATAAAATCCCCAAATTTTAACCATAACTTCTCCACTCCATGTGTAAGGTTCGTTCAAAATGTCATGGCCAACAAAGTAGTATAGCCTAGTCAAATCCATGCTCAAAGTTGGGGAAACAAATCTGTCCAGTTTCTGTCCAGTGGGAAAAATGGGATCACAACCATAGCTAGGAAGCTTTGTTTTTTGTGCTCTATAGCTCCAATCAAAGCTTATGAAGATGCCAAGATGTGGTAAACATTTGAGATCCAAACTCTTATTTTTCAATTTTCTATGATTTTTACAAAAGTGATGATGAATAGTAACCATTAGAAACTAACATTGTTTTCTTGATTTCTTTGGAGGATCTAAGCTATACTAAGGTGGTATAAAGGTTATACAATGTGTATTAAGGCTTTTACTCATTCCAAGGAAGGTATACCACTTGAAACCCTAGCTTGAATCTTGAGTTTATGGTTGATTTTTGGATTAAGTTAGTGTAAAGTATGAAATCATGGTTATATTAGTGTTTATAAGTGTTTTGATGGATTATGGAAGTGTTATGTGTTGAAATACATGGCTGGTATGATGACAACATGGTGTATGGATGGATATATGTGTTGGATGATGAGTTTGGAGGTGTGAAAAATTAGGAAAGTATGAAAGTATAGCCGTTATAATGCCCGATTCTTGTTTAAATATAAATTACTTGTTAAAAACGGAGCATCTCGAATCTGTCAAAATCAGTAGAGCATAGCCAAGGGTCATGATAGGGTAGATCTTGGTTCATAGATCGTTTTGATATAAGGTACGTCAAAATCTGATGAACGGTTTAGGAGAAAAGTGAGTTTTAGTGAAAGTCGTTCGGAAACCGAGAAAATGCAATTGTGTCAACTTTGAGGCCATACTTACCATACTTAAACAACTTTGAAAGTTATGAAATTTTGGGACAATATATTAAGGTGAATAGAGAGTCAAACCCCACTGACCTTGTGTCAAAATTCGAAATTTATAATTTATGAGAAATTTTACAGTCATGTGTGGTTAATAAGGAAATGGTGAAAAACACTGAAAGTTTCATGGAGTCTAAAAATGGATAAGTTCTTGGAACTTGTGTTCTATAAAGGGTATGTTAAACCTATATTATGTGTCAAGGGTGTTATTATATATATATTTAAGGGTTAAGTGGTTAAGTGAAATATATTCTGATGGTGATCCTTTTCGTTTCTATAGATACTCGAGACGAACACCGGATCATTCCTTTTGGGATTTAGAGATCGAGGCAAGATTTCTTTTACCCTTATTTTGATAATTTGTTTATGTTAAAGAAAAGTGGTTTTGCTGGATAACATATGAATTTTATATCAATATATGATATGGATTACGGATATGGATTGTGGATATGGATATGAATAGGAATGGAGATAATATATTTTATGGCTTCAAAAGATATGAAAAGAATGGTATCAATTGTTATCTAGGGTTATATGGTTTATAATCTTCTGTTACTTATAATCTTTAAATATTTGTGATTTAATAAATACTATTTGATTTAATTTAATACTTTTAAAAATAGTTGAAATATTATGTATTTAATAGAATTTTTGATTTTATTAAATACGGAAGAGATGTTTGAGTCATAATCAAAGCATTACAATGTATATATATATATATATTAAAGATAATGATATATGAGAATGGAAATGATATACGAATGGTAATGATATATGAGAATGGAAATGATATGTGTGAATGATATTTGGAAATGGAAATGGAAAAAATGGAAAATATGGAATGATGTTTTGTAAATGGAATAATGATTTGAAAAAGGGGGATTACACAGCAAGCGTAAGAGGCTGTGTGGGAGTGGCACAGTCCGGCACCCAATATTTTATTACGGCCCAAGAGTTGCCGAAGGAGGATGTAGTAGGTGGCCTTCCTCCAGGGATGATTGTCATTCCTTCTACTAGTAGTAAACAGAGAGCAGGTACGATTAGGCGACTGATCATCGTCTTAACGTATCTGGCGCTAGCAGAATCCCCAAAGTATTTAAAGAAAGAATTGATAATGGTTACAGTTTTATATACTAAAAAAGGAAAAATGGTATGAAATTATGGAATTGTTTTATGGATTGAAGAGAAACTGATTTTATATTATTTTTATATAATTGTTGTATAAAAGGAAATGGAAAGATTATATTGAGAGATTTATTTCAAATGTTACATTATATTGAGACATTATACTGAGGTGATGTATTGATTATTATCATGTTATAGTAGAGAAACTGATATTATATTATATTAGAAGAGAAACTGATATTATATGGTTTTATATTTCTTTTCATATAAAAATAAATAGATGGTGTATTTAATAAATAAAAATTAATTATTTTCTTAAAGATTATGATGAGTCTTCCATTTTTTTATATATATATATGTATATTTATGTTTTTCTTTGATACTGGTTTACAAATTTATCTTGCTGAGCTATTATTGCTCACTCTTGCTATTTAATTTCATAACAGCTAGGGCAAATGCCGATACTCCGCACTACACCCCGCAATAGGGTAAGGGAAAGACGACCTTTTGAGAGAGTGCTGGAGCCTATTCCCGAGGTAGCTCATGTAGGGCGGATGGATATTAGTAGTCATATGTACATTAAGCGTGTAAGCTTGTGTAATGACTTTTGGTTGTTGAAATGCTTCACCTCGAAGTAATATTCAGCAACACTACTTAAGTTGGATTCTGGGTATGTAATATCTTTTAACTTTAAACTGTTATTATTATGAATGTTGTTCTCTGAGCATATGACTGGTGTGTGTGTGTTTATTGAGATTAGTGTGGGGTCATTTGTGTGAGTATTAAATGGTAATAATTTTTTTTTTTAAATGTTGGTGCTAAAATTGGAATTTGAGTTTGACGGCCCGGATTCCTGACCCCGGATCTGGGGCTGTCACAGTTTGGTATCAGAGCTTAGAGTCATATTGCTTAGGAACGGGAGTGAGTAGGAGTGTGTATAGTTATGTGAGAACGTCGGAACTCATGTAGAGTTCGTGTTGGATTATTGGATATAGTACCAAGGGTTAAGTTAAGATTTAAATGCGATGTTGAGGGATATGTTAAGATAGACCTCGATTCTTGTGGGTTTGGATGTTTAGTAAAGAATCCTCAGAGACAAGTATTGGTTGGTAAGGGCATAGATCGCCCGAGACATGAAGTTAAGGTGATTTTAGGGGATTCATGGAAATAGTTATGTACTTCCCGAATTATAGAAAATTTCAATATGATGTTAAGGGTATTTAAATCTTCTTGAGCTGAAGGGAGTTTGAAGTAATATTGTATGTGGATTGGTGAATAGACACTGATTGTTTCAATTGATTGCGGAGATGAAATGGTGAAACTGAGATTGGTCGGTAAAGCCAAGATATACCTTAAGGACCAAGACAGACTGAGAAATTTCGAGATTGACTTAAATGAAAAGGTTATTATGCTAAAAGTGTTAAGCTTATGTAGCATACGGGATTGATAAGAGAAATAAATGGTATTTGAGAAAAACCTTCCATTATTGGGTTTTGCAATTGGGCAGAGGCTATTAACGGTACATATTTTCAAAATTTCCTAAAGCCCTGCCAAATTATATTATTGAGTTTCAAATTTTCCTCCACTGGTGAGTAATTCCAGGGTGATCTATCACCTCTTATTCAAAAAGGGCTGGTATCTTTTCAAAACTTTCTGGTACCTTTGGAATGTATTTCAAAATTTTATTCGATCTATCTCAGTCAAAATATTTCTCTAAGATTATTTTCGAAAGGTGGTATATATCATCATGATTTAAATTTTCCTTTATATTTTTACTACAACTAAGAGGAACAACCCTATATGTATACACAAGGACGATCTGTCTGTGTGATTGTAAGTCGGAGGGGACGCCCTCCTTTGTGTGACATACGGGTTCTTCCATTTTATTGATTTCTCAGATCTCCTTTTGTTTCAAATAAAAATTATTTAAAACTCTTAATTTTATAAATTGTTGTGGGACCCTTGCTTGTTTCTGGGTTCATTTCAATTCAAAGTTTCTTAAATTCTATCAATTGTTTCGAATATAGAAGATTTCATTAATGAATAGGATAATGGAAGCAAGGTTTAGAGTATACGTGATTATACAAGGAAACTTGAGATTCCAAGGGAAAATTCGTTAATAGATGACTAGAGCTAGAACCGTTTCAACACAAGAGAGGAAGGAATTTCGTGAGAAGAATTATGGGTGAAAGTTATAGAATTATGGAGAAATGCTTCATACTTTGTTAATACGGGAGAAATAAGAGTAAGAAGTCTAGATTCAAAACAGAGTGATAATAAGGGGGAATACAATTGTTAGTAATTTTCCAAGTTATTTTTAATAAAAAGGCAAGAGTGTTCATCAGGAAGTAATAGAGAGTTGGATAGCCAAGTGGTGAATATACGCGACCTCTGTTATCGGATGACCGAATTTGTGGATAAAAGCATGCAAGAATATGCTACTAATTGAGAGTGAAATGATTTGAGTATCCTAAGACTAATGCTACCAGTGTCAAGTGTGTAAAAGATGACTTTAGGAAACTAGATAGGGCATCCGGAGGTAATTGCAGGTATGCTCTAATTTAAAATTCTTAAGTGTGAATGTTTGGTTAAGGATCGACTAGATCAATGAATGGTGTAAATAGGTTGATAAATTAGATAAGAATAATCTATCCGTGAGAAAGTAAACTATGGTGATATAAGAAAGTGAGTTATTCTAGTGTCATCCAAATCAATATCTGTTAAGGGTTAGAGGATTTTATAAAAAGGAGATTAAGGGAAGGAGCGATAACATTGTTCAAGGATAAAGGAAGAGTATCTGCCTGTATAAGTATGAACATGAAATATATATTAAAGATAATATTTTATAACAATTGTTTCAAGGAATATTAGTAGAATTTATTTTCTGGAAAATTTTACAAAGGTGAGATATAGGAGTATTGAGGTGTTAATATTTATGTCATGATAGAGATCAAAATATAATTAAACAATAAGTGAGATACACTACCATTCAGGGAAGGCCAATGTGGTGGCCGATACCTTTAGTAAAAAGAGAAAGGAGAGATGAAATAATATAGAATGACGGA
The DNA here is from genome assembly GCA_037693485.1 of Kitagawia praeruptora. Lineage (NCBI taxonomy): Eukaryota > Viridiplantae > Streptophyta > Magnoliopsida > Apiales > Apiaceae > Kitagawia > Kitagawia praeruptora. The sequence goes on along the minus strand of CM075352.1, from coordinate 98,311,267 downwards.
ATGTAGGAGAAGGTTGGTACGGAAAAGATAATGAAAGTACTGCTACTGATAAGCTAAATGGCATGTTGATGAATGGCAAGCAAGTGTATGTTGGTGTATTTCTGTACAAACAAGATAGAGAAGTTTAAGGAGAAACTAAAGGATGGAGGAAGTAATATGAGAATTAGAAGGTGTAATGTGAGAAAGGTATTCGTCAATATTTTCAACGTGATTCCGGGAAGGAATCCTTTTAAGGGGGGAAGACTGTAATAACCCTAACTTCAGAAATGCTACAGTGCTTAAATGAATAGTAATTTTAAGGATTTAGGGAAATGGTATGTAGGTACCCTATAAGTGAAACAAAAAATGAATAATCAGAAACCATATTAGCGTCGTACTATGAAAATGAGTGACTCGAAACGATGACGGATTTCAGAAATTCTTGAATATGGACTTTAAGGATTTTCGATTTCGATTGAGACTCTATTGAATGTGATATTAAGGAGTATAGAAATGTTAAAGGGTTTATATCTTGAGGAAATAGTGAAATTAGGATAAACCAAGGAGTGATCAAGTCAAGGAAATGCCAAGGGAATTTCGATTGTTAAACGAGTTTGAGAATGCTTGAGAACCTGAGAGAAAACCGGGAGAGCAAATTCTGAGATAAAGAGAATATACCAAGGATAGTGGATTTAATATTTGTTTGAGGATTAGAGCTACACCAACAACTTAAAATACAATGTTGGAAAGGATAATATATATCCAAGAGATTTACGAGAAAGAAACCACTGAGACGATCACAGAATCATTCGATGAAGGAAATGACGAAAGAACTTGCATAAAGCCCTAGAGCAAGGGGGAAAGCCCAATTTCGGCCTAATACTAATCAAAGAGATTATTTATAAAGTAACTTATGGTGAAAGCCAAGGGGCAAGGGCAAGAGTCGAAGAAAAGGTGAAATGGCAAGGATAAGGATGTAAAATCACCAAAAAGGGAGTAACATGGTTGATAAGCTTTAAGACTTGACCAACACATCAACAAAGATAAGGATTGAGATTATACCAAGATTAAATATCCTACATGATCATCAAGAGAAATATATCAAGGGGATTAATTGATTTAATCAAGGATTAAATTAAAACAATTTAGAAACAAAGTGATTTAAATCACTTAAAACAAACAAAAACCAAACAAATATCAATCAAGCTTCTTGGATACACCTTGCACAAGCCCCAAGGATCATACTCAGCCACCCCATCTGATCTTATCAACATTATTTGATCAAAATTTAGTTGAACTAGTGAAAGAAAGAAAGCAAAAAGCTCTCCATCTCTTTTCTCTACAAACTGCCCAGCAAGAAAAGGAGTAAAGAAAAATTCTTATCTCCATTTCTATCCATGATAAAATCACCAAATTTTAACCATAACTTCTCCACTCCATGTGTAAGGTTCGTCCAAAATTTCATGGCCAATAAAGTAGTATAGCCTAGTCAAATCCATGCTCAAAGTTGGGGAAACAAATCTGTCCAGTTTCTGTCCAGTGGGAAAAACGGGATCAAAACCATATCTAGGAAGATTTGTTTTTGGTGATCTATAGCTCAAATCAAAGCTTATGAGGAGGTCAAGATGTGGTAAAAATTTGAGAGCCAAAATCGTATTTTCAAATTTTTATGATTTTTACAAAAGTGATGATGAATAGTAACCATTAGAAACTAACTTTGTTTTCTTGATTTCTTTGGAGGATCTAAGCTATACTAAGGTGGTATAAAGGTTATACAAGGTGTATTAAGGCTTTTACTCATTCCAAGGAAGGTATATCACTTGAAACCCTAGCTTGAATCTTGAGTTTATGGTTGATTTTTGGATTAAGTTAGTGTAAAGTATGAAATCATGGTTATATTAGTGTTTATAAGTGTTTTGATGGATTATGGAAGTGTTATGTGTTGAAATACATGGCTGGTATGATGACCACATGGTGTGTGGATGGATATATGTGTTGGATGATGAGTTTGGAGGTGTGAAAAATTTGAAAAGTATGAAAGTATATCCGTTTTAATGCCCGATTCTCGTTTAAACATGAATTATTTGTTAAAAACAGAGCATCCCGAATCTGTCAAGATCAGTAGAGCATATCCAAGGGTCATGATAGGGTAGATCTTGGTTCATAGATCGTTTTGATATAAGGTACGTCAAAATCTGATGAACGGTTTAGGAGAAAAGTGAGTTTTAGTGAAAGTCGTTTGGAAACAGAGAAAATGCAATTGTGTCAACTTTGAGGCCATAATTACCATACTTAAACATCTTTAAAAGTTATGAAATTTTGGGACAATATATTAGGGTGAACATAGAGTCAAACCCCACTGACCTTGTGCCAAAATTCGAAATTTATAATTTATGAGAAATTTTACAATCATGTGTGGTTAATAAGGAAATGGTGAAAAACACTGAAAGTTTCATGGAGTCTAAAAATGGATAAGTTCTTGGAACTTGTGGTCTATAAAGGGTATGTTAAACCTATATTATGTGTCAAGGATGTTATTATTTTTATATATATATATATATATATATATATATATATATATTTAAGGGTTAAGTGGTTAAGTGAAATATATTCTGATGGTGATCCTTTTCGTTTCTATAGATACTCGAGACGAACACCGGATCATTCCTTTTGGGATTTAGAGATCGAGGCAAGATTTCTTTTACCCTTATTTTGATAATTTGTTTATGTTAAAGAAAAGTGGTTTTGTTGGATAACATATGAATCTTATATCAATATATGATATGGATTGTGGATATGGATATGAATAGGAATGGAGCTAATATATTTTATGGCTTCAAAAGATCTGAAAAGAATGGTATCAGTTGTTATCTAGGGTTATATGGTTTATAATCTTCTATTACTTATAATCTTTAAATATTTGTGATTTAATAAATACTATTTGATTTTATTTAATACTTTTAAAAATAGTTGAAATATTATGTATTTAATAGAATTTTTGACTTTATTAAATACGGAAGAGATATTTGAGTCATAATCAAAGCATTACGATGTATATATATATTTTAAAGATAATGATATATGAGAATGGAAATGATATACGAATGGTAATGATATATGAGAATGGAAATGATATGTGTGAATGATATATGGAAATGGAAAAAATGGAAAATATGGAATGATGTTTTGTAAATGGAATAATGATTTGAAAAAGGGGGATTACACAGTAAGCGTAAGAGGCTGTGTGGGAGTGGCACAGTCCGGCACCCAATATTTTATTACGGCCCAAGAGTTGCCGAAGGAGGATGTAGCAGGTGGCCTTCCTCTAGGGATGATTGTCATTCCTTCTACTAGTAGTAAACAAAGAGCAGGTACGATTAGGCGACTGATCATCGTCCTAACGTATCTGGCGCTAGCAGAATCCCCAAAGTATTTAAAGAAAGAATTGATAATGGTTACAGTTTTATATACTGAAAAAGGAAAAATGGTATGAAATTTTGGAATTGTTTTATGGATTGAAGAGAAACTGATTTTATATTATTTTTATATAATTGTTGTATAAAAGGAAATGGAAAGATTATATTGAGAGATTTATTTCAAATGTTATATTATATTGAGACATTATACTGAGGTGATGTATTGATTATTATCTTGTTATAGTAGAGAAACTGATATTATATTATATTAGAAGAGAAACTGATATTATATGGTTTTATATTTCTTTTCATATAAAATTAAATAGATGGTGTATTTAATAAATTAAAATTAATTCTTTTCTTAAAGATTATGATGAGCCTTCCGTTTATATATATGTATATATATATATATATATATATATATATATATATATATATATGTATATGTATATTTATGTTTTCCTTTGATACTGGTTTACAAATTTATCTTGCTGAGCTATTATAGCTCACTCTTGCTATTTAATTTCATAACAGCTAGGTCAAATGCCGATACTCTGCACTACACCCCGCAAGAGGGTAAGGGAAAGACGACCTTTTGAGAGAGTGCTGGAGCCTATTCCCGAGGTAGCTCATGTAGGGCGGATGGATATTAGTAGTCATATGTACATTAAGCGTGTAAGCTTGTGTAATGACTTTTGGTTGTTGAAATGCTTCACCTCGAAGTAATATTCAGCAACACTACTTAAGTTGGATTCTGGGTATGTAATAACTTTTAACTTTAAACTGTTATTATTATGAATGTTGTTCTCTGAGCATATGACTGGTGTGTGTGTGTTTATTGAGATTAGTGTGGGGTCATTTGTGTGAGAATTAAATGGTAATAAAAGTTTTTTATTTAAAAAATTTGGGTGCTAAAATGGGAATTTGAGTTTGAAGGCCCGGATTCCTGACCCCGGATTTGGGGCTGTCACAATCAGATATTCTTGTTTTGATTTGGTTTGATTCTATTTGATCGTTGAATAAGTTTAGTGTGATTGAGTTCATTTAGGGAGAAATGTGTGTCAAGTTGTTATTTTCTATTCTATATATTGTAATCATTCCCAGCAAAAATAAAAACCAAGACATTTTGTCAAGCCATTTACTTTCTCTGTTTATACCATCTGATATTATAGATTGTTAAGATTTGGTATCAGAGCAGGTGAAGAAGTTCTAGGCAACTGTCAGAGGCACCAACGATGGAGGTGACAAAGGCAAATGGAAGATCTATAGGCTTGACTTACCCTATGCTTGCAAAAAGTAATTACACAGTCTGGGCTCTCAAGATGAAAGTTTTTATGCAAGCACCAGGAGTTTGGAACGTCGTAGAGCCAAGTGATCCAAAAGTAGCAATTGAAGATAAAACAGACAAGGTGGCAATGGCTATGATATACCAAGGTATACCATAAGAGATATTGCTTTCTGTTGCGGAAAAGAAAACGATGAAAGATGTCTGGGAGGCAATACAGACTTTGTGTCAAGGAGCTGATCGAGTGAAACAAGCTAGAGTTCAAACGCTGAAATCGGAGTTCGAGGCGTTGAATATGAAAGAGAACGAACAGATTGATGATTTCTACTTGAAGATGAATGGCCTTGCACTATAAGAAAAAGTTCAATAGACATCACACACTAGACATCGGTTACTAATGCCACTGATGTTAAAAGATATGATAACATCACCCCGTATTTTCCTGATGTCTTTGTTGTTTTAAGACATCATTTATTTTACAGCCGATGTCTAAAATTTGACTAAAAATATTTCAATACGCGCCCACTTCATTTGTTTCCCCCCTTATAAAAAATTTCCCCCTTTACGCCAAAATATTTCCCCCCCTTAACAATTATTCAGACAAAACTAATTATATCCACAACAAAAAAATTGAAAAAACTCATACAACACGCTCTCTTCTCTCTCTCTCTCTCTCTCTCGACTGAATCTCTCTCGACTCTCTCTCTCTCTCTCTCTCTCTCTCGTATCTCACCACCACAACTCACCTCCACCACCACTCACCTCTGCTCTATCTCTTTCACACTCAAAGCACCGAAGAGCTCTTTTTTTCTCTCATAATCGAACCCCGAAACTCTCTCTCCCACACTCAATTCAAAATCGGTTTGTTTGAAGGTCAAAGCTCGAATTAGTTTGATTTATCAGTGGGTAAGCCTAAGTTTGATATGTTCAAACTTAAAAGTTCGATTAATTCGATTTAATTCGATTAGTTTGAGGCTTGGACAAAAAGAAAAATGGACATTGGTCATGTTCGAGTTTTTGGGTGTGTTGCTCACATGAAGACGCCTGGAGACCAACCAAGAAAACTTGATGATAGAAGCAAAAGGGTTGTTAATCTCGGAAGGGATCAGGGTACAAAAGGGTATCGTTTGTATGACCCTGAAACTAATCGAATCTATGTGAGTCGAGATGTGGTTTTTGAAGAGACTAACTCATGGCCTTGGCAGAAAAATGAAGATAACAGCTACACAATGATGCATTTCTCAGACTTGGTAATAAACGAGCTTGATGAAGTGTTTACTCCTGTGACACGTCTCGAGACAGTGAGACTTTTACTAGCATTGTCAGCTAAAAATAATTGGGAAGTGCATCACCTTGATGTGAAAACAGCATTTTTGAATGGGGATATAAAAGAGGATGTCTATGTGTCTCAACCTGAGGGCTTTGAAAAAACTGGGCAAGAACAATTGGTTTATAAACTATCAAAGGCTTTGTATGTCTTACGACAAGCCCCACGTGCCTGGTATGCTAAGCTTAATTCATACTTGTTAAGTCTTGGATTTGTTCGTTGTCCCTACGAGAATGTAGTCTACACTAAACGGGAAAATGGTGAGAACTTGATAATAGTCGTGTATGTAGATGATTTACTTGTAACAGGGACGAGTGTTGCAATGATTGAAATTTTCAAAAAATAGATGAACCAGAAATTCGAGATGAGTGACTTGGGAAAGTTGAGTTACTACTTGGGCACCGAAGTAGAACAAGGAAGCGGTTATATTGAGCTGAAGGAAGCTTGTTATGCACGAAAGATACTTAAGAAAGCAGGTTTGTTGGATTGTAATCCTACAATGTATCCAATGGATCCAAAGGAGCAACTAACTCGAGATGAAAGAGGGATAGCTGTTGATTCAATTCAGTATAAAAGCATGGTAGGTGGCTTACGATACTTAATCCACACTAGACCAGATATTGCATACTCGGTGGGAGTTGTCAGCAGATTCATGGAACGTCCTACAAAGTTACATCAAGATGCTGTAAAAAGAATTATGAGACACTACTAGAAAAACTGGAATAGACATCGGGCCTTTAACATCGGTAGAAAAAACCACCGATGTTAAAGGTAATTTTAACACCAGTTTCTAAAAAAGCGATGTTAATTGCTTTTTCGGACATCAGATCATAAAACAACCGATGTCTTTTTTAGTTTTTAAAAAAATCAAAACACGCGGCTTAGTTTCCCCCTTTTGAAATAAAACATAATTCCCCCTCTCCCCTGAATTTTTTTAGCCCGCCTCTCCCCAAATATTATCTCCCCCCAAATTAATTTAAGTCTCACGACCTAACCCGACTCTCTCTCCCTCCCTCCCCTCTCTAACCCTCTTTTCACATCTCTGTCGCTCTACTCTCTCTTCTCACATCTCTCTCGCTCTGCTCTCTCTCGTATCTCTTAGAACCCTAAATCAAAACCCGAACATGTCTTCTCATATCTCTCTCTAATCGGTGGAAAAGCCAAAGAACCCTAAATCGGTGGAAGCTCAAGAACCCTAAATCGGCGTAGGAGAAGCTCAAGAACCCTAAATCGGTGAAGGGGAAGCTCAAATCGATCATTCTCTCCAATTACTAGATCGAATTTGTAAGTGTGTTTTCAATTTTTTGTTCAAATTTTGATTTTTATGTTTTAGTTAGGTTTTCTTTTTTATAGATTGGGTGGATTCTTGAGTTGGCCATTTGCAAAGTAAGTTATTGTACTATGTTTGTGCTATGTAAACACACACTGTCGCTCTCTGTTTATACATGATAAATGTTTGTATAACATACTGTATGTATATTAAGATTTTATGTTTGTATATCATATCTTGTTGGGTCATATTTTTTAATTGGGATTCTTGGTTTCTGGATTTTGGTGTGTTTTCGATAGGTTGGGGATGCATTTTTTTTTCCAACAGTATTATCATATACTCCATCAATCACCGGCTCTAATTCATCATTTTTATCAGGATATCAGCAAACTTGGTACCGTTTATGTTGGCTAATGGTGTTTTTGTGGGTAAAATGGTGTTTTAAAACACCATTAATGGTAACAATGTGCAATTTTTGCTTTCAAAACATAGTTGCCAAACACCTTTAATTTTAAAAATTACAAAGATGATTTTTCCATTTTTGCTTTTGAAAACATAAATCTGAGAAACTACTTCAGGTTGTTACCATTGTTACCTTATTTTCGTTAGTGGTTGTAACTTTCTCCGAAATTTTCTTTTAAGATTTGTACATTTGTACAGGAAAAGCTCTTCAGGGTTGCTGGTTTATCCATGGTGGATAATTGTATGTCCGGATATAACAGCTGCATGTTTGCTTATGGTCAGGTATTAGTTGTTTCATTTTAATTTTTTGATAGAAAGAAGAAAGCATAAGAGATGAAATACTAAAGTACAGATGCAAATGCTCCTTTCTTGAGATAAATAATTAACAGTAACAGACCTCTTGAATCCCTCATCAACTAATATTCAAGTAATTCTTGGTTCACTGGATATCTGTTGCACTTTCTTTTTAATCTTTAATTGTAAGTTATTTAGTCAACTTCCATGCTACAACTGAGAGAAGACTTAAAGAATGGAGTATATGTCGAAAACCTTAAGGAATATAGTGTCAGAAATGTTACTGATGTGCTAAAGCTTTTGTTTCAGGTAAGACTTAGTGCTCAATATTTTGCTTTATTATCGAATGGTAATTGTGAATGTGCCTTATACAATCATATCATGACAGGGCGTCGCAAATAGGAAAATGGCTGCAACTAACATGAATAGTGAAAGCAGTCGTTCCCATAGTGTTTTCACATGCATTATTGAAAGTCATTGGGAGAAGGACTCTGTGACACACCTTAGATTTGGACGGTTAAATTTAGTATATCTAGCAGGGTCAGAAAGGTAGAGTTTAGCATCCTGCATATCATCTATATTTTAAAAATATTTTTAAAGAAAGCTGATTTTGTTCCTTTTTTTAGGTAGAAGAGCTCTGGAGCAGAGGGAGATCGCCTGAAAGAAGCAGCAAATTTAAATAAATCTCTGTCAATTCTAGGGTAAGTAGATAATTGTTCAGCATCCTTCATGTTTCCTCCACTACTTGTCTCACCGTCTTATTCTTGAAACTTATAATATATTTGTGGACGTAGTCTGGTGATAATGTCTTTAGTTGATGTGGCACATGGAAAGCATAGACAAGGTTCATTTTACCACGACTCAATGCTTTTGTTAATTTGGTTGCAGGATTCTCTTGGTGGAAACTCATAAACAACAATTATTGCAAATGTCAGTCCTTCTGGTTGGTATGAATCAGCATTATTCCCCTTTTGTAGCATACAACTGCAGAAAAATTTCATTGATATAGTGTAAGAGTTAAAAATTATCTTTTCTTATGCCACTAGTTTTAAAATCTATAAAAAATATAATCATGATGTACATAGAGATTTAAATATATCTTTACACAATTTTAAGCGGCATATATTTTAAAATGTGATGTACTTGTCATTTTTACCGTTACTCTTCAGTCTCAAAACAACTCATTTCAATCTTATAATTAAGTTGTGAATGACATTCAAATATAATATTGCATCAATTGCAGGATTTACATGTCAAATCTTCGTCACCTGTTCATACTACGACATCTATATACAATGATCCTGCTATCATTCAGGTAACTAGATATATCTTTATATTGACCATATATGGTCATTTTCCAGTTCAAAAATACTGATGTCATAATTAAATATTTATGTATATTTAATAGCAGTGAACGATAGTAGAGTCTAAAGATATAACAATTAAATTTCTGAATTATACGTAGTCCATCAGATTGTAAATAAGCTTGAATTTCGATTTCACTAATCTTGAGATATTTGACACTTCACTATTTTAGATTAGTTTTAGTGTTTTACAAATCACATTTGGTGGTGTATTACTGGTCATAGTGCTCTGCTCTGAAACTAATTTGTTTACTTACGCAGTCCCATATTCTGCAAGAAGCAGCAACATCTACCAGCTTTTCTTACATTCTATAGTCCCATATCTTAGCTGTGTTTACTAATAGTGCAAATCAATCTTGAGTATCTTAGCTTTTCTTACATGAACATTGACTATAGAATATAGATGTTAAGTAACCTTCACGGCCTGATTATTTTCTTACAGGTCCTGCCACTCATAATTTTTGTGAAGGCATACAATGGAGAGCCCTTTGAGAGTCTTACGTTTCAACGGCTTGCTTTTGCGGAACTCTCTGAACGATTAAAAAAGAAGAAAATGAAGGCCCTTGTACCTCAGATATGTATGAAATTGTCGAACAATTGGTTTGCTTGTTGAAGTACATGCAATTGGTTTGTAAGCTAGTTAATTATGATAGCTAGACAAATCATTTTGGTTATGTTAGTTGATGTAAAGATTGGATGTTTTGTGTTTGGTAAATGGCAAGTGTTTATAACTGTTTTCGTATTTTGGTTTGATTTGAGTTGTTTTGGTGCATATAAAAAGAATATTGTATACTAATACATGAACAAGAAACATCGGTTTTTAACAAAGAAACCAATGTCCAAGAAAAGCTAATACATCAAATATTTTAAAAAAACTGATGTAATATGTTAAACATTACAATGAAAATGGACAGAAACCGATGTCTGTTAGAACATATAACATCGTTTTTACCAAGAAACCGATGTCTATTAGACAATGAAACATCATATAACATCGGTTTCACTAAGCAACCGATGTCTGTTAGAACATATAACATCGGTTTTTACCAAGAAAGCGATATATATGTCTTCATATACCTTTCATGTTCTATGTTTATGTTAATCTAATGGACATAATATAGCATTATTTAAAGAGAAATACTGCATTATAACTAGAAAAAGTGTAGTAGAGACATCGGAAATCTATTAGAAACTAATGTCTAAAGCTATTATAGACATCGGCTAAAAACCGATGTCTAAAGATTTTGACCTTTCTCTACACTTGCATAGACATCGGTCAGATTTTTTTTTAACAACGGCCAGAAACCGATGTTTATTGACATATTTCTAGTAGTGAGATATGTGAAAGGAACGATTCAGTTTGGTTTGGTGTATTCTGCTAATAGTAGCAACAACGTCTTAAATGGATTCTCTGATAGTGACTTAGCCAGCTAGATGATAGAAAGAGCACTGGTGGGATGGTGTACTATTTGAATGAAAGCATGATTACGTGGGTTTCACAGAAGCAGAGATGTGTTGCACTTTCATCGTGTGAAGCGGAGTTCATGGCAGCCACAGCTACAGCTTGCCAAGGGATATGGCTTCGCAACAATAAAATAATTGAATTTATTTTGAAATGCAAAATTTTTTGTTCAGGAATCCAAACAATAAAATAGTAATAATTGAATTTATTTTCCCTAATCTTTAATATTGCTAACAAAAATAAAAAAAATGGTGTTGAAAACACCATATGATTTGTTCATATTTGGGCCATGGTTGTAAGAGCTAGGTTAATAGTCTTTATGCATTGATGAGAGCCACAAAAATTCTCAACACATAGTTGGATCAAAAGGAAACTGGTGTTGGGACCAAACCTCTTTATAAAAATTAATAGCATGCAATAATTAAGCTGCGATATTAAGTTTATTAAATTAAACAGGAAATAATTAAAAGAAAGAACGTAGTTGATTAGAAAATATGTGCATTAAGGAAAAGTACACATGCGAGCAATCTGAGTTATATGTATTAAGAATTAGAAAGGGCCAATGTTGAAGGTACTATGTTGGATAAGTTTATCAACTCACAAATTTCATGGTTTTTTTTTTGAATAATTAGATTTTTGTATGTTGGATAAGTTTATCAACTCACAAATTTCATGTTTTTTTTTTTAATAATTAGATTTTTGTATGCCTTATCTGTTCTAAGAAATTTTGTGGGTGAGCGAGAATTGAAACCCAATAGATAATAAGTGATAAGCTCTTAACATCTCGCTCAATTTCATGATTTTCTAATTTATAGTAACAAAAAAAATTTTAGGGCAGAACTTTGTTAACTTCTGTATCGTATAGTTCGAATATGAATTGAAGAATTGCTAGAATACATTATAAGATTTTGAAATTACATGACTAATATTTTATGAAAAAAGTTAAAGCTATAGAAATTCTTGGATTCTTCATCAACATTATAGATTTTGAATTATTATTTATATTCAAAATTTAAAATAAATTTAGAAAAACAAGAAACAAAAAGACTAGAATTTTTTTTGTCAAAAAAAAAAGACTAGAAATTTTCGTTAATTAAAACGAAATTCTATGTTATTGTTGGGCCGCTGGATTGGGGCTTGAAGCGTCTTAACTTTTTATTTAAGGTAAGATCAACTTGCATTTTCTTCTCTAAAAAAGAGAAAAGCTTACATTTTGAAATTTATTTTTTAAAATATACGGTACTTGCATTTTAAAATGATATAGTTTTATTTTGGGATATTTACATAAATACATAAGATTTTAACAATTATTTCCAATTTTACTACCATCCAACTATCTTTTCACTTCTATAAAATCATTTTTTTCAAAAATACTACCTCATTATAATTTTATGTTTTCAAAATTCCAAAAATACTACCTTCCTCAATTGCAACTTTTGCAACCTCATTTGCAACTTCCAGTTTTCAAATTTCTGATTTCAAGTTCTGGGGTTCAGATGTCATTTTCGACCACTTTTTTGGAATCTATATATATATATATATATTCGTAGCATCTCAGTTGCAATTTTGAGGTTGCAAGGCCCCGCCAGGGGCAATCATAATTGGTGAATTTGGGTTGCAAGGCCCCGCCAGGGGCACTCATAATTGGTGAATTTCTGATTTGTAACTTTCAGTTTTCAGTTGCAAAAGTTGCAACTGAGGTTGCAAAAGTTGCAACTGAGGTTGCAAACCGCAGTTGCAACTGAGGTTGCAAAAGTTGCAACTGAGGTTGCAAACCTCAGTTGCAACCTCAGTTATAAAAGTTGCAACTGAGATTGCAACTGAGTTTGAAAAAGTTGCAACTGAGGTTTGAGGTTGCAAACCTCAGTTGCAACCTCAGTTGCAAAAGTTGCAACTGAAGTTGCAACTGAGGTTGAAAAAGTTGCAACTGAGGTTGCAAACCGCAGTTGCAACTGAGATTACAAAAGTTGCAACTGAGGTTGCAAACCTCAGTTGTAAAAGTTGCAACTGTGGTTGCAAAAGTTGCAACTGAGGTTTGCAACTGAGGTTTGAGATTGCAAACCTCAGTTGCAAAAGTTGCAACTGAGGTTTGAGGTTGCAAACCTCAGTTGCAACCTCGGTTGCAAAAGTTGCAACTGAAGTTGCAAAAGTTGAAACTGAAAATTGAAAGTTGCAAATCAGAAATCCACCAATTATGAGTGCCCCTGGCGGGGCCTTGCAACCCAAATTCTCCAATTATGAGTGCCCCTGGCGGGGCCTTGCAACCTCATTTGCAACTGAGATGCTACGATTTTCTGATTTCAAGTTCTGGGGTTCAGATGTCATTTTCGATCACTTTTTTGGAATATATATATATATATATATATATATAGAGAGAGAGAGAGATTCCAAAAAAGTGGTCGAAAATGACATCTGAACCCCAGAACTTGAAATCAGAAATTTGAAAACTGAAAGTTGCAAATGAGTTTGCAAAAGTTGCAATTGAGGAAGGTAGTATTTTTGGAATTTTGAAAACAAGGTCGGTATTTTTAGAATTTTAGAAAGGTTGGTAGTATATATTTAAAAATCTAATAGTTCACATGGGTAGTTTTGAAACTATTCCTTTTATTTTTCTCATAAAAACATAGAATAAGATTACTTTTTTCAATAATCCTATCCTTTTCTCAAAAGAAAGAAAAAATCCTATCCTAAATTGTATTTTGGCTTGTGGTCCATATTACTTGCCAGATACCTCCATCTGCCGGTTTCAAATTTTCTACACAAAGTTTATCTCACACATACACACACCCTATGGAGTTGGAGGAACTTCTTTTCAGAATAAGGTCAATTTATTTTAAGACAAAATTAGGGATTTCTAACTTTTTTACCAAAAAAAGTTAACTTTTTTTTTTTGCAACTTATAAAATCTCAAATATACATTAAATACTTATATAAAAAAATTATCAAAATATAAAATTTTTTATCCGAAAATAAGTCCATAAGGAATTATTTTAAAGTTTGCCAAACAGCCAAACAATTCTCGGGTGTTGGCCCCATCTATCACAATTTTAAGACAAATGGCCCTAAATATCACAATTCAAAAACTTGGTCCCAGATATCACTCCAAAACACACTCTAATATAGCGTTTTGATTTGTTTTCTTTTTTTCTTTTTCAAAACGCTATTGCGTTTAGCGTTTGGGGTCTTTCATTTTTTTTTGTTTTGTTTGGTAGAAACGCTAGATATTATTTGTTTTTTAAAGTTCCAACGCCACTGGGTGTTTCAACTTTTTTTTTTTGCTTTTGTTTATTTTTTGCTTTTGTTTTTTCTTTTTTTTTTTTGATTTTTTGTTTTCTCCTAAATATATATTTGCAAAAAAATATTAAAAAACTTATTTAAAAATGGTCAATTAAAATATAAATTTATATTTTTTAAACTTCATATACGATTTATTCGTCGTTCTGAATGTTTCTAAAACCCAAAATTGAAACGTTGAACCCCAAAAGTTAAATTGTTGAACCCCTAAATTTAATTAAATTGTATTTTTAAAATTTAAAAATTTTAATTAAAAAATTGAATCTGGCGGCCTAATTTTTAAACGCTAACGCGTTTAAAAATCAGGATAAGTTAGGGTCTAGGGTTTAGGAACCCTAAACCCTAAGTTCGCATATGGTTTATTCATCGTTCCGAATATTTCTAAAACCCCAAATGGAAACGTTGAACCCCAAAAGTTAATTATTGAACCCCTAAGATTAATTAAAATTGTTTTTTTTTAATTTAAAAATACAATTTTAATTGACCATATGATTATATTTTTTTAAATATTATTTACAAATATATATTTAGAAGAAGAAAAAAAAGGAACAAAAAAAACCAACCAAACCCCAACGCCACATAATGTGGCGTTTCTATCCATCATCCAAAATGTTAGTCAAAAGGTTGTTTTCTTGGCAGCTAGTTAGTGTTGTTTTCTTGGCAGCTAGTTAGTATTGTTTTCTTGGCAGCTAGTTAGTATTGTGTTTTCTTGGTAATAACGCTGGATTATCTTTTGTTTATAGGAAACGCTAGATTACAAGGTGTTTTCAACTGTAAAAACGCTAGATAATGTAGCGTTAATAAAAAAAATTATTCCCCCAAAACGCTAGACACAATAGCATTTTTTTTAAAAAAAATTAAAAAATCCAAAACGCTACACGAAAATGTGTTTTGGAGTGATATTTGGGGCCAATATTTTGAATTGTGATATTTGGGACCATTTACTTCAAAATTGTGATATTAGGGGCCTTTTTTCACAATTCTCTTTGACTCTTTGGTTTAAATTTTTTCAACACTTTCACTTATTAAACCAGAACGAGCACAATCATCTCTGCGAAAGGCTTGAAAAACGTCAACCCTACCTTCAAACTTGAAGCTTACGATATCGTCCATATCGATGGCGGCGATCCGATAGAGAAGCAACAAACTGATACGAACATATCCAGCGATGTGGATCCGACATGGCACTTTCCGATGACGTTCAATATCGACAAGGTTGCCATGCAGAAGAATCGTCTCACGCTCATCGTCGAAATACGCGCCGAATGGGGCGATCTTGAAATCGGACAAGTGGAAGTTCCCATCAAAGAGATGATCGAAGATGGTAATATCAAGTCCGCACAGTTAGTTAGATACCAGATTAAAGAAAGTAACGATAGCGCTAATGGAGAATTGGAATTATTGTTTGCACTAAATCACGTAAGCGTACGTGGTCACAAATAATATATGAATAAGTCAAGTTCGTTCCCACATAGATCTGGTTATGGTTTTAATTCAGTAGATGTACCTATGCAACAATGTATGATTATTATTCACTGCTAAGACAATTAACAAATTTTGGTTTTAATTAACTAAAATTAACTAAATAAAACAAATAAACAATCTAAGAATTAATTATCTAATGAAAATTGGAATCGAATTACTTATGCAAGAGAAAACATGGGATCCTAACTTCATTAAATACTTCACTTAGATCTGACGCCTTTAATCACTATATGCAATGGTTAT
This sequence comes from Kitagawia praeruptora, assembly GCA_037693485.1. NCBI lineage: Eukaryota > Viridiplantae > Streptophyta > Magnoliopsida > Apiales > Apiaceae > Kitagawia > Kitagawia praeruptora. The sequence continues at coordinate 98,295,386 of CM075352.1, read as the reverse complement.
AATGATATCTGATCAGACAACACGAAACAAGTACACGCTACCTCTCAGTATACGTATACCAAACTATCCATACATCCACAAAAGAGATAGAAGATGAATAGACACCAATTATGCCTAGACCCTATATGTCTATAGAATTTAAAAACATAACGGTTGAAGAACAAGTTATCCATAATGATCACATAGGGCAATATAAATATTCTCATCTCATACTACGAATCATGTTGATAAACAATCATGAACCTATGCTAGCATGACAAGTTCTAAATCTCAAGATCCACTTTCACTTCACAAGAGATTAACAAATTAGATGTTAGCTACGCATCTAACAATTAAGCATAACCATACGAGGATATCAGATATACATCACACACAGATTTTTAAAGCATCAAGATACTAAAGCTCCATATATAAATCCGTTAGAATCCCATGACAACGATTAGTTCGTGATTGAACCTGTCGTCATCATGGGATCTGATGAAACCATGATAAAAATAAAGTATGAAAAGATACAAATAAACCTAAGTAATTGATATGTAATGGTGATACAAATTACAATGGTAGGATGTGTTTATATAGGCTATAAAGTCTTTCCCAGCAAGAAATTCCCCAAAATAGAGTTAAAATAGCATTTCTGCAGTTTAGCACAAAATACGTTTCCTAAACTGATTCTGTTTTTAAGGAAAATTCGTAGCTGACTTTTCTTCAGTATTTCTGGACTGTTCCAGTTGTAATTGGACCTCTGGACCACTTTAGAATGAAAGAGAATTCCGTTATCTTCGCGTGGACTGTAAGATCGTCCAAAACGGACTTGTAAAACTCAAGATATGGCCAAAATAGTAAAAACTGTAATTTTTCAGCACCGCGCACGTGCAACCTGCGCCCATCAGTCTGTTTGTCGCACTTCCTGCGCCCACCATGTGCAGCCTGCGCATGGAAGACCTGTCCAAGGTTGTAAAAAATCTCCCAAGCTTCGCGTGGATAGTAAGATCACTGAAAACGGACTTCTAGAACTCCAGATATGGCCAAAACAGTGAAGACTGCGCAACCTATCCAGAAAATCCGAATTTTACACAAATTTGCTCCTTTCTCCTCCGTTTCTTTTGCATTAGCTAACATCTTCAATACCAAGACACATTTAACTCCTTGATAGCACAACACAAGTGTCCAATCTTCATTCTAATGCTTAATTCCACTCTAATATCGATTAGAAACACCAACACTATATAACCGATAGCTACAACCCTGCACAACTACACAAAACACATAAAAAATACAACAAACTTGAGACCAAGTTAATCAATTTAAGCCGATATGGAACGCTTCAAGTGGATATAAAATCCACTTATCAATTATCTTATAAGTATGCGAGAAGATGCCGTGGAATTACGTGGTTCGTGAAATGGATGAGGCTCTTCCTGCTGGTGAGCCTCGTCCTGCTGTTGCTTATCATCCCCTTGCTTCTTATTCATTGGGAGGTACTAGCTCAGACTTTCCAGGTCGGGTTCCGGGTCGGGTGCAGTTGTCAGATTTTCCGAGATCGATGTTGTCATCATGTCCGCAGGAACCGCCAATTGCAGAACCAACACCTCCCCCACCCTGATATGGATTTAAATATGGGAATCTGCCTCAGCAGCCGGGTTATATGCGCCGCTGGGATATGATATAAGCTATGAGGAATAAGTAAATTGATGAATATCAATTGGACAATTGATGATGCTGGCGCGGTTTGATATTTTCATCATTTTTCTTCATGTTTTCTTATTACTCTTCTTGTTTAGTTTCGACTCATTTTCATCAGCTTTACAAACAAATTCCGCATGTATGTTACGTTTATGTATTTTAACAGTGATTATATACAAGTATGGTGTAAGATATATATCACATGTTCTAAGTTCTGTGATTAGGCTTTAAGTTTAGGATGTTTATATGGCAACAACTACATTATTTCCATGTTTTTTAAAGAGAAGAAAAAGGAGCTGGGATCCTCTGTCCCCTTCTCCATGCCCCTTATGTGTCCCCTGCTCTTTTAGTATTAAAAGAGTGCCTTTGACAGGGCCCATTTTAATTAATCAAATTTTTTATTTTTATTTTCCTTAAAGTAGGCCCCGCCAGGAACACTTTTTTAATACTAAAATAATAGGGGACACAGAAGGAGGCATGGAGAATGGGACAGAGGATCCGGACTCAAGGCAAAGGTGAGAAAGGTGGAGAAGAAAAGAGTGGTTAAAACATCCAATTTTGGATTAATTAATCCATCGACCCATTTTCACTTCATTACAACCATAAACATAGTTTTTGCTAATTAAAATTATCAGATTTTGTAACATCCCCTTCTTAAGATGATGGAAGTAGATATTACTTAAAATTCATAAATTCGTAAAGAGAACATTAAAATAATTTTTAAATAAATGATTAAACAGTCTAATAATTTCCAAATAATATTAAATCTCCAATTATAGTTTAAACCAACAAATAAGAAAAATCAAAATCTCTAAATAAGTATTTAAGTCTAAATAATGCTAAAAGTCCATAAATCCTAAGCAACGAAATAAAGGGTAACTCTGCATCACACAGTCTCAGATCCCCCTAAGTACTTGCCAGAAAAGAAGACGGCATGAGTCAACCGCCTAGTACGGATTTGGAATACAATTTATAAAACAGAAAAACGGACATGTATTTTTGACAGTTATAATATAATTTTATTTTAAAAAAAATATGCATGGTTGAAGCAACGAGGGGTTATAATATTTCACACCGAGATCAGAACAGAACAGATAGAAATACCAACGTCACTGCCAAATTAAATCACAAATCAAATCAAAATCTTTGCACCCACGTATACTGAAACAAATATCAAAATACGTAAAAACTCGACTCCTGAACTATCAGAAGAATACGTCGTAACCAATCACACTGCCACGTAAGTGTCTGTCACTGGTGCCGACCTGGCTGTAGTACCCCCTACAACTTGTTAACTCGGCATATCCTATATCACTAAGGGTTTAAATAAAATATTTCACAAAATCTTTAGAATCCAACAAACAAATATTCTCAATATTTCCAACAAGTATATATCTTACAAAATTCTAGAAAATCGTAGAAACAAATATCTAAATATTTCAAAACATATTTAAAATTCATTTTCAAAATCAACGAATCAAAAAATTTGAAAACCAAAACAGTTAAAACGATCAAAAATCAAGTGAATAAATTTTGGAAGAAAACAGATTTAATATAACTAATACTAATATGAGTATCGCTGAATTAAAAAAAAAGAGGGAATTCGTACCTCAAGAATAATGATCTTAGATACTCACGAAATCCTCAATTAATTCGCTAAACTCCTGACCCGCGATCTAATTACAAAATTTTAATTTATTATTTGGAATATGTTCATTAATATATGTCTCTGACTTAGACAGACTAATATATATAAATACCTTATATACATTAAAACTATTATTTTCTAATTATTAGAACCGGCTGACATTTACTATTTTAATAGTAATACTAAATAACTAGACTCGTGTTGGCAAAAAAAAAATAACTAGACTCGACATACATAAAAATTATCCCAGCCTCTCTTTTTTCTCTCTGTTAAATCCTAAATTCTCAATTTTATTAGGGGGCTATCTCTCTGTTAAACCCTAAATTCTCAATTTGATTAGGGGGCTGTCATCAACTTTTTTGGTTGATGATAAAGCCCCTTATTATTATTTTTGCTTGATTTTCTTTCTATTTCATAAATCTCTCCCTTTGTTGAAAGTATTTTATACCTTGTGACTGGGTTTCCTCTACCAATTTTTAGGTTGTTTGTCTCGTGAGAGTGTTTGGTTTTGTGTTCTTTGTCTCTTCTTGTGAGAGTTTTTTATGCTTTCATTTTTAGATCCAAGCTGAAAAGTTGTGCAGCCCTACTCATGGCTACAAAAATTCTTTAGATTGTCTCTTCAAAAAGAATGTATATTACGAGCGAGAGATGCGCTACAGTGGAAGATCTACTAGACGATGATAGTTTTAGTAAAAGAACTCTTGATTTGATCTTTGTAATGTATATTATTGTAGATGCCACATGGCTTATGATTAATGAATCGTTTAACCTTAAAAAAAAAGCCTCGGCATAATATAAATAGAGTAATGTAAACTAATATATTATTTTAATATTTGGAATTAACTAGAAAATTTATCCGAAACAAACCCCCAACTATCAAATTAAAAAAGCTAAACAATTTAGTTTACAAAATCCATTATACAATCATGCATGCTAGTCCAAGAACAAGATAAAGACAACGTTAATATTAATATTAAATAATTTAATCAAAATACAATACAACATTGATTTACCATATTGGACTAAACATATGCATACGTCTACAAACCGGAATAAGTAGAATAATGCATGAATCATAATTTGAATATCTATACTATTATATAGAGTTCTCTTCTACAGAGAATTTGTTATATAGAGAATATGAGAGAATTACTTAAAATGTATTTAAATTGTCCTTTATATAAGGCCCCTGGCGGGGCCCTTTTACAAAATAATCTTATAATTCTATCCTCTATCCATTTATCGAAAAAAAAATTAAATTTTTTTAAAAAAATTAAAAAAACTGCTTCCTTGTCATCATTTTTTTTAAAAAATAATTTTTTTTTAATTTTTTTATAAATAGATATAGGGTAGAATTATAAGACTTTTTTGTGAAGGTGCCCCTGGCGGGGCCCTAAGAAATAAATGGAAATAAATGGTTTAGATTGATTCTCTCATATTCTCTATATAAGGAGGTCTTCTCTAGAATAATATAATGGCCCTATTATATAAAAGCCGGAACATTAAAAGTTTGGTTCAACGGTACCTATTAAATTTACCTAATTACCCTTACTCAGTTACAGATTTACTAACTAATCAATTTCCTTTTTCAGGTTACACATATTATCTTTTCTATTTTCGAGAACTAAATAATTTCCTTTTCCAGGTAAAATACAATATCTTTTATATTTTATCTAACTAAAATTTCTCTTTATTAATCAATTTTCTTTTTCAGTTTAAACATATAACCTTTTCTATTTTTCAATAACTAAATAATTTCCTTTTTTATTTAAAATAGAATATCTTTTACATTTTACATAATTAAAATTTCTCCTTTTTAAAAACACTACGAGCAATTTTGTTTAATAAAATAACATAATTATATATAATTACTATTAACTAATAAATTACCTTTTTCAGTCAAAACACATTACCTTTTCTCTTTTCTCTAACTAAAATCTCTCTTTTTCCAATTATATCATGGACGGTTACCTTTTTCAGCAAAACACGTTACCTTTTTTTTTTCTTCTTATTAAAGCCTCCATTTTTCTAATTATATTACAGGCGTTTCAATTTAATAAAAAAATAAAATTATAATACTAATAATTAACCAATTACCTTTTCAATTAAAAATAACATAATTATATATAATTATTATTAACTAATCAATTACTTTTTTCAATCAAAACACGTTACCTTTTCTCTTTTCTCAAACTAAAATCTCTCTTTTTCCAATTATATCATGGACGGTTACCTTTTTTTAGTAAAACAAGTTACCTTTTTTCTTTCTTCTTACTAAAACCTCCATTTCTCTAATTATATCACGGGCGTTTCTATTTAATACAAATAAAATAATAATATTATAATACTAATAATTAACCGATTACCTTTTCAGCTAAAATATATCATCTTTTCTATTTTTTCTAATTACAATCCCTTTTTTTCTAGAAATATAACGGGTAGCGTTAATTTCTTATTTTCTAAAAACTATGAACAATTTTATTTCATAAAATAACATAATTAAATTATAATGACTATAAACTAATTAATTACTTTTTTCACATAAATCAGGCACGTTACTTTTCTATTTTCTCTAACTAAAATCTCTTTTTTTTTCCAATTATATTACGGATAGTTCTATTTAATAAAATAAACTAATAATATTATAATATTATTAATTAACCGATTACGTTTTTCAGCTAAAATAAACAAATAATATTATAATATTATTAATAATCATGCTATCCTTAAAATGCACCTTAAAATCCGTGTCAGAAACTGTAACGACCCAAAATTTTAGGAATTATTTATTTACATACTATATTGGCTTTTCCATAAAGGAGAAATAAGATTGTGGATATTTTGCTCCAAGTCGACACGCGATAAATGAGTTACATGTGTATATGATGAGTTATGGATGTCAGTGTGAGCCTGTATATTTTTAATGTCATTTTTGTGATTATATTTATTAAAAATAGGCTTTATTGATCTTCTGAGAATTTTATAAAATCATTAGAGTTATTAAAAATCATGAAATCTTTTTTAGTATTATCTTTGTATATTTATTTATTTTTTAAAATTAGTGGGAGAATTATTTTGGGTTTTCAAGTATTTTAAAATGATTATAAGAGTTACGTTGCATTTAAAGACTCAAAACTTGTAAAACTGATATTTAATACATTTTTTTATCCTAAAAATATTCTAAAAATATGTGGGTGATCGTAGTTTTATACTATTTATTTTAAAAATGAGAAGTTTAATTTTTTCATAAATCTTCTATTTAACTTCGAATTTCAAAAGCTATTTATTGGATTTTATATATTTTTTTTTCAGTGAAATGGCAATTTGTCCTGCTTTTGTTAATCATAAAGACCACCCTCTTCTTGTTTCCATATTATTGTCGTGGTCTCTTCACAACCTCTCGAACTACCAACTTCATCTATCTCTCAATCAATCTCACTTTTATCTCTCCTCTCTGGCCTCACTCTCTCTGAATAACAGTCTCTCTTTGAATTCCTTTCCCTTTTCTTCTCCGTTTTAAACCGGGGAATATGTGTGTTCATAAAATAGCTGCTGCGAGTGTGTGTATATATGGTGCGTATGTATAGTCGAAATCATTAATCGAAATTGGGGGTTCAGGTGTGTTGTATCGTTGTGTTGCTGTATCACTACGTGCGTGTGTCCTCTGTGATGCCGAGTGTGTATGTTTCTCGGGTCTGGGATGTAGTGATTGAGGGAGAGCAGGGGAGGGAGAATATGAGAGTTTAAAGGAGGAAGAAGAGGGGGTTGTATGGTATGTGTGTATGTGGTTGTCTATGCAGTGGTATGTCTGAGGCAAAGAAACCAGAGATGTTGCAGAGAGGTTGCGGTTATGTAAGCGTCGGAGAGAAAGAGAGCAGGGTGGTGTTGCTAGTTGGTTACTGTTATTAAAATTCTGGTGTTGTAATGTTAGTCTGAGCTTGTAAAATAAGTGTGATGGTATTGGATACGGGGTGATGGGTGTATGCCGTATGTGTGTTAAGGTGGTGTGTGCTAGTGGTGTAGATGGGAAGAAAAGAAGAAAGAACGGAGAGAGAGCAAGAAAGAACGGAGAGAGAGCTACAGTAAATGGAGGGGAAGTCACCACCTTTGTGTAAGATTATATTTTTATATTAATATTTGAATATTTAGAGTGAACTTTTGGAAATTTTAGTTGATAATTGGAGAAGAATTTGTGTTTGAGAATTTGTGGATAAATTGAGAAAATGACATAATATTTGATTAGTTTATTAGTTGATGAAATGGATTTTGGGATGTTAGTTTAAGAAAAAAATTGATAAAATGAATAAAAGTTAGGACTTGGGATGATTTTATAAAATAGTAGAGATGTTGGGTTTTAGAATTTATGATTTTATTTGGCTAGGGGATTTTATGAGGAACATTATGGTAATTTTTGGATAATTTTATGAGAAGTGGAAATGGAGATATATATAAATTTTATTTTAAGAATAGAATAAAATAATTTATTAAATTACTTTGTGGAATTTGGAGACTTGGTTGAATTGTATTAAATAATGGGTATGGTGAAACATTCTGAAATTTGGTTATTATATCAAGGAGGAAATGTAGTAATTTTTAAGATATTTGGGAGTGGTAGAAGTAATCGGATGAATTAGTTATTAAATTCGGAAATTGATTAAAATAAAGACTTTGAGGAATTCTTATAAATGGTGGGAGGTTTGATTTTCGGAGGAAGTAATTTTATTTGGCTTTGGGATAATATTAGAATTTTTATGAAGATTTTTATTTTGATTTAACGATGAAGATCAATGGAGTTATGTATTTTACTAGAAAATGGATTATTAAATGGCTATTTCTAATCAGATAAGAGTATTTTAATTAATTAAAATACTTCCTGAATTCTGGAATTTACGTATAAAATATGGACACGACCGTATCGAGATGTACTATTTAATCAGATGGGTTTCATTCAGAGATTTTGGAAGACAATACCCTATTTTAAAGGAGAGAACAAATTAAAGGATTAGGTATTCACGACAACCATTTTGTTTGTATAATCACTGTGTTAGTTGTCTATATGATATACATAGATATTGATTCGAGAGTTCTTAATTGAAGCATGGCGTTCGAGTTGAGTTTATAAGCGTTAATAGAATGTTAGACTTGTCGTCTGGAGACTGAATTACCGTATTATGTTTAACTTTATAAGTTGACGTGCCCACTCGATATCGGCAGATCAGACTCGTGGAAATGGCAAGAGCGTCATACCAATGCATGATTTGAAGGCGAAGATTGTGATGCCGTAAGATAGAAGCAGAAAATAGTATTACTACGACGTTACGTAATAGCCAAGGATTAGAGGCAAGTGTTATATCCCTTCACTTCTTGTTCAAGTGAATTTTTATTATTATTATTTTGATTATGGTATCATCCCATTTATTGTCGAGCTTGTCAACGTCTATTTATTCTTGTTTATTTAATTTACACCCCATTTATTGTATCGAACTTGTCGATACCCTTAGAGTTTATTACTCCTTAAGGATACTTCCTTGTTGGAAGTAAAGCTAAACCACTTGTTTAGCTAGTCGGGATCCCACTAGAAAAACACTCAACCTATCAGGTGTGAATACTCATTTCATACTTTATTTTAATCCATTTTGTGTTGAAAGATTTTAGATTCAAAATACTTAATTTGTGATTTGAGCTTTTGATTGAAGATATATGTTTTATCAGTAATGATTTATTATTAATATTTTTGTTTTACTACACACTTGCTGAGCATTTCTTCCGCTCATACTTGTTTGCTCCGAAATTCTAACTTTGCAGTAAGGTAATTTGGCGAGACTTACCTTCGTAGTTTGGAAAGAGAAAAGACAAGACGCTATTTCGAAGATGACTTGACTCAGGAGGACGGGATCTAGTGTAAGATATATTTCCTATAGTTAGACTCTAATATTTATTATTATGTATTAGATTAGTTGGCCTGGAATACTTCTTGTCGAAGTTTTACCAGTGGTTTAAGAATTTATCAAGGGATTGTTGTAAAGAAGAAAGTTTTTTTTATGGAATTTGGATTTTTGTTTCTAGCACTATAACCTAAAAGATCTTGGATAGTTGGGGTCACAGATGTTAAATTTCAATTTTGGATGAATATTTATTTTGTGGATTCTCGCGTAACGATCAAATCTCCTGACCCCGGATTTGGGGGCGTTACAGAATGGTATCAGAGCAAGGTTATAGTAAACTAGAAACGAGAGTGAGTAGGAGTGTGTATAGCTAAGTAAGGAACATCAGAGCTCATATAGAGTTCATGTTGGACTATGGGATATAGTACTAATTAGTAGGTTAAGAATTGAGTGTTCACGTGAGATGGTTGTGCTAAATTGGATAAAACACCTTGAGACTGTTGATGTCTACTACGGAATTTCAGAAAGTAAGTCTTAAGCGGGTTTGAACAAGCACAAAGACTGAGGCAAGTTAATTCTCTCCCTTATCTCCTAAAGAATTTATGAAATTTTTTGTGAACATTATTGTTCTCAAGGATTTTATTATTGTGGTTAAAATTTTGGGTACTCAAATAATTGCTTCAAATGTTGGAGTGATTATATATATCTATCGAAGAATTTAAATTTGTTATAAATCCTTTTTGCGAGGAAGATGACATTTAAAATATTAGTCGGTCTCATTGATCGGGACGACTCCTTAATATTATTCGGCTGAAAGCTTGTCTAATTGCTTCTAGACAGCTAAATATTTATTCCTATCAGTTGAATTTATCTCTCAAATTCAACTACTTTTCTTGACATCGGGTAATGGTTCATAGTTCGAACCATCTATTAAAATGGTAACAATTTTATTTTGTTTTATTTTATTTTAACTCTAAATAATCAAGTTATACTTCTTAAAGCGTGTAATGTATTGAAACAGTTGAAGATTATTGTAGTTATAACTACGCTCATATATCGAGGTAGTTTAAATTTTATTGACTTCAATCGGATCTATTGTTCGGATCTGATAAATTTTATGTTAATATTCAAATTTGATTCATTGTTCGAATCAAAATAGATACATTCAGAATAGTGAATAGAATGATAGTTTATCATCAGAATTTCCTCTAAAATGCTTACTCTAGCGTACTTGAAAAATGTTTTTATGAATCGAGTCGTTCTTATTATTTCAAGACGACACCAAATGATTTATTCAAATCAACGAACCTTTCTTATTCAAGGTTTGTTACCTCTTTTGTCAAAGCGGATGATGCATTGTTCGTATCGTCGAATAAATTTTATTCTTGTCCTGAAGGTTAATCCATTGTTCGGATTAGCAGTGGAGTTTGAGAAAGCACTGATTGTGTGTCGGGCTTGACATCTAATTGCAAAATTTTGGCAGCTATATTGATTTCAATAAGTTTTTTTTTACTCGGGAAATAATCCTGTACTCTACTGGTCAACATGGGAGTGGCCCATGGGTTTTCTTTCAGATCAACACGAGGAATAAACTCGTGGTATCGAAAGAGAAATATTAACATTTTGGCATAAAAGTTGTTAGGTTGACTTTTCAACCACCTTTTTGCTAGCAAAACGGTATAGTGGTACTTGCGACATAGTAGTGATCGTACTATGGGGTATCACGGGTGTGCGGTACTTGCGACACAGCGATTGATCGCACTGTGGGGTATCGTGAAGGCGGAAGACCAGTAATCTTTTCTTAAATCTTGAGCTGCCAAATAAGTTGATGATTTTCTTAAAATTCTTGAAATTGTTGTGTAATACCTTGATGAGGTTTTTATGGGCGAGATGATTCGAATTCCTTGAGTTGTCAGAGATTTATATATAAAAAAAAATATTATCCTCATAAAATTTTGAGAAGTTGCTTATACGGCTTTCATGATTAAATATTATACGAGTTTCCTATTTGTTCAAGCATTATCTTTTATCATCGTCATGTTATAAAATTTTCATGAATAAGATTTGGGAGAGTGAACTTGCCGAGAATTTTAAGTGATCACCTGTTGTTATCATGTCGAACAGTCAAAGGCAAGAACAATGAGTCTTTCGGATAGAAGCCAAAAAGGGACAGGGGGAAAGTCTAAAGACATCGTGAAATCAAGTGGGATTCTTTTAATTTTGGGGTGAAGCAAGAAGAATTTTATATTTATTTAGTTAGGATTATACGATACAGCTTTACGTGAATGGAGACGTGATGACCAAGAAAGTTTCTAGGAATTAAATAAGCTACTATTACGAGTCGAGAGGACATGCTCACTTGGGAAGATTGGGCTTAACTGGACAGAACTTCTTAAGGTTAGAGATTTCTACTGTGGAATCTTTAGAAATTAATACGAGTGAACGACGACGTAGGGTATCAGTAATCGTAGGATGTGGAAAATAAGATTTTAGGTCGGATGACGAGCCAGCGAAGGAGCCGATAAGGAAGGCATACGTAAAAACCTTGGCAATACCTTTCCTTCCGAATGAAGTATTTGACATTCCTTTAAGCGATACTTTTGTCTGTGCTGACATTCCATTTTGAGTTTATATTTGATACTTATGTTCAACCATATTCGAGTTCAATAGTATCAGAAGTTGTTATGCCACCTACTTTCAAATTTTCAAAACTTTCAACTTTTGTTTTATCCAGTGATGGACAAGTTTATTCTGCAACATGGTACCATTTGTTTGGTACTTCCTTTTCTGGTCCTTGTTTTCAAAAATAACACCTTGGTAATTTGCTCATTTTGAATCCAAGTGTGATTCAAAGAATATATTTCAAAAGACATCAGTTATTAAGTTGATTTTAAATTCCTTTCATATTTCTTTACTCCAACTGACACGAACAACCCTATTTATAGGGGACACCAGGTATATCTATCTGTGTGATAGAAGTTGGATGGGATGCCATCACTGGTGTGTTGTGTATTACCATAAGGCTGGCCCTTTATTTGTAAATGTCGGAGCTAAGACGCACAACGTCGGGTTCATGTGATCATATTGATCTCTCAGTTATTCTTTTATCTCAAATCAGGTTGTTTTAAAAATCCGTAAATTGATAACCACAATTGTGGGGCATTTGCTATAATATGAAATCTTTTCTCTTCAAAGTTTTATGATTCTTGTTACCCCTAAAATGTTTGAAAGGTATGCCAATCGGGTTAGAATAAGTTAACCTCAACACGATGAATCAAGTCTCTGCGATGGGATTACCACGAGTAAAAGCGGATCAAGATGCGATTAAAATACTAACAACATATAACGGTGTCAATTCGTTTCCTCTCTATTGATTAAGGTTAAGCTATTGAGAAGTTGGTCAAATTTCATTTGAAAGAAAGGCAGTGTGTTGTGAGACTCTAGTAACGATTGTGTCAGATGGACAACCCAAGATTTGATTCGAAATGTGGAGAAGTTGCATATGTATAGATGCTATCACCGGATTTGTAATTTTGCATATTATATTTTTTTTTTTTTGTCAAAAAGGGGAGAACGGTTAATCTCAAAGGATAGGCTCATAAGAGAGCATGAACATATCGTGTTACAACCAGATTGGTATTATTTTGGGAACAAGTAGCTAGAAATCCCAGATAAGAAAGAACGAGTATCAAGGATTAAGGAATTAGCATGGTTGTGGATGTTATCAGAATTGAGAAGTTAATAGAAGGAACCCTAGGGATTTCTCTTAGTAGATTCCGAGGACGGAATCCTTTTAAGGGGGGTAGATTGTAACGACCCAAAATTTTAGGAATTATTTATTTACATACTATATTGGCTTTTCCATAAAGGAGAAATAAGATTGTGGATATTTTGCTCCAAGTCGACACGCGATAAATGAGTTACATGTGTATATGATGAGTTATGGATGTCAGTGTGAGCCTGTATATTTTTAATGTCATTTTTGTGATTATATTTATTAAAAATAGGCTTTATTGATCTTCTGAGAATTTTATAAAATCATCAGAGTTATTAAAAATCATGAAATCTTTTTTAGTATTATCTTTGTATATTTATTTATTTTTTAAAATTAGTGGGAGAATTATTTTGGGTTTTCAAGTATTTTAAAATGATTATAAGAGTTACGTTGCATTTAAAGGCTCAAAACTTGTAAAACTGATATTTAATACATTTTTTTATCCTAAAAATATTCTAAAAATATGTGGGTGATCGTAGTTTTATACTATTTATTTTAAAAATGAGAAGTTTAATTTTTTCAGAAATCTTCTATTTAACTTCGAATTTCAAAAGCTATTTATTGGATTTTATATATTTTTTTTTCAGCAATGTGAAATGGCAATTTGTCCTGCTTTTGTTAATCATAAAGACCACCCTCTTCTTGTTTCCATATTATTGTTGTGGTCTCTTCACAACCTCTCGAACTACCAACTTCATCTATCTCTCAATCAATCTCACTTTTATCTCTCCTCTCTGGCCTCACTCTCTCTGAATAACAGTCTCTCTTTGAATTCCTTTCCCTTTTCTTCTCCGTTTTAAACCGGGGAATATGTGTGTTCATAAAACAGCTGCTGCGAGTGTGTGTATATATGGTGCGTATGTATAGTCGAAATCATTAATCGAAATTGGGGGTTCAGGTGTGTTGTATCGTTGTGTTGCTGTATCACTACGTGCGTGTGTCCTCTGTGATGCCGAGTGTGTATGTTTCTCGGGTCTGGGTTGTAGTGATTGAGGGAGAGCAGGGGAGGGAGAATATGAGAGTTTAAAGGAGGAAGAAGAGGGGGTTGTATGGTATGTGTGTATGTGGTTGTTTATGCAGTGGTATGTCTGAGGCAAAGAAACCAGAGGTGTTACAGAGAGGTTGCGGTTATGTAAGCGTCGGAGAGAAAGAGAGCAGGGTGGTGTTGCTAGTTGGTTACTGTTATTAAAATTCTGTTGTTGTAATGTTAGTCTGAGCTTGTAAAATAAGTGTGATGGTATTGGATACGGGGTGATGGGTGTATGCCGTATGTGTGTTAAGGTGGTGTGTGCTAGTGGTGTAGATGGGAAGAAAAGAAGAAAGAACGGAGAGAGAGCAAGAAAGAACGGAGAGAGAGCTACAGTAAATGGAGGGGAAGTCACCACCTTTGTGTAAGATTATATTTTTATATTAATATTTGAATATTTAGAGTGAACTTTTGGAAATTTTAGTTGATAATTGGAGAAGAATTTGTGTTTGAGAATTTGTGGATAAATTGAGAAAATGACATAATATTTGATTAGTTTATTAGTTGATGAAATGGATTTTGGGATGTTAGTTTAAGAAAAAAATTGATAAAATGAATAAAAGTTAGGACTTGGGATGATTTTATAAAATAGTAGAGATGTTGGGTTTTAGAATTTATGATTTTATTTGGCTAGGGGATTTTATGAGGAACATTATGGTAATTTTTGAATAATTTTATGAGAAGTGGAAATGGAGATATATATAAATTTTATTTTAAGAATAGAATAAAATAATTTATTAAATTACTTTGTGGAATTTGGAGACTTGGTTGAATTGTATTAAATAATGGGTATGGTGAAACATTCTGAAATTTGGTTATTATATCAAGGAGGAAATGTAGTAATTTTTAAGATATTTGGGAGTGGTAGAAGTAATCGGATGAATTAGTTATTAAATTCGGAAATTGATTAAAATAAAGACTTTGAGGAATTCTTATAAATGGTGGGAGGTTTGATTTTCGGAGGAAGTAATTTTATTTGGCTTTGGGATAATATTAGAATTTTTATGAAGATTTTTATTTTGATTTAACGATGAAGATCAATGGAGTTATGTATTTTACTAGAAAATGGATTATTAAATGGCTATTTCTAATCAGATAAGAGTATTTTAATTAATTAAAATACTTCCTGAATTCTGAAATTTACGTATAAAATATGGACACGACCGTATCGAGATGTACTATTTAATCAGATGGGTTTCATTCAGAGATTTTGGAAGACAATACCCTATTTTAAAGGAGAGAACAAATTAAAGGATTAGGTATTCACGACAACCATTTTGTTTGTATAATCACTGTGTTAGTTGTCTATATGATATACATAGATATTGATTCGAGAGTTCTTAATTGAAGCATGGCGTTCGAGTTGAGTTTATAAGCGTTAATAGAATGTTAGACTTGTCGTCTGGAGACTGAATTACCGTATTATGTTTAACTTTATAAGTTGACGTGCCCACTCGATATCGGCAGATCAGACTCGTGGAAATGGCAAGAGCGTCATACCAATGCATGATTTGAAGGGGAAGATTGTGATGCCGTAAGATAGAAGCAGAAAATAGTATTACTACGACGTTACGTAATAGCCAAGGATTAGAGGCAAGTGTTATATTCCTTCACTTCTTGTTCAAGTGAATTTTTTTTTTATTATTTTGATTATGGTATCATCCCATTTATTGTCGAGCTTGTCGACATCTATTTATTCTTGTTTATTTAATTTACACCCCATTTATTGTATCGAACTTGTCGATACCCTTAGAGTTTATTACTCCTTAAGGATACTTCCTTGTTGGAAGTAAAGCTAAACCACTTGTTTAGCTCGTCGGGATCCCACTAGAAAAACACTCAACCTATCAGGTGTGAATACTCATTTCATACTTTATTTTAATCCATTTTGTGTTGAAAGATTTTAGATTCAAAATACTTAATTTGTGATTTGAGCTTTTGATTGAAGATATCTGTTTTATCAGTAATGATTTATTATTAATATTTTTGTTTTACTACACACTTGCTGAGCATTTCTTCCGCTCATACTTGTTTGCTCCGAAATTCTAACTTTGCAGTAAGGTAATTTGGCGAGACTTACCTTCGTAGTTCGGAAAGAGAAGAGACAAGACGCTATTTCGAAGATGACTTGACTCAGGAGGACGGGATCTAGTGTAAGATATATTTCCTATAGTTAGACTCTAATATTTATTATTATGTATTAGATTAGTTGGCCTGGAATACTTCTTGTCGAAGTTTTACCAGTGGTTTAAGAATTTATCAAGGGATTGTTGTAAAGAAGAAAGTTTTTTTTTATGGAATTTGGATTTTTGTTTCTAGCACTATAACCTAAAAGATCTTGGATAGTTGGGGTCACAGATGTTAAATTTCAATTTTGGATGAATATTTATTTTGTGGATTCTCGCGTAACGACCAAATCTCCTGACCCCGGATTTGGGGGCGTTACAGAAACTGTTCCGCATACATAAACTATTACATGGGACGGAGGGAGTATAACTTTCACACATGAACTTTGAAAGTTCTACATTTAAACTTTTTGTCTTACTTATGAATTCGGAAATCTAGAAAGTTCATTTGTAGAACATGTCGTACAAATATGTAAATTTATACGTAGGATGTATTTATTTTTATTGAATTGAATAAGTTTCACACGTGAACTTTAAAAGTTCTACATTTGAAGATATGAAATTGTGTAATATTTAAATTTTTGGGAAAAATTGATAGAGATTTACTACAAATTTTGCTGATTTCTTTCCTTTGTTAATTTTTGGTAAGTATATCCATTTGTATTTAAGAATCGGTTCTTGGGTACTCAGTTTAAAATGATTTTTCATAGAGTATGACCCTAATTATGATGATATAAATTACAGGACATGTTCATTACATAACTCAATTAATATAATCTACAAAGTCAAATTCAATCCATATATGTAAGAAACTAAGAATTTAATAAAATAGAAACTAATTATAAAACAAATATACATTAAAATAATTATTACATGATAATATGACCATAAATATTCATGTAAATACATCCCTAATTCAACATTTGACACATAAAACTTTAGGGTTAAATGGCGTTTTGGTCACTCAACTGACTGGAAACTTGCAATTGGGTCATCAAACTCAAAAAGTTTTCAGTCACATCATTGTACTCTTAAAAATTTTCATTCAGGTCACTGGCCGTTACAATCCGTTAAAAATTAGACGGAAAACTGACTAAGTTTGGTGAGTTGGCTTGAATAAATCCACCGTGGCATGTACAGTCAGCTGAAGCGGCGTTTTTCGTCACTCAACTAATGTGCAGTCAGCTGAGTTTCTAGTAAGTTCGGTGATCAAAACGCTACTTCAGCTGACATTACATGCCACAATGGATTTATTCAAGCTAACTCACAAAACTTAGTCAACTTTCCGTCAAATTTGTAACGGAGTGTAACGGCTAGTGACCTGAATGAAAATTTTTAAGAGTACAATGATGTGATTGAAAACTTTTTAAGTTTGATGACCCGATTGCAAGTTTCCTGTCAGTTGAGTGACCAAAATGCCAATTAACCCTAAAACTTTAGTTCAACACCTAATGCAGTGCGTCTGTAGCTTGTAAAAAATTAAGCAATTACTACCTAAAGACAAGAACAAAACTAAAACACACTCAGCCACTAATACATGTATTATATGATAAATAAATAAGAGGAACGAGCAAGAATATCACCGAAGAAGAAGAGGCTGTGTATGAAAACACAATTGCTCTAATTAATTAGCACAGCTAATTAAAAAGTCGGTGGCAATTTTTCTTTATTAATTTTAAGCATTAGCCCAGTAGAAATAATTAATTAAGCAAAACTAGTCCAGGTTTATGCTGCATTCGTGTCCGCAGGTCGCACACGCGGAAAGTCCAAAGGCTTGCGAAGCCTCGATTTTCCCTCGAAATCCCCACCCCCTACCCGCCCGCGTAGGAGATGGAGCAACACTTAACCGACACAAGTGAACACTTCTCTTGTGTTGTACTATATAAAGCAAAGGAAACTCTTTTTCCTTATCGATGTGGGACTTCATGTTTAACAACAAAATTTCCACTCTTAAGTGACCAACTTTGAGTAATCATAACTCATCCATCCCTTAGTCGTTTTGAGTGTTTAAATATGCATTGGAAAGCTCTCGCGGAGGAGAACACTCTCCAAGCAAGATTGTTGCAAACACGCACACAAGGCACACTCAAATCGGAGCTCAAAATAACTCGAAAATATGGGTATAAAACCCCACATTTTCTAACAACATATAGTACAAAACTTAAACGGACAAGATAGCATGATAATAAACCAATTTATATATAATAGACTTGGTATCATGCATGAGCTGATATGCAATGATGCACATGTGAATGAAATGTTTATATTCGGGACATGGTGGTTGCTTAAGTAGTCTTTCTAGGCATTGATGAGAGCCACATAAATCATCAGGACCAGAGTTAGATCAAGAGGACAACAAACTGGTGGAGGGACCAAACCTCTTATATTATTTCAGTTGTCAATTCTTCTTTATTGAGAACTCACTCTCACAGTCTCACTAATTAATGCATTCCACTTTCCTAGTTGATGTGAGCTTCTGAGCTTGTGTATAATCAATTATTTTTACAAGGTAAACTATAAACTTAGGCAAACATTTTTATACATGACAAAAAGTATGTATTAAGTTACCATGTTTAAATCAACAGAGACAAAACCTCCATTGATGATACGATCAGGTGACAAACAAGCAGACCAAGCCAACCAATTGACTGCCTTGTTCCCAGATCGTTTTACAAAAGAAATATAATAACTTATCTTTCTTAATAAAATCGTTTCTCCTGACAAAAAAAAAATTAATAATAAAATCGTTTCTTTTCTTTTTTTTAAAAAAGGTACGATGTTTAAAGTAACATGTAATCCCCAACATGGAAAATAATCTGTTTGCTTCAAGCCCAATCTTGTTTGCCAATTGAACTGCAGAATCTTCATGTAGTTAGAACAATCATCATGGATTTTCTTGTAAGCTTTGATTTTTGATTGATTGGGCTGGTGCTTTTGGATACTTCTTGTTGGGGTTTAAGTCTGAGCGTGGGTACAGCTTTTCAGGGTTTCAACCCATTTGGGCCTAAATCTCGACTGGCCGTCAGTTATATTCTGTAGCCCAATAATATAGTGACAAAATTTATGCAGCTAAATAGACTAGATCATCATTCCCCTTTTTACTGTCTTTCTTTAGTGTACCAACTCCACACTAAGAATTTTTTTGAGGTTTGATGGTGAAACTGTTTCCCACAAAAGTTGAAAGTAATTTTTTTTAAAAGCTTAGAGCATGGTTGTAAAAGTCGGTAATTGGTATAAATTGATTGAGGTACCGATTTAAGATTAATAAGGTAATCGGAGATGAATCGAAAGGATTAATCGGATTATTAATCGTATATTATAATAATTTTTAATATATTAGTGTAATTTACAATTAAACATATCTTTTTAAATAAATTCATTGGATTAATCGAATTTCAAAAATCGAATCGGTTGACTACGTTATAGAGGATTTATCGGGAATTAATCAGCTAAATCGGAAATTTTAGAACCTGATTTCTCTAAAATGAGCTTTTCAACTAAAAATAATTTACGAAAAAGTTATATTTAAATTTTATCAAAAAATTTTGTAACCACTTCTTAACAAAATGCTTGTTGTCTAAACGGAACCTAAATTGTAAAGAAAAATGCTAGAGGTACCAAATTGGGTACCAAAAATTGTTACCAAATGAATGTGATGGGTTATAATTATAATGGGCCCGCCAGGGGCCATCCAATTAAAACATTACAATTTGCCAAATCACTCATGCCATGTCATTTGAGGACTTTTTTGGGGACTAAATTGGGTGAAGTGCCAAAATGGCACAATTTGGGAGAAAAATGCTCAAAATGGCACAATATGAAAACACTGCCCTCCACTGGCACTTTCTTCACGCGGGTATTACATGCGTTAGGGGGTAACGCATCTGCTAGATGCGTTTCCCGTGTTTTTTTACACCACTCCACTGAAAAACCCATAAAAACGTAACCAGCATTTGCGTTTTGGTGGTAACGCAAGTGCATCATGCGTTATAGTGTAACGCATCACGCACTTGCGTGACCACCAAAACGCAAGTGCTGGTTACGTTTTTATGGTTTTTTCAACTGGGATTATTAAAAAAACACGGGTAACGCATGTATAACATGCGTTACCCCCTAACGCATCACGCACCTGCGTGAAAAAAGTGCCAGGCGCGGGGACTGTTCTAAAAAAGTGCTATTTTGGACATTCACCCCCCATTTTTGTGCCATTTTGGGCATTTTCTCGACTAAATTTGGGGTCCCTAGTACTACTAAAAGGGCCAGAACTAACCGCGTATGTGCTTACTGCTTAAATTTAAAGCTACCTATAGAAGAAATACACGCAGTATCGTTGTGTATATAAACCACGAGGGCACCCGCATATCCATAACCCCAACAATATCCATAATCATAAACGCTTCACGCTTGATTTCTCTGTTGCTGAGATTCGCATCACCATGCCTTTCACTTTTACACGTAAGTATCATTCACATCAATAATTCGTAATTTACCGTACAATTTTACTTATCTAATAAGTACTCCCTCCGTTCCTAAAAACGTTTCCTGTTTACTTTGGACACGTTTGCCAACGCACACTTTTAATCGTTAATATCTTTAGTTTCGTATTAGTATCAAATTTAAAAACTTCACTGTATTAAAGTACTAATAAATACGAATCCAACAAGATCACTCATGACTATATTTTATCTTATAAATTATGCGTCAATTAGTAGTCAATCGCTTAGAATGAACAGTGCTTAAAGTCAAACCCAGAATTGTTTTTAGGAACAGAGGGAGTAACTTATAAGTTGAAAATCTTTACGAAAAACAAACATGCACACATCGTAAATCTATATTCAATTATTCATGTCTCAGTTACGCTCATGCAACACATGCTATTCTTTATGTTCTACGTTTATGCTATTCTTTAAGTTCTAGGTTTATGTGATTACTAGTTGTGCTTGTGTTTCTTTCTATTTAACCTGAATACTTTATTAGATATAAATCACAAGAATATGACAAGTATTGAACAAATTTTAATAATGAACATGGCCATATTTACTCCATCCGTTTTTTTTATTTCTTTACGTTTGTTTTTTGCACGGAAACCAAGATAGTGGATGTAATATTGTTAAAATAAATGTAGTAGTGGGTGTAATAGTAATTTTATTGTTAAAATAAGTGAAGTAGTGGGTGTAATAGTGTAAAGGGTTGAAAAGGTGGAGTGAGGTAGTGGATGTAATAATGTATTTTATTGTTAAAAGTTACTATTTTTAGTAATGTAAAGAAATGGAATGGACAGCCCAAAATAGAAAGTGTAAAGAAATGAAATGGACGGAGGGAGTAGTAATTATGGTGTAGTCATCTTGTATGATTTTATGTTTGGCTTATGTGTAATTGATCATACTTAATTTTGTCTTTTGAGCAGCTTCTATACCTTCATCAACTAGTCCCTCTGGATTCGGACAAACTAGCAATACGAATGTTCCATTTGGACAAACTAGCAATTCGAATGTTCTTTCTCCGGTTCCATTCGGATCCCAATGCATGACAACCTTTGTATTTCCTAGCAGTACGGTCCCGATTCCATGTCCTATTATGTGGGGAGGATCTTCATCAGGTTTGGATGCTCTCATTACACGCATTTAGATGTTTATGATAATCCGCTGTTTATATAGGCCTTTGCTCCATAAAGAACACTCTTATATAAAGAACAATAAAGAACACTATAAAATCATTTATTCCTGTTGTGAAATAAAAACGAGGTTATTAGATTGCGGCTAGGGTTTATGTGTATTTATTGCTAGGGTTCGTGAGCTTCGTGCTTTAATGGCTGCTTCTGCGTTCGAGACTTAAACGGTCCTCACAGAATGCCTACGTATCTCTGTATTAAGAGAATCAAGCCAATAAAACGTAGTTCTAAGTTGAGGGGTCTGACCCTTTATATAGGCTGAGAAGCCTCAAAATCGTAGTAGGGTTAGGTGACTTGGTGGGCAAGTCACCGCCTCTAGGAAGGTTCCGGATCCATTCCTTGTAGGAGTCTGTTTCCTTGTATGACTGTGTGGCTTGGAGGCTACTCTTTGTAGAGATAATGTCCTTATTGACTTGTATCTCCCAGCTGTTAATTATCCCTAAATATTAATTACGAAATTAATATTATAACTGGGGTTTGGGCCCATCTGGTGGGCCCCACGTTTGGACCATTCTAGGTCTAATCAATGCCACATTAAATGTGTCTTTAGGGCTTACTTTTAGCCCATATCATTTGCCCCCCAACTTCTAGGAAAACTGATCAGGTTTTCCTTGAAGTTATAACGGCCTTACATGAGACTTGGGTCAGGGTTTATTGCTCTTACATGAGTATTTTCAACTTATCATCTTAATGTAAAGCGTGGAGCGACCGACGCAATTTACGACGATGTTGAACGACACTAAGCGGTGTTAAATGGCACTAGACAGCGCTAATCAGCCTTAAACAATGTTTAAACAGTGTTAAACAATGTTAAATGGCATAAAACGGCACTAATCGGCGCTAAACGGTGCTATACCGGCACTAAACGGTGCTAATCGGCACTAATCGGTGCTAACAGGCACTAATATGTGCTAATCGGCATTAAATGGTGCTTAATCGGCACTAAACGGTGCTAGCGGGGGTCCGGGGGCGGCAGCCCCCGGGCGGGGTCCAAGGGGCGGCAGCCCCTGGCGGGGTCCAAGGGGCAGAGCCCCTGGCTGGGGTCGAGCTGAAGACTAGTACTATTCAGAAATTATCGTTTCGACTTATTTTTCTAAAATTTTATCACTAATTTTGCTTCCAAAATTGCATGTTTTTCTTTTCTTTTTTTTTCTTTTTTTTTTTTTAGCTCAATTTCGAGCTCAGTTTCGAGCTCAATTTTCGAGCTCAAACTGTCCCAGGTCGTGGCTTTTTTCGAGCTCGTTTAGTTCATTTTCGACCTGAGCTTTTCGAGCTCATTTAGTACAATTTCGAGCTCAATGGACGAGCTCAAACAGTCCCAGGTCGTATCCTTTTGACCTATTTTTCAAGTCATTTTCGACCTGGAAGTTTTAGGCTCAATTTGTTCAATTTCGAGCTCAAATAGGGGCCAGATCGTGGCTTTTTTCGTAGAAATCCAGTGTTTTTTCGACCTGAAATTATCGAGCTCAAATAACGTTAAAACGACCTCAAAATTAATCCTAGGTCGTTAGGAATTTCCATATTTTCTAATTCATTTTCGAGCTCAGACTCACGATCTTAATTCTAAGGAATATCGACCTCAAATGGATTTCAAGTCGTATGGATTTTTCGTGACTTTCTGTTCTTTTTCGTCCTCAAATTTACGACTTAGCCATAGCATATTTTCGACCTCGAATTTAAGACTTTTCTGGTCGTTTGATTGAGCTCGGAAATGTACTACAAAGTGAGGTCGTTGGTTTCGACCTCAGTCAACTTTGTTGGGGACTCTTGTTTGGTTTTGGGCCTTAGGCTCATGAGAATTTGGGACCTCTCCTCGTGGGCCCTAATTACATGTTTGGGCTTTCCTTTATTGGAACCCTATTTGACTTTGACTTGGGCCTTAACAGGCCTGGTGCTGTTTGGCCTTTTTAAAGTCCACTTTGTGTTGATGGCCCACAAAGGTTTCCAATAGGCTACAGCCGGTTGACCTTCTCCCTCTTCTTTCGAGTCTTTTCTTGGTTTGTAGGACCTTGCCTTGGTTTGAATTTAGCTACTAGTTCATGATTTTTAGGCCTTCAATTCAAACAACCAGCTTAATTTGAGGCAAACGGCCTTGTTGGCCATCAGGGCGAATGCGTATCTCAATGCTCTCACTGACAGTTTCGTGCCTCCAAGGCATTATCATGGAGCCAACCAGTCTCAAGATGAGCTTTGATGGGGGTCTGTCTAGCAACTTCCAACGTCGATGGGCGCCAACAATTTGCGCTCTATAGTGGGGTCTCCAAGACCTGATAGTAAACACTTCTAGTGTAGTTCTCGATTTCAGACGAGGCGAATTTGGACAAGGCATCGGTGGTTATACAAGTTGGTATTCCTCGAATCATACCATACCAACTGTGATTTTACAATTTTCAGATATTTCAACATCGTTTCATCTTTGGCTTTTAGAGCTCTACTCACTTGGGCTATCACCAACCTTGAGTCTCCATAGACTTTAAGATTTTTGGCCCTCATGGCTAAAGACGAGCCTAGTCCGGCTTTCAAGGCTTTATACTCTGCCTCGTTATTGGTTGTCGAAAAATATTCAACTTCAAGGCACATTCAATCGCGAAGCCATCAGGGCTCTGTAGGACTATACAAGCACCACTTGATTTTGCTTTTTGATGCCCTATCAAAATAGAGCACCCAATGTTTCTTCTAAACTTTATAAGTTCTCTCCCTCTTGGGGTGTCTCATCTTGCCCTTACTGGGGTGTTGTGCCTTCCTGCCCCCGACTTCTTGGTTGTCAATGGTATATTCAACGAAGAAGTCAACGAGTACCTGTGCTTTAATTGCAATTCGAGGATTGTACGCGATATCAAATTATCTGAGTTCTATCGCCCACTTAGCTAGCCTTCGGGTTATGCAATATGTTTCTCAGTTGCTGGTCCGTCAGGATTTCAATCTTATGTGCCTGGAAGTACGATCGTAGCTTCCTCGAGGCTGTTACCAATACCAAAGCACACTTCTTAATGGGAGAATAATTTAACTCAGCTGCATGCAACATCTTGCTCACATAGTAGATAGGCTTCTGAACCTTGTTATCCTTTCGAATGAGGATGGCACTCAATGCTTGTTCAGATATTTCAATGTTGGCATTCTGGATTGAGGGTCCAAAATTTCAGATTGGTTTTCAAGCTTTGACTTGAAGTTTCAACCATTGGATCTTATCTGGAGGTTCATGACCACTTCAAGTTTGGCCTTCATAGCTATCCCATGGCCTTCATGGCTAATAACTCGTGTTCCTTATCCTAGGATTCGAGGTTGACGTTTACATGTTCATCGTTGGTGTTCATATGTCGACTACCAAGTATTCACGACCTTTCTTTTGGATTGATGTCAAAATAAAGGTCTTTAGGATCCCTTACTTGACTTCATGTCTTTCACGGCTTGTCTCGAATCTTAGTTCTGATTTCAGGGTTTTCAAACCTATTTTTGCTTCTTGTTTTTTATCCGGGGTCCTTCAAGGACTTAAACTCTTAGTAACTCTCGACCTTTCAGGGTTTTTATTTATGCGTTTGTTTGTTTCCATTCGTGTATTTTTTTATTTTCGGTACTTGGTCATCTTTGACTTACACACATCAGGTGTTAGGTACATAAATAAAATCACATAATCTATGAATGGAAAACAAACTTGCATTAATAACTTGAGATGGGTTCAACCCTTACATAGAATACTACTGTCCTACTCGGAGCAACATGCTCTGCGATGGTTTCATCGAACCTTATTTCTACTTCTACTAGATAAAATATGAAGCTAAAAACTACTAGGATAATTTGAACCCATCGGGGCTTTGCAAGACTAGGCTTGCACCACTTGATTTTATTTTTGATGCTCCAATAAAATAGAGCACTCACTACTCCTTCTGGTCACCTCATTCTTATTCTGAAGTTCACTTACAGCTTGGGGTACAATCTCCTGCCCCTCGATTTCTTGATGTTCCTTATCACTACAAACGTCCATGTCTTCAATCGGAAGGACCTGCCCCCCGACTCCATCAGGCCTTAACGCGGCTACATAACAGCTCCTAGCCATTTTCTGGTCGCCTTTTTGTTCTCCTACACCATTCCTGGTTGGAAACTTGATCTTCATGTGATAGGTTGAGGCCACAGCCTTAAAAGCATGGAGTCCAGTCCTCCCGAGGATGGCATTGTAGGTGGAAGACGCTTTGATAACCAAAAAGTTCAGCATCTGAGTGGCCTCTGTTGGCTTCTGTCCGATGGTGACGGGCAACAAAATAGTTCCTTCAACTTTAGTCTCTACTCCGCTGAATCCATATATAGGCATGTTAGATAGGGTCAACTGAGAGTCGTTGTATCCCATTTTCACGAATGCATCATGGAACAAAATGTCCACTAAAGCTCCATTGTCTATCAAGACTCGCTTCACCTCTGAATTCCCAATCATGGGTGTTATGACCAGCGGGTCATCATGGGGGAACTTCACCCCTTCAAGGTCTGAATCATCAAATTCGATTGTTACTTCGGTTTTTGCACGCTTTGGTGTCTCTCCGACAATATGCATCACTTCTCGGGCATAAGCCTTCCGAGAGTTCCTTGTCGTCCCGGCCGCAGTCGGGCCTCCTGAGATCATGTTGATCACTGGCCCTCGGGGCTGTGGGGTGCGATCCCGATCGTCGTCGTTCCTATCATACTCTCTTCTCTGATTATCACGATCTTCACCCTTAGTGAAGTGGCCCAACTTCCCTTTACGGATCAAGAACTCGATCTCATCTTTGAGTTGCTTACAGTCATCAGTGTCATGCCCCACGTCTTTGTGGAATCTGCAATACTGATTTTTGTTCCTCTATGTGGGATCACCCCTGAGTGGCTTCGGCCATCGGAAATCCTTATCCTTCTCAATGTCCAATAGGATTCGACTCCTGGGAGTGTTCAACCTTGCATACTCAGTGAACCTTGGTCCTTGGCTCTTCTTAGGGGCAGAGTCGGAGTCCTCACTAGTTCGGGGATACTTGTCCCTAGCATCATATTCCTGGTCATCATACTCCTGGTCTTGCCTTCGCTTCTTGGAGTTCCCGTTGCCTCCATTGTTTATCACGACATCCTTCATGGTGCTGTCCTCGGCCTTGATATACTTATCAGCCCTTCGTTGGAGCTCAGCCATATTCTCGGGTGGGTGCTTTGCCAATGACCTTTTAAAGTAAAGATCAGTGGTGCCGTGCTCCAGGGCTACCATGGCCACCTTGTTCTCTAAATCAGTAATATTTAATGTCTCCTTGGTGAACCTCTTAAGATAATCTCTCAAATTCTCATTCTTCCCTTGTACCACATACATGAGAGATGCAGAACTTTTTTCATGAACTCTCCCGCTGATAAATTGACTAACAAAAGCAGCACTTAACTCCTTAAAGGAGCCAATTGAGTTTGCAGGGAGTCGGCTATACCATCTTTGAGCCATGCCCGACAAGGTTTGAGGGAACGCCCTACACTTCAAGGCGTCACTTGCAGGCTGTAGTAATAGTGCGTTCGAGAACGTCCTAACATGATTTGCGGGATCACCCATTCCATCGTAAGCCTTAATTGTCGGCATCTTGAACTTCCTTGATATGTGGGCATTCATCACGTCCTCAGTAAACGGAGGTGTGGGATCATCAGGGTCCCCAAGTGGCATCAGATCCTTGGGGTTGCTTTTAGGGGTTTCCACCCTTGTAGTTCTTTCAGGTGGGACGGTAGTCCTTCTTTGCCTCCTTGGAGGCCTCTCCAGATCTATGAAGGGAATCGGTCCTGACGTGGGAGGTGGCAAAGTCTGATTTGATCTGGCTTGCTCCCTGGCCATATCTTCCTTTAACTTTAAGATCTCGGCTTCATAAGCCTTAATCCTCTCAGCAGCTGTTGAAGGGAGTCCATCATGGATAGTTCGAGTTCTCCCCATAGGCTCTTTACTTGCACGTCGCCTCCTCGGAGCTTCATCACGCTCGTAATCATCGCCAGAAGATGATTCATCTGAATAAGGACCAGAAAAATCGCGATAATCTCGATCTCGAATATATAGGGCATGACCACTCGGTCCAGCTCCGTAATTGGGCATCCCATACATTGGATTGGTGCTTATGGGGAGATCCGTGGTGTGGATCTGAACCCCTCGTGTAGGGTTGTTGGGGTCTACAATCAGGGAAGAAATCCCCGGGTTATTTCCTGGAATTGTGTGGACGATCGGAGGTAGCGTACTCTCAACATGGGTAGTCGTCCCTAGGGGTTGAGAAACTTGATATGGAACGATAGTCCCGGATGTTGGAGGTACTTGCTCAGATGTCGGTAGCACTTGTTCAGTAAGGGGCGGAGCAGAGCTAAGAGGTAGGGCCTCGGTACCAATTGGCTCCGTAGTGCTTGGCGCAGTTCTTCGTGTTTGAACCATGGTTGATGTCTTTTTCCCACAGACGGCGCCAAATGTTGTGGAATAAAAACGAGGTTATTAGATTGCGGCTAGGGTTTATGTGTATTTATTGCTAGGGTTCGTGAGCTTCGTGCTTTAATGGCTGCTTCTGCGTTCGAGACTTAAACGGTCCTCACAGAATGCCTACGTATCTCTGTATTAAGAGAATCAAGCCAATAAAACGTAGTTCTAAGTTGAGGGGTCTGACCCTTTATATAGGCTGAGAAGCCTCAAAATCGTAGTAGGGTTAGGTGACTTGGTGGGCAAGTCACCGCCTCTAGGAAGGTTCCGGATCCATTCCTTGTAGGAGTCTGTTTCCTTGTATGACTGTGTGGCTTGGAGGCTACTCTTTGTAGAGATAATGTCCTTATTGACTTGTATCTCCCAGCTGTTAATTATCCCTAAATATTAATTACGAAATTAATATTATAACTGGGGTTTGGGCCCATCTGGTGGGCCCCACGTTTGGACCATTCTAGGTCTAATCAATGCCACATTAAATGTGTCTTTAGGGCTTACTTTTAGCCCATATCAATTCCAATAGATCCATTGGCCCCGCCAGGGGCACCCAATATAAAAAGTTCTTATTTTTTTAGGCTCTATCCATCCAGCAAAAAAAAAAATTTGAAAATTTTACTGTTCATCGATGACGTCATCAGTGACGTCATCGATGAACAGTAAAATTTTCAAATTTTTTTTTTTTTTTTTTTTTTGCTGGATGGATAGAGCCTAAAAAAATAAGAACTTTTTGTATTGGGTGGCCCCGCCAGGGGCAATGGATCTATTAGATATGAGGTATTCTTCGTTGTTCTTTATTTAAAGTGTTCTTTATGGAGTCCAACCCGTTTATATATATGTTCATTCTTTTTTAAATAATGCCCAATTTAACTTTATTGTGCGACAAAGAATTAGATTTAATCTTGTTACAGCAACAAGATCAAGACTTGTTGATTCTTTATGCTATATATATCGGAAATTTCTATTTGCTGTTCTATGTTTTTTGTTCTCTTTATTTACCTTAACAATTCTGCTAATATTTTCAAAAACATTTCTTATCTATGATATAATTGACTAGGTTCTACGAGTTCATCTACTAGTACCTTTGGGCAAAGCTTCATTGCAAATGTATCTGCCCCTACTAATGGTGTAACCAGAGCCGGTCCTGAGATTTTGGATGCCCTGTGCAAAACAAAAAAAAAGTGCCCTAACACTAATAAATTTTTTTTATAACAACTACATAAAATATTGAACATTAATTGAAATTTGTAAAAAACATAACAAGTTCATAAAATAACTTTAAAACATAACTTAAAATTGTAACAAGTACATAAATAGTACAAATTAATATAAAATAAATAAATTATATATGTAAAATATTAATATATTATGTTTAAATGAAAGAATAAATAAAAACAAATACAATACTGAAATAGAAAATTTCATTTTTATGTATTTAAATTAACATATAAGTATTTTATATTTTATTTTTAGTTTTAAATTGACTTGATTCATTTAATATGTAAATTAATTAAAATAGATATGATTTCAAATCACTTAATTACCTTTAAAATGAATAATTGATAAACTGAACTATTACCTTGTAATTGTAAAAATATACTTATATGTAGGTTGTCAACCAAAAACATTTAATCAACTTTAATGATAATTATAGTCTACACGGTTAACAACAAAAGTAATTAGTATTACTAGAAATTTGAAAGCAAAATTGTGTGCAATTATAATATTTTCTTATTTTGCCCAATATAATAATTATTTAATTATTTTGACAACACCATTTTCAACCTTTTTCTCATTTACAAATTTTTTTAATCTTTAAAATTAAACTTAATTTTTTTATTTTTAAATAAAATATACATACATATATACACCTACCTAAAAAATGTGTCCTAATAAAATGGAGTGCCCTATGCGATCGAGCATGTCGCACATGCTCAGGGCCGGCTCTGGGTGTAACGTCAATTGGCGTATCTGGAATGACAAGTCGTGGTCTTTTTCAATCATATCCCTATAATGGTGGAAAAACTGTGTCTCCTTCTGGACCAAAAGCAACTTCGCCAGCTTCTAATATACAGGGCTCTTCCTCAGGTTTGTGCGCTTTAAATATTTTCGTGTAATATACAATGTTAGCAATCGAGTGAAATTAGTGATTACTAGTTAGACTTATAGTCCTCAGAGCACGCAGAATCAGAACAAGGGCCATTTATGGACATGTAATATAGGTAAAAGCAGAGGGAGGTACAATTCAAAATATGAAAATAGAACTTCCACCACTGCTAATCGAATCTGAATTGGATTCAATGGAGTATGAAAGAGCTAGTCCGAAAATAATTTAACTGAAATTCAAATTTGCAAAGCGTTTGAATCAACAATCCATTGATAAGGTAGATACAAATATATACTTGATAACTGTAGTTATAGATCTAATACAGTAATACAGTTATACAGTGATTAATAAGAAAGATTGTACATCTTTCTTGTTTCCCTCTGAACCTGTCTAAAATCAGCACTAGTAGCACCAGTGCACCACGACTAACCTTAACAAAGCTCTCCAGAGATGCATAAATAAGGAGTGTCAGGATTCCTTATCATGTTTAATAGCACCAATTTCTTCATCCATGGCCTTGTTCCATTTGCTTTCTTCAGAAGCTTCCTCAAATGTCACTGGATCACATTCAGCCATTAAACAAAATAAAGAGTAATCAAAGGTTGTTTGTACCGGACTTGTTGCATCATAAATGTCTTCCAGACTCCGCATTTTTCTCGGTGCTCCCCCTGAACTATTGCTGCTACTGCTGCTTCCTGAACTCGATGGTGTCGAGGCAGGAGTTTGTTGATTTGGACTTTGTGGAGGAGTTGGATCATCCTCTCCACCATCTTCTATGTTGGAGTCATCGCCATCATCATCATCATCATTAAAGAACAAGCCTGAAACTTTTCTTTCTTCCTCACTCCATCTCCAGTAATCAGATTCATCGAACTCAACATCTCGAGAAATGATTAATTTCTTCGTGAGGGGATTATAGAGTCTGTATGCCTTGCTTCTTTTGTCATATCCGGTAAAAATGCACTTCTCGCCTTTGTCATCCAACTTCTTTCTTTTCTGATCTGGAACATGTGCATATGCAATGCACCCAAAAATTCTGAGATGTCCCACTGATGGTTTGCTACCACTTCATGCTTCATTTGAAGTTTTGTTTTTGACACTTTTTGTTGGACAGCGATTCAACAAATAAACTGCACATAATACGGCTTCAGCCCAGAAAGTTCTTGGCATGTGTTTTGCCTTCACCATACTCCTTGCCATGTCTAGAATGGTGCGATTCTTCCTCTCTGCAACTCCATTCTGTTGTGGAGTATATGCCATTGTCAACTGATGATTTATTCCATGTGCTCGGCAGAAGCTTTTGAACAGATTTGAAGTATACTCGCCTCCTCTGTCTGACCTGAGTACCTTCAAATATTGACCACTTTGCTTTTCTGCCAATGCTTTGAACTCCTTGAATTTATCAAGAGCCTCCGCCTTTTCTTTAATGATATATACCCAACTTTTCCTGCTAAAATCATCAATAAATGTTAGGTAATACCTGTTACCTCCAAATGATGGAATATCAAATGGACCAGCTATATCCGTATGAACAATCTCCAATGGCCATCTAGCTCGCCATGATTTTCCAACCGGAAAGCTTTGTCGATGTTGCTTCCCTTTAACACAAGCTTCACACAACTGATTTGGTTCGTTGATTGCTGGCAAACCGTCCACCATCTTTGTCCTTGACAATAACTTCAAACCAGAAAATCCAAGATGACCAAATCTTAAATGCCATAACCACGAGTCATTTTTAATGACTGACTTCAAACACTTCTGCACCTCCGTCTGCATATCAAGAGTGAAGAGACGATTCTTTGACATCTCCACGTTTGCAATTAATTCTCGAATCTGATTTCTGATGATCAGAGAATTATCCTGCATCTGAATATTGTATCCCTTCTCCACAAGTTGGCCAAGACTGATGATATTACTTTTCAAAGCAGGTATATAATAAACATCATTTATATACTTTTTATCACCTTTCTTTGACACAATCGTAACAGTGCCTTTTCCTTTGAATGGAATCTTCGATGAGTCACCAAAAGTAACTTCTCCACTGATGGTGTTGTCTATCTCCGTAAATAATTCCTTATGGCCACACATGTGATTGCTGGCTCCCGAATCAAGATACCATGTATTCTTCTTGCCTTCGTCATCTCCTTTGTAAGTGAGAAACATAGCGGAACCCACATCCTTGTCTTCTTTTGCTGCGACAAAATGACTTCGTTCTTCCACCTTTGGTGCTCTACACTCGTAACTGAAGTGACCATATTTGTTGCAATTATAACATTGTAACTGAGACTTGTCACCTCGTTGTTGGAATCCGCCTCTTCCTCGGTCTCTAAAATTTTGACCACGACCAGATGGTTGATAACCTTGAGAATTTTGTCCTCTACTAAACGTCTGTCTTCCACGTCCTTGTCCTCCTCGGTAGCCACCTCTATAGCCACCTCTGCCACGAACAGAACTGCTACTGCTAGAACTGTCACCGATGGATACTTTACTTTGCAACGCCTTCTCCAAATGACTTTCATCATCATATTGATTCATTCGCTGCTCATGCGCTTGAAGTGAACCAACTAGCTCGTCAATTGAAATTGTGGACAGATCTTTTGACTCCTCGATAGACGTAACAACATAATCAAATTTTCTAATCAACGAACGGAGCAATTTTTCCATCACCCGAACATCATCGAGGCTTTCTCCATTTCTTTTCATCTCATTTGTTACCGTTTTCAAACGCGTAACATAATCACTGATATTTTCCGAGCTTTTCATTTTTAAATTCTCAAACTCGCCACGTAGTACTTGGAGCCGCACCTTTTTCACTTTTTCCACACCTTGGAATGATTTTTGCAAAATCTCCCACGCCTCTTTTGCTCTCTTTGCTTTTGAAATTTTTTCGAAGGTGGATTCGTCGACACCTTGAAAAATTGTGTATAACGCCTTGTTATCTTTTTTCCGGGATTCCTTTAACGCAGTCTTCTCGGCATTAGGAAGTGCTGCTTCAGCGGTAGCATCTTCGGGCTCGCTATAGCCGCTTTCAACGATATCCCAATTATCGTATGAACCGAGTAACACCTTCATTTGGATACTCCAATTTCCATAATTTGTAACCGTCAACTTTGGAATATTTTGTTGCACCATATTCGCCATTTTTTTTCAAAAAATTATCTTTGTACAGTATAAATGAACAGTACCGTATGAACAGTGACGTATGAACAGTGCCGTATGAACAGTGCCGTATGAACAGTACCGTATGAACAGTACTTCGTCTTCTACGGCGCGAACAGTGTTTTCCGACGACCGGATTTTTTTTTTTTTTTCAGAAATTTCCCGAACGAAACCTTAGCTCTGATGCCACTTGTTGGAAACGTGTATGGGCATATACCAAATATTTTCAAATAACTGAAAATTACAACTCTCAAATATAACTAGAGCTTCAACTCTTTTCTCTCTACACTTCAGTGTTTATTTTGGTGTGTGTGTTTTTTACAAACTTGCTGGGTGTCTTATTTATAGGCTAGAAAAACTAAAATATACATCATGCCTTACATCACCTATTTTTAATTTCAAGCCTACATATTTGACTAGCATGCAACCTACCATATTTTGTGGAATCAAACTTGACAACCCAGCTGTGTTATTTGACCTTGATGCATGAAGAAGAGAGAATTTGGTTTTGATTTCTAACAATCTTTGCAACTAAAAAAGGGGGAAGGGACCGATTAAGTAAATGTTCATATTTAGGTAGCGGGTCGTGTACCCTTCTCATTGTGGTGGACATATGCATGAACAAGTTCATTACTACTTACAGGAATTTAAGTAAGGTAAGGTCGGCATACATCTTATTCTTTCCAGACTACACTTACGAGTGGCGATAAGTCTCATTACTATATTTGGTCTGTTTTAGTTCATTTCCTAGGATAGAACTCGGTAAGAAGTAGACTGTTATAAAATTGAATTGCAAGACTTGAAATTGTCTGAAATTTCAGACAATACTTGACATTTTAATTTTCCAGTATAGTTTGTTGGAAACACACTTCCATTGTCTACTTGGCACTATTAATTGCAAGCACATGCTATGCAGTCAACCTTATATATATATATATAGGCCTTTGCTCCATAAATAACACTCTTATATAAAGAAAAATAAAGAACACTATAAAATCATTTATTCCAATAGATCCATTGGCCCCGCCAGGGGCACCCAATACAAAAAGTTCTTATTTTTTTAGGCTCTATCCATCCAGCAAAAAAAAAAAAAAAAAAATGAAAATTTTACTGTTCATGATGACGTCACTGATGACGTCATCGATGAACAGTAAAATTTTCAATTTTTTTATTTTTTTTTTTTTGCTGAATGGATAGAGCCTAAAAAAATAAGAACTTTTTGTATTGGGTGGCCCCGCCAGGGGCAAAGGATCTATTAGATATGAGGTGTTCTTTGTTGTTCTTTATTTAAAGTGTTCTTTATGGAGTCCAACCCTATATATATATAGGCTTTTGCTCAAATACAAACCAATCCTTAAATACAAACTACAAACTAACACTAAATTAATTATATTTCATCTATTCTAAGTTTCCCGCCAAGGGTACCTTCACGAAAGATGATTAAAATAATTGGCTCTATCCAACAAAAAAAAATAAAAAATTTCAAAAAAAAAAAAAAAAAATCCCTGCCGTGGAAATGCGAAGCATTTAAGACAGTAAACGGATGAGTTAGGTAGTCATGAGGGCCGAAGGCCCTCGACACACCCGTCAATCGTCTATTGCCTTTACCATTGATTGCCATTCCTTACAACTTTAGAATGATAAAGGCGCGAAGCGCCGTACAAGAAGGTGCGAAGCACCGTTAACCAGTGAAATCCACTGCCACGTCATCACGTGAACAGTGATTTTTTTTTATTTTTTTTTTTTTTTGTTGGATAGAGCCAATTATTTTAAGCATTTTTTGTATTGGGGTACCCCTAGTTTGGTCATTAGATTAGCTTGAAATATTAGATTAGTGTTTAGTTTTTAGTTTGTAGTTAATTTTAGTTTGTAGTGGAGTAGGACCCTATATATATATATAATATACATTATCCATTCGGAGTTTATCACCCTATAAACTTTTGTCTACGTGGTCAATCAGGTTACAGTATGCATTACAAATAAACTTAAAATAAGAAAATCAAGAATAACAAACACATAATTTTTTTACTTTTACATACACGGTACCGGGTCTACACAAAACAGTTTACATTATCTAACTGGAAATATTTTCACCAAGAAAGTTTTGTTGGTTATATATGTATGCATACCTGGTATGTTCGTGCATATTTATTCATGCATTAAGTTAGTGCATGGGGAAACACGCCTTATCCTAGTATCCAATTTGTTTATGTTCTTGTGAAAGCTGAAACTCGTCAAACGGAACCATATTAACTCTAAAAGTAGGAATTCATGAATATTTTCAGATTAACAAAAATGTGGCCTTTTTTTATAGGGAGTCAACAAACTACCGAATACAAGAAATGAAAAGATTTAAAGCTCGAGTCAAATAACTCAAATAATATGGAGGAAACTTAGTAATGATTAATAAGCATAAAAGTATTGGGTTGAGACATGATTTTTTCTGTATGAACATCATGAATTCTGAAAAGTATTTGACACAATGAAGCAAGGTTTTTGTGTAAAGCTGCTGGTATCGACACATAATTTAGCATATGACAATGCAAAAAGGGCAACAAGAAGCATGTGTAATTAGCTAACTCAGATTAAGAAGTATATATGTATCTGGAAGTTGCTCTTGTAGTCCTCAATTAGCTGGTCCCATCTGCAATTAAGAGAATTTCAACTTTAGGCGGAAACGAGCAATTGTAGAGATCACAAAACTTACAGAAAGAAATTTACCTTTAGGGGAAAAAGGGCAATTGTAGAGATCACAAAACTGAAAGAAAGCAGCATGGTTATCCTCCTCAAGGTATTTTTGGATCACATACATATATCTCTCATGGGAACGAGCGTAAAACGATGCCAACCTAACCACCTGATACCCTTCTGCACCTTCATCTGCTTTGCAGTCTTTCAAAGGATGCTCGTCCTCCATTTTCAATTTATTATTGTAAAGTTCACCATAAAGGTCGAGGGGTAGTATCTCCATTATATCGTGCCTGGATTCCAGATCCTCCTAAAATGTGCCCTGTTGTTGTGAAAGAAGGGCACCTTTCATCTTAGTCTTGTCATTTTGTGCACGTGAAAGAAGGGTAACGATGTTGTTCAACATCTCATCCCATAAACTATCAGTTGAGAGAAACACATTAGACTCACATATAAGCATGGTCGAAGCAACTAAAGTTACCTTGAACTCCAGATAATCTGATATAGGCTGTAGAGATGGTATCCATATGCTCTTTATAAAAAAATGAAAAAGATCCTACTCAACAGAAGTTACCGAGTTTACAAAATTCTGTGTACCATGCTTCAGAAGAAAATTGGACATAAAAACCACAAAAAACTCACAAAATTTCGTCAGATCCTCACTGATATCATCATTATTGTTGATTTGACATATTATACTCAACCATATATCTCCCATAATGTGTGCAACTGCATGAAAATCAAGGTTGTTAGAAAAAGTTGTGAGCAGTTGAAACCCCATTTCTATAGGCAACCTGGTGAATATTTCACGGACTCATCTGAAATTTCCTTTACTAAAAAGGCCCCGAGGTGCCTTACGAAGAAAACATTTGAATAAACGTACGAGAGTTACTTGGAAATATTTAGGTCTATCATATGATTTGGGCACCAGAAGCAGGCCCGGCTCGATAAATGAATGGGCCCTGTGCTAAATCTGAATTTTGGGCCCTTTTTATTAAAAAAAATGTCACTGTACAAAGTGGTAAATGGATCGAAAAAACCTGGAAATTGCAATTTTAAGCCAACAACGAGTACTCTAAGAAGTCATTTGTTAAATCTGAACCATTTAATATGAATGATTACATTTTCTGAACGATCAAAATATCCGGACGATTAATATTTCTGAATGAAAAAAAAAATTACCTGGTACTAAATGCATGCAATTAATCTATATTTTCCAATAGTTTTTTTAAATTATTTTTCAATAGTTTAATAAATACATAACATACAATTATACCTATATTCAAGTAAATAAAAATTTTAAATTTAACTTTATTATTTTTTTTAAAATTTAGTTAACTGAATAAAATTTATGTATGCCATTTACTATAAAGATAAACAACGAAATACAAATTTACATTTAAAAAAAATGATATTACAAATGTATGTTGTGCTTGTTAATATTATTTATATCTACTAATTATTATGCATGTTAATATTATGTAAGGAAAAATATTAATTATTTTACATTAGCTAACACATGATATCTTCCGCAAATCAAGGTTGAGAGAGAGAGAGTAAGCCAGAAAAATCGCTAGTTAGTAATTTAATCTTTGAGTTTCAGTTTTTTCTTTTTCCAAACAGTGTTTTTTTTCCCTATGTCTACCTACTGTAATGGCCTTAATGAATTGGGGGCCCTTAGAAATTTTGGGCCCTGTGCAGTTGGGCTGACTGCACAGGTTAATAGCCGGGCCTGACCAGAAGCATATTATATATATTCATGTAGTGTGATAGTAGATTGTTGACGGAGGAATTTGGTAACAATAAATTTCGAGGTACTTCGCCGGAAATAAGATTTACAGCGGTGGTCCTTTGCCGAAAAGAGTGGTGGCGTGTGGTGGCTGTTTATGATTGGTGGCTGAGATTGATAGGGTTAGTGGCGGTTATTCAGAGCTCTCGACTTCCAACCCCTCAATCGGCCTACGTACCCCGGTATTTATAGGGGATCAAGCCATACGTAGTTCTTGGAGAACAAGAAACCCAAATGGGCTTGGATAACGGACCAGCTTCCGGAATGTTCTACTATGAGGCCTAACCACAAAGGCCCAAGGCTCATCCAGGATCTCAAGACTTCGCTCATCCAGGATCTCAAGACTTCACGGATAAGGAAACTTCCCCCGTCGAGGACTAGTCCTATCCGCTACCAGCTATTTCTTGATTTCAAGGATGCAGGTATAGCCGTGGTTTACCCCAAGTGCAGAACGCATCCCTGTCCCCCGAATGAGAAGCACACACCAGATAGCAGGACAGGTGATCCAGAGCTTTTGGGTGCAAAGTGCAGGATTACTCCAAAGTTCCCCAATGAGGGCGCGCCCATTGGCTACAGGAACAGAGCTCCCAAAGCACACACCAAAAAGTCCCCATCTTTCCACCTTAGGGCGCGCCCTTAGTGTCTAAGAAGGGTCCTTATATCCAGGCAAACCCCTGGAGGCCTTCTGCGACGGACATCCCCCTCCTGAGATACGACGGGAGGGAATTCTTCAACTTCTGGAATTCCAGCTTGGGTGGAATCCATGCTTTAGTGGAATCCTAGGAGAGATTTATTCAATGTCTTCTCAGAAAATCAATCTTGAATAGATTTGTCACCATGTTTTTATATTTAGGGCGCACCCTCTTTGTAGAGAAAGAGAGGGCGCAGCCTGACTTCTCTATTACCTGCCAAAACCCTAATTAATCCTAGAATTCCCCAAATTGAACCCAAATTGAACCCGTATTCGACCCGAATCCATCTTGAAATACCCGAATCGAATTTTGGCTATAACAACTACCCCCCAATTCTATATGAAATCAGAGATGATGTATGGAATTCTTCTGTCAAAATCCAAAATTCTCACAAAATACCCTAAGGGCGCGCCCTACAACAAAGCGCGTCATATGAAGTTGAATCGACTTTGTGCCATACAGCTGTCATCCACTTCTCTATATCCCCTATAAATACCCAACTACCTTTCACTTTACTCTTTTCTACTCTTTCTTTTCTCAAAAACCCTACTCCGGCGACTCCACATTTTCCGAGCAAAAAAGCAAGCAAATCGACCGATTTAAGCATTTTTCTTCACAAATCTTGATCTAGAACTCCAAAGGTACGATCCCCTGCCTTTATTTCATAATTTAACCGTGTAAATTCGTAGTTTTCGTGCTTGGACCGTTCACATGCTTGTTCTTCATTTTTTCCATGTGTATATATATGTATGTATATATGTTTGATCTCTTTTGATTACAATTCCATCTCCCACATAATGTTTCTGATAAATGAACGTGATTAATTTACAACTCACAATTATCAAGGCGCGCCTTCGACATAGGGCGCGTCTTAACTTCTTACGATGTACATTTTTTGAAATTCGCCTTTAGTAGAATCTGTTACATGCCTTAGATTTCCAAAATAGCATTTGCAAACATCCTTAGACATCGATTTATCTAATTTTTTGGGCGCGCCCTAAGTCCCTTTTCATTTAACTTTTGCAGCTGGAGGACAAGGGCGCGTCCTCTCCATTTCATCCTTTTAAGGAACTCCATAAACGCATTGGATTATATTCTCTACTGCCGTCTCCTCTTCCTCCGAATCATTATAGGCCTCTTTTCTCATTTATCTCTCCAGAAGATAGGGCGCGCCTTATCGAAGATTTTAACGAAGATAAAATGAGTTTCTCAAGTGAAGACTCCCTTGATAACATCCCGCTTGGTACTTGTTTAAAAAATGAAACAAAAACCCCAACACCAATCCCTGAAAAAACTCCAAATCCTTCATATACAGATCCCTCTGATAATGACTATACTCCAGACTCCAACCCCTCCAATGATACACACACTTCAGACTCTTACTCCACAGAGGGCGCGCCCTCCGCCTCATCCATTTCACCACTAATCAATTCTGAACCAACATCCCCACCTTCATCACCTACCCCATTCGAACATTGGGAAGTTCTTGATAAGGAGATTGACATTGATTGGGGTAGATACAATGAGATATCCGAGAAGGAAAAGAACCAGCTTAGAAAGAATCAAGGAAAACTAGCCTGTGTTAGCATTTCTTCTTCTGCCACAAATGATGAAGTGGAATGGGCAATGAAATACTACGGTCAAGAAGGACTTTGGGCCATTCTCCACTCTCACCATCGACCCCACATTTTCAACTACGGTAAAGATTTTAAAATTCCAAGAATGGTTCTAACTCCGAAGCTCGTTGCCCTAGGTGTGGGCACGCCCTTGCACCCCTACCTAAAAGAAATCCTTGAATGGTATGATTTAGCCCCAATCCAACTATCTCCCAATAGCTATAAACTTGTCTTAGGCTTATTCATCCTTTATCATGATTCGGGTTTCAAAGCACCCTCCATGCCAGAAGTCAGCTATTTCTTTAGTATTCGTCAGTCAAGCATTGGATATTACTACCTGGTGATCAACAAACCTCACAACAACAAAAGCTTTTCTGAAGGAAGGATTAGCCATACTAAACTCTGGAAAGAACCTTACTTCTTCATCTGGGACGTTCCTCGAGTTCGTCTTCAATTCAATACAGACCCCTGTAAGTGAGGGCGCACCCTACACTCTTTCTTTCTTCCATTTCAACTTTCCTTTAACTATTATTAATTCCTTTAAACTAAAACAGATAGAAGAGTTCAAAAAGAACTTCAGGGCGCGGCCCTACATCGGGCCAAAGCCGTCCTCAAGATTGCAGCGGAGAAATTCAATCTTCAAACTCTAATTACTGAAGAAAATTTAAAAAGAGTTGGAATCCTATCAGATAGAGTTGGTCATATTTGTAAATTTAAAAGATTCAGAAATGGCATTGCCGTTCCATCATCGTCATCTA
The DNA here is from genome assembly GCA_037693485.1 of Kitagawia praeruptora. Taxonomy (NCBI): domain Eukaryota; kingdom Viridiplantae; phylum Streptophyta; class Magnoliopsida; order Apiales; family Apiaceae; genus Kitagawia; species Kitagawia praeruptora. The sequence goes on along the minus strand of CM075352.1, from coordinate 98,254,332 downwards.
GTGATAGTGAAAGTGAAAACTCTGATACTGATGAAGGTACAAAATTATAATGTAGGACGCGCCTTAACATTATAGTGTATCATTATTTGCCTGATGTTTCTCTTCATTATTTGCTTAAAAACTTCCTTCACCTAAAATGTGAACTAATCATTTTTTCTTGTTTTGCACAATAATGGCTCCTAAAATTCCTCGTGGCTTCGGTGCTGCCAAGAAAAACAACAAGTCACAACACGATGATAAAACCGATACTTCAGATTCCAGGGGTAATCCTATACAACAACAACAACCTTCCCCAATAATCCCACCTTCTTCTGGGTCTTCAAAAAGGAATGCTGAAATCCAAGATCCTCCTGTGAACAGAGGCAAAAGACAAAGAACCGAGGGCGCGCCCTCATACGTGGAAACCCTTATCGGGCCGGCTGCTGCTTCGTTTGTCATTGAGAAAGAAATTGATCTCTGGCAGAATATGAATACTGATGATGAAACGAACTCCATGATTAAAGCCTCAGCCCAACTCCTAGTTCAATCTCTAGGGCGCGCCCAAAGGGTGCACAAAGAGAAGCTTCATCTGAACAAACTTGAGGCAGAGAACAAGAAGTTTTCCAAAATGGTTATCGAAACTGACAACAAGTGGAAGAAAGAATGTGACGCCAAGGATGCCACCATTGCTACTCTTCAGTCGGATCTTCAAAAATCCTTTGACTATGGCAAATATCTTTGTGATCAAGTTGAAAGATTGAAGAAGGAAAGAGAGGAATTCAGAGAGCTACAAAGTGCCCTAGAGATTGAAAGGACTCAGTTGAAAGAACAAAGGGAATCCATTGAGGATGAGAACTTTGAGAAGGGATTCAACTTCTACCTTACTGGCTTTCTAGCCAATGATCCTGATTACAACTTGGAGAAGTTTGGTCCTGCTGCTGCTGAGGATGTGGAAAAGTTTAAGGTTGATCAAGCTTCAGCCATCAAGGCAAAAAGAATTGAGCTAGGATTAGAGGATCCTCCTAAGGACGCGCCTTCTACAGAAAATATCCCTTCAACTCAAAACATCCAGACCTCTCCTCCTGCATCTATCCCTACTCAAGGTTCACCTCCCGCAAACATATCTCCTCTTACCATTGTTCGCCCTAATGATGCCCAGGGCGCGCCTTCTTCTTCTCCTAAGAACGCGCCCTAGGATTTCATTTCAATATTAGCTTTCTAACTTTTGAATTCTTAAGGTGCGGGTCCTTTGTAAAACCCTGCAAGTTGTAATTCCTAACTTTAATATCCTTTGAACTTTAATACGTTTATTACTTATTCATACTTTTACATTTCTTGCTAAATTCTTCATATAAGGGTGCGCCCTTCATGGGGACACGACCTTTTCTTCATAATTTCGTTTAAGAAAATGTCTTTTAACCGACAGAAAAACACCTTCAAAAAATCGAAAACTTCACATATAAGTTGAGGGCGCGCCTTAAGTACTACCCTCTTCAGAATTCATTTAACTTGTCAAAATTTGCTTATAATTACGCAGAACTTTGCAGGGCGCGCCCTAAGACATGAAGCACAACCTCTTGTACTTTAATAAAAAATCTTCAAAAAACTTGAACAAATGTCTTGATATACTCTATTAATCTTCAAATAAATTCTTTATTAAATTCAAATCTCGACAGAACAAGGGAAGGTATACATGTACTACCCCCCAAGCTAAGGAGAAAATTCTTCGTAAAAATCATGGAATAAAAACAGCAAGTCTCAACTAGAACTAAAGAAGGCGTATGTATACTACCCCCCTAGACTAGGAGAAGATTTATTTATGCTAGTCTATAACTTAAATATAAGCCTTCATAAAATAGGGGGCCAAAGCCGCACCCTACTGATAATATTTCTTCAAATGCTCCGCATTCCATGCTCTCGGGATTGTATTGCCATCCAAGTCTTCCAGATGATAAGTTCCTTCCCAAATGATAGACTTGATCTTGTATGGACCTTCCCAGTTTGGACCAAAAACTCCATGAGCTGTAACTCTTGTATTTGGCATAACCTTTCGAAGAACCAAATCACCCACATTAAAAGGACGAGTCTTCACTTTCCTGTTATAATACCTTGCAACTCTCTGTTGATAAGTTGCCAACCTCAATTGCGAATTTCCCCTTATCTCTTCTAGGAAATCAAGATTTAGCCTTTGATTTATCATATTCGATTCTTCATCATAGAAATCCCTTCGGAATGACCCTGCTCCAATTTCTACCGGAACCATTGCCTCACATCCATAAGACAACATGAAAGGGGATTCCCCTGTTGTGGTTCTTGGAGTTGTATTATACGACCATAAGACCATAGGAAGCTCCTCGGGCCAATTTCCTTTGCTTTCTTCTAGTTTAGTTTTCAAAGTATGCTTGATTATCTTGTTGATAGCTTCAGTCTGCCCATTGCTCTGAGGATGATACACAGCTGCGAATTCCTTCGTGATTCCCAAGTCCTCGCACAGCTTTCGTAACTCTTTGTTGTCAAATTGCTTTCCATTATCTGAAATAAGCTTGTAGGGTATCCCGAACCTGCACACAATGGAATTAAACACAAAATCCTTGATTTTCTTCGTTGTGATTGTGGCCAAGGGCATTGCTTCCACCCATTTGGTGAAGTAATCTACAGCAACAACAGCATACTTGACTCCTCCCTTAGACTTGGGGAGTTCTCCAATAAGATCGATTCCCCACATAGCAAATGGCCATGGACTCATCACAGAAGTCAAAGTAGTCACCGGAACCGTTGAAAAATTGGCAAACCTCTGACATTTATCACATGCCTTGACAAACTCATAGGCATCCTTCTTCATAGTAGGCCAATAATGACCTTGCCTTAACACCTTCATTGCCAACGAACCACCCCCCGAGTGATTACCACAAATTCCTTCATGCACCTCCCTTAGGATATAATTGCATTCATCTCCATCTATGCATTTCAGAAGCGGTTGATTAAAACCTCTCTTGTATAGAATTACATCATACTCTATAAGCCTGGCAGCATGATATCGAAGACGCCTTACTTCAATTTTATCGCTTGGGAGAATCCCCTTACGGAGATACTCTAGAATTGGAGTCATCCAAGTAACTGACAGAATAACCTCCACTTCCATGACTTCCAGTTCTGGAATACTTTGTACCTCTTGAATTTGTAGAGGAACTGTTCCTAACAACATAGCATCCTTCTGGGATCCTAACTTGGATAAAACATCCGCACTACAATTTTCATCTCGAGGAATACATTCCAACCTCACTTCACGAAACTTCTGAATTAATCGTTGTACACACTTCATGTAGAGCTCTGTTCTTGGACCTCTACACTGAAAACCTCCCTTGACCTGCCTGACTACTAACTCCGAATCACTTGACACGATCAAATTTGCCACCTTCATCTCCAAGGCCATCTTCAATCCATTAATCAAGGCTTCATATTCTGCATCATTATTAGTTGCCTCAAACTTGAAATGAATGGCACTCATTAGTCGATTTCCTTCAGGTGTTACCAAAATAACACCTGCACCAGCTCCTCCGTTGTTCACAGCTCCGTCTACATGCAACTTCCACCAAGGTTGGGGAACTTCCTCATGAGGGCGCACCCTCTTTGGAGGAATTCCAGGTTCCACCAATACAAGTGACTTTTCCTCAGTCTCTGAATCAAACTCCAGGATAAAATCTGCTAAAGCCTGACCTTTAATAGCCATTCTTGGTGTATATTCCAAATCAAACTGTCCAAACTCAATAACCCACTTCAACATTCTCCCCGAAGCTTCCGGTTTGTGAAGGATACCTCTCAACGGGTAAGCAGTACGAACCTCGATTTTGTGAGCTTAAAAATAAGGACGAAGCTTCCTTGCCGCCAAGATTAAAGCGTAAACCAACTTTTCCATGATGGTATATCGAGTTTCTGCATCATGCAAACACTTACTCACATAATAAACTGGGGACTGATGATTAATCTCTTCTCTTACCAACACTGCACTAACGGAGTATTCCGAAACTGCCAAGTACAATATCAAAGTTTCTCCTTCCACGGGCTTGGCTAAGAGCGGAGGATTCCCCAACTGTTCCTTGATTTTCTGAAAAGCTTCTTCACACTCAGGAGTCCACACAAAATCTTTGGATGCTCCCTTGATCGCCTTGAAGAATTCTCTGCATCTATCTGAAGATTTTGACACAAAGCGATTTAACGCTGCAATTCTCCCAGCCAAACTTTGAACTTGCTTCACACTAGATGGAGATTTCATGTCAAGTAAGGCTTTAATCTTGGTTGGATTCACCTCGATCCCACGATGGTTGACAATGAATCCCAAGAATTTTCTGGATTCCACTCCAAACACACATTTTTGAGGATTCAACTTCATCCTGAACTTCCTCAAAACTCCGAACATCTGCTCCAAATGCTTTACATGATCCTCCGCTCTCAAGGATTTGACAAGCATGTCATCCACATACACTTCCATGGTTTTCCCTATCAGATCTTTATACATCATATTTACCAACCTTTAATAAGTAGCTCCAGCGTTGATCAAACCAAATGGCATTCCAATATAACAATACAAACTTCTATCCGTGATGAAAGAGGTATGCTCTTGATCAGGTTCGTACATAGGAATCTGATTGTAACCTGAATAAGCATCCATGAAACTCAAAAGATCGTGGCCAGCAGTAGCATCCACCAACTGATCAATCCGAGGGAGAGGGAAACTATCTTTAGGGCATGCCTTGTTCAGATCCGTGAAATCCACACAAGTTCTCCACTTTCCATTAAGCTTCTTGACAAAAACCGGATTCGCCAACCAATCTGGATAATATGACTCCTTGATCAAACCAACATCTAGAAGTCTATCAACTTCTTCTTTCAGTGCTATAGCTCTTTCTCCACTCACAGGTCGACGTTTCTGGCGAATTCCTTTCTTGGTGGGATCTATATTCAAATGATGACACATAATCTTTGGATCGATTCCCACCATATTAGCATGACTCCAAGCAAAGACATCCAGATTATTCAAGAGAAAATTAGTGAGCATTCCTCTCAACTTGGAATTCAACTGAGATCCGATTTTCAAAACCTTACTCGAATCCTTCTCATCCACCATAATTGGAATAGTATCCTCTGCAGGACCAGTCTTTTCCACAGGTTGTGGTGTTCTCGGATCAAGATCAAAATCAAAACTCCGTGGATCCTCGATCGGTGTTACATCCTTGGAGGGCGCGTCCTCTTTAAGAGGGAAGTCTTCCTCAACAAGGGTATGCACCAAACCTTCAAGTAACATTCGCCTCCCTTCGAACTGCTCACCTCTGATATTAACTGAAATCACCTCCTCTGAATCTTCTTCAATTTCCTCTAGAATTCCATTTTAAAGATCATCAAGTACTGGAATTCTCTCCTCAGGGCGCGCCCTGTAGCAAGGCGATTCCTTCTCTGGCTCTTGAACAAGATAATGGACTTTCACTTCTCCAGGAGCAATACTCATAACTCCTGAACTACTTTCACTGAGGGCGCGCCCTCCATCCTGCTGTCTCCTGAATCCCTTGATTATTTTGTGATAACAATCTCTCGAGTCATGCTAGGATCCTCGAATTGTTCCCACACCATTTGGCATAGGAAACTTCATTGCAAGGTGATAGATGGAGGTCACAACCTTCATCTCTTTCAACAAGGGACGTCCTACCAAAGCATTGTGTGACGATTCCACATTCAAAATCATGAAATCCATCATTTGAGTCACAGAAAGAGTTCCTTCCCCGAGAGTTATTGGTAGCTTAATGGCTCCCATGACCTTTACAGACTCGCCCGAAAAACCATAGATCCACCCGTTATCTTGAATCATATCCTTATCTAGGAGTCCCAGCTTTTGGTAAGTGCTGTAATATAGAATATTCACCGAACTTCCATTATCAACAAAAACTCGATGCACATTCTTGGAGCCAATCTGAATTGCCACCACCAAAGCATCATTGTGAGGATGGTGTACCCACCTTGCTTCTTCTTCTGTGAAAGTGATATCGGCACATTCTCCTTTGAACAATTTAGGCGGCCTCAATTCCAAATTATTCACATTTGTAAGGGGTCGGTATCTTGCTTCCCTAGCATACCTTTCCATAGCATGATTGCTGTCACCTCTCAGGTGATGTCCACCAAAGATGGTGTGAATAATTCCTTCCTTGACGAACTTTTTCTCTTCAGGCTTGCCATCACCATGGAGGGCGCACCCTCCATCTCTCTTATCAGGATTCTCCCTAAGTTTTTTCACCTCTCTAACAATCCATTCTGTCAAATATCCTTCCTTGATCAAATCTTCAATTTCATCCTTCAATTGACGGCACTCATGAGTATTGTGCCCTGAAGACTCATGGAATTCACAGTACTTCCTCTTGTCTTTGCTTTGCCAAGAAGAGAGAGGCTCTGGCTTCCTGAAGAATCCTTTATTTTTGTTTACTTCGAAGATATGTTCAATGGAGGCTGCCAGGGGAGTATAATTACCCGGTCTTTGACCGTAGGTGTAAGTATCTGGGGGACCCCAATTTCCTCCAGAATTAGCTAAATTCACTCGATTGGCACCAGTCGCTGTACGACGTGTTGGGCTAGGTGACCTGTCCTTCCTCTTGTTAGTCTTTCCCTTTACACCACTTTGAGAATCTGATTTTCGATTGTCTGCTAAGGATTGCTCTACGATCTTGAAAGTCTCAGCCTGTGCAAACACATCGACCAAAGTAGGTGGATCTCGCCCTTGAAGATGCTTCCAGAAATCAGTTCCTATTGACAATCCAGCTATTAAGAAACTCTTGAGCGTTTCATCAGTCGCTCCTCTAACCAAAGTAGACTCCGAGTTGAATATTTTGAAATAAGATTGCAAACTTTCTCCTTCCCTTTGCTTGATATTAGCTAAAGTTATGACTGGAGGGGCATACTTCACTGCCACTTGGAATTTAGTCAAAAACAAATTCCTCATCACGTGCCAAGATGTAATCACTCCCGGGCCAAGTTTCTGAAACCATTGCTGAGCACTCTCCCTGAAAGTTGCTGCCAACAATCGACACCTAGCTAGCTCCATCACTTGATATACATCCATCTCGATATCAAAGCGTCCGAGGAATTCCACAGGGTCTGCGTTTCCATGAAAGCATAAATCATTTGTCAGAGATTTATACCCTGTAGGAAGCTGCGCCTCTCTAACTTCAGTTTAGAATAGAGAGGATGTTTGTGCAGTAGCAGATATTCTTCCTCCATCCAAGTGAGTAATAAGTCTTTTCAAATCATCCACATTGAAAGTTCCCACTCCGGGAATATTCTGGATATTTGGTTGTGCCACAGTCTGAGTACCCCCTGGGGGTGGAGGTGGAGGTGGAGCCGTTGTCAGAACACCTCCTTGGGTTCCTGCTTGTGGTGGAATCACAACATCCTCTTGGGTTTGAGTTTACTGTCCCTCAGGGTTTCCATGAAGTTGTGGATCCCCTTGAGAACTTCTCTGATGTTGTTCTCCTGAATGGGGGCGCGTCCTCGATCTAGACTCTCCTGAGACACTTGAGGGAATTTAATGGATACCGTGGGATCTTCCCCCTGAGGGCGCGCCTTGATTATGGGGTCGCCTATTTCTTTGATGCAAATCCATTCTTCTATCACCGTTATCAAGATTTCCTCTTCTTCCAAGGATGTCATGATGAAAAGCTTGTTTTGATCCAAGGGGCCGCGACCTGTTATGAACAGGGGGCGCGCGCTGTGGATTATCATTACGGGCAAGAGATCATTCATGTCCAAGGGGCCTCGACCTGTTGTCAGGGGGCGCACGCTATGGATCGTGGCTCTGTGGAAGGGCTCGCTCATATCCAAGGGGCCTCGACCTGTTATCAGGGGGCGCGCGCTGTGAATCATGAGGCCGCGATTCCAAATACTTGTTTTTCTTCTGTTGCTCAAGGAGTACCATCCTCAAATCGTCATCATTAAGCTTTATTCCAAGGCGTTCTTTCAAGCTGGCGAAATCTTTCCTTTCTCTAGCTATCTGCTCTTCATCCCTTTGAATCTCACTAGGAGTGCGCCCTGAATGGTGAGGATGAGGGCGTGCCCTCTCTTGAGGATTCGACAACCTGCGCTCAGAATTATCTTCACTAAGATGTTCAACAATAGGATCAGAATAATCTAACCTTCGAGGAGTGACCAGCTGAAATCTCCTTTCCTGATTTTCCTCTCTCCTTCGGGAATCTTCCTCAATCTGTGGGGATTTCCCTGACCGGCGTTGATTTCGTGGGATACTCCGAGATTCTCTCCTTGACCCCTGATTTTCCTCAATTGAACTCAATCTTGCTCCGAAATTATTTAGGACATCTTGATAGTGTTAGTGCCCTAGAGACAATGTAATTGTGCTTCTAGGATAGACTATTTTGTTATTCAGTGATTATGTTATATCGATTATTCAACAATAATTTATTATGTCTTTATTTACTGCGATATAAATATTAGAACAATAAATGTCCTTGGAATATGTAACATGTATTCTATATCTTTAAGTATGTGACTTAAAAATGAGATTATAAGAATAGTGTTAATATTCCTAAATATCCCTAATCGAGCATTATTAATATGGGACAATTATAATGCATAAAGATTAGTATGTTTGTTGACTGATGACCACATCTCATTGGTCATAGGTATAGTGATACTAAAGTCAAGAACATAGGTGCATGTAATATTTTACATGGCACTGGGTTGACCCACAGTGAGTTTCTACATGTTGATAATGTCATTAGAAAGACTCACAGTGATAATGGTGTAATGATCCTTAGACTTGAGATCATTATATTTCTGTACGAGGATTAATATACTTTGACTACATTAAAAGTTACCTTTGACCGGGTGATGATAAAAATGTACATTGGGTATATTATGAGACATATGAGAAATATGAATGATAGATAAAGGATTTAACCCTCCTGTTATTAGGAGAGATATTATTGGCCTCTTGATTGAGTGAGACTATGAAAATGCATGGCAATGCTCAAATATTGATTTTTTTTAATAGTCTATTCATTGATCAAGGAAACCCGGATTAAACATTGATGAGGATGACTAATTACATGCCTTGAGTTTATTCTATAATATATGGTTAAATGGATTATATTACACGTGAACATTTATCACGAAAGGTTTAATTGGATCACCAATTATTATTACTTGGGTAACAATGATGTATTACTAGATGCCGCTCATTGTTTATAATTTTATTATTGGATATTAAAATTATTGCCAACGTAATAATAACCTAAAGGGTTACACAATAAGAACGTTTAAAAGGAGTTTTAATTTAAATTTCGAATTTAAATTAATTGATGATAAAATTCAAAATTGGTTATTTAATTAATTAAGTTGGACTTAGTTAATTAGATTTCGAATTTAAATCATTAAAACCCAAATCAGTTTGGTTGTAGTAGAAGCCCAAACCGATTAGGGTTAAGCCCAGCTCATTCTCTCTTATAAATACATAAAGATGTATTGGTTTAGGGTTAGACTTTGCCAAATTTGTTTTTAGCAAAACCCTAACAGCTCTACATCAAGAGAGGTTAGAAAGAGAGATCGAGATAGAGGGCAGATTACGGCTAGTACCAACTCCGGAGATTGCGAAGACAATCGTGCATTCGTGTGGACTGATTAGCGAAGCAGATCTCACGAAGAGGGCTGTGTGGTGATCGTTCTTGGACCTCCATCTGTCAACCGAATCGGAAAGCTCTTAAAAGATACTGATTCTGTTCTCCATAATCAGCATGTCTTATACACGGATCCTAGGGTTAGGTTTCAGTTTTTATTGTTTATTATCGTTTTTCCGTTGCGCTTGTTGCCCCAAAACCAACAATGGTATTAGAGCTACGTGTATAAGAGGTTGATTTGGTTACGTGTTTACTGTATTTTACGAGTATGCATGTTTGATGAATCTGCCATGATACAGTTATGTTATATGTGTGATATAATGAATCTGTATAATCTGATATGATGATGCTAGCATGTTTAGAATCTGCCATGTCTTATATGTATGCTGTTTGGTTTGTATGATGATATAAACTGTCGGATGGATGCAAACGAATACGATCTGTTTACTGGGATTAGGGTTACGTGTATGCTGATACATATTTCTGGTAACTGGAATTAAGGTCGCATGTATATTGATATATGCTTCTGGAATTGTATTTTGATACATGATTTTCATGAATTTTGATACGTGATTTTGCAAAAATTTCCGCCATGAATAGTCCCAAACCCCCCCAGGTCGATCCGCGTGTTTAGGGCTTGTGACAAATTTGGGCTTGTGACATATGCTTTATTCATGTGATATATTATGATATGATAATATGATTGATGATGTTCTTAAGTGTTAATTGAGCATGGTGATTGGTTATGGCCTTGAGACCCATAGGTTAGTGGTTTTTATTATTATGGTTTGGTTTTATAAATACGACTTGCATGTCGTTTTCTTGGTGCTTTGTAATTGTTCATCTCGAATGTAACTCGAGTTCTTATGTAAGTACATTAGTATAGTTATGTTTTATATTCTATGTAATAAGAAGATCATTGGAAGCATGCAATGAAGGATCAATGGAGATGAAGGTTGTTGACACAAAGAAGACATGTATTTATGAAGACCAACTATGTAATAATTTAGTTTTATAAACCACCATAGATTGACCTAGATTTTTCCATTAGCTTGGAAATATCATATAGGATTGGGCCATAACCAAACACGATTTTACATTCATGCACTTTACATATGATGATATGTATGCGTAGTGACATATATGCATGCTTAATTAGATTAAGTAGAATGTATATATGTATTAGATACATCACCCATGCCATGCCTGCTTAAATAAGATAAAATCTGTAACGACTCGAGATTTTAAAATTTATTATAACGACTATGAGATTTCTGTGTTTGTGAAACACGGAATTAAATACGAATTTTCAATTATTTCGATATTGGGAGATTTTGGCAAAAACGGGTCATACCTGTAAGGAAGTTGGATATTAAGTGAGGCCGCTTGTGACTCCTCCAACAACCAGGAAATCAAACCATTGGTGAATATTGATTTGAAGTAGTTAATTCAAGGAAAAATTGGGAATCTCTTTATGATGGGATCATGGTCGTTTTAAACAAACCCCTAACAACATATTAAGTTTAAGATGCCTTCCAAATGAGAAACACTCGTCAAGACCTAGATCGACAAAGGGTAGGTGCGCCAAAGCGGAGTACCCTTGTTTATCGTGGTAAGGCGCGATCGAGTAAGTTAGTGATACTCAATTGTTAGACCTTTGGGTTCGACTTAACTAAGTGACCACAATAGGATTGTGAACTTAGAGGCATAGAGTTTGGTAAGATTTACTGGATGAATAGGAACAAAAGCTGTTATGTGAACAAATGTTGTTCTACCAAACTATCCAAGAATTATATATGATATAATTGACAAATGTTGTCTACCTAAATAATCATTTTAAGGAGAAAAGCCAAAGCTGACCTTAAAAGGGATGAATATGGATCTTGGCTCACTAGAAAGGTTTAGAGAAACTTTTCGAATTGATAGGTAGGGCTATTAATTTGATAAAAATAGTGGGAGATATATATTATGAATATATATGAATAATCACTTGAACATAATTTAACAATTCCATAGACTAATTATTTTATGCATTTTTAACATTGTAGATATTCGAAATGGCAAACAACACAAACAACACTTTCTCTGTGCGATCAGTCCTTGAGAAGGACAAGCTGACAGGATCAAACTTCCTTGACTGGTCTAGGAATTTGAGAATTGTTCTCATGCAGGAAAAGAAATCTTATGTGATTGATATTCCTCCACCGGCAGCCCCTGCTGCCAATGCCACTGTTGCTCAGCAAAATGCTTATCAGAAGCATATTGATGATGCGACTGATGTGGCTTGTCTTATGCTTGCCACTATGGATGCTGAGCTTCAGAAGCAGCATTTTGATATGAATGCTTATACTATGTTTGAACATCTTTCGACGATGTTTCAATCACAGGCTCGTGTGGAAAAGTTCAACACGAGCAAGGCACTATTTTCGTGCAAGCAGGGCAACGGACCAGTCGGACCACATGTTCTAAAGATGATAGGGTATTGTGATTACCTTGCTCGTTTGGGTTTCCCGCTTCAGCGAGAGGCTCAAGTCGATATAATCTTGTAATCTTTGAACAGCGACTATACTCAGTTCATTATGACTTTTAATATGACTGAGCAAGATAAGACTCCTATGGAATTATTGGCCATGCTGAGGACCACTGAAGCAAATATGGTCAAGGCACCTGAAAAAGCTCCCATAATGATGGTGGGCAAGAAAGGTGCTAAGGGAAAGGGGAAATGGAAGGGCAAGAAAAAGGTTGCATCAAAAGCTCTTGCTCCTTCCAAGCCCTCTTTCAAAAAGGCTGGAAAGTCGAAGGGAGATGTCGCGAAGGCTGACAAGGGTGATTGTCACTACTGCAAGAAGCCGGGTCATTGGAAGAGAAACTGTCCAGATTACTTGGATGGTCTGAAGAAACTGAAGGCTGTTCAGATTTCTGATTCAGGTATTTATGTTATAGAAGTCAATTTATCTACTTCTACATCATGGGTATTAGATACTGGATGTGGTTCTCACATTTGTGTTAATGTGCAGGAACTTCGAAGTAGTAGAGCATTGGCGAAGGGAGAAGTTGACCTACGCGTTGGCAATGGAGCAAAGGTTGCTGCTTTGGCTGTAGGGACTTATCATTTATCGTTGCCCACAGGGCTCATTTTAGAACTTGAGAACTGTTTTTACGTACCTGCGATTTGCAGAAACATTATTTCCGTTTCTTGTTTGGACAAGATTGGTTTTTCTTTCTTAATTCAGAACAATAGTTGTTCCTTTTCATTGAATAATGTTACCTATGGGGTTGCACGTTTGTTTAATGGTTTATATGTTCTTGATATTGATACTCCTATCTATAACATAAATAACAAACGTCTTAAAACAAATGACTTAAATCATACATACCTCTGGCACTATCGTTTAGGCCATATAAATGAGAATCGCATTTCCAAGTTACATAAGGATGGATACTTGGACAAGTTTGATTTCGAATTATACGAGGAATGTGAACCATGTCTCATTGGCAAAATGACTAAAGCTCCTTTTACCGGTCAAGGTGAGAGGGCCACCAAATGATTGGAACTGATACATAGTGATGTATGTGATCCAATGCGTACGATGGCAAGAGGTGGCTATTACTATTTCATAACCTTTACTGATGATTTTAGTAGATACGGATATGTGTATCTTTTGAAGAACAAATCTGAATCGTTTGAAAAATTCAAAGAGTATAAGGCTGAAGTAGAGAAGCAAAAGAGCGAAAGTATTAAAACTCTATGATCTGATCGTGGGGGAGAATACTTAAGCTTAGAATTTAAGAATTCCTTAAAGGAGTGTGGTATCGTATCACAACTCACTCCTCCTGGAACACCACAATGGAATGGGGTGTCTGAAAGGAAAAATCGTACCTTATTGGACATGGTGCGATCGATGATGAGTCATGCGGATCTTCCAATTAGTTTATGTGGTTATGCCCTAGAGATGGCTGCACAAACACTAAACCGAGTTCCTTCAAAATCGGTTCAAAAGACACCATATGAGTTATGGACTAAAAAACGTAATAGCATTTCATTTATGAAAGTTTGGGGATGTGAAGCGTTTGTGAAACGTTTGATCTCTGATAAGCTAGGACCGAAATCAGACAAATGTAATTTTGTAGGATACCCGTTGGAAACTAAAGGGTATTATTTCTATAAACCTTCTGAGAACAAAGTATTTGTTGCTCGAACGGCTGTATTTCTAGAAAGAGAACTGCTTTCTAAGAAAAACAGTGGGAGGACAATAGATCTCGATGAGGATCGAGAACTACAAGATATTGTTGAACCAGAGTTGGAACATGAGCAGAATGAGACTCAAGATGTTGAGAACATTACTGCTCAAGAAACACAAGTCGTTCGTAGATCAAGTAGGATTCGCCATGAGCCAGAGAGATATTATGGATTTCTCCTAACTCAAGGTGGCGATGTGATGCTTGTAGATAATGATGAGCCTCTCACCTATAAGGATGATATGAATATTCCAGATTCTGAGAGATGGCTGGAAGCCATGAAATCTGAGATGGATTCCATGTATGAAAACAAAGTATGGACTTTGGTTGCACCACCTGATGGGGTTAAACCCATAGAGTGCAAGTGGGTTTTCAAGAAGAAAACTGACATGGATGGAAATTTACAGACCTACAAAGCAAGACTGGTGGCGAAAGGTTTCAAGCAAATTCATGGTATTGACTATGATGAAACTTTCTCACCGGTAGCTATGGTCAAGTCCATCAGGATTTTGCTTGCGATAGCGGCTTATTATGACTAAGAAATCTGGCAAATGGATGTCAAGACTGCCTTCTTAAATGGAAGCTTAGAAGAGGATGTGTACATGACACAACCTGAGGGTTTTGTCGATCCAAAGTTTGCTAGAATGGTTTGTAAGTTGCTATGATCAATTTATGGATTGAAGCAGGCCTCAAGGAGGTGGAACATCCATTTTGATGAAACAGTCAAAGATTTTGGATTCATACAAAATGAGGATGAACCGTGTGTTTACAAGAAGGTTAGTGGGAGCCATGTGGCATTCCTAGTATTATATGTGGATGACATATTACTAATAGGGAATGACATTCCTTCTCTACAGGCTGTGAAGACTTGGTTGGGAAAAAGTTTCTTGATGAAAGACTTAGGCGATGCTACCTATATCTTAGGGATCAGGATCTATAGAGATAGATCTAAAAGATTAATCGGCCTAAGTCAGAGTACATACATTGACAAAGTATTGCATCATTTTGGAATGCAAGAGGTAAAGAGGGGCTTTGTCCCGGTGTCTCATGGGATAGTGATCTCAAAAGAAAACTGTCCTAAATCATCAGATGATAAGGACCGTATGAGTAAAGTACCATATGCTTCGGCAATTGGTTCTATAATGTATGCGATGATATGTACTCGTCCTGATGTCTCGTATGCTTTAAGCATGACGAGCAGGTACCAGTCTAATCCAAGTGAGGGTCACTGGACAGTTGTCAAGAATATTCTTAAGTACGTTAAACGGACTAAAGATTCGTTCTTGATATACGGAGGAGATGAGAAGCTGGTTGTAAAAGGTTACACTGATGCTAGTTTCCAGACAGATAGGGATGATTCTGTGTCCCAGTCTGGATTCGTGTTTTGTCTAAATGGAGGTGCTGTAAGCTGGAAAAGTTCGAAGCAAGAGATAGTAGCTGATTCTACAATGGAAGCTGAGTATATTGCTACCAGTGAAGCAGCCAAAGAGGCTGTTTTGATTCGGAAATTTATTTCGGGACTTGGTGTGGTTCCGTCGATCGCAGATCCAGTTGATCTGTATTGCGATAACAATGGAGCTATTGCGCAGGCAAAGGAACCAAGGTCCCATTCCAAAGCAAAGCATATACTTAGGAGATATCATCTTCTTCGAGAGATAAACGAGAGAGGAGATATACTTATATGTAAAGTGCATACTAATGATAATGTTGCCGACCCACTGACCAAAGCTTTGTCGCAACAGAAGCACGAAGGTCACACTAGTTCCATGGGTATTAGATACATGGGCGATTGGCTCTAGTGCAAGTGGGAGATTGATAGTGTTAGTGCCCTAGAGACAATGTAATTGTGCTTCTAGGACAGACTATTTTGTTATTCAGTGATTATGTTATATCGATTATTCAACAATAATTTATTATATCTTTATTTACTGCGATATAAATATTAGAACAATAAATGTCCTTGGAATATGTAACATGTATTCTATATCTTTAAGTATGTGACTTAAAAATGAGATTATAAGAATAGTGTTAATATTCCTAAATATCCCTAATCGAGCATTATTAATATGGGACAATTATAATGCATAAAGATTAGTATGTTTGTTGACTGATGACCACATCTCATTGGTCATAGGTATAGTGATACTAAAGTCAAGAACATAAGTGCATGTAATATTTTACATGGCACTGGGTTGACCCACAGTGAGTTTCTACATGTTGATAATGTCATTAAAAAGACTCACAGTGATAATGGTGTAATGATCCTTAGACTTGAGATCATTATATTTATGTACGAGGATTAATATACTTTGACTACATTAAAAGTTACCTTTGACCGGGTGATGATAAAAATGTACATCGGGTATATTATGAGACATATGAGAAATATGAATGATAGATAAAGGATTTAACCCTCCTATTATTAGGAGAGATATTATTGGCCTCTTGATTGAGTGAGACTATGAAAATGCATGGCCATGCTCAAATATTGACTACTCATTGATCAAGGAAACCCGGATTAAGCATTGATGAGGATGACTAATTACATGCCTCGAGTTTATTCTATAATATATGGTTAAAGGGATTATATTACACGGAAACATTAATCACGAAAGGTTTAATTTGATCACCAATTATTATTACTTGGGTAACAATGATGTATTACTAGATGCCGCTCATTGTTTATAATTTTATTATTGGATATTAAAATTATAGCCAACGTAATAATAACCTAAAGGGTTACACAATAAGAACGTTTAAAAGGAGTTTTAATTTAAATTTCGAATTTAAATTAATTGATGATAAAATTCGAAATTGGTTATTTAATTAATTAAGTTGGACTTAGTTAATTAGATTTCGAATTTAAATCATTAAAACCCAAATCAGTTTGGTTTTAGTAGAAGCCCAAACCGATTAGGGTTAAGCCCAGCTCATTCTCTCTTATAAATACATAAAGATGTATTGGTTTAGGGTTAGACTTTACCAAATTCGTTTTTAGCAAAACCCTAACAGCTCTACATCAAGAGAGGTTAGAAAGAGAGATCGAGATAGAGGGCAGATTACGGCTAGTACCAACTCCGGAGATTGCGGAGACAATCGTGCGTTCGTGTGGACTGATTAGCGAAGCAGATCTCACGAAGAGGGCTGTGTGGTGATCGTTCTTGGACCTCCATCTATCAACCGAATCGGAAAGCTCTTAAATGGTACAGATTCTGTTCTCCATAATCAGCATGTCTTATACACGGATCCTAGGGTTAGGTTTCGGTTTTTATTGTTTATTATCGTTTTTCCGTTGCGCTTGTTGCCCCGAAACCTAGCACATCTCCCATACGATACAACTGTTCCATTAACTCCGCATTAATGATAAGAACAGGTGGCTTTCCGCCGGCGGCGACTGGAGTCCCATGATGGTGCGGAGGAGCGGAGATTTCCTCCGGAACATAAGCCTCATGGTGGGTTAGATTTCCCCCCATGCTATCTTCAGAATCGTAATCCTCTTCTCCATGAGAACCTCTGCGCTGATTGTGCGACATCTTTTCCTCCTAAGATTCAGATTTTGATTGGCTCCCCTCCTTCTAGCGCCAATTTGTTGACGGAGGAATTTGGTAACAACAAATTTCGAGGTACTTTGCCAGAAATAAGATCTACATCGGTGGTCCTTTGCCGAAAAGAGTGGTGGCGTGTGGTGGCTGTTTATGATTGGTGGCTGAGATTGATATGGTTAGTGGCGGTTATTCAGAGCTCTCGACTTCCAACCCCTCAATCGGCCTACGTACCCTGGTATTTATAGGGGATCAAGCCATACGTAGTTCTTGGAGAACAAGAAACCCAAATGGGCTTGGATAACGGACCAGCTTCCGGAATGTTCTACTATGAGGCCTAACCACAAAGGCCCAAGGCTCATCCAGGATCTCAAGACTTCACGGATAAGGAAACTTCTCCCGTCGAGGACTAGTCCTATCTGCTACCAGCTATTTCTTGATTTCAAGGATGCAGGTATAGCCGTGGTTTACCCCAAGTGCAGAACGCATCCCTGTCCCCCCGAATGAGAAGCACCCACCGGATAGCAGGACAGGTGATCCAGAGCTTTTGGGTGCAAAGTGCAGGATTACTCCAAAGTTCCTCAATGAGGGCGCGCCCATTGGCTACAGGAACAGAGCTCCCAAAGCACACACCAAAAATTCCCCATCTTTCCACCTTAGGACGCGCCCTTAGTGTCTAAGAAAGGTCTTATATCCATGCAAACCCCTGGAGGCCTTATATGACGGACATCCCCCTCCTGAGATACGACAGGAGGGAATTCTTCAACTTCTGGAATTCCAGCTTGGGTGGAATCCATGCTTGAGTGGAATCCTAGGAGAGATTTCTTCAATGTCTTCTCAGAAAATCAATCTTGAATAGATTTGTCACCATGTTTTTATATTTAGGGCGCACCCTCTTTGTAGAGAAAGAGAGGGTGCGGCCTGACTTCTCTATTACCTGCAAAAACCCTAATTAATCCTAGAATTCCCCAAATTGAACCCAAATTGAACCCGTATTCGACCCGAATCCATCTTGAAATACCCGAACCGAATTTTGACTATAACATAGATCAACACCGTAAAACTCTACCAGCTGATATAATATATTGATATCGTAAAATTTAAACTCTTGTGAGTTATCATTTAAGAAACTCAAGAGTGTGGGAAATAGACTATTTATAAAAGTCTTTGTAAATAAAGAGCCGCTCTTACAAACATTTCTAACAAGCATGTTGAGTGTTAAGTACAACGTTTAAAGACGAGATTCTTCGGATTCCCATAAGTAGTTTTAAAGATCAAAGGCAACCTATCGACGCAAAATGGAACAACCTCAGATGATGACGTTGCAGATTCAAGGACATGTAAGATACACCTCATAATATATGGGTTGCCATGTGATCCATCCTTCTCCAAAGGATCTAGAAGCTTCTAAATTATTCCCGAAAAAATTGGATTGATATCTGCTGAAGCATATTCTATATCGCCTCATTCCCGAAGAAGAAACTCCATACAATATGCAACATAAGAATAAACTACAACGAAAGCTGAACTAAGCAACCTAATAACACCTGCAATCAAAGTAAGCAAAGTGTGCTTTGGGATCAGATACCTAAACATAATGAAAAATTGTAAGGCTCTAGCCTTCAACATTGGGAATTCGTCTACATTTTCACTCTGTAATTCTGGAATGATGAACGAAGAGAAAAAAATTCAATATCTTCTACAAGTAGACTCGACACCACTTCACCATCATAGTGTTTAGTAAGGCACATTACCACAAATGTGGCACATTCTTTGTACTTCCAATCTGGGTCCCAAATGAACACATTGAACCAATTTTTTATGTGGTTGGAAAATTTTTCAACGATTCCTCCTGGAAATGATATGCTTTCTCCTACACTCAAAAGACCACAAAATTTCCTTCTAGATGTATAATAAGCCAAAGTTTTTTCCATGTCCAGGAGAGTTAAGTGTATAAATCGAGAGTAATCCTTATGAAATATCTCTTCATCCTTATCCGACAGCGTAATATACGGTACTACAATCCGTTGACATATTTGCTCAAAAACCCTATCAATATCATCTCCCCCAAATAAATCATTTATATCCAAATTTTTCTCCTTACATAATATATATATATATATATATATATATATATATATATATATATATATATAAACATACGTCCGCCAACTCATCCCATTAAAAGATTCAGATGCAACTAAAAGCAGACTCTTAATAGCATCGACAAATAACCGCAAATAAATATTGTTCGAATAACACCATCCTAATCTTCATAAAATGTACAAAAAGATCACACACAGCTACACACAATCATTTAACAACACTTGTTCCATCCATACCTTGCTGAACCCTAGGAAAGTCGACCCTAAGATAAGATAAGAGCTTGGGAACCCACTCATGCCTAATTTTGATAAAATAATGGGGAATAGCAATAGACATAAATGATTATAATACTTGGCAACACAATCTTTGATATCGAATAATAATTATCAGTAAAAATACACCTTAGTGGTTCACTACAAGTATCAACATGCTTTTACTGAGATTGGATTCAAACTTCATTGACAATTCAAGGATCATAACCAGGAATCCATTAGTAGCATAAAATCCATGTTCATCCTTGTTTGCTACCCGAGCATCTATGAGATCAGACAATAAAGTATTCCAATGATTAGTAATTTTTTTGAAATCTCTAAGAGAGCCTGAACAATGTACTGTTGTAGGTCACAGTCATGGGTAGCACACAACAATCCAATAATCAGAGGCTTCATATGTTCCTTCTCATTCTTAGGTAGAGGATTAGAATTGGTTTCCGATGGAAACCATTGAGACTTAAAATGATACTTGACATTAATAAAAGCTTCTCTACGGATGTCAAACACCATATAGTTATGTTGGACCATGATATTAGCTTAGAAAATATGTATGTTAATAGATTGTACTTAGGCCAAATTAGATGTAGATTCTAACTACGCTCAAACAAATGTAATTCCTTTGATGGGTCCTAAAGCCCAAAATTGTATTAAACCTTTACTTCCTTCCCAAACTAGTTAGTTAGAGAAGGGGATCCACATGGATCCCCTATAAATACTAATTACCGTTACTTGAGGCGGGATGAAACGGTAAAAAAAAGTGTTCCTCTCTATAGATTGTTGAGATTTATAAATAAAAGAGATTATATTCGAGTCTATCTGTTCCGTTTATATTAATATTATTGATTATCACCATCCCTATAATCTCACGATCATCAAGTTGTATATCCCTCGAATTTATAATCACGGACAAAACTTAGTAAGGTTATACCAAAATGTAAAAATTAGAGGCTTTCGATAGTGCAACTTGGCTAGTTTTAGGATTTTAAAAACATATCCCGAGATACAAATACCTATCATTCCAACTCAACTGTTGCCACTCTTCCTCTTCTATCTCCTCTATCTTCACCATCTCCGGCTTATTTAGACAAGGATTTTGGGAATCAGGTCGGAAGGGTTTTAAAACAAAAGGAGAGGATTGAGTTAAAATTTCACACGGTGCTGAATACAACTAGTTAGGACTTTGCTAACGCCCCAAATATGAGAGAGAGAGAGAGTAATGTAATCAGTACAAATTATTATATCGGGTTAATTAACAATAAACAAATAAAATGTCATATTTACGGGTGAGCAAAAATTGCCGAAACCGTCAAATCAGTTGTTCCAAACCATCCAAATCGAAATTAAAGGATTTGTAATGGTTTAGATTGGCTATGGTTTTTTTTAAAAAAAAACCCAAAAATAATGGTTGGATTTGGTTTTATATTTCTACCAACAAATCGAAATCGAAAAACCAAACCGTGCAAATTCGATTCGGTCCTAATTTTCTGGAAATTTGGTCTATTCGGTCCGAATCGAATAGATCAAAATAAAAACCGATTCAGTCCGGTAATGTCCCCTTCTCTCTGCCCCCTTATATGTTCCCTGCTTTTTTTATATCAAAAGAGTGTCCTTGGCGGGATCCATTTTAATAAAAAAAAATCCTTAAAATGGATCCGTCATGGACACTCTTTTAATACAAAAAAGCAGGGATATGGATAAGGGGACACAAGATCGGACTTTGTATTTAATGACAAAGATTTGGAAATACGTGACTGATGGGTGCTGATTAAATTATGATTTTTGTAATGATATTTTTGTTAGAAGGTAATGGATCTGTAGATTTATATTTTATTTCTGTTTCTAGGGATTTTTGATTCTTTTTTAAATTTATTAGCACTAAATTATATGTATACTTTGGTAAGAAATTACATACGTTTTATCTTTTCAAATTTTTTTTTATCAAAAATGTTACCTTTTTATTTTTATTTTGAATTTTAAAATAATTAAATGTAAATATTTTTTACATTTTGCTGAAAATAATTAAAATAAATTTAGTTGCATTTTGTTGTATACCTACTATTTATGGTGCACAAATTATAGTCATATATTAAATATGAATAAATTATTAATATGTCCTATATAAGTTTTTTTTATTTGAAAATATTATACTATTAACATAATATTTAAAGTATGATATATGACATCAAAATATAAGAATTGTTGCGTTGTAGTTGTGATTATTTTTTACATATAAATATATTGATGATATAATTTGATTTTATTTTAAATCCTTAGTGCTAAGCTAAAATTGTGCATCGAGTATCCATGATAAATAATTATTACCAAAAATATTTAATGTACCAAAATTTATTCATTCAATATTTGTCATTTAGATTGCATAGGAAATATTCAAAATTCATATAATAAAAGAAAATACAGAAACCACAATAGATAAATTTTTGTTAATGCGCATTATAATATCATCTAATAATTATTATTTACTATCTGATCTTATTAATAAGATTATATTGAAAAAGTAATATTTAATAATTTCATGTAACCATACATTAAATATTATTGATTTTAGGATAATATTTTTGTTATAATATTAACAACCGAGATTAATTATACAATATTTTTTTAAAATTTAGTTGATGCAAATCACTAAACTAAATTAAAAATATATCTATACAAAAATATATTACAATTGAAAGATTGAAAGTTTGTCGGTTTAGTTATAATTAATGATAAGTAGGCGATTACCTTTTCTAATTAAAATACGTCTATATCTTTTAATCATTAATATTTCTTTCATAATTAAAACAAGTTATCTTTTAATTTACCCAAAAATATTCCATTATATCTTCCAATCATTAATAAAATATATTAAAATCCTATATCTATACTAAACTATAATAAGTAAACATGAGTATAATTGCTAGTAATTTGGTTTAATAGTTGAACCGTTAAAAGAATTGTGACCGTTAGATATTTATTAAATAGATGATAATCGTTAGATCCAATAATAAGGAATATTCTATATTTAAATCCCTCTTTTTGAATCCCGTCAACAACAAATTTACATTAAGATTTTATATTATTAATTCTAAACAATACATGTCATTAAATAAATAACTATTATTATTACTAATAATTTTATTAATTAATATTATAAAATTAAATTATATCCATAATAAATTATTATATTCTACTTTGTTTAACCATATAATTTCAAAAATATTTAAAAATAATTCGTGTTTTGTACGGACTATAAATCAGTAAAAAAATAAAAACAGTAACATGTATTTTTTTCCCTTTAAAGTGTACATCAATTATGTTAGAGAATCTCTAACGAAGGAACCATTTCGCGGTGTCAAATATCATAAATATAATAAGAGAAAAATGGGCATGAGGACAACCTCATGGTTCTGTCCTAGTTATGACATATTTCTACTTGTAAAGTAAGGGCCCCGCAGGGGCATTTTTGTAATTATAATTTTTTTCCCAGTAATTTACATAAATACCCTCTCACTTGTATTGTAATTGTTTTAACCTCAGGGTACTCTCCTGAGGTCATCCTCAGACACTTGAAACCCATATAATAAAATATAATATTAATAACAAAATTTATTTATAGATCATTGCGATGATTGGAGCAAAGACACATGGTGAATTCCAATGTAATGCGGTAGATAGATAAAGGCATATATCTACACAGACCAATCAACAGTTCAAGTCACATTTTTTCAAAAAAAAAAAAAACAGTTCAAGTCACACACTCCCATAATCCATTTTATCTTCAAAAAACTCCATTCAACTATATTAATAATATTGCAGTGTTCAAGGAAAATATTCAAATACACGTCTTATTTTTCTCAATAATTCATATTTATAGTAAAATATTATTTTTCTTCTCCCCACTGATAAAGGATGGTGATAATTTACGATTTCAAAAGTTGTTGTCCCTGCAAAGTACCTTAATGATCCTCAATTGAAGAAAAAACAAAGGCAGGCATAAGAGTATCTCCAACCCTTTTCCATTCTTACTTATATTTTTACCACATATACAATTATAGGGAATTAAATTAAATTGGAGCACTCCAACCTATAACCCCTTACCTAAAAAATTTTAGGTGACAGAAAATGCTTCCCTACAGGGAACCATTTTGCTTCCCTATAATGCCACCTTATTATGCCATCTCATCATTCATTCTTTATAATATAACATATATCTACTCTCACACTCTCATCATTCCCTATATTATCTTAAATATTGATTAAATATTATTTTTCTAATTATAGGTAAAGAAATATAGGTAACACCGTCGGAGTAAAACAATTTTTTTGATTCCCTATATTTTAGGTAACCATTATTTTATTATAGTTTAGGGAATGGAAATAGGGGTTAGACTTGGAGATGCTCTAAGAAGTCCAATAGATCCCTTATATGACCTCCTAACTCAAATTATAAGGAATTAGGTGTAAAATAGTGCTCCAACAGCCTCTTAATTTTTTTTAAAAAAGTTAAGAGCATAATGCCATCCCTTATCTTTTAGGGCTCCCTTATATCGCTTTTATCAATAAAATATTATTTTCCCTCCTCTTTTCAATTGTTTCCCTCTTTTTTTGTTCTTGCTTCCTTCTTTTATTTATTATTTAATAATTATAAGGATCAATTATAAGAAAGCTTGTTGGAGTTGTCATATCTTATAATATCCTAAATCACTAAGAGCCTAATATTTTATAATATTTATAAGGAAAACACAACGAGGCTATTGGAATTGCTCTAAACCCTGGTTGTTGTTTCTGGATTTGTATGTATAGATGTGTGTACGTGTATGTATTGGTGTTGGGGTTGAGGAGGGGTTTAAGAGCATCTCCAAGGATGCACACCCCTTACCAATTTTAGGGATTTTCTTCCAAAAAACATTCTCCAACCACTTCTCCCCTTCCCAATATATTTTAGGGGAGAGAAAATAGATCCCTACATGTGAGGATCCAATCATCCAAATATCATCCCCTATCTTTCTCCACGTCATCTGCTCCCCTTCCATTGGTTGATTTATTTAAATTTCAAACTTTTAAATTTTAAAAATTAAACTTTTAAAATATAGGGTATCTATATAGGGATTATCATTAGAGTGAAATATCATTTTGATTTCATATACTACTAATAATCCTTATTTTAGGGGCTAAGAAACGAGTGTATCCTTGGAGATGCTCTAAGAGCATCTTCGAGAGGCTCTCTATTGTAGCTCTTAACTCAAAAAATGAGGAGACATAATAAAAATCAAGCTCCAAGAGATTCTTAGAGGCTCTTTAAAAAGTTAAGAGCTTCTTCTCTCTCCTCTATTTTAGGAGCAACTAGTAGCTCTTAGCTTAATATTTTATTAGTAAAATAGTGGTTTTTCTCTTTCATCTATTGATTGTTTGTTCAAGTGGAATTGAAATATGAATAAAATATAAAATAAAGATGATATGTTAAATTATGTCTAACCGCAAGCGCACGGTATCAGTTGTAGTAGATACTAGCAAATACGGGTCGATTCCTCAAGGAGACAGTTTCAATTTCAATTCAACTATTATCAATTGTTTCTAGTCACAAACGATTATTTGGGAATTTTATTAACTACTAATGCAAATTTAACAAAGGTTTTAAATCAATTAATTAAGGGATCTAGGGCAATTCAGGTTCACCATGCTTACACCAAACAAATCACAAATGTATAGTTTTTAATGGGATTAAGTAATTAAAGCAATGGTTAATCTTTTTCAAGCATTAACACTCTCAGAATATCTAATGATGCTTTCACAATCACCTTCAATTCCGCTAATTGTATGTAAGCCTCTAGTAGTAAAATCTTTCGATCTATTACTCCTATTGCAATCAATTAATCCATGATATTGCGCAATTACACAAATTAAGAATTATAACATATCAATCAGAATTACTCTCTACCCATCAATTTACTAATCAAATTAAGCCCAAATCATGGTGCAAACATGGCTCCCCTTAATACACTAGAATTAAACTACTCACTCATACTAGAAGTAAAAGCAATAAGAATAATGAAAGAAGCCATTTAAAACATATAATAATAAAACAAGAGAATAAAGAATACCTCAAACTTTGTATTAACGAAGAACAATGAAGATCCAAATTAAACCAAGTGCTTACAAAGGAAGAGATGAAGAGAGCAAAGAATAATAACCCTAGCTTCTGTAAAAATACGTATGTATATGTCTATCTCCCCCTCTTTCCACGTTCTTTTGCTCTTTTATAATAAAACTCCTTAATAAAATCTGATCTCTATCTCCTAATAAAAGTATTTTTAATATTCTAATCAATTTACAAAAAGGTATCCATAATTGAATAGGATTTTCTTGTAAAATTCGTCACTTCTTTTTCTCCTCTGTTTCTGGGCTCTTCCATTTGGATTTTGCTTACTGGACCACCTCTGAATTAAAGAAAATTCCACAAGCTTCGCGTGGACAGTAAGATCGTCAAATTCTGACTTCTGGAACTCAAGATATGGCCCAAACAGTGCAGGCAACCCGTATAGCCCAATAATACGAATTTTCTCCTATTTTATCTCCAAAATAGCTCTTTTTGCTCCAAATCCTTCCAAGTCATGAATTCTTTATTTCCTACAATAAAACAATAAAACCTATTAAATAAAAATCCAAATCAATGCAAAACACAATAAATATGAGAATAAAATCATCTAGAATATATAAAAAAATATACTCTATCAAACTTCCCCACACTAAGCATTTGCATGTCCTCGGGCAAATAAGTGAAATAAAAATTAAGTCCTAATAAACATCACTTTCGTAGATGACACAATTGCATTGAGCATATGCAACAAGCCGTTAAACCCCTAGGCAGCCCTAGTAGGACGAGTGTTGTCTCGTGAAGGTTTATAGTGAATATACCCACAAAATTCATCTAACCATGCAAAAGATCAATGCTAACACAACACCACACACACAAGTCCTTTCATGCCACATCAACTTAAGAATCAAAGCAAACATACGATGTCTTGGTGTCGAAAGTGCAAGTATTCACATAGTCTACTCAACCAACATGCAAAAGGTCATAAAAATTCATGTCAAGTGTAAAAATCATTGGTAATCATGCTAAGCCCACAAGAAACACATCTTTAAGTCTAAACTCGGGATCTCCTATGCCAAAACAAGTAATAACTCACCTTTCACTCAAAAACGAATATTCACTCAAGAACAAGGTTAAGTGTATCACTCAATTCCAACAAAATCATAAACACAATCTTGACACTCGCAATCAATCTCACTCTCAACACAACATACATCACTGATGACAATCAAAAGGTCTTTATTCGGGTTGTAGCGTGGGCTAGGGACCAGGTATGTCAAGTAAAGCTAAAACAGGTTAATGTCAAAAGCTAGTACCCAACAATAATCATTATTCAATTCCCTTTCTATTAAAACAAATACTTCCCCACACTTGGATTTTTCAATAACCCTTACATAATAACTTGATTAGTCGAATGAAGAAGGATCATACAAACATAAGAATGCTCTCAAATTTATTTTTTTTTCTTTTTTTTCTTTTTTTCTTTCTTTTTTTTCTATTTTTTTTCTCTGAGAGCTAAGGAATAAGCACAATGATCCATAGATATTTTTATGAATTTCGACTAGCAAGTATCAACCCAAAATCAATATTCCCCAATGGTATGATCATCAATAACCCCCCTTTTATGAACACCTTATTACTCCCTTAAACACAATACTAGCCTTTGACAATTTAGGTTCAAATTTAATGTAAGGCCAATAGAATAAAAAGGATAATGGCAAGTAATGTGGTGTGTCACCGAAAGAATAGGATTAAGCTCAACGGGTTGACTAATTGATCATGTATAAATGGTGTGGAAATATGGGAAATACGAGGTTAAACCTAAGTGCCTTTATCATCTCATCATCAAGTAATATCATGCATTTCAAGAAAGATCTCAAGTAAGTGCTAGCAATGTAAACAACATGTGGACACTCAAGCAAACGAAAAATCATACAAAAGATATGCATATAGGCTCAAAACTCACTTGGTGTGACAAAACATAATCAATCCCAGGTAACAAGACTCTCTAACGCACCTACTTGTACTCAAAGCATGTAAATCAAGTCATCTTGCACATATTCATGTCATTCTAATCACTTACAACATCCAATTAAGTCTACCAGCTTCAACTTGCTAGTGAAAGTATGTGCACAAGAACAAAGCACGTCACTTCTCATACAAAAGCGTCCATAAACACAAGAATTCTACGCATGCATGGGTGCATCAAGCAAAATACAACAACTAATCAAATTGCATGGCTAGAATTATTTTTGGTATTTTTAGTTTTTTTAATTTTTTTTTTAAAGAATTTTTTTAATTATCGAGAACTCATCCCCACACTTAAGTGGTTCATTGTCCCCAATGAACAAATGAACAAGAGACAAAACTACAACTAAAAACAAAATAAAACTACACTAAAAAGAAAAGAAAGAAAGAAAACTCCCCTGGAATCAAGAAGTATCCTACTCATCCTCGCTGTCGTCACCCTCGTCATCCTCATCAGATGAATCAGGCGGAGGGTACGGAGTCCGAGCTCCAAAAATAGGCCACTGAATAGGAGTACTAGGCGACTGAAACTTTACCTCCAAGGCTATGCCCATGTCCTCAGAATACTGGCGACTGCTAACATGCATAGCATCCAACCGCCTAGTCATTCGACGAAAATAAGATTAAAAAACGGACATATCCACTATACTCTACGAAGTACCTACCATAGCCTGTCCCTGCCCCCTTGAAACCTGTGGCGGAGCGCCCGCTCCCTGACCACTATCACCATTAACAATAAAACCTAAACCCTGAGGATGAGGAGTGCCGCCCGGCCACTCCTTCAATCTTAACCGATCAATAGTAGCATCTCGAATAGAATCCATAGGCTTATGCACTGGCTCACCTTGATAATATTTGACTTTCGATGCATCACACAAGTATGCAATGATAGAAGCATAAGGAATACTTGCCGATGAATTGCTACCCAAAAACCGAAGAATGTTTTGATTAATAAGGTACCCAAGGTCAACATACTCACCTTTGAGAATACCCCATAGCAAAATAGCTCTATCAACAGTAACATCGGAAACATGGTTTGACGGAATGATATTAGAACTTATGAAAAAGAACCATGCCTTGGCAAAACTAGACAATGATGAAGCCGGGAAAGTACACTTTATCTCCGTACCTACTCTACGTTTCCACACCGTTCCCGGAACACATAGCTCACCAACGTGTGCATCAAGATCAACATCATTCCTAGACTTTTGACCCCAATCCGTAGCATCTCTAGGTTTAGGCGGTTGCCTAATCAAATTACGAATATCACGAAGCGAATAATCCACCTTCCGACCTCTAACAACCGTGGAATTATTCCTTGCGATTGAAGCATTCGCATAAAACTCCCTAACCACATCCAACGCGGCATCATTAGCAAATTCACAAAATAACGTCCAACCCCGCTCCCTAATCATCGCCACCATCCCCTCATACTTACGGGGCACAAGCCTTCTTTCCTGAATAACCCCCTTCTCAACTAACCTACCATACTCCGCCTTGGCATTCTCATTCACAAATTTTTCCACTCCATCTCCCACAACATCATTCTCATCCAAAGAGAGAGGAGCACTACTACCACTACCCGCTAATCGTGGCCTCTTAGGAGCCATAATCAACAATTATCAAGCAAATATCAACAATCTCCAAACAATTCACCAAACAAAGAACCCCCAAATTACACACCAAGAAGCCTAGCTTGCAAAATTCACAAATTCAAATAAAAGATGAGATAAAAGATTACCCAATTGAATCAAAGAGGTGAACTTGCTAGAATAATCCCCAAAACATCGAATTTAATTCCCCTTTTGCACTTTGAATGGATGAAAGTTGAGAAATTTTGGGTCATATAGAAGGGTTTGTATATGTATAGGTGTAGTGGATGTATATATATAGGTAATAGTTCATGGAATTTAGAGATGGAAAAGAATTGGGATTTGTATTCTATATAGGATAGAGTTAGAGGTGTTAGGAATTTGATTTGAGATGGAATTGGGGTTGAATAGAGAATAAAAGAGGAAAAGAGATGGAGAGTATGTGTTTTAACAACAAAAAATAAAATAAAATTTCGGGTGTATGCAGGAGCTCCCGGCGCCTGAAGCGCTGAAAACTAGGTTGTTGCGCCAGTTGAAGACGCGCGTTAGCGCTCCTGCGCCAGTTGGCCGTCTGATGCGCAGACAGCCTCTGCGTTACTACCGCGCTCCTGCGCCCGGATGGCGCATCATGCGCTGGCGCATCCTGCAATTTTTTTTTTTGCACAGATTTTTTTTCAATACTACTACACTCTATTTTTTTTTTTTTTACAACACTCAAATTTTTTTTTCTTCCTACACTAATGCATGGGTTGCCTCCCACCAAGCGCTTTTGTTTAACGTCGTTGGCTCGACTCAGCTGGTTCAGATCTTCGTGGAGGGGTTGTCAAGGTAAATCACTTCCATCTTTCCTACAAATGCACCATTCACATACAATTTAAAGCGTTGACCATTAACCTTAAATTTTGTTCCATCTCGTCCCATAATTTCAATAGCACCATAAAATTTGACATCGGTGACAGTAAAAGGTCCGGACCATCTTGATCTAAGCTTCCCTGGAAAAAGTCGAAGTCTGGAATTGAACAACAACACCTTGTCACCAACCTGAAAATCTCTTCTCTGTATCATCTTATCATGCATCTTCTTCGTTCTCTCCTTGTAAAGCCGAGAATTATCATAAGCATCAAATCGAAGCTCATCTAACTCATTAAGTTGAAGAAGTCTCGCTTGCCCCGCAGCCTTCAAATCCATGTTGAGTTCTTTGATAGCCCAAAAGGCGCGATGTTCCAATTCCACTGGTAAGTGACATACTTTACCATAGACCAACCGATAGGGAGTAGTTCCTATAGGTGTTTTATAAGCCATCCGATAAGCCCACAAAGCATCATCTAACTTCAAGTACCAATCTTTCCTTGACTTTGCAACCATCTTCTCCAAAATGCTCTTAATTTATCGATTGGAAACCTCCACTTGGCCACCTGTTTGGGGGTGATATGCAAGAGCAACCTTGTGAGTAACGCCATATTTCTTCAACAAAGTTTCAAACTGTCGATGGCGAAAATGAGAACCACCATCACTTATCACTGTCATTGGAACTCCAAAACGAGGGAAGATAATATTCTTGAAAACCTTCATAACAACCTTGGAATCATTGGTTACTGATCCAACTGCTTCAACCCACTTGGACACATAATCGACAGCAACTAAGATGTATCTCATCCCACAAGAACTTGGGAAGGGTCCCATAAAATCAATACCCCATACGTCAAATATCTCGACCTCAAGAATACCAGTTTGAGGCATCTCATGGCGTTTAGAAATATTACCCGTCCTTTGACATGCATCACACGTCAAACAGAAAGCGCGAGCATCCTTAAATAGAGACGGCCAAAAGAACCCGGATTGAAGTACCTTAGCAGCAGTTTTGGAAGGACCATGGTGGCCTCCACATGCGAGAGAATGACAATGCTTGAGAATGTCATGTACTTCGAACTCAGGGACACATCTACGAAAGATTCCATCAGCACACTTGCGATACAAGAAAGGGTCATCCCAAAAATATTGTTTGGCATCATGATAAAACCTCTTTCTTTGCTGATAAGTCAATCCTGGAGGGTGAGATCCACTAACACAGAAATTTGCAAAATCTGCATACCATGGAGTTTGAGTAGCAACCGAAAACAAGTGATCATCTGGAAAAGAATCGTCAATAAGAGTGTTTGACGCAATATCTGATTTGAAACGCAACCGTGAAAGATGATCCGCAACCACATTCTCAGCACCCTTCTTGTCTTTGATTTCTAAGTCAAATTCTTGGAGTAACAGAATCCAACGAATAAGCCTTGGCTTTGCTTCCTTTTTCGCCAACAAATACTTAAGTACCGAATGATCAGTGTGAACAATGACCTTGGAGCCAATGAGATATGCTCAGAATTTGTCAAGAGCGTAGACCACAACTAGAAGTTCCTTCTCAGTCGTAGCATAATTAACTTGAGCTTCATCCAAGGTTTTACTTGCATAGTAGATGGCGTGCAATACCTTGTCTTTCCTTTGACCGAGAACTGCTCCAACTGCATAATCACTTGCATCACACATGATTTCAAATGGAAGATTCCAATCTGGAGATTGAATGATTGGTGCACTTATCAAGGCTTCCTTAATCCTGTTAAAAGACTCCAAACAAGCATCAGTAAACACAAAGGTGGCATCCTTAAGCAACAATTGAGTGAGGGGTTTTGCAATTTTTGAAAAATCTTTTATAAAACGACGATCAAAACCCGCATGACCAAGGAAACTCCTCACTCCCTTGACATTAACAGGAGGAGGAAGTTTCTCAATCACCTCAATTTTTGCTTTGTCAACCTGGATGCCACGTTCAGAAATCAAATGACCAAGTACCACTCCTTCATTGACCATGAAGTGGCACTTTTCCCAATTCAAAACCAAATTCACGTCTTCACAACGTTTAAGCACTTTAGAAAGATTATGTAGACATACATCAAAATCAGACCCATAAACACTGAAATCATCCATAAATACTTCCATGATAGACTCTATGAAATCAGAAAATATGGCAGTCATGCAACGCTGAAAAGTAGCAGGGGCATTGCACAAACCAAAAGGCACTCTACAATATGCAAAGGTACCATATGGGCAAGTAAATGTAGTCTTTTCTTGGTCATTAGGATGTATAGGGATCTGAAAGAACCCTGAATATCCATCTAAATAGCAAAAGTACTTATGCTTAGCAAGTCTTTCTAACATCTGATCAATAATGGTCTTTTCTAGTAGCAGTGTTTAAGTTACGGTAATCAATGCACATTCGCCAACCGGTGACAATTCGAGTGGGAATTAATTCATCTTTATCATTCTTAATTACCGTTGTTCCTCCTTTCTTAGGGACTACCTGAACTGGGCTTACCCATTTAGAATGAGAAATCGGGTAAATGATGCCCGCATCTAACAATTTTAAAACTTCTTTTTTAACAACCTCTTGCATGTTAGGGTTCAAGCGACGTTGTCCATGTATGTAAGGCTTATGGTCATCATCTAAATGAATTCTATGCATGCAAAAATCTGGGCTAATCCCTGTAAGATCATCAATACTATACCCAATAGCTTTTCTATGTGCACGCAAAACAGTAAGAAGCTTAAAACTCTGGTTATCATCAAGACTAGAGCTAACAATCACAGGACAAGTCTTTTCATCATCAAGAAACACATATTTAAGATTAGATGGCAAAGACTTTAGCTCTAACTTGTTTACCTGAGGTTCACCACAAGAAATGTCAGTGTTTGTTACCTCACAATTCGGATCAGCTACACCATCCAACTCAAGAATCAATGAATCGACTTCAGCATGTCCTTCCCCTTCTGAAGCTTCAAGCATGAGCACTGCTTCCAATGCATCATTCAATAGAATCTGAGGCGTCTCATCTCGGACAATTCCATCTATAACATCAATCCTGCAACAAGTATTCTCAAGCAAAGGGGATTTAAGAGCAGAGGTTAGAGTAAAAGTAATTTTATCATCACCAACGCTCAATGTGAGAGTCCCACTTTTAACATCAATAACAGCACCTGCAGTACAAAGAAATGGTCTACCTAAAATAATAGGTATCTGGCTATCCTCTTCCATATCTAGGACTACAAAGTCTACAGGAATATAGAATTTTCCAACCCTAATAGGCACATCCTCTAAAATTCCAAGGGGATATTTTATCGAACGGTCTGCCATTTGCAAAGTCATCTGTGTACATTTTAATTCTCCCATATTTAGTTTTTGAAAAACCGAGAGAGGCATGACTGAGATGCTAGCGCCTAAATCACATAAAGCTTTATCAAAGAACAATGCACCTAAATGACACGGGATCGAAAAACTACCAGGATCTTTAAGCTTAGGTGGAGACTTATTTTGTAAAACAGCACTACACTCTTCAGTAAAAACTACTATCTCTACCTCACCAAAAGACCTTTTCTTAGTGAGAATATCCTTAAGAAACTTTGCATATGATGAAACTTGAGAAATTAAATCAGTGAAAGGAACTGTTACCTCAAGATTCTTGACAAGTGTCATGAACTTACCAAACTGCTGGTCCACCTTAGTTCTGTTCATCCTGCTAGGGAATGGGAGCTTTGGTACAAATGGTGGAGGAGTAACTACAGTCTTTTCTTTGTCCTTTTTCTTGCTTTCCTTAGTTTCATCTTCGTTTGTAGGTTCAACAACTTTCTCTACCTTGTCTTCCTCAGAATTATCTTTTTCTTTCTCAGTAGGAATATCATTAGTAGGCATTGGAGGAGCATCATATGTACGACCACTCCTAAGAGCAATGGCATTCACATTTTCCTTTGGCTGAGTTGATTGTGCTGGTAGAGAGCCTTGTTGCCTTGTAGATGAAGAACTAGCCATTTGAGCAATCTGAGTTTCCAGCAACTTATTATGAATCTTCATCTGGTTCATCTTTCTGTTGGTATCCTCCATACTCTTTTGCATGTGTAACAATATATTCATCATGTCACCTTGATTATCAGCCTGTGTAGCTTGTTTTGCTTGAGGAGCATAATTCTAAGGAGGCCTCTGGAATCCAGGGGGATTCATAGGTCCTTGAGGAGGCCTATACTGCTGCTGTGGAGGAGGCTGGTACGACTGCTGATATTGCTCCTGATTAGGAACATTTGAATTCTGAGCATTATTGTTCCTATATGAGAAGTTCGGATGATCTTTCCAACCAGGATTGTAAGTGTTGGAGTATGGATTGTACTGCTGCCTCTGTTGGAAAACATTTGCTTGCTCCATCTGAAAATTTTGTGAATTTTGAGCATTGTATTGGCAATCGTTACCATAGTGGCCTTGGATGCCACAGACTTCACAAAGTGGATTATTCATAGGAGCCATGGATGACAATGCATTGATACTCATAGGTTGAGTAGAGGGCTAAGATGTCTTCAATGAGTGGATCTCCTGAGTTAATGCGGCTAGTTAAGATGATAATAGAGAATAAGCATCCACTTCAAGTTTACCCCCTTTCTTGGTTGCTCTCGGGTTACTGAAGTGATTGGCATCCAAATTTGAAAGAAAAGCATGTGCATCATCAACTTCTTTGTCTAAAAACACGCCACCTGCAGCGTTATCAACCATACCTTTTGTTTCAGGATCAAGACCATTGTAGAAGCGTTTAAGCAGAAACCACTTCTCAAGACCATGGTGAGGGCATGCACATTGATAATCCTTGAATCTGTCCCAAGCATCCGGAAGAGATTCACCATAATCTTGCTTAAAACCCATCATCTTGTCGATCAAATCGTCGGTTCTGTTAGGAGGGAAGAACTCAGTTAAGAAGGCTTGAGCAATCTCATCCCACTTGGTCAAGTCAATATCGTTCAACCACTTTTGAGCTTTATCACGAAGAGAGAAACCGAACAACATGACTTTCAACTGGTCTGGAGTGACTCCCTGATGTTTAATTGTAGAACAGAGCTGTTGAAACCGTTGCAGATGATTTGTAGGGTCTTCAGAGGCAGGCCCAGCAAATTGATTCTGTTGGATCATAGTGAGGAAAGCAGGCTTGATCTCGAAATTTGCTGCTTGAATTGCTGGAATAGCAAGGCCAGTAGGTATACCACTCGGAGAGGGCTGTGAGTAGTTCTTCAAATATTTGGGAGAAAGGTCCGCCATTTTAATCTTTGGTTCAGATATCCTTTGCTGCTTCTCTTCCCTTTGTTGATCTATGTATTGTTGACAAGTAATTCCAGAATCTGGACTTAGAGGAGTTGTATCCTCTTTCGCTTGATCTTCTTTCGTTTGAGACCTGGTCTTGGGCATCAACAACTAAACAAGGAAAAACAGTAAGATCGGTCTCAGTTGGAACAAGAGTTCCAAAGAGACAAGAGAAACAATCTAAAACAATCAAACTATGTTAGGAATAATTCATAAGTTGTGATGTTAAGAATAGAATTTACACATTATACTTCTTGTAATCCTGATCTTATAAAGGATTTAGCACTGTATATAGGATTTATGTGTAAAGATAGTTATCTGTATAGTTTAGTCAGGAATGAACAGTGTTTCGGAGACTACATGTCAGGAACAGAGAGCAAATCCTGATGATGGTCCAATACTGATGGTTGATCAGATATTGATGCAGTGTACAGATCCTGATATCAGTCGTGTTACTGATGATGTCATTATGGATGCTACAGAAACTGGCAAGTGCTATAAAACAGGATCGTTGTTTGAAGAACAAGCAAGAAGATATTATGAAGGAAAGAGTTTTCTATTGAAGGAAACTATCGACTAGAAGGCAGAACATTGTCATGTATAGATTATGTCTTTCTGTTATTAGTTGATAGGTAGCATTATAAATACTCTCTCAATATCATTGTAAAAGAGCGACGAAGTTGTGAGTTCGTGTGCGTAGCTCTGTATAAGGTTTGTATTCAAGAGTTCGGAACAAACAGAGAGAGAGATTTGTATTGTCAGCAGCTGCTAAAGGTATTGTACACCTTTGGTAGAGTTTGTATTTGATCTTATTAATACAAACAAGAGTTTGATTCATTCGTTTATTCTTGTTCATATAATCAAGCAAAAATCAGACACGATTATATAAATTGTATTCAACCCCCCCCCTTCTACAAGTTATTCGAGTTAACAATTGGTATCAGAGCAGGTTGATTTCGAATAATCATAAAGATCTGCAATCATGTCTGGTTACAAGGATGGGAATACTAAAATTCCTATGCTCAAGAGAAACGAATATACTCTATGGGAAGTAAAGATGTTGCATCATCTGGAAGCAACAGATCCTGATTATCTTGACAGAATCAAAGATGGACCTTTCGTTCCAACAAAGGTCGTTGGACAAGCAACTGTTGATGGTGTGGTTGTTCCAGAACATACAGCAGAGAAGCCAAAATCTGAATGGTCAGATAAGGACAAGGAGAATGTTCTCAAAGATGCTAAAGTGAGAAACATATTATTCAACAGTCTTGATTCTGTTCTCACTAACTATGTTCTCTCTTGTAAAACTGCTAAGGATATATGGGACAATCTTAAGGTTCACTGTGAAGGAACTAAGCCTGTCAGGAAGAATATGAGGACATTACTTATACAACAGTATGAGTACTTTGAATCCAAGTCTGGTGAGTCACTTACTGATACCTTTGATAGGTTTACAAAACTCATCAATGAGATGGCCATGCATGGTAAATATTATGACTTGGAGGATATGAATACAAAGTTCATGAAAGCTTTGCCTGATTTCTACAATGAGAAGATATCTGCGATCGAGGAAGCTAATGATCTGGATGAGATTTCATTAGAGGCAGTATATGGAAAATTGAGAGCTTATGAACTTGACAAGCAGCAGAAGAAGAGCAGGAGTGAAGGAAAGATGAAGTCTATTGCACTTACTGCTCAATCTGAAGTTAAGAAGCTTCCTGAAGAACAGCATGAAGAGATTGCTGTAAAGAATTCAAGGAAGAAGAAAAGCAAAGAAAGTTCTAAGTCAGAGACTACTGATATGGACTCTGACAACAATGATTCTGAATCTGAGATGCAAGAACTCTTTGCTATGTTTGCTAAAGCTTTCAAGAAAGGAAGATTCAACAGGAGAAGATTTAGCAAAGGACCTTTTCAAAAGAAGGAGGAGAAGAAGAGTGACAAAAGCAAAAGTACAATTGTCAAGCTTGATAAGGCCAAGATCAAGTGCTTTAACTGCAGCGAGCTTGGACACTTTGCTAGTGAGTGTAAGAAGCCTAGAAATTCAGGAAAGGGTAATGCACTTATGGTCACACAGAAGGATTGGGCTGATTCCAGTAACTCTGAAGATGAATTGGATTATGACAACATTGCATTGATGGCCAATAGTTCAGACAAACCTGGATCTCCAAAGAAAACTTCTCCATCCTCTGTTAAGGGCATAGGAAAGAAGCATTCAATTATCTTAGACAGTGGATGCTCTGGACATATGACTGGAAAGAAGTCCCTGCTTACAAAGTTTGAGAGGAAAGCTGGCCCAGTAATATCTTTTGGAGATGGCAACAAAGGAGAAACTCTGGGATATGGCTCAATTGTTTTGGGGAATGTCATCATAGAAAATGTAGCACTGGTTGAAGGCTTGAAACCTACTCTTTTAAGCATAAGTCAACTGGGTGATAAAGGTTACAAATCAATCTTTGACAGAGAAGGATGCAAAGTCTTGAATATGCAGAATGGAGACATTGTTCTAACTGGTCAAAGACATGGTAACATATATGAAGCCAGCTTAAGTGATACATCTAAAGGAATTGTTAGATGTCTCTACAGCAAAGCAACAAGTGATGAAAGCTGGAATTGGCACAAGAAGCTCTCACATCTTAATTTCAAGAAGCTTAATCAACTTGTTAAAAACAATTTGGTGAGAGGCCTACCTCAGGCGAATTTTGTGCAAGATGGACTTTGTGATGCATGTCAGCTTGGAAAGCAAAGAAGAACCACTTTCAAGAGCAAGACTGAAAATTCAATTACTGAACCATTTCACATGCTACATCTTGATCTGTTTGGTCCAGTAAACATTATGTCTATCAGCAAGAAAAGATATGCTCTAGTTATGGTGGATGATTTCACAAGGTTCACATGGGTGTTCTTTCTACACAAGAAGGATGAAGCTCCTCAGCAAATCATTGAACTCATCAAGAATATTCATAATAACTCTGAGTACAAAGTCAAAGTACTTAGGAGTGACAATGGTACAGAATTCAAGAATTCTACAATGGAGGGGTTTTGTGCAGACAATGGAATCACTCAACAGTTTTCTGCACCTGGTACACCTCAACAAAATGGTGTAGTGGAAAGAAAGAACAGGACTCTCATAGAGGCAGCAAGAACCATGCTTGCAGATGCAAAACTTCCAACCTACTTTTGGGCAGAAGCTATTAACACTGCATGTTTCACTCGAACTGTACCTTGGTAAATAGACATGGAAAAACTCCCTATGAGATGATCAAAGGAAAGAAACCAAGTGTGAAATATTTTCACATCTTTGGATGCAAATGCTATGTCCTAAAAGTTCATCCAGAACAACTTGGAAAATTTGAAGCCAAATCGGATGAAGCAATTTTTCTAGGATATTCAGCATCTAAGGCCTTCAAAGTTTATAATCTCAGAACTCACGTTGTTATGGAATCAATTCATGTTGCATTTGATGATAAGAAATTTGAAATTTTGCAAACTGATGAAAGCCATGACAAACTGGAATTTGAAAATCTGAAGAATTCTGAGATACTCTCAAGTGATGATGAAGGTTCTCCAGAAGGAATTTCTATTGCTTCTCAAAGGAATACTACTGTTGAGGGGGAGCAAATAAATCAAAGAGAACACAGTGATCATCAGGAGCAGACTAGTCTTTCAGAATCTATTCCATCAGGAATTGACGTTTCAGAGTCTACTCCATCAGGAACTAACCTTTCAGAGTCTACTGAGGAAAGATCAGTAACTAGCAGCAATATGGAATCTACTGATTCTATTGATCAAAGGAGAGTTTTTGAAGGTAGAGATAATTCTTCTACAAGGGATACCACTAACTTAGGGGGAGAGACTAGCAGAGTTAATCTACCACCTGTTAGAAAATGGACAAAGGATCATACTGAAGACTTGATAATTGGTGATCCAAATAGTGGTGTTCGAACTAGAAGATCAATTCAAAATGAATGCTTGTATAGCTGCTTTCTCTCAAAGAATGAACCTAAGAAGGTTGAAGAAGCCTTACAGGATCCTGATTGGATAATTGCAATGCAGGAGGAGTTAAATGAGTTTGAGAGAAACAAAGTTTGGAAACTGGTACCAAGACCTAAAGATAGATCTATTGTTGGTGCAAGATGGGTTTTCAGAAACAAGCTAGATGAATCTGGTATGATTGTAAGAAACAAAGCAAGACTGGTGGCCAAGGGTTATTCTCAGGAAGAAGGCATTGATTATGATGAGACCTTTGCACCTGTAGCAAGATTGGAAGCAATCAGAATGTTTCTTGCATTTGCAGCTCATTCAAAATTCAAGGTATACCAGATGGATGTAAAGAGTGCTTTTCTAAATGGCAAACTTGATGAAGAAGTTTATGTAGAACAGCCACCTGGATTTGTTGATCCAAAGTTTCCAAATCATGTCTACAAACTTGACAAGGCACTCTATGGACTAAAGCAGGCACCAAGAGCATGGTATGAGACTTTGTCTAAATTTCTTCTTGAAAATGGCTTCACAAGAGGTACAATTGACAAAACTCTATTCTTTAGAAAGATAAAAGGTGAATTGCTTTTAGTTCAAGTTTATGTTGATGATATTATTTTTGGTTCTGCTAATGAAAAGTTGTGTGCTAAGTTTAGCAAGCTTATGCAGTCTAAGTATCAGATGAGCATGATGGGTGAACTAAATTATTTCTTAGGCTTGCAGGTCAAACGGACTGAGACTGGTATTTTCATTAATCAGTCAAAGTATATCAAAGATCTTTTAAGAAGGTTTGACTTTCAAGACTGTGCAGTTGCAAAAACACCCATGGCAACAGCCACTAAACTAGACTCTGATCCTAAAGGAAAGAGTGTGGATAATACTAGTTATAGAGGCATGATAGGCTCATTGTTATATCTAACTGCAAGTAGGCCAGATATAATGTTTTCTACCTGTTTATGTGCTAGATTCCAAAGTGATCCTAAGGAATCTCATTTAATTGCTGTGAAGAGAATTTTTAGATATCTCAAAGGAACTCCAAATCTTGGTTTGTGGTATCCTAGAGAATCTGATTTCTTTCTAATTGGCTATTCAGACTCTGATTATGCAGGGTGTAAGATAGACAGGAAAAGCACTACAGGTACATGTCAATTCTTGGGAAATAGATTGATTTCTTGGGCAAGCAAGAAGCAACAATCTGTTTCAACCTCAACTGCAGAAGCTGAGTACATAGCAGCAGGCAGTTGTTGTGCACAGCTCCTTTGGATAAGAAATCAGTTACTGGATTATGGTATGACACTTAGTAATATTCCTATGTTTTGTGATAATACTAGTGCTATTAAAATTGCAGAAAATCCAGTTCAACACTCAAGGACTAAGCACATTGATGTCAGGTATCATTTTATTAGAGAACATATTGAGAATGGTACTGTGGAACTTCATTTTGTTCCTACTGACAAACAGCTTGCAGATATTCTAACTAAACCACTTGATGAGACTACATTCAGTAGACTAGTAAGTGAGTTAGGAATGTTAAATTTTTAGATCTGTAACATCTGCAAAAGTAGCAAGGTATGTTGTTCTTAGCTTATAGACTTGATATTCCTGTCAGGATCTATATTTGATTGTTAAATGTTTCAGCTATAACACTTTGCCTTGATAAATTTCAGTATGATAGACTTGTTAATAATCATCAGGATTAGATTTGTCATCAGGATGCTGACGTCATCAGTATTGTGTCAGTATCAGGATTATGAAAATTGTCTCAGATCCTGACGTTTACTTTGTATAGTAATCTGATTCTGTGATGTGTTAAGTCTATGCTAGCAAGTTTTAATATTTGCATACTGATAATTTATACATCATTCAAAAATCAAAAGACAAGCGGATAACAAGAAAACTGTATTTTCATTAATAGAAATCATTACATGGAAATGAAATACAACATCTTTTTGTCTAAATTTCTATTCTATACTTGTCTTTGATATGAATTCTGAGGAACAGGACAAGGAGCATCTCAAGAAATCCATCAGGGGATGAAAGCCTCGTTTGTTCTTGGATTCCTTGTCTGGGCGACTTGAATGAGAGCAGCTAACTTAAATGAATAGCATCTCCATCAAGATCAACCTCAGACTCTCGGCCAAATTCTTCATCCTCAAGTTTTGAGGAGGTTAGGGGAAGATTGTATCCAACAGATGGATGTTCTAGGAGAAACCTCTGGATATTTTCGAAAACCAATCCATTCATGATTAGTTCGATGAGAAGAGTCATTTGTTCAAAGAGATGATCAAGAACAGGATGTTCATCGATCAAGAAAAATCTGGAAAATGGGTTTGAAGGGGTTTTTGGTTTGAGAAGCATTGTTAAGAAGAAAAGAAATTGAAAGGTTATGGAGAATGGCATAAGGCGTCTGGTTCTTTTAAAGGAAGACGTGAGAAGCTGAGCAGTCACTTGGAAGTTTTAATGAAGTCAAATGCTAATTATTGCGTGTGACTATATTTCTTGTTTCAAGAAATATTGAAAATATCTAACCAACTGATTTTCTGTTCAGATTAATTGTTTATTTCTTTTTCAGATAAAAGAAAAATGCCACGTGGAAAACTCCATATTAAGTCTCTGATGATATTGGTCAGGATTTCATGTGTGACCATCAGGATTTGAAAATTATATTTTTAAATCACATTGCATTTTGTGATTATTTTGATGAGAGGTCATCAGGAAAAGGAAGTTGATCAGTATTACTTATTTATACCCTGATCTATTTCATGAAAAATCAATTTTGGATTTTATTTTCCAAAAATCGTGGGTAACCGCATTTTTCAGGGACTGACACCTGTCAATCTACGTGTCAACGTGGGATAGTGGTCTGAAAGATTTGTGAAATATATTTGTTTTGAAACTCTAATCGTGTAATTGCTTTCTCTAATTTTACATTCTCTAAAGCAAAAATCACTTTTGAGTTTTCAAAATCACTAATCCATTTCAAGAATTTTTCAAGTTTCTTTTCAGATCAAAAATGGCAGCTTAGAGAAGATTACCTAAATCAGTAGCCTTCAAGTTTGGTGACTTTGATTTTATGACAAACAATCATGTTGCAGCTATCACCAACAAGGAAGGAGTATCATCTGATTTTCATCCAATCATGGACTTTCTGGCATATGGACCATTAAGTTATGTATTGACAGCATCTCCACAAATTAATCAAGTAGCTGTTTCACAAGCTTGGAAGAATGCTGAGGTAATTGATTCTACTCAGAGTCAATCAGGTAAGATTGTTCTACATTTAGGACAAGATTCATTTGACATTACTGAATCGGTTGTTAATTCAGTACTTTGCTTACCTGTTACTGATAGTTATGAGAATGT
The DNA here is from genome assembly GCA_037693485.1 of Kitagawia praeruptora. NCBI lineage: Eukaryota > Viridiplantae > Streptophyta > Magnoliopsida > Apiales > Apiaceae > Kitagawia > Kitagawia praeruptora. The sequence goes on along the minus strand of CM075352.1, from coordinate 98,211,314 downwards.
ACCATCTGATGATAATATAAGAACTATGTTGTCTGAATTAGGTTATAGTGGACCTCTAGATAACATGAGCCAGTTGAATAGGTCTTTTCTTAGAAAGGAATGGTCTTTTTACTTTGATCAAATTGCTAAATGTTTTACTGGCAAATGTAGTTCTTTTCAGCAAATTACTTCTGTTACTTCACATATTGCTTATAGTTTGCTTTATGACAGAGTAATCAACATTGGTCATATTATCTTAAGTCAGATGAGTATTAAACTTGGGTTAAGAGATCAAAACAGGAAAATGGTTTATTATCATAGATTTATGCAATTGTTTGTTAACCATTTTATTCCTGATGTTGAAACTAGATTTGGTAGAGAACATTGTGTTTCTTCTTATGAACAGCAAAAGAGAATTTTCTCTGACATTACAAAGAAGGACAATGAAAAGAATCTAGATGAAATACCTGCAATTCATTATCCATATCATGTTCAGGTAATTCTTAAAACTCATCTTCCTACTTTCTACAATTCTTCTTTCTTTTGTGGTGAAATGGCTCAGGAATCTCAATTGGAGGAGAACCCACCTGTGTCTACCCAAGTAGCCCAAAACATTATAGTCTCTGAAACAATTCAAGAACCAAATTTTGATCCACAGCCTATTGTTTCAAAGAAACCAACCTCTGGTGTTTCTCAAAAGACATCAGTTGTAAGGAAGAGAAGATTTGTTGTGTCAAGTAGTAGTAGTAATTCTAGTGAAGATGATGATGATTTAACTCTTGCTGAGAGAGCAGAATTGAAGGCTGCAATTCAACTTTCTTTGTTAGCACAAAGAGATGAAAAACCTAGTCACAGCCAGGCTGCAGTCTCCCAAAAGACTGTAGTTCTTAAAAAGGGAAAACAGTTACTGGATACTGTCTCTCAAAAGACTGTGTCTATTGAACAAAGATCTCATCCCAAGATCACTTCTGTGTCTACACCTCTTGAGTCTTCTCAGGATAAATCTTTTGCTCACTATATCAGGAGAACAAGGAGAAAGATTCAATTGTCACCTACACACAGAGTCTAGTCCAACTAATATCATGCAGGTTTCTACAAATCAAGCTACATCTATGTCAGTATTTGACAAGAGAGATCTGGATATTGATTCTTCATGGGAAACTACATTATCATACAGACTGGCTATGGGACTAATTTCTCTCAAAGTGAAGTTGTCAAGGCCTGTTCTAGACTTTTTGGTTGAAAGAGTACCAAAACTTTTATTTCCAGATGAATATGGACTTTTACATCAAAGACTTGACTTAATGAAGATGTATTTCTATGTGTCTGTCAGAAGACAATTAGTCAAGAAATTTGGACTCTCGAAACATGGTGCACTTCAATCACTTCATGCATATTTATTTGACAAGAATGTAATTATTGAAGATGCTTCAGCTCAAGGTGAACAACTGGAGGAAGTAGATAGAGGGAAGCAGTCAACAGAAGATACTATTGCATCAGTGGTGAATAGTAGGAAAGATCAGATCACAGTCACTGTAACACAAGAACCATCTAGTTAGAGGAAGGATGACTTAGGAGCTGTGATAGCTGATGTTGAAAGGACTTCTGTGATGACTGAGAATGCAAGTGAGATACCCTATGATATGGGAGGAATGACTTTGGTTGATTTTTCTGAAGATCAAACAAATTTTGTTCAGTCAGAGTCTATCCACCTTGAGGGTGTGTCTCAGCAAACAACACTTAAAGATGGTGATGTACTAACTATGGTGTCTAATGAAGTATTACTGAAGACATCAGAGTCTAGTAAAGAACCTGAAAGTGGTATACTGGAGCCTGTAGTTTCTGAAAGGAAAGAAGATGATTGTAAGGGTTCAGAGACTATAGCAGCTCACTCCTTGGAGAAAACCTCAAGCCACATGCCAAATGAGGAACCCTCTCTCCATGTGAGTTCAGGTATAAAAACTCCTTCTAAACTCTATTTTTCTGTAGGTCATGAGAGCACTTATCTAAATTTGAGTGATACACTTGAAAAGATGGACTTAGATCCACAATTTGAGCGGCTGGCTCCTGACCAGGCAAAAGGTGAGGTAGAAAGAGTGTTGACTTTAGTAAGTAAAAGTGAGAATGAGGGTATGGATGATCAACTCCATAGTGAGGGAGAGAAAATTAGGAAACCATCATTTGATTTCTGGGATCAGGTTTTTCCTGAATCTTGGTCTGAAAATTTGGGTATGGATGCTGGTACTTATTCATTCATCAAAATGTATCAGAAGAATGACCTAGCACATCACAATGCAAAGCCAGAAGTTAAAGCTCAGAAGCAAAAGGAGAGGCTTGCAGGAATCATTAACAGAAGAGGTGCCAGGATAAAGCAATCTCTTGATACATATGTACCAGATGAAGATCCTAATGATCCTAGTGTTCCTTTGTATGTACTTCCAATATCAGCTCGAATTGAAACATCAACAGTCTCTGATCACTCTAAGGAGGAGTCAGGATTTGAAGATGTTAGTACACAGAATACTGGTGAAGGAAATGATGATCATGTTTCAGTTTCAGAACAGAAAGATGAAGATGTTGATACTTCTAATCAGGTTTTATTACTTGAGTATCATACAAATCAAGCAACTTCTTCTACAAGACTTGACGATACAGTTCTTTCTGATTCTGATACTAGAGATACTAGAAGCACTTCCAACATTGAAGTTCATTCTGATGTTTTGAAAGATATTCAGAATTCTCAAATTGATATTCAAACAAGACTTCAATCACTTGAAGATAACCAAGTCACAATTATGGAAAATCAAGCAGTTCTTATGAATCTCATTTGTTCTGTTTCTGAATCTCTTGGAATTAATGTTGCTGATGTCAAAAAGGGGGAGATAAAGTCAATTCAAAGACAACAACAACAACACCACCAGACTGGGGATGATAAAGCTGGGGGAGATAAAGATCAGACAAAGGGTAGTAAAAAGAAGAACTAGCAGGAGTGACAGTGGTGAATCTCAGCTAGGAAGTGGTAAAGGAAGAGCAGCATTAATAGTTAAAATTCTTTCTTCTAAGTACTAGATAATCGTCTACATCTGAGAAGGAGGTACTTAACTTCATAATTCTACATTTATAAATTCTATTCTGGTTGTATTGTTATATGTTTTGACATCCACAACTTAGATTTATGCTTCAGATTGTAAAGCATAAATAGGGGGAGATTGTTAGGAATAATTCATAAGTTGTGATGTTAAGAATAGAATTTACACATTATACTTCTTGTAATCCTGATCTTATAAAGGATTTAGCACTGTATATAGGATTTATGTGTAAAGACAGTTATCTGTATAGTTTAGTCAGGAATGAACAGTGTATCGGAGACTACATGTCAGGAACAGAGAGCAAATCCTGATGATGGTCCAATACTGATGGTTGATCAGATACTGATGCAGTGTACAGATCCTGATATCAGTCGTGTTACTGATGATGTCATTATGGATGCTACAGAAACTGGCAAGTGCTATAAAACAGGATCGTTGTTTGAAGAACAAGCAAGAAGATATTATGAAGGAAAGAGTTTTCTATTGAAGGAAACTATCGACTAGAAGGCAGAACATTGTCATGTATAGATTATGTCTTTCTGTTATTAGTTGATAGGTAGCATTATAAATACTCTCTCAATATCATTGTAAAAGAGCGACGAAGTTGTGAGTTCGTGTGCGTAGCTCTGTATAAGGTTTGTATTCAAGAGTTCGGAACAAACAGAGAGAGAGATTTGTATTGTCAGCAGCTGCTAAAGGTATTGTACACCTTTGGTAGAGTTTGTATTTGATCTTATTAATACAAACAAGAGTTTGATTCATTCGTTTATTCTTGTTCATATAATCAAGCAAAAATCAGACACGGTTATATAACTTGTATTCAACCCCCCCCCCTTCTACAAGTTATTCGAGTTAACAAACTAAAATTATAAAAACTAGGCGTCTCCCCGGCAGCGGCGCCAAAAACTTGATATGTTAAATTATGTCTAACCGCAAGCGCACGGTATCAATTGTAGTAGATACTAGCAAATACGGGTCGATTCCTCAAGGAGACAGTTTCAATTTCAATTCAACTATTATCAATTGTTTCTAGTCATAAACGATTATTTGGGAATTTTATTAACTACTAATGCAAATTTACCAAAGGTTTTAAATCAATTAATTAAGGGATCTAGGGCAATTCAGGTTCACCATGCTTACACCAAACAAATCACAAAGGTATAGCTTTTTAATGGGATTAAGTAATTAAAGCAATGGTTAATCTTTTTTAAGTATTAACACTCTCATAATTTTCACAATCACCTTCAATTCCGCTAATTGTATGTAAGCCTCTAGTAGTAAAATCTTTCGATCAATTACTCCTATTGCAATCAATTGATCCATGATATTGCGCAATTACACAAATTAAGAATTATAACATATCAATCAGAATTACTCTCTACCCATCAATTTACTAATCAAATTAAGCCCAAATCATGGTGCAAACATGGCTCCCCTTAATACCCTAGAATTAAACTACTCACTCATACTAGAAGTAAAAGCAATAAGAATAATGAAAGAAGCCATGTAAAACATATAATAATAAAACAAGAGATTAAAGAATACCTCAAACTTTGTATTAACGAAGAACAATGAAGATCCAAATTAAACCAAGTGCTTACAAAGGAAGAGATGAAGAGAGCAAAGAATAATAACCCTAGCTTCTGTAAAAATACGTATGTATATGTCTATCTCCCCCTCTTTCCACGTTCTTTTGCTCTTTTATAATAAAACTCCTTAATAAAATCTGATCTCTATCTCCTAATAAAAGTATTTTTAATATTCTAATCAATTTACAAAAAGGTATCCATAATTGAATAGGATTTTCTTGTAAAATTCGTCACTTATTTTTCTCCTCTGTTTCTGGGCTCTTCCAGTTGGATTTTGCTTACTGGACCACCTCTGAATTAAAGAAAATTCACAAGCTTCGCGTGGACAGTAAGATCGTCAAATTCTGACTTCTGGAACTCAAGATATGGCCCAAACAGTGCAGGCAGCCCGTATAGCCCAATAATACGAATTTTCTCCTATTTTATCTCCAAAATAGCTCTTTTTGCTCCAAATCCTTCCAAGTCATGAATTCTTTATTTCCTACAATAAAACAATAAAATCTATTAAATAAAAATCCAAATCAATGCAAAACACAATAAATATGAGAATAAAATCATCTAGAATCTATACTATTATATAAATTCCGAAACATTGAAAGTTTTGGTACCAATTTTTTGGTACCTGTTTTTTGGTACCTATTTTTTGGTACTTCGTGAATTTACTTATTTATCCTTCATTATAAAGAAAAATAAATACTCTTATGATAAATAAAACATAATATAATTAATGGTAATTAGTCGATTGCCTTTTTCACATTTACTTTTAGTTGAAGATATTACCTTTTATAAACACAAAATACATCAATTTTATCATAACTTCCGATCATTAATATTTCCATTCGAATTAAAATACGTTAACCTTTCTTGACAAAAACAAAAAAAAACACGTTACCTTTTTAATTTAAAACAAATCTTACAATCATTAATATATACCCGAAAATATCACACCATAATTTTTTAAAAAAATATAGCACGAATTAAAATACGTTAACCTTTCTTGACAAAAACAAAAAAAAACACGTTACCTTTTTAATTTAAAACAAATCTTACAATCATTAATATATACCCGAAAATATCACACCATAATTTTTTAAAAAAATATAGCACTTGAAATAAATCTATATCTATATCTATACTATTATATAAATTCCGAAACATTGAAAGTTTTGGTACCAGTTTTTTTGTACCTGTTTTTTGGTACTTCGTGAATTTACTTATTTACCCTTCATTATAAAGAAAAAAAATACTCTTATGATAAATAATAACATAATATAATTAATGGTAATTAATAGATTGCATTTTTCACATTTACTTTTAGTTGAAGATATTACCTATTATAAACACAAAATACATCAATTGTATCATAACTTCCGATCAATAATATTTCCTTTCGAATTAAAATACGTTAACCTTTCTTGACAAAAACAAAAAAAAACGTTACCTTTTTAATTTAAAACAAATCTTACAATCATTAATATATACCCGAAAATATCACACCATAATTTTAAAAAAAAATATAGCACTTGAAATAAATAATAACATAATATAATTAACGGTAATTATTAGTTGATTGCCTTTTTCACACCTGAAATAAATAATAACATAATATAATTAATGGTAATTAGTCGATTGCCTTTTTCACATTTATTTTAGTTGAAGATATTACCTTTTATTAACACCTAAAAAGATCAATCGTTTCATATCTTTCAATCTTTAATATTTCCTTTCGAATTAAAACACGTTACCTTTCGAATTAAAACACATATATTTTTAATTTAAAACAAATCTTACAATCATTACTATACCAGAAAAAATCACACCATGAAAAATATAACACATAAAATAAATAAAAACATAATATAATTAATGGTAATTAGTCGATTGTCTTTTTTACGTTTACTTTTATTTGAAGATCTTACCTTTTATAAACACCTAAGAAGATCAATCGTGTCATGTCTTCCAATCATTAATATTTCCTTTCTAATTAAAACACATTGTCTTTTTTATTTAAAACTAATCTTACAATCATTAATATATACTCAAAAATATCACACCAAATTTTCCAATTATTAATATATTAAATTATATTAAATTAAAATTAGAAAAATTATTAAAAAATAATTATTATATAAAAACATAATTTTGATATTAAATATTATTTATAACATAATAAAAGAAAACCGTGCATCAGACGGGTATTGAAAGTTTGTCAATTCAATTTTCAACACGGTCATGCTAATTATTAAAATAAATAATAAAATAAATTTATAACATAATAAAAAAAACCTACATCGCACGGGCATTGAAAGTTTGTCAATTCGGTTTTCAACATGGTCATCCTAATTATTAAGATAAATAATAAAATAATATAATTAATGATAATATGTCGATTGCCTTTTTAAATTAAAAAACATTTACTTTTAATTGATGATATTACCTTTTACAAACACCTAAAATATCATATCTTTCGATCAATAATATTTTTTTCTAATTAAAACATGTTAACTTTTAATTTAAAAAAAATATTTCATTAATTAGATTTTTAGTAAAAAATCTAATAAAAAATTGTATACAACAAATGATGATCATTAGATTTTTAGTAAAAAATCGGAACAGTTAGATCTAATGATTATATATATTATACGAATAAATTAATTTAGTAATATTCCAAGGTTCGAATTCCGTCAACCACATATTTATTTTAAAATTGTATAATATAAGTTTTAAATCATGCATATCATTAATTAAACTTATAATACAATATTGAAAATAATGATAACATAAAAAAATAATTTAAAATAAAATTAATTACATGTCAAAAGAAATCCGTGCATCGCACGGGTTATAAGCTAGTATATATAAAAATATACTCTATCAAAAGAGCCATAATAGAGAGCATTGTTGGAGTTGACACACAAATCAATGTAATAACTTGCTAAGAGCTTAATTGTTTATAATATATTTAGAGCATCTCCAAGAGACTCCTACATTCACTCTTCAAAATAATATAAATAAATGGCTCTTAGCAAGTTATTACATTGGTTTATGTGTCAAACTCCAACAATCCTCTTTATATTAGCTCCTTATTTATAGTTTACTCATAAATTAACTCCACTATATCTAAAAGTTGTGCAAGAATTGGTGGACATGTATATTTTATTATTAAAATAAAAGTTAAGAGCTACTAGTGGCTCTTAAAAATGAGGAGAGAGAAGAAGCTCTTAGTGTTTTTAAGAGCCATTAAGAGTCTCTTGGAGCAACATTTTCATTCTCTCTCCTCATTTTTTGAGTTAAGAGCTTGAATAGAGAGCCTCTTGGAGATGCTCCTAGGAGTGAGTTAAGAGACTTTTGGAGATTTCACCATATTTTTCGATCTGGGTCGGGTCGGGCTCGGCTCTTAACTGTCATTTAATTAACCCGTTTTCTCACTTTACCATCTAGGGTCATAGTTTCACAATACTAACTCCATCTTCACTAGAAACAATTATTAATATATTTAAAATTAGATTAAATCGAAAAATTCTCTAAAATAAAATGGACTCAATAGTGTTTGACATCAAGTTTTTAAAGTTTTGTTTATGGTTATATATTTGTACTTACTAGCTTTGTAGCCCGTGCAAAGCACGGGCATACTCTAGATTAACCAAAATTATTTCATTAAAGAATCAATACACTGTGATAAAAAAATTAAAAAAATAGTTCTGCTACATAATCAAAAAAAATAGATGGTTCTCCACGTTTCTCTGTGTAAGATGATTCTTTCTAGAGTGATACTCATTTATTTAAAGAGGAAAAGTGTACTTTGTATAATCCTCTTTTACTCATAACATCATTTGCAATATTTTAGTTTAAAATCGAGGAATTAAAATATAAATAATTATGTTTATTATATTTGTTGCATTTCGTTATTATGGATATGCACGGGCATGCTCTATATTACAAATATTTATGAATTATTCGTAATTACGTAGGATTGGATTGTTGATATCTTCGATTATTCATATCTTCGCAGCAATTGTTATGAGTAAATAGAATTTATGCAATACCCGATCGTGACATGCAAATTATAATTCTGGTTAAATTAAATTTGTTTTATATTTTACGATATGTTTTATTTTGTGAAAGCAAACTTGAACGATATGTAATAAATTGGTCAATGTTAAGATCAAAACCCTACTTCGAAATATAAATAAATATATAGAGTTAACATGGATGGATAAAGAGATACATACAAGTATTAATTACATAATAATAAATGCATATTAGTTCATATCATTTATTATTATGTAATAAATATGTTAGCGTTGCAACACCTAAATAGCCCCCGGAAATATAACATATATAATTAGTAGGGGTAAATATGACTTGTTATATGAATAAATTTGCTTATGAATCCTCCCATTTGCTCTATTATATATATATATATATATATATATATATATATGTTATATTGTTTTGTGTGTTTACGTATTAAAGATGTGATTGATGAGTTTTACGATAGTTAATGTTAATACAAGTTTGTATTATACTTATATACGCATGAAGTTTTTTCTGTATTGGGATATTTTTTATAATATTTAATTCATAAATAATTACAGTAGATCTAAAATGATTAATAAGATATGGTATATGTTAGTGAATATTATAGTACATTATAACATATCCATAGAAATTTATATGTGTATGTATATATGTTTGTACATGTGTATGTATGTATAAATATGCATATTGATTATACAGTAATTAATATATTACAAATAATGAAAATACATTGTAACAACCCGAAATTTTATGAATTATTGTTTTTATTATTTAAATACTTTATTGGTTTTTCCATAAAGGGGGAATAAGATTATGGATATTTTGTTCCAATTTGATTGGTTAATGTATAATGAGTTACGTATTTATATGATGATTTAGGAGTGCCAGTGTGAGCCTGTATATCTTAATTTCCTCTTTCTCTGATTATATCTTTTACAAACAAGCTTTATTGATCTTCCGAGATTTTATAAAATCATTTGGAGTTATTAAAAATCATGAAATCTTTTGTGTTATCATCTTTATGAAATTATTTAGTTTTTAAAATTATTGGAAGAATTATTTTGGGTGTTTAAGTATTTTAAAAATGATTTTTAAGAGTTTTATTGCATTTAAAGTATCAAAACTTGTAAAATTTATATTTAATTCATTTTTCATCCTAGAAATATTTTAAAAACATGTGATTGTTCATAATTGTATGCTTTATATTTTAAAAACATAAAGGTTAATTGTTATAGTTTTTCCATTTAAAAATCGATTTTCAAAGGTTGTTTAAATTGTTTCTAAATTGTTTAAAGCATTATGAGAGTATGTAAAAGCCCCTGGATTCTTTAATTATCACAGCTGCTTCTCCTATCTTCTAGAGCACGCTCTGTTTTTTTTTTCTTTTTCTCTCGAGTTCTCTCGAACTCTATCTTATTACTCTCGAACTCTCTCATCTCTCTCAAATATTCTTTCTTCTCTCTCTACACGGGGGATCCTCGCTGGTTTATGTAAAATCTTGTACAAATTGTTTGATTTTGGAGAGGTAACAGTTGGGTTCTGGTGTTCTTGTGCTTATTGTATGTATAGATGATCGATTAGGTGGATAAATGTGGTGGTGATATTGTATGTTGGGCTTATATATTGGCTAATGTGACTTGTTACTCATTTATAAGTATTGTTTGTTGGTTTTACGGAAGAGTTTGATTAAAAGTTTAAGAAATTATTATTGTTCTTGTTGTTTCGGTGTTGATGACCTGGTTAAGGGGGTCGTGACTGGGTGATGATGTTTAGAGGAATATTAATAGAGAGTTATGAGGGAGTGAGGTTGTGGGATTGAAGAAGATGGAGAGGGGAGACCGAGAGTGAGCAGGAGGGATGGGTGCTGCTGTATGTGTGTGTTTCTGGGGTCTTTGCTGTGGTGGTTAAGGGAGAACAGGGGAGGGAGAGGAAGAAGAAAGAGTAATTAAGTATGTATGCGTGTTAGAGGGTGTGCGATTGTGGTGTGTGTCATGGGCGATGTGTGTGTGTTTGGTTGTGGACATTAACACAGAGAAGATGGAGGTAGATAAAGAGGGACAAAAGCAGGGGAAATAGAGGAAGAGGAAGGTGAAGGTGGTGTTAGTGAGGACGTCGTAAGCCTGGGTGTGAGTGCACCAGTGAGCGTGTGTGTGGGTTGAGACTGGGTTGATCTAAAAGGGGGCAGGAGAGACAAGTGGAAGTGGCTAGAAGGTGGTATAAGAGTGGGATATGTTTACTTTGGAGTGTTAAGCAAGGAAGGCTGAGAGAGCTGATGGTGAAATGTGTTTTGTGGTTGTGTGTGCCTCTGTTGTGCCTGGGTGTGTGTTTGTGCATTGTAATTTGTTTATGGTGCAGGGTAGGTGGGTGTCTGAGTTATGTCTGTGTGATGGGGGTGTTCGTGTGTATGCGTATGTGTATGTTTTGGTACTGTGATGATCACGGGTGCAGGACAGTGGAGAGATGGAGAAAGAGCCGAGAGAGTAAAGGGAGGGGAAAGCTGGCAACGTCTGTTGTGTGTGGAGAAGTTGATGCGCGGGCTCGATATCGGTAGATCAGACTCGTGGAAGTCGCAAGAGCGTCATACCAATTCAAGATTGGAATAAAAGATTGTGATGTCGTAAGATAGAAGCAGAAGATAGTATTACTACGATGTTACGTAATAGCTAAGGATGAGAGGCAAGTGTTTTCCCTTCACTTCTTGTTCAAGTGAAATTATTTTCATTATTTTGATTATGGTATCATCCCTTTTATTGTCGATTTCGTTGACACCTATTGTTATTCTTGTTTATTAAATTTACACCCCATTTATCGTATCGAACTTGTCGATACCCTTTGAATTTATTATTCCTTAATGATGTTTCCTTGTTGGAAGTAAAGCTAAACCAGTTGTTTGGCTAGTCGGGATCCCTACTAGTAAAACTTGTGAGTTTATCATGTCTGAATACACCTTTTTAATCTATTCTGTGATGAAAGATTTTAGATTTAAAATACTTGTCTTGTGACTTGAGCTTGTGATAAAAGATACCTGTTTTATTAGCAATGATTTATTAAAAATTTCTTGTTTTACTATACACTTGCTGAGCATTTCTTTCGCTCATACTTGTTTGTTCCGAAATGCTAACTTTTCAGTAAGGTAATTTGGCGAGACTTACCTGCGTAGTTCGGAAAGAGAAAAGACAAGACGCTATTTTGAAGATGGCTTGACTCGGGAGGTCTGAATTTAGTGTAAGATCTATTTCATATAGTCGAACTCTAATAATTATTATTATGTATTAGATTAGCTGGCCTAGTATACTTTATGGCGAAGTTATACTAGTGCTTTAAGATTTGATCAAAGAGATTGTTGTAAAGAAGAAAGCTTTTATTTAATGGAATTTGGATTCTTGTTTCTAGCACTATAACCTAAAAGATCTTGGATGAATGGGGTCACAAATGTTATATTTAAAATTTTGGACAATTACAAGGAATATTGTGTTATTAAACATGTGAATATATTTGAGGATTTTTGTGTAATGACCAATTCTCCTGACCCCGGATTTGGGGGCGTTACAGAATGGTATCAGAGATGAGGTTATAGTAAACTAGAAACGAGAGTGTGTAGGAGTGTGTATAGCTAAGTAAGGAACGTCAGAGCTCATATAGAGTTCGTGTTGAACTATTGGATATAGTACCAATTGGTAAGTTAAGATTTGAGTGCTCGTGTGAGATGGTTGCGCTAGACTGGATGAAACAACTTGAGACTGTTGATGTCCACTACGAAATTTCAGAAAGTAAGTCTTAAGTGGGTTTGAGCAAGCACAAAGACTGAGGCAAGTTCATTCTATCCCTTATCTCCTAAAGAATTTATGAGATTTCTGTGAACATTATTGTTCTTAAGGATTTTATTGTTGTGGTGAAACTTTGGTGAAAGTGTTGGTTACTCAAATAATTGCTTCAAATGTTGGATTGATTATATTATCGAAGAATTAATTATAAATCCTTTTGCGAGGAAGATGACATTTAAATATATTAGTCGATCTCATTGATCGGGACGACTCTTTAATATTATTCAATTAAAGCTTGTCTTATTGCTTCGAGATAGCTGAATGTTTATTCCTACCAGTTGGATTTATCTCTCAAATTCAACTAATTTTCTTGACGTTGGGTAATGGTTCATAGTTCGAACCATTTATTAAAATAGTAACATTTATTTATTTTATCTCTTGATAATCAAGTTATACTTCTTGAAACGTCTACTTTGCTAAATTTGTTGAAGATTATTAAATTGTTAACCATTGGTTGTTTCGCTCGTTTTGAATACCTTTAATTGTATTTTCTTGATAAATATAGTTATGCTCATTAGTTCGAGATAACTACCTCCTTTGTCAAAGCGGATGATACATTATTCGTATCGTCGAATAAATTTTATTTTAATCTTTAAGGTTAATCCATTATTCGGATTAGCAGTGGAGTTTGAGAAAGCACTGACTGTGTGTCGTGCTTGACATCTAATTGCGGAATTTTGGCAGCTATATTGATTTCAATAAGTTTTACTCGGGAACTCTGGTGTGAACTGGTCAACATGGGTAATAACCCATGGTTTCGGCGAGGTATTATTATCCAAAAATGCGGATAATTATTTTGGCACTAATGTTGCCAGGGTTGAAAATGATAACCCATTTTATGCTAGCAAAGAGAAAATTTCGGTGGTACCCCGTCATAGCCCTGATCAGGCTGGGTGGGGTATCACAGGAGGACGGTACTTGCGGCATGGTAGTTGATCGCACCATGGGGGTACCGAGAGGTGGAAGACCAGTGATCTTTTCTTAAATTTTGAGCTGCCAAATAAGTTGTTGCTTTTTTTGAAATTGTTGAGAAGTTCGTTTATGATGTTCTTATGGTTGAGATGTTTTGAATTCCTTGAGTTGTCAGATATTTTGATAGAATTTTTTTATATTCTCACAAATTTTGAGAAGTTGCCTATATGGCTTTCATGATTGAATATCATTTGAGTTTCCTATTTGTTTAATCATTATCTCTTATCACCATCGTGTTATAAAATGTTCTTGTATAATTTTTGGGATAGTGAACTTGCCGAACATTTTATGTGCTCACCCTTGGTTATTATTATAATGTTCTAACAGTTAAAGACGAGAACAATGAGTCTTTCGAATAGAACAAAAGGACAAAGGAATCCTTTGAACTGTGGGGCGAAGCAAGAAGAATGTGGTATTTGTTTTAGTTATGATGTATAATACAACTTTACGTGAACGGAGACGTGATGATCAAGATAGTTTTAAGGAATTAAAGTAGAGATTATTACGAGTCGAGATGACGTGCTCACTTGAGATGATTAGGCTGAACTGGACAGAACTTCTTATGGCTGGAGATGTCTGACGATGTAGGGTATCGATAAACTTAGGACGTGGAGCGGAAGAGTTTAGATCGGATGACGAGCCAGCGAAGGAGCCGATAAAGAAGGCATACGTGGAAAGGAGCCGGTACTGAAGGCATACGTGGAAAGGAGCTGATATAGAAGGCATATACGTGGAAATCTTGGCAATACCTTCCCTTCTGAGTGAATTATTTGAAATTCCTTGAAGCGAGACTTTTGTCTATACTTGTATTCCATTTTGACTTTATATTTTATACTTGTGTTCGATCATATTTGGGTTCACTGGTATCAGAATTTTTTATGATACCTACTTTCAAATTCTCGAAGTTTTCAACTTTTGTTTTGATGAATAATTTTAATTTGCAATATAGTATCATTTGTTCGATACTTTCTTTCTGGTTTTTTTTCGAAATAACATCTTTGTAATTTGTTCAGTTTGAATCCAAGGTGTGCTTCAAAGAATTATTTGTCAAAAGAAATTAGTTATTAATTTGATTTTAAATTCCTTCCATAATTCTTTACTTCAACTGAGACGAACAACCCTACGTATAGGGGACACCAGGTACCTTTACCTGTGTGATAGTGGTTGGATGGGACGTCATCGCTGGTGTGTTGTGTATTACAATAAGGCTGGCCACCTTTATTTGAATGTCGGAGCAAAGACACACAACGTCGGGTTCATATGATCATGTTGATCTCTCAGTTATTCTGTTATTTCAAATCAGGTTGCTTTAAAAATTCATAAATTGATAATCACAATTGTGGGGCAATTGTTATGATATCGAATCTTTTCTCTTCAAAATTTCATGATTCTTGTTACCTCAAAAAAAAAAAAAAAAAAAATATTGAGGGTATGCCAATCAGGTTTGAATAAGTTAGCCTCGACACGACGAATCAAAGCATTGCAATGGGATTACCACGAGCAAAAGCGGATCAAGATGCGATTACAATACTAGCGACGTATAACGATGTCAGTTTGTTTTCTCTCGATCGTTTAAGGTTACGCTATCGAAAAGTTGGTCCAATTTCATTTGAAAGGAAGGCAGTGTGCTGTGAGACTCCAGTAACAATTGTGTCAGATAGGAAATCTAAGATTTGATTCGGAATTTTGCGAAGTTGTATATGAATAGACGCTATCACCAGATTTGCAATTGTGCATATTATATTTTTGTGTCAAAGAAGAGAATGTTTAATCTCCAAGGATAGGCTCATGAGAGAGCAGAAACATATTGGTATAATGAGATTGATTCTCTATAAAAAATCGGTAGGAATTTCAGACAGGAAAGAACAAGTATCGAAGAGTAGATAATTAGTATTGTTGTGGATGTTATCGGAACTGGAAAGTTGGAAAAACAAGAACCCTAATGATTTCTCTTAGTAGATTCCGAGGACGGAATCCTTTTAAGGGGGGTAGACTGTAACAACCCGAAATTTTATGAATTATTGTTTTTATTATTTAAATACTTTATTGGTTTTTCCATAAAGGGGGAATAAGATTATGGATATTTTGTTCCAATTTGATTGGTTAATGTATAATGAGTTACGTATTTATATGATGATTTAGGAGTGCCAGTGTGAGCCTGTATATCTTAATTTCCTCTTTCTCTGATTATATCTTTTACAAACAAGCTTTATTGATCTTCCGAGATTTTATAAAATCATTTGGAGTTATTAAAAATCATGAAATCTTTTGTGTTATCATCTTTATGAAATTATTTAGTTTTTAAAATTATTGGAAGAATTATTTTGGGTGTTTAAGTATTTTAAAAATGATTTTTAAGAGTTTTATTGCATTTAAAGTATCAAAACTTGTAAAATTTATATTTAATTCATTTTTCATCCTAGAAATATTTTAAAAACATGTGATTGTTCATAATTGTATGCTTTATATTTTAAAAACATAAAGGTTAATTGTTATAGTTTTTCCATTTAAAAATCGATTTTCAAAGGTTGTTTAAATTGTTTCTAAATTGTTTAAAGCATTATGAGAGTATGTAAAAGCCCCTGGATTCTTTAATTATCACAGCTGCTTCTCCTATCTTCTAGAGCACGCTCTGTTTTTTTTTTTTTTTTTCTTTTTCTCTCGAGTTCTCTCGAACTCTATCTTATTACTCTCGAACTCTCTCATCTCTCTCAAATATTCTTTCTTCTCTCTCTACACGGGGGATCCTCGCTGGTTTATGTAAAATCTTGTACAAATTGTTTGATTTTGGAGAGGTAACAGTTGGGTTCTGGTGTTCTTGTGCTTATTGTATGTATAGATGATCGATTAGGTGGATAAATGTGGTGGTGATATTGTATGTTGGGCTTATATATTAGCTAATGTGACTTGTTACTCATTTATAAGTGTTGTTTGTTGGTTTTACGGAAGAGTTTGATTAAAAGTTTAAGAAATTATTATTGTTCTTGTTGTTTCGGTGTTGATGACCTGGTTAAGGGGGTCGTGACTGGGTGATGATGTTTAGAGGAATATTAATAGAGAGTTATGAGGGAGTGAGGTTGTGGGATTGAAGAAGATGGAGAGGGGAGACCGAGAGTGAGCAGGAGGGATGGGTGCTGCTGTATGTGTGTGTTTCTGGGGTCTGTGCTGTGGTGGTTAAGGGAGAACAGGGGAGGGAGAGGAAGAAGAAAGAGTAATTAAGTATGTATGCGTGTTAGAGGGTGTGCGATTGTGGTGTGTGTCATGGGCGATGTGTGTGTGTTTGGTTGTGGACATTAACACAGAGAAGATGGAGGTAGATAAAGAGGGACAAAAGCAGGGGAAATAGAGGAAGAGGAAGGTGAAGGTGGTGTTAGTGAGGACGTCGTAAGCCTGCGTGTGAGTGCACCAGTGAGCGTGTGTGTGGGTTGAGACTGGGTTGATCTAAAAGGGGGCAGGAGAGACAAGTGGAAGTGGCTAGAAGGTGGTATAAGAGTGGGATATGTTTACTTTGGAGTGTTAAACAAGGAAGGCTGAGAGAGCTGATGGTGAAATGTGTTTTGTGGTTGTGTGTGCCTCTGTTGTGCCTGGGTGTGTGTTTGTGCATTGTAATTTGTTTATGGTGCAGGGTAGGTGGGTGTCTGAGTTATGTCTGTGTGATGGGGGTGTTCGTGTGTATGCGTATGTGTATGTTTTGGTACTGTGATGATCACGGGTGCAGGACAGTGGAGAGATGGAGAAAGAGCCGAGAGAGTAAAGGGAGGGGAAGCTGGCAACGTCTGTTGTGTGTGGAGAAGTTGATGCGCGGGCTCGATATCGGTAGATCGGACTCGTGGAAGTCGCAAGAGCGTCATACCAATTCAAGATTGGAATAAAAGATTGTGATGTCGTAAGATAGAAGCAGAAGATAGTATTACTACGATGTTACGTAATAGCTAAGGATGAGAGGCAAGTGTTTTCCTTTCACTTCTTGTTCAAGTGAAATTATTTTCATTATTTTGATTATGGTATCATCCCATTTATTGTCGATTTCGTTGACACCTATTGTTATTCTTGTTTATTAAATTTACACCCCATTTATCGTATCGAACTTGTCGATACCCTTTGAATTTATTATTCCTTAATGATGTTTCCTTGTTGGAAGTAAAGCTAAACCAGTTGTTTGGCTAGTCGGGATCCCTACTAGTAAAACTTGTGAGTTTATCATGTCTGAATACACCTTTTTAATCTATTCTGTGATGAAAGATTTTAGATTTAAAATACTTGTCTTGTGACTTGAGCTTGTGATAAAAGATACCTGTTTTATTAGCAATGATTTATTAAAAATTTCTTGTTTTACTATACACTTGCTGAGCATTTCTTTCGCTCATACTTGTTTGTTCCGAAATGCTAACTTTTCAGTAAGGTAATTTGGCGAGACTTACCTGCGTAGTTCGGAAAGAGAAAAGACAAGACGCTATTTTGAAGATGGCTTGACTCGGGAGGTCTGAATTTAGTGTAAGATCTATTTCATATAGTCGAACTCTAATAATTATTATTATGTATTAGATTAGCTGGCCTAGTATACTTTATGGCGAAGTTATACTAGTGCTTTAAGATTTGATCAAAGAGATTGTTGTAAAGAAGAAAGCTTTTATTTAATGGAATTTGGATTCTTGTTTCTAGCACTATAACCTAAAAGATCTTGGATGATTGGGGTCACAAATGTTATATTTAAAATTTTGGACAATTACAAGGAATATTGTGTTATTAAACATGTGAATATATTTGAGGATTTTTGTGTAACGACCAATTCTCCTGACCCCGGATTTGGGGGCGTTACATACATCATACAACATAAATGTATGTATGTATGTATGCTATATATATAGTATGTATGTATATATGTATATAATATTATAGTATATTATTATATATCCACAGAAATTTATATATGTATATATTTATGTTTGTACATGTGTATGCATGTATAAATATGCATATTAAATATACAATAATGAATAGATTACAAATAATAAAATATTAATAAATTATACAACATAAATGTATGTATATATTATATGTATGTATGTATATATTATATGTATGTATGTATGTATGTATGTATGCATCCATGTATGTATGTATGTACGTATGCATGTATGATTAATAATTATGTTGTATGTATATATGTATGTATGTAAGTATGTATGTATGTATGTATGCATGTATGTACGTACATATGCATGTATAATTAATAATTATACATTAATGCATAATTATCTACAAATATACATTATAATTAATAATTATACATTATCTGAGTTAAGCCAACTGAGATTTTTCTACAAATTAATATGTATAAACAAAAATATAAAGTATGTATGTATGTATGTACGTAATATTATAGTATATTATTACATATCCACGGAAATTTATATATGTATGTATTTATGTTTGTACATATGTATGTATGTATGTATGTATAAATATGCATATTAATTATATAACAATCAGTATATTACAAATAATGAAATATTAATAGATTATACAATATAAATGTATGTATGTATGTATGTATGTATGTTTGCATGTATGTATGTATGTATGTATGTTATATAGTATGTATGTATGTATATAATATTATAATATATTATTATATATCCACATAAATTAATATATGTATGTATTTATGTTTGTACATGTGTATGTATATATAAATATGCATATTAATTATACAACAATTAATAGATTACAAATAATGAAATATTAATAGTTTATACAACATAAATGTATGTATGTATATATGTATATATGTATGTATGTATGAATATAGTACGTATGCATGTATAATTAATAAATATGTATGTATGTATGTAAGGATGTATGTATGTATGTATGTGTGTGTGTATGTACATATGCATGTATAATTATTTATATATGTGTATGTATAATTAATAATTATGTATATAGTGTATGTATGTATGTATGTATGTATGTATTTATGTGTGTGTGTGTGTGTGTACATATGCATGTATAATTATTTATGTATGTGTATGTATAATTAATAATTATGTATGTATGTATGTGTTTATGTATGTATAATTATTATTATACAAATATTTATGTATGTAGCTAATGATTTTTAATATAAACTCAAATGCTCACATAGCTCAACTGGTTATTTTGTTGAATTTAATTCTACAAGGTCATGGGTTCGAACCCCTTGAATAACAACATTTTTATAAATATTTAGAATTAGGTTTGGAGTGAGGTTCGGAGGGTCCGAGCCTGTGAATAAATTTGGTCAGGGAAACCCCCTGTTAAATGTATGTATGTATGTATGTATGTATGTATGTATGTATGTATGTATGCATCCATGTATGTATGTATGCATGTATGATTAATAATTATGTATATATGTATATATGTATGTATGTATGTATGTATGTATGTACGTACGTACGCATGCATGTATAATTAATAATTATACATTAATGCATAATTATCTACAAATATACATTGTAATTAATAATTATACATTATCTGAGTTAAGCCAACTGAGATTTATCTACAAATTAATATATATAAACAAAAATATAAAGTATGTATGTATGTATGTACGTAATATTATAGTATATTATTACATATCCACGGAAATTTATATATGTATGTATTCATGTTTGTACATATGTATGTATGTATGTATAAATATGCATATTAATTATATAACAATCAATATATTACAAATAATGAAATATTAATAGATTATACAATATAAATGTATGTTTGCATGTATGTATGTTATATAGTATGTATGTATGTATATAATATTATAATATATTATTATATTTCCACATAAATTAATATATGTATGTATTTATGTTTGTACATGTGTATGTATATATAAATATGCATATTAATTATACAACAATTAACAGATTACAAATAATGAAATATTAATAGTTTATACAACATAAATGTATGTATGTATATATGTATATATGTATGTATGTATGAATATAGTACGTATGCATGTATAATTAATAAATATGTATGTATGTATGTAAGGATGTATGTATGTATGTATGTGTGTGCGTGTGTATGTACATATGCATGTATAATTATTTATATATGTGTATGTATAATTAATAATTATGTATATAGTGTATGTATGTATGTATGTATGTATTTATTTATGTGTGTGTGTGTGTATGTACATATGCATGTATAATTATTTATGTATGTGTATGTATAATTAATAATTATGTATGTATGTGTTTATGTATGTATAATTATTATTATACAAATATTTATGTATGTAGCTAATGATTTTTAATATAAACTCAAATGCTCACATAGCTCAACTAGTTATTTTGTTGAATTTAATTCTACAAGGTCATGGGTTCGAACCCCTTGAATAACAACATTTTTATAAATATTTAGAATTAGGTTGAGTGAGGTTCGGAGGGTCCGAGCCTGTGAATAAATTTGCTCAGGGAAACCCCCTGTTAAATGTATGTATGTATGTATGTATGTATGTATGTATGCATCCATGTATGTATGTATGCATGTATGATTAATAATTATGTATATATGTATATATGTATGTATGTATGTATGTATGTATGTATGTACGTACGCATGCATGTATAATTAATAATTATACATTAATGCATAATTATCTACAAATATACATTGTAATTAATAATTATACATTATCTGAGTTAAGCCAACTGAGATTTATCTACAAATTAATATATATAAACAAAAATATAAAGTATGTATGTATGTATGTACGTAATATTATAGTATATTATTACATATCCACGGAAATTTATATATGTATGTATTCATGTTTGTACATATGTATGTATGTATAAATATGCATATTAATTATATAACAATCAATATATTACAAATAATGAAATATTAATAGATTATACAATATAAATGTATGTTTGCATGTATGTATGTATATAATATTATAATATATTATTATATATCCACATAAATTAATATATGTATGTATTTATGTTTGTACATGTGTATGTATATATAAATATGCATATTAATTATACAACAATTAATAGATTACAAATAATGAAATATTAATAGTTTATACAACATAAATGTATGTATGTATATATGTATATATGTATGTATGTATGAATATAGTACGTATGCATGTATAATTAATAAATATGTATGTATGTTTGTAAGGATGTATGTATGTATGTATGTGTGTGTGTGTGTATGTACATATGCATGTATAATTATTTATATATGTGTATGTATAATTAATAATTATGTATATAGTGTATGTATGTATGTATGTATGTATGTATTTATGTGTGTGTGTGTGTGTATGTACATATGCATGTATAATTATTTATGTATGTGTATGTATAATTAATAATTATGTATGTATGTATGTGTTTATGTATGTATAATTATTATTATACAAATATTTATGTATGTAGCTAATGATTTTTAATATAAACTCAAATGCTCACATAGCTCAACTAGTTATTTTGTTGAATTTAATTCTACAAGGTCATGGGTTCGAACCCCTTGAATAACAATATTTTTATAAATATTTAGAATTAGGTTTGGAGTGAGGTTCGGAGGGTCCGAGCCTGTGAATAAATTTGCTCAGGGAAACCCCCTGTTAAATGTATGTATGTATGTATGCATCCATGTATGTATGTATGTACGTATGCATGTATGATTAATAATTATGTATATATGTATATATGTATGTATGTATGTATGTATGTATGTATGTATGTATGTACGTACGTACGCATGCATGTATAATTAATAATTATACATTAATGCACAATTATCTACAAATATACATTATAATTAATAATTATACATTATCTGAGTTAAGCCAACTGAGATTTATCTACAAATTAATATATATAAACAAAAATATAAAGTATGTATGTACGTAATATTATAGTATATTATTACATATCCACGGAAATTTATATATGTATGTATTCATGTTTGTACATATGTATGTATGTATGTATAAATATGCATATTAATTATATAACAATCAATATATTACAAATAATGAAATATTAATAGATTATACAATATAAATGTATGTTTGCATGTATGTATGTATGTATGTATGTTATATAGTATGTATGTATGTATATAATATTATAATATATTATTATATATCCACATAAATTAATATATGTATGTATTTATGTTTGTACATGTGTATGTATATATAAATATGCATATTAATTATACAACAATTAATAGATTACAAATAACGAAATATTAATAGTTTATACAACATAAATGTATGTATGTATATATGTATGTATGTATGAATATAGTACGTATGCATGTATAATTAATAAATATGTATGTATGTATGTAAGGATGTATGTATGTATGTATGTGTGTGTGTGTGTATGTACATATGCATGTATAATTATTTATATATGTGTAAGTATAATTAATAATTATGTATATAGTGTATGTATGTATGTATGTATGTATTTATGTGTGTGTGTGTGTATGTACATATGCATGTATAATTATTTATGTATGTGTATGTATAATTAATAATTATGTATGTATGTATGTGTTTATCTATGTATAATTATTATTATACAAATATTTATGTATGTAGCTAATGATTTTTTATATAAACTCAAATGCTCACATAGCTCAACTGGTTATTTTGTTGAATTTAATTCTACAAGGTCATGGGTTCAAACCCCTTCAATAACAATATTTTTATAAATATTTAGAATTAGGTTTGGAGTGAGGTTCGGAGGGTCCGAGCCTGTGAATAAATTTGCTCAGGGAAATCCCCTGTTAAATGTATGTATATATTATATGTATGTATATATTATATGTATGTATATATTATATGTATGTATGTATGTATGAATCCATGTATGTATGTATGTACGTATGCATGTATGATTAATAATTATGTTGTATGTATATATGTATATATGTATGTATGTATGTATGTACGTACGTATGCATGTATAATTAATAATTATACATTAATGCATAATTATCTACAAATGTACATTATAATTAATAATTAAACATTATCTGAGTTAAGCCAACTGAGATTTATCTACAAATTAATATATATAAACAAAAATATATAGTATGTATGTATGTATGTATGTATGTAATATTATAGTATGTTATTACATATCCACGGAAATTTATATATGTATGTATTTATGTTTGTACATATGTATGTATGTGTAACGCCCCCAAATCCGCCCTGTCGGGGGACCCGGGTCGTCACATCAGGTCTCAACATCCTGCAACACACGTTCGCTCAATAATAATAAAATCTTTATTACAACGGAGCAGAACAGTCCCACTCCACAGACCAAGATCGGTCTCACACTTTATTACAATACGATTATTACATCTCCGAATAATATCTTGTAAAAGTCTATAAAGGTAGAAAAGCAAAAAGGGTTGCAGCTGGTCATTCTAGTCCTTGTCAGCATAGCTTGGAGCTTTTCCCCTTGCCTCTGGATCCTTGGCTGGACGTCTCACATCTTTCTTTCTTGACAGCTGAACAAATGTTGTAAAGCAAGAGTGAGCAACTATGGTGCTCAGCAAATTCTCTCCTTGCTCGGTATATAATTATAATAAGATTTATCGAAAGAAATACTCTAAATTTAAATGAAAATCGGATATAAAAAATCGGACACTTTGACTCAAGACTCATCTCGAAAATAGATACTCAAAAGACTCCTCTCGAAAATAGATACTCAAAAGACTCATTTGGTGAAACTCTGATGACTCAAGATAATTGAATAACTGGTCTTCCATCCTTTCGGTATCTCGGCGGGGCGATCAACTATCCGATCGGGAATACCGTCCTCCAATGACACCGCACTTCGCCCGATCACGGCTACAATACGATATCAACGAATATAATATATAGTATGAATGCTAGCATCATAGTGGGTGATTATATCAACCCTGGCATCATAGTGCCTAAAATATTCTTGTGTCCATATAAAGGTACACAAGTCTCTCTTTCTCTAAAATGGGCCTCTTTCCCAAAATTGACCAGTAGTAGAATACAGAATTCCCGAACATTTAATGAACTGACACTTTGAGATAACTTCATAGGAAATATTTAATTGATTTGGCGGACTGCCAGTTTTACTCAATGTACCACATATCCGAACAATGGACTGATGTAAACTCTCAATAACATATTTTAATTGGTTGACACGAACAAAGTGCCAACCTTTGACAAGAAAGGCAACTATCTCGAACAATGAGAATAGTCTTAAAATGAAACATAATGAGTCGTACTGAACAAATAGTACAACTCGAATGATTATAATACTCAAAATTGATGAACGTCAAATAGAATATTTTTCACTTGATCAATGAGTAAAACTCTAACGATTTAAATAGTATACTCCTATCGGTTGATTCGGATAATGAACCAACTAAAAGATAATCAATAAATATTGTTGAATTTGTACAATAAATTCAACTGAAAAGAATAAATTTAACTATCTCGAACGAATGAGATTAGTTTTACTGAATCAAAATTATAGCCGTCTCGAATTAATGAGATCGACCTGATAGCAACGAATTTGCCTCTACGCTTATAGGGAGTATAATTCACAATTAAACTAAATTAACAGTATCATAATATTTAACGAGAAATAATGCTCAAAAGAAATTATTGCATCATAAAAAAGGTAACAGATAATTCTCATATTTGATAGCTCGAAAATAAATATGGAATAAAATAATATGACAGAAATACAAAGTTTCCGAGAGTTAGGGTAGGAATGAACTTGCCTCTGTCTCGATGTTAAACCCTACCGAATAATAAAAAGCGTTACCCGCGAGCGAAAGTCTCAAGTCTCAAAAAGAATTTCTATAATAATTATCAAAACGATTTTAGTAAACCTGTCATCAATAATCAAGTACTTTCGAAAAAATAAAATTTGAAATATTCTCGTAAACTTAAAATCTCCATAAAGCATTATTCGCAAAATAACATATTTGAATGAAGGCACTATTCACTTTTCCTATTAAATTTTAATAACTCGTCTCTTTATGATTTCGTATGATTCAAAATAAAGTTATACGTGAAAGTCTCATTCTAATTATTAGTAAGAGAATTTGCTCACTAAATGTAACACCCCCAGATCCAGGGTCAGGGATCTGGTCGTTACGGTCTCAATATCCAACCACAAAATCAACATAATTTAAATTACAACCTTGTGACCCAAAACAACAACATAAAACACACCCGTTATAGTCCCAGAAATGAAATCAGAGTAATCGTCAATATTATTAATCACAAGTTGGAGTTCTTACAACCCAAAGAATTACAATTTTACAATTTACATGCTCTTTGCCATCCATTGGTATATGCCATATATATAAATACATTTGGTGCACAAATGCTAACAACTAGCCTACCAGAGGCTGCATCCTCAGCAATGGTAATTATGACCTCCGCGATTAATCCTTTGACGGCTAACACCTGCTATGCTGAGTGCGCCTTGCGCGGCCATCTGATCTAGCTGTTGTTGTGATATAAATAAATAAAGCAAGGGTGAGCAATAGCCCACCAAAAATATAATTGAACAGTGATACTATATAACAGTCCAAAATATCTTTGAAACCATATGCCATGCATTAACGATGTAGTACCAATATAAGGTATGAGATGAAGTTACAAGGTAACTCAAAATATATTTGTTTTGAATAAATATCTGCTATATCAAAGATGAGCCAGATATTATCAACTTTTCATAATAGAGGAACTTGCAGGATGAATATTGCAATTCCAATTCAAACACTTTTCAAACCTGCCAATAATGATAAGGTTGCAGGAAATTTCCAACATTGAGAGATGAACTAATACTGGAGTTTGACGCGCCAGGAGACATAGCATTTACACGATGATCAGTCGCATGTTATGCTCCCCACCTCTTGTTTACTACATGTAGAAGGAAGCACCGACGGATTTACTTGTCTACCGCCCTCTGGAACCCCCCGGCCAACGGTTGGGCCATTTGCTGGACCGGCGCCACTGGGTCACTTACGCATCTCCTAGTTCATTTCACATCCATAACTTTGAAATGTGAAGTTCCTCCCCCTTTCCCCAAGTATATTACTTGTTGATAGGACTCCACAAAGTAGTCGTATCTAGTTGGAAAGGAAAAATCACCAATATTTCCCAAGCTGATGCTTGTTAATGGATATAAACTTGTTCCATCAATTCTTACCCCTCGAGCGTTGAGGAGGTAACCAAACAGACTCATATCGATGCTTGAAAGAATCAAGATGGGAGTGACAAGATAGTTTTAGCAAGTATAGGACCGGGCAGCCCAATAAATAACATCTCTCAAGTGAGGTCCCCTTATATACGTTTGGAAGTTTAGCGAGTATTTAAATCTTCTTTAAGATAGATTTAAATAAAAATAGAGTTTTGGAAACCTCCCCTTGATAAAAATAGTCATAAACTACTCCAAAATATTTTACACCATATCTGAAGGTGACATATAATCTTTGAATAATATGAATCATTATAAAAGAACTTAAAAGGATTTAAATAAATATTCCAAGAATATTTATTAACTCAATATTAATTAAGGAATATGAATAAATCATAATATTACTCGTAAGTAATCCTCGAATGAATATTTAGAATTATTTACTAAATAACTCTCTTCTTTATATGAATATTCCAGATAATATTCATTAATTAAATAAACTCAAGTAATTGTTTAAAATAATGTTCACTAAATAAATCCAATCTTAAATGGATATTTGAAAATAATAATGTTTATTGGTGAAATAAACATCCCTTGGATATTTGATATAATATTCATTAAATTAATAATGAATATTCAACTTAAAAATGATATTTATTGATGAAATAATTGTCGACTGAATACTTGAGACAATATTCATTAAATAAATAATGAATATTCAATCTTAATAATATTTATCGAAGAAATGATTATCGAATGAATATTCGAAATTATGTTCAATAATTGAATCGACTTTAAATGAATGTCGAAGATAATATTTATCGTCTCAAGGGAATATTCAAAATAATATTTATCGATGAACTGGAGTTCGAATCAATGTTCAACTAATATTTATAAAATAAGTAGAGATTGAATGAATATTCGAAATAATATTCATTTAAATAAATAAGGCTCGAACGAACATTAAAATAATATTCATTAAATAAATAAACTCGAATGAATATTCAAAATAATATTTATCGAAGAAATAAGAATGAATATTCTCTAAGTAAATAACTTAACTGAGGGTTCGAAATAATATTCGAATATTAAATCGACTTTAGATAAATATTAAAGATAATGTTCATCGAATAATTAAATATCTGATGAATAACCCGAATAATATTTATCAAATAATCTCAAAGGAATATCTCAATAATATTCGCGAGATAATAAATGGGAAATATTTACTTAATTATTTTCCTCTGAAAATAATGTCAATATATCAAGAAATAACGACTCCCGGTCTATAATCAAGGAATGAGGTTCAAATACCCTTCATTTAAGGGTCTTATAAATTTTCGGCTTATAACTGATATAATAACTATCTAGCTCATCAGCCAACAATAGTTCAGGGAACAAGTATATCAATATGACTTTGAAAGTAGGCATGCGTGCTATGGCATATGTATAACAGAAAGCATACATATATATATACTCACAACAACAGTCTTTTAAAAAGGATTTGAAACTTGCCTGGGAATCGGGTGCGGGTAGGGGTAGTGGTAGCGTGTCCCGGGTCAGCCTGATGATCTATAAATAGCCAAGGCATTCGGGATTAATCACTTAACACCTTTCAAAAGGTTAAGTATAAACTTAACTTAAATCGGAACACGTTTTCAAGTCGTTTCGTTATACCCCTCTAATTCACTCTTATTATTGCTTTTATTACCCGACACTTGTTCGTTACTAAAGCATGACATTACACTTACATATGGTAAGTATTTAAATCGTATAAGTTTTAAAGTCGAAATATTAGACCTCGATATTTATCGATCGTTTTCTAAGTGGTTTACCGAAGTTATAACCAAGTATACCTCTTAGGGGTACCTTCGTACTTAACCATGATTCGAACATTTTTATAAAATCGGAAAACGATCCATTCGACATGTGGTCTTCTCCCACACCTTCATTTTTACCTCTAATATTTAATTATCTAGATTCGTCACTGACTTAGTCATGTTAAGGGATTCCAATTCCAGTTACGAACTTTCGATTACGGTTTCGAACCTCTTTTACGAATTTAATCATAACTCCTAAACCGTAAGTCCATTTCATACGAACTTTATATCAAAATGAAGCTTATAACATAATCTATCTTAACATGGCAGATTACTAAGCTATGCAGTGAGTTAAGCCTACTGTGATTCACGGTTTTCAAGGTTTAACGAAAATCGGGCATTACGATGGCTATAAATCGAACGTTCTAAAATTCACAACATCAATCACAAGCCACACCGGGCATCCATATAACTTATACATATATTATTCATCCCCCAACTGTCCAAAATCATCTACTTGACCATCATAACATAATCATACTTAGATCCACTAACAAACTCCATAATCATGCTTGTAATCATACTAATATCATGACTATGCTAAAAATCATCAAGAACATGCAAGATCTTAAAATAAGGCCTAGGGTTTCAAGAGGTGATTACCTTCCTTGGTGTATAAAACAACTGAATAAGCCTTGTATAGTCCTCGTGTGGCCTTATAATAGCTTAGATCATCCAAAAGAAACCAAGAAAGCAAAGTTAGATCTTGAAGGTTACTATACATCCGTTCAAAGAACTGCAAAAATGGGGGCCTTACCATGTTTTTCTGAATGAGATTTCTAAAGGAGAGTTGTAGAGAATCTTAACAGCTTTCCAAAAAGCTAAAGAACACAAAATTTCATTGGATAAGGAAGGATATATGGCTGTTTGAAAATCGCTACAGAAACTGTCCAGAATCTGGACAGGTTGGTTACTTCAAATTGGGGAAGGGATTTGACTAGGCTAGACTACTTGGATTGCCATGAAACTTTGAGAGAATATTGCCCATGGAGTGGAGAGGATTGGGTTAAAGTTTGGTGATTTTATCATGGTTAGAAATGGAGATGTGAATTTTTCTTTCCATGATACTCCTGCTGGGCAGTTTGTAGAAAGTTGTGTTGCTTGGTTGATTTTCTTGATAATAATGCATAAGTGCTTTCCACTTGCTCTCATCTTGTCTAATACACTTGCTAGGATAATATCTAGCTAAAGTAGCTTTATTAAAGGTAGTATGTCATGGATGATGAGTTTTGCAAGCCAAGTGTTGAACATTGGATGGTTATAAGCTAACTAAGTGATTTGATTTCTAAGTACTAGTTCATTTTCTAAGTGTGCTAGTTACATGAGTCCACTTGGTTGCTAGATATTTTCTAGTAGCTTATGCATGACTCTTGTTCCCTCTGCTTGTTTCTTTGTCCGTTTATTGCTTAACTCGTTGATCGTTCGAGGGAATAACTCATTCGTTTCTAGTTAGGGTTTTACCGAAAACCTTCTTAATAATTATAATTCCATCCTCCATCTTACTTAATACTTCTCGAATTTAATTTCCTTAAATCCCTTTTATAAATCCTTAAGTCTTGCAGTGTCCAGGGAAATCTCGGAGAAAATAAAAGTGCTCTTTTTCTGAATCCGACAGCTTTTACATACACTTATTTTCCTCCTGGATCACTAATACGAACTCAGAAATCCGTTCCGAATACCGGATATAGCATTATTATACTAATATTCTAAATTCCACCAAAATCACTATTCATCACTTATTTTTATTTAATTCCTATAATTAGGAAAATGAACCTGGTTTACTCTCGAGTGCTCCTTAACCTTTTTACGGAACCGCTGGACTTATAATAGATATTGATTTGGATGACACAAGAATAATCTTTCTTGGAATAATATAACTTATATCCTTAGGAGATAGACTATTCTTATTTATGCTATCAACCAACAGTATTCTTCATGACATATGATCATTTAAATCTATACCCGTTCACAATCTTTGTTAATACCTTGTAGTCGGAGTCACTGTTCATTCTTTCATCAATACACAGTAAAAGTTTTAATTCTACCCAAAAATCTGGGTTCTTACAGTCTCCCCTCCTTAAAAGGATTCCGTCCCGGAATCAGGTAGAAGACAATTGGGTACTTGTTGGTTATTTCGCTTTCCAATTCTCTGGTCGATCTTTACACATTCCAATCTTTCTAAAGCACATCATACTGGTGTTACAATACACCCTTTATCCGTTCTACCAATTCTTTGATACTTTCGCATAACACATCATCCGGTATATGCTCTTGTCCGTTCTTATACTATTAACCTTATTGGTATGTGCAGTGACTTCGGTATCACTAACGCGCTACGAAGTCCGGAGATAACCTCACTCGAAATTTTGCAATTCCTAATCGCTTTAATCTTCGCAATCTCGATGTATATATATTTAGGTGGAAAATTTATCGAGAGATCACTGTGATCAATGAACATTTGTTATATTGCATAGCTAGTACAGAAGGGGGCCAGCCTTTAGTACTTGACAAGCAATTAAACAATTAATGGCATTCCACTTAGACTCCTATCAAACAGACAGAGAGTCACGTAGTATTACCTCCCCTCCTTAAAGGGTTGTTCTTCTCAATTTAGAAGAAGATAAATAAGGGAGAAGAAAAGAACGAATTCCAAAGAATCATATAAGAAAGTTTTCATGATTGTCAAAATATCATACTTAGAATTTACCTCTGAACTATAGAGGTTTATTAGAGAAGAAAAATAATCATATTCGTATCAAATTCCACTTTTTCGTAATCTCACATATCACATGTCCTTGCTGCTCTGTCCATCATTCTATGGACCTATACTCTTGCTTGATATTAGCACCACTTACTTTTGGAAAATCCTTCAACCTCTCAGGTTAAAATCTTGGATTTCTCGCTTGACATTATTATTACTGGCATTTCACGCCACGAAACTGGATCTTTCATATTCATAATACTAACACTATCAGGTTGTCATTCCGAGTGCTCGTTAGGAAAACCCATTCATCACTCCATTCATAACATTCCTTGCTTCACATTCCATAATTAGTTCCCAATCTTTTCTTTATCAATCACATCCTTCATATTGTCTAATTCTTATTTACTCTTGTTGTTTAACTCTATCGTCATCTCAATGTTGAGACACTCGCCACCTTTACTCAATACGTGTTACACGTTTGGGGTCGAATTTTCCTTTGTTCAACCGTCTAGATTTCACTTTCTCATTCCATGAGTCTCTTTATTTCTCAATCAACTATTCCATATTTCCTCGGATTTTCCAAACTTAAAAGGAGTCAATTTGTATGTCATTCATGCTCCTAATTCCAACTTTTCGTTTTGGCCAATACCCTTACCTTGCCAATTCCATACTTCTCTCGCTTCATTACTGGAGATTCTCATGAGTACGCCTATCTGACTCTCTTATTAATTCCCAATTCTATTTCCATCTCTATCAGTCTCTTGTTTTTATTTCTACCATAATCATTTATGAACCATCATAACCTAATTCTTCATTTCAAATATCCCGTCGTTCCAGAAATTACACCATCCGAAATAAACCTGGATGATTTCTCTAACTTAGATTCAATTCGACATTTCCACAGTCGTTACCACCTAATTTCTCTGAAGGATCACCATCGCTTATCGTTTTCGCAGTGATTGAATAACTAAATGTACGGGTTTCATAATTGTCAATTCAAGATCCTCTAGGAAACAAAATAATCACTATTCCCTATCCATAGGGAATGCTTCCTGAACTTGACGTAGATATTACATGAAGCAGATAAAATTGCAAAAGAGCTTCCAGCATCGCAGCTGAAACAAGCTGGTGAGATTATTAATCATATATCTCCGGTAGAAGACTAAAAGCTTAGCGGTTTGCTTAATCGCTTGCCAACCTCATAATTCTCAATCTTGTTTGCACAGAAATACACCAACATAAACTTGCTTGTCATTCATCATCGTGCCATTTGGCTTATCAGTATTTGTACCCTCTCTATTTCTGGTCATTTACTACCAATTCATTGTTACTTAACCTCCCTTCTCTCTTTCCAAAGAAAAGGCGAGTCTCTTGGGGAATTTGGTCTGGTCTGTCATAGAGCCTCCTAATGTCGGTAATGTGCTACTGGCAACATCAGGAATCGAATCTTTACTTAAACTATTCTTATAGTTGATCCTGGCAAAATCATTAGACGGAATGTAACTTCCTCTACCACATTATGACCATCAAGGTCCTTACATTATCATTCTATTTCTTTGGTCTGAGCATTTATACTTACTCCCCTATACTTAAAGTGTCGGCCACCTCGTTGGCCTTTCCTGATTATAATAATTTCTTGAGATCAATGTTTTCTGGATCTATTCCAACTCAGGGTGGAAGCATTCTCCCTTAAATTCTGCTGAATGAGAGAAAGCATCTATCAGTCTTTTCCAAAAGTCATTGCTTCCACCTTTCTAGTGCGATCTTGACTACAGGTACTCCAAATCATACCTAGGATATTTCCTTACTTAACTCCCTTCTTGTTTTTAGGATAATCTCAACCTTATTGGTTCAATCCATACTTTTACATGGTTTCACACATGCTTCATCTGGCCTTATTGTTACTATGTCATACATTCCTTACCAAACTCCCCGTTTGAAGTTTAGAATATTAGCACTTCCCTTATAAGGTTTCTTAGGCCATCCTCATCATTCCTCCTGCATCTCCTGGTTACAGGGTATATCAAACATCATTAGTCAATTCTATAACATCTCTGTCTATGTACTTTTGGAGACTCCTTTCCACAAATCCTTACAGGTTATTGATACTTTGGTCGATTCAACTTATATCGTCTGAATTCACAATGTCTTTGTTAGGGGTGATGCTATCCTTTGTGCATCCCCCAGGGTTCGTATTAATCTATGGACATTCTATCCTCAATTCCATTTTCGAGGAATACTTACATCCTGTACTTGGCAATTTTAATCATATATCCATAATAAGGGTCTCTTTTCAATCATTCCAATCTTGATAATCTATAGGTAGCTTAATGTTACCTCTCCTTTCAAACGAATGTTAGTCTATATGACTTTCCAAAAGACAACATATGTCTATCTGTCTTTCTTACAGAACTTGGTAATGGTAGCAAGGATGTTCTGGAAGATTTTGGTCGTGATCAACGTGAATTTCTTAGTGCCTAATACATCTAGGGTATTTATAAAATCCATCCTCATGTATCTCAATTCATTTTACATCAAAAGTTCTCGCGGTTGGCACTTTGTTAGAAGCACCCCGCTTTGTCCTTACATTGCTGGTTCAATCACTTGATAATCCTTAGTGACTTGGCCCCACCGGCCATGCTAAAATATGTGAGTTTAGGGGTCGGCTAATAGCATTACTTTTCTAGCAATTGCTGGCATAGTGCCTTCTACTTGATACCTTTTGATTTTTTCAAAAACTTCACTCCATATAAGTCTCAATCGACTCCTCAGTGATGTATTCAGATAATCCGAAAGACAAGGTTTGCCAAATTTTGTCCAATTCCTTTCCAGGATTAGGGAAACTTCAGTCAATCTATCCACCCACTGTTTACATTAAGAAAATCCAGTTCGATACCCCAAAGAATATTTCTATGAACATCCGAGCTGGTCGAACCATAAACAGTTACAGTAGCGAAATGATTGACATAAAGCTGGGAGTTTAATCATTAGAAGGAAACCAAATATACATCGTCCTTAGAAGGGGAATCAAAAGTTTCAAACTAAACATGCCATACCTCCCCGATACATGCTTGTCCTAATAGTCGATACTACCGAATACCAGTCTACTTAACAACTAGTCTCAGAAGGAACGCTACCATCGGGGTCAGTCGCTTCCCAGAATTGGCACTACCAAGGTCATCCGAATCTGGTGAACCGTGTTGTCCAATTGTATTCGAAAATTATGTTGTCATGTTGCACAAGCACAACACCTAAACCTGTACGAGGTGCATCCTAATATATTCCAAAATTCTCCTTCTTCCATTATGTAACGCCAATGCTGGGTCATCACCAGTTTTTATCTTTAACTCCAGGGAGATTTTCCCCCATTTATCTTGTCCATTCAAACTTTTGTCCTTACAATAAGTCGGGTTACGGGACTGCACTCTCTATAACGTCCTGAGCAAATCTTTGGTAATACCTTGTGAATCTTATGAAATTTCTCACCTTTGCCAGTGTGGTTGGCCAATCTCCATTTGAAACTGTCCTTAACTTGGTAGGGCCGACCAACACTACTCTTATTGATCATGTGTCCTATTGCTGGACTTCATTTTGCCAAAACTCTTATTTCGAGAACATGTCCTACACCTGTTCTTTCAGGTTGCACCTAAAAGCATTCTCAATTACATCTCAACCACTGCTCGCCTTGCCTAATCCATTTATGATTCAGTGTCAGAATAAACTTAAGGTAACTACCATAATCCATTCAAGGAAAAGAAAGAATTTAATATTCTTCTGAATCACATGCATCTAATGTTTCTGGTTCATTATTTCACTGAATTGAACTGAACTTGTACTTGGTTCCTGACGATAGCCTTGTTACTAGTTTATCACAGACTCATTGGTCTTCTCCTCTTGTAGGTTCTGAGATCATTGTCTCGCATACTACTTCCTTATATACTTTATCCAATCATGCCATCACCTTCCTATGTCTTTATTTTCTAAGTTGATCCATTCTTAAAATGAACATTTCCCTGAACCAACCACCTTATCAATCCCAGTTTGACTTTATAAATTATAACGTAGGAAATCTGCCTTCTCATGGCGAATTATCATTAACAATAGTCGCACTTATCCATTTATCACATATTGTGGCGCTTGCTGCCTCTATCTCAACTGCTCCTGGAGACTCTGCTCCATGTCCTCTATCCGTGTCTTTGATAATCATGTGCCACCCTAACTCTTTTCTCATTAATCTGTAGGTCTCTAAGGATTTTTATCTATCCCCATATAAGACCTTAAGTAATCTTCCCAATTCGTCTTAATTGCCGGTACTTCATTCGGCATTCTGGTTATAAATCCAATATGCATCTTTAGTTCCCTTAATAATATCTCAGTTCATTACGCTCAATTTTCTGAGCACTATACCTTAACTCTTACAGTCTCTTTGACTGCAACTCTCATATCCTCGAGGGTAAACTCCTTATCCTTATCAGGATTTTCCTCCTTTGCCGGAACCTCTTCCGGGTCCTCAGTAGGGTACTCTATCGAATCCACCATCCTATTGTCAACATACCATAAAGCATCAAAACAAGCATCATTGAGTTACTTCTCGTAATCCCCAAGGTCTGTCGCCTTACTAGTCGATACAAGAACGAGCTAAGTTACTATCATGATACTTTAAGGTTCCCATAAGGGTTTTATATGTCAATACTACATCATGTAGTCCGACTATGAACTTGGCAAGAGTTCTTATTATCTTAATGAATTTATTGTTTTAACGTCGCGTCATCTCTGGGATTTATAACGCTCTCTCTGATACCATTTCTGTAACACCCCCAGATCCAGGGTCAGGGATCTGGTCGTTACGGTCTCAATATCCAACCACAAAATCAACATAATTTAAATTACAACCTTGTGACCCAAAACAACAACATAAAACACATCCGTTATAGTCCCAGAGATGAAATCAGAGTAATCGTCAATATTATTAATCACAAGTTGGAGTTCTTACAACCCAAAGAATTACAATTTTACAATTTACATGCTCTTTGCCATCCATTGGTATATGCCATATATATAAATACATTTGGTGCACAAATGCTAACAACTAGCCTACCAGAGGCTGCATCCTCAGCAATGGTAATTATGACCTCCGCGATTAATCCTCTGACGGCTAACACCTGCTATGCTGAGTGCGCCTTGCGCGGCCATCTGATCTAGCTGTTGTTGTGATATAAATAAATAAAGCAAGGGTGAGCAATAGCCCACCAAAAATATAATTGAACAGTGATAATATATAACAGTCCAAAATATCTTTGAAACCATATGCCATGCATTAACGATGTAGTACCAATATAAGGTATGAGATGAAGTTACAAGGTAACTCAAAATATATTTGTTTTGAATAAATATCTGCTATATCAAAGATGAGCCAGATATTATCAACTTTTCATAATAGAGGAACTTGCAGGATGAATATTGCAATTTCAATTCAAACACTTTTCAAACCTGCCAATAATGATAAGGTTGCAGGAAATTTCCAACATTGAGAGATGAACTAATACTGGAGTTTGACGCGCCAGGAGACATAGCATTTACACGATGTTCAGTCGCATGTTATGCTCCCCACCTCTTGTTTACTACATGTAGAAGGAAGTACCGACGGATTTACTTGTCTACCGCCCTCTGGACCCCCCGGCCAACGGTTGGGCCATTTGCTGGACCGGCGCCACTGGGTCACTTACGCATCTCCTAGTTCATTTCACATCCATAACTTTGAAATGTGAAGTTCCTCCCCCTTTCCCCAAGTATATTACTTGTTGATAGGACTCCACAAAGTAGTCGTATCTAGTTGGAAAGGAAAAATCACCAATATTTCCCAAGCTGATGCTTGTTAATGGATATAAACTTGTTCCATCAATTCTTACCCCTCGAGCGTTGAGGAGGTAACCAAACAGACTCATATCGATGCTTGAAAGAATCAAGTTGGGAGTGACAAGATAGTTTTAGCAAGTATAGGACCGGGCAGCCCAATAAATAACATCTCTCAAGTGAGGTCCCCTTATATACGTTTGGAAGTTTAGCGAGTATTTAAATCTTCTTTAAGATAGATTTAAATAAAAATAGAGTTTTGGAAACCTCCCCTTGATAAAAATAGTCATAAACTACTCCAAAATATTTTACACCATATCTGAAGGTGACATATAATCTTTGAATAATATGAATCATTATAAAAGAACTTAAAAGGATTTAAATAAATATTCCAAGAATATTTATTAACTCAATATTAATTAAGGAATATGAATAAATCATAATATTACTCGTAAATAATCCTCGAATGAATATTTAGAATTATTTACTAAATAACTCTCTTCTTTATATGAATATTCCAGATAATATTCATTAATTAAATAAACTCAAATAATTGTTTAAAATAATGTTCACTAAATAAATCCAATCTTAAATGGATATTTGAAAATAATAATGTTTATTGGTGAAATAAACATCCCTTGGATATTTGATATAATATTCATTAAATTAATAATGAATATTCAACTTAAAAAATGATATTTATTGATGAAATAATTGTCGACTGAATACTTGAGACAATATTCATTAAATAAATAATGAATATTCAATCTTAATAATATTTATCGAAGAAATGATTATCGAAATTATGTTCAATAATTGAATCGACTTTAAATGAATGTCGAAGATAATATTTATCGTCTCAAGGGAATATTCAAAATAATATTTATCGATGAACTGGAGTTCGAATCAATGTTCAACTAATATTTATAAAATAAGTAGAGATTGAATGAATATTCGAAATAATATTCATTTAAATAAATAAGGCTCGAATGAACATTAAAATAATATTCATTAAATAAATAAACTCGAATGAATATTCAAAAAAATATTTATCGAAGAAATAAGAATGAATATTCTCTAAGTAAATAACTTAACTGAGGGTTCGAAATAATATTCGAATATTAAATCGACTTTAGATAAATATTAAAGATAATGTTCATCGAATAATTAAATATCTGATGAATAACCCGAATAATATTTATCAAATAATCTCAAAGGAATATCTCAATAATATTCGCCAGATAATAAATGGGAAATATTTACTTAATTATTTTCCTCTGAAAATAATGTCAATATATCAAGAAATAACGACTCCCGGTCTATAATCAAGGAATGAGGTTCAAATACCCTTCGTTTAAGGGTCTTATAAATTTTCGGCTTATAACTGATATAATAACTATCTAGCTCATAAGCCAACAATAGTTCAGGGAACAAGTATATCAATATGACTTTGAAAGTAGGCATGCGTACTATGGCATATGTATAACGGAAAGCATACATATATATATACTCACAACAACAGTCTTTTAAAAAGGATTTGAAACTTGCCTGGGAATCGGGTGCGGGTAGGGGTAGTGGTAGCGTGTCCCGGGTCAGCCTGATGATCTATAAATAGCCAAGGCATTCGGGATTAATCACTTAACACCTTTCAAAAGGTTAAGTATAAATTTAACTTAAATCGAAACACGTTTTCAAGTCGTTTCGTTATACCCCTCTAATTCACTCTTATTATTGCTTTTATTACCCGACACTTGTTCGTTACTAAAGCATGACATTACACTTACATATGGTAAGTATTTAAATCATATAAGTTTTAAAGTCGAAATATTAGACCTCGATATTTATCGATCGTTTTCTAAGTGGTTTACCGAAGTTATAACCAAGTATACCTCTTAGGGGTACCTTCGTACTTAACCATGATTCGAACATTTTTATAAAATCGGAAAACGATCTATTCGACATGTGGTCTTCTCCCACACCTTCATTTTTACCTCTAATATTTAATTATCTAGATTCGTCACTGACTTAGTCATGTTAAGGGATTCCAATTCTAGTTACGAACTTTCGATTACGGTTTCGAACCTCTTTTACGAATTTAATCATAACTCCTAAACCGTAAGTCCATTTCATACGAACTTTATATCAAAATGAAGCTTATAACATAATCTATCTTAACATGGCAGATTACTAAGCTATGCAGTGAGTTAAGCCTACTGTGATTCACGGTTTTCAAGGTTTAACGAAAATCGGGCATTACGACGGCTATAAATCGAACGTTCTAAAATTCACAACATCAATCACAAGCCACACCGGGCATCCATATAACTTATACATATATTATTCATCCCCCAACTGTCCAAAATCATCTACTTGACCATCATAACATAATCATACTTAGATCCACTAACAAACTCCATAATCATGCTTGTAATAATACTAATATCATGACTATGCTAAAAATCATCAAGTACATGCAAGATCTTAAAATAAGGCCTAGGGTTTCAAGAGGTGATTACCTTCCTTGGTGTATAAAACAACTGAATAAGCCTTGTATAGTCCTCGTGTGGCCTTATAATAGCTTAGATCATCCAAAAGAAACCAAGAAAGCAAAGTTAGATCTTGAAGGTTACTATACATCCGTTCAAAGAACTGCAAAAATGGGGGCCTTACCATGTTTTTCTGAATGAGATTTCTAAAGGAGAGTTGTAGAGAATCTTAACAGCTTTCCAAAAAGCTAAAGAACACAAAATTGCATTGGATAAGGAAGGAGATATGGCTGTTTGAAAATCGCTACAGAAACTGTCCAGAATCTGGACAGGTTGGTTACTTCAAATTGGGGAAGGGATTTGACTAGGCTAGACTACTTGGATTGCCATGAAACTTTGACCGAATATTCCCAATGGAGTGGAGAGGATTGGGTTAAAGTTTGGTGATTTTATCATGGTTAGAAATGGAGATGTGAATTTTTCTTTCCATGATGCTCTTGCTGGGCAGTTTGTAGAAAGTTGTGTTGCTTGGTTGATTTTCTTGATAATAATGCATAAAGTGCTTTCCACTTGCTCTCATCTTGTCTAATACACTTGCTAGGATAATATCTAGCTAAAGTAGCTTTATTAAAGGTAGTATGTCATGGATGATGAGTTTTGCAAGCCAAGTGTTGAACATTGGATGGTTATAAGCTAACTAAGTGATTTGATTTCTAAGTACTAGTTCATTTTCTAAGTGTGCTAGTTACATGAGTCCACTTGGTTGCTAGATATTTTCTAGTAGCTTATGCATGACTCTTGTTCCCTCTGCTTGTTTCTTTGTCCGTTTATTGCTTAACTCGTTGATCGTTCGAGGGAATAACTCATTCGTTTCTAGTTAGGGTTTTACCGAAAACCTTCTTAATAATTATAATTCCATCCTCCATCTTACTTAATACTTCTCGAATTTAATTTCCTTAAATCCCTTTTATAAATCCTTAAGTCTTGCAGTGTCCAGGGAAATCTTGGAGAAAATAAAAGTGCTCTTTTTCTGAATCCGACAGCTTTTACATACACTTATTTTCCTCCTGGATCACTAATACGAACTCAGAAATCCGTTCCGAATACCGGATATAGCATTATTATACTAATATTCTAAATTCCACCAAAATCACTATTCATCACTTATTTTTATTTAATTCCTATAATTAGGAAAATGAACCTGGTTTACTCTCGAGTGCTCCTTAACCTTTTTACGGAACCGCTGGACTTATAATAGATATTGATTTGGATGACACAAGAATAATCTTTCTTGGAATAATATAACTTATATCCTTAGGAGATAGACTATTCTTATTTATGCTATCAACCAACAGTATTCTTCATGACATATGATCATTTAAATCTATACCCGTTCACATTCTTTGTTAATACCTTGTAGTCAGAGTCACTGTTCATTCTTTCATCAATACACAGTAAAAGTTTTAATTCTACCCAAAAATCTGGGTTCTTACACTAAAAGTTCTCTAATTATTTCTAAATGATTGCTAACAATTAATTATTCAAATTGCTCTTCTAATTTAAATTAGCTCTTATAAATTCTCTACAATTCCCTAATTTAATTAATATTAATCTCCCTTTAATCTCACAACAAAATTATTCAAGAATCCATTTTTATTCACATTAAATCCATAATTATTACTCTCACTTTTTAGAAAAATAAAATTCTATTAGAAATAATCCTAATTTTATTAATCTCACTAACTTCTAATTTCTCTTCCATTTTAATACTCAATCAAATAAATCAAGTAACTTTTCTTTCTTTCAAAACTAATTTAATAATCCTATTCATTTTAAGTGACCAAAATATTCTCTAATTTCTTTTCCCTAATTCAAGTATTCCATTATTATTCTCTTTCTAATATTCCCAATATTTCGAACAAGTCCAAACAACAACCAAAATATTACTCAATTTCCTTTTATTCTTTTTAGAACAATTTTTTTTTAATATACCAATTTCATTATACCCATTTATTTATTAATAAATAACTCAATTTATAAATACATACATATACGTATGTATCGAACACCACCAACCACCGCCACTGCTGGCGGTCGCCGGCCGCCTCCCCCATAGCTGTCTCCCTCTCTCTATCTCTCTCTCTCTCTCGGTCTCAACCTCTCGTTGTCTCTCCCTCCGCTCAAACCTCTCTCCTTCTCTCTCGCACCTCTCTTTCTCTTCTCCCTTGAAATCTCTCTTAATCTCTCCGCCCTCACTCTCTCTTCCTCCATCATCTCTCTCAATTTCTCTCTTAATCTCTCCGCCCTCACTCTCTCTTCCTCCCTCATCTCTCTCGATTACTCTCTCTGCTAAACCTCTCTCTCACCCTCTCCATCTCCCCCTTCTCTCCGATCTCTCTTCTCTCTATCTCTCACTCCCTTCCCTGTTTTCCTCCCACCACCGAGACCATCCACCACCGCCGGCCATCATCGCCGTCGCGGTGGCGCCCTCTTCCTACATGCAAGCCGAATCCACCCCCTCAATTTAACATTCAACCCCACAAACAATTTTATAACATCAATTGTTCACAATTAAACCCACCACAAAATCTACAATCCTTAAATTATATAAAAATAAAGAAACTAGTTTTGTTTTTGAAGCATAAAACATAAAAACGTATATGATCAAAATATTTATAACCTAATTAAGGATTAATAAAGGCTAAAAATCATACCCTTATGAAAAATCAAGCTTTTAGAATTGATCTCAAAATAATTTTTCTTGAAACCCCTTATAAGTGGGTATCAAATTGAAGGATTTTTAATAAGCTACACTAATATGGAATTGCATGTATGATCAAGATAGGATTTGTGATGTTATAATCTTTTCAAATTTGTGTTTGTGAAGGTTTAGTTTTTCTCTCTCTATAATTGTTTTTCTCTCGGTGAATAGAATGAGGATGATGATCATTTTTGATCAAATTTTCTTTTAATAGATACTAACAATCACTTGGGCTCTTAATGGGCTAGGAAGATAATTAAAAGTAAAACCACTTATGGAGGTGGGCTTACACATTCCACTCTAATTATTATTAAAGATATAATACACTTACTACTAATAAGGCCCATCATGATTAATTGGGCTCACAACTTGACCCAATTTATAGAATATGTGAAGAGCTCATTTATTTGTAAAGGTTAATATTCTATATAAAAAAAATGCCTATATATATTCTCTATCTCCAACGAATAATACTCACTAGTATCTCAATAATAAATAGCATCCTCACTTAACAATAATAATGATATTAATAATAACAAATATCGCCTTTATAATAATAGTAGCAATAATATAAATAATAAGTCACAATTAATAGGAAGGTAGC
Source organism: Kitagawia praeruptora (assembly GCA_037693485.1). Classification (NCBI taxonomy): domain Eukaryota; kingdom Viridiplantae; phylum Streptophyta; class Magnoliopsida; order Apiales; family Apiaceae; genus Kitagawia; species Kitagawia praeruptora. Next base: position 98,168,288 of record CM075352.1, on the reverse strand, counting down.
GTTGCACTAATAAATATTTATACGCATTTCTAAAATTTATAAAAATCGAGTTTACTAATTTTTATTCGGAGAGGCTCGTCATTAAAATTATTAATGAAAATCACGGTTATTACAGTCTCTCCCCCTTAAAAGGATTCCGTCCTCGGGATCAACATTATTAACTAAACAACTCGGGGTACTTACTTCGCATTACCTTCTCTAATTCCCAAGTGGCTTCTTCGATTTGACGGTTCCTTCAAATCACTTTTACTAAATTCACTTTCTTGCTTTGCAGCTCGTGCACTTTGTAGTCTACCACTTCTACTGGTTGTTAAGCGTAGGTCAGGTCAGCTTTGACATCTATGGGTTCATACTCTAATACATGTCGATGGTCAGGATGATAAGCTCTCAATATTTATACGTGTGATACATCATGAATATGCTGGAGATCTGGCGGTAAAGCTAATTGATATGACACGGCTCCGACTTTCTTAAGGATCACAAATGGTCCAATATACCTAGGACTCAGCTTCCCTTGAAATCTAAGGCGCAAGCTCGCAGCATATCTTCTATTATCTGAATTGTCCTTTCGCTCTGTCCATCAGTCTGTGGATGGTAAGCTGTACTCAAATTTAGCTTGGTGCCAAGGTATTCCTGAAAACTTTTCCAAAATCTAGAAGTAAAACGGGCATCTCTGTCTGACACAATTGACACAGGCACTCCATGGCGAACTACCACTTCCTTCAAATATAAACCTACTAGTCCTTCTACTGAATACCTTCCACTGATCGGAAGAAAATGGGTGGGCTTCGTGAGTCTGTCAACTAGAACCCATATGGCCTCGTAATTTGCTCTTGTCCGAGGTAAACCTACTACAAAATCCATTGTGATGTGCTCCCATTTCTACTCTGGAATCTCTAATGGTTGAAGTAATCCACTTGGTCGTTGATGTTCTGCTTTCACATTCTGACAGGTCAAACACTTGCTTACCCATTCTGCAATCTCTCTCTTCATGTTAGGCCACCATTAATTCCGCTTGATGTCTTGATACATTTTTATGCTCTCTGGGTGTATAGAATATCTCGAGTTATGCGCTTCGCTCATGATTTCTTCCTTCAGCTCTGTAACCTTAGGAATCCAAATTCTCGAAGCAAATCGTTTAATTCTCTTATCATCTCTTAACTCAAAAACTCCTCTCCTGCAAATTATGATCTTCTTTCTCTCATCACTTGTTCCTGACATCGACGAACCTTTTTAAGCGACTCGGGTTGAAAATGAATGTTGTAAACTCTTTCATGGTTTTGGACTGGAACCTTGACTTCTAACTCCATTTTCTCGAATTCTCTGATTAATTCTTCTGAGGTCGTCAACAGGTTGAGTCTTTCCTTTCAGCTTAAAACATCAGCTACAACATTAGCCTTTCCCGGGTGATAGTTTATCGTGCAGTCATAGTCTTTGATCAATTCAAACCATCTTCTCTATCTCATGTTCAATTCCTTCTGTGCGAATATATACTTTAAGCTCTTGTCATCAGTGTAAATCTCGTATTTTTTCTCCATACAGGTAATGTCTCCAGATCTTGAGTGCAAAAACAATAGCAGCAAGCTTTAGATCGTGAGTAGGGTACTGGGACTCATATTCTTTTAGTTGTTGAGAGGCGTAAGCTATTACCTTCCCGTGTTGCATCAGTACGCAAAATAGTCCTTGTGAGAAGCATCGCTGAAAATCGCGAAACGCCTTGTTCATAAGGTAAGGTTAAAACTGGGGTGGAACATAGTCTCTTCTTCAATTCCTGAAAGCTGTCTTTGCATTTGGAGGTCCATTCAAACTTTTCACTCTTTCTGGTAAGTCGATTCAATGGCGTAGCTATCTTTGAGAAATCTTTCACAAATTTACGATAATAACCGGCCAGTCCAAGGAAACTTCTAACCACTGTTGGAGTCTTGGGTCTCTCCCAATCTGCTACTTCTTCAATCTTCACGGGATCTACAGAATTTCCTTCACCGCTCACAATATGCCCTAAAATTGAACTTCTTTCATCTAGAATTCGCGCTTTGAAAATTTTGCATAAATTTTTTTTTCTTCCTCAAGGCTTCCAGAACCAAACGGAGGTGTTTAGCATGTTCGTCAGGAGACTTCGAGTATATCAGAATGTCATCAATAAATGCAATCACGAACTTATCCAAGAATATTTTTTTTTTGAAAACACGATTCATTAATCCATGAAAGCAGCTGGAGCATTCGTCAATCCAAACGACAAAACTAAGAACTCATAATGTCCATATCGGGTTCTAAAGGCAGTCTTAGGAATATCCTCGGGCTAGATCTTCAGTTGATGATATCCGGATCTCAAGTCAATCTTCGAAAAATGCGTAGCTCCCTTAAGTTGGTCAAACAGATCGTTGATTCGAGGTAGAGGGTATCTGTTCCTGATGGTCATCTTGTTCAGTTCACGATAATCAATACATAGTCGCATAGATCCGTCCTTCTTTTTCACGAACAACACTGGAGCTTCCCACGGGAACACAATTGGTCTGATTACACCTTTGTCAAGTAGCTCTTGCAGTTGTGTTGCCAATTCCTTCATTTCCACTGGTGCGATCCTGTAAGGCGCTTTTGAGATGGGCGCGGTTACTGGTGCTAGATCAATTGTAAATTCTATCTCTCGATCTGGTGGTAGACCAGGCAACTCATCGGGGAAAACATCTTTAAACTGATTAACTACTGGAATCTCATCGATTGTAGGGGTTTGTTTCTCGTTATCTATTACATGAGCCAGATAGGCTTGACATCCTTGTTGAAGTAATCTTTTAGCTTGAATTATTGACAGAAAATCCTTAGTCGGTTTCCATCCACGAAACGGAATTCTTAAACCATTAGGTCCACTTAAGCTAACTCTCTTCCGATGACAATTTATTTGGGCATCGTAACGTGCTAACCAATCCATCCCTAGGATTACATCGAATTCCCCTAGCTTAAAAGGAATAAGGTCTGCGTCAAAACGTTGTCCCTGTATCTCTATAGAACAATTCATACACAATCGATTCACTAAAATAACTTCCTGATTAGCTACTTCTATGTTCAGAATTCCCTCTAAGGGCACAGACTCAAGACTTAACTTATTCATGAAGTTCTCAGATATAAAAGATTTGGTGGCTCCGGAATCAACTAAGCGCACACATTTTCAGAATTTACTAGAAACATACCTGTGATTACATCACTATCGTCAATGGCATCTCTTACATTCATGTTGAAAGTTCGTGTTGTCGGCTTGTTGTTAGGAGGTGTTGTGAGTCGAGGCACTGGCTTTTTCTTAGTAGGCTGTCGGCAATCTCGAGACATGTGACCTTTCTTTCCACAGTTGAAATAGGTGACATATTTATCCTTGCAATTTGAAGCATAATGACCTTTCTGTCCATAATTATAACAATTCACGCTGGCTTGATGATAGGGTCCAGGGTGTTTCTTTCCACATGTCCTGCATTCTGGCAGAGGTGGTCTTCCTTGCATCACATTAACTGTCTGTGGAGGTTTGAACCTCTGGTTGCTTCCTCTGATGTCATGATTCCCAACTCTTCTAGTATCAGTGCTTTTATCCTTTCCCTTCACAAAAGATTTCTTCTCGCCCCGATGATCAAACTTCTTCCCAAAGTTGCTTCCACTACTCTGAAATCTCCTCTTCTTTCCGTCCTTATCCTTCGGGTACAACTCGCTCCCACGCATCTTGTTATCTTTTTCAGGTGGTCAACTTCCATTTAATGAAACTTCCCGTATAGTTTGAACTTCCTCAGATTTTCTCTTTTAGCATTTATGTTATCATTATACATGATTCTCTCTTTCCTTTATTCAGGCAGCTTCTTTGCCACATTCTAAAGTCAACCCTTTTATTACCAAATATATTCTCAATTTCACTTTCATTACCATTATAATCATTGAGATATAATTCTTTCTCATTTATCTCTATTACCACTCTCTACACCGACGGGGTGTAGTAGATATCTTTTTAAATAGTGACTTGGTTTAAACCATGCTTGTAATCCTTATAAAAATATCTAGCTACAGTCTCATTGGTATCTTCATGTTAAGACAAATCTAGAGAGTCCAGTTCACTTAGTTTCGAATACTATAACTAATATTTCCTTTTTACTTCAATATTAAGGAACTTGATCCTCGTACGATTGTCTGAATACTTAGCAAGGTATCCCTTAATATTTTAGCTCACAACACTATCATTGTGCCTTAATAATTCTCATTTACCTTTCACTAATACTTTAATTCATTCTTCAATATATGTATAGTAACGATTGTCTTCCTATCATATTCAACATAAACAATCTCAAGAATCTTCTCTATTTCTCTCAACCATGCTCTTGTCTCTTCAAAATCAATGGTCATTGAGTTTCTCAATCATATGATGAATTTCTTCTCGTAGTAGTTTTTGTTTTGTTTTTTTTTAAGAAAAGTAGAGAACAGTTTCAAGGAATCACCCTTAGTTTTGGTTTAAATTATAATTATGTCTAGTTCATGATCTTAAGGTATTCCCACTTGGGTTTCCCTCAGGTCTAGGCTGAGTGGTTATTCAAATATTTCACCTTAACGACATCTCTCTAAAACATTGTACCAACGGACAGGTATGTTTAAATAGGTAAAATTATTGTCATACTCAGGGTTAAACTTTCAAAACCCGACAAGACATGATTTAAGTGTTGGAAGAATCACCAACAAGTTATATGGAGACAATGAAATAGGTGTTAGGTATGTATATATAGAATAAGTCACAATGAGTTCTTGAATGTTTTCACTAAATATGACTCTAAATACCCTTGTCTATACCTTGTGCGTATCATCTCCTATTCAATTCCATATAGTAAATCTTGATGTCATAATTCCATTGAAAATACTAATACTATGTAGTTATCAACCACACTGATACCTGATTAACATTCGTAGCAATACTCAACTTTTAATCTGTTGGGAAAAGGTCGATCCAAACTAATTCATAGTATCTTCGATGAGTTCTAATATGAAAAAGGCTCAAGATCCTATAACAATTCTCATACAATAAATTTCCATACTTCCAAAAGTTACGTCATTCTTTAACTAGTATAGTTAAACTAAAAGATAGGAAAATGTAAATTATTACTCTTCCATCATCTAACACATACCGTAAGTGACCTCGCTTCATTTCTCATTTTGGAAGAATTGGTTTCAACATTTGCTCCTTATTCAACTCGTATTCATAGAACTTCAATACAAAACTACGAGATGCAATGAGTTTTGAAGATCTAAACAGGAGAACTAGCGCGATGGTCTATTTCTGATCAGTACTTAAACCTGATTTGCTGAAATTCCTATTTTCGAAAGAGAAGTTTTTATCACTCCCAAATTCCAGTATACACTCTTGAAATTTCGAATCACTAATCATTTCAGGTTTAATTAGAACTTTGAAAGAAAAAGAATAATTCAAAGCATAATAAGGTGAAGCAATAACATGGGTATGATCAACTCTTGATAGTGAGAATCTTTTGCAAAAGGATTAACTGAGAGATCAATATGGTCATCGAACATTTGTACATTGCATGTCACTAGGATAACTGCCATAGTACCCAAGGTGGCCAGCCTTTAGTACTCTTATGACAAACACTCATGACAAACAATAGCACAACCAGTGGAAGAGTTTTGTCTCGAACTTGGAACACATAGTTGCATCTTTCTTTAAGTCCATCTCTGGTAAAGGTATTGACCACATATCTATAATATGTGGAAGCTCTGTAAGATATCATCCAATCTTAATAATAATGGAAACTTAGGCATCCTATCTTAAATTAATTGAGAACTAGGGGTCCGTTCGGACAAGGTGTAGGAGATCTATCTCTAATTGAGCGGAAATCCTCTGGTCCTAAAGTAGACATATATAAAAGTACAAAGAGTTTCGGTTACAACCAGGTTCTAGTCGACTAGATTTGCGTATAGATATATATATAAGGGTAAAAAGCACTTAGTGCTAAAATCTCAACATCGTATTATTTCTCTAAACTCTCACGTCGTGTTATAATTCTAGGCTCGTACGTTTCCTAAAAATATAACTAATGCTCTGATAACAACGCTGTAACGCCCCCAAATCCGCCCTGTCGGGGGACCCGGGTCGTCACATCAGGTCTCAGCATCCTGCAATACACGTTAGCTCAATAATAATAAAATCTTTATTACAACGGAGCGGAACAGTCCCACTCCACGGATCCAAGATCGGTCTCACACTTTATTACATCTCCGAATAATATCTTGTAAAAGTCTATAAAGGTAGAAAAGCAAAAAGGGTTCCAGCTGGTCATTCTAGTCCTTGTCAGCATAGCTTGGAGCTTTTCCCCTTGCCTCTGGATCCTTGGCTGGACGTCTCACATCTTTCTTTCTTGACAGCTGAACAAATGTTGTAAAGCAAGAGTGAGCAACTATGGTGCTCAGCAAATTCTTTCCTTGCTCGGTATATAATTATAATAAGATTTATCGAAAGAAATACTCTAAATTTAAATGAAAATCGGATATAAAAAATCTGACACTTTGACTCAAGACTCATCTCGAAAATAGATACTCAAAAGACTCATCTCGAAAATAGATACTCAAAAGACTCATTTGGTGAAACTCTGATGACTCAAGATAATTGAATAACTGGTCTTCCATCCTTTCGGTATCTCGGCGGGGCGATCAACTATTCGACTGGGAATACCGTCCTCCAATGACACCGCACTTCGCCCGATCACGGCTACAATATGATATCAACGAATATAATATATAGTATGAGTGCTAGCATCATAGTGGGTGATTATATCAACCCTGGCATCATAGTGCCTAAAATATTCTTGTGTCCATATAAAGGTACACAAGTCTTTCTTTCTCTAAAATGGGCCTCTTTCCCAAAATTGACCAGTAGAATACAGAATTCCCGAACATTTAATGAACTGACACTTTGAGATAACTTCACAGGAAATATTTAATTGATTTGGCGGACTGCCAGTTTTACTCACTGTACCACCAATCCGAACAATGGATTGATGTAAACTCTCAATAACATATTTTAATTGGTTGACACGAACAAAGTGCCAACCTTTGACAAGAAAGGCAACTATCTCGAACAATGAGAATAGTCTTAAAATGAAACATAATGAGTCGTACTGAACAAATAGTACAACTCGAATGATTATAATACTCAAAATTGATGAACGTTAAATAGAATATTTTTCACTTGATCAATGAGTAAAACTCTAACGATTAAAATAGTATACTCACATCGGTTGATTCAGACAATGAACCAACTAAAAGAAAATCAATAAATATTGTTGAATTTGTACAATAAATTCAACTGAAAAGAATAAATTTAACTATCTCGAACGAATGAGATTAGTTTTACTGAATCAAAATAATAGCCGTCTCGAATTAATGAGATCGACCTGATAGCAACGAATTTGCCTCTACGCTTATAGGGAGTATAATTCACAATGAAACTAAATTAACAGTATCATAATATTTAACGAGAAATAATGCTCAAAAAAAATTATTGCATCATAAAAAAGGTAACAGATAATTCTCATATTTGATAGCTCGAAAATAAATATGGAATAAAATAATATGACAGAAATACAAAGTTTCCGAGAGTTAGGGTAGGAATGAACTTGTCTCTGTCTCGATGTTAAACCCTACCGAATAATAAAAAGCGTTACCCGCGAGCGAAAGTCTCAAGTCTCAAAAAGACTTTCTATAATAATTATCAAAACGATTTTAGTAAACCTGTCATCAATAATCAAGTACTTTCGAAAAAATAAAATTTGAAATATTCTCGTAAACTTAAAATCTCCATAAAGCATTATTCGCAAAATAATATATTTGAATGAAGGCACTATTCGCTTTTCCTATTAAATTTTAATAACTCGTCTCTTTATGATTTCGTATGATTCAAAATAAAGTTATACGTGAAAGTCTCATTCTAATTATTAGTAAGAGAATTTGCTCACTAAAAGTTCTCTTATTATTTCTAAATGATTGCTAACAATTAATTATTCAAATTGCTCTTCTAATTTAAATTAGCTCTTATAAATTCTCTACAATTCCCTAATTTAATTAATATTAATCTCCCTTTAATCTCACAACAAAATTATTCAAGAATCCATTTTTATTCACATTAAATCCATAATTATTACTCTCACTTTTTAGAAAAATAAAATTCTATTAGAAATAATCCTAATTTTATTAATCTCACTAACTTCTAATTTCTCTTCCATTTTAATACTCAATCAAATAAATCAAGTAACTTTTCTTTCTTTCAAAACTAATTTAATAATCCTATTTATTTTAAGTGACAAAAATATTCTCTAATTTCTTTTCCCTAATTCAAGTATTCCATTATTATTCTCTTTCTAATATTCCCAATATTTCGAACAAGTCCAAACAACAACCAAAATATTACTCAATTTCCTTTTATTCTTTTTAGAACAAATTTTTTTTAATATACCAATTTCATTATACCCATTTATTTATTAATAAATAACTCAATTTATACATACATACATATACGTATGTATCGAACACCACCAACCACCGCCACTGCTGGCGGTCGCCGGCCGCCTCCCCCATAGCTGTCTCCCTCTCTCTATCTCTCTCTCTCTCGGTCTCAACCTCTCGCTGTCTCTCCCTCCGCTCAAACCTCTCTCCTTCTCTCTCGCACCTCTCTTTCTCTTCTCCCTTGAAATCTCTCTTAATCTCTCCGCCCTCACTCTCTCTTCCTCCCTCATCTCTCTTGAATACTCTCTCTACTAAACCTCTCTCTCACCCTCTCCATCTCCCCCTTCTCTCCGATCTCTCTTCTCTCTATCTCTCACTCCCTTCCCTGTTTTCCTCCCACCACCGCCGGCCATCATCGCCGTCGCGGTGGCGCCCTCTTCCTACATGCAAGCCGAATCCACCCCCTCAATTTAACATTCAACCCCACAAACAATTTTATAACATCAATTGTTCACAATTAAACCCACCACAAAATCTACAATCCTTAAATTATATAAAAATAAAGAAACTAGTTTTGTTTTTGAAGCATAAAACATAAAAACGTATATGATCAAAATATTTATAACCTAATTAAGGATTAATAAAGGCTAAAAATCATACCCTTATGAAAAATCAAGCTTTTAGAATTGATCTCAAAATAATTTTTCTTGAAACCCCTTATAAGTGGGTATCAAATTGAAGGATTTTTAATAAGCTACACTAATATGGAATTGCATGTATGATCAAGATAGGATTTGTGATGTTATAATCTTTTCAAATTTGTGTTTGTGAAGGTTTAGTTTTTCTCTCTCTATAATTGTTTTTCTCTCGGTGAATAGAATGAGGATGATGATCATTTTTGATCAAATTTTCTTTTAATGACCTTTCTGTCCATAATTATAACAATTCACGCTGGCTTGATGATAGGGTCCAGGGTGTTTCTTTCCACATGTCCTGCATTCTGGCAGAGGTGGTCTTCCTTGCATCACATTAACTGTCTATGGAGGTTTGAACCTCTGGTTGCTTCCTCTGATGTGAAGTACACTAAATGCAAAATATTGAGGAAATGCAAGGCTAACTAACAAAGCTGAATGCATAGAAGCCCGAAGGCATAACATTAAAAAGCCTGAACACAGAGTCAAATACATTTACAAAAACCAAAGAACTATAATGAAGATGGTCCAGGACTTTGGTCTTCGCCCTGAGAGTATACTCCAAACGAAGCCCAGGGACATGTTAGAGGCCTATCCCCTTCATCGGGCTGAGACGAAGGTCTAGTACCGAAAGCCTAGCAGGAGGGAAGCCCGATAGGATCCGGCCCATTCAGGAGCAACAGTCTAATCAATTATGGGTTCCTTAGAACGTGGGGACACGTTCACCACTCTCCCCACTCTCCGGGTAACTGCCAACAGCAAGAGAATATACAAGGGTCAGGTTGGAGAGATTAAATTCAAGACATAATTACATATTTCTACTAGCTCTTGTACGTTCATATTACTCAATTTAGAGCCTATTACTGATTATCACGCCGGAGGTCAATCGGGGGGGACAATCCCTCGCATTCTTCTTATACAGGATCAATCCAAGAAACTCAACCGCTCGGCTATCATAAATTTGGTTCCAACAATTTGATTGAAAATAACAAAAAAGCCTGGCATGCTTCATACATACTCAACAATCTCATTAGTCTATCATCCACTCTAACCGTCGGAATGGTCCGAACAAATGCCTAAACCTAAAAGCCTCTGTTCTTCTATCCTTTTCCGCCCAATTACAATCCTCGGTTGTGTTATTTTGATTATATTCGACACATAGAGGTAAAAGGGGAGAATGATGGGTGTTTGATTATATCAATTGTGATTATATATTTAGCTTTGCTCTTCTTTTTCGGTTATCCAATGGTGCCTTATGTTTACCTAATTATGATTATATATATGCCATTGTGGTATGTGTTGTTTTGGTGGTCCTGTATTCTGACTATTGGTTCTCAAGATTGTTTTTAGGTTTTTTTAATATAGAGAATAATACTAATATTTTTCTAGGAAGTAGAAATTTAGAATAAATGTTTGATTACAAGTTGGAGGAAATCTTTTTTAGGAAATAAAAGATGAGGCGATTGTGTCAAGTTTTTTTAAAAAATCATCAGAATTAAGAATAAAATAATGCGACTGTTATTTGATAGTCAGTTTTTGTATGTTGGTAATTAGATCATCTTGCTTACTAGATCGCTACTCACTTTTTATTAGTGGTATTTTTTGTAGATTTGTAACTGAGACACCTTAGATCATCCGCACGTGTATCCAAAGCCTGCATTTATTCACAAATGATGCTTTGTTCAGCGGTCATTCTTATCTTAGTTCAACAAGTTTTAGAAAAAAGCATTGTATGAGTTTGATGTTATTAAGTGACCTCAAACTGTGTAAGACGAAGTATAAAAAGGTGATAACAGAACATAATACTAACGTTAACAAATGGGGTCATCAAGTGTTATTACAGAAGTAGCAAGTTACATAACATAAATGTTTGTGAATATCTATTGTATTATATTAAAAATCTATGTAGATGTCATCAGTATAATCCCACGTACAAAATGAGGTCTGAGTACAAAATGATATTCATTTAATGTCAAGATCTGTTCTTTAAGAAAGTTAAAGAATTCTGAAATGTATTATACTTTTCTATGGGTTTTTAAGAATTTTAGTACTTTGAACAAAAACATCACTTCGTCTTCAAAATCAAATAGGAAGCTAATAAATACAAAAGTAATATAAAAAATAATCTAAAGATTGAGACATAATGTATTATGAGTAAAACGTTAAGAGACGCCAAATAGAATAAGTTTGAATCTAAAAATTTGATCAAGATGCACAAACTAAATGATATGTATATTAATTAATATTTTACCTTTTTATGACTATTTACATATGCATATGGGTTGAGTGTTGACTCATACTATTTGCTACAATCATAGACTCTGTTTGTTGACATCTAATTTATTTCCTATGATAAATTTTTTGTGTCTTACATAGTCTGGAGGTTTTAAAGTTGATCGCCAAGGTACTATCATGCTTTCATTTTCCTCTGCTATTGGTGAACGCAAATACGATTGGGAAAAGAATTAGCAGGTAAATTATTTTGTTGATTACAACTGTAATCTGTTAATTATTGACTTAGTGTTTACTGTCACTTTGTTACTTTACTATTTCTACAAAATGTGTATGTATTGTTGCCCATAATAAATTTTCTGTATATATGTTTAACATATGAAAAGTATTATGTGCAAATACGTTTAGTACAAGCCTAAAAAATTACAAAAGTGTCAAAGCGACATAAAAAGGAAGAGGGGAAGTTCCACTCTTACTTCACCTGGTTGCTCTATACTTGTATAGGTTTTTTAAAAATTTATTTAGCTGGTTGCTTGTAACTTTTGTAGCTCTTTGCTTTGTCGCCTACAGAGGTTGGATCATTGATAAGTTTGGGTCCTGATGACACTTGTTAGTTTTTTCTTGATCCTTCAATGAAGTCAAGGTATGTCCCTAATACATAGGACATCTATTGTTCATACAAATTATGCTTGACTATAAGATTTACTTACCTTAATTATAATTTTAATACAAATTATGCTTGCTTAATTATAAATTTGATAATATTGTTGTGTATTGCAGCAATGCTGGTCAAGTGAGGAAGACGCTACAAGTAAAGCCACATGCAGATGGTACCTGTTATTTTATATCTCTAAGTAAGTGAGGCATCAGTTCACCAATGTCTGATTAAATGATTATATTTAAACATTTCCATCAAATTATTAAACATCAGATTTTCTTTTTCTTTTTTGCTAACTAAAATTCAGACCTTTTCATACAGTTAAATGATCTGGGTGTATGTTTGTTGTGAATCATAAAACAAAAAATTAGTTTGATGACAGGGCACAGTTGAGTTTCGAAGTTTAAACTGGTAGTGCCTTTTAATTCCAGTAGAGGGACTAGATTTGGGGTTCGGGGGAGGGGGTTAGTTGGGGTGGATGTAAAGGGGCTAGATGAGGTGGGGTGTTGTTTAAGGTGGATTTTGTTTATTTTTAGTGTAAATCATGAATTAAAAGTTTAAGCACAAGATCGATATCTGGACCTGCCACAAAAAAATTGAAAAATGAAAAATGCTTCAGTGATGTTAGTCTCATGGTAAAAGTTAACTGTGTGCATTTTTTTGCTTACACTTCAAACCTTCTCAATTTAGACAGTGGAGATGGTTTTTTTGTGTGAAAAAGAAAAAGGAAAAGGTCATCGGTGAATAGCATGATTACTGTTTTGTTTGGTATGCTGACTATGTCGTGAAGATACTACATATTTATGATATTATCTGTTATGTGTCACCTTGCTCGGGTTCCTATATGTGGAGTAGAGAACTTGGATTTGATATTGATAACTCCGAATCTTGATCGGGTACTTCCTCGCTAACTCCTGTCTCCGAAGTGGTGTAGCTGTAGTGGGGTGTCTACAAAACAACACCGGAGGGGGGGTTTGGCCCCGAGGTGCCTCCGGCGTGAGAATAAGAGTTGGCTTTGGAAGATAATAATCAAGTAGAGTATCACAAAGGTAATAAATGTGTGTAGGTGTGTAATAATGGCTAACCCTTAAACCCTATTTACTAGGGGTATTTATAGCCCTAGGCCTAGGGTTTAGGGGTAGGTTACCTTCACCCCCGACCGTTGGATCTGGGGGACAAGCCGCTGAATTCCCGGGATGTAAGACACGTGGCCTTGTCTGGGGTGACCATTGACTGGAATGTGGCCATGTTGTGGTGGGCACGATCTGGCATGTGTCTTCCCTTGTCTTTTAGCGTTGGTCAGCGCCACAAATAGGAGTGTCAGCTGAGGGGGGTGCCACGTATACTGAGTGCCACAAGTCGGGGGGTCCCCTAGTCCGGGGTGGGGACCATGCCACGTCGTGGTGGCCCCGGGGCCGGGGTCCACCACTCTGGGCTGGTCCATTCTTATTCTCATGAGATGATTTGCTTATTGTTTTGGGCTCCTTGTTGGGCCTTGGCTGTTTATGGCCTATCATTTGCCCCCCACTCCCTTATGCGGATTCTCCGGATGGGGGAGTAGTAAGAAGTGCTCTTGCCTTGGAGAGTGAACTTTCTGGATTCTCTAGAGTGCTGGACATATGTCCTCGGGGCCGGAGGTTTTTGTAGTTGTTCTGAGAGTCCGTGTCTTCTTTGGGGGAGAAACTTTTGCCTTGGTTGCCCCCAGTTCCGGGGTGTGCACTGAAGTACGCATGTCCGGGGCTAGTGGTTGCTTTTGTTGCTTTGGCTGCCCCCAGGCCCGGGGTTTGTACTGAGGTGTGCATCCCGGGGCTCCGTCTTGCGTAGATGTGCGGAAATATACGTATATGAATACGTATAATGTTGCATATATGCATTTTTGGATTTCTTCTTTTCTTTTCTCTCTCTTTCTTTTCTCTTTTTTTTTTGTTTTTTGAAAGATAATAGCTGTCACCCACTATCTCCGGATTTTGGAGATAGTGGGCCGATTTTTGGGCCGCCACGTGTTCGTGGCGTTTGGGGTTCAAGATTTTGCCTATAAATAGTGGCCGCCTCCTTCATTCTCTCTTTTACGAGTTCTTCATTTGCTGCCATTACTCTGCTTTTCTGAGATCTAGCGCTCCGGGCTAAAGGTTCTTTCTTTCGATTCAAGTGTTCTTTGTTCCCTGCTCTCCAGATTCCTTCGTAAGTCTTCTTACCCCGGTTTTGTGATTCCTTTGCCTTGCTCGTTAATATTTTCTTGCTCGTACTTCTTTGCCTTGCTTTGCGTTTTGGGTAGATATACTGACTTAGGTCTTTATTTTTGTTGGGTAGCCCGGGGTTGTAGACTTGTATGGTTAGGAGGCGTGTAACTGCTAACCGTGTGTTGGTTCCCCTCTCCGAACCCAGTAGTTCTTGTGGTTGTAGCTCGTCTGATAGTAGTATTGAATTGATAGATTTAGACTGGGGTATAATGGGTAAAAAGAAGAGTAGTTTGCCTGTGCTCACAAATATAGCCACCAAGGATATGGGTCCGGGGTTTAGCCTTAGTGAACCAGATGGTAGCTGGAGTCAATCGAATTTTTATTTTGTAAGAAAGGATCCGTGGATGCCCCCAGCCTATTTCTACAGGGATCTTAGTGTAGAGTTTTCTGAGAATCCAGACGTGGCGGATATGATGAAGTATGATAAATCGTTCTTGGATTCGAAGTTTGGGGATTTGCCGGGCTCCGGGATGGATGTTGGGCCCTTCAGATCTCAGTATTTAGAAAATCCGGTGGACTGGGATCCCATATTCCGGGCTACCTTCCATTTGGATGAAGATGTTAAGTGGAGGTGGCCTGAGCCCGGGGAGAAGATTTACGACCGGCCGGAGGGTGGCTGGGTCGGGGTGTGGCTGGAGCACCTTAGGTCGGGGTATGGGCCTAGGTGTCACCAGTTTGTAAAATCTTTATGTCTGTTTGAGTATGGAATCTCTATAACCCAGATGACCCCAAACGTTGTGAAGTGGATCTTCTATTTCCTGGGTTGCTGTGAAAAGGCCGGGGTGCTTCCTACTTTCAAACTTTTCCATCACTTGTTCCAGCTGGTCCGGTCCAACAACAAACCCATGTTTGAGTTTAGGTTCCGGGGTAAGGCTTGTGGTTATCCGTCCGGGGCCTCCAAACCTCTGGGTATGCTGCCCTCGCTGAAAGGTTGGAATGGAGAGTTCATCTTTCTCCAGGGTGTGGATATCCGGTTCATGCCCACCATCAAGGAAAATCCTCTGGCGATGCACTTCGAGGTTTTTGACCTTCAGGATGCGGCTCTGGACCGGGTAAATGCCTTTTGCCGGGGTCTTGGGAGGCAAGTGACCCGGGATGACCTTATGAGCCACAAGTATCGCTTTGAAATAGGATGTAAGTTCGGGGTCTATTTGTGTTGACATAGATATATATTATTTTTTTTTTTTGTTTTCTCGTTTTCTGATATTCCTTTTGCCCGGGCTCATGTTCTTTGTTTCTTCTTTGCAGGTCTTCCAGGCTATAACCCGGACTTTGAAATGTTTGTGGAAATGAGCAAGGCAACTAAGGCCCTTGGTGCTGCCCTCCGGGGCATTGGTCATGTTCGTGACAACACCAAGGCCCCCGGGGAGGCTAGTGGTTCACGGGCCAACCAAGAGGCCGGCTCGGAGACCCGGGACCCTGAGGTTCAGGAGGTGATTCCGGAAGCAAATAGGGATACCGGGCTGGTGCCGAGGAAGAGGCCCAGGGTTTCTGGGATCCAGGCTGAGAAGTTCGGAACAATGCTCTCCGACTGTGAGGTGGTGCAGGATCCTGGGGCTGATGGGAGCTCGAAGAGGGCCAACTTCGGGCCCCATGAGTCCGCGCCTGTCTCTCCGGAGGAGCGGAATTTTATAGGCTTCTTGGCCGATCTCCCTAGCAAGCAGGAGTGGGAGGATATGGGTAAGGCTCCGGCCGTCTCCCAGTTCCAAGATATGATGGCAGTTTATGGCCAGGTATATTCTTCACCGGGCTCTTTTTATGTTGTATGTTTTTTTTTTTTTTTTTAATTTTGTTCTCATATATGCTCTTGTATTGGGCAGCTCGGGGTCAGGATGGCCGGAGCTGCGGCCACTGCATTTCGGGAGCTGGAGACTATTAAAGAGGCCCGGGATGTCCTAGGCTCGGTTACTGAAAAGAGAAAGGAGATGGAGAAAGAGGCGGAGGCAGCCCGGGCTGAGCTCCTTGAGCTGCGGGAAATCGTTAAGAATGAATCGAAGAAATTCAAGGAGACCGCCAAGGCCCTTGAAGATGAGAGAGATTCGGCTAAGGCCAAGGCGAAGGAGTACAAAGATGAGGTGAAGAGGCTCCGGGATGAGCTGAAGGCGAAGAAGCCCGAAGAGCAGGTGATTGCCGAGTTCCGGAAGTCAGATGCTTATGATGATGATTTGGCAGCTGTGGCTTCCAAAAAGATCCATCGTTGCTGGGTCATCTCTGAAAAGATGTTAAAGACTGCTCCTGAGACCGCTACCTGGGACAACTTCATCACGGAGTACCTTGCTGCCGAGGATGCCTTGGCCCGGGGTGAAGGCGAGCCTAAAGCTTTCGGTGCTCCTGATTCCTCTCCTCCTCCTGAAGCTTGATTCATCTTATTGGCTGCGTCCATAACTCGGGCTATGCCCTTGTAATCTTTTAATCTGTTGACCAATTTGCTGTCTAACTCTGAATTTGTTGTATAACTCTGAATTTTCCTTTTGGCTGCGTCCATAACTGCCGGGTGTTTCGGGCTGTTGGTCAGCCCGGCCCGTTTCGTTTATGTATTTTTGGGTTTGTCTGTTTATAATTTGTAATGCCCCCCACTCTTTAATTCGGGTGCCCCGGGTTGAGGAATGGTGGTTTGTCCCCGAGCTTTGGCCTACTTGGAAAGGATGAAAACTTTTCCAAGTAGGAGTTGGATGCGCGTGGCTTTCCGGGCCGAAGCGTTGCTAAGGTCCCGGGCTTTGGCCTACTTGGAAAGGATGAAAACTTTTCCAAGTAGGAGTTGGATGCCTATGGCTTCCCGGGCCGAAGTGTTGCTAAGGTCCCGGGCTTTGGCCTACTTGGAAAGGATGAAAACTTTTCCAAGTAGGAGTTGGATGCCTATGGCTTCCCGGGCCGAAGCGTTGCTAAGGTCCCGGGCTTTGGCCTACTTGGAAAGGATGAAGACTTTTCCAAGTAGGAGTTGGATGCCTATGGCTTCCCGGGCCGAAGCGTTGCTAAGGTCCCGGGCTTTGGCCTACTTGGAAAGGATGAAAACTTTTCCAAGTAGGAGTTGGATGCCTATGGCTCCCTGAGCCGAAGCGTTGCTAAGGTCCCGGGCTTTGGCCTACTTGGAAAGGATGAAAACTTTTCCAAGTAGGAGTTGGATGCCTATGGCTTCCTGGGCCGAAGCGTTGCTAAGGTCCCGGGCTTTGGCCTACTTGGAAAGGATGAAAACTTTTCCAAGTAGGAGTTGGATGCCTCTGGCTTCCCGGGCCGAAGCGTTGCTAAGGTCCCGGGCTTTGGCCTACTTGGAAAGAATGAAAACTTTTCCAAGTAGGAGTTGGATGCCTCTGGCTTCCCGGGCCGAAGCGTTGCTAAGGTCCCGGGCTTTGGCCTACTTGGAAAGGATGAAAACTTTTCCAAGTAGGAGTTGGATGCCTCTGGCTTCCCGGGCCGAAGCGTTGCTAAGGTCCCGGGCTTTGGCCTACTTGGAAAGGATGAAAACTTTTCCAAGTAGGAGTTGGATGATAACTGTAAGATTGAAGTGCCAGGTAAGAACTAGAACTATTTTTCATTGATAACAAAACGATTCATGATTTCCAAGTATAATTCCCAAACAATGCCCATATTGGGCTAAAGCTATTTTCTTTTACTGGTAGTACTTTCTTAGTCTGAGGCCGTGCCAGGTGTTGGGGACTTCAGTGTTGTCCATGTGACTGAGCTTGTAGGTTCCGGGGCGAAGTACTTCTTTAACCCTGTAGGGACCTTCCCACTTAGGCATAAGCTTTCCTGTGTTAGTGGGGTCTGAAGCTTCGGTATCCCGGAGTACTAGGTCCCCGATTTGGAAGTTTTTGACCCTTGACTTCTTCCCGAAGTATTCTCTTGTTTTCTCTTTATACTTCTCCATTCTTTGTACTGCTTTGTCCCGGACCTCATCAACTAGTTCCAGATTAACTCGTAGCCCATCTTCATTCGCATCTTCATCAAAGTTAATTGCTCTGTGGGAATGAGAACCCACTTCAACTGGCAGCATTGCCTCAGTTCCATATGCTAGCTTGAATGGGGTTTCCCCTGTTCCGGACCTCGGGCTAGTTCTGCAAGCCCATAGTACATGTGGTAGCTCTTCGGGCCATTTGTTCTTGCTTTCCTTCAGCCTCTTCTCGATTCCCCTTAGCAAAATTCTGTTTGTCACTTCCACTTGCCCATTTCCCTGGGGATAGGCTACTGAGGATTTCTTGTGTTTGATTCCCCTTTCCTTCAAGTAATTTTCAAAATCTGAACCGACAAACTGGGGACCATTATCTGAGACCAGGACCCTGGGTAGGCCGAACCGCATTAATATGTTGTCCATGAACTTGATGCAATCTTGTTAATTTATTGTCCTCATTGCCTTTGCTTCGGCCCACTTAGTCATGTAATCGATCGCTACAAGGAGGTACCTCAGATCACCCTTGGCCCGGGGGAAAGGGCCTACTATATCGATGCCCCATACAGCAAAGGGGATAGGTGATAGAACTGAAGATGGCAGGACCGGCTTTGCCTTGGTATATTGCTGAACAGTTGGCAGTTTTTACACTTCTTAACGAATTCTACTGCATCTGAGTGGATTGTTGGCCAGTAGTAACCTTGCCTTATGATTTTGTATGCAAGGGCCTTTGCGGACATGTGGTCCCCACAAATCCCTTCATGTACTTCCTGTAAACAGTAACTGGCTTCTTCCGGGCCTACACACTTCAGTATTAGAGATGAGAAGGTTCGGCGATAGAGTTGGTTGTCTTGTATGAAGTATTTTGAAGCCTTGTTTTTCAACCTTCTGGCCTCATTCTTATCTTCGGGCAATTCTCCTTTTTCCAAATAGAGGATGAAAGGGGTCATCCAGTTCGGGGTACCATCTATCTCCATTACCAAATCTTGGTCGATGGCTGGGGTTCCCAATTCTTCAAAGTAGACCGAGCTGCCTAGTTCGGCTGAGTTCTGGACTAGTTTGGATAGCTCATCAGCTTCGGAGTTTTCTTCTCTGTTGACCTGGTTGATTCGGTACTCCGGAATGGTGGCTAAGTAGCTTTTGACAAGTGCTTGGTATTGGGCTAGTTTTTGATCTTTGGCTATGTATTCGCCTTTGGTTTGCCGCACCACGATTTGTGAGTCACTATAAATATCCAGGTTGTTGATTTTCAGAGTTCGTGCTAACCTTAGCCCGGCTAGGAGAGCTTCATATTCGGCTTGGTTGTTGGTTGCTGGGAAGTTGAATGTTATGGCTTGTTTGATTTGGAAGTCTTCTGGGCTTTTCATGATTATTCCTGCCCCGGACCTGTCAGCTGTTGAGGATCCATCCACATGGAGAGTCCATGATCCCGGGGCTCGGTTCTAGTTTGCCACATTATCAGCTACTATGGTAGCTTGCTGCGGTTCTGGGAAGGAGCATTCTACTATGAAATCTGCCAGAGCTTGTGCCTTGATGGCTGTCCGGGGTATGAATGTCAAGTGGAATTGGCTTAGCTCAATTGCCCAATTTATCAACCTTCCAGATGCGTCCGGCTTATGGATTATTCGTCTTAGTGGCTGATCTGTTACAACCTTGATTTCTCAGCCTTGGAAGTAGTGCCTGAGCTTCCTTGAGGCCGTGACTAAGGCAAAGGCAAACTTCTCCAGATTGGGGTATCTTGTTTCTGCATCTTTTAGGACTTGGCTGAAGTAGTATACGACCATTGGTTTCCCTCGACTTCTCGGACTAGGGCCGCGGCCACAGCCAGGGGCCCGGCGGAGAGGTATAGATGTAGGGGTTCCCCGGGTTCCGGCTTCGTTAAGAGGGGTGGTGATGATAGATATTGCTTGATAGTGTCAAGAGCTTGCTGGCATTCAGGGCTCCAAGTGATTTCTTTCTTGTTGCTGGCCCCCTTGAGCAAATTGAAGAAGGGTAAGCACTTTTCTGCCAACTTGGATATGAATCTTCTTAGGGCTGCCAATGATCCGGCTAGCTTCTGAATGTCTTTCTGGGTTCGGGGTGGTTGCATGTCCAAGATGGCCCTTATCTTCTCCGGATTAGCCTCAATCCCTCTTTGGCTGATCATGAAGCCTAGGAATTTTCCCGCTGCTACTCCGAAGGTGCATTTCTCCGGATTTAGCTTCATCTCATTTTTTCTGAGGTTTTCAAAACATTCACGTAGGTCGGGGACATGTTCCTTGACGGTTTTAGACTTGGCAATGATGTCATCGACATAGGACTCCAGATTCTGGCCAATTTGGTCCTTGAAGACCTCAACCATGGCTCTTTGGTATGTAGCCCCGGCATTCCGGAGTCCAAAGGGCATGAACTTATAAGCGTAGACAGCTCTGTGAGTGATAAATGCGGTTTTGGCTATATCTGCGGGGTTCATCTTGATTTGGTTGTACCCGGAGAAGGCGTCCATAAAGCTAAGCATCACATGTCCGGCGGTGGCGTCGATGAGCTGGTCTATACTTGGCAGTGGATATGGATCTTTGGGGCAGGCTTCATTTAGGTCCGTGTTATCGACACACATCCTCCATTTTCCACTAGGTTTTTTGACTAGGACCACGTTGGCTAGCCACTCCGGGTACTTGACCTCGCAGATAATATCTGCTTTGAGTAGTTTGTCCACTTCCTCGTCTATAGCTTTTTGCCTCTCCGGGGCGACGTTCCTTCTTTTCTGTTTCACAGGCTTTCTCCTAGGATCAACATCCAGGCTATGCATGGCAAGGGATTCCCGGAGCCCGGGCATGTCAGATGGGCTCCAAGCAAAAACATCAGCATATTCCCGGAGTAGTTGGATTAATTCTTGCTTGAAGGCAGTTTCTAGACCGGTTCCGATCTTGACTTTTCTTTCTGAGTTTCCCGGAATGAGCTCGATTGTCTCAATTTCTACGGCGGGCTCTAGCTTGGCTTGATCCTTCACCAGGGATGACTTCTGGACCCGGGCATTGGAGTTTGAGGCTAAGTATTCCCGGGCCTCGGAGGTACCTGGTTCCTGGTTCGGGGCCCTTGTTGTTTCAATGTTTTGTACCTCCTTTCCGGGGTTCTTGTAGGTTGAGGCTCTGTGTTTCTTTCTGCTTAAATTCTTCTGGTAAGAGGAGGCTTTCCTCTTATTCTCTAGGTCTGTCTCGGCCATGACCAGGGCTTGGCCATAACATCGGCTGGCTGTTTCAGTATCGCCCTTTACCTTTCCAACCCCGGAGGCCGTGGGAAATTTTAACTTAAGGTGTGGGGTTGAGGTTATGGCTCGGAGTTTGGTCAAGGCTGGGCGCCCCAGGATCACATTGTAGGAGGAAGGAATATTGATCACGTAGAATTTGACAATATGGATAATTTGCTTCGGGGCGGTGCCGAATTTGACAGGCAAGTACAGGGTTCCTTGGATGGGGACCAGGTTATGGCCGAAGCCGTATAGCGGGTCTTCCCTGCACTCGTTCATTCTGACATTTCCGAGCTGCATTCTGTCCATGGTGTGTTTGAATAATACGTTGACAGAGGAGCCATTGTCAACGAGGATTCTCTTTACATCATTTTCAGCAATGTCTAGGGTCACCACTAGGGCTTTATTGTGGTTAGGATCCACTCCTTCAAAATCAGCATTACTGAAAGATATGATCTGTTCTGGGGCCGAGTCTATCATCATTACCTCATCTCCGGAGCCCGGACTTGCCGGAGGGGAATTGGATCCTCCCAATACCACGTGCACCACATTCTTGGTCTTCTGAGCCCCGGGTCCTTCTCCCCTTTCCGTGGTTCTCCGAGCTAGGTACTGGCCCATGTTTCCTTTCTTGACCTGGTCTTCGATAAAGAACTTAAGGGAGACACAACTTTCTGTCTCGTGGCCATGAGTTGCATGATAGTCG
This sequence comes from Kitagawia praeruptora, assembly GCA_037693485.1. Taxonomy (NCBI): domain Eukaryota; kingdom Viridiplantae; phylum Streptophyta; class Magnoliopsida; order Apiales; family Apiaceae; genus Kitagawia; species Kitagawia praeruptora. The sequence continues at coordinate 98,146,182 of CM075352.1, read as the reverse complement.
CAGTGTTTGTTCCGGGGCCTGTTCTCCGGGGATGACACCAAGGGTTTAGGAGGATAAAATAATGGTTTGTTCCGGACTTCTTTTAGTATATCAGCTCGTGGCCGGTTCAGAGGTGTCCAGTCTGGTTCCGGCCTCGGCTCGGCTCTCCCCGGTCTCGGGGGCTTGGCTTCGGATTTGGCCCTGGAGGAGTGGTCTTTGTCCGGGACTGTCAGTTGGTGACTTGGGATATAGTTGTATTGCTTGTTGGGTTTAAACTTCTTGTCTGGGTTGTGGTCATTTCTAGAGCGATCATCTTTACTTCTTCCCGAGGAGGTGCCCTGCCGGGTCATCCTCATTGCTTGTAGGATGTCAGTTTCTTTGATGAACTTGGCAGCCATAGAATAGGCTGTAGCCAGGCTCTGGGGCTCCTTGTTTACCAATTCAATTACATAGCGTTCGCTACGCTCCGGGTCTAGGTTCTTCCGGAAGATGCTCAAGGCTTCCCTTTCATCCAGATTCGTGACTTGGTTTATGGCTTCTTGGAACCGTTTCATGAAGGCTGAAAGTGTTTCGTTGTCATGTTGCCTAATTGTTTCAAGGTGGCACATGTGATATTCCGGGGTTTTGTTTGCTCGGAACCTCCAGAGGAAAGCTTCCCTGAACTCCTTCCAGCTATGTATGCTCTGGGAAGGGATCCGGCTGAACCATCTCTGAGCTGCTCCTTTTAGTGTGGAGGCAAAGAACCTGCACTTGGTTAGGTCGTTATAGAAGTATATCAGGGCTATTTGCTCAAAGTAGTTGAGGTGTTCTTCCGGGTCTTCCAACCCATTAAAGGAGTCAAAGTTGTAGTGCTTGAGGTTCTTTTGCCGGGGCATGGCTTCAAGAGAGCGGCTGAAAGGGGTGAGTGTGTCTTGGATCTCAAACCCGGAGTCATTGTTGACTTTCCTCTGTAGCTCCTGGATCATTTGAACCAGGTTTTTGGGATGTTCTTCATCATCTGAGATAATCTCCGGGCTTCTTTTGGATTTGGATTTCCTCATTCTTTCCTCCTCTTCTTGGAGCCTTCTTTGGATTCTGTGCTCCAACTTAGCTTGTTCCTCTTGTCTTATTTTTTCCCGGAGTCTTTCTATCCGTTTTAGCTCGTCAGCCTCATCATCTCTGACCTTACTCCGGGTTGGATGGTCCCTTTCGTTTCTTTAGTCTTGATTCCCGAGGCGAGCAAAGACCGAGGCTCGCGAGTTGTGGGAGTTGGCTGACCCCTCGGAGTTTCCCGCCTGGTCGGGTTCAGGTTCCGGATGGGGGCGATTTCGATAAGCTCGGATTGCTTCGGCAAGTTCCTCCGGGGTTAAATTCTCCATTTGGGCTGAGTCAAGGGGTACGTCGGTATATTTGTATCGGTTTACTTCAACCGTAATCCGAGCATCATTCGGACCGATCCCGAGCCTCTCCTGGACCGGGACCTGGTTTTGCGGGATCTGCTCCGGGATCGGAGCCATGGGCTCTTCCCTCGTGGTGCTGTTTGCTGGGCGTTAGGTGGATTTGCTTGGTCGAGGCATGGTTTGCGGTTTTAGGTAGTTCGGGTTGTTTCAGTTTGGCTGTTGGTTCGGGGTTCTGGAGTCCGAATCTTGATCGGGTACTTCCTCGCCAACTCCTGTCTCGGAAGTGGTGTAGCTGTAGTGGGGTGTCTGCAAAACAACACCGGAGGGGGGGTTTGGCCCCGAGGTGCCTTCGGCGTGAGAATAAGAGTTGGCTTTGGAAGATAATAATCAAGTAGAGTATCACAAAGGTAATAAATGTGTGTAGGTGTGTAATAATGGCTAACCCTTAAACCCTATTTACTAGGGGTATTTATAGCCCTAGGCCTAGGGTTTAGGGGTAGGTTACCTTCACCCCCGACCGTTGGATCTGGGGGACAAGCCGCTGAATTCCCGGGATGTAAGACACGTGGCCTTGTCTGGGGTGACCATTGACTGGAATGTGGCCATGTTGTGGTGGGCACGATCTGGCATGTGTCTTCCCTTGTCTTTTAGCGTTGGTCAGCGCCACAAATAGGAGTGTCAGCTGAGGGGGTGCCACGTATACTGAGTGCCACAAGTCGGGGGGTCCCCTAGTCCGGGGTGGGGACCATGCCACGTCATGGTGGCCCCGGGGCCGGGGTCCACCACTCTGGGCTGGGCCATTCTTATTCTCATGAGATGATTTGCTTATTGTTTTGGGCTCCTTGTTGGGCCTTGGCTGTTTATGGCCTATCAGATATTACTATATGCAAGTGCATATTAGGCTACCTGTTGCTTATATACTTGTACTATTGTACATAATTGCTTATACTGCCCTCTCGGAATGGTCTAGCAGGTGTTTTGAATAATATTCTGAAAATCAGTGAGCGGTTCACAATTCCTGTTACAAGAGCTGAGTTTGTAGTGATGCATACAGATTTCAGTGTATGGATTGCCAACTTTTGCTCTGCACACTTATTTTATTAAGATTGAATGGAGTTCTGGTTGTTTTTTATTAAAAATTATGATGACTCCACTTGTTGGTAAGCTGAATGTGGTATTGCTGCATCTATCGACTTCAGTTTAGTGTTTTTTTTGCTGATTCTTCTTTTATGTTGTAACACTCATAGAAGAGCACGTGTCGCGTACTGATTTTTTTATCTTAAGAATGTCTTAGGATCATAAATGACACAAATGCATTAGTATATTCATCATTTCATCTATATAGGATTTCGTTGTTAGTTCATTAAAGTAGGGGTTAACAATAGTGAAGACTATCATATTTATCCAAAACTGGATGTCTGGATGCATGATAGATTCTAGACCAGTAGACTAGACAATGACTTATTTTAATCAGCAGCGCGGTGATTTCTTGAAGGTACCTCTTATGATGTTATATCGTGTACGATACTAAGAAAGTAGTATGTTAGTTTATCTTCTTAGTTTTTTGGGCTAAGTATGTCAGTTTATCTTTCTTTAGCTAAACTTTAGGAGCTAGCCAGCTATGCACACAGTAACTATATGGCTCTCATTATTTGTGCAGTTGTGCTCTAGTACTCCACCCTTATTCTAAATACTTAACAACAAATGATTCTGTGTCTCCCATTACAAAAAGCACCTATACCTGATAGACCTCAAATTATCGTCCAACAAATTCTGGACAATGATTGGTTTAGACATATTCATGATATTATTATTATTTTCTTAGTAAGGACCCTCTGCTACTCTTGAGTACTCAACTAAAATTATTCTGGAATTCGTTTTACAAATAAATAATAACTCATTATAAAAATTATGATGTGGACCTAAACCACCAATCAGCACCTCAAAATATATATTATTATGTGTTTATGAAAGAAAAGGTATCTGATAAACAAGTCATTTAAGGATATTTTTTGTCATATACTACCTTATTTATCGATTTTTTGTGACGATTTTTTGGGCCATTCGGCATTTAAAAATCGGCATCTGGATTAACAGTCTTCATAAGTGATTCTTTTTATAGGCGCCTGCAATTTTTAAAACAAATCAATGTTCCGAAACTTTTGGAAGCTAATCAGTGTTTGTAACAGGAACCTCCTGTGTAGTTGCTGCATTGAACCGCAATACACCTACAAGCTCATCGCAAGGTAGCAATTGGTGCTTAGCTTTTTCGGCCATCATGTTTAGTTCTGCTAGCCATAAGTCCCTTGCATATGTGGTTTACATTTTATAATAGTTACACATTTTATAGTGCCTGCTTGCAGTGATAGCCGGCGTTTTACATGATCACACCCATGTCTATCTTTAACATCATTGTTTAATTTTGCAGGAAATACCTCTGCTCGAGCCTCCAAAACAGTTCTTACATCAGAGCCCAATCCAACTATAAGATCAGCACAAGGTACCAATTGTTGCTCAAGTAATTCAAACCTTATATTCTTTTTTTCCGCCAACATCTTACCGCCTTGCGCTCCTTAGGGGTTAGGGAATTTACATACTGGCATTCATTCATCTAGGCATCCAGGATTTGAGCATTTCTATGTAACAATGTGCCAGGATGAAAACCTAGATAACCAGGATATTTTTCATTGGCATACACTTTTTGAGGTTTTAGAATTCAAAGAAAAGTTCCATACATAATCTTAAAATGTCGATACCATGCGTGGCATGGTCATAAATCTCTGTATAGTTTTTATTATTCATACACATACATTGGTTATTTTCTGCCATAGTTATTTGTTTGCTTTTCTATGCCTATTTAGCTGGATCAAAATTTTACTATTTTTTATGATCACCCTTGCCACTTATCATATTTATATTCGAAGCAGTCGATCGATCGTTCCATGATATTCGTTTCAAGGTCAATCCTCAAGCACGATCCTTGCCATTCGGTGGCATCACCATTCTACTTGGTGGTGATTTTCGGCAGACTTTACCCGTGGTTCCAAAGAAAGCGAGGGAGGAAATTGTGGCAGAGAGTATTACAAAATCTCCATTATGAAAGTCGTGCAAGGTTTTCACTCTGCTTGAAAATATGAGGAATGAAAGAAATGTGCCTCAAATTACGATTGATGGCAGAACTGTCACTTTCAGAGATTGGATTTTGGCTTTAGGTGATGGTACCGAGCCATCTTTTGTCATAGGTGATGACCCTAATCCTTCATGGATCCAAATACCTGATGAGGTACACAGCTAGAAATATTTTCCAGCACTTAATTTGGCTAGAAATATTCTACAACACTTAATTTCGTCATTATTTGTTGCCACTGATCATACGTATACAGATAGATTAACAACGTGTTTAATTGTTCAGTGGCCAAAATTTCATTTAAGTAGAATGGCCTGATATGAGAAACGTGATGTATTTCATCATCAATCCTCACACCCATATTTGTTGTAAAAAAATTCCTCACCACTGCAATATTAGGACAAGCTAATAAAAGATCCTTTTAAATACTTAAATGCATGTGAACTTGAGTATTATAATCTCATAAAACTTACAATCCAAAATATTGTTCTCTGCCGGAGGGTATTATCAGGCTTTATATGTTGGAAAATGGAAAGGTTGTAATAAAAAAATTACAATGACTTCATTCCACAATGTTCTTGCATATTTACATGTACCTATTATGCCCGATAGAGCATAGAAATAAGTGGTTGCCTTCCACGTGATGTGTAGTCATGTAAAGCACAAATGTGATGCACTCGATGCAATAATAAATAGAACTTATGGAGAACTAGAACGAAAGCATGAAGATATAGAATATCTACGGGATAGAGCTATATTAACACCTCACAACAAATTTATGGAATCTGTTAACAACCAAGTCCTAAAGAGGTTGTCGGGGGAATTCAGGGTGTACAAGAGCTGTGGCGGTATTTGCAAAGCCTCTTTGACCAGTGCAGCTGATGAGGCATTGTATCCTTTAGAGTATCCAAACTCCTTCAAATTTAGTGGAAATTTAGTGGTGTGGAATAAAATAATGAGATCCAAATCAAGGTAGGTGCACCAATAATGCCCATTCGCAATCTGAATCCAAAGAAAGGGCTGTGTAATGGAACTCGGCTCATAGTAACGCGATGCTACCCCTTCCTCACTTGGGCCTTGATTATAATAAGCAACAAAATTAGTGATACAACTTACATTCCACGAATTAATATGTCCCGAGCTGATAAGCATTCCCTTTCCTTCTAAAAAGAAAGAAATTTCCAGTGGTTGTTTCATATGCGATGACTATAAACAAGAGCCAGGGCCAGATAGTCAAGAATGTAGGACTCTATTTGCCTAAACCTGTTTTTAGCCATAACCACTTTTATGTAGCCGTATCCAGAGTCACTTCCCCAAATGGTTTGAAAATTGCTTGTGTTGATGAGGATGAGCTTTTGTTGGTTACACTAGAAACATTATGTTCCACGAAATTTTTGACAACATAATGTAAACGCAACTTGGATGGGAGTGCTTTGTCTTTAACAAAAAATTCTTTCATGATTTCTACTTGTATGCGGTTTCACTATTTCGCCTTTTAACTCTGTTCTATTTATTAGTACTACGAAAACAGAGTTTATTCTGTATTATACTTTGTAATGTTTAATTGTACTTAACTAGGTACAATAATCCTAGGGTACAGATGTTTTATCAATTCTGCAGTATTCCAAAGGTATTGGTATATATATCTCTTTATTGCATAAGATCTTCTTATATGTTTTAAGTGAATGAGCTATACCGCTCATCTGATTTTTAAGGCTGAAAAATTATTGGGGAGACTCTGGTTGTGACATTGTTAGTGTAGGTGCCCTAGAGGCAATACATTGTTTCTTGAATAAACCTTATGTCATTTGATTATTAAATAAATGTATTTATTATGACTTTAATTACTGCGATATATTTGTTAGCATAATAAATGTCCTTAGAATAATGATACACATTATATAGTTTAAGTATATAACTTGAATTTGAGATTATATAATATATCATATTCTTAAAGGTCCCTAGTCGAGTATTATTATATAGGACAATAATAAAACATAAATAGACTAGTATGTTTTTGACTGATAACCACATCTCATTGGTTATAAGTATGGAGATACTAAAGTCAGTACATAGGTACATGTAGGGGTACATGGTACTGGACAGACCCACCGTGAGATTCTTCATGTTAATTAAGTCATAAGAAAGACTCACAGTGATAATGGTGTAATGATCCTTTGACTTGAGATCATTATATTTCTATACGAGGATAATATACTTTGACTACATTAAAAGTTACCTTTGACCGGGTAATGATAAAAGTGGACATCGGGTATATTGTGAGTCGTATGAGAAATATGAATGATAGATAAAGGATTTAACCCTCCTAGGATTATGAGAGATATTATTGGCCTCTTGATTGAGTGAGACTATAAAATGCATGGCCATGCTCAAATAATGATTTGTCTTAATAGTCTACTCATGTATCAAGTAAACCCGGATTAAATTATGAAGAGGATGACTAAACACATGCCTCGAGTTTAATCTATAATATTTGGTTAAAGGGATTATATTACACGGGAACATTAATCACAAAAGGTTTATCGAATCACGATTTAATTATTATTTAATTGGGTAGCAATGATGTATTACTAGATACCACTCATTGTTTATAATTTTATTGGAGAATAAAATTATTGCCAAAATAAATAATAACCTACAGGGTCACACACATGGAACATTTCAAAGGAAGAATTAATTTAAATTATGAATTTAAATTAATTAATGATAAGTTGGATTTTATTATATTAATTAAGTGGGACTTAATTAAGCTATAATAAAATACAAAGATATATGAGATATGATTTTAATAATTAAGTTTGACTTAATTATTATTTATTTGAATAATAGAATTAGATTTTATTATACATGGGTTAGGTTTTGGCTTGGGCCTTTTGCCTTATACTATCATATATATACATGATGATAGTAAAGCAAAAAGGGATGATTTTTTGTACGACAAAAAACTATACCACAGCCGAAAACAACTTAACCCTAAAAAATCTAGATCTCATATTTTCATTGGAGGCTAGTACCTCCCTTCCATTCAAGAATCGTTCTTGGAGTGTTCGTGTGGATACCGTAGAGGAGGCTTTGAAGAGGAGCGCTCAGTATTCGTGGGAGGCTTGCATCTCCATCATTGTTAAGATTGTAAAGCTTCAAAAGGTAAACATTCTATCTACCATGATTATCTAGAATTAAACATGGATCCCGGGCTTGGAATTCGATTTAATTTTATTGTTTCCGTTGCGTTTTGATGCTCGAATTCCAACAATGGCATCAGAGCTACATGTTTAATGGATAATCTGGTCAATACATGATGTATACGATCTGTTTTATGGATTAAAAGTTCTTAATTTTTTCTCTCCCGAAGAACCCTAGCGTACTACGTGTATACACGATCTGCATGCTGCGTTTTCTACTGTTTTTGATGCGACTAGTGATCTGTTCTGTCTTAATGGGATTAAAACGTAATACTAACATCTAAAACCAGTTGCAGTCGACTCAGATTATCAGACTGGTAGTTCATGCATAAGTATATAGACATACGTGTTTATATATATATTATCTTTTCGGATTTGCATGCTTTGGTTTTACTGGTTTCGATGTGTTCACATGCTCTGCAATGTTTTAACAAGATTAAATTGTAATCATGAACGTCTGTGAAACTAGTTGTAGTCGATTATCATGAGCGTTTTATAAGATTTTTCAGTTCATGTATAAACGTATACATACGTGTTCATACAACCTATATAACTAGGTTTAGATATTAAAACATTCATGAATCGGTGATGTATGATTGTGTTTTTACTGATATGGTATTCGTACGTATGTATATTAAGTCTGGAATCAAAATCGTGACTATCTATATGTCTCACATGATCGAACTGGGCTTCTGGAAAAACTGCAGAAAAATTGCATGTACCGGTGATGCGCATACTGAAGATGCGTATCACCTAGGGTTTAAGTCTACACGCATACGGGGAATGCGTGTCTGATTAAATTAACAGATTAGGTCATATACGCATACTGTAGATGCGTATCTGCTGTTAATAATAAAAAAAAACAAATTTTTTTTTCAGCCAGCTGGTTTTGCATGCTAAGATTAAATTATAAATATTAATGTTTAACTTGGAGTATGCAAAATTTTATTAATTAGTAATTATGATTACTAAGTTAATATTTAAATTAATTTTATTATTTATGATTTGATCATATTTTAATTTATGTTGTATAAAATTGTGATTATACAATATGTGATGCTTTTAATTGCTATGTGAGCATGATGCATGGTTATGGCCCCAATACCTAGTTTTCAATTTATTTTATTAATTTTTAATTTATGGTTTGTAATAATTAAATACGACTTGCATGTCGTTTTTCTTTTTGTAATTATTTTATCTCGAATGCAACTCGAGTTCTTTTGTAATTTGTTTCAAGAGGAGCTTGGAGGCAATCAAGGCAGCTTTGGAAGCGAAGCAAGAGATTTTGTAATAATTAGTTATTACCACCATAGATTGACCTTGATTTTTCCATTAGCTTGGAAAAATCGCATAGGATTGGGCCATAACCATAGCATATTATTTTATGTGATGTACTTTACATATGATGTATGTGTAGAGTAGCAAATGTATGCATGTTTTAATTAGATTAATGATGTATGCATGTATTAGATACGTCACCCATACCATGCTTGCCATGCTAAACAAGATAAAATCTGTAACGATTCGAGATTTTAAAATGAACAAACGATCATGAGATTTCTGTGTTTATGAAACACGGAATTAAATACGAATTTTCAATTATTTAGATATGGGGAGATTTTGTCAAAAACGGGTTTTACCTGTAAGGAAGTTGGGTATTAAGTGAGGCCACTTGTGACTCCTCCAACAACCTGGAAATCAAACTATTGATGAATATTGATTTGAAGTATTTAATTCAAGGAAAAATTGGGAATCTCTTTATGATGGGATCATGGTTGTTTTAATTCTAAACCCCTTAACAAAATATTAAGTTTTAATCGGATGCTTTCCAATGAATGAACACTCATTGAATCCTAGATCGATAAGGGGAATGACTGCCAGTGGCTGGGGACTCCTATCTATCGTGGTGAGATGTGACGAATATAAGCGGTTATATTCGACCGTTGAATCATTGGGTCTAACTTAAATGAGTCGTCATAATAAGGTGAAAATAAACGGTTATATTCAAATATTATGAACTTAGAAGCATAGAGTTTGGTTCAAAATCTATTAAATAGACAAGAACAATTGTTGTCCACCAAACTATCCAAGAATTTTATATGATATAATTGACAACTGTTGTCTACCTAAATAATCATGTTTTAAGGACTTCCAGTGGTTGACTTAGAATATGACGAAATATGGATCTTGGCTCACTAGAAAGAATTATGGTATATACTTTCCGAATTGATAGTAAGGGCTATTAATTTGATAAAAATAGTGGGAGATATATTATGAATATATCATAATCATTTGAACATAATAATAACTCAGACAATCTAATGTTTATTTTGTGCTTTTAACATTGTAGATACTGAATAATGACAAACAACACAAACACTCTATCCGTTCGATCAATCCTTGAGAAGGATAGATTGAAGGAGGATCTGAAGAAGAAGAAGGCTCAACAAGCTTCTACTTCAGGAATATATGTTATAGAAGTCAATCTGTCTACTTCTACATCTTGGGTATTGGATACTGGATGTGCTTCACACATTTGTATAAATGTGAAGGAACTGCAGAGAAGTAGGACTTTGGCTAAGGGAGAAGTGGACCTACGAGTAGGCAATGGAGCAAGAGTTGCTGCTTTAGCCGTAGGAACTTATTATTTATCTTTGCCCTCTGGGCTTGTTTTAGAACTTGAAGACTATTTTTACGTGCCTGCGATTCGCAGAAACATTATTTCTGTTTCTTGTTTGGACAAGAAAGGTTTTTCGTTTATAATAAAGAACAATAGTTGCTCTTTTGCTTTGAATGATTTAACCTATGGTGTTGCGCATTTATTTAATGGTTTATATGTTCTTGATTTAGATAATCCTGTCTGTAACATAGAAAACAAACGACTTAAAGTTAATGACTCAAATCAAACATACCTCTGGCATTGTCGTCTAGGACATATAAATGAGAAACGCTTATCCAAATTACATAAGGATGGATACTTGGATAAGTTTGATTTTGAATCGTACGAAAAATGCGAATCTTGTTTGCTTGGTAAGATGATTAAAGCCCCTTTTCTGGTAAGGGTCAAAGGGCCATTGAACGTTTGGAGCTAATACATAGTGATGTATGTGGTCCAATGCGTGTGATGGCTAGAGGAGGCTACTACTACTTCATAACATTTACTGATGACTTCAGTAGATATGGATATGTATATCTTATGAAGAATAAATACGATTCTTTTGAAAAATTCAAAGAATACAAGGCTGAAGTAGAGAAGAAAATAGGCGGAGGTGCAAGTATTAAAATCTTACGATCCGATTGTGGGGGTGAATACTTAAGCACCGAATTTAAAGAGTATTTAAAGGAGTGTGGTATTGTATCACAACTCACTCCGCCAGGTACACCTCAATGGAATGGAGTTTCAGAGAGGAGAAATCGTACTCTGTTGGACATGGTACGATCGATGATTAGTCATGCAGATCTTCCAATAAGTTTCTGGGGTTATGCTCTAGAAACAGCGGCTTTTACACTTAACCGTGTTCCAACCAAGAAGGTTCAAAAGACTCCATATGAGATATGGGAGGAGAAACGGTCAAGCATGAACTTTATGAAAGTTTGGGGATGCAAGGCGTTTGTAAAACGTCAAGTATCTGACAAGCTTGGACCTAAATCCGAAGAGTGCAATTTTGTGGGATACCCTAAAGAAACAAAGGCGTATTATTTTTATAGTCCTTCTGAGCAGAAAGTGTTCATTGCTCGAGATGCTGTCTTCATGGAAAGAGATTTTGTTTCCAAAAGAGACAGTGGGAGAACTATAGATCTCGATGAAGCTCGAGAACCACAAAATAGGATTGAACTTGAGGTGGAACAAGAGCAGAATAATGATAATGCTCAAGAAACACAGGTTGTTCGTAGATATGGTAGAATTCGCCATGAGCCAGAGAGATATGGATTTCTTTTGACTCAATGTGGGGATTTGATGCTCATAGATGATGATGAGCCTCTCACATACCAAGATGCTATGAACAGTCCAGACTCTAAGAGATGGCTTGAAGCCATGAAATCCGAGATGGATTCCATGTACGAAAACCAAGTTTGGGATTTGGTTGATCCACCTGAAGGGGTAAAACCCGTAGGGTGCAAGTGGGTTTTCAAGAAGAAAACTGACATGGAAGGAAATGTTCAGACCTATAAAGCAAGACTGGTTGCAAAAGGGTTCAAACAAATTCATGGTATTGACTATGATGAAACTTTCTCACCAGTTGCCATGGTCAAGTCCATACGGATTTTGCTTGCAATTGCAGCATTCCATGATTACGAAATCTGGCAAATGGATGTCAAAGCAGCTTTCCTTAATGGGAGCCTAGAAGAGGATGTGTACATGACACAACCTGAAGGTTTTGTTGATCCAAGGAATGTTGGCAAGGTATGTAAATTACGTCGATCCATTTATGGATTGAAGCAAGGCTCTAGGAGATGGAATATTCGTTTTGATGAAACAGTCAAGGAGTATGGCTTTATTCAAAATGAGGATGAACCTTGTGTTTACAAGAAGGTTAGTGGGAGCCATGTGGCATTCATAGTACTGTATGTTGATGACATACTACTAATGGGGAATGACATACCTTCTCTAAAGGCTGTTAAGACTTGGTTAGGGAGCAATTTCTCTATGAAAGACTTAGGAGAGGCAACCTACATTCTAGGAATGAGGATCTATAGAGATAGATCTAAAAGGATGATCGATCTAAGTCAGAGTACATACATTGATAAGGTTTTACATCGTTTTGGTATGCAAAATGCTAAAAGGGGATATGTCCCTGTGTCTCAAGGGATAACGATTTCTAAAGACCAATGTCCGAAATCATTAGATGAGAAGGACCACATGAATAAAGTTCCATATACATCAGCAATTGGATCTATCATGTATGCAATGGTATGTACTCGCCCCGATGTTTCGTATGCTTTGAGCATGACGAGCAGATACCAGTCTAATCTAGGTGAAGGTCACTGGACGGCAGTTAAGAATATTCTAAAGTACCTGAAAAGGACTAAAGATTCATTCTTGGTGTATGGAGGAGAGGAGAAACTGGTTGTAATGGGTTACACCGATGCAAGTTTCCATACAGACAGGGATGATACTGTATCACAGTCTGGTTTTGTGTTTTGTCTAAATGGAGGTGCTGTAAGCTGGAAGAGTTCAAAGCAAGAAACAGTAGCTAATTCTACAATGGAGGCTGAGTACATTGCAGCTTGTGAAGCGGCTAAGGAGGCAGTTTGGATTCGAAAATTCATTTCTGATTTGGAAGTGGTTCCATCGATTATAGATCCCATTGATCTATACTGCGATAATAATGGGGCCATTGCACAGGCTAGAGAGCCTAGATCGCATTCCCGATCCAAACATATACTCAGAAGATATCACCTCATACGAGAGATTAATGAAAGGGGTGAAATACATATATGTAAAGTGCATACAAATGATAACATTGCAGATCCACTGACCAAAGGTCTGTCGCAACAGAAGCACGACGGTCACACTAGTTCCATGGGTATTAGATACATGGGTGATTGGCTCTAGTGCAAGTGGGAGATTGTTAGTGTAGGTGCCCTAGAGGCAATACATTGTTTCTTGAATAAACCTTATGTCATTTGATTATTAAATAAATGTATTTATTATGACTTTAATTACTGCGATATATTTGTTAGCATAATAAATGTCCTTAGAATAATGATACACATTATATAGTTTAAGTATATAACTTGAATTTGAGATTATATAATATATCATATTCTTAAAGGTCCTTAGTCGAGTATTATTATATAGGACAATAATAATACATAAATAGACTAGTCTGTTTTTGACTGATAACCACATCTCATTGGTTATAAGTATGGAGATACTAAAGTCAATACATAGGTACATGTAGGGGTACATGGTACTGGACAGACCCACCGTGAGATTCTTCATGTTAATTAAGTCATAAGAAAGACTCACAGTGATAATGGTGTAATGATCCTTTGACTTGAGATCATTATATTTCTATACGAGGATAATATACTTTTACTACATTAAAAGTTACCTTTGACCGGGTAATGATAAAAGTGGACATCGGGTATATTGTGAGTCGTATGAGAAATATGAATGATAGATAAAGGATTTAACCCTCCTATGATTAGGAGAGATATTATTGGCCTCTTGATTGAGTGAGACTATAAAATGCATGGCCGTGCTCAAATAATGATTTGTCTTAATAGTCTACTCATGTATCAAGTAAACCCGGATTAAATTATGAAGAGGATGACTAAACACATGCCTCGAGTTTAATCTATAATATTTGGTTAAAGGGATTATATTACACGGGAACATTAATCACAAAAGGTTTATCGAATCACGATTTAATTATTATTTAATTGGGTAGCAATGATGTATTACTAGATACCACTCATTGTTTATAATTTTATTGGAGAATAAAATTATTGCCAAAATAAATAATAACCTACAGGGTCACACACATGGAACATTTCAAAGGAAGAATTAATTTAAATTATGAATTTAAATTAATTAATGATAAGTTGGATTTTATTATATTAATTAAGTGGGACTTAATTAAGCTATAATAAAATACAAAGATATATGAGATATGATTTTAATAATTAAGTTTGACTTAATTATTATTTATTTGAATAATAGAATTAGATTTTATTATACATGGGTTAGGTTTTGGCTTGGGCCTTTTGCCTTATACTATCATATATATACATGATGATAGTAAAGCAAAAAGGGATGATTTTTTGTACGACAAAAAACTATACTACAGCCGAAAACAAGTTAACCCTAAAAAATCTAGATCTCATATTTTCATTGGAGGCTAGTACCTCCCTTCCATTCAAGAATCGTTCTTGGAGTGTTCGTGTGGATACCGTAGAGGAGGCTTTGAAGAGGAGCGCTCAGTATTCGTGGGAGGCTTGCATCTCCATCATTGTTAAGATTGTAAAGCTTCAAAAGGTAAACATTCTATCTACCATGATTATCTAGAATTAAACATGGATCCCGGGCTTGGAATTCGATTTAATTTTATTGTTTCCGTTGCGTTTTGATGCTCGAATTCCAACAGACATGACCAATTTCTTACAACTCTGCGACAATAATAATCTGAAGTAATAGCAAGAAGACTGAAAATTAAACTAAAATATTTACTATATCTTGTTTTGGTAGATGGTGTATAAGCATGAAGAATAGCATTTGATAGTTTGTCGTCCTTCCTGCGATTTAAGAGGACGGTTACTTCTCCAGTGCATACAACCAAGACCACCAATGCAGATGAAGGTATTATTAATAGTTCACGTAACGGTTTAAAAATAGCTTGTGTTGATGGGGATGAAGCTTTTGCTGGTTATATTGATAAACTTTTAATTCTTAAACCTCTCTAGAATATGTATCAGTATACAAGACTTAGATTTTATGCCTCCATAATTTATTGGTGTCCAGGAAGAAATATCTTACATCTCAGCATGATGTATTTTTTCCGCAGATTTAAAAGGACAAGGAATATAGAGACAGGTTTAAGTATGGTAAAATGTATTTGCCTTTTGTTTTCTTTGTGATATTACTAATATAGCTTATGTATATCATTCCTTGCATAGCTTGCGTTAGAGGACAGATGTAGAAAAATTTCTGGAAAAAAATCTGCCCAAATGTTGATATAGACTTGGAAGATTTGTACAATATAAGACTTAGTTATCCCCAACCTTGTAACTGCATTATATGAAATGGAGAATTTAAGGTGCATCTGTTTTTACTACCTGTATAGTGTTAATCAATTAATATGAGCTTAAACACAAATACAAGATTTCTATTTCTTTAGTAATTTGTATCTGATAGGTTGTTAGTGGGTTATGGTTGCATTTTTAACAAATGATGGATATTTAATTTCTTAACGGTATAGTAACTTAGAAGACGGAATGTTGTTCATTACAGCAAGTGCAATGTAGAGCTACAATTGGTGTTATAGCAAAAATATGAAAAAGATACACAAATTGAACAGACCAATGCGTACCTATAATTAAATGATGCAAAATATAGAACCAACTCTACAAAGACATCACTGATTGTTGTTTATTAAAAAAAAGTTGCAGGTTTACCATTTTAATTTACATTACTTAACTTGAAATTTACATTTTTAGCTTGTATTGATACAATCATCATTGTGATAGTACATGTTGATTTCAACCAAAAATCTAGAATAAGTTATTTTTTTCATTAGGATAGAAGAAATTCGTTACCTACTAATTCCTTATGCAAAACTATGTAAATTCTATTACTCGAAATGACATTTTGAATAAGGTGGCTCATTAAGAGAATCCAGTGTTTGATATTCAACGCGGTTCAGTGCGAATGCATTACCTCAGCATAACATAGTGTTGCACATGGCCGCAACAATATGTTTGACAAATAATTAGGGTGTTGGTTTTTAATTGTCTTACATATAACAAATTTAACAAATAAAATTAATCTTTTACACTATTTCTCCAACTCTTTCTTGTCTATCATGCGTCGCCTTAATTAAAACACTTGCTAGATGAGTTCATTCATTTTATATTTACGCTTCTCAACTGTTAGTGTAGGTGCCTTAGAGGCAATACATTTCAGTTTATTTAAACTTCGTCATTGACATTTATGTTCTATTTTGATTATATTGATGTTTTATTATGCTTAGTATTTACTGCGATATAATTGTTAGTATGATAAATGTCCTTAGATTATTGATACGAACTATATAACTATGAGATAATATACAGTATAATAATATTAAATATCCCTAGTCAAGTATTATTGTTATTGGGACAATAATAATACATCGAGACTAGTATGTTGATTGACTGATGATCACTTCTCATTGATCATAAGTATGATGATACTTAAGTCAATGCATAGGTACATGTATGAGTACGATGTACTGGATAGACCCACTATGAGATTCAACATGGAATGAATAAATGTGTCATTATGAATCTCAAATGTGATAATGATGTAATGATCCTTAGACCTGAAGTCATTACATTTTTATACGAGAATTAATATATTTTGATTCTATCAAAAGTTATCTTTAATCGGGTAATGATAAAGCTAGCCTTGGGTATATTATGAATCGTATGAGAAATGTGAATGATCTAGATGGAATTTAACCCTCCTTAATATATATATATAAATATATAGGAGTGATATTATTGGCCTCCTATTTGAGTGAGACTATGAAATGCATGGCCGTGCTCAAATAGTGATTTGTTTGAATAGTCTACTCATTGATCAAGAAAATAAAGATTAAATTATGACGAGGATGACACATTCCATGCCTCCAGTTTAGTCTATAATATCATGGTTAAAGGGATTATATTACATGTAACATTATTCACGAAAGGCGAAATCGATTCACCGATTTAATTATTATTATTTGGGTAACAATGATGTATTACTAGATGCCGCTCATTGTTTACGATTTTATTTATTAAATAAAATTGTTGCCAATATAATAATAACCTATAGGGTCACACACAAGAGCGCTTGAAGGATAATTTCATTTAAATAATCGAATTTAAATTAAGATGATAAATCGAATTGTTAATTAATTAATTAAGTATTGACTTGATTAATTAAAGATACTAAATTCGAATTATTAATAATCCAAAATTCAGTAGCTTGCTTACTAAGTAAGACTTAATAAGATGAGAATTAATAGAATTTTGATGAAAACAAACTTTAAAGAGATTAGAGTTAGAACTTCGTTTTTATCTCCAGCTATATAACTCTCTTTAGTGGCTGCAAAGGAGGTTACGTTTTTATTAGTAAAACACTAAACCCTAATAGCATTAAGGTGAGAGAGCAGGAGAGAAGAAAATCGAATTCTTGGTGCTAGTATACTGCAGTTCCTTCAAGAAAGCGTTCGTGTGGATACCATAGAGGCGTATATCGTTCGTGCGGGATACGTGGTGATCGAACAATCCTTTTTTTCACTATTAGACATTGGAAAGCTCTTTAAGGTACTGATTTCTTATAACTACGAATTAAATATATAATTCTCGCATGGATTCTTGCTGTGGGTTTCAATTTTATTTTTATTTTTCACGTTTTTCCGTTGCGTTTGACTGCTTGAAACCTAACAATGGTATCAGAGCTGCTTGCGAGAGGCTATTTAATTCGTTTATGTGTTTAAGCTTTCGAATATATGCATGTTTGTAATCTGTCAGATTGTTGTTTATGAATATTCTGATATTATGCATGTTGTATATACTATTATGATATTATGCCATGATATAGTAATGATATATGGATGATATAATGAATTTGTATTTAATCTGATATAATGATTATAAAACATGTTTACAATCTGCCATGACTGATCAGTATGCGATTTTGTATGTTATGCATGTTGTCTGGTTTATATAGTGACATAAACTATTGGACAGATTATGTATGGACATGATCTGTAAACTGGGATATGATTTGAATGTATATGATACATGCTTCCAGAACTGTATATGATGCAGTGGTGGCAGAGACTAAAAGATATGATCTTTTGTTAAGGAATTGATGATTTCAGCTTGACCACCGCCGGGGGCTGCCGCCCCCGGACCCCGCCCGGGGGCTGCCGCCCCCGGACCCTCCCAGTGTTTGTTTATATGTTCTTAAATGTTTACTTGAGCATGGTGCTGGTTATGACCTTAAGACCCTTAGATTAATGGTTTTTGGTTTTTGGTTTTATAAATACGACTTGCATGTCGTTTTCTTCATTCTTGTAATTGTTTAACCTCGAATGTAACTCGAGTTTTATTATGTAAGTACATTAGTCTAGGTTGTATTCAATTATTCAATGTAATGTACTTGAAAATTGAAGGATGATCAAGGAGGAGAAACAACCAAGGAGAAAGAGAAGAATGAAGACTTGTAATTGTATTTATATTTACCCACCATAGATTGACCTTGATCCTTTCATTAGCTTGAAAAGGATCATTTAGGATAAAGGCCATAACCAAGCACGTTTACTTACTGCACTTTACATATATATGAATGTATGCGATATATAATGTATGTGTAGAGATAAAGATGCATGCTTAATTAGATTTATCATGTATGTATTAGATACATCACCCATGCCATGCCTGATTAAACAAGATAAAATCTGTAACGATTCGTGATTTTAAAATTAAACATAATGATCATGAGATTTCTGTGTTTATGAAACACGGAATTAAATATGAATTTTCAATTATTATGATATGGGGAGATTTTGTTAAAAACGGGTTATACCCGTAAGGAAGTTGGTTATTAAGTGAGGCCGCTTGTGACTCCTCCAACAACCTGGAAATCAAACCATTGGTGAATATTGATTTTAATTATTTAATTCAAGGTAAAATTGGGAATCTCTTTATGATGGGATCATGGTCGTTTAATTAAAAATCCCTTAATTAAATATTAAGTTAATAGATGCTTTCCAATCGAATAACACTCATTAAAGCCTAGATCATTAGGATTTGGTTTGCCAAAGTAAAGTATTCCTGATTATCGTGGTTAGGTGAGAAAGAATAAATGTGATATTCGACATGTTAATCAATTGGGTCTAACTTAACTAAGTTATCACAATAGGATTGTGAAATGAGAACTTAGAAGCATAGGTTTGGCGGAAAATTTATTTGATAAATTAGAGCAATTGTTGTTCACCAAACTATCCAAGAATTATATACGAGATATAATCGACAAAAGTTGTCTACCTAAATAGTTGTGTTTTGTGAGTATCGGCCAACGCTGACCCAAGACATGATAAAATATGGATCTTGGCCTACTAGAAAGTTAAGTTTCGCATAGACTTTCCGAGTTAATAGTGAGGGCTATTAATTTGATAAAAATAGTGGGAGGTATATTAAGTTGAATGTACCATAATCACTTGAACATAATTATTGTATCAATCTAACTTATCTTATGCATTTTATCATTGTATATAAAAATGGCACAAAACACAAACAACACTTTCTCTGTGCGATCAGTCCTAGAGAAGGACAAGCTGACAGGATCAAACTTCCTTGACTAGTCTAAGAATTTGGGAATTGTTCTCATGCAAGAAAAGAAATCTTATGTGATTGATATTCCTCCACCGGCAGCCCCTGCTGCCAATGCCACTCTTGATCAACGAAATGCTTATCAGAAGCATATTGATGATGCGACTGATGTGGCTTGTCTTATGCTTGCTACTATGAATGCTGAGCTTCAGAAGCAGCATTTTGATATGGGTGCTTATGCTATGTTTGAACATCTTTCGACGATGTTTCAATCACAGGCTCGTATGGAAAAGTTCAACACGAGCAAAGCACTCTTCTCGTGCAAGCAGGGCAACGGACCAGTAGGGCCACATTTTCTAAAGATGATTGGGTATTGTGATTACCTTGCTCGTTTGGGTTTCCCGCTTCAACGAGAGGCTCAAGTCGATATAATCTTGCAATCTTTGAACAGCGACTATACTCAGTTTATTATGACTTTTAATATGACTGAGCAAGAGAAGACTCCTATGGAATTGTTGGCCATGCTGAGGACCACTGAAGCAAATATGGTCAAGGCACCTGAGAAAGCTCCCATAATGATGGTGGGCAAGAAAGGTGCTAAGGGAAAAGGGAAATGGAAGGGTAAGAAAAAGGTTGCATCAAAAGCTCTTGCTCCCTCCAAGACCTCTTTCAAAAAGGCTGGAAAGCCGAAGGGAGATGTCGCGAAGGCTGACAAAGGTGATTGTCACTATTGCAACAAGCCTGGTCACTGGAAAAGGAACTTTCCTAGCTACTTGGAGGATCTGAAAAAGATGATGTCTATCAAGATTTCTGCTGATTCAGGTATTTATGTTATAGAAGTCAATTTGTCTATTTCAACATCTTGGGTATTGGATACTGGATGTGGTTCTCACATTTGTATTAATGTGCAGGAACTGCGAAGGAGTAGGACATTGGCAAAGGGAGAAGTTGACCTACGAGTTGGCAATGGATCAAAGGTTGCTGCTTTAGCCGTAGGAACTTATTATTTATCGTTGCCTTCTGGGCTTATTTTAGAACTTGATAATTGCTATTACGTGCCTGCGATTTACAGAAACATTATTTCTATTTCTTATTTGGACAAGAAGGGTTTTTCATTTACTATTAAAGACAATTGTTGCTCTTTTGGTTTGAATGATTTAACTTATGGCATTGCACGAATGTTTAATGGTTTATATGTTCTAGATTAAATTTTTACTCCTGTCTATAATGTTAATAAACGCATTAAAGCAAATGACTCTAATCAAACCTACCTTTGGCACTGTCGATTAAGCCATATAAATGAGAATCGCATATCCAAGCTCCATAAAGATGATTTTTGGATAAATTTGATTTTGAATCATATGATGAATGCGAAGCTTGTTTACTTTGTAAATGGCAAAAGCCCCTTTTAACAAACAAAGTGAAAGGGCCACTGAACGATTAGAACTAATACATAGTGATGTATGTGGTCCAATGCGTTCTATGGCAAGAGGAGGCTTTTACTACTTCATAACATTTACTGATGATTACAGTAGATATGGATATGTGTATCTAATGAAGCACAAATCTGAATCTTTTGAAAAGTTCAAAGAATACAAAGCTGAAGTAGAAAAGCAAAAGGAGGAGAGTATTAAAACTCTTCGATCTGATCGAGGAGGTGAATACTTAACCCTGGAATTTAAGAATTTCTTAAAGGAATGTGGTATTGTATCACAACTCACTCCTCCTGGAACACCACAATGGTATGGTGTTTCTGAAAGGAGGAATCGTACTTTGTTGGACATGGTACGATCGATGATGAGTCATGCTGATCTTCCAATAAGTTTCTGGGGTGATGCCCTAGAAACCGCTGCATATACACTAAACCGTGTTCCATCAAAATCGGTTCAAAAGACTCCATATGAGATATGGACTAGAAAGCGTCAAAGCATGTCATTTATGAAAATATGGGGATGTGAAGCGTTTGTAAAAAGCTTGACCTCTGACAAGCTTGGACCCAAATCAGACAAATGTTATTTTGTGGGGTACCCAAAGGAAACTAAGGGTTACAATTTCTATAATCCATTTGAGAACAAAATAGTTGTTTCTCGTAATGCTGTATTTCTAGAAAGAGAATTTGTCTCCAGAAGAAATAGTGAGAGGAAAGTAGATCTCGATGAAGTTCGAGAACCACAAGATAACATTGAACCAGAAATTGAACGTGAGCAAGATATTCAATATAATCTTGAAGAGAATATTGCTCAAGAAACACAAGTTGTTCGTAGATCTGGTAGGATTTGCCATGAGCCTGAGAGATAGTATGGATTTCTCATAGTCGATAATGGTGATATAAAGCTCATGGATCAATATGAGCCTCTTACCTATCAAGATGCTATGAACAGTCCAAACTCTGAGAAATGGCTAGAAGCCATGAAATCTGAAATGGATTCCATGTATGAAAACAAAGTATGGACTTTGGTTGATCCACCTGAAGGGGTAAAACCCATTGGGTGCAAGTGGGTCTTCAAGTTGAAGACTGACATGGATGGAAAGGTCCAAACCTATAAAGCTAGGTTGGTTGCAAAAGGTTTCAAACAAATTCATGGTATTGACTATGATGAAACTTTTTCACCCGTAGCAATGGTCAAATCCATTAGGATTTTGCTTGCGATTGCAGCTTACAACGATTATGAGATCTGGCAGATGGATGTCAAGACAGCCTTCGTTAATGGAAGCCTTGAAGAGGATGTATATATGATACAACCTGAAGGTTTTATAAATCCAAAGGATGCTAGAAAGATATGTAAGCTAATCAGGTCCATTTATGGACTAAAGCAAGCTTCAAGGAGATGGAATATTCGTTTTGACCAAACAGTCAAAGAGTTTGGCTTCGTTCAAAATGAAAATGAACCTTGTGTTTACAAGAAGGTTAGTGGGAGCACTGTGGTATTTCTGGTTCTATATGTTGATGATATATTACTAATTGGGAATGACATACCTTCTCTACAGGCTGTTATGGCATGGTTAGGAAAGAATTTCTCCATGAAAGCTTAGGTGAGGCTTCCTATATATTAGGGATCAAGATCTATAGAGATAGATCAAGAAGATTGATTGGCCTAAGTCAAAGTACATACATTGACAAAGTATTGCATCGATTTGGGATGCAAGATGCAAAAAGGGGATTTGTCCCAATGTCTCATGGGATAACGATCTCAGATAAAGATAGTCCTAAATCGAAAGATGAAAAGGACCGCATAATTAAGATTCCATATGCTTCTGCAATTGGATCTATCATGTATGCAATGATATGTACTCGTCCTGATGTGTCGTATGCTTTAAGCATGACGAGCAGATTTCAGTCTAATCCATGTGGAGCTCACTGGACAGCTATCAAGAACATTCTAAAGTACTTAAAAAGTAATAAAGATTCGTTCTTGGTATATGGAGGAGAAGAAGGACTAGTTGTAAAAGGTTACACTGACTCTAGTTTCCAAATAGACAAGGATGATTTTATCCCAGTCTGGTTTTGTGTTTTGTCTCAACGGAGGTGCTGTTAGCTGGAAAAGTTCGAAACAAGAAACAGTAGCTGACTCTACAATGGAGGCTGAGTATATTGCTGCTTGCGAAGCAGCTAATGAGGCAGTTTGGATCCGAAACTTCATCACTGAGCTTGGTGTGGTTCCATCGATAGCAGATCCCATTGATCTCTATTGCGATAATAATGGAGCCATAACACAAGCAAAGGAACCAAGATCGCACTCCAGGGTAAAACATATACTTAGAAGATATCATCTTATTCGTGAGATTAACGAGCGAGGAGATATACACATATGTAAAGTGCATACCAATGATAACGTAGCTGATCCACTGACTAAGCCTCTATCGCAGCAGAAGCACGAAAGTCACACTAGATCCATAGGTATTAGGAATATGAATGATTGGCTCTAGTGCAAGTGGGAGATTGTTGGTGTAGGTGCCCTAGAGGAAATACATTTCAGTTTATTTAAACTTCGTCATTGACATTTATGTTCTATTTTGATTATATTGATGTTTTATTATGCTTAGTATTTACTGCGATATAATTGTTAGTATGATAAATGTCCTTAGATTATTGATACGAACTATATAACTATGAGATAATATACAGTATAATAATCTTAAATATCCCTAGTCAAGTATTATTGTTATTGGGACAATAATAATACATCGAGACTAGTATGTTGATTGACTGATGATCACTTCTCATTGATCATAAGTATGATGATACTAAAGTCAATGCATAGGTACATGTATGTGTACGATGTACTGGATAGACCCACTATGAGATTCAACATGGAATGAATAAATGTGTCATTATGAATCTCAAATTTGATAATGATGTAATGATCCTTAGACCTGAAGTCATTACATTTTTATATGAGAATTAATATATTTTGATTCTATCAAAAGTTATCTTTAATCGGGTAATGATAAAGCTAGCCTTGGGTATTTTATGAATCGTATGAGAAATGTGAATGATCTATATGGAATTTAACCCTCCTTAATATATATATAAATATATAGGAGTGATATTATTGGCCTCTTGTTTGAGTGAGGCTATGAAATGCATGGCCGTGCTCAAATAGTGATTTGTTTGAATAGTCTACTCATCGATCAAGAAAATAAAGATTAAATTATGACGAGGATGACACATTCCATGGCTCCAGTTTAATCTACAATATCATGGTTAAAGGGATTATATTACATGTAACATTATTCACGAAAGGCGAAATCGATTCACCGATTTAATTATTATTATTTGGGTAACAATGATGTATTACTAGATGCCGCTCATTGTTTACGATTTTATTTATTAAATAAAATTGTTGCCAATATAATAATAACCTATAGGGTCACACACAAGAGCGCTTGAAGGATAATTTCATTTAAATAATCGGATTTAAATTAAGATGATAAATCGAATTGTTAATTAATTAATTAAGTATTGACTTGATTAATTAAAGATACTAAATTCGAATTATTAATAATCCAAAATTCAGTAGCTTGATTATTAAGTAAGACTTAATAAGATGAGAATTAATAGAATTTGGATGAAAACAAACTCTAGAGAGATTAGAGTTAGAACTTCGTTTTTATCTCCAGCTATATAACTCTCTTTAGTGGCTGCAAAGGAGGTCACGTTTTTATTAATAAAACACTAAACCCTAATAGCATTAAGGTGAGAGAGCAGGAGAGAAGAAAATCAAATTCTTGGTGCTAGTACACTGCAGTTCCTTCAAGAAAGCGTTCGTGTGGATACCATAGAGGCATATATCGTTCGTGCGGGATACGTGGTAATCGAACAATCCTTTTCTTCACTCTTAGACATTGGAAAGCTCTTTAAGGTACTGATTTCTTATAACTACGAATTAAATATATAATTCTCACATGGATTTTTGCGGTGGGTTTCAATTTTATTTTTATTTTTCACGTTTTTCCACTGCGTTTGATTGCTTGAAACCCAACATCAACAACAAAGTTCCGTACGTACTTTGCGCTGAAATTGTTTTTCAATTCCCACACTATTTATTGGAAACTCTAGTCCTATCAAGGTCTACAAAGATGCATCTGGTTGCACTTTCATTTCAAAAAATGACCTTCGCTGATCTTTAATTATGCTACATGAGCCTTGTGTTCGTTCAAGATTTGATAATTTAGACCAAAAGTGTATACCCAAACCAAATAATTCACTCCAAATCAGACCCCCACCACTTTTCAAGCCAAAATATTGATCTACGAGCCCTATGTTCTCCTACATATAAAACTAACTCTGGCAAACCTGTTGTAAACTGCAAGGCAGAGGCAGTGTGCTCATGGTTCAAACCCAACCTCCATATGATAGGTTACCAGGTTCGTTATTACTCAATGTGAACAAGTCTCAATTCTATGTGCTACCACATTTGTGGTGCAAAGTAGATACCTATTCGGCAGCTAAGGTTCTTTGTACTAAATATGAATGAAGGTCGAAGTCGCTACTCATCTTACACTCTAATAATTAAGATTACAAAATCTTCACGTTACTAACCCATTCTCTGCAATCTTCCTTACAACAGTATTAGTGGTGTCTATATACAGGCTCGTGCCTTGCACGGGCTGTTACGCTAGTTAAAATTATGTGGCATTATATGTGTAATCTGATTAGAACTATTATACTTATAAGTACTTAGGTTTAAAAATCGTATTTTAAACATCAATGTTTGTTGAGTTTTATTATTTGGAAGTTGATAGGATAAACTGAAATTTATGTGCAATATAATTTAATTTGAATGTTTAAGAAATACAGAGAAAAGAATTACCGAAAAGAAAATATGTTACACATATTTTGTCGCATAAAAAATGTTTTTGAAATCCAATATTGATAAACATTTGCAAAGTTTGACGTTGGATAAGTAAAAGTAAACTATTTGAATCTTTTTATTTGTCGATGACATTATGAGAGATGTGATTGCTTAGATTGTTAATAAATTTGATTGTATAATGAAAAAAAAGCAGAATGTAAATGTGAGTAGAGGTATGATTGACTTAACTTGTCGATAAAGTTGGTTGTATGAAATATTAGCAGAATGTAAATGTGAGAAGAGGTTTGAATCAAGGATTAAGCCATGATGGTCTCTCAAATATACGCACAGATACTAAAAATACCCATGAAAAAATTGTTTCCGCTCCAAAGATGCCCTAAATGACGTTTTTTGGGGTGAGAAGTGGGGCAAATCGGATAAATCACATTTATTGGATGTAGAGCTCTGAAAAACCTTCGATTTGATATATCGTGGGTATAATTCGGAGTAACGAGTCAAATGTTACAGATGATTTAGCGCGTACCACACTTTTTCGACAAAATACAAGTTTTTTTAAATCAAGGATCGCAAAAACAACCAAGAAATGGCAAATCCACTCTAGAAACAAAGAGGGAAGCCAAAGACAAGATTTAATTTTGGTCAAAGTCAAAGTCAAATGGTCAAATTTTGACCAAACAAATTGGGAGGGACCCAGCTGACCAGGGGTGGCCGAGTAGAAGCATGGGGAGCAAAAAATGGTTCCTGGTTTGAAAACCAGGGACCCATTATTGATTTCAGTTGGCCTCAGAACGTTAAAAAATGGTTGGAATACCTTCAAATTTGAGATTCAAGGACCTTATAAGGTCCTTTACAAGCCTATGTAGGTGTCCTAGTTGTCCTTTGAAGTTTTGAAAAAACCTTGTTGAGTTATGCATGGATATGGATGATGATAACAAATACCACAAGACAGAAAATGAATCAAGGATTCGAAGCTGATGAACAAATCAGGAAGCCAACTAAAATGCAGATCAACTATAGCAATATCTTAAGGATGAAACTCTGCATAAAGTTAGGATTTATTACAGTAACAGTGGTTTTCAATAGAATAAGACCCTATATATATAATTGATTGATTGTAATAAATATATGGCTTCTTCACACACCGAAAGAAAGGAATTATTTACCTTTTAAGCTTTATTATGCACCATATATAATTTTTTTGATTAAGATTAAAGCGGAGGTTGTTACAATCCTGATTAGAATTTTCTTGACGTGCTTCCTTGTACTTGTAAAGTTCAAAGTCCTGCAAAAATATAAAAAAATGTAGTGCTGTGGAAAACAAATTCAACTCAAAATGAGTTCCAGTAATTAGATAGAAAGAAAATCAACTCGATACATGAGTTCTAGTAATTGCAAAAAAGGTACAACCGAGGATGGAGCTCGACTACAGAGGAGCGCTCAACGATAACAAGGGAGTTCAAAAGTTCAACGTCATCGGAAATGCAGGCAAAGTCAATCCGAAAGAGAGTCTTAGAGGTGATCGAGCACTAGAGGATTTCATTGTAGCTTATGCGGAGATTATAGATGAGGATATACTGAAGAGAGTCAAAAGTGGCGAGCAGCAAGCAATTACAGATGCTCTTAATCAGATTCATTGGAGGACCATCAGAACAAGGTTAGTAAATCCGAACACAAATCCTGAAGGGAATCATTAAATTACAAATAAGAAATCGTTTGTAGAGGTATTTTCACACCAAGCAACAGAGTTTAAGATTAGTAATAGTAAAAATGATTGGGTTAAGGTGAAAGCACATCAGAAACAACCCAAAAAATTAGCAGATTTGAAAAAGGGTGTGACGATTTTTTTAGTTAACATACCGCTAAATGCTCAGGCAAGAATGATTTGGGACTTTATCAAAAGTTGTGGGAAAATACTGGATATTATTCTGGCAAGAAAAAGGGATAAGAATAATAGAAGATTTGGTTTCATCAAAACTACAAGTGAGCTGGAAGCAGGTTTAATTATAAATAATGCGAAAGAGAAGGGTGGTTGGGGTAACAGGATAGTAATGACTATCAATGGGCTCTCTGCAATGAGAAATAAGAAATATATAAATCCAAAGACAAAAGCAGATAACCATCCTGAGAAGATAAAAACTGATGTTGGATAATCACCAAAAAGGCAAATAAGAAAGAGGGGGAGGATATTGGGAAAAAGATTTTCGAATACACAGAGGCGGAAGTTGATGAGAGGATTGAGGAAGGGCTTTTTAAGACTATGGAAGGCCTTTCAAAAGTTGAGGAAATGCCTGAATCATTACAAGACAAACTGGACAAAGAGGGATTATTGAGTATTAAGGTCACAGGGATCTCGGAGAGAAAGTTCTTGTTAAGAAATGAAGACAATCCGGATTGGGTAGAATTCGACTTCAAGACCCTCTCAGAATGGTTCTATGCAATTAGAAAATTCGGTGACAAGGATCTAATGCTAGCAAGAACAGTTTGGGTGGAATGTGTAGGTCTCCCAATGAACGCTTGGCTGGAAACAAATTTGAAAGTGTACACTAAAAGGTTGGGGGAATGGATCTCCTGGTCTCACCAGGTTGATGATAGCAACACTTTGGTTAATCCCCTGATTTGCCTCTCTTCAACTGACAATGAGATTATAAAGGAAACAATGAAGGTTCTGGTACGAGGTAAGCAATTTCTTTTACAGTTTAGAGAAATAAAGGACATAAATAGCTTCATAAACAGAAAAAGAAAGCCTTTGAAGGTGAGTACAGAGTTGTGGAGTGGTTATTCAAAATCATCAAAAGGCTTTGAAGATGACTTGTCTGAAGATTCTAATCAAGTTAGGCACAACCCATCGATATATACAAAGGGTTTGGAGAATGTAGATAGGATGACTACAAATGATTCTAATATCATTCCCTCAAAAGTACTGGAATCTAATCTAGAACCACAGTTTTTTGATGGAGCACAAGTTGGTACGTAAAACCCCATTCTGCAGGAAAATCAAGTTATAGTCTCTGAAGTGTATGCTCCTGAGGTAGCAAACAAACCACAATCCAAATCAAGTTCAGAATTGAGTATGTGAGTGAGTCGCATAGAAAGGCGCAGAACTATAATTTACAGGACAAATAAGGGATATCAGCTGAGGTGAATCTTTTTGAAGAAATTCAATACTCTCATTCGGTATCTAGTTCAGAATTGAATGATGGGAGCAAATCACAAATGGCAAAACGAGATAATTTATAGGAGGGATCCAGTGATGAAGAGGTAGATAATAATTTAAATGAGACACCCTCTTCTCAAAATACTTTGTGTGAGTTCATTGGAAATCTTCAAATGGGGAGATCAAGAGGTAGGCCAAAGAAAAAGGGAAGAATAAGTAAAAATCCATTTGACTTTGGCTTGGGTAAAAACAAATTCCTGAAGCACAAAACTAGAATTGGAAAGAATAAGGTCGGGAAAAAAAGATTGAAGGTGATTACAAAGGAAAGTATTAATCCTAGCCTAGATGAAGCTTATCTGATATTAGAGAGTGCTCAACTGATGGGGCTTTCACTACCTTTAGTATGGAGCAGACAAAAGCAGAGATATCTAAAAGAATTAAGGAAGGAAACCTCTGAATACCTCGGCCAGCAGATCTAACGAAGTCAAATAGTTGATGAGTTCTCTAATGGATATAAAACTGGTGTCATGGAATGTGAGAGGAGCAAACAATAAAGTGGCTAGAAGGAACATAAAAGACATTGTGGCTGAGAACAAAGTTAACCTTCTATGTCTACAGGAGACAAAATGTGAAGAGTGGTCTGATAGAATGACGAATACCATATGGGATTGTTACTCCCATTCATGGATGCATCAAAAATCTAAGGGTCTGTCTGGTGGCTTGATAGTTTCATGGGATAACTTAAAGTACAAATGTAAGGGCATAGCCAAATGCAAAAACTGGATTTGGTTGCAAATGGAGTGCTTGCAGGAAAACAAAATGTTTCATTTGGTTAATATATATGCTCCACAAAGCCCGAGGAAAAAAAAATCTTATGGAATCAATTATGTGAAATTCTTGACTGCAATATGGAACTACCAATGTGTTTGGTGGGAGACTTCAATTGCATCAGAAACCAAAGTGAATGTGCAAATTGTACGTATAGAGCAAGAGATAGTGTTTCATTCAATTCATTCATCAAGCAGAATAATATTTTTGATTTGGAGTTAATAAATGGCAGCTACACATGGTTTGGAACTCAGCAGAAAAAGAGCCGACTTGATAAGGCCATAGTCGACAATAAGTGGCTGGATTTAGGTCAATGGCAGCTGAAGGTACTTAGCAGAAAATCTTTAGACCACTCAGGTCTAGTACTCTCTCAAGTCACAGTAAACTGGGGTCCTGTGCCTTTTAGAGCCTTCAACTGTTGGTTAAACGAAAAATCATTGAGCTCACTGCTGCTGCAATATTGGATTAACAGTAATTGCAACTCCTTGTCAATTCATTAAACCTTAAGAAACATTAAGTTGGTCATAAAGGACTGGTCACTTACTGTTAAGGGCGATACAAACAAAAAGATCAAGATGCTGGAAAATTTAATCCACGAGGAGGAGCAGAAGTCTTGCTCGGGCTCAAATATTCTAGCCCTTCGTAAAGAGTTGGAAAATTTATATGAGTTAAGAGATGACACATTAAGACAAAAAGCAAGAATCAACTGGAGCTCCAATGGAGATAGGAACAGCAAATGTTTCACCAAATTATCAAAAGAAGAATTCAGAGGAATGGCATGAATAGGATTTTTTACAATGGTGATTGGATCACGAACACAGAAGAGATTAAGGTTGTATTCTTCGACCACTTCAATGCTTTTTTCAACCCAGTACCACAATCTCGATTGCTCATCTTAGGTGATTTAATCGAGCATAAGATCAGAAAAGAGGATAGCTTGTGGTTAGAAAGATCAATATCTATGAAAGAAATTCAGTGGGCTCTTGGTAAGATGCCTAATGAAAAGGCCCCCGGGCCTGATGGCTTTAATATAGATTTTCTGAAGAATTTCTGGCCAAACATCAAGGGAAAGGTCTTTGAATTTTTTCATAAAGTCACTGAAGGAGGACCTTTTCCTGGAGGATCAAATTCTGCCTTCATAACACTGATCCCAAAGTGCCCACACCCAAAATCAGTCTCAGATTATAGGCCAATCTGCTTGATAAATGCAACAACAAAGCTATTTACAAAGGTGTTAACACAGAGTTTGGGTGAAATAATAGATAGTTTAGTGGATGAAACTCAAACAGCCTTCATTAAAGGGCGACAAGCAGCGGATAATATCATGCTGGCCAGTGAAGCCTATCACACTATAAAATAGGAAAGAAGAATGTAATGATACTAAAATTAGATTTTGAGAAGGCGTTCGACACGGTTAGCTGGGAGTTTTTATTTGAGCTACTGCAGAAATTGGGCTTTGGTCTTAAATGGATCTCGTGGATCAAATCCTACTTCATTTCTATTAGAACCTCAGTTCTAATTAACGAAACTCCAACCCGTGAATTCAAATCTTCGAGAGGGCTGAGGCAAGAAGATCCTCTATCTCCATTACTGTATAATCTGGTGGCAGATGTATTATATGTGCAGCTCAAGAAAGCAAGTGCAACATCTAAAATAGAAGGCCTGTGTTTCTCAAAAGAAGGAGAGCAGTTGACACACCTACAATTTGCAAACGATACGATTCTATTTTTTGAAGGAAATCTGGAATCTTTTTGAAGAATCAAGAGTATTCTCCAATGCTTCCAACGGCTCACAGGGCTGAAGATTAATTTTAGTAAAAGGAGCATTCATTCTTGTACTACCAAGATGGACCTGTTACATTCAGGAGCTTCTATATTGGGATGCAAAATTGGCACCTGGCCTATGACGTACTTAGGTGCTCCAATAGGTCTCTCTCCTAGAAGGAAAATTTTTTGGGTACCTTTAATTAAAAAGTTTGATAAAAAACTTGCAAGCTGGAAATCAAATTCTTTGAACAAGGCAGGTAGGTTGGTGTTACTTAAGGCAACTCTTGATAGCTTGCCTATTTATTGGCTCAGCCTTTTCAAAATGCCTGTGGGGATCAAAGATAAAATTGATAAAGTGAGACGGAACTTCTTCTGGGGCTCACATTATCAAGGTAATATGCTCTATAAAAAGATGCATATGATTAGTTGGAAGAAGATTCTTAGACCAAAACAGGAAGGTGGCCTTGGTGTGTCAAATATCCAGCTAAGAAATGATGCTCTTCTTAGTAAATGGGTATGGAAATGGTATGGTGAAAAACACAGGAAGTGGAATAAATGGTTGAGAGCTAAATACAAGTGCTCTCCTAGTGACGATATTGAAAACAACTTCAGATCTACTCATCCCTCTCCTATTCTATCAGACATTAAAAACACCATGACTAAGCATAAGGAACCTTTAAAGCTTTGCCAAGAAAATTTGATTTGGAAAAGAGGAGATGGCACAAAAATTTTGTTTTGGAAGGACAGGTGGAATTCAGTTGGCATTCTGGCAGATATCTTCCCAAGAATGTACTCATTATCCACAAAAAATACTTTTCTTTAAGTGAGTTTCTGAAATATATGGAGGAACAGAATCTTGCAGGTGAAGTTTTTGGAGAAGGCCACTACGTCATTGGGAAAACGAGGAATTAAATAAGATAGTGAAGCTGGCAAGTGAAATAACTCTTAAAAAGGCACAAGATCATTTGATCTGGAGAGTTTCAGGTAAGCCATTTACTTCAAAGGACTGCTATGCTATACTCAGTCACCAGTCGAGATCTCCAATTGATTGGTGTAGCATTATTTGGAAACTCAGAATCCCTCCTAGAGTACAGGTTTTTCTGTGGTCTTTATATTGCAACGCCCTTCCCACTCATCAATTTCTCTCGGAGAGAATTGGAGTTAGTTTCGGACCTCCGATTTGTAAATGGTGCAATTCTGAAGTTGAATCTCAGGAGCACATTTTCTGGAAGTGTGAAGTCTCAGGCTGGGTTTGGTCTTTTGTGATGAAATGGTGGGACATAGTTATAACAAAAGACACGGTTTGAAATTCAATAAAATTAATCAATAGTCCAAGAGTGAAGGAAGCTTGGGGTATTACGATTTCAGCATTTTTATGGACAATATGGATTGTTAGAAACCAGCTAATTTTTTAGGGAAGGAAAATAAATCAGCAGAGGGTGGAGCAACTGATTACACTGAGATCCTTAAGTTGGTGTGAAGTTTCAAATCTAGTAGAGGAAAACTCTTTAAACATTTGGTGCAGAAATCCTATAGGGTTAGTGCTGAGCAGTAGCAAGATTGCAAATGAGAATCGTGCCGGAAATTCAAACTCCTTGATCGGGTACATAGATGGTTCCTGGAAAGAATGTGAAAATAAGAAATTTTCTACGGGCATTGGTGGCTATTTGCATGATGAGGTAGGAAATTTACTCCTTATCTTCTCAGGACCAGTAAAGTCTTTCACCTCGGTTGTGAGCGAGTATAAAGCTTTGGTTTTCTTGCTAGAAACAATTCAATCTAGTCATTGGAGAGATAGGCTAGTAACACAACTTTAAGTTTGGTTTTGGGCTAGAAACGCTACTTTAAATTTGGTTTTGGGTTTTTTTTTGAAACGTTACTTTAAGTTTGGTTTTGGGTAATTTCTAAAACCCCAAATGGAAACGTTGAACCCCAAAAGTTAATTGTTGAACCCCTAAATTTAATTAAAATTGTATTTTTTAAATTTAAAAATTTTAATTAAAAAATTGAATCCGGCGACTTGATTTTTAAACGCTAACGCGTTTAAAAATCAGGATAAGTTAGGGTTTAGGGTCTAGGGTTTCTAAACCCTAAACCCTAAGTTCGTATACAGTTTATTCGTCGTTCCAAATATTTTTAAACCCAAAATGGAACTGTTGAATCCCAAAGGTTAATCGTTGGAACCCGAGGGAATACATATAAAATTAAAAAAAATTATTTTTAATTTTAAATTTTAAAAAATTTTAATTGAATATTTCTAAAACCCAAAATGAAAACGTTGAACCATAAAAATTAATTATTGAACCCATGAGAAACGAAAAAAAAAAAAGAAAAGAAAAGAAGAAGACCAAAACGCCACATAAAGTGGTGTTCCCACCCCCAAAACACTTCTTTAACTAACGTATCAACCAAAACAATACTTCAATTAGCGTTTTTAAAAAAAGGAGTAGAAACGCTACACGAAGTAGCGTTGTTCAAAAAAAAAAGAGTGAAGACACTACACGAAGTAGCGTTTTGACCGAAAAAATTAAAACGCTACACGATACTATGTTTTGGAGTGATATTTGGGACCAAGTTTTTGAACTGTGATATTTAGAACCATTTGCTTTCAAATTGTGATATTAGGGGTCTTTATTCTATAAAAATAGGGTTTACATATTCATACATTGTACCTATATTTTTAGAATTTGATTTTCATTATAACTCATAGTCTGACAATTAATAATTTACTTTAGTACTTTGAAAAAAGCAGAGTATTTTGAAAAAAATAAGTTGAGGCAGTTCAGTTGGTTGAACTTATCTCTAGTCGATTCAGAGGTTCAGAGTTCGATACTCGCTTACCACGAGATTTGTCAATGAACAGATACTCATTGTAAAAGGCTATAAGTGAAAATATTTATTAAAAAAAAAAGTACAATATTTGGATTTTTAACAATTCTATTCTTTAGCATAAAAAATTAAACATTAACTTACCTTATTTAATTACTTTACTTTATTACCATTAATTATTTTACTTAATTATAAAAAAAACAAAATACAATCTTTTCTCAAAATATTACATGCAGTTCTTCCCAACACTTCTCCTACATAATATCTATACTATATTGTCTTATATTTATATATCATTTCCAAAAATATCACGTGTCATTCTGTTTAATGAAATAAACTAATAAAAATATAATTACTAATAACTAATTGGTTACCTTTTTAGTTAAAACGTAACATTTTTTCTATATTTTCTATCTGAAATATCTCATTTTCAAAGTTTCTTTTCTTACTTTTTTTTTTTTACAAAAACTTTCTTTTCTTAATTAATTATCCTTACTAAATATTTATTATTTGTAAAAAGATGTTACCTTTTCTAATTTTTTAATAACTAATTAATTTCATTTTTACATAAAACACGTTATCTTTTATGTTCTAAATATACTACACGCAATTATATTTAATAAAATAAAATTATTACGATTACTAGTAACTAACAAATTATATTTTCAGCTAAAACGCGTTACCTATTATATTTTCTCTTACTTAAATCTTTACTTTTACAATAGTATCACGGAAATTATATTCAATAAAATAATGTCATAACAATTAATAAGTGATTAATTACCTTTTTCAGCTAAAACGTATCATCTTATCTATCTCTTATAACTACATTTTTACTTTTTTTAGAAATAATATGGCCAATATATATATATATATCTATACTATTATATAAAAGCCGAAACATTAAAAGTTTGGTTGGTCGGTCGGTTGGTTGGTCGGTACGGTACCTGTTGATTTTACTTATTTATCCTTATTCAATTACACATAAAATTTATCCTACTAACTCATCAATTTCCTTTTTTAGGTTAAACTTATTACCTTTTCTATTTTTCAATAACTAAATATTTCCTTTTTCAGGTAAAATACAATATCTTTTATATTTTATCTAACTAAAATTTCTCCTTTATTAATCAATTTCCTTTTTCAGGTTAAAAATATTACCTTCTATTTTCCAATAACTAAATAATTTCCTTTTTAAAGTAAAATACAATATATTTTCCCTTACTTAATTATAGATAAAATTCTTCATACTAACTAATCAATTTCCTTTTTCAAGGTTGGCCGATATAGAACAGCCCCTTTTTTTCCTTTCTCTCTCTCTAGCGTCGCTCCTATTTTTTCTTCTTAGTTCTTACTGCCACCGGGGCTTCCACCGGATCTCCACTGGTGGAAAGCCCCAAAACCTTTAATTTCCTTTGTATTTTCTTCCTTTTATAGCTTTTGTTGTTGGAGGAATTTCGTAACAACACGAAATCGGAGGTGCTAGAATACTAGAGCGAATTTACAAGTATGTGGCTGTTTTAAGGAATTAGGGTTTATGAAAAAGAGAGGGGCTGTACTTGGCAGGTGTCTCGATTTGTCTCGTGTATCGGTCGCCATATATCGGATCCCTTTGCCAAGATGCCTACGTACCAATTTATATTGGATCAAGCCCACGTAGTTCTTTTTCCTTTGAAACATGCAGCTCGTACGAGATTGTAAAATAAATCCACAATCAATCAGCATAAATATCCGCAATTCATCAACATAAATATCTCGTACGATATTTTCCGAATCGTAATAATTTTACAAGCATAAAAATATATAGCTCCCACGAATTTTAAAATAATAAATATTTTTCTAGAAAAATATTTAAAAACATAAAACTATGCATGCATGGCATAATATTTGTGCAATTCTTGGTAAAATGAGATAAGAATCAGAAGACATATCTCTGGTTATTTTTCCAGCCAATTCTGATGGGGCATGAAAATAGGATACGCATCAGCTTCATCTTTTTTTTTTCTTCTTTTTTTTCGTTGTGCTCCTGTGCTCCACAACCTCTGCTGCTTTTTTTTATTTATTTATCCAACGGGCCCGCGTTTATATTGTGCTTCATTTTTTTGCTGTTGTTTTTCAGTTGCTTCCACTGCGTGTTCCTCCGTTTTTATTTAATTTTTTCTTCCTCATTCTCACTGCTGGTCCCACGAAGCCAATATCCATGTCCTTTTTTATTGTATGACAAACAATCTCAACGTCCTTTCCACGCTTTTATCAAGATGATGCTCTTCTGTATGTATTTTATGCTTTAAAATCCTTTTCTATTTGGTCTCGTCGTGGTTCACATCGTTGAAGCCTTTCGTAGTACTATATTGATGATGCTGTTGTACCATCTTTCTTCAAATTTGTAATAGCCATGCTCTTTTTTTTTCCGCCGCCTGTTCCTCGTATCCATGTTTTTTTTTCTGCCGTCGGTTCCTTATATCTATAGAAACCCAAAATCCGGTGTGTAGTAATGAAACCCATAACCCCATTGAAAGTGATATTCATTTGTCCTCCACAAACGAAAAATTTCCCTCCTTCTAGAGTCAAATATTGTTGGAGGAATTTCGTAACACCACGAAATCGGAGGTGCTGGAATACTAGAGCGAATTTACGAGTATGTGGTTGTTTTAGGGGATTAGGGTTTATGAAAAAGAGAGGGGTTTGACTTGGCAGGTGTCTCGATTTGTCTCGTGTATCGGTCTCCATATATCGGATCCCTTTGCCAAGATGCCTACGTACCAATTTATATTGGATCAAGCCCACGTAGTTCTGTGCAATTGTGTTTATCCCTTAGAGACTTTAAGGATAAACTTTGTTAATGTAGTTCTGTGCAATTGTGTTTATCCCTTAGAGACTTTAAGGATAAACCACATTAACAAAGTTTATCCTTAAATATTAGAAATTTGGAAGATTATTAGACATGCCAAAATTAATGCATAACAGCTTTGATTTTCCTAAAAATCAGTAATAAGATCGGTCTGTTTTTCTTAAGATTTGGCATTAGTTTGTATTTTCGGATCTAAGGCTTCAAAACGTTTTCCGATTTGGCCTTCAATTTCTTAGATCTCAATTCCACGGATCTCCGAATTTCTCGTTTTTCCAGTAATTTTGTTCTCGAAAGTGGTCCGAGTTATCTTTTTCTTGTGGTTTTGTTCTCCAAATCTAAGGATTGTCTTGGTTCTAGCTAGTTTTTAATTTGCGCAGTTGTAAGTTTGGTTTTTTGATGTCTCATCATTTATGTGAGTTTTGTTATTTTCTCACCGTTTTGTGTGAGTTTTTTTATTTTCTCACCGATCGTGTGAGTATGGATTAATTTAGTAATAAAAGTTTTTAGGGGATTGCATTCTCGCTCGATAGCTCAAACTGGTTATGGCGGAAGCGGAAGTGGAAGTGGCGAAGTTTGTGTAAATATATACCATTTTCAACAAATCACGTGATGTCGTATGGCTTAAAATCAGTTATTGTTTTTGTATTTTGTTTGTTCGACTCGACTGTTTATGTAGATGTCGTATGACTTTTTATTATTGAATTATCTCATTACTCAAAAAAAAAGTCAATTTCCTTTTTCAGGTTAAATATATTATATTTTCTATTTTTCAATAACTAAATAATTTCCTTTAACAGGTAAAATACAATATCTTTTATATTTTATTTAACTAAAATTTCTCTTTTATTAATTAATTTCTTTTTTCTGGTTAAACATATTACATTTTCTATTTTTCAATAAATAAATAATTTTCTTTTTCAGGTAAAATATAATATCTTTTACATTTTATCAAATTAAAATTTATTCTTTTTTAAAAAACGCCAAGAGCAATTTTGTTAATAAAATAACATAATTATATTATAATTAAATACTATTAACTAATCAATTATCCTTTTCAACATGTTACCTTTTTTCCAAATATATCATGGACGGTTACCTTTTCAGCCAAAACACGTTACCTTTTTTCTTTTCTCTTACTAAAACCTCTCTTTTTCCAATTATATCATTGGCGGTTCTATTTAATACAATAAACTAATAATATTATAATATTAATAATTAACCGATTACCTTTTTCAGCTAAAACGTATCATCTTTTCTATATTTTCTAACTAAAATCCCTCTTCTAATAGAAATATCACGGCCAATATTAATTTCTTTTTTCTAAAAATATTATGAGCAATTGTATTTAGTAAAATAACGTAATTTAATAATAATTATTATAAACTAATCAATTACCTTTTTCACCAAGAATATGATACCGTTTTAATTTTTTCTAACTAAATCCTCTCTTTTTTTTAATCATATCACGAGCATTCTATTTAATAAAATAAAATAATAATTTTATAATTATTAATAATTAACCGATTGCATTTTTCAACTAAAACCTATCATTTTTTAATATTTTCTAACTAAAATCCCTCATTTTCTATAAATATCACGAATAACATTTATATAATTATTATCAAATCATCTCATATAAAAATTTAAACCTCCAAAATTCATGTTTTAAAAAAATTATTTTAAATTAATGAATGTTTTTTAATTATATTAAAAAAATTACGGGTTTTAAGCTAGTATATATAATTATTATTAAATCATATCATTTAAAAATTTAACTTACAACATTCATACAACAAAAAATTCAATCAAATTTTTGAAAAAAACATATAATACTAAAAAAAATGCACTGATTTTAATAAGCTAGTATATGTAAGTCGTAAAAATCTCTAAATAACTACTACTCCCTCTGTCCCCCTTGGTTTTTTACCTTGGGGACGTAATTCTGACACGGATTTTAAGATGCATTTTGTGAATAGTTTCGTAATTTATTTTTAAAATTTTCTTTTTTTTTTTGTATAAAAATAGACTTGTTCTATTTTTATACAAAAAAATGTAAATTTTAAAAATAAATTATGTAACTATATTTTTTAGGAGCCTTAAAATGCATGTGAAAAAAAACTGTAAGAAATGAGAGGGACGGAGACAGTAATATATAAATGGTTTAAGTCCAAATTGCCCAATGTCGAGTGTGGTGACTTTTTTAACTTGAATGAAGCCTCAATTCCCCAACCCCCATACAAGCTTTAATCCAAATCCTGATTTCTAACTGATTCCAATCACTTTTAATAGCTTTCGAAAGAAGTATTATGTTTATCTATATTAGATTAAACCACAGAACTCCAATGAGTTAACAACCAGAGTTGCACACCTGCAATGATCCAAATAACATACCCAATGACATAATAATAACTTAAGGAACCTCCCAGATTTCCAAATGTAGATCAGGATAGGCAACCAAGTGTTCAATCATGAGCTGACAGCCAAATATATTATGCTCTCTACGTTTGAATTTAGGACAAGTCCAAAGTAGTTCTTACATTGTAGGCTAGTGTGCGAAAGTATCTAAATTTTAGTTCATTTATTGTAAGTAATTGTTTAAGAACTTGTGAACACTGCAACTCCTGAAAACACTTAATAAGTTTATTATTCTTTTCATTTTTTGGGGTATAATGCAGTAATACTATATGTTATAGATAATTCTGATTTTACAAGTAAATGAAATCCTTGACCAATCTCTGTTAAAAATAAAATATAATTTTGACTCTTAACTCTTAAGATAGTAGAAGTGTACAATCTCGACCTGGTGCACACTTATCATCCATTATATTTTATATCATGATGAAATTTTGATGTAATTGAATTTGACAATATAAAATATTGATCAGATCGTGAGATTTGTGTTATCCCCTCCTTTATTCTATAATTTGCAGTAAAATGAAAAGGTTAGAAAGAACATAGCAAAACTGATAGTAATATTGTAAAAAGTATACGAAACCTAAGCTACTGTCAGTACTAGGTATACCTGCATGCACCACAAACAACATGTAAAAGCCAGGCGGTGCAATCTGAGGTGTCGAGGCCGAAAACAGATAAGCTTAACGCACCGAAACTGACAACAGGTAAGACCCCGTTAATCTTCTTCAGCACCACCATTCTCTGACTCATTGAAAATGCGTGTGTCGTAAATGATGGTGCCACAATTCGAGCGGTTACCACTCCCATTTTTAGAAATTTTGGTACCTTGAAAATTACAGAAAATGACTGATTGTAGCCAATGACACTGTCGGTGTACAAAATTTGAGGCCGTATAGTATCATATCCTTCTGCAAAGTAAGGGGGCGAAACGCCTCCAAACTAAGATCGGTTGGGTATTGCACACCGCTGAAATTGTAGAATACGTGGGGATTGCTTCCTCGGACTAAAACTTTTGTATATAGTAGTAAGATTGCTGTGGAATGCCGGCTTGCTGGTTTCATTACCCAAAATCGGGTACTATTTTTCGCTTCATTTGGATGGTAAAGCACTGGCCTTAAAACAGGGTTTCTTGCATTTTCCCAACCAGCTTACCAGCTTACCAGCTGCTCCGGAACCTGCACCATTAATTATTAAAACATCTCCACTTGGGAGAATTAACATGTCTCCCATAACTCTGCCTAATGGCATTGTTTCCATTTCCCAGGTAGGATTTTGATCACTGATTCTTAATCGTCCACACGTCGTAATTGCTCTGACAAAGGTACCATGGATTGCACTAAGATACGCATTACGTGGTGCACCATCACATATCAGGATTTCGCTTACCAGAGGTTGATTTTCATCAAGGGGAAGTAAAACAGAGGAGCCTGAGCTAGGGTAATTTCGAGGTTCGTCTCCGGGGATTGGAGGGAAACTTCGAAATAACACAACTGATTAGGAAATATCTTTAAATAGATAAAACCTGTAGGTTTGCTACACAATCTAATCCTATATATGGATCAGCTACAAAAACAAACATTCCTAGGATAGTTTAGGCACGAGGACCTTCTACCGGACACTTCCTGAAAGCGGGCTAAGCCGGCTTTCCTACTAGATGGACTGTTTAGCAGCTTACACAGAGAAGATATAAGAGAGAGAATAGAAAGTTGTGTGTTGAGGTGTGTTTTGAAATGAAATAAAATATGCCTATTTATAGATTTTAGAAAGACACTATGTTGTACTATTCGAACAACTCCCGCGGGCCCCACCAGCCACTTTTTGAATAGTACCACTATTCATCACCTACCAAAAACGTGTCTGCTGAAATTTTCTTTTCACGTGGGCCCCACCAGCCATTATTTGAACAATACTATTCACGTGGGCCCTACCTGCATAGTAACCACTATTTGCATAGTAACTACTATTTGCATAGTAACCTGCATAGTAACCGCGCATAGTAATCTTGCATAGTAACCGCGCATAGTAACCGTGCATAGTATTCTTGCATAGTAATCGTGCATAGTAACTTTGCATAGTATTACTATTTTTGGCTGCTTTGTTTGGGCTTCTCTCTTCTGTTTTAAATATTCTGCTTGAGATATTATGTCTATCCTTGATCGTCAATAGGCTTTGGCAATTCTTTCTGTGAATTAAAGTGTTGATCCTTCTCTTATGTGCTGACACTTAGTGCACTGGTCTGGTTCACAAGTGACTAGCACTAAGTGACTAGCACTGATCTTGATCTTCACACCAATATCTTCAAATAATATAAATACATGGAATCTTTTGGCCCTTCAACTGAATCATCTGTACATCTTATTCTGTCACTGAGGCTTGATCATGTTAATGAACTTCTTTCAGCGACTTGATCCTTGTCGGTGCCTGTTCTTCAAATTTCACGATCCCTGTATAGAGTTAATATTATTTATCTTTTATCCTAGTTGAGTTATATATGTCCTCTATTACATATTACATTACATTATGCTTTACCATCTCCCCCTATTTGATTGTTAGGGTTTGACAAGAAAATTCCTAGAGGATAACTCGACTGATACAACAAAAAATGAAATACAAAGATAAATAATATTAAAGTACATTCTGGATAATATATACATTTTCCAGATTTCCAAGTGCAAGACAATTGTTCCTCTAGACTGAACATATCTTCAAGTTTGCCATTGCTTTCTTTCCACATAGCACTAATACTCCCATTAGCTTTTCCTTTCCCAAAATAAAGTTAATTCCGTGTCAACAACCTTTTCCTTGCCCTTACGCCGAGTAGATTTTTCTTGATCATCCACATTCTCCCCCTCAGTTGGGTTATCCTCCAGATTAGTAGGATGTGGAGTTGGTAAATTAGACGAAGATGGCTTTACCAATGAGTTGATTGCATGACTAAACTGGGCTGCCATGAAACTTAATTGAACCTGGAATGCATCATGTTGAATAAGTTACAAATTTTTGATTTCTCCAATGGACTTACAAATATTTGACAACTCTTTCTCCATTGTTTGGACCCGTGTAAGGAGCTAAGTCTGTTATATTCCTTTCTGGTTACAAGTGCATGTGGTTGAGTATATTGCTCACTTGTACGTTCTGCAGGTGTTTCACTCACCACTCTTTATTCACTCGGTTTAGTGGTTTGGGTTACACTTACATGTTCTGTTGGTGTTTCCCTCAACTTTCCTCTAGAGCTTCCACCGATATGTGTACCTGCAAATGAAATCATCCTAGCCCATTTTTCAGAGGTCACGGATGGTGCAATGAAAGTTCGTGAGCTTCCGTCCACGCGTGAAGCGAGTTGCCGACCACTGGTAAAAAGTGGTAAATCTCAAAAGAGATCCAGAGATTTTCTCTCTGGGAGGTTAATCTTGAATCGATTAAATGGCACAAAACCCAAGTTTCCCTCGTACGTCTGTGAAGACACTTGGTTCATAATAGAACCACCCACCGATGGATCTTTTCGTAAAATGGAAGATTCACCAGCAGTTATTGAGGTAGGTAATTCCACCTCGGATG
The DNA here is from genome assembly GCA_037693485.1 of Kitagawia praeruptora. Taxonomy (NCBI): domain Eukaryota; kingdom Viridiplantae; phylum Streptophyta; class Magnoliopsida; order Apiales; family Apiaceae; genus Kitagawia; species Kitagawia praeruptora. Next base: position 98,102,746 of record CM075352.1, on the reverse strand, counting down.
CCTGTGAAGGCATTTGATCTTTAGAAAGATCATCAACCACTCGTATGTTCCGTGAAATGGAACTCAAGATAGTTGCTCCCATCAATTCAACCTCATTTACATTTGCACTCATTGGATAAGAAAGCATTGTTTCACTAACAGTTGCAGTTACCTCAGGTTCATTGGGTTTACTTCGTTTAGAATGAGGTAGAGCGGCTGATGTAACTAACTCCTTATGTGGTGCTGCTGAGGCACTATCTCCCTCAATAATGTGGATGACTGGTCGTTTAAGTGACAATTGAGGTGTAGGAGTTTGTTATGTTTGTGTTTGCATTTGTAGAATGGGATCTTCGACCTGTGTTAGAGTCGGTGGGATTTCCTGCTCTTGGTCGCGTAAGATGGCCACTGGGGGCTGTAGAAACTGTATTTCCTGTGACACAATAGGGAATACAGAGGTTAAAATAACAGGGATTGAAATATTACCTTGTCGTATACCTGCTCTCACTGGTCATGGTAACAAGGAAGTGGGACAGTCTTTAGATATTCAGTTAGGACTGTAGGCACATCCGTATATTTCTTTTTGCTTATATAATTAATTACATTCGTCTTCATGGAAGAACATTCCACCTTTTGACCATTTTCCAAGCGTACCCTGTCTTCATCATTCAAAAAATCATTTAATATTAACTGTAGAAACCTTGGATATAGACATTTGACATTTTGAGTCCGAACATCTCTTGTTCCCAAGCATTTCATTTTTAAAATGATTTGACCAAGCACTATTTTTCCAAAATTAATCCTCAAATTATTGGCGACCGCATACCCTATTATTTGAATAAATTCAGGTATTCGATCTTGATTTGTTCTATCTGAGGAAAAAACATGGTTAAGAGTGTGAAAGAAGAAATTCCAATACTGTGTTAGAAACATTCTAGAAAGAGTACCAGTGTTGAAATTGACATCTTGGTACCTTATGAAATGAAAGAACATTTCAATCTGTTCAGGTGTAGGATCAGAAACGAGATTTTCCATAGGAAAATGGAGAATTCGATTAACATCTCGTTCAGTGACCCTAATCGACCTACCAAACAGTCGATATGTGATTGCACACCCGTCCTGTCCAGAAGTGTTATCCGCACTGCAATATAGTTCACGCAATGCATCATGGTTAAGTTGCACATGTGTAACTAAAGCATAGCAGATTGATGAATGTTCATTCAGAAATTGTGTCCAAGCCCGAAATTGCTCTTCCTGAATGGTTTCGATTTGCTGAATGGAAATAGGATTAACTTTAGCAATTAAAAAGCTTCCCTGCAATGCCATTTTCAAAACTTTTAGGAAACAAAAAAACAAGGGTTAGTTTTTATAAAGGATGATGTATAAAGCAAGAATATGAAATCCGATCTAAAAACCACCAGCTAAATTGAGAGATGTTTCCGATCAAAGCTCGAAATTTTCAATAATTGTGTGTATATGCTCTGTATATCTGAAAAATGATGATGTTAAACACAAACAAAAACTCATCATTTATAAGGTTTCAAGGTTTAATGGGTTAGGTGTAATAGTGATAGGTTATTTTGAAAAACTAACACCGCTCAATAATTTCTCACCTAACACCCTAATTAACCGAAAAAACATCTTATCGCTGAAACCTGTCGGCCGAAAAACATCTTATCACCAAGACCTATCAGCCTATACACATATACACATATTTAATACTTCTAACTATTATGTATTTAAAAATAATCACACAGTGAATCAAGAAATTATCCACAATAATCAGATAAACTCACAATTAAATAGACATAAAATTAACAAAATATCATTAATTGATATATGTCAATAAAATATTTATTAAATTATGCTACAATTAACACAATTATTTACTAACTAATTACCATAAAATATAGCATTTATAAGCATGGTAATTAATATAGAGAAAACTATAATATGAAGACTGGATGCAAATAAATTCACATGTCCTAAACATATGGATATTTAAAAATACATGTGAACTTATAACAAATTGCAATTATTGATTATCCAAAATTAATTAGACAGATTAAACATCCCAAGTTCACCAACTAACTTGGAAAAAGTGGATTCATCCAGTGGTTTAGTAAAGATGTCTGCAGTTTGTTCATCTATGGGAACAAAATATAATACCACAGTTCCATTCATGACATGTTCTCGTAAGAAATGATACCTGATATCAATATGCTTAGTCCTTGTGTGTTGAACTGGATTGTTGGCAATGGCAATGGCACTCGTGTTGTCGCATAGAATTGGAATTTTGTCCAACATGAGTCCATAGTCCTGAAGTTGATTCCTCATCCATAGGATCTGAGCACAACAACTACCTGCCGCAATGTATTCTACTTCAGCTGTTGAGGTAGATACTGAGTGTTGCTTCTTGTTGTACCAAGATACCAACCTTCTTCCTAGAAACTGACAGCTTCCAGAAGTACTTTTCCGATCAATCTTACAACCTGCGAAGTCAGAATCTGTATAGCCAATTAGGTCAAAACCTGTTCCTTTAGGGTACCAAATCCCAAGATTGGGGGTTCCCTTAAGGTATCTGAAAATACGTTTAACATCTATAAGATGTGACTCTTTAGGGTTAGCCTGGAATCTAGCACATAGACAAGTTGCGAACATGATATCTGGTCTACTAGCAGTTAAGTACAAGAGAGAGCCGATCATACCTCGATACTTCGTGATGTCAACTGACTTACCAGATTTGTCTTGATCAAGCTTGACAGCAGTTGGCATTGGGGTCTTGGCAGTAGCTGCTTCTTCCATCCCATACTTCTTCAGAACATCCTTTATGTATTTTGATTGGCAGATGAAAATACCATCAGGCTTCTGAACAACTTGAAGTCCAAGAAAGAAGGACAACTCACCCATCATGCTCATCTCGTACCTACTCTGCATTAGCTTGGCAAATCTCTTGCATAGCAAATCATTAGTAGAACCAAATATTATATCATCCACATATACTTGCACCAGAATTATATCATTTTTATGCTTTTTATGAAAGAGAGTTTTGTCGATGATACCTCTTGTAAAACCATTTTCAAGTAAGAACTTGGAGAGAGTATCATACCATGTTCGAGGGGCTTGCTTGAGACCATAGAGAGCTTTGAAGAGAAAGTACACAAAACCTTCAAATTCCTTGCCTTCGAACCCAGGGGTTGTTCAACATAGACTTCTTCCTCTAGATATCCGTTCAAAAATGCACTCTTCACATCCATCTGAAAAACCTTAATGTTGGAGTATGCAGCAAATGCTAAGAACATCCTGATTGCTTCAAGCCTTGCAACTGGAGCATAGGTTTCATCATAATCAATCCCCTCTTCTTGAGAGTAACCCTTTGCTACCAATCGAGCCTTGTTCCTCGTAACAATACCATTTTCATCCAGTTTATTTCTAAACACCCATCTAGTGCCAATTACAGATTTATCTTTTGGTCTTGGCACCAGCTTCCAAACTTTATACCTTTCGAACTGATTGAGTTCTTCCTGCATTGCAGTTACCCAATCTGGATCATCAAGAGCTTCATTAACCTTTTTAGGTTCAATTTGAGATAAAAATCCTGCGAAATTGCATTCATTCTGTTTTGCTCTTCTAGTCTGTACACCCTTGTCCGGTTCACCAATGATATGTTCAAAGGGATGCGCTTTACTCCATACCCTTTGTCTTGGAAGATTTGATCTTGATGATTCCCCAAGTTCATAATTGTGTTGAGTGCGGTGACTAGTAGATCCAAAATCATTGTTTGCTCCCCCTGAGCTGTTGCTTTCAGAGTTTGATGAATCTGAGTTTAATGCATCATTAGCAGTAGATGCATTCTTTGATGTTTCTTCACTTGATTGGGGTTCATTTTCATCGTTCACTTGCTCCCCCTCAACATGTGCTGCTGTCTGATCTACTGTATAGATTGAACACTAGAGTCTGAAAGAGTATCAAAATTTTGTAGATCAACATTTATTTCTTCATTCTCAAATCTCAGCTGGTCATGTTCATCAAAATCTTCAAGTCCTGTTATCTTTTTATCATCAAAAGACACATGGATAGATTCAATGACCACTTTTGTTCTCAGATTATAGACTCTGAATGCTTTTATCGATAGTGGGTATCCAACAAAGAATCCTTCATCAACTTTTAAATCAAATTTGGAAAGCTGTTCTGGATGAGTCTTAAGAACAAAACAATTACATCCAAACACATGAAAGTACTTTAGGTTCGGCTTCTTATTTTTCAGCATCTCATATGGTTTTTTACCATGCTTGTTTATGAGTGTAGCATTCTGTGTGAAACAAGCAGCTTGCACAGCTTCAGCCCAGAAGTAAGTTGGCAGCTTTATTTCATCAAGCATGGTCCTTACAGCTTCTATGAGAGTCTTGTTCTTTCTCTCTACTACTCCATTTTGTTGTGGAGTTCCAGGTGCAGAGAATTCTTGCTTTATTCCATTTTCTTTACAAAACTCTTTCATGACTGCATTCTTGAACTCAGTGCCATTATCACTCCCTATGATTTTCACTGTATACTTAGATCCTTTGTCCAGTTGTCTGACATCCTCTGTTAAGATTGATGCAGTTTCTTCTTTCTTGTGCATGAAATATACCCATGTATATCTGGTGTATTCATCAACAATAACCAAAGCATATCTTTTCTTTCCAATAGACATTATATTTACTGGACCAAATAAATCAACATGCAATAAGTGATATGGCTCAAGAATTGAGGATTCAGTCTTACTTTTGAATGAAGTTTTCCTTTGTTTTGCCTTTTGACATGAGTCACATAGGCCATCTGGAGTAAAAACTGATTTTGGCAATCCTCTCACAAGATCTTTCTTCACTAGCTCATTAATGCTGTTGAAATTCAGATGAGAAAGTCTCTTGTGCCAATCCCAGCTTTCTTCAATTGATGCTCTACTCAATAGACAGATTGCAGAGCCATCAGAGTTTGTTGAAAGCTTGGCTTCATAAATGTTACCATGCCTGTATCCCTTCAGAACAACTTTGCCTGTAGATTTGCTTACAACTTCACCGTGTTCTTCAAAGAAATTCACATGATAACCTCTATCACAGATTTGACTCACACTTAGCAGATTATATTTGAGTCTTGAGACTAGAGCTACAGTTTCAATGATGACATTCCCAAGATTGATATTGCCATATCCCAGAGTCCTTCCTATGTTGCCATCTCCATAAGAAACACTTGGGCCAGCTTTCTCCACAAATTCTTTTAGCAGGGCTTTATTTCCAGTCATGTGTCCTGAGCATCCACTGTCCAGAACAAGGATATTTGTCCTGTTACCCTGCAATCAAAAAGACCACTAATGATTAGTTTTAAAGACCCAGACTTGCTTGGATCCTTTGGCCTTATTAAGTTTGTTAGCTTTTGCAGCAGAAGATTATCAGAGTTTGTGCTAACATTCTTTTTATCAGAATTTATACATGTAGAATCAATCTTGAATTTATTCAAAGAGGGTTTAATTTCATAATAATCCTAATATAAGTTATGATACTCTTTGCATGTATAAATAGAATGTCAAATATTGCCACAGTGAAAACAAGGATTTTGTGGCTTAAACCTAACTGAACCACTCTTAACTCCTGACTTAGAAGGTATAGAGTTTATATTTTTATTCTTCCTGCAAAAAGTAGCAAGATGGTTAGGATTTCCACAGTTGTAACATTTCTTCCTAGGAGCATTGGGAATGGACATATAGTTGTTGCTTTAATTGATGCCTACCTTTCCATTTCTATTTTTCCTAGGTTCTTTTACCTTGTTCACTCTTTTTAACTCCTTCAGCTTGTGTTTAAGCTGTTTCTAAGACATTAAACTAATATTTACTGATTTGACTTCATCCTATTTTGGTTTGACAGATTTTGGTACAAACCTCATATTATTAAGTTTGGGTTTTGCAGCCTTTTCAGTAAATACAGGTTTAGAGGTCTCAGCTTCTAGGTTAGCAGTTTTCTTTTTATCAGTGTAACCTAGACCTTCTTTCCAACAATCATTCTCTATGATAATCTGAGTAGTTTTCACAGAGTTAGTCCAAGTTTTAATAATGTTTCTTTCTTTAGCAAGTTCAGATTCAAGATAAGCATGCTTTTCAATAATTCAGTTTTAACAAAAATAGCATCATCTTTCTCTTTCTGAATTTGTAACATCTGGACTAATTCTAATTCTAGATAGTCATTTCTCTTTCTAAGGTCTAGACTTTCATATTTTATTCTTTCATTTTCTAAAGTCTGATCTCTGTAGCTAACATGCAAGTTTTTAAGAAAGAGTCTTAACTCAGATATATCAGTAGTATCAAAAGCTAGAGTAGAGTGAGGTACCTTGGTCTCAGTAGCTTCAGAGATAATATCAACATTTGCCATCAAGGCATAGTTCACCTCATCTTCAGAGTCTGAAGTGTCATCCCAGTCCTTCTTCTTTGTGATGTAAGCTTCACCTTTATCAACTTTGGCTTTCTTGCAATCAGGTGCAAAATGTCCTTTCTCACCACAATTATAGCATGTGATCTTGGACTTGTCCACTTTCACAGACCTTCTTTCCTTTCCCTCAGTTTTTCTGAAATTCTTCTTTTCAAAATTTGAATCTCTTTGTGTGAACTTCTTTTCCTTCCTGAAGTTCTTGTAAGCCATCTTCTTGAAGTTTTTTACCATCAGGGCTGCAAGTTGTATCATCTGAGCATTACTACCCTCATTATCAGAGTCTTTGAGATTGTCAGAGTTTGTGTCATCATCAGAGTTTGATGACTCAGTATCAGAATTTGTAATAAGAGCCTTTCCCTTGGATTGATTCTTTTTCACAGTAACTTCTTTAGAAGCTTTTTCCTCAGCTTTAAGAGCAATTATCTTGGACTTGCCTCCATGCCTTTTACTTCTTTGTTCCATCTCAAGCTCATGAGTTTTGAGCATTCCATAGATTTCATCAAGAGACATGTCTTCCAGATCATGATTGTCTCTGATGGTAGTGGCCTTTAAGTCCCATTTCTCAGGAAGAGCCAACAAGAATTTCAGATTGGAGTCTTCAAGATTATACTCCTTATCTACCAGTGACAGATCATTTAGCAATTTCAGGAATCTATCATATATATCTGTTAATGACTTATCAGTATTTGAGTCAAAGTGCTCGTACTCCTGTGTGAGTATTGTTCTCCTATTCTTTTTGATGGCTTTTATTCCTTGACATCTGACTTCCAAAGTATCCCAAATCTCTTTAGCAGTTTTGCATCCAATGACCCTGTTAGACATAACATTGTTAAGGGCATTATGTAATAAATGCCTTACCCTAGCATCTTTGCTAATAGAGGAGATATCTTCAGGGGTGTAGTCTTTCTTCTCCTTTGGAATCGTTTTATGTTCCTCTCTAGCAACTACAACAGACAATTTGGTAGGATTATGTGGACCATCATGGATTCTGTCTAAGTACTCTGGATCTGTAGCCTCCAGAAACATTTCCATCTTCACCTTCCATATGGGATATTCTAATGCCCTGAGTATTGGAACTCTGATTGATTCATATCTGTTAGTTGTTGGAGTTTGTGTTTTTTCTGTCATGTTTGTATAGCTTTTTGGATCTTAACTGTTGTATAATAACAGAGTGGCTCTGATGCCAATTGTTAGGTCCGGAAGAACGTAGAAGGGGGGTTGAATACATTATTTAAAAATATTTCAATTTTTGATGTGGATATGAGATCAAAAATACTGAATCGAAATAACACAACTATTTAGGAAATATCTTTTAATAGATAAAACCCGGAGGTTTGTTACACAATCTAATCCTATGGATCAGCTACAAAATCAAACACTCCTAAGGATAGTTTAGGCACGAGGACCTTCTACCCGACACTTCTTGAAAGCGGGCTAAGCCGACTTTCCTACTAGATGGACTGTCTAGCAGCTTACACAGAGAAGATATAAGAGAGAGAAGAGAAAGTTGTGTGTTGAGGTGTGTTTTGAAATGAAATACAATAGGCCTATTTATAGGTTTTAGAAAGTCACTATTTGGCACTATTCCAACAACCCCCAAATAGTAACTGAGCACTATTCCAACAACCCCCAAATAGTAACCGGACACTATTTCACCAACCCCAAATAGTAACCGGGCACTATTACACCAACCCCAAATAGTAACCTTGCATAGTAACCGTGCATAGTAACTTTGCATAGTAACCGTGCATATTAATATTGCATAATAACCGTGCATAGTATTACTATTCTTTCTCTCTTCTGTTTATTTTGCTGTTTTAATTCATCTCAGAAAATAATTCAAGTACCAGATTAATTTAATTATTTATTATAAATAATTAATTAATTTGTTACTTAGTTAATTTTAAGAGTAAATTAATCTTTGACAATACCTTGAAATATTACGTCTGTCCTTGATTGTCAATAGGCTTTGGCAATTCTTTATGTGAATTAATATGTTGATCCTTCTCGTATGTGCTGACACTTAGTGCACTGGTATGGTTCACAAGTGACTAGCACTGATCTTGATCTTCACACCTTCGTCACATTCCAATTGATTAGCCTGCAGCAGTATCTTCAAATAATATAAATACATGGAATCTTTTGGCCCTTCAACTGAATCATCTGTACATCTTATTCTGTCACTGAGGCTTGATCATGTTAATGAACTTCTTTCAGCGACTTGATCCTTGTTGGTGCCTGTTCTTCAAATTTCACGATCCCTGTATAGAGTTAATATTATTTATCTTTTATCCTAGTTGAGTTATATATGTCCTCTATTACATATTAGATTACATTATGCTTTACAGTTTTTGATTGCAGTCTAGGGACAAATGATTATGATTATCACACTTATAGCATTTTTTTTCTAGGTGCATCAGGTACATTCTTGTAATTATTCTCTTTATTAATACCTTCTTTTCCATTCCTATTTCTCTTGATCTTGCTAGACTCTGAAAGACCTTCTAGTCTCTGTTTTAATTGAGACTTAGACAGAAAACCTATGTTAACATTCTTAGGTTTCTCTAACACTCTCTCATCTGAATTACTATTGTTGATTCTCTTGTGTACAACAGGGGTACCATTTGAATCAACAAATTTAACATGTTTAGGTTCAAAAATTATTTTCTTACCTTCAGATTTAGATGTGCTAGCTTCTAGTTTACTATTATCTTTGACAGTAGCTACAGTCTCTTCTTTTCTAGCCTTATCAAAACCTAAACCATTAACTTTACCAAGAATTTGATTTTCAATGATTTCTTGAGTCTTTTTACCAGAATTGTTAATGGTTTTAATCGTATTTCTCTCTTCCTCTAGTACTTTTCTGACATAGTCATAAGCCTCAAGAATAACACTATAATCATGCTTAGCTTTGTCAGAACTTAACCTATATTCCTCCATTTGAATTAACTCATATTCAAGAAAATTATTTCTATCAACTACTTTATCATTCTTAATCTTAAGATCATCTCTTTCACTAGTAAGAATTCTAAAATTAGTCATAAGATTCTTAAACTCAGCATGGATAGATCTAATATCATCAGAATTTAAGCTATCAAATGAATCAAAAGAGTGAAGTGATACCTTAACAGAAGATGGAGAAGTTTTCTTTGGAGATCCAGGTTTGTCTGAAACATTTTCCATCAGTGCAATGTTGTCATAATCCAATTAATCTTCAGGATCACTGGAATCAGCCCAATCCTTCTGTGTGACCATGAGTACATTACCCTTTCCTGAATTCCTAGGCTTCTTGCCAATTGTTAGGTCCGGAAGAACGTAGAAGGGGGGTTGAATACATTATTTAAAAATATTTCAATTTTTGATGTGGATATGAGATCAAAAATACTGAATCGAAATAACACAACTATTTAGGAAATATCTTTTAATAGATAAAACCCGGAGGTTTGTTACACAATCTAATCCTATGGATCAGCTACAAAATCAAACACTCCTAAGGATAGTTTAGGCACGAGGACCTTCTACCCGACACTTCTTGAAAGCGGGCTAAGCCGACTTTCCTACTAGATGGACTGTCTAGCAGCTTACACAGAGAAGATATAAGAGAGAGAAGAGAAAGTTGTGTGTTGAGGTGTGTTTTGAAATGAAATACAATAGGCCTATTTATAGGTTTTAGAAAGTCACTATTTGGCACTATTCCAACAACCCCCAAATAGTAACTGAGCACTATTCCAACAACCCCCAAATAGTAACCGGACACTATTTCACCAACCCCAAATAGTAACCGGGCACTATTACACCAACCCCAAATAGTAACCTTGCATAGTAACCGTGCATAGTAACTTTGCATAGTAACCGTGCATATTAATATTGCATAGTAACCGTGCATAGTATTACTATTCTTTCTCTCTTCTGTTTATTTTGCTGTTTTAATTCATCTCAGAAAATAATTCAAGTACCAGATTAATTTAATTATTTATTATAAATAATTAATTAATTTGTTACTTAGTTAATTTTAAGAGTAAATTAATCTTTGACAATACCTTGAAATATTACGTCTGTCCTTGATTGTCAATAGGCTTTGGCAATTCTTTATGTGAATTAATATGTTGATCCTTCTCGTATGTGCTGACACTTAGTGCACTGGTATGGTTCACAAGTGACTAGCACTGATCTTGATCTTCACACCTTCGTCACATTCCAATTGATTAGCCTGCAGCAGTATCTTCAAATAATATAAATACATGGAATCTTTTGGCCCTTCAACTGAATCATCTGTACATCTTATTCTGTCACTGAGGCTTGATCATGTTAATGAACTTCTTTCAGCGACTTGATCCTTGTTGGTGCCTGTTCTTCAAATTTCACGATCCCTGTATAGAGTTAATATTATTTATCTTTTATCCTAGTTGAGTTATATATGTCCTCTATTACATATTAGATTACATTATGCTTTACAGTTTTTGATTGCAGTCTAGGGACAAATGATTATGATTATCACACTTATAGCATTTTTTTCCTAGGTGCATCAGGTACATTCTTGTAATTATTCTCTTTATTAATACCTTCTTTTCCATTCCTATTTCTCTTGATCTTGCTAGACTCTGAAAGACCTTCTAGTCTCTGTTTTAATTGAGACTTAGACAGAAAACCTATGTTAACATTCTTAGGTTTCTCTAACACTCTCTCATCTGAATTACTATTGTTGATTCTCTTGTGTACAACAGGGGTACCATTTGAATCAACAAATTTAACATGTTTAGGTTCAAAAATTATTTTCTTACCTTCAGATTTAGATGTGCTAGCTTCTAGTTTACTATTATCTTTGACAGTAGCTACAGTCTCTTCTTTTCTAGCCTTATCAAAACCTAAACCATTAACTTTACCAAGAATTTGATTTTCAATGATTTCTTGAGTCTTTTTACCAGAATTGTTAATGGTTTTAATCGTATTTCTCTCTTCCTCTAGTACTTTTCTGACATAGTCATAAGCCTCAAGAATAACACTATAATCATGCTTAGCTTTGTCAGAACTTAACCTATATTCCTCCATTTGAATTAACTCATATTCAAGAAAATTATTTCTATCAACTACTTTATCATTCTTAATCTTAAGATCATCTCTTTCACTAGTAAGAATTCTAAAATTAGTCATAAGATTCTTAAACTCAGCATGGATAGATCTAATATCATCAGAATTTAAGCTATCAAATGAATCAAAAGAGTGAAGTGATACCTTAACAGAAGATGGAGAAGTTTTCTTTGGAGATCCAGGTTTGTCTGAAACATTTTCCATCAGTGCAATGTTGTCATAATCCAATTAATCTTCAGGATCACTGGAATCAGCCCAATCCTTCTGTGTGACCATGAGTACATTACCCTTTCCTGAATTCCTAGGCTTCTTACACTCACTGGCAAAGTGTCCAAGCTCACTACAATTAAAGCACTTAATCTTTGTCTTATCAAGCTTGACAATTATACTTTTGCCCTTGTCACCCTTCTTCTCTTTTTTCTTTTGAAAAGGTCTTTTGCTAAATCTTCTACTGTTGAATCTTCCTTTCTTGAAAGCTTTATCAAACATAGCAAAGAGTTTTTGCATCTCTGATTCAGAATCACTGTTGTCAGAGTCTATATCAGTAGTCTCTGACTCAGAACTTTCTTTGCTTTTCTTCTTCCTTGAGTCCTTTACAGTAGGCTCAACATTCTGTTCTTCTGGAAACTTCTTTGATTCAGATTGAGCAGTGAGTGCAATAGTTTTCATCTTTCCTTCACTCCTGCTCTTCTTCTGCTGCCTGTCAAGTTCATAAACCCTAAGTTTTCCATAAACTACCTCTAATGATATTTCATCTAGATCATTAGCTTCCTCAATTGCAGATATCTTCTCATTGTAGAAATCAGGCAAGGCTTTCAGGAACTTAGTATTCATATCCTCCAAGTCATAATATTTACCATGCATGGCCATCTCATTGATGAGTTTTGTAAACCTATCAAAGGTATCAGTAAGTGACTCACCAGACTTGGATTCAAAGTACTCATACTGTTGTATAAGTAGTGTCCTCATATTCTTCCTGACAGCTTTAGTTCCTTCAAATTGTCCCATATCTCCTTAGCAGTCTAACAAGAGAGAACATAGTTAGTGAGAACAGAATCAAGACTGTTGAATAGTATGTTTCTCACTTTAGCATCCTTAAGAACATTCTCCTTGTCCTTATATGACCATTCAGATTTAGGCTTCTCTACTGTGTGTTCTGGAACAACTTTTCCTTCGATAGTTGCTTGACCAACTATCTTTGTTGGAACAAAAGGTCCATCTCTTATACTATCAAGATAATCAGGGTTTGTTGCCTCCAGGTGATGCAACATCTTCACTTCCCAGAGACTATACTCGTTTCTCTTGAGCATAGGGATCTTAGTATTACCATCCTTGTAACCAGACATGAATGCAGATCTTTTTTATTATCTGAAATCAACCTGCTCTGATACCAATTGTTAACTCGAATAACTTGTAGAAGGGGGGGTTGAATACAAGTTAAGTAATCGTGTCTAATTTTTGCTCGAATAAATAAACAAGAACAAACAAATAAATCAAACTGTTTGTATTAATAAGCTCAAATACAAACTCTACCAAAGGTGTACAAATACCTTTAGCAGCTGCTCTCAATACAAATCTCTCTCTGTTTGTTCACTCGTATACTCGAACACTTTTTACAATGATATAGAGAGAGTATTATATTGCTACCTTTCAACTAATAACAGAAAGAACAATCTATACATGGTAATCTTCTGCGGTCCAGTTGATAGTTTCTATCAATTTTCTGATTCTTTTCTTCATGCACACTTCTTTCCATCTTCTGAATACAAGATCCTAAAGTATAGCACTTTCCAATTCTGTAGCTTCAACACAGTCAGGGTTTGTCATAGTACTTGGAAACTCATAGTCTGTGATTCCAGTCCCTGATCAAGCACTGTTCACAGTTCTGCAGTTCTTGGATAACTGATATCTTCTTAATCAAATGCTAAACCCTTTATAAGATCAGGGTATTACAAGAAGTGTAATGATACTCTATTCTATTCTTCAATTGATGCTCTACTCAATAGACAGATTGTAGAGCCATCAGAGTTTGTTGAAAGCTTGGCTTCATAAATGTTACCATGCCTGTATCCCTTCAGAACAACTTTTCCTGTAGATTTGCTTACAACTTCACCGTATTCTTCAAAGAAATCCACATGATAACCTCTGTCACAGATTTGACTCACACTTAGAAGATTATGTTTGAGTCCTAAGACTAGAGCTACAGATTCAATGATGACATTCCCAAGATTGATATTGCCATATCCCAAAGTCCTTCATATGTTGCCATCTCCATAAAAAACACTTGGGCCAGCTTTCTCCACAAATTCTGATATCATGGCTTTATTTCCAGTCATGTGTCCTGAGCATCCACTGTCCAGAACAAGGATATTTTTCCTATTACCCTGCAATCAGAAAAACCACTAATGATTAGTTTTAAGGACCCAGACTTGCTTGGATCCTTTGGCCTTATTAAGTTTGTTAGCTTTTGAAGCAGAAGTCTTATCAGAGTTTGTGCTAACATTCTTTTTATCAGAATTTATACATGTAGAATCAATCTTGAATTTATTCAAAGAGGGTTTAATTTCATAATAATCATAATACAAATTATGATACTCTTTGCATGTATAAATAGAATGTCAAATATTGTCACAGTGAAAACAAGGATTTTGTGGCTTAAACCTAACTGAATCACTCTTAACTCCTGACTTAGGAGGTATATAGTTTATATTTTTATTCTTCCTGCAAAAAGTAGCAAGATGGTTAGGATTTCCACAGTTGTAACATTTCTTCCTAGGAGCATTGAGAATGGACATATAGTTGTTGCTTTTATTGATGCCTACCTTTCCATTTCTATTTTTCCTAGGTTCTTTTACCTTGTTCACTCTTTTTAACTCCTTCAGCTTGTGTTTATGCTATTTCTGAGACATTAAACTAATATTTACTGATTTGACTTCATCCTGTTTTGGCTTGTCAGATTTTGGTACAAACCTCATATGATTAAGTTTGGGTTTTGCAGCCTTTTCAGTAAATACAGGTTTAGAGGTCTCAGCTTCTAGGTTGGCAGTTTTCTTTTTTATCAGTGTAACCTAGACCTTCTTTCCAACAATCATTCTCTATGATAATCTGAGTAGTTTTCCCAGAGTTAGTCCAAGTTTTAATAATGTTTCTTTCTTTAGCAAGTTCAGATTCAAGATAAGCATGCTTTTTCAATAATTCAGTTTTAGCAAAATTAGCATCATCTCTCTCTTTCTGAATTTTTAACATCTGGACTAATTCTAATTCTAGATAGTCATTTCTCTTTCTAAGGTTTAGACTTTCAGATTTTATTCTTTCATTTTCTAAAGTCTGATCTCTGTAGCTAACATGCAAGTTTTTAAGAAAGAGTCTTAACTCAGATATATCAGTAGTATCAAAAGCTAGAGTAGAGTGAGGTACCTTGGTCTCAGTAGTTTCAGAGATACTATCGACATTTGCCATCAAGGCATAGTTCACCTCATCTTCAGAGTCTGAAGTGTCAGCCCAGTCCTTCTTCTTTGTGATGTAAGCTTAACCTTTATCAGCTTTGGCTTTCTTGCATTCAGGTGCAAAATGTCCTTTCTCACCACAATTATAGCATTTGATCTTGGACTTGTCCACTTTCCTAGACCTGCCTTCCTTTCCCTCAGCTTTTCTGAAATTCTTCTTTTCAAAATTTGAATCTCTTCGTGTGAACTTATTTCCTTTCTCGAAGTTCTTGTAAGCCATCTTCTTGAAGCTTCTTACCATCAGGGTTGCAAGTTATTTCATTTCAGCATCACTGCCATCATCATCATAGTCTGTGAGATTGTCAGAGTTTGAGTCATCATCAGAGTTTGATGACTCAGTATCAGACTTTGTAATAAGAACCTTTCTATTGGATTGACACTTTTTCACAGTAACTTCTTTCGAAGCTTTCTCCTCAGCTTTAAGAGCAATTGACTTAGGCTTGCCTCCATGCCTCTTGCTTCTTTGTTCCATCTCATGCTCATGAGTTTTGAGCATTCCATAGATTTCATCAAGAGACATGTCTTGCAGATCATAATTGTCTCTGATGGTAGTGGCCTTTAAATCCCACTTCTCAGGAAGAGCCAACAAGAATTTCATATTGGAGTCTTTAAGATCATACTCTTTAACTACCAGTGACATATCATTCAGCAATTTCAGGAATCTGTCATATATATATGTTAATGACTCATCATTATTTGAGTCAAAGTGCTCGTACTCCTATGTGAGTATTGTTCTCCTATTCTTTTTGATGGCTTTGGTTCCTTGACATCTGACTTCCAAAGCATCCCAAATCTCCTTAGCAGTTTTGCATCCAATGACCCTGTTAGACATAACATTATCAAGGGCGTTATGTAATAAATGCCTTACCTTGGCATCTTTGCTAATAGAGGAGATATCTTCAGGGGTGTAGTCTTTTTTCTCCTTTGGAATCGTTTTCTGTTCCTCTCCAGCAACTGCAACAGACAATTTGGTAGGCATATGTGGACCATCATGGATTCTGTCTAAGTACTCTGGATCTGTAGCCTCCAGAAACATTTCCATTTTCACCCTCCATATGGGATATTATGATGCCCTGAGTATTAGAACTCTGATTAATTCATATCTGCTAGTTGTTGGAGTTTGTGTTTTTTCTGTCATGATTGTATAGCTTTTTGGATCTTAACTGTTGTATAATAATAGAGTGGCTCTGATGCCAATTGTTAGGTCCGGAATAACGTAGAAGGTGGGTTGAATACGTTATTTAAAAATATTTTGATTTTGATGTGGATATGAAATCAAAAATACTGAATCGAAATAACACAACTGTTTAGGAAATATCTTTAAATAGATAAAACCTGGAGGTTTGCTACACAATCTAATCCTATATATGGATCAGCTACAAAATCAAACACTCCTAGGATAGTTTAGGCACGAGGACCTTCTACCTGACACTTCTTGAAAGCGGGCTAAGCCGGCTTTCCTACTAGATGGACTGTCTAGCAGCTTACACAGAGAAGATATAAGAGAGAGAATAGAAAGTTGTGTGTTGAGGTGTGTTTTGAAATGAAATACAACATGCCTATTTATAGATTTTAGATAGTCACTATGTTGTACTATTCCAACAACTCCCTCGGGCCCCACCAGCCACTTTTTGAATAGTACCACTATTCATCACCTACAAAAAACGTGTCTGCTGAAATTTTCTTTTCACGTGGGCCCCACCAGCCACTATTTGAACAGTACTATTCACGTGGGCCCACCTGCATAGTAACCACTATTTGCATAGTAACTACTATTTGCATAGTAACCTGCATAGTAACCGTGCATAGTAACCGCGCATAGTAACCGTGCATAGTATTCTTGCATAGTAACCTTTCATAGTAATCGTGCATAGTAACTTTGCATAGTATTACTATTGAAAACTATGGATCTAGTGTTTGCGAAAATGAACAAATTTCCATCATGTAATAAGTGGATGAAGGGGTACAAATTGTTTTCGTTTTCATCAGTAGTATTTCTAAGAAAATTGAGAAAATTAAGTTAAATTGTCTTCCCCCACCAATAATAATAATTCTTCCATCAGGAAGGATTTGATTAGTAGCATACCATCTGCGATGTATAAGATACCTAGGAAATTCATTCCAATCGCAGCCTTCATCATCTTCGCATGGCACAATCGCACGAATAACATGATCACCATCATTATATCCACCAGTTTGAATTAAGGTTCCATTGGGCAGAATAGCTCCGGATGAGCACCATGTATCAGTTTGAACCATCAAAGGCCGGATCGTGTTGGTAAGAGTGTCATACATGACAGTGAGCATAGCAGTCTCTTCTGAGGACGCTGTCATTTGGATCAATCTGACACCGTCCATCGGAAAGAGAAATATTGGAAGAACCAAAATCAGTCATGTCAAAAATGACCACTTTGTTGTTACTTAAAAGCTGCATGTGCATGGCTGATATGCCTATACTAGTACGTAGAAACTCCCATTCTCCTTGATTGCTGTAGAATTACATAAATATTTGACTCTAAACTTTGTTTATTGAATCATTGAGTTGTTACTCTACAACCTCCCTTTTAAAGCTCTGCATGCTACTCTATTTATAGCCTATAATTGATTACATCATTGCTTACATAAATTCAAGGATGACATATTCACTCACCTCATACATGTATGAACATGTGTGTTTTTATTTGACTTGGTTTCTTAGCCTACAATTCTAGAAATTAATAATACCCCCCTTCAAGTTGGAGCATGGGGTTCAAAAATGCCCAACTTGGAAAGAAGGAAATCAAAACGAGACTTCCCGAGAGCCTTAGTAAAAATATCCGCCAATTGCGAAGATGTTGAAACATGTGACGGAGATAGCAAACCATCATTAATCGCATCACGGACGAAGTGACAATCAACCTCTATGTGCTTCGTGCGTTCGTGAAAAACAGGATTCTTTGCAATATGTAACGCAGACTCACTATCACAAAAAAGCTTGATTGCTTTAGGGTGTTGGATTCCTAAGCTCGCAGCAAACTTTTAAGCCACTTCAACTCACACGTGATAGCCGACATAGATCTATATTCAACCTCCGCAGAGGACCGGGACACGGTATGTTGCTTCTTTGCTTTCCAAGAAATAGGAGAGTGACCCAGAAATACCAGCTAACCTGTCAATGAACGACGAGTAAGCGGACAAGCCGCCAAATCGTAATCACACCAACCCTGTAAGGTTAGCTCACTGTCTGCACGTAGCAAAATGCCCTGACCTGGTGTGCCTTTTAAATAACGAACTACACGCAAAGCCCCTTCCAAATGCTCACGGCGGGGCGTCTACATAAACTGAGAAAGATTGTGGACTGAATAGGCTAAATCCGGCCTTGTGACCGCAAGATAGATTAAGCGACCGACCAGCCGTCGGTAGGACTCAGGATCTGGAAGAAAGTCTCCGTTGGCAAGACCCAGTTGATGATTTTGCTCAATGGGAAAACCACTCGGCTTTGCACCCAACAAACTTGTTTCAAAAATAATATCCAAAGCATACTTTCATTGACACAAAAACAAGCCTGCTAAGCTACGGGCAACCTCAATACCCAGAAAATACTTCAAAGAACCAAGATCATTCATTTTGAAACAATCACTAAGATACGCTTTGAAAACAACAAGTGCAGCGGAATCATTCCCAGAAATAATAAGATCGTCCACATAGACTAAGACATTTATTTGAACATTGCCATTAGTATATGTGAAAAGAGAATAATCAGAATAAGACTGAAGAAAACCGTACCCTTTCAAAGCAGCAACTAACTTTGCAAACCAACATCTCGGAGCTTGTTTCAGGCCATACAATGATTTTCTCAATCGACACACCAAAGAAGAATCTGAACTGGAAAATCCGGAAGGTAATTTCATGTATACCTCTTCATCAAGATCTCCGTGCAAAAACGCATTGTGAACATCCATCTGATAAAGTTCCCAGTTTTTGGATGCCGCAATAGCAAGAAAGACTCATACTGTAGTCATTTTTGCAACCGGAGCAAAAGTCTCGTTGTAACCTATTCCTGACTTTTGATGATTACCCAACACAACCAAACGAGATTTTAAACGCTCAACTTCTCCATTGGACTTAAATTTTGTTTTGTATACCCATTGACAACCAAGAGCACGTTTTCCAGGAGGGAGATGCTCCAAAGTCCACGTCCCATTGTCTTCCAAGGCTTTTATTTCTTCTTTCATGGATTGGCGCCAACCCTCATGTGTCATGGCATCCTTAAACGATCTTGGATCTTTCGTATTCACAGTTGCGGCAATAAACTTTCGATAATTCACAGAATAATTGTCACAATTTATATAATGTGCTAAAGGATAAAGAGTACCTGAAGGAGGATCAGATGATGGAATGGAGGGGGACGTACTATTAGCAAACACCGAATGAATCACAAAATCGCGAAGCAAGACCGAGGGATATTTTTCCCGAAATCCACGACCCACAGACTCCGAGGGTTGTTGCTGTTCTGTAGCTGCTGTGCGACTAGCTTCGCCAGTACCTGCTGGTTCCGTACGTGGGGGGTTGTGTACCTGCTCCTCAATATTTTCCCCACCATTATCATCAAAAATTTCAGTATTTTCATCCCCTAACTCGGATGCAACAAAATCATCATGAATGTCACCACTCGTTTCATAGGCATCTGACATAATATTCTCGTCTTCTGGACAACTAAAAGGAAACACATTCTCAACAAATTTAACATCCCGAGAAACAAAGAAAACTTTTGAATCGAGGTCATACAATCTCCACCCTTTCTTTCCAAATGGATAGCCCACAAAAACACATTTTCGACTCCTACTAGCAAATTTGTCTCCATCTGTTTTTCTATTATGAGCAAAGCACAAACACCCAAACATGCGAATTGTCGAAGATAGGTGGTTTTTTAAAAAGAATTTCAAATGGAGTTTTATTTTGAAGCAAAGGAGTTGGCATACGATTAATTAAATGAGCTGCAGCAAGAACACACTTCCCCCAAAAATAAATTGGTAATTTTGCTTGAAATCGCAAAGCCCTCCCAACTGTTAATATGTGTTTGTGTTTTCTCTCAACCCTCCCATTTTGTTGTGGTGTTCCCACACAAGAGGTTTGAAAAACAATCCCAGTTGCGAAAAAATAATCAAGCAAACATCGAAACTCTGTACCATTGTTACTCTGCACAACTTGAATCGTTTGTGAAAATTGTCTATCAACCATAGCAACAAAGGCCAAGAATACACGAAATACTTCAGTTTTATCAACCAACAAATAAATCCAAACTGCTCTAGAACAGTCATCAACAATTGTCAAAAAATAACGGGCTCCACACGACGAAACATGACGATACGGACCCCACAAATCACCATGCACTTTTTCAAAAATTCTAGAAGCTTTATTATTACTCAGGGGAAATTTATTTCTAGGATGTTTAGCACGCATACATACCTCACACCCCTTATCCAGGCTGTCTTTATTACTAACATGAGGAAACAACTTAACTGCTTTCTCGGAAGGATGCCCCATACGATGGTGCCACAACTCCAAGTTAGACCTTGCTTCAATAGCTCCCACATGGTGCATCGAATCTAGTTTGCTAAAATAGTACAATCCGTCCCTCCTAATTCCCGTTCCAATCAGCTCCTTCGTGTGGTCCTGTATAGCACACATATAAGAAGTAAATTGGACAACACAATTAAGTTCATCATTAAGCTGTGAAACAGAAAGTAAATTACAACTCAAATTAGGGAAATAAAGGACCCCAGTTAAAGTGATCTTGTCCGATAAACAAACAGATCCCACTAGAGATGCCAACACAGTTTCACCGTTTGGTAATCCTACGGGACATATAAAACTCTTTGTGTCAAATAACCAATATTTTACTCCTGTAACATGATGTGTGGCTCCAGTGTCAACAATCCAAGAGATAACATCAAACTTACCGTTCAAGCGGTTTTCTGCAATCTGGACAATACCCATTAAACCTGTGATTTTTGTAGGTGGTGGTGTTTCTCTGTCATCCACCATGATTTAAGATACAGAAAAATGGGTTAAAGAAGATATAGTGAACAGTGAACAGTGAATAGTGAACAGTGAACAATGAACAATGAATAGTGAAATAGTAAAGTACTATTTGCAACTGTTCATCGTCTTCAATATTTGCAACTGTTCATCGTCTTCAACAATCGCCGGAATAGTAACTTGCCAGAATAGTAAACTTGTCGGAATAGTAACTTGCCGGAAAAGTTTGCAAAAAATAGGGATAAAAATGCGGAAGAGGGCCTCAAAGATCAGAGGCTCTAATACCATATGGAATTACATAAATATTTGACTCTAAACTTTGTTTATTGAATCATTGAGTTGTTACTCTACAACCTCCCTTTTAAAGCTCTGCATGCTACTCTATTTATAGCTTATAATTGATTACATCATTGCTTACATAAATTCAAGAATGACATATTCACTTACATCATACATGTATGAACATGTGCGTTTTTATTTGACTTGGTTTCTTAGCCTACAATTCTAGAAATTCATAATAATTGCCGAGTAATCTTGCTAGCCATTGACTGGTTGCAGGAGCGAAAAATCGTGTAGACAGGATTGATAGAAGAAAGAAGGTGAAAATTTTGCAGGCCATTGCATTTGGCCAAGGGAAGAGTTGAGTGTTGAGTAGGTGTAATATTGTTAGTGAAGTTGGGAGATTGCAGGTACGAACTGTAAATCTATAATTTAATATCTCCATGTAACACATAAGTTTAAAGACATCACTAGCTTCTTTTATAACTTCAGTAAAACTAAATAAATTGCGTTGCAAGGGTGAAGTAACCAAATAGGCTTAAGGAATACAAGTGCAAGAATTAAGTAAGATTAATCATTCAATTGAGTATGATTAATCATTCAAAGATGAGTGATTAGTTGGAACTTAAAATGAGATAGAAAGAGAGAAGGAAAGAGCCCGAGATTATATAGCGGGGTAACCTTTACCTGATCGATCCAGTCTCTCTTCTGTTGGCTTTTAACGTTGTGTGAACTTGCTAGTTGCTACATGCATTATTACATTACAAAAATGCCAATCATACAAGGAATTTTTCTCTTCCTCTAAAAGTTTCTATATACAATGCAATTATCAAAAACATCAAAAATTACTAATTAAGGCATATAAAGGGCCTGTTTGGCAACTCATTTTCTGACCAACTTATGCCTTAAAAGTTGATAAGTCCTTATCGGGGGTGTTTGCCAAAATAAGTTTTGGCTCAACTTATAACTTATAATCACATAAGTTGAATGTTAGGAAATCCTAACATTCAACTTATGCTTATAACTTATTTCTCGATATACGCAATATATAATATCCTTCAAATCTTCAAAACCATATATCTCTCGATCCATTCATTAGAAAATTGATACGTATATCTCAAATTTCTCTACTCATCGAGATCTATTCATTGACATCCATTGTTATATATAAAAAACAAATATTTTGAAAATTATAGAAAAAAGTTAACTTATAAATTCTGATTTACCCAAACAGTTTACTGATTATAAGTTCTGATTTACCAAACACTTTACTGACTTATAAGTTATGCTCTACTTATCACTTATATGACATAAGTGCTTATAAGTCATAAGCTACGTTTTTTAAGATACCCCAAACACCCACAAAGTCATATCATCTATGAGACTACGATATAAGTCCCTTCTGACTTTAGACTAGTTTAGCCTTGGCCTTTTTCATTATAAGATGTATGAAAAAGGCCGGCCGGCCAGCTTTATGACAACTTTTTGATAGCGAGACAGAAATCAAGATTTGAATGTACAAAACTGCGGTTTTTTGGCCCATGGAAGAAGTTGCATAACCAGACAGCCAAAAATAAAGTTACAACACATGATCATATAATACAGGTCTTTCATGCAAATTCTATGATTTCCACTTCATACTACAGTAGTACAGTTTCAAAAACAGCAACTAATGTCATGTGTAGCAAAGAGGATTTTGCATATAAGTATACTAGAAATAACATGAACAGCAATTCAGTTCTGTGAAATTACTGTTCTTTCCAAATCCTACCAGTAACCCGGAGTTTCAGTTCCTTCCGATCGCCACCTGAGAAGAAGAGCGCCATGTTACGTTGTATGATGAGACCATCAAAACTGTCACGAACTTTATTATGGCTGTCCCTTATGCTACGTGGCTCTCCTTGCCAGGTTATCTTCCTCCCATTGCCTCCAACCTCAAGACTATAGCAGTACTTCTTTGCGTCAATTTCGTCACCCATGAAACGCAAGAATGCTATGTAGACTGGAGCCATCCCAAGTTGGAAGGCTTCAAAATGCAAACAGAAATACTGCCCAAAGCAACTGAATACCTATATATCGGAAAAGATGTAATAAAGTGACATGTTGTAGGATCTCTTGAAAATGTAGCATAAAATGAGAAGTTGGAATGTTCCATCCCAAAAGTGATATCTAGTTATCCACACAAAATTATATAACACAATGACATTTTCTATCAAATACGATACAAGTCAGCTGCTTAGGCCAGATATAGGGTATCCACTTCTTTTTTAGTTAAAAGTTTTCACTAATTTAGTAATTTCTACAAGATGCACAAAGCTACTCACAAGTAAAAACACATTTCCCGACATCCCAATGGGATTTTTATATAGCAGAATTACCCAAACTTTACATGTATTTACAAGTAGCTAAATGGAAGAGAAGACTACAATGGCAAGTAAAGCCACTGTTTTGGTCTAAATTACCCGAACTCTTTCTTTGGGTACCCCTGTCACTTGTCAGATAGGCAGCAATTGTAGATGGGCATAGACAGATGACAATTCATTTTGGGCAAAAAAAAGTAAAAATAGTGTCTTTTTGGGGAAAAAAAATAGTGCTGAGTCTGACGCTTAGACACACGTCTATGTTGCACACTTGCAAAAGAGTCCGGGTAAGAAGGGTTTTGAACTTTTGGTGACCCTTTATAACCTTAAATAAGTTGTAGCTAGCAATAAAGAACTCTTCGCATCAACTAACTGTAAAAACCAAGACAGTATGCATACCGTAAGCATCCAAGTCGCATTCTCAACCTCGTGGGGATTTGATTTGACATAGCGATGGTTAAAAGTATTACCGTTATGCATGTCAACTTTGTGATCGTCTTTCAGATGGTCCACCAGATAACTGATGTCACCAATAACAGTGCATTCTGATCCAGCATATGGACAGTTATATGGTCTGAAAGAACATCCCGTTTCATGATTTAGCTTGTTGTAGTACGGAAATATGCCTACACAACCAAAACTCTGATATTGACATGGAAGTTCAAGAGATGCAGCAACTTTCTCAAGTGCAAGACATCTGATATTCCCAAGTTCGTGTCTACATGTTGGGCATCGGTTGTGCACTCGTGGCTTGCATCCAGAGCACAATGTATGGCCATTTGAACACTGCAACGAGAAAAACACAAACATAAGCATCAGAAAAAATATCCAGTATAAAGAAAAAACTTTGCATCCAGCTATCCAAGCAGATTATGGGTACTGCAGAGTGAAGACCTACCAAAAGTCCATCACTGACTTTATTTGCTAGCAATGAATCCTCCTCATACCACCTAAACACAATAACACATGTACAATCTAATATGGACGGAATGTCTTGACATTTTGCATCATACCCTCTAAGTTGTTAGATACAGTTATTGACTTAACAAACTGTGTACTGGTAGTTCCACAACATACACAGTACAGAAGCATACCAATATGAGATTCACATTCTGAACTATAATAGTTTTACTTTATAGCCACAGGCTCACTATAAAAACATTTTAACTTGTAGCAGCTCACGCAAACATAATTTTCACCGATCATGTACCAACTACAAATTTTTTAATAGTCAAAACTGCATTGAACTATCTACACGTGATTATAAATATACACACACAGAGTTAAAGTTTTAACCTACGAACATCTAAGAATACAACAGTAGTAAATAATAATTTTTTCAAAAAAAAATCATTGGGGTGGACTAACATTAACTGCAAACATAGATCATGTAAGCTGGTCACATAATCATTCATTCTCCCATTGGCACTAGGTCCTCAGTTAGTCCTATATCTTTCAAACCTTAGTGAATAGCTTCTGACCAGGTTATTTATGGTATTGAATAGCATGACCTGATGGCATGTAAAATATGGTACCAACAAGCATATACGTCATATAATTGCATATGGTACTTCAACCTTCAACGCACTGCGTAACTGCATCCTCTCCCTGTATGAAATGTACCCTGGACATTTTTGCTACATATATACCAATAACAATATAACATATACACATATACTCTCTCCAATAATAATCATACATTCACACCAATTAGAACATATATGAACAGATGCACAGAGGAACAATGCTAAGATAATTATGCATGCACAATTAACTACCCATCCTGCTGTTTGTATTTGTAATACTGCATAATGAGAAATAGAATGTAAAATTCAATTACAAAAAGAGGGGGAGTTGAGGCTTTCAGATTTCAGAAATTACCTGATGGATGGGAGGGTACATAGCATTTAAGCAAACAGGACACTCTAGTAGTTCGCGAACACTGCTAGAGACAGCCAGAGTAGGCTTTCGATTAATGTGGGCAGGGTCATTTACATAATCAATGACATCCCCCATGTCATCACTCTGGGCAGTATCCATGACTTCAGATTTAGTTCGGAAATCGTCAAAGTAAGAGTTTCCGCTAGCCATCTAAAGTAGCACCAATCGCTCGCTTCATATCCAAATAAAGCATACCCAAGAATTAACAATGCTATTCAAACTTTACAGCAAAAACAAACCAACAAAAAGACAAATTCCACATAAAGAATTACATATCGCACACTGATTATGTAAATTAGCTTTTAGAAAATTATCCCTCTTACATCCCATAAGCCCTTTTCTTGGTACCCCACTACAATTACAGAGTAACTTGTTAAGGTTACAAGTTTCTACTTACCATATACTTAAATTAATGAACTCCTTAACAAGTTCACAATAAAAATTGCTCGACTCCAAACTAAAAAATTAAAATTTTATAACCACAAAATTTCCAACATTGTACAATCAAGAAACGAAACTAACTGCTTCTATATTAACAGAGTATACCAAGTTGACTGCTGGCTCTAAAAAAAATTGAAAAAATAAGAGTATTGAAACTTAATATGCTAAAGATCAACCCACCGAGGTCAAAACAATAAAAACAACTCAAAGTAAAACAAACCCAAAGTCAAATAAACCCACAAATTAAAACCCAAATTATATGAAGAAAGTTGAAGCAGAATCTACAGTAATTAACCCAACTGAAACTGAATAAAATAAAAGTGGGTACCTTGAAGAACTGTCCAATTCAACACAACTGAAGGAGAAGCTTAACACTTGCAGCAACCAGTTAAGTGAAGCAACTTATATAATCTTGGAAAATGAGGAAGTGGGTGTTTATTAATGATGAATACAAATTCAAAATAAAGGGGGGTGTTGAGAGAGAGAGAGAGAGAGAGAGAGAGAGAGAGAGAGAGAGAGAGAGAGAGATTTTGAAAGGGGGGGGGGAGAGATAGGAGGTAGTAGAGGGAGGAGCGTGTGTACAGTGGAGGAGGAGACTGGGGTCAGGTCAGATAAAGAACAAATGTACATTCAAACTAAGAACCCGTTTGGGTATTTGAGCATAAAAGTAAAAATCGGCTTTCAGGAAGGTTTTGACCCGTTTGGCTGTTAGAGCATCTCCGAGAGCCACTTTATTCTAGCTCTTAACTCAAAAATTGAGGAGAGAGAACAAAAATATAGCTCCAAGAGACTCTTAGTGGCTCTTAAAAATACTAAGAGCTTCTTCTCTCTCCTCTCTTTTAAGAGCAACTAGTAGCTCTTAACTTATATTTTATTAATAAAAAATTGATACTTCTCTCTCCTTTATTGAATGTTTGTACTAGTGGAAATGAAATATGTATAAAATATAAAATAAAGAGCAATTATAAGGAGTATTGTTGGAGTGGACACATAAATCAATGTATTAACTTGCTAAGAGCTTAATTGTTTATAATATATTTAGGAGTAAGCTAGGAGACTCTTGGAGATGCTCTTAGAGCATCTCCAACCCTTCTAACCCCTTGTTTAAAAATGATGTGGCAAGTTAAATTTAGAGAATGGGAGCAAATATGCACACTCCAAGGACAGCAACCCATTATGTAAAATTTTACATTTCTCCATTCTCCTTCTCCAAATTTGCTAGTCAATCTCATTCTCTAAAATTGCCACATAGACTCCACATAGATTTTCCACTTTCTTTTAAAGCTATCAAAAAATTCTATTCACAAAAAATAATGATTTTTAATTATAGCTAATCATTATAGAGAATAGCATTGGAGTAAAACATCTTTTTGAATCTCTATAATTTACAAAATGATTATTATATATTACTTTGGCTAACCATTATAGAAAATAGCCTTGGAGATGCTCTTATGGATTTAAGGAAAAAAACTCCATTAGTATCTTGGGTTTTTGTCATAAATATATTAGAAAAAGTAAGAAATTGCGTTTTTATTTTTACTGTTTTTTACTATTTGCAATATTACGGTACCCTATTACATTAATTGCAAAAATACTTCTTAAATGCTTGTTTGAAATTTAGTTGAAAACAGTTGCTTCCCTCTTTCACTGTTCTTCTCTTTCAAGCTCGGAATCAAATCACCTCGATCGAACGCATCATTAATACGGTATGATACACACCATAACATATAATTGATATATGTTGTTCATACGATTGTTGCAATTAACGATTTTGATTTCTGTTTGATTCTCGATCTACATAGACATGTTTGCGATTGGATTTGTTAGTTATGATTTAATATCAGTATCGTATGAAAATAATCCAATAGCTTTTCTTAATCGAATTCATCACATATATGTGTTTTGTTTGCAGTTTAATTTAATTGATTTTGGGTTGTGAAACATTAGTTGCTTTGAGTTGATATTCGGCCAGATTTCTGAATTTTTAAGCAATTAGGATAGTACCTTTTGTCAATCGAATTCATGACATTGGTGTGTTTTACTAAGAGTTTAATTTAGTTGATTTTGGATTAGTTGAACATGAGTTACTTGGAGTTTCTATGCGGCCAGATTTTTTGAATTTTTTATGAAACTACTGTAGTAGCTTTCATCAATCGAATTGATCACATTGGTGTGTTTTTGGATTAGGTCTTTAGTAGAAACTTGGTTGATTAGGTTGTTAAAATAGTTGTAGATTTGTTCCTCATCTTCAAAAAACCAAATATTATCATCATCTAGTTGCTTTTAGTTACAAATAAAGTGATATTATATAGAAGAGTCCCCTGCACAGACAGTACGATTGTGATATCGGTGACACACGTGTTGAGTATCATTAGTGAATCGGTATATAAAACTCATTACACATTACAGGGCTATTTGAGACAATGGACGAAAGAACCGGTGAAGAATTGACTCCCTTTCAGTGCAATAGTGGAGTATTCATTTGGGATATTCCAAACCCTTTGTATTTTACGGTAGTAAAGCATATACAAAGACCATTTAACATGAATCTGGATATTATTGAAATCCAGATCCGTTTTAATAAAAACCTCCGAAGATCCCTAAAAATCCATAAATGCTGGATAAATTTCACAATCTGGACATCTTTGACACCATCGGCTGAGGGTTTTAAATCTAGATTTAGGTTTCATGTAATGCATTATCTTGATCAGTTGGGAGTGATTTTAATTAACAATGTAATTAGGGCAGTTGAATTTTTTCTTTCTAGATATGAAAGCCATATTGTACAAATAGAACAAAAAGAGTTCATACAGCTGATGCTCTATTAACTTTAAATCCAATCAGTTGCGTGACCTGTTTTGTGCATTTTTGTATGAAATTAGAGTAGTCGCTTATGTCTATTGAATTGATCTTATAGTCGTGTTTTGTTTGAAGTTTAATTTAGTTGATTTTGGATTGCTAGATTACCAGATTTATAGACTAGCTTTGCAAATTCAAAATAGTCTATTACCTCTGTTCACATTAGAGTTGAATATAGTTGCAATTTGATTTATGCAGGGATGTGTAATCTTCCGACTATAGTTCAACACAGTGGCTATTGGGATGATAATAGAAGTTACCAAGATTTTAAGATTTTTGGTTTGCTTATTCCACCAAATTGTAGCTATACTACCTTGTTTGGAATGATTTGCAATGAATTGAAGCTTCAACCAGATTCAAGTAAACTAAATATAGAATATCAAGCAAAAGATGGATATCCCCCTTTCAATATTCTGGATGATCATCATGTCCTATTTTATATAGAGTTGAAGAAAAGGGAAGCGGATTTCAGCACCTATCCTTTGTGTGTAACTTTTGAAAACAGAAATGAGCAACTATCATGTTCTTCAAACCGAAGTGAAATAACAGTTGATAATGTACGTGTTGAGTCTCACACTGAGGAAGGAATATCACCAAGTATGATTGTTCCGTACAGTAATGAAGTTGAAAAATACTACTTGGGAGATTATGTTGATTTTGCAGGGGAAATATCTCGACAACTTATGGAGTTAACACCCGATGCAAGTTCTCAGGAAGAAATACTTGAAATCAGTAAAGAAGCTATTATTAGCAACAAATACCATAAGGAATTGTCAGTGTCTCAAATATATAAGGATAAAGAAACCTTGAAGATGGTCATAAGTTTCTATGCAATAAAAAACAACTTTCAGTACAAGGTGAAGAAGTCCTGCCCAAATGAGTACTATGTGGTATGCGTTGACGAGAATTGCGAGTGGAAGTTGTGTGCATCTAGGAAAGGGAACACAACTCATTTTATCATTAGGACTTTCAAAAATAATCATACCTGTGCCATTGAGATGAGGTTTAAGAATCAACGTCAAGCAACCACGACTGTTATTGCAGACGTTATAAAGCACAAGTTTACAAATATAAAAACCAGATACACTGTGGCAGATGTTATAAGGGATATGAAGCATGATCACAATGTAGAAATCAAATACAACAAAGCTTGGAGATCGAAAGAAAAAGCAAAGGAAATTGTAAGAGGAAATGCAACCAGTTCATATTACGAGTTATATGCTTATGTTAGGTCGAATACACAATATATAATCAAGTACTATATGAGTAAATAACAAGAACACACGTTTTAATACTTAAAACTGTTTGGAATTAATAATTCCTCTCTCAGTGATATCACAAAGAGCTGCTTAGGTTACAATGAATGATATTCGTTTACGTTGGATACCCTTCTAGGGTTAACCTAACTGTATTTATAAGATATATAGCTACGTACAATCGTTAATTGATTCTCCTAAAATTAAGCTATACAATTGATATCAATTACGATTGCTACACGTCTCCTAAGTCAACTCAATCCTTTTGACAGCTATCCAATCTTCAAAGATATTGCTTCCATATTAATATTAAATTAATCTTCAAACTCTGTTGACTTGTAGACGCTTCCAGTAGACAGACTTTAGCAAACTCTGTTGCTCTCCTAGCCAGCAGTGTTTGCGCTTCCTTGTGTTCAGCTAGCAGTGTTTACACTTCCTTCTGTCAGCGTTTGCGCTTCCAGCTATAAGCGTATACTCAAACTCTGCTACGACTGCTTTCATAAACAAGTTAAATCACATCAATTATATCTAACAATCTCCCCCAACTTGTTCATTAGAAAAATGTACAAGTTCACAGTAATTGATGATGTCAAAACAATTAAATAAAAACACAGTGTTTAACATATAACCAGAGTTTAATCTTAACTTAACAAAATCTACAGAAAATTCAAATTACTTACAAATTCTTTCTACCTAACCTCCTCAAGATCTGGAGTTGTTCTGAGATAATCTATCAACAGTCCTCTCTCAGCATTTTCAAGTTCTCTCTGCATAGCTTCCTTAATCTCTTTCAACTCTGGATCACTCTCATCAGTTTAATAGATAGCAGCTCTTAGATCATAGATTTTATTTCTCCTCATCTCATTACCCAGTCTTATGAACTTGACTTCCTCTGATTGAGAATTAAAATCAAGAACTGTAATACCCAGATCAGTCTTTAACTTTGCAGTTCCCTTCTTCATCTCAACAAGATTTCCATTCCAATCTCTGTATTTAGGAACATACTCTTCAGTTGTCTTTGATCCTGTAAAGGCTTTAGCTCTCAGCATATATTCTCTTATAGAATTAGCAATAAGCTCTGTTCGTCGGTTTCTGACTCTGAATATATGCAAAACATACTGAAGTTCTTCAAATAACTTGAGATTGATTGCTTCTTCATTCACTTTATACACTGTTCCATCTGCCATGAAGTACAACAGAAAGTGAATATCTAAGCTCTTTTGATGAACTAGCTGAACTGATTCCAACTTGTCCAGATTTTCTTGAATAATACCAGAACCAAGAGAGACAAGTGCATAGGGATCTCTTGGACTGTTACTAAATCTCAAATCTCTTCTTGAACCTAAGCTAGAAGTATTCCTGCCTGGTGGCTTTCCTGAACAAGCAATATTATGTTGATAACCACCAATTCCTTCTGTTTGTGCTTGAACTGGAATCTTTGGTCTAGAAAATCCAGGTAAAGGTTTGCTTTGAATCTGTACAACTTGTGTGGCAACAGAGGTTGTAACTGTCTTTTTACCTTTGCTTTCTTCACCCATCACCCCTTTCAGTTTTTACTTGGCATCAAGAGAAGACTTTCTTACCAACTTTCCTTCTTCTTCTTCTTCTTCTTCTTCTTCCTCTTCTTGTATACCAGATAAATTCTCTTTAATTTCAATCCCTTTCCTTGCAGGCCTTGAAGCTTTGACAATCTTCTTTCCTTTCTTGGACTTCAGTGCCTTTAAATGTTCTTTTTGCAACAACTTTTCTTCAGCATGTATATCTTCAAGTGTAGCCTCAGCATTTTCCTCACGAAAAATCTTAGCAGCTAACTCTTCATCTGTTTGTGGATTGTCAGTGAATGACAAATCCTTTTGCCTTGAAGTAGAAGTACTCTGAAGATTTGTATCTGCCACCAAATTTGACTTTGACCTTGTAGACCTTCCATGTCCATGTCTTGGATTTGCACTTCTTAACCCCTTATCAGAATTTGCACCTTCTTTATCCAGATGATCCTTCTTTGATAGAGTTTGAGTTTGCTTACACTTAGTTTTAGCAATTCTCTCCCCCCTTTTGACATCATCACCATCTGGAATCAGAATAGAGGTGATTAACTCAAGAGAGTTTGCAATAGAATCAACCTTCTCAGTCAGCAAAAGCTGATTCTGTTCAACTTTGCTCAATCTGTCATTAAGAGTCTCCTGAGCTTTGGAAAATTGTTGAAATAGCTTAGAATTAGCTCTTTGAGATTTCTCCTCATGAGTAGCAACCTCTGTTCGAAGATCAACAATTGCCTTCTGATTGTCATCAAACCTGTGATTCAAAGACTTGATCTGAATCACTATTCCTTGTAGACAAGTGAAAATATCAGGATTTGAAATCTTAGAAGAATTTGCCTTGAGAAAGGTAGCTGCTCTGCCAGGAGGAAAGATACAATCTGATTTGTACCAATCTACAGTTTGCTTGGTCAAATAATTATCATCAATTTCATGAACAGAAGGTCCAGCAAAGTCTGGTTTCTCTCCTGTTTTCTGTCCATCAGTTTAAAATTGTTCATTTTCAGCTCCTGTACTCCTGTCTTCAAAAGAATCACTAACTGACACATTAGTAGGTGCAACTGAAGCAATGTCTTCATTTGGAGCAGCAACTGGTTCTTAAGCAACCTGTTTTCCTTTATCACCT
Organism: Kitagawia praeruptora; assembly: GCA_037693485.1. Lineage (NCBI taxonomy): Eukaryota > Viridiplantae > Streptophyta > Magnoliopsida > Apiales > Apiaceae > Kitagawia > Kitagawia praeruptora. The sequence continues at coordinate 98,069,900 of CM075352.1, read as the reverse complement.
TGTGCATGCTCTGAAGAAACAACCTTTGCTGGTTGATCAATCTCCTCACCATGATCAGAAACATGATGTGCATCAGAGTATAACTCTGTGTGAGATGCAACCTCAGTGTCTTCTAATACAACAGTAGGCCCATCTGCAACACCAGTATCAACAGAGTTGGTAACTACCATGGGTGTTGGAGTAGATGCTTCATTGTCAAAAGAAAATGGAGTGGGAGTTTCATCAAACTCTTCCATTGCAGGTAATGCATCTCTATCATCTGTATCAATTGGAACCTTAGCAAGTTCTGGTTCATTAATTTGGAAACCTGATTCTTCTACAGTAGGTTCTATTATAACCTATGTCTCAACATTAGGAATATCCTTAGAAATATTCTCTTGAGCTTCAACAACTTGCTCATCATCAGAGTCTATAAGAATCAGCCTCCTCCTCTTTGCTTGAGGCACTTCAATCACCTCTTCTTCTTCACTAGAACTGTCCTTAACTGGTGGTGATGAAGGCCTATTTGCCCTTTTAATGACTCTTCTGGTATAAACAGCTCTATGAGATGTATGTTTAGCCTTGGAATGCTTTGTGTTAAGGGCAGTATGCTTTTGCCTTTTTGGTTTAGATGTTGGTTGAGGTTGAGTAGTAGTGACAGGCTCAGAGTTTGTTGGTTCAATGATTGGTTCAGGTTGTGGTTGTTTTGATGTAGTAGGTACAGTGTTTGTTGGTGTTGGCTCAGGTGATGGTATAGGATGAGAGTGTATGGTTTCAGTGTGGTCAGTGGCTAAAGGTTCAGGCATTTGGTGTGTTTCTGGTTGTTGTGGCTGTTGTGGTTCTTGTGGTGGTGATTGAGAATCTTGAGGTTGATTTATAAAGTTTTGCAGGGCAAGTGGCAAAACAAGTTCAGGTAGATCTTTACCAGCATCTTTATTTGTCATATCAGAGAATATTCTCTTATTGACTCAAAAAGGTTGAATCACATCAGCTGCATCAATTTCTAAACCAGGTACACAGCCATTGAACAAAAGTTGACAAAATCTAGCAAAATAGACTGTAGTAGACTCTGACAATTTATCGCCTAAATTCATTAACACATATCGACCAAAATCAAAATTACTGCCATAGAGTAGAGAATACCCAATTTGCAGACTATCCATAGGAATGGCATCCCAGTTGGTGACTTTCTTCTGGAATGTCCTGCTGATACAGTCAAAGAAAAAATTCCATTCCTTTCTAAGATTTGGCCGTTTGACACTGCCAAGCTTTGCCAGAGAATCCATGTAACCAATTTCTGTTAACATGTCCCGCAGATTTTGCTCAGAAACAATAGCATACGAGGTATGTGTGTCGAAGTCCATGGTCTCTCGAACAGTTTGTGGAGTTATCACAAACTCTTGTTCATCATGAGTGAAGATGATAGACAGAGTCCCATTCTCTCCTCCATCTATATACCTTGAGTTTTGCCAGAAAGTGACAATCTGAGATGCAGATAGAACAGCAGGTTCAATCAATGCTTGCCCAATCTCAGAGTCACGAAGAAAATTTTGTATAAGATGAAACGCTTCGGGAGCACGGTCGTTCTCAAGTAGAGCTGCAAAATTGTTAGGCACAAAACGAAGACCAAACGAAGTAAAAGGTTTTGTTGCCATTAGATCAAGAAATAAGCAAGAAATGACAGTAAAAATGATGTGTTTGTAAGGTGTTTGTGAAAATGTCGAAGTGAAAAACAAAGGAGTTCTGTGTTTTGGTAAAGTGAATATGAGTGGATGTGAAGTGATAGTAACAAAAAGTGGTTTGAGTAGTAATTAAAAATTAAAACTCAATCGTTTATACATTGAAAACACGCAACCGTTCCTAGAGTAGTGTGAAAGTGGGACACAATAATGGGTGAGTGGGACACGTGTCAAACATGTAGCGAAACAATCAATTACTGGTAGTAAAAAGCAATTATTACCGCTGTCTTTCCTATTATCAAGACACTGTACCACATTTACACTCTTTAACAGTTGTCAAACACTCTATTTACTCCAAAATTTTCAAATTATCTTAATGAAAACTTACCTTAGAGTATGGAACACAATCCATCAGTGTTTGTCAAATTTTCAACTTTATCACTAAAACCCTTTCAAAAATTGCACAGTCGTGAATATATGTGTGTGTGTAGCAGAGGTTACCAAATCAATTTTTATAGCATCTAATATTTCATAAAATCCAAAAAATGAATCAATAAACACCGAATGCACAAACTCTCATATTAAACACTGATTATGTGATGAATGCTAAACTCCGTAGTTCCTTAAATACAGAAATCTGAATAACCCTATTCCCATTGATGTTCATGATTATCCAAGTAAGCACACTGTCATTATAGACAAAAAGATCAAGAGATAGGTATCAAAGCATCATTCAGTGAGTAACATGTCAGGGATTTGATTAACTCACAAACTCTCATAGCACACAAGTGTTTAGGTGAAGTGTTTTCAGTCAAATTCAATCAGTAAAAAGCAGATACTTCCATAGGCTTGAATTTCCACCAAATCTACACTACTTTGAGTACATATATGCACAAATCAAAAGGACTTTATTCAGGGTTGTAATTTAGTAAGATCAAACAGGTGAGAAGAGATGTATTAAATGAATAAATGGCGAACTGAACAATTTAATAGACCAAAGTGTTCAGTCACACTGTTAGTACATATTTGTACAAGATGATCAGCATATATACTTTTATATATATATATATATATATATGTATATTTACTGAGTAAACTTTCCTTTTGTAGAGAAAATCTCACCTGCTTGCATTTGATTTTCCAAAAGAATATAACTGCTCTTAATACGTCAGAGTTTAAAAGGAGCAGTTAATGAGGCTCAAAGGGGTTTACTAAGGATGGAAACAGTGTTTAGAGAAAGATGGTAAATCCTAGTGCCTTTATCATTTTCATGCACACACATATCATGTAGTCTCAAAATGGTTTAACACAAGTTCTAGAGCAACATACTCACTGATGAATATCACACATCAATAAAATCTGATTGATATAAAATGTATCAATCACTCATTTGGCTCAAAATCTCACAGGGTGCAGACATGAATTGTTTCTCACCAAACTAAACAATGACACATCTCAGGTTTTAAAATTTTCACAAGTACAAACAAGGAATCATCAAGAACTATGTATATGTCTTGGGAACAGAGTGTCACTAATCAGAGTTTAGAGTTCATCAATATCAGAAGTTATTCATGAGAGGCAATGCACACAGTATTCATAGACTCAGAGTTTAAGACCAAATAAACTAAGAGATGCTCTAAATATGAAACAGTATCATGCTGTGTTAACTTACGCACAGTTTCTGATTAGATCACAGTGACTCAGAAAGAGTCTTGATTTATTCACTGAGAATCATGCTTCATACATATTTCTTCATTAGTGTTTTCATCCAGACAAAGATCAATTCAGAATTCATAGAGTTTGTCAAACATATTAACAGTGTATGACAGACAGACATGCTGACAGAGTTTAACAGTGTGAAAACAAAAACATGTGAACAGAGTCTGCATAACAGAGTTTAATCAATAAAGTTCACATAGCACTTAACAATTCACAGAAATATGAGCAACACATTTTATAAGAAAATTTTGAGTCTAACCAACATTTTTAGTCAAAACCAGAGACCATTCCTAGTTCATTGACCAGCCTTGTAAATGATGCTTCACTCAAAGGCTTGGTGAAGACATCTGCAAGTTGTTGATCTGTAGACACAAAGTGGAGCTCAATGTTGCCTTCCTCTACATGCTCTCTGATAAAGTGATACCTTATGCTGATGTGCTTGGTCATTGAGTGTTGTACTGGATTACCTGTCATTGCAATAGCACTTTGGTTATCACAGAAAATAGGTATTTTGTTATACCTCAATCCATAATCCAGCAATTGATTCTTCATCCATAGAATCTGTGCAAAGCAGCTACCAGCAGCAATATACTCTGCTTCAGTTGTAGATGTGGATATTGATTTCTGTTTCTTACTGTACCAAGAAACAAGTCTGTCACCAAGAAATTGACAACTTCCACTGGTGCTTTTTCTGTCAATCTTACAGCCTGCAAAGTCTGCATCAGAGTAACCAAGTAGTTTGAAATCTGATTCTCTTGGGTACCACAGCCCTAAAGTTACAGTGCCCTTGAGATACTTGAAAATCCTCTTCACAGCTGTTAAATGTGGTTCCCTTGGATCTGCCTGAAACCTTGCACACAGACATGTTGCATACATGATATCAGGTCTACTTGCTGTTAGATAGAGAAGAGAGCCAATCATTCCTCTGTAACTTGTCATATCTACTGATGACCCTGTATCTTTGTCTAATTTTGTTGCAGTTGCCATGGGAGTTGTTGCAGATGAACAGTCAAGCATGCCAAATTTCTTGTGAAGATTTTTGGTATATTTTGCTTGATTGATAAAAATTCCATCATTTGTTTGCTTCACCTGTAAGCCTAGAAAATAACTTAGCTCTCCCATCATACTCATTTGATATCTGGACTGCATGAGCTTGGCAAACTTCTTACAGAGTTTATCATTAGTAGATCCAAAAATGATGTCATCAACATATATCTGAATTAAAAGCAAGTCACTTCTAGATTTGAAATAAAACAGAGTTTTATCAATTGTACCTCTGTTGAATCCACTTTCTAAAAGAAATTGAGCCAGAGTTTCATACCATGCTCTTGGTGCTTGCTTAAGTCCATATAGTGCCTTGTCTAACCTGTAGACATGGTCTGGATATTTTGGATCTACAAAACCAGGTGGTTGTTCAACAAACACTTCTTCTTCAAGTTTTCCATTCAGAAAAGCACTTTTCACATCCATTTGAAACACCTTGAATTTCTTGTGAGAAGCATAAGCAAGAAACATCCTTATTGCCTCCAACCTGGCAACTGGTGCAAAAGTCTCATCATAATCTATCCCCTCTTGCTGTGAATAGCCTTTTGCCCCAAGTCTGGCTTTGTTTCTTGTAACAACCCCTTCACTATCAGTTTTGTTTCTGAAAACCTACTTAGTACCAACAATAGACCTGTTCTTTGGTCTTGGTACTAGTGTCCACACTTCATTTCTCTCAAATTCATTTAACTCTTCTTGCATTGCTGTTATCCAGTCAGCATCTTTAAGAGCTTCTTCAACTTTCTTTGGTTCATTTTGTGACAAGAATGCATGAAACAGACATTCATTTGTTGTTGCACTTCTTGTCCTTACTCTTGCATCTGGATCACCAATGATCAAATCAGGCGTGTGAGATTTGGTCCATTTCCTAGCTGAAGGCAATTGACTTCTTTCAAAGTTGGATCCTCCCCCTCGATCCATGTTCTCCTGATTTTCTTGATATCGTTCTTCATTCTCTGAGGCTCCCCCTGAATGTGACTGCTCAGTGTGTGAATTGTCTGATTTTGGACTTCCAGAGTTTGAGTCACCAGAGTTTGATTCAGAATTTTCAGTTGAGTCATTATCAGAATTTGAGTTATCACTTTGATGAGTTTCTTCATGCTCCCCCTCAACTGGTTCTTCTCTTGTTTCTGGCTGAAAGTTCTCTTCAGTATTTACCAGTAGAGGTTCAGAGTTTATCTGATCAGAGTTTGTCAGATCAGACTCATCAGAGTTTAATTCAACAGAGATTAAATTTTCATTTTCGAAGTGCAGTTGATCATGTTCATTTACATCTTCAAGTCCAGTTATTTTCTTGTCATCAAAAGACACATGAATAGATTCCATGATCACTCTGGTTCTCAGATTATAAACTCTGAACGCCTTAGTTGACAGTGGATAGCCAACAAAAATTCCTTCATCTGCCTTCAGATCAAATTTGGTCAACTGTTCAGGATGAGTTTTCAGCACAAAGCATTTGCACCCAAAAATATGAAAATATTTCAGGTTTGGCTTCTTTTCTCTCACCATTTCATATGGTGTTTTTCCATGCTTATTTATTAGAGTGGCATTCTGAGTAAAACAAGCAGTTTGAACAGCTTCTGCCCAGAAATAGGTTGGTAATTTTGCTTCATCAAGCATAGTTCTGGCAGCTTCTATCAAAGTTCTGTTCTTCCTTTCAACTACACCATTCTGTTGTGGAGTGTCAGGTGCAGAAAAATCTTGTTTAATTCCTTTGTTCTTGCAAAATTCTTCCATTATTGAATTTCTGAATTCAGTTCCATTGTCACTTCTGATAATCTTCACTTGATTCTTTGACCCTTTGTCCAACTGCATTATATGTTCAGCCAGAGTTAATGCAGTTTCATCCTTCTTTGCTAGAAAATACACCCAAGTGTATCTGGTGTATTCATCAACAATGACTAGAGCATATTTCTTCTTTCCAAGAGACATCACATTCACTGGTCCAAAAAGATCAACATGTAGAAGATGATAAGGATCAACAATTGAAGACTAAGATTTGCTTTTGAAAGAGGCTTTTCTCTGTTTGGCCTTTTGACAAGAATCACACGGGCCTTCTGCATTCAACAAAGACTTTGGTAGTCCTCTCACAAGATCATTCTTTATTAGCTCATTGATGTTGTTCAGATTTAAATGAGAGAGTTTCTTATGCCACTTCCAACTCTCTTCACTGGACATCCTTGTAGACAGACACACTGCTTTGCCATCAGAGTTTGTTGACAATTTTATTTCATAGATGTTATTGTGTCTATTTCCAACTAGAGCAACTTTCCCTGTAGATTTACTGATGACTTGACAGTATTCAGGCTGAAAATCTACATGATACCCTCTGTCACAGATTTGACTCACAGATAACAGATCATGCTTGAGTCCTGGAACCAGAGCTACATTTATTATGATGACACTTCCAAGATTAATATTGCCATATCCCAGAGTATGTCCTATGTTGCCATCTCCATAGGAAACTTTTGGGCCAGCCTTCTCCACATACTCTGATAGCAGGGCTTTATTTCCAGTCATGTGTCCTGAACATCCACTGTCCACGACTAGGGTACTTACCCTGGTGCCCTGCAATCACAAACAATCACTGATTGTTAGTTTTAAGGATCCAGACTTGCTTGGATCCTTTTGCTTTATTGAATCTATTAGTTTTTGCAGCGGATTTGTCATTATCAGAGTTTAAACTAACATTTTCAGTCTTAGCACTTGCAGAATTAACTTTAACCCATTTCAAATTAGGTTTCAGTTCATAGTAATTATGCTAAATAGCATGATAATTCTTGCAAGTATAAATTGAGTGCCAAGTACTTCCACAGTGTTTGCACAGAGTTTGTGGTCTAGGTTAGACATTATCCTTTTTCACTCCAGATTTGGAGGGTAAAGAATTAATGTCTTTGTTCTTCCTGCAAAAACTAGCAAGATGATTAGTGCTACCACAGTTATGACAAGTTTTTCTAGGTGCAAGTGTAGCAAACATTGGCCTATTTCCTGATGTAATGCCTACCTTTCCATTTCTGTTTTTCCTAGGCATTTTCTGTTTATTGACAGATTTTATTTCTTTAAGCTTTTGCTTAAGTTGTTTATCTGTCATTGAACCAATATTAACCTGTTTGACACAGGTTTTTACTGGCACTTTTTCAACAGCTCCATGTTCAGTTTTAACAGTACCATGAACAAATGTTCCAAATTTCTTAGAAGAAAGTGGTGGTCTAATCTTGACTGTATTCTGAAACCTAAGTACATCATCCTCAGAATAACCTAGACCTACTGTATCTGATTGAAAAACCTCTTGAGTGTCTTTTCCAGAGTGTGTCCAAGTTTTAATAATGTGCTTCGCATCCTCCAATTCAGATTCTAGTTGCTTATACTTACCTAGCAACTCCTGTTCTATAAAAACAGCATCATCTCTTTCTTTCTGAATTTTATTCATGTTTTCAAGTTGTTCTTCAACAAGTTTATTTCTGTCTTTGAGTTGAGAACACTCATTCTTGATTCTTTCATTCTCTAAAGTCTGATCCCTATAACTGATATGTAATGCTTTAAGATAAATTCTCAATTCAGTTATATTATCAGTATTATAAGCATAGGTAGTTGGAGGTACCTTAAGTTCATAGTTTTCATTCTGAGTAGAGGCCATGAGTGCATAGTTCACCTCCTCATCTGAATCTGAGGTGTCTGCCCAGTCTCTGCCTTTGGTGTAGAGTGCCTTTTCAGTTTTACCCTTCTTGCACTCAGGAGCATAGTGACCCATCTCCTTACACTTGTAGCATTGAATCTCAGACTTATTTTTCTTCCCAAATTTGGAGTCCTTTCCCTCAGATTTTCTGAAATTTTTCCTGTCAGACTTTGAGTAATCCTTGGAGAATCTCTTTCCCTTCTTGAAGTTCTTGAATCCCATCTTCTTGAAGGTCTTTACCATCAATGCAGCCATTTGCATCATCTCTTCATCATCTTCAGAATCAGATGATTCATCTGTGTTTGAGTCAACATCAGTGTTTGATGACTCACTTTCTGAATGAGTGACCAAGGCTTTTCCTTTTGCCTTCTTCCTTGATGCCTCTCTCTTTGAAGATTTTTCTTCAACTTTTAGAGCAACAGACTTTGACTTCCTGCTTGATCTTCTGTTTCTCTGGAATTATGGCCCTCTTTATCACAATTTGGAGTCAAATGGCCCTTAATCTCACAATCCACAAAAATGGCCCTTTTTATCACAGAAAAACGCAACATTATCACACGTTTCTGAAAAACGCAACGGCGTGTTGCGTTATTGCTTTTTTAATTTCTGAAATCGATTTTCCAAAAAAAAAAAAAAAAAATTGTCAAAAACGCAACATTATGTTGCGTTTCTGAGAAACGCAAGTCCAACTGGCGTGTTCAGCTGTGGGCCCCGCAGGGGTGATGAATTTTCAAAAAAAAAAAAAAGAAAAATTAGTGAGAAACGCATCTTGTAGATGCGTGACTGAAAAAAAAAATTAAAAAAAAAATAGAAACGCAACATGAAGTTGCGTTACTCCCCAAAAATCAAAAACGCCAGACGCCTTTGCGTTTCTCTGTGATAAAAAGGGCCATTTTTCCAGATTGTGATAATTAGGGCATTTTACCCCCAAATTGTGATAAAGAGGGCCAACACCCGTTTCTCTGCTCCATTTCCAATTCATGAGTCTTAAGCAGTCCATAGATTTCATCAATCTCAATATCAGTAAGATCATAGTTGTCTCTTATAGTGGTTGCTTTCACATCCCACTTTTCAGGAAGAGAGAGAAGAAACTTGAGATTCGAGTCTTCTAGATCATATTCTTTGTTAACCAATGATAGATCATTGAGCAGTTTACAGAATCTGTCAAATGTTTCTGTCATGGTTTCTTCAGACTTTGCCTCAAAATGCTCATACTCTTGTGTGAGTATGTTCCTTCTATTCTTCTTGATTGCAGCAGTTCCTTGACATCTAACCTCAAGTGCATCCCAAATTTCCTTCGCAGTTGTGCAGTTAATCACTTTGTTAGACATAACATTGTCTAGAGCACTGTGAAGTAAATGCCTTACTTTGGCATCCTTAGCAATAGATGAAAGATCCTCAGCAGTTAGATCTTTCTTTTCCTTAGGAATCACCTTCGATTCCTCACCAGCAACAGCAGCAGTTAACTTTGTAGGTTTATGAGGACTTTCATAAATTCTATCAAGATATTCTGGATCTGTGGCTTCCAGAAACATGGTCATCTTTACCTTCCAGATTGCATACTCTGATGGCTTGAGTATAGGAACCCTAATCGTTTCATACCTACTAACAGTAGTAGGAGCTTTCTCAGAAACTGATGGAGGAGGAATCTCTGCCATTGATTACTATTGTGTTTTGGATCTTAAACTGTAATAAAGTAACAGATTGTCTCTGATACCACTTGTTAGGTCGAATACACAATATATAATCAAGTACTGTATGAGTAAATAACAAGAACACACGTTTTAATACTTAAAACTGTTTGGAATTAATAATTCCTCTCTCAGTGATATCACAGAGAGCTGCTTAGGTTACAATGAATGATATTCGTTTACGATGGATACCCTTCTAGGGTTAACCTAACTGTATTTATAAGATATACAGCTACGTACAATCGTTAATTGATTCTCCAAAAATTAAGTTATATAATTGATATCAATTACGATTGCTACACGTCTCCTAAGTCAACTCAATCTCTTTGACAGCTATCCAATCTTCAAAGATATTGCTTCCAAATTAATCTTAAATTAATCTTCAAACTCTGTTGACTTGTAGACGCTTCCAGTAGATAGACTTTAGCAAACTCTGTTGCTCTCCTAGCCAGCAGTGTTTGCGCTTCCTTGTGTTCAGCTAGCAGTGTTTACACTTCCTTCTGTCAGCGTTTGCGCTTCCAGCTATCAGCGTATACTCAAACTCTGCTACGACTGCTTTCATAAACAAGTTAAACTCTTTTTACCTATAACACTTAAACACTGACATTAAATCACATTAATTATATCTAACAGCTTATCTGTACATTATGTACACAAGAAATGCTGGATCAATAGTTGAACTTCAGTTGACTCATGAAAATCGTTTTCTATACCTTTTTGTTGCATTGAATTTTTCAATCAAAGGATGGGATTACTGCATACCTGTTGTGGTGGTTGATGGCACATTTCTGAAATCAGCATATTGAGGCACCTTGTTGGTTGCAGCAACTCAAGATGCAGGAGGAAGAATATTCCCATTAGCATTTAGGGTAGTTGATTATGAGAATGACATGTCATGGAAGTGGTTTTTTGAGAAGTTTAAAAAAGCTTATGGTCAAAGGGAGCACATGATTATAGTTTCGGATCGACACGAAAGCATCATCAAAGCAGTTGCTACTGTTTATCCTCAAGTAGCACATGTATTCTGTGTTTTTCATCTACTGGCCAATATTAAAAATAACTTCAAGAAGCATTTGAAGCAGATAAAGGTTGAATTCTTAGCAGCTGCAAATGCTTACACTTTGAAAAAGTTCGAGTATCACATGAACGAACTGAAGAAAGTTGATCCCAGAGTGTTTGATTATTTACAGCAGGTTGGCTATTATAAATGGGCCAAGGTTCATTCACCATTCAACAGATATTCAAACATGACATCCAATGTTGCAGAATCTTTGAATTCTGTAATCATATCAATCAGAGAATTACCAATATGTACAATGGTAGAAAGTTTGAGATCATTGATTCAACAATGGTGCTGGAGAAACAGGAATGAAGCAGTTGCAACCACAACAACATTAACTACAAAGTATGAAGATATTATGAAGAAAAACTACATGCTGTCAATGAACTTAAGTGTAAGTCTTCAAACTTTCAACTGCAACTCTAATATACATTTGTCTACACTTTTATCACTAAGTTGAAAATTATTTAATAGGTGAACCCAACAAATCACATTATATTTGAAGTACTAAATGGTGACAGAAAGAACATTGTGGACCTCAGTAAAAGAACCTGCTCATGTAAAAGGTTTGTTGCATTATTTCCCATATACAACCCCATATGAACAAACTTTATTTTGTTTAACAATGTTTATTTATAAGGTTATTAGTTTGCAGGTTTGATATGGATCAAATTCCTTGTGCCCATGCCATTGTTGTTCTTCAAAAGTCAAACCTTAATCCATATGACTATTGTTCAACTTATTACCGGAAGGAGACCATGGTTGCAGCATATAAGGAAGATGTCTATCCTGTTGGGGACAAAGAGGATTGGGAAATACCGAAAAATGTTAAATCTGTTATAGTGTACCCTCCAAAAGGGAGAGTTCGAGTTGGTAGACCGAAAAGAAATAAATGCAAAGCTCAGTGGGAGAGAATTACAAAGGCGAAAACATATAAGCCAATCAAATGTGGAAAATGCAACTAAATTGGTCATAATCGGAGGACTTGTCGAAATCCAGTGAATAGTAATTAGTTGGCTATGTTTACAGTATGTTGTGTACTTGAATAAACAATATTGTTAGTTGATTACAACTACCTGCATATTAATTTTATTTTGATTTTGGTTGAATGAATTTGAAACCATATTTTACATATTTTTAGTTGAATTTGAATTTACATGCAACTAGCTGCAACCATATTCAACCACATTTGCAACTATGTTTAACCAAAAACAACTAAATACAAGTCCATTTATGTGTCGTTCCGTACGCTTCTAAAAACCAAATGCCAATTTTTTTTCCCACTAAAACGTAGCAGTGATCTTTAAATCTTAAACCTTAAATCGTAAATTAAACCTCACACCCTAAAACATACAGTCGAAATCCAAATCCTAAAGTCAAACCCCAAATCTAAATGCAAACACCTATGCAACTACTTTTAACCCCATGAAACTAAATGCAACCACTTTAAACCCTTGCAACTAAGACCTGATATTATATTCCTACTTTTAACTACATGCAACTACATGCAACTACTTTTAACCATTACCAATGAACATTTAACCATGTTCAACCAACTATGCAACTACTTTTAACCACATGCAACCACATGCAACCACTTTTAACCATTACCAATAAACATTTAACCATGTTCTACCAACTATGCAACTAATTTTAACTACATACAACTACTTTTTAACTATTACCAATGAACATTCAACCATGTTCAACCAACTATACAACTACTTTTAACCACATGCAACCACATGAAACCACTTTTAACCATTACCAATAAACATTCAACCATGTTTTACCAACTATGCAACTAATTTTAACCAAAATGTAACCACATTGAACCGTTAAAGCAACATTATAAGAGCTACATATTGCTTAGATTTGATAGATTAGGCTATCATATGTGTAAATTTTACCAATAAGAGGATATCATAAGGGGTACACGTAAGAGGTATATTTACAAAATTACTAGAGTTAGGGTATTATAAGAGATAAACTTAAATATGATTACCCTACTTTCTAAACAGAGTAGGTTTCTCTTAGTTGAAACAAAATTACAATTAAATATAAATAAAATAAAAGACTTAAACTATGTAAGTAGTAATATGTTTACGAATGATAACTGTATCCGATACATCAACAAGAAGTGAAACTAAAAGTTGTCATTTTACATTACTTTGACCTCCACAAATATTACTAATATCATAATATTTAAATAAAGTTTAACCAACTTCTAGAGAATAATAATTTGAATATCAACAAAAGTTCATTCCAACATTCTCCTTAGACAATTTTCTTCTTTCCCTTTTGGAAGTTTGGAGGATGCTCTGCTGCCTTTCTTTTCTTTGGCTGGACCTTTGCACCCCTTGTCCTTTTTGGTGAAAGCCTGTCTACCATGTATCCATGTTCTTCACCATCATGAAGATACTCAGGCTCGCTAACATATCCATATATATTTTTTGCCATTGCGTACGAATACAATGAAAAAGAAATGCTTGAACTATGATCAGAAACATCAAATTTTTCTCTGGGAGCATCCTTTTTCATAACAAAATACTGAGCAAATGACATCATATATATTGCACTGTCACTGCAAAAAAAGTGAAATGAAAAACATGAATAAACGTGCACTATAAACTAATTAAACTATATTACATCTTACATAAACACTTACATAGATGTTCCACGAGGATATTTGTTTTTCAAAACAGTTGTAATTGGAGAATCTTTTGACTTTTCTGTATAAGCTGTAGACAAGAAATTGATGTCAGCCCTCGAGTAAAAATCAGTGAGCTGCAAATAGAACGGGAGAAGATTCGAAAACGGAAGAAAGGCATCCTTAATCAGCTTGTAATTGCCTGCACCAGATAGTGTATTACATACAACAATTTGCCTTTCATTGAAATCCAGAATCCCCAGAAGCCAGTGCTTTTTCTCAATCAAGCATACTGGCAACAGGACATAATCAACCATCCACCAAAGAGTGCTAAAAGTAAGGGCATTTCCCTTTATAACATCTAAAATGCTTTGTTTTGCCCTCAATTCAGTTTGAATATAGTCAACTTCAGTAATCTCACCAAGCATGATCACAAGGTTACTTTGGAATGTGCAGTCAGTGGTAGTAAAACTGATAGAACAAGATGGGTTGTGTTTCGACATCTTCCTCAGATAATAAAAAAACACATCTATGTGCTGCAAAATTAAATTAAAATAGGAAATTTATATTAAACATTTTACAAACCAAATATGTAAACAAATTGACTTTTGATAATGCAATCAATTAACAGTAAGGTGCAAAAACAAAATTAACTAATTAAACCAAAAAAAGGGGGGGAAAAAAAGAAAAGAATAAGCACGACAATTATACTTACCGACTCCAACAGAGGGGTGCTTCCATACTCCAAGCTGTGAAACCATGTTTTTTCACTTATTGAATATGATGCCAACTTTAATGGAGGATTTATGGTGTTCTCTTTTTTTGTGTAAAATTGCTTCCTAAAAAGGGCAAAGAATATATAAGTTGAATAAAAAAATAGCTAAACAAATTATCAAAGGAAATAAACAAGATATATAGCTATGCTCACTTGTTCTTCTTCATTACGACCCCTTTTTCAAGCCAATTGTAGTAATCAGCCATTACTTCCATATCAGGCAACTGTCCAATATTGTCGTCCAATGCATAGATGTTTTGCAAGCTTTTGACTTCTGAACCCTCCAAATTTGATTTAGAGCTTGAACCATAGTGTTGCAAGAATGGAGATTGTAAATAAAAAGGGAGTTTAATTACTCTCTTTGGTACAGCTGGAGTGACTTCCACCAAGCCACTTGTATCACCTCCTGCAGCATCTTTCATATCATCCATTGCTTTTGCAAACACTTTATCCACATCATCAACTGTATCATTATCACCATAAATCTTGCCAACTTCACGAGCAACCTGCATGACAAAATATTCACCACTTTTTGCAATGGGTTCAACTTCATTCATTGCTTCCGCAACTTTTTGAACTTTATCTGAATGTTGGTCAAATTCTTCTACAACGTCTGAAACCAAATTAATTTGACCAATCTCGGACCCAACCGCTTTCTCCTTACCAATAACATGCACATTTGTAGTTGTTGTATCTTCAACAACTTGCACAGTGTTGAGTAATGAATACGATAAAAGAATACAGAGGGGGGGTGAATGGATTCTTGAACTTTTCTTTGTTCGAGTCTATGTAGCAAGAGTGTTTGTGTGTGCAAGAATGAAGGTACGGATAAAGAACAACACAAGACACAATATCACTTTAATCTAATGTATTATTAGATAAAGGTTGCTACAATCTGTGAATACAAATGATAGTATTCTCAGCTTCGTTTTTCTCAGAGAGATACAGATTACAACGTATGAAAAACTTGACTCACAAAGTTACAAAGTTAATTACTAAGGAAGTGAGGTTGTATCCTTATAGAACATGGATATACCCTACTTACTACAAATAAGGTAGCTGAACAAATTACTTTCTAGTTTGTCTATCCTTTTTGAGTAAGTGTCCAAACGGTTACAGATTTGACTTTGCAAAGCCTGTTCAGATCCACTTCTTTAGCCTCTTGTCTCTTTTATATCTCTCCAAGCTTCCTTGTAGGCTTTCCAGAGCACGTTACAGATTGTGGTCCATAAAGTGCATTGGCTTGTTGCAGGTTTCTGACTTGTACAATTCCTTCAGTACTTTGTCTCCAAGAATGTATTCGAGAAGTGACTAAGTAGTTGATTCGAGAACTAGAATTGAATTGATCGATAACTCTGAGTTCTCGAATACTGTTATATTTGACAAATCGAATTACTTCTCGAATAGCTCTTTTCTTCAGGATTCCTTGAGTTGTCGAATAGAACACTTGACTTGTCGAATCCTTGAGATATCGAATAGCTTTCTGAGTCCTTGAGATATCGAATAGAACTTTGACTTGTTGACTCCTTAAGAACTCGAATACCACTTTGACTTGTTGACTTCCTGAGTTCTCGAATAGAGTACATAGACATATCGAATCTCTGAGATATCGAATCTCTGAGATATCGAATGAGATATCGAACAGTGTATTCAGAGATATCGAATAGTGTCTTGAGATATCGAATCCCTGACTTCTCGAATGCTGGACTTATCGAATAGACAAATATACTTCTCGAATTGGTACTTAGGCAAATTCTTCATTTCTTCAAATCCCAACTGTGATTATTTGATAGTCTTTAACTCCTTGCTTGAGGCATGAACCTTGGAACTTCTTTCAAGCATTATTCTAGACTCTATAAGTACAGTTACATAACTAGGATTTGTTGCCTTCTACATGCACAATACAAACAGAAACTCTACAACTAGAGGTTCCCTCAGTTAAGAGGTCATGTAAGTAATGCAAAGCATTACAAACAATTAGGCTTGTTATTAGATGTATACAGGCATGCCTCTGTAACTAACAATCTCCCCCAAATTGTGAGTGAGACCCTTAGTCACAATTTCATGTCTGATAACAAGCCTAACATACATAAAGATAAAACTTTAACAGTACAGGTATGTAGATTGATTGAGGAAAGTACATAGAAGTGTTCTTACAAGATATGAGAAACTACTAGCCATATCCTTTTGGATTCATCTCTTGAGCTTTGGCTTGCAGATTCTCATTTTTCATTTTCTCCTCAGCTTCTTTGGCTTTCTTCTTTGCATTTTCCTCCATGCAAGAATAATGTCTTCCATTGCAGTGAGTTCTTCAATCAGAGGGGAGCCTGATAAATCCTTAAGTACTTCATTCAGCTGTTTCTCAGAATAGGAACTGATGTAGTCCATTCTAATCTTTACATTTCTACCATATTTCTTGTACTCAATGATGTAAGGATTAAACTTGACTCTAAACAGACCCATAGCTCTCAATTCATCAGCCTTAGTTTCCATTGCAGCAAACTCCTCCTCCCTTTTCTTTAGTAGCTCCTCACTATTCTTTCTCATTTCTGCCTGGTGATCTCTCTTCATTTTGACAAAGTCAATTAACTCCAGCTTCCATACCCTTTCCACTCTGTCTTCAGAATCCAACATTGCAATTATTCTTTCTATGTCATATAGCTTGCCCCAATGCTGACACGTTCCTTGTCTGAATTTCTTCTGTCTTCCATCAGTATATTTTACTTCAAGAAAATCATCAACAATGGCAACATGATAGATTTTTTGAGCCCATATGAACTGCAGTTGGTCTTCATCATAGATTTCATCCAGAGGTGGTAGGTTCAATCCTGGAATTATTGTCAGTGCCTTTGATTTCGATATCTTCACCCTTTTTGCAGCATGCTTGATTTTACTCTTCCTTGTAAGATTGCTAGGTAGAAACTTATGACCCTTGTTGGTAGACCATAGTAGTATTCCATTAGCAGTTTGCTTTCTGAAACATACACATGGTTTCTTGATTTGAATCCCCTTCACTTCTTGAGGTGCCAAAATAGTTGCATACGCCAGAGATGTAGATTTTGATGAATCATTACTAGTGACATCCACCCTAGACATTGAGCCTTGTGTTGTGGTGGAAGTGTCATTAATAATGTTCATGGCTTGCTGTTTTCCACCCTTCTTCTCATATACCTTTCCTCCATCCTTGTCATCATCCTTCTTTCTACTTTTATCATCCTTTTTCTTCTTGTCATCACTGCCCTTATATCTCCCTTGATCTCCACCCCTGCTTCCACTTTTATCATGATCATCCTTGTCTTGATTTGACTTTCCACCTTGAGCAATAGACTTGATGTCTGATTGAGAGTTGATAAACTTCACCAGAATGTCAAGAGCCTCCTTTTCAGATTCAGATTTCCCACTCCTTGAATGTAGAACTCCAGCCAGAAACTTTATGGTGGACATGTTGTTTGCTTTTAGATGATGGCCAAATCTAAAAGCAACAATGTCTTGATCCTTTTCATATAGAATACAATGAGGCTGAGGAACTACTTGAGGCAGTTGAGATTTCATGCACTTGGTGAGAATCTCTTTGAGCATATCATTGTCTAGTGAGTTATTCCTTTCTATCTTCTTGATGATTGTTCCAAGTTCAGAGCTAGACAGAATTTGAAAGGCTTCAATGTGGATGTGAAAGAGGTTCTTGGCAGTGTGAACTAAGACTTCTCTATCATTTGAAATAATGATGGCATGGGGATTGGTTTGCACAATTTCTCTTCTCACTACAGTGACTAGAAACACATCTTGCACAAGCAGCTTGAT
Organism: Kitagawia praeruptora; assembly: GCA_037693485.1. NCBI lineage: Eukaryota > Viridiplantae > Streptophyta > Magnoliopsida > Apiales > Apiaceae > Kitagawia > Kitagawia praeruptora. The sequence goes on along the minus strand of CM075352.1, from coordinate 98,051,829 downwards.
GTAGTCAAAGTAATGGAAATTGACTCTTTTCCTTAACTCTTGTAGATTCTTCAAAAAGGCTATGTCGTGGTATAGTCTAGAGTTTGCAGTTTCTTGACATACCCTTTGAGTAAGCACATTTCTGAATTCTGAAGGTTCAGCTTGAAGGGATTGTTTAGCAATGTCAGGGATGTCAAATTCATATTCTGACTTCCCTTTAGTTTCAGATGGCTTGGAAACTTCATCTACAACCACTTTCTTCAGCTTGTCATCCTTGGATGTAGATTTCTCCCCCTTAGTCTGAGGCTCCCCCTTAGATTTTGAGTTCCTTGTTATCCTCTTCTCCCCCTTGTGCTTGTTGTCAGGCACAGAGGCTGTAGTAGGGGCCTTTGGAGATGAAGATTCTGTAAGTAGAGGGATACCCATGTGTTTCATCATGGCAAACAGCATAGCTTGTTGATCCAGAAGAACATTAGCAGTGGTAGTGGCTTGAGTGTTCAATTGCTCAGTTAGATTTGTAACCTGGCCTGCCAGATGGGCATTGGATTCTTTGAGAGACACCACCTCCCTTTCAAGAGTATCAACCTTGGTGAAAAGTGTAGTGGCCTTAAAACCAGTTAAGGATTGATCTTGCAGTCTTTTCACTTCAGACTTGGACATTTCATGCACAGGGACATCAGTGACCAGCTTGTCTCCATACTGATTTTTTAACAGTGTTCTGAGCATAGCATTGGCCTCTGTAGTCTGGTCAGATAGATTTTGAAACCTGTTTCCTAGGCCTGTGACTGTATCTGTGAGGAGGGCTAGGCCATTGTCCATCTTGGTGCAGGTGGTGTTGCAGTGTTTGAGATCTTTGACCACACTGTCTAGTTGAGGAAATTTAGCATCAAAGGCCCTCTTTACTTCTGCTACTGAAGTGGCTGTCTTGTCACACACCTTGTTGACTTCATTTTTGACTCCCTTGCCAAGATAGTGTGCAGCCTTGAGGAAACCCTTGTAGGAATCATTGACAGCTTCATACACTTCACCAGGAGACAGGGATTTTGCATTGGAGCCCAGTGAAGTGATGTATTCCTCTCTAAGATATTGAAGTGCTTCATTGAGAGTTACATCATACTTTCCTTGCAGCCAAGCTTCATTTCCATCTCTCTCAGCATCATCAATAATCTTGGCCTTCTACATCTCCACATCATAGTCTGGATTAGGGATGTTGGAGGTGACAAGATTCTGAGCTATTTTTACAAACTCGGGAATCTGATCCACAATTAAGCTTTGGAGTGCTTCAACCATCAACTTTTGTGGAACAGACCCTGATCCTGAAGCACTGTCATGTTGCACAGGCTTCAGCCATTGTGACAAAAAGTCAGAGCTAGAGCTAGGTAAACTAGACTCCTCAGTTACAGATGCAACTTCTGTAACCGGATGGATTGACTCTACTACTGGTGTCTCCATAGAAGTGGGATGAGTTACACCAGCAATTGACACAGACACAGAGTCTCTAGTAAAAACTAGTGAAGCCTCTGTGTTTGTGATGGTGTCATTAGGAGATGCCCCAGCATGCATTCCCTCACCATCTAAACATGGGTCCTCGGTGGTGAACAGGGTGTCATGCACCAAGTCACTTGAATTTATTGGCTCATCAAGAGAAAAGAATTCTTGATGATCAATGCCTTGCATCTCAGTTGCCTGAGTTGCATGTTCCAAAGAAATTTCAGTGTTAGATTCTAGAAGAGGAGTGTCTTGTAGAGTAGATTTTGGCAACTCCCCCTGAAAGATAGAGGGAGTTTGAAGTGTGATGTGCTCTCCACTCTGTGTAGTGCTAGCCTTATCACTCCCATGTGCTGACTCAATACAAGAAGGTACATTGGGGAGGATGCTTGATTCTATAGATGCACCCTGTTGAGAGGATACATCTAGTGAGCTGTTTGCCCCTGATTTTACAACTTCAGCCATTTGTGTGACTGAAGAGGTGGTTTTAGTTTTCTTCTTCTTTGGTCTTAGTAAGGGTGACTCAGTGTAATAACTCGGATTTTCAGAAAATGATTTTAGTATTATTTTAAGAATATTAATGTTTTCCTAAAATGAGGAGGAAATTTTTTATTTTATTTTATTGTTCATTATTCCAGTTCAAGGAATTTCAAAAGCGAATTATTTAATTATTGTCTGGTTCAGTATAATTATGAACTATATTATGTGATTATTGTTGGAAGGTGGAATGTATGTGAAGTTGTGTTTATGTGTTTATATGATGATTGTGTGAATTGTGAAGGCTGATGTATTTTATTTATATTTTTGAGGATTTAAATATATTTAAATCATGCATTTTGATCCTATGTTAATTTTATAAAATTATCGGAGGAATTAAAAATCATGAAATCTTTTGAAATATTATCTTTATATATTTATTGAGTTTTTAAAATTGTAAGGTGGATTAATTTGGGTGGTTTAGTATTTTAAAATGATTTTAAGAGTTTTATTGTATTTAAAGGATCAAAACTTTGAAAATTCATATTTAATTCACTTTTGATCCGAAAAATATTTCGAAAATATGTGGGTGTTCGTAATTTTATGTTCTTTATTTTAAAAAATGAAAAGTTTAATTTTCTGAAATTTTATTTAATTTCGATTTATAAAGCTGTTTATTAGTTTTAAGAGTGAAGATGTAGTGTTTTAATTGGGGCTAGAATGAAGTAGTAGTGATAGAATATAAGTTTTGGGCCTAGCCCATTAAGGATTAAAAACGCAGCAGATAGAAGTGTCGGGGAGAGAGAGTGAGATTGGGGGGAATAGAAATTAGGGATTAGAGATGAAATTGAATTGGGGGTTTTGATTTTTTGAATCAATTGGTGTGTATATATGTATATGTGTGTGTATATACGCGTGTGTGTGTGTAAATTTCGTGAGTGTGTGCTGGTAAGGGAGCCTCGCGGGTGTGTAGCAGGAGGAGTCGCCCCACCACACGCGGTGGCAGCGGTCGGCGGTGGTGGTGGCCGGAGCAACAGCGGCGGGCGGAGTAGGTGGAGGCGCGAGGCAGCAGGGAGAGGGGCGTGATGTTGCAGCAGTATGCAGGTGAGAGGAAGAGAGATGTGGTGATTGATTTCCGATGAGTCGAGCCGAAACCGAAATGGTATACCTTTTGTGTATAATTTAATTTATGTATTTAATTGTTGTAATTTAATTAGATTTAATTTGTGAGTTATGTGTTAATTTTCGTGGTTAGATTAATTTCCGAGATTTAATTCGGAGGAGTATAATTGTTAATTATAATTGTTGTGATTAATTGTGAGTCCAAGAATATGTTCGGGCTTAGTGGTCATTACTTGCAAATTGTTAGTCGCCTAATGTGTGGATTAGTAATTGAGAAATGTTAATTGTTAAAATGTGAGGGTCGAATAATATTTAAAGGTTATACGATTTTACTAATTATAAAGGTTCAATTGCTAATTGTTAGTTGTTAGTTCAAATTGTAGATGTTAGTTGTTAAATGCAAGTTGCTTATGGTGTCGAAAATGTTTATATGTTAGATGGTTTTGCTAGTAAAAAAATGTTTATATGCTAAATGGTATAAATCCGGTCTTAGTATTTATTGAATGTATGATTGTCAACTATGTGGTGTTGGCCTATATGTGGATAGTTTTCCAATGTGAATTTCGACATGAATAAACTGTTAGTTTATTTTCTTTACATGTTAAATGTTAGAATTTATAATAATTAGAATTGTGCTAGGGATTATGAGAAGATCACAAGTTTTTAAATGTCAATATTTAAAGGACTTGTGTAATTCTTTTCGACTAATCCCTAGGGCTTACGAATATCCATGATTAGCTATCACGAGTATAATTAATATACTTGAGTGATGTGATCATCGATGTAGCGTAAGTAATAGTTAGTGCTAGGGATTGTTCCCTAGGGCTTACGAACATCAATGATTGGTTGTCACGTGTATCATTAAAATGCGTGAGAAATACGATCATTGGTGTAGCGTAAGTAGTAGTGTTAATTATTATGTGCTAGGTGCCGCATGTCTGGGCGGGTACTTTTCATTATTTGTTTACTTTTATGTTGCTGCAAGTTGAGGCAACTTTTATTTTATCAAAAGCAGGGTTATAAATTGTTTTGTTTGGCATGGAGGGGCTGAGCCCATAGTCCGATAAACGAATACTACATGCCGAAATTTTCTGAAAATCCCCTGCATTTAAATTTATTTAACTTATTTAATTTCAAGGATTTGAAGGCATGCTTTGGGTGTTAACTATTTATATAATTAAGTGTTAAATGATTGATTTCGAGGATTAATTGTGTCTTGGTGATTAATTGTTTATTTGGTGTCTTTATCGAGAATTAAATGCGTTTGGAGGATTATCTGTTAATTAAATTTTGACAAGAGAATGTCGATGGTATTAGGGTTGACTTTATGTGACTTAGTGATAATTCCGAGTTGTGTCTACTCGAAATACATGGTAGGATTGACACGTACTCATAACCATTACAGTACCGTTAAGATGTGATCAAACTGGAGCGACGTGTATCAAAAAGGAAAGATCGAGACGTCGTGTAAAGTTCATGGAACTACTTGGGCGAAACGCCAAGGATTTATTCGCGCTGTTCTGTCTAGTGCTAAGGACCAGAGGCAAGTTTATTTATACATACTCTATCGTTCAGAGTATATTTATTTTGAAATATATGAAATGTGTAGAATAAGACTTCAGTCCATATTTACAAGATTTCTTCTATCTTTATCTGGATAAATTATTTACTTTTAAGTAAAATGGTTTGACGGGTAATATATATGATATGGAGAGAGTGATATACTATAAGGAGTAAAGTGATATGGGAAGGAATGGTATCAGTTGTTATTATGGTTATTTTTATGATATTATGGTATCAGTTTGTTATCTAAAGTTATTTTATAATATTATAGTTATGTGTAAATTGAGGATATTTGAGTTCTAAAATCTTTCAGATGTTATTAATAAATATTTTGTTATATAAGGGGACAAGGGTTGAGGTTTACAGATTTTCTTAAAAAGGGATTTACATGTTAAGTATTTTAGTTGGTGTAATTTAAATGTATGGATATATGAATGGAAAAGTGGAAGGGGTTATCTTGAGAGGTATATTTTCGAAAACCCGGACAAAGTTTTTAGAAAGAATTTCGCAATAATTAACCTAATGGCAACATCACCAATAAACTAGTGTTTATTTAATTATTAGATACCTTTCGAAGCGTCTACTAATTAAATAAACCTTATTCGTCTAATTAAATTTATTTAATTAGATGAATATTATTTTTAAAATGTTTTCTTAAAATCGCTTTGTTCCGGAATAATAATAAAGATATTTCGATGGTTATAAATGAGACATTTTTGGTTAAAAATGTCTGGAATGATATTGATAAATGTTATTTTAATGGTTATTTAATTCAATGAATATTAATTATAATATTCATTTTAAAAGGGATTATTGAATAGTTATTCTTTAGATATTCTAAGTGTTATAAGGGTGATTAAATATTGTTAAAAGGGTGTTTAAGGAATTTCATAGTAAACTGAATGTACGTCTTGAATTGATACACTGATGATATATCTTTATAAATGTTTTCAAATGGTTATAATGTGAAATGGAAATGGAAATGTGAAATGTGAAATGGAAATGGAAATGGAAATTGAAATGGAAAAATGTGGAATGGTATTTGTATAAATGGAATAATGATTGACAAAGGGGGATTGCAATAAAACTTGTGTAAGAGGCTGTGTCAGGGCTGTGTGCGACACAGTCCATCATTCATTATTTTATTACGGCACGAAGATGCCAAGGGAGGATGTTAGCAGGTGGCCTTCCTCCAGGAGGATGTTAGCAGGTGGCCTTCCTCCAGGGTTGATTACCAGGTAGGGATCATCCCTTCTACTAGTAGTAAACAGAGAGCGGATACGGTCAAGCGACTGATCATCGTCCTACGTATCTGGCGCCAGCAAATATCCCCAAAAGATTAAAAAGAAAGAATTGAGAATGGTTTTCAGATTTCTATACTGAAAACAGAAAAATGATATGAAATGATGGAATTATTGTTACAGATGAAGAGAAACTGATTTTTATATTAAAATATATAATTGTTGCATAAGAAGGAAATGAGAAGATGATAGTGAGAGATTTGTTCAAGTATTTATATTATCTTGTTATAGCAGAGAAACTGATATTATATTATTGGAAGAGAAATTGATATTATATTATCAATAAGTAAGTGATTTCATATTGAATAACCAGCAAGTTTATGTTGGTGTATTACTGCGCAAACAAGATGTGCCTATTTAATTACCTTGTAATGACACCTTTTATATTATATTGGTACAGTGTTTAGTTGATATTGTTTTCAAACATTATACTTTTCCTATAGAATTTCGTGGTTATCAATGTTTCAAGAATGATATTAAGTATCAGTTGAATGTGGAAACCCATGCATATGATGGGATATTTCGTTAAACTCTAATAATAACTTGCTGAGCAATTCTTTCGCTCATACTTGTTTGTTTTCAAATATTAACTTTTCAGTGGAAGGTAGCCGGACGAGGTTATCTGCATGGCTTAGATGAAGCGGGCAGCGTGCCCTTATGAAGACGATATGATCTAGAAAGTTTATATCTGGAGTAAGTTATATGTAAGTATACTGATGTGTAATATATATGTTACTTTGCGCAAAATAGTATTAGTTGCTGGTGTACTTCTCAACGAAGTCATACTAGTAGTAAGGAGTTGATTCTTGTTTCTAGCCCTATAACCTAAAAGATGCTTGGTGGTTGGGGTCTCAATGTTGTAACTCAATTATTAATGATTATAGATGGTTTAATGTGGTTAATCAGGCGATTGTTATTAGGGTTTTCCGTGTGACGACCAAATCCCTGACCCCGGATTTGGGGGCGTTACAGTTTGGTATCAGAGCTAAGGTTATAGTAAACTAGAAACGAGAGTGAGTAGGAGTGTGTATAGTTATGTGAGAACGTCGGAGCTCATGTAGAGTTCATGTTGGACTACCGGGTGTAGTGCCAATGATTAAGTTAAGATTTGAATGCTATGTTGAAGGATATGTTGAGATAGAACTCCCTGCGATTATTAATGTCGATGATTGAATCCTTAGTGACTATTACGAGTCGACGATGACGTAAGTTATCAAGCACCTTAGGGTGTGCATGAAAAAGAACAGCTCTGGGATCGAACGATTATCCGTCAGAGGAGCCGACATAAAAGACATTCGTGGAGACCTTGGCAATATCCCCATTGGTGAATCTTTATGATTACCTCCCCAATCTATGAATTATTTGACATCTCTCTAAGAAAGAATTGTGATAAAGGATATATTTCCTCTTCGAAGTTATTTTTTATATATACTTGTGTTAAGTCATATTTGGTTTCAATTGTGCCAAGGGCTTTCATTATACTTACCTTCAGGTTTTCGAAGCCCTATCAAATGATAGTATGTCAAGCTTCCACTTTTCTTCAATAGTGGATAATTCAATGGTGATATAGCACCACTTGTTTGTTGAATACCAGTATCTTTCTGGTTATCCTTTTCTTTGGAAATCGCGCCTTGGAAATTGTTCGATTTTAATCCAAGGTGTCCCTTTGAGAATTAATTGTCAGAAGATGATTGTCATTGACTTGACTTTGAATTTCTTTCATATTTCTCAACTTCCACTGAGACGAACAACCCTATACATATAGGGGCCACAAGGACTATCTGTCTGTGTGATAGAAGTCTGATGGGACGCCATCACTTGTGAGTTGTGAAATACAAGAAGGCTAATTACCTTTAGTAATGTCTCAACTGAGACACGCAATGTGAGTTCTTATGATCATATTGATCTCTCAGTAAATTCTCTTATTTCCAATAAGGTTTGTTTCGAAACTCATCATCCTATGGTCACCAGTGGGTGACATTTGTCTTGATATGACAGCTATCTTTTCAAAGCTCCATGATTCTTGTTATCTCTAATGAATTTCAAGGGGATGCCAACCAGGTCGGTCAAGTCGAAATTCACTGATAGAAGTTAGATTCGAATGGAATCGCCAAGAGCAGGAGCGAATCGCAAAACGAATAGAATATCAGTGGCGTATTGATAGAATTAGTTCACTCTCTCAAGGATAGGATGATAGTGGCAAGATGGTCAAGATATATATGTGTGAAAGGAATAGTGATGTGTCAGATAGATACCCTATAGTTGAATTGAGTTTTGGAGGAGTTGCTTATGAATGGATGTTATCAATGGTTTTGCAAAATAAGTGTTGATGGTGAAAGAGTTAAGGAATCCCAGTAGTGGCCTTAGCTGATTCCGTGGACGGAATCCTTTTAAGGGGGGTAGACTGAAATAACTCGGATTTTCAGAAAATGATTTTAGTATTATTTTAAGAATATTAATGTTTTCCTAAAATGAGGAGGAAATTTTTTATTTTATTTTATTGTTCATTATTCCAGTTCAAGGAATTTCAAAAGCGAATTATTTAATTATTGTCTGGTTCAGTATAATTATGAACTATATTATGTGATTATTGTTGGAAGGTGGAATGTATGTGAAGTTGTGTTTATGTGTTTATATGATGATTGTGTGAATTGTGAAGGCTGATGTATTTTATTTATATTTTTGAGGATTTAAATATATTTAAATCATGCATTTTGATCCTATGTTAATTTTATAAAATTATCGGAGGAATTAAAAATCATGAAATCTTTTGAAATATTATCTTTATATATTTATTGAGTTTTTAAAATTGTAAGGTGGATTAATTTGGGTGGTTTAGTATTTTAAAATGATTTTAAGAGTTTTATTCTATTTAAAGGATCAAAACTTTGAAAATTCATATTTAATTCATTTTTGATCCGAAAAATATTTCGAAAATATGTGGGTGTTCTTTATTTTAAAAAATGAAAAGTTTAATTTTCTAAAATTTTATTTAATTTCGATTTATAAAGCTGTTTATTAGTTTTAAGAGTGAAGATGTAGTGTTTTAATTGGGGCTAGAATGAAGTAGTAGTGATAGAATATAAGTTTTGGGCCTAGCCCATTAAGGATTAAAAACGCAGCAGATAGAAGTGTCGGGGAGAGAGAGTGAGATTGGGGGGAACAGAAATTAGGGATTAGAGATGAAATTGAATTGGGGGTTTTGATTTTTTGAATCAATTGGTGTGTATATATGTATATGTGTGTGTATATACGCGTGTGTGTGTGTAAATTTCGTGAGTGTGTGCTGGTAAGGGAGCCTCGCGGGTGTGTAGCAGGAGGAGTCGCCCCACCACACGCGGTGGCAGAGGTCGGCGGTGGTGGTGGCCGGAGCAACAGCGGCGGGCGGAGTAGGTGGAGGCGCGAGGCAGCAGGGAGAGGGGCGTGATGTTGCAGCAGTATGCAGGTGAGAGGAAGAGAGATGTGGTGATTGATTTCCGATGAGTCGAGCCGAAACCGAAATGGTATACCTTTTGTGTATAATTTAATTTATGTATTTAATTGTTGTAATTTAATTAGATTTAATTTGTGAGTTATGTGTTAATTTTCGTGGTTAGATTAATTTCCGAGATTTAATTCGGAGGAGTATAATTGTTAATTATAATTGTTGTGATTAATTGTGAGTCCAAGAATATGTTCGGGCTCAGTGGTCATTACTTGCAAATTGTTAGTCGCCTAATGTGTGGATTAGTAATTGAGAAATGTTAATTGTTAAAATGTGAGGGTCGAATAATATTTAAAGGTTATACGATTTTACTAATTATAAAGGTTCAATTGCTAATTGTTAGTTGTTAGTTCAAATTGTAGATGTTAATTGTTAAATGCAAGTTGCTTATGGTGTCGAAAATGTTTATATGTTAGATGGTTTTGCTAGTAAAAAAATGTTTATATGCTAAATGGTATAAATCCGGTCTTAGTATTTATTGAATGTATGATTGTCAACTATGTGGTGTTGGCCTATATGTGGATAGTTTTCCAATGTGAATTTCGACATGAATAAACTGTTAGTTTATTTTCTTTACATGTTAAATGTTAGAATTTTATAATAATTAGAATTGTGCTAGGGATTATGAGAAGATCACAAGTTTTTAAATGTCAATATTTAAAGGACTTGTGTAATTCTTTTCGACTAATCCCTAGGGCTTACGAATATCCATGATTAGCTATCACGAGTATAATTAATATACTTGAGTGATGTGATCATCGATGTAGCGTAAGTAATAGTTAGTGCTAGGGGTTGTTCCCTAGGGCTTACGAACATCAATGATTGGTTGTCACGTGTATCATTAAAATGCGTGAGAAATACGATCATTGGTGTAGCGTAAGTAGTAGTGTTAATTATTATGTGCTAGGTGCCGCATGTCTGGGCGGGTACTTTTCATTATTTGTTTACTTTTATGTTGCTGCAAGTTGAGGCAACTTTTATTTTATCAAAAGCAGGGTTATAAATTGTTTTGTTTGGCATGGAGGGGCTGAGCCCATAGTCCGATAAACGAATACTACATGCCGAAATTTTCTGAAAATCCCCTGCATTTAAATTTATTTAACTTATTTAATTTCAAGGATTTGAAGGCATGCTTTGGGTGTTAACTATTTATATAATTAAGTGTTAAATGATTGATTTCGAGGATTAATTGTGTCTTGGTGATTAATTGTTTATTTGGTGTCTTTATCGAGAATTAAATGCGTTTGGAGGATTATCTGTTAATTAAATTTTGACAAGAGAATGTCGATGGTATTAGGGTTGACTTTATGTGACTTAGTGATAATTCCGAGTTGTGTCTACTCGAAATACATGGTAGGATTGACACGTACTCATAACCATTACAGTACCGTTAAGATGTGATCAAACTGGAGCGACGTGTATCAAAAAGGAAAGATCGAGACGTCGTGTAAAGTTCATGGAACTACTTGGGCGAAACGCCAAGGATTTATTCGCGCTGTTCTGTCTAGTGCTAAGGACCAGAGGCAAGTTTATTTATACATACTCTATCGTTCAGAGTATATTTATTTTGAAATATATGAAATGTGTAGAATAAGACTTCAGTCCATATTTACAAGATTTCTTCTATCTTTATCTGGATAAATTATTTACTTTTAGGTAAAATGGTTTGACGGGTAATATATATGATATGGAGAGAGTGATATACTATAAGGAGTAAAGTGATATGGGAAGGAATGGTATCAGTTGTTATTATGGTTATTTTTATGATATTATGGTATCAGTTTGTTATCTAAAGTTATTTTATAATATTATAGTTATGTGTAAATTGAGGATATTTGAGCTCTAAACTCTTTCAGATGTTATTAATAAATATTTTGTTATATAAGGGGACAAGGGTTGAGGTTTACAGATTTTCTTAAAAAGGGATTTACATGTTAAGTATTTTAGTTGGTGTAATTTAAATGTATGGATATATGAATGGAAAAGTGGAAGGGGTTATCTTGAGAGGTATATTTTCGAAAACCCGGACAAAGTTTTTAGAAAGAATTTCGCAATAATTAACCTAATGGCAACATCACCAATAAACTAGTGTTTATTTAATTATTAGATACCTTTCGAAGCGTCTACTAATTAAATAAACCTTATTCGTCTAATTAAATTTATTTAATTAGATGAATATTATTTTTAAAATGTTTTCTTAAAATCGCTTTGTTCCGGAATAATAATAAAGATATTTCGATGGTTATAAATGAGACATTTTTGGTTAAAAATGTCTAGAATGATATTGATAAATGTTATTTTAATGGTTATTTAATTCAATGAATATTAATTATAATATTCATTTTAAAAGGGATTATTGAATAGTTATTCTTTAGATATTCTAAGTGTTATAAGGGTGATTAAATATTGTTAAAAGGGTGTTTAAGGAATTTCATAGTAAACTGAATGTACGTCTTGAATTGATACACTGATGATATATCTTTATAAATGTTTTCAAATGGTTATAATGTGAAATGGAAATGGAAATGTGAAATGTGAAATGGAAATGGAAATTGAAATGGAAAAATGTGGAATGGTATTTGTATAAATGGAATAATGATTGACAAAGGGGGATTGCAATAAAACTTGCGTAAGAGGCTGTGTCAGGGCTGTGTGCGACACAGTCCAGCATTCATTATTTTATTACGGCACGAAGATGCCGAGGGAGGATGTTAGCAGGTGGCCTTCCTCCAGGGTTGATTACCAGGTAGGGATCATCCCTTCTACTAGTAGTAAACAGAGAGCGGATACGGTCAGGCGACTGATCATCGTCCTATGTATCTGGCGCCAGCAAATATCCCCAAAAGATTAAAAAGAAAGAATTGAGAATGGTTTTCAGATTTCTATACTGAAAACAGAAAAATGATATGAAATGATGGAATTATTGTTACAGATGAAGAGAAACTGATTTTTATATTAAAATATATAATTGTTGCATAAGAAGGAAATGAGAAGATGATAGTGAGAGATTTGTTCAAGTATTTATATTATCTTGTTATAGCAGAGAAACTGATATTATATTATTGGAAGAGAAATTGATATTATATTATCAATAAGTAAGTGATTTCATATTGAATAACCAGCAAGTTTATGTTGGTGTATTACTGCGCAAACAAGATGTGCCTATTTAATTACCTTGTAACGACACCTTTTATATTATATTGGTACAGTGTTTAGTTGATATTGTTTTCAAACATTATACTTTTCCTATAGAATTTCGTGGTTATCAATGTTTCAAGAATGATATTAAGTATCAGTTGAATGTGGAAACCCATGCATATGATGGGATATTTCGTTAAACTCTAATAATAACTTGCTGAGCAATTCTTTCGCTCATACTTGTTTGTTTTCAAATATTAACTTTTCAGTGGAAGGTAGCCGGACGAGGTTATCTGCATGGCTTAGATGAAGCGGGCAACGTGCCCTTATGAAGACGATATGATCTAGAAAGTTTATATCTGGAGTAAGTTATATGTAAGTATACTGATGTGTAATATATATGTTACTTTGCGCAAAATAGTATTAGTTGCTGGTGTACTTCTCAACGAAGTCATACTAGTAGTAAGGAGTTGATTCTTGTTTCTAGCCCTATAACCTAAAAGATGCTTGGTGGTTGGGGTCTCAATGTTGTAACTCAATTATTAATGATTATAGATGGTTTAATGTGGTTAATCAGGCGATTGTTATTAGGGTTTTCCGTGTGACGACCAAATCCCTGACCCCGGATTTGGGGGCGTTACACTCAGGTTCCTCACTTTCTAGACCTAGTTCAACAGCTAATGCTGCTTCAGATAAAATATTTAAGGGTGCAGACATTACTTCCTTTCTCTTCTTTTTACTAACATCACCCTTTTGAGAGGATGATGCAGTTGGTTCAGTAATTGGTAAAGTGTTTGGTTAAGAGGGTTAGTTAGCTAGCCCTGGGTTAGCATTTTGTTCTACTTGCTTGGGCTTAGCTAACTCAGACTTAGAGGCAAATGTTGGCATGTTGTGGGGGTAAGTTCTAAACAAACTCTCCATTTGAGGAGTTATGTTAAGTCTTACATCCATATCATTCCTAGTCTCCAAATTACCAAAAATGAGTTTGATCATAGATTTAGGATAGCCTATTCTATTTTTATTCATCCCATTTAATTCAATCAATTTATCATCTAAGAAATTAAGGATAGATTGAATAAAACGAGGGAAGAAAATTTCATTACCTCTCTTGGATGAATTCTTACCAAGTCTCCCATACAGCTCCTGCAGAATGATGAGACCAACATCTATCTTCTTTCCATAAGCTAAGGCATAGCCTATTTGCTGTGCAGGAGTACTGATTTGGTCATAGCTAGATTTTCTTGCAATGAAGACTTGAAGAAGTGTAGCAAACACATAACTCCATTCCTTCCTCAAATGCTTCCTGTTCAAGTGCCCAAGACTGATTCTGTCTGCATATTTGATGAAATCAAAGAAGTCTTCCAATTTAGCACTTGTAGCAGGTGGGTCATACACCTCTCCTTTGGTACCCATCCCAAGTGCCTCATTCATATCCTCTGTGGTGATAGTGAGATTTTTGTCTTGAATCTTGCAGTAGATGATGTACGAGGATATTGTAGAGTCAAGAGCCACCACCTCCACTGTAGCAGACTGCCAAAACTGTTCTAGAATGTCGAGATACAGAGTTGGGTTAACAGATAGAGCATTCTTGATGTACGATTCAGACATCCACTTCACAAAGCACTTGAAATTGAAGTTGGGTGCTTCAACATCACTAGTTAGAGCAATGAAATAGGTGTTGAACTTTACTGTTGCCATTTGTGTGAGAGAGAGAGAGAGAAGAAATCGAAGGTAGAAGAAGAAATTTAGCTTTTGTAGTTAGGGTTTCAGAGGTTTTGGGAGTTTGGATGCTTGAGAAATCGAATGAAATGAATCGAATAGATGTGAAGTTGTAAAAGTATGAAGTACTTGAATTGTCGATTAGTTGTATGTTCTGTATCGACAAGTCAGGCATTCGAGAAGTAGAAAACAACTATTCGAGAAGTCAAGAAAGGCTTATTCGATAACTCAAGCAGGTTGAAACTCACAGCTGGCAGTTATCTAACTTAGAAATAATTCTAAATTAAATAAAATGTGTTTTTATGAGTGAATTAAACTTTTTAGACAAAAGTCCAAAATCAGTTAAAATTCCGCGAGAATTCAGCCTTTTCAAATGATTCGAGAACTCAACTATGATATTTGAGAACTCGGCCATTAGAGAACTCAGTTACCATATTCGAGAAGTCAAGAATACTTCTATTCGATAACTCTAAAAGACTCTATTCGAGAACTCGAGAGTGCTCTAATGAGACTAGTTAGAGATGTCGAACAGTGAACCATTCGAGAAGTCTGACTTATCGAAATATATTCATCATTCGCAAAGAAAATTTAATTTTCACTATCTTTTAAAATTTACCAGCCATATTCATTGAAGAATATCCTAGTAAATTAAACAGTGATTTCCTAAAAATTTCACAGAAATTTCAAGTTAACAAAAATATGATTTTCCAACATATGCAACAGATTTGAAATATTTATAAATCATATTTTAGCCAACACTTACTCCAAAAATATTGAGAATTTAGATAAAGTAAGTGTTTACTGCTACAACAATCTATATGATGTATTCACCTAGCCAGAATCTGAAGAATTCAGCATTCCAATCTCACTAACCAACCTTGTGAAGGTGGCTTCATCTAATGGCTTAGTGAATATATCAGCTAGTTGTTTATCTGTAGAAACATAATGCAACTCAATAGTTCCATTAGATGCACGTTCCCTTATGAAATGACATATGATGTCAATGTGCTTTGTCCTAGAGTGATTGACAGGATTGGCAACTATAGAGATTGCACTTGTGTTGTCACACATGATTGGAATTCTTTCCAACACAAGTCCATAATCTCTAAGTTGATTTCTAATCCAAAGCACTTGAGCACAGCAACTTCCAGCAGCTATGTATTCAGCCTCGGCTGTAGAAGTTGACACAGATTGTTGTTTCTTGCTATACCAAGAGACTAACCTTTGTCCAAGAAACTGACAGCTACCTGAGGTGCTTTTCCTATCCACTCTGCATCCAGCATAATCAGCATCAGAATAACCAACTAGATTGAACCATGTGTCCTTAGGATACCATAGTCCCAAGTTTGGAGTGCCCTTCAGATATCTAAAAATCCTTTTTATAGCAACCAAATGTGATTCTTTTGGATTTGATTGAAACCTTGCACACAAGCATGTAGCAAACATGATGTCTGGCCTACTTGCAGTGAGATAGAGTAGAGAACCAACCATGCCTCTGTAGACTGAGATATCTACCTTCTTGCCTTTAGCATCTTCATCCAATTTAGTGGCAGTGGCCATGGGTGTCTTTGCAGGTGAGCAATCTTCCAAGTCGAAATTTTTCAATAAATCCTTGATGTACTTGGCCTGATTGATAAAGATACCATCCTTTCTTTGACTGACTTGCAACCCAAGAAAGAATGTTAACTCTCCCATCATACTCATCTCATATCTGCTCTGCATGAGTTTAGAAAATTTCTCACACAGCTTCTCATTTGTAGAACCAAAAATGATATCATCCACATAGATCTGAACTAAGATAAGATCATCACCATGCTTCTTGTAAAACAATGTCTTGTCCAGTGTGCCTCTAGTGAATTGATTCTCAAGAAGAAATTGTGATAAAGTATCATACCATGCCCTTGGAGCCTGCTTAAGTCCATACAGTGCCTTAAGCAGTCTGTAAACAAATTCTGGGAAGTGTGGATCCTCAAAACCAGGTGGTTGTTGCACATAAACTTCTTCTTCCAACTCTCTATTCAGAAATGCACTTTTGACATCCATTTGATATACTTTAAAGTTTGAATGAGCAGCAAATGCCAAGAATATTCTGATGGCTTCCAATCTAGCAACAGGAGCAAATGTCTCATCATAATCAATGCCTTCCTGTTGAGAGTATCCTTTTGCGACCAACCTTGCTTTGTTCCTTATAATTACACCATCTTCATCCATCTTATTCTTTAGAACCCATTTGGTTCCAACAATGGTTCTGTTCTTTGGTGCAGGCACAAGTTCTCATACTTTGTTCCTTTCAAATTGATTCAGCTCCTCTTGCATAGCAATAATCCAATCTGGATCCAATAGTGCATCATCAAGTTTCTTAGGCTCAAATTGTGATAGAAAACAGCCATAGAGACACTCATTTTGAGTTGCTGTGATAACCCGGGTCAAATCCCGAGTCTTTTTTCGAAAATCGGGTCGAGTCCCGATCACGAATCCGAAATAAGCCAAAGCAAACTGGCCCAAATGCCGCCAACTTGGGTAATCCACAAGCCCACCACAGGCTCCCAAAAGATCATGATTTGTTGGTGCACTTAGTAGTAGTACTTTACCTTATAAACTGAACAACTCCCCCACTTAAACTCCTGACGTCCTCGTCAGGCCTGAACGGAAATCCCATAGGTCCAAGATCGTTCCTCCCTAGCCATTGTGGGATAATACCGGCTGGCTTCGTGTCCCCACCTCCGGACCTCTGTCCATTGTGGGATAATACCACCAACCTTCGTGTCCCCACCTCCGGCAACTTGACGAATCAAGCTTTCGAGAGTCGTCTCTGATACCATATGTGATAACCCGGGTCAAATCCCGAGTCTTTTTTCGAAAATCGGGTCGAGTCCCGATCACGAATCCGAAATAAGCCAAAGCAAACTGGCCCAAATGCCGCCAACTTGGGTAATCCACAAGCCCACCACAGGCTCCCAAAAGATCATGATTTGTTGGTGCACTTAGTAGTAGTACTTTACCTTATAAACTGAACAAATGTAAAACCCCGTTATTTTATTTTATTTTATTATTAGATATTAGATTTTAAGTTATTTAGTTATGTAAATTAGTAATTTATAGAATTATTTTCGTGCAAGATATTTTGAATAAGAATGAGATTTATTATTAGAGGAAAGAAGTGTGAAAATATATTAGAAAATCAATATCATTTAATGTAAGATATTTTGTGTGAATCAGAATATTTTTAATTTACGTATTACTTGGAGAGATTATACTAAAGTTTTAGATTACCTTAATAAAATAGGGTTTTAGGAGCTGATAAGTGGATTTTATATCCACTTGGAGCGTTCCATATCGACTTAAATTGATTGACTTGGTCTCAAGTTTGTTGTATTTTTTATGTGTTTTGTGTAGTTGTGCAGGGTTGTAGCTATCGGTTAGTGTTGGTGTTTCTAATCGATATTAGAGCGGAATTAAGTATTGGAATGAAGATGGTACACTTGTGTTATGCTACCAAGGAGTTACATGTGTCATGGTATTAAAGATGTTAGCTAATGCGAAAGAAACGGAGAAGAAAGGAGCAAATTGTGTAAAATTCGGATGGTTGCGCAGTCTCCACTGTTTTGGTCATATCTGGAGTTCTACAAGTCCGTTTGAGGCCCGTAAGCTGTCCACGCGAAGCCTGGGAAGTTTTCTATAATTCTGAACAGTAACAGACTGCGCAGACTGCGCTGATACCGCGCAGAGTGCGCCCGAACTCGCTGGAAATTCTGAAATTCTATCCTGTTTCGAATTAAATTGTATTTTTAGGTCTTTTCTTGTTGGAAAAGTATTCTAGGGCCTATATAAACACTACCTATCATTGTATATCATCATTATTAGGAAGATCATCAACATTGTAGCCAAGAACAATTGAAAGATACATCTCCAAGCTAGTGACAAGCAAGGAGTAATCTTTGGAACTTTTGTATTCTTCTACTTTGGGGAGTTATTTCTGAACCTTATTTTCTCTCTTCTTTTAATTATTTGTTGTTCTAGAATTATGTTATCAATTGAACCCATGATGGCAATTAGGTCAATTATGGGCTAATTCGTTATCATGGGGTTTTAATGGATTTTGCTATGGATTCTAGAAATTGAGTGTTTTTTATGCCTTGATGTGTGATTGAATGTATTGATTGCCTAGTATGTTTATGCTTATTCGTTATAAGTGCGTCGCGAACACTTGTAATTGTTTGTTTAATCCTAGTGAATGCGAAAGTGGATCTAGGGTTTAGAACAATTCATGCTAGCATAGGTTTTTGCATGTGAAGAACATGTATTAATTTGTGATGTGATTCTAACCGTCTTGCATCGACTATGTGGTTTAATGGATGCTTGATTTTCAACCGGTATGTGTTCAATTGCTATAGACATATAGGGACTACACATATTTGGTGACTACTTGACTTCTATCAATTGTGGATGATCAGTAGGATGGTATATGCACAACGAAAGTTGGTGTGTATCAGTTTAGTGCATCTAATCAGTAATCAACTCTGTCACATGCTAGGCTAAAGGGCATAAGATTCTAGATGAAGTAGTAAATGAAATTGAAATCCCATGTTTGTTTATTATAAAGTTAAAGTTAAGTTATTCCCTCGTAATTGGCTTAGTTGGTAATTAATCAATAATTAAATCAAACCAATATTGTGATTGTCTTAGCAGTGAGTGTAAATCATAAGCTGGTGCATAAGTGAACATAACGAACAATTTGAGTCTCTGTGGGAACGAATCCTATTTACTCTATATTACTTGTTGACCACGTTCTCTTGCGTGAATAAGTGCGAACAAGTTTTTGGCGCCGCTGCCGGGGACTCGGTTCATTGTTTGTTTAGTTTATGATCTTGTCATCAATTTGGGTTAAATTCACTGACTCGGACGTTTTTTTTCTTTTTATTTGATGGATTATTGGGAGCAGGAATTCGTAATTGTTTGTGAGCTGTGTGCAGGTGGACATTACACTCATCAATGTGAGTATAACAGAAACCGGCCAAATTTCAGCTGGGACTACAATCAGAGTGGTATGGAGCAATCTCAATATCCATTCTACCCGCTCCAAAATCAGCAGTTTGAAGATGAGCCATACAATCCAGGGGGAATTCAGCAGCAACAGGGGCAACAATTTCAGCATCAGTATGCCCCAGTGCATCAACACTTTCAACCTCCTGAATTTCAGCAACAGCAATTTCAGACTTGGTCTATCCAACAGTCGACCGAAGAAGCTGAATTAGAAGAATTGAGGTTGATGGCTAAAAGCAATGCATTGTCTCTCCAGAGAATAGGAGATCAGATTGGTCAAATTGCAAATGCATTACAAACATTGAATCATATTGCAAGTGACACAGAAGGCCTAGCTATAGAGGAGGAGGACAAGAACCTTCCTATCAGTCTTGACTGGCCTTTCTTAGCCACGGGTGAGACCATGATCGAAGTTCAGGAAGGAGAGTCTGAGGGCAAAGATGGGGAAGAAGCAGAACATGAAGCTGATAAGGAAGCAGAGTCGGAGGCAAACCAATCAGAAAATTCAGAATGTCCAGAAAACTCGATTCTGAATAATCAGCCGCAACCACTTCCTTTGCAATCTCAAAATTTTAAAGAATCAGCCCAAGATCAAGAAAATTCCAAGGCTCAAATGGCTATGCTATTTCCTTCGAAGGATGAAGAGGGTCTCAGTGTGGAAGATGATGAATTAGGAGAGCATGTTCAGTTGTTGAATGCCGCTCCGTTGCAATCTGACTTCGACCAGTTGGAGGCCGAAGAGGAAAAGAGCATCACTCATGTTGACAAATCTACTCCGGAGAAGACTATAGAGATCGTCCAAATCGATTTTCCTCCTCCATATCCACAAAGGCTTCAGAAGCAAACTCTAGCCATGAATTTGCCGACGGAGGATGAGGAGTGTTTTAGCTTGAAATTGGTTGATGCAGGGCAGAGTAAAAAGTATGACACGGAGAAGGAGAAGGCAAAGCATGGCCAACTGAGGATTACATTGCCTTGGTTAATGGGGTTACGTATTCCACATAAGTTGCTTAGAGTGGAAGATCTCTGGAATTCTCAGGTGCGCCTTAAGCCATCATTTGAAGGAGCTCCCGAACTTGAGCTAAAAACATTGCTAGTTCACCTGGGGTATGTTTCTTGTAATTCAAATCCTTTGCTTGCTATTGTTATTGCTGCTAACTTTTCAGGTAGGCGGGAGAATGTTGTTAAGAGATCTTGTGAGGAGCGAAAACGGGTAAAGCTTGTCGTTGAAGATGTCGCTCCAGAAAAGATCATTAAATGGCCTTATAGAGATGCGGTGCAGAAAATTTTCAAGAGGAAAATTGTGGCTAAGTCTAGCTAAAGACGTTAAAGAAAGGCGCTTCGTGGGAGGCAACCCATGATTTCATGCTTTCGAATAAAACAACAGTTGTGTTGGAGCGCACCACGTCTATCCACCACCAGACACACCACCCGAGGGGGGTGGAGATGCCGGCGTGTAGGGGAGTATCTCTTGTACCCTTTTAATTTACCTTCAATGAGGACATTGCAATTTTTAAGTTTGGGGGTGATTTGGGGGATAGTAGTTGTATGTATTGTTGTATTTTGTGGTCATATAGGATATCATGTTGCATAGTAGTGATAGTTCATGCATGATTGTTATGTTCGTATTATCCACGTTTGTTCATATAGGACATTTTGTTTTATTTTCGTATACCATGTGAGTTTTCATTTAGTTGCATTTTCATGGCATGCATATTTCATGATCCCTTAGGACGAGCTGATTCTGATTGATAGGTGGATGTTGATTTGGGTGTGATGATGATGAGTAGAGGGCTGATTTATAGTTTCTATGAAATTGACTTGCATGTTACGGGAACAAAATTTATTACACAGCCTCATTGGGGTGCTGTTGGGCTAGGTTAGGGTTATGCCTGTGGGATGTTTTGAGATTTAATCACTTGTTTATATTTAGAATTTTCGTTATTCCCTTTATAGCGTAGGAACATTAAAGTCTAAGTTTGGGGGAAACCAGGAATTTTCATGCTAGTTGTTAATATTTGTCAATAAAGGCTAGGCGTCAAATGGCTAGTAGCCAGCTCATATTTATATGAGTAGTCTAGGGTTGGAAATGAGAAAGGCTCATTCCAGATTGCGAAAAAAAAATATAAAAAAGGAAAAAAAAAGGAAAAAAAAAAGTCATATAAATAATTTATATGCAAAATTAACCAGAGTGAGCTCTTTAATACTCGAGTAATTAAGTCTGAGGGGACTTAGTCCTAGTAACCTAAAGCCCTTGTGGTTTGGGATTGCTGACCTAACACTCGCTACATGGGTATTATTGTATAAGCCTTTTGGGGTCTCATTCATTGCACGGTTAAATAAGCATGCGTATTGTATATTCTATTATGTGTCATAGTAATAAAGCATGAGTTTCTGTCTACCTTGGATAAGGGTGGAGGTGTTCCTAGGTTATGGAGTGTCTACAGTCTATTTTGATTATAAACCTGTGATTGTCTTGACGGAAAGCATGTATGATTTTTGACCTAGTTTTGGGAGTATTTCTGATGAGCATCGCACACACGCACGTTTCTGTTCATGTATTGTTAGTATACGGGGACTTAGTCGAGCTCTGCTTGGATTTGTTACGTTCATTGAGATATTTGCTTGTTAGTTGGTTTTGGTGAGTTTGAAGGGGATCTTGCATTTTCATAGTAGTTGCATTCATGCATTGCATTGCATTGGATTTTGTGGGTACATTCGCTATAGGCCCTCACGAGACCTTACTCGTCCACTAGGGCTGCCTAGGGGTTTAAAGGGCTTGTTGCATATGCCAAATGCAACCGTGATCACCTACGGAAATGGTACTAATTAGTTAGTTAGTTGTAATTGTATATGCTTGAGGACAAGCATCGGTTTAAGTTTGGGGGTGTGATAAGTGGATTTTATATCCACTTGGAGCGTTCCATATCGACTTAAATTGATTGACTTGGTCTCAAGTTTGTTGTATTTTTTATGTGTTTTGTGTAGTTGTGCAGGGTTGTAGCTATCGGTTAGTGTTGGTGTTTCTAATCGATATTAGAGCGGAATTAAGTATTGGAATGAAGATGGTACACTTGTGTTATGCTACCAAGGAGTTACATGTGTCATGGTATTAAAGATGTTAGCTAATGCGAAAGAAACGGAGAAGAAAGGAGCAAATTGTGTAAAATTCGGATGGTTGCGCAGTCTCCACTGTTTTGGTCATATCTGGAGTTCTACAAGTCCGTTTGAGGCCCGTAAGCTGTCCACGCGAAGCCTGGGAAGTTTTCTATAATTCTGAACAGTAACAGACCGCGCAGACTGCGCTGATACCGCGCAGAGTGCGCCCGAACTCGCTGGAAATTCTGAAATTCTATCCTGTTTCGAATTAAATTGTATTTTTAGGTCTTTTCTTGTTGGAAAAGTATTCTAGGGCCTATATAAACACTACCTATCATTGTATATCATCATTATTAGGAAGATCATCAACATTGTAGCCAAGAACAATTGAAAGATACATCTCCAAGCTAGTGACAAGCAAGGAGTAATCTTTGGAACTTTTGTATTCTTCTACTTTGGGGAGTTATTTCTGAACCTTATTTTCTCTCTTCTTTTAATTATTTGTTGTTCTAGAATTATGTTATCAATTGAACCCATGATGGCAATTAGGTCAATTATGGGCTAATTCGTTATCATGGGGTTTTAATGGATTTTGCTATGGATTCTAGAAATTGAGTGTTTTTTATGCCTTGATGTGTGATTGAATGTATTGATTGCCTAGTATGTTTATGCTTATTCGTTATAAGTGCGTCGCGAACACTTGTAATTGTTTGTTTAATCCTAGTGAATGCGAAAGTGGATCTAGGGTTTAGAACAATTCATGCTAGCATAGGTTTTTGCATGTGAAGAACATGTATTAATTTGTGATGTGATTCTAACCGTCTTGCATCGACTATGTGGTTTAATGGGTGCTTGATTTTCAACCGGTATGTGTTCAATTGCTATAGACATATAGGGACTACACATATTTGGTGACTACTTGACTTCTATCAATTGTGGATGATCAGTAGGATGGTATATGCACAACGAAAGTTGGTGTGTATCAGTTTAGTGCATCTAATCAGTAATCAACTCTGTCACATGCTAGGCTAAAGGGCATAAGATTCTAGATGAAGTAGTAAATGAAATTGAAATCCCATGTTTGTTTATTATAAAGTTAAAGTTAAGTTATTCCCTCGTAATTGGCTTAGTTGGTAATTAATCAATAATTAAATCAAACCAATATTGTGATTGTCTTAGCAGTGAGTGTAAATCATAAGCTGGTGCATAAGTGAACATAACGAACAATTTGAGTCTCTGTGGGAACGAATCCTATTTACTCTATATTACTTGTTGACCACGTTCTCTTGCGTGAATAAGTGCGAACAAGAGCCTATATAAGAAACCCCATACAAAAGTGTGAGACTCGTACAGCCTCTACAATTCATTGGTACGTTTGTTTTCTTTTCCTCTCTTTGTTTTTATGTTTATATGCAGCATGTGTGACTATAGTTATATAAAGTCCTGTGCATCTGGTAGTGATACATATAATTTGTTTATTAATAGCATGAATTGTCTTTTGCTAATTGGTTACTTTTGTTCTGTTTCGTGCGTATAATTTATTTGACTTCTACTTCTTTTCTCTTCTGTTGTGTCCATCACGCATATATGTATCAATTAATGTATTAACAATCATGTGTAATTGAACAGTATTAGTATAAGGACACCATATTAAACCTTAATGGGATGTATAAGTTTTTATTTCATCATGGTTTAATTTCTTGGATCATATAAAATATGTGAATTTCATTATATGCACGTAATCCGTATTTTTAATACAAGTTTTTCTAAATTTAGAAATTTTGTTAATTTGTTGTTTGAGAAGTTTTATTTATTTAATTATTTTAAAGAAATAGTATGAGTCTCAAATTTATTAAATTATCACTTTATCTTAAGATTTAATAGGTTATTTTTATTTTTATTTATTAGTTGTTTTCCTTGTGCAGTAGATTAAAAAGGATTGATTAATTTATATAGCATGTTAAAGTATGTTTACGCGAGGTGGTCAACTTGTTACCTGTTTGTTTTGGTTTTTGAGTAAAGAATATTTTAGCACAAGCATGTCCAGATCAAGAACAGAGGTGTGTGTTTTCATTGCGGTGAAGTCGGACATAGGATTGCTCAATGCCCACATAATCCACCACAAAGGAAAGAAGTAGATAACAAGACCGGAGGACGTGTATTTATGCTCACGGAAAGTCGCGTGAACAATCGTAATTAAGGTATGATTTCATTTCACTTGTAACTCATTTGATTTTATTTTGTGAATTTGGGGACCAAATTCTTTTAAGGAGGGGAGAATGTAAAATCCGTAATTTTATTTTTATTTTTAAAATTAGATATTAGATTTTAAAATAATTTTTAATTAGATATTTATTTTATTTAGAAAATTCTAGAATTTTAAAGGATAAGATTCGTTATATTTGGAAAGAAGAGTAAGAATATTTTAATGAATCGATATCTTTTTATTTATGTTAATTGTGTGTGACGATAGAATATTCAGAAGAGGTCGAGTAAATTTTAGAATTTCCTTATCAAAATTAGGGTTATGTGCCTATATAAGACCCATTACATTAGCTGAAAAACTTGTACAGACTCGTCCAACAGGTACGTTAGGCTTTCAGTTTCTATTGTTCATATTCGTTTATGTGCGACTTCTGTGCTAGTTTATTTTTTTTTTGATATACATGTCCTTCCTGTGGGAGATTGATTAAATAATTGTGGGAGCCTTTTAATTAATTCGGTCATGCTTGCTCGATTGATCAATAAGTAATCCACTTCAAATTTTAATGTTAATTATATATTAAGTATTCACATGCATAGTATCTTATGTAATCAGTTGATCATTGATATTTACAATTAATTGTTACGTGTAGGCACTGGCTTTATATATAGTTGACACCATCATCATGTTACGTCAATATCTTAATTAGGATATTAGGTTAATTAGTTGTTAAATTGTTTGTAATATAGTATAAGTATATGGGTCATGCATTTTTCTATCCGTGCCTCGTTGCTTAATTGTTAGTGTGTTAGTTATGATTTATAAGTAATGTTAATTAGATAGTTTATATTAAGTACATTAAATTTGGTGAATTATGATTTTTGTACTATTTTTAAATTATTATTAAAGACAATGAGATAATTATTAATTGTTTATATGGTTAGCTAATATACATGTTGAGTTATACGAAATACATGAAATCTGAATTTTATGTATTATTATAATAATGATTGCATGCAAAATTTGGAAGTCATGGGAGGAATATTGCATTTTGAGATTTCTTTTTTTTTGTTGCTAAACATAATACGTGTGTTTGTAGTAAATTGTTTGTGAAATTAAATAAATTACTTGGCTAAATTTCTAATAATTGGTACATCATGACAAGGGCTATTTTAATTATTTAAGTGGGTGTTATTTGTTTACGTGTATAGATTATTGGTAGAATAAATGATTAACTGTTTCATGTCTGTTAATAAATTATAGGATTTGTTCGTGTTTAATTTTTGGTATTCAGTCGCTTTCGAGGTAAGTGACTTTTCGTTGCTCACTAATGTTATAAATTCTGTTTTATTCTGTTTCAAAATATCAGTTTGATTTTGTTATCGAAATTTGTGATATCGAAAATTGATTTTAGAAAAGAAAGAATTATTTTAGAATTCCCCAGTTTTAGTTGCGCATCGAATCATAGAATCCGGTCACTGGATAGTGTGACATATCGAATCATAGAACTAGTTTACGCACGTTCCGGAACACATAGATACGTAAACTGGCCCCCATCGAATATAGAACCGTGTCACTGGTTTAGTGTGACCGTAATTTAGAACTGTGGGAATAAAATATGATTTATCGTTTTGAATTTTTGTATCGATTTAAAGTTTCAGAAATTTTGTTCACTTTTGAAAATATTATTTTTTTTTGAGCCGTTGGGCGATAGTTACTTGCTGGGCTTCGCAGCTCATTGTTTTAATATATTTCAGGTTCGGACTTTTGGAAGCTTGTTAAGATTAAGGATTCGAACTATGTGGATTTCGTGCTACATGATTTAGATGCTATTATTGAAAAAAAAGCTTATCGGATTTATTGAATAAATTTTCAGTACTTTATTAGATATTGAATATTGAATTTGTGGAGCTGCGTCTCCATTTTTATGATTTTGAATTATCGAATTTGACCGCTGCTTTGACTTTTGTGGAAATTTTGATTTATTTGAATAAAGAATCTATTTTATGTTAGTTTCGAATTTAGAATTAATGGTCCGAAAAGTCGGGCTGTTACAGTTGCTCTCCTAGTCCTTACTCCTGCATTAGGATCTCCAATGATTTGTTCTGCAGTGTGTGATCTATCCCATTTCCTTGAGTGCTCAGCCTAATTTCTCATTCTTGATGTTGCTTCATCATCCACATCATGGTCATTCTCATTTTCTCCCCCTGTGAAGTTGCCACTACTCACAGGTGTGTCTTGGATGCTTGTTTCTTCACTATTGATTGGCACAAATTCTTCTCTTGTATCATCATTCACTTGAGTTTGTTGAACTCGAGTTTCAACTTCAGTTTCAGTCTCTTCATCAGAATCATTTAGATTATCAAACTTCAATGGATCTTTATCTTCATCATTGGCTTTTTCTAGTCCAGGTAGTTTGCTGTCATCAAATGTCACATCTGTGCTTTCCATAACTTTCTTTTGACTGATGACATAAACCTTGTATGCAATTCTTTCCATAGAGTAGCCAAGAAAATTCCTTCAAATGCTTTTGCATCAAATTTCCCAACATATTCAGAATTATCCTTCAATACAAAGCATTTGCTTCCAAAAGTATGAACATACTTTAGAGTAGGCTTCTTTCCAGTCATCAAGTTATAAGGTGTCTTTCCAGTGTTTTTGTTGATGAGGGTTCTGTTCTGGATATAGCATGCAGTGCTCACAGCCTCAGCCCAAAAACATGTAGGCATTTTTGCATCAAGTAACATTGTTCTAGCAGCCTCAATTAGAGTTCTATTCTTTCTCTCAACAATTCCATTTTGTTGTGGAGTCCTTGGAGCTGAGAATTGCTGAGAAATACCATTCTCTTTACAGAATGCTTCAAGTATGGCATTTCTGAACTCTGTTCCATTATCACTTCTCAGTGCAATCACACTTGCATTGTTGGCCTTTGCTTCCTTGTCAACTTTCTTTATATGCTCAATGATTACTTGTGGAGCCTCATCTTTTGATGCCAGAAATTCCACCCATGTATACCTTATAAAATCATCAACCATCACCAAGGCATACTTCTTTCTTCCTAGTGACATAATATTGACAGGCCTAAACAAATCCATATGAATGAGTTGTAGGGGCTTGGTTATAGATGTCACTGTCTTTGTCTTGTGGCTTGATCTTTTCATCTTTCCTTTTTGAAAAGCCTCACACACTCCTTCTTGACAGAATTCAAGTGTGGGCATGCCTCTCACTAACTCTCTTTTGACTAGAGAATTAATGGCTTTGAAGTTTAGGTGTGATAGTTTCTTGTGCCACAGCCAACAATCTTCATTTGATGCTTTTGAGTAGAAGCAACAAATTTTGTCCTTGTTTGCAGAATCCATATTATCTATAAACATGCTTCCCTTTCTTACTTCAGATAGAGCAAAATCACCAGTCTTCTTGTGGGTGATCAAACATTCATCTTTGTCAAAATCCACCTTGAATCCCCTATCAGTAAACTGACCAACACTTAGCAGATTATGCTTGAGCCCCTTGACTAGTGCTACATCTTCAATGATGACATTACCAACTTTCAACTTGCCATATCCCAATGTGTTACCCATGCTGTCATCTCCAAAAGCAACCATTGGGCCAGCCTTTTCCTCATATTGTGATAGCAGGGCCATATCACCAGTCATATGATTTGAGCATCCACTGTCCAAAATCCACATGACCTTCTTTTCACTTTCTTTGCCCTGCAAACACAAAGGTATTACTTTTGCTTTGGTACCCAAACAAGTTTGGGTCCATGTGACTTAGAAACAGTTTTATCATAAACAACATGCTTGTCAACTTTCTTGGCATTAGTCTTCTTGTCACTGTTAGAAGTCTTAGAACCTGAGGTTTCAGACTTAGATGACAGAGGTACCTTCCTAGCTTTAGGAGGACTCGAAGACTTTGACCTGGTGTAGTATGTGTGAAAATTGTGACTGATACAACCATCAATGAATTGCCTTCTCAGATTGAAACAAATAGTCATAACATTCATATTGCATGGCATACAGTAAAATTTATCACAAAATGGTGCATCTCTATGTCTTAGAGGCACAGAACAATCATAGAAAGGTTTGGACACACTACCAACAGGTTTCTTGCATACATGAGTTAAATGATTAGTACTGAAACAGTTCTGACAAGTTTTCCTAGGGGCATTAGGCATATAAGCATAGTTGTTATCCTTGTTAATCCCTAACTTGCCATTTCTGTTATGTTTCTTCTTAGTCACTTTCTTTTCTGATTCACTCTTCCCAGCTGAAACAAACTTAACAAACTTCTTAGGTCTTGGCCTATCAACTACTGGCTCCTTGGGTTTTGACTTGACACTCTCACTCTTGGAAGGTGCTTGTTGTTCATTTGATTGTGCCTCATCCTCATCATTCAACATTTGTTTGATGAGTAAGGCATTCTCATCAATTTCAAATGTTGGTTCCTTAAAAATTGGATTTTCAGTCTTTTTCAAAATGTGAGGCACTTCCTCATAAACAACTGTGTCATCTTCAATGACAGCATAGCTTTTTCTCTGTTTAAGAGTGTCATAATCAAGTCCAATAGCAGCCTTGGGTTTTGCTTCAATTTTCTCACAGTAGGATTTCACTAGACCAGATGATTTCTTGAAAGTTTTTAGTTTGAATTCATTTTCAGCTAATTCATCCCTAAGAGCCTTTTCAACCTGACTAGCACATAAAACCTTATTCTACAGATATTCAACTTCTTTCTTAAGGTTTTCTACTTGCATAGCAGTTAGTTCAAGTTCCTCATTCTTTTTGGTTAACATTTCATTTCTAGTAGACAGTTTAGCAATCTCTTCATTAGCAGCAGTCATACTAGTATGAATGTTAAACATTTCAACAGATAGTTGTTCAATCATGCATTTATACTCTGAAACAGACATGTCTATAGTAGTGAGAGATGGTACCTGAGGGTCTGATAGAGATGTGTCATCCTTGGAATTGGCCATCAAGGCATAATTGCAGAATTCTTGCTCCTCTCCATCACTGTCAGAATCATCCCAACACTTCCCTTCAGCTTTGTAGGCCTTACCTTGTGTCTGCTTTTTCAGAAGGGCCTCTTACTTAGCTTCAAGCTCAAGATAATCTCTATCCTTCTTTTTAGGCTTCTTGCATTCACTGGTAAAATGCCCTAGGTCATTGCATCTATAGCACCTTACAGATGACCTATCCACATGGCTGGTTTTAAACTTATTCTTGTTTGGTTTCACAGGTGCCTTGATTTTGTTGAGTGAATGGTTTTGGGTTTTGGGTTTGAAGGGTTGATTCCTTTTGAATCTGATGTTTGGAAATTTTCTAGCCATGAAAGCATATAAAGTGTTTTCCATCCCATCTAGTTCTTCAAGAGTGTAAAACTCTTCTTCCTCCTTCTCCTCAACAGGTTCACTTACCTCAGGTTCAGTTTCTTCCTCTTCTACTACCTCCTCTATCCTTAACTGACTTGTAGATGCTTCTAGGTCTTGAATAGATTTGTTGACATTCAAGGCACATGATGTGTTTACCATTCTGCCTTGATTGGCTTGGATAGCCCTTTTCTGAAGCAACTCAAGCTCATGAGTTTTTAAAACTCCATAGAGCACATCATATGTAACTTTGTTCAAATCTCTTTCCCTTAGAGAAATGACCCTTTGCTCTAGATGGTTTGGTGAGGATAGCAGAAACTTCATGTTTAACTCCTTGGTACTGTAAACCTTGCCATTCATCTGCAACTCAGTAACTAGCTTGTGAAATCTCTCAAACATCTCAGTAATGCTTTCCTTGGGCTGTGCCATGAAAGCCTCATACTGTGTGACCAGTATCTGTTTCTTGTTTTCCTTAACCTCATCAGTTCCTTCACACAACACCTCAATGTGATCCCACATTTCTTTGGCAGATGTACTTGATGCAATGTTTGCAAACATTGACATGTCCATGGAATCAATGATAAGCAACATGAGGTGGTTGTCAAGTGCAACCTTCTCCCTTTCTGATTCCGTCCATTTTGATGGATCCTTGGCCTCATAAGATCTTGGGATAGTTGTGGTTCCAACAATCTTCTCTGGTATCTCTTGTTGTGGAACAAAAGGACCATTCTTAAGAATCTCAGGATACAAAGGATGAGAGGCTTTGATGAACAACATCATTTTTATCTTCCAGAGGTTGTAATTCTCTTTGTCAAACTTAGGGACCTTCACCGTTCCTGTAGTCTTTGGTGTATTCGAACTCATGATCGTTTTTCTATTTTTGAATAAACAGCCAGCTCTGATACCACTTATTGAGTAATGAATACGATAAAAGAATACAGAGGGGGGGTGAATGGATTCTTGAACTTTTCTTTGTTCGAGTCTATGTAGCAAGAGTGTTTGTGTGTGCAAGAATGAAGGTGCGGATAAAGAACAACACAAGACACAATATCACTTTAATCTAATGTATTACTCCCTCCGTCCCGGTGATTTCTTTACATTTGCAAACCAGTTCCCGGCACGGATTTTAAGGTATATTTTAATGATAGTTCTATAATTAATTTTTGATATTTTCTTTTTTTTTTTTATAAAAATAGAACAATCCTACTTTTATACAAAAAAAGAAAATATCAAAAATAAGTTATAAAACTATCCTTAAAATGCACCTTAAAATGTGTGTCAGATACGTAATTTTTTATGTAAAGAAATGGATGGGACAGAGGGAGTATTAGATAAAGGTTGCTACAATCTGTGAATACAAATGATAGTATTCTCAGCTTCGTTTTTCTCAGAGAGATACAGATTACAACGTATGAAAAACTTGACTCACAAAGTTACAAAGTTAATTACTAAGAAAGTGAGGCTGTATCCTTATAGAACATGGATACACCCTACTTACTACAAATAAGGTAGCTGAACAAATTACTTTCTAGTCTGTCTATCCTTTTTGAGTAAGTGTCCAAATGGTTACAGATTTGACTTTGCAAAACCTGTTCAGATCCACTTCTGTAGCATCTTGTCTCTTCTATATCTCTCCAAGCTTCCTTGTAGGCTTTCCAGAGCACGTTACAGATTGTGGTCCATAAAGTGCATTGGCTTGTTGCAGGTTTCTGACTTGTACAATTCCTTCAGTACTTTGTCTCCAAGAATGTATTCGAGAAGTGACTAAGTAGTTGATTCGAGAACTAGAATTGACTTGATCGATAACTCTGAGTTCTCGAATACTGTTATATTTGACATATCGAATTACTTCTCGAATAGCTCTTTTCTTCAGGATTCCTTGAGTTGTCGAATAGAACACTTGACTTGTCGAATCCTTGAGATATCGAATAGCTTTCTGAGTCCTTGAGATATCGAATGGAACTTTGACTTGTTGACTCCTTGAGAACTCGAATACCACTTTGACTTGTTGACTTCCTGAATTCTCGAATAGAGTACATCGACATATCGAATCTCTGAGATATCGAATGAGATATCGAACAGTGTATTCAGAGATATCGAATAGTGTCTTGAGATATCGAATCCCTGACTTCTCGAATGCTGGACTTATCGTATAGACAAATATACTTCTCGAATTGGTACTTAGGCAAATTCTTCATTTCTTCAAATCCCAACTGTGATTATTTGACAGTCTTTAACTCCTTGCTTGAGGCATGAACCTTGGAACTTCTTTCAAGCATTATTCTAGACTCTATAAGTATAGTTACACCACTAGGATTTGTTGCCTACTACAAGCACAATACAAACAGAAACTCTACAACTAGAGGTTCCCTCAGTTAAGAGGTCATGTAAGTAATGCAAAGCATTACAAACAATTAGGCTTGTTATTAGATGTATACAGGCATGCCTCTGTAACTAACACACAGCCTCTTCAACCTGTAAAAATTGGGTTCCATACGATATATATTACAATATAGAATGGTAGATAATTTTTTTTTTTTGGGAGGGGGGGGGAAGAAGAATGATACAAAAAATACCCCTACAGCCGACCTTTTATTAAAACTATCCTCAACATCTTTACAAACATATTCCAATTTAGTCATTGTTGTTGGAGAATAGTCATCAGTCGGAATGAATCCACCATCGGCATCTTCATGGATTTCATCTGTACAACCCGTTTTACCTTGTCCAGTAGGTGCCACTAAATCTTCTACATTTGAGATCTAATTTGCATAAATAATTAAAGACAGTTATTTATATGCAACTGCTAGCAACCAAAAAAAAAACAACAACAACAATCCAACAATCAACGCAACATATAATATATTTAAGACATAGCAGTGCAAATATTTGGGCCCCTGCGGGGCCTACGTAACACACAGAATCAATATAAATATTTGTGCCCTTGCGGGGCCCTTCTACATAATATAGTAATATAAATCCCTTACCGCATTACAAGGCTTTCTGGCAGGGACGTAACCATCATTATTCTCATCAAAGAATGGTGTATCATTAGCATCATGACCACCGCCAACCTGCAAACAAATTAGAAAAAGCATGAGTGTTCATCTCAAGGCAATTAAGAGGGGAAATAATCAGGCATAACATAATATATATTTTTGCCCCTGCGGGGCCCTTCTACATAATACAGTAATATAATTCCATCACCTCATTGGAAGGATTTCTGTCGGGGACGTAACCATCATTATGCTGATCAAAGAATGGTGTAGCATGAGCATCATGACCACCACCAACCTGTAAACAAATAAGAAAAACATGAGTGTTCATCTCAAGACAATTAAGAGGGAAAATAAACAAGGTAGGATGAAATGATAATTGCACCAGATTAAGTTAAGTTTAAGGTACAAACTAAATTAAACTATTATACCTTATTCAATATTAAATCGCGTAGCTTTGTCAACTCTAAATCAAAGTACGAACGTTGTTCTTGGACAATGCATTTTAATGCTTCAACCTCGGAAACTAGTTTTGACTGGTTTGCTTCCACTTTCTTCATTTGGCTTTGTAGTTTTTTGAATGCAGGATATAACGAAGTGGAAACAGGTTTAACACTTGTAGAAACAACCTTTTTAATTCGTGGAGCAGGTTCCTCAAAATCATCATCACTCACAGTTACTGAAGCTTCATTGCTGATTCGCTTACCATCACTAATTTTCATACCCAATTCAGCCAAGTGCAAGACCTCAATGTCCTTGGCAGTTGCAGTCATATCTCTAACTTGCAACTACACAATTTTTAAAAAAAATAACATAAAATGGCAGTGGCAAATGTATAACAAGAAACCAAATATAAAATACAAATACATACCTCTTTGGAATCAATAGCCAAGGTTGTATAGAATTCTTTGAAAGTTCCACAATGCTCAGTGGTCCAGTTCAGAATGCGCGGAATAGAATCCCCATTCCGGGAACAGTACCTCCCATTTAAATAAGGGCAGCACTCATAAAACCATACTTGAAAAGCATATGGGAAACCACAAAGCCTATAGTAATTATCTACTGAGCTTGTCTTTGCACCACTTTTTAATGAATCCAAAGTAACTCTAAAAACCTCCTTACCCCAAGGAAACTTATCAAACTTATTACTATCCAACAAGTCAAGATCCCCTTTAGGGATATGAGCATCCGTGTTGGATGTAAGAAGAAAGTTATGCAAGAAATAAAGTTTCGCCATCTTTACAGCATCAACATCATTCTTCCATTCTTTAGAGAGAAAAATAGTCTTCACAGAGCTTCTGCAGATTGATTTACAACCCTCATAATACGTGTTAATGAAACTGTTTTGTGGATTTGAACACTGCATTTTGTTAGCATTGCCCGCACATAGAAGTCCAGTTATAGCAGCAAATTCCTCTATACCAAACTTGAGCTTGACACCAGCAACACCAATCCAAATTTCATTTATATTTGGTTGCTTCAGTTGACGAATAAGGAGATTATGGATAAGCCGGTGTTGAATCTTGAAGTTTGGCAGATCCAAGAAATGACCAAAGCATGATTTCCTAAAGTCGGCAAGCTGCTCTTCAGAAAGCAAGGTCCTCAACTCTGTGATTGGCTCGTATTTATTAATGGTACATATTTTGGCACCCTTGTGTTTCTTTTTGCTATCTCATATGTCGAACCCTGTAGAATGTACAAACATAATACAAATCCTCATAAGGGACTGATCCAAACATAAAGAAACATGCTCTGTTTTACTTGCAATGATACCTAACTAAAAAACACACTTGCTTCAACAACTACATCCTACTATATATAATTACTAAAGCATATATCAGTTCAATGACAAAATGACAACACCAGTACAATGTCTCAACTACACTACTGCAATCAACCAGCAGCTCCAACTCTAAAACATAAATTAAAAGTTGAACTAAAGTTCACAATACTCATAACTCTAACAACTCAATCTATGGACAACGTAAAATAGGAAGACTAAGTTAAGTTCAGAATATACCAATAACAAAAACTAACAACCTATACAACTAAAATGCAAAGTTCATTAAGCATAGTATGAAATATACAACTCTTTTATAGATAATCTTAGCAAAAATTAGTTTAAATTGGAATATTAAGCAGGAAATCACAGAAAAGGGGGAAAATCAACCTGAGGAGGAGGACCAAAACAATCACCAAAAGCCAATGTCTTCTGCTTTGATTTTTGTTTGCCCTTCGTATTTTGGACTTTCATTTTTTTAGATTTCGCCCTCGAATGAGATGCTGAAGCAACAGAATAATCAGTAGAAGGAGAAGAAAACCTTGTGTGCACCATATTTTTCTGCAAAAATGAATTTACAGAACAAATAACTAAGCCCACACATAATAATTTCATATAAATACACATGCAATGTACTTACATTAAGCAAAAAAAGCCACATAAAACAGAACATCACATAACTAAGCCTAAAATATACGTACATAGAAACGCACAATGAAGATCTAGGGTTTTTAATTTTTTAAAAAATTAACAAAAAAATGACTTACAAAATCGAAGATGCTTGATGAATCAGCTTGGAAGACGATATGCGAAACAGAGCTTGACGAGAGAGAGCTGTAATGGGGATTTGAACGAGATAGATAGAGGAGGAAGGGAGAAAGTGATAGATTGTAATGAGAGTAGCTGGAGAAAGGGGTGTAGCTGGAGTAATGGGTTTGATGAGAGAGACAGTAGTAGAGGGATACAGTAGGAACGTATTTTTGCAATAAATTCTTTCTGTTTTTAAAAAGATGGTATAAATGCAATTTAATTAGAAAGAAGGTATTTTTGCAATAATGAATTAAAAACTTAGTATTTTTGGTAAATTCCCTAGTATCTTTTAGGTACTTTTACAGTTTACTAATTACTTATGATTTTTTTTTTCTTTTTTTCAGGACTCTTATAATGGAAATAATATGAATTTTAATTTTTTTTTAAATCAAATTTTATTTTAAGTTCAAATTATTAAATTCTCATTTAATTTTAAGTAAAATTATCCAAACACATTTATTAAATTTAAAGTAAAAAACTTTTTTTTTACATTAAATTAAAAACGCTCCATTAAATAAAAAGTAACTGCATATAAAACTCACATGTCAATGCATTCTTATTTCTTAGCAAACCGCCTATTAAACTGTACACCTCGTCTTTTGTCTTTTGTTTTTTTACAGGAACTGTACACGTCGTTAAATTTCAACTTTTTTTTTTTGAAGAGCAATAGGAAATTAAAATTAAAATACCAACCGGATACCTGTTTGGCACAGCTTATTTATGTCCACTTATTATGACTTATTTTTAGGTAAAAATTTTATATTTTGATATTTTTTTTTTGGGAAATGCTAACCATAAGGGCTATGGTTAAACATTAAATACTCTTATATTTTCAATATTTTTTGTATGGTTTTTAGTTGTTTTTAGTTTTTCAATGTCTCTTTGCAACACTAATTTAATTTTCCAAGTAATAATAATGGACTCCTGCATTCACATCAATTTCCAACTATAAAAACATTCCAAATTTCTAAATAATCATATTGAATTTCGTGTAAAAGTGATGTATTAAGTGTAAAATCGATGTATTAAATACATTTATCCATCTACATTAATGCTTAATCATAGTCCTAAGGACTATGTTTAGCATTACCCTTTTTTTATACAAATGTTAAATGTATCTTTAAGATTCAATAAGTTGTAAAAATAAGTTGAAAAGTTAGAATTCAATTTTCAACTTAAAATAAGTTGACTTATTCTGAAAAATAAGTTCTTCCAAACATCCCAATATCATAGCCACTACTGGGCTTACAACTTAGCTCTGACATGGGAACAATATCTCTAAAATATCCAAGAAATCATTTGATTTATTTTGTTAGGGGTATCCGGTGTAATGGCAAATATATTGAGGCCACATGTGTCTTTAAATATTTAATATTGTAAAGTTAACCATGATTAATTTAGAATTGTAAAAATTTTAAAAATAGGAAATATTTATGAGTACGATTATAAATGAAATACATTTATAGATGAGTTTTTAAAATGGGACATAATTAGTAAAAAACCCAAAAAACATTTGCAATCCTTAATAACCTATGAGCATTGTCACAATTTCTAATGAACTGAATACACAAATGTTAGCTGACGAAATGCACTCCAAAACAAGAAGGGAAAAAAAATAATTTATATGCGCTGTTGTCACAATCTGAAGAACACATACAGTAATAATCAAGCAAAAGACAGTAAAGTCTACGCATCTGCTTGAGATATAAGCACTGCCTAAACTTGACATTAGGTAAAATTATTCCATCATCTCCTTACAAACTGGAGCAATTCATTTCCCATCCTCTTGAATTCTTCACTAGCAGCATTATACTTGTCATGAAGATCCCTATATCTCTCACTAGCGGCCTCTTTCTCAGCATCCAGTTTCCCAAGTTCGGCTTCAGCAACGGAATGAGCCTCTTTGCATTGTTCCCTTTCTGCATCCAGAGTCTTGACCCTCTCTTCTACCTCAGACAACTCCTCTGTAAGCTTAAGAATTTCACTTGTTAGCTCTTCTCTTTTAAGCTTCAAAGAATATGCCTTTGTCTTAGCTGTGTACACTTGGTTTTCCGCACTGCGTAACTTCTGTGTCACTTCAGAGAGACACTGCACTTGGTGATCATGACGAGCCTTCATGTCCGGCTCATTCGAAGTTTCTTTCCCTTCAGCAAAAATTTCTAGGCGTCGGTGCTGTGAAATGAATTGGTCAACTTTGGTTCTAAAAGTTGCATCTTCATCTCGTAGTCCTTCAAGAGTACGGTACTCATTTTTAGCAAGAACAGTCATCTCCTTGGTGGTCAGTTTATTACCAGAACTTGTGAGACGGGCCACCGACAGAGATTTTAATACAAATGCTGCATTCAAAAGTTGTTGACGTTGGTCCGGTTCCAGTGGAGGTTGAGGCAGGTTACGAATTGGGTTTTCTTCCTCCGGAGATGAAGGAAGCTCAGGTGCAGGTACATCAACCCTGGTTTCTGCAGGTGGCATTTCTTGATCTACAACAGACATATTACTTACATTGCTTGCATCCTCCTTTCTCTTAGGTAGATGTACCTCAGCTGCTGCTGGTACGCCATTCCTGGTTTCTACAGGTGGAAAAGTAGCTCTCTTTCTTTTACTTCTCTTTTTTTTACCAGCTGATTGAGGGACTGAGGAGGTGGCCACTGTTCCAGACTGATATGGCGAGGGTAGTGTTGCTTTGGTGGGAGAAGTGTAACCCTCTCTTACATCCTCCATTGTGGGAGGAAGTTGCAAAGAACTTGTGTGTGGGAGTGCGGGATATAAGGTAGAGAGCTGTACTCGAACGTGCTCTGGAAGTACAAACTCAACCTCGGTATTAAGGTTCCTTTTTACGAAGCTAGCAACCAATTTCTCTTCTTGCATATGCACTTGCAATGTATCATTTTTATCTTCGATAACAACATCCTTACACAAGTAATTAGCAATAATCATAAGGAATCTTGCATAATAGATGGTGCATCTCTATGTTGCAGATCACCAAATTTATAAGAGAATTCATTAAGCAACAGTTTTCCAATATCAATTCTCCTTCCATACAAAAGGCTAAACGCAATTTTCAGAACAAAAGTATTTATGGTATCATAGGAACTACATTTCCCCGCAAAACACTTATTTAGAGTGTCAAAGAAGTATGACCATTCCTTCCTAACTTTTTTCATATGTATTTGACTTAAAGACAGGTTCCCTGCATAATTGATAGCTTCTAATAACATGGATTTAATCTCACCCTTAGTAGGTGTGTTTTCAAAGTTGGGCTCAGGGAAATGAAGTGCCTTATTAATCACAGAGGGTGTTATGATGTAAGAGTTACCCATAATTGTGAACTTTATTTCACCTCTTGTGGTGCTGCAATCAGCTGTGCTCCACATTTCTTGAACTACCTCAGCAAAGATTGTTGGACTTGCAGTGAGCGCAAAACTAATTGGAGAATTTTTCAAGAAATCCACAAGCGGATGAAAATCTGCATGTACTGATCCTTTCTCCAAAAGAGCTACAAAATTTGTGATGGCATATTGCACTTTGCGTGATGAACTTAATTCTATGTATCCTTTTGGGTGTAATTCTGTGTATGGTTTTTTGGGTGGCATTGCTAATTGAAAGAAAATATATCTGAAAGTTTGAAAATATGTAGGATTAA
Source organism: Kitagawia praeruptora (assembly GCA_037693485.1). Lineage (NCBI taxonomy): Eukaryota > Viridiplantae > Streptophyta > Magnoliopsida > Apiales > Apiaceae > Kitagawia > Kitagawia praeruptora. The sequence goes on along the minus strand of CM075352.1, from coordinate 98,012,619 downwards.
TTATATGTGAGAAAAGTAGATGGCTTTATATAAAGCTAGAGTTGATGATTTCAAATTTTAATCCGTTATTTATTCAATCCGTTTAATGATAACGGTAAAATTTCTAAATAAATATGATTTTGATTGGTTACTAAATTCGGAAAGACCCGTTAAATCATAAATTTATTGGTCCGTTGAATGATAACCGTAAAGTTTCTTAATACCGTAAAGTTTTTGAATAACATAATTCCGATGGTAAGATTTTTAAATAAATATGATTATGAGCTACTAAATTTGGAAAGAGCCGTTAGATCGTAAGCTCATTGGTCCGCTGAATGATAAACGATAAATTTTTGAAATTAACATAATTTTGGGATAGTCAATTTAAACGACCCATTAGACCACAATCTCAATTAAACCTAAATATAAATAATTGGTTTATTTGAAATAAAATAATCAAAAACATAGTATTTACTTTTTTAAACTCCTAAGTTAACATTAAAGAATATTTTACAAAAATATGAATTACAATATGTAGCTTTTTTACATTTTTGGTCATTTAAAATAAAATATTATACAATATACATTTTAAAATAACTAGCTTAAAACCCGTGCGATGCACGGAATTTTTTTAATATTATAAAAAAAATTATTAACTTTTTTTAAATATGAATTTTGGAGGCTTAAATATTTAAATGAGATGATGATCATAATTATATAAATGTTATCTATGATATTTCTTTAAAAGGAATGATTTTAGTTAAAAAAAATATAGAAAATGCGATAGATTTTAGTTGAAAAGGCAATAAGTTATTTATTAGTAATTATAAAATTATTATTTTGTTTTATTAAATAGAATGCCCGTGATATAATTCGAAAAAGAGAGGATTTAGTTAGAGAAAATTAAAAAGGTAATATATTTTAGGTGAAAAGGGTAATTGATTAATTTATAGTAATTATAATTTAATTATGTTATTTTACAAAATAAAATTGCTCGTAATGTTTTCAGAAAAGGAGAAATTAATGTTGCTCGTGATATTTCTAAAGAGTAATTTTAGTTAGATAATATGTTAGTCACAGAGGCATGCCTGTATACATCTAATAACAAGCCTAATTGTTTGTAATGCTTTGCATTACTTACATGACCTCTTAACTGAGGGAACCTCTAGTTGTAGAGTTTCTATTTGTATTGTATTTGTAGTAGGCATCAAATCCTAGTTGTGTAACTGTACTTATAGAGTCTAGAATAATGCTTGAAAGAAGTTCCAAGGTTCATGCCTCAAGCAAGGAGTTAAAGACTGTCAAATAATCACAGTTGGGATTTGAAGAAAAGAAGAATTTGCCTAAGTACCAATTCGAGAAGTATATTTGTCTATTCGAGAAGTCCAGCATTCGAGAAGTCAGGGATTCGATATCTCAAGACACTATTCGATATCTCTGTATATACTGTTCGATATCTCATTCGATATCTCAGAGATTCGATATGTCTATGTACTCTATTCGAGAACTCAGGAAGTCAACAAGTCAAAGTGGTATTCGAGTTCTCAAGGAGTCAACAAGTCAAAGTTCCATTCGATATCTGAAGGACTCAGAAAGCTATTCGATATCTCGAGGATTCGATAAGTCAAATATTCTATTCGACAACTCAAGGAATCCTGATGGAAAAGGGCTATTCGAGAAGTGGTTCGATATGTCAATATAACAGTGTTCGAGAACTCAGAGTTATCGATCAAGTCAATTCCAGTTCTCGAATCACTTACTTAGTCACTTCTCGAATACATTCTTGGAGACAAAATACTGAAGAAATTGTACAAGTCAGAAACCTGCAACAAGCCAATGCACTTTATGGACCACAATCTGTAATGTGCTCTGGAAAGCCTACAAGGAAGCTTGGAGAGATATAGAAGAGACAAGGAGCTAATGAAGTGGATCTAAACAGGCTTTGCAAAGTCAAATCTGTAACCGTTTGGACACTTACTCAAAAATGATAGACATACTAGAAAGTAATTTGTTTAGCTACCTTATTTGCAGTAAGTAGGTTGTATCCATGTTCTATAAGGACACAGCCTCACTTCATAACTTAGTAACTTTGTGAGTCAAGTTTTTCATACACGAAGCTGTATCTCTCTGAGAAAAACGAAGTTGAGAATACTATCATTTGTATTCACAGATTGTAGCAACCTTTATCTAATAATACATTAGATTAAAATGATATTGTGTTTTGTGTTATTCTTTATCCGCACCTTCAATCCTGCACACACAAACACTCTTGCTACATAGACTCGGAAAAGAAAAGTTCGAGAATCCATTCACCCCCCCTCTGTATTCTCTTATCGTATTCAATACTCAACAAGTGGTATCAGAGCGGGCTGTTTATTCAAAAACAGAAAAACGATCATGAGTTCGAATACACCAAAGACTACAGGAACGGTGAAGGTCCTAAGTTTGACAAAGAGAATTTCAACCTCTGGAAGATAAAGATGATGTTGTTCATCAAAGCCTCTCATCCTTTGTATCCTGAGATTCTCAAGAATGGTCCTTTTGTTCCACAACAAGCGATACCAGAGAACACTGTTGGAACCACAACTATCCCAAGATCTTATGAGGCCAAGGATCCATCAAAATGGACAGAATCAGAAAGGGAGAAGGTTGCTCTTGACAGCCACCTTATGTTGCTTATCATTGATTCCATGGACATGTCAATGTTTGCAAACATTGCATCATGTACATATGCCAAAGAAATGTGGGATCACATTGAGGTGTTGTGTGAAGGAACTGATGAGGTTAAGGAAAACAAGAAACAGATACTGGTCACACAGTATGAAGCTTCCATGGCACAGCCCAAGGAAAGCATTACTGAGATGTTTGAGAGATTTCACAAGCTGGTTACAGAGTTGCAGATGAATGGCAAGGTTTACAGTACCAAGGAGTTAAACATGAAGTTTCTGCTATCCTCACCAAACCATCTAGAGCAAAGGGTCATTTCTCTAAGGGAAAGAGATTTGAACAAGGTTACATATGATGTGCTCTATGGAGTTTTAAAAACTCATGAGCTTGAGTTGCTTCAGAAAAGGGCTATCCAAGCCAATCAAGGCAGAATGGTAAACACATCATGTGCCTTGATTGTCAACAAATCTATTCAAGACCTAGAAGCATCTACAAGTCAGTTAAGGATAGAGGAGGTAGTAGAAGAGGAAGAAACTGAACCTGAGGTAAGTGAACCCGTTGAGGAGAAGGAGGAAGAAGAGTTTTACACTCTTGAAGAACTAGATGGGATGGAAAACACTTCATATGCTTTCATGGCCAGAAAATTTCCAAACATCAGATTCAAAAGGAATCAACCCTTCTGTGACACCCCCCAAATCCGGGGTCAGGAGATTTGGTTGTCACGCGAAAATCCTCAAAATAAAACACTTGTTTAATAATAATCATCACTTGTGATTGTCCAACACTGGAAATATAACATCTATGACCCCAAACATACCAAGATCTTTTAAGGTTATAGGGCTAGAAACAAGAATCCAAATTCCATTAAATAAAAAGTTTCCTTCTTTCAAACATTCTCTTTGATCAAATCTTAAATCACTGGTGTAACTTCGATAAGAAGTACGCCAGGCCAACTAGACTAGTACATAATAATAATAAATATTATAACTCAATTATATAAAATAGATCTTACTCTAAATCCAGACATCCTGAGCCAAGTCATCTTTGGAATAGCATCACACTTCTTCTCTTTCTGAACTGTGCGGATAAGTCTCGCCAAACTACTTTACTGAAATGTTAGAATTTACAACAGCAAGTATGAGCGAAAGAAATGCTCAACAAGCGTATAAAAATTTTGATATAAAACCAGGATAAGTGGGGCATAAAATCAACTGAAATGTAAAACAGTTTATAGAGAAACTGAATCAACAACTGTGATATAATTCAAACCATAACTGAAATCATTTGGCATGTCCTAAAAATGAATCATCTGCCAATTCACAACATATAATAGCCATTCAGGCGATATGGATTGGATATATATAACTGAAACACCATTGCCCCCTGATCAGGTTCAAAAGCAATGGGACCACTTTATACAACCACCGAATACCTTTCTATCCGCGTGTGTATAACGAGGATTTCTGGGGTACCCAAAATAGGCAAGTAATGTTAGCCTATAGGAAGATGGAATGGTTACCATATCCTCCTTAAATATAGCTGGACCAACTACTCGATGTGGCCTCCTACGCTTTACCATTTTCCAATCCAATAGTGCAATTTCCGAATTCAACAGGAAATGCTTAGTTTCACATACAGTTCACATCCCTATTATTTACTACGATAATAAGGATATGAAGAGTTTATCTTAAACAATTCCCCACATCAAGGGTATCAATATCAAGCAACTGTGTTCGCACAAAAATATTTAAGAATCACGAATAGCTCTGAACAATAGCTATTCGTCATGATATGAATCAATGAAACATAAAATAAACAGTGTATAAGATGATCAAGAAAATACTTGCCTCTGGTCCTTAGCTATTGGGTAACACCGAAGTAATACAACTATCTTTTCCTTCTATCTCACGTCATCATGTCCTCTGTTTTAATCATGCTTTGGTTTACGCTTCAGCGGTTGCCACGAGTCTGATCCGTCGACATCGAGCCTGCGCGTCTACTTCTATAGTCAAACATAGTACCTTAGCCTCCGGACGATAATTCTGACATTTTGTAAACGCTTATAAACTCAATTCGAACGTATTAACCATGATTACCAATATCTCTGCCAGAAGAAAATAATTGGAAATGTCCCCTTTGAACATAGACATTTTCCCGGTGTTAAAACACCTCACAAGTAAACCAGCAATTCCACAAACAATACTTTCATCTCCAACCTTCTTCATTACAATCCACAAACAATACTGCATCCCTCTCCAACCTTCTTCATAACCCACAAAGAATATTTCATCAATCTCCAACCTCCTTTATTAAACATCTACTTATCTCCGCTGACAAACCTAAGTCAATATTCAACAATTAATCCTCGAAAGATTTATTCAAATCCTCGATAAAGAAATAAAAATATAATTACAACGCTTAACCCTCGAAAAAAACACTTCGTCCTCAAAAGTAAATATAAATCTGAAAATCCTAGTCAGTATTAAAGAAAACATCGTCTACTCTTAGCGACATCTTATAACATAAATCATATAAACAATTAATCACTAATTAAATATATATCGGGCAAAACTTGAATTATATCATAACCCTCGATACTTAATACCTTAATAATTCACATTGCACGTAAAGAGACTCAATAAGTAGATCACATAATCACATAGCACGTTGATCAAATCATAAAAAGATTTTATTCAATATCTTTAAAACAGAAAACGGGTCAAAACCCTGATTATCGGATATAACCGACTCAATAAAAAGGTTTGGTAAAAAGTCGATCCAAATTTAAAAGTTGAATTTTAACTTAAAACTATTTTTATAAGAACCGGGTCATTTTTCTGATTCCAGAAATACTTTTCTCGTTGAAAACGGATAAACGGTTTAATTAATACGCAATTAATAAGAATAATTCAATTAATAATTAAATTAATTGATTATTCAAATTAATTATTTATTAATCAACTCATAAAAATAATAAATCTTTTATAATAATAAGATTTAAATTCAATGAAGTCAATTATATATTTAAATAATAATTAATTAATATAATTAATCAATTAAAATGAATTAATCAATTAATTAAATCAATTAAATTATTATTTAAAAATAATTAACTAATTAAATTTAATTTTTAGAAATTAAAATAATAATACATAAAAGAATTATGAATTTTAGAAAAAATTTATAAAATTTTGACCCAAAAACATTTTTCTGAAAAGTTTTGAAAATTTTTGAATCAAACTGCACTATTCATCACCATCTCCACACATTCATCACCAAGAACACCAAGAACACTCAACCACCATTAATGGAGGTTCGCCGGAATCCGGAAATTTTTCGGCGACCAAAAACACTCCGGTGACTCCGTTTTCTACACCAAAACAACACAAAATCGTTGCCCATCAACCGAGCAATAACTACATCACAAAATCCGACCAAAACAAACCACAAATCACAAATTCCGGCGAGTTTCATTAAGACCTCCGGCCAAAAACGTTTTTCGTCGTTTTTGAACCAAATCAAACGTTCTATTTCACAAAACGAAGCTTAGGACATGGCAAAGCTAAGCCCCAACACCAAAATCACAAACAATCATCACACACAACGGACGAACAATTTGGAAAATTAGACAAAACTAACAATTTCGTTTATCATTAAACTAGAATCAATCGATGCAATTAACCACATAAATCGACTCTAAACAACTCAATAAAGCTAAAGGAAGCATCAAAATCAGTAAACAATCAACCAAGCAAAAATCCCCAATTTTGCATCAAGAACCCTAAAACGCAGAATTCTTCAAAAATTCATATAAAATCGAAAATTTACCAAAACTGAGATTTGTTAAAGGATTTAGAAAGTATATTTCAAGAGCTTCGATTCGACTGCTTGAACACCAAAATCCGACATAAATAACGCCTCCAAATTCAGCTTTGATTCTGAAGAACGCCAAGAACAATTTCCCAGAAATTCCCAGAAAATAAAATCAGAAAATCAGATTTTCTGATTTTTTTAGTAAATAAAAATAATTTAGCTGATATTTATATTAACCAAAAATAATACCCCAAAAATGTTTTTAACCCCTAATTAAAATCATTAAGCCTGAAAAATAATTTTTATGGGATAAAAATGTACAATTTTTATTTTTAAACAAATATAATATAAATGTCAAAATTCCCCAAAAATTACGAATATTACAAAAATTACAAAATAATACATTTTTGAAAATTCCATTATTATATAAAAATAATTTTATGAAAAACAGGGTCTCGAATTCAATACAGGGGCTGGGTCCGAAAATTAAAATACGAAATAACTGTATTCTAAAAATATAAAAATTACAGAAAAATAGAATAAAATATTCTATGATACACAGAAGTCACATAACACGTATGGGATAATTTTCCTATTTAATAAAAATCAAAACGCGTTTAAATGCATTAAAAATAAACTAACACACATTAAAATCAACTAAAAATATATTTTGATATAATAAATTACACGTAATTTTCCCGGTCGTTACACCTTCAAACCCAAAACCATTCATTCAACAAAAGCAAGGCAATTGTGAAACCAAACAAGAATAAGTTTAAAACCAGCCATGTGGATAGGTCATCTGTAAGGTGCTATAGATGCAATGACCTAGGGCATTTTGCCAGTGAATGCAAAAAGCCTAAAAAGAAGGATATAGACTATCTTGAGCTTGAAGCTAAGTATGAGGCCCTTCTGAAAAAGCAGACACATGGTAAGGCCTACATAGCTGAAGGGAAGTGCTGGGATGATTCTGACAGTGATGGAGAGGAGCAAGAATTCTGCAATTATGCCTTGATGGCCAATTCCAAGGATGACCCATCTCCATCTGATTCTCAGGTACCATCTCTCACTACTATAGATATGTCTGTTTCAGAGTATAAATGCATGATTGAACAACTATCTGTTGAAATGTTTAACATTCATACTAGTATGACTGCTGCTAATGAAGAGATTGCTAAACTGTCTACTAGAAATGAAATGTTAACCAAAAAAAATGAGGAACTTGAGCTACCTGCTATGCAAATAGAAAACCTTAAGAAAGAAGTTGAATATCTGTAGAATAAGGTTTTGTGTGCTAGTCAGGTTGAAAAGGCTCTTAGGGATGAATTAGCTGAAAATGAATTCAAACTAAAAACTTTCAAGAAATCATCTGGTCTAGTGAAATCCTATTGTGAGAAAATTGAAGCAAAACCCAAGGCTGCTATTGGACTTGATTATGACACTCTTAAACAGAGAAAAGGCTATGCTGTCATTGAAGATGACACAATTGTTCATGAGGGAGTGCCTCACATTTTGAAAAAGACTGAAAATCCAATTTTTAAGGAACCAACATTTGAAATTGATGAGGATGCCTTACTCATCAAACAAATGTTGAATGACGAGGATGAGGCATAATCAAATGAACAACAAGCATCATCCAAGAGTGAGAGTGTCAGGTCAAAAGACAAGGAGCCAGTAGTTGATAGGCCAAGACCTAAGAAGTTTGTTAAGTTTGTTTCAGCTGGGAAGAGTGAATCAGAAAAGAAAGTGGCTAAGAAGAAACAGAACAGAAATGGCAAGCTAGGGATTAACAAGGATAACAACTATGCTTATATGCCTAATGCCCCTAGGAAAACCTGTCAGAACTGTTTCAATACCAATCATTTAACTCATGCATGCAAGAAACCTGTTGGTAGTGTGTCCAAACCTTTTTATGATTGTTCTGTGCCTCTAAGACATAGAGATGCACCATTTTGTGATAAATTTGACTGTATGCCATGCAATATGAATGTTATGACTAGTTGTTTCAATCTGAGAAGGCAATTCATTGATGGTTGTATCAGTCACAATTCTCACACACACTACACCAGGTCAAAGTCTTCAAGTCCTCCTAAAGCTAGGAAGGTACCTCTGTCACCTAAGTCTGAAACCTCAGGTTCCAAGACTTCTAACAGTGACAAGAAGACTAATGCCAAGAAAGTTGACAAGCATGTTGTTTATGATAAAACTATTTCTAAGTCACATGGACCCAAACTTGTTTGGGTACCAAAGGAAAAGTAATACCTTTGTGTTTGCAGGGCAAAGAAAGTGAAAAGAAGGTCATGTGCATGGATTTTGGACAGTGGATGCTCAAATCATATGACTGGTGATATGGCCCTGCTATCACAGTATGAGGAAAAGGCTGGCCCAATGGTTGCTTTTGGAGATGACAGCATGGGTAACACATTGGGATATGGCAAGTTGAAAGTTGGTAATGTCATCATTGAAGATGTAGCACTAGTCAAGGGGCTCAAGCATAATCTGCTAAGTGTTGGTCAGTTTACTGATAGGGGATTCAAGGTGGATTTTGACAAAGATGAATGTTTGATCACCCACAAGAAGACTGGTGATTTTGCTCTATCTGGAGTAAGGAAGGGAAGCCTGTTTGTAGCCAATATGGATTCTGCAAACAAGGACAAAATTTGTTGCTTTTACTCAAAAGGATCAAATGAAGATTGTTGGTTGTGGCACAAGAAATTATCACACCTGAACTTCAAAGCCATTAACTCTCTAGTCAAAAGAGAGTTAGTGAGAGGCATGCCCACACTTGAATTCTGTCAAGAAGGAGTGTGTGAGGCTTGTCAAAAAGGAAAGATGAAAAGATCAAGCCACAAGACAAAGACAGTGACATCTATAACCAAGCCCCTACAACTCATTCATATGGATTTGTTTGGGCCTGTCAATATTATGTCTCTAGGAAGAAAGAAGTATGCCTTGGTGATGGTTGATGATTTTTCAAGGTATACATGGGTGGAATTTCTGGCATCAAAAGATGAGGCTCCACAAGTAATCATTGAGCATATAAAGAAAGTTGACAAGGAAGCAAAGGCCAACAATGCAAGTGTGATTGCACTGAGAAGTGATAATGGAACAGAGTTCAGAAATGTCAAACTTGAAGCATTCTGTAAAGAGAATGGCATTTCTCAGCAATTCTCAGCTCCAAGAACTCCACAACAAAATGGGGTTGTTGAGAGGAAGAATAGAACTCTAATTGAGGCTGCTAGAACAATGTTACTTGATGCAAAAATGCCTACATGTTTTTGGGCTGAGGCTGTGAGCACTGCATGTTATATCCAGAACAGAACCATCATCAACAAAAACACTGGAAAGACACCTTATAACTTGATGACTGGAAAGAAGCCTACTCTAAAGTATGTTCATACTTTTGGAAGCAAATGCTTTGTATTGAAGGATAATTCTGAATATGTTGGAAAATTTGATGCAAAAGCATTTGAAGTAATTTTTCTTGGCTACTCTATTGAAAGAATTGCATACAAGGTTTATGTCATCAGTCAAAAGAAAGTTATGGAAAGCATGGATGTGACATTTGATGACAGCAAACTACCTGGACTAGAAGAAGCCAATGATGAAGATAAAGATCAATTGAAGTTTGATAATCTAGATGACTCTGATGAAGAGACTGAAACTGAAGTTGAAACTCGAGTTCAACAAACTCAAGTGAATGATGGTACAAGAGAAGAATTTGTGCCAATCAATAGTGAAGGATCAAGCATCCAAGACACACCTGTGAGTAGTGGCAACTTCACAGGGGGGGGAAATGAGAATGACCATGATGTGGATGATGAAGCAACATCAAGAATGAGAAATCAGGCTGAGCACTCAAGGAAATGGGATAGATCACACACTGCAGAGCAAATCATTGGAGATCCTAATGCAGGAGTAAGGACTAGGAGAGCAACTCAGAATGAGTGCCTCTATGGCTGTTTTCTATCACAAGTTGAGCCTAAGAAACTTGATGATGCACTGTTGGATCCAGATTGGATTATTGCCATGCAAGAGGAGCTGAATCAATTTGAAAGGAACAAAGTATGGGAACTTGTGCCTGCACCAAAGAACATAACCATTGTTGGAACAAAATGGGTTCTAAAGAATAAGATGGATGAAGATGGTGTAATTATAAGGAACAAAGCAAGGTTGGTTGCAAAGGGATACTCTCAACAGGAAGGCATTGATTATGATGAGACATTTGCTCATGTTGCTAGATTGGAAGCCATCAGAATATTCTTGGCATTTGCTGCTCATTCAAACTTTAAAGTATATCAAATGGATGTCAAGAGTGTATTTCTGAATGGAGAGTTGGAAGAAGAAGTTTATGTGCAACAACCACCTGGCTTTGAGGATCCACACTTCCCAGAATTTGTCTACAGATTGCTTAAGGCATTATATGGACTTAAGCAGGCTCCAAGAGCATGGTATGATACTTTATCACAATTTCTTCTTGAGAATCAATTCACTAGAGGCACACTGGACAAGACATTGTTTTACAAGAAGCATGGTGATGATCTTATCTTAGTTCAGATCTATGTGGATGATATCATTTTTGGTTCTACAAATGAGAAGCTGTGTGAGAAATTTTCTAAACTCATGCAGAGCGGATATGAGATGAGTATGATGGGAGAGTTGACATTCTTTCTTTGGTTGCAAGTCAGTCAAAGGAAGGATGGTATCTTTATCAGTCAGACCAAGTATATCAAGGATTTATTGAAGAAGTTTGACTTGGAAGATTGCTCACCTGCAAAGACACCCATGGCCACTGCCACTAAATTGGATGAAGATGCTAAAGGCAAGAAGGTAGACATCTCAGTCTACATAGGCATGGTTGGTTCTGTAACAGCCCCAAATTCCTTACCGGGAATCCAGGTCATCACACCTCTTGCGGAATATTCAATCACCTGCTCACAATATAATCTACAACAATATCCATAATAAACTCCATAATCTACTCCACGGGTTATAGTCTTAGAACAAGTACTTACTAATCCCAAAAGTTATTACACCTCAGAGTATCCTCCAGAATCTCATTACAACTTCAAAGTACTAGATAATAAAGTATTAAACTACTTCTTCCTAACTTGCACCTTCCTCAGGTACTACAAGGCTAACATGCTGAATCAGTCACCTTTCCCTTCCTTTTATCACGGTTCAACGTACTAGTGCCAGCTCTGATCGCCGCTGTTTGATAATATTAAAAATAGCAAGAATGAGCCAAAAATGCCCAGCAAGTTATATACACCAGAATCACATATATAAATTTATTCGAAGACATGAATTGGACTTCAATAATGTACTATTAAAAGTATTTCGAAAATATTTTCCTCATCATAATGAAATTTACTCGCAAAAACTGAGTAAGAACATACTATTCATACTGCAATCAATACCCATATGTGGTATTAATTACACTTATCAAATACTGCTGATGGACTATATTCAGGAGATTCTTATCCGCGGGGCTGTAATGGATGATCAGTCCTTACGTCAAATATTTTTACTACCGGTAGAGGGGGGAGCCGACTTGCTCGGCCTTGATCACCCCAGGATGAGTCGACTTGCTCGGCCTTCACCCTAAGCCGCATCCGGGCTTTTATACATCTATGCTGAGTGGCCACCTCGCCAAGCTCTTGCATTATCTCCAGTCCAGAACATAAGGTGCCAGAGTATCCCTGACCACCTTCAATACTTATCATCTTAGATGTCACGTATAATTCCACGTGCACCTCAACATACTCATCATCTTCGATGTCACGTATAATTCCACGTGCACCTCAACATACTTAACATCTTCGATGTCACGTATAATTCCACGTGCACCTCAACATACTTATCATCTTCGATGTCACGTATAATACCACGTGCACCTCTATTCATAATACTGTTATCGTTCGGAAATAACGAACGATTACTATCATCAATAAATCACTTTCCTCCCAAATTAGAAGAGGAAACATAAGAACGACTGCTTTGATCATGGATTCGAATAAAATGATCCAGATCAAATCTCACATCACTCCTCATAATTACAACATACTTTTATAGAAACATTTTATCTCCCTTCGAGTACAAACAATGTACCTCGATACTTGTCCCAATCATATGGACCAATAACTCGTATATATATTCTAACAATATTATAACACTATTCGAGTACGAACAATGTACATCGATACTTGTCCCAATCATATGGACCAATAGCTCGTATATATATTCCAACAATATTATAACACTATTCGAGTACGAACAATGTACATCGATACTTGTCCCAATTAGATGGACCAATAGCTCTTATACATAATACTATATTTATATACTATCCGGATAACTTTCGGAACAATCATCTATATATACATGCATTCGATTGCATCAATATCCGGTATTTAATTAACTAGATGAAATACTTGCAACTCGTAGTGAAAACATTTGAACCACATACACCATTCATTGAATATATATACTCTGAACAATAGAGTAAGGTTAAGTATACTTGCCTGATACTCCCGATGTAGTAAGGGCTTGTAGCGGGGTCCGACAATCTAAACAAAGTCAAGAAAACACGCTATTAATCCCTTATACGATCCATTCATAACTCAACGTTTAAACACTTAAGCCAACCTCAAACAAGGCACTTAGGGGTCCCTCTAGACTCGTACTAAGTCCATGTTAACTGACAAACACTTAAGTCAAGAGTTCGTTGTGAAATCGAACCTCGAACAGCCACTTTACAAAGTCATTTTCAAAGTTAAGTCCAAGTGCTCTCTTAAGAGGTCCTCTCGCTCGTAACCTTGACTGAAACATTTTCATAAAATCGAAAAATCATTCTTTTGACATACCGTCTTCTCCCACCTCTTTATTATGACCTTTAATATTTATCCTCAAAATATCATGTTCTAATTCCATTTTTAAGGGTCTCAATTCCAGTCACCAACTCAACACTTACATCTACGAACAACTTTTACGGTTCTGGTCATTCCTCCTAAATCGTAACTCAGAATGCTACGATTCTTGCGCCAAAATGATCTATGATTCAAAATCTACAAGTTTAGGTTAGAAACTCAACTGTTCAGAAGGTTTACATCTACTGTCATGCTCGGTTCTTAAGGATTAATGAAATTCGGGCATTACGACGGCTATAACTCGGATATTTCCAAAATCAAAACCCTCCAAATAATCATCCAATCCACCACCAACACTCATGGACACTATTCATCATCTCCCTCACTGTCTAAATAGGTCTTGGAGCCACACAAGTTATTTTATCATTTAACAAAGCTTAATCATATCTCTAGTACTCTAATCATGCATCATAACACTAAAACTCATCAAAAACTCAACATATGACAAGCAAGGGTTCGGCCTTTACCTTCTTTGATGTCCTAAGAACAATAAAAAAGCTTGATAAGAGGTCCTCTAGCCTTGGATGCACCTTAGGAATCTTGAATACTAAGAAACAAACATGAAAAACTAAGTAAAACACTATTCCTACTATTCATTCCTCATCTTGTAAAATTCATATAAAATCGAAAAATAAGTGTTTGGTTCTCAAATTTTTATCAAACCTTCTAATCTTCAAGGGCTTTCCTTTGAACTATAGCTCATCACTAGGGGATGCTTGAAGCTCGACTTATTGATTTTCTAAGGTGAGAGGTCGAAACTGGGAAAATCTGGACAGTTTCGGTTCTTCATCTTGGGGGATGTATTTGACTAGGCTACACTCCTTTGATGACCATGAAATTTTAAACGTGTATTCTACATACAATGAGGAATCTATGGTTAAAATTTGGTGATTTAAGAATGGATAGAAGTGGAGATATGAATTTTTATTTGCCTTTGGTTTCTGCTGGACAGTTTGTGGTTTTGGTGGTGTTCTTGCTTTTTCTCTCTTCCAATCTTCTTTGACTAGTTGGTAAATGATTTTGTGTGATATTTGTGATATGTATCAGCTGTTAGAAAGCCTATGTCACCTCTTAATCCATGTGCCAAGCTAGTGTGGTGTGTAGAAATGTGATGACAAGGTGCCTTGTTGTCTTGTTCTTGATCACACACCTCTTTAATCCATTTGTTTTTTATTTCTCTTGATATTTTCCTTCAATAATACATATATCTATCATCTTATTCAACCTCATCTTTTCCTTGGTGTGTTGTCCACCCCTCATGGGTCCTTTCTAGATTGCCTTATCCTCAGAAATGCAATTAGGTACTCATCTCTTGCATTCTTGCACTTAAGTCCTTGGTAAATTACATTTGGATGCAAGATATTTTCATAAAGGTGCTTATGTCATGTCCCAATACCTATAATGGATGCATCCTTGGTTGCTGGTACATTTCTTTGTCCGATTATTGCTCAATTTCGCTGATCGTTCGAAGAATGACTAAGTAGTTTTACCGCTAGGGTTTACCGGGAAATTTCTCGATACGAATAATACCTTAATAATTCTGGGGTATAATCCTCTTGATTATCATGTAGGATATTTAACCTCGATATGGACTCAATCCATAATCCATGATTCGTTCGTTTTATTCCTTACTCTCGTTATAACGATTCAGCGGTTTCTAGAACGCTCGTTCCGCTATCTCAGGGGTTTTCGTTCTTCATTCTTAAATCACATATAATAAAATAATAAAATATAAAATCCTCAAATCCTCAATTTTAATATCTCAATCTCTTGATAATACTGATATATACTTCACTGCCCGGTCAAATATTCCGTAAAAATAGAATCTGGAATTTCTGAATTCCGATCGTCTTTGCATACACTTATTTACTCCGCTGATCACTAATATGGCTCCGGAATATCCATATCCTATCCCGAACATAGGGTGGCATGAAAAGTTTTTCAACTTACAAAATCACTATTCATCCACCAAATTACTATGCACGTACGGGAAACACTGTGCACGTATGGGAAACACTATGCACGTATGGGAAACACTATGCACGTACGAAGATGCTTATTCACTCCTCCTCTCCCCTTTCAGGGTTCATTAACTCATTTTCTGGATGATAGATTATTCTTATCTATGTCGTCAACCCTCGAATTACTATATTCTGATGATACGTATATAAATCGGGGTCATCACCCATGGCAATATCCATTCACTAGTGCACTTATTCACGGTTAGAAAAAGTTTTAATTCTACCGGAAATTCGGGTTATTACAGTCTTCCCTCCTTAAAAGGATTCCGTCCTCGGGATCAACGTAAGTAACAACTAAGGTTAATCATCTCGTACTCTACTTCTCAGTTTGACTCTTCAACCTTCTACTTTTCTCCACAATACTCTTTCTAGTACCATTGCATCATTTCTCAACATCTCCTCTTTTCCGTTAATCATTTCTACCAGTACCTCTACACGAGACACTTCTAGTCATACTTCTATATATTCAATATTCCCACATGTCTATCATTCACCATACGCTCTTTACACCTTGATGATCCACATTCATTTCCTTCTGCTGTAATATCTAGTCCGCCTCGATAATTCTCTTTTACTATTCTCATCAACATCTTTACCTCAAGTCTTACTCATTCCCACCTTCTAGATCAATCCTTTGAACAACTAACATCTTTAATCTTTCTTTTCTACTTAGGGTATTAGCCACCACATTGGCCTTCCCCGACTAGGAACTATTACACCTTGAAATCTTTCATCCATTATACTCATTTCCTTCATTTGTCCTTCCCATGTCTCTATCCTCAAAATACACCTTATCCTCGTTAGTAGTTCTCAACTATACTTTAGAATTCCTCATATTCTCCTCTTTACTAATCCTCAAATATACCTCTTTCTTCTCACCTCTATCCTCCTGAATCAGTTCATACTCAGCCTCACTCGATTCAACCTATCCCAAGATGTTTCACATACTAAAACTGCATACTCATGACATATTCACTTATGCACACCAAATAGTATATATACATGCACATAAATAAATAAATATATATATATATATATATATATATATATATTTGCAACTATATATATATATATATATCTACGGATCCATACAACTATCTGCTCATTTAATCCTTTCGATTATCATGGTTACACACTATCGTCATAATCAATCCTACTATTGGTATTGGCCATCATGCCTCCACCCTAACTACCCCTTGAGGTTCTACTATATACTTCCATATCAGTCTCCTGGCTTCTAAACTCTCTTATATAGTCATAACTCCTCCTCCTACTCTTGTTCTAAGGTTTATAACCTACATCTCTGATACCATTTCTGTAACAGCCCCAAATTCCTTACCGGGAATCCAGGTCATCACACCTCTTGCGGAATATTCAATCACCTGCTCACAATATAATCTACAACAATATCCATAATAAACTCCATAATCTACTCCACGGGTTATAGTCTTAGAACAAGTACTTACTAATCCCAAAAGTTATTACACCTCAGAGTATCCTCCAGAATCTCATTACAACTTCAAAGTACTAGATAATAAAGTATTAAACTACTTCTTCCTAACTTGCACCTTCCTCAGGTACTACAAGGCTAACATGCTGAATCAGTCACCTTTCCCTTCCTTTTATCACGGTTCAACGTACTAGTGCCAGCTCTGATCGCCGCTGTTTGATAATATTAAAAATAGCAAGAATGAGCCAAAAATGCCCAGCAAGTTATATACACCAGAATCACATATATAAATTTATTCGAAGACATGAATTGGACTTCAATAATGTACTATTAAAAGTATTTCGAAAATATTTTCCTCATCATAATGAAATTTACTCGCAAAAACTGAGTAAGAACATACTATTCATACTGCAATCAATACCCATATGTGGTATTAATTACACTTATCAAATACTGCTGATGGACTATATTCAGGAGATTCTTATCCGCGGGGCTGTAATGGATGATCAGTCCTTACGTCAAATATTTTTACTACCGGTAGAGGGGGGAGCCGACTTGCTCGGCCTTGATCACCCCAGGATGAGTCGACTTGCTCGGCCTTCACCCTAAGCCGCATCCGGGCTTTTATACATCTATGCTGAGTGGCCACCTCGCCAAGCTCTTGCATTATCTCCAGTCCAGAACATAAGGTGCCAGAGTATCCCTGACCACCTTCAATACTTATCATCTTAGATGTCACGTATAATTCCACGTGCACCTCAACATACTCATCATCTTCGATGTCACGTATAATTCCACGTGCACCTCAACATACTTAACATCTTCGATGTCACGTATAATTCCACGTGCACCTCAACATACTTATCATCTTCGATGTCACGTATAATACCACGTGCACCTCTATTCATAATACTGTTATCGTTCGGAAATAACGAACGATTACTATCATCAATAAATCACTTTCCTCCCAAATTAGAAGAGGAAACATAAGAACGACTGCTTTGATCATGGATTCGAATAAAATGATCCAGATCAAATCTCACATCACTCCTCATAATTACAACATACTTTTATAGAAACATTTTATCTCCCTTCGAGTACAAACAATGTACCTCGATACTTGTCCCAATCATATGGACCAATAACTCGTATATATATTCTAACAATATTATAACACTATTCGAGTACGAACAATGTACATCGATACTTGTCCCAATCATATGGACCAATAGCTCGTATATATATTCCAACAATATTATAACACTATTCGAGTACGAACAATGTACATCGATACTTGTCCCAATTAGATGGACCAATAGCTCTTATACATAATACTATATTTATATACTATCCGGATAACTTTCGGAACAATCATCTATATATACATGCATTCGATTGCATCAATATCCGGTATTTAATTAACTAGATGAAATACTTGCAACTCGTAGTGAAAACATTTGAACCACATACACCATTCATTGAATATATATACTCTGAACAATAGAGTAAGGTTAAGTATACTTGCCTGATACTCCCGATGTAGTAAGGGCTTGTAGCGGGGTCCGACAATCTAAACAAAGTCAAGAAAACACGCTATTAATCCCTTATACGATCCATTCATAACTCAACGTTTAAACACTTAAGCCAACCTCAAACAAGGCACTTAGGGGTCCCTCTAGACTCGTACTAAGTCCATGTTAACTGACAAACACTTAAGTCAAGAGTTCGTTGTGAAATCGAACCTCGAACAGCCACTTTACAAAGTCATTTTCAAAGTTAAGTCCAAGTGCTCTCTTAAGAGGTCCTCTCGCTCGTAACCTTGACTGAAACATTTTCATAAAATCGAAAAATCATTCTTTTGACATACCGTCTTCTCCCACCTCTTTATTATGACCTTTAATATTTATCCTCAAAATATCATGTTCTAATTCCATTTTTAAGGGTCTCAATTCCAGTCACCAACTCAACACTTACATCTACGAACAACTTTTACGGTTCTGGTCATTCCTCCTAAATCGTAACTCAGAATGCTACGATTCTTGCGCCAAAATGATCTATGATTCAAAATCTACAAGTTTAGGTTAGAAACTCAACTGTTCAGAAGGTTTACATCTACTGTCATGCTCGGTTCTTAAGGATTAATGAAATTCGGGCATTACGACGGCTATAACTCGGATATTTCCAAAATCAAAACCCTCCAAATAATCATCCAATCCACCACCAACACTCATGGACACTATTCATCATCTCCCTCACTGTCTAAATAGGTCTTGGAGCCACACAAGTTATTTTATCATTTAACAAAGCTTAATCATATCTCTAGTACTCTAATCATGCATCATAACACTAAAACTCATCAAAAACTCAACATATGACAAGCAAGGGTTCGGCCTTTACCTTCTTTGATGTCCTAAGAACAATAAAAAAGCTTGATAAGAGGTCCTCTAGCCTTGGATGCACCTTAGGAATCTTGAATACTAAGAAACAAACATGAAAAACTAAGTAAAACACTATTCCTACTATTCATTCCTCATCTTGTAAAATTCATATAAAATCGAAAAATAAGTGTTTGGTTCTCAAATTTTTATCAAACCTTCTAATCTTCAAGGGCTTTCCTTTGAACTATAGCTCATCACTAGGGGATGCTTGAAGCTCGACTTATTGATTTTCTAAGGTGAGAGGTCGAAACTGGGAAAATCTGGACAGTTTCGGTTCTTCATCTTGGGGGATGTATTTGACTAGGCTACACTCCTTTGATGACCATGAAATTTTAAACGTGTATTCTACATACAATGAGGAATCTATGGTTAAAATTTGGTGATTTAAGAATGGATAGAAGTGGAGATATGAATTTTTCTTTGCCTTTGGTTTCTGCTGGACAGTTTGTGGTTTTGGTGGTGTTCTTGCTTTTTCTCTCTTCCAATCTTCTTTGACTAGTTGGTAAATGATTTTGTGTGATATTTGTGATATGTATCAGCTGTTAGAAAGCCTATGTCACCTCTTAATCCATGTGCCAAGCTTGTGTGGTGTGTAGAAATGTGATGACAAGGTGCCTTGTTGTCTTGTTCTTGATCACACACCTCTTTAATCCATTTGTTTTTTATTTCTCTTGATATTTTCCTTCAATAATACATATATCTATCATCTTATTCAACCTCATCTTTTCCTTGGTGTGTTGTCCACCCCTCATGGGTCCTTTCTAGATTGCCTTATCCTCAGAAATGCAATTAGGTACTCATCTCTTGCATTCTTGCACTTAAGTCCTTGGTAAATTACATTTGGATGCAAGATATTTTCATAAAGGTGCTTATGTCATGTCCCAATACCTATAATGGATGCATCCTTGGTTGCTGGTACATTTCTTTGTCCGATTATTGCTCAATTTCGCTGATCGTTCGAAGAATGACTAAGTAGTTTTACCGCTAGGGTTTACCGGGAAATTTCTCGATACGAATAATACCTTAATAATTCTGGGGTATAATCCTCTTGATTATCATGTAGGATATTTAACCTCGATATGGACTCAATCCATAATCCATGATTCGTTCGTTTTATTCCTTACTCTCGTTATAACGATTCAGCGGTTTCTAGAACGCTCGTTCCGCTATCTCAGGGGTTTTCGTTCTTCATTCTTAAATCACATATAATAAAATAATAAAATATAAAATCCTCAAATCCTCAATTTTAATATCTCAATCTCTTGATAATACTGATATATACTTCACTGCCCGGTCAAATATTCCGTAAAAATAGAATCTGGAATTTCTGAATTCCGATCGTCTTTGCATACACTTATTTACTCCGCTGATCACTAATATGGCTCCGGAATATCCATATCCTATCCCGAACATAGGGTGGCATGAAAAGTTTTTCAACTTACAAAATCACTATTCATCCACCAAATTACTATGCACGTACGGGAAACACTGTGCACGTATGGGAAACACTATGCACGTATGGGAAACACTATGCACGTACGAAGATGCTTATTCACTCCTCCTCTCCCCTTTCAGGGTTCATTAACTCATTTTCTGGATGATAGATTATTCTTATCTATGTCGTCAACCCTCGAATTACTATATTCTGATGATACGTATATAAATCGGGGTCATCACCCATGGCAATATCCATTCACTAGTGCACTTATTCACGGTTAGAAAAAGTTTTAATTCTACCGGAAATTCGGGTTATTACAGGTTCTCTGCTCTATCTCACTGCAAGTAGACCAGACATCATGTTTGCTACATGCTTGTGTGCAAGGTTTCAATCAAATCCAAAAGAATCACATTTGATTACTATAAAAAGGATCTTTAGATATCTGAAAGGCACTCCAAACTTGGGTCTATGGTATCCTAAGGACACAGGGTTCAATCTGGTTGGTTATTCTGATGCTGATTATGCTGGATGCAGAGTGGATAGGAAAAGCACCTCAGGTAGCTGCCAGTTTCTTGGACAAAGGTTAGTCTCTTGGTATAGCAAGAAACAACAATCTGTGTCAACTTCTACAGTTGAGGCTGAATACATAGCTGCTGGAAGTTGCTGTGCTCAAGTGCTTTGGATTAGAAATCAACTTAGAGATTATGGACTTGTGTTGGAAAGAATTCCAATCATGTGTGACAACACAAATGCAATCTCTATAGTTGCCAATCCTGTCAATCATTCTAGAACAAAGCACATTGACATCAGATATCATTTCATTAGAGAACATGCAACTAATGGAACCATTGAGTTGCATTATGTCTCTACAGATAAACAACTAGCTGACATATTCACTAAGCCACTAGATGAAGCCACCTTCACAAGGTTGGTTAGTGAGATTGGAATGCTGAATTCTTCAGATTCTGGCTAAGTGAATATATCATCTAGATTGTTGCAGCAGTAAACACCTACTTTATCTAAATTTTCAATATTTTTGGAGTAAGTGTTGGCTGAAATATGATTTATAAATATTTCAAATCTGTTGCATATGTTGGAAAATCATATTTTTGCTAACTTGAAATTTCTATGAAATTTTGATAAAATCACTATTTAATTTGCTAAGAATATTCTTCAATGAATATGGCTGGTCAATTTTTAAAAGATAGTGAAAATCAATTTTTATGAGTAATGGGTATAGTTCGATAAGTCAAACTTCTCGAATGATTCACTATTCGACATCTCTAACAAGTCTCATTAGAGTACTCTTGAGTTCTCGAATAGAGTCTTTTAGAGTTCTCGAATAGAGATTTCCTTGACTTCTCGAATATAGTGTTTCAGTTCTCGATTGACTGAGTTCTCGAATACTATATTTGAGTTCTCGAATCATTTGAAAAGGCTGAATTCTCGCTGAATTTTAACCGATTTTGGACTTTTGTCTAAAAGTTTAATTCACTCATAAAAACACATTTTATTTAATTTAGAAATATTTCTGAGTTAGATAACTGCCAGCTGTGAGTTATTATCTGCTTGAGTTATCGATTAAGCCTTTCTTGACTTCTCGAATAGTTGTTTTCTACTTCTCGAATGCCTGACTTGTCGATACAAAACAAACTTCTAATCGACAATTCAAGTACTTTATACTTATACAATTCTACATCTATTCGATTCATTTCATTCGATTTCTCAAGCATCTACACTCTCTAAACCTCTGGAACCCTAACTACCAAAAGCCAAATTTCTTCTTCAACCTTCAATTCCTTTCTTCTTCTCCATACAAATGGCAACAGTAAAGTTCAACACCAATTTCATTGGTCTAACTTTTGATGTGGAAGCACCCAACGCCAATTTCAAGTGCTTTGTGAAATGGATGGCTGAGTCATACATCAAGGATGCACTCTCTACTAACCCAACTCTATATCTGGATATCCTGGAACAGTTTTGGGGCACTGCTATTGTGGAGGTTGTAGCCCTGGAAAACGCAATCACTTCATATATCATCTACTGCAAGATTCAGAATCAGGAAATCACTATCACTACTGCAGACATGAATCAAGCACTGGGCCTACAACAAGAGTCTTTTGACAGACTGGCCACGAATGCAGAGTTAGAGGAATTCTTTGAGTTCATCAACTACTCAGATGGGATCAATCTTGGCAAGCTGAACAGAAAGAATCTGAGAAAGGAGTGGAGCTATGTGTTTGCAACTCTTCTTCAAGTCTTTACTGCCAGGAAATCAAGTTTTGATCAGTGCACCTGTGCAGCAAATTGGCTATGCATTGGCCTATGGAAAGAAGATAGATTTTGGCCAAATCATCCTACAAGAACTATATGGGAGACTTGGTAAGAACACAACCAAGAGAGGTACTGATATTTTCTTCCCTCGCTTTATACAATCTGTACTTAACTTTAAAAATGCTCAATTTATTGAATTGCCTAGGATAGATAAAAATAAAATAGGCTATCCTAAATCCATGACCAAACTCATTTTTGGTAATTTGGAGACTAGGAATGATGTGGATGTAAGACTTAACATAACTCCCCATATGGAGAGTTTGTTTAGAACTTACCCCCACAACATGCCAACATTTGATGCAAAATCTCAGTTAGCCAAGCCCAAGCAAGTAGAACAAAATGCTAACCCAGGGCTAGCTAACCAACCCTCTCAACCAAACACTCTACCAATTACTGAACCAACTGCATCATCCTCTCAAAAGGGTGATGTTAGTAAAAAGAAGAGAAAGGAAGTAATGTCTGCACCCTTGAATATCTTATCTGAAGCAGCATTAGCTGTTGAACTAGGTCTAGAAAGTGAGGAACTAGAGTCACCCTTACTAAGGCCAAAGAAGAAGAAGAAAACTAAGACCACCTCTTCAGTCACACAAATGGCTGAAGTTGTAAAATCAGGGGCACACAACTCACTAGATGTATCCTCTCAACAGGGTGCATCTATAGAATCAAGCATCCTCCCCAATGCACCTTCTTGTATTGAGTCAGCACATGGGAGTGATAAGGATGGCACTACACTGAGTGGAGAACACATCACACTTGAAACTCCCTCTATCTCTTAGGGGGAGTTGCCAAAATCTACTCTACAACACATTTCTCTTCCAAAATCTTCATCTCAAATTTCTTTGCAGCCCGCAACTCAAGCAATTGAGGAGCAAGGCATTGATCATCAAGAATTCTTTTCTCTTGATGAGCCAATGGACTCAAGTGACTTAGTGCATGACACTTTGCTCACCACCCAGGACCCACATTTAGATGGTGAGGGAATGCATGTTGGGGCATATCCTAATGACACCATCACAAACACAGAGGTTCCATTAGTTTTCACTAGAGACTCTGTGCCTGTGTCAACTGCTGGTGTAACTTATCCCACTTCTGTGGAGACACCAGTAGTAGAGTCAATCCATCCGGTTACAGAAGTTGCATCTATAACTGAGGAGTCTAGTTTACCTAGCTCTAGCTCTGACTTTATGTCACAATGGCTGAAGCCTGTGCACCATGACAGTGCTTCAGGATCAGGGTCTGTTCCACAACAATTAACGGTTGAAGCACTTCAAAGCTTAATTGTGGATCAGATTCCTGAGTTCACAAAGATTACCCAGCACCTCCTCACTGCCAACCTGCCAAATCCTGACTATGAAGCTATTCTCCTATGCCATAAAGAGGATGTGGAGCAACAATAGACCAAAATTGTGGATGAGTCTGAGAGAGAAGGAAATATAGATGTCTGGCTTCAAGGAAAGTATGACATTCCTCTCTCAGAAGGCCTACAGTACCTCAGAGAAGAGTACATCACTTCACTAGGGTCCAATGCCAATTCTCTCACCCCTAGTGCTGTGTATGAAGCAGTCAATGACAGTTACAAGGGAATTCTTAAGGCTGCACACTACCTTGGCAAGGGTCTAAAGACAGAAGTCACAGAAGTGTGTACAGCCACAACCAAGGAGGTGCATGAGCTAAAAAGGGCTTTTGATTCCAAATTCCCTCAACTGGACACTGTGGTCAAGGAAATTCTAGCCTGCAAGTCTAGCTGTATCAAAATGGACAATGGCTTGGCCTTTCTCAAGGATGCTGTCACAGGGCTGGGGCATAAGTTTCAATCTCTGTCTGATCAAACCACAGACTCAAATGCCATGCTGAGAACACTGTTCAAGAATCAATATGGGGATAAGCTGGTAAATGAGGTCCCTGTTCATGACATGACCAAGTATGAAGTCCAGAGACTAAAGGATCAATCACTCTCTGGTTTCAGGGCACATGAGCTATTCACTAAAGTGGATACTCTTGAAAAGGAGGTGGCTACTCTCACTAAGTCCAATGCTCATCTTACAGACAAGGTTGCACTTCTCAATGATCAGTTGGACACTCAAGCAACCACCACAGCTGATGTTCTTCTGCATCAACAATCTATGTTGGCTGCTATGATGAAGCATATGGGTCTTCCCCTCCCTGAAGAATCTTCCACCCCAAAGGTCACTCCTAAAGCCTCTGTGCCTGACAACAAGCCTAAGGGGGAGAAGAGGACAAGGAATTCAAATACTAAGGGGGAGAAACCCAAAGAAAAAGGGATAAAGTTCAGAGAGGGTGATCACCAAAGGGCAAATAAATCTCCAACTCATGTGCCAGGCAAAGGAAAAACAAAGGTTGATGAGCCTCCTACCTCACTGCCAGTTGTTACTCTACCAACTATGCATGTCATTACTCCTGGTGGCCAGAAGCAGTCTATCACAACCACAGTAGTTGCAGGGAGTATGCTAACTGACAAACCTCCATCCTCCATATCTGAAAGTGCCAAGCCTGTAGAAGTCAAAGTAATTACTGAGGCCAAGCTACAAGAAGTGGCTAACTCAAATGTTTATCATGATAAAGCCTTCTTGGAGTTTCTGAAAGCCACAAGGGAGCAGGCTGGTGACACTCAGTTCTATCTGAGGGAGTTGAAGGAGCAGATTGACTACATCACTGTCATCCCCAAGAAAGTCAATAATCTATGGTTCAAGGAGATAGAGATGATATCAAAATCAAAGATATGGCATCTAACATACAAGACTCTACAAGCCCTAAAACACTCAGAGATAGATGCCATACTTGAGCTTATTGAGAAGAGAAATGAGAACAACAAAAGTCTGTTTGATGATTTGAGGAATGGCCAACCTTCAAGGCTGCCAGAAGTGATCAAGAAGCCATGGACAATCATCTATCAGTCTGGCACCAAAATTGAAGACATCAAGCAATTGGTCATTCCTCATGATCTCACTTCTCGAAATCACAGACTGGTCATTGCTATCATTGATCAACTACAGAAAAAGTTTAGAACCAGAAATGCTGAAGAAATTGAAGCACTGCACATTCTCAGATCTTTTATAGCAACTGGTGAAACTCCAGAGAGGACTCAACCTAGGAGAAATAAGGATGATGATTCTGAAGACAAAAGTGATGGGAGGAAGAGACATCACAGGAGAGATAAGGGTGATGAAGATGAAAAGAAGAAGAAGGATGACAAGAATAAGAAAGATGGTGATGACCAAAGAAGAGTCTATGAGAGGAAAATTGGAAAACAGCAAGCCATGAACATTACTAATGATACTCCTACCACAACACAAGGCTCAATGTCTAGGGTGGATGTCACTAGTAATGATTCATCAAAATCTACATCTCTGGCCTCTGCAAGTGTTTTACTACCTCAAGAAGAGAAAGGGATTCAAGTCAAGAAACCATATGTATGTTTCAAAAAGCAAACTGCTAATGGAACACTACTATGGTCAGCCAACAAAGGTCAGAAGTTTCTGCCAAACAATCAAGTGAAAAAGTTTAAACTCAAGCATGTTGCTAGGAGAGTAAAGCCATCCAGGTCAAGGGCCCTAACAATATATCCAGGCTTAAAACTCCAACCATTAGATGAAGACTTTGATGAAGACCAATTGCAATATCTAAGAGCTCAAAGAATCTACTATGATGCCTGATAGAGTGTATTTTATATATATTTTATAGGATTTTATTCCCACATTTACGGTGCTTTTGTGAATAATCGTGTATATTTAATTAGTTTTATTTGAGTTTGTTACAGGAAATAAATAAATGCCAAGTTGGAAGGGATTTGACATTATTTGATGATTTTACGGTGTTTTTAATTCGAAGGAATGATTTTATGAATTTATGAGGAGAAAGGATGAAATTTCGGTTCGTTTCTAAGCATTTTGGAGCAGAATTTTGTGATCAACAGGTGCCACTTTGAAACAGGGGACAAAAAAAAGAATTATTAATGGCCGTGTGGTTTTCCTTGTGGACCATGCGAAATTTCCTGTGATACAATATATGGGTGTACTAAATTATGCGGGGCGTGCAAATTAAGTGAGGGCCGTGTGTACTTTTCTGGACTCTGGACTTCAATTTAATTCAAGTTGTTTTACTTGCAATTCACGCCCACTTGACTTGCTGCTGCTTGCATCTCACACGGCTGGTTGGTGTTTCTCTCCTGGCGCGTGATCGCGGCTCTACACACATGCGGGTCCCTCCAGAAAAACCTGCTTCCTGCTACTATTATTTCTCTCATGCGCGCACAAAATAAAAAGCTGGCCTTGCCCACACCTGCTGTCTACATCGTACCAAGTTGTCTCCGTTTTTTATTCGAATTGTAAAAATATTGGGCTCTATAATTATAACAATTATTTTAGCCTTGAAAATAAAAAAACACATCTAGGTTATTAATTTGGGGATCGAAAAATATTATTATACACAACTTTGTAAACACTTTCTTCTGGAGATTTTTGGGAGAATATTTATTTTCTTTGAAGATCAAGATTAAAGGTTTTTCTTCTATTCTTATAATTATGTGTTCAATGATTAATTCTTGTTTAGTTAATTCAATTATGAGTGAGTAGATAATTAATCTAGGGTTAAGTAGAACCCTAGTTATGATTGATGTGTGATTTTCCCAATTCCCCCAATTTGATTGTTTAATTGCTCTTGCTTATTGAGTTGTTTAAATTAGCAATTACTAATCAGACGTGATTATGTGTATTGTTTGAACCAATATCTAATTATCAACGAGAGTTGGATTAGATGGTTGTGATTTATCCAGTAAGAACATGAAATTCTCCATGAGAATAGGTAGAATGGATTGTTAGGAATTTAGGGTGCTGTAATTAATGTCTCTAATATGCATGATACCATGAGAATAGGCTTGATTGTATTTTAAGAGAAGCCATTAATACTCGAGAGAGGTTATTGGTATTTATAGGGCGCACCTTTCCTGTTGAGTATTATACGATTGATTGGGGAGGGAATTCACGATTGCATTAATTCATGCTAGCGGGGACACTTAATTCTGGATGTTTTTAATATTTGATTAATACAAACACAATTCTCCTTAGTATAAAATTAGTTTAATAATCTCTCAATATTTATTGTGTTACTTGCTTAGCCGAATTAAATCAGAAACAACTAGTGATTGATACGTTTGTCTCTGTGGGATCGACTCTGACTTACCCTACTACATAGTTAGAAGGATTTGTTAGATTTATTATTTGATAGGCACGCGACGGCCTTGTCAAATTTTTGGCGCCGCTGCCGGGGACAAAGCAGTGTTAGATTAGTTAATTTTGAATTGATTTAGCTAAGTATTTTAGTTGAGTTGCTTCGGCTATTATTCCCTTGTTAATTGATCATCGTTTCTAGTTCTCTTGTTGCATGCACACTCGAAGTTCAGGTACTGAAAACTTAATTGAAATTGATCCTGAAATTGAAGCTACAGCAAGAAGGCAAGCAGGCAAGCGAAGGAAAAATAAGGATAAGGAAATTATGACTGATACAACAGCTAAAGCTCTCAGGGAGCATGGTATGCCAGATGCTACAGGCGTACTCTCCAGCATTGTCAGACCAGCAGTCACAGCTACACACTTTGAACTCAAGCCTTAGTTCATCCAATTCATCTCCAATGATTCTTTCGGAGGACTGTCCACTGAAAATCCTGTTGATCATCTTGAGAGTTTTCTTGAAAAGTGTGATACAATAAAGCTGACCAATGTTAGTGATGATGCTATAAAGCTGCGCTTATTTCCATTCTCTCTTCGAGATACAGCAAAAGATTGGTTGAAAGATGAAGGACCAAACACATTCACTACTTGGGATAGTCTTGCGAAGGCTTTTCTACTTAAATTCTTCAGTCAGAATAAGACCTCTAAGCTCCGGAATGAGATCTCTAATTTTCGTCAAGATGATGACGAGTCACTTCATGATGCTTGGAGAAAATTTAAGCGACTTCAGAGACAATGCCCTCACCATGGAATTCCTGACTGGTTGTTGATCCAAACATTCTATAATGGGTTGACACAAGAGTTCCGAAACTTTGTTGATGCTTCTTCTGGTGGATCTATTATGAAGAAGAGTACTGAGGATGCGAAAGCTTTGTTAGACGAGATAGCGTCTAATGATAATTATCCATACAGTGATCGAAATCATCCTAAGAAAGGTGGTAAGTATGATGTTGATGCTCTAACCATGTTGAATACTACTATGCAAGCTATGGTAAAAAAGATTGAGCAATTCGATGCCAGAAGCACTTCATCTACTGTTGCTTCATGTGAGATATGTGGTGTTGTTGGACACACCAAACTTGCTTGTCAATACAATCCCTCTGGAATGGCAGTTGAACAGGCTAATGCTCTTTACAATCAGAATCAGAGGCCGCAGTATAATCCTTACTCCAACACGTACAATCCAGGTTGGAGAGATCATCGAAATTTCTCCTACAGGAACAATCAGGGTCAAGCTCAATCTTCACAAAATAATTTTTCTCAGCCTCCTGGTTTTCAGCAAGCTCAGCCGCAGAAATCCAACTTGGAAAGTCTTATGGAAGGATTTATCTCTACTCAATCAAAGAAGAATGAGCACTTCGATTCAAGCATCAATGAGATAAAGGCTCACAACAAAATGATGGAGAACACGATCACTCAAATTTCTCAACAGTTGAGCCAACTTAATAAATCTTCAGGCCAACTTCCTGGCCAAACTGAGCAACCGTCAAGGGGCCATATCAATGCTGTAACTTTGAGAAGTGGTAAAGAATTGAAGGAGCCGGAATTGAAAGTGAGCAAAAATGTTGTGAATGCTAAGGAAGGTGAAGTGGAGATTGCAACTGAGAAACTGGTAGACCCAGAGATCGTGGAAAAAGAAAAGAAAGAATCAGAAACTGTTCCTCTCAAACCATATGTGCCGCCTGTTCCTTTCCCACAAAGGTTGGCACAAGCAAAGCTAGAGAAGAAGTATGGTAAATTCCTTGAAATCTTGCAGAAGCTTCATATCAACATTCCATTCATGGATGCTATCGCTGAGATGCCTTCTTATGCGAAATTCTTGAAAGATATTTTGTCAAGGAAGAGAAAAATTGAAGAAAGCTCTACCATCTCATTAACGGCAGAGTGCAGTGCCATCTTGCAAAATGATCTTCCGAAGAAGTTAGCGGATCCAGGTAGCTACTCTATTCCTGTTCAGCTTGGGGATGTCGAAATTAAAAGAGCTTTGTGCGATCTTGGAGCAAGTGTCAGTTTGATGCCTTTATCAATTTGTGAACAGCTTCAGATGGGTGAACTAAAACCCACACGTATCTCTTTACAACTGGCAGACAGAAGTGTGAAATTTCCATTGGGAATTCTAGAAGATGTGCCCCTTAAGGTAGGAAAGTTTTATATTCCGTGTGATTTTGTTGTCATGGAAATGGAAGAAGATGCAAATATTCCTATCATTCTTGGGAGGCCTTTCTTAGCAACAGCTGGAGCTATCATTGACATGAAAAATGGAAGAATTTCTTTTGAGGTAGGCGAAGAGAAGATGGAATTCAAGCTGCAAAGTACACTGGGACATCCTTCTACAGATGAGTTTGTGAATAGGGTTGATGCACTAGAGGAAGTGATCGACATGAAAGCCAAAATTCTTTTATCTGAGGATCCACTTCAGGCTGTTCTTGAGGGTAACGTTGATGAAGAAAATGGAGAGTGTATGGGTTACGAGAAGCTTTTGGATGCAGCACCTACATATAAGCATGAACATTCTTATGTGCTACAGCATGAGGAAGTTAAGGAGAGTTCCACGCCTCCTAAGGTAGAACTGAAACCACTACCTCCATCTTTGAAATATGTGTTTATGGGCCCTAATGAATCATATCCTATTATTGTTAATTCTGAGCTTGATGACATTCAAATTGAGCAGTTGCTCACGGTCTTGAGAAAATATAAAAATGTTATTGGGTATTCCATTGATGATATCAAGGGCATTAATCCATCATTCTGCATGCATAAGATTATTCTGGAAGATGAGCAAGCTTCTTCTATTGAGCCTCAACGGAGACTCAATCCTAATATGATGGAGGTGGTCAAAAAGGAGGTTTTAAAACTTCTTGATGCAGGTATAATCTATCCTATCTCTGACAGCAAGTGGGTTAGTCCTGTGCATGTTGTTCCAAAGAAAGGAGGAATGACCATGGTGAAGAATGATAAGGGTGAGTTGATTTCTACTAGAACTGTGACAGGGTGGCGAATGTGCATTGATTATCGGAAATTGAATAAGGCCACAAGGAAAGATCATTTTCCTCTCCCTTTTATTGATCAAATGCTTGAAAGGTTGGCGAAACATTCTTACTTCTGCTTTTTAGATGGATATTCAGGCTTCTTTCAGATTCCTATCCATCCGAATGATCAAGAAAAGATGACTTTCACATGTCCCTATGGTACATTTGCATATCGCAGAATGCCGTTTGGTCTATGTTGTGCTCCTCCCACTTTTCAGAGATGTATGATGGCAATTTTCTCAGATTTCATTGAAGACATTATGGAGGTTTTTATGGATGACTTCTCAGTTGGTGGAACTTCTTTTGGGGTATGCTTACATAACTTGGAGAAGGTGCTTCATAGATGTCAAGAAGTTAATCTCATTCTCAATTGGGAAAAATGTCACTTTATGGTACAAGAGGGAGTTGTTCTGGGTCATGTTGTTTCGAAGAGAGGCATTGAAGTTGATAAAGCCAAGGTTGAGGTTGTTGAGCGCTTACCACACCCTACTTCAGTCAAGGGGATAAGAAGTTTTCTGGGTCATGCGGGATTCTATCGCCGCTTCATAAAAGATTTTTCGAAGATTGCTCGACCTCTTACCGAGCTCTTGGGTAAGGAGGTACCTTTTGTGTTCACTGATGCTTGTGTTGAGGCTTTTGAAACATTGAAGAAAGCTCTTGTTTCTGCTCCAATTATACAACCACCGGATTGGAGTCTACCATTTGAGATCATGTGTGATGCTAGCGATCAAGCTATTGGTGCAGTCCTAGGCCAAAGGAAAGATGGAAAGCTGCATGCTATATACTATACAAGCAAGACCTTGGATGGGGCTCAGATTAATTATGCAACAACGGAGAAAGAATTGCTAGCAGTGGTGTATTCTATGGAAAAATTTCGATCTTATCTCGTTGGTTCGAAAGTTATTGTTCGCACTGATCATGCAGCTTTGAGATACTTGATGAGTAAGAAGGATGCTAAACCTCGCCTGATTCGTTGGATTTTGCTTCTCCAAGAATTTGACTTAGAGATTAAAGATAAGAAAGGGGCTGAGAACGTGGTTGCTGATCATCTTTCACGCCTTACTCTTGATAAGGATGATGGTAAATCTACTCCAATTGATGATTCTTTTCCTGACGATCATCTACTTTCTCTTGCAAGTCTAGAGGTTCCTTGGTATGCTGACATAGCTAATTTCTTATCTAGTGGAACTGTTCCTCATGGTTACTCATCGCAGCAAAAGAAGAAATTTTTCTATGATGTGAGGAAGCACTTTTGGGATGATCCTTTTCTCTATAAATCTTGTGCTGATGGAGTCATTAGAAGATGTGTTCCGTATAATGAGATTGCTTCTATAATCTCACACTGTCACGATTTGCCAAGTGGTGGTCATGCGAGTACTACGAAAACTGCTGCAAAGATTCTTCAGTGCGGTTTTTATTGGCCAACTCTTTTTAAAGATGTCCACCAATATGTTCATTCTTGTGATCGTTGTCAAAGAACTGGAAATATTTCAAGACGCAATGAGATGCCTCTCAATGGCATTCTTGAAGTGGAGCTTTTTGATGTTTGGGGAGTAGATTTCATGGGACCATTCCCTCCATCTTTTAAGAACAGATCTATCTTGGTAGCTGTGGATTACGTCTCGAAATGGGTTGAAGCCATTGCATCACCCACTAATGATGCTCGTGTTGTGAGCAAGTTCTTTAAGAAGATGATTTTTCCTAGATTTGGAGTGCCAAGGATTTTGATTAGTGATGGAGGAAAGCATTTTCTCGAAAATCGTTTTGAAGCAATGTTAATGAAATATGGAGTTTATCATAAGGTGGGACTTTCTTATCATCCCCAAACTAGTGGTCAGGTGGAGATCTCTAACCGTGAAATAAAGAATATCTTGGAGAAGACAGTCGCAAAATCAAGGAAGGATTGGTCTATGAAGCTTGATGATGCACTTTGGGCTTATAGAACTGCGTTTAAGACACCTATTGGGACAACTCCGTATAGATTGGTTTATGGAAAAGCATGTCATCTTCCCGTTGAGTTGGAGCACCGTGCATTTTGGGCTATCAAAGGTCTGAATTTTGATATGTTAGCAGCGGGTGAGAAGAGACTTCTACAACTTAATGAGCTAGATGAGCTTCGTTTTGAGGCTTATGAAAGCTCTAAGCTTTACAAGGAGAAAACAAAGAAGTGGCATGACAAAGGGCTGTTACGAAGAGAATTCAAGGAAGGGGAGTTAGTTCTTCTATTCAATTCGAGGTTAAGACTTTTTCCCGGAAAACTTCGTTCTAGGTGGTCGGGTCCGTTCAAGATACGCAAGGTTTTTCCCTATGGTGCAGTTGAATTGATGAATAGCCATGGAGAGTCATTCAAGGTGAATGGGCAAAGAGTGAAGCACTATAGAGCTGGTGAACCAATTAACGAGGAGGTGGATATTCTGTTGTCTTCTCCTTCTGCTGATTGATTGATGAGTCGGTGTCGGGCTAACGACGTTAAACAAATGCGCTACTTGGGAGGCAACCCATGGATTCTGTATACTGTGGAGGACTGGAGCACTTCATGCTTCGGCATAGGGGAGTATTTCTTTCCTTCTTGTTATTAGTTGATATTCTTAGTATTGTGCCATTGAGGACATTGCCACATTTAAGTGTGGGGATGTGCTTTGTTGTAGTAGCATATTAGTAGTAAAAAAAAATTAAAAATGAAAAATACCAAAAATAATTCTAGCCATGCAATTTGATTAGTTGTTGTATTTTGCTAATTGCACCCATGCATGCGTAGGAATCTTGTGTTTATGGATGCTTTTGTTTGAGAAGTGATATGTGATGTTCTTGTGCACACACTTACACTAGCAAGTAGAAACTAGTAGACTTTTTGAATGTGCTAAGTGATTAGAATGACATGAATATGTGCAAGGTAATTTGGTCTATATGCTTTGAGTACAAGTAGGTGCGTTAGAGAGACTGTTATTTGGGATTGATTATGTTTTGTCACACCAAGCGAGTTTTGAGCTTATATGCATATCTTTTGCATGATTATTCGTTTGCTTGAGTGTCCACTTGTCGTTTGCATTGCTAGTACTTGCTTGAAGTCTTTCTTGAGATGCATGACATTAATTGATGATAACATGATAAAGGCAATTAGGTATAACCTCATACTTCCATATATCCAAACCATTTATACATGTTCCATTAGTTAACCCTTTGAGCCTAATCTTATTCTTTCGGTGACACACCAAGTTACTTGCCATTATCCTTTTTATTCTATTGGCCTTGCATTAAATTTGAACCCAATTGTCAAAGGCTACTAGGCTAGTATTGTTCGTAAGGGAGTGATAAGGTGTGTATAAAAGGGGGGGTTTTATTGATGATCATAACTTTGGGGGAATATTTGGGGTTTGGTTCATAGCTTGTTAGTCGAAGTTTGAAATCATATTTATGGGATCGTTGTTCTTGCTATTATTTTTGCTCTTTTGAAAAAAAAAATAGAAAAAAAAACAGAAAAAAAAAACAGAAAAATAAATGAGAGCATTTTTATCTTTTGTGATCCTACTTTGTTTCGACTAGTCAAGTTGTTTATAAATAAAAGTTCAAGTGTGGGGATGAAAGTATGGGAGTTGTTTGAATTTTATTGTCAGGTACTAGCTTTTGACTTAACCTTCTTTGGCTTTCTTGACATACCTTATCCCTAGCCCCGTTACAACCTTAACAAAGACCTTTTGATTATCATTGATGATGTATGTTGCGTTAAAGGTTAGATTGATAACAAGGACGAAGCATGTTTATGATATTGTTGGAGTGAGTGAAATACTTACCCTTTGTTTTGAGTGAATATTTTTGTGAGTGAACGGTGAGTTTTTGCTTTTGGCATAGGAGATCCCAGATTTTGTCTCAAAGATGTGCTCTTGTGTGCTTAGCATGTTTACCAACCTATTCTTACATTTGACATGAATTTCTATGATCTTATTGCATCTTCTTTGAGTAGACTATGTGGATATTTGCACTTTAGACACCAAGGCATTGCATTTTCATTTTGATTCTTAAGCTGATGTGGCATGAGAGGACTTGTGTGTGTGGTGTTGTGTTGGCATTAATCTTTTGCATGGTTGGATGAATTTTGTGGGTATATTCACTATAAACCCTCACGAGACCTTACTCGTCCACTAGGGCTACCTAGGGGTTTAAAGGGCTTGTTGCATATGCCAAATGCAACCGTGATCACCTACGGAAGTGGTACTAATTAGTTAGTATAATTATTATGTTAGTTTGCACGAGGACGCGCAAAGTGCTAAGTGTGGGGATATTTGATAGAGTGTATTTTATATATATTTTATAGGATTTTATTCCCACATTTACGGTGCTTTTGTGAATAATTGTGTATATTTAATTAGTTTTATTTGAGTTTGTTACAGGAAATAAATAAATGCCAAGTTGGAAGGGATTTGACATTATTTGATGATTTTACGGTGTTTTTAATTCGAAGGAATGATTTTATGAATTTATGAGGAGAAAGGATGAAATTTCGGTTCGTTTCTAAGCATTTTGGAGCAGAATTTTGTGATCAACAGGTGCCACTTTGAAACAGGGGACAAAAAAAAGAATTATTAATGGCCGTGTGGTTTTCCTTGTGGACCATGCGAAATTTCCTGTGATACAATATATGGGTGTACTAAATTATGCGGGGCGTGTAAATTAAGTGAGGGCCGTGTGTACTTTTCTGGACTCTGGACTTCAATTTAATTCAAGTTGTTTTACTTGCAATTCACGCCCACTTGACTTGCTGCTGCTTGCATCTCACACGGCTGGTTGGTGTTTCTCTCCTGGCGCGTGATCGCGGCTCTACACACATGCGGGTCCCTCCAGAAAAACCTGCTTCATGCTACTATTATTTCTCTCATGCGCGCACAAAATAAAAAGCTGGCCTTGCCCACACCTGCTGTCTACATCGTACCAAGTTGTCTCCGTTTTTTATTCGAATTGTAAAAATATTGGGCTCTATAATTGTAACAATTATTTTAGCCTTGAAAATAAAAAAACACATCTAGGTTATTAATTTGGGGATCGAAAAATATTATTATACACAACTTTGTAAACACTTTCTTCTGGAGATTTTTGGGAGAATATTTATTTTTTTTGAAGATCAAGATTAAAGGTTTTTCTTCTATTCTTATAATTATGTGTTCAATGATTAATTCTTGTTTAGTTAATTCAATTATGAGTGAGTAGATAATTAATCTAGGGTTAAGTAGAACCCTAGTTATGATTGATGTGTGATTTTCCCAATTCCCCCAATTTGATTGTTTAATTGCTCTTGCTTATTGAGTTGTTTAAATTAGCAATTACTAATCAGACGTGATTATGTGTATTGTTTGAACCAATATCTAATTATCAACAAGAGTTGGATTAGATGGTTGTGATTTATCCAGTAAGAACATGAAATTCTCCATGAGAATAGGTAGAATGGATTGTTAGGAATTTAGGGTGCTGTAATTAATGTCTCTAATATGCATGATACCATGAGAATAGGCTTGATTGTATTTTAAGAGAAGCCATTAATACTCGAGAGAGGTTATTGGTATTTATAGGGCGCACCTTTCCTGTTGAGTATTATACGATTGATTGGGGAGGGAATTCACGATTGCATTAATTCATGCTAGCGGGGACACTTAATTCTGGATGTTTTTAATATTTGATTAATACAAACACAATTCTCCTTAGTATAAAATTAGTTTAATAATCTCTCAATATTTATTGTGTTACTTGCTTAGCCGAATTAAATCAGAAACAACTAGTGATTGATACGTTTGTCTCTGTGGGATCGACTCTGACTTACCCTACTACATAGTTAGAAGGATTTGTTAGATTTATTATTTGATAGGCACGCGACGGCCTTGTCAATGCCATTATTGATAACTGCCTTGAGATTAAATATACTGATGGAAGGGAGAAGAAATTCAAACAAGGACAGTGTCAAAATTGGGGCAAGCTATATGAAATAGAAAGAATCATTGCATTATTGGATTCTGAAGATAAAGTGGAGAAAATATGGAAGCTGGAGTTGATTGATTTTGTAAAAATGAAGAGAGATTATGCTGAGAAGATAAGAAAGGGGTGCTTTGAGAAATGGCTAGAAAGGGAGAAGGAGATTGATAGGCTGGAAGTTGAAGCAGATAAGCTAAGGGCCAAAGGATTGTGTAGAGTTCAGTTTGATCCCTATGTGGTGAAGTACAGGAGGGGAAATGGAGACAATGTCAATATCAGAATGAATCTACTCAGTCACTATCCTGCCAACATTCTGAAACCAGTACTTGAAGATTTCAAAGACTCCATCATGCTTGAAGAATTGGATGCTCTGGCAGAGATCATAAAGGCCATGGATGATAATGCAAGAAAGGAGAAAGAAAGAAAACAGAAAGCATATGATGATCTACAAGCCAAAGCAATGGAGATGGAATCAAATGAGAATGGCTAGTATTCATCATACTGTAAGATTATTCATCTTGTAACTTCATTCATGTCCTCAATCAATCTACATACCTGTACTTTTAAAGTTTTATCTTTATGTATGTTAGGCTTGTTATCAGACATGAAATTGTGACTAAGGGTCTCACTCACAATTTGGGGGAGATTGTTAGTCACAGAGGCATGCCTGTATACATCTAATAACAAGCCTAATTGTTTGTAATGCTTTGCATTACTTACATGACCTCTTAACTGAGGGAACCTCTAGTTGTAGAGTTTCTATTTGTATTGTACTTGTAGTAGGCATCAAATCCTAGTAGTGTAACTGTACTTATAGAGTCTAGAATAATGCTTGAAAGAAGTTCCAAGGTTCATGCCTCAAGCAAGGAGTTAAAGACTGTCAAATAATCACAGTTGGGATTTGAAGAAAAGAAGAATTTGCCTAAGTACCAATTCGAGAAGTATATTTGTCTATTCGAGAAGTCCAGCATTCGAGAAGTCAGGGATTCGATATCTCAAGACACTATTCGATATCTCTGTATATACTGTTCGATATCTCATTCGATATCTCAGAGATTCGATATGTCTATGTACTCTATTCGAGAACTCAGGAAGTCAACAAGTCAAAGTGGTATTCGAGTTCTCAAGGAGTCAACAAGTCAAAGTTCCATTCGATATCTCAAGGACTCAGAAAGCTATTCGATATCTCGAGGATTCGATAAGTCAAATATTCTATTCGACAACTCAAGGAATCCTGATGGAAAAGGGCTATTCGAGAAGTGGTTCGATATGTCAATATAACAGTGTTCGAGAACTCAGAGTTATCGATCAAGTCAATTCCAATTCTCGAATCACTTACTTAGTCACTTCTCGAATACATTCTTGGAGACAAAATACTGAAGAAATTGTACAAGTCAGAAACCTGCAACAAGCCAATGCAATTTATGGACCACAATCTGTACGTGCTCTGGAAAGCCTACAAGGAAGCTTGGAGAGATATAGAAGAGACAAGGAGCTAAAGAAGTGGATCTAAACAGGCTTTGCAAAGTCAAATCTGTAACCGTTTGGACACTTACTCAAAAAGGATAGACAGACTAGAAAGTAATTTGTTTAGCTACCTTATTTGCAGTAAGTAGGCTGTATCCATGTTCTATAAGGACACAGCCTCACTTCATAACTTAGTAACTTTGTGAGTCAAGTTTTTCATACACGAAGCTGTATCTCTCTGAAAAAAACGAAGCTGAGAATACTATCATTTGTATTCACAGATTGTAGCAACCTTTATCTAATAATACATTAGATTAAAGTGATATTGTGTTTTGTGTTATTCTTTATCCGCACCTTCAATCCTGCACACACAAACACTCTTGCTACATAGACTCGGAAAAGAAAAGTTCGAGAATTCATTCACCCCCCTCTGTATTCTCTTATCGTATTCAATACTCAACATAATATATGAAAAAGATGATACGTTTTAGTTAAAAAGGATAATCGTTAATATTAGTATTATAATATTATTATTTAATTTTATTAAATAGAACCGTCCATGATATAATTGGAAAAAGAGAAATTTTAGTTTGAAAAAATAGAAAAAGGTAACGTGAAAATTAAAAGGTGACATACTTTAGGTGAAAATGGTAATTGATTAGTTTGTGGTAATTATAATTTAATTGTTATTTTACTAAATAAAATTGCTTGTAATATTTTTAGAAAATGGGAAATTAATGTTACCCATGATATTTTTTTAAAAAGGAATTTAATTAGAAAAAATAGAAAAGATTATACATTTTTAGCTGAAAAGGTAATCGGTTAATTAATAACATTATAATATTATGATTTTATTTTTATTAAATAGAATCGCCCGTGATATAATTTGAAATGGAGAGGTTTTAGTTAGAAAAAATAAAAAAAGGTAACTTATTTTGGCTGAAAAAGGTAACCCGTGATATAATTGGTAAAAAAAAAATTTAGTTAGAGAAAAGATAAAAAAATAATTTATTAGTTAACAGTAATTATAATTTGTTTTTTAATTAGATAAAATATAAAAGATATTACATTTTACCTGAAAAAGGAAACTGCTTAATTATTAAAAAAAAGGTAACATGTTTAACCTGAAAAAGTGGATTGATTAGTAAAGTAAAAATTTTAGTTAAATAAAATATAAAAAAAGATTTTTAAATGGTAACCCATGATATAATTGGAAAAAGAGATATTTTAGTTAGAGAAAAGAGAAAATATAATTTGAATGAAAAAATTAATTAATTAGTTAATAGTAATTATAATATGCTTTTTAGTTAGATAACATATAGAAGATATTATATTTTACCTGAAAAAGGAAACTGCTTAGTTATTAAAAAGAAAAGAAAAGGTAACATGTTTAACCTGAAAAAGGAAATTGATTAGTAAAGCAAAAATTTTAAAGGTCACATGTTTAACCTGAAAAAGGAAATTGATTAGTAAAGAAAAATATTTAGTTAGATAAAATATAAAGAAGATTTTATCTGTAATTAAGTAAGGGTAAATAAGTAAAATCAATAGGTACCAACCAACCAACAAAACTTTTAATGTTTCGACTTTTATATAATAGTACTAGCTTAAAACCCGTGCGATGCACGGATGTTCTTTAATATAACAGATTTTTTTTTAATTTGAATTAAAAATTTTAAGACATAAATTTTCTTGGCTTAAAATTTTAAAAAATATGATCTGATATAATTATATATATATGTTGTCCGTTATATTTTTAGAAAATGATGGATTTTAGTTTGAAAATATTGAAAAGTTATAGAAAAGATGAAATATTTTAGCTGAAAAACGTAATCGGTTAGTTATTGGTTATTAAATTTTTATTATTTTATTGTACTTAAATAAAACAAACCAAATAGGTTTTTCTGAAAAAAATAAAAATAGAAAAGGTAATGTATTTTAGATGAAAAAGGTAATTGGTTAATTATTAGTAATTATAATATTTTATTTTATTAAACATAATTGCTCATAGTTTTTTCAGAAAAAGGAAAAAATTTAGCTATATAAACTGTATTTTACGTTAAAAAAAAATTGGCTATTGAAAAATAGAAAAGGTAGCATATTTTACTTGAAAAAGGAAAGAATTTCTCATATTTTATGTGAAAAAAGATTAGTTATTGAAAAATATAAAAGGTAACATGTTTTACCTGAAGAAGGAAATTTATTTGTTATTAGTAATTATAAATAATTAAGTAAGGATAATTACGTAAAATAACATGTACCATTAAATAAGGGTAAATAAATAAAATTAATTGAAAAAAATATAAAAGATAACATATTTTAGCTGAAAAAGGTAATTGATTAATTATTAGTAATTATAATATTTTATTTTATTAAATAGAATTGTTAATAGTGTTAAATAGAATCGTCGTTGATATAATTGGAAAAAGAGAGATTTTAGTTAGAGAAAATAGAAAGGTAACATGAAGATGACATGATTTATGTGAAAATGGCAATTGATTAGTTTATAGTAATTATAATTTAATTATGTTATTTTACTAAATAAAATTGCTCATAGTTTTTAGAAAATGAGAAATTAATGTTGCTCGTTATATTTCTAGAAAATAAAGGGAATTTAATTAGAAAAAGAAAAGATGATAAATTTTAGTTGATAAGGTAATCGGTTAATTATTAGTATTATAATATTATTATTATATTTTTATTAAATAGAAAAGCCCGTGATATAATTGGAAAAAGAGGGGTTTTAGTAAGAGAAAAGAAAAAAGGTAACGTGTTTTGGCTGAAAAAGGTAACCGTCCATGATATAATTGGAAAAAGAAAGATTTTAGTTAGAGAAAAGAGAAAAGGTAATGTGTTTTG
The DNA here is from genome assembly GCA_037693485.1 of Kitagawia praeruptora. Taxonomy (NCBI): domain Eukaryota; kingdom Viridiplantae; phylum Streptophyta; class Magnoliopsida; order Apiales; family Apiaceae; genus Kitagawia; species Kitagawia praeruptora. The sequence goes on along the minus strand of CM075352.1, from coordinate 97,970,991 downwards.
AGTGAAAAAGGTAATTGATTAGTTAATAGTAATTATAATATAATTATGTTATTTTATTAAACAAAACTGCTCGTAGTGCTTTTAAAAAAGAGAAATTTTAGTTAGATAAAATGCAAAAGATATTCTAATTTACCTGAAAAAGGAAATTATTTAATTATTAAAAAATAGAAAAGGTAATATAAAAGATATTATATTTTACTTGAAAAAGGAAATTGTTTAATTCTTGAAAAGAAGAAAAGATAATATGTTTAATTTGAAAAAAGAAATTGATTAGTTAGTAGTAATTGAGTAAGGGTAAATAAGTAAAATCAACAGGTACCGTACCGACCGACCGACCGACCGACCAACCAACCAAACTTTTAAAGTTTCGGCTTTTATATAATAACTAGCTTATAACCCGTGCGATGCACGGATTTCTTTTGATATACAATAAATTTTATTTTATGTTACCATTACATTTTTAAATAATAATAATTAATATTTTATTTTAATTTTAACTTAAATTATTTAATAAAAAATTAATTAATGATATGCATAGCTTAAAACTTATATTATAAAATTTTAAAATAAATATGTAGTTGATGGAATTCAAACCTTGAAATTTTAGTAAATTAATTTAATAATATAATATATCTAATCATTATATCTAACGATTCTGATTTTTTACTAAAAATCTAACGGTCATTATTCGTAGTATACAGATTTCTATTATATTTTGTTAGTGATTAGAAGATATAGTGTAATATTTTTGGGTATATATTAATTATTGCAAGATTATGTTTTAAATTAAAAGTCAAAGTGTTTAAATTAGGAGAAAATATTACTGATTGGAAGATATAAATTTATAAAATTATAATAAAATTTTATTATGTTATAAATAAAATTTATTGATCTGGTGTTTATTTTATTATTTTATAAATTTTATTCAATATTACAATTATGTAATCATTATTTTTAATGACTTTTTAATTTTAATTCAATATAATTTAATATACTCATGTTTACGAATTATACTAATGTTTCCTTGTTATAAATAACGTATAGGGATTTTTAATATATTTTATTAAATAATTGAAAAATATGGTGTGATAATATTAGTTTTAAATCAAAAAGGTAATGTGTTTTAATACGAAAGGAAATATTAATGATTGAAAGATATGATACGATTGATGTTTTCAGTTGTTTATAAAAGGTAATATCTTCAATTAAAGTAAATGCGAAAAAGGCAATCGACTAATTAACATTAATTATTTTATGTTATTATATATTTTAGCTGTTTTAATAGTATAAATATCGAATATATTTTTCTTTTTAATGAAGAATTATACTAATGTTTCTTTATAAAACAAAAAGGTAACGTGTTTTAATTCGAAAGGAAATATTAATGATTGGAAGATATGATACGATTAATTTTTTAGGTGTTTATAAAATGTAATATCTTCAACTAAAAGTAAATGTGAAAAAAGGCATTCGACTAATTAGTAATTACCATTAATTATTTTATGTTATAATTTATTTTACTATTTTAATAGTATAGATATTAAATATATTTTTTTTAATGAATGGTAAATAAGTAAATTCACTAAGAACCAAAAAACAGGTACCAAAACTTTTAATGTTTCGGCTTTTATATAATAGTAAGCTTAAAACCCGTGCGATGCACGGATTTCTTTTAATATTATATGATATGCTTTATTAATTCGATTTACTTTTTTTAAAATATGAATTTTGGAGGTTTAAATTTTTAAATGAGATGATTTGATAATAATTATATAAATGTTAATTAGCAAAAAAAATTTTATAAATGTTATCCGTTATATTTCTATGAAAAGATGGATTTTAGTTAGAAAATATTGAAAAGATAATACATCTTAGTTCAAAAAGGTAATTGGTTAATTATAAGTACTTATAAAATTTTAATTTTATTTTATTAAATAGAATGCTGTGATTTAACTGAAAAAAGTGAGGTGTTAGTTATAGAAAATTAAAAAGGAAACATGTTTTAGGTGAAAAAGGTAATTGATTAGTTTATAGTAATTATAATTCAATTATGTTATTTTCCTAAATAAAATTGCTCGTAAAGTTTTAAGAAAAGGAAAAATTAGTGTTGCCCGTGATATTTTAAAGAATAGAGATATTTTAGTTAGAAAATATAGAAAAGATGATAAATTTTAGCTTAAACTTAATCGGTTAATTATTAACATTATAATATTGTTATTTTATTTTATTAAATAGAACCGTCCGTGATATAATTGAAAAAAGATTGATTTTATTTAGAGAAAATAGAAAATGTAATGTGAAAATTAAAAAGATGACATGTTTTAGGTGAAAAAGGTAATTGATTAGTTTATAATAATTATAATTTAATTTATGTTATTTCACTAAATTAAATTGTTCGTAATGTCTTTAGATTGTGAGAAATTAATGTTGCCCATGATATTTCTAGAAAAAAGGAATTTGAATTATAAAATATGGAAAATATGATACGTTTTAGGTGAAAAAGGTAATCGTTTAATTATAAGTACTTATAAAATTATAATTTAGAATGTCGTGATTTAACTGAAAAAAGTGAGGTGTTAGTTAGAGAAAATTAAAAAAGAAACATGTTTTAGATGGAAAAGGTAATTAATTAGTTTATAGTAATTATAATTTAATTTATGTTATTTCACTAAATTAAATTGTTTGTAGTGTTTTTAGATATTGAGAAATTAATGTTGCCCATGATATTTCTAGAAAAAAGGAATTTGAATTATAAAATACGGAAAAGATGATATGTTTTAGTTGAAAAGGGCAATTGATAATTATTAGTATTATAATATTATTATTTATTAAATAGAACCCCGTGATATATTTGTAAAAAAAAATATTTTAGTTAAAGAGATATTTTAGTTATAGAATAGAGAAAAGGTAACATGTTTTGGTTAAAAAAGGTAATTGATTGGTTAATAGTAATTATAATATAATTATGTTATTTTCAAAATTGCTTGTTGTGTTTATAAGAAAGGAGAAATTTTAGTTAGATAAAATAATAAAGATATTGTGCTTTACCTGAACAGGGAAATTAATTAGTTAGTGACAAATAGAAAAGGTAATATGTTTAATATGAAAAAGGAAATTATGTATTTAGTTAATAGTTAAGTAAGGGTAATTAGGTAAATTCAATATAAAATATGGAAAATATGATACGTTTTAGGTGAAAAAGGTATTCAAAAAGGTAATTGTTTAATTATAAGTACTTATAAAATTATAATTTAGAATGTCGTGATTTAACTGAAAAAAGTGAGGTGTTAGTTAGAGAAAATTAAAAAAGAAACATGTTTTAGGTGGAAAAGGTAATTAATTAGTTTATAGTAATTATAATTTAATTTATGTTATTTCACTAAATTAAATTGTTTGTAGTGTTTTTAGATATTGAGAAATTAATGTTGCCCATGATATTTCTAGAAAAAAGGAATTTGAATTATAAAATACGGAAAAGATGATATGTTTTAGTTGAAAAGGGTAATTGATAATTATTAGTATTATATTATTATTATTTATTAAATAGAACCCCGTGATATATTTGTAAAAAAAAAAATATTTTAGTTATAGAATAGAGAAAAGGTAACATGTTTTGGCTAAAAAAGGTAATTGATTGGTTAATAGTAATTATAATATAATTATGTTATTTTCAAAATTGCTTGTAGTGTTTATAAGAAAGGAGAAATTTTAGTTAGATAAAATAATAAAGATATTGTGCTTTACCTGAAAAGGGAAATTAATTAATTAGTGACAAATAGAAAAGGTAATATGTTTAATATGAAAAAGGAAATTATGTATTTAGTTAATAGTTAAGTAAGGGTAATTAGGTAAATTCAATAGGTACCAACCAACCAACCAACCAACCAAACTTTTAATGTTTCGGCTTTAATATAATAGATAGATAGATTGTTCGGATCAAATTCATGTTACAAAATATGGCCATTGTTCCATGGAGAACCATCTTACGTGGAGAACCGTGGAGAACCACTTAAAATGCATTAAAATTGCTCTATATATAAGAGCCCCGCAGGGGCATCTTCACAAAAAAGTCTTATAATTCTATCTTCTATCTATTTATAAAAAAAAATTAACAAAAATTTTTGTTTTTAAAAATTTTCATAAAATGAAGACGTGGCAACATTTTTTAAAATTTTTTTAAATTTTTTTTAAAATTTTTTTTTTTGATGAATGGATAGAGGGTAGAATTATAAGACTTTTATGTGAAGGGGTCCCGCCAGGAGCCTTATATTAAGGGCAATTTTAATGCATTTTAAGTGGTTCTCCACGGTTCTACACGTAAGATGGTTCTCCATGGAGTGGGACTCTACAAAATATATTAGGACTGACGGGAATGTAAAGCTGAAATAATTATTCCTTCGTAATCTCTATAAAAAAGTCCTTTTCAAAAATTCGTTTTTTTAAACTAATGAATTAAATTATTTTAAGAACAACCCCAAATCTAGCCTAGCATAGACCACCCCTAACCAAATAAAGAATGCTCCCATTAATCATCTCTCTACATATCCATTACATATTTTTTGTTAGTTAACCCTTCTAATTTAAATAAAATAATAATTTTATTAGACATATTCATAAATACATATTTTTAAATATTTAAATATCCATAAATACATATTTTTTAAATAAAAAATTACTATTTTAATTTGAAATAATATAATTTTTTTATTTTAAATTATATTTCATAACTACTCATTCGTTAATCAACCACTTTTTAATATAAAGTCAATCACAATCATATTATCATATATTATAAATGGATTTTCATAATATATATTGTATAATTATAACTGATTTTAAGTATAATATAACTCAATTGTTTCAAAAAAAAAAAGTATAATATAACTCAACTAGAAATATAAGACATTGAATTTGAAATCAAATTTTAAATAATTTGGATAATTTTCATACCTTCAAATACTAGCTTTTTTTATAAAAACTAAAAATTTATTTATTCATAATTTGTTACTAAAATTAATTAATAATGCATATAAGCCAACGCTGCATATATTTTAATGATTTAAATTATTAAATATATGCTAGAAGAGTATTATTATTGGTTGGTGAATAAATTACAAATCAAAAAATAAAATTTTTTTTAGAGACAAAAAGAATTCACTTCAAAATTTTCAAGCAATCATATACAAATTTTTTGTTATTTGTCATACTTATTCTAATTTACTAATTACGGTTAAATTAAATTTAAATATAATAATATCTTCATTTAATAAATTAGTATATCACATTATTTTTAATTTAAAAAAATTACTGCTAACCGTAAATAATATTTTTCATAAATCCACATAACAGTGAATTACAGATGTTTATATATCTTTTAGTTATGAATTTTTTTTAACATCCTTTATTATAATACATGAACCCACCACGTATTAATATACACGAAAAAAACATGAACCAGTGCAAGATCCATTTCAGATATAGATTAATAGGCAATTTTTCTTTTGCCTTTTTATTCCCGTACTAGGTTACCATTTCCAAAACAATTATCATCAATGGCAGGTAAACAGATATTCCATCAATTGCAGGTAAAAAGGTATTCCAGGGACATAGCTTTCCATATTGATCTTCAAAAATGGCACTCAGTTATATTTTCATTGTGAGGAAGTAGGATCAAGAGTAATTGCACATCTGCCACTTGAGCAGATTATGTTATTATGTTACACAAGCAAACTGCAAACACTAAGCAAGGTAACCTCAGTTACAACAATTACCCTTATAAGCCTCCCATCCTTGGAGTAATTGCACATCTGCCACTTGAGCAGATTATGTTATTATGTTATACAAGCAAACTGGAAACACTGAGCAAGTGAGCAAGGTAACCTCAGTTACAACAATTACCCTTATAAGCCTCCCATCCTTGGAGTCGATACTCCCTAGCTGCCTCTGCAGGGTTGGATGCCTTTATGATTCCACGGCCCACTATAATTATGTCACTACCTCGATCAGCAATCACCTAAAACATCACAAAATGTACCCTTATCTCATTAGAATTGGTACTCTGACTCTCAATTTTAGTCCGTAAGAAATGTACCAGCAACTTGATAGTATAAGACAGAATTTACCAGCCACTTGACAGTATAAGACAGAATTATAACATCGAGAATTTACTGAATCACAGCAATGCTGTTCCCATCCATCCTAATCATATATATTCACCATGACACCGTTTAAAACCTCATTTAATTTAACCTTTTTCCCTTTCTTTCTCTCTAATGGTTAATAGATCACAAGCATCTATTGAATGAAGTTGAGAATTGTGGATATACTAGGGCAGATATTAGTAAATAAATTTTCATGAAAACTATTTCAAACTTGAGACAACTAGGCTTAATTTCAACTTACAAGGTGCACGAGAGGTGTGCGCCCCATACACCCTGATCTATGAGGGTGTGCCCCTACGACCCACGGGTATTTTAACCTTGTGACATCAGTTCAGCACAAGAATTTCAACATACACCGCCATTAAAGTTTAGCATTATTAAGTAAAGAATATGTTAATATCCTCCCTCCCCCAAATAAGCTGCAGAAGGAACTTACAGATTTAGGTGTGTTATACTGCTGGCCCAGGGAATCGCCACCTTTTACCAACTGAACTCCAGGTGTTGCATGAATGAATGCTGGATTTAATTGTCCTGGCCATGATGCTGGATTGACAGAGATGAACCCGATAACAAAATCTGAATGCTCTTCAGCAATTTTAACAGCTGCAGCTGTATAATCTCCAGTTGCAAGATTACCAGCAGAACTCATTTCAGCAAGCAGCAGTAGCCCCCTACCACGAGGCAAACCCTACATCATAAGTATTTCACAGTTAAGATGATAAATTTTAAAGACTTGCATATTGCTTACATGGTCAAAACTGAAGCAAATTGAAACCTTTAATTTCAAGCCATCCACAATTCCAGGACCAGGGATAATATGACAATTGACAATATCAGCCCAATCCAGTATACGAAAGATACCTCTGCAAAATAAAAGATGGTTAGGCAACGTCAGGTAATTAGAGCAGGCACAAAATAGAATCCATCCATACCAACTGTAAAAGCAATCCTTACCCTTCGTACTGCATTGTCACCGTATTACCAATATCAGCAAACTTACGATCCTCGAATATCAGGAAATTATGCTTTTCTGCAATCTACAGCAAATTGAGGTAAATCATTAGTAAGTCTTTGGTAGCGAGTTAGACTAGCGTCCAATACCATGATCTGCAATAAATCTACCCTACTTGGTAAATCAATCTGATGCCAGGTTATTAAAAATTAGCTTATAACTCAGGTACTCCTCCATTTGGGGATTATGGTGATACACACTAGGCTAAGTCACAAGGTGTGACAGAACCAAACTGAAAGTAAATTCTCATCTATTGCAAACGAATATATTGTCAGACCCACACAAAAAATGTGTTGAAACTACTAATTTAACAAGGTACTGTCACCATAACACCATTTACCAAAAGAAGGTAAAGGCAACAGTGTACTGTGGAACTTAAGATGCAAATGTTGATTTGGAGACAGAGATATACCGAGCGAAGCTTAGATCCAAAATCCGGTGTAAAATCAGGAAGGATATCTACATGTGTTTTCAATAAACAAATTTCTGGTCCAACCTGCACGAACATTCAACAGTAAATTGTTAGCAACTACTTACTTTAGGGTTAGCAATTAGCATAATAGAAACAAGGTTCAATTGTTAATACACACCTTAATTCTAAAATAAAAATAACAAAATAAAACAATATTTAATGCATAAATGGCAACGGATTCGCTTCCAGCAGACAATGATATGAACAGGTTTCTCTTGCATATTTATATAATTGTAGGGCATTGATTCCTGTGAGTCTGTGACTGTTTGAGACTTTGAACTTACTCCAATCACACCTATGTGGCAACATTGACATTACATACTGAAATCACTAAGACAAAATTATATATACAGTCCTGCTCTTTCTATGATAAGATTCACTCAAAAAGTTTTCATTCTTCGCCCAATTCTCACACTGCATTTTTAATTAAATTTCTTGACTAGCATATACAAATCAGCTCATCACGCATACACTGATATACAAGTATACAATAATCATAAGGAAGTCAGCAATCAGCATTAGAAACATCAAAAGTAAATAATACATTAATTTCCAACCAAAAAATCAAAACTAGAAAAAAAAAAACATAAACATCACCTTATCAGCAATATCAAGCAGTTCAGCAGCAGTAGCAACATCAGCAGCCAAACACAAATTACTCTCCTTCTCCATCATAACCCCAAACAACCTCTTACCCATTTCATTCTTCATCATCTTAACTCTCTCCCCATACCCCAACCTCCCCTTCTTCTCCACCACCTTAACTCCCGCCGGCACCGCAACCTTCCTATTCTCCTCCAAAAACTTCAAAACCATCCCCTCCATCTCCTCCGAAACCCTCCCTCTAACTTTCAAAATCCTAACCATCTCAGTCAATTTCACCATCGCATGTAACTCAATCCCATTCTCCTTCAAATTCTCCCTCCCACCTTGCTCCCTATCAATCATCACCACCACATCCTTCACCTTCAACCCTGCCGCTCTCAACGGCGCCGCTGTCTCCAACACTGAGGCCCCACTCGTAACCTAAACACACCAAACCACAAACATTACACACACATACATTATTACCAAACTACATAAACCTTTAAGCATACAAGCATATTTTCAAATAAAAACCATTTCTCCAGACAACAGACACCTTCTCTATCATGTCACACACACACTACTACCAAACCACATAAACCTTGAATCATACAAGCAAGCAAACGTTAAAACGAGCACTGGTTCTCCGCAAAACCAACACCTTCTCTATCGGATTATGACTAATATTGTGTTCCGTAAAATTAGTTACTAACATTTTCATCATCATACATTAGTTCAGCGTAAAACCAAGTAATCAACACCTTTTCTATGGCATTATTACAAATATGGTATTCCGTAAAATTGGTTAATAACTTTGATCATAACTTCCCTATCGCATTATAACTAATATCGTGTCCCATAAAATTAGTTACCGAGTACCATTCTAAATTGCAACAAAAATGATAAGTATCGCTCACATAACAAGAAATGCGCATTCAAAATAAAATTAAAAATACCAAATCTTCGACAATCAAACAAGTCTGATCAGCCTTAAAAACGCCTTCAATCGCCTTGGCAGTGCCATAATCCTTAACTTCTTTACGCCGCATAAGCATGGGAATATTAGAAGAGGTCGAAATACACGTGGCAATTGGGAGAGCAGTGTATGGGACGCCACAAACGACGTCGTAGGGGGAAACGGATTGTGAAATTAGGGTTTGGGAGATTTGGGAAAGGAGAGTAGGGTAAGAAACGATCAAACGGAGGTCGATGTAGATGGGAGAGGAGATGCCGGATTTGAGCTTGAAGTTTCCGAATTTGACGGCGGAAATGTCGTGGAGTTGGAGGATTAGAGACTCCATTGATGGGGGTGTTTGTGGTGAAGATGATGACATTATAGTGAGTGTGAGTGTAGTTGCAGAGTGTGTGCGGCGGCTTGGGAGTGCAGTGATAAGTAGTTGCGTTGCTCTTAGGTTATTCTATATTAAAGGTATTGCCTACGAGTGAGCCGGGACTCGGGGGTATTTGGTAACATGAGTCGTGTCAAATTGTATCAAAATGTGTCGAGTTTCAATTCTTATATTTTTAAACAATTTTTTGATCAAATTTAAAGCAAATTTCACTAATAATTTAAAAGAGGTTCAATCGAAATAAATTTTCAATTGATCATGAAATCAAGTTGAAAAACAAATTAATAAACTAAATAATTAACCGTCTTATTTTCGAATCCCTTAACAAACTGAATACGAATATTCTGAAAATTAAAAATGACTTCAATGATATATCTCCCAAGTAATTCAGCTTATATCTCCACTAAAAATAGTAGCTTCATAATTAACCCCAACTGTAATTCCGTGAAAAGTGCGATGTTCAGAGGACTCATTTGCAGAAATTAAGTTAAAAGACCTCATGTTATGGACAAACTTTTTTTATTTTTTATGAGAGTTGAGCACATGCAATTTTCATCATCGTCCTAAGCGCACCCTAGCTATCTACATGTCGGACACCAGCTATAAACATGCCGAAAGTGTTGTCGATACGAGATATCCAGATCTCCCAATACATCATATAATTCATTTTAATTCGTTTCGGTAAAGGAATAAATGCGAGTCAGATTTATTGTGGAATAAAAACTATGTTATCGAATTGCGACTAGGGTGTATGTATTTAATGTTAGGTTTCGTGAGTTTCGTGCTTTAATGGTTGCTCTCATGTTCGTGGCTGAATCTGCCTTCACAAGATGCCTACGTACCTTGATGAATATCAAGAATCAAGCCAAAAACATAGTTCTAAGAATGAGGGGTCAGACCCTTATATAGGCTGAGAAGCCTTAGAATTAGAGTAGGGTTCGGAGACTTGGTGAGCAAGTCACCGCCTTGAGGAAGGTTCTAGACTCCTGCCTTATAGGAGTCTGTTTCCATGTTGAGTTTGGGGCCTTGGAGGCTACTCCTTGTAGGAGTAATTTCCTTGTTTGACTCTTATTGCTGAGCTGTTTATCACCCTCAATATTAATTACGAATTTAATATTGAATTAGGGTTTTGGGCCCCGCTACCAATTCCCTTTACTTATTACTCAATTTCCAATGTTGAGTAGCAACAACCACATCATAATCTCCCAACATAACCACATTCAGTGTTAGTTGAAATCTCAAAAGACATGCGTACTATTGTCCTTCGCGGTATCTGCTGGTTTGTTGCTGAGCTAGTCCCCATCAACGAGAAATGTCACTGCATCCTGATCCTTGTACATGAGCCCCACAGCAATTTGAGGACAATAAACTAAATAGTTGAACTCATTCTTAAGTTGAGTACAAGCTACAACATAAACAAACCAATATTCTACATAGACAATTCACTAGCAAATATGTAAAGAACAAATCAAGATGAACCCACAATTTGACCAACTTACTCGAATAAGAAGACATGGTTCTGTTCTAGTAAAGATCCAACACTAGAAGCCAACACTTGCAACAGCAACGTCGTCAAATACCAACACTTGCAAAGTAATACAACCATCCATCAAAGTAAAACAACCAGATTTTCAATTCCTAATACCTTCAACAAAACAATTCTTCACATCCCTAACTAAATCAAACCCAAAAATCGAATCGTACTCAATTTTCAATGCACATTTAGGATCTGTGACTTTGTTGGTAATTTTAAATTTATTTTTAGGATAGGAAAACAGCCCCCCAAAAACAATCAACAAGTCTTGTGCGATACAAGGAACAAAGACTCTAGGCAAAAGCTTCTGAATTAACTCATAATACACTTGTTTGCCCAGTTTGAACAAGTAATCCTTGAACAAGTAATCCAACCGATACAATAATTTCATAAGACAAATATAAAATGTAAAATGTAAAGTGTTAGATCGAATACACAATATATATAATCAAGTACTGTATGAGTAAATAACAAGAACACACGTTTTAGTACTTAAAACTGTTTGGAATAAATAATTCCTCTCTCGGTGATGTAAAAATATCACAGAGAGCTGCTTAGGTTACAATGAATGATATTCGTTCATGATGGATACCCTTCTAGGGTTAACCTAACTGTATTTATAAGATATACAGCTACGTACAATCATTAATTGATTCTCCTAAAATTAAGCTATACAATTAATATCAATTACGATTGCTACACGTCTTCTAAGTCAACTCAATCTCTTTGACAGCTATCCAATCTTCAAAGATATTGCTTCCATATTAATCTTGAATTAATCTTCAAACTCTGTTGACTTGTAGACGCTTCCAGTAGACAGACTTTAGCAAACTCTGTTGCTCTCCTAACCAGCAGTGTTTGCGCTTCCATGTGTTCAGCTAGCAGTGTTTACGCTTTCCTCTGTCAGCGTTTGCGCTTCCAGCTATCAGCGTATACTCAAACTCTGCTATGACTGCTTTCAATAACAAGTTAAACTCTTTTTACCTGTAACACTTAAACACTGATATTAAATCACATCAATTATATCTAACAATCTCCCCCAACTTGTTCATTAGAAAAATGTACAAGTTCACATTAATTGATGATGTCAAAACAATCAAATAAAAACACAGTGTTTAACATATAATCAGAGTTTAATCTTGACTTAGCAAAATCTACAGAAAATTCAAATTACTTACAAATTCTGTCTACCTAACCTCCTCAAGATCTGGAGTTGTTCTGAGATAGTCAATCAACAATCTTCTCTCAGCATTTTCAAGTTCAATCTGCATAGCTTCCTTGATCTCTCTTAAATCTGGATCATTCTCATCAGTTTGAAAGATAGCAGCTCTGAGATCGTAGATTTTGTTTCTTCTCATGTCATTTCCCAACCTGATATATTTCAATTCCTCAGACTTCACATTAAAATCCAGAACAGTAATTCCAAGATCAGTCTTCAGCTTTGTAGTCCCCTTCTCCATTTCTACCAGATTGCCATTCCAATCTCTGTACTTAGGAACATACTTGCTGTTGTATTTCATTCCTCTTCTTGCAAGATTTTGAATCATCTTCTGTCTGAGCACATTTGCAACTGACTGAGTTCTTCGATTTCTTACTCTGAAAAGATACAGAACATATTCTAGTTCTTCCCAGTATTTTAAATCAATATCATTCTCACCAATCTTAAACACTGTTCCATCATTCATGAAATATAGCAGAAAATCCTTCTCTAAACTCTTCTGATAGACAAGCTGTACTTACTCCAGTCAGTCTAAACTCTCTTGAGTGACACCACGACCTGGAACAACCAGTGAAGAAGGATCTCTGGGACCAACATGTTGTCTTTTGTCCCTGTGTGAGCCTATACCTCCTTTGTTGTATCCGATTTTACCAGATAAGGTTCTACCATCAGTGAAATCCATTGGAGCTGTAGATGCTAGATTTGGATCATGAAGAACTCCTTTTCCAAACTTTAATTTCAACTGAGAAGACAATAGTGGTGTGGTCACAACTTGTGTAGCAACAGAGGTTGTGTCTTCATTCTTCTGTACAACATGTGTATCAACAGAGGTTGTAACTATCATTTTACTTTTGCTCTCTTCACCCATTACCCCTTTTAACTTCAGCTTGGCATAAAGAGAAGACTTTCTTACCAACTTTCCTTCTTCTTCTTCTTCTTCTTCTTCTTGAATACCAGATAATTTCTCTTTAATTTCAATCCCTTTCATTGCAGGCTTTGAAGCTCTGACAGTTTTCTTCCCTTTCTTGGACTTTAGTGCTTTTAAATGCTCTTTCTGCAACAGCTTTTCTTCAGCTTGTATGTCCTCAAGTGTAGCCTCAGCATTTTCTTCATGAAAGAGTTTAGCAGCCAATTCTTCATCTGTTTGTGGATTGTCAGTGAATGACATATCCTTTGGCTTTGAAGTAGAGGTACTCTGAATATTTGTATCTGTCACCAAATTTGGCTTTGACCTTGTAGACCTTCCATGTCCATGTCTAGGATTTGCACTTCCATGTCCATGTCTAGGATTTGCACTTCTTAATCCCTTATCAACATTGGCACCTTCTTCATCCAGATGATCTTTCTTTAACAGAGTTTGAGTTTGCTTACACTTAGTTTTAGCAATTCTCTCCCCCTTTTTGACATCATCACCATCTGGAATCAGAATTGAGGTGATTAACTCAAGAGAGTTTGCAATAGAATCAACCTTCTCAGTCAGTAAAAGCTGATTCTTTTCAACTTTGCTCAGTCTGTCATTAAGATTTTCTTGAGCTTTGGAGAATTGTTGAAAAAGCTTAGAATTAGCTCGTTGAGATTTCTCCTCATGAGTAGCAACCTCTGTTCGAAGATCAACAATGGCTTTTTGATTATCATCAAATCTGTGATTCAAGGACTTGATCTGAATCACTGTTCCTTGCAAACAAGTGAAAATATCTGGATTTGTAATCTTTGAAGAATTTGCCTTGAGAAACATAGCTGCCCTGCCAGGAGGAAAAATACACTCTGACTTGTACCAATCTGCAGTTTGTTGGGTCAAATAATTATCATCAATCTCATTAACAGAAGGTCTAGCAAAGTCTGGTTTTTCTCCTGTTTTCTGACCATCAGTTTGAAATTGTGCTTTTTCAGCTCCTGTACTCTTGTCTTCAACTGAATCACTCACTGACACATCAGTAGGTGCAACTGAAGCAATGTCTTCATCTTGAGCAGCAACAGGTTCTTGAGCAACCTGTTTTCCTTTAGCATCTTGAATATGCTCTGAAGAAATAACTTTCTCTGGTTGATCAATCTCCTCACCATGATCAGAAACATGATGTGCATCAGAGTTTAATTCTGTATGTGATGCAACCTCAGTGTCTTCAAGAACAACAGTAGGCCCATCTGCAACACCAGTATCAACAGAGTGTGTAACCTCCATGGGTATTGGAGTAGATGCTTCATTATCAAAAGAAAATGGAGTTTCATCAAACTCTTCCATTGTTGGCAATGCATCTCTAACATCTTCATTAGTTTGAACCTTAGCAAGTTCTGGTTCAGCAATCTTGACACTTGATTTTGCTATAGTAGGTTCTATGATAACCTCTTTCTCACCAGTAGGAATATCATGAGAAATTTTCTCTTGAGCCTCAACAACATGCTCATCATCAGAATCAGTAAGAATCAGCCTTCTCCTCTTTGCTTGAGGCACTTCAATCATTTCTTCTTCTACACTAGAACTTTCCACAACTGGTGGTGATGAAGGTCTATTTGCCCTTTTAATGAATCTTCTGGAATAAACAGCTCTAGGAGATGTCTGTTTAGCCTTGGAATGTTTTGTGTTGAGGGCAGTATGTTTCTTCCTTTTTGGTTTAGATGTTGGTTGAGGTTGGGTAGTAGTGACAGGATTTGTTGGCTCAGGGTTGATTGGTTCAGGTTGTGTTTGTGGTGATGTAGGAGGAACAGTGTTTGTTGTTGGCTCAGGTGATTGTATAGGATTAGAGGGTATGGTTTCAGTATGGTCAGTTGCTAAAGGTTCAGGCATATTTTGTGTTTCTGGTTGTTGTGTTTGGTGTGGGTCATGTTGTGGTGATTGGGGATCTTGTGGTTGGTTGAGGAAGTTCTGCAAGGCAAGTGGCAAGACAAAAGCAGGTATGTCTTTACCAACATCTTTATTAGTCATATCAGAGAATATTCTCTTATTGACTCTAAAGGGTTGAATCACATCAGCTGCATCAACTTCTAACCCAGGTACACAGGCATTGAACAAAAGTTGACAAAATCTAGCAAAATAAACTGTAGTGGACTCTGACAACTTATCACCTAAGTTCATTAACACATAACGACCATAATCAAAATTACTGCCATAGAGTAGAGAATACCCAATTTGCAGACTATCCATTGGAATGGCATCCCAGTTGGTGACTTTCTTCTGGAATGTCCTGGTGATACAGTCAAAGAAAAAGTTCCATTCTTTTCTAAGATTCGGCCTCCTCACACTGCCCAGCTTTGTAAGAGATTCCATATACCCAATCTCTGTTAACATTTCTCTCAGATTTTGCTCAGAGACAACAGCATACGAAGTATGTGTGTCAAAATCCATGGTCTCGCGAACAGTTTGTGGAGTAATCACAAACTCTTGTTCTTCATGAGTGAAGATGATAGACGGGGTTCCATTTTCTCCTCCTTCTATATACCTTGAGTTTTGCCATAAAGTGACAACCTGAGATGCAGATAGAGTAGCAGGTTCAATCAACGCTTGCCCAATCTCAGAGTCGCGAAGAAAGTTTTGCATTAGGTGAAACGCTTCAGGAGCACGGTCGTTCTCAAGTAGAGCAACATGTTTAGTCAAAACCAGAGACCATCCCTAGTTCATTGACCAGCCTTGTAAATACTGCTTCACTCAAAGGCTTGGTGAAGACATCTGCAAGTTGTTGATCTGTAGGTACAAAGTGAAGCTCAATATTGCCTTCCTCTACATGCTCTCTGATAAAGTGATACCTTATGCTGATGTGCTTGGTCATTGAGTGTTGTACTGGATTACCTGTCATTGCAATAGCACTCTGGTTATCACAGAATATAGGTATCTTGCTATACCTCAATCCATAATCCAGCAATTGATTCTTCATCCATAGAATCTGTGCACAGCAGCTACCAGTAGCAATATACTCTGCTTTAGCTGTAGATGTTGATATAGATTTCTGTTTCTTGCTGTACCAAGACACAAGTCTGTCACCAAGAAATTGACAACTTCCACTTGTGCTTTTTCTGTCAATCTTACAACCTGCAAAGTCTGCATCAGAGTAACCAAGTAGTTTGAAATCTGATTCTCTTGGGTACCACAGCCCTAAAGTTACAGTGCCCTTGAGATACTTGAAAATCCTCTTCACAGCTGTTAAATGTGGTTCCCTTGGATCTGCCTGAAACCTTGCACACAGACATGTTGCATACATGATATCAGGTCTACTTGCTGTTAGATAGAGAAGAGAGCCAATCATTCCTCTGTAACTTGTCATATCTACTGATGAACCTGTATCTTTATCCAATTTTGTTGCAGTTGCCATGGGAGTTGTTGCAGATGAACAGTCAAGCATGCCAAATTTCTTGTGAAGATTTCTGGTATATTTTGCTTGATTGATAAAGATTCCATCATCTGTTTGCTTCACCTGTAAGCCTAGAAAGTAACTTAGCTCTCCCATCATACTCATTTGATATCTGGACTGCATGAGCTTGGCAAACTTCTTACAGAGTTTATCATTAGTAGATCCAAAAATAATATCATCAACATATATCTGAACTAAAAGCAAGTCACATCCAGATTTGAAATAAAACAGAGTTTTATCAATTGTACCTCTGTTGAATCCACTTTCTAAAAGAAACTGAGCCAGAGTTTCATACCATGCTCTTGGTGCTTGCTTAAGTCCATAAAGAGCCTTGTCTAGCCTGTAGACATGGTCAGGATATTTTGGATCTACAAAACCAGGTGGTTGTTCAACAAACACTTCTTCTTCAAGTTTTCCATTCAGAAAAGCACTTTTCACATCCATTTGAAATACCTTGAATTTCTTGTGAGAAGCATAAGCAAGAAACATCCTAATTGCCTCCAATCTGGCAACTGGTGCAAAAGTCTCATTATAATCTATCCCCTCTTGCTGTGAATAGCCTTTTGCCATAAGTCTTTCTTTGTTTCTTGTAACAACCCCTTCACTATCAGTCTTGTTTCTAAAAACCCACTTAGTACCAACAATAGACCTTTTCTTTGGCCTTGGTACTAGTGTCCACACTTCATTTCTTTCAAATTCATTTAGCTCTTCTTGCATTGCTGTTATCCAGTCAGCATCTTTAGGAGCTTCTTCCACCTTCTTTGGCTCAGTTTGTGACAAGAATGCATGAAATAGACATTCATTTGTTGTTGCACTTCCTGTCCTTACTCTAGCATCTGGATCACCAATAATCAAATCAGGTGTGTGTGATTTAGTCCATTTTCTTGCAGAAGGCAGATTGCTTCTGTCATCATGGAATCCTCCCCCTTGATCCATGCTCTCCTGATTTTCTTGGTGCCTTTCTTCATTCTCTGATGCTCCCCCTGAATGTGATTGCTTAGATTTTGAACTATCAGATTTTGGACTAACAGAGTTTGAGTCATCAGAGTTTGATTCAGAATTATTAGTTGACTCATTATCAGTGTTTGAGTCTTCATTCTGATGTGATTCTTCGTGCTCCCCCTCAACTGGTTCTTCCCTTGTTTCTGATTGGAAAGTCTCTTCAGTATTTACCAGTAGAGGTTCAGAGTTTAGCTGAACAGAGTTTGTCAGATCAGCCTCATCAGAGTTTAGTTCATCAGATATTAAATCTTCATTTTCGAAGTGCAGTTGATCATGTTCATTTACATCTTCAAGTCCAGTCATTTTCTTGTCATCAAAAGACACATGAATAGACTCCATGATCACTCTAGTTCTGAGATTATAAACTCTGAATGATTTAGTTGACAATGGATAGCCAACAAAAATTCCTTCATCTGCCTTCAAATCAAATTTGGTCAACTGTTCAGGATGAGTTTTCAGCACAAAGCATTTGCACCCAAAAATATGAAAATATTTCAGGTTTGGCTTCTTTTCTCTCACCATTTCATATGGTGTTTTTCCATGCTTGTTGATCAGAGTAGCATTCTGTGTAAAACAAGCAGTTTGAACAGCTTCTACCCAGAAATAGGTTGGTAATTTTGCTTCATCAAGCATAGTTCTGGCAGCTTCTATCAAAGTTCTGTTCTTCCTTTCAACTACACCATTTTGTTGTGGAGTGCCAGGTGCAGAAAACTCTTGTTTAATTCCTTTGTTCTTGCAAAATTCTTCCATTGTTGAATTCCTGAATTCAGTTCCATTGTCACTTCTGATAATCTTCACTTGATTCTTTGACCCTTTGTCCAGTTGCATTATATGTTCTGCCAGTGTTAATGCAGTTTCATCCTTTTTTGCTAGAAAATACACTCATGTGTATCTGGTGTATTCATCAACAATGACTAGAGCATATTTCTTCTTTCCAAGAGACATAACATTCACTGGTCCAAAAAGATCAACATGTAGAAGATGATAAGGATCAACAATTGAAGACTCAGATTTGCTTTTAAAAGAGGCTTTTCTCTGTTTGGCCTTTTGACAAGAATCACACAGGTCTTCTGCATTCAACAAAGACTTTGGTAGTCCTCTTACAAGATCATTCTTTATTAGCTCATTGATGTTGTTCAGGTTCAAATGAGAGAGTTTCTTGTGCCACTTCCAACTCTCTTCACTGGACATTCTTGTTGACAGACACACTGCTTTGCCATCAGTGTTTGTTGACAATTTTATTTCATAGATGTTATTGTGTCTGTTTCCAACTAGAGCAACTTTCCCTGTAGATTTACTGATGACTTGACAATATTCAGGCTGAAAATCTACATGATATCCTCTGTCACAGATTTGACTCACAGAAAGCAGATCATGCTTGAGTCCTGGAACCAGAGCTACATTAGTGATGATGACACTTCCAAGATTAATATTGCCATATCCCAGAGTATGTCCTATGTTGCTGTAAGAACCCTAATTTTTGGTAATATTTTATTTTATTTAATATCTTGTGACAATGTCAATATGGAACCTTTCTGGTCATCCCTGTGATTAATAGAATTGATTGTCTGAGAAACTGTGTTGTTGTATTCATTATGTGAGATAAAAAGGGAGATTGTGAAGGCAAGAGCCTTATTGTTAGTGAGATTTATAAAAGTTGGAATTTGAGAATGGTTAGAATATTAAAGGATTTATTAAGAATTATGACGAGGAATTTTGGACATTCGAGGAATTTACACAATAAGTACTTAAGGAGTTATAGGGGAAATCTCTACGCGACGAAATATTATTACGAGAGAATAATTAAGATACGATACGAATTAAAGATTAGATAATAAGCATTGGTGGGAGAATAATAATACAAGGAGTAGCATTGCATGCAAGCCCATGCAACCAAGTAGTTAGAAAACCTAGCAAGCTAGTTGGCCATTGGAAGATGAATAGTGTTTAGTTGCATTACTTTTTCAAAAGTGGAGACAAGAGTACATGAGAGCCATACCTATAGCCATACCTAGTGTACCATGCTTGTACATACAACTTATATGTATCACCCAATCAAACACACAACCACACAAACACAAAAAGAAAATCAAACTCTCCCCCCCCCCTTGATATTGCTCTCGGCCAAGCTTAAAAAGTGAGGAAGAAAAATTCTTTCTCCCACTTCTCATCACTCATAATTCATACCATAATTCCTAGGTCATCTACATCATCTAATCAAGGTATGCTAGCAATTTCACTTCATTTCATCCATCCAATTCCAAGATATAAATTGTTAAAGTTTGGATGAATAGTAACCAAATTTGTTTTTCCTTTAGATCTTGCATTATAAGTGTTGTAGGAGACCATCTAAGGTGTTGTTGAGTTGTGAGAAGCTTACCCAAGGCCACTAGGAGCTCAAGAAGGTATAAAATCACAAACCCTCTTGGTTATGTAATATTTATAATGATTGGTAGTAGATCCATGTGTTTAAGAGCTAATCTTGGTTGTATATGTGATGGATAACATGGATCTTAGGTTTTGATGTTGAGATGGTGAATTTTATGACTATGGTGAACATATATATCTCCATGAGTGTTATGAGTCATGATCTAAGTGTTTTAAGTGGTGTTTATGTTATGGAAGCATGATAAATGGTTGATCTAAGTGATTTGAGCTTGCTGATTTTATCCAGGAACTTTGACCTGTGTTGTGGCACGATTTTGAACACCCAAATGATGTCCCCTGATGTCCTACCTTATATTGATGGAAAGATAATTGAATGTAGTTTCTGGATATGTAAGATTCATAGCTAGGTGATGTGTGGATTTTTAGTTATGGCCAGAGGAGTGAATTTTGTTTCTGGACTATGGACTGCATAAAGTGACCCCCTTGTGAACCTTGTTTAAACACCTTAAAAATTATTTGGGATCATGGAAAAATTAGAGAAGCTATGAAATACAGTGGGGAAGGCTACCCAAAAAGAATTGGATTAAAATATGAAATTTTGGATTTTATAAAAATGGTAGAGTAAAATTCGCGCAATGGAAAAAGGTCGATTAGTGGAACATTATTCTAGGGTTAATGGTTATGGTTCGAACGTGGTAACTAAATTAAGTCGAGTAAGTGACGAGCGTAAACGAGTGACGTCATGGACCTATAGTGGGGCTAGGGAGTCATAAGACGAAGTCGTTAAGTTAATTTCGTACCCCCTTAAAACCCCGTAATTAGAGAGAAATTGTTAAGGTACTAACGAACGATTATTGTTTATGTATAGATCGTTCGAATTCGCACGCTCGACCACCCCAACCAAACCAAGGCAAGTTTACTTTTCAAAACTTATCCATATACAAGGATTTTCACTGTTGTGTTTGTAGTTTTCAATTATATCAAATGCTATGTTTACCGAAGTATTAATGCACTTGAGATGTATAAGTACATATATGTTTGCACCCCTTGAACTTAGAATGAAATGTTTTCTTCGGACAACGACTCTAGCAATAGAGGTCGTAGCGATCCGTATATACTATTGACCGGGGAGCGGTATACTATTATATCGTAATTAAATTGCGAAAACCCGAAAGGTCATTCGGGAAGTATCATATACTCAAGTATTATATTCATATCTTCGTAAATACTCGAAACCCTATCTTGGATTAAAAGTTTATTTTATTAAATAATTATTTTATTAATTATTAATATTAAATCTTAAAATATCATTAATAATTATTGTTCACTATTTTAAAAACAAAGTTAATCCAAGATACCTTTTAATACTTTCAAACTCGAACTTTTTTTCGAACTCAAAACATTTTCGAAAACCCCCGGTCAGGTTCTGCTTCTTGTATGATTTCAAGAATTATCGGTCGACTGATGTCGAACCACAACTACTCTGTTTTCAATCAAAATCAAGTTTTTTTAAAAGAAAAAGAAAAAGGGACTCTGGCAGGTGTGGGAATCGTTGACGAACGATTCCCGGGATGTGTAAGCGGCCGTGAGCCAGGCGGTCCATCAATTATTATTCCGGCCCAGGTGTTGCCGAAGGATGATTACGGATGTAGTTTTCATCGAGGGTGATTACGGATGTAGTTTTCACCCAAGGGTAGTTACGGATGTAGTTTCTATCCTTCTACTAGTAGAGAAGACCCGCGGATTATTGGACTTGGATGTGGCGACTGATCATCGTCAATCCTTGTCAGGTTTTTATGTTTTCTTCCAGTCCCATCCTCCACTTTGGAAAAATACTCAAACACTGCTTCTTGGGCCTAAGTGCCAAGTTGCCGATAGTGTGGTTTTTGATGAGAAAATATTGACATCGTGCAGTATCTAGAACTGCAAGATTTTCTATAAAGATTGGCACGTGTTAGTGCACTCTTGCAATTGTTTCTAAGAATGAAATGTTTTTGTATGAGAAACCTTCTAAGCTAATGGAAGGAAAGAGGTTTGCAATGATGTATTCTCTGTACAGTATGTTAATCGTAGAGTGTTTTGCCGAAAATGATATACTCATATGTATATATTTTCAAACCTAAGATATATTGAAATGGGAACCTTATAAGGGGTTCATATGTTATCCTAAAACTCCTTAGTGAGTATAAATGTTTTATTCAAACTCGGGCACATATATTGTCCAATTATGTTTTGAAATCTGAGATATATACCCATATAGTTGGGAATGTTTTCGAAATAAACCACATTATTATTTTACAAAATAGTGAACTTGCTGAGCATTATGTAGCTCATTCTTGCTTTATAAAAACTTTTCAGAGAGGGAAGAATTTGGCCGATTAACTCCGCACCAGCAGAAGAGGAGTAGAAGAATTACCCGGAGATGATTTAGTCCCTGATAAATACTACAGAGTAGTCTGATAGGTTTTCAACTGTAATAGTAAGACTTGTCTTCAAGTGTAGTTGTATAAGTGGAATTGCGTAAGACTCTGGGTTGTACAGATGAATTGTAATATTTAGTGTTACTTTTGGTTATCGTTTCTGAGGCTCTAACTTGATTGTGTGTAAGATTGAGGTATGGATGGATGTATTGTTGAGTTGTAAAGTTAATACAGGTATGACATGATTGGATTATGATGTGACGACCTGAATCTTTGACCTCAGATTTGGGGGCGTCACAGTTGCCATCTCCATAGGAAACTTTTGGGCCAGCCTTCTCCTCATACTCTGATAGCAGGGCTTTATTTCCAGTCATGTGTCCTGAACATCCACTGTCCACGACTAGGGTACTTACCCTGGTGCCCTGCAATCACAAACAATCACTGATTGTTAGTTTTAAGGATCCAGACTTGCTTGGATCCTTTTGCTTTATTGAATCTGTTAGTTTTTGCAGCGGATTTGTCATTATCAGAGTTTAAACTAACATTCTCATTCTTAGTACTTGCAGAATTAACTTTAACCCATTTCAAATTAGGTTTCAGTTCATAATAATTATGATAAATAGCATGATAATTCTTGCAAGTATAAATTGAGTGCCAACTACTTCCACAATGTTTGCACAGAGTTTGTGGTCTTGGTTTGACATTATCCTTTTTCACTCCAGATTTGGAGGGTAAAGAATTAATGTCTTTCTTCTTCCTGCAAAAGCTAGCAAGATGATTAGTGCTACCACAATTATAACAAGTTTTTCTAGGTGCAAATGTAGCAAGCATTGGCTTAATTCCTGATGTTATGCCTACCTTTCCATTTCTGTTTTTCCTAGGCATTCTCTGTTTGTTGACAGATTTTATTTCTTTAAGCTTATGCTTGAGTTGTTTATCTGTCATTGAACTAATATTAACATGTTTGACACAGGTTTTTACTTGCTCACTCTCAACTGCTCCATGTTCAGTTTTAACAGTTCCATGAACAAATGTTCCAAATTTCTTAGAAGAAAGAGGTGGTCTAATCTTTATTGTATTCTGAAACCTAAGCACATCATCCTCAGAATAACCTAGACCTACTGTGTCTGATTGAAAAACCTCTTGAGTGTCTTTTCCAGAATGTGTCCAAGTTTTAATAATGTGCTTTGCATCCTCCAGTTCAGATTCTAGTTGCTTATACTTACCTAGCAACTCCTGTTCTACAAACACAGCATCATCTCTTTCTTTCTGAATTTTATTCATGTTTTCAAGTTGTTCCTCGACAAGTTTATTTCTTTCTTTGAGTTGAGAACACTCACTCTTGATTCTCTCATTTTCTAAAGTCTGATCCCTATAACTGATATGTAATGCTTTAAGATAAATTCTCAATTCAGTTATATTATCATTATTATAAGCATAGGTAGTTGGAGGTACCTTTAGTTCAGAATTTTCATTCTGAGTAGAGGCCATGAGTGCATAATTCACCTCCTCATCTGAATCCGAGGTATCTGCCCAGTCTCTGCCTTTGGTGTAGAGTGCCTTTTCAGTTTTACCCTTCTTGCACTCAGGAGCATAGTGACCCATCTCCTTACACTTGTAGCATTGAATCTCAGATTTATCTTTCTTTCCAGATTTGGAGTCCTTTCCTTCAGATTTGCTGAAATTCTTCCTGTCAGACTTTGAGTAATTCTTGGAGAATCTCTTTCCCTTCTTGAAGTTCTTGAATCCCATCTTCTTGAAGGTCTTTACCATCAATGCAGCCATTTGCATCATCTCTTCATCATCTTCAGAATCAGATGATTCATCTATGTTTGAGTCAACATCATTGTTTGATGACTCAGTTTCTGAATGAATGACCAAGGCTTTTCCTTTTGCCTTCTTCCCTGATGCTTCTTTCTTTGAAGATTTTTCTTCAACTTTCAGTGCAACAGACTTTGACTTCCTGCTTGATCTTCTGTTTCTCTGCTCCATTTCCAATTCATGAGTCTTGAGCAGTCCATAGATTTCATCAATCTCAGTATCAGCAAGATCATAGTTGTCTCTTATGGTGGTTGTTTTCACATCCCACTTTTCAGGAAGAGAGAGAAGAAACTTGAGATTTGAATCTTCCAGATCATATTCTTTGTTAACCAATGATAGATCATTGAGCAGTTTACAGAATCTATCAAATGTTTCTGTCATGGTTTCTTCAGACTTTGCCTCAAAATGCTCATACTCCTGTGTGAGTATGTTCCTTCTATTCTTCTTAATTGCAGCAGTTCCTTGACATCTAACCTCAAGTGCATCCCAAATATCCTTTGCAGTTGTGCAGTTAATCACTTTGTTAGACATAACATTATCAAGAGCACTGTGAAGTAAGTGCCTTACTTTTGCATCCTTAGCAATAGATGAAAGATCCTCAGCAGTTAGATCTTTCTTTTCCTTAGGAACCACCTTTGATTCCTCACCAGCAGCAGCAGCAGTTAACTTTGTAGGTTTATGAGGACCTTCATAAATTCTATCAAGATATTCTGGATCTGTGGCTTCCAGAAACATGGTCATCTTTACCTTCCAGATTGCATATTCTGATGGCTTGAGTATTGGAACCCTAATTATTTCATACCTACTAACAGTAGTAGGTGCTTTCTCAGAACCTGATGGAGGAGGAATCTCTACCATTGATTACTATTGTGTTTGGATCTTAAAACTGTAATAAAGTAACAGAACCTGCTCTGATACCACTTGTTAGATCGAATACACAATATATATAATCAAGTACTGTATGAGTAAATAACAAGAACACACGTTTTAGTACTTAAAACTGTTTGGAATAAATAATTCCTCTCTCAGTGATGTAAAAATATCACAGAGAGCTGCTTAGGTTACAATGAATGATATTCGTTCACGATGGATACCCTTCTAGGGTTAACCTAACTGTATTTATAAGATATACAGCTACGTACAATCATTAATTTATTCTCCTAAAATTAAGCTATACAATTGATATCAATTACGATTGCTACACGTCTTCTAAGTCAACTCAATCTCTTTGACAGCTATCCAATCTTCAAAGATATTGCTTCCATATTAATCTTGAATTAATCTTCAAACTCTGTTGACTTTTAGACGCTTCCAGTAGACAGACTTTAGCAAACTCTGTTGCTCTCCTAACCAGCAGTGTTTGCGCTTCCATGTGTTCAGCTAGCAGTGTTTACGCTTTCCTCTGTCAGCGTTTGCGCTTCCAGCTATCAGCGTATACTAAAACTCTGCTATGACTGCTTTCAATAACAAGTTAAACTCTTTTTACCTGTAACACTTAAACACTGATATTAAATCACATCAATTATATCTAACATAAAGAACCATGAGCAGAACCACGATAAATATTGCTCTTGAACCCAGCACAACAACAAAGTGTCATAAAGAGTGGCATAACATAATTAGAACTCGGGCAAAAAAGATCAAAAAGTTCATCACAAAAGGCCCAAACCTCATATATATTCCTCTTTCTTTTTGTTAAAGTAAGATAGTACAAGTGCCAGTGTTCTTAAAACTCTTCATCTGTAGGCTCAAGTGAGTATGAATGGATTCAAAATCTGGTTCAAGAGTGGTAATTATTGAATTAATATTGAGATTGTTCATCTCAGTATCGATTACAACATTCACTCTTGAATCAAGATTCAAGAAAATTTCTTTGAAAGCGGAAACAATAACCTCAAGTTATTTAGCATAACCCAAATTGACGCATTGGAATTCGACAAGGAGGAAACATTAAAGAAGGAAAATAGATGATAAAGGAAAGATCGAAAAGAAGAACGAAAGTAGGATTTGGACGGAGGAAGAATAAAGGTAAAACATCTAGGATTGAAGAAAAGGAGGAGAGAGATTAGAACAAAAGACGACTATCATTCAAAAATTCTCATTCTAGCATAAAGAACTTCTTTTTTTCCTATATATTATTATTTATAAGTTATAATGATGAACTTCTTCTTCTCTTCTATATAGTTTCAGATAACTTGTAATAACAATTTTTATCTTAAATTTATAAATCGTAAACCATTAGTCATATATAAATAGTTTTTTTATAATAGTCATATATAAATAGTTATTATCGTTGAGATCTTTAATATTAGTATGACTTAATTATAGTATGATGACCTCGAATATGTTTATTAGCATAAAAATGGTCCATATATAAAGATTAGCACGTAAGTGGCTGAACAATTTTATTTTAAGCATCTGATTTCACTTGTTTAAATGGTTTTAATGGACATTAAATTTTGAGGGATAAATTTGTCAAAATAATTTCAAAATCTATATTTACACATTTTTTTCTATATATATGCAATTGCTAGTTGTTTTATAATAATTTATAAGATAATTGAAAATTAAACATGATTTTTGTAGATTATGTTCATACGTATATATGATATTAGTCCAATTCATATATAATAATCTAAGATCATGAGATGTTTGTGTGTGACAACTTAAAAGTCATAATCAATTCTGTTAGTTTCATTGAGTATTGTAGAAGGAGGGTAGAATGCAATATTGATAATTAAAAAATCTTTATTTTAACAACTAAACAAAGATTCAAACTTATTGGTGAAAATTGCAAAAACAATGTAAAGACATAACAGTATTTCCACAAAATAAATGTTTTATTTATTTTGTAAAGGATGCTACAAAACCTGAAAAGTAATTACTAGCTTCAATGCTCATAGAACTGTAAAATGTGTTGTTAGATTGTTGTCACAATTGAGATGTGGAGATGATAATATATTCAAATGATAGCTCCCTATGTTTTGCGTCGCATGTGACCTTTACTAAAATGATAATCATACAAGTTATACATAAGATATAAAACAATCTACATACATTTTGATTGTAGTTTACACAATCTTAGTTGATTTTGCATACTCTTAAATTGGTAAACTTTGTCTTATTCTCTCTCAAGATCCTCTCATAGTCTTTGCAGTTCTATTATAGAGTCATGTTGTTGTCAATACTTCTAAAGGTGTTGTTGGGTTATGCTGTCTTGACAATCTTCTTGTTGTACTTGTAATCATGTTGTCAAGAATGTTGCTTGACAATAACTTTAGTATGTATTGTTCCTCAGGATTGTTTACTTGAGATCTGATCATAACTATGAACTTCTTTCAAGTTAACCTGTTTATTCGAACTAGTATATGACAATACATTATATGATTACACGAAACATACTTTGGCTGTGATAATATGTTTCCCATAGATTACATAGTTAAATTATCTTCTAGCAATCACCCATAAAATCTAACAATCTCCCCTAATTTGTTTTTATGTACAATAACGTCACATGTTTAACATAGATTACATAGTTAAATTGTCCTCTAGCAATCACCCATAAAATCCTAACAATCTCCCCCAATTTATTTTTATGGACAATACAACAAATTCAAAACATGTTGACAACTTAACTAACATAGATCATAACAGCTTGAACTTTATTTCTTAAAAATGTTGTTTCTAAAATAGTTCCCTAAAAACTAAAAATTACAAGAACAAGTATTTCAGCTTTAATTGACTAAGCATTCGTAAAGATCGGGCAGATACGATATAGAGATTTACTTAGCTTCATTTGCTTGTCTCCTCTTCTTTCTGTTTTTTGCTTCCCTATCCAGAGTTTCTCTAAGTATAGATCTTAGTTCCCAATAGTAGTTTTGAGCATCATCCTCAATATCCTCAATTATTTTTTTATTTAAAATTTATGAATTAAAACTTACACTTGTTATAAAGATAACAAAATAAATTAATTAAGTTATCCATATTTTTCATGAATTTCTTTTTTACATTACTAAACAAGGATTGAAATAGGTTTACATAAAACAACAATTTTTAATATTTTAATATTTTAATAGGTTTACATAAAACAACAATTACGTACTCATTAATATCATTAATATGGATAGTTTAGGTGAGATATAAAAAACACCTATCTTGGAAGTAGAAAAAGATTCTTAATATGGGACGTGAAAAATAACAAAAATGACTCTTGAATTAGGATAATTGGAGTATTTATTTAAGGTCCATGTTATAATTAGTATTTACAATGATTGATTTATTAATATATTTATTAATTTCAAGATTTGCATAAATTATATATATTACAATCATTTATTTATATTTAGTTCGCTTTTTACCGTTTTTTATCGGTAATGGTTTAGTGCGATTTTAATTTAATTTTGAGGTTTTTTTTTATAAATATATTGTTAAAAGTAAATTTTTGCAATTTTACTTTTTTTTAAGAAATGATATTTGCAAATTTACTATCTTAATTGCAATTATACTAACTTTTTTAAAAAAATTACAAAAAAACATAAATTGAAAAAATACACAAATTCTTCCATTACTGATGAAATCAATATTTGTATTGTTACTATACTGATGTGGTGCACATGGGGATCATCCAATAAAATTCTTGCAATTTAATTAGTTTACACACGCAACTCTACAACTCTAGTTCCCTGCCATTACCATCTCAGAAAATACCCAAAATTATTATAATACCACACACTTCAGAACCAATTTTGGCTCTCTCTCTCGTTGAGTGACTCAACAAACATGACTAGTACTCAGTTCGAGTGGGACGAGTTGTTATTGCATTACAACAACGCCAACGACCGGAGAATTGCATTGGAGTATATTTTTTATTCTGAAATATGACACGCATGTAGTACCAGAGCAAATACAATCATCATCTTCGGCCTGCGACCCCGATCTGAAGGAGGTCGTCAGAGGTCAAAATTGGGAAGGTTGGGGTCGGAGATTGGTCGCGTCGGAGGAGGTCATTCGAGGTCGGAGATTTAGTGGTGGTGGTGGATGTGGGTCGACGGGGGGTGGGGGAAGGGTGGATCGGCAGGGGGAAGGATGGAGAGAGAGAGGTGAAGCACCGTATTTTTTTAAAAGTTATATTGGAGCACCGTAAAAATGCAATAACTCTGATAAGAACGTATAATGTGCAAGAGAAAGAACTAAAGACCGTATATTCTACAATTTCTCTTTAATTTTTTGCACATTCCTACTTGAAGTACTTATTTAAGGTCCATGTTATAATTAATATTTACAACGATTGATTTATTAATATATTTATTTATTTCAAGATTTGCATAAATTATTTATAACATATCATCTATTTATATTTAATTCGATTTTTACCAATTTTTATCGGTTATGGTTCAACTACCATTATGCATTGTTTTTCCGGGAGGACAACCATTTGAGCTAAACGGTGGTCTTATTGATCTCCTTCCCAAGTTTGGAGGTGAAGGCACGGAAGATCCGTTTAGGCATCTTCAAGAATTTGAAATGGTGTGTTCTTCAATGAGACCAAGCAATGCTATGGAAGAACAAGTAAAGTTGAAAGCACTTCCCTTCACCTTGAGAGACAATTCTTTAGTTATATACATATAGAGAAAAATGTCCCTGAGGTTGATCTCAGGGAGTTATCTGAGGTTAAAAGATTTACAGTATAAATAGATTGTGGTATTTTTATAAATATTGAAAACTTTTTTAAGAAATCCTGTAATTACAATTATGCCCTCGTGCATTATTATGGATAATCTTCTTAACCTCAGGTAATTACCTGAGGACAACCTCAGGAACATGAAACCCATATATATATATATATATATATATATATATATATATATATATATATATATATATATAACTGTATTAGGCTAGATCTGAGCAATTAACTTGTTAAGATTAAAGTAATCAAAAAAATTAGACTTTCAATAGGATTCTTTTTTATCTGTATTATTATTGGTACATCAGTTAAAATCTTGCAGCTAGTAATGGTTTGGTCCTATTAAGATTTGAATATGATGGTTTATTTTTGTAAATTGTAGATGACGACAATAAGTCTAAGTGGATCGATGATTTACATAATCTTTTTATTGAACTATGTGCTGTTTAAATCATCAAGGGCAACAAAGTAGCGACAACTTTGAATAAGGAAGGTTGAGTTGCGGTTCACCAAGAATTTATGAGACAAAAGAATGTCCCATGGACCATTAGACAGTTTAAAAATCATTGGGATGCAATGAAATCAGATTACCAACTTTTTAAGAAGTTGAGTTTGGAGAAAGTGGTTTGGGATGGAACGAAAAAACCATATCTAAAAGTATAGTTGAGCTTAATTTTCCATATCTAACTAGAAATAAATTTTATGTTGTAGATGCAGTTATCTACATAAAAGAGAATATATGGTTCCGTACAAAGGTGGAAGAGTAAGATATCACATTCAAGATTTTCGTCGGACTAATGGTACCGCATGTGCACCTCAGAAGGCAAATTTTTAAAATTTAATCACCTACATTCTTCATGTAGAATGGTTATCGAGCAAACATTTGAAGTTTGGAAAGCTAGATTTACTATTTTAGCAAAAATTCCAATGTATCCAATAAATATGAAGATTGATCTCGTTTTGACTACAATGACGATTCATAATTACATTAGAAAGTCAAATACAAAAGATAGTGCTTTTAAAACTGCTAAAAGTGAAATTTACATTCTCGATAATTCTACTTCGAGTATTAATAGGGAAAGAGAAATTGAAAGCGAGTATGACGCCGATAATACGTGGATTGCAAAATGTGATGAGATTGCTGCTCAAATAACATAAATGTTGTAATATTTTGTTTTTGTTCTTTACTTTGATTGAGTACTTCGTTTTTAAAATTTGTACTTTTAATTTTTTTTCTTTTAAATTAATTAAATCCATGTATTAAAATATTCATGTATTTAATAAAAGTATTTTTTTTAGTAAAGAATTGTTTCAACTTATAAATTATAATTACTAAACACTTCTATACTATAATATTACAAGCAAAGTAGGGTATATTTGGTTGTCGGTTTGGTACACTTTTTTGGTATACTCAATAACAACCGTTAGATTTTAAGATAAATAAATGAGAACCGTTGGATCTAATGCTAAAAGATTATTCCTTTTCTAATATTTAAAATACTTTTATAGGTTCCAAGTTCGAATTCCAGTAACAACATATCTCTACTAAACATATATATTATTTTATAAACTACTCTCACGAGTTTAAGATTCAATTCCCGTCAACAACATATCTATACTATTATATTAAAGCCGAAACATTGAAAGTTTTGGTTTTCGGTTTGGTTATCCTATTTATTAAAATAAATAAATAACATAATATAATTAATGGTAACTAACTAATTGCCTTTTTCACATTTACTTTTGGTTGAATATATTTCCATTTATAAACACCTAAAAAATCAATCGTATCATATCTTTCAATCATTAATATTTTCTTTCGAGTTATTAGTCAAAAAACCCAACCAACTTTCTATTTTTTTTATAATTTAACCAATGAACTTATTTTTTCTCATAAAAACCCAACAAACTTTATCAAACTATGAAAATAAGTTAACTATAGTTAGTCATTGTTGATGTGTATTAACTATTGTTCAACCACATCTTTATTAAATAAGCAATAAATTATTAATTAAAAAATTCATTCAAATTATTATTTCATTGTAGTTAATTATTTTTTTTATAAACCAAAATATATTAATAATGAAACAGGACTAGCCTGATACAACTCAAACTAGATTTGTAATTTATTATAATATTGTTAATAACTAATATAAAATGAAATTTGTGTGGATTCATTGCGTTGATCAATTTTAGGAGGAAAAAAACAAATATAATCAATTTTGGGGAAAAAAGGCAAATAGAATTTTTATAATTAAATTAATTGTCTGACAATATACCAAAATGGTTTGCAAGTATGTAAAAAAAATTAATTTTATATTAACAAATTAAACATTAGATAATAATGATTAACCATGGTCATATTTAGGACAAATTTTTGCAATTTAGCAAAGTTTGCTGGGGTTCTTTGTGAAAAAAAATAGTGGATTGGTTAAATGGCAAAAAAGTGTAAAGTTGGTTGGTTTTTTTTTGGCTAATTTCTCTTTTCTTTCTCAATTAAAACATGTTACCATTCAATCATTAATATTTTCTTTCTCAATTAAAACATGTTACCATTTTAATTTAAAATTAATCTTATATTCATTAATATATACCCCAAATATCACACCATATTTTTTAGTTATTAATAAAAATATATTAAAATTCGTATACATTGTTTATAATAAGCATGAGTATATTAAATTATACTCCCTCTGTCCCCCTTGGTTCTTTACCTTGGGGGACGTAATTTTGGCACGGATTTTAAGGTACATTTTGTGAATAGTTACATAACTTATTTTTATTTTTTTTTGTATATAAATAGAATTGTTCTATTTTTATACAAAAAAAGAAAATTTTAAAAATAAGTTATGGAACTATATTTTTTAGGAGACTTAAAATGTGTGTCAAGCAGTGAAAAAAAACTGGAAAGAAATGAGGGGGACGGAGGGAGTATTAAATTAAAATTAAAAAATATTAAAAATAATGATTATATAAAAACATAATTTTAATATTAAATAAAATTTATAAGATAATAAAAGAAACCCGTGCATCGCACTGGCATTGAAAGTTTGTCGGTTCGATTTTCAGCACGGTCATCCTAATTATTAAAATATATAGTAAAATAATATAAATAGTGATAATTAGCCGATTGCCTTTTTTTAATTAAAAGAGGTTTACTTTTAATTGATTGATGATATTTCCTTTTATAAACATCTAAAATATCGTATATTCCAATCAATAATATTTCTTTCTAAATAAAACACGTTAACTTTTATTTTAAAATATAATCTTACAATAATTAATATATACACACAAATATAATACTATATCGCATAATCACTAAAAAATATAATAGAAATGTGTTTACAACAAATAACTTCCGTTAGATTTTTAGAAAAAAATCAGAACCGATAGATCTAATGATTAAATATATTATAGTTTAAATTAATTTACTAAAATTTCAAGGTTCGAATTCTGTCAACGACATATTTTTTTTTAAAATTTTATAATATAACTTTTAAACCACATAATTTTGCAATCATTAATGTATACCCTAAAATATTACACCATTTTGCTGTTAGATTTTTAATAATTAATAAGAACCGTTAGATGCAATTATCAGGTATATTTCATGATTAAAGTACTTTACTAAAAATTCAAGTTTCAAATCCGTCAACGATATATTTAACTTAAAATTCTATAATATAAATTTTAAATCATGGATATCATTAACTAAATTTATAGCATAAAATAAAATTTATAACATATTAAAAGAAACCCGTGCATCGCACGGGTTATAAGATAGTTATTAATTTAAACACTATCATTAAAAATACTGTCAAACATGTATTTTAATATTTTATTATCTTTCATAATTTATTTTCCTACTAATTAAAAATATGGGTAGTAAAACAAAAAATATTAAAAAAACATATGTGCATCACACGAGTAATAAGCTATATAGTAAAAAATTACACAAAATCTGGAAAACACTTATAATATAGAATTTTTTTTATAACAATCGTAAAAAGGTCTACATGATTAGATAAATTTCACTTTTTCTATTAAATAAAAGTTTAAAAAAAATAATTTTTATGTAATATTTATATTTGTACGTATATATTTTAAAGTAACAATTCAAAATTAATAATTACAATAATGTTTATATACATGAGATTTATAAGTTAAAAAATTACAATAATTTTTATATACATGACATTTATAAAGATAAAAAATATTTTAATAATACCAATATATATATACAATTTAAAATTTTAATAATAAAATATAAATTAAAAAATTTACAAGTAACCGTGCATCGCACGGGTTATAGGCTAGTTAATAATTTATAAATAAATTTATTCAAACACCGAAATAACTTATAAGTAATAATTTAATTATCACTTATCTCATACTTTTTCATTTTAAGATAAAAGTTACTTTTTTTTATGAAATCCCAAATGAGCCTATTTGAGAATCGATTGAGAAGTAAAATATTTTTGGCCCAAATTAGTCTTTTTTCAAAATTTCAATTGTTATCATTTCTAACCTAATCTACTATTACAACCGATAATAAATGGGTTTAGCAATAATAATTACTAGCTTATAGCTCATGCAAAGTACGGATTACTTTTTTTTAAAATTTATTTATAGTTTAGTATATATAATATTATAAACATTACTTTTAATATGTTTGGAGAATTCAAATTTTAGACCTTTGTATATAAATAATTTTTAGTATTGAATCTAAATTAATATGCTGTTGGTGGGAATCGAACCTTCGAGTGTTGAATACGACTAAAGAATACAGAGGGGGGTGAATGGATTCGGGTGAATGGATTCTTGAACCTTTCTTGTTCTTGAATCTGTATAGCACAATATGTGTTTGTGTGTGCAGATGTGTAGATGTGGATTATGAACAACACAAAACACGATATCACTTTAATCTAATATTTTATTAGATAAATATTTGCTACAACCTGTGAATACAAATGATAGTATTCTCAGCTTCATTTTTCTCAGAGAGATGTGCTCTTACAATGTATGTGAAAATTTTAACTTCTAAATAAGTGAGATTGTATTGCTATAGAACATGAATACAACCTACTTTTTACAAATAAGGTAGCTAAACAAATTTACTTTTCAGTGTGTCTATCCTTTTTGAGTAAGCATTGTTAACTCGAATAACTTGTAGAAGGGGGGGGGGGTTGAATACAAGTTATATAATCGTGTCTGATTTTTGCTTGATTAGATAAACAAGAACAAACGAATAAATCAAACTGTTTGTATTAATAAGATCAAATACAAACTCTACCAAAGGTGTACAAATACCTTTAGTAGCTGCTGACAATACAAAACTCTCTCTGTTTGTTTCGAACTCTCGAATACAAACCTTATACAGAGCTACGCACACAAACTCAATTGCTAAACTCACAATTGCTTCGCACGACCACGACCACGACCACTCTTTTTACAATTATATAGAGAGAGTATTTATAATGCTTTCTATCAACTAATAATAGAAAGACAATCTATACATGATAATGTTCTGCCGTCCAGTTGATAGTTTCCATCAATAAAAAATTCTTTCCTTCATGATATCTTCTTGCTTGTTCTTCAAACAAAGATCCTGTTTTATAGCACTTGTCAGTTTCTGTAGCATCCATAATGACATCATCAGTAACACGACTGATATCAGGATTGCACACTGCATCAGTATCTGACCATCCCATCAGTACTTGACTTGCTCTATCAGGATTCGATCTCAGTTCCTGATATGTAGTCCTCAATGCACTGTTCCTGACTTAAATTCTACAGATCACTGTTTATTATATGTATATCCTATACAAAGTGCTAAATCCTTTATAAATCAAGATATACAAGAAGTATAAGTAAAATTCTATTCTTAACATCACAACTCATGAATTATTCCTAACAATCTCCCCCTATTTATGCTTTAAGATCTGAAGCATAAATCTGAGTTGTTGATGTCAAAACATATAATAATACAATCAGAATAGAATTTATGAATTTAAAAATCATGAAGTTAAGTACCTCCTTCTTCAGATGTAGACAAAATATCTAGTACTTAGAAGAAAGAATTCAACTATTTGATGCTTCTTTTCCTTTACCACTTCCACGATAAGATTCACCTTTGTCATCCTTAGTTCTTCTTTTATCTTTCCCAGTCTGTTTATCACCTCAGACTCATGCGGGGCAATCATCTAATGATAAATCTGATGAGATGTGGATAGCATTAAAGAACCTACAAGCTGGTCAGAAGCTCTTGGAAACTCAGATAGGACAGATTGCAAGTGCTTTAGGAAGTAGGCCTCAAGGAACTCTTCCCAGTGATACGGAAGCAAATCCAGGTAGGAGGGATTTCAAGGAGCAGGTGAAGGCCGTAACTTTGAGATCGGGAAAGGTTACATCAGATCCTAAATCAACTGCTAAAGAAGATGAAGAAGTGCAGAATCAGCAAGTGGAAAAATCTGCAATGCCTGAATTTGAAAAATCTGACTTAGTAGCTGATGAGCTAGATGGTGACGAAGAGAAGAGCAAGGAACCTGTTAAAGCTTCAGTGGATCAGTCTACTCAGATCTATCCTCCTCCTCCATATCCTAGAAGACTCCAGAAGCAGAATTTGGATAAAAAGTTTGCTAAGTTCCTCGAGGTGTTCAAGAAGTTGCATATTAACATTCCTTTTGCGGAAGCTCTTGAACAGATGCCAAGCTATGCCAAGTTCATGAAGGGTATCCTCTCGCGTAAGTTGAAGCTCGATGCATTGGAGACCGTTGCCTTAACGGAGGAGTGTAGTGCTGTTCTGCAACAGAAGTTACCTCCAAAGCTAAAGGATCCGGGTAGTTTTACTATTCCATGCACTATTGGTAATCTATTCTTTGAGAAGTGCTTGTGTGACTTGGGAGCTAGCATCAATCTCATGCCCTAGTCAGTTTTCTTACAACTTGGTCTACCGGACCCAAAGCCAACTAACATCTCGTTACAGTTGGCCGATCGTTCAATTACTTATCCTAGAGGCATAGTGGAGGATGTCTTGGTGAAAGTTGATAAACTCATCTTCCCTGCTGATTTTGTTATCTTGGATTTCGAGGAAGATAAGAAGATTCCCATAATCTTGGGAAGGCCATTCCTAGCTACGGGTAGTACCTTGATCGATGTACAAAAAGGAGAGCTCACCATGAGGGTACAAAATCAGAATGTCACCTTTAATGTGTTCAATGCTATGAAGCTTCCATCTGATGAAGAAGAATGTTTCAATGTTGATTTGGTTGATTCCGTGGTAGCCAAGGATCTTGATCATTTGTTGCTAACAGATTCTTTGGAAAAAGCATTGAGTGGGAACTCTGAGGTGAAAGATGAAGATGAAGTGATGCAAATTCAGATGTTGAATGCAAATTCGTGGAATAGAAAATTTGACATGCCTTTCGAGTCTCTTGGTTTAAAGGAGCTGGAAAAGTCACAAGTCCGTCTTAAACCATCTATTGAGGAGGCTCCTACTCTTGAACTCAAACCTTTGCCTAATCACTTGAGGTATGCTTTTCTTGGTGATACCTCTACATTACCTGTTATTATTTCTTCTAATCTGTCAGATATCGAGGAAGAAAAGCTCTTGCGTATTTTGAGGGAGTTTAAGTCAGCAATTGGTTGGACTATAGCAGATATCAAGGGAATCAGCCCTTCTTATTGCATGCATAAAATTCTGCTAGAGGAAGGAGCTAAGCCTACTGTTGAACATCAAAGAAGACTCAATCCAATTATGAAGGAGGTGGTGAAGAAGGAAATTCTAAAGTGGTTAGATGCTGGTATTATATATCCTATCTCAGACAGTTCTTGGGTGAGTCCGGTTCAATGTGTGCCGAAGAAAGGAGGCATGACAGTTGTTGCTAATGAGAAGAATGAGCTCATCCCTACTCGGACAGTCACGGGGTGGAGAGTTTGCATGGACTATCGGAAGCTCAACAAAGCCACGAGAAAAGACCACTTTCCTCTCCCTTTCATTGATCAGATGTTAGACAGGTTGGCTGGACACGAATATTATTGTTTGCTTGATGGCTATTCTGGTTATAATCAGATTTGCATTGCTCCGGAAGATCAAGAGAAGACCACATTCACATGTCCTTTTGGCACTTTTGCTTTTCGTCGAGTTTCTTTTGGACTTTGTGGTGCTCCTGCTACTTTTCAAAGGTGCATGATGGCTATTTTCTCAGATATGATTGGCACTAATGTGGAAGTTTTTATGGATGACTTCTCAGTTTTTGGTACATCTTATGATGAGTGCTTGCATAATCTTGGTTTGGTTTTGAAGAGGTGTGTGGAGACGAATTTGGTTCTTAATTGGGAGAAATGTCACTTTATGGTGCAAGAAGGAATTATTCTTGGGCACAAGGTATCTAGCAAGGGGCTTGAAGTGGATAGGGCCAAGGTGGAGACAATCGAGAATCTTCCTCCACCTATTTCAGTTAAAGGAATTCGCAGTTTTCTTGGTCATGCGGGATTCTATAGGCGATTCATTCAAGACTTCTCAAAAATCTCTAAACCTTTGTGCAACCTGTTGGAGAAGGATGTTCCTTTCAAGTTTGATGATGAGTGCCTTGCGGCTTTTGAGCTCTTGAAGAAGAAGCTAACCACTACACCTGTTATTACTGCACCCAATTGGGAGGAACCGTTTGAGCTTATGTGTGATGCTAGTGACTATGCTGTTGGAGCTGTGCTTGGGCAAAGGAAGGTCAAGATTTTTCATGTGGTTTACTATGCTAGTAAAACCCTCAATGATGCACAGCTTAACTACACCACTACGGAGAAGGAGTTGTTAGCAGTTGTCTATGCTTTCGAGAAATTCAGATCTTACTTGCTTGGTACGAAGGTGATTGTTTATACGGATCATGCTGCTATTCGATATCTCATGTCGAAGAAGGATTCTAAGACTAGATTGATTCGTTGGGTGCTTCTCTTGCAAGAATTTGATGTGGAGATCAAGGATAGAAAGGGCACAGAAAATCAAGTAGCTGATCATCTTTCACGTTTGGAGGACCAAGGTAAGGATTCACATGCTAAATCTCTTATTAATGAATCTTTTCCAGATGAGCAACTTTTTGGGGTGCAAGGTGAAGAGCCATGGTTTGCAGATTATGTGAACTATCTTGTTAGTAATGTCATCCCTCCGGAATTCTTGTATGCTCAAAGGAAGAAGTTCTTACATGATGTGAAGTGGTACCGTTGGGACGAGCCATTCTTGTTCAAGCTTGGTGTGGATCAGATTTTGAGGAGGTGCATTCCTTATAATGAGACGGAAAGTATTTTGCATGATTGTCATTCTACCACATATGGAGGCCATTATGGTGGTGATAAAACAGCTCAGAAAGTACTTCAAGCGGGATTCTATTGGCCGACTCTGTTTAAAGATTCTCACAGGTTCGTGATGGGTTGTGATCGATGTCAAAGGGTTGGTAATATCTCTAGGAGGAATGAGATGCCTCTGAATACTATTCTTGAAGTTGAGATCTTTGATGTGTGGGGAATTGATTTCATGGGGCCGTTTGTTTCGTCTTGCAATAATCAGTATATCTTGCTAGCTGTGGATTACGTGTCTAAATGGGTTGAGGTGAAAGCCTTACCAACCAATGATGCTAAGGTAGTGCTGAATTTTCTTCACAAGCAGATTTTCACGCGTTTTGGAACTCCACGAGCTATAATCAGTGATGAGGGGACACACTTCTGTAATCGTCAATTTACTGCATTGATGGCAAAGTATAATGTGACGCATCGTGTTGCCACTGCTTATCATCCTCAAACTAATGGTCAAGCGGAGGTTTCGAATCGTGAAATCAAAAGAATTCTTGAGAAAGTGGTGAATCCATCTCGTAAGGATTGGTCATTGAAGTTAGACGAAGCTGTGTGGGCATACAGAACTGCTTACAAGACACCCCTAGGTATGTCTCCTTATCAGTTGGTGTTTGGTAAGGCATGTCATTTGCCTGCCGAGCTAGAGCACAAAGCCTATTGGGCGTTGAAGAAATTGAATTTGGATATCTCGGCTGCGGGTGAGAAATGTCTACTTCAGTTAAATGAGCTTGAAGAATTTCGTGAACAGGCTTATGAGAATGCGAAAATGTACAAGGAGAAGGTTAAGAGGTGGCATGATAAGAAATTGGTGCATAAATCATTTGTGTCGGGTCAACAAGTGTTGCTTTATAATTCTCGTCTTAAACTTTTTCCGGGTAAGCTCAAATCAAAGTGGTCGGGTCCGTTTACAGTCAAGGAAGTATTTCCTAGTGGAGCAGTGGAGATATTTAGAGGTTCTATTGATGATTCTTTCAAGGTGAATGGACATAGACTTAAGCCTTATTTTGGTGGTATGGTAAACCGTGAGAAGGTTGCCGCTGTTTTATCTCGTTCGTGATTTTTCGGAAGGACGTCAAGCTATTGACGTTAAACGAGCGCTTCGTGGGAGGCAACCCATGCATTAGTATAGGAAAAGAAAAAAAAAATCGAATTTTTGGGCAAATTGCGGGGCTGTAACGCAGCTAGCCCCGGCGTTACTGGAATGGAGGCAAGCTGCGGCGCTATAACGCAACTAGCGTCTGCGTGTCTGGAAGGAAAGCAACTTGCCCCCCTGAGGCGCAAGTTGCATTGGCGCATCTGGAAGAAGGGCAGTTTGCCCCCACTCAGGCAACTGGCGCGTGATACAGAAGGGTCTGAAAATTGTTTTAGCGCCTTGTTCACTGGTTTGGCCGAGAGTTTGTGTGATTATATAAAAAAGAAAATTCTTTCACCCCAAATTCTTTTTATAGCCTCATCTCTTCCCTAAATCTTTTCCTATTTTAATTCCAAAACCCCTCATCTCTCCTAAAAAATTTCAAATTCCTATTTCTTTTCAAAATCTTTTTCTTTTATTCATTAAATATTTTTTCTATCCTATATCAAATTCCAATTTCCACCCAAATTTTTTCCTTTTCACATTAAAATTCTTATATTCATCCTATCACTCCATGGCCTATATATACCCATACATACACACCCAATTCATTATCTTCCTCCTCTACATCTCTTAAAAATTCAAGTTTGGGGGAAAATTAGTACAAGTTCACCTCTTTGATTCGTAGTGGGAATTCTTTTCTCTATTTTATTTTATTACGAATTTGTGTTCTTGTAAATTGGGGTTTTTGTATTATTCTTGTTACGTGGGTATTTTTGGTGTGATTTGGTTTGGTGGTTTTTGGTGGGATATTTCTTGGTGGTTTTTGGTGGTGTTATTGTTGAGTGGGGTTTTGATTATTATGGCGCCTAAGTGAATGAGGGGTGGTGCTATTAGGGTGGAGAGATTTTCTTCTCCGGATGCGGAGGTTGAGTATAATAGGTTGTTGTCAAAGTCGGTGGCGAAAGAAAGGGGGTTTTTACCAACTCGTCATTATGGGTTGGTTGATGTTATTTGTGAGTTACGTTGGGGAGAGATTTGTAAGGCACCTGCTCCAGTTCCGGTGAATGTTGTTAGGGAGTTTTATGCTAATGCTAAGGGTGAGCCGGATGAGGTGTGTGTGGTTCGAGGTAAACAGGTGGGGTATAGTGTTGATGCTATTCGTGCAATTTTGGGACAACCACCGAAGCTTGTGGGGGATGAAGATTGGGCAAGGAAGACTAGTAAGGATGTGGATTTGGAGGCAATTGTTCGTGAATTATGTGTTCCTGGTACGGTTTGGAAGTATAAAGTGGGAACCAATGCGCCGGTTAATTTTCTGTCTTCTGCTATGAATAAATTTGCACGTGCATGGTATGCATTCCTTTGTGCGAATATTATGCCTACTTCTCATATAGGTGAGGTCACAGTTGATAGATTGATTCTTTTGTGGGGCATTCTAAAGGGGAAGTACATTGATGTAGCTTATATTGTTCATCAGAATATTCTACGGTTTTTAAAGTCTCATGCGCTATCATCGATGCCCCATGCTTCTGTTATAGCTGGTTTATGTAAGGAAAGTGGTGTTATCTGGGGTGCGGATGAGGAGTTGCAGTCACCTTTGCCTTCCATTACTGATGTGTCTATTGATCGAATGCCTGACTGGCAAGGTGGGGTTCCACATCCGAGGGGGCTTGGTTATATTGTTGATGATGATGGTACTAGTGGCAATGGAGCGGGCGCTCAGCCACAGGGTTCGGAAGTACCAAGAGTTTTGGAGGCTCACTTTAGGAGTTTGTATAGGCGGATGGATGCTATACATGCTTGTAACAGGGAGTATGCTCAAGATATGGCTACAGCTTTGAGAGATGCAGGTATTCAGGCGAGGTGGCCAGTCTATGGAGCTCGTACGCAGTATCCACCGCCAGATTATGATTCCTCCGAAGAGGAGGACGAGTAGGTATGTTTCTGCTATCCCTTGTATTTACTTCCATTCAATGCGGACATTGAATATTTTAAGTTTGGGGGTGGTTTGAGGGATTAGTAGTTGTTGTATTATTTGTTCATGTAGGATTTCATGCTTTGCATCTTAGTAGTAGTAAATTATGCATTTATGTTTGTGTTATCTACGTTTGTTTCATATAGGACATTCTGTTTTTATGTTCGTATATCATGTGAGTTCATAATAGTTTGCATTTGCACCCATGCTTGATAGGAATTTTGTGTTGTTGACGCTTTTGATTGAGAAGTGATATGCTCTGTTCTTGTGCACACACATACACTAGTAAGTTGAAGCTAGTAGACTTTTTGAATGTTGTAAGTGATTAGAAGGACATGAATATGTGCAAGATGATTTAGTTTGCATGCTTTGAATACAAGTTGGTGCGTTAGAGAGATGTTGCTTGGGATTGAGTATGTTTTTCCACCAAGTGAGTTTTTGAGCCTTATTGCATATTGCATATTTGCAATTTATTCGTTTGCTTGAGTGTCCACGGATTGTTTGCATTGCTAGCAGTTGTTTGAGGTCTTTCTTGAAACGCATGACATTAATTGACGATTAAAATGATAAAGGCGTGTAGGAATAACCGCATATTTTCCCATATTACCACACCATGTTTACATGATCAATTAGTTAACCCGTTGAGCTTAATCCTATTTTTTCGGTGACATACCACATTACTTGCCTAGACCTTTTTCTTGTATTGGCCTTACATTAATTTGAACCCACATTGTCAAAGGCTAGTAGAGTGCTTAAGGGAGTAATAAGGTGTGCAAGGAGGGATTATTGTTGGTCATACTTTTGGGGGGAAATATTGAAAATTGGGTTTGGTTGTTTACTTGATAGTCGGCATATGTAATAAAATTATGGGATCATTGTTATTGTTGATATTATTGTTTGTGTTCTATTTAGCTCTCGAAAAAAAAAATAAGAAAAAAAAAAGAAAAAAAAAAGAGAAAAGAAAAAAAGAAAGAAAAAAAAAATTATGAGAGCATGTTTGTGTTTGTTGTGATCCTATTTCAGTCGACTAGTCGAGTGTTTGTAATAGTAAAATTATGTGGGGGGGAAATATGGTGTTGTGTATGATTTATTATGGTACTTGCTAGCTTTTGACACTTCACCTGTTTTGGCTTATTTGACATACCTTGTCCCTAGCCCCGGTACAACCCAATTAAAGACCTTTTGATTATCGTCATTGATGTATGTTGTGTTAAGAGTTAGATTGATACCAAATGTCAAGCATGCTTATGATTTTGTTGGAATTGAGTGATACACTTACCCTTGTTCTTGAGTGAATATTCTTTTGTGAGTGGATTGTGAGTGTTTGCTTGTTCTTGCGTATGAGATCCCGAGTGTTTTCTCAAAGATGTACTCTTGTAGGCTTAGCATGCTTACTAACTTATTCTTACACTTGACATGGGCTTGTGAGAACTTATGCATGTTCATTGAGTAGACTATGTGAATTCTTGCACTTTCGACACCAAGACATTGCGTATTTACTTTGATTCTTAAGTTGATATGGCATGAGAGGATTTGAAGGTATGGTAGATTAGATTAATTGCATTTGCATATTAGTTGCATTCATGCATTGCATTGCATTAGTAAATGGATTTTGTGGGTACATTCGCTATAGGCCCTCACGAGACCTTACTCGTCCACTAGGGCTGCCTAGGGGTTTAAAGGGCTTGTTGCATATGCCAAATGCAACCGTGATCACCTACGGAAGTGGTACTAGTTAGTTAGTTAGTTGTAATTGTTAATGCTTGAGGACAAGCATCGGTTTAAGTTTGGGGGTGTGATAAGTGGATTTTATATCTACTTGGA
Organism: Kitagawia praeruptora; assembly: GCA_037693485.1. NCBI lineage: Eukaryota > Viridiplantae > Streptophyta > Magnoliopsida > Apiales > Apiaceae > Kitagawia > Kitagawia praeruptora. The sequence goes on along the minus strand of CM075352.1, from coordinate 97,926,783 downwards.
ACATTCTAAATTGGCTTAAATTGATTGTCTTGGACTCAAGTTTCTTGTAGTTTTGATGTGTTTTGCTTAGTTGTGCAGGTTTAAGAGAATGTTGATTAAGGTGGATGCTTCTATAATTTTTTGGGAATTAATTGATTAAAATTCGGATTTTCTGGGAAGGCTGCGCAGCTTACACTGTTTTGACCATATCTGGAGTTCTGTAAGTCCGTTTTCAGCGATCTTACTGCCCACGCGAAGCTTGAGAGATTTTCTACAACCTGGGATAGGAATCACGTGCAAGTAAAGTACTGAATTAAATCGCGCGTGTAGTCTTTATGAAGCATGGCTGGGAAATTCCTGTTTTGCCCTTTTCAAGTTCTAATTATATTCCGGGCAGGTTTTAGCACCTTAATTAAATTATAATTGTAATAGAAGATAAAATTCTTGCTGGGCAAGAAAGCTAAAGCCTATAAAAACACATCTAAGCATTGTAATAGATATACAGATTATCATAGCATTATTATTGTAACCAGCTGAAATCTGCAAGAGAGAAAAGGAGAGAAGGGTTCAACGCTCGTGACAAGCAAGGATCTAGATCTACTTCATCTTTTGTATACGTTGGATTATAGATTTGTTTTCTCAAATCTTTATTTTTATAAAATTATTACGTCTTTCTTCCATATCTTGTTTTATATCATGTTTTCATCAAATCCCATGACGATGAACGGTTCAATTATGGGCTAATCGTTGTCGTGGGATCCTAGTGGATTTATCTATGTAGCTTAGTAGTTTGCATGCCTTAAAGATTTATGTGAGGTGAATACTGATATCCTCGTATGGTTAATCTTAATGCTTTTGGATGCGTAGCTAACATCTAAATTGAATTGTTAATCTCTTGCTAAACGAGAGTGGATCTTGAGATTTAGAACTTGCCATGCCAGCATAGGATAGGTTGGTGTTTTAACATCATGATTTGTGGCATGAATAGAGATATTATGCTACCCTATATGATCTAAGTGGATAACTTGTGCTTCAACCTCTATGTTTTCAAATTCTATAGAGATATAGGGTCTAAACATAATAGGTGCCTATTCATCTTCTATCTCTTTTGTGGATGTATGTGTAGATTGGTAATAGTATACCGAGAGGTAACTTTTACTCTTTTCGTGTTATCCGATCAGATATCAAAACCATCGCATGTTTTAATTAAAGGCTGCAACTCTAAGTGAAGTAGATGATGAAACTAGGATTCCATGTTTATTCTCATATAAGTAATTCGATTTTTATTTTCATTAATTGTTTAATTCTTAGTTTATAATTTGCACTTAGTTTAAATTAGATAATAAATCTCAAATTTGTTATTTTTCTTAGCAGTGAATTAAAACCATACATTGTTGCATAGGCATATTTACTGAATAGAACCATAACCAGATCTCTGTGGAACGAACTTTAATTGTATTACTTGTGACTACGTGCGCTTGCGTAAATTTAGCATAACAGCGTAGCTCTGTATAAGGTTTGTATTCGAGAGTTCGAAACAAACAGAGAGAAAAAACAGAGAGTTTTATTTTGTCAACAGCTGCTAAAGGTATTTGTACACCTTTGGTAGAGTTTGTATTTGATTTATTAATACAAACAGAGTTTGATTTATTCGTTTATTCTTGTTTATCTAATCAAGCAAAAATCAGACACGATTATATAACTTGTATTCAACCCCCCCTTCTACAAGTTATTCGAGTTAACAATTGGTATCAGAGCAGGTTGATTTCGAATAATCATAAAGATTCTGCAAACATGTCTGGTTGCAAGGATGGGAATACTAAGATTCATATGCTCAAGAGAAACGAATATACTCTATGGGAAGTAAAGATGTTGCATCATCTGGAAGCAACAGATCCTGATTATCTTTACAGAATCAGAGATGGACCTTTTATCCCAACGAAGGTTGTTGGACAAGGAACTGTTGATGGTCAAGTTGTTCCAGAACATACAGCAGAGAAGCCTAAATCTGAGTGGTCAGATAAGGACAAGGAGAATGTTCTTAAAGATGCTAAAGTGAGAAATGTATTATTCAACAGTATTGATTCTGTTCTCACTAACTATGTTCTCTCTTGTAAAACTGCTAAGGATATATGGGACAATCTTAAGGTTCACTGTGAAGGAACTAAGCCTGTCAGGAAGAACATGAGGACACTACTTATACAACAGTATGAGTACTTTGAATCCAAGTCTGGTGAGTCACTTACTGACACCTTTGATAGGTTTACAAAACTCATCAATGAGATGGCCATGCATGGTAAATATTATGACTTGGAGGATATGAATACAAAGTCACTTACTGACACCTTTGATAGGTGTAAGAAGCCTAGGAATTCAGGAAAGGGTAATGCACTTATGGTCACACAGAAGGATTGGGCTGATTCCAGTGATTCTGAAGATGAATTGGATTATGACAACATTGCATTGATGGCAAATGTTTCAGACAAACCTGGATCTCCAAAGAAAACTTCTCCATCTTCTGTTAAGGTATCACTTCATTCTCTTGACTCATTTGATAGCTTAAATTCTGATGAAATTAGATCTATCCATGCTGAGTTTAAGAATCTTATGACTAATTTTAGAATTTTTACCAGTGAAAGAGATGAACTTAAGGTTAAGAATGATAAATTAGTTGATAGAAATATTTTTCTTGAATCTGAGTTAATTCAAATGGAAGAATACAAGTTAAGTTCTGATAAAGCTAAGCATGATTATAGTGTTATTCTTGAGGCTTATGACTATGTTAGAAAAGAACTAGAGGAAGAGAGAGGTGTGATTAAGACCATTAATAATTCTGGTAAAAAGACTCTAGAAATATTTGAAAGTGGAATTCGTGGTAAAGTTAATGGTTTAGGTTTTGATAAGGCTAGACAAGAAGAAAAAGTAGCTATTGTCAATGATGATAGTAAAGTAGAAGCTAGCACATCTAAATCTGAAGATAAGAAAATTGTTTCTGAACCTAATCATGTTAAATTTGTTGATTCAAAAGGTACCCCTGTTGTACACAAAAGAATTAACAATAGTAATTCAGATGAGAAAGTGTTAGAGAAACCTAAGAATGTCAACATAGGGTTTCTGTCTAAGTCTCAGTTGAAACAGAGACTAGATGATCTTTCAGAGTCTAGCAAGATCAAAAGAAATAGGAATGGAAAAGAAGGTATTAACAAAGAGAATAATTACAAGAATGTACCTGAAGCACCTAGAAAAAAATGCTATAAGTGTGGAAATCATAATCATTTGGCCCTAGACTACAATCAAAAACCTTCTTGGAAAACTGAGTCCAGATTTCCCAAGACTTAGAAAATTCAATACCAACCACAGAAAGCTTGTTATCATTGTGGTAGTTTACTTCATTCCATTTACATGTGTAGAGAATATCATGAACTGTATTATGACTATTATTCTTTGAAATCTGAAACTCCTAGTCACAAACAGTTTGTGAAATCAGAGTCTAAGGTTGACTCTGCAACAGGTAAAGTAAAAGCAAAATCTTCAAAGCCTGTTGTTTCAAAATCTAGTAAGAAAGGATCCAATCAAAGTTGGATCCTAAAAAATTCTAACAAGTTACTTTTTGTTTGCAGGGCACAGGAAAGAAGCATTCAATTATCTTGGACAGTGGATGCTCTGGACACATTACTGGAAAGAAGTCCCTGCTTACAAAGTTTGAGAGGAAAGCTGGCCCAGTAATATCTTTTGGAGATGGCAACAAATGAGAAACTCTGGGATATGGCTCAATTGTTTTGGGGAATGTCATCATAGAAAACGTAGCACTGGTTGAAGGCTTAAAACATACACTTTTAAGCATAAGTCAACTAGGTGATAAAGGTTACCAATCAATCTTTGACAGGGAAGGATGCAAAATCTTGAATATGCAGAATGGAGACATTGTTCTAACTGGTCAAAGACATGGTAACATATATGAAGCCAGCTTAAGTGATACATCTAAAGGAATTGTTAGATGTCTCTACAGCAAAGCAACAAGTGATGAAAGCTGGAATTGGCACAAGAAGCTCTCACATCTCAACTTCAAGAAGCTTAATCAACTTGTTAAGCACAATTTAGTGAGAGGCCTACCTCAGGCAAATTTTGTGCAAGATGGACTTTGTGATGCTTGTCAGCTTGGAAAACAAAGAAGTATCACTTTCAAGAGCAAGACTGAAAATTCAATTACTGAACCATTTCACATGCTACATCTTGATCTGTTTGGTCCAGTAAACATTATGTCTATCAGCAAGAAAAGATATGCTCTAGTGATAGTGGACGATTTCACAAGGTTCACATGGGTGTTCCTTCTACACAAGAAGAATGAAGCTCCTCAACAAATCATTGAACTTGTCAAGATTATTCAAAATAACTCTAAGTACAAAGTCAAAGTACTTAGGAGTGACAATGGTACAGAATTCAAGAATTCTACAATGGAGGATTTTTGTGCATACAATGGAATCACTCAACAGTTTTCTGCACCTGGTACACCTCAGCAAAATGGTGTAGTGGAAAGAAAGAACAGGACTCTCATAGAGGCAGCAAGAACCATGCTTGCAGATGCAAAACTTCCAACCTATTTTTGGGCAGAAGCTATTAACACTGCATGTTTCACTCAAAACTGTACCTTGGTAAATAGTCATGGAAAAACTCCCTATGAGATGATCAAAGGAAAGAAACCAAGTGTGAAATACTTTCACATCTTTAGATGCAGATGCTATGTCCTAAAAGTTCATCCAGAACAACTTGGAAAATTTGAAGCCAAATCGGATGAAGCAATCTTTCTAGGATATTCAGCATCTAAGGCCTTCAAAGTTTATAATCTCAGAACTCACATTGTTATGGAATCAATTCATGTTGTATTTGATGACAAGAAATTTGGAATTCTGCAAACTGATGAGAGCCATGACAAATTGGAATTTGAAAATCTGAAGAATTCTGAGATACTCTCCAGTGATGATGAAGGTTCTCTAGAAAGAATTTCTATTGCTTCTCAAAGGAATGCTACTGTTGAGGGGGAGCAAATGAATCAAGGAGAACACAGTGATCATCAGGAGCAGACTAGCTATTCGGAGTGTACTCCATCAGGAACTGATCTTTCAGAGTCTACTGAGGAAAGATCAGTAACTAGCAACAGAGTGGAATTTACTGATTCTACTGATCAAGGGGGAGTTTTTGAAGGCAGAGAGATTTCTTCTACAAGAGATACCACTACCTTAGGGGGAGAATCTAGCAGAGGCAATCTACCACCCTTTAGAAAATGGACAAAGGATCATACTGATGATTTGATTATTGGTGATCCAAATAATGGTGTTCGAACTAGAAGATCAATTCAAAATGAATGCTTGTATAGTTGCTTTCTCTCAAAGAATGAACCTAAGAAGGTTGAAGAAGCCTTACAGGATCCTGATTGGGTAATTGCAATGCAGGAGGAGTTAAATGAGTTTGAGAGAAACAAAGTCTGGAAACAGGTACCAAGACCCAAAGACAGATCAATTGTTGGTGCAAAATGGGTTTTCAGAAACAAGCTAGATGAATCTGGTATGATTGTAAGAAACAAAGCAAGACTGGTGGCCAAGGATTACTCTCAGGAAGAAGGCATTGATTATGATGAGACCTTTGCACCTGTAGCAAGATTGGAAGAAATCAGGATGTTTCTTGCAATTGCAGCTCATTCAAAATTCAAGGTATACCAGATGGATGTAAAGAGTGTTTTTCTAAATGGAAATCTTGATGAGGAAGTGTATGTGGAGCAACCACCTGGATTTGTTGATCCAAAGTTTCCAAATCATGTCTACAAACTTGACAAGGCACTCTATGGACTAAAGCAGGCACCAAGAGCATAGTATGAGACTTTGTCTAAATTTCTTCTTAAAAATGGCTTCACAAGAGGTACAATTGACAAAACTCTATTCTTTAGAAAGATAAAAGGTGAATTGCTTTTAGTTCAAGTTTATGTTGATGATATCATATTTGTCTCTACTAATGAAAAGTTGTGTGCTAAGTTTAGCAAGCTTATGCAGTCTAAGTATCAGATGAGCATGATGGGTGAATTAAAATATTTCTTAGGCTTGCAGGTCAAATAGACTGAGATTGGTATTTTCATTAATTAGTCAAAGTATATCAAAGATCTTTTAAGAAGGTTTGACTTTCAAGACTGTGTAGTTGCAAAAACACCCATGGCAACAACCACTAAACTAGACTCTGATTCTAAGGGAAAGAGTGTGGATAATACTAGTTATAGAGGCATGATTGATGTGTAAAATTATGTCTAACCGCAAGCGCACGGTATCAATTGTAGTAGATACTAGCAAATATGGGTCGATTCCTCAAGGAGACAGTTTCAATTCAACTATTATCAATTGTTTCTAGTCAAAAACGATTATTAGAGAATTTTATTAACTACTAAAACAAATTTACCAAAGGTTTTAAATCAATTAATTAAGGGATCTAGGGCAATTCAGGTTCACCATGCTTACACCAAACAAATCACAAAGGTATAGCTTTTTAATGGGATTAAGTAATTAAAGAAATGGTTAATCTTTTTCAAGCATTAACACTCTTAGAATATCTAATGATGCTTCAACCCTCACCTTCAATTCCGCTAATTGTATGTATGCCTCTAGTAGTAAAATCTTTCGATCTATTACTCCTATTGCAATCGATTAATCCATGATTTTGCGCAATTACACAAATTAAGAATTATAACATATCAATCAGAATTACTCTCTACCCATCAATTTACTAATCAAATTAAGCCCAAATCATGGTGCAAACATGGCTCCCCTTAATACCCTAGAATTAAACTACTCACTCATACTATGATTAAGAACAACAAAAAATAATGAAGAAAGCCATATAAAACATATACTAATAAACAAGATGAGATAAAGAATACCTTAAACTTTGTATTAACGAAGAACAATGAAGATCCAAATTAAACCAAGTGCTTACAACTGAAGAGATGAAGAGCAAAGAATAAGAACCCTAGCTTCTGTAAAAAAAAACCCCGTCTATATCTCCTCCTCACATTCTAATAAATAAAAACTAATGATAAAATCTGATTTCTATCTCCTAATAAAGGTATTTTTAATATTCTAATAAATTTACAAAAAGATATCCATAATTGAATAGGATTTTCTTTTAAAATTCGTAACTTCTTTTTCTCCTCTGTTTCTGGGCTCTTCCAACTGGATTTTGCTTACTGGACCACCTCTGAATTAAATATAATTCCACAAGCTTCGCGTGGACAGTAAGATCGTCAAATTTTGACTTCTGGAACTCAAGATATGGCCCAAACAGTGTTAAACAGCCCGTGTAGCCCAATAATACGAATTTTCTCCTATTTTATCTCCAAAATAGCTCTTTTTGCTCCAAATCCTTCCAAGTCATGAATTCTTTATTTCCTACAATAAAATAATCAAATCTCTTAAATAAAAATCCAAATCAATGCAAAACACAATAAATATGAGAATAAAATCATCTAGAATATATATAAAAATATACTCTATCAAACATCCCCACACTAAGCATTTGCACGTCCTCGGGCAAATAAGTGAAATAAAAACTAAGTCCTAACAAACATCACTTTCGTAGATGACACGATTGCATAAAGCATATGCAACAAGCCGTTAAACCCCTAGGCAGCCCTAGTAGGACGAGTGTTGTCTCGTGAGGGTTTATAGTGAATATACCCACAAAATTCATCTAACCATGCAAAAGATCAATGCTAACAGAACACCACACACACAAGTCCTCTCATGCCACATCAACTTAAGAATCAAAGCAAACATACGATGTCTTGGTGTCGAAAATGCAAGTATTCACGTAGTCTACTCAACTAACATGCAGAAGGTCATAAAAATTCATGTCAAGTGTAAAAATTGTTGGTAATCATGCTAAGCCCACAAGAAATACATCTTTAAGTCTAAACCTGGGATCTCCTATGCCAAAACAAGTAATAACTCACCTTTCACTCAAAAACGAATATTCACTCAAGAACAAGGTTAAGTGTATCACTCAATTCCAACAAAATCATAAACACAACTTGACACTCGCAATCAATCTCACTCTCAACACAACATACATCACTGATGACAATCAAAAGGTCTTTATTCGGGTTGTAGCGTGGGCTAGGGACCAGGTATGTCAAGTAAAGCTAAAACAGGTTAAATGTCAAAAGTTGGTACCCAACAATAATCATTATTCAATTCCTTTTCTATTAAAACAAATACTTCCCCACACTTGGATTTTTCAATAACCCTTACATAATAACTTGACTAGTCGAATGAAGAAGGATCATACAAACATAAGAATGCTCTCAAATTTATTTTTTTTTCTTTTTTTCTTTTTTTCTTTTTTTTTTTCAAGAGAACAAAGGAATAAACACAATGATCCATAGATATTTTTATGAATTTCGACTAGCAAGCATCAATCCAAAATCAATATTCCCCAAAAGTATGATCATCAATAACCCCCCCCCCCCCTTTATGAACACCTTATTACTCCCTCAAGCACGATACTAGCCTTTGACAATTTAGGTTCAAATTCAATATAAGGCCAATAGAATAAAAAGGATAATGGCAAGTAATGTGGTGTGTCACCAAAAGAATAGGATTAAGCTCAACGGGTTAACTAATTGATCATGTTTAAAAGGTGTGGAAATATGGGAAATACGAGGTCAAACCTAAGTGCCTTTATCATCTCATCATCAAGTAATGTCATGCATTTCAAGAAAGATCTCAAGTAAGTGCTAGCAATGTAAACAACATGTGGACACTCAAGCAAACGAAAAATCATGCAAACGATATGCATATAGGCTCAAAACTCACTTGGTGTGACAAAACATAATCAATCCCAAGTAACAAGACTCTCTAACGCACCTACTTGTACTCAAAGCATGTAAACCAAGTCATCTTGCACATATTCATGTCATTCTAATCACTTACAACATCCAATTAAGTCTACCAACTTCAACTTGCTAGTGTAAGTGTGTGCACAAGAACAAAGCACGTCACTTCTCATACAAAAGCGTCAAGAACACAAGAATTCTACGCATGCATGGGTGTATCATGCAAAATACAACAACTAATCAAATTGCATGGCTAAAATTATTTTTGGTATTTTTAATTTTTTAATTTTTAAAAAAAAAAAAAATTCTCTTAACATTGAGAATTGAGAACCCTTCCCCACACTTAATCGGTTCATTGTCCCCAATGAACTAATGAACAAGATAAAAAACTACAACTAAAAACAAAATAAAACTACACTAAAAAGAAAAGAAAGAAAACTCCCCTGAAATCAAGATGATTAGGATTCATCCATGATTTCGCTCTTCTTCTATTGATGAGAAAGAATGGTACCCCTGATAACTGCTTTCAACCCTGTCAACCTAATTTACAAAAGTACTATACATAACACAAGTAATTAATTAAGTTAGTTACAGATATATTTTTTTATTATAGAAAATTCAAGTAAATAATTATACATATTAGACAAATGATTTCTTACATAAATATTAGTACAAAAGATATATAAAATATAGGTATAAATAATATAACATATTGTACATAAGTAATAAATACAAAAAAAAAATGCACATGTTAGTATAATAATAATAATAATACATACATACATACGTACATATTTGTTTTAAATATATAAATATAATTTTAGTTAGATAAATATAATATTAGTTACATACTCCGTAATAATTACTAAATAATTATATATATACATAAATATATTAATTAATATTTATAAAATAAATAACTATAAATTATATAATATAAATATATGTGTTAGTACGGTATAACATGTTAAGGAACATGTTAGTTACAGAGGAGGTGGACACCGCGGGTAAACAAATTCACCCTGCGGTCCCCGCAAAATACTCTGTTTTTTTTTTGTTGCTTCACAAATTAGACCAGAGATTTTTGCATTGCAGTTAGCCCATAATGCACCGTGGTTACATTCTTCATTTTTTCTAAGTGTCGCACCAGGAATTTAAACATCGCGGGGAGAAATTTTTAAACCATGGGTAGCCACATAAATCACAACAAAACAACTTTTTTTTTCTTTTTTACCTGAAACACTTCACACAAAAATCATCAAGGTACCTTGGGAGAGTAAAAATAAAATACGAAAATTCTAACTAATTTTTTTTTTTTGAATTTTTTGAATTTTAATTTTTTGAATTAATTTTTTGAATTTTTTAACATGATGCAACTATACAACTACACCTCCCCACACTTAAATGGGGCAATGTCCTCATTGACAAACTAAACAATTAATTCTACAATATAAAAGAAAGAAGGAAAGAAGTACTCCCCTATACAGAAACATGAAGTGATGTAGAAGATTTACAACATCCATGGGTTGCCTCCCAAAAAGCGCTTTTGTTTAACGTCGTTGGCTCGACTCAGCTGGTTCAGATCTCCGTGGAGGGGTTGCCGAGATAAATCACTTCCATCTTTCCTACGAATGCACCATCCACATATAATTTAAGGCGTTGACCGTTGACCTTAAACTTTGTTCCGTCTCGTCCCAAAATTTCAATAGCACCATAAAATTTGACTTCGGTGACGGTAAAATGTCCAGACCATCTTGATCTGAGCTTCCCTGGAAAAAGTCGAATTCTGGAATTGAACAACAACACCTTGTCACCAACCTGAAAATCTCTTCTCTGAATCATCTTGTCATGCATCTTCTTCGTTCTCTCCTTGTAAAGCCGAGAATTGTCATAAGCATCAAATCGAAGCTCATCTAACTCATTAAGTTGAAGAAGTCTCGCTTGCCCCGCAGCCTTCAAATCCATGTTGAGTTCTTTTATAGCCCAAAAAGCGCGATGTTCCAATTCCACTGGCAAGTGACATGCTTTGCCATAAACCAACCGGTAGGGAGTGGTTCCTATAGGTGTTTTATATGCCGTCCGATAAGCCCACAAAGCATCATCAAGCTTCAAATACCAATCTTTTCTAGACTTTACCACCATCTTCTCCAAAATGCTTTTGATTTGTCGATTGGAAACCTCCACTTGGCCACTTGTTTGAGGGTGATATGCAAGAGCAACCTTTTGAGTAACGCCATATTTCTTCAACAAAGTTTCAAACTGGCGATGGCGAAAATGAGAACCACCATCACTTATCACTGTTCTAGGAACTCCAAAACGAGGGAAGATAATATTCTTGAAAAGCTTCATAACTACCTTGGAATCATTGGTTACTGATCCAACTGCTTCAACCCACTTGGACACATTATCGACTGCAACTATGATGTATCTCATCCCACAAGAACTTGGGAAGGGTCCCATAAAATCAACACCCCATACGTCAAATATCTCGACCTCAAGAATACCATTTTGAGGCATCTCATGGCGTTTAGAAATATTACCCGTCCTTTGACATGCATCACACGCCAAACAGAAAGCACGAGCATCCTTAAATAGAGAAGGCCAAAAGAACCCGGATTGAAGTACCTTAGCAGCAGTTTTTGAAGGACCACGGTGACCTCCACATGCGAGAGAATGACAATGCTTGAGAATGTCATGTACTTCGAACTCAGGGACACATCTACGAAAGATTCCATCAGCACACTTGCGGTACAAGAAAGGGTCATCCCAAAAATATTGTATAGCATCATGATAAAACCTCTTTCTTTGTTGATAAGTCAATTCTGGAGGGTGAGATCCACTAACACAAAAATTTGCAAAATCTGCATACCATGGAGTTTGAGTAGCAACCGAAAACAGGTGATCATCTGGAAAAGAATCGTCAATAAGGGTGTTTGACGCAATATCTGATTTGAAACGCAACCGTGAAAGATGATCCGCAACTACATTCTCAGCACCCTTCTTGTCTTTGATTTCCAAGTCAAATTCTTGGAGTAACAGAATCCAACGAATAAGCCTTGGCTTTGCTTCCTTTTTCGCCAACAGATATTAAAGTGATGAATGATCAGTGTGAACAATGACTTTGGAGCCAATGAGATATGCTCGGAATTTGTCAAGAGCGTAGACCACAGCTAGAAGTTCTTTCTCAGTCGTAGCATAATTAACTTGAGCTACATCCAAGGTTTTACTTGCATAGTAGATGGCATGCAATACCTTGTCTTTCCTTTGACCGAGAACTGCTCCAACTGCATAATAACTTGCATCACACATGATTTCAAATGGAAGATTCCAATCTGGAGATTGAATGATTGGTGCACTTATCAAAGCTTCCTTAATCCTGTTAAAAGACTCCAAACAAGCGTCAGTAAACACAAAGGTGGCATCCTTAAGCAACAATTGAGTGAGGGGTTTTGCAATTTTTGAAAAATATTTTATAAAACGATGATAAAAACCCGCATGACCAAGGAAACTCCTCACTCCCTTGACATTAACAGGAGGAGGAAGCTTCTCAATCACCTCAATTTTTGCTTTGTCAACCTGAATGCCACGTTCAGAAATCAAGTGACCAAGTACCACTCCTTCATTTACCATGAAGTGGCACTTTTCCCAATTCAAAACCAAATTCACCTCTTCACAACGTTTAAGCACTTTAGAAAAATTATGCAGACATACATCAAAATCAGACCCATAAACACTGAAATCATCCATAAATACTTCCATGATAGACTCTATGAAATCAGAAAATATGGCAGTCATGCAACGCTGAAAAGTAGCAGGGGCATTGCACAATCCAAAAGGCACTCGATGATATGCAAAAGTACCATATGGGAAGTAAATGTAGTCTTTTCTTGGTCATCAGGATGTATAGGGATCTGAAAGAACCCTGAATATCCGTCTAAATAGCAAAAGTACTTATGCTTAGCAAGTCTTTCTAACATCTGATCAATGAAAGGGAGAAGGTAATGGTCTTTTCTAGTAGCAGTGTTTAACTTACGGTAATCAATGCACATTCGCCAACCGGTGACAATTCAAGTGGGAATTAATTCAACTTTATCATTCTTAATTACCGTTGTTCCTCCTTTCTTAGGGACTACCTGAACTGGGCTTACCCATTTAGAATCAGAAATCGGGTAAATGATGTCCGCATCTAACAACTTCAAAACTTCTTTTTTAACAACCTCTTGCATGTTAGGGTTCAAGCGACGTTGTCCCTGTATGCAAGGCTTATGGTCATAATCTAAGTGAATTCTATGCATGCAAAAATCTGGGCTAATCCCTGTAAGATCATCAATACTATACCCAATAGCTTTTCTATGCGCACGCAAAACAGTAAGAAGCTTAAAAACCTGGTTATCATCAAGACTAGAGCTAACAATCACAGGACAAGTCTTTTCATCATCAAGAAACACATATTTAAGATTAGATGGCAAAGACTTTAACTCTAACATTTTTACCTGAGGTTCACCATAAGAAGTGACAGTGTTGGTTACCTCACAATTCAGATCAGCTGCACCATCCAACTCAAGAATCAATGAATCGACTTCAGCATGTCCTTCTCCTTCGTAAGCTTCAAGCATGAGCACTGCTTCCAATGCATCATTCAATAGAATCTGAGGTGTCTCATCTTGGACAATTGCATCTATAACATCAATCCTGCAACAAGTATTCTCAAGCAAAGGGGATTTTAGAGCAGAGGTTAGAGTAAAAGTAATTTTATCATCACCAATGCTCAATGTGAGAGTCCCACTTTTAACATCAATTACAGCACCTGCAGTACAGAGAAATGGTCTACCTAAAATAATAGGTATCTGGCTATCCTCTTCCATATCTAGAACTACAAAGTCTACAGGAATATAAAATTTTCCAACCCTAACAGGCACATCCTCTAAAATTCCAAGGGGATATTTTATCGAACGGTCTGCCATTTGCAAAGTCATATGTGTACATTTTAATTCTCCCATATTTAGTTTTTGAAAAACCGAGAGAGGCATGACTGAGACGCTAGCGCCCAAATCACATAAAGCTTTATCAATGAACAATGCACCTAAATGACACGGGATCGAAAAACTACCAGGATCTTTAAGTTTAGATGGAGACTTATTCTGTAAAACAGCACTACACTCTTCAGTAAAAGCTACTGTCTCCACCTCACCAAAAGACCTTTTCTTAGTGAGAATATCCTTAAGAAACTTTGCATATGATGGAACTTGAGGGGTAACTGCAGTCTTCTCTTTGTCCTTTTCCTTGCTTTCCTCAGTTTCACCTTCGTTTGTGTCTTCAACAACTTTCTCTACCTTGTCTTCCTCAACATCCTCTTTTTCTTTCTCAGTAGGAACATCATCAGTAGGCATTGGAGGAGTATCATATGTACGACCACTCCTAAGAGCAATGGCATTCACATTTTCCTTCGGCTGAGTTGGTTGTGCTGGTAGAGAGCCTTGTTGCCTTGTAGATGAAGAACTAGCCATTTGAGCAATCTGAGTTTCTAGCATCTTATTATGTATCTCCATCTGGTTCATCTTTTTTTGCATTTGTAACAATATCTTCATCATATCACCTTGATTTTCAGCCTGTGCAGCATGATTTGCTTGAGGAGCATAATTCTGAGGAGGCCTTTGGAATCCAGGGGGATTCATAGGTCCTTGAGGAGGCCTATACTGTTGCTGTGGAGGAGGCTGGTACGACTGCTGATATTGCTGCTGATTAGGAACATTTGAATTCTGAGCGTTATTGTTCCTATATGAGAAGTTCGGATGATCTTTCCAACCAGGATTGTAAGTGTTGGAATACGGATTGTACTGCTGCCTCTGTTGGAAAACATTTGCTTGCTCCATCTGAAAATGTTGTGAATTTTGAGCATTGTATTGGCAATCGTTACCATAGTGGCCTTGGATGCCACAGACTTCACAAACAGGATTATTCATAGGAGCCATGGATGACAGTACATTGATACTCATAGGTTGAGTAGAGGGCTGGGATGTCTTCAATGAGTGGATCTCTTGAGTTAATGCAGCTAGTTGAGATGATAATAGAAAATATGCATCCACTTCAAGTTTACCCCCTTTCTTGGTTGCTCTCGGGTTACTGAAGTGATTGGCAGCCAAATTTGAAAGAAAAGCATGTGCATCATCAACTCCTTTGTCTAAAAACACGCCACCTGTAGCGTTATCAACCATACCTTTTGTTTCAGGATCAAGACCATTGTAGAAGCGTTTAAGCAGAAACCACTTCTTAAGACCATGGTGAGGGCATGCATGTTGATAATCCTTGAATCTGTCCCAAGCATCCCGAAGAGATTCACCATAATCTTGCTTAAAACCCATCATCTTGTCGATCAAATCGTCGGTTCTGTTAGGAGGGAAGAACTCAGTTAAGAAAGCCTGAGCAATCTTATCACACTCGATCAGGTCAATATCATTCAACCATTTTTTAGCTTTGTCACGAAGAGAGAAACCGAACAACATGACTTTCAACTGGTCTGGAGTGACTCCCTGATGTTTAATTGTAGAACAGAGCTGTTAAAACCATTGCAGATGATTTGTAGGGTCTTCAGAGGCAAGCCCAGCAAATTGATTCTGTTGGATTATAGTGAGCAAAGCAGGCTTGATCTCGAAATTTGCTGCTTGAATCGCTGGCATAGCAAGGCCAGTAGGTACCCCACTCAGAGAGGGCTGTGAGTAGTTCTTCAAAGATTTGGGAGGGTCTGCCATCTAAATCTTTGGTTCAGGTATCTTTTGCTGCTTCTCTTTCCTTTGTTGATCTATGTATTGTTGACAAGTAATTCCAGAATCTGGACTAAGAGGAGTTGTATCCTCTTTCGCTTGATCTTCTTTCGTTTGAGACCTGGTCTTGGGCATCAACAACTAAACAAGGAAAAGCAGTAAGATCGGTCTCAGTTGGAACAAGAGTTCCAAAGAGACAAGAGAAACAATTTAAAACAATCAAACTAAAATCTATAAAAACTAGGCGTCTCCCCAGCAGCGGCGCCAAAAACTAGATGTGTAAAATTATGTCTAACCGCAAGCACACGGTATCAATTGTAGTAGATACTAGCAAATACGGGTCGATTCCTCAAGGAGACAGTTTCAATTTCAATTCTGATACTCCTATGGTTTTGATGATCACATTCTGCAAGCTATTTGCTTGTAGTTTGATATAAAACATTGTGTTATGGTTGTACTAACTTGGTTTTGCAGGGTATATTAAGTCTACTAATTGTTTACAGAGAATATATAAACAGCAAGCCATTTGGTGTTACAACAGAGACAGTTTGGCAAGCCATTTGCACTGACAGACACAAACAGCAAGCCATTTGCAAACTGCCAGAAATCCTGAAGATAAATATGAAGACAAATTCTCATGGATTTATTTCAGGAAATATATTGTGAGGATTCTTTATTATATAATACGTACACAATATATTCTAGAGCTCAAATCTTTTCAAATATCTTTCTTTAAATTATTTTATAAAACTTATAGGAGTTTCCTTATTTAAAAGATTTTCTTTCTTCAAAATCTCCTATACACGTTTTTATTGTTGGGACAATCGGATCGTGGCCCTGCGATTTTTGATACAATCAATTAACGAGTACGAATACAAAAGTCACCTTGTTAACGGTTGATTCCACGCTCTTCTATTGTAATCCCAAATTCCCTTGAGCGAAGTGTGGCCTTCGTCTCCTCAAGTTAACCTCTCTTCTTGCTCCTAGGTGACTAAAATATTTTTCTTGACCAACCCTAGCAAGAAGAGAATAAGAATATATATAGGGCTACAATAGGGATCATGGATAATTAGGTTGGGCCTTCTAATTACATCTTGGGCCTAGTCCAATGTAATTAAATATTAATTCAATCCACTAAAGAATTAATATTTGCACTACCTTTCCTAATACCGCAACTTAATTATTTAATTGGGTTCCAATATTATTTGCTTATTAAATTCCCCATGTTTAAAATAGCGCATGCCGATTAATTAAATAAATTACTGATAATTTATTTAATTAATATCTTTTATCCTTGATTATCCACTCAACCTTTATTTAATTATGCCGGAATAAATTCCACCTGCACTGCACTTGCTTTGTACTCTTTGAATTTTTCAAAGCACTCAGACTTGCACGAGCTAATACTTCATCAATGTAAGGCTCTAGAGATAAAGCCAACATCCTTTTCTTGCGATCCCTTATTACTTTGATCCCAAGGATGTATGCCGCTTCACCTAAGTCCTTCATTTCAAATTGTTTGAACAACCATGCCTTTACTGATGATAACATCTTAACATTGTTTCCAATGAGTAAAATGTCATCTACATATAGTACTAGAAAAACCACTGCATTACCCTCACTTCTCTTATACACGCATGACTCGCTTGGACTTTGATCAAATCCATATGACTGGACTGCCTGATCAAAACGAATATTCCAGTCCCTAGAAACTTGTTTAAGTCCATAAATAGACCTCTTAAGCTTATAAACCAGATGCTCTTGGCCTTCTTTAATGAATCCTTTTGGTTGTTGCATATAGATGGTTTCCTCAAGACTTCCATTAAGGAAAGCTGTCTTGACATCCATTTGCCAAATCTCGTAATCGAGATGAGCTGCTATAGATAAAAGAATCCGGATCGACTTAAGCATAACAACTGGCGAAAAGGTTTCCTCATAATTGATTCCTTCTTTCTGAGTATACCCTTTCGCAACAAGTCGTGCTTTCCATGCTTTCACCTTTTTGTCAGATCCTCTTTTCTTCTTGTAGATCCACATACTTCCAATGGGTTTTATACCTTTGGGTGGTTCCACGAGCTCCCAAACTTGATTGGAATACATAGATTCCATCTCAAATTCCATTGCCTTTTGCCAAAGATTTGCATCTTTATCTAGAATTGCCTGTTCGTATGTCCTGGGATCCTCATCATGTTCACCAGAGACCAAGTCTGAAGACTCTCCCAAAAACATGAATCTTTCAGGTTGTCGAACAACCCTCCCACTACGACGAGGCACTGGTGCGGTACTAGTGTCAAGTTGTGCATTTTCTTGTGGTTGTTCTACTTGTACTACTGGCACTTGGGGATTATCTGTCCCTCCCACTAATTCCTCTAAAACAACACTACTCATGGGTTTGTGGTTCATTATATAGTCTTCCTCTAAGAATCTGGCATTGGTGCTAATAATGACATCTCGATCCCCAGGACTATAAAATGAATAACCTTTCGTCCCCATGGGATAGCCTACAAACAACCTTACTTCTGTACGAGATTCTAGCTTGGTCGCGTTCTTGTTCAGCACATGTGCTGGACAACCCCAAATCCGAATATGTCTTAGACTTGGTTTGCTACCAGTCCACAATTCTATTGGAGTCTTGGGAACTGACTTAGAAGGTACCAAGTTCAAAAGGTAAGCCGCTGTTTCTATAGCATATCCCCAGAACGACTTAGGTAAATCTGAATAACTCATCATTGATCTAACACTCTCCAAAAGAGTCCGATTCCTTCTCTCTGCTACACCATTCTGCTGAGGTGTGCCAGGTGCAGACAACTGGGATGTAATCCCATTTTCTGATAAATAATCCCTAAATTCTCCAAGCAAGTATTCGCCACCACGATCTGATCGTAGTGACTTGATACATTTTCCAAGATGTCGTTTCTCTGCACTTGCTTTGTACTCTTTGAATTTTTCAAAGCACTCAGACTTGTGGCGCAACAAATAAATGTATCCATATCTAGAATAATCGTCAATGAAAGTGACAAAATACTCATAACCTCCTCTTGCTTGGATACTCATAGGACCACATAAATCAGTATGAACCAATTCTAATACTTCTTTGGCTCTATTCCCCTTTGCTTTAAAAGGCCTGTTAGTCATCTTACCTTCCAAGCAAGATTCACAAACTGGAAATGGCTCCACTACAAACAAGCCTAATGGCCCATCTACTACCAGTCTTTGAATCCTCATCAAGTTAATATGACCTAATCTTAAGTGCCAAAGATATGTTTGGTTCAATTCGGAAGGTTTCTTTCTTTTGTTTGAGCTAGAAAGAATATTATTAGATTCCTTTTGTTGCAACATTGGTTGGATAAGATTAATAATATATAAATTGTCTTGCAATGTACCAGAACATATAACTCGTTTATTCATCATAATAGAAACATTACGATCCAAACAAACATTATAACCATCAATGGCAAGTTTAGAAACTGAAATCAAATTCCTTCTAAACGAAGGTACATAAAGACAATTGTTCAAAACCAAAATCCTATCATCACCGAAAGCTAAAGTAATTATTCCAACTGCAACTACTGCTACTTTCGTAGCATCTCCCATGAACACATATATCTCGCCATCTCTAAGCATTCTGGTTTGCTTGAACCCCTGCATAGAGTTACAAACATGGTCAGTGGCTCCTGTATCTACACACCAAGTGCTCGTAGATATAGCCGCTATATATGTTTCTGTAACTAGAGAAAGAGACATACCAGTATTGTTTGTCTTCTTAGGAAGAGGACAATCCTGTTTCCAGTGACCTGACTGCTTGCACCTGAAGCACTTGCCCTTAGGCTTTTTCACAGCACCTTGAACTCCCACTGCATTAGCAACCTTTCCAGCTTTCTGTGTCTGAACCTTTTTCTTCTTCTTGCCTTTCGGCTTAGAGGAAGAAGCTTTCTCAGCCACATTCACTTGAACATTCTGCTTAAAGAGTCCTTCAGCTGCCTGAAGTTCTGTCAGAAGTTCCGCGAGACTATACATCCTTTTGTTCATGGTGTAATTCAAGCGGAACTGCTCAAAACTTTTGGGCAAGCTCATAAGGATGATATCGATCTGGGTTTCCCCATCAATATCAGCACCAAGGATCTCCATCTCATTCAGATTAGACATCATCCTGAGAACATGATCCCTTACAGGTGTTCCTTCAGCCATCTGAGTGTTCATTAAAGCCTTCATTGCTACTTGCCTAGCAGCCCTATTCTGTTCTCCAAAAAGTTCCTTGAGATTAAAGAGCATATCTGAAGCCGTGGCCATAGCCTGATGCTGATGCTGCAAAACACCCGACATTGCTGCCAGAATGTAACATCGCGACATCTCATCGGCCTTAACCCACCGCTTATAATACTCCTTATCACTTTCAGGAGCATCTTCAGCAGGCTGATCTGGCTTGGGTTCATAAGTGCAAAATTTGTACTCCTCAGCAGTCAACACTATATCCAAATTACGTTTCCATTCAATATAGTTTGGTCCAGTAAGTTTGTTATCCTTAAGTATGGTGAATAGTGGATTAAAGCCCATAATGATCTAATCCTGATAATCATACATGTAACACATAATCAGAGAGTTGCAAAAATCTTAAAACTTATTGGTTTCCTCTAACAATTAATTAAACTTAATGCACTAATATTTAAACACAATAAGTATCTGGTACGCCACGATGGGTGACATATATACCACTTAAATTCGCTTAAATATTACTTCGGTCCTATTACTAAATAATACGCCACGTTAGGGTGGACTATATATTATTTTTCATAGCTAAGTGTATACCATTATTAAATCTTAAATTAATAACAATAAGACCGGATGCCACCATTAAATATTTCAAATCAATAATCGATAATAGGATAATTCCCAGATCGGGGGGAGCATTGTCAAGAGGCGTCACTTAAGACCCCTTTCTAGACAGAATCATCCTTTCTCTCAATATTGAAAATCTATATTCAAAAATTGGTACCCGTCTAATTAATCGAATTCTATGAAACTTGGTACGCCACGTTGGGTGGCATGTATACCTTTCAATATTCGTAATTAATTTAGGAAGTTTGTCCTAGTAATATCCATAACACTATCTGACACCATAAATCATATGCCACGTTAGGGTGGACAATATATAATTTATATTCGTCTTAGTGTTAAATTACATACAAACAATAATGGAGACCGTGAGATTTAATTCCTAATTAATTCCCTCACCCACTTAGAATATTTATTAAAATTGAGGAATTTTAAAAATTAAATGGGGCCTATTTCGTTACAATTATGTCTAACATGCATTCAAAATACACACATAATTTAACAACATAAAACATTTAATTAAAGCAATAAATAAAATATCTATGTCCATGTCGTCCTAATTATGTTAAACATGCAATTAAAAATTACACACATAATTAACAACACACATAATAATTATTTAAAGCAATAATTAAAAAACTAAATAGCGGAATTAAAATAAAAACAATAAAATAATAATCCACTATTATGGCCCCTTTAATTGATTGCTGCAGCCTTGTGTTCGTCCATCAGTACACGGCCAAAAACAAACATGAAACATAATCATGCAGTGCCTGGAACATTGGAGTGTATGTGCCGTGCGTGTGGTACACGCGCCTCTGGCCCACGCGCCTGGGGTGATGTTGCTGTCTCACTTTTCTGCTTAACAACGCCACGAGCCACCAATTGTTTGGTCTCTTCTTTGTTAATATTGAAGGACCGACAGGAACAAAAAAAAAACACACCAGAAGCTATGCAGCGGAAGCAATTATCTCCTATTTTGATTTCCAGTCGCATATGTAATTATTACAATGTACCCGGATTTTTACAAAATCCATCAAACAATTACATAAAAAAATAGATCTAATACAAAATTAATTTTGTAAAATCTATTCTAACACGATCAACCCTCGTGTTTACAACCACGATAAACCACGCGGAAACCAAACAAAAAATTAACCACGATTAAACCACGTGGGATCCAATCACATAATTAAATATACATGGCCATAATAGTGGATAACAACCTGCAAAAACAAATTATACAAGCCTACCACTATATACATGCATATACAATTACGACATGGACATCGTATCAAAAATCGTAGAACCATAGATACAAGCTCTTGATGCCAATTGTTGGGACAACCGGATCGTGGCCCTGCGATTTTTGATACAATCAATTAACGAGTACGAATACAAAAGTCACCTTGTTAACGGTTGATTCCACGCTCTTCTATTGTAATCCCAAATTCCCTTGAGCGAAGTGTGGCCTTCGTCTCCTCAAGTTAACCTCTCTTCTTGCTCCTAGGTGGCTACAATATTTTTCTTGACCAACCCTAGCAAGAAGAGAATAAGAATATATATAGGGCTACAATAGGGATCATGGATAATTAGGTTGGGCCTTCTAATTACATCTTGGGCCTAGCCCAATGTAATTAAATATTAATTCAATCCACTAAAGAATTAATATTTGCACTACCTTTCCTAATACCGCAACTTAATTATTTAATTGGGTTCCAATATTATTTGCTTATTAAATTCCCCATGTTTAAAATAGCGCATGCCGATTAATTAAATAAATTACTGATAATTTATTTAATTAATATCTTTTATCCTTGATTATCCACTCAACCTTTATTTAATTATGCCGGAATAAATTCCACCTGCAGGGTTTCACATAATTAAATCTTTTTGAGCTTTCAAGGGGACATCATTAACCCGAATATTATCAGGACATGGATTCCTTCTATAAATAATATTCACCATGTATATAATTCCATCACTCAAAATATAATGATATAATTCAAAAGAATTATTTCATATATAAATCAAAGCATGTAAATAATATACACGTGTCAATTACTATATCCGGATTAAGAACCTAAGCATTAATAATAACATAGAATCTTAGTTCTCCTTCTTAATCAGTATAAGGGAACAATTCTAAATTTGATCCTGTTCAATATACACAAAGTATACTAGTATTATTTATTAGTCAATATAAACTAATCTAAATAATACTACAGCCATACCAGTGGATTGTCCAACACCACCTGTGCTGTGAACCTTATTATATTATATAAATCGTATTTAACAATCTAATATTCTGTATCCCATTTGATACTAGATTGTCCACAATATATAATATTAGACAACATGTAAACATTTAAATGATTCTTAATAAAACTGGGCCAGAAATAAATGTATATACTTAAAATAAATATTTTCAGTATACCCTAACAATCTCCCACTTATACTCAAAATATTCTATGAGTATATCAGTGTTTATTTAATCCACTATTACATTGAAAACTATGTGCCCATCCATCTGACTCCTATCGCTTCCACATGCCTGTCAAAAACCTTGGCTGGCAAGCTCTTTGTGAAAGGATCTGCCCGGTTGTCTTCTGATGATATGTGAGCCATAACTATGTCTCCTCGCTTTACGATTCCTCGTATGAGATGATACTTACGTTCAATATGTTTAGCTGCTTTGTGGTCTCGTGGTTCTTTTGAATTTGCCACAGCACCAGTGTTGTCACAATACACTTTCAGACTCCTCGGCAAATTAGGTACCACATCTAAGTCCAAAAGGAAGTTCCTGAACCATACAGCCTCCTTTGCAGCCTCAGAGGCCGCCACGTACTCGGCTTCCATAGTAGAGTCTGCAATGCATTTCTGCTTTACACTCCTCCATATAACGGCTCCACCTCCCAAAGTAAAAACATATCCTGAGGTTGATTTCCTCTTATCCCTATCTGATTGAAAATCTGAATCAGTATATCCCAAAGGAAATAGATCCGAGGCCTTGTACATTAACATATACTCTTTAGTCCTTCGCAGGTACTTGAGTATAGTTTTTACTGCACTCCAATGTTCCTGACCTGGGTTCGACTGATATCTACTAACCATGCCTACAGCAAAGCAGATGTCAGGCCTCGTACATAACATAGCATACATTAAGCATCCACATGCCGAAGCATAAGGAACTGCTTTCATGCTCTCTATATCCTTAGGTGTAGAAGGACACTGCTCCTTGGATAGAGCAACTCCATGCTTAAAAGGTAGAAAACCTTTCTTAGAGTTCTGCATGTTAAAACGAGCTAATACTTCATCAATGTAAGGCTCTTGAGATAAAGCCAACATCCTTTTCTTGCGATCCCTTATTACTTTGATCCCAAGGATGTATGCCGCTTCACCTAAGTCCTTCATTTCAAATTGTTTGAACAACCATGCCTTTACTGATGATAACATCTTAACATTGTTTCCAATGAGTAAAATGTCATCTACATATAGTACTAGAAAAACCACTGCATTACCCTCACTTCTCTTATACACGCATGACTCGCTTGGACTTTGATCAAATCCATATGACTGGACTGCCTGATCAAAACGAATATTCCAGTCCCTAGAAGCTTGTTTAAGTCCATAAATAGACCTCTTAAGCTTACAAACCAGATGCTCTTGGCCTTCTTTAATGAATCCTTTTGGTTGTTGCATATAGATGGTTTCCTCAAGACTTCCATTAAGGAAAGCTGTCTTGACATCCATTTGCCAAATCTCGTAATCGAGATGAGCTGCTATAGATAAAAGAATCCGGATCGACTTAAGCATAACAACTGGCGAAAAGGTTTCCTCATAATCGATTCCTTCTTTCTGAGTATACCCTTTCGCAACAAGTCGTGCTTTCCATGCTTTCACCTTTTTGTCAGATCCTCTTTTCTTCTTGTAAATCCACATACTTCCAATGGGTTTTATACCTTTGGGTGGTTCTACGAGCTCCCAAACTTGATTGGAATACATAGATTCCATCTCAAATTCCATTGCCTTTTGCCAAAGATTTGCATCTTTATCTAGAATTGCCTGTTCGTATGTCCTGGGATCCTCATCATGTTCACCAGAGACCAAGTCTGAAGACTCTCCCAAAAACATGAATCTTTCAGGTTGTCGAACAACCCTCCCACTACGATGAGGCACTGGTGCGGTACTAGTGTCAAGTTGTGCATTTTCTTGTGGTTGTTCTACTTGTACTACTGGCACTTGGGGATTATCTGTCCCTCCCACTAATTCCTCTAAAACAACACTACTCATGGGTTTGTGGTTCATTATATAGTCTTCCTCTAAGAATCTGGCATTGGTGCTAACAATGACATCTCGATCCCTAGGACTATAAAATGAATAACCTTTCGTCCCCATGGGATAGCCTACAAACAACCTTACTTCTGTACGAGATTCTAGCTTGGTCGCGTTCTTGTTCAGCACATGTGCTGGACAACCCCAAATCCGAATATGTCTTAGACTTGGTTTGCTACCAGTCCACAATTCTATTGGAGTCTTGGGAACTGACTTAGAAGGTACCAAGTTCAAAAGGTAAGCCGCTGTTTCTATAACATATCCCCAGAACGACTTAGGTAAATCTGAATAACTCATCATTGATCTAACACTCTCCAAAAGAGTCCGATTCCTTCTCTCTGCTACACCATTCTGCTGAGGTGTGCCAGGTGCAGACAACTGGGATGTAATCCCATTTTCTGATAAATAATCCCTAAATTCTCCAAGCAAGTATTCGCCACCACGATCTGATCGTAGTGACTTGATACATTTTCCAAGATGTCGTTTCTCTGCACTTGCTTTGTACTCTTTTAATTTTTCAAAGCACTCAGACTTGTGGCGCAACAAATAAATGTATCCATATCTAGAATAATCGTCAATGAAAGTGACAAAATACTCATAACCTCCTCTTGCTTGGATACTCATAGGACCACATAAATCAGTATGAACCAATTCTAATACTTTTTTGGCTCTATTCCCCTTTGCTTTAAAAGGCATGTTAGTCATCTTACCTTCCAAGCAAGATTCACAAACTGGAAATGGCTCCACTGCCAACAAGCCTAATGGCCCATCTACTACCAGTCTTTGAATCCTCATCAAGTTAATATGACCTAATCTTAAGTGCCAAAGATATGTTTGGTTCAATTCGGAAGGTTTCTTTCTTTTGTTTGAGCTAGAAAGAATATTATTAGATTCCTTTTGTTGCAGCATTGGTTGGATAGGATTAATAATATATAAATTGTCTTGCAATGTACCAGAACATATAACTCGTTTATTCATCATAATAGAAACATTACGATCCAAACAAACATTATAACCATCAATGGCAAGTTTAGAAACCGAAATCAAATTCCTTCTAAACGAAGGTACATAAAGACAATTGTTCAAAACCAAAATCCTATCATCACCGAAAGCTAAAGTAATTATTCCAACTGCAACTACTGCTACTTTCGTAGCATCTCCCATGAACACATATATCTCGCCATCTCTAAGCATTCTGGTTTGCTTGAATCCCTGCATAGAGTTACAAACATGGTCAGTGGCTCCTGTATCTACACACCAAGTGCTCGTAGATATAGCCGCTATATATGTTTCTGTAACTAGAGAAAGAGACATACCAGTATTATTTGTCTTCTTAGGAAGAGGACAATCCTGTTTCCAGTGACCTGACTGCTTGCACCTGAAGCACTTGCCCTTAGGCTTTTTCACAGCACCTTGAACTCCCACTGCATTAGCAACCTTTCCAGCTTTCTGTGTCTGAACCTTTTTCTTCTTCTTGCCTTTCGGCTTAGAGGAAGAAGCTTTCTCAGCCACATTCACTTGAACATTCTGCTTAAAGAGTCCTTCAGCTGCCTGAAGTTCTGTCAGAAGTTCCGCGAGACTATACATCCTTTTGTTCATGGTGTAATTCAAGCGGAACTGCTCAAAACTTTTGGGCAAGCTCATAAGGATGATATCGATCTGGGTTTCCCCATCAATATCAGCACCAAGGATCTCCATCTCATTCAGATTAGACATCATCCTGAGAACATGATCCCTTACAGGTGTTCCTTCAGCCATCTGAGTGTTCATTAAAGCCTTCATTGCTACTTGCCTAGCAACCCTATTCTGTTCTCCAAAAAGTTCCTTGAGATTAAAGAGCATATCTGAAGCCGTGGCCATAGCCTGATGCTGATGCTGCAAAACACCCGACATTGCTGCCAGAATGTAACATCGCGACATCTCATCGGCCTTAACCCACCGCTTATAATACTCCTTATCACTTTCAGGAGCATCTTCAGCAGGCTGATCTGGCTTGGGTTCATAAGTGCAAAATTTGTACCACTTAAATTGGTACGCCACGATGGGTGACATATATACCACTTAAATTCGCTTAAATATTACTTCGGTCCTATTACTAAATAATACGCCACGTTAGGGTGGACTATATATTATTTTTCATAGCTAAGTGTATACCATTATTAAATCTTAAATTAATAACAATAAGACCGGATGCCACCATTAAATATTTCAAATCAATAATCGATAATAGGATAATTCCCAGATCGGGGGGAGCATTGTCAAGAGGCGTCACTTAAGACC
This sequence comes from Kitagawia praeruptora, assembly GCA_037693485.1. Classification (NCBI taxonomy): domain Eukaryota; kingdom Viridiplantae; phylum Streptophyta; class Magnoliopsida; order Apiales; family Apiaceae; genus Kitagawia; species Kitagawia praeruptora. Next base: position 97,899,723 of record CM075352.1, on the reverse strand, counting down.
CCTTTCTAGACAGAATCATCCTTTCTCTCAATATTGAAAATCTATATTCAAAAATTGGTACCCGTCTAATTAATCGAATTCTATGAAACTTGGTACGCCACGTTGGGTGGCATGTATACCTTTCAATATTCGTAATTAATTTAGGAAGTTTGTCCTAGTAATATCCATAACACTATCTGACACCATAAATCATATGCCACGTTAGGGTGGACAATATATAATTTATATTCGTCTTAGTGTTAAATTACATACAAACAATAATGGAGACCGTGAGATTTAATTCCTAATTAATTCCCTCACCCACTTAGAATATTTATTAAAATTGAGGAATTTTAAAAATTAAATGGGGCCTATTTCGTTACAATTATGTCTAACATGCATTCAAAATACACACATAATTTAACAACATAAAACATTTAATTAAAGCAATAAATAAAATATCTATGTCCATGTCGTCCTAATTATGTTAAACATGCAATTAAAAATTACACACATAATTAACAACACACATAATAATTATTTAAAGCAATAATTAAAAAACTAAATAGCGGAATTAAAATAAAAACAATAAAATAATAATCCACTATTATGGCCCCTTTAATTGATTGCTGCAGCCTTGTGTTCGTCCATCAGTACACGGCCAAAAACAAACATGAAACATAATCATGCAGTGCCTGGAACATTGGAGTGTATGTGCCGTGCGTGTGGTACACGCGCCTCTGGCCCACGCGCCTGGGGTGATGTTGCTGTCACACTTTTCTGCTTAACAACGCCACGAGCCACCAATTGTTTGGTCTCTTCTTTATTAATATTGAAGGACCGACAGGAACAAAAAAAAAACACACCAGAAGCTATGCAGCGGAAGCAATTATCTCCTATTTTGATTTCCAGTCGCATATGTAATTATTACAATGTACCCGGATTTTTACAAAATCCATCAAACAATTACATAAAAAAATAGATCTAATACAAAATTAATTTTGTAAAATCTATTCTAACACGATCAACCCTCGTGTTTACAACCACGATAAACCACGCGGAAACCAAACAAAAAATTAACCACGATTAAACCTCGTGGGATCCAATCACATAATTAAATATACATGGCCATAATAGTGGATAACAACCTGCAAAAACAAATTATACAAGCCTACCACTATATACATGCATATACAATTACGACATGGACATCGTATCAAAAATCGTAGAACCATAGAACCAAGCTCTTGATGCCAATTGTTGGGACAACCGGATCGTGGCCCTGCGATTTTTGATACAATCAATTAACGAGTACGAATACAAAAGTCACCTTGTTAACGGTTGATTCCACGCTCTTCTATTGTAATCCCAAATTCCCTTGAGCGAAGTGTGGCCTTCGTCTCCTCAAGTTAACCTCTCTTCTTGCTCCTAGGTGGCTACAATATTTTTCTTGACCAACCCTAGCAAGAAGAGAATAAGAATATATATAGGGCTACAATAGGGATCATGGATAATTAGGTTGGGCCTTCTAATTACATCTTGGGCCTAGCCCAATGTAATTAAATATTAATTCAATCCACTAAAGAATTAATATTTGCACTACCTTTCCTAATACCGCAACTTAATTATTTAATTGGGTTCCAATATTATTTGCTTATTAAATTCCCCATGTTTAAAATAGCGCATGCCGATTAATTAAATAAATTACTGATAATTTATTTAATTAATATCTTTTATCCTTGATTATCCACTCAACCTTTATTTAATTATGCCGGAATAAATTCCACCTGCAGGGTTTCACATAATTAAATCTTTTTGAGCTTTCAAGGGGACATCATTAACCCGAATATTATCAGGACATGGATTCCTTCTATAAATAATATTCACCATGTATATAATTCCATCACCCAAAATATAATGATATAATTCAAAAGAATTATTTCATATATAAATCAAAGCATGTAAATAATATACACGTGTCAATTACTATATCCGGATTAAGAACCTAAGCATTAATAATAACATAGAATCTTAGTTCTCCTTCTTAATCAGTATAAGGGAACAATTCTAAATTTGATCCTGTTCAATATACACAAAGTATACTAGTATTATTTATTAGTCAATATAAACTAATCTAAATAATACTACAGCCATACCAGTGGATTGTCCAACACCACCTGTGCTGTGAACCTTATTATATTATATAAATCGTATTTAACAATCTAATATTCTGTATCCCATTTGATACTAGATTGTCCACAATATATAATATTAGACAACATGTAAACATTTAAATGATTCTCAATAAAACTGGGCCAGAAATAAATGTATATACTTAAAATAAATATTTTCAGTATACCCTAACATTTATATCTATACAAATCAGAAGGTTAAGTTTTCATCGATCTCTTTCTCTCAAACCTTCTGTCTAACGTTCACAAGAACGTTTGTAAAATCTCTAACCAATTGAACGATGGAAATTGATTTCAAATCGTTCGAATAATTGGTGATTGATTTTCTGAACGTTGGTGTGAAGCTTTATAAACCTGATTCTTGTGTTCATTCGTTTCTAACAATCCAGAGAAAAACATTCAAGCACACAAGATTAAAAACAACTCGGTTTTCATTGCTATATTCTTTTGATTCTCTCGAGCTCTTAATATACTCATACGTGCTATATCTTAGAGAGTTCATAGTTTGAGTTGTATTCATCTATTGATTGTATTGTTCGAATTGTAAGGTTTAGTTGTTGGACAAGTTGGCTTGGGAACAAGGGTTTGGTGATCGTTGCTAGAGAAGTATACTTGGGAAGTATAGCTTAGAGAGCAAGTTCAGAAACAGGAGTTCAGCACGCCATTTGTCAACAGCTGGGTATTAAGGGAGATATATTATTGTATCTTGTAATTGGTTTTATTTCAGTGATCAATAATATATTCTCTTACCAAGTTGGTAAGGGACCAGGACGTAGACCATAGGGGTTAGGGGTCGAACCTGGCTAAAAGTCTCTGTGTTCTTTATTTTCTGCTCTTTACTTACTGCTTGCATTTAGCTTACTGTTTCTGCACTTTACTGTACTTGTTATCTGTGCATTTAGCATACCATTTGTCTCTGCATAAAACGAAATCAGTAAGCTATTTTTGGTAATTTTTAAAATCAGACTTAGTTAAATATAGTTAGCCATTTACACATATTCACCCCCTCTAGGTGTGCATTTTCATTTGGTATCAGAGCCTTGGTATACTAACAATTCTGTAACAGGAAAGTATTCGATCATAATGGCTGAAAACTATCCCGAAGAAAAATCTGATTTTAGGCCTCCACTTCTTCATAGCACACACAACTACCACTGGTGGAAAAGCAGCATGGAAACTCACTTATCCAGAGATCCATTAGTTCTGAGAGTTGTGCAAAAAGGTCCATATGTCTTTCTTGACAAGGATGGCAAGCCAAAGGATGTTGATGATCTCACTCCGGATGAATTAATCAAACTTGGCTACAATGGAAAGGCAAGGAGTTCTCTTATGAATGGTTTGAACCAGGCTGAATATGATAAATTATCTTCACTCAAATCAGCAAAAGAAATGTGGGATGCTTTGGAGACTTATCATGAAGGTTCGAAATCTCTAAAGAAGGTGAAACTTAGCAAGCTAATGAATGACTTTGGAAACTTCAAGCTTAATGAAGGTGAAACTATCAAGGATAGTCAAGCACGGTTTCAAGTTACTATTAACTCACTGAAGAGGCTTGGAAAATCTATACCACCAGATGAAATCAATATGAAGGTCTTAAGTGCAGTACCATTTATCTACGAAGCCAAAGTTACTGCCTTGGAATCCTCACCACTTATTGATACTATGGATCACTTGGCTGTATTTGCTGAGCTAGAGCAATTTGAAAGCAATATAAATGGAAATCAGGTGGGAAGTTTAAGTGTTAAAGCTCCAACAGAAAAGATGAAGAATATGGCTCTCCATTCTAAAAACAGCAAGCCAATTGACTCTGATGGTGAATCTGATTCAGATGAGGAACTTGCACTTATTTCAAAGAAGATCAAGAGGCTGATAGAAAAGAAGAATATGATGAAAAGGGAAAGCGGTGGCTACTACAACAACAAGAAAGGCTCAAAAGACTCTAAGGAGGAAACTTGTTTCGAATGTGGCAAGCCAGGTCATTATAAAAGGAACTGCTACAAACTGAAGTCAAAACAGCCTACTGTTTTCAAGGATAAGAAGAAATCAAAGGCTCTACTGACTTAGAGTGATGATGATTCAGATTCCAGTGATGACTCAAGTGAAGAAATGGTGAACTTAGCACTTGTTGGAATTGAAGATGAATATACTCAAGGAAATTCAGAAGGAGTGTATGCTGAAACTGATTCTGAAGAGGATCAGAGTGAGGTAAACTCTTTTAATGATTATATTTCTTCAGATGATACTTTGTTAGATTCACTAACCATGCAGGAACAAAATAGTGTTACAATTGAAGAACACATGGCACTAAAGGCTGAAATCAGCAAGCTGACTGATAAGAATGCCTATTTATCCAAAATGGTAAAAGATCTGTTGCCAAAAATGGAAGAATGGGATTCAACTTCATTCAGTAAAGCTACAGAGATCAAGGAACTAAATACTAAGAACAGACATTTAGAGGCTAATGTCAAGTTACTTGAAAAGAGAAACAAGACCTTGACTGAAGAAATCAAAGAGCTAAGGTCTGATGTCAAAACTAAAGCTAAAGCATTGGAATCATACAAAATGAAGGAATCTAGTCAAGCCAAATCCTCAAAAACTGCTGAAAAGAGAGTTCAGCAAGCTGAACTCATCAAACAGCAAGCTGAAGTGATCACCCTCCTAGAAACAGAAGTTAAAGATCTCAAGAAGGGCATGGAAACTTTTGTTCAAGGTGAAGACACTTTAAAAACAATGATGAAGAAGGCAAATGTACCTTTGGTCAGAGAAGGTGTTGGTCTAAACTTCAACAAGAAAGATAAGGTGCTCAAATATGATGGAAGGAATGGCATTCCCTACAATTATGCTATGCCTTGGAAGACATGCAACAAATGTGGTGGAAAAGGACATCTGGAAAAGAATTGTGTGGTTCAAGTATATCATAAGACGAAAACAGCATACCAGAATGGACCAGTCAGACAGAAAACAACATACCAGAATGCTTCTAGCAGAAGACAAACATCTTACCAACTGAATGATCAGTCCCCAAAAGTGGTCCAAATGTGGATCAAGAAATCTGATTTAAATGCTTTATATATTCTTGCTACTAACCAACCTGGACCCAAACCTATATGGGTACCAAAACATTGAGTTTTTTTTGTTTGTTTTGTAGATGTGCCTTGTTGCTAAGGTCAAGTCAAAGCAATGGATCTTGGACAGGGATGCACAAGACATATGTGTGGAGACAAATCTCAGTTTATGAATCTCAAAATGAAAAAAGGTGGAAGAGTGACAATTGGGAATAGCAAAACTCTTCAAATCCTTGGTACCGGTTCTATTGGTAATAGTAATATTTCAATTGATAAAGTTCAATATGTCAAAGGTCTTTGTTATAATTTGCTGAGTGTTACTCAATTATTTGATGATGGACATCATGTTGAATTATGCATTGATAAAGCTATTATTACTATTGGTACTAACAAATTCCCCCTAGTTGCTAGAAGGGAAGGAAATATATATGTATTAGACTTTGATATGCAGGAAACAGCGTGCTGTTTGGCTACAGTGGATAATAACCCATTTATTTGGCATAGAAGATTGGGATATGCACACATGGATTTGCTCAGAAAGTTATCAAGCAAGAAACTAGTGAGAGGGCTGCCCAAGCTAAAGTATGTTAAAACATAAGTCTGTTCAGCTTGCCAATTGGGAAAACAGCTTCAAAGTACTCACAAATCAAAGAAAATGGCATCTACTTCTAAACCCTTAGAGCTTCTGCATTTGGACTTATTTGGTCCAGAAGCTTACAAGAGTATTGGAGGTAAACAATATGGTTTTGTGATTGTAGATAATTATTCTAGATTTACATGGGTATTATTTCTGCGTACTAAAGATTGTGCTTTTGATGAGTTTGAGAAGCTAATCAAATTACTTGAGAACAAGTTGAATACAAAGCTTGTAGGTATAAGGAGTGATATAGGAGGTGAATTTCTCAACAAAGACTTCATTGATTATTATGAAAAAAGAGGAATTACACATGAATTTTCTGCACCAAGGACTCCACAGCAAAATCGAGTGGTAGAAAGGAAGAACAGGTCACTACAAGAAACAGCAAGGACTCTATTGCAAGAAAGCAAGCTGCCTAGAAGTTTTTGGGCAGAAGCAGTGAATACAGCGTGCTATGTGTTGAACAGAGTCATAATCAGGCCTATTTTGAACAAAACTCCGTTTGAATTGTTGAGGAAAAAGAAGCCAAACATTAGTTACTTCAAAATCTTTTGCTCAAAGTGTTTTGTGCTCAAGACAATTGATAATGATGGTAAATTCGATGCTAAATCTTATGAAGCTATTTTTCTTGGCTATTCTTTAACTAGTAGAGCATATAGAGTTTATAACTTAAATAAACATATAGTTGAAGAATCTATTGATGTTACTTTTCAAGAACCTAACAATGATTTGCCAAGAGACGAGGAAGAATTTGCAGGTGAAGCTGATAATATACAACCTCAAGTTATTGGAAATCAGCAAGCCAACAATTCTGCTGAAACTGGAAGTCAGCAAGCCAACAACACTACTGAGAATGGAAAACAACAAGCTGGAACTGCAAATCAGCAAGCTGAAGTAGTCAGATTATCTTCACACGAAGAAATTGCTCAACATTCTCTACCAAAAGCTACAAGGACAGTAAAGAATCATCCTCCAGAACTTGTCATTGGAAATATCTCAGAAGGAATCACAACAAGGAGAGGAAAAGCAAACTTTTGTGCTTATGCTGCCTTTTTAGCTCAAGAAGAACCCAAAAATATCAAGGAAGCATTAGAAGATGAAAATTGGATCATGGCAATGCAAGTGGAACTCAACCAATTTGAGAGATGTGATGTTTGGGAACTTGTAAAGCCACCAGAAGATGCTTCTATCATAGGAACCAAATGGGTGTTCAAGAACAAAGTGGATGAATTTGGAACATTTACTCGAAATAAGGCAAGGCTCGTGGCTCAAGGCTATAATCAATAAGAAGGAATTGATTTTGAAGAAACATATGCACCTATAGCTCGTTTAGAATCAATCAGAATGCTTCTTGCCTATGCATGCTACAAGAAATTCAAGTTATATCAAATGGACGTAAAAAGCGCATTTCTAAATGGCGTGCTGGATGAGGAAGTCTATGTCAAACAGCCTCCTGGATTCGAACATGAGAAGTTTCATGACTACGTTTACAAGCTCAAGAAGGCACTATATGGTTTAAGACAGGCCCCTAGAGCGTGGTATGAGAGGCTTAGTAAGTTTCTTCTCAAAAATGGATTCATTCGAGGTAATATCGATCCCACATTATTTACAAAGCAAAATGGTAAAGATATTCTTGTTGTACAAATATATGTGGATGATATTGTATTTGGTGCTACTAATGAATCTATGTGTGAGTGGTTTTCTAAGTGCATGTACAATGAATTTGACATGAGCATGATGGGGGAAGTCAATTATTTCTTGGGTCTCCAAATCAAGCAAACCACTGATGGTATTTATGTGCATCAATCAACGTACACAAAGAATATGCTCAAAAGATTTGGTTATGAAGATGTCAAAGCAAAAACAACTCCTATGACTCAAAACAGCAAGCTATTTGCAGATGAGAATGGTAAGGAGGTGGATGTCAAAAGGTATAGAGGTATGATTGGAAGTTTATTATATTTAACTGCCTCAAGACCTGATATCATGTATAGTGTTTGTGTTTGTGCAAGGTTTCAATCCAACCATAAAGAGTCTCACTTAAATGCAGTTAAAAGGATTTTTAAATACTTAAGTGGTACTATCAATCTTGGTTTATTCTATCGTATCACAAATACTTTTTATCTCGTGGGGTATAGTGATGCAGATTATGCAGGGTCTCAAACTGATAGAAAGAGTACAAGTGGTGTTTGTACATTCCTTGGACAAAGCTTGGTTTCATAGCAAAGCAAAAAGCAAGCTTCTGTTGTTCTATCTACGGCCGAAGGAGAATATCTAGCAGCTGGTAGCTGTTGTTCTCAAATTTTATGGATGATTCAAACTCTAAGGGATTTTAATATCAAGTGTGGCAAGATTCCAATATATTGTGACAACACGAGTGCTATCAATATCTCCAAGAATCCTGTGAATCACTCAAGAACGAAGCACATTGAAGTTCGCCATCATTTCTTGAGAGATAATGCAGCAAAGGGGAAGATTGAGTTAGTATTTGTCTCAACTGAAGTTCAACTGGCAGATATTTTCACAAAGCCATTGGCTGAAGAAAGATTTGCAGCCAAACGAATGGAGCTTGGCATGTGTACCGTGTAGTCAGCAAGCTGACAAGCACATAATGGGTAATGTTGGCTTACCATTTGTATCTGAACAGTTTATATGCCATTACCATGATTTGATTTTTTAATTTTATTTCTCTATGCTTATTCTAGACCTGGACTAATATTCTTTTTGTTGAATTTTTGATGGATTAAGGGGGAGAAATTTAGGAGAACAGTTTGGTCAAGATATTCGATTTGGATATGATTGATTATGCTTGTTTATCTTGAATCTGTTTTATATCAAAATGTACTAATATGCAGGGATTTAGGGGGAGCTTTCTTTTTCTCCTAAATATTGTGTAATCATCAAAAAGGGGGAGATTGATACTCCTATGGTTTTGATGATCACATTCTGCAAGCTATTTGCTTGTAGTTTGATATAAAACATTGTGTTATGGTTGTACTAACTTGGTTTTGCAGGGTATATTAAGTCTACTAATTGTTTACAGAGAATATATAAACAGCAAGCCATTTGGTGTTACAACAGAGACAGTTTGGCAAGCCATTTGCACTGACAGACACAAACAGCAAGCCATTTGCAAACTGCCAGAAATCCTGAAGATAAATATCAAGACAAATTCTCATGGATTTATTTCAGGAAATATATTGTGAGGATTCTTTATTATATAATACGTACACAATATATTCTAGAGCTCAAATCTTTTCAAATATCTTTCTTTAAATTATTTTATAAAACTTATAGGAGTTTCCTTATTTAAAAGATTTTCTTTCTTCAAAATCTCATATACACATTTTTATATCTATACAAATCAGAAGGTTAAGTTTTCATCGATCTCTTTCTCTCAAACCTTCTGTCTAACGTTCACAAGAACGTTTATAAAATCTCTAACCAATTGAACATTTGAAATTGATTTCAAATCGTTCGAATAATTGGTGATTGATTTTCTGAACGTTGGTGTGAAGCTTTATAAACCTGATTCTTGTGTTCATTCGTTTCTAACAATCCAGAGAAAAACATTCAAGCACACAAGATTAAAAACAACTCGGTTTTCATTGCTATATTCTTTTGATTCTCTCGAGCTCTTAATATACTCATACGTGCTATATCTTAGAGAGTTCATAGTTTAAGTTGTATTCATCTATTGATTGTATTGTTCGAATTATAAGGTTTAGTTGTTGGACAAGTTGGCTTGGGAACTAGGGTTTGGTGATCGTTGCTAGAGAAGTATACTTGGGAAGTATAGCTTAGAGAGCAAGTTCAGAAATAGGAGTTCAGCACGCCATTTGTCAACAGCTGGGTATTAAGGGAGATATATTATTGTATCTTGTAATTGGTTTTATTTCAGTGATCAATAATATATTCTCTTACCAAGTTGGTAAGGGACCAGGACGTAGACCATACGGGTTAGGGGTCGAACCTGGCTAAAAGTCTCTGTGTTAGGCTTGTTATCAGACATGAAATTGTGACTAAGGGTCTCACTCACAATTTGGGGGAGATTGTTAGTTACAGAGGCATGCCTGTACACATCTAATAACAAGCCTAATTGTTTGTAATGCTTTGCATTACTTACATGACCTCTTAACTGAGGGAACCTCTAGTTGTAGAGTTTCTGTTTGTATTGTACTTGTAGAAGGCATCAAATCCTAGTTGTGTAATTGTACAAATAGAGTCTAGAATAATGCTTGAAAGAAGTTCCATGGTTCATGCCTCAAGCAAGGAGTTAAAGACTGTCAAATAATCACAGTTGGGATTTGAAGAAATGAAGAATTTGCCTAAGTACCAATTCGAGAAGTATATTTATCTATTCGAGAAGTCCAGCATTCGAGAAGTCAGGGATTCGATATCTCAAGACACTATTCGATATCTCTGAATACACTGTTCGATATCTCATTCGATATCTCAGGGATTCGATATGTCTACTACTCTATTCGAGAACTCAAGAAGTCAACAAGTCAAGATGGTATTCGAGTTCTCAAAGAGTCAACAAGTCAAAGTTCCATTCGATATCTCAAGGACTCAGAAAGCTATTCGACAACTCGAGGATTCGATAAGTCAAATGTTCTATTCGACAACTCAAGGAATCCTGATGGAAAAGAGCTATTCGAGAAGTGGTTCGATATGTCATTATAACAGTATTCGAGAACTCAGAGTTATCGATCAAGTCAATTCTAGTTCTCGAATCACTTACTTAGTCACTTCTCGAATACATTCTTGGAGACAAAATACTGAAGAAATTGTACAAGTCAGAAACCTGCAACAAGCCAATGCACTTTATGGACCACAATCTGTAACGTGCTCTGGAAAGCCTACAAGGAAGCTTGGAGAGATATAGAAGAGACAAGGAGCTAAAGAAGTGGATCTAAACAGGCTTTGCAAAGTCAAATCTGTAACCGTTTGGACACTTACTCAAAAAGGATAGACAGACTAGAAAGTAATTTGTTTAGCTACCTTATTTGCAGTAAGTGGGCTGTATCCATGTTCTATAAATACACAGCCTCACTTCATAACTTAGTAACTTTTGTGAGTCAAGTTTTTCATACACTGTAAGCCATATCTCTCTGAGAAAAACGAAGCTGAGAATACTACCATTTGTATTCACAGATTGTAGCAACATTTATCTAATAATACATTAGATTAAAGTGATATTGTGTCTTGTGTTGTTTATTTATCCGCACCTTCACTTCTACACACAAAGGCACTTATCTGCTACATAGACTCAATCAAGAAAAGTTCAAGAATCCATTCACCCCCCTCTGTATTCTTTTACCGTGTTCAATACTCAACAAGTGGTATCAGAGCGGGCTGTTTATTCAAAAACAGAGAAACGATCATGAGTTCGAATACACCAAAGACTACAGGAACGGTGAAGGTCCCTAAGTTTGATAAAGAAAACTTCAACCTCTGGAAGATAAAGATGATGTTGTTCATTAAAGCCTCTCATCCCTTGTATCCTGAGATTCTCAAGAATGGTCCTTTTGTTCCACAACAAGAGATACCATAGAAGACTGTTGGAACCATAACTATCCCAAGAACTTATGAGGCCAAGGATCCATCAAAGTGGACAGAGTCAGAAAGGAAGAAGGTTGCTCTTGACAGCCACCTCATGTTGCTCATCATTGATTCCATGGACATGTCAATGTTTGCAAACATTGCATCATGCACGTCTGCTAAAGAGATGTGGGATCACATTGAGATGTTGTGTGAAGGGACTGATGAGGTTAAGGAAAACAGGAAACAGATACTGGTCACACAGTATGAAGCTTTCATGGCACAGCCCAAGGAAAGCATCACTGAAATGTTTGAAAGGTTTCACAAGCTAGTTACTGAGTTGCAGATGAATGGAAAGGTTTACAGCACCAAGGAGTTAAATATGAAATTTCTGTTGTCTTCACCAAATCATCTGGAGCAAAGAGTCATTTCTCTAAGAGAGAGAGATTTGAACAAAGTCACCTATGATGTGCTCTATGGAGTACTAAAGACTCATGAACTTGAGTTGCTTCAGAAAAGGGCTATCCAAGCCAACCAAGGTAGGATGATAAACACATCATGTGCCTTGATTGTCAACAAATCCATTCTGGACCTAGAAGCATCTACAAGCCAACTAAGGATAGAGGAGGTGGCAGATGATGAAGAAACTGAAGCTGGGGTGAGTGAACCTGTTGAGGAAAAGGAGGAAGAAGAAGAAGAGTTTTACACTCTGGAAGAACTTGATGGGATAGAAAATACCTCATATGCCTTCATGGCCAGAAAATTTCCAAACATCAGATTTAAAAGAAATCAACCCTTCAAACCCAAAACTCAAAACCATTCAGCCAACAAGAACAAGGCACCTGTGAAACCAAACAAGTTCAAAACCGGTTATGTGGATAGGTCATCTATAAGGTGTTATAGATGCAATGACCTAGGGCATTTTGCCAGTGAATGCAAGAAGCCTAAAAAGAAGGATAGAGATTATCTTGAGCTAGAAGCTAAGTATGAGGCCCTTCTGAGAAAGCAGACACATGGTAAGGCCTACATAGCTGAAGGGAAGTGTTGGGATGATTCTGAGAGTGATGAAGAGGAACAAGAATTCTGCAACTATGCCTTGATGGCCAACTCCAAGGATGACTCATCTTCATCTGATTCTCAGGTACCATCTCTCACTACTATAGACATGTCTGTTTCTGAATACAAATGCATGATTGAACAATTATCTGTTGAAATGTTTAATATTCATACTAGTATGACTGCTGCTAATGAGGAGATTGCTAAACTGTCTACTAGAAATGAAATATTAACCAAAAAGAATGAGGAACTTGAGCTAACTACTATGCAAGTAGAAAACCTTAAGAAAGAAGTTGAATATTTGAAGAATAAGGTTTTATGTGCTAGTCAAGTAGAGAAGGCTCTTAGGGATGAATTAGCTGAGAATGAATTCAAACTTAAAACTTTCTAGAAATCATCTGGTTTAGTGCAATCCTACTGTGAGAAAATTGAAGCTAAACCCAAAGTAGCTACTGGACTTGACTATGACTCTCTCAAACAAAGGAAAGGCTATGCTGTCATTGAAGAGGACACATCTGTTCATGAGAAAGTGCCTCACATTTTGAGAAAAACTGAAAATCTAATTTTTAAGGAATCAACATTTGAAATTGATGAGGATGCCTTACTCATCAAGCAAATGTTGAATGATGAGGATGAGGCACAATCTAGTGAACAGCAAGCATCCTCTAAGGGTGAGAGTGTCAAGTCAAAGACCAAGAAGCCAGTAGTTGATAGGCCAAGACCTAAGAAGTTTGTTAAGTTTGTCTCAGCTGGGAAGAGTGAATCAGAAAAGGAAGTGACTAAAAGGAAACAGAACAGAAATGGCAAGTTAGGGATTAACAAGGATAACAACTATGCTTATATGCCTAGTGCCCCTAGGAAAACTTGTCAGAACTGTTTCAGTACCAATCATCTAACTCATGCATGCAAGAAACCTGTTGGTAGTGTGTCTAAACCTTTCTATGATTGTTCTGTGCCTCTAAGTCATAGAGATGCACCTTTCTGTGATAAATTTGACTGTATGCCATGCAATATGAATATTATGACTAGTTGTTTTAATTTAAGAAGGCAGTTCATTGATGGTTGTATCGGTCACAATTCTCACACACACTACACAAGGTCAAAGTCTTCAAGTCCTCCTAAAGCTAGGAAGGTACCTTTGTCACCTAAGTCTGAAACCTCAGGTTCTAAGACTTCCAACAGTGACAAGAAGACTAACACTAAGAAAGTTGACAAGCATGTTGTTTTTGATAAAACTGTCTCTAAGTCACATGGACCCAAACTTGTTTGGGTACCAAAGGAAAAGTAATACCTTTGTGGTTGCAGGGCAAAGAAAGTGAAAAGAAGGTGATGTGGATTTTGGACAGTGGATGCTCAAATCATATGACTGGTGATATGGCCCTGCTATCACAGTATGAGGAAAAGGCTGGCCCAATGGTTGCTTTTGGAGATGACAGCATGGGTAACACATTGGGATATGGCAAGCTAAAAGTTGGAAATGTCATCATTGAAGATGTAGCACTAGTCAAGGGGCTCAAGCATAATCTGTTAAGTGTTGGTCAGTTTACTGATAGAGGATTCAAAGTGAATTTTGACAAAGATGAATGTTTGATCACCCACAAGAAGACTGGTGATTTTGCTCTATCTGGAGTAAGGAAGGGAAGCCTGTTTGTAGCCAATATGGACTCTGCAAACAAGGACAGAATTTGTTGTTTTTACTCAAAAGCATCAAATGAAGATTGTTGGCTGTGGCACAAGAAACTATCACACCTGAACTTCAAGGCCATTAATTCTCTAGTCAAAAGAGAGTTAGTGAGAGGCATGCCCACACTTGAATTCTGCCAAGAAGGAGTGTGTGAGGCTTGTCAAAAAGGAAAAATGAAGAGATCAAGCCACAAGTCAAAGACAGTGACATCTGTAACCAAGCCACTACAACTCATCCATATGGATTTGTTTGGGCCTGTCAACATAATGTCACTTGGAAGAAAGAAGTATGCCCTGGTAATGGTTGATGATTTTTCAAGGTATACATGGGTGGAATTTCTGGCATCAAAAGATGAGGCTCCACAAGTAATTATTGAGCATATAAAGAAAGTTGACAAGGAAGCAAAGGCAAACGATGCTAGTGTGATTGCACTGAGGAGTGATAATGGAACAGAGTTCAGAAATGCCACACTTGAAGCATTCTGCAAAGAGAATGGCATTTCTCAGCAATTCTCAGCTCCAAGGACTCCACAACAAAATGGAGTTGTTGAGAGAAAGAATAGAACTCTAATTGAGGCTGCTAGAACAATGTTACTTGATGCAAAAATGTCTACATGTTTTTGGGCTGAGGCTGTGAGCACTTCATGCTATATTCAGAACAGGACCCTCATCAACAAAAACACTGGAAAGACACCTTACAACTTGATGACTGGAAAGAAGCCTACACTAAAGTATCTTCATACTTTTGGAAGCAAATGCTTTGTACTCAAGGATAATTCTGAATATGTTGGAAAGTTTGATGCAAAAGCATTTGAAGGAATTTTTCTTGGCTATTCTATGGAAAGAATTGCATACAAGGTTTATGTCATCAGTCAAAAGAAAGTTATGGAAAGCACAGATGTAACATTTGATGACAGCAAACTACCTGGACTAGAAGAAGCCAATGATGAAGACAAAGATCCATTGAAGTTTGATAATCTAGATGATTCTGATGAAGAGACTAAAACTGGAGTTGAAAATCAAGTTCAACATTCTCAAGTGAATAATGATACAAGAGAAGAATTTGTGCCAACCAATAGTGGAGAAACAAGCATCCAAGACACACCTGTGAGTAATGGCAACTTCACAGGGGGAGGAAATGAGGATGACCATGATGTGGATGATGAAGCAACATCAAGAATGAGAAATCAGGCTGAACACTCGAGGAAATGGGATAGATCACACACTGCAGAGCAAATCATTGGAGATCCTAATGCAGGAGTAAGGACTAGGAGTAATGAGTGATTAGTTGATAGGTAGCATTATAAATACTCTCTATATCATTGTAAAAAGAGTTCGAATAATGAGTTTTGTATGCGTAGCTCTGTATAAGGTTTGTATTCGAGAGTTCGAAATAAACAGAGAGAATTATTTTGTCAACAGCTGCTAAAGGTATTTGTACACCTTTGGTAGAGTTTGTATTTGATTTATTTAATACAAACAGAGTTTGATTTATTCGTTTATTCTTGTTTATCCAATCAAGCAAAAATCAGACACGATTATATAACTTGTATTCAACCCCCCCTTCTACAAGTTATTCGAGTTAACAAACTACCACAATGATAACAAGCTTTTTGTGGTTGGTATTGAATTTTCTGAGTCTTGGGGAATCTGGACTAAGTTTTCCAAGAAGGTTTTTGATTGCAGTCTAGGGCCAAATGATTATGATTTCCACACTTATAGCATTTTTCCTAGGTGCATCAGGTACATTCTTGTAATTATTCTCTTTGTTAATACCTTCTTTTCTATTCCTATTTCTTTTGATCTTGCTAGACTCTGAAAGATCATCTAGTCTCTGTTTCAACTGAGACTTAGACAGAAACCCTATGTTTACATTCTTAGGTTTCTCTCACACTTTCTCATCTGAATTACTATTGTTAATTCTTTTGTGTACAACAGGGGTACCTTTTAAATCAACAAATTTAACATGTTTAGATTCAGAAACAATTTTCTTACCTTCAGATTTAGATGTGCTAGCTTCTACTTTACTATCATCATTGACAATAGCTACTTTTTCTTCTTGTCTAGCCTTATCAAAACCTAAACCATTAACTTTACCACGAATTCCACTTTCAATGATTTCTTGAGTCTTTTTACCAGAAATGTTAATGGTCTTAATCACATCTCTCTCTTCCTCTAGTTCTTTTCTGACATAGTCATAAGCCTCAAGAATAACACTATAATCATGCTTAGCTTTATCAGAACTTAATCTATATTCTTCCATTTGAACTAACTCAGATTCAAGAAAATTATTTCTATCAACTAACTTATTATTCTTAACCTTAAGTTCATCTCTTTCACTAGTAAGAATTCTAAAGTTAGTCATAAGATTCTTAAACTCAGCATGAATAGATCTAATTTCTTCAGAATTTAAGCTATCAAATGAATCAAGAGAGTGAAATGATACCTGAACAGAAGATGGAGAAGTTTTCTTTGGAGATCCAGGTTTGTCTGAAACATTTGCCATCAATGCAATGTTGTCATAATCCAATTCATCTTCAGAGTCACTGGAATCAGCCCAATCCTTCTGTGTGACCATAAGTGCATTACCATTTCCTGAATTCCTAGGCTTCTTACACTCAATTGCAAAGTGTCCAAGCTCACTGCAGTTAAAGCACTTGATCTTGGCCTTATCAAGCTTGACAATTGTACTTTTGCCTTTGTCACTCTTCTTCTCATCCTTCTTTTGAAAAGGTCCTTTGCTAAATCTTCTCCTATAAATCTTCCTTTCTTGAAAGCTTTAGCAAACATAGTGTTAGGTCCAAATGTGTTGTAGAGGGGGGGTGAATACAACTTTTCGAATATGAGAAGCAATAAATACGATGCAATAAATGAACACGCAGATTCAAGGAATATATTTCTTATATATAACTTGAAATGGTTGCTACAACATTCATTACAAAGTATAACAGAAGTTCAGAGAGAAGTGAATGATACTAAGCTCTGTGAATGCATTCTCTCTCTTTTTCTTGTGTTTTCTTCAACTATTGCTCTCTTACATAAAACATCACACAAGTACTTCTATTTATACTACATGTAATCTATGTCCTGTAGTCTTCAAAGACTAAGATATACGTGGCCCAATGATGTCCACATAAATCTTGCCTTATCTTGAAAGCTTGGAAATCTGCCAATCAGAAGATGCTGATGTGCTAAAAATAAATTAAATTTGAATCGCAAGCGCACAATTCGTTTCGTTGTAAAATTTGTGATTCGTTCCTCATGGACTAAAATTTTCGCAATCCTTAATTTTTAATTTAATCGAACTAGATCATTTTGAGTTTTGGAAAATTCGGATTTTACTAATTAATTCCTTGAAGAAAATTAATTTTATTCTAATTTTAAACTTCCTAATTAAGAATTGAAAGAACAAAAATTTAATTATTCTAAAACCTCTAAATTCGAATTGAAACAATATTATAAAGTTATTCTAAAAATTTGAAATTCGAATTAAATCTAGGAAAGAAAATTAAATTACTTACAATAATTTTTAAAAAAAAGTTTGACAGGATTAAGTTGTAAATTAAGCTCGCCAGAAAAGGAAACCAAAATTTTAACAATTTTCCTAGTTAGTCGACTTAGCAGTAACTCAGCAACATTCTTAGCAATTCTAAACAAACAGAAATTTCACAGACTACGAACGGACTCAGAAATAGACTCGGACAGCCTCGAACCTAGCTAAGACAGTTAATCAATCAACAATTACAGAACATTAAAACATTCGAACCATTCGCTAAAACAGGAAATTCTGAAGAACAAACGGACTTGGTGAATGGCATCAAACGAACGATAAGCAACAGAATTGAAATTAATCAACAACAGAGACTCAAACAATGTACCAGAAACTCGTAATCGAAGCAGTGACAAACAGTAAAAACTCGGCCATAACTACACCCAAAACACGAAATTGACGCAACTCAGCAATCAACAAACTAAAAACACGAGAATACACGCAGACAATCGATGAACCAGCGAACCAAAACAAAGCTCAAACTTCATAACGAAATTCGCAGAAAACCAGTAAATAAAGCTCAAGTAATTACATTCAAACAAGTAAAATCGAAACCAAAACAAAGCAGCCACGAACTCAGTAGACTCAGAACCAAAACTCGATAAAATAACTCAGTAAACTCAACTAACAGCAACTCATCTACTCAGAAAATTAACGAAACTCAGAACAAAACGAAAACAAAATTCGGTGGAATTTTGGGGTTCGATTAAAACAGGGGAAGGAGGGAAGTTGCATATGTGGGGAAAGAAAGAGAGAGAGAGAGAGAGAGAGAGAGGGAGAGAGAGAGATGTGTTTGTTCGAAAAGGGAAAAGAAAAATGGCGGGGAGTAAAGAGAAGGAGACAAGGGGAGGCTTAAGGGTTTGAATCGCAGTGAATGAAAGGAAAAAGGGAAAATGGTGCTGGGTTTGGGTAGAAAACAAAGAAACTAGGAAAAAGGGTCGAACAAAACGAAAAACAGGGGAGAGTTATTTTTGCTTCGAACTAAATCAAATAAAGCAGGAAAATTACGTAATTAAAACTAAAAATAATATTTTTGAGATTTTTTTTTATTCTTGAAAATTAAGTACGAAAAAAAATTAACTACGAAATTATAAAACCCACAATAAAATTGATATTTAAAGGGGCACAATTATAATTATTAATTAAGAGCAAGAAATTAAAATTTCGTTACTTTCAACCCCAAGTGGTTAGCATTTCGCTACTTTGTCCACTAAACGGATTTACGAAAATAACGAAACAAGGCAACGAAAACGAAAGAGCAAGACAAGAAATTAAAGGAAATAAAATTGCATTAAAATAAAAGGGAGTGTTTACAAAATTTAGAACTAAAACAAGAAATTAAATCTACCCTAAAACTACTCTACACTACTCCTAAGATCTATTCTACACTACACTACACTACATTACATGTTTTTTTACAAGGGAAATGAGGGGGTATTTATAGGATGGGAATTAGGGTGTAGGGGGGTGTGGGTAAATCTTGGCCCTACATTTGGTTTGTGTGGTGGTGTAATCCTAGCCTTTAAAAGATTCCTTCCCCATTAAGCTTTGGTAGACTTGATCTTGGCCATACACTTTTTAAGTGTGTTGGGATGATCTCCACCTTCCATGTGTCCTCCAAGATTCCCTTTCCACCAAACTCCTAATTCTTTTTCCTCTTTTTCTTTTTGGTCCTTTTTCTTCCTCTTTTTCCCTTCCTTGCACTTTATTTCTTTATTTTGCCATTTCTTTATTTATTCACGAATTTCCTGAAATGCAACAAAATAAATTATTAAAATACGAGTTCAAGCAATAAATAGGTAATAAAAATATGCAAAAATATGCACTTATCAAATGCCCCCATACCTATCTTTTGCTCGTCCTCGAGTAAAACAAAAACAAAAATAAAATCTAGATGCAAAGTCCTATACTCCTTTTCGTAGGTGTGACGGTTGCATTTGGCATATGCAACAAGCCCTTTAAACCCCTAGGCAGCCCTAGTGGATGAGTAAGGTCTCGTGATGGCCTATAGTGAATGTACCCACAAAATCCATCTAGTTTGTATAAAAGATCACATGGCAATGCACACCACACATACATGTCCTCTCACGACACATCAACTTAAGAATCAGAATGAATTTGCAAAGTCTTGGTGTGGAAAGTGCAAGGATTCACATAGTTTACTTAAAGAACATGCAAGAGTGATTATAAGTTCATGTCAAGTGCAAAAATTATTGGTAATCATGCTAAGACTACAAGAGCACACCTCAGAATCAAAACTTGAGATCTCTTATGCAAAAAACAGATAAGCAATACCTCACCTTTCACTCACAAAAGAATATTCACTCAAGAACAAGGGTAAGTGTATCACTCAATTCCAACAAAATCAAATACATGCTTGATACTTGGTATCATTCCAACTTAAATCACAACATACATTAATAATGACAATCAAAAGGTCTTTATTAGGGTTGTAATGGGGCTAGGGACAAGTTATGTCAAGAAAGGCCAAAATAAGGTGAAGTGTCAAAAGCTAGTAGTCACCATGAATAACATGCACAACACCTCCCCACACAATTCTATTTTTTATATTTCAACAAAAAGCCTTGACTAGTCGTAATGAAGGAGGATTACAAAAAACATAAGTACGCTCTCATATTTATTTATTTATTTTCTTTTTTTATTCCTTTTTTTTTTCTTTCTTTTTTTCTTTCTATTTTTTTTCTTTTTATTTAGAGCTAAAATAAATGTAATAATAATCCTCCTTTATATTTGCTTTGAAAATCGACTAGCAAGGTAACAACAAATATTTCCTCAAAAGTTATGAACAATAGTAAACCCTTTTTCACACACCTTATTGCTCCACCAAGTACCTACTAGCCTTTGACAAATTGGGATCAAGAATACGTAAGGCTATACAAGAAAAAGGTCTTAGGCGAGTAATGTGGTGTGTCACCGAAAGAATATGATTAAGCTCAAAGGGTTAACTAATGGATCACATGAGCATGGTGTGGATATTTTTGGAAATATATGTTTTTTCCTAAGTGCCTTTATCATTTTATCATTAATTAATGTCATGCATTTCAAGAGGAACTCAAACAAGGGCTAACAATGCAAATGACAAGTGGACACTCAAGCAAAAGAATACAGATGCAAAAGATGTGCATATAGGCTCAAAATCTCACTTGGTGTAGTAAAACATAATCAATCTCAAGAAATGGTTTCCTCAATGCACCTACTTGTATTCAAAGCATAAAGACCAAATTATCTTACACCTAATCATGACCTTCTAATTTCATGCAAAATTCAAATAAGTCTACTAGCTTCACCTTGCTAGTGTGAGTGTGTGAAAAAGAACTTTAGCAAATCACTTCTCAAACAAAAGCTAATGGGTCATAAGATTATCATAGCATGCAAGGGTGCATCAAGCAACTAGTAATCAATTAACAAAACTAGAAAAAGAACTCTTTTTGATTTTTTTTAATTTTTTAATTTTTTTTTTTTGGATTTTTCAAATTTATATATTTACACTAAAAATCCCCCCATACCTAGATCATGCATTGTCCTCAATGTATGCAAATGCGAGAGAAATGAGAAATGAGAAAGAATAAAGTTGAGGAAATACCTGATAAGGGATGACGGAGACTGAAAATTTCTAAAAACTATGAAAGAAAAACAACACACACACGCACACAAATCCTCCCCCATACCTATTTTACACGAGGGGAGGCACAAAACAAATATTTACTAACCAATACCTGCTCTCGGAAAAACTATTGTTGTTATACTACCAACATATTTCAGAAACTCACCCACAAAAATAGCATAGACCACTCGAACGATTCGATTAGGCTCAAGAATAAAACTCATATTCCTAATTTCATCCATAGACCACGAAGATGCTTCTTTTTGTTGTTTAAGCAAATTAATTACGATAAGATGTTGGTCATGAATATCATGAGTTTCGATGAAAGATGTAGCACGAGTGGAAAATGAAGAAATAGAAACGGGTGGGGGTGGCTCTTCGAAAAATGTTTTACCAACAGAAATAGGATCACAAGAACTATCCTTATGTTGGGTTTCCAATTTGGAACAAATATTATTCATCTCTCCAAACATCTCTTCCGAGGTCAAATCCTTAAAAGATTCGTGAAGCTCTCGATTGGTCTCGTTATGCAATTGAAAATCTTGTTTATGAAGAGACTCAATCTCATGATCGACAAAATTTGACTTTGAAACAACCTCCTTAACTAGATTAGCTCCTATTGGTTGAGTATGAAGTTCTTTGGGTTGTTCAGGAAGAGGTTTAGAAGATGAAAGGAAAAGTTCACTAGAAGAAGATGATGGTTATCTAGGTGAAGCCACAAACTCAGAATCATCGGGATTCTTCGTTTGACCTAGAGAAAGAATGATGTCAGCATTAGAATCTTCTTCGTGTGAATCACCACCGAAAGGAGTGTCAACTTGAACATTAAACCTAGGAGAGATGATATCATCGAAAGTATCGATAGGTCTTTGAGTGATAAGAAATTCAGGGTTGACCTCGGGTGGATTCGGGGTGGTTATTGTCTCACGCTCGTACATGGTGGCTAATTGATTCACTTGACATTCTAACTTAGATAAGGCTTGAGCATTAGAGTTTAAAATTTGCCTATCAGAAGTTCTGGTTCACATGAAGTTTTCTTGAGAAATCAATAAAGCCTCGATACTCTTTTCTAAGATGTCAAGTTTCCTACTCGAATCATGAAATCCGGGTGGGTGGGCGGGTGTTTGAATTGAACTCGAATAAGGAACTTGACTTGGAATTTGATAAGAGTTCGGTTCTTGAAAATGTGGAGGCGGAGTTTGATAGCTATGACCTTGGTTCCATGAGAGATCGGGATAATCTCTCCAACCGGAATTAGAAGACGATGTAAAATGGTCATTTCGAAAAGTTGGTTGAAACATGGCATTGATTTGTTGAGAGTCGGGGCCATGTTGAAAATCAAGACTCGGAGAATTGAAATTTGGGTGCCAAGACGTGTGTGAAGGGCCACTAAGGGTTTCTAAAGCTTCGAGTCGTTTAGTAAGAGCATCTAATTTAGAGTTGATTGCAATATCGTTTTCGCTATAATGCAAATCACTAAAAGTACTAGACGACTCGTTATATACACTAGGTTCCCTAGTTGACTCACACCACATCGTATTATATGCTATCTCCTTGTCAAAATCCAAACCTTGGTAATAACGCTCCCTAAATGCTATGGACATGGTGAAGATTGATCAAGGATAAAATCACGTAGCAAGTAAGTGCGAAAAATTTAAACGCACAAAAAGAAAGGGTGTAAAATTAAAAGAAAAATTCTAAACCTAGGTTCCCTAATAAAACAACTAGACCTTGCTCCTAACCGTAAGGACCACCAAAAACTCGGTAAATCAGAATTTATTCGGACCGATTCGGCCAGATCAGAGCAGGCATTACCAAGAGGCCAAACTCGTCACTTAGACACCGAACCTAAATTGGCCAGGTAAACTCTCGCTTGCCTAGACACCAAAAAGTCGGAATAAATAATGATTACGTTTCTTAGGTACCTTCCTAATTGAGCGCGAATTCCTAGGGGCAAATGTCTAATTAATTTTATTAATGGCTAGGGAATGCAAAATGAGGAATTTATTGTTTTTGGGCTAAGGAAAGAGTGATGAACTCCCTTCCCTTATCTTGTAGTGGTCTTGCCCTTAAAGTTTATTTACAAAATGATGCAACAAACAACGATATATACAAAAATTATAAACAAATATGGATGCTTACACTACGTGATTTAATCTAAAGGAAGAAAGAAATTAAACGTACCTTTGGGGTCCTCCAGCGATCACCACAATTAATAGGTACGAAAAATTAAAAACAAAAAAATAAAATCTAGCGTGATGTGCACCTACGTGATGGATGCATGATGCAACAATTATGTATTTACAACTATTTTTTTTTTGGATTTTTTCAATTTTCAATTTTTTTGTGATTTTTGATTTTTTTGATTTTTTTTATTCTAAAAATAGAAAGGCGAAAAGAGTGAGATACAGTTACCGAAGCAAGCTTTCCAAAATATTCCAATTTTTCCACGCTCCGTTGAAAAGAGTTCCGAAATCTCAAGCTTTCCTAAAAAGAACGAAGTAAAAATAAGACAAGAAATAAAACTAATCCGAAAAACTAAAAATTAAGGCGCGAAAAATAATTAGTCCCCGGCAGCGGTGCCAAAAACTTGATGTGCTAAAAATAAATTAAATTTGAATCGCAAGCGCACAATTCGTTTCGTTGTAAAATTTGTGATTCGTTCCTCAGGGACTAAAATTTTCGCAATCCTTAATTTTTAATTTAATCGAACTAGATCATTTTGAGTTTTGGAAAATTCGGATTTTACTAATTAATTCCTTGAAGAAAATTAATTTTATTCTAATTTTAAACTTCTTAATTAAGAATTGAAAGAACAAAAATTTAATTATTCTAAAAACTCTAAATTCGAATTGAAACAATATTATAAAGTTATTCTAAAAATTTGAAATTCGAATTAAATCTAGGAAAGAAAATTAAATTACTTACAATAATTTTTTTAAAAAAGTTTGACAGGATTAAGTTGTAAATTAAGCTCGCCAGAAAAGGAAACCAAAATTTTAACAATTTTCCGAGTTAGTCGACTTAGCAGTAACTCAACAACATTCTTAGCAATTCTAAACAAACAGAAATTTCACAGACTACGAACGGACTCAGAAATAGACTCGGACAGCCTCGAACCTAGCTAAGACAGTTAATCAATCAACAATTATAGAACATTAAAACATTCGAACCATTCGCTAAAACAGGAAATTCTGAAGAACAAACGGACTTGGTGAATGGCATCAAACGAACGATAAGCAACAGAATTGAAATTAATCAACAACAGAGACTCAAACAATGTACCAGAAACTCGTAATCGAAGCAGTGACAAACAGTAAAAACTCGGCCATAACTACACCCAAAACACGAAATTGACGCAACTCAGCAATCAACAAACTAAAAACACGAGAATACACGCAGACAATCGATGAACCAGCGAACCAAAACAAAGCTCAAACTTCATAACAAAATTCGCAGAAAACCAGTAAATAAAGCTCAAGTAATTACATTCAAACAAGTAAAATCGAAACCAAAACAAAGCAGCCACGAACTCAGTAGACTCAGAACCAAAACTCGATAAAAAAACTCAGTAAACTCAACTAACAGCAACTCATCTACTCAGAAAATTAACGAAACTCAGAACAAAACGAAAACAAAATTCGGTGGATTTTTGGGGTTCGATTAAAATAGGGGAAGGAGGGGAGTTGCATATGTGGGGAAAGAAAGAAAGAGAGAGAGAGAGAGAGAGAGAGAGAGAGAGAGAGAGGGAGAGAGAGAGAGATGTGTTTGTTCGAAAAGGGAAAAGAAAAATGGCGGGGAGTAAAGAGAAGGAGACAAGGGGAGGCTTAAGGGTTTGAATCGCAGTGAATGAAAGGAAAAAGGGAAAATGGTGCTGGGTTTGGGTAGAAAACAAAGAAACTAGGAAAAAGGGTCGAACAAAACGAAAAACAGGGGAGAGTTATTTTTGCTTCGAACTAAATCAAATAAAGCAGGAAAATTACGTAATTAAAACTAAAAATAATATTTTTGAGATTTTTTTTTATTCTTGAAAATTAAGTACGAAAAAAAAATTAACTACGAAATTATAAAACCCACAATAAAATTGATATTTAAAGGGGCACAATTATAATTATTAATTAAGAGCAAGAAATTAAAATTTCGTTACTTTCAACCCCAAGTGGTTAGCATTTCGCTACTTTGTCCACTAAACGGATTTACGAAAATAACGAAACAAGGCAACGAAAACGAAAGAGCAAGACAAGAAATTAAAGGAAATAAAATTGCATTAAAATAAAAGGGAGTGTTTACAAAATTTAGAACTAAAACAAGAAATTAAATCTACCCTAAAACTACTCTACACTACTCCTAAGATCTATTCTACACTACACTACACTACATTACATGTTTTTTTACAAGGGAAATGAGGGGGTATTTATAGGATGGGAATTATGGTTTAGGGGGGGTGTGGGTAAATCTTGGCCCTACATTTGGTTTGTGTGGTGGTGTAATCCTAGCCTTTAAAAGATTCCTTCCCCATTAAGCTTTGGTAGACTTGATCTTGGCCATACACTTTTTAAGTGTGTTGGGATGATCTCCACCTTCCATGTGTCCTCCAAGATTCCCTTTCCACCAAACTCCTAATTCTTTTTCCTCTTTTTCTTTTTGGTCCTTTTTCTTCCTCTTTTTCCCTTCCTTGCACTTTATTTCTTTATTTTGCCTTTTCTTTATTTATTCACGAATTTCCTGAAATGCAACAAAATAAATTATTAAAATACGAGTTCAAGCAATAAATAGGTAATAAAAATATGCAAAAATATGCACTTATCAGATGCCATGTGTCATGTTGAAGCTGCACTCTAAGTAGAACTTCTACTTGAGAATTTCTACTTAGCCATCTCGAATTTCTAAGTAGAACTTCTACTTAGAAATATTCTACTTGGTCATCTAGAATATTTAGTACTTAGAAAATATTCTGGTCTTCAACTTGAAACTTCAATGCACATCTTGAACTTGTGATATCTTCATGTCTTCTTTATTCTTCAGCAAGTTCTTGAACATGGATCTTTATTACTGACATAAACTTGCTATCAATGTCCTGACACTTGATGCACTGGTCTGGTTCATAAGTGACTAGTGTTGATAGTGTTTCTGCTTCTTGAATAAATTACCATATTCACTTAGTAACGTGGCTTTCCAAAGTTTGCTTTCCTTCTTGTTCACTTGAAATCAATTGGTCTTGTTGATACTGATAGTTATGATCTTGATTCTCGATTTCTCAAATCACTGAGGCATGAACAACTTTGACTTGAACTTCTCTCAATGATTTCTTCTTGGCTTGATCATAGTTAACATGTTCAATTGTATCAATTACCTTGTCTTCATTTAGTGTTGATTCCTTGTGACTTCTTGTTCTTGATTGTCTTCTGGTTAAGTATCTTTTCCTTTAATTGAGTTACATTAGTTATAGTGTTACAAGTTTACACACTCTGCCTTTCAATCTCCCCCTATTTGATTGTCTAACAATGACATTCAAATTAATGAAGGATAACTCAACTAAACAATGAGACGAGAAAAGATAATTAACATTACATTCTTGAATAATATACAATTGAAAAGTACTTGAAAATAATACAAAGAACTTAAACTAGAATCAGAATTCGAACCTCGAATTAAAGATCATTTGAATGATTCCTATCACCTGGATTATTTCATATCTTTTAGTCAAACTTATATCACCTTATTGGATTCACTCTAAGGTGAATTTTCCTCAAGTGAGTTAAAGCAACCGAAAGACATGAAGTTTTTCCAACTTCAAGTTCACACCACTCTGACCTTTAACCCTAATTCCTTTTCCTCTTCCTAGCTTCAGCAGCTTGGTCTTTCTCTTCTTTCTACCTTCTGCGCTTCTCCTTCTGCTGTTGTTCTTTCTTGTACACTGGATCGTGAAGCTGCTCCCACCTAGCATTCAATAGACTTACAGCTTCCATTTCTAGAGGATTCTTGGGCTCTGGGTGAGGATGTTTGAAAAGCCTTCTGAGTTTGTCCACCTCCTGAGTAGTCCTGATCTTTGGAATGTCCTCAAAGTTCTTCATTATAAGCTTATGTTTCCAATGAGCTTTATCAGCTTTAAACTGACAATAGATCATTTTGGGATAGCCCTTGACACGGTTAGTATTGTGGACATTAGCCGCATCTTTCTCCATTCGCTTCTTTTCCACTACTACTTCAGACAGGTAACTCATGAGTCTCTGCTTTTCTTCCACATACTTATCTTCCACTTCGCCCCATTTGAACACATATAATACTCTCTCCAGAAATGCAGCATCTTGAGTCTATAGCAGCCATTTTCTACTCATATGCAAGAGTGTTTGATTCTGGTCTACATCTATGAATACTAAAGCATCAGCTGTATCATCAACAAAAGCGTGTATCCAGTATACAGTATCTCTTCCTGGAATGCCAACTGACTCCCTTATCTCTCCTTGTTCCAGTGATCCAGAAGGAAGAGTCAGAGCTTCATCTACACTCTTCATTGCTTGAAGAATATTCCATTTCTTTTCTATTAGCTCCGGCTCAATCTTCACGTTGTCGAGAGGGTTTGGAGCAATGATATCACACTTCCACACCTCATTGCTCTTCTTGAATATGACTCTTTCAATGATCTTCACTGATTTTTCTTTAAGCTCAGAAGCGAACCCCTTACTCATCATTTGTCTACAGACGGCTTTAAGAGATTCCACTGAAAGTTCCATTAAATCCTTTTCCTCCATGCTAACCCTCTTTATTTTCCTGTCAACTACCATCCGGACAACATTAGGATATGCTGAGAATTCTGGACCCTTGTCCTCTGCTAGCTGCATTAACTGATCCCTATACAGAATGCTTAGCTTCTCAGATTGAGAGTATTGAATTTTTGTTGCTAGCAAGAACAACTCTGACGCAGATCTTCTCGTTATGAATTGGTCATCCACATATAGGAAAGACATTGGGACTCCTTCTACCAAAGACAATATAACCTACCACTCCTTAAGCGTTGCATTGTATCCAACCCTGACTTTAGAAATTAATCTCTTCAATGCACTCATGTAGTCCGCAGTCATTGGATTCTGCAAATTCAGGTTGTAGAACAGATCATCTGCCTCCTTGTTATGAACTCCTTTTACACAGGGTCCCATAAATATCTTCCTTGCTTCATCCCACTTCTGCCCTAACCTTCTCTTGTCCAGATCAACTTGAGGATCAGCTAGCCTTGCAAGCTCATGATCGTACTGCTTCCCTTGTAGCTCCACTTTCTTTTCTAGAAACACAGCACGTTCTTGCATCATCTTCATTTTAAGGAACTCAGCTTGTTCCAAGGCTAACTGTTGAGACTTAAGGGTTTCCTCATCAACAAGAACTTCTTCAGGCATTCCGAAAGACATCCCAGCACCTCCTCCTTGATCCTTCAAAGATCTCTTTATAGCATGTGCCAAAGGTACGTCTTCCATATCAGCATCTGAGTCAAGTACCTCCTGTACTGTTTCCTGATGACTCAGGTCAATGAATGGCTCATCTTGCTCAACCGCTATTGCCTTACCCTTTCTTTTCCTCAGAGCCTCTTCATCAACAGACAGCTCAATTTCTATTTCCTTGACAAGATCAGCATGTTCTTCAATTTCTTCGATATGAACTGCCTGAGCCTCTTCATCAACAGACAGCTCAATTTCTATTTCCTTAACAAGATCAGCATGTTCTTCAATTTCTTCGATATGAACTGCCTGCTGTCTCGTCTCCTTTCTACTCTCCCCCTTAGGTGAGTTATCCTGAACTCCACCTTGATCTTCAGATCCACCAGCTGCATAAGAACCTCCAAAACCAGAACCATAGGCTCCCGCTCCACTAGCACCACCTGCACCAGCATCGGGGGGAGGTTGTTGCGGCTCGAAACACTCCGGGGGTACAAAACTTCTGATTGCGAACATCACTCTACTGATCTCCACAGCCATTGTATCCATTGTAGTCTCCATTGCTCCCATCCTCTCATTCAGAGTGTTTCCCAAGACACCACCTGCATGGCCCAAGTCATTAACCTTGTTTGTCAAAACATCAAACGCTGTAGCTTGACTTGCCATTCGTGCTGCGTAGTCATCAAGAGCCCTTTGATTGTTTCCAATGTTAATCCCTAACTGCCCCATCGTCTGCCCGAACTGCTTCATCTGATTTTCCATAGAAGTCATACGTGTATCAAGATTTTCAATGTTAAGGGACGGTGTTTGGTTTAGGTGACCTCGCTCTAATACTCGTTTGGTTAGTATTTGGCGCTCGGTTTCGGGCCTTAAAAATGAAGGTCCCTCTCTCCCTAACCTCTCACACACACTCCCTGTCTCACGCTCGTGTATGTCTTCAATGAGTGATCCAAAGTATGAAGCAGTACCTGCAGAATCTGAATAAGTAATATAATTGACAGTTATGGGATCAATTTCTGTTGGTTCCTGAGTTGGAATCTCAGGCTGAGAGGCTGCAAAGTGTTCTTGTACAACATCAGAACCGATCCTCTTTGCAGCATCAGTACGTACCGGTGAAGGTACGGCTGAAGCTCTTAAAGCTTCATGTCCTTTTGAAGCAACAGTATCTTCAAAAGGTACATAATCCTCACCAAAATCCCTATGTGCAGATTGTTCAAGGGGAGAACCACTCTCGTGAGGTGGAGTGGTTGCGTGTGACACACTAGGGTTTGACTGAGGTTTAGAAGTAGCAGCATGAGAAAATTTGGCTTTCTTTCGAGTAAGAGGCTGCTCTTCGGGGTCACTCTCCTCATCATATCCTACATCTACATGTGCTGGCTTTCTGGATTCCGATGATAGGGGTGAACGAGAATAAGAATGTTTGACAGACTCAGAAATATAGCTCTCACCCTGGGATAGATCCTGCGGGCTAGCAGTCTCTTGGGTTCCGGAATCAGATACATAGGAAGAGGAATGAGTAGTATGCAGAGAGAGATTACCTGATTCATTACCTTGTTCGTCATCGCTTTGCTCATCAGGAATCCCTTCAAATGCCTCAGCATGAGCAGACGGATTCTGAGCATATGATGAAACTTGCGATGATTTCGCCAAAGTGGTAACTCCTTCATCATATGTAAGCCACGTTTGTATGGTATCAGGAATTGACATCGGTTTTCCGTGATGTTTATCCTGATTAGCAATTGTTTAAAGTGACTTAGTGCCCATCCCTAGTGGTGTAGATGTTGGGCTTCTGGCAAATCCCTGTCTAACAGCAAGAGCATCCTTCGGTATTAAATCATTAATCAGCATCTGTAGGAACCGAGGAAACCAGCAGACAACATCTGTTGTGTTGAGGTCTCTGCTTGCAGGAGATCCCATTACAGCCACTATCTCAGAGAGAACTATGCGTCCATAATTTATATCCAGTTCTTTTGCTAGGGCAATTCCAAAGGTTTGCATGGGAATTGGAATTTGATGAAAATCTTTTTCGCGTGCCCGAAAACATTTTGTGATAGCCTCGAAAAAGTAATTCCATTCCACATGAAAGAATTGTTTTTGGATGTTTCCAGTGATCCGGCCAGTCAAAGTATAACATCCTATTTCTTCAAAGAATCTGAGGCGTTCTGCAGCTGTAGGTTCTGGATCATAAGCATCTTTTATCGGGAATTCCAGAACCCTGTTGACAATTTCTTCAGTCACCTCATATTCCTGACCCGCTAGGGTAAACCTGAAACCGTAGGGGGTTGTTTTGCTCCCAAAAGTAACCGCACTAGTCCATAATTGCTGTAAAGCATCATGTACTAGTGTAGGTTTAGCAGTAAAAGCATGGCTAGCTTTGGAGTACAAATTGAGAAATCGTATCCAAAACTTAAAGCGCGGGAGTTGATCACCAATTTCCGTAGAAATATTATAAAAATTGTTTTTAGCAAGTGAAAAATGGTGAGCCATTTTAATTAAAATGTTTTTCCTTAAAAAAAATGTGAAATTTAATTTTAATTTTCAAAAAACAATTAATTTAAAGAATTATCAGTTATAGCCCTTTTAATTTAACTAGAAGACCAAAATTCACTCTTGAAAAATTAAACTACGGGTTATAGACAATAATCACTGAGAGGCGAATAACAACAACCAATTAATGGAATCTGCAATGAAGATGTATATACGTGTGTGAATACCAGTGAAGTTATGTGTGTATACACCAGTGAAATCGTGTGTGTATATGCGTGTGTATATATATCGAGGAAGATGAACAGATACACAAACACACAAACTCAGATATTAATAATCACTCAGATAATGGCAGTCTAAAATCGGGCATTAATTCGAGATCTGTATGAGTTTAATCACAAAAATCACGAATCAGTGGTTGTAACTTTGAAATCGCCTATTTGAATGTGGAGGCTGCTGTAAAAATGAATTAGGTAAAAGTGAATGAAAGCATCGAGTTAGAGATGTATATATAGGCATGAATGTGAAATGACAGAAATGCCCCTGTTAAAAAGAGTGAAAAACATTAAGTACATACAGGGAACACTTAAGTCGAACTCTATCTCGAACTTCTTAAGTCGAATTCTATCTCGAAATTTATCAAGTCGAACTTCGAGATGAATTTCGAGATAGGTTAACTCGAACAAACACTTTTAACTATTTATGCAGCAAAACTACCAGGGAAACCTATCTCAAAATTTCAAGCTGAAATTCGAGATAGGTTTCGAGTTAGAAGTTAACTCGAAAAATCCCTTTATTCAACTGAGAACTCTATCTCGAACATCAAGTCGAAATTCGAGTTGAGTTTCGAGATAGAGACTAACTCGAAGTTATTAACTAACTCGAAGTTATTCTCTCAGACTTGATCTTTTCAAAAAATATCCCTAGTAAGATAGACATTATCTGGAATATTTTGAAGAAAGAAATAGGCACACTGGTAACTCGAATTCGAATCTTAAGTCGAATTTCGAGATGAATTTCGAGATAGAGACTAACTCGAAATTCTTCCCAGACTTAGAATTTTCAAAACTTCACTCTGGAAGCTCAAATCGAAATCCAAGTAGAATTTCGAGATGAGTTTCGAGATAGAGACTAACTCGAAATTTTGAAGATACTTAGAATAATTTGACAATTCTTCTTGAAAAACTCAACACTTAATATTGCCAAATTAATATAAATATCAATTCAAGGATTTTAATATATGACATAATTAAAACATTCCTTGATAATTCTAAGGCCTCTAATTACATGAAAAACACAGGTAAATTCATCTAAAAATCATGCAAAATTTAGAATATTATGAATTTAACTCCCCCTATGATCATGCAATCTAACAAGCATAAATTCAAAGATTTGTACTATTAAATACACTTAAAACACAATGAATTCATGTCAAATAACACTATATGCAACCTATAACAATCATTAATTAGGCATTTTAAAGTCTAAGAACATAATGATTAAGTAGCTTGCACAATAAAATATGGATTTTACAGATAGAAGGCTTTACTAACTTGTGTTAAGCATTCCCAATTCACCAACCAATCTATTGAATGTTACTTCATCAAGAGGTTTGGTGAATATATCTGCAATTTGTTGCATTGTGGGCACAAAATGTAGTTCCACAGTCCCCTCCTCGACATGTTCTCTTATGAAGTGATACCTGATGTCAATGTGCTTGGTTCTTGAGTGATCTACAGGATTGTTGGTTATGGCAATGGCACTTGTGTTGTCACACATAATTGGAATTTTCTTGTGCTCCATGCCATAATCCTTCAATTGGTTCCTCATCCACAGTATTTGAGCTACACAGCTTCCAGCAGCAATGTACTCAGCTTCAGCAGTAGAAGTAGATACTGTATGTTGCTTTTTACTTTGCCAGGACACCAATCTTCTGCCAAGAAATTGACAAGCACCAGATGTGCTTTTCCTATCAATCCTGCAACCTGCATAGTCTGAATTCGTATAGCCAATTAGATTAAAACCTGTATCTCTTGGGTACCAAATCCCTAGATTTGGTGTGCCCTTGAGATACCTAAAAATTCTTTTGACGGCTATGAGATGTGATTCTCTAGGATCCGCTTGGAATCTTGCACATAAACAAGTCGCGAACATTATATCGGGTCTACTTGCAGTTAAATAGAGAAGTGAGCCAATCATACCTCGATAGCTTGTGATGTCAACTGGTTTACCTGATTTGTCTTCATCAAGCTTCGTGGCTGTTGCCATGGGAGTCTTAGCTGCTGATGCATCTTCTAGATTGTACTTCTTGAGTAAATCTCTGACGTACTTGGATTGACAGATAAAGATACCATCTTTTCTCTGACTGATCTGTAATCCAAGGAAGAAGGACAGCTCTCCCATCATGCTCATCTCGTATTTCTCTTGCATTAGCTTAGCAAATTTCTCGCACAAGCGCTCATTAGATGACCCGAAGATAATATCGTCCACATAGACTTGAACAAGTATTAAATCATTCTTCACATTTTTATAGAACAATGTTTTATCAATTACTCCCCTCGTAAAACCACTTTCAATTAAGAATAAGGATAGGGTTTCATACCAACATCTTGGGGATTGCCTGAGGCCATAGACAGATTTGAAGAGAAGATACACAAAATCTACAAGTTCTGGATCAATGAAGCCAGGCGGCTGTTCCAGAT
Organism: Kitagawia praeruptora; assembly: GCA_037693485.1. Lineage (NCBI taxonomy): Eukaryota > Viridiplantae > Streptophyta > Magnoliopsida > Apiales > Apiaceae > Kitagawia > Kitagawia praeruptora. The sequence continues at coordinate 97,865,776 of CM075352.1, read as the reverse complement.
ACACCTCTTCTTCTAACTCTCCGTTCAGGAAGGCACTTTTCACATCCATCTGAAAAACCTTGAAGTTCTTATGTGCTGCAAATGCCAAGAACATCCTGACTGCCTCAAGTCTTCCAACCGGTGCATAGGTCTCATCATAATCAATTCCTTCTCGCTGAGAATAACCTTTTGCAACCAAACGAGCCTTGTTTCGAGTTACAAGTCCGTTTTCATCCATTTTATTTCTGAATACCCACCTAGCTCCAATTACTGATTTGTTCTTTGGTCGGGGTACCAGTTTCCAAACTTTCTGCCTTTCAAACTGATTGAGTTCCTCTTGCATTGCAATCACCCAATCAGCATCACCAAGAGCTTCTTCTATTTCTTTAGGTTCAAGCTTGGATAAGAACCCAGAATATAAGCAAATATTAGCCAGGTCAGCTCTTGCAGTTCTTCTAGTAGACACACCAGCATCTGGATCACCAATAATTAATTCAAACGGATGGTCTCTATTCCATACCCGTTCTCTTGGAAATTGTCTTGATGATTCAGCTTGACTTTCTGAGTTGTGGTGCTGACTACTTTGATTATTTTCACTAACTCCCCCTGAGTTAGTGCCAGCTCCTACAGAACTAGAGTCAACTCGAGTCGAGCCTTGAACAGTAGTCCTTGAGCTGCTATTTACTCCCCCTGAGTTGTTGTCGGTTCGTACTGAAGAAGTCTCTCCTGATCTTGTAGAATTAGCTTGTTCACTAGACTCAGGTTCTTCACGTACACTTGGAACATTTAATGGGACAACCAATTCAGGTTCATCTTCAAGTTCTTCTAAGTCCAGATTCTGAAATTTTAGGGACTCAGGTTCACTAGAATCTCTTGAAATTAATGGGAGTTTGGTATCGTCGAATCTGACTTTGTAGCTTTCAGTCACTTTTCGATCATTCACTAAGAACACCCTATAAGCTACCACCACATCTGTGGAGTAACCAACAAAGATTCCTTCACGAGCTTTTGCTGCAAACTTGCCTAGATTTTCATCATCTATAAGTACATAGCATTTTGCTCCAAAGACATGAAAGTATTTGATTGTTGGTCTTCTGCCGTTCATTAGCTCACATGGTGTCTTTTCTTTATCTTTTATGATCAAGGATCGATTTTGAGTGTAACACACGGTACTCACTGCTTCTGCCCAGAAGTACAGAGGAAGTTTCGAATCATACAACAAAGTTCTTGCTGCTTCAACCAATGTTCTATTCTTCCTTTCAACTACTCCATTTTGTTGTGGAGTTCTCGGGGCTGAATACTGACGACGTATTCCCTTAGATACACAGAAGTCATTCAGCACTGCGTTTTTGAATCCAGTGCCATTGTCTGATCTAATCATCTTCACAGTAAGTGTTGAAACATTCTCAATTTGAGTGATGTGATCAATGATTAAGAAAGGTACTTCGTCTTTCGTCATTGCGAACAATACCCATGTATACTTGGAAAAATCATCCACGATTATCAATGCATATCTTTTCCTAGACAAAGATAGGACATTCACTGGGCCAAACAAATCCATATGAAGAAGTTGCAGAGGCTCAGTAATACTAGAAATTTCTTTGCTTTTATGCGATGCTCGCTTCGACTTTCCCATTTCACAAGCTTCACAGAGTCCTTTCGAAGCGAACTCCATTTGAGGTAGATCTCTCACCAATTCTCGCCTCGCGAGAGCATTCATCGTTTTGAAGTTTAAGTGAGATAACTTTTTGTGCCATAACCAGCTTTCATCATCCGAAGCTTTGCTGTAGAAACAGGTGACTTCATTCTGATTTGCTGAATCCATGTCTGCAACAAAAAGATCTGCCTTTCGAACTCCTCTCAAAGCCAGTGAGCCTTCCTTGATGTGAGTGATTGATACACCTTTCTTGTTGAAGACAATTTCGTAACCTTTGTCACAGAATTGACTGATACTCAACAAATTGTGCTTTAATCCCTCAACATAGGAAATATCTTCAATGATGACATTGCCAGTTTTCAGTTTGCCATATCCCTTTGTCACACCTATGCTGTCATCTCCAAAGGTAACATAAGGGCCAGCTTTCATAACCAACTCTGTAAGCAGGGACTTGTTTCCAGTCATATGCCTCGATGCTCCACTGTCTAGCACCCATATAACTTTATTTCTATTCTGCTTAACGCCCTGCAATGACAGATTGGTTAGACATTCTTCGGAACCCAACTTTAATTGGGCCCGGCTTTTCGATAAGATCGATAATCAACAGATTTAACAACAGGAGATGCACTTTTCTTAACATTACTAGAGCTTTCGACTTTCTCCTTTCCTTTCTCAGACTTGACATGTTTGTCAGTCCTAGGAGAAGGTTTGTCACTCCTAACTTTAGGAGGACTGACAGTCTTGGCTCTCACATGCTTTTTCTTGATGTTTGAACTAGCAGCAGTATTTGAGCATGACTGGCTAGATGCATTCATTAAATTCACAAAAGTTTGCATGATGTTAAAAGTGCATGGCATACAATTAGGTTGACCACACTGTGCATGATTCGGATGCAGATTATTCATTGTATGTGTGGCAGGCATGGCATGTGCAGCAGGAACATTTATGATAGCTTTACATGCATAAGAAAGATGTTCAGTAGATTTGCAGTGATAACATGCTTTCTTTATCCGTTCAGCCTTAACCTCTTTTATGCCTTTCTTCCCTTGTTGTTTAACAGCCTTAGCTCCTATTCCTGGTCTAGATTCATCTCTAGGGAAATTGATTTTAACTTGTTTGATAGGAGTTATAGGTTGTGCTTTCTGGAGATCTTCCATCTCAATCTCATATCTAGCTATTAATTCAGTCTCTTCTTCTTCTATTCTAGGAACAAGGTGTTTGTAGATGGGTTTGACAGAAGATTTAAAAATGCTAGGAATTTCATTTTTAAGGTCACTGGAACTAGTGTCGATAGGTCTCTTCCCTTCTTTCTTAGAAAGGTTAGAATAGTCAAGTCCTACACCTACTCCAGTTATCTTTTTAAATATGTCATTATCTACATACACTTTACTAGCAGCTAGTTTGTAAGCTTCGCATTTAGTTTCTAACTCAGCTAGTTTGTCCCTAAGACATGCTTCTACTTCTTCCTTAAGGACGAGCTTGTGTTCCAAAGATTTAATAAAATCTCTTAGAGAAGTATCTACAATGCAAGCAGCCTCTAACTCTTCCACTTTTGCCTCAAGCATTCTGCTTTTGGCGACAAGTGTTTTCTGTTCCTTTTGAGAAGTGTCTAGGCTTTTGCACAACATATAGATCTCTTCGCTAAGAGCCCCGTTCTGTTCCTTATAATCATCAATGGACATTTCTACTTTAAGGGTTAGAACTGGTACCTCTGGTTCCTCTGATGTCTCAGCCATGAGGGCAAAGTTTGCTACATGAGTAACATCTTCCTCATCTGAATCATCCCAAGCTCTTCCTTCTGTTACTAATAAAGCTCTTTTTCCATGTCTTTCCTTCACCAGCGATTCATACTTGCTTTTGAGGGCTTCATATGTCTCTTTTGGATAAGTCTGTTTAGGCTTTTTGCAGTCCATAGCAAAGTGTCCAGCTTCTCCACAGTTATAGCATTTGAACTTCATTTTGAAATCCAAAGGAGATTTGTAGCTGGTATTCTTGCCTTTACCTTGGTAGCCTGACGAACTACCACCACCCCTAGCAGCCCGATAGTAAGATGAAGAATTTCTCTGTGGTCGGTTGCTCTTTCTGAATCTCATGTTGCTGAACTTCCTTGCCATGTATGCCACGACACTATCGTCCATGTTGTCCAGCTCTTCTTGGGTGAAGTAGTCATCATCACTGTTAGATGTGCACTCATCATCATTATCAACTTGATGTGGTGCAAGTGATGATTTAGGCTTTGTTGCAACCATTGCCTTCTTAGACTCTTCCTCATCAGCAACTAATCCTGATGCAGTTTCTTTTCCTTTTGAATCATTGTCCCATGCTTCATCTTGAAGTGTCTCCAGCTCATAGGTCTTTAGAATTCCATAATATTCTTCCAGAGAAGTTGTATGCAAATCTCTGGTTTCTCTGATTGCGTAGACCCTATGTTCAATGCTCTTTGGCTGGTTCCTCAGATATCTCGTATTGGTCTCAACCATGGGGAGAATAACACCTCTCAGATTCAAATCCAATACCAATTGACTGAATCTTAGATAGACGTCTGTTATGCCTTCTCCTTTTCTTATTCTGAAGGTGTCATACTCCATCTTGAGTATAAGTGTCTTGTTGCTTCTAACCTCTGCAGATCCTTCCATGACAACTTCTATCTTGTCCCAAATCTTCTTTGCTGTAGTCAGACCTTTGACTATGTTGAACATTTCATGATCAAGGGATTCCATCAAGGTTTGTCGTACGGAAGTATCATAAGCTATTTGCTCCTTGTCGGCATCTGAAAAATCCGCTGCCTTTTTAGGCTCGGACCGAGATGGTATAACCTCGCCTCCTTCCGTACGTGCAGGAACAGCCACCATTGGAACAAATTTACCCTTGTCAAGGACTTCCAGATATTCAGGGTTAACTGTCTCCAAGTAGAGTCTCATTCTGAAAACCCATTCTTCATAGTGATCTCGGTTGAACATTGGGATCTTGAATGTATTTTTAGGAGCCATTTCAATTCTGGTCACTAAAAAGTTTCTAAGTACCCAAGACTAGGCTATGTAGAATATATATGTAGAACTTCTGCCTAAGTCGAAATTTCTCTAAGTAGAAATTTTGCTCAAGTCGAACTTCACCAAGTAGAAATTGTCCAAGTCGAAATTCTATGTAGAAAATCTCAAGTAGAAATTCTATGTAGAACTTTTGTCCTTAGAATAAATTTTCTGCAGATTACTTTAATATTGAATAAACAATATTATCTCTTTAACACCTTTTTGACTTTGATGCTTTACTCACCTAACCCACCTAACCCACGTGCTAGGTACTGAGTATGTCTTGTTACACTTTCGGCCGTGAATAATGCAAATCAAAGGTCCAAAAACACCTTTTTATTCTTTTACTATTTATCTGTTTGAAAAGGATATCAAAAAGTTGTTTGGTTGTCTTCTTTGATAAGAACAGATGATGAACACTCAAGAACACCAAATATCAACGAACCCAGATTAATTCACAAAAATTAATTAAAATACCCCCAAGCTAAATAATCACACCTGGAGTATTTAAATAATTTTTTCGGATGAGTTTTCACTACCAACGAATTAAAGCACACTTTTCGAGAAAATGAAAAGTAGATCTAGAAAATGAAAACTCACGATTCTTCTACCAAACACAAGGATCTATGTTTTGTATGTTAAACATCCGCTCTGATACCAATTATTAGGTCCAAATGTGTTGTAGAGGGGGGGTGAATACAACTTTTCGAATATGAGAAGCAATAAATACGATGCAATAAATGAACACGCAGATTCAAGGAATATATTTCTTATATATAACTTGAAATGGTTGCTACAACATTCATTACAAAGTATAACAGAAGTTCAGAGAGAAGTGAATGATACTAAGCTCTGTGAATGCACTCTCTCTCTTTTTCTTGTGTTTTCTTCAACTATTGCTCTCTTACATAAAACATCACACAAGTACTTCTATTTATACTACATGTAATCTATGTCCTGTAGTCTTCAAAGACTAAGATATACGTGGCCCAATGATGTCCACATAAATCTTGCCTTATCTTGAAAGCTTGGAAATCTGCCAATCAGAAGATGCCATGTGTCATGTTGAAGCTGCACTCTAAGTAGAACTTCTACTTGAGAATTTCTACTTAGCCATCTCGAATTTCTAAGTAGAGCTTCTACTTAGAAATATTCTACTTGGTCATCTAGAATATTTAGTACTTAGAAAATATTCTGGTCTTCAACTTGAAACTTCAATGCACATCTTGAACTTGTGATATCTTCATGTCTTCTTTATTCTTCAGCAAGTTCTTGAACATGGATCTTTATTACTGACATAAACTTGCTATCAATGTCCTGACACTTGATGCACTGGTCTGGTTCATAAGTGACTAGTCTTGATAGTGTTTCTGCTTCTTGAATAAATTACCATATTCACTTAGTAACGTGGCTTTCCAAAGTTTGCTTTCCTTCTTGTTCACTTGAAATCAATTGGTCTTGTTGATACTGATAGTTATGATCTTGATTCTCGATTTCTCAAATCACTGAGGCATGAACAACTTTGACTTGAACTTCTCTCAATGATTTCTTCTTGGCTTGATCATAGTTAACATGTTCAATTGTATCAATTACCTTGTCTTCATTTAGTGTTGATTCCTTGTGACTTCTTGTTCTTGATTGTCTTCTGGTTAAGTATCTTTTCCTTTAATTGAGTTACATTAGTTATAGTGTTACAAGTTTACACACTCTGCCTTTCACATAGCAAAGAGTTCCTGCATGTCTGATTCAGAATCACTATTGTCAGAGTCTATATCAGTAGTCTCTGACTCAGAACTTTCTTTGCTTCTCTTCTTTCTTGAGTTCTTTACAGCAGGCTCATCATGCTGTTCTTCTGGAAGCTTCTTTGATTCAGATTGAGCAGTAAGTGCAATAGTCTTCATCTTTCCTTCACCCCTGCTCTTCTTCTGCTGCTTGTCAAGTTCATAAGCCCTCAGTTTTCCATACACTGCCTCTAATGATATCTCATAAAGATCATTAGCTTCCTCAATTGCAGATATCTTCTCATTGTAGAAATCAGGCAAGGCTTTCATGAACTTAGTATTCATATCCTCCAAGTCATAATATTTACCATGCATGGCCATCTCATTGATGAGTTTTGTAAACCTATCAAAGGTGTCAGTACCAGACTTGGATTCAAAATACTCATACTGTTGTATAAGTAGTGTCCTCATGTTCTTTCTGACAGGCTTAGTTCCTTCACAGTGAACCTTAAGATTGTCCCATATATCTTTAGCAGTCTTACAAGAGAGAACATAGTTAGTAAGAACAGAATCAAGACTGTTGAATAATATGTTTCTCACTTTATCATCTTTAAGAACATTCTCCTTGTCCTTGTCTGACCATTCAGATTTAGGCTTCTCTGCTGTATGTTCTGGAACAACCTCACCATCAACAGTTGTTTGTCCAACAACCTTCGTTGGGATAAAAGGTCCATCTCTGATTCTGTCAAGATAATCAGGATCTGTTGCTTTCAGATGATGCAACATCTTTACTTCCCATAGAGTATATTCGTTTCTCTTGAGCATAGGAATCTTAGTGTTCCCATCCTTCTAACCAGACATGATTGCAGATCTTAACATATCCTATACAAAGTGCTAAATCCTTTATAAATCAAGATATACAAGAAGTATAAGTAAAATTCTATTCTTAACATCACAACTCATGAATTATTCCTAACAAGCATCCAAACGGCTACAGATTTGACTTTGTAAAGTTCTATTCTGATCCACTTATTTAGCTCTTTGTCTCTTGTACATCTCTCCAAGCTTCTTTGTAGGCTTTCCAGAGCACGATACAGATTGTGGTCCATAAAGTGCTTTGGTTTGTTGCAGGTTTCTGACTTGTACAATTTCTCTAGTAGTTTGTCTCCAAGAATGTATTCGAGAAGTGGCTAAGTGATTGATTCGAGAACTAGGATTAGATAACTCTGAGTTCTCGAATAATATATAATTGACATATCGAATCACCTCTCGAATAACTCTTTTCTCCAGGGATCCTTGAGTTGTCGAATAGAACACTTGACTTGTCGAATCCATGAGATGTCGAATAGCTTTCTGAGTCCTTGAGATATCGAATGGACCTTGACTTGTTGACTCCTAGAGAACTCGAATGATACTTTGACTTGTTGACTTCCTGAGTTCTCGAATAGAGTAGTAGACATATCGAATCTCTGAGATATCGAATGAGATATCGAACAGTGTATTCAGAGATATCGAATAGTGTCTTTTGAGATATCGAATCCCTGACTTCTCGAAGGCTAGACTTCTCGAATATAACAAATATACTTCTCGAATTGGTACTTAGGCAAATTCTGCATTTCTTCAAATCCCAACTGTGATTATTTGATAGTCTTGTTCTTCAAGCTTGAGGCATGAACCTTGGAACTTCTTTCAGGCATTATTCTCTGACTTTTAAGTACAATTACACAGATATGAATTGATGCCTATTACAAGTACTAAACTAGGGATGGGAAAAAAATCTGATCTGACGGATACGCGATTCGAAACCCGAAATTTTGGATAACCCGAACCCGATTTTTTGGATTTGGATTTGATTTTCAGACCCGAAAATTTTTGGATTTGGATTTGGATATTATGAAACCCCCGAAAACCGATCCGAACCCGAAACCCGAAAAAAAAAACCCGAATATATATATATAATTTACAATATAATATATTTCAAAATTTAATACATTTTATATAAAAATCATTGATGCATCGTATAACATATAACTTTGTATTATTAAAACCAAAATATTAAAACAGTTTTAGACTCGAAGTGTTGAAGATGTATTTCATATAAAATCTATTTGGTTATTTTAATGATTTAAATTCATTTAAAAATTGATTATATGTCAAATTTTGTAACAAAATTAAATATTAAAATATTAAAATTAATGCAAAGAATATAATTTATTTATATAATATAAATAATACTTTTTATATTGTATAAAATATTAAAGTATGTATTATATAAAACTTGATTGAAAATTTCGGGTTTTTGGATTTCAGATTTCGGGTTTCGGGTATTATCCAAATCCAAAAAATTTCGGGTTTCGGGTATACCCGAAATCCATTGGATCGGGTTCGGGTATTAGTTTTCGAGTATTTTTCGGGTTCGGGTCGGGTTCGGGTTTTATCCAAAAAAATCGGGTTTGGATTTGGATTTTGCCAAACCCGAGCCGATCCAGCCCGATTCCCATCCATATACTAAACAAATAGAAACTCTACAACTAGAGGTTCCCTCAGTTAAGAGGTCATGTAAGTAATGCAAAGCATTACACACAAATAGGCTTGTTATTAGATGTATACATGCATGCCTCTGTGACTAACAACCTTCAACCTTTCTATATAACATAATCTGGTATTAATTTTTTAAGTAATTTTTAGTAGAAAATCTAAATTAATATGTTGTTGGTGGGAATGGAACTTTCAACCTTTTTATATAACTTAATGTATTATTAATTTTATATTAAATGTTGTTGGCAGGATTCGAACCTTAGACATCCAAATTTTAGTATTGTTGGTAGGATAGTGACTGAGTAGGTTCATTCTTATATTGACATTATCTCCATTTCTTCTCCTATACTTCACCACATAGGGATTGAATTGAACTCTACACAATCCTTTTGCCCTTAGCTTTTCTGCTTCAGCTTCCAGTCTATCAATTTCCTTCTCCCTTTCTAGCCATTTCTCAAGACATCCCTTTCTTATCTCTTTAGCATGATCTCTCTTCATCTTCACAAAGTCAATCAACTTCAGCTTCTATACTCTCTCCACTTTGTCTTCAGAATCCAGCAATGCAATAATTCTTTATATCTCATATAACTTGCCCAAATTTTGACAACCCCCTTGTTCGAATTTCCTCTCTCTTCCATCAGTGTATTTGATCTCATGGCAGTCATTCACAATTGTAGCATAGCAGATTCTTTGAGCTCTTAGAAATTGCAGTTGCTCTTCATCAAAATCTTCATCTAGTGGTTGGAGTTTTAGTCCTGGATAGATAGTTAGGGCCCTTGACTTAGATGGCTTCATTCTTCTTGCAACATGCTTGAATTTAATCTTTTTCACTTGATTGCTTGGCAGAAACTTGTGACCCTTGCTTGTAGACCATTGTAGTATTCCATTAGCAGTTTGCTTATGGAAACATACAGATAGTTTCTTGACTTGAATCTTCTTCTCTTCTTGAGGTGGCAAAATAGTTGCAGAAGCCATAAATGTAGATTTTGCTAGGCCACTACTAACAGTATTCACCCTAGACTTAGAGTCTTGTGTTGCGGTGAGGTTACTGCTAGCAATGCCTAAGGCTTGCTGTTTTCCACTTTTCCTCTCATAGACTTTGCCTTGGTCATCATCACCTTTCTTGTCCTTGCTATCTTTCTTCTTCTTCTTATCTTCATCACCCTTATCACTCATGTGATGATTTCTCCTCCCATCACTTTTGTCTTCATCTTTATCATCCTTATCCCTCCTGGTTTTGGCCATTTCTGGAATTGCACCAGTTACAATGAATGTTCTGAGAATGTGTAGTGCTTCCAACTCTTCAGCAGTTCTAACTCCATCTTTTTTTTTGTAGCTAATCAGTGACAGCAATGATGAGTCTGTGATTCGAGGAGTGAGATCACTGGGAATAACCAACTGATTGACATCTTGAATTTTAGTACAAGATTGATAGAAGATGGTTCTTGGTTTGATGCATACTTCAGGAAGTCTAGCTTGTTGACCATTTCTCAGTTCAGTATACAGACTCTTGTTGTTCTCCCCTTTCTGCTCAATTAGTTCCAACATAACATCAATCTCAGTGAATTTTAGTGCTTTCAAGGTGTCAAAAGATAGGTGTCATATCTTGCCAATGGTCACCATCATAATTTCCTTGAGAAGAATTTGATTTAGCTTTCTTGGAATAACTGTTAGATATTTGATTTGATCTTTGAGGCTTCTTCTGTATAGCAGTGTATCTCCTCCAACCTTTGCCTTTGAGGCTTGTAGAAACTTCAAGAATGTAGCATCATGATAAATCTCTGAATTTGCTACTTCTATCAGCTTGGCCTCTATAACCACATTAACTTCCACTGGATCACCTTCATGTCTGGAGGCTTGGACTAGATTACTTGGCATGGAACCTACCACCACTGTAGTAGTGATAGTTTGTTTCTGGCCACTTGGAGTAGTGTTTGCACTAAATCACGCAAGCGTACGTGGTCACAAGTAAAATAGAGTAAAGTTGAGTTCGTTCCCACAGAGATCTGGTTTAGGTTTCAATTCAGTCAATGTACCTATGCAACAATGTATGGTTTTTATTCACTGCTAAGACAATTAACAAATTTGGGTTTTAATCAACTAAATTAACTAAGAAGTAAATTAACAAACTAAGAATTAACTAACTAACGAGAATTGGAATCGAATTACTTATGCAAGAGAAAACATGGGATCCTAACTTCATTAAATACTTTGCTTAGATTTGACGCCTTTAATCACTATATGCAATGGTTATGATATCTGATCGGACAACACGAAACAAGTACACGCTACCTGTCAGCATACGTATACCAAACTATCCATACATCCATAAAAGAGATAGAAGATGAATAGACACCAATTATGCTTAGACCCTATATGTCTATAGAATTTGAAAACATAACGGTTAAAGAGCAAGTTATCCATAAAGATCACATAGGACAATATAAGTATTCTCATCTCTAACTACGAATCATGTTGATAAACAATCATGAACCTATTCTAGCATGGCAAGTTCTAAATCTCAAGATCCACTTTCACTTCACAAGAGATTAACAAATTAGATGTGAGCTAATCATCTAACAATTATGCACAACCATACGAGGATATCAGATATACATCACACATAGATCTTTAAAGCACCAAGATACTAAGCTCCATAAATAAATCCGTTAGAATCCCATGACAACGATTAGTTCATAATCGAACTGCTCGTCATCATGGGATCAAGTGAAACCATGATAATGAAACAAGATATGAATTCTATGTTATAATATGCTAACTAATGATCCAAATTACAATGGTAGGATGTGTTTAAATAGGCTCTAGAAGTCTTGCCCAGCAAGAAAAAGACCTAAAATACAATTAGAATTCGATTAGGGGCAAAACAGGAATTTTTAACAACTTCCTGGCCACTCGGGCGCTGTCAGCCCCCTACAGGGTGCTCTCAGCGCACTATGCCTCTGTTCTGGGGCGCTGACAGCCTAGCTAGGGCGCTATCAGCCCCCTCTAATTCTGCCCAGCTTGAATTTTTGCTCTTTCTTCTTCGTTTTCGCTCCTTTTTCTCCCATTTCTTTTGCATTTGCTCCCGTCGTCAATTTTCTAGTCTCCAAATCATTATAGTAGCTCTAAGAAAGTCTCCTTTCTTCATTGCCATGCTCAAATCAATTCCAAAAATGACGAAAACATAACCCCTAATCGGCATTCTTGCAAACCTGCACAACTAAACAAAAACACATCAAAACTACAACAAACTTGAGGCCAATTGAATCAATTTAAGCCGTTATGGAATGCTCTAAATGGATATAAAATTTATTTATCAAGTAGTGATGTGCACAAGTGATAAAGTCACAACTAGCAGAGAAGATGGATGCTCATCAATTTTGGCTTTCCCTTTGCCTGGAGCATGAGTTATAGATTTTGAAGTTCTTGTTGGTTGACCACCCTCGGTTATGATAATGCCTTTTTCTTTAGGTTTCTCCCCCTTATTCTCCCCCTTAGGTTTTGAGCTCCTTAAGGTCCTCTTCTCCCCCTTAGGATTGTTGTCAGGCACAGGAGCTTTGGTAGGGGCCTTTGGGTTGGAAGAGGTGGGATTGACAGTGTCATCAGGTAGAGGGAGCCCCATATGCTTCATCATAACAGACAACATCAGTTGTTGATGTAGAAGAACATCAGCTGTGGTGGTGGCCTGAGTGTTCAACTGTTCAGTAAGAGTGGCAACTGTGTCTATAAGATAAGCATTGGATTGCTTGAGTGAGGTCACTTCCTTTTCCAGGGAATCCACCTTGGTGAAAAGCTCAGTAAGACTTAAAACCGGAAAGTGATTGATCTTTGAGTCTCTGCACCTCAAACTTGGTCATTTCATGCACAGGGACTTCAGTCACCAGTTTATCTCCATATTGATTCTTAAACAGAGTCCTCAGTATGGCATTGGCATCAGTTGTTTGATCAGATAGAGTTTGAAATTGAGTGCCCAGATTCTTAACAGCATCTTTAAGCAAAGCCAAACCATTGTCCATCTTTGTGCAGGTAGACTTGCATTCTTGAATGTCTTTGATCACAGAGTTTAGAGATGGAAACCTTGCTGCAAAATCCATTTTTATTTCATTTACCTCCTTGATTGTGGCTGCACATACTTCATTGATCTCTGTCTTAAGGCCCTTGCCAAGATAGTGTGCAGCTTTCAAGGTTCCCTTGTAGGTATTATTGACAGCTTCATACACATCACTAGGATTTAGAGATTTGGCATTAGACCCTAGTGAAGTGATGTACTCCTCTCTTAGGAACTGAAGACCTTCTGAGAGAGCAATGTCATATTTTCCCTGTAGCCAAGCATCTACATTACCATCCCTTTCAGCCTCATCTGCTATTTTCTCCTTTTGCATTTCTACATCTTCTTTATGACATAGCAGAATGGCTTCATAGTTGGCATTTGGAATATTTGAGGTGACAAGATTTTGAGCTATCTTTACAAACTCAGGAATCTGATCCACAACTAAGCTTTGAAGTGCTTCAACCGTCAATTGTGGTGGAACAGACCCTGATCCTGAAGCACTGTCATGTTGCACAGGCTTCAGCCATTGTGACATAAAGTCAGAGCTAGAGCTAGGCAGGCTAGACTCCTCAGTTACAGATGCAACTTCTGCAACCAGATGGATTGACTCTACTACGGTTGTTTTCATAGGAGTGGGATGAGTTACAACAGTAGTTGACACAGGCACAGAGTCTCTAGTGAAAACTACTGAATCCTCTATGTTTGTGATGGTGTCATCAGGATATGCCCCAGCTTGCATTCCCTCACCATCTGAATGTGGTTCCTGGGTGGTGAGCAAAGTGTCATGCACTAAGTCACTTGAATCCATTGGCTCACCAAGAGAAGGAAATTCTTGGTGATCAATGCCTTGCTTCTCAATTGCTTGAGTTGCAGGCTCCAAAGAAATTTGAGTGTTAGATTCTGGAAGAGAAGTGTCTTGTAGATTTGATTTTGGCAACTCCCCTTGAGAGATAGAGGGAGTTTCAAGTGTGATGTGCTATCCACTCAGTGTAGTGCCAGCCTTATCACTCCTTTGTGCAGACTCCATACAAGGTTGTGCATTGGGGAGAATGCTTGATTCTATAGATGCACCCTGTTGAGAGGATACATCTAGTGAGCTATTTGCCCCTGATTTTACAACTACAGCCATTTGTGTGACTGAAGAGGTGGTTTTTAATTTCTTCTTCTTTGGTCTCTGTAGAGGTGACTCAGGTTCCTCACTTTCTAAACCTAATTCTACAGCCAATGCTGCTTTAGATAATATGTTCAAAGGTTCAGAAACTATCTCCTTTCTCTTCTTTTTACTAACATCACTTTTTTGAGAGGATGATGCAGTTGGCTCTGTGTTTGGTACAGTGTTTGGCTGAGAGGGTTGGTTAGCAAGCCCTGGGTTAGCATTTTGTCCTACTTGCTTGGGCTGTGCTAACTGTGATTTGGAATCAAATATTGGCATGTTGTGGGGGTAAGTTCTAAATAGACTCTCCATATGGGGAGTTATTTTGAGTCTTACATCCACATCATTCCTAGTCTCCAAGTTACCAAAAATGAGTTTGGTCATGGACCTAGGGTAGCCTATTCTAGTCTTATCTATTCCAGGCAATTCAATTAACTTATTATCTACAAAATTAAGTGCAGATTGAATAAAACGAGGAAAGAAAATTTCAGTACCTCTCTTGGCTGAGTTCTTACCAAGTCTCCCAAACAACTCCTGTAGAATGATCTGTCCAACATCTATTTTTCTCCTATAGGCCAAGGCATATCCAATTTACTGTGTAGGTGCACTAATTTGGTCGAAACTAGACTTCCTTGCTGTGAAGACTTGAAGAAGAGTAGCAAAGACATAGCTCCATTCTTTCCTCAAGGACTTTCTATTCAACTTTACAAGATTGATTTTATCTGAGTAGTTGATAAAGTCAAAGAAGTCTTCTAACTCTACATTTTTGGCCAGTACGTGGGTCATACTTCTCTTGTTGTAAGTCCAGTGCTGTATTCATGTCTGCTGTGGTGATAGTGATATCCTTGCCTTGAATTTTGCAGTAGCATATGAGGTTATAGCATTCTCAAGAGCGATGACCTCCATAGTAGCATATCTCCAAAATTGTTCTAGTAAGTCCAGATACAGAGTTGGGTTGGCTAAAAGTGCATCCTTGATGTATGACTCAGACATCCATCGAACAAAGCACTTGAAGTTTGCATTTGGTGCTTCCACATCATTCGTTATTGCAATGAAATTGGTTTGAGTGGGTATGGTGAGTTGGGTGTTTGCCATTTTTATAGAGAGAGAAAGAGAACGAAGGTTGAAGAAGAAATTAAGCTTTCAAAGTTAGGGTTTACAAAGGTTTTGTAAGTTTAGATGCTTGAGAAATCGAATGAAATGAATCGAATAGATGTAAAATTGTATAAGTATAAAGTACTTGAATTGTCGATTAGATGTATGTTTTGTATCGACAAGTCAGGCATTCGAGAAGTAGAAATCAACTATTCGATATGTCAAGAAAGGCTTATTCGATAACTCAAGCAGTTGTAACTCACAGCTGGCAGTTATCTAACTTAGAATAAATTCTAAATTAGGTAAACTATGTTTTTATGAGTGATTTAAAATTCTGAATAAAAATCCAAAAACGGTTGAAATTCAACAAGAATTCAGCCTTTTCAAATGATTCGAGAACTCAAATACAGTATTCGAGAACTCAACCATTAGAGAACTCAATTACCATATTCGAGAAGTCAATCATATCTCTATTCGATATCTCCAAAAAGGCTCTATTCGAGAACTCGAAAGTGCTCCAAAAAGACTTGTTAGAGAAGTCGAGTAGTGAATCATTAGAGAAGTCTGACTTATCGAAATATTCTTTTCACTCATAAAAATTCAATTTTCACTATCTTTTAAAATTTATCAGACATATTCAATGAAGAATATTCTAACAAATTAAATATTGATTTTCTCAAAATTTCATAGAAATTTCAAGTTGACATAATATGATTTTTCAACATATGTAACAGATTTGAAATATTTATAAATCATATTTCAGCCAACATTTACTTCAGAAATATTGAAAATTTAGATAAAGTAAGTGTTTACTGCTGCAACAACCTAGGTGATATATTCACTTTAGCCAGAATCTGAAGAATTCAACATTCCAATCTCACTAACCAACCTTGTGAAGGTGGCTTCATCTAATGGCTTAGTGAATATGTCAGCTAGTTGTTTATCTGTAGAGACATAATGCAACTCAATGGTTCCATTAGTTGCATGTTCTTTAATAAAATGATATCTGATGTCAATGTGCTTTGTTCTAGAATGATTGACAGGATTGGCAACTATAGAGATTGCACTTGTGTTGTCACACATGATTGAAATTCTTTCCAACACAAGTCCATAGTCTCTAAGTTGATTTCTAATCCAAAGCACTTGAGCACAGCAACTTCCAGCAGCTATGTATTCAGCCTCAGCTGTGGAAGTTGACACAGATTGTTGTTTCTTGCTATACCAAGAGACTAACCTTTGTCCAAGAAACTGGCGGCTACCTGAGGTGCTTTTCCTATCCACTCTGCATCCAGCATAATCAGCATCAGAATAACCAACCAGATTGAACCCTGTGTCCTTAGGATACCATAGACCCAAGTTTGGAGTGCCTTTCAGATATCTAAAGATCCTCTTCATAGTAATCAAATGTGACTCTTTTGGATTTGATTGGAACCTTGCACATAAGCATGTAGCAAACATGATGTCTGGACTACTTGCAGTGAGATAGAGTAGAGAACCAACCATGCCTCTGTAGACTGAGATATCTATTTTCTTGCCTTTAGCATTTTCATCCAATCTAGTGGCAGTGGCCATGGGTGTCTTTGCAGGTGAGCAGTCTTCTAAGTCAAACTTCTTCAATAAATCCTTGATGTACTTGGTTTGACTGATAAAGATACCATCCTTCCTCTGACTGACTTGCAACTCAAGAAAGAATGTCAACTCTCCCATCATACTCATCTCATATCTGCTCTGCATGAGTTTAGAGAATTTCTCACACAGCTTCTCATTTGTAGAGCCAAATATGATGTCATCCACATAGATCTAAACTAGTATAATATCATCACCATGCTTTTTGTAAAACAATGTCTTGTCCAATGTGCCTCTAGTGAATTGATTTTCAAGGAGAAATTGTGATAAGGTATCATACCATGCCCTTGGAGCCTGCTGAAGTCCATACAATGCCTTAAGCAATCTGTAGACAAATTTTGGGAAGTGTGGATCCTCAAAGCCAGGTGGTTGTTGCACATATACTTCTTCTTCCAACTCTCCATTCAGAAATGCACTCTTGACATCCATTTGATAGACCTTAAAATTTGAATGAGCAACAAATGCCAGGAATATTCTGATGGCTTCCAATCTAGCAACAGGGGCAAATGTCTCATCATAATCAATGCTTTCCTTTCGAGAGTATCCTTTTGCAACCAACCTTGCTTTGTTTCTTACTATTACACCATCTTCATCCATCTTGTTCTTTAGAACCCATTTCGTTCCAACAATGGTTCTGTTCTTTGGTGCAGGTACAAGTTCCCATACTTTGTTTCTTTCAAATTAATTAAGCTCCTCTTGCATGGTAATAATCCAATCTAGATCCAACAGTGCATCATCAAGTTTCTTAGGCTCAATTTGAGATAGAAAACAACCATAGAGACACTCATTTTGAGTTGCTCTCCTAGTCCTCACTCCTGCATTTGGATCTCCAATAATTTGCTCTGCAGTGTGTGATCTATCCCATTTCCTTGAATGCCCAGTCTGATTTCTCAACCTTGATGTTGCTTCATCATCCAAGTCATGATCATTCTCATTTCCTCCCCCTGTGAAGTTGCCACTATTCACATGTGTGTCTTGGATTGTTAGGCCGAATACACAATATATAATCAAGTACTGTATGAGAGAATAACAATAACACACATTTTAGTACTTAAAAACTGTTTGGAATTAATAATTCCTCTCTCAGTGATGTAAATATCACAGAGAGCTGCTTAGGTTACAATGAATGATATTTGTTCACAATGGATTACCCTTCTAGGGTTAACCTAACTGTATTTATAAGATATACAGCTACGTACAATCGTTAATTGATTCTCCTAAAATTAAGCTACACAATTGATATCAATTACGATTGCTCCACGTCTTCTAAGTCAACTCAATCTCTTTGACAGCTATCCAATCTTCAAAGATATTGCTTCCATGTTTATTTTGAATTAATCTTTAATCTTTGTTGACATGCAGACGCTCCCGCTAGACAGAGTTTAACAAACTCTGTTGCGCTTCCAGTCAGCAGTGTTTGCGCTCACATCTGTCAGCGTTTGCGCTTCTATCTGTCAGCATATACTCAAACTCTGCTACGACTGCTTTCATTAACAAGTTAAACTCTGTTTCCCTGTAACACTTAAACACTGATATTAAATCACATCAATTATATCTAACAATCTCCCCCAACTTGTTCATTAGTAAAAATGTACAAGTTCACAGTAATTGATGATGTCAAAACAGTCTAATATAATCACAGTATTTAAAATTTAAGCAGAGTTTAATCTTGACTTAACAAAATCTACAGAAAATCAGAATTACTTACAAACTCTTTCTACCTAACCTCTTCAAGATCTGGTGTTGTTCTAAGGTAGTCAATGAGTAACCTTCTTTCTGCATTTTCCAGCTCTCTCTGCATAATTTGCTTAATTTATCTTAACTGAGGATCATTATCTCCAGTCTGATAAATTGCAGCTCTTAGAGAGTAGATTTTGTTCTTCCTCATATCATTTCCCAGCTTGATGAAATATGCCTGTTTAGATTCTGAATTGAAATCCAGAACTGTTACACCAAGATCAGTCTTCAATATAGCACTGTTCTTCTGCATTTCAATCAGTCTCCCTCGATAATCTCTGTACTTAGGCACATACTCTTCAGTAGTCTTTGATCCAGTAAAAGCTTTGGCTCTCTGCATATATCCTCTTATTGAATTAGCAATGAGTGCTGTTCGTTGATTTCTGACCCTGAATATATACAGAACATACTGAAGTTCTTCAAACAATTTGAGCTTGATAGCATCTTCATTCACCCTATACACTGTTCCATCTTCCATGAAGTAAAAAAAGAAGTGAATATCTAAACTCTTTTGATGAATTAGTTGAATTGACTCCAGTTTATCCAGATTCTCTTGAATAATACCAGAACCAGGAGAAATGAGTGATGAGGGATCTCTTGGACTGTTACTGAATCTTAAATCTCTATTTGAACCCAAACCAGAAGTATTCTTGCCAAGAGGCTTCCCTGAACAAGCTATGCTATGTTGGTAACTACCAATCCCTTCTATTTGTGCTGGAACTGGAATCTTAGGTCTAGAGAACCCAGGTAAGAGTTTGCTTTGTACTGGTAGAGATTCACTCACAACTTGTGTAGCAACAGAGGTTGTGTCTACCTTTTTGCCTTTGTCTTCTTCACCCATTATCCCTTTCAGTTTTAACTTTGCATTAAAAGAAGATTTTCTTATCAATTTTCCTTCTTCTTCTTCTTGAATGCCAACCACATTTTCTCTGAACACAATTCCTTTCTCTACAGGCCTTGAAGCTTTAGCAATCTTCTTTCCTTTTCCAGACTTCAATGCCTTCACATGTTCTTCTTGTAAGAGCTTCTCTTCAGCATGAACATCTTCAAGTGTAGCACCCTTTGGATTTTCTTCAAGAAAAATCTTAGCAGCCAGCTCTTCATCTGTTTGTGGATTGTCAAAGAATGACAAATCCTTTTGTCTTGAAGTACTCTGAATATTTGTATTTGCTGCTGTTGAGCTTGACCTTGTTGACCTTCCAAATTGTGGATTTACAGCTTCAACCTTTCTTAACCTCTTCTCTGGATTTGTACCTTCATCATCCAGATGATCCCTCTTTGACATAGTTTGAGACTTCTTGCACTTAGTTCTAGCAATTCTCTCCCCCTTTTTGACATTATCACCATCTGGAATCAGAATAGATGTTATTAACTCAAGAGAGTTGGCGATAGAGTCAACTTTTTCAGTTAGTAGAGTCTGATTTTGTTCAACTTTACTCAATCTCTCAGTGAGAGTCTCTTGGGCCTTAGAAAATTATTGAAACAGCTTTGAATTAGCTCTGTGAGATTTCTCCTCATGAGTAGCAACTTCAGTTCTCAGATCAAGAAGTGCTTTCTGATTGTCATCAAACTTGTGATTCAAAGCCTTAACTTGAATCACTGTTCCTTGTAAACAAGTTAGAATATCAGGATTTGAAATCTTCTTAGAATTTTCCTTGAGAAAAGTAGCTGCCCTTCCAGTAGGAAAGATGCAGTCTGCTTTGTACCAATCTGCAGTTTGCTTTGCCAGATAATTATCATCAATTTCTCTTACAGAAGGTCTAGCAAAGTTTGGTTTCTCCCCTGTTTTCTGTCCATCAGTTTGAACTTGATCATTGGCAGGTGCAGCACTCACTGATTCAGAAGAATCATTATCAGAATCATCTGCAACTGAGGCAGCTTCTTCATTATGATCTGTAGCAGGTTCTACTTGAGCAACCTGTTCTTCTACATCAACAGCAATTTGTTCTTGATAAGCAACCTGTGCTTGAGTAATTTCCTCACCATGTTCTGAGCCTTGATGTGCATCAGAAATGAACTCAGTGTGAGATGCAACCACTGTTTCTTCTAACACCACAGTAGGTTGATCTGCAACACCAGTGTCAACAGAGTTTGTAGCCATGGTTGTTGGAATTGGATTTTCATCTTCAACAGAGAATGTCTGAAAATTTTCAGCAAAATCTTCCATAGGAGCAATGACTGACTCATCGGCTTGAAATTCATTTTCTGCTTGAAGTTCATTCTCTGTTAGAACAGGTTCAGTGATAATCTCTGTCTCAAAAATAGGAGTCTCCTTAGAGATGTCCTTTGGAGCTTCATTAACTTGCTCTTCATCAGATTCTGCAAGTATCAATTTCCTCCTTTTCACTTGAGACACTTCAACTACCTCTTCTGCTTCAGTATAATTGTCATCAACTAATGGTGATGAAGGCCTATTTGCCCTTTTGATGATTCTTCTGGTATAAACAGCTCCAGTAGATGTCTTTTTATCCTTGGAATGCCTTGTATTAAGTGCAGTATGCTTTTGCCTTTTTGGTTTAGATTGTGGTTGAGTAGTAGTGACTGGTATGATTTCAGGTTTTGTGGGAAATGAAGGTTGAGAATGTGATGCAGAGTTTAGAGGTACCTGTGAAGTTTCAGGTGATGGGATAGGTTTAGAGTGTATGGTTTCAGTATGGTCAGTGGCCAATGGTTCAGCATTTGTTGTGGTTGTGTTTGTTGTGGTTCATTTTGTGGTGATTGTGGATCTTGGGGTTGGTTGAGAAAGTTCTGCAAAGCAAGTGGCAAAACAAGGGCAGGTAGGTTCTCTTTACCAGCATCCTTATTAGTCATATCAGAGAATATTCTCTTATTGACTTTAAAAGGATGAATCACATCAGCTTCATCAATATCTAACCCAGATACACAAGCAGTGAATAGTAGTTGACAAAATCTAGCAAAGTATACTGTAGTAGACTCTGACAGTTTATCACCTAAATTCATTAAGACATAACGACCAAAATCAAAATTACTGCCATAGAGTAGAGAATACCCAATTTGCAGACTGTCGATAGGAATGGCATCCCAGTTGGTGACCTTCTTCTGGAATGTTCTTGTGATGCAGTCAAAGAAAAAGTTCCATTCCTTTCTGAGATTTGGCCGTTTGACACTGCCTAGCTTTGCAATAGAGTCCATGTAACCAATCTCTGTTAGCATTTCCCGCAGATTTTGTTCAGAGACAACAACATATGAAGTGTGAGTGTCGAAATCCATGGTCTCTCTGACAGTTTGTGGAGTAATCACAAACTCTTGTTCATCATGAGTGAAAATTATGGACGGAGTCCCATTCTCTCCTCCATCCACATACTTTGAGTTCTGCCAGAAAGTGGCAATCTGAGATGCAGATAGAATAGATGGTTCAGTCAAAGCTTGCCCAATTTCGGAGTCGCGAAGAAAATTCTGCATAAGATGAAACGCTTCTGGTACACGTTCATTGTGGAGTGGGGCTGCAAAGTTGTTAGGAACAAATCGAAGACCAACAGCTGTAAAAGGTTTAGAAGCCATTAAATCAAGAATTGAGCAGAAAATGACAGTGAAATTGGTATGTTCAAAAGGTGTTTGTGAAAATGCCCAAGTGAATAACACAAAGTAACTGTGTGGTTTAGTAAAGTGAGTATGAGTGGATGTGTAGATGAGAGTAAAAATGAATCGTGATACACAAAAGTGATTAGAGTTAAAAAAATCAAAACCCAATCGTTTGTGCATTGAAACACTCAATCGTTCCTAGATTAATGTGTGAGTGGGACACAATAATGGGTGAGTGGGACACGTGTCATGCATCTAGCGGATCAATTAATCACGCGCAGTAAAATAGCAATTATCTCCGCTGTCTTCACTTCCCTATTACGAAGACACTTTAACACATTTACACTCATTAACAGTTGTCAAACACTCTATTTACTCCAAAATTTTCAAATTATCTCAATGAAAATTTACCTTAGAGTACTAAACACCATCCAACAGCATTTGTCAATTTTCCAACTTTATCACTGAAACCCTTTCAAAAATTGCACAGTTGTGAATATGTATGTGTGTGAAGCAGAGGTTACCAAATCAATTTTTAGAGCATCTAATATTTCATAAAATCCATAAAATAAATCAATAAACACCGAATGCACAAACTCTCATATTAAACACTGATTATTTGATGAAAGCTAAACTCTGTAGTAACTTAAATACAGAAATCTGAGTACACATATTCCCTTTGATGTCCATGATTATCCAAGTAAGCACACAGTCTTTATAGATAAAAAGATCAAGAGATAGATATCAAAGCAGCATTCAGTGAGTAACATGCCAGGGATTTGATAAACTCACAAACTCTCAAAGCACACAAGTGTTTAGGTGAAGTGTTTACACTCAAGGTCAATCAGTAAAAGTAGATGCTACCATATGCTTGATTGTCCACCAAATCTACACTACTTTGAGTACATGTATGCACAAATCAAAAGGACTTTATTCAAGGTTGAAATTTGGTAATATCAAACAGGTGAGAAGTGAGAAAATAATTGAATAAATGGCTAACTGAACAAGTTAATAGAGCAAAGTGTTCAGTTGCACTGTTAGTACATATTTGTACAAGATGATCAGCATATATACACATTTTTTTTATGTATATATATCCACTAAATAAACTTTCCTTTGTAGAGAAACTCTCACCTGTTTGCTCTTCAATTTTCAAACGAATATAACTGCTCTTGATATATCAGAATTTAAAAGAAGCAGTTAATAAGGCTCAAAGGGGTTCACTAAGGGTGTAATTTATGAACTGTGTTTGGAGAAATATGGTAAATCCTAGTGCCTTTATCATTTTCATGCACACACATATCATGCAGTCTCAAAATGGTTTAAAACAAGTTCTAGAGCAACATACTCACTGATGAACATCACACAAGAAGAAAATTTGATTGATATAAAATGTATCAATCACTTATTTGGCTCGAATTCTCACAGGGTGCAGACATGAATTGGGACTCACCAAAATTAACAATGACTCATCTCAAGTTTTATAATTTTCACAAGTACAAACAAGGAATCATCAAGAACCATGTATATGTCTTGGGAATAGAGTGTCACTATCAGAGTTTAGAGTTCATCAATATCAGAAGTTATTCATGAGAGGCGATGCACACAGTATTTATAGACTCAGAGTTTAGGACCAAATAAACTATAAGATGCTATAAATATGAAACAGTATCATGCTGTGTTAACTTACTGCACAAGTTCTGATTAGATCACAGTGACTCAGAAAGAGTCATGATTTGATTACTGTGAATCATGCTTCATACATATTTCTTCATTGGTGTTTTCATCCAGACAATAATCAATTCAGAATTCATAGAGTTTATCAAACATGTTAACAGAGTATGACATACAAACATGCTGACAGAGCTTAACAGTGTTTAAACAAAAACATGTTAACAGAGTATGCATAACAAAGTTTAATCAACAGAGTTCACATAGAACTTAACAATTCACAGAAAAATGAGCAACACATTACACAAGTAAAATTTTGAGTCTAACCAATATCTCTAGTCAAAACCAAAGATCATTCCTAGTTCATTGACCAGTCTTGTAAATGTAGCTTCACTCAATGGCTTTGTGAAGATATCTGCAAGTTGTTATTCTGTAGACACAAAATTGTAACACCCCCAGATCCGGGGTCTGGGATCGGGTCGTTACGGTCTTATTTTCCATGATTGATACTTCACTTAAGTCCACAATAAATAAATCACATACTGTGACCCCACAATAATATCCACTCACACACACACAGTTATAGTCCCAGAGATGAAATTGAAATAAGTCTCACATTACGGGTTTACGAATAAAAGTTATTACAAGCCAAAAGGATAACATCACAAGTTTAAGAGTTTTGCCGTTGATTAATCATTATTGATAAATATAATTAAACTGGTAATCAAAGGCTGCTGATCTATGCCACCTCAGCAATGGCAGCGATGATATCAACGGGAAGCCCTGCGGGGCGGGTAACCTGCTTGCGCCGAGTGCGCCTGACGCGGGCCATGTGACCTAGCTGTTGTTGTGACATAATAAATAAGCTAGGGTGAGCAATAGCCCACCAACAATATATAACTGTGCAGTAATATATAAGACAGTTCAAAGATATGTTTTGAAATCATATGCCATGCATTAGAGAAAATATTGCCAGTTTAATATAAAGGATGAAGTTACAGGGTAACTCAACAGGTATATATTGCGTGGAAGCATATGCTATACCAAAATAAGCAAGATAGCATCATTTTCATAAAATAGGAACTTGCACGAAAGATATTGCAATTCCAGTTTGAAATACTTTTCAACTCTGCCAACTATGATGATGTTGCAGAAAATTTCCAACATTGAGTGATGAACTAATACGGGAGCATTGCCGCGCCAGATGCCCTGACGTTTACGGGGATCAGTCGTATGTCATGCATCTCATCAGTCGTTCTCTACATGTAGAAGGTAGCTCCGACGGATTTACTTGTCTACCGCCCTCTGGAACTCCTAAGCCAACGGTTGGGCTATTGCTGGACCGGCGCCACTCGACCACTTACGCGTCTCCTAGTTCATTTAACATCCATCATTTTGAAATGTATTGTTCGTTCCCCTTTTCCCCAGGTATGATACCTGTTGATAAGACTCTACAAGGTAGTCGTATCTAATGTGGAAATGGAAATTTACCAATATTTCCCAAGCTGTTGCTTGTTAATGGATACCAACTTGTTCCAACATTCTACCCCTCGAATGATGAGAGGGTACACACAATTCCATGAATAATAGCAACCAAGTTGCGAGTGAAACGAATTATTTATGACCGGGTAGTCACAAGATAAATAATATTCCTCAAGTAAGGTTCCCTTACAATAGAATCGAAGGGAGAATGGAATCACTGAGAACCTTCCTTGATAATATAATAATAATAATAGGGCTCTGAAATAATTTATATAATATTCGAGGGTTGATGATACTATGTGAATGAAACCAAGTATCTTTGAAACGAGTTAGAAGAATTAAATAAATATTCCAAGAATATTTATAAGTCACAGATATTGAAAAAGGGTTGCTCGGAATAATCTTTGAATAAATATTCAGAATAATATTCATTGAACAAATAATGAATATTCAAATCAATAACAATGTTTATTGATGGAGTAACCGTCAGATGGACATTGGAGATAATATTTATTGAATCAATAGTGAATATTCAACTTAAGAAGGATACATATTGATGGAATAATTATTGACTTAATATTTGGGACAATATTCATTGAATAAATAATGAATATTCAACTTAATAATATTTATCGAAGAAATGATTATCGAATGAATATTTGAAATTATGTTCAATAATTGAATCGAATTTAAATAAAGGTCGAAGATAATATTCCTTATCTCAAGGGAATATTCAAAGTAATATTTATCGAATAACTGGAGTTCGAATCAATGTTCAACTGATATTTATAAAATAAATAGAGATTGAATGAATATTTGAATTAATATTGTGACGCCCCCAGATCCGGGGTCGGAGATCTAGGCGCTCACGGTCCATTTTCCATTCATAACATACTTGTTCTTGCACATGATATAAATAAACAGCCATCGACCCCACAATAAACTCACAACACCCACACACACACACATATAGGTTAGAGTCTCAGAAACGTCATACATTTAATTAAGCAAAAGTAAAAGTTTTAGAGTTATTACAGACCGAATTAAATAGCATTTATGCTACCAGCAACACTTCGATATGAAGCGAAGTTGGCGGCTTGAAAGTTTGTTGCGGTACACTGCCTTGCACAGGTCATACTTATAGATAAAACGTACTAACAAAAGTTGCCGACCAATCCGGCTAATGGGGCCTACCGGTGGAATCTCAACTGCAGCCTGGGGTCTAGTCACCTGCTTTCGGACAGTCTGACAGGTTCTTGCCATTTCTCTTAGCTGTTGTGTTTGTAAAATTTGAAAACAAGCAAGAGTGAGCAACTATAGCTCAGCAAGAATATAGGTATAAGATAAGTAATATAGCATTTCATATGTATAATAGTCATTAAACTCGTTATGTCAATCAGTTATAAGATCACTTGTCATTATTGGTAAATTTCAAAGGTGCACCAGCACGTGCCCTTGTTTTCAAAATAACCTTGCAGTTCTAGCTACTGCATAAAGTCAACATCTTTCTCATCAAAATAGGACACTATCGGCAACTGGCACATAGGCCTAAGATGCAGTGTCAAAGCATTTTTCCAAAGTGGAGGAATGGGACTTAAAGAAAACATAAAACCTGACAGGGATTGACGATGATCAGTCGCCACATCCGAGTCCAATAATCCGCGGGTCTTCTCTACCGGTAGAAGGATAGAAACTACATCCGTAACTATCCCCGAGTGAAAACTACATCCGTAATCACCCTCGATGAAAACTACATCCGTAATCATCCTTCGGCAACACCTGGGCCGGAATAATAAGTGATGGACCGCCTGGCTCACGGCCGCTTACACATCCCGGGAATCGTTCGTCAACGGTTCCCACACCTGCCAGAGTCCCTTTTTCTTTTTCTTTTAAAAACCAGATTTTGATTGAAAACAGAGTAGTTGTGGTTCGACATCAGTCGACCGATAATTCTTGAAATCATACAAGAAGCATAACCTGACCGAGGGTTTTCGAAAATGTTTTGAGTTCGAAAAAGTTCGAGTTTGAAAGTATAAAAAGGGTATCTTGGATTAACTTTGTTTTTAAAATAGTGAACAATAATTATTAAATGATATTTTAGGATTTAATATTAACAATTAATAAAACAATTATTTAATAAAATAAACTTTTAATCCAAGATAGGGTTTCGAGTATTTACGAAGATATAATAATAGTTATTTGAATATACGATACCACCCGAATAACCCTTCGGGTTTTCGCAATATAGATAAGATATAATAATATACCGCTCCCCGGTCAATAGTATATACGGACCGCTACGACCTCTATTGCTAGAGTCGTTGTCCGAAGAAATATTTCAATCTAAGTTCAAGGGGTAAAAGCATACATGTACTTGTTCAATCTCAATTGCATCAATACTTCGATAAACATAGCATTTGGTATAATTTGAAAACTACAAACACAACAGTGAAAATCCTTGTATATGTATAAGTTTTGAAAAGTAAACTTGCCTCTTGTTATTTGGTTCATCTAGTTTGCTTTCCTAACTACTTAGTTGCATGGGCTTGCATGCAATACTACTCCTTGTATTATTATTCTCCCACCAATGCTTATTATCTAATCTTTAATTCGTATCGTATCTTAATTAATCTCTCGTAGTAATATTTTGTCGCGTAGGGATTTCCCCTATAATTCCTTAAGTACTAATTGTGTAAATTCCTCGAATGTCCATAATTCCTTGTCATGATCCCTAATAAATCTTGTAACACTCTAATCATTCTCAAATCCCAAGTTTTATAAATCTCCCTAACAATAAGACTCCTGCCTTCACAATCTCCCTTCTTATCTTTCATAATGAATACAGCAACACAGTTTCTCAGACAATCAATTCTATTAATCACAGGGATGACCAGAAAGGTTCCATATTGACATTGCCACAAGATATTAAATAAAATAAAATATTACCAAAAAATTAGGGTTCTTACAGCCTCCCCTCCTTAAAAGGATTCCGTCCCGGAATCAGGTTGAAAACAGTTGGGGGTGCTTTTCACGCATTGCGCTTTCTAGCTCCCATGTTGATTCTTCGACATTCTGGTTCCTCCACAAGACTCTCACTAGTTTGACAACCTTATTCCTCAGCACCTGTTCTTTTCTATCCATAATTTCTACGGGTTGCTCCACATATGTTAAGTCTGGTTGCAGATCCACTTGATCATGTTCTATCACATGTCGGAAGTCGGTATGGTAGGGTCGTAGCATGGACACATGAAACACATTATGTACTTGCTGTAAGCTCGGAGGTAAAGCCAATTCATAGGCTAACTTTCCAACTCGTTTCAAGATCTCAAAAGGTCCAATGAATCTCGGACTTAGTTTCCCCTTCTTACCAAATCTCATCAATCCCTTCCACGGTGATACTTTTAACATCACAAACTCTCCTACCTCATATTCTTTGTCCTTGCGGGTCTGGTCCGCATACTTCTTCTGTCTGTCTTGGGCCGCTACCAGCCGTCCTCTTATGAGCTCGATAGTTCCTCTTGTCTGTTGGACCAGTTCAGGCCCTAAAATCTTCCGTTCTCCAACTTCTTCCCAACACAAAGGAGACCGACATCTTCGTCCATACAAAGCTTCATATGGGGGCATGCCTATACTCGCATGGTAACTGTTGTTGTAGGAAAATTCGATCAACGGCAAGTGGTCGTCCCAACTTCCCTTGAAATCTATGGCACATACTCTCAACATGTCCTCGATGGTCTGGATGGTTCTCTCGCTCTGTCCGTCTGTTTGGGGATGGTATGCAGTACTCATGTTTAACTTAGTCCCCACACAATCCTGAAAACTCCTCCAGAACCTGGAGTTGAATCTTGGGTCTCTATCTGATACGATGCTCACAGAAACCCCATGCCTAACCACAATCTCTTTTAAGTAAATATCCACCAGCTTGTCGACGGTGTATCTCTCGTTGATTGGAAGAAAATGTGCTGACTTGGTCAATCGATCAATAATTACCCAAATGGCGTCATGATTAGTCTTGGTCCTTGGTAATCCGACCACAAAGTCCATCGCGATCTGTTCCCACTTCCACTCGGGTATCTCTAAGGGTTGCAACAATCCACTGGGCCTCTGGTGTTCGGCCTTCACTCTCTGACATGTCAAGCATTTACTTACCCACTCTGCTATGTCCTTCTTCATATTTGGCCACCAATAATATTCTTTCAAATCCCTATACATCTTGGTGCCTCCAGGGTGAATCGAATACCTTGAACTATGAGCCTCTTGCAAAATCTCATCTTTTAATTCTCGAACGTTCGGGATCTATATCCTAGATGCGTACCTCATAACAACATTCCCGTCCTTCTCACACCTAATTTCTTCGCCAGTCAAAATTTTCTCCATCGAATTCTTTTCTTCTTCTATCTTCTTTTCCTGGCATAACTTAATCTTTTCCAATAGCGGTGGTTGGACTTTTATTTCTATTAGGCTCTCTTGGCCAGTTCCTGGCAACCTCACCTCAATCTCCAGCCTCTCGAGGTCCTTGATCACTTCGTCCACTGACGTTATCATCTTAATCTTCTCCTTTCGGCTAAGTGCATCGGCCACTACATTGGCCTTCCCTGGGTGATAATGAATCTCACAATCATAATCCTTGATTAGCTCTAACCATCTCCTCTGCCTCATGTTTAACTCTTTCTGAGTGAATATGTACTTTAAGCTCTTGTGATCCGTGTAGATTTCACACTTTTCTCCGTAAAGATAATGTCTCCAGATCTTCAAAGCAAAGACTATTGCTGCTAATTCCAAATCATGGGTGGGGTATCTTATCTCATACTCCTTAAGTTGTCTGGACGCATACGCAATCACCTTACCGTGCTGCATAAGCACACACCCTAAACCTTTATGGGATGCATCGCTATAAATCACAAAATCTCCCTTATCATCCGGTAGGGCTAGTACTGGTGCTGTCACCAACCTCTTTTTCAACTCTTGAAAGCTCTCTTCGCATTTTTCAGTCCACACAAACTTCTCGGTCTTGCGGGTTAGCCGGGTCAAAGGGGCTGCTATCTTGGCAAAGTCTTGGACAAATCTCCTATAGTAGCCGGCCAATCCTATGAAACTTCTCACCTCTGTCGGAGTGGTTGGTCTCTCCCAATTTGATACAGCCTCTATTTTGGCTGGGTCCACTAGGATGCCTTGTTCGCTAATCACATGCCCCAAAAACTGAACTTCCTTCAACCAAAATTCACACTTCGAGAACTTAGCGTACAACTTTTCTCCTCTTAATGCTCCCAATACAATCCTCAAGTGCTCTGCATGTTCCTCTTTCATCTTGGAATAAATCAAGATGTCATCGATGAAGACTATAACACACTTGTCTAGATACTTCTTGAAGACTCGATTCATTAAGTCCATGAAAGCTGCGGGTGCATTCGTTAACCCAAACGACATT
This sequence comes from Kitagawia praeruptora, assembly GCA_037693485.1. Classification (NCBI taxonomy): domain Eukaryota; kingdom Viridiplantae; phylum Streptophyta; class Magnoliopsida; order Apiales; family Apiaceae; genus Kitagawia; species Kitagawia praeruptora. The sequence continues at coordinate 97,835,066 of CM075352.1, read as the reverse complement.
ACTAAAAACTCATAGTGTCCGTACCGGGTGCGAAAGGCCGTCTTTGGTATATCTTCTGGCTTAATCTTTAACTGATGGTACCCGGTTCTCAAATCGATCTTGGAAAAATAAACCGCGTCCTTTAGTTGGTCAAACAGGTCATCTATTCTGGGCAAAGGATACTTATTCTTTATGGTCACCTTATTCAACTCCCTGTAGTCTATGCATAATCTCATACTGCCATCCTTCTTTTTCACGAATAGCACCGGGGCTCCCCACGGTGACACACTAGGTCTTATCATTCCTTTATCCAACAGCTCTTACAATTGGGTGGCCAACTCTTTCATCTCCACTGGGGCTAGCCTATACGGGGCTTTTGAAATTGGGGCCGTGCCCGGAACTAAATCTATAGCGAACTCGATGTCTCTATCAGGTGGTAGTCCTGGAAGATCGTCCGGAAATACATCCGCGAATTCGTTAACGACTGGGATTTCCTGTAGGTTGGGTGCCTCCTTCTTGGTATCCTTTACATAGGCTAGATAGGCTTCGCATCCCTTACGTAACAGCCTTTTAGCTTGAATCATAGTCAGGAACTTTTGGGTTTGTCGTTTTCCACTAAACACTACCTCCTCATCCCCTGGCAATCTTAAACTCACTTTCTTCTTCACGCAATCAATCTGAGCTCCATGGGTTGTCAACCAATCCATACCTATTATTACGTCAAACTCCCCTAATTTAAAAGGTATTAAATCTACCCGAAAGTGTCGCCCTTCTATTTCTAGGTCGCAACCTGGACATACTTGGTTAACAGGAATAATTTCATGATTAGCTATCTCTACTTGCAGTCTGTCTCTCAGTGGTTCAGTCTTAAGGCCTAACCGACATACAAAATCTAGAGATATGAAAGACTTGGTAGCTCCCGAATCAAATAAAACATTCGCATTAACTGAGTTGAGTAGTAGGGTACCTGCGATCACATCCGTGTTCCTCACGGCATCTTGCACAGTCATGTTAAAAGTTCTTGCAGTAGGGGCCCTGTTAGAAGCAGTTCCACTCACTCTTGATGCAGCTGGCCCAGAGGACATACATTCCCTCATTCGGTGCCCTGGTTTCCCACACTTAAAGCAATTACCTCCGGCACTAGTGTTGTTACTAGTTCCTCGACAGGTGTTAGCATAATGTCCTGTCAGCCCACACTTGAAGCACTTCACATCTTGCAGATTACACACGCCCGCATGTTTCCTTCCACATTTATTGCATTCCGGGAGTGGGGCTCGGGGTGGGGTAGAGTACGATGATCCCTGGGGTCGGCCGCTCTGGCCCACACTCCAACTTTCCGCTCTCTTGTTTCCAAAGTTTCCGCTGGGCTGGGACACTGTTCCTCGCTTAAACTTGCTCGGAAAGCTCCCTCCCGCAGAGTTTCCCTTTCGACTGTCAAACTTCCTCTTCTTTCCTTCCCTCTCCTTCTACATCTGTTCACTTCCAGCCTCAACAATCGACGCTTTCTGTACCAGGGTGGCATAGTCTGTCAGCTCAAGAACCGCCACACGATTCTGAATCCATTGTTTTAGCCCCAATTGAAACCTTCGGGCCCTCTTCACCTCAGAGTTCACATATTCCGGCACAAACCTTGACAGCTCAGTAAATCTTGCCTCATACTCGGCCACCGTCATGTTACCTTGCTTGAGTTCCAAAAATTTCAGCTCCATTTGTGTTTCCATGAACCTAGGGAAATACTTTTCCAAGAACAACTCGCTAAACCTCTCCCAGGTCACCACACCTCTTCCCTCCAAATTCTTTTTGGCTTCCCACCAGTAGTTTGCCTCACCCTTCAGCAGATAGGTGGCGAAAACAGTTTTCTGCTCTTCAGCGACTCCTAGTATCTCAAAAGATTTTTCCATTTCTTTCAGCCAGGCTCTTGCCTCGACTGGGTCCGCAGTTCCCTTAAACTCCGGGGGTTTCAGAGATTTGAAATTCCGAAAGGCATTGGCGTTGGCATTGTTGGGTGGTGGCTGAACCGGGGGACGGTCCAAGTTCTGCCTGAGTAGGTCCATGAATCGCTCCATAGGGTCTCTCCTTGGGTTTTCCACCTCTAGGGTATCATCTTCAGCTTCCTCTTCATCATATTCAGAGTTATCAAACAGGTTATAGTCACTACCTTCATCCTCGCTCAGGTTCTGATCCTCTCTCTCTCGGTTTTGGTGGCCTTCCGGCCCATGGTGGCTACCCTGGCCTTCAGAGCTGGCCGGGTGAGCTCGAGTGTTCATTCTTCTGGGTGGCATGATTCTGATAATAAGACAAAAATGGGTTAGGGTTTTCAATTTATTTGACCGTATTTAGAGAAGTCAGGAACGTATTGTTCCTTCTTATACAGGGTTAAAATTTTGAACTCGCAGTGCCCTTATGATGGCGATAAACTGTAAAAACTTTTTAGGGGAAGTCGTTACGTGGTTCGAAAACATTTGTAGGAATTTCCAAAATTTCGAAAATTCGCAATCTGTAGAAATATTTTCAAAATTTTAAATAACGAAAACCGTTTTTTTTTTTTTTTTTTTTTTTTTGGAAAGGTTTATTTTAGAAAAAAGTGTAGGAATATTTTGGAAAATGTGGAGAATAATTTGAAATCGCATTTCGTAAATTTGAAGTAGCATGGTTGTATTTGGGGCTTGTAGCAGTTGTATAATCACAGTTGTATATCAAAACAGTAGAGCATGGTATCGGAAAGTAAAGCAGTTGAGACAATATCAAGGAAACTGAAACTAAATAAGTATGGTACAAAGGTGGTCACAAAGTTTGGATGTTAGAGCCAAATACATAGTTCCGATGTCAAAGTCTAGCAAAAGTGGAACAAATACAAGTACATAATCCGAATAGTCAGGGCTACACAAAAGTAGGGCTACATCCGTGCATACTATCCGAAGTCACATCTACATATATGTAGGTCAGTCTACTCATCCACTGGTCAGAAAGGACGCCACTGCACAAGTCAACTGTCCCGCAAAATCGACATACTAATGTCATCTGAACCTAGGGGACTGAGCTATCAGTAACACATCACGGGGCCGCACCGCGACGGAGCAAGGCCCTCACTCGGGCAAATGCACGACGCACAACACGTCTAACATCCCTAGCCTGGATCACTCCGCCCCCGCGGATCCCCAAACCGAGAACCCTCTCGTGACTCCTCCTCTCAATCCTGTGGAGTCGAGCTCTAGTCCTCCTAGCAACAGTAGTCCTCATCTCAGCCTGGATCCTCAAGCGCGCCTCGCGCTCCTCCACTATCACCCTCCTCGCCTCGTTAAGTCGGGCCTCCGCAGAAAGTAAGTCTCGGGTCATGAACTGCACGACATAGGCGTGCTCAGCGCCCGACACCGGGGGTAGGTCTAGTGGTGGGGGTGGCATAACAGGGGCAGGAGCAGGAGCAGGGGTAGGGTCACGCTCCTCCTCACTAGAAGTATCCTCCTCGGGGTCATCATCTGAAGAAGTGGGGCTCAATGACTGTGGAGAGGGTGGGGGTGACACAACACGGTCCTCACCGGGTCGCACACTCTCCTCATCAGTGGCCACAGGGGAGGGGGTAACAGGCTCAGGCTCCATAAAGGGCTCCTCCTCGGGATCCTCATCATCAGTATCCCCTAATATCGTAATCCAGGGGCCCAGCTCAGGGTCAGCATCAGTATCCTCAACAGGGTCCTCAGTCTCTCTCAGTAGAGCCTCATCATGCTCCCTCTCATAGGCCTCAGGGTCTGGTATATCCTCCATCTACACAAGGGAAATAAGCTAGGTTACTAACCAAAAAGAAGGGTTTAAGAAGTAGTTCCCTCACGGGCCTTAGAAGTCAGGGCTACATCCGATAACCCGACTGTGAACTCGATGAGAGCTCTAGGTATTAATGGGATTATTATTAGTGTTATATTATTCGTATTATTATGTGAAAGGCAGAGTGTATTAACTTGTAACACTATAACTAATGTAACTCAATTAAACGAAAAGATACTTAACCAGAAGACAATCAAGAACAAGAAGTCACAAGGAATCAACACTAAATGAAGACAAGGTAATTGATACAATTGAACATGTTAACTATGATCAAGCCAAGAAGAAATCATTGAGAGAAGTTCAAGTCAAAGTTGTTCAGGCCTCAGTGATTTGAGAATTCGAGATTCAAGATCATAACTATCAGTATCAACAAGACCAATTGATTTCAAGTGAACTAGAAGGAAAGCAAATATTGGAAAGCCAAGTTACTAAGTGAATATGGTAATTTATTCAAGAAACAGAAACACTATCAAGACTAGTCACTTATGAACCAGACCAGTGCATCAAGTGTCAGGACATTGATAGCAAGTTTATGTCAGTAATAAAGATCCATGTTCAAGAGCTTGTAGAAGAACAAAGAAGATATGAAGATATCACAAGCTCAAGATGTGCATTGAAGTTTCAAGTTGAAGACCAGAATATTTTCTAAGTAAGAAATGTTCTAGATGGCTAAGTCGAAATTCTCAAGTAGAAGTTCTACTTAGAATTTCGAGTTGGCTAAGTAGAAATTCTCAAGTAGAAGTTCTACTTAGAGTGCAGCTTCAACATGACACATGGCATCTTCTGATTGGCAGATTTCCAAGCTTTCAAGATAAGACAAGATTTATGTGGACATCATTGGGCCACGTACATCTTAGTCTTTGAAGACTACAGGTCATAGATTACATGTAGTATAAATAGAAGCACTTGTGTAATGTTTCAGTTAGTGAGCAATACTGAGAAAAACACAAGAAAAAGAGAGAGTATTCACAGAGCTTAGAATCATTCACTTCTCTCTCAACTTCTGTTATACTTTGTAATGAATGTTGTAGCAACCTTTTCAAGTTATATATAAAAGAAATATATTCCTTGAATCTGTGTGTTCATTTATTGCATCGTATTTATTGCTACTCATAATCGAAAAGTTGTATTCACCCCCCCTCTACAACACATTTGGACCTAACAATTGGTATCAGAGCGGATGTTTAACATACAAAACATAGATCCTTGTGTTTGGTAGAAGAATCGTGAGTTTTCATTTTCTAGATCTACTTTTCATTTTTTCGAAAAGTGAGCTTTAATTCGTTTCCAGTGAAAACTCATCCGGAAAAAATTATTTAAATACTCCAGGTGTGATTATTTGGCTTGGGTGTATTTTAATTAATTTTTGTGAATTAATCTGGGTTCATTGATATTTGGTGTTCTTGAGTGTTCATCATCTTTTCTTGTCAAAGAAGATAACCCAACAACTTTTTGATCTCCTTTTTCAAACAAACAAAGATAGTCAAAAAGGTGTTTTTGTACTTTTGATTTGATTATTATTCCTTGGCCGAAAGCAAAAGAAAGTGTACTCAGTGCTTTGCAAGTGGGTTAGTCACTTTCGGTGTGTAAAGTAATCAAAAGTCAAAAAGGTGATATTGTTTATTCAATATTAAAGTAATCTGCAGAAAAATTTATTCTAAGGACAAAAGTTCTACATAGAATTTCGACTTGAGATTTTCTACATAGAATTTCGACTTGGACAATTTCTACTTGGTGAATTTCGACTTGAACAATTTCTACTTAGAGAAATTTCGACTTGAGCAAAATTTCTACTTAGAAAAATTTCGACTTGGCAGAAGTTCTACATAGATATTCTACATAGCCTAGTCTTGGGTACTTAGAATTTTTTAGTGACAAGATTTGAAATGGCTCCTAAAAATTCTTTCAAGATCCCAATGTTCAACCGAGATCACTATGAAGAATGGGTTTTCAGAATGAGACTCTACTTAGAGACTATTAACCCTGAGTATCTGGAAGTCCTTGAAAAGGGTAAGTTCGTTCCAATGAAAGCTATTCCTGAGCGTACGGAAGGAGAGGAGGTTATACCTGCTCGGTCTGAGCCTAAAAAGGCAGCGGACTTTACGGATGCTGACAAGGAGCAAATAGCTTATGATACTTCTGTAAGACAAACCTTGATGGAATCTCTCGATCATGAAATGTTCAACATAGTCAAGGGTTTGAATACAGCAAAGAAGATTTGGGACAAGATAGAAGTTGTCATGGAAGGATCTGCAGAGGTCAGAAGCAACAAGACACTTATACTCAAGATGGAGTATGACACCTTTAGAATACGAAAAGGAGAGAGCATAACAGATGTCTACCTACGATTCAGTCAGTTGGTATTGGATTTGAATCTGAGAGGTGTTACTCTCCCCATGGTTGAAACCAATACAAGATATTTGAGGAACCAGCCAAAAAGCATTGAACATAGAGTCTACGCAATCAGAGAAACCAGAGATTTGCATACAACTTCTCTGGAAGAATATTATGGAATTCTGAAGACCTATGAGCTGGAAACTCTTCAAGATCAAGCATGGGACAATGATTCAAAGGGAAAAGAAACTGCATCAGGATTAGTTGCTGATGAGGAAGAGTCTAAGAAGGCAATGGTTGCAGCAAAGCCTAAATCATCACCTGCACCACATCAAGTTGATAATGATGACGAGTGTGCATCCAACAGTGATGATGACTACTTCACCCAAGAAGAGCTGGACAACATGGACGATAGTGTCGTGGCATACATGGCAAGGAAGTTCAGCAATATGAGATTCAGAAAGAGCAACCGACCACAAAGAAATTCTTCATCTTATTATCGGGCTGCTAAGGGTGGTGGTAGTTCATCAGGCTACAAAAGCAAAGGCAAGAGTACCAGCTACAAATCTCCGTTGGATTTCAAAATGAAGTTCAATTGCTATAATTGTGGTGAACCTGGACATTTTGCCTCAGACTGCAAAAAGCCTAAACAGACTTATCCAAAAGAGACATTTGAAGCCCTCAAAAGCAAGTATGAATCGCTGGTGAAAGAAAAACATGGTAAAAGAGCTTTAGTAGTAACAGAAGGAAGAGCTTGGGATGATTCAGATGAGGAAGAAGTTACTCATGTAGCAAACTTTGCGCTCATGGCTGAGACATCAGAGGAACCAGAGGTACCAGTTCTAACCCTTAAAGTAGAAATGTCTATTGATGATTATAAGGAACAGAACGGGGCTCTTAGCGAAGAGATCTACATGTTGTGCAAAAGCCTAGACACTTCTCAAAAGGAACAGAAAACACTTGTCGCCAAAAGCAGAATGCTTGAGGCAAAAGTGGAAGAGTTAGAGGCTGCTTGCACTGTAGATACTTCCCTAAGAGATTTTATTAAATCTTTGGAACACAAGCTCGTCCTTAAGGAGGAAATAGAATCATGTTTAAGGAACAAACTAGCTGAGTTAGAAACTAAATGTGAAGCTTACAAACTAGCTGCTAGTAAAGTGTATGTAGATAATGATGTGTTTAAAAAGATAACTGGAGTAGGTGTAGGACTTGATTATTCTAATCTTTCTAAGAAAGATGGGAAGAGACCTATAGACACTAGTTCCAGTGACCTTAAAAATGATATTCCTAGCATTTTTAAACCTTCTGTCAAACCAATCTACAAACACCTTGTTCCTAGAATAGAAGAAGAAGAGACTGAATTGATAGCTAGATATGAGATTGAGATGGAAGATCGTCAGAAAGCACAACCTATAACTCCTATTAAACAAGTTAAAATCAATTTTCCTAGTGATGAATCTAGACTAGGAATAGGAGCTAAGGCTGTTAAACAACAAGGGAAGAAAGGCATAAAAGAGGTTAAGGCTGAACGAATAAAGAAAGCATGTTATCACTGTAAATCTACTGAACATCTTTCTTATGCATGCACTGCTACACATGCCATGCCTGTCACACATACAATGAATAATCTGCATCAGAATCATGCACAGTGTGGTCAACCTAATTGTATGCCATGCACTTTTAACGTCATGCAAACTTTTGTGAATTTAATGAATGCATCTAGCCAGTCATGCTCAAATACTGCTGCTAGTTCAAACTACAAAAAGAAGTTTGGGAGAGCCAAGACTGTCAGTCCTCCTAAAGTTAGGAGTGACAAACCTTCTCCTAGGACTGATAAATATGTCATGTCTGAGAAAGGAAAGGAGGAAGTCGAAAGCTCTAGTTATGTTAAGAAAAGTGCATCTCCTGTTGTTAAATCTGTTGATTATCAATCTTATCGAAAAGCCGGGCCCAATCAAAGTTGGGTTCCGAAGAAAGTCTAATCAATCTGTCATTGCAGGGCATTAAGCAAAAGAGAAATAAAGTTATATGGGTGCTAGATAGTGGAGCATCGAGGCATATGACTGGAGACAAGTCCCTGCTTACAGAGTTGGTTATGAAAGCTGGCCCTTATGTTACCTTTGGAGATGACAGCAGAGGTGTGACAAAGGGATATGGCAAACTGAAAACTGGCAATGTCATCATTGAAGATATTTCCTATGTTGAGGGATTAAAGCATAATTTGTTGAGTATCAGTCAATTCTGTGACAAAGGTTACGAAATTGTCTTCAACAAGAAAGGTGTATCAATCACTCACATCAAGGAAGGTTCACTGGCTTTGAGAGGAGTTCGAAAGGCAGATCTTTTTGTTGCAGACATGGATTCAGCAAATCAGAATCAAGTTACCTGTTTCTACAGCAAAGCTTCGGATGATGAAAGCTGGTTATGGCACAAAAAGTTATCTCACTTAAACTTCAAAACGATGAATGCTCTCGCGAGGCGAGAATTGGTGAGAGATCTACCTCAAATGGAGTTCGCTCCGAAAGGACTCTGTGAAGCCTGTGAAATGGGAAAGTCAAAACGAGCATCGCATAAAAGCAAAGAAATTTCAAGTATCACTGAGCCTCTACAACTTCTTCATATGGATTTGTTTGGCCCAGTGAATGTCCTATCTTTGTCTAGGAAAAGATATGCATTGGTAATCGTGGATGACTTCTCCAAGTATACATGGGTATTGTTCGCAATGACGAAAGACGAAGTACCTTTCTTAATCATTGATCACATCACTCAAATTGAGAATGTTTCAACACTTACTGTGAAGACGATTAGATCAGACAATGGCACTGAATTCAAAAACGCAGTGCTAAATGACTTCTGTGTATCTAAAGGAATACGTCGTCAGTACTCAGCCCCGAGAACTCCACAACAAAATGGAGTAGTTGAAAGGAAGAATAGAACATTGGTTGAAGCAGCAAGAACTTTGTTGTATGATTCGAAACTTCCTCTGTATTTCTGGGCAGAAGCAGTGAGTACCGTGTGTTACACTCAAAATCGATCCTTGATCATAAAAGATAAAGAAAAGACACCATGTGAGCTAATGAACGGAAGAAGACCAACAATCAAATATTTTCATGTATTTGGAGCAAAATGCTATGTGCTTATAGATGATGAAAATCTAGGTAAGTTTGCAGCAAAAGCTCGTGAAGGAATATTTGTTGGTTACTCCACAGATGTGGTAGCAGCTTATAGGGTGTTCTTAGTAAATGATCGAAAAGTGACTGAAAGCTACAACGTCAGATTCGACGATACCAAACTCTCATCAATTTCAAGAGACTCTAATGAACCTGAGTCCCTAAAATTTCAGAATCTGGACTTAGAAGATCTTGAAGATGAACCTGAGTTGGTTGTCCCATTAAATGTTCCAAGTGTACGTGAAGAACCTGAGTCTAGTGAACAAGCTAATTCTACAAGATCAGGAGAGACTTCTTCAGTACGGACCGGCAACAACTCAGGGGGAGTAAATAGCAGCTCAAGGACTACTGTTCAAGGCTCGAATCGAGTTGACTCTAGTTCTGTAGGAGCTGGCACTAACTCAGGGGGAGTTAGTGAAAGTATTCAAAGTAGTCAGCACCACAATTCAGAAAGTCATGCTGAATCATCAAGACAATTTCCAAGAGAACGAGTATGGAATAGAGACCATCCGTTTGAATTGATTATTGGTGATCCAGATGCTGGTGTGTCTACTAGAAGAAATGCAAGAGCTGACCTAGCTAATATTTGCTTATATTCTGGGTTCTTATCCAAGCTTGAACCTAAAGAAATAGAAGAAGCTCTTGGTGATGCTGATTTGGTGATTGCAATGCAAGAGGAACTCAATCAGTTTGAAAGGCAGAAAGTTTGGAAGCTGGTACCCCGACCAAAGAACAAATCAGTAATTGGAGCAAGGTGGGTATTCAGAAATAAAATGGATGAAAACGGACTTGTAACACGAAACAAGGCTCGTTTGGTTGCAAAAGGTTATTCTCAGCGAGAAGGAATTGATTATGATGAGACCTATGCACCAGTTGCAAGACTTGAGGCAGTCAGGATGTTTTTGGCATTTGCAGCACATAAGAACTTCAAGGTTTTCCAGATGGATGTGAAAAGTGCCTTCCTGAACGGAGAGTTAGAAGAAGAAGTGTATCTGGAACAGCCGCCTGGCTTCATTGATCCAGAACTTGTAGATTTTGTGTATCTTCTCTTCAAATCTGTCTATGGCCTCAGGCAATCCCCAAGATGTTGGTATGAAACCCTATCTGTATTCTTAATTGAAAGTGGTTTTACTAGGGGAGTAATTGACAAAACATTGTTCTATAAGAATGTGAAGAATGATCTAATACTTGTTCAAGTATATGTGGACGATATTATCTTTGGGTCATCGAATGAGCGCTTGTGCGAGAAATTTGCTAAGCTAATGCAAGAGAAATACGAGATGAGCATGATGGGAGAGCTGTCCTTCTTCCTTGGATTACAGATCAGTCAGAGAAAAGATGGTATCTTTATCTGTCAATCCAAGTACGTCAGAGATTTACTCAAGAAGTATAATCTAGAAGATGCATCAGCAGCCAAGACTCCCATGGCAACAGCCACGAAGCTTGATGAAGACAAATCAGGTAAATCAGTTGACATCACAAGCTATCGAGGTATGATTGGCTCACTTCTCTATTTAACTGCAAGTAGACCCGATATAATGTTCGCGACTTGTTTATGTGCAAGGTTCCAAGCGGATCCTAGAGAATCACATCTCATAGCCGTCAAAAGAATTTTTAGGTATCTCAAGGGCACACCAAATCTAGGAATTTGGTACCCAAGAGATACAGGTTTTAATCTAATTGGCTATACGGATTCAGATTATGCAGGTTGCAGGATTGATAGGAAAAGCACATCTGGTGCTTGTCAATTTCTTGGCAGAAGATTGGTGTCCTGGCAAAGTAAAAAGCAACATACAGTATCTACTTCTACTGCTGAAGCTGAGTACATTGCTGCTGGAAGCTGTGTATCTCAAATACTGTGGATGAGGAACCAATTGAAGGATTATGGCATGGAGCACAAGAAAATTCCAATCATGTGTGACAACACAAGTGCCATTGCCATAACCAACAATCCTGTAGATCACTCAAGAACAAAGCACATCGACATCAGGTATCACTTCATAAGAGAACATGTCGAGGAGGGGACTGTGGAGCTACATTTTGTGCCCACAATGCAACAAATTGCAGATATATTCACCAAACCTCTTGATGAAGTAACATTCAATAGGTTGGTTGGTGAATTGGGAATGCTTAACACAAGTTAGTAAAGCCTTCTATCTGTAAAATCCATGGTTATGTTGGTATATGCAAGCTATTTAATCATTATGTGTTTAGACTTTAAGATGCCTAATTAATGATTATTATAGGATGCATATAGTGTGATTTTGCATGAATTCAGTGTGTTTTAAGTGTCTTTTATAGCACAAATCTGTGAATTTATGCTTGTTAGATTGCATGAACATAGGGGGAGTTAAATTCATAATATTCTAAATTTTGCATGATTTTTAGATGAATTTACCTGTGTTTTTCATGTAATTAGAGGCCTTAGAATTATCAAGGAATGTTTTAATTATGTCATATATTAAAATCCTTGAATTGATATTTATATTAATTTGACAAAATTAATTGTTGAGTTTTTCAAAGAAAAATTGTCAAATTATTCTAAGTATCTTCAAAATTTCGAGTTAGTTACTATCTCGAAACTCATCTTGAAATTCTAGTTGAATTTCGATTTGAGCTTCCAGAGTGAAGTTTTGAAAATTCTAAGTCTGGGAGAAATTTCGAGTTAGCCTCTATCTCGAAATTTATCTCGAAATTCGACTTAAGGTTCGAATTAGAGTTACCAGTGCCTATATTTTCTTTAAAATATTTGAGATAATTTCTATCTCGAACTTTATCTCGAAGGTTGAGATAAGTTTCCATTTTTGGAGATATTTTTGAAAAGAACTGAGAAAACTTCGAGTTATTGAATAATTTCGAGTTAGCTCTATCTCGAAACTCAACTCGAATTTCGACTTGATGTTCGAGATAGAGCTCTCAGTTGTGTTCAAGGGGATTTATTTCGAGTTAACTCCTAACTCGAAGTCTATCTCGAATTTCTACTTGAATTTCGAGATAGATATCCCTAGTAATGTTGGTAGTGTGCTGTTTACATGATCTTTGATAGATTAATGGTTCAAGTGGTTCAAGTTTTTTCGAGTTGACTGCTAACTCGAACTTTATCTCGAACTTCGAGATAGATTTTATTGCTGATTTTTGCTAAGTGCTAAAAGTTCGAGTTGACACCTATCTCGAACTTTATCTCGAATTTCGACTTGAGGTTCGAGATAGAGTGTTCCCTGTATGTACTTGGTGTTTTTCACACTTTTTATCAGGGGCATTTCTGTCATTGCACATTCATGTCTATATATACATATCTAACTCGATGTTTTCTTTCACTTTTACCTAGTTTGAGTTTTACAGCCGCACATATACATACAGGCGATTTCATAGATACAACCATTGATTCGTGATTTTTGTGACAAATCTCATACGGACAACGAATTAATGCCCATTTTTTTTGACTGCTATCTTTTGTGTGTTACTATTAATCTCTGTTCTTGTGTGTTTGTTGGTTCATCTTTCTTGATATATATATATACACGCGTATATACACACAAAAGTTAACAGATCTGTTCAAAAACGGTTTTACACACAAACACTTCACTGTTAAAGCAGATTTAATTAGTGGTTCGAAATTTGCCATCCTTTAACTGTTTGTTGTAGCCCGTAGTTTGATTTTTCATAAAGGAACTTTTGTGTTCTTGACAAATTAAAAGGGTTATCACGGTTAATTGTTAAATTAATTGTTTTTCAGAAATTAAAATTAAAATTTCACATCTTTTTAAAGAAAAACTTTTAATTAAAATGGCTCACCAATTTTCACTTGCCAAAAACAATTTTTATAATATTTCTACGGAAATTGGTGATCAACTCCCGCGCTTTAAGTCTTGGATACGATTTTTAAATTTGTATTCCAAAGCTAGCGATGCTTTTTCTGCTAAACCTACACTAGTGCATGATGCCTTACAGCAATTATGGACTAGTGCGGTTTCTTTTGGGAGCAAATCAATCCCCTTTGGTTTCAGGTTTACCTTAGCGGGTCAAGAATATGTGGTGACTGAACAAATTGTCAACAAGGTTCTTGGATTCCCTGTTAAAGATGCTTATGATCCAGAACCTACAGCTACAGATCGCCTCAAATTCTTTGAAGAAATAGGGTGTTATCCTCCGACTGGCCGGATCACTGGAAACATCCAAAAACAATTTCTACATGTGGAATGGAATTACTTTTTCGAGGCCATCACAAGATGTTTTCGGGCACGAGAAAGCGATTACCATCAAATTTCCATTCCCATGCAAAACCTCGGAATTGCCCTAGCAAGAGAGCTGGATATCAATTATGGACGAATAGTTCTCTCTGAGATAGTGGCTGTGATGGGATCTCCTGCAAGCAGAGACCTCAACACCACAGATGTTGTTTGCTGGTTTCCTCGGTTCCTACAGATGCTGATAAATGGTTTAGTACCGAAGGATGCTCTTGCAGTTAGACGGAGTTTTGCCAGTGGTTCATCATCTGCACCGCTAGGGATGGGCACTAAGTCACTTTCAACAGTTGAAAATCAGGATAAACATCATGGAAAACCGATGTCTATTCCTGATACCTTACAAAAGTGGCTTACATATGATGAGGGGGTTACCACTTTGATGGAATTCTCGCAAGCTTCATCACATGCTCAGAATCGGTCTGCTCATGCTGAGGCATTTGAAGCGATTCCTGATGAACAAAGCGGAGACGAACAAGGTAATGAATCAGGTAATCTCTCTCGACACTCTACTAATTCCTCTTCCTATGTTTCTGATTCCCAGACCCAAGAGACTGCTAGCCCGCAGGATCTATCCCAGGGTGAGAGCTATATTTCTAATTCTATATCATCCCAGTCACCGGAATCCAAACAGCCAGCACATATAGATGTAGGAAATGATGATGAGAGTGAACCCGAAGAGCAGCAACTTATTCGCAAGAAAGCCAAAATTTCCCATGCTGCTACTTCTAAATCTCAGTCAAACCCTAGAGTGTCACACGCAACCACTCCACCTCACGAGAGTGGTTCACCCCTTGAACAATCTGCACATAGGGATTTTGATTTTGATGATGATTTTGTACCTCTTAAAGATACTGTTGCTTCAAGAGGACATGAAGCTTTAAAAACTTCAGCCGTACCTTCACCGGTACGTACTGATGCTACAAAGAGGATCGGTTCTGATGTTGTACAAGAACACTTTGTAGCCTCTCAGCCTGAGATTCCAACTCAGGAACAAACAGTATTTGATCCCATAACTGCAAATTATATTTCTTATCAAGTTTCTGCAGGTACTTCTTCATATTTTGGATCAATTATTGAAGACATACACGAGCGTGAGACAGGGAGTGTGTGTGAGAGGTTAGGGAGAGAGGGACCTTCATTTTTAAGGCCCGAAACCGAGCGCCAAATACCAACAGAACGAGTATTAGAGCGAGGTCACCTAAACCAAACACCGTCCCTTAATTCTGAAAATCTTGAATCTCGTTTGTCTTTTATGGAAAATCAAATGAAGGAGTTTGGGCAGTCAATGGGGCAGTTAGGGATGAATGTTGGAGATAATCAAAGGGCACTTGACGACTACGCAGCACGAATGGCACTTCAAGCTTCAGCTTTTACTGATTTGAAAAATCAGGTAAATGACATGGGCCATGCTGCTGGTGTCTTGGGAAACACCCTGAATGACAGGATGGGAGCAATGGAGCTTACAATGGATACTCTGGCTGTGGAGATAAGCAGAGTTATGTACGCAATCAGAAGTTTTGTGCCCCCGGAATGTTTCGCGCCGCAACAACCTCCCCCCGATGCTGGTACAGGTGGTGCTAGTGGAGCAGGAGCCTATGGTTCCGGGTTTGAAGATTTTGATACAGCTGGTGGATCTGGAGACCAGGGTGGAGTTCAGGATAACTCACCTAAGGGGGAGAGTATAAAGGAGACGAGACAGCAGGGAGTTCAAATCGAAGAAATTCAAGAACATGCTGATCTTGTAAAAGAAATGGAAGTTGAGCCGTCCATTGATGAAGAGGCTCTAAGAAGGAAAAAGGGTAAGGCAATAGCGATTGAGCCAGATGAGCCATTCGTTGATCTGAGTCATCAAGAAAAAGTACAGGAGGTACTCGACTCAGATTCCGATATGGAAGACGCACCGTTGAAACATGCTATAAAGAGATCATTGAAGGATCAAGGTGGAGGTGCTGGAATGTCTTTCGGATTGCCTGAAGAAATTACTGTCGATGAGGAAACCCTTGAAGCTCAACAGTTAGCCTTGGATCAAGCTGAGTTCTTTAAAATGAAGCAAATGCAAGGTCGTGCTGCCTTTCAGGAAAAGAAAGCGGAGCTACAAGGAAAGCAGTACGATTATGAGCTTGCAAGGCTAGCTGATCCTCAAATCGATCTGGACAATAGAAGGATAGGGAAGAAGTGGGATGACGCAAGAAAGATTTTGATGGGACCATGTACAAAAGGAGAGCATAACAAGGAAGCAGATGATCTGTTCTACCAACTAAATTTGCAGAATCCAATGGCGGCTGACTACATAAATGCTTTAAAGAGATTAATTTCTAAAGTCAGGGTTGGATACAATTCAACGCAAAAGGAGTGGCAGGTTATTTTGTCTTTTACAGAAGGAGTCCCAATGTCTTTCATGTACGTGGATGATCAATTCATGACGAGAAGATCTGCATCAGAGTTGTTCTTGCTAGCAACAAAAATTCAATACTCTCATTCTGAGAATCTAAGCATTCTGTATAGGGATCAGTTAATGCGGCTAGCAGAGGACAAGGGTCCAGAATTCTCAGCATATCCAAATGTTGTCCGGATGGTGGTTGACAGTAAATTGAAGAGGGTGAGCCTGGAGGAAAAGGAATTAATGGAACTTTCAGTGGAATCTCTTAAGGCCGTCTGTAGGCAGATGATGGGTAAGGGATTCGCTTCTGTGCTTAAAGATAATTCAGTGAAGACCATTGAAAGTGTCATACTAAAGAAGAGCAATGAGGTGTGGAAGTGTGATGTCATTGCTCCGAACCCTCTTGATAATGTGAAGATTGAACCAGAGCTGATAGAGAGGAATTGGAATATTCTTCAAGCAATGAAGAACGTTGATGAAGCTCTGAATCTTCCTACTGGAGAACTGGAACAAGGAGAGATAAGGGAGGCAGTTGGTGTTCCAGGAAGAGACAGCGTATACTGGATACATTCTTTTGCTGATAATGCAGCTGATGCCTTAGTATTCATAGATGCAGACCAGAAGCAAACACTCTTGCATATGAGTAGAGACTGGCTGAAGCAGACTCAAGATGCTGCATTTCTAGAGAAAGTGTTATATGTGTTCAAATGGGAAGATGTGGAAGTTAAGTATGTGACAGAAAAGCAGAGACTCGTGAGTTACCTATCTGATGTAGTAGTGGAAATGAAGCGATTGGAGCGAGATGCGGCTAGTGTCCACAATACTAACCGTGTCATAGGCTATCCCAAAATGATCTACTGTCAGTTTAAATCTGATAAAACTCATAGGAAACCTCGGCTTATCATGAAGAAATTTGAGGAAATTCCAGAGATCAGGACTACTCAGGAGGTGGACAAACTCAGAAGGCTTTTCAAACATCCTTACCCAGAACCCAGGAACCCTCTAGAGATGGAAGCAGTAAGTTTGTTGAATGCTAGGTGGACGCAACTTCATAATCCAGTATATAAGAAACAAAAGCAGCAGGAGGAAAGGCGCAGAAGGCAGAAAGAAGAAAAAGATCAAGCTGCTGAAGCTAGGAAAAGGAAACGGAATTAGGGTTAAAGGTCAGAGTGGTGTGAACTTGAAGTTGGAAAACCTTCATGTCTTTCGGTTGCTTTAACTCACTTGAGGAAAATTCATCTTAGAATGAATCCAATAAGGTGATATAAGTTTGACTAAAAGATATGAAATAATCCAGGTGATAGGAATCATTCAAATGATCTTTAATTCGAGGTTCGAATTCTGTTTCTAGTTTAAGTTCTTTGTATTGTTTTCATGTACTTGTAATTGTATATTTTTCAAGACTGTAATGTTAATTATCTTTTCTCGTCTCATTGTTTAGTTGAGTTATCCTTCATTAATTTGAATGTCATTGTTAGACAATCAAATTGGGGGAGATTGAAAGGCAGAGTGTATTAACTTGTAACACTATAACTAATGTAACTCAATTAAACGAAAAGATACTTAACCAGAAGACAATCAAGAACAAGAAGTCACAAGGAATCAACACTAAATGAAGACAAGGTAATTGATACAATTGAACATGTTAACTATGATCAAGCCAAGAAGAAATCATTGAGAGAAGTTCAAGTCAAAGTTGTTCAGGCCTCAGTGATTTGAGAATTCGAGATTCAAGATCATAACTATCAGTATCAACAAGACCAATTGATTTCAAGTGAACTAGAAGGAAAGCAAATATTGGAAAGCCAAGTTACTAAGTGAATATGGTAATTTATTCAAGAAACAGAAACACTATCAAGACTAGTCACTTATGAACCAGACCAGTGCATCAAGTGTCAGGACATTGATAGCAAGTTTATGTCAGTAATAAAGATCCATGTTCAAGAGCTTGTAGAAGAACAAAGAAGATATGAAGATATCACAAGCTCAAGATGTGCATTGAAGTTTCAAGTTGAAGACCAGAATATTTTCTAAGTAAGAAATGTTCTAGATGGCTAAGTCGAAATTCTCAAGTAGAAGTTCTACTTAGAATTTCGAGTTGGCTAAGTAGAAATTCTCAAGTAGAAGTTCTACTTAGAGTGCAGCTTCAACATGACACATGGCATCTTCTGATTGGCAGATTTCCAAGCTTTCAAGATAAGACAAGATTTATGTGGACATCATTGGGCCACGTACATCTTAGTCTTTGAAGACTACAGGTCATAGATTACATGTAGTATAAATAGAAGCACTTGTGTAATGTTTCAGTTAGTGAGCAATACTGAGAAAAACACAAGAAAAAGAGAGAGTATTCACAGAGCTTAGAATCATTCACTTCTCTCTCAACTTCTGTTATACTTTGTAATGAATGTTGTAGCAACCTTTTCAAGTTATATATAAAAGAAATATATTCCTTGAATCTGTGTGTTCATTTATTGCATCGTATTTATTGCTACTCATAATCGAAAAGTTGTATTCACCCCCCCCCTCTACAACACATTTGGACCTAACATTATGGTTGCTTCCCTAAGTTACTATCGTTTCTGAGAACTGTAACCTTCTCTCTGATACCATTTCTGTGACGCCCCCAGATCCGGGGTCGGAGATCTAGGCGCTCACGGTCCATTTTCCATTCATAACATACTTGTTCTTGCACATGATATAAATAAACAGCCATCGACCCCACAATAAACTCACACCACCCACACACACACACATACAGGTTAGAGTCTCAGAAACGTCATACATTTAATTAAGAAAAAGTAAAAGTTTTATAGTTATTACAGACCGAATTAAATAGCATTTATGCTACCAGCAACACTTCGATATGAAGCGAAGTTGGCGGCTTGAAAGTTTGTTGCGGTACACTGCCTTGCACAGGTCATACTTATAGATAAAACGTACTACCAAAAGTTGCCGACCAATCCGGCTAATGGGGCCTACCGGTGGAATCTCAACTGCAGCCTGGGGTCTAGTCACCTGCTTTCGGACAGTCTGACAGGTTCTTGCCATTTCTCTTAGCTGTTGTGTTTGTAAAATTTGAAAACAAGCAAGAGTGAGCAACTATAGCTCAGCAAGAATATAGGTATAAGATAAGTAATATAGCATTTCATATGTATAACAGTCATTAAACTCGTTATGTCAATCAGTTATAAGATCACTTGTCATTATTGGTAAATTTCAAAGGTGCACCAGCACGTGCCCTTGTTTTCAAAATAACCTTGCAGTTCTAGCTACTGCATAAAGTCAACATCTTTCTCATCAAAATAGGACACTATCGGCAACTGGCACATAGGCCTAAGATGCAGTGTCAAAGCATTTTTCCAAAGTGGAGGAATGGGACTTAAAGAAAACATAAAACCTGACAGGGATTGACGATGATCAGTCGCCACATCCGAGTCCAATAATCCGCGGGTCTTCTCTACCGGTAGAAGGATAGAAACTACATCCGTAACTATCCCCGAGTGAAAACTACATCCGTAATCACCCTCGATGAAAACTACATCCGTAATCATCCTTCGGCAACACCTGGGCCGGAATAATAAGTGATGGACCGCCTGGCTCACGGCCGCTTACACATCCCGGGAATCGTTCGTCAACGGTTCCCACACCTGCCAGAGTCCCTTTTTCTTTTTCTTTTAAAAACCAGATTTTGATTGAAAACAGAGTAGTTGTGGTTCGACATCAGTCGACCGATAATTCTTGAAATCATACAAGAAGCATAACCTGACCGGGGGTTTTCGAAAATGTTTTGAGTTCGAAAAAGTTCGAGTTTGAAAGTATAAAAAGGGTATCTTGGATTAACTTTGTTTTTAAAATAGTGAACAATAATTATTAAATGATATTTTAGGATTTAATATTAACAATTAATAAAACAATTATTTAATAAAATAAACTTTTAATCCAAGATAGGGTTTCAAGTATTTACGAAGATATAATAATAGTTATTTGAATATACGATACCACCCGAATAACCCTTCGGGTTTTCGCAATATAGATAAGATATAATAATATACCGCTCCCCGGTCAATAGTATATACGGACCGCTACGACCTCTATTGCTAGAGTCGTTGTCCGAAGAAATATTTCAATCTAAGTTCAAGGGGTAAAAGCATACATGTACTTGTTCAATCTCAATTGCATCAATACTTCGATAAACATAGCATTTGGTATAATTTGAAAACTACAAACACAACAGTGAAAATCCTTGTATATGTATAAGTTTTGAAAAGTAAACTTGCCTTGGTTTGGTTGGGGTGGTCGAGCGTGTGAATTCGAACGATCTATACATAAACAATAATCGTTCGTTAGTACCTTAACAATTTCTTTCTAATTACGGGGTTTCAAGGGGACACGAAATTAACTTAACGACTTCGTCTTATGACTCCCTAGCCCCACTATAGGTCCATGACATCACTCGTTTACGCTCGTCACTTACTCGACTTAATTTAGTTACGACGTTCGAACCATAACCATTACTCCTAGAATTATGCTCCACTAACGACTTTTTCCCTTGCGCGAAATTTACTCAAGCATTTTTATAAAATCCAAAAATTCATATTTTAATCCAATTCTTTTTGGGTAGCCTTCACCACTGTATTTCCTAGCTTCTCTAATTTTTCCATGATCCCAAATATTTTTTAAGGTGTTTAAACAAGGTTCACAAGGGGGTCACTTTATGCAGTCCATAGTCCAGAAACAAAATTCACTCCTCCGGCCATAACTAGAAATCCACACATCACCTAGCTATGAATCTTACATATCCAGAAACTACATTCAATTATCTTTCTATCAATATAAGGTAGGACATCAGGGGACATCATTTGGGGGTTCA
Source organism: Kitagawia praeruptora (assembly GCA_037693485.1). NCBI lineage: Eukaryota > Viridiplantae > Streptophyta > Magnoliopsida > Apiales > Apiaceae > Kitagawia > Kitagawia praeruptora. Next base: position 97,814,264 of record CM075352.1, on the reverse strand, counting down.
AAATCGTGTCACAATACAGGTCAATGTTCCTGGATAAAATCAGCAAGCTCAAATCACTTAGATCAACCATTTTTCACAATTCCACCATACAACCAACACTTAATACACTCAAATCATGATTCATAACACTCATGGTGATATATAAGTTATCCATAATCATAAAAGTCACAATCTCAACATAAAAACTCAAGATCCAAGTCATCCAACACTTATACAACCAAGATTAGCTCATACATGCATGGATCTACCACTAAACATTATAAATACTACATAACCAAGAGGGTTTGTGATTTTATACCTTCTTGAGCTCCTAGGGACCTTGGGTAAGCTTCTCACAACACAACAACACCTTAGATGATCTCCTACAACACTTATAATCCAAGATCTAAAAGAAAATCAAACATGGTTACTATTCACCCAATCTTTAACATTTTATATCTTGGAATTGGATGGATGAAATGAAGTGAAATTGCTAGCATACCTTGATTAGATGATGTAGATGACCTAGGAATTATGGTATGAATTTAGAGTGATGAGAAGTGGGAGAAAGAATTTTTCTTTCTTCTCCACTTGGTCTTGGCCGAGAGCAATGTTAAAAGGGGGGGGAGAGTTTGATTTTTTTTTCTCTTTGTGTTTGTGTGGTTGATCATGTGATTGGGTGTTACATATAATTACATGTATTAGTATGGTACAATCTAGACATGGCTATAGGTATGGCCATTGGTACTTGTTGTCTCCCCTTTTTGAAAAGCAAGCTAACTAGTTACTATTCCTCTTGTTATTTGGTTCATCTAGTTTGCTTTCCTAACTACTTAGTTGCATGGGCTTGCATGCAATACTACTCCTTGTATTATTATTCTCCCACCAATGCTTATTATCTAATCTTTAATTCGTATCGTATCTTAATTAATCTCTCGTAGTAATATTTTGTCGCGTAGGGATTTCCCCTATAATTCCTTAAGTACTAATTGTGTAAATTCCTCGAATGTCCATAATTCCTTGTCATGATCCTTAATAAATCTTGTAACACTCTAATCATTCTCAAATCCCAAGTTTTATAAATCTCCCTAACAATAAGACTCCTGCCTTCACAATCTCCCTTCTTATCTTTCATAATGAATACAGCAACACAGTTTCTCAGACAATCAATTCTATTAATCACAGGGATGACCAGAAAGGTTCCATATTGACATTGCCACAAGATATTAAATAAAATAAAATATTACCAAAAAATTAGGGTTCTTACAAATATTCATTTAAATAAATAAGGCTCGAATGAATATTAAAATAATATTCATTAAATAAATAAACTCGAATGAATATTCAAAATAATATTTATCGAGTAAATAAGAATGAATATTCTCTAATTAAATAACTTAACTGAGAGTTCGAAATAATATTCGAATATTTAATCGACTTTAGATGAATATTAAATATATAATATTACTCGAATAAATAAACATCTAATGGATAATCCGAATAATATTTATCAAATAATCTCAAGGGAATATTCCAATAATATTCCCCAGATAATAAATGGAAAATATTTACTTGGTTATTTTCCTCTGAAAATAATATCAATATATCAAGGAATAACGACTCCCGGTCTATAGTCAAAGAATGAGATTCAGATGCCCTTCGCTTAAGGGTCTTAGTAATTTCCGGCTTATAACTGATATAATAACTATCTAGCTTATAAGCCAACAATAATTCAGGGAACAAGTATATCAATATGACTTTAAAAGTAGGCATGCATGCTATGGCATATGTACTGTAACAGAAACATATATATATATATTCACAACAACAGCCTTAAAGGAGGATTTGAAACTTGCCTGGAAATCGAGTACGGGTAGGGGTAGTGGTAGCGTGTCCCGGGTCAGCCTGATGATCTATAAATAGCCAAGGCATTTGGGATTAATCACTTAACTCTTTTCAAAGGTTAAGTATAAACTTAACTTAAATCGAAACACGTTTTCAAGTCGTTTCGTTATACCCCTCTAATTCACTCTTATTATTGCTTTTATTATCCGACACTTGTTCGTTAATAAAGCATGTCATTACCCTTACATATGGTAAGCATTCAATTTGTAAAAGTTTTAAAGTCGAAAGATTATACCTCGAGATTTATCGATCGTTTGCTAAGTGGTTTACCGTAGTTATATCCAAGTATACTCTTTAGGGGTACTTTCGTACTTAACCTTGGTTCGAACATTTTTATAAAATCGAAAAACGATCTTTTTAATACGAGGTCTTCTCTCACACCACCCTTATGATCTCTAATATTTAATTACCAAGATTCTCCACTGCGATACTTATTTTACATGGTTCAATTACAATTACGAATTCGCATTCTCGGTTTCAAACCACTTTTACGAATTTAATCATAACTCCTAAACCGTAAGTCAGAATGTTTCGATTCTTTTTCCAAAATGATCTATGGCTCGAGATCTATAAGGTTGGGTTAATTATTCATCAAGATCAGAGGTTCAATATTACTGTCAAAAACGGATTTTAAGTGTTAACGAAATTTCGTCATTATAACGGCTATATATTGAACGTTCCGAAAATCATGTCGTCAATACCAAGCCACATCGGGCATCAATACAAGTTATACACATATTATACATCTCCTACTGTCCAAGAACATCATCTTGACCAACATATCACAATCATGTTTAGATCCACTAACAAACTTCATAATCATGCTTATAATCATACTACTACATCACTTACACTAAATCCATCAAGAACTTAACAAATCTCAAAGTAAGACCTAGGGTTTCAAGTGATGATTACCTTCCTTGGAGTGTCCTAGAGCCTCACTAAGCCTTGATCTATCCTTGTGTGGCCTTAGAGTTGCTAGATCCACCATAAGAATTCAAGAAATCAAGATTAGTTCATAAAAGTTACTATTCATCAGCACTTTGATGATTTATTTGAAAATGAAAAAAGATGAATTTGAAGCTGAAATTTCTAGGAGATCATCACCATGATATGTAGTACTTACCATAAAAATTTGAAGAACAAGTGATGGTTGGAAGTTGGACTTCCAATTAGCTAAGAATGGGCAGATTTTTTATGGAAGAAATGGAGAGAAAATGTTGTTTTGCTTTGTTGTTTTGATTAGAATGCATAAAGTGAAATGGCTTTAGATAATATCTCTCTCTTGGTTACTTTATTAAAGGTATGATGCATGGGGTGATGTATTTGATCAAGTGGACAAGTTGCATGCAAGTGAAATATCTTGCATCTTGGTTGGATTTGCCTAGTACTTGGTTTAATCTCTAATGGTTCTAGTTAGTAATGTAACTAGATTGGTTACTAGATATTTATCACTTGCACATGCATGCATCTTGCTTCCTCTGCTTGATTCTTTGTCCGCTTATTGCTCAATTCGTTGATCGTTCGAGGGAATAACTCATTCGTTTCTAGTTAGGGTTTTTACCGAAAACCTTCTTAATATTTATAATACTATTCCTCATCTTTCTTAATACTTCTCGAATTTAAATTCCTTAAATCCCTTTTATAATTCCTTATGTCTTGCAGTGTCCAGGGAATTCTCGGAGAAAATAAAAGTGCTAATTTTCTGAATCCGACAGCCTTTACATACACTTATTTTCCTCCTGGATCACTAATACGAACTCAGAAATCCGTTCTGAATACCGGATATAGCATTATTATAATAATATTCCAAATTCCACCAAAATCACTATTCATCACTTATTTTTATTTAATTCCTATAATTAGGAAAATGAACCTGGTTCACTATCGAGTGTTCCTTAACCTTTTTACGGAACCGCTGGGCTTATAATAGATATTGATTTGGATGACACAAGAATAATCTTACTTGAAGTAATATACTTATATCCTTAGGAGATAGATCATTCTTATCTATGTTGTCAACCAAAGGTATTCTTCATGACATATAAATATTTGAATCCACATCCATTCTATTGATTTATTAGAACAACCGTTACATCGTAGTCGTAACCACTATTCGTTCTTACATCATTACATAAGAAAAGTTTTAATTCTATCAAAAATCCGGGTTCTTACAGTCTCCCCTCCTTAAAAGGATTCCGTCCCGGAATCAGTTTGAAAACAAATGGGGGTACTTTTCCATGATTGCACTTTCTAGCTCCCAGGTTGATTCTTCAATGTTGTGGTTCTGCCACAAAACTCTGACAAGCTTGATGACCTTGTTTCGGAGCACTTGATCCTTTCTGTCTATGATTTCCACAGGTTGCTCTACATAGGTCAAGTCTGGTTGCATATCCACGTGCTCATATTCCACTATGTGCTTGGCATCTGGGTTATACTTCCTCAGCATTGAGACATGGAACACATTGTGCACTTGCTGCAGGTTCGGGGGCAATGCCAGTTCATAAGCTAGCTCCCCAATTCGTCTTAAGATCTCAAATGGGCCAATACATCTAGGGCTCAGCTTTCCTTTCTTTCCAAACCTCATTAAACCTTTCCAAGGAGACACCTTCAGGAACACTAGGTCTCTGATATGGGCTAAAAGTAAGCCCTAAGACACATTTAATGTGGCATTAATTAGACCTAGAATGGTCCAAACGTGGGGCCCACCAGATGGGCCCAAACCCTAATTATAATATTAATTTCGTAATTAATATTAGGGGTAATAAACAGCCCAGCAAATAAGAGTCAAACAAGAATATGATTCTTGTTTGACTTAGCCTCCAAGATACATATTCTAACATGGAAACTGATTCATACATGGAAGGAGACTAGAACCTTCTTCTAGTCGGTGACTTGCCCACCAAGTCACCAAACCCTACTACGATTTTAGGGCTTCTCAGCCTATATAAAGGGTCAGACCCCTCAACTCAGAACTACGTTTTATTGGCTTGATTCTCTAATACAGAGATACGTAGGCATTCTGTGAGGACCGTTTAGTCTCGAACGCAGAAGCAGCCATAAAAGCACGAAGCTCACGAACCCTAGCCTTAAATACACAAACCCTAGCCGCAATAATTTAAACCTAGTTTTTATTCCACAACATTTGGCGCCGTCTGTGGGAAGAAGACATCAACCATGGTTCAAACACGAAGAACTGCTCCAGGCGCTACAGAGCCAATCGCTACCGAGGCCCTACCTCTTAGCTCTGCTCCGCCCCTTACTGAACAAGTACTTCCGACATCTGAGCAAGTACCTCCGGCATCCGGAACTATCGTTTCGTACCAAGTTTCTCAACCCTTAGGGACGACTACCCATGTTGAGAGTACGCTACCTCCGATCATCCACACAGTTCCAGGGACTAACCCCCCTCAGACGAGGATTTCTTCTCTGATTGTAGGTCCCAACAACCTTACACGAGGGGTTCAGATCCATACTACGGATCTCCCCATAAGCACCAATCCAACATATGGGATGTCCAATTACGGAGCTGGACCGAGTGGGCATGCCCTGTATATTCGTGATCGAGATTATCGCGATTTTTCTGGTCCTTATTCAGATGAATCATCTTCTGACGATGATTACGAGCGTGATGAAGCCCCAAGGAGGCGACGTGCAAGTAAAGAGCCTATGGGGAGAACTCGAACTATCCATGATGGACTCACTTCAACAGTTGCTGAGAGGATCAAGGCTTATGAAGCCGAGATCTTAAAGTTAAAGGAAGATATGGCCAGGGAGCAAGCCAGATCAAATCTGACTTTGCCACCTCCCACGTCAGGACCGATTCCCTTCATAGATCTGGAGAGACCTCTAAGGAGGCAAAGAAGGACTACCATCCCACCTGAAAGAACTACAAGGGTGGAAACCCCTAAAAGCAACCCTAAGGATCTGATGCCACTTGGGGACCCTGATGATCCCACACCTCCGTTTACTGAAGACGTGATGAATGCTCATATCTCAAAGAAGTTTAAGATGCCAACAATCAAAGCTTATGATGGAATGGGTGATCCTGCCAACCACGTTAGGACGTTCTCAAACGCACTGCTGTTGCAGCCTGCAAGCGACGCTTTGAAGTGTAGGGCTTTCCCTCAAACTTTGTCAGGCATGGCTCAAAGATGGTATAGTCGGCTTCCTGCAAACTCGATTGGTTCCTTTAAGGAGTTGAGTGCTGCCTTCATTAGTCAGTTTATTAGCGGAAGAACGCATGAGAAAAGCTCTGCATCTCTTATGTATGTGGTACAAGGGAAGAGCGAAAGTCTGAGAGACTACCTTAAGAGGTTCACCAAGGAGACTCTGAACATCACTGATCTGGACAATAAGGTTGCAATGGTAGCCTTGGAGCATGGTACCACTGACTTATACTTTAAGAGATCGTTGGCAAAACATCCCCCGGAGAATATGGCTGATCTCCAACGAAGGGCTGACAAGTACATCAAGGCCGAGGATAGCACGAAGAAGGAGGTCACATTAGGCAATGGTCAGGGAAACAATGATACAAAAAAGCGTAAGCAAGGGCAGGAGTACGATGCTAGGGACAAGTATCCCCGAACCAGCAAGGACTCTGATTCGCCACCAAAAAAGAACTTGGGGCCAAGGTTCTCTGACTATGCAAGGTTGAATGCCCCTAGAAGTCAAATCTTGTTGGAAATTGAGAAGGATAAAGACTTCCGATGGCCGAAGCCACTCAGGGGAGACCCCGCAAAGAGGAATAAGGATCAGTACTGTAGGTTCCACCGAGATGTAGGACATGACACGGATGATTGTAGACAGTTGAAAGACGAGATTGAATTCTTGATCCGTAAAGGAAAGCTGAACAATTTCACAAAGGGTGGAGATCATGGAACCCAAAGAGGGGATTACAACAGGAGAAACAATGACAGGAGGGATAACGATCGTGACCGCAACACGCAGCCCCGAGGGCCAGTTATCAACATGATCTGGGGAGGCCCAACAGCGGCCGGTACAACCCGCAATTCTCGAAAGGCATACGCAAGAGAAGTGATGCATATTGTGGGAGAGGCCCCGAAGCGTGCTAGAACAGAAACCGTGATTGGTTTTGATGACTCTGATCTGGAAGGGGTGAAATTCCCCCATGATGACCCATTAGTTATAACCCCTGTGATTGGGAACTCGGAGGTAAAACGAGTCTTGATAGACAATGGGGCTTCTGTTGACATTCTGTTTCATGATGCGTTTGTGAAGATGGGATATACCGATTCTCAGCTAACTCCGACTAACATGCCTATTTATGGGTTCAACGGGGTTGAGTCCAAGGTCGAGGGTACTATCCAGTTACCCGTGACAATCGGGCAGGAACCTAAGGAAGCTACTCAAATGCTAAACTTTCTGGTAATTAAGGCAGCCTCGACTTATAACGCAATCCTGGGAAGGACTGGACTTCATGCGTTCAAGGCTGTTGCCTCAACATATCACATGAAGATTAAGTTTCCAACCCGAAACGGGGTTGGAGAACAGAAAGGCGACCAGAAGATGGCAAGAAGTTGTTATGTGTCCGCCCTAAGAGCTGATGGAGTCGGGGGGCAGGTACTCCCAATTGAAGACATGGATGTCCGTAGTGATGATGAACAGCGAGGAAAGCCAGCAGAGGATTTAATACCCGTCCCTCTAGAGCTGAGCGACCCGGAGAAGGTTACATACATAGGAGCATCTCTGAGGGAACCCCTGAAGGGCGAATTGATAGCATTCTTGCAAGAGAATAGCGATGTATTTGCTTGGACAGCAGCAGACATGCCAGGGATTGACCCCCAACTTATAACTCATAGGTTGAACGTCGATCCTGAACGGAAGAAAATAAAGCAGAAAAAGAGGAATTTTGCTCCTGAAAGGCAAGAGGCCATTAAGCAAGAAGTTGATAAGCTTTTGGAAGCTGGGTTCATTGAGGAGATTCAGTTCCCTGAATGGTTGGCTAATCCCGTCATGGTCAAGAAAGCGAATGGAAAATGGAGAATGTGCATCGACTTCACAGATTTGAACGATGCATGCCCAAAGGATTGTTTCCCTCTACCAAGGATTGACACCCTAATAGATGCTACAGCTGGACACGAGATGTTAAGTTTCATGGATGGTTTCAGCGGATACAATCAGATTAAGATGCACAAGGACGACATTCCTAAGGTATCTTTCATAACCGACTTTGGTGTTTTCTGCTATCTTGTTATGGCTTTTGGTCTAAAGAATGCAGGAGCTACCTACCAACGATTGGTGAATAAGATATTCGCCCATCTGATTGGAAAAACCATGGAGGTCTATGTTGATGACATGTTAGTCAAGAGCCTACTCAAGGCAGATCATATAAGGCACCTCAGAGAGGCATTTGAAGTGCTAAGGCACCATAAGATGATGCTAAATCCAGCAAAGTGTGCTTTTGGTGTTGGATCGGGAAAATTTTTGGGGCTGATGGTTTCCAAGAGAGGCATAGAGGCCAACCCGGACAAGATTAAGGCTATTCTGGACATGGAGTCACCCCGCTCAATACGAGATGTACAGAAATTAACTGGCCGGGTTGCGGCCTTAGGAAGGTTCATCTCCAAGTCTGGTGACAAATGCTTGCCTTTCTTTCAGGCATTAAAAAAGGTGAAAAATTTTGAGTGGACCACAGAGAGCCAGGAGGCCTTTGAACAGTTGAAGAAATACATGGCTGAAGCCCCGTTGTTGGCCAAACCTAATCCTGGAGAGATTCTCTACCTATACCTGGCGGTATCCGAACAAGCATTGAGTGCTGTTCTAGTCAAAGAGGAAAAGAAAGTTCAGAAACCCATCTACTATGTGAGTAAGGTGTTGCATGGGGCGGAATTGAATTACTCTCCCATTGAGAAGTTTGCATTGGCATTAATCACTGCTTCAAGGAAATTGAGACCGTACTTTCAGGCTCACAAAATCGAAGTCTTGACAGACCAACAGTTGAGGAGCATATTGCACAGTCCGAAAGCAAGTGGAAGATTGATCAAATGGGCTATAGAACTTGGAGAATTTGATATCAAGTATAAGCCTCGGACAGCCATCAAGGCTCAGGCATTGGCTGACTTCGTGGTTGAATGCACTATTGACAACCAAGAAGTCGGGGGGCAGGAGATGATAACCACCCCTGAGAACGAGGATAAAGGTGAAGAACTTATAACTGGTCAGAAGGAATATTGGGTGCTCTATTTTGATGGAGCATCAAAATCAAAATCTAGTGGTGCAGGTTTAGTTCTGCAAAGCCCCGATGGGTTCACAGTTGAGTACGCTTTGAAGTTGGACTTTCCAACAACCAACAATGAAGCTGAGTATGAAGCCCTGATAGCCGGATTAGGCTTGGCCAGAATCATGAGGGTCAAGAATCTCAAAGTATGTGGAGATTCGAGACTGGTGGTCTCACAAGTGAATGGCGAGTTTGAAGCCAAGGATGAGACTATGGCGAAATACCTGAGAGTCGTGAAGGCTGTTATGACTCAGTTTGAAGAATGCTATGTGGAACACATTCCGAGAGAGGAGAACGCTAAGGCCGATGCCTTATCTAAATTTGCTTCTTCTGAAATTGAGAACTATGCAGGTAGTGTTTACTTCCAGGTCTTGAAGGCCCCGACCATCAACTCTAAGTTGGTAGCACCTATCGATGTGGGAAGCTGTTGGATAGATCCTATTAAAGCTCATCTAGAAACTGGATGGCTTCCAGACAATGCCTTGGAGGCACGAAAATTGTCAGTAAGAGCATTGAGATATGCCTTGATTGAAGGCATCTTATACAAGAGATCGTTTGTCATCCCGTACTTGAAGTGCCTAAGGCCCCAAGAGGCAAGAGAAGCGTTGGAGGAAGTTCATGGAGGGATCTGTGGGCAGCACTTGGGGGGCAGAGCCCTAGCTCACAAGATTACCCGCCTGGGATTCTATTGGCCAGAGATATTGGCGGATGCCCAGGACTATGTCAAGAAGTGTGACAGATGTCAAAAGCACGCTCCAATTGTAAGGCAGCCGCCTGAGATGTTAACTTCGATCAATTCTCCCATCCCGTTTGCAATGTGGGGAATGGACATATTAGGTCCTTTCCCTATGGCTTCGGCACAGAGGAAGTTTCTGATAGTCGCCATTGACTACTTCACCAAGTGGATTGAGGCTAAACCTTTAGCCAAGATAACCACCAAACAAGTTTCCCAGTTCTTTTGGGAGAACATAATTTGTAGATATGGAATCCCGCGAATTCTTGTGACAGATAATGGGACACAATTTAACAATGAGGAATTCAAGAAGTATTGTGAGGAAAATGCTATTGAGCTTCGTTTTACCTCTGTGGCACATCCGCAAGCGAATGGGCAGGCCGAGGTGGCCAATCGAATTATCCTGGATGGACTAAAGAAAAGGGTCGAGCGCTCAAGAAACACTTGGGTGGATGAGCTGCTACCTATACTCTGGGCTTATCGCACTACTTGTAAAGTAACTACCGGAGCAACCCCGTTTTTGCTAGCTTATGGAGCTGAGGCTGTTGTGCCGCTGGAAATCATGCAGGCATCACCTCGAGTTGAGGCATATGAACCTGAGGCTAATGAAGAAGGCATGAGGCTCGCTCTAGATCTGATTGATGAAGTTAGAGATGAGGCAAACGCCAGAAATGCGGAGCATCAAAAGAAAGCGTCTTTCTATTACAACCACAGGGTTAAGGAGAGGTTCTTTCAGCAAGGCGACTTGGTTCTCAGGAAGATTGAAGCTTCTGGAGTTGGCCAGAAAGGGAAATTAGCCCCCAACTGGGAAGGACCATATCGAGTCAGAAGGACTCTAGGACGAGGATCATACAAGTTGGAGACCTTAGATGGGAATGAAGTGCCCCGAACTTGGCATGCTCTGAACTTGAAGATTTATTATGTATAAGCCTTCCTAGTAAGGACTTGGCTTTTTGCTATTTATTAATAAAAGTAGAAATAAGGTTCGATGAAACCATTCCAGGGACTAGTACCCCGAGTAGGACCATAGTATCTATGTAAGGGTTGAACCCTCTTTCGAGATATCAATGCAAATTTGTTTTCCATTCTATGATTCTATGTTTTGTTTATGTACCAAGCACCTGTTGAGTGCAAGTCTGGAAAGATCAAGTACTGAAAGTAAATAAGCATACGAATAAAGGAAACAGATACATAAATAAAACGCCCTGAAGGGCCATGGTTTAAGTTAAGTTACAACACACGAATAAAAGTTAGGTCCCGAAGGACATTGACTGAAAGATGATAAAATAAAGCCACAAACGGCTAGATAAAGGCCGTGCAAGGCCATAGGGGAACCCATCCTACTTAGTTGGGGATTCTTCCTCGCTGCTCTCCTCGCCCGACTCCTCCTCACCTGAATCCTCTTCTTCGCCGGACTCTTCACCTGAAGTTTCTTCCTCGGCTTGATCAACGACCGCCATAGGTTGAGTAGTAGTCTCCACATCTTCGGTTTCCTCCTCCCCGGAGGATGAAGTCGAACTGTCTTCGTTACGGATCACCCTCTTGCCTGGGATCGGTTGTCGAACAACTCCAACTTTCCTGGCAGGCGGGGGCTTCTTTCCACGGGATCCCGAAGAACTTGAGTCTTGACTAGCAGCTGGAGGACGCCTCCTGGATCCCGAAGATCTACGGCTACCTTTAGAGCCTGAACCTGATGCTTGGGGAACAATCCTGGTTCCCGATCCAGAGGCAAGGTTTGCACGGTCCTCGTCACCCGCAGTCCAGAAAGGGCAAGGAAAATCAGAGGGGATAACCACTGAGGGATGTTTGCTACTTACAGCACTGATTGCCTTGTCCCAACCAACAGACATGTTGTAAGGACGTACCTCATCATCATGATCATCAAAGAACTTTAGAAACTCTTCAGATTTATGATATGCCTTAATCAATTTATTTGCATCATTCATCTTCTTTTGAGCCAAGGAGGCAAGTTGCTTTCGGGAGGATAAGGCATCCGCTTCGGCATGGGTAACTTGAGAATGCAGGTCATCAATCTCTTCCTGGAACCTAGCTGAGTCAGTCTTCAAGGATATATTCTCATCCCTGAAAGCCAGGCTTTGGGTACAGACAGCTTGGAAGAAGGCATTAGCCTACAATCAAAGTTCACAAAGCATAAGGAGTGTGAAAGAGGTAAATCATACCAGAATTGGTAGGAAAAGTATCTCACCTGATACAAGGCTTGGGAGCCCAGAAGTTGATTCTCATTCATTTTGTCCCCAGCAAGTAAGGACAGTCTATCAGGAGGAGTAACAGAAAGCTTCGACCAGTCTAGGGATAGCTCAGGACTCCCAGAAACCGAGTCTTGTTCGCATATACCCCAGGATGGCATAAAGGGGGTTCTGATACTTCCACGGGATCTCTTCCCGCCTTGAGAGCAACCTTCCAAGAAGTTGGGGATCCGAGGCTTAGCGGGATTCAAAAGCTCCTCAGCTTTTTTCTTCATTCTTTGAGTCATAGACGGCTGATTCTGAGGACGGCTGTCAATCTCCTCCGCAGCTGAAACACAAAGAGAAAACACAGATATAAGAACAAACAGAGTTCATAAGAAGCTTAAGTAAGGAAATTACCCTCAACGGAAAGAAAGCTAAGGCCAGCTTCGATAAGGTTCTTTTCATTCAGAAACATTTTATAATGGGTACTGCCATCATCGGCCAGAAGCCAATCTCGATCCTGTAACTCCGAATCATCAAGGTCGCAAATGAAGTGTTTACTATCTTGCACAACTCCGAATCTCTTGACGAAAAAGTTACCCCAATCACCGCCTTTCCATTCAAGAATTACAAACTCTCTCTCCCAGAAATGTTGGGAATCTGGTAAAGAATAAGGGTTCACCATGTGTGGAATTTTGGCCCTGTGCTTGAGACTGACCCATCCTTTCTTTTGGTCGGAAGAGTTACTGGCTATGAAGATACTTCGAAATAGTGTAGTAGTCGGGTGAATCTCCAATTGACGACATCTTATTAAAAACATAGAGATATATCTCCAAGAGTTGGGATACAACTGACAGGGATGAATCTGATACTCTGCCAGCAATCTTATGATGAAGTTATCAACGGGGAATCTGAACCCAGCATCCAGAGCACCCCAGTGGACGCAAAGCCTCTCGGGGTGCCAGTTACAGGTCCTGTCTGATGGTTTTGCGAGACGAACTTTGATAGCACTCGGAAAGTGATATGAGTTCTTTATTTTCTGAACATCTTTTTCGTTTAACTTACTGGGACTGCTAAAAGCATCTAAACTAGCACAGTTCGGGAATGTGTCCCTCATAATATTAAGAAGATCTAGTAAGGATTCAAATTTACGATCAACGAATGAAGAAGGTTTGATTTCTTCCTTACCTTTAGCTGTCCTCATCTTACTCCTCTTTGCCATGGCTTCCATCATGGATACAGGAGGAGCCACTGGCCGGTTACCTTCTGACATCTTGATTACAAAGCTGGAACTTGATCTTGAAACTTGAAGGCTAGAGAGCTTAAGAATTTGAAAACCCAGAAATGAAGAAGTGAATGAAATGAAAGCTACCACACTTCTTTTATAAAAGAAGTATGACCTGCTGTAAAAGGTTGAAGTTCAGTCTGGTTCGCGTTTACAGGTCATCTATCGTTTAAAGATGAAAAAAGGACAGAAATTGCTCGTTTTATACAGAAAGGATCGTTAAAATTCAAATATGCCAAAGAAGAAATAGCTGATGTTTGAATAATATCGTCGGAAGTCACGAATGACCAAACTGACGATCCAAGATCAAGGTCAAGTTCCTTGATCCTGAAGATAACAAAGTCATGAATGGCCAAAATGATGGTTTGAGATTCAGATCAAAGTCTTTGATCCTCAAGATCATTAATGATTTTCACGTCTGGGTTAACTAGCTAGCCAAGAAGCAATCGACCGCGACGTACAAGGGGCCTCAGCCGACCAGGTCCCGGAAGACCAGGTCCCGGCCGACCAACCTATTTTAAGGAGGGTCAGCCGACCAGGTCCCGGAAGACCAGGTCCCGGCCGACCAACCTATTTTAAGGAGGGTCAGCCGACCAGGTCCCGGAAGACCAGGTCCCGGCCGACCAACCTATTTTAAGGAGGGTCAGCCGACCAGGTCCCGGAAGACCAGGTCCCGGCCGACCAACCTATTTTAAGGAGGGTCAGCCGACCAGGTCCCGGAAGACCAGGTCCCGGCCGACCAACCTATTTTAAGGAGGGTCAGCCGACCAGGTCCCGGAAGACCAGGTCCCGGCCGACCAACCTACTTTGGAGGGGTTCAGCCGACCAGCTTCTGAACCTGGATCCCCCCCGGTCCAGGTTCAGTTCTTGGTCCTGGATCCCTACTTTTTCAGCAAATGATTTTGGACATGGTTCTCGACTTTTTCAGCGAATATCAGATGATTATCAATGTTAAAGAGAGGCCAAGGTTAGCCACGAAGGCCAAGATGAGTCATGAAGGCCAAAGTTAGCCATGAAGTCACTAGCGACTATACTGACGATTCGTAATCAAGGTCAAGACTATGGATCCTTAGAACCATGGATGGTTTCTGATCCTAGATCCACACTCTCTATTGAAATCAAGAAGGAGTCTAAGTTCAAGTTTTTTAGGCCAATTACTGACTAGTTAGCCCTAGAAGAGGAATTTCAGCCAACCAAGTCCCGGAAGACCAGCTTCTGGCCGACCAGCTCCCCCGGAGGAGGGCCAGCCGACCAGCTTCTGGCCGACCAGGTCTCAGCCGACCAGCTTTTGGCCGACCAGCCCATTTTCAGGGGGTCCAGCCGACCAGCTTCTGAACCTGGATCCCCCCCGGTCCAGGTTCAGTTCTTGGTCCTGGATCCCTACTTTTTCAGTGAACTTTTAAACCTAAATCTCGACTTTTTCAGCAAATCTTGGATGATTGTTAATAATGAAAAGAGATTGAGATTAGCACAGTTTAGTGCCGATTAGCACCGTTTAGTGCTGTTTAAGCACTGATTAGTGCCGGTTAGCACTGTTTAGCGCCGATTAGTGCCGTTAGTGCCATTTGATGCCACCTAACATTGTTTAACACTGTTTAAACATTGTTTAAGGCTGATTAGCGCTGTGTAGTGCAGTTTAACACTGATTAGTGTCGTTCAACGTCATCGTAAATGCGTCGGTCGCTCCACGCTTTACATCAATATGATATTGTTGAAAATACTCGCGTAAGAGCAATAAACCCTGACCCAAGTCTCGAATAAGGCCGTTATAACTTCAAGGAAAACCTGATCAGTTTTCCTAGAAGTTGGGGGGCAAATGATATGGGCTAAAAGTAAGCCCTAAGACACATTTAATGTGGCATTAATTAGACCTAGAATGGTCCAAACGTGGGGCCCACCAGATGGGCCCAAACCCTAATTATAATATTAATTTCGTAATTAATATTAGGGGTAATAAACATCCCAGCAAATAAGAGTCAAACAAGAATATGATTCTTGTTTGACTTAGCCTCCAAGATACATATTCTAACATGGAAACTGATTCATACATGGAAGGAGACTAGAACCTTCTTCTAGTCGGTGACTTGCCCACCAAGTCACCAAACCCTACTACGATTTTAGGGCTTCTCAGCCTATATAAAGGGTCAGACCCCTCAACTCAGAACTACGTTTTATTGGCTTGATTCTCTAATACAGAGATACGTAGGCATTCTGTGAGGACCGTTTAGTCTCGAACGCAGAAGCAGCCATAAAAGCACGAAGCTCACGAACCCTAGCCTTAAATACACAAACCCTAGCCGCAATAATTTAAACCTAGTTTTTATTCCACAACAGTCTCCTACTTCATATTCTTTTCCTTTTCGAGCTAAGTCGGCATATTTCTTTTGTCGATCCTGGGCTGCTACCAGCCGTCCTCTGATTAAATCCACTGCATCCTTTGTCCGTTGGACCATCTCAGGCCCGAGCATCTTTCGCTCTCCAACTTCATCCCAATATAGGGGAGATCGGCATTTTCTTCCATAAAGGGCCTCGTAAGGCGGCATTCCTATGCTTGAATGAAAGCTATTGTTGTAGGAAAACTCAATCAAGGGCAAGTGATCATCCCAATTTCCTTTAAAGTCTATAGCACAGACTCTCAACATATCTTCTAGTGTTTGGATGGTCCTTTCACTTTGCCCGTCCATCTGGGATGGTAAGCTGTACTCATGTTTAGCCTGGTTCCCACACATTCTTGAAAACTCCTCCAAAACCTGGAGTTAAATCTGGGATCTCTGTCGGATACTATGGCGACTAGAACTCCATGTCGCGCCATTATCTCTTTCAAGTAGATATCTACCAGCCTGTCGACCGTATACCTCTCGTTGATCGGTAGAAAGTGAGCTGACTTTGTTAGTCGATCTATAATCACCCATATGGCGTCATGGTTTGCTTTGGTCTTTGGCAAACCTACTACGAAGTCCAAAGCTATATGTTCCCATTTCCATTCGGGAATCTCCAAGGGGTGTAGAAGTCCGCTGGGCCTCTGGTGCTCCGCTTTCACCTTCTGGCAGGTCAAGCATTTACTAACCCACTCTACAACGTCCTTTTTCATGTTGGGCCACCAATAGTACTCTTTCAAATCCCTATACATCTTGGTGCTACCGGGGTGCACTGAGTACCTTGAGCTGTGTGCCTCATATAAAATTTCATCCTTGAGTTCCTGATCGTTTGGGATCCATATCCTCCACATGTATCTCATGATCCCTTCTTTATCTTTTTCACACTTGATTTCTTCACCAGTCATTAAATCCTTAGCTGAGTTCTTTTCTTCTTGCATTACCCTTTCTTGGCATAGCCTAATCTTTTCCAACAATGGAGGCTGGATTCGAATTTCCATCAACTTTTCTTGGCCTTCTTCAGGCATCTTAATCTCAATTTCCAACTTCTCAAAGTCTTTTATCAATTCTTCCTCTGTAGTTATCATCTTGAGCTTCTCTTTCCGACTAAGGGCGTCAGCCACCACATTGGCTTTGCCCGGGTGATAACGAATCTTAAAGTCGTAATCCTTGATTAGCTCTAGCCATCTTCTCTGGCGCATGTTAAGCTCTTTCTGTGTAAAAATATACTTGAGGCTTTATGGTCAGTGTAGATCTCGCACTTTTCCCCATACAAGTAGTGCCTCCAAATCTTTAAGGCGAAAACAATTGCTGCCAATTCCAGATCATGGGTGGGGTATCGGATCTCGTAATCCTTCAATTGCCTTGACGAATATGCTATCACCTTAACGTGCTGCATAAGCACGCATCCCAATCCTTTATGCGAAGCATCACTGTAATTCACGAAATCTCCTTTTCATTTAGGCAACGCCAATACTGGGGCCGTTACCAACCTCTTCTTCAGCTCTTGAAAACTCTTCTCGCATTTTTCAGTCCATTCAAATTTCTCAGTTTTACAGGTAAGTCGAGTTAACGGGGCTGCAATCTTTGCAAAATCTTGAACAAATCGTCTATAATATCCTGTTAACCCTATGAAACTTCTTACCTCTGTTGGAGTGGTTGGTCGTTCCCAGTTTGAAACTGCCTCTATCTTCGAGGGGTCAACTAGCACTCCTTCTCTGTTGATCACGTGCCCTAAAAATTGCACTTCATTTTTCCAGAACTCACACTTTGAGAATTTGGCATATAATTGCTCCTTCCGGAGCGTCTCTAAGGTTATCCTCAAATGTTCAACATGTTCTTCCTCTGTCTTTGAGTAGATCAAAATATCATCAATAAAAACTATAACAAACTGGTCCAAATATTCTTTAAACACTCTATTCATTAAATCCATGAAAGCTGCTGGGGCGTTGGTCAATCCGAATGACATCACCAAGAACTCATAATGTCCATACCTAGTACGGAATGCAGCCTTTGGAATATCTTCAGGTTTAATCTTTAGTTGGTGATATCCGGTTCTCAAGTCAATCTTGGAGAAATACACAACTCCCCTTAGCTGGTCAAACAAGTCATCAATTCTGGGTAATGGGTACTTGTTCTTTATGGTTAGCTTGTTCAACTCCCGATAGTCGATGCATAACCTCATACTTCCGTCCTTTTTCTTGACGAACAACACTGGTGCGCCCCAAGGTGACACACTGGGTCTTATCATACCCTTATCTAACAATTCCTGTAATTGCTTAGCTAGCTCTTTCATTTCAACTGGCGCTAATCGGTACGGGGCCTTGGAAACTGGCGCCGTCCCTGGGGCTAATTTGATAGCAAACTCAATTACTCTATCTGGTGGTAGTCCGGGAAGATCTTGAGGAAACACGTCTTCAAATTCGTTAACTACCGGAATATCTTGAATCTTGGGCGCCTCTTTCTGGGTGTCTATAACGTAAGCTAAATAAGCTTCATTCCCTTTTTGTAGCAGTCTCTTGGTCTGTGCCATGGTCAGAATGGTTTGGGTCTGTCGTAGCCCTTTAAACACTATTTCCTTCTTTCCTGGGGTTTTCAACTTAACCTTTTTCCCTTTACAATCTATTTGCGCATTATTACGAGACAACCAGTCCATTCCCAGGATAACATCGAATTCCCCTAACTTAAAAGGGATCAAATCAACACAGAAGGATCGTCCTCCTATTTCTATTTTGCAATCGGGGTGGATCTGATTAACTGGGACAACTTCTTGATTAGCTATTTCTACTTGCAAAGACTCCCTTAGCGGTTGAGTTTTAAGTTTCAATTTATGCGCAAAATCTCTAGATATAAAAGACTTAGTTGCTCCAGAATCAAACAAAACATTTGCACTGACTGAATTGAGGGAAAATGTACCTCCTATCACATCCGTGTTCCTCACGGCATCTTGCACTGTCATGTTAAAAGTCCTAGCCGTTGGTGGTCGGTTGGAGGCAGCTCTGCTTGCCCCTGAAGCCGCTGGTTTGTTCATTGGGCAGTCCTTCCTCATGTGCCCTGGACGTCCACACTGGAAACAGGTATTGCTCTTACTAGCAGTAGGATTAACCGCGGTACACTTGTTGGAGTAGTGACCCACTCGTCCACACTTATAACAGACGGACTGCTTCTGATTACACACCCCAGAATGTCTATTCCCACAAGTGGCACATACTGGTAGTGGAGGTCTGGAATGATGGGAACGGGACACTCCTGCTTGTTGGCCGCCCTGGCTCACAGTTGCACTCCCAGATGGTTTAAACCCAACACTCCTCCCAGGTAGGGAAACTGCTCCTCGGTTGAACCTATTCGGGGGCCTACCCCCTGCGGAACCTCCGCCCATGCTGGCATGCTTTCTCTTTAATCCCCCCTTCTCTCTCTCTCTCTCTCTCTCTCTCTCTCTCTTTGCATCTGATCGCTCCCTGCTTCCACAATGGTTGCCTTTTGCACCAAGGTGGCATAATCAGTAATCTCTAAAACTGCCACTCTATTCTGAATCCACTGTTTCAGCCCTTGCTGAAACCTGTTAGCTTTCTTTTCTTCAGTGTCCACAAACTCTGGTACAAATCGGATAACTCAGTAAACTTGGCTTCATAATCAGCCACTGTCATATTGTTCTGCTTCAGTTCCAAAAACTTGAGCTTCATCTAGGTTTTCATGAACCTCGGAAAGTACTTCTCAAGAAACAATTGTTTAAACCTATCCCAGGTTACTATAGCATCTGTCTCCATATTCTTCTTGGCTTCCCACCAATAATTGGCTTCTCCCTTTAGTAAGTAGGTGGCAAAGACAGTCTTCTGGGCCTCATCAATGCTTAAAATCTCAAAAGATTTCTCCATCTCCTTGATCCATGCCTTGGCCTCAACGGGATCAGCCGATCCGAGAAACTCTGGGGGTTTGAGAGACTTGAAGGCCCTAAAAGAATTGGCCACAATGGTATTATTTCCTTGGGGCGGCTGGGGATATTGGTTCAAATTCTGCCTCAGCAGATCCATAAAGTGTCCCATGGGGTTTCCGCCCTGGTTCTCCCCATGCTGTTCAACTTCAGTTTCCCCTTCTTCTACCTCCTCTTCGAACTCTGCTATGTAGAAAGTTTCATCCCCCATCCCATACTGGGAATCTTCTTGTTCATTGTAATCCTGGTCCTGTTCTTCATTATACTCAAGGTTTTCATCAGGTTGATTGTGACTTTCTTGGTCAGTAGACTCACGGGGGTTAGCCCTAGTACCCATCCTTCTCGGAGGCATTATACTGAAAATTTGGACAATATACATTAGGTTTATTTACCTATTTAAGAGGGTTTCTCCTCACAATATCGATGCATAATTGGATTTAGGATCCCACAATTCTATGTATCATGGCAGGTTTTAATCGAACGCAGAATATGTAATTATAATATAACAAGCTAGTGAATTGCGTCGCAGAGATACTGAAATGACTGAAAGGGAAATAAATATATACCAAGTACCAAACGGTACAACATCCGACATACAACAACAGTTTTACAACCATCCGAATAAAAACTAGTCAAAAGTGAAATAAGCTGTCTATCTGTCTAGTCTGCAACAGGGAACTACAAGCTGAAACTATCCCTACCAAAAATCGGCGCTACTATGCCGTACAAGACTAGACAACTAGACCAATACATCATTATCCCTGCAGTCAGCCACGACGGTGGGCCAAAGCTCGAACCCTCCTCATAGCAAGGCGGAAAATCTCCTCTGCATCAGCCCTGGGTACCATGTCATGCCCATCAGTGGGTAACTGTCGCACCCTCACACGGGCCCTCAGCTCTATGCGGGTCACCTGCCTATACATCTCCCTAGCTCTGGCACGCCTACCACCCAGGTGCCTCAACCGGGCCTCTCTCTCCGCTGCTAGCTCTCTGCGGGACTCTGCCAACCTGGCCTCAGCCACGGCTACCTCAGTAGTAAGTCTGGCCACAACATAGTGGTGTAAACATGCTGGGACTCCCTCAGTCGGAACATGGGGTGGAGGGGCTGGATCTGCTGGAAGGGCAGCCTCTGTCTGCTGCGGCTCTGGGGTCAATGCCTCAAACTCATCTGATACTGGGCTCATAGGTAGTGGTGGCGGGGTAGGGACTCTCTCACCAGAGAGGGGTGGCACATAAAGTCCAGAACTCCCTACAACATCATCCGCGGGCTCATCAACATCTCCCTCTACACTCTCATCTACTGTCATCATCTGCTCCGTGGTCATGTCAGTATCCTCTCCCAAAGTCCTAATCTGAGTCACAACCCAAAAGTCATCCTCCATCCCTCTACCATCAAATGCTAGCTGGTCCTCCTCAGGGTCCTCCTCATCAACATCCTCAACAACTAACTCAGCGTCCTGTCCTGCCTGGACCTCCTCCGGGTCCTCCTCCTCCTCAGACTCAACAACATCAGTGTCGGCATCAATCTGGACCTCAGGGTCCTCCTCCTCTGCCTCATCAGCAGGCAAGTGCTCATAGTATGGGTCTCTGGTCCGGAACATGTCCTCATCATGCTGTCTAGCAGATGCCTCCTGGGCAGCCATGTCGCTCGCCTACACAAGATGAACTATATTACTATCATGATACTTAAAAGTTCCCATAAGGGTTTTAGGTGAACTTTGCAAGAGTTCTTATTATATTAGTGAATTTATTATTATATAACGTCGCATCATCTCTTGGGATATATAACTCTCTCTCTGATACCATTTCTGTAACACCCCCAGATCCGGGGTCTGGGATCGGGTCGTTACGGTATAATTTTCCATGATTGATACTTCACTTAAGTCCACAAAAAATAAATCACATACTGTGACCCCACAATAATATCCACTCACACACACACAGTTATAGTCCCAGAGATGAAATTGAAATAAGTCTCACATTACGGGTTTACGAATAAAAGTTATTACAAGCCAAAAGGATAACATCACAAGTTTAAGAGTTTTGCCGTTGATTAATCATTATTGATACATATAATTAAACTGGTAATCAAAGGCTGCTGATCTATGCCACCTCAGCAATGGCAGCGATGATATCAATGGGAAGCCCTGCGGGGCGGGTAACCTGCTTGCGCCGAGTGCGCCTGACGCGGGCCATGTGACCTAGCTGTTGTTGTGACATAATAAATAAGCTAGGGTGAGCAATAGCCCACCAACAATATATAACTGTGCAGTAATATATAAGACAGTTCAAAGGTATGTTTTGAAATCATATGCCATGCATTAGAGAAAATATTGCTAGTTTAATATAAAGGATGAAGTTACAGGGTAACTCAACAGGTATATATTGCGTGGAAGCATATGCTATACCAAAATAAGCAAGATAGCATCATTTTCATAAAATAGGAACTTGCACGAAAGATATTACAATTCCAGTTTGAAATACTTTTCAACTCTGCCAACTATGATGATGTTGTAGAAAATTTCCAACATTGAGTGATGAACTAATACGGGAGCATTGCCGCGCCAGATGCCCTGACGTTTACGGGGATCAGTCGTATGTCATGCATCTCATCAGTCGTTCTCTACATGTAGAAGGTAGCTCCGACGGATTTACTTGTCTATCGCCCTCTGGAACTCCTAAGCCAACGGTTGGGCTATTGCTGGACCGGCGCCACTCGGCCACTTACGCGTCTCCTAGTTCATTTAACATCCATCATTTTGAAATGTATTGTTCGTTCCCCTTTTCCCCAGGTATGATACCTGTTGATAAGACTCCACAAGGTAGTCGTATCTAATGTGGAAATGGAAATTTACCAATATTTCCCAAGCTGTTGCTTGTTAATGGATACCAACTTGTTCCAACATTCTACCCCTCGAATGATGAGAGGGTACACACAATTCCATGAATAATAGCAACCAAGTTGCGAGTGAAACGAATTATTTATGACCGGGCAGTCACAAGATAAATAATATTCCTCAAGTAAGGTTCCCTTACAATAGAATCGAAGGGAGAATGGAATCACTGAGAACCTTCCTTGATAATATAATAATAATAATAGGGCTCTGAAATAATTTATATAATATTCGAGGGTTGATGATACTATGTGAATGAAACCAAGTATCTTTGAAACGAGTTAGAAGAATTAAATAAATATTCCAAGAATATTTATAAGTCACAGATATTGAAAAAGGGTTGCTCGGAATAATCTTTGAATAAATATTCAGTAATATTCATTGAACAAATAATGAATATTCAAATCAATAACAATGTTTATTGATGGAGTAACCGTCAGATGGACATTGGAGATAATATTTATTGAATCAATAGTGAATATTCAACTCAAGAAGGATACATATTGATGGAATAATTATTGACTTAATATTTGGGACAATATTCATTGAATAAATAATGAATATTCAACTTAATAATATTTATCGAAGAAATGATTATCGAATGAATATTTGAAATTATGTTCAATAATTGAATCGAATTTAAATAAAGGTCGAAGATAATATTCCTTATCTCAAGGGAATATTCAAAGTAATATTTATCGAATAACTGGAGTTCGAATCAATGTTAAACTGATATTTATAAAATAAATAGAGATTGAATGAATATTCGAATTAATATTCATTTAAATAAATAAGGCTCGAATGAATATTAAAATAATATTCATTAAATAAATAAACTCGAATGAATATTCAAAATAATATTTATCGAGTAAATAAGAATGAATATTCTCTAATTAAATAACTTAACTGAGAGTTCGAAATAATATTCGAATATTTAATCGACTTTAGATGAATATTAAATATATAATATTACTCGAATAAATAAACATCTTATGGATAATCCGAATAATATTTATCAAATAATCTCAAGGGAATATTCCAATAATATTCCCCAGATAATAAATGGAAAATATTTACTTAGTCATTTTCCTCTGAAAATAATATCAATATATCAAGGAATAACGACTCCCGGTCTATAGTCAAAGAATGAGATTCAGATGCCCTTCGCTTAAGGGTCTTAGTAATTTCCGGCTTATAACTGATATAATAACTATCTAGCTTATAAGCCAACAATAATTCAGGGAACAAGTATATCAATATGACTTTAAAAGTAGGCATGCATGCTATGGCATATGTACTGTAACAGAAACATATATATATATTCACAACAACAGCCTTAAAGGAGGATTTGAAACTTGCCTGGAAATCGAGTACGGGTAGGGGTAGTGGTAGCGTGTCCCGGGTCAGCCTGATGATCTATAAATAGCCAAGGCATTTGGGATTAATCACTTAACTCTTTTCAAAGGTTAAGTATAAACTTAACTTAAATCGAAACACGTTTTCAAGTCGTTTCGTTATACCCCTCTAATTCACTCTTATTATTGCTTTTATTATCCGACACTTGTTCGTTAATAAAGCATGTCATTACCCTTACATATGGTAAGCATTCGATTTGTAAAAGTTTTAAAGTCGAAAGATTATACCTCGAGATTTATCGATCGTTTGCTAAGTGGTTTACCGTAGTTATATCCAAGTATACTCTTTAGGGGTACTTTCGTACTTAACCTTGGTTCGAACATTTTTATAAAATCGAAAAACGATCTTTTTAATACGAGGTCTTCTCTCACACCACCCTTATGATCTCTAATATTTAATTACCAAGATTCTCCACTGCGATACTTATTTTACATGGTTCAATTACAATTACGAATTCGCATTCTCGGTTTCAAACCACTTTTACGAATTTAATCATAACTCCTAAACCGTAAGTCAGAATGTTTCGATTCTTTTTCCAAAATGATCTATGGCTCGAGATCTATAAGGTTGGGTTAATTATTCATCAAGATCAGAGGTTCAATATTACTGTCAAAAACGGATTTTAAGTGTTAACGAAATTTCGTCATTATAACGGCTATATATCGAACGTTCCGAAAATCATGTCGTCAATACCAAGACACATCGGGCATCAATTCAAGTTATACACATATTATACATCTCCTACTATCCAAGAACATCATCTTGACCAACATATCACAATCATGTTTAGATCCACTAACAAACTTCATAATCATGCTTATAATCATACTACTACATCACTTACACTAAATCCATCAAGAACTTAACAAATCTCAAAGTAAGACCTAGGGTTTCAAGTGATGATTACCTTCCTTGGAGTGTCCTAGAGCCTCACTAAGCCTTGATCTATCCTTGTGTGGCCTTAGAGTTGCTAGATCCACCATAAGAATTCAAGAAATCAAGATTAGTTCATAAAAGTTACTATTCATCAGCACTTTGATGATTTATTTGAAAATGGAAAAAGATGAATTTGAAGCTGAAATTTCTAGGAGATCATCACCATGATATGTAGTACTTACCATAAAAATTTGAAGAACAAGTGATGGTTGGAAGTTGGACTTCCAATTAGCTAAGAGTGGGCAGATTTTTTATGGAAGAAATAGAGAGAAAATGTTGTTTTGCTTTGTTGTTTTGATTAGAATGCATAAAGTGAAATGGCTTTAGATAATATCTCTCCCTTGGTTACTTTATTAAAGGTATGATGCATGGGGTGATGTATTTGATCAAGTGGACAAGTTGCATGCAAGTGAAATATCTTGCATCTTGGTTGGATTTGCCTAGTACTTGGTTTAATCTCTAATGGTTCTAGTTAGTAATGTAACTAGATTGGTTACTAGATATTTATCACTTGCACATGCATGCATCTTGCTTCCTCTGCTTGATTCTTTGTCCGCTTATTGCTCAATTCGTTGATCGTTCGAGGGAATAACTCATTCGTTTCTAGTTAGGGTTTTTACCGAAAACCTTCTTAATATTTATAATACTATTCCTCATCTTTCTTAATACTTCTCGAATTTAAATTCCTTAAATCCCTTTTGTAATTCCTTATGTCTTGCAGTGTCCAGGGAATTCTCGGAGAAAATAAAAGTGCTAATTTTCTGAATCCGACAGCCTTTACATACACTTATTTTCCTCCTGGATCACTAATACGAACTCAGAAATCCGTTCTGAATACCGGATATAGCATTATTATAATAATATTCCAAATTCCACCAAAATCACTATTCATCACTTATTTTTATTTAATTCCTATAATTAGGAAAATGAACCTGGTTCACTATCGAGTGTTCCTTAACCTTTTTACGGAACCGCTGGGCTTATAATAGATATTGATTTGGATGACACAAGAATAATCTTACTTGAAGTAATATACTTATATCCTTAGGAGATAGATCATTCTTATCTATGTTGTCAACCAAAGGTATTCTTCATGACATATAAATATTTGAATCCACATCCATTCTATTGATTTATTAGAACAACCGTTACATCGTAGTCGTAACCACTATTCGTTCTTACATCATTACATAAGAAAAGTTTTAATTCTATCAAAAATCCGGGTTCTTACAAAAATGGAGCTCAATATTGCCTTCCTCTACATGCTCTCTGATAAAGTGATACCTAATGCTGATGTGCTTGGTCATTGAGTGTTGTACTGGATTACATGTCATAGCAATAGCACTTTGATTATCACAAAAAATAGGTATTTTGCTATACCTCAATCCATAATCCAGCAGTTGATTCTTCATCCATAGAATCTGTGCACAACAGCTACCAGCAGCAATATACTCTGCTTCAGCTGTAGATGTGGATATTGATTTCTGTTTCTTGTTGTACCAAGAAACAAGTCTGTCACCAAGAAATTGACAACTTCCACTGGTGATTTTTCTGTCAATCTTACAACCTGCAAAGTCTGCATCAGAGTAGCCAAGTAGGTTGAAATCTGATTCTCTTGGATACCACAGCCCTAAGGTTATAGTGCCCTTGAGGTACTTAAAAATCCTCTTTACAGCTGTTAGATGTGGTTCTCTTGGATCTGCCTGAAATCTTGCACACAGACATGTTGCATACATGATATCAGGTCTACTTGCTGTTAGATAGAGAAGAGAGCCAATCATTCCTCTGTAGCTTGTCATATCTACTGGTGACCCTGTATCTTTGTCCAATTTGGTTGCAGTTGCCATGGTAGTTGTTGCAGATGAACAGTCAAGCATGCCAAATTTCTTGATAAGATTTTTGGTATATTTTGCTTGATTGATAAAGATACCATCATCTGTTTGCTTCACCTGTAAGCCTAGAAAATAACTAAGCTCTCCCATCATGCTCATTTGATACCTGGACTGCATGAACTTGGCAAACTTCTTACAGAGTTTATCATTAGTAGATCTAAAAATAATGTCATCAACATATATCTGAACTAAAAGCAAGTCACATCCTGATTTGAAATAAAACAGAGTTTTATCAATTGTACCTCTGTTGAACCCACTTTCTAAGAGAAATTGAGCCAGAGTTTCATACCATGCTCTTGGTGCCTGCTTAAGTCCATAGAGTGCCTTGTCTAGCCTGTAGACATGGTCTGGATATTTTGGATCTACAAAACCAGGTGGTTGTTCAACAAACACTTCTTCTTCAAGTTTTCCATTCAGAAAAGCACTTTTCACATCCATCTGAAAAACCTTGAATTTCTTGTGAGAAGAATAAGCAAGAAACATCCTTATTGCCTCCAACCTTGCAACTGGAGCAAAAGTTTCATCATAATCTATCCCCTCTTGCTGTGAATAGCCTTTTGCCACAAGTCTGGCTTTGTTTCTTGTAACAACCCCTTCACTATCAGTTTTGTTTCTGAACACCCACTTAGTACCAACAATAGACCTATTCTTGGGTCTTGGTACAAGTGTCCAAACTTCATTTCTCACAAATTCATTTAACTCTTCTTGCATTGCTGTTATCCAGTCAGCATCTTTAAGAGCTTCTTCAACCTTCTTTGGCTCATTTTGTGACAAGAATGCATGAAACAGACATTCATTTGTTGTTGCACTTCTTGTCCTAACTCTTGCATCTGGATCACCAATAATCAGATCAGGAGTGTGAGATTTGGTCCATTTCCTAGCTGAAGGCAAATGACTTCTCTCAGAGTTTTATCCTCCCCCTCGATCCATGTTCTCCTGATTTCCATGGTGTCTTTCTTCATTCTCTGAGGCTCCCCCTGAATGTGACTGCTTAGAGTTTAAGTTGTCAGATTCTGAATCAACAGAATTTGAATCATCAGAGATTGATCCAGATTTTTCATGTGATTCACTTTCAGAATGTGAATCATCAGAGTTTTGCTCTTCATACTCCCCCTCAACTGGTTCTCTCCTTTGTTCTGGTTGAACAATTTCTTCTGTGTTAGCCAGTAGAGGTTCAGAGTTTGTATCAACAGAGTCTGTTGGAATTGTTCCGTCAGAGTTTATTTCGTCAGAGATTAGATCTTCATTTTCAAAATGTAGTTGATCATGGGCATTGACATCTTCAAGTCCAGTTATTTTCTTGTCATCAAAAGACACATGAATAGATTCCATGATCACCTTTGTTCTCAGATTATAAACTCTGAATGCCTTAGTTGACACTGGATAACCAACAAAAATTCCTTCATCTGTCTTTAGGTCAAATTTGGTCAACTGTTCAGGATGAGTTTTCAACACAAAGCATTTGCACCCAAAAATATGAAAATATTTCAGGTTTGGCTTCTTTTCTCTCACCATTTCATATGGTGTTTTTCCATGCTTATTGATCAGAGTGGCATTCTGAGTAAAACAAGCAGTTTGAACAGCTTCTGCCCAGAAATAAGTTGGTAATTTTTCTTCATCAAGCATAGTTCTGGCAGCTTCTATCAAAGTTCTGTTCTTCCTTTCAACTACACCATTCTGTTATGGAGTGCTAGGTGCAGAAAACTCTTGTTTAATTCCTTTGTTCTTGCAAAATTCTTCCATTGTTGAATTCCTGAATTCAGTTCCATTGTCACTTCTGATAATCTTCACTTGATTTTTTGACCCTTTGTCCAGCTGCATTATATGTTCTGTCAAAGTTAATGCAGTTTCATCCTTCTTTGCTAGAAAGTACACCCAAGTGTATCTGGTGTATTCATCAACAAAGACTAGAGCATATTTCTTCTTTCCAAGAGACATAACATTCACTGGTCCAAAAAGATCAACATGTAGAAGATGATAAGGATCAACAATTGAAGACTCATTCTTGCTTTTGAAAGAAGCCTTTCTCTGTTTGGCCTTTTGACATGAATCACACAGGCCATCTGCATTTAACAAGGACTTTGGAAGTCCTCTCACAAGATCATTCTTTATCAGCTCATTGATGTTGTTTAGATTTAAATGAGAGAGTTTCTTATGCCACTTCCAACTCTCTTCACTGGACATCCTTGTTGACAGACACACTGCTTTGCCATCAGAGTTTGTTGACAATTTAATTTCATAGATATTATTGTGTCTGTTTCCAACTAGAGCAACTTTCCCTGTAGACTTACTGATGACTTGACAGTATTCAGGCTGAAAATCTGCATGATATCCTCTGTCACAGATTTGACTCACATATAGCAAATCATGCTTGAGTCCTGGAACCAGAGCTACATTTGTGATGATGACACTTCCAAGATTAATATTGCCATATCCCAGAGTATGTCCTATGTTGCCATCTCCATAGGAAACTTTTGGGCCAGCCTTCTCCACATACTCTGATAGCAGGGCTTTATTTCCAGTCATGTGTCCTGAACATCCACTATCCACGACTAGGGTACTTTCCCTGGTGCCCTGCAATCATAAACAATCACTGATTGTTAGTTTTAAGGATCCAGACTTGCTTGGATCCTTTTGCTTTATTGAATCTGTTAGCTTTTGCAGCGGATTTGTCATTATCAGAGTTTACACTAACATTTTTAGTCTTATCACCTGCAGAATTAACTTTAACCCATTTTAAATTAGGTTTCAGTTCATAGTAATTATGATAAATAGCATGATAATTCTTGCAAGTATAAATTGAGTGCCAAGTACTTCCACAATGTTTGCACAGAGATTGTGGTCTAGGTTTGATATTATTCTTTTTCACTCCTGATTTGGAGGGTAAAGAATTAATGTCTTTGTTTTTCCTGCAGAAACTAGCAAGATGATTAGTACTACCACAGTTATGACAAGTTTTTCTAGGTGCAAATGTAGCAAGCATTGGCCTATTTCCTGATGTAATGCCTACCTTTCCATTTCTGTTTTTCCTAGGCATTTTCTGTTTGTTGATAGATTTTATCTCTTTAAGCTTTTGCTTAAGTTGTTTATCTGTCATTGAACCAATGTTAACCTGTTTTGCACAGGTTTTTACTGGTTCACTTTTAACAGCTCCATGTTCAGTTTTAACTGTACCATGAACAGATTTTCTAGTTGGAAGAGTTTGCCTAACTTTGACATGATTTAGAAATCTAAGCTCATCTTCCTCACAGTACCCTAAACCAACAGTGTCAGCTTGAAAAACCTCATGAGTGTCTTTTCCAGAATCAGTCCTTAATAATGTGATTTGCAGCCTCCAATTCAGATTCTAGTTGCTTATACTTACCTAGCAACTCCTGTTCTATAAAAACAGCATCATCTCTTTCTTTCTGAATTTTTTGCATGTTTTCAAGTTTTTCTTCAACAAGTTTGTTTCTCTCTTTAAGTTGAGAACACTCATTCTTGATTCTTTCATTCTCTAAAGTCTGATCCCTATAACTGATATGTAATGCTTTAAGATAAATCCTCAATTCAGTTATATTATCAGTATTATAAGCATAGGTAGTTGGGGGTACCTTGAGTTCAGAATCTTCATTTTGAGTAGAAGCCATAAGTGCATAGTTAACTTCCTCATCTGAGTCTGAAGTGTCTGCCCAGTCTCTGCCTTCTGTATAGAGTGCCTTTTCAGTTTTACCCTTCTTGCACCCAGGAGCATAGTGACCCATCTCCTTACACTTGTAGCATTGAATCTCAGACTTGTCTTTCTTCCCAGATTTGGTATTTCTTCTCTCAGAGTTTCTGAAACTCTTTCTGTCATTCGAATCTTTAGAAAACCTTTTTCCCTTCTTGAAGTTCTTGAAACCCATCTTCTTGAAGGTTTTTACCATCAAAACAGCCATTTTTCTCATTTCTTCTTCATCATCCTCAGAGTCAGATAAATCAGAAGTGTTTAAATCATCATCAGAGTTTGATGATTCACTTTCAGAATGAATGACTAAAGCCTTTCCTTTTGCCTTATTCCTTGATGGTTTCTCTTCAACCTTGAGAGCAACAGACTTCATCTTCTTGCTTGATCTCCTGTTTCTCTGCTCCATTTCCAATTCATGAGTCTTGAGCAGTCCATAGATTTCATCAATCTCAGTATCAGCAAGATCATAGTTATCTCTTATAGTGGTTGTTTTCACATCCCACTTTTCAGGTAGGGACAGAAGAAACTTGAGATTTGAGTCTTCTAGATCATATTCTTTGTTAACAAATGATAGATCATTGAGTAGTTTACAGAATCTGTCAAATGTTTCTGTCATGGTTTCTTCAGACTTTGCCTCAAAATGCTCATACTCCTATGTGAGTATGTTCCTTCTATTCTTCTTAATAGCAGCAGTTCCCTGACACTTAACCTCAAGTGCATCCCAAATTTCTTTTGCAGTTGTGCAATTAATCACCTTGTTAGACATAACATTGTCTAAAGCACTATGAAGTAAATGTCTTACTTTTGCATCCTAAGCAATGGATGAAAGATCCTCAGCAGTTAGATCTTTCTTTTCCTTTGGAATCACTTTTGATTCCTCACCAGCAACAGCAGCAGATAACTTTGTAGGTTTATGAGGACCTTCGTAAATTCTGTCAAGATATTCTGGATCTGTAGCCTACAGAAACATGGTCATTTTCACCTTCCAGATTGCATACTCTGCTGGCCTAAGTATAGGAACCCTAATTGTCTCATACCTACTAACAGTAGTAGGAGCTTTCTTAGAACCTGATGGAGGAGGAATCTCTACCATTGATTACTATTGTGTTTGGATCTTAAACTGTAATAAAGTAACAGATTGGCTCTGGTACCACTTGTTAGGCCGAATACACAATATATAATAAAGTACTGTATGAGAGAATAACAATAACACACGTTTTAGTACTTAAAAACTGTTTGGAATTAATAATTCCTCTCTCAGTGATGTAAATATCACAGAGAGCTGCTTAGGTTACAATGAATGATATTTGTTCACAATGGATTACCCTTCTAGGGTTAACCTAACTGTATTTATAAGATATACAACTACGTACAATCGTTAATTGATTCTCCTAAAATTAAGCTATACAATTGATATCAATTACGATTGCTCCACGTCTTCTAAGTCAACTCAATCTCTTTGATAGCTATCCAATCTTCAAAGATATTGCTTCCATGTTTATCTTGAATTAACCTTTAATCTCTGTTGACCTGCAGACGCTCCCGCTAGACAGAGTTTAACAAACTCTGTTGCGCTTCCAGTCAGCAGTGTTTGCGCTCACATCTGTCAGCGTTCGCGCTTCCATCTGTCAGCATATACTCAAACTCTGCTACGACTGCTTTCACTAACAAGTTAAATTCTATTTCCTTGTAACACTTAAACACTGATATTAAATCACATCAATTATATCTAACATGGATGCTTGTCTCTCCACTGTTGATTGGCACAAATTCTTCTCTTGTATCATCATTCACTTGAGTTTGTTGAACTACAGTTTCAACTTCAGTTTCAATCTCTTCATCAGGATCATCTAGATTTTCAAACTTTAGTGGATCTTTATCTTCCTCATTGGCTTCTTCTAATCCAGGTAGTTTGATATCATCAAATGTTACATCTGTGCTTTCAATAATTTTCTTTTTTGACTGATGACATAAACTTTATATGAAATTCTTTCCATAGAGTAGCCAAAAAAAATTCCTTCAAATGCCTTTGCATCAAACTTTCCAACATATTCTGAATTATCCTTCAATACAAAGCATTTGCTTCCAAAAGTATGAACATACTTTAGAGTAGACTTCTTTCCAGTCATCAAATTGTAAGGTGTCTTTCCAGTGTTTTTGTTGGTGATGGTTCTGTTCTGGATATAGCATGCAGTGCTTACAGCCTCAGCCCAAAAACATGTAGGCATCTTTGCATCAAGCAACATTGTTCTAGCAGCCTCAATTAGGGTTCTATTCTTTCTCTCAACAACTTCATTTTGTTGTGGAGTCCTTGGAGCAGAGAATTGCTGAGAAATTCCATTCTCTTTGCAGAATGCTTCAAGTATGGCATTTCTGAACTTTGTTCCATTATCACTTCTTAATGCAATCACACTTGCATTGTTGGCCTTAGCTTCTTTGTCAACTCTTTTTATGTGCTCAATGATTACTTGTGGAGCCTCATCTTTTCATGCCAAAAATTCCACCCATGTATACCTTGTAAAGTCATCAACCATCACTAAGACATACTTCTTTCTTCCTAGTGACATAATATTGACAGGCCCAAACAGGTCCATATGAATGAGTTATAGGGGCTTGGTTATTAATGTCACTGTTTTTGACTTGTGGCTTGATCTTTTCATCTTTCCTTTTTGACAAGCCTCATACACTCCTTCTTGACAGAATTCAAGTGTGGGCATGCCTCTCACTAACTCTTTTTTGACTAGAGAATTAATGGCTTTGAAGTTCAAGTGTGATAACTTCTTGTGCCACAACCAATAGTCTTCACTTGATGCTTTTGAGTAAAAGCAACAAACTTTGTCCTTGTTTGCAGAGTCCATGTTGGCAACAAATAGACTTCCTTTTCTTACTCCAGATAGAGAAAAATCACCAGTCTTCTTGTGAGTGATCAAACATTCATCCTTGTCAAAATTCACTTTGAATCATCTATCAGTAAACTGACCAACACTTAGCAGATTATGCTTGAGTCCCTTGACTAGTGCTACATCTTCAATGACGACATTACTAACTTTCAACTTGCCATATCCCAATGTGTTACCCATGCTGTCATCTCCAAAAGCAACCATTGGGCCAGCCTTCTCCTCATACTGTGATAGCAGGGCCATATCACCAGTCATGTGATTTGAGCATCCACTGTCCAAAATCCACATGACCTTCTTTTCATTTTTTTTACCCTGCAAACACAAAGGTATTACTTCTCCTTTGGTACCCAAACAAGCTTGGGTCCATTTAACTTAGAAACAGTTTTATCATTAACAACATGCTTATCAACTTTCTTGGTGTTAGTCTTTTTGTCACTGTTAGAAGTCTTAGAACTTGAGGTTTCAGACTTAGATGATAGAGGTACCTTCCTAGCTCTAGGAGGACTTAAAGACTTTGACCTTGTGTAGTGTGTGTGAGAATTGTGACTGATACAACCATCAATGAATTGCTTTCTCAGATTGAAACAGCTAGTCATAACATTCATATTGCATGGTAGACAGTCAAATTTATCACAGAATGGAGCATCTCTATGTCTTAAAGGCAGAGAACAATCATAGAAAGGTTTGGACACACTACCAACAAGTTTCTTGCATGCATGAGTTAAATGATTGGTGCTGAAGCAATTTTGACAAGTTTTCCTAGGGGCATTAGGCATATAGGTATAGTTATTATCTTTGTTAATCCCTAGTTTGCCATTTCTGTTTTGTTTCTTCTTAGTCACTTTCTTCTCAGATTCATTCTTCCCAGCTGGAACAAACTTCACAAACTTTTCAATTCTAGGTCTACTTCCTACAGGCTTCTTGGCTTTTGGCTTGACACTCTCACTCTTAGAGGATGCTGGTTGTTCACTAGACTGTGCCTCATCCTCATCATTCAACATTTAGTTAATGAGTAAGGCATCCTCATCAATTTCAAATGTTGATTCTTTAAAAATTAGAGACTTAGTCTTTTTCAATATGTGAGGCACTTCCTCCTGAACAACTGTGTCATCTTCAATGACAGCATAGCCCTCTATTTAAGAGTGCCATAGTCAAGTCCAATGGCAGCCTTGGGTTTGGCTAGGATTTTCTCATGGTAGGATTGCAATAGACTAGATGAGTTCTTAAAGGTTTTCAGTTTGAATTCATTTTCAACTAGTTCTTCCCTAAGAGCCTTTTCAATTTGACTAGCACATAGAACCTTATTCTGTAGATATTCAACTTCTTTCTTAAGGTTTTCTACTTGCATAGCAGTTAGCTCAAGTTCCTCATTCTTTTTTATTAACAATTCAATTTAGCAGACAGTTTAGCAATTTCCTCATTAGCAGCAGTCATAATAGCATGATATTAAACATTTCAACAGATAGTTGTTCAATCATATTCTTGTACTCAGAAATAGACATGTTTGTGGTAGTGAGAGATGGTACCTGAGAGTCTGATGAAGGTGTTTCATCCTTAGAATTAGCCATCAAGGCATAGTTGCAAAATCCTTGCTCTTCTTCATCACTATCAGTATCATCCCAACACTTCCCTTCAGCTATGTAGGCCTTGCCTGGTGTTTGCTTTTTGAGAAGGGCCTCATACTTAGCTTCATGCTCTAGAAACTCTTTATTCTTCTTTCTAGACTTCTTACAGATGACCTATCCACATAGCTAGTTTTGAATTTACTCTTGTTTGGCTTCACAGGTGCTTTACTCTTGTTGAATGAATGGTTTTGGGGTTTAGGTTTGAAGGGTTGGTGTTAGTCACAGAGGCATGCTTGTTTACATCTAATAACAAACCTAATTGTTTGTAATGCTTTGCATTACTTACATGACCTCTTAATTGAGGGAACCTCTAGTTGTAGAGTTTCTACTTGTTCTGTACTTGTAGTAGGCATCAAATCCTAGTTGTGTAACTATACTTATATAGTCAAGAATAATGCTTGAAAGAAGTTCCAAGGTTCATGCCTCAAGCAAGAAGATGAAGACTGTCAAATAAATCACATTTGGGATTTGAAAAAATGAAGAATTTGCCTAATTACCAATTCGAGAAGTACTTTTGTCTATTCGAGAAGTCTAGCATTCGAGAAGTCAGAGATTCGATATATAAGAAGACATTGTTCGATATCTCAGAATGAACTGTTTGATATCTCAGAATGAACTGTTCGATATCTCATTCGATATCTTAGAAGATTCGACATGTCTAAATACTCTATTCGAGAACTCAGGAAGTCAACAAGTCAAAGTGGTATTCGAGTTCTCAAAGAGTCAAGAAGTCAAAGTTCCATTCGATATCTCAAGGACTCAGAAAGCTATTCGATATCTCAAGGATTCGACAAGTCAAGTGTTCTATTCGATATCTCAAGGACTCAGAAAGCTATTCGATATCTCAAGGATTCGACAATTCAAGTGTTCTATTCGATAACTCAAGGAATCCTGGAGAAAAGTATTATTCGAGAAGTGATTCGATATGTCAGTCATACAGTATTCGAGAACTTAGAGTTATCTAATCCTAGTTCTCGAATCAACTACTTAGCCACTTCTCGAATACATTCTTGGAGACAAAATACTGAAGAAATTGTACAAGTCTGAAACCTGCAACAAGCCAATGCACTTTATGGACCACAATATGTAACGTGCTCTGGAAAGCCTACAAGGAAGCTTGGAGAGATATAGAAGAGACAAAGGGCTAAAGAAGTGGATCTGAACAGGCTTTGCAAAGTCAAATCTGTAACCGTTTGGACACTTACTAAAAAAGGATAGACAGACTAGAAAGTAATTTGTTCAGCTACCTTATTTGTAGTAAGTAGGTTGTATCCATGTTCTATAAGGATACAGCCTCACTTCCTTAGTTGTTAACTTTTGAGAAGTCAAGTTTTTCATACATTGTAAGTCATATCTCTTTGAGAAAAACAAAGCTGAGAATACTATCATTTGTATTCACAGATTGTAGTAACCTTTATCTAATAATATATTAGATTAAAGTGATATTGTGTCTTGTGTCATTTCTTATCCACACCTATACATTTGCACACACAGATACTTATCTGCTACATAGATTCAAGAACCAGAAAAGTTCAAGAATCCATTCACCCCCCCCTCTCTGTATTCTTTGCTGTATTCAATACTCAACTAGTGGTATCAGAGCGGGCTGCTTATTCAAAAACAGTAAAACAATCATGAGTTCGAATACACCAAAGACCACAGGAACGGTGAAAGTCCCTAAGTTTGACAAAGGAAATTACAACCTCTGAAAGATAAAAATTATGTTGTTCATCAAAGCCTTTCATCCTTTATATCCTGAGATTCTCAAGAATGGTCCCTTTGTTCTACAACAAGAAATACCTGAGAAGACTGTTGGAACCATAACTGTTCCAAGATCTTATTTGGCCAAGGAACCATCCAAATGGACAGAATCAGAAAAGGAGATGGTTGCTCTTGATAGCCATCTAATGTTGCTAATTATTGATTCCATGGATATGTCAATGTTTACAAACATTGCATCATGCACATCTGCCAAAGAAATATGGGATCACATTGAGGTGTTATGTGAAGGAACTGATGAGGTCAGGGAAAACAAGAAACAAATACTCGCCACACAGTATGAAGCTTTCATAGCACAACCCAAGGAAAGCATCACTGAGATGTTTGAGAGATTTCATAAGCTAGTTAGTGAGTTGTTGATGAATGGCAAGGTTTACAGCACCAAAGAGTTGAACATGAAGTTTCTGCTATCTTCACCAAATCATCTAGAGCAAAGGGTCATTTCTCTAAGGGAAAGAGATTTGAACAAAGTTACATATGATGTGTTCTATGGGGTTTTAAAAACTCATGAGCTTGAGTTGCTTCAGAAAAGAGCTATCCAAGCCAACCAAGGCAGGATGATAAACATATCATGTGCCTTGATTGTCAACAAATCTATTCAAGACCTTGAAGCATCTACAAGCCAGCTAAGGATAGAGGAGATAGTAGATGATAAAGAAACTTAAGCTGAGGTAAGTGAACCTGTTGAGGAGAAGGAGGAAGAAGAGTTCTATACTCTTGAAGAGCTAGATGGAATGGAAAACACTTCATATGCTTTCATGGCCAGAAAATTTCCAAACATCAGATTCAAGAGGAACCAACCCTTCAAACCCAAAGCCATTCATTCAACAAAAGTAAGGCACCTGTGAAACCAAACAAGAGTAAATTTAAAACCAGCCATGTGGATAGGTCATCTGTAAGGTGTTATAGATGCAATGACCTAGGGCATTTTGCCAGTGAATGCAAGAAGCCTAAAAAGAAGGATAAAGAGTTTTTGGAACTTGAAGCTAAGTATGAGGCCCTTCTAAGAAAGCAGACACAAGGTAAGGCCTACATAGCTAAAGGGAAGTGTTGGGATGATTCTGATAGTGATGGAGAGGAACAAGAATTTTTCAACTATGCCTTGATGGCCAATTCCAAGGATGACACATCTCCATCGGACTCTCAGGTACCATCTCTCACTACTATAGACATGTCTGTTTCTGAGTATAAATGCATAATTGAACAACTATCTATTGAGATGTTTAATATTCATATTAGTATGACTGCTGCTAATGAGGAGATTGCTAAACTGTCTACTAGAAATGAAATGTTAATTAAAAAGAATGAGGAACTTGAGCTAACTGCTATGCAAGTAGAAAACCTTAAGAAAAAAGTTGAATATTTGCAGAATAAGGTTTTATTTGCTACTCAAGTGGAAAAGGCTCTTAGGGATGAATTAGCTGAAAATGAATTCAAACTAAAAACGTTTAAGAAATCACCTGGTCTAGTGCAATCCTACTGTGAGAAAATTCAAGCAAAACCCAAGGCTGCAATTGGACTTGACTATGAAACTCTTAAACAGAGGAAAGGCTATGCTGTCATTGAAGATGACATTGTTGTTCAGTTGGAAGTGCCTCAGATTTTGAAAAAGGCTCAGACTCCAATTTTTAAAGAATCAACATTTGAAATTGATGAGGATGCCTTACTCATCAAGCAAATGTTGAATGATGAGGATGAGGCA
Organism: Kitagawia praeruptora; assembly: GCA_037693485.1. Taxonomy (NCBI): domain Eukaryota; kingdom Viridiplantae; phylum Streptophyta; class Magnoliopsida; order Apiales; family Apiaceae; genus Kitagawia; species Kitagawia praeruptora. The sequence continues at coordinate 97,775,777 of CM075352.1, read as the reverse complement.
CAATCCAGTGAACAACAAGCATCCTCTAAGAGTGAGATTGTCAAGTCAAAAGCCAAGGAGCCAGTAGGTGATAGGTCAAGACCTAAGAAGTTTGTTAAGTTTGTTTCAGCTGGGAATAGTAAATCTGAGAAGAAAGTGACTAAGAAGAAACAGAACAGAAATGGCAAGTTAGGGATTAACAAAGATAACAACTATGCTTATATGCCTAATGCCCCTAGGAAAACTTGTCAGAATTGTTTCAGTACCAATCATTTAACTCATGCATGCAAGAAACCTGTTGGTAGTGTGCCCAAACCTTTTTATGATTGTTCTGTGCCTCTAAGACATAGAGATGCTCCATTCTGTGATAAATTTGACTGTATGCCATGCAACATGAATGTTATGACTAGTTGTTTTAATTTGAGAAGACAATTCATTGATGGTTGTATCAGTCACAATTCTCACACACACTATACAAGGTCAAAGTCTTCGAGTCCTCCTAAAGCTAGGAAGGTACCTCTGTCACCTAAGTCTGAAACCTCAGGTTCTAAGACTTCTAACAGTGACAAGGAGACTAACACCAAGAAAGTTGATAAGCATGTTGTTTATGATAAAACTGTTTCCATGCAAGTCACATGGACCCAAACTTGTTTGGGTACCAAAGGAGAAGTAATACCTGTTGAGTTTACAACAACGAAAGCAAAACCCAAAGCGAATAAACAAGAACAAGAAAATAAATGACAATCACATAAGACAAAGATTTAACGTGGTTCGGAAATTCCTATTCCACAAGCCGCACTAATTTTGTATTGATCTCTCACAATTGTGTTGTGTTGTTATGTTATGTTACAATTACATGAGTATTTATAAGAGAAGAAACTGGGTCTAAGAATCAGAGTCTAATTCTGAAATCCTAACTCTAATTAGAGTCCAATTCAGGATTCCTAACTCAAGTCAGAATCCAATTCTGAAATCTGATAGACTCCACAAACCCAACAATCTCCCACTTGGAGTCTGACCACATCTTCGCTTCACTCTTATAAATCTAGTAACAAATAATCCTTCGATCAATAACTCTAACTAGTGCAGCGCCTTCTCAACAATCAGTTCTGAAGGCCAGTTGAAGCTATGCAAAGCTTCAACTTTTCATTAGTAACCACCTTAGTCAACATATCTGCAGGATTCTTTGAACCAAGGATTTTCTTCAAGGACAAAGTACCATTGCTAATCAACTCCCTTGTAAAGTGATATCTTAGCTGAATATGCTTCGTCCTAGCATGAAACACAGGATTCTTCACAAGATGAATAGCACTCTGACTATCGCTATACAAAGAATTGTCCGCCTGTTTCTTGTCCAACTCCTCAAGAAAATTCTTCAACCAAATCATCTCCTTGCTAGCTTCAGAGATAGCCATATATTCTGCTTCTGTGGTTGAAAGAGCAACACTCTTTTGAAGTCGAGACATCCAACTAACTGCTGTTCCACCCAAAGTGAAAATATATCCCGTAGTACTTTTTCTTGTATCCACCCAAATCTGCATCAGAGAACCCTTCCAAGATAACATCTTTCTTGCTGAAATATAATGCAACCTTGGATGTGCCTTTCAAGTAGCGCAACAACCACTTGACTGCTTCCCAATGCTCTCTTCCTGGATTAGACATGAACCTGCTAACAACTCCCACTGCATGAGCAATATCTGGCCTTGTACACACCCTAGCATACATCAAACTGCCAATTGCAGATGCATACGGAACTTTAGCCATATCTTTCTTGCCTTCATCCGTTTTAGGTGACTGCTTTTTCGTGAGATTAAAGTGAGTCGCCAACGGTGTACTTTTGGTCTTCGCATCCTGGACACTGAATTTCTGCAACAATTTCTCAATATAATTCTCTTGAGATAATTTCAAAGTACCTTCAGATCTATCCCTTATGATGCTCATACTAAGTATCTGTTTTGCTGCATCCATATCTTTCATCTTAAACTCCTCAGACATTTGTCTCTTTAACCTGTTGATTTCCCTCATGTTTGATCTCTTCATCATAAAGCTGTCAAACTTCAAGTACCATTGTCTTGGCGCTTGCTTCAAACCATACAAGCTTTTTATAAGCTTGCAAACAAGGTTTTCTTTTCCAGCTACATGAAATCCTTCTGGCTGTACCATGTAGATGTCTTCCTCAAGATCACCATGTAAGAACGCAATCTTAACATCTAGTTGCTCTAGATGTAACTCCTCTGCAGCCACAATACTTAGCACAATTCTAACAGTAGTCATCTTAACAACCGGAGAAAATATATCATCTTAGTACAATACCCTTTTTCTGTTGATAACCCTTGACTACTAACCTCGCCTTGTATCTCTTGCTTCCATCAGGTTCTTCTTTGATCCAGAACACCCACTTATTCTGTAAAGCCTTTTTTCCTGCTGGTAATTCTGTTAAAGACCAAGTTTCATTCTTCTCAAGAGAACTCATCTCTTCTTCCATGGCTGATTTCCACTGAACTGAATCATCCACCTAAACTGCCTCTGAATAACACTGAAGCTCTCCATCCTCGGTCAATAACATATAATATGCTGAAGGAGAAAATCTTTGTGGTGGCCTCACAATTCTGCTAGATCTTCTTACCTCAGCCTGTGGAGTAACTGGAACTGTGTCATCACCATTCCCCGAACTCCCACTATTTCCTGCAAGATCTTTTTCTGTAATATCTTCAAGCACTGCTTTCTCTTTCTCAGGTTTTTCTTTTGCAAACTCAGAATCGACTGCAAGCTTATCCTTATACACTGCATTCTCATTAAAAGTAACATCTCTACTTCTAACGACCTTCTTCGTCAGTTCATCCCAGAAACGGTAACCCATATCATCTGAGCCATAACCAATGAAGATACACTTCTTTGCTTTTGGATCAAGCTTGTCCCTGTCAGAATCTTTAACACACACATAAGAAACACAACCAAAAACTCGCAAGTGTGAAAGATTTACCTCCTTTTTCTGCCACTCTTCTTCAGGAATCTTGAACCCCAAAGGAACTGAAGGTCCTCTATTTATGAGATACGCTGCTGTGATAACTGCATCTGCCCAAAAAGTCTTTGGTAACCCTGCATGCAACCTCATACTCTTGGCCCTCTCATTCAAGGTTCTATTCATGCGCTCTGCAACACCATTCTGTTGCGGTGTCTCTGGAATTGTTTTAATCATTCTAATCCCATATTCTGCGCAATATCTTTTAAACTCATCACTACTGTACTCACCACCATTATCTGACATCAGACTCTTAATCTTCAAACCGGTCTAATTTTCAACTTCAGTCTTCCACTTCTTGAAAGTAGCAAACACATCTGATTTATTCTTCAAGAAATAAACCCATGCCTTTATAGTGGAATCGTCAATGAAAGTGACATAGTAGCGAGATCCTCCCAACGACGCAACTGCTGTTGGACCATATACATCTGTATGAACTAGCTCTAACCCCTCAGCCTTGGGTGTCCTTCCTGATTTTGCAAAAGTAACTCGTTTCTGTTTTCCAAGAACACATGGCTCACAAAACCCAACTTCCACATTCTTCAGCTCTGGAATCTTTTCCTTCGAAGTTAACAGCTTCATACCCTTTTCACTCATATGACCAAGTCTTTGGTGCCACAAAGTTGAAGACCCAATCTCATCAGCAACTGCATTTGCTTCATAGCTAGATTGTTCAACTATGTACAACGTCCCTTTTTTCTCTCCACGAGCAACAACTAGATTCTCCTTTATAACCTTCCACTCTCCGTCTCCGAAAGTAACTCGATACCCTTCCTTATCTAACTGACCCACAGATATCAACATCTTCTTCAGTCCAGGAATGTACCTTACATCTTTCAACGTCCAGCTAGTCCCCAAAGAGGTCTTGAGATTAATATCTCTCATGCCCGCAATATCCAAAGTATCATCATCAGCAAGACGAACTTTACCAAAATTTCCAAGTCTGAAATTTAACATCAAATCCTTGCAAGGGGTAGCATGGAATGATACACCAGAATCCATAACCCATGATTCAACCGAACATTCAACACAACAAATCAAAGCATCGTCATCCGCCACTTCTTCAACTACATTAGCCGAATTATCCTCTTTCTTCTTTCCTTTAGGAGTTGCAAGAGCCGTACACTGATTTCTGAAGTGACCTTTCTTCTGACAATTCCAACAAACAATCTCTTTGCGATCTTTGGACTGTCCTCTCTTCTCTGACTTCGATCTGCTACGCCCCTGATTCTGCCCCCTATCGGACTTTCTGCCTCTACTCTCAGTACTCAACAAGGAACCTGACGACTCTCCTGAGTTTCTCCTACGAATATCTTCTCAAAAAATCGTATCTCGAACTCCATCAAAAGTCATCTTACTGCTCCCAGATGAATTACAAATAGCAGTGACAAATCCTGACCAACTGTCAGGTAACGAGGATACCAACAACAAGGCTTGTACTTTATCATCGAATTTAATATCCACTGATGTCAATCTTGATAGGATAGAGTTAAATTCGTTCACATGATCAGCAACACAATCACCTTCATTCAATTTTGTGGCAAACAATAAGCGACACAAATATACCTTATTCGAAGCAGACGGCTTCTCTTACATATTTGATAACGCCTTGATCAATCCATAAGTTCTCGTTTCCTTGACGATATTGTAAGCAACATTCTTCGCCAAAGTCAATCTGACAACACCCAGAGCCTGCCTATCCAATAGATTCCAATCTTTGTCATCCATCTTTTCTGGCTTCTTCTCCTCCAGCGGTTCGTGTAGTTTTTTCTGATACAAATAATCTTCAATTTGCATCTTCCAAAACCCAAAATCTTTGCCATCAAATTTGTCGATCTTTACTTTCCCTTCTTCTACCATCGCTCCCACTCGCCTGAAAACCTAGGCTCCTGATACCAGTTGTTGAGTATACAACAACGAAAGCAAAACCCAAAGCGAATAAACAAGAACAAGAAAATAAACGACAATCACACAAGACAAAGATTTAACGTGGTTCAGAAATTCCTACTCCACAAGCCGCACTAATTTTGTATTGATATCTCACAATTGTGTTGTGTTGTTATGTTATGTTACAATTACATGAGTATTTATAAGAGAAGAAACTGGGTCTAAGAATCAGAGTCTAATTCTAAAATCCTAACTCTAATCCTAACTCTAATTAGAGTCCAATTCAGGATTCCTAACTCAAGTCAGAATCCAATTCCAATTCTGAAATCTGATAGACTCCACAAACCCAACAATACCTTTGTGTTTACAGGGCAAAGAAAGTGAAAAGAAAGTCACGTGGATTGTGGACAGTGGATGCTCAAATCATATGACTGGTGATATGGCCCTGCTATCACAGTATGAGGAGAAGGCTGGCCCAATGGTTGCTTTTGGAGATGACAGCATGGGTAACACATTGGGATATGGCAAGTTGAAAGTTGGAAATGTCATCATTGAAGATGTAGCACTAGTCAAGGGATTAAGCATAATCTGTTAAGTGTTGGTTAGTTTACTGATAGGGGATTCAAGGTGGATTTTGAAAAAGATGAATGTTTTATCACCCACAAGAAGACTGGTGATTTTGCTCTATCTGGAGTAAGGAAAGGAAGCCTGTTTGTAGCCAATATGGACTCTGCAAACAAGGACAAAATTTGTTGCTTCTACTCAAAAGCATCAAATGAAGATTGTTGGCTGTGGCACAAGAAATTATCAGACCTGAACTTCAAAGCCATTAATTCTCTAGTCAAAAGAGAGTTAGTGAGAGGCATGCCCGCACTTGAATTCTGTCAAGAAGGAGTGTGTGAGGCTTGTCAAAGAGGAAAAATGAAAAGATCAAGCCACAAGTCAAAGACAATGACATCAATAACCAAGCCCCTACAACTCATTCATATGGACTTGTTTGGGCCTGTCAATATTATGTCACTAGGAAGAAAGAAGTATGCCTTAGTGATGGTTGATGACTTTACAAGGTATAGATGGGTGGAATTTTTGGCATGAAAAGATGAGGCTCCACAAGTAATCATTGAGCACATAAAAAGAGTTGACAAGGAAGCTAAGGCCAACAATGCAAGTGTGATTGCATTAAGAAGTGATAATGTAACAAAGTTCAGAAATGCCATACTTGAAGCATTCTGCAAAGAGAATGGAATTTCTCAGCAATTCTCTGCTCCAAGGACTCTACAACAAAATGGAGTTGTTGAGAGAAAGAATAGAACTCTAATTGAGGTTGCTAGAACAATGTTGCTTGATGCAAAGATGCCTACATGTTTTTGGGCTGAAGCTGTGAGCACTGCATGCTATATCCAGAACAGAACCCTCATCAACAAAAACACTGGAAAGACACCTTACAATTTTATGACTAGAAAGAAGCCTAGTCTAAAGTATGTTCATACTTTTGGAAGCAAATGCTTTGTATTGAAGGATAATTCTGAATATGTTGGAAAGTTTGATGCAAAGGCATTTGAAGGAATTTTTCTTGGCTACTCTATGGAAAGAATTGCATACAAAGTTTATGTCATCAGTCAGAAGAAAATTATGGAAAGCACAGATGTGACATTTGATGATAGCAAACTACCTGGATTAGAAGAAGCCAATGATGAAGATAAAGATTCATTAAAGTTTGATAATCTAGATGATTCTGATGAAGAGATTGAAACTGGAGTTGAAACTCAAGTTCAACAAACACAAGTGAATGATGATACAAGAGAAGAATTTGTGCCAATCAATAGTGGAGAAACAAGCATCCAAGACACACCTATGAATAGTGGCAACATCACAGGGGGAGGAAATGAGAATGATCAGGACTTGGATGATGAAGCAACATCAAGAATGAGAAATCAGACTGAGCATTCAAGGAAATGGGATAGATCACACACTGCAGAGCAAATTATTGGAGATCCTAGTGCAGGAGTAAGGACTAGGAGACCAACTCAGAATGAGTGTCTCTATGGTTGTTTTCTATCTCAGGTTGAGCCTAAGAAACTTGATGATGCATTATTGGATCCAGATTGGATTATTGCCATGCAAGAGGAACTGAATCAATTTCAAAGAAACAAAGTATGGGAACTTGTGCCTGCACCAAAGAATAGAACCATTATTGGAACAAAATGGGTTCTGAAGAATAAGATGGATGAAGATGGTGTAATAGTAAGAAACAAAGTAAGGTTGGTTGCAAAAGGATACTCTCAACAGGAAGGCATTGATTATGATGAGACATTTGCCCCTGTTGCTAGATTGGAAGCCATCAGAATATTCTTGGCATTTACTGCACATTCAAACTTTAAAGTTTATCAAATGGATGTCAAGAGTGCATTTCTGAATGGAGAGTTGGAAGAAGAAGTTTATGTGCAACAACCACCTGGCTTTGAGGATCCACACTTCCCAGAATTTGTCTACAGATTGCTTAAGGCATTGTATGGACTTAAGCAGGCTCCAAGGGCATGGTATGATACTCTATCACAATTTCTCCTTGAAAATCAATTAACTAGAGGCACATTGGACAAAACACTATTTTACAATAAGCATGGCGATGATATTATCCTAGTTCAGATCTATGTGGATGATATCATATTTGGGTCTACAAATGAGAAGCTGTGTGAGAAATTATCTAAACTCATGCAGAGCAGATATGAGATGAGTATGATGGGAGAGTTGACATTCTTTCTTGGGTTGCAAGTCAGTCAAAGGAAGGATGGTATCTTTATCAGTCAAACCAAGTACATCAAGGATTTATTGAAGAAGTTTGACTTAGAAGACTGCTCACCTGCAAAGACACCCATGACCACTGCAACTAAATTAGATGAAGATGCTAAAGGCAAGAAAGTAGATATATCGGTCTACAGAGGCATGGTTGGTTCTCTACTCTACCTCACTGCAAGTAGGCCAGACATCATGTTTGCTACATGTTTGTGTACAAGGTTTCAATCAAATCCAAAAGAATCACATTTGATTGTTATAAAAAGGATCTTTAGATATCTGAAGGGCACTCCAAACTTGGGTTTATGGTATCCTAAGGACACAGGGTTCAATCTGGTTGGTTATTCTGATGCTGATTATGTTGGATGCAGAGTGGATAGGAAAAGCACCTCAGGTAGCTGCCAGTTTCTTGGTCAAAGGTTAGTCTCTTGGTATAGCAAGAAACAACAATCAGTGTCAACTTCTACAGCTGAGGCTGAATACATAGCTGCTGGAAGTTGCTGTGCTCAAGTGCTTTGGATTAGAAATCAACTTAGAGATTATGGACTTGTGTTGGAAAGAATTCCAATCATGTGTGACAACACAAGTGCAATCTCTATAGTTGCCAATCCTGTCAATCATTCTAGAACAAAGCACATTGACATCAGATATCATTTCATTAGAGAACATGCAACTAATGGTACAATTGAGTTGCATTATGTCTCTACAGATAAACAACTAGCTGACATATTCACTAAGCCATTAGATGAAGCCACCTTCACAAGGTTGGTTAGTGATATTGGAATGCTGAATTCTTCAGATTCTGACTAAGTGAATATAACATCTAGATTGTTGTAGCAGTAAACATTTACTTTATCTAAATTCTCAATATTTTTTAAGTAAGTGTTGGCTGAAATATGATTTATAAATATTTCAAATCTATTGCATATGTTGAAAAATAATATTTTATTAACTTGAAATTTCTATGAAATTTTGAGAAAATCACTGCTTAATTTGCTAGAATATTCTTCATTGAATATGACTGGTAAATTTTAAAAGATAGTGAAAATTAACTTTTGTGAGTGATGAGCATATTTTGATAATTCAGACTTCTCGAATGGTTCACTATTCTTGACTTCTCGAATATGGTAATTGAGTTCTCTAATGACTGAGTTCTCGAATACTGCATTTGAGTTCTCGAATCATTTGAAAAGGCTGAATTCTCGCTGAATCTCAACTGATTTTGGATTTTTGTCTAAAATTTTAATTCACTCATAAAAATACATTTTATTTAATTTAGAATTATTTCTAAGTTAGATAACTGCCAGCTGTGAGTTACCATCTGCTTGAGTTATCGAATAAGCTTTTCTTGACTTATCGAATAGGTGTTTTCTACTTCTCGAATGCCTGACTTGTCGATACAAAACATATATCTAATCGACAATTCAAGTACTTCATACTTATACAATTCTACATCTATTCTATTCATTTCATTTTATTACTCAAGCATCTAAACTCCCAAAACCTCTGAAACCCTTACTGCCAAAAGCTAAATTTCTTCTTCAACCTTTACTCTTTTCTCTCTTTTCTCTGTATCAATGGCAACCATGAAATTCAACACCAACTTTATCGCCCTAACCAGTGATGTGGAAGCACCCAATGCAAACTTCAAGTGCTTTATAAAGTGGATGTCTGAGTCATACATCAAGGATGCCCTCTCTGCCAACCCGACTCTGTATCTAGACATCCTGGAACAGTTTTGGGGCACTGCTATTGTGGAAGTTGTAGCCTTGGAAAGCGCAATAACATCATATATCATCTACTGCAAGATTCAGGATAAGGAAATCAATATCACCACAGCAGACATGAATCAAGCACTTGGCTTACAACAATAGTCATATGACACACTGCCCACAAATGCACAGTTGGAAGAATTCTTTGAATTCATCAACTACTCAGATGGGATTAATCTTGGAAAGCTAAACAGGAAGAATCTGAGGAAGGAGTGGAGCTATGTGTTTGCAACTCTCCTTCAAGTCTTCACTGCCAGGAAATCAAGTTTTGACCAAATCAGTGCACCTGCGCAGCAAATTGCCTATGCATTGGCTTATGGAAGAAAGATAGATGTTGGTCAAATCATCCTACAAGAGTTGTATGGGAGACTTGGTAAGAACACAACCAAGAGAGGTACTGACATTTTCTTCCATCGCTTTATTCAATCTGTACTTAATTTTAAAAATACTCAATTGATTGATTTGCCTGGGATAGATAAAAATAGAATAGGCTATCCTAAATCCATGACCAAACTCATTTTGGAGACTAGGAATGATATGGATGTAAGACTTAACATAACTCCCCATATGGAGGGTTTGTTTAGGACTTACCCCCATAACATGCCAATATTTGATTCCAAGTCACAGTTAGCACAGCCCAAGCAAGTAGAACAAAATGCTAACCCAGGGCTTGCTAACCAACCCTCTCAGCCAAACACTCTACCAAACATTGAGATAGCTTCTGCACCTTTAACTATCTTATCTCAAGCAGCATTGGCTGTGGAATTAGGTGTAGAAAGTGAGGAACCTGAGTCACCCCTTATCAGGCCAAAGAAGAAGAAAACTAAAACCACCTCTTCAGTCACACAAATGACTGAAGTTGTAAAATCAGGGGCAAACAGTTCACTAGGTGTATCCTCCCAACAGGGTGCATCTATAGAATCAAGCATCCTCCCCAATGCACCAATCTGTACAGAGTCAGCACATGGGAGTGATAAGGCTGGCACAACACTGAATGGAGAGCACAGCACATTTGAAACTCCCTCTATTTCTCAGGGGGAGTTGCCAAAATCTATTCCACAAGACACTTCTCTTCCAGAATCTCCAACTGAAATTTCTTTGCAGCCTGCAACTCAAGCAATTGAGGAGAAAGGACTTGATCATCAAGAATTCTTCTCTCTTGATGAGCCAATAACTTCAAGTGACATGGTGCTTGACACTATGCTCACCACCCAGAAACCACATTCAGATGGTGAGGGATGCTAGCTGGGGCATATCCTGATGACACCATCACAAACACGGAGGATTCACTAGTCTTTACTAGAGACTTTGTGCCTGTGTCAACTTGATAAGTGGATTTATATCCACTTGGATCATTCTATTTCGGCTTGAATTGATGTTTTGTGTCTCAAGTATTTGTGTGTTTTAATGTGTTTGTGTGAGATTCGTGCAGATTGTATTTCCAGGTGTAAGTATTGTATTCAGTGGTGACATGGTGTTTTTAGTGTCAAGAAAGCAAGAGTTTAGAGTTGCATTCGGAAGCGGAGGTAAAATCAGGATAGGAAAAGAAGTTAGGCTGTGCTGCAACAGGTGGGCGCGGGCGCGCCTGATCTTAGTACAGTTGCGCGCGGGCGCGCGGGCGAGATTCTGAGTAATAGATTCGCGCGGGCGCGCTGGCATTATACCTGTAGAGCGCGCGGCCGCGCCTGGGCGGCAAAAATTCCAGAAGTTTTCCAGAAACTGATTCAAACAGGGAAATTGATGCAAATTCTTCTCCTATCCAACATGGAATTAATTGGGACGGCCAGAAACTTCCAGAATCATACTTAAACAAGGGAATTGCAATTCTATTTCAATTAAAGATGGAAAATTACCGGAATTCTATCCTATTTCAATTACGGTAATGGCTTGGTCAAGGAGGCACTTGGGGGCTATAAATACACACCTTGGGGCACAGAAAAATCACAATCTACACATCCTACACACTAAATTTGTTCAGAGCAGAAGGAAGAGAAGCCAAGGCGAGGATCGTGACGACAAGAAGATCTAGACATAGTTTTCTTGTATTCCTTTGTTAGGCGTATCTTGTGGATGCTTGTTACTTTTCCGGATTTGTTCGCTAAACCTTATCTTATTATTGATTTATTCATCTTCTTTATCTTGTTTAATATCATGCTTTCGTCAAATCCCATGGTGACGAACGGTTCGATTATGAACTAATCGTTATCGTGGGATCCTAGTGGATTTATCTATGTAGCTTAGTAGTTTGCATGCCTTAGAGATTTATGTGTGGTGAATTCTTGATATCCTTGTATGGTTGTACTTATTGAATTTAGGTGCGTCGCGAACATCTAATATGTTAATCTCTTGCTAAACGAGAGTGGATCTTGAGATTTAGAACTTGCCATGCTAGCATAGGATAGGTTGATGTTAAGCATCATGATTTGTGGCATGAATAGAGATATTATGCTACCCTATGTGGTCTAAGTGAATAACTTGTGCTTCAACCTTTATGTTTTCAAATTCTATAGAGATATAGGGTCTAAACATAATAGGTGCCTATTCATCTTCTATCTCTTTTGTGGATGTATGCGTAGATTGGTACTAGTATACCGAGAGGTAACTTTTACTCTTTTCGTGTTATTCGATCAGATATTAAAACCATCACATGTTTTAATCGAAGGCTGCAACTCTAAGTGAAGTAGATAATGAAACTAGGATTCCATGTTTATTCTAATATAAGTAATTCGATTTTAATTCTCGTGAATTGTTTAATTCTTAGTTTTATAATTTGCATCTTAGTTTAATTTAGTTGATCAACCCATATTTGTTATTTTTCTTAGCAGTGAATTAAAACCATACATTATTGCATAGACATATTTTCTGAGTAAAACTTAACCAAGATCTCTGTGGAACGAACTTTAATTGTATTACTTGTGACTACGTGCGCTTGCGTGAATTTAGCATAACAAGTTTTTGGCACCGTTGCCGGGGATCATCGGTGTTTTTATTTCAGTTTATGTGTTTGTCAATAGTGGTCGTTAGCGTTCACTGACTCGGATTCTTACTTAGTTTGTTTGTTTCGTGGTGTTTCAGGTACTTGAGTTTGTATCCAAACACGTTCGCAAGCTCGTTTACTAAGACTGGCAGAAGACGATCTTGTAGAGAATTTAGAGAATAAGGAAGAGGAGACTGAAACTACAGTAGCAATGGCAGATGCAGCAGCAGCTAAGGCTTTGAAGGACTATTCTCAGCCAAAACTTAATGACATTCAGTCTAGCATTGTTAGGCCAGCTATTGCAGCGAACAACTTTGAGATCAAGCCGGGCACAATTCAGATGGTGCAGAATTCAGTCCAGTTTGGGGGAGCTTCTACGGAGGATCCTAACATGCATGTTCGGGACTTTATTGAAATCTGCGACACTTTCAAATGTAATGGTGTAACGGATGATACTATCAGGTTGAGGCTTTTCCCATTCTCTCTGAGGGATAAGGCTAAGAGCTGGCTACACTCGCTACCACCTGGTTCCATTACTACATGGGAAGATCTTGCTCAGAAGTTCCTTACTAAATTCTTCCCTATGGCGAAAACTGCAGCAATAAGGAACCAGTTGACTCAATTTCAACAGCAATCTGGTGAGTCCTTGTGTGAGGCTTGGGAACGCTACAAGGAGATGCTAAGGAAGTGTCCTCATCATGGCATGCCTGATTGGATGGTTATTAATGGTTTCTACAATGGGTTGGGAGCACAATCTAGGCCTTTGCTAGATGCAGCATCAGGTGGAGCTCTGTGGGCAAAGAGCTATGATGAAGCTTATGAACTTATTGAGATGATGGCTGCTAATGAATATCAGAATCCAACCCAGAGACTTTCTCAAGGCAAAGTAGCAGGAGTTTTGGAAGTAGATACAGCTTCAATGATTACGGCTCAGTTGAAGGCTCTTGCTATGAAAGTGGATTCTCTTGCTAATTATGGAGTTCAGCAGGTGGCTAGTGTTTGTGAGTTATGTGCGGGCGTACATGAGACGAATCAGTGTGCTATCTCTTCTGAATCAGCACAGTTCGTGAGTAATTTCCAGAGACCTGCTGCACCGGTTCCAGCCACTTATCATCCTAATAATAGGAATCATCCTAACTTCAGCTGGAGCAACAATCAGAATACTCAACAATCTTATCAGCAAGCGAAGCCGTACAATCAGGGCTATCAACAACCTTATAGGGCACCATATCAACCTCCGGGATTTCAGCAGCATCAACCTCAGAATCAGGTGGGGCAATCATCTAATGATAAATCTGATGAGATGTGGATAGCATTGAAGAACCTACAAGCTGGTCAGAAGCTTTTGGAAACTCAGATAGGACAAATTGCAAGTGATTTAGGTAGTAGGCCACAAGGAACTCTTCCTAGTGATACGGAAGCAAATCCAGGTAGGAGGGACTTCAAGGAGCAGGTGAAGGCCGTAACTTTGAGATCAGGAAGGGTCACATCAGATCCTAAATCAGCCACTAATGAGGATGAAGAAGTGGAGAATCAGCAAGTCGAAAAATCTGCATTGCCCGAAGTTGAGAAATCTGACTTGGTAGCTGATCAGCTTGAAGGTGAAGAAGAGAAGAGCAAGGAATCTGTTGAGAAGGCTTCTCCGGAGTTGTCTACAAAGAATAATCAGATCTACCCTCCTCCTCCATATCCTAGAAGACTCCAGAAGCAGAATTTGGATAACAAATTTGCTAGGTTTTTAGAAGTGTTCAAGAAGTTGCACATCAACATACCTTTTGCGGAAGCTCTTGAAGAAATGCCGAGCTATGCCAAGTTCATGAAGGGTATTCTCTCGCGTAAGTTGAAGCTCGATGCATTAGAGACCGTTGCCCTAACGGAAGAGTGTAGTGCTATTCTGCAACAGAAATTGCCTCCAAAGCTAAAGGATCCGGGTAGTTTTACTATTCCATGCACGATTGGTAATTTATTCTTTGAGAAGTGCTTGTGTGACTTGGGAGCTAGCATCAATCTCATGCCCTTGTCAGTATTCTTGCAATTGGGTCTACCGGATCCAAAGCCAACTAACATCTCGCTACAGTTGGCTGATCGTTCAATTACCTATCCTAGAGGCATAGTTGAGGATGTCTTGGTGAAAGTTGATAAACTCATCTTCCCTGCTGATTTTGTTATCTTGGATTTCGAGGAGGATAAGAAGATTCCTATAATCTTGGGAAGGCCATTCCTAGCTACGGGTAGTACCTTGATTGATGTGCAGAAAGGAGAGCTCACCATGAGGGTACAAAATCAGAATGTCACCTTTAATGTGTTTAATGCTATGAAGCTTCCATCTGATGAAGAAGAATGTTTCAAGGTTGATTTGGTTGATTCCATGGTAGCCAAGGATCTTGATCATTTGTTGCTAACAGATTCTTTGGAAAAAGCATTGAGTGGGAACTCTGAGGTGAAAGATGAGGATGAAGTAATGCAAATTCAGATGTTGAATGCAAATTCGTGGAAGAGAAAATTTGACATGCCTTTCGAGTCTCTTGGGTTAAAGGAGCTGGAAAAGTCACAAGTCCGTCTTAAACCATCTATTGAGGAGGCTCCTACTCTTGAACTCAAACCTTTGCCTAATCACTTGAGGTATGCTTTTCTTGGTGATACCTCTACGCTACCTGTTATTATTTCTTCTAATCTGTCAGATGTCGAGGAAGAAAAGCTCTTGCGTATTTTGAGGGAATTCAAGACAACAATTGGTTGGACTATAGCAGATATCAAGGGAATCAGCCCTTCGTATTGCATGCATAAAATTCTGCTAGAGGAAGGAGCTAAGCCTACTGTTGAACATCAAAGAAGACTCAATCCGATTATGAAGGAGGTGGTGAAGAAGGAAATTCTAAAGTGGCTTGATGCGGGTATTATCTATCCTATCTCAGACAGTTCTTGGGTGAGCCCGGTTCAATGTGTGCCAAAGAAAGGAGGCATGACAGTTGTTGCTAATGAGAAGAATGAGCTCATCCCTACTCGAACAGTCACGGGGTGGAGAGTTTGCATGGATTATCGGAAGCTCAACAAAGCCACAAGAAAAGATCATTTTCCTCTTCCATTCATTGATCAGATGCTAGACAGGTTGGCTGGGCACGAGTATTATTGTTTGCTCGATGGTTATTCAGGCTATAATCAGATTTGCATTGCTCCGGAAGATCAAGAGAAGACCACATTCACATGTCCTTTTGGCACTTTTGCTTTTCGTCGAGTTTCTTTTGGACTTTGTGGTGCTCCGGCCACTTTTCAAAGGTGCATGATGGCTATTTTCTCAGACATGATTGGCTCGAATGTGGAAGTTTTTATGGATGATTTCTCAGTTTTTGGTACATCTTATGATGAGTGCTTGCACAATCTTGGTTTGGTCCTGAAGAGGTGTGTAGAGACAAATTTGGTGCTTAATTGGGAAAAATGTCACTTTATGGTACAAGAAGGAATTATTCTTGGGCACAAGGTATCTAGTAAGGGACTTGAAGTGGATAGAGCCAAGGTGGAGACAATCGAGAATCTTCCTCCACCTATTTCAGTTAGAGGAATTCGCAGTTTTCTTGGTCATGCGGGATTCTATAGGCGATTCATTCAAGACTTTTCGAAAATCTCTAAACCGTTGTGCAATCTGTTGGAGAAGGATGTTCCTTTTAAGTTTGATGATGAGTGCCTTGCGGCTTTTGAGTTGTTGAAAAAGAAGCTAACTATTACTCCTATCATTACCGCACCCAATTGGGAGGAACCGTTTGAGCTTATGTGTGATGCTAGTGACTATGCTGTTGGAGCTGTGCTTGGGCAAAGAAATGAAAAGATTTTTCATGTGGTTTACTATGCTAGTAAAACCCTCAATGAGGCTCAGCTTAACTATACCACTACAGAGAAGGAGTTGCTGGCAGTTGTCTATGCTTTTGAAAAATTCAGATCTTATTTGCTTGGTACGAAGGTGATTGTGCATACGGATCATGCTGCTATTCGATATCTCATGTCGAAGAAGGATTCGAAGCCTAGATTGATTCGTTGGGTTTTGTTATTACAAGAATTTGATGTGGAGATCAAGGATAGAAAGGGCACGGAAAATCAAGTAGCTGATCATCTTTCACGTTTGGAGGACCAAGGTAAGGATTCATATGCTAAGTCTCTAATTAATGAATCTTTTCCAAATGAGCAACTTTTTGGGGTGAAAGGTGAAGAGCCATGGTTTGCAGATTATGTGAACTATCTTGTTAGTAATGTCATTCCTCCGGAATTCTCTTATGCTCAAAGGAAGAAGTTCTTACATGATGTGAAGTGGTACCGTTGGGACGAGCCATTCCTGTTCAAACTTGGTATAGATCAGATTTTGAGGAGGTGCATTCCGTATAGTGAGACGGAGAGTATTTTGCATGATTATCATTCTACCACATATGGAGGTCATTATGGTGGTAATAAAACAGCTCAGAAAGTACTTCAGGCGGGATTCTATTGGCCAACTCTGTTTAAGGATTCTCATCGTTTTGTGATGAGCTGTGATCGATGTCAAAGAGTTGGTAATATCTCTAGGAGGAATGAGATGCCTTTGAATTCTATTCTCGAAGTTGAGATCTTTGATGTGTGGGGGATTGACTTCATGGGTCCGTTTGTTTCATCTTGCAATAATCAGTACATCTTGCTAGCTGTGGATTATGTGTCTAAATGGGTTGAGGTGAAAGCCTTACCAACCAATGATGCTAAGGTGGTGCTGAATTTTCTTCACAAGCAGATTTTTACACATTTTGGGACTCCACGAGCTATAATCAGTGATGAGGGGACACACTTCTGTAATCGTCAATTTACTGCTATGATGGCAAAGTATAATGTGACGCATCGTGTTGCCACTGCTTATCATCCCCAAACTAATGGTCAAGCGGAGGTCTCGAATCCTGAAATCAAAAGGATTCTTGAAAAAGTGGTGAATCCGTCTCGTAAGGATTGGTCGTTGAAGTTAGATGAGGCGGTTTGGGCTTATAGAACTGCTTACAAGACACCTCTTGGGATGTCACCTTATCAGTTGGTGTTTAGTAAGGCTTGTCATTTACCGGCTGAGTTAGAGCACAAGGCTTTTTGGGCATTGAAGAAGTTAAATTTGGATATCTCAGCTGCGGGTGAAAAGCGTCTACTTCAGTTGAATGAGCTTGAGGAATTTCGTGAGCAGGCTTATGAGAATGCGAAAATGTACAAGGAAAAGGTTAAAAGGTGGCATGATAGAAAGTTGGTGCACAAGGCATTTGTGCCGGGTCAACAGGTTTTGCTTTACAACTCTCGCCTTAAACTTTTTCCGGGAAAGCTCAAATCAAAGTGGTCTGGTTCGTTTACAGTTAAGGAGGTATTTCCACATGGAGCGGTGGAGATCTTTAGGGGGTCTATCAATGATGCTTTCAAGGTAAATGGACATCGACTGAAGCCTTATTATGGAGGAACGGTGAACCGTGAGACGGTTGCCTCCGTTTTGTCAGAATTGTGAAATTTCGGAAGTACGTCAAGCTAATGAGGTAAAACGAGCGCTTCGTGGGAGGCAACCCATGGTGTTAGGTATTTTTGTAGAAGTCAGTAGGTAGGTATTCATTTTTTCTTTAAAAAAAAAAAGAAAAAGAAAAAAAAATTCTGGAAAACAGCTGGGCGCGGGCGCGCGGGGATTACACTGCAGGTGGGCGCGGCCGCGCGGAAGGTCTGGAACGAGAAAAATATATACAGAACAGGGCAGTTTGTTTCTAATCCCAGTTCTTATTTTTCTTTCCCCAACCCAAACCCTAACTACTCTAAATCATCCCTACGTTCAATCTCTAATCCCTCCATAGCATCTCATCATCATACACATTCATACTCACCTATACTTACATCTCTAAATATACACATACACCCATTCATCTCAATTTTCAAACCCTAATTGGACTCAAAGGAGGCTGTGATTTTCAAGTTTGGGGGGACTGATTTTGCGAGTACTACCTCTACTGTTCGAATTGGTAATCTCTTGTTCTCATATTTTTTTTAATTCGAATTGTAGTGCTTGTATTTTGGGGATTTTTGGTATTGTGGATATTGGGCAGATTGTTGGTTCGAATTTGGGCAGTTTGTGGTGATATTTTGTTGTTGTTCTTGATTACTATGGCACCTAAGAGAGCTCGGGTTGTTGGTAGTAGTTCCCGTGGATGGTCATTGTCAGGTTCTGACTCGAGTTCGGGAGATGAGGATATGGGTAAGTTTCGTTCTGAGGAGGCTAGGGCTGAGTATGTGAAATTGATGACTCGGTCTGTGGCAAAGGATAGGATTTGGTTGCCTGTTGCTGCTGATGGTGAGATTGTGGCTATGATTGAGGAAAAGGGTTGGCAGAATCTGTGTGAGCTTGCATCCGCTGTCCCGTTGAGTATAGTTCGGGAATTCTATGCTAATGCTAAGGAAAATAGGGATGGTTATTCATTTGTCCGTGGGTTTACTATAGATTATACTGCTCGTGCTATTCGGCTTTTGCTTAGGTTGCCGGATAGACCTGTTGGGGCGGAGGACTGGACTTTTAAGGCCAGGTCCGAGGTTGACTTAGATGAGGTGGTGGCACGTCTGTGTGTGCCAGGGACGACATGGAAATTGAAGGTTGGGTCGGCTGAGAAGGCTACATTCGCATCTGCTTCGATGAACAGATATGCTAGGGCTTGGAATTCATTTATTTGTGCTAATCTGTTGCCTACTACGCATACGCATGAGGTGACAGTTGAGAGAGCTATCTTGTTGTGGGCCATTCTGAATGGGCATTATATTGATGTTGGCTATTTGGTGAATCAGAGTATGCTGCGATTCTTGAGGGGGTATACAGGGGCAGTTCCTTATGGCTCTATTGTTACGAGGATGTGTTCGATGGCTGGGGTGACATGGTCGTCTGAGGAGCAGATTCAGATGCCAGCTGGACCCATTGATGTGTCGAAGTTGGGGGAATGGCCTGGCGGCATTCCTCATCCTAGGGGTCTGGGCTATGAGATTGTTGGTGCTCCTCCAGTTCAGCAGGCTCCTGTTGCCATCTCGAGTGCTTCACATGATAGGCGGATGATGAGGCGGATTGATGCACTGTATGAGAGCCAGAGCCGTTTTTCAGCGAGGTTGACACAGGCTTTCAGTTCTGCATTTGGAGCTAGTGGTGCCCATATTGATTGGCCAGTCTTTGGTTCGGACACTGTTTATCCACCTCCTGATTCTCCACCCGAGGAGGGTGATGACGCTGCGGCGTAGGTATGTATTTACTTTCCCTCGTATTTACTTCCATTCAATGAGGTCATTGAATATCTTAAGTTTGGGGGATGGTTTGGGGGAAAAGTATTGTATATGTTGTATATGTTTCATTGTGTTCATGTTAGGATATCATGTTTTGCATATTAGTGTAAGTCATGCATTTTATGTTCGTATTATCTTCGTTTGTTTCATATAGGACATTTTGTTATTGTTTGTTTGTTACCATGTGAGTTCATATTAGTTGCATTTTCATGGCATGCATTTTTCATGATCCCTTAAAATGAGCTGATTCTGATTGATAGGTAGATGTTGATTTGGGTGTGATGAGGATGAGTAGAGGGCTGATTTATAGTTCCTAGGTAATTGACTTGCATGTTTCGGAAACAAAATTATTACACAGTCTCATTGGGGTGCTTTTTGGGTTAGGTTGGAGTCATGCCTGTTGGATGTTTTGAGATTTAATCACTTGTTTATTCTTAGAATTTTCGTTATTCCCTTTATAGCGTAGGAACATTAAAATCTAAGTTTGGGGGAAAACAGGAATTTCATGCTAGTTGTTAATATTTGTCAATAAAGGCTAGGCGTCAAATGGCTAGTAGCCAGCTCATATTTATATGAGTAGTCTAGGGTTGGAAATGAGAAAGGCTCATTCCAGACTGCGAAAAAAAAAAAAAAAAAGAGAAAAAAAAAAAAGAGTCAAAAGTCCAATTGTTTATATGCAAAATTAACCAGAGTGAGCTCTTTAGTACTCGAGTAATTAAGTCTGAGGGGACTTAGTCCTAGTGACCTAAGGCTTTATAGTCTGGGATCCACTGACCCAACACTCGCTACATGGGTATTATTGTATAAGCCTTTTGGGGTCTCATTCATTGCACGGTTAAATAAGCATGCTTATTGTATATGTAGTGTTGTAGTATAGTAATAAAGCATGAGTTTCTGTCTACCTTGGATAAGGGTGGAGGTGTTCCTAGGTTATGGAGTGTCTACAGTCTATTCTGTTGATAAACCTGTGATTGTCTTGACTGAAGGCATGTATGATTTTTGACCTAGTTCTGGGGGTATTTCTGATGAGCATTGCACACACGCACGTTTCTGTTCATGTATTGTTAGTATACGGGGACTTAGTCGAGCTCTGCTTGGATTTGTTGCATTCGTTGAGATATTTGCTTGTTAGTTGGTTTTGGTGAGTTTGAAGGGGATCTTTGCATTTTTCATATTAGTTGCATTCATGCATTTGCATTGCATTAGGTTAAATGGATTTTGTGGGTACATTCACTATAGGCCCTCACGAGACCTTACTCGTCCACTAGGGCTACCTAGGGGTTTAAAGGGCTTGTTGCATATGCTAAATGCAACCGTGATCACCTACGGAAGTGGTACTAGCTAGTTGTACATATTTTTGTCTGTTTATGCTTGGGGACAAGCATCGGTTTAAGTTTGGGGGTGTGATAAGTGGATTTATATCCACTTGGATCATTCTATTTCGGCTTGAATTGATGTTTTGTGTCTCAAGTATTTGTGTGTTTTAATGTGTTTGTGTGAGATTCGTGCAGATTGTATTTCCAGGTGTAAGTATTGTATTCAGTGGTGACATGGTGTTTTTAGTGTCAAGAAAGCAAGAGTTTAGAGTTGCATTCGGAAGCGGAGGTAAAATCAGGATAGGAAAAGAAGTCAGGCTGTGCTGCAACAGGTGGGCGCGGGCGTGCCTGATCTTAGTACAGTTGCGCGCGGGCGAGATTCTGAGTAATAGATGCGCGCGGGCGCGCTGGCATTATACCTGTAGAGCGCGCGGCCGCGCCTGGGCGGCAAAAATTCCAGAAGTTTTCCAGAAACTGATTCAAACAGGGAAATTGATGCAAATTCTTCTCCTATCTAACATGGAATTAATTGGGACGGCCAGAAACTTCCAGAATTATACTTAAACAAGGGAATTGCAATTCTATTTCAATTAAAGATGGAAAATTACCGGAATTCTATCCTATTTCAATTACGGTAATGGCTTGGTCAAGGAGGCACTTGGGGGCTATAAATACACACCTTGGGGCACAGAAAAATCACAATCTACACATCCTACACACTAAATTTGTTCAGAGCAGAAGGAAGAGAAGCCAAGGCGAGGATCGTGACGACAAGAAGATCTAGACATAGTTTTCTTGTATTCCTTTGTTAGGCGTATCTTGTGGATGCTTGTTACTTTTCCGGATTTGTTCGCTAAACCTTATCTTATTATTGATTTATTCATCTTCTTTATCTTGTTTAATATCATGCTTTCGTCAAATCCCATGGTGACGAACGGTTCGATTATGAACTAATCATTATCGTGGGATCCTAGTGGATTTATCTATGTAGCTTAGTAGTTTGCATGCCTTAGAGATTTATGTGTGGTGAATTCTTGATATCCTTGTATGGTTGTACTTATTGAATTTAGGTGCGTCGCGAACATCTAATATGTTAATCTCTTGCTAAACGAGAGTGGATCTTGAGATTTAGAACTTGCCATGCTAGCATAGGATAGGTTGATGTTAAGCATCATGATTTGTGGCATGAATAGAGATATTATGCTACCCTATGTGGTCTAAGTGAATAACTTGTGCTTCAACCTTTATGTTTTCAAATTCTATAGAGATATAAGGTCTAAACATAATAGGTGCCTATTCATCTTCTATCTCTTTTGTGGATGTATGCGTAGATTGGTACTAGTATACCGAGAGGTAACTTTTACTCTTTTCGTGTTATTCGATCAGATATTAAAACCATCACATGTTTTAATCGAAGGCTGCAACTCTAAGTGAAGTAGATAATGAAACTAGGATTCCATGTTTATTCTAATATAAGTAATTCGATTTTAATTCTCGTGAATTGTTTAATTCTTAGTTTTATAATTTGCATCTTAGTTTAATTTAGTTGATCAACCCATATTTGTTATTTTTCTTAGCAGTGAATTAAAACCATACATTATTGCATAGACATATTTTCTGAGTAAAACTTAACCAAGATCTCTGTGGAACGAACTTTAAGTGTATTACTTGTGACTACGTGCGCTTGCGTGAATTTAGCATAACACAACTATTGTTGTAACTCATCCCACTCCTGTGGAGACAACAATAGTAGAGTCATTCCATCCGGTTACAGAAGTTGCATCTATAACTGAGGAGGCTAGCTTGCCTAGCTCTAGCTCTAACTTCTTGTCTCAATGGCTGAAGCCTGTGCAACATGACAGTGCTTCAGGATCAGGGTCTGTTCCACCTCAATTGACGGTTGAAGCACTTCAAAGCTTAATTGTGGATCAGATCCCTGAGTTCACAAAGATTGCTCAGCACCTTCTCACTGCAAACATGCCAAATCCAGATTATGAAGCTATTCTCTTATGCCACAGAGATGATGTAGAGATGCAAAAGGCTAAGATAGTGGAAGATACTGAGAGAGATGGCAATGTGGATGCCTGGCTACAAGGAAAATTTGATATTTCTCTCTCAAAAGGCCTCCAGTACATCAGGGAAGAATACATAACTGCACTAGGGTCCAATGCAAAATCTCTCACCCCTAGTGAGGTTTATGAAGCAATAAATGACAACTACAAGGGCATTCTCAAGGCTGCACACGACCTTGGCAAGGGGCTGAAAACTGAAGTTCATAAAGTGTGTATAGCCACAACCAAAGAGGTGAATGAGATAAAGAGGACTTTTGAGGCCAAATTTCCTAAATTGGAGACTATAATCAAGGATATTCTAGCATGCAAATCTACTTGTACCAAGATGGACAATGGTTTGGCTCTTCTCAAAGATGCTGTCACAGGTCTGGGGCATAAATTTCAAGCTCTATCTAATCAGACCACAGAATCCAATGCCATGCTGAGGACAATGTTCAAAAATCTATATGGAGATAGGCTCGTGACTGAGGTCCCTGTGCATGAAATGTCAAATTATGAAGTGAAGAGACTGCAAGACCAATCCTTATCTGGTTTCAAGGCAAATGAGCTATTCACTAAAGTGAATACTCTTGAGAAGGAGGTGGTGTCTCTCAAAGAAACCAATGCTCACTTAACAGATAAGGTCGCAACTCTGACTGAGCAGTTGAGCACTCAAGCCACCAACACAGCTGAGGTTCTTTTGCATCAACAATCCATGTTGTCTGCTGTGATGAAGCATATGGGCCTCCCTCTACCTGAAGACTCTTCAAACCCAAAGGTCACTTCTATAGCCTCTATGCCTGACAACAAGCCTAAGGGGGAGAAGAGGATAAGGAATTCAAATCCAAAGGGGGAGAAACCTAAGGAGAAAGGCATACAGCTAAATGAGGGTGGTCACAAAAGGGCTCAAAAACCTATAAATGTGCCAGGGAAAGGGAAATCCAAAGTTGATGAGCCCCAACCACTCTGCCAGTTGTTACTCTACCAACTGTGCATGTCATTACTCCTGGTGGCCAGAAACAATCTATCACTACCACAGTGGTTGTAGGGAGCATGCCATTTGATAAACCTCCACCCTCCAAGTCTGAAAGTGCCAAGCCTGTAGAAGTAAAGGTGGTTACTGAGGCCAAGCTACAAGAAGTTGCAAATTCAAATGTCTATCATGATGAAGCATTCTTGGAGTTTATAAAGGTCTTAAGGGAGCAGGCTAGTGACACTAAATTTTATCTGAGGAGCCTGAAGGATCAGATTGACCTTCTCACTGTTATACCCAGGAAAATCAATAGCTCATGGTTCAAGGAGATAATGATGGTATCCAATTCAAAGATATGGCATCTAACCTACAAGACTCTTCAAGCCCTAAAACACTCTCAGGTAGATGCCATAGTTGAGCTTATTGAGAAGAGAAATGAGAACAACAAGAGTATGTATGATGACTTAAGGAATGATCAACCTTCAAGGCTGCCAAAAGTAATCAAGAAGCCATGGACAATCATCTACCAATCTGGCACCAAAATTGAAGACATCAAGCAGTTGGTCATTCCCAATGACCTCACTTCTAGAAATCATAGACTTATCATTGCTATCATTGATCAACTACAGAAGAAAGGTGGAGTCAGAAATGCTGAAGAAATAGAAGCACTGCACATCCTCAGATCTTTCATAGCAACTGGTGCAATTCCAGAAATGGCTCTACCTAGGAGAAATAAGGATGATGACTCTGAAGATAAAGGTGATGGGAGGAGAAGACATCACAAGAGAGATAAGGGTGATGAAGATAAGAAGAAGAAGAATGATGACAAGAACAAGAAGGATGATGATGATCAAGGCAAAGTCTATGAGAGGAAGATTGGAAAACAGCAAGCCTTAGGCATTGCTAGCAGTAACCTCACCGCAACACAAGACTCTAAGTCTAGGGTGAATACTGTTAGTAGTGGCCTAGCAAAATCTACATTTATGGCTTCTGCAACTATTTTGCCACCTCAAGAAGAGAAGAAGATTCAAGTCAAGAAACTATCTGTATGTTTCCATAAGCAAACTGCTAATGGAATACTACAATGGTCTACAAGCAAGGGTCATAAGTTTCTGCCTAGCAACCATGTAAAAAGGATTAAATTCAAGCATGCTGCAAGAAGGGTGAAGTTATCCAAGTCAAAGGCACTGACAATAATTTCAGGATTAAACATACCACCTCTGGATGAAAACTATGATGAAGACCAACTGCAGTTCCTATGGGCTCAAAGAATCTATCATGTTGCCATTGTTGATGATTTTCTTGAAATTAAATATACTGATGGAAGACAGAAGAAATTCAGACAAGGAACATGTCAGCACTGGGGCAGGCTATATGACATAGAAAGGATAATTGCAATGTTGGATTCTGAAGACAGAGTGGAAAGGGTATGGAAGCTGGAGTTAATTGACTTTGTCAAAATGAAGAGAGATCACCAGGCAGAAATGAAAAAGAACAGTGAAGAGCTACTAAAGAAAAGGGAGGAGGAGTTTGCTGCAATGGAAGCTAAGGCTGGTGAATTGAGGGCTATGGGTCTGTGTAGAGTCAAGTTTAATCCTTACATCATTGAGTACAAGAAGTATGATAGAAATGTAAAGATTAGAATGGACTACATCAGTTCCTATTCTGAGAAACAGCTGAATGAAGTACTCAAGGATTTGTCAGGCTCCCCTCTAATTGAAGAACTCACTGCAATGGAAGACATTATTCTTGCCATGAAAGAAAATGCAAAGAAGAAAGCTAAAGAAGCTGAAGAAAAGATGAAAAATGAGAATCTGCAAGCCAAAGCTCAAAAGATGAATCCAAAAGGATATGACTAGTAGTTCCTCATAACTTGTAAGAATACTTCTATGTATTTTCTTCAATCAATCTACATACCTGTACTTTTCAAGTTCTATCTTTATGTATGTTAGGCTTGTTATCAGACATGAAATTGTGACTAAGGGTCTCACTCACAATTTGGGGGAGATTGTTAGTCACAGAGGCATGCCTGTTTACATCTAATAACAAGCCTAATTGTTTGTAATGCTTTGCATTACTTACATGACCTCTTAACTGAGGGAACCTATAGTTGTAGAGTTTCTACTTGTTCCGTACTTGTAGTAGGCATCACATCCTAGTTGTGTAACTGTACTTATATAGTCAAGAATAATGCTTGAAAGAAGTTCCAAGGTTCATGCCTCAAGCAAGAAGATGAAGACTGTCAAATAAATCACAGTTGGGATTTGAATAAATGAAGAATTTGCCTAAGTACCAATTCGAGAAGTACTTTTGTTTATTCGAGAAGTCTAACATTTGAGAAGTCAGAGATTCGATATCTAAGAAGACACTGTTCGATATCTCAGAATGAACTGTTCGATATCTCAGAATGAACTGTTCGATATCTCATTCGATATCTTAGAAGATTCGACATGTCTAAATACTCTATTCGAGAACTCAGGAAGTCAACAAGTCAAAGTGGTATTCGAGTTCTCAAAGAGTCAAGAAGTCAAAGTTCCATTCGATATCTCAAGGACTCAGAAAGCTATTCGATATCTCAAGGATTCGACAAGTCAAGTGTTCTATTCGATATCTCAAGGACTCAGAAAGCTATTCGATATCTCAAGGATTCGACAAGTCAAGTGTTCTATTCGATAACTCAAGGAATCCTGGAGAAAAGTATTATTCGAGAAGTGATTCGATATGTCAATCATACAGTATTCGAGAACTTAAAGTTATCTAATCCTAGTTCTTGAATCAACTACTTAGTCACTTCTCGAATACATTCTTGGAGACAAAATACTGAAGAAATTGTACAAGTCTGAAACCTGCAACAAGCCAATGCACTTTATGGACCACAATCTGTAACGTGCTCTGGAAAGCCTACAAGGAAGCTTGGAGAGATATAGAAGAGACAAAGGGCTAAAGAAGTGGATCTGAACAGGATTTGCAAAGTCAAATCTGTAACCGTTTGGACACTTACTCAAAAAGGATAGACAGACTAGAAAGTAATTTGTTCAGCTACCTTATTTGTAGTAAGTAGGTTGTATCCATGTTCTATAAGGATACAGCCTCACTTCCTTAGTTGTTAACTTTTGAGAAGTCAAGTTATTCATACATTGTAAGTCATATCTCTCTGAGAAAAACAAAGTTGAGAATACTATCATTTGTATTCACAGATTGTAGCAACCTTTATCTAATAATATATTATATTAAAGTGATATTGTGTCTTGTGTCATTTTTTATCCGCACCTACATATTTGCACACACAGATACTTATCTTCTACACAGATTCAAGAACCAGAAAAGTTCAAGAATCCATTCAACCCCCCTCTGTATTCTTTGATGCATTCAATACTCAACAGTTGGTTCCTCTTGAATCTGATGTTTGGAAATTTTCTGGCCATGAAAGCATATGAGGTGTTTTCCATGCCATCTAGCTCTTCAAGAGTATAGAACTCTTCTTCTTCCTTCTCCTCAACATGTTCACTTACTTCAGCTTCAGTTTCTTCATCATCTACTATCTCCTCTATTCTCAACTGATTTGTAGATGCTTCTAGGTCTTGAACAGATTTGCTGACAATCAAGGCACATGAAGTGTTTATCATTAGGAATGGGCATCGGGGCACTTCGGGGCCGGGGAGTGCTATCCCCGCCCCCATCCCCGAATTCAAACACGATCCCCGTCCCCGGCCCGATCCCCGTCGGGGATTATTTTTCATTCCCCGTCCCCAGCCCAAACGGGTAACGGGGATCCCCGCGGGGAATCGGGGAATTTTATATAAAACAACAAATAATATTAAATAATTTTAAACACTAACTAGTGAGCTCAAATGCACTAAATTAAGATAAAAATATTAATAAAAGAAACAATTATAAATAACATGGAAATGAAGTTATTTAACTATTAGAAAAACAAAAATATAAAATTAAAACATCATTTTGTTTCCAATATGAAGTATTGGAAATTCGTTTACATTAATATATGATTATTAATATATATATATATATATATATATATATATATATATGTATATGTATTAAAGTGTGGTAAAATCGAGTCGGGATTGAAAATGGGGTGGGGTAGAGAAAATTGGGACGGGGTCGGGGATCGGGCCGGGGACACATAAAAACCCGGCCCGTTCCCCGATTTTTTTTAAAAATTGTCCCCGCTCCCCGGCCCGTACCCGAAAAAATCTCCGAATCCCCGCCCCGTTTGGTGCGGGGATTGGATCGGTATCGGGCGGGCCAGGACAAATGCCCATCCCTATTTATCATCCTACCTTGGTTGGCTTGGATAGCCCTCTTCTGAAGCAACTCAAGCTCATGAGTCTTTAAAACCCCATAGAGTACATCATATGTGATTTTGTTCAAATCTCTTTCCCTTAGAGAAATGACCCTCTGCTCTAGGTGGTTTGGAGAGGACAATAGAAACTTCATATTTAGTTCTTTAGTGCTATAAACCTTCCCATTCATCTGCAACTCAGTAACCAGCTTGTGAAACCTCTCAAATATATCAGTAATGATTTCCTTGTGCTGTGCCATGAAAGATTCATACTGTGTGACCAGTATCTATTTCTTGTTTCCCTTGACCTCATCTGTTCCTTCACATAGAACCTCAATATGATCCCACATCTCTTTAGCAGAAGTGCAAGATGCTATGTTTGCAAACATTGACATATCCATTGAGTCTATGATTAACAGCATGAGGTGACTATCAAGAGCAACCATCTCCTTTTCTGATTCTGTCCATTTGGATGGTTCCTTGGCCACATAAGATCTTGGAGTAGTTGTAGTTCCAACAGTCTTCTCCTGAATCTCCTGTTGTGGAACAAAGGGACCATTCTTGAGATTCTCAGGATACAGAGGATGAGAAGCTTTGATGAACAACATCATTTTTATCTTTAAGAGGTTGAAATTCTCTTTGTCAAACTTAGGGACCTTCACCGTTCCTGTTGTCTTTGGTGTAATCGAACTCATGATCGTTTTCTATTTTGATTAACAATCTGCTCTGATACCACTTGTTGAGTGTTGAATACAACTAAAGAATACAGAGGGGGGGTGAATGGATTCTTAAACTTTTCTTGTTCTTGAATCTGTCTAGCACAATATGTGTTTGTGTGTGCAGATGTGTAGGTGCGGATTATGAATAACACAAAACACGATATCACTTCAATCTAATATTTTATTAGATAAAGATTTCCTACAACCTGTGAATACAAATGATAGTATTCTCAGCTTCGTTTTTCTCAGAGAGATGTGCTCTTACAATGTATGTGAAAAACTTAACTTCTAAAGGAGTGAGGTTGTATTCTTATAGAACATGAATACAACCTATTTACTACAAATAAGGTAGCTAAACAAATTTACTTTTCAGTGTGTCTATCCTTTTTAAGTAAGCATCCAAACGGCTACAGATTTGACTTTGTAAAGTTCTATTCAGATCCACTTCTTTAGCTCTTTGTCTCTTGTACATCTCTCCAAGCTTCTTTATAGGCTTTCCAGAGCACGATACAGATTGTGGTCCATAAAGTGCTTTGATTTGTTGCAGGTTTCTGACTTGTACAATTTTTCCAGTAGTTTGTCTCCAAGAATGTATTCGAGAAGTGGCTAAGTGAATGATTCGAGAACTAGGATTAGATAACTCTGAGTTCTCGAATACTATATAATTGACATATCGAATCACTTCTCAAATAACTCTTTTCTCCAGGGATCCTTGAGTTGTCGAATAGAACACTTGACTTGTCGAATCCCTGAGATGTCGAATAGCTTTCTAAGTCCTTGAGATATCGAATGGACCTTGACTTGTTGACTCCTAGAGAACTCGAATGATACTTTGACTTGTTGACTTCTTGAGTTCTCGAATAGAGTAGTAGACATATCGAATCTCTGAGATATCGAACAGTGTATTCAAAGATATCGAATAGTGTCTTTTGAGATATCGAATCCCTGACTTCTCGAAGGCTAGACTTCTCGAATATAACAAATATACTTCTCAAATTGGTACTTAGGCAAATTCTGCATTTCTTCAAATCCCAACTGTGATTATTTGATAATCTTGTTCTTTAAGCTTGAGGCATGAACCTTGGAACTTCTTTCAAGCATTATTCTCTTACTTTTAAGTACAATTACACAGATAGGAATTGATGCCTATTACAAGTACTAAACAAATAGAAACTGTACAACTAGAGGTTCCCTCAGTTAAGAGGTCATGTAAGTAATGCAAAGCATTACACACAAATAGGCTTGTTATTAGATATATACATGCATGCCTCTGTGACTAACAACCTTCAACCTTTCTATATAACATAATTTGGTATTAATTTTTTAAGTAATTTTTAGTATTAAATCTAAATTAATATGTTGTTGGTGGGAATGGAACCTTCAACCTTTCTATATAACTTAATGTATTATTAATTTTATATTAAATGTTGTTGGCAGAATTCGAACAATAGACATCCAAATTTTAGTATTGTTGTATCTAAATGCACGAGTTTCTTTTAATATGTTATAAATTTTATTTCATGCTATAATTAGGTTTTTATATAATCATTATTTTGTAAAAGTTATTTTAATATTATTTTAATATAATTTAATATAAATTTAGTAAATGATATGCATGATTTAAAATTTATATTATAGAATTTGAAGTTAAATATGTCGTTGACGGGATTTGAAACTTGAATTTTTAGTAAAGTACTTTAATCATAAAATATACCTTATAATTACATCTAACGGTTCTTATTAATTACTAAAAATCTAACAGCAAATTGTGTAATATTTTTGGGTATACATTAATGAATGCAAAATTATGTGGTTTAAAACTTACTGTATATTATAAAATTTTTTAAAAAATATATCGTCGATAGAATTCGAACCTTGAAATTTTAGAAAATTAATTTAAACATATAATATATCTAATCTTTAGATCTAACGGTTCTGATTTTTTACTAAAAATTTAACGGTCATTATTCGTTGTATATAGATTTCTATTATATTTTGTTAGTGATTAGACGATATAGTGTTATTTTTTGGGTATGTATTAATTATTGTAAGATTATATTTTAAATTAAAAGATAACGTGTTTTATTTAGAAAGAAATTTTATTGATTGGAAGATACGATATTTTAGGTGTTTATAAAAGGTAATATCATCAATCAATTAATTAAAAGTAAACCTCTTTAAATTAAAAAAAGGCAATCGGCTAATTATCAGAAATTATATTATTATACTATTTATTTTAATAATTAGGATGACCGTGCTGAAAATCGAACCGACAAACTTTCAATGCCCGTGCGATGCACGAGTTTCTTTTATTATGTTATAAATTTTATTTAATATTACAATTATGTTTTTATATAATTATTATTTTTAATATTTTTTAATTTTAATTTAATATAATTTAATATACTCATGTTTACGGAATATACTAATGTTTCCCTATTATAAACAATGTATACGATGTTTTTAATATATTTTATTAATAATTAAAAAATATGGTGTGATATTTTCGGGTATATATATTAATGATTATAAGATTAGTTTTAAATTAAAATGGTAACATGTTTTAATTAGAAAGAAAATATTAATGATTGAAAAATATGATTGGATTGATTTTTTAGGGGTATATATTAATTTTTTTTTGAAAATAGGGGGTATATATTAATGATTATAAGATTAGTTTTAAATTAAAATGGTAACATGTTTTAATTCGAAAGAAAATTAATTATAGGGTATTTACCAAAAATACTAGATTTAAAGTTTCTATTTGCAAAATACCATCTCCTTCAATTAATTGCAATTTTACTAACCTAAGTTTCAAAATTGCAAAAATACCAACCCTAATCCTAACCCTCCCCCCTCCCCCCTTTCTGCCGACATTCCTTCGCCTGTGCACTTTTTTTTTAGGTGAGATGATATTTTGGTTGCAACTTAATGCAACCACATTGACTTCACTTCAACATGTTTTTTTTTTATTTTTAGGATGGGGTGATATTTTGGTTGCAACTGAATGCAATCACATTCAACCAAATGCAACTACTTTCAACTTTTTTTTTAAAAGGTGGGGTGATTTTGGTGGATTTGGGTTAAAAGGCCCCGCCAGGGGCAATATTCAACCAAATGCAACCACATTCAACTTTTTTTTTAAGGTGGGGTGATTTTGGTGGATTTGGGTTGCAAGGCCCCGACAGGGGCAATATTCAACAAAATGCAACCACATTCAACTTTATATATATATAGTTCGGAAAAGAGGTCAAAAATGACAACTGAAAAATGGAACTTGAAATCAGAAATTTAGTTGCATGTGATTGCATTCAGTTGAATGTGGTTGCATTCAGTTGAATATGCCCTTGCGGGGCAATGCAACCTAAAATCATCCTACCTTAAAAAAAAAATTGAATGTGATTGCATTCAGTTGAATACGCCCCTGCGGGGCCATGCAATCCAAAATCATCCCACCTTTAAAAAAAAATTGAATGTGGTTGCATTCAGTTGCTGATTTGAAGTTCCATTTTTCAGTTATCGTTTTCGACCTCTTTTTTGAACTCTAATATATATATATATATATATATATATATATATATATATATATATATATATATACTGTATATATATTAGAGTTCAAAAAAGAGGTCGAAAATGACAATTGACAAATGGAACTTGAAATCAGAAATTTAGTTGCATTTAGTTGAATGTGCCCCTGCGGGGCCATGCAACCCAAAATAGGGTCATGCAACCCAAAATAGCACCCACCTTATTTAGCAAAAAAAAAAAAAAACACCCACCTTAAAATAAAAAAAAGTACACAGGCGGAAGGAATGAGTCGGCAGAAAGGGGGAGGGTTAGGGTTGATATTTTTGTAATTTTGAAACTTTGGTTGGTAAAATTGCAAATAATTATTCTTAGCAAAAGTAAATGTGCAAAAATTTACTTTTTCCTATATATTTATGAAAAAAGCCCTTAATTATATTATGTTATTATTTATTTTAATTAATTGGATAATCAAACCAAAAAACCAAAATTTTTATTTTAATAAATAGGATAACCAAATCGAAAACTAAAACTTTTAATGTTTCGGCTTTAATATAATACTAGCTTATAACCCGTGCAATGCACGGGTTTCTTTTAATATGTTATATAAATTTTATTTTATGCTATAATTATATTTTTATATAATTATTATTTTGTAAAAATTATTTTAATATTATTTTAATATTATTTTAATATAATTTAATATAAATTTAGTTAATCATGATTTAAAAATTTACAATATTATAGAATTTTAAGTTAAATATGTCGTTAACGGGATTCAAAACTTGAATTTTTAGTAAAATACTTTAATCATAAAATAAATCTTATAATTACATCTAACGGTTCTTATTAATTACTAAAAATCTAACATTAAATGGTTTAATATTTTCGGTATACATTAATGACTGCAAAATTATGTGGTTTAAAATTTATATTATAATTTTTTTAAAAAAAATATGTCTCACAGAATTTGTACCTTGAAATTTTAGTAAATTAATTTAAACATATAATATATCTAATCATTAGATCTAATGGTTCTGATTTTTTACTAAAAATATAATGGTCATTATTCGTTGTATATATATGTCTATTATCTTTTGTTTGTGATTAGACGATATATTGTTATTTTTTTGGTATATATAAATTATTGTAAGATTATATTTTAATAAAAAAGTTAACGTGTTTTATTTAGAAAGAAATATTATTGATTGGAAGATACGATATCTTAGGTGTTTATAAAAGGTAATATCATCAATCAATTAAAAGTAAACCTCTTTTAATTAAAAAAAGGCAATCGACTAATTATCACTAATTATATTATTTTACTATTTATTTTAATAGTTAGGATGACCGTGCTGAAGATCGAACGGACAAACTTTCAATGCCCGTGTGATGCACGGGTTTCTTTTACTATATTATATAAATTTTATTTAATATTACAATTATGTTTTTATATAATAATTATTTTTAATATTTTTTTAATTTTAATTTAATATAATTTAATATTATCATGTTTACAGATTATATTAATGTTTCCTTATTATAAACAATGTATACGGTTTTTTAATATATTTTATTAAATAGTAATATAATTGGAAAAAAAATATTTTAGTTAGAGAAAAGAGAAAAGATAAAAAATTAATTTATTAGTTAAAAGTAATTATAATTTGTTTTTTAATTAGAAAAAATATAAAAGATATTATATTTTACTTGAAAAAGGAAACTGTTTAGTTATTAAAAAAAAGGTAACATGTTTAACCTGAAAAAGTAAATTGATTAGTAAAGTAAAATTTTTTGTTAAATAAAATATAAAAGAAAATTTTAAAAGGTAACCCATGATATAATTGGAAAAAGATATAAATTTTAAAAGGTAACCCATGATATAATTGGAAAAAAATATATTTTAGTTAGAGAAAAGAGAAAAGATAATTTGAATGAAAAAATTAATTAATTTGTTAATAGTAATTATAATATGTTTTTTAGTTAGATAAAATATAAAAGATATTATATTTTACCTGAAAAAGGAAACTGCTTAGTTATTAAAAAGAAAAGAAAAGGTAACATGTTTAACCTGAAAAAGGAAATTGATTAGTAAAGCAAAAAATTTAGTTTTTTTTGTTAGATAAAATAAAAAAAAAATTTTATCTATAATTAAGTAAGGGTAAATTAGTAAAATCAATAGGTACCAACCAACCAAACTTTTAATGTTTCGGTTTTATATAATAGTACTAGCTTATAACCCGTGCAATACACGGGTTTCTTTTAATATGTCATATAAATTTTATTTTATGCTATAATTATATTTTTATATAAAAATAATTTTGTAAAAATAATTTTAATATTATTTTAACATAATTTAATATAAATTTAGTTAATCGTGATTTAAAATTTACAATATTATAGAATTTTAAGTTAAATATGTCGTTGACGGAATTCGAAACTTGAATTTTTAGTAAACTACTTTAATAATAAAATATATCTTATAATTACATCTAACGGTTCTTATTAATTACTAAAAATCTAACAGTAAAATGGTTTAATATTTTTCGGTATACATTAATGATTGCAAAATTATGTGGTTTAAAATTTATGATATAAATTTTTTTTTAAAAATATGGTTGATAGAATTCGAACATTGAAATTTTAGTAAATTAATTTAAACATATAATATATCTAATCATTAGATCTAATGGTTCTGATTTTTTACTAAAAATATAACGGTCATTATTCTTTGTATATATATGTCTATTATCTTTTGTTAGTGATTAGACGATGTAGTGTTATTTTTTGGGTATATATTAATTATTGTAAGATTATATTTTAAAATAAAAGTTAACGTGTTTAATTTAGAAAGAAATATTATTGATTGGAAGATACGATATCTTAGGTGTTTATAAAAGGTAATATCATCAATCAATTAAAAAGTAAAACTCTTTTAATTAAAAAAAGGCAATCGACTAATTATTACTAATTATATTATTTTACTATTTATTTTAATAATTAGGATGACCGTGCTGAAGATCGAACGGACAAACTTTCAATGCCCGTGTGATGCACGGGTTTCTTTTATTATATTATATAAATTTTATTTAATATTACAATTATGTTTTTATATAATCATTTTTTTTAATTTTTTTTTAATTTTAATTTAATATAATTTAATATTCTCATATTTACGGATTATACTAATGTTTCCTTATTATAAACAATGTATAAAGATTTTTAATATATTTTATTAAATAGTGATATAATTGGGAAAAAATATTTTAGTTAGAGAAAAGATAAAAAAAATTAATTTATTAGTTTTGTTTTTTAGTTAGAAAAAGTATAAATGATATTATATTTTACTCGAAAAATGAAACTGTTTAGTTATTAAAAAAAATTAATATGTTTAACCTGAAAAAGTAGATTGATTAGTAAAGTAAAATTTTAGTTAAATAAAATATAAAAGAAGATTTTTAAAAGGTAACCCGTGATATAATTGGAAAAAGAGATATTTTAGTTAGTGAAAAGATAATTTGAATGAAAAAATTAATTAATTTTTTTTAGCTATGTAAAAATTAATTAAT
Organism: Kitagawia praeruptora; assembly: GCA_037693485.1. Taxonomy (NCBI): domain Eukaryota; kingdom Viridiplantae; phylum Streptophyta; class Magnoliopsida; order Apiales; family Apiaceae; genus Kitagawia; species Kitagawia praeruptora. The sequence continues at coordinate 97,739,601 of CM075352.1, read as the reverse complement.
TAGTTAATAGTAATTATAATATGTTTTTTAGTTAGATAAAATATAAAAGATATTATATTTTACCTGAAAAAGGAAACTGCTTAGTTATTAAAAAGAAAAGAAAAGGTAACATGTTTAACCAGAAAAAGGAAATTGATTAGTAAAACAAAAATTTTAGTTAGATAAAATATAAAAAAAGATTTATCTATAATTAAGTAAGGGTAAATTAGTAAAATCAATAGGTACCAACCAACCAAAGTTTTAATGTTTCGGCTTTAATATAATAGAACTAGCTTAAAACCCGTGCGATGCACGGATTTCTTTAATATTATATGATATGTTTTATTAATTCGATTTACTTCTTTTAAAATATGAATTTTGGAGGTTTAAATTTTTAAATGAGATGATTTGATAATAATTATATAAATGTTAATTAGCAAAAAAAAATATAAATGTTATCCGTTATATTTCTATGAAAAGCGGGATTTTAGTTAGAAAATATTGAAAAGATAATACATCTTAGTTAAAAAAGGTAATAGGTTAATTATAAGTATTTATAAAATTATAATTTTATTTTATTAAATAGAATGCCGTGATTTAAATGAAAAAAGTGAGGTGTTAGTTAGAGAAAATTAAAAAGGAAACATGTTTTAGGTGAAAAAGGTAATTGATTAGTTTATAGTAATTGTAATTCAATTATGTTATTTTACTAAATAAAATTACTCGTAAAGTTTTAAGAAAAGGAAAAATTAGTGTTGCCCGTGATATTTTAAAGAAAAGAGATATTTTAGTTAGAAAATATAGAAAAGATGATACATTTTATCTTAAACTTAATCGGTTAATTTTTAACATTATAATATTGTTATTTTATTTTATTAAATAGAACCGCTCGTGATATAATTGAAAAAAGATAGATTTTATTTAGAGAAAATAGAAAATGTAATGTGAAAATTAAAAAGATGACATGTTTTAGGTGAAAAAGGTGATTGATTAGTTTATAATAATTATAATTTAATTTATGTTATTTCACTAAATTAAATTGTTCGTAATGTCTTTAGATTGTGAGAAATTAATGTTGTCCATGATATTTCTTGAAAAAAGGAATTTGAATTATAAAATATGGAAAATCTGATACCTTTTAGCTGAAAAAGGTATTCAAAAAGGTAATCGTTTAATTATAATTACTTATAAAATTATAATTTAGAATGCCATGATTTAACTGAAAAAAGTGAGGTGTTAGTTAGAGAAAATTAAAAAGAAAACATGTTTTAGGTGAAAAAGGTAATTAATTAGTTTATAGTAATTATAATTTAATTTATGTTATTTCACTAAATTAAATTGTTCGTAGTGTTTTTAGATAGTGAGAAATTAATGTTGCCCGTGATATTTCTAGAAAAAAGGAATTTGAATAATAAAATAGGGAAAAGATGATATGTTTTAGTTGAAAAAGGTAATTGATAATTATTAGTATTATAATATTATTATTTATTAAATAGAACCACCCGTGATATATTTGTAAAAAAGATATTTTAGTTAAAGAGATATTTTAGTTATAGAATAGAGAAACGGTAACATGTTTTGGCTGAAAAAGGTAATTGATTAGTTAATAGTAATTATAATATAATTATGTTATTTTCAAAATTGCTTGTAGTGTTTATAAGAAAGGAGAAATTTTAGTTAGATAAAATATAAAATATATTGTGCTTTACCTGAAAGGGGAAATTACTTAGTTAATGACAAATAGAAAAGGTAATATGTTTAATATGAAAAAGGAAATTATGTAATTAGTTAATAGTTAAGTAAGGGTAATTAGGTAAATTCAATAGGTACCAACCAACCAACCAACCAAACTTTTAATGTTTCGGCTTTAATATAATAGAATAGATAGATAGATAATAGATATATAGATTTTTAACCTAATCTACTATTAGAACCGATAAAATAATTTTGTTTTTAATTTAATTAGAATAATATTTTAATGTGTTTAATGACATTTGATTAACGTTTTTATGATGAAAATGATATGATTGGAAAAGAGTCAATATTAGAATGGTAATATTGATAATTTAACATCGTTTTACGGATCATGGGGGAAAAATCAATTACAAAATGATACTATTAT